>JAGVSL010000046.1:0-4800000 GCA_022494535.1 Himalopsyche phryganea
GGCTGAGAAACGACTATTCTTGGTCCATTATAACCTGCCTGAGCGTTGGAATTTCCGGTTAACAATCTAGCTGAGATACAAAATCACGCCGAAATTAAAATTTCTTAGTAGTCGAAAAGTTTTTATTTCAAAATCTACATTAAAAAACTAACAGATATACAAAATTATTTCACACACATATGGCATTCTATTTTAGACTTATCCATACATTCGAGCCGTAATCAAAGATATGCGACGAGATTTATGGTCATAACATGAACATATGGATAATTTTTAATTGATACCAAAAATACAAATAACAACTAGGAATCTTTTCAATGGATTCGGCGAAATACGAATGGATTTACATGGTGAAAACTCACAAAAAAATTAATTTTAATTCTGTATCAGAAATTTTGACCGCTATTTTGGAGCATGTATTCTGAAAGAATGAAAATAAAATTTAAAATTCTGTTACTCAAATGTCATTTCAGAAGTCTCTTAAGATATTGTTTGTTAAATTCATTACGGGTTAAGAAATAGTTACGGAACATTCCAACAGAATGTGCTTAACGAAAACTGGTCAACGAATCACTCTTCCTTAGCTCGGTTCAAAATCAGATAGGTTGGGGAAGAATTGATTCGCTCTCAATGTGGCGGACACCAAACGGAGCATCTCAACAAAAGGAGAAATGATCGTTAGTCTTTTCCTGAATGTCTCTTCGAAGAAGGGGGGTAAAGAAGTATGGGGTTAGTAAAATAACTAGTAGTTGTCGCACTTTCTCTATACCTCGTTTTCATAATCAGAAAGGGTGTGTGACATTCATGCTGCATTCATGGATACAATTCATTAATTGATTGAAAAATCAATATATGAATGTGTGGATTTCAGGATTAGAACCCTGATCGTCCAACCGGGTAGGAAAAAGCCCCCTTGGCTACGGTGAAAATTGCGTAACTGTGATTATAAATTTCCATTCGTTGACGCTGGGCGGTTGTTTTGCTTCACGGAGTGGGCAGATAGAGGTACTGGAGAAAACATAAATGGGAAATTACATTAGATATTACCGTTTATTAGGAAGTGTTCTTATGAGAGGAAACTGGCCGTCAAGTGGAAGTGTGGCGCATTTCATATTGAATACGTTTCGAAATAATCCTACGCAGGTTTCGTTACATGAGCTATATTTAGAATTAATAAAATGATACGATGATATTGAGTATAGCATGTTCAAAAAACAACGACAATTTTATTTTTTGTGTAGTGAATAATTCTTTGGATAAATAAAAATTTTTTTATAAGTACGTGATTTTTTGATGGAAAAATACATTCACATTACACAAAATACAATCCAATTAGAAATGTTTTTCCACCAACGATTGGCAGCCATTGCAGTGAACTTTTATTTAATTAAATGCACAGTTCATTTTAACTTGAAAGTATGTAAGCCCAGTGACGAGGTTACGCATATGCGCAGCAGTACACTAACTGCTTCAATCACGGTCGTAATGTATGCATTTAACTTTTAAAACCAGAGCGGAAAAATACAATCTTACCAAGAGCGACTAAACGTGTAGCGCCGGCCGGCATTTTTTTGTATAAAATATGTGTATGTCAAATAATGAATTTTTAATAGTAACAAATATATAGTGAATGATGGAAATGGTAAGCACTGCAAAATGCCATTCGACCGATTATTACGCGAAAACAACTCGATCCCTTCGAGTTATCATATTAAAATACAACTATTCGTCATTTTTCTGATAAAAAATGTTATCATTGGAAGCTAAGCTAATAAATAAAGTCGATAACTGTTTAACAAACAGATGGTATGTATACTATATACCCATTAAGTTATAATATAATAGGTACGAAATGGTAAGATAACACAAATGCAGACACTTATCTCTGCAAATGAACTAATATTGATATTGAGTGGTGTTATACCTACCATTACTTGGAATTTGCACACCATTACCAGAAAACTAGAAGTGGGGAGTTCTATTCGTTTTTTATACAATGTTTTATACATGTCCGCTGATGAGGTTACATTCGACAATATCTGTTAAAGACGTCCAGCAGACTTTTGTCGGATTAGCAACTAATTCAGATCTGAAAATAAATGCAAGACCAAGTGATGTGAAACTAAACCAGTCATGACCTGTCAAGACCCTAACCAGCAGGACGGATTCTCGGAAAAGTCGACACCTTCAAATACATCGGTGTACACATCCCGGAAGACGAAATCACAAAGAATGAGGTCTGGAGTGGGGATTCCAACTATTCAACTAACGAATAATAAAACTGGAACTCTTCGTATGTTCGATTAGTTTCTGCAGTATGACAATACTATTAAAAAATCGATTTGAATAATTGATAACAACGTTATATAAATACACATTCCAATACCTTTCCATTGCATTAAGATATTTAGCTGAGTCGGATTACTACAACGTTATTTCTTCGATTACTGAAACTGCGGCATGTAAGACTGACATTCGTCTAACTCAAGTAATACGATAATACATTGAAAGCGCATGAGTTGGGTTAAGGCAAAAAAACCACTACCTGGGGTATTCATTATTGTTCTTGAAATCTGGAGAAATTGTGATGTGTCTCTCAACAATTTTGTAAAATATTACATTAAAAAATATTACAAATACTATTCGAATAGCTGCCCAAATATTTGAATATCGAATAATTAAAAAGGAACGAATATATTCGGATATTCTAATTGGAATCCCTAATCTGGAGACACCACGCTGTTAAAACCAAATGCTATTTGTTCAGCGCTTGCTTTATATCAGTGCTACTTTACAGTATCAAATCATAGCACCTGACGAATTCTAAAATAATATGTATTGGTGTTCTGAATTCGGCACGAACCTGGCAGCTCCCTCTTACGTCAGCGGTCTTTGAAAGACGTTGGAACTATGATTTACGTGCCGCGGATGCTACTGGAGAACCTCAATCCTGCTTGCCTCTACATCCGACCATTGGGATTACAGCGTCACGGATGACCGCCGGGTTCTAACTATCGGCGGAACTAAATGATGCTGGCATGTTTTGGGAGGAAGCAAAGCGATTGGCGAATGACATGCTCCGCATAGGGGGAGGATACCGCACCTGTAGTTTTAGACTACAAGTCAAAAAAATTACGTTTTCAGTATACGATGCAGAAAGGTTGAAAATATCATTATTTACCATCAATGAATATCAAGTCTACATGAATTCTACGGAAATACCAGACAGATTTTTTATAAATTGTAACGTGTGATATTTAAAGACTATGCTATTTTGAGTTGCTATAGTCTTATATTAGGAATCAGCATTCTTTTTTAATTTTAGACCAGTGTTTTTCAACCAGTGGTCCGCGAAAACTTTCACCCGACTAAACCGCTACGCGATTCAGGTAATTCCTACTGTTGCACCCAATTCCATACAAAAAAAACACTGAACGGTCTCTTTCCGCAATTATTTATAGACATATGAATGGCCACCGAATGCTAGTTATTGCGTCAGTTCGCCTACCGACGACACTTATTTTATCGCACTCGTGCTTGTTTTTTTTAATATTTTGTTGTTAAATGAAGATTCCCGGATAAAAAAACCTTTTTTTGAAGATATAAAATCATGCGCTCTTCATCCTCGTGAAAAAGAAATGCTGATCGAATTGTCTTCGAATGTCACTCTGGTTTCTAAACATAATATGTAAATATTTTACCAATTTCGGACATCTCTCGATGAAGAATATCCGACTCTGAGTTATGAAGCTTTCAAATTGTTGGTCGTTTTTTCGACTTCTTATTTGTGTGAAGACTGTTTACAAGTATGTCATCAATAAAAACCAAAACAGAGAAATCAATTGGATGTTAATTCAGCGCTTTATCTATCACAAACAACGGTGCAACCACTTTTATCAAAATTTCCTTTCAAAAAGCAGCAACAAAATTGTAATTTTAAAACATAAGATTTAATAAATAAAATGTTAAGTACCTAACATTGACTTGACGTTTCAATTGTCACTTTTGAATAAACAGACAGCAAACATCTACAGTCACTTATCGACTTATGACTGGCTTCCGTTCCGTCACTTTGGACTTACGTCGAAATGGTCGATAACGAATTTCAAAAAATATTTAAAAAACCTTTAAAATAAACCCAATAGATGGGATTAAAAATAAATATATCCTGCTAAATATTCGTACAATTTTTAGGTGTAAGTGGGATCCGCAGACAAATATGTTATAAAATATTTGACAGAAACTTAAAACAAAAATATTTTTTACTAATCCACACTCCGTCGTAAGTCAAGAACTGACTGTATGTATGTATGTATGAGTGGTTGACGCCGGTCCGCGAAATATTTTTCCCATTTTAACCGGGACGCGGATGTTAAAAGGTTGAAGAACACTGTTTTAGACTATGAAATCTTGAATTATCATAGTTCAGCAATAGACAAAGTAATGAAAATAAAGAGAAACGGTATAATGGTAAAGCATTCAGTAACACTAATATCTATAGAAGTAATTGAAGCAACCATGTGCGGATAAATGCCGATTTAACTGTAGCTTCAAAATTACCCAATATTTTTCCGGAGATTAAATTCGTTACCCGGGCCCGACCCAAGCCCGAATCTGAATTGTCTTTACCCGGCCGAACCCACTGGCTCATGGCCCACGGGCCAAACGGGTGAAGGCTCGTGGGCCAAGCCCGGGCCCGTGCAGACCTCTACCTTGTATTTATAAATGTTGGCATCTAATATCAAGTCTATAACTCAAAAAATATTTGATCACGGGTCACATCTAACATGAGGTTTTATTTTACTAAGTTTAACAATAAAAATAGCATAAAAAATAAAAACATGACTTCTTATTAACATGTTCATTGTTTTACATGAGATGCATACCATTTTAAAGAAATGTTATGTTGTTTCTTATTAGTTTATAATAATATTATATGCATGATGGGTTATCTCTAAATAATTCAAAATAGTCTCATTTTACTTTTAATGTGTTAACTGTCAATTCTTGGTGGAAAGACATTATATTTTAAAAAATAAAACACAATTAACTTGTACAACTTCCACATATTTAAGACTATCACATTTCAAAAATACTACTTAAATTACATTTGAGTACTGCAATTTTTTTTTAGATAAAAATTATTTCATCCAGAATTAGACACCATGATACATTTTGAGAAAGAAAATCAGCATAGTACATACACTTTTAGATTGAGTTGAGAGAGCTGGTATCATAAAATCCAATTATCTCAGAATGCCACTTTTTGACTTGTAAAAGTCTAAAACTATGTGCGATATGGTCCAAGAAGTCATTTATTAAAATGAAATCGTTTTGCTATTCATAAGACTCTAGTTCTTTTACAGACTAAAGACACTATATCGCTTACTAGTATAATTAAATAGGCACAAATTGATTTAGTGTATTCATCCAGGCGCCCTTTTGTAATTTTTCATTTAGTTTGTTTGCACTAAACTGTTTTTCAATAAAATTGTAAAAACAAATTATTTTGACAAATAACTGAATACTACAAAAAAATACAGTTCGCTTAAGGGGAAAGGAGTATTTTTGCTGTTGAAAATCAGCTTCTCAACATCAGTTGTAGATGCTTCTTCGGTAAAAGAAACTTTCCTGATCAGACAATAAAATTGTAAAATTAGTTGACATTTGCTTGGTACACACCATTATAATAAGATAACAATTGTATTATTTAGGGCAGTGGAGTCGCTTAAAAAATTAACTAGGTATTACGAATTATTATTTTCCCTCAAAAATGTATGTTATAACATGACCACTATTAATATTATTGTTATTTAATTTTATTAACTATTAGAGAGGAATAAATGTGTTCATCAAATGCGAAATGAACATGGTTTAAGTCTTTATTAAATATCTTAAATTCTTTTAACATCATTGATTTTTTGAATAACTTAAAATAGTCTCCCCAATTCATTTCGTGTATCAAAAATCATGTTATATGAATGAATCCGAATCATTTGATGCGAGACTCCGGCGAGAAGCCGTGAGTTTTACCTTTTGGGAAGGACAGTAGTCTTTACAAAATCCGTTTGTGAACGTATTCGCGGCGCTATATTTTTTCTTCAAACTACCAACTATTGTTTGTATAGGACAAGGCGATCGGCAATTTCTACTTCACACCTAGATTAGCTATGAGATGTTACTTTATTAGGGTTTAAAATACAATTTGAAACAACTATACACAACCCAAAAATTTCTTATAATCAAAAGAATTGGTTTCGCTGAGCTTGTGATTATTTTTAGTTCAAATTCTCACATTCAAGAAGATTATAAATCTACACGAGAGGCTGCGACGTAAAGATAATTTAGCAGTTTTAGCACCCACACAACATACTATCTATACTTGGGTGTATATTTGGAATTGCGTAATTTTAAAACATTTACTTTGTAATTGAAATATCTTCATCCGCCATTCGTAACGAATCGCATCCTGTGCATAATTCAGTGCACATAGGGATAGAAGAATTTTATAATGACGTATTAAACATTGAAGGTGACTGGGTATTTCGTTTTAATCTTAGTATTGAATTATGACAATAATTAAAAATACAAATAATCATGCAAATAAAAAACAGACGATATTACTGACATTAACATAACTAATTAAAATATTTTCCAGGTTTTTTTTATTTCCAACTTCAGTAAAGCCCCGATTAATCGGTTTTTAAAGGTCCGTGAAAAAAAAACGACATTATTTAGCATTGTTCTTATTTGCTAGGACTATAAAAAAACCACGAATGCGAGAACGGTAGAACGAGGTTCCACTGTATAATATCGGTATGCTGGGATCCGCCTGTTTTTCTTATCCCTGAATCCCGGGATTAGAATATACATTCAGAAGCCAGAATTTGACATAAAAATGAAGCAATGTTAAATACCTATTCATGAATGGCTATTTCATAAAGAGAATTAAAAACATAATTATAGGTATACAGGATAACGTGGGTTTGTTTGATTGTTCTTATGATTCAAAGAAATTCATATTAAAAAGCGTCGACAAACGAAATAAAAGAACTTTTCACGTATAACTTGTTCCGTTTCTATATTCAAAGAAATAATAAAATATGCAGCATTAATAAATTCGTTGCATTACGTAACTCCATTAAGTGAACAACTAAGTCTAGTTGTTAACGAGCTCACAAAAGACCCATCCCAGTAAGGCGCAAATATCCCTTTATATTTTAAATGAATGTGCGTGTATTAAAATACATAACCTTCTTATTATTTATGTTTAGTGGTTCTATTTAAGATAGGTATACACCTGTAGGATACTTAATATTTTTCAATATTAATAATCATTTGAGATATTTCTGTGCAGAGGGATTGAAATGATAAAATCCAATATTGAAACAGTTTACTCAAATGTCAAATTGTAAAAACAATACATTTTGTAGTATGAACTATTATATTTAGCAGCCCACTGAAATTTGATATTGAATTCAAATTTGGATCTTTTGTGTGACCTTCGAGCAATTATAATCATCTTACACTCTTTCGAAGTACTGACGATAAAGATGAATAGGTATGACACACTGCCCTAAAATTATTTTGAATAATAATTAGAAATAAAGTGGACATATGTGCTATATTTTAAAAGTATACATCTTTATCAACCCGGACACTCTACTCAATTATCATATACATTTGACACAATACCTATATTGTATAGTAAAAATAAACTTCGTAAACCAAATGGTACGGTTTTAAAGCAAATAACTATATCAAGTTTATTATTTGGACAATGAAATTATATAATATGCCAAGAGTTAATTATTATCTAGATGTACCTATGTTATTATAATTATATTATATGTTTAACCAAAGATGAGAGTATGTACATCGAATAAACAAAATAGAACAAACAGTACAAACAATATAATATTTCGATTTTTAGAGATAAACCTGATTGAATTGTGATTCAGTTCTAATTGGGAACGGACATAAATACCTCCTGGTCATATTATGATTTGACAGTAGCAGCAAATATTCAATATCCTCGCCATTGTTACTTATTAAAGATATCCAAAGTTTTCATACCAGCGATTGTTTCTAAAACTAATATCATCGTCATAAGTGAACATTCTATTGTTCTTTAAAAGGAGGAATCCGACAACACGAAGTATTGTATTATTATTTGGGGACGAATCTTGTAGCTGTCAAACAAGGGGCGGACTGCAGGGGTACCATTATGAAATCAACGGACTGAATGCACCAGCGCAACTTGTTGCTGAAAACATTTGACGGATATATGAATGGATGCATTTTATCATTATAGCATTTTATCAATGAATTAGTTGCAGAAGAAACAAGCTAAAAACTCCACAGGGGGGTCGCGATCGGTCGTATTAAACAGGTAGGAAACTAATAATCTGAGTTGTTTACCTTCTAGACAGACGACTCGCACGCCATCTTGTTTGAGCCTTTTTAGAAGGATGCTGTGGACACTATCGCCATCGACAGGACTCGAAGATGTGTCACTATACAAAACGAAGACTCCTCCGTGGTGACAGGCGTCGATTTTGGCCTTTAGCTCTTTGCATTGGACTGTCGACACCAAGTCGATTTTGCCCGCCGCCAAACGTCGCAGCATGATGCTCGGGATCGAAAAGTTGACAGCCGATCTGACGTGAGATATTGCATACTCGTTGGACCCTCTGCAATCTATAACAACAGAGTTTCCATCGTTGGAACGCAAATTGGAAAAAAGCCATTCCTTTGACACGAAGTCGCACTCGTAATCTGTATCTGCAGGCATCGTTGTTATTTATTATTGTCTAAACGCGGTTATAGCGACGGAAATTTTTAATGAAATGTTTATGACAAAATATATTATGTGTAATGGTCCATCTTAAGCTTTCATGATGTAACTGACGCACTCACTTTTCACACTTAAAAACAAATTTTCCATAACGAAAAACGGACCAAACGCAAGACACACCTCACTTCGCAGAAACGAATTCAACATTAAACCTTTATCGTTGAGCCCACAGATGGCACATGCCTAACTACCGATTTTCTAATGATAAAATTCATTGGTCCAGAAGCAGATCACGTGACGGTGTATAGCCAATGGTAGCTTGGCGACGTCATTTCATTGATGAAAAGAGCTGCGGAAAGTTTACACATTCGTTGTCATTATGTTTGTCTCTTTCTTTCTTACACTAAATTCTATTGAAAACGAACAGTTAAGCTACCGTATTTTTATGAATTCTTGTTTACTACTATGTTATGTGGGTGTCAAAATAACATGAGGTAGTGACGTCACTATAGATATGTATATAGATGAGAACACTAACACTCCCCCACTTTCGATGAATTACTCAACATTACTACAAAATATTAATTATTTATTTTATGACTTACTTCATTTTCCTAGAAATTATTACCTATATCCTCTATATTCCAGAAAACATTGGTCCAGTCATGAATAATTACTATTTCAATAGAAAGATTTTATCGAAAAAATCTTCTTTCTGTAGCGGGCCTATTGTAAGCATACGCCACAAAGAAAGGGAAGTTCTCGAGAATGTAAGAGAATTTTAACAATTAGATATTTGTTAAATAACAAAATTCATTCGGGCACACTAGATGAGACTAAATCATCTAAATTACAACTTTGGTACCCACTAATATTTTAACCAAGAATTTTTATATTAGTCATTAAATCTTCGTAACTACAATAGGTATACCCCATGTGAACTTTTCTCTGCGAAAACTCTCGCTTTAAAAATATTGATAGATACATTTTCTCCTTTTTTGATTCACAAATTTCAATGTCATGAATGTTAAAAAATTATGTAGGTATCGGAAGAAAGTATTGAACATGAATTTTAATCAATTGTTCGAAAACTAAAGTCATCTAAATTTGACAAAGACTCCTTAAGATTTTGAAAATATTTCAAATACCTATAAGCATACAAATACTAATGAAGACGTCTTTCTATCTTTGAAAAACGACAGATTATACATGTTCGCGAATGTTCAGATCTCTATTTGTATATTGACGCTGAACATGCAATACCTCGAAACCCCTAAAACTGATTTGTTCAGAAACAACAAACTAAATTTACCTTTAGTCTTTATATTCGAAGAATGTATTCACTTCACGATGTATTTCTCTCAATTTTAAACATATCGGGGATGCGAGAAATATGTTCAAACAACGTGGCAGAAAATATGTATCAGGAATAATCACAGCCCCGAAATCACAAAAACGTGGGTTCCGAGGTTTTGCATGTTCAACGTCGATATGCAATTTGAGTAAATTAAGGTTGAATTTTTCAACAAAAAATGAGTAAAGCGGGAAATTTTACATCCACCGTATTGCTGAATAAAATACGACATTTAAAATTACTTGAGGGAGCAACGCGACCAACATTGACGTCATTATGATATCACACAGACGGAACATAATAATACTAGCAACTGGTTCATTACACACGGTACTCAGTGACGTAACTAGTGAATGCATAGGCAGTTAAAATAAATTGCCACTAAGAGTTAATATTTCTATGATATATTTAGTGCATGAAATAGTTTTCGGTTAATTTACAGTTATTTCATGTAAAGCTATTGAAAAAAAATTATGTCGAATTTTTTTATTTTCAATGAAATGAGAAAATGGATAAATTGAAACCACATGAAAAATAAGGTTGCGCCTTATAAAAGCTAAAACACTGTCGACAATACTTGACAGTCATATATGCATTAAACGATTATTTCAAGAAAACCCGTGCAGCTCTATTATTGTTAATTTGGTGATTTTGTTGAGAACTAATTGTACGCAGCAAATTGTCAGTGACATAATATTAAAAGGAATAATATAATCAACTTTACGTTTACGAAATTCTAGTGAGCTAGATCAATTTTGACTGTCAGAAAACCTTTCAGATTTACCCTACTCGTAATTATTTTTTATATTTATTAATAACAAGTTTCTAAAGTTGTCATATAAGCGGCATCAAATTCAAGCTCGAAATTTTTTTATTTTATTAATAAAAGTTTAAAAAATATATGATTCTACCTTTATCTCAAAAGTCCATACACTCCATACGCTAGTCCAATCCGAATTATGCTTCACTGAAAAAGGGCATGTTATGATATGTATCTTTAAATGGGAATCGTTGTACACTTGAGCCTCGTATACCACGGGTGTATTCAACACGGTTTTGATAAAACACGGTTGATGAATTGTGTAATATTTTTGTTTAACACGGTTTCAGTAAATAAACATTCGAACGACAAATTTTCAATTCGAAACTTTGTTTCTGCATCCGTTTAAAAAATAAAACAATCCACTTTACAATATTGCTGGAAAAACCTGTGGCCAAAAATAGTCGCTGGAGAAAATGCAGTACTGTTTGTCGTGGTATTGGTGGAGAACGATTTGAAGCTATGTATATTCAAGATATCGAAGAAATATTGGAGGATCGTACGTTGAACGAAGAAGAATTAGTCAAAATGTTGGATGAACCTACCATAATTTATGTCTCAGAAAGCAGTTGCAGCGAAATAGCTACACGTTTCACATTAAAAATAATAAATGACGACTTGGGATTGGCTGATAAATTGTAACATTCCTTTATAGAAAATGATCCTATAATTCAAAGAAGTTTGAAGTTCAAGAGGGAATTTCAACAGATCTTAGGCCCTTAAAATGAAATACATAAAGATTTACACGCTAAAAGCAAACAATCACTTATAACAGAATTTTTAAAGTCTAAATTGAAAAATCCCAGACATTCCGCATCTCTGGTACTCACGGTTGCACTCGGTCAGAACCGAGTGCCACTTATTCAACGCATGCATCCTGACGGTGTTTCTTTACGGTTGCGAGTCATGGCACTTCACCAAGGCACAGGGTAAACGTATACTGTGCTTTGAAAACAGATGTTTGCGGCGAATACTAGGGGTACGGTGGTTTGATTTTGTCAGGAACTCTGAGGTATGAGAGCAGACGGACACAACGTTTTTATGGAAACATATGACCGCGTTATACGAGGCTCAAGTGTACAAATAATTATTCTCTGAACCAGGGTTTCCCAACCTTAATGTGGTCGTGGTCGCATTTGAGATTGAAATACGTTAATATTACCAAATCGAAGTACATTTATTATTTCGTCGCTGTTCTGGAAGAAAACACTTAATCGAAAAAATGACATATTGAGTTAGTTATGCAAAAATACTTCCTATTTCAAACTCTACCGTATGGAATATTATATATAATTATACTTTCATATAATTATTATAAATTATACTTTTACTTAAAAATAGTTTTGTACAAACAAACAAAATGAAAAAGGCATAGCATTTCAAACAATCGACAAACTTCAAAGTGCAATTACTCAAAACTAGTATTTTTCAGTTAGTGTCTTCTTCTAGAACAACGACGATATGTTATAATTTCTAATTTGTAAATTTTTACATTATTTTCGCAATGGGCGTAAGAAAAAAGCTTCGCGGGAACACGGTTGGGAAACCCTGCTCAGGACTGTCTGTTCCCACGTTCAATATTAAATACTGCCGTTCAAAGCTATTCTTGATGAACCAATCGTTTTTTCTTTAAGTTCTACAAATAATTAATTAATCTCAAAGATTTTATCCCTACTTCTCAAGATTGTTCGAACCCCTTAACAATATTTACATTAACCTGTCGTAATAAGCCCCATCAGAAGGGTGCGTGGCAGGGGGGACTGCTGCCCCAGGCCTAGGTTATCACTGTTATCAGTGGCCTCCATTTTGATTTAACTCGATAAGTGCTTTGAAATTTGAAAAAGTATTGGAAAGAATTTTATTTTCAAGAAAGTTTTGAAAAATTTGATCATGGACCAAGAGCAATTAAATTGAGTGACAACTTCGAATATAAATTATCAGATAAATCAAAAATTAGATTATTCTAAGTGTGAAAGAGATGCCGAGCTCTCCCACAAGCTCAACATAAGTTTACAGTACGAGAACTGCTTGTTACTCAGTTGCTCGACCTCTCTTTTTTGAAGAGAGTAGGGGGATAGAAGAATAGAGCTAGGACAGCACTAGTGGTTAGCTAATCGCTCTCGCCTTGCCGCGTTTTTTAGGATTGCATAGGTAGGAGAGAATTCTAGACATCACAAACATGCATGCCTACGAACAGAAATCCATAAATCAATTGAAAAATCAACTTTTGAATCTTTCCGTATCGAGAAGGATTGGAACCCCCTCTATTCTGTCTTCAAGCACACCTGCGTTCCGTGGAGCACCCTAAGGAACTATTTTGAAAAGAGTTGATTATTCTTATCTTATATATTATTCTTCATAAAAATTTTCTGCGATGGTGAAAGTGATGGTTACAAAAAAATTTGCAGAATAAGAGGGGGGGGGGGCGTCAAATTCAAGAACCGCCCCGGGCGGCATAAGTCCTAGCTACGCCACTGGTGGCATTTCAGCTCGTAAAACGTACAGGCCGTGAAAATTGTCTCAGAAAAAGCCTAGCCTTAAGAGTTCCGGAAAACTTATCAGAATTTAGAGCGTCCATGGGCAACCCCAGTCATGGTTACAGACCTTTGTGTGGGGTGTGCCAAAAATTATTCGACAAGGTCAAAATTACGACTAAAAAAGTCTAGTTCGTGTTAGATAAAATCCACTTGGTACACTTGAACTTTTATTTCAATAGTATGCACTTTGTGTTAGATAGTATTCACTTAGTACACTTTAACTTTTATTCCGATAGTTTGCACTTTGGATTACATACTATTAACTTAGTAAACTCAAACTTTGATTTAAATAGTTTCAACTTAGCCACGAATTCTTTTAACAAAGTGAGTTAAGTTGTAGTAGGTTATGTTAAGGTTGGTCTAGGTTGGTTTGTGTAATGTATTCTAATGCGTGGAGCAAAGACAATATAAACGGCCTAATATTGGGTAGAAGAATAAGTGACATTTCATTACAGCTTCGTGCAACTATCGATTTCAAAGTGTTAGTATTTATATTGAATGAAAATTATTTTATCTATGTGAGAATATTTGTTCGCAACTGTAATATATTTGTTCAATGTTAAACTATATTTTATTACGTGCCATCACTTTATTTTTAGTGAAAGAATTTGTTTTTTGTGGAATGTATTTGTTTTAAGTGAAAACTACTTTTATGAAAGTGAATTTGATCTAAACAAAAGTGTATTTCATTGTAAGCCTTTCTTAAATGTTTATTAATGATTGTTAATAAATGTGAAAAAATAGTTTTTCTAGTAGGTGGCCGTTTTGTTTACTAAACTTGGATTCATGTTGTTTATTTTTACCAAAATCTTCATTTACACGGCGAAAGACATACAAAATGAATGGTGAATGATTTCCTGAATATAAAATAATAAAAATCGATTATTAAGAAATACAGCATAGAAGATAAGGAAACATGTTATAAAAAACCCAAGTAAAAAGAACTGATCATAATAAATTAAAAGAAATTTGGTTAATAGTTTTTACACATGTAACATAATATATGCCTATTATATTATTACCTACAATATAACAAGCCAAAATAAATTCATTTCTCATTCTGCTATATTCTCATCAAATGATTTTTTGGTCTATGGTATATTGTCTGTAGTCTATATTCTAATCTGTCATATCTGACGTTTAAAAGTGTTAGGTTATAAATTTTTTTTTACGTCGGTGGAAAATAAAGTATTAATTATAATGTACAGAGGGTTGAAAAGGTTGGGGTTCATTTGCCTCAGTGGCTTAATTCCTCTAAAATCTAACACAGACGATAATAGATTCGTTTCAAAATATGGAGCCTCTGGGTATGAAGAGTTTAATAGTAATGAATCTGGGAAAGAACGAATTCGTCAAATGTTTACTATCGAGTAAGAAATATAATATACTAGTTAATGTGATTTTATAACCTTCTCCCCTATCTCAGTGCCACTCAAATGGTGGTCCGTACAATACTGGTCCGTAAGCATTTCCGCACTCAACAAAGTAAATAATATATACATAGCTAAAAATGAGAAAAATAATTAATAACGACGCCTGTCTCGTATAATATCAATGTCCCTGGATTTCAATAAAAATATATAATATATTACTACCTTATTTTTATTTACATAATGAAGCCGGTCCCCAGCTAACACTAAGAAATATTTGCTGGTCTGCACGCGGAAAAAGTCTGAGTAGCACTGCCCTATCAGAATTATTCTAAATTCGTAATATTCGACTTTTCAGTGACCATAAAACTGTATCCAAGGAAGTAACCTCAATCTTGCAGAGTATCTTCTTTGGAAGTTTCGCAGGTGCATGCTATGGAGGATTCGTTAAATCTCGCGTCTCATACAGTGACTTTATTGATAACAATCAAGCAACATCGTTTTACAGTAACTTTGAAGCGAAGGTAAATTGTTTTTTTTTAATTAATGTTACCTCATCCTAGAAATAAAACAATACATTTCTTAAGTAAATATTTTCACCACCAAACGTTTTAGAAAAATAATGCCTAGAACTCATTTAAATAAAATTGATGTACTTGCTTACACTGAAATTACATTGAAACCTACCTGTGGAAAGAGATTAGTTATATATACTTTATATATATAATATATACATTAAAAAAAAAGTTTATTACTGTTGCAATGTAACTTCTGAACCTCCTAATGAAAATATTTCGAACCCGAGAAGAAGTCTGACAGTTTCCTGGCTTATTTATTTCTAATGTGGGTAAAAACTACTGATTGCTTTACCAGTTTACCGTTCATCTATACGCAGGTAAATCAATGACAACGCGATACTAGTAATTACCCGTTATTAGTAGTAAAAAAAACGTAGAAATTAAATTCAAAAAGAATTGATGTATTTTTTATAAGAAAAAAAACGAAATATTTGAATTTTATTTGTGCAAAATCAGAAAGATCTGTTTTTTGCAAGCACAACTCAATTTCAAGAGATATTGAACTATGAATTGGAGTAATAATTTTATACAATAACTTGTTACTAATGGAACAAATTTGCAAGAACATGAAACTAATTTTCTTTCAATAATTTAGAATGTGACATTTTACAGTATGGTGCAGGATCTCACTACATTACCGTAATTCCCTAAATGGATTTAAATAAATTATGAATAAAAATACTCTGATGAATTTATTAAAAATAATTGCTTGCTGTATACATTAATATTTTCAGAAAAAACTTCAACACCAAGTAACGATGGGATTCGCAAGAGGAGCATTGCAATGGGGC
This sequence comes from Himalopsyche phryganea, assembly GCA_022494535.1. NCBI lineage: Eukaryota > Metazoa > Arthropoda > Insecta > Trichoptera > Rhyacophilidae > Himalopsyche > Himalopsyche phryganea. Next base: position 16,248 of record JAGVSL010000046.1, read on the forward strand.
TGGAGGCTAGGCTTTTTTGTTGGTACATACACGTAAGAGTAAAATCAATCAGATGTGGAGTATCTTTGACGTATGCAAAAGACAAGTAAAATATATGCATATTAGAGGACTACTGAGAGAACATAAAGAAATTCCCTTTTGTAATTTCATCACAAATCTATACTATTGTTTTTCATATAATAAATCAAAGTTTGCGACAATAGATCGGTTCTGTAAAACTTTTTAGAGTTCTCGGGCTAAATGGGTTATTATTTAAAAAGATACATGTATGCTTCTATTCTAAAATATCTGCTTCACTTCTGTACTTAGTCAGAATTGTAGATTGAGATTTTATACACTGGATATTTTCAGTTTAATGTTTATTTTGGAAATAATGATAATTGTGAACATTCTTCACAGGTTTGTGACAACTATGATATCTGTTTATCGAGGAAAATCTTCAATGGTTGAATATATAACGGCGGGAACGGTCGCAGGTTCTCTTTATAAGCTCAATCATGGGCTTCGTGGTGTAATTGTCGGTGGTGGCTTAGGTAAGACCCATTGAAGTTTAATTAAGGAAAATAATTGGTCTGTATTAAAATTAATAAACAACCTTGCGAAAGATTTTGTAATGCCAAATGTATAAATTACTTGATACTTCAATTTCGTTTTTTGAGGCCTACAATACTGCAGTTTTGGTAGACTACATTTCTGAATCATAGTGCATTATATCGTCACGTAAGAAGCTTCATGGGAATCATCATAAAACCTAGCTTTGAAATGATTTTGAAAGGATTTAACTATTTAAAATCAAGAAATAATGTTTCTTTCTTAGAAATATATATATTTTTAAATATCTGGCAATACAGCTGATGACCAATGCTCCAAATATTTTGAAAATTGGAAAATCATAAACTCAATGAGAACTTTTAGAAGTCATCAGTGTCCAAGATCACAAATTTAACTCTTACCACGAGATGAAAGATGCCAACAAATTATATTAACCTTTTGTCATTGAAGTCTTTGCCTCTTCTGCCTATTATATGATATGTCAATAGTGTTTTTGGTCTCTCAAATTTAATATCTAATAGGATAATATAAAGTTATTTACTATTAATTCAAGTGCATTAACAAGGATATATATATATGTATATATTTTTTTGTATTACATTATAATGTATTAAAGAAATGACATTGCAGCCAACAATTCCCATTGAGCCACATATTTTGAATTTTGAGATTAACTCGAAGGGAAAAAATGTCACAAACACCCATCATGATCTCAAAATGAAAACATCTAAATTTGATCTTGACCTCATTTAATTATAAATTTAGGCTCGAAGAAACCAGCTCAGAAATGTGACGCTAAATAAGAACTATCTTATATTGCTACCTAGTTTGTTGAGATATAATTTCAAAAATTATTGAGAATGATTTGTTTCGAAAAATTCCAGCTCCTAAAATGATTTACTCTGAAATGTTTTTTTTAACTATTTCCATTCCCAATGTGGAGCATATATACAACTAATGGAGTTTATCACAAAAAGAGTTTTTCGATGAGAACTGCTTGATACCCTGTTGCTCATCCTCTCTTGTTTTAAAGAAAGTGTGAATAGGGCTAGAGCTGGACTAGCGGTTACCCAATTGCACCAAATACTATGGTGTGTTAATTCGATTGAATGGGTGAGAAGGAATTTTAGACATCGCGAGCATCCATGTTTTGAACATAAATTGATTGCAATAAATCAATTTATGAAACTGTCCGTTTCAAATCCGTGAATATTGTAACCAAAGCCACCAACATTGTCCACTCTGCTCAAAGCCGGGCTAATGTTTAGTCAATATTTAACACTACATTTTCAACTTAAAAAAAAATATGTGTTTTATACCAACTTAAGACTGTACTTGTTTGACACACGTGCTAAGAGTTCAACATTATGTTTTAGGTTTAATTTTGGGATGTATCGGTGGGGCATCATCTTTAACAATTATGAAATTAACTGGCACAAATATGGATGAAATCAGATATTGGCAACATCAATGGCGAGAATCCAGGTATGTTTGAAATGTTTTATTTTCTTTTTTAAAAATATTTATTCTGGAATACGTAAACAGACCAGATTATGATTTTGGCTAATGACAATATAAATTGATATAATTCTTTAATTTTTCAATTTAATGAAATGGTGTTTTAATGTTATATACCTTTTGCTAATGATTGAAATGATTATGTAAAAAATGTACTTGAATAAATATTAAAAACCATTAAACAAGCATTCATATTTTATACTTTCTTTCTCATAGTTTGTAATTTTGAAAAAGAAACTTTATTAGTCTCATTTTTTTGAAAGACCTTGCCTATCTATATTTATATATATGCTTTATTTATTGTATTACAGAATGAAGGGTTTTGAAAAAGCCATCGAGATGGCTGCAACTGAAAAAAATAGTCCTCTTATCATAGCACATGACATCAAATTGAAAGAATCTGATGACGCACCTCAACAACCTGGTTTATCTCCGACAAAGGAATTTTAAAATTTATACCTACATATTTACTATCTAAATAAACTCTAAATGATCGGCACATAGAGGAAAAATGATATGGTTCCTTATTCAACATTTTTCATACACAATTAATACAGAAAACAAATCTAACATTGACCCCTGAAAACTCACCAACGATTCACCGTTTTTTCATGCTTTAAAAGAGATGGAATACTATCTCCCTCATCAAATAGGCTAACGCTATTATATGAAATACTAAAGTAAATTGGAAAACTTTCCATATCACTATTGAAATCCATAATTTCGCTCTATCAAAATTGAGCCCTTATTTTTGTCAGTAATAAGGTCATCTGTACATTTTTGATGCATTTACAAAATAAAATAATAATACAAAATCTTCCAGGTACAAGATTAATTTTTTTGTATTACCTGAATTGAGGCTACTATTTGCAAACACGGCTTATTCCAAAAAACATATTTTGTGAAAAAGTACAATAAACTGTTATACAGACTAAGTTGTAACAATTTGTAGTTAACTTGTAGTGTAGCATATTTATTAGAAACTAAAGCGAAACCTATTCATTCATTTATATGTGAATAAAGAAGCTTTTTACACTTTGATCCTGTATAAAAGCGAGTTCCAAAGTGACAGTTGGAATGAGCCATTTCTGCAATTTAACAATTTAGATTCATCAAACTTTGTAAGTATGCAACCAAATGATATATTAACCACGTGACTTGAAAGATGAACCCCTTATTGGCTAACGTGGAGCAATCTGTCTTTGAAACTAAATAATTATGGAATAAGCTATGTTTGAAAGTTTCACATTATTTTGTAATGATATTTTGTATGTTAAGAAGTCAGGTTTGAGGCTGCATTTAAAAAATACTTTTAAAATGTTTTTTTCTCTACAAAATGACCATTCAAGGATCATTTTTCAACAATATTGAAATTAAATTTGAATTATTCAGATTTTGTACACTTCCATGTATTTTGTCACTAACGACCAGGGTTTCGCCTTTCGGCATCTTCAGGCATTTGAGCGCACGAATGCCTGAAGATGCCGAAAGGCGAAACTCGGGTCATTAGAGACAAAATACATGGAAGTGTACAAAATCTCAATAATCCAAATTTGATATTGAGATTCCATCAAGCACCCTCAGTCGATGTCTTAAATTATATAATATAGAAATTAGCTGGATTTGCAAATAGTACACTGCAGAATTAATTCTTAAAATATTACTAGTGAAAAATTCTATTTTGTGGCTTAGCAAGGAAAGGCAAAAGAAAATTTCACAAATATTAGCAGAAAAACAACTTTGTGTGTTTCACCAACGCATTCGATTTTTTTAACAACTTGTCCACTCTGAATATATGATCTCTATGTATTCTCTTCTATTCAAGAGAATGTGTTTAATGAGAACTGGTTGTAAATTAGTTGCTAAATCTTCCTATTAGTAGTTTAGACGGTTTTGGATAAAATCAAGGTATACAAATGTCCATGTAGTGTAACAACCTTTGAAGAATAACTATTTGGCTATGGTGATTAATATATGTTTAGTATTTTTTGGGTTAATAGGGAAAGTGATTAACCTAGATTTTATTTTTTTATCCATCCCAATCAAGCTGGTGTGATAAACCTATAAACATTGAATGCTTTAATTAAATGATAATCGGTTCTTAATTATTGTCACTGAAGTAACGATTTATTGTCTTAAAATCATACTTTCAACTGTCCCTTCGTTGTGAAAAGACTTAAAGTAAACAAAAAGGAAATCTACAAATAAATTCACTACATTTTTATTCATCATTAGAGTGGAAATAATTATATATCCATTTACAGTGGAATATAGATCAATTAACACTCAACGTATTATCTTCCGGTATTGATCTTTAATTTTTTTCATTTACATATTACACACAAAACGTAAAATCTTTCAAAATTACACAGTATTTCTCATTTAATCAATGAAATGTACTGGAGAAAAAAAAATTAAATATCTTGAGATACTGTGTATGCCGACATTTTTGTGAGATGGCTGAATATTTTAACTTTGAGCAATTTCCAACGTGGCGGCCATTCCACTCACAATATATTCCCATCATGAAAATTGTACGTTTTGCACTGAAGTTCAGCGAGAAAAACAAAACCTTCTCAGTGGCAAATGTCTTACGTGAAACCATTTATTGGAGTCTATTTATATTTAATATAAACTTCCTAAACATAAATTGGTAGGGAATCCATCATTTTTTACATTTCTTTATTTATTTCCACCGTCCTCTTGAAAACAATAGATCCAGAATCCACCGTATCATAAATTCAATAAGGTAAAGTAATGAACTAAACAGTAGAAATAATCACATGTTTAAAGCCATGAGACAATAATTACATTATATATTGTTTTTAATATAAAAAGACTATATCTACATTATAATAGGAACAGTAGTTAAAAAATAATAAAATATATTTATGCTCACATTGGTGATGACAATTTTGTTTAAGAGAAACTGTTGTACACTTTCATCATTCAATAAAGCTGTGACAATTACTGTTACGGTGAAGGAAAAATTGGGCGGAATTTGAGCAATGAGCAATCATTCTTATGTGAATTTCTGCCAATACACCTAGCCAGTCATCTATACGTAGTAAAATATTACTTGTATAAAAAACGTTAAACACATGCTCTAAGTCTCGAATAAATAATATTTAAGTATGTATAAAATATTGTTATAGATATAATTTAAATACGTAATTGATTTATTGCATACACTTCCCAGATAGTAAATAAATTACTTTCTGTTGATAAAAAAGGTATATTGGTATGATATTATTTCCATAAATACAATTCAGAATAATAATAATTCAATACTGAATCTAAAAAAGAAATATTGCATAAACACTGATAAGTACCATTATACTTTGAGTACACTAGGTCGATTGAGGTTTTGTTATACGTTTAGCGCCTCGATTCGGGGGCCCTTTCGGTTTAGCGAATGCTGGCCTATGAAGATTTCTCTTCGGATGAATTTCTTCCTGCAAGAATTCTTCGGTAAGTTCACTTCCTTCGTCGATTTCCACCTACGGAAATATAAAATATGCTGGTAACCGAAGAGTAAGGTTTATACACCAAAAATTAGTACCAATTTCGTCATGTTGATAAAGTATACAATCAAGGAAAGACTAAATATGATAGATATAGAATTTTAAGATCTGCACAATGAGCACTAGAGATATAGAACTGATTTTCTAGGTAAAACTGTTTTTAAACACATCTGAGAAGATGGACAAAAATTAAAGAGAAGATTGTGGAAAAACATTATTTTTACAAACCTTTTTCACCACATCTATGCCAGTTTGTTGAATGCTTTCTAAAAATGGTCCTTTGCAGCTCGAGTAAAGCATTCTTTCTTTTATTGAGCAATTGTAACCCGGCATAGAGTAAATGAATACTGAAATTAAAAAGGCTATCATTTTATTTCCCTGAATAAAGCAGAAGAATTATAATTGATCAAACAGTTGTAAATAGGGATTTTAATTTAAGTTACATACATAAAATAATGGTTATATTATCTTACCAATAGTTTCCAAACAATCACCTTCATGGGTATGTTTGAATAAAAACAAATGATAGCGAGCGGCGTCATTTGGCACTAGTTTAGGTAAATCGTCAATTGAAATATTAGCTGACTTTGAAAGATGTATTTTTTCTTCGGCAAGTTCTGAAATAAAGAGTATCAGTGTTAAATTGCAACATTTTAATGACAGAAAAAACATTCAGCTATGGATACATACCAATTCTAAACTGGAGATAATTATAGGTTCCAACTACCATATCCTCTAAGGCTTTTTTAGATGCTTCTGTCATTGGGAATGACACACCGCTCATGGTTTGTTGTCTGTAAAAATATAATTGTCATTTATTCATACTGTGAGTCATACATATAAAATAATATTTTAGTTTTATGTAGATTCTGTTGAATAACATGTCTACTACATTTCAGAATGTTCACAGTTTTCTGTGTGTTTATTGGTTGCCAAAACTTTTAGTCGATGTACTCGACCGATTTTGTTTCAATTTAACTCAAATGCAACAAGCTATATCAAACAAGTCAAGGCAGTAAATAAACTGCACAAGAAATACCACTATTTACATATAAAATTAAAAAGTACAACGCTTAAGTAAATGGACTGTCAATTGATTTTTCAATTGTCAGATAAAATATTCATATAAAACAAAAGATTCCATTACTGTCAGTCGTCCAGTGCATACCTAGAATCCGTACTGAAGTCTGTGTGGGAGTCTTGAATACTGAGGGCAGATAGGGCCTCCTCTCTATCCGTGAGTGGTGCTGGAGCACTCACATCTTTCAGATGACGTTGGAACCCTGATAATGTTGCCTCACCCTGTGTGAAAATGTACATGTCTCAGCATAATAAGATGTAGCATAAACAGATTAATTGCCTGATCTTGATATTAAAAGAATGATGAACCATTTTTTTCAATGCAGTGCTTTAAATAAGGTTGAAAAATATTACTTTTGGATTTTTGAAATGGATAATCCAATTCCTGATCCTGATTTTTAAATTTTGTGTATGAATTTGGATTATAAGAAATTGCGTTGTATATATAATAATAATAAGCATTTGAATTTATATTACATTATATAAAAACAAAAAAAATGTTAGCTGGTATTTTTAGTCTTTCAAAGAAGAAACTATTTTGTAGTGACTACCTACTCAATTACATTAGTACAATGTTCTTTCAGAACCAATTAATTATGTTAACCAAAATTGGGATATATAATTAGACAATATATTATATAGATGGTTATGGTATTCGGTACATCGGTGCTTCCCAAACTATTGGTTGCAGTATCCAAGGAGCTGTAATGCTTTTACGGGGGGCCGCAAAATGTTCCAGTAGAGCTACAAGTATTTATTGATGTATTTTTTCCCATTTACATATTGACTGTGGAAAGGAAAAAGGATGTAACCCACACATAAAAAGCCCACACAAAGCGTGTATTAAATTGTATACATTGTGATTATCGAAAAAAAAATATTTTGAAAAGACAGAGGAATAAGTCCTCTTGAATTTTTACAGTCGATATTATATATGTGTATAAATATAGTGTATTAACACGTTTAGTGTGAGTTACACACAATATTCTTGGTGTGGGTTACGTCCTTTTTCTTTTCCACAGTCGATATGTATATATTTGCTATATAACTACACATTATTCAAATTTTGTCTTTGGGGCGATTTTAGAATGCAGATGTATGTGGCTTTTGGTAACTAAATTAATTTTATTTTCAGGGTAGGGAGCTGTGGTTTATTTTTTGCAAACTTTGTGGGCTGTGGAATGAAAAAGTTTGGGAAGCACTGTTGTACATGACCAAAAATATAATTACTTTGACATTGCAGAAGAAGTCATCTTTGATGTGTGCAGAGCCGAATTCTTGTTTCAAGGTAGCCTTAGTGGAGGCGTAAAGCATTTTTTGCCTAACTGCTGCAGTGTCTGGAGACCAGCTAATGAAAAGCCATTCATAGCCGAGAGCATTTTTGGTATCTAATCTGCAAATAAAAAAAATGAAACTTTCGAAAAATACTTAACGATGTTTACCAAAAAGAAAACCATAAATTCTAGTCACCTATAAATAATGAAGCAGGGTTGATCCTCTTCAACCATAGAAGAAACAGTTTTATCAAAATCTTTATCCCATGTTGTCATACAATTGACGTCCTGCTTAAGAGCAAGTTCCTCTGTAACAAAAAAAATATTATCCAAATCACGGTAACGATGCATTTCAACTTTTGAATAAATTTTCTACCAACTGTTTTTTTTAGTGTAAAATGAAAGATAATTGAAACTGTGAAATATGCCTCCAAAATACGATCCTGTCAGTGTAAAGTCACGCCCTGAATACTATTCCAAGTAAACACAAGTTATAGAGATGATTCCACATAATTGGGACATAAGGAAAAATACTTTATATTTTGAAATATTGAAAAAATATTTAAATTACAAAAAGGTAATTACTTTTAAGGTGTTAACTGTCAATTCTTGGTGGAAAGACATTATATTTTAAAAAATAAAACACAATTCATTTGTACTACTTCCACATATTTATAATGATCAGGACCGTTTTAGCTCATCACGAGCATTATCAACTTAAGATCAGTTGTGTATGTAATCATTATAAATATGTGTAAGTAGTACAAATGAATTGTGTTTTGTTTAAAAAAAAAAAAAAGTAGTTTACAAAGAATGTGTCAAGCAAAATAATCAATACTAATAAAAAATAAAAATTCTTGAACAAAATAATGTATTTCTTTAGGAATTCATTGAAATTTGTTTCTTTAATTGGTTTTCATAGTCCCAATTAACCGGTGTGAAAATTAAACAGAATCGACTGTATAAAATATTTTTTACTTGATGTTAAAAAAAATATTTATACGGCTATGTGTCATCCAATCTATGGTACTAAAAATTTGATAATTATCGAGTACAATGTGTGCTGTCGTCTAAGAGTAGATTATTTTTAATTTTGAATCAATATTGCACGTGGGTCATAAAAAGTTTGAAAAATATTCTCGGAAGTATATATGAACAGATATAAGTTTTAATAATAATATATAATTTTGAAATAATTTTTTCAGTGAGCCAGAAAAGAAATCAATTATATGAGTTTCTTGATGTGAAATTGTTTCCTAGAAAGAGAGTGTAAGAGGGTTGTGGTTGGCGGTAATGGTCTTCCATTTCAGGTCAAGAAGCATGCTGCTTGAAACTTAGCACAGTTTTAATATTTTCTTAGCACTTATTCATTCAGCTTCAAAAACATGACACTGTGGCGAAATAATAGCACTTTAAGTGATGAAAAAGAAATCAAACCAAACATAAATTGATGATACAACCACGTTCGTATTAATGATCCCCTGTTGACATATTATATCAACGAGTGATCGACATCTATAAATGACACTTATTGTTTAGGAAATGCAACGAAGCACATTCCCTCTTCCTTACACTTAGATCTGAAGTCAAATTATTATTCGAAAGACTCCACACAGGGATGAAGGGTCATTATCTCAGCATGCAATGCAAATGTATTACTTTGCAGTTAAAATCAGGTCACCAGCTATATTTATGACAGGTATGACATGTAGAATATAAATTGCAATAAATAGGTATACCATCTTCGATTACGATTTTCATTGCTCTGGTTTTCCCGTTGTGGCAATTGCCAAAGAATTTAGTGAGTCCATCATTTCCTAGAAAGAATCATTTATTTAATATATGGTATGTAATGAAATAATACAAAGTTAAACGAAAATATTTATAATATAACCTCGTATTCCTGTTTGGTGCGACATGACTCGAAATGCAAACAACTTAAAATAGGAAAAGAGTAGGAGTTCCAATTTATGACTTCACCACTACACTATCAAGACAGTTAGTTTTGACGTTTGCTAAATATAACCCATAGACTAAAGGAGCGGCCGGAGCTGCAATATATAGACAATAAAAGAAAAATGAGTCTAAGGTCCCGTTTATATCACTGCATTCAAACTTTTATCTTATATTATTAAATTATGTGCTCAATAGGTAGCTAGGCTGATAAATCAATCTCATGACTCTAATGTCACAATATCATACATCAGCACATCATGGATATTGTCTATGCTAAGCACATCGCTCGCTATTATATTATAAATATTTGTCTGTGAATTAAAAACATAACCTATGTTATGTCGATATGTCAGATGTCAAATCGTTGAGTTAATAAATAACTAAGGACGTTTAGAGTTATACGTAGTACAAAATACACGCAGTAATTTTTATTCAATTTTATTAGCCATGGTAGGTATACTTCTATATTATATCTGTACTTTTACGAATACTTATTAAAATATATCTTTTAAACCTGTATTATTTTTTTCTAGGCGCGAAATGCTGAAAAAGCCATGTAAGTTCTACAAAAATTATCCAAAATTTCTTATTTTACTTCGTAGGCAAATCGAAACGGGATTCTTCTATAATTTAGACTTATATTACATACGAATCTTTCGTCAACAAAGCGGTAGTGATCAATTATACGTTGGAACTATTCTGTTTAATACTTCAGTATTATCTATAGAAGAGTTTTTGCAGGACGCTGGAAAACAAAAAAAAAATCTATTATTCATTGCTTTTTACCTTCATAATATATATTTAGAATGTTAGCGAGTTTTCGAAACATTGGCGAAACACGCACTTGTATTTCATGAAATTTAATTGGTTCACAGCGATGGATATCAATCATACTTGCCTGTTTCAGGACAACTCTTGCGCGGTGGCGAGCTGCCCAAGTACAAGAAACAGGCGGCAGTGTCAAACAGCGGAGGCCTTTTTTAGCCTCAGAGTGCACTGAATTGCCACAAGCGGAAAAATGGCGGTTGCAGATTATACGAGAAATTGCTAAAAAAGTGTCTCAAATTCAAAATGGTTATTATGCATATAGATCTTTATAAAAAATGCTTTGCTGCTATTTTCGAATTGCTGTGTTTATCTACAATTTTATTACTAATTTTTTTTGTTATAGTTGTTTTTAATCCTGTTTCCTAATATCTTCTCTATATGATATGACTTAAAGATATGTTAAACATTAGATGTTTTATAATGTCCCAGCTGGCTTAGGTGAATTCCGAATACGTGATCTTAATGATGAAATCAATAAATTATTACGGGAAAAACGACATTGGGAAGAACAAATTGTGGAGCTTGGAGGGCCTGACTATGCTCGAGTCGGTCCGCGGATGCTGGATCACGAAGGCAGGGAAGTGCCAGGCAATCGAGGCTATCGTTACTTTGGAGCTGCAAAAGATCTGCCAGGTAATAATTTCTCTCAAATTATACTTCTGAATCATTCGCGAGCGGCGGTTATATCTCTATTTCTATCACACAACCTCACTTGTGTACAATCAAGTAGGATACAAGAACATGCACTCGCATGCCCTTGTATCTCGCTCGCACCCTTCACTTTACATGTGATTGAGCTAGAAAGAGAAAAATTCAAGGCACGTGCCTGTTCTGAATGTATTATATATAACTGTATGTAACACCCCAACTACTTTACTAAATCTCATTGGACAATGTGTAGAATTGCTTTATTAGTGAGACAATATTAAGTAATATTTTCTAGTTTAGTTCTAGTAATATTATTGTCTGCGAAAGGAAAGCGGCGTTAAGTCTAAAATCGGTACTTTTCAAGAGAGCTAAGACAAGATTTTGGTTATTGAGAACTTTGATAAAAAAACATGATGCTTCAATATGAAATTTGCTAACTCAGTGGCATTGTTTTGACTGATACTTGTATCCTTTACGCATTAATACGCTTTTCCTTTCACACAGATTTATCTTCACACAAACAATACAAGATTGACCACTTCATTCCACATTATAAATGTAAGTTGGCACACGTTCCAGTGCCATTTTTCATGCATGAGATTCTTTAATAGTATCCATACTGTACCATTTTGAATATTATAAACAGGTGTACGAGAACTGTTTGATCAAGCTCCACCACCTCCACCCAGAAAGACTCGAACAGAATTGATGAGGGACATCGATGCTGATTATTATGGATACCGTGATGACGATGACGGTTTATTATTACCACTTGAGAAAACAGCAGAAAAGGAAGGTCTGGATTGCCAAAATATTAATCTTTTGAATATGCAATTTCATAAAGTCAGTCATTTTTTCCAAATTTATATTTGAGCTGATGTCATTTAACGATAACATGTTTATGATTATGTTAATCTTGTTTTGCATACTTTATTTAGATTTGATGTTATAATATATTACTTATTTTAATTCCTGCAAATCAAATATTCAAAACAAATCTATTATTACATATTTCAGCTAGAGCTAAATGCATAGAACTTTGGAAAGAGAAAAAGGAAGCAGGATTAACAGACGTTGAAACTGTACCTGCATCCGAACAAGAGGATATTTATGCAGATTCCCAAGTAAGTTCATACACACCCTTAACTCCACCACATGCCGCTGCATAAAAAATAAATACAAACGACAATGCATCCGGTCCTCTCTAATACTATTTTTTGCTTTGTCTCAACATAGCAATAATATATCGCGCGTCACTCTTGCGTATAATATTTAATATATCGCTATCACTTTCATTCGGCATCTAAGTCCTCTCTCCTACTAACTAATGCTATTTCTTTCATTGTCTCAACTTCTTAGAATTTTATATATAACTTACTTATTTTTATTTTAATACATATATATTTTATCTACTAATAGCTAAAATCCTAAATTTATATAAAACCTAATAAGCGAGATATTAATTTTTTCAATTCGTATGGCAATGTTGGTGCACCTGTGGCATCGGAAAGATTAATTATGAAAACTGATCACCAAGCTCTGTTTATACTTTAATGTTTGTAAATATGTGAATTTTTGACTTATTTCAGGTTGAAGACGCAACTAATGAAGAGACATCTGACGTTAATGACAAGCAACAGTTAACTCAAACAGTCTATACTTCACATGTTCCTGTACCTTCTCAGAAAGATATTGAAGAAGCTTTGTTGAGAAAGAGGAAACAGGAGCTATTTGAGAAATATGGATGCGGGGATGTTAAGATGGAGTTTTAAAATAATAAAATTATCCTTAAGACTTGTAAATCCAATCCAGGTTCACAATCACACGTGAGGTCCAAATGATTGATGTCCCAGAACCTGTCCAAAGTAAATAGACAGATGTTGAAATGTTTTGCTAAAATATTTTTTGACACTATCAGAGCTCCATTTCTGAATAAAATCTTAATTAAATCTTGTCTTATTGAATACTATTTTTGCTATAATTATAAAAAATTTATAGATGCATCTGCATTGCTGAATACTTTGAGAATGTTTTTGTTATTCCACTCTTTCAGTCATACATCATTAATCGACATTAATTGGTTCCCCCAAATGTCTCCGATTAACAGTCCAATATGATCTACTTCAATTTCGAAAAAGATTTATAATTATGTTTATTAAATCTTCACGTACATGTCAAAGTTTTATTAGGGATAGATATTGACAGATGTTTGTCTTCGTCGGGGGCATGCAGCCAACTGATAGTTGTTTAAGTCCTGTGAGTTTTTAGCCTTGATCATGTGTTTGAACTGATGCAAATTATTGATTAAATCGTCAGCTGTTAATTGTCAGGATATGACATAGTACGAATACGTTGTACGGTGTCTTGCTGTATCCCATACTAACGATGACTAAAAACTATAATTTTCACATAATGTATTGATTATAGAAATGTATTGGCAAGAAAGACCAATTACCGAGAGGATTCCCCTGATTGTTTCTACGTATACTCAAAATTGTTCAAAAATGTCCAGTCACAGGTATTTGATCACGACGACAATCTTAGGAGGATCCCAGTAGAAGATGCATCCAGTACCTTCCAAAATAAAGGGCGGTGTGAAATAGAAGGCTTTCTTATAATCAATGCAGCAGCATATCCATGGACTGTTTAGGTTGTGCCTCAGAAGAAAATGTAATTAACTGTTCATTACTGGTTGATTTTATAATTTAAGATTAAACTTGCTTTTATACTTGTACATGCCAAGTGAAAATAAACAATAGAATTTCACTTGATGCACACATCTTAAAAAAATTTAATTACCTGTTCCAGGAAAAAATGGTTGTACTGCCGATTTTATGGTTCATACTGCTATTTGTTTTTTTATCTGATGAATCTATATAGTAATAATGCATAAAATGTTGTAAACTTTCTATATTAATTCTTTCGATTCGACATACGTGAATTTAACAAAACAAATATTGCTGAGTGAATTTTGCATTACTATTTTCTATTTTGATTGTACGCTGTGTATAATTTAGTTTTAGAAATATACCAAAATATTATCACACATTAAAAAAACCTATTGTCATAGATATTGCTTCTTTTTGAAAACTAAAAAAAAATGTGTCAAGACCAAGGGATAACTATTTATAGTTTTATAAGGAAGATTAACAGGTTTACTTGTTAATCCTTGGTCGAATGCCATTATAAGACTAATAAATTCTGTAAAAATTCAATCACTAATGTAATTAATTTAATGTGTAAAATATATTATCAATATTTTTATAATTTAAATCGATGTTTTATTCTGTAAATAAAATACTGAAAAAAACCAGAAGAGTGCCTTTTCAAGAACACCTGGGTTTGAATTGCAATCACCTCTCTTAATAAATAGCCAAGTCAACTTTAATGATGCACAATTTTAAATCGGAAGAAAATTTGACCCGCCCAAGGGTTCTTTACGATTCTGGTTGTAAAGGAATGTCTAACATTGACTACCTATAAATAATTAACATATGTGCTCATTAAGATAACTTTCCATTAGGATCTCTACAAACATGCTGATTTTTTTTGGATAAGCGCTATGTTAGCAGACTAGCTGGATATTTTAAAGGGTTGTTCACTAAGCTAATTGTATGAGATAATCAAATGCTCATACACTATAGAAGTGAGTTAGGAACCTTACTTATGAATTAGTTGTTTTAACATTTTCAAACCCTGTCTGAGGTTTCTAAAAACAAAAGATTTTCGCATTAGACACATAGTTTAGTTAGTGGGGAAAAAAATGTTGAAAACCTTTGTAAAGTGGTGAAGTGTGAAAGTGAAATAAAACAAAGGTTGCAACATACAATATTTTATTTTTCCAATCATTATTGCCAGGCAATCATCAATGGGCCTTCACAGACACAATAATTTGTTTGCGATAAGCCATAAAATGTCAATACCACTATGCAAATCATATATACATGTTCCACATAATATTCTAATGGAATGTGTAGGGTAGTAGGTTGCATGCAATGCCTTCCAAAAATATAACTACAATTTTATTATTCATTTCATACATATTTTTGTAAGTTTATATTTACATTACTTTTTTGATAAAATTCCAAGCTAATTTTTAAAATCAATTTCTACGCAACTTGATAGAATATTTATATTAGGGGAAGGTATGCACACGCTTAATGAAACTATCTACGACTAATCTTTTCACGGTGCGGATGCTTTGCAGCAATGCAAATTTTCATCCTATTCATGATTTAAGCTTTTCTGAATGGATTGAATTTGTATCTGATATAGTAAAATATTTTAAGCAGTTCTTTCTTCCTCCCCAGTTGATAAAGGATTCTACACAGATCATAAATGTAAATGATGAAATTTTGATAGTTAAACACTGAATCTTATTATAAATCAGCCGTTTTCTTTGAAAATAATCGACTTTAATACTATGTTATAATATCTATTACAAATATGTTTATAATTGCCAAATATAAGTAAAATTTATACGAGACACTTTGATAATGCCTATTATGATTTTGTATCGAGGCGTAAAATAATGTTTACCATTTTATTTGATATTGAATGATATTTTCTGGCTTTTTTTTATTCACTGACTTACGTACGGTATATTTTTCTTGTCGCTCTGGGTGTCACAAAGTACAATTCGAAGAAAATTGTGATATCTTACACATTCAATTTAAAGAAATTGAACATACCAAAACAGTGGATAGAAGATTTGTAGACTGTATAAAAAAAAACATGATATATTAATTATCTTATGTGAACTGACCATAGAATGAACTCTGAGCCGATCCAATTTATTCGATCTGCAAGTCGAAAGCGCCTAACGCTTCAGGGACATGTATATAACAATGTAAGGAGCAGTTGCAATTCGAAAAGCGAACCGTGATCTTTATAAGAAGTTTTATTAATATTGTCTTTTTTGCTAAGTTAATGGAAAGCAATTAATTATTTACAACAAATTAATTTTAACACCGATATTGTTTTGTTAATAACCTATGACAGAAATTCCCCAAATTATGAACTGCGTCTGTCACAAAAATCATATTTAAATTGTGTATGTATAAGGAGCACGATATACTTTTTCATTCACAAATTCTAGGCTGTATATTATGCCACATGTACGACTTTAGGGAAACTCTGTCCTTACGATATATTCCAAAAAGATTGAGATTCTTATATTTTATACATAATCTCACTGAATCTAAATCTATTATAACAGGTAATATCATGTTCATGTTCGGATTTAGAACATTAAAATATAGCAGGTATTGAATATAAACCTCTGAATAAATACAACTTTCTCCATTTCAATGTTAACAAATTCAATATATAATATATTTAATATTATTCAAATCGAAGAAAAAATTGAATCTTAATAAATTATGTTTTCTGTGTATGTTGTTATAATGAGATTTTCTGATGAAATTCTGCTCTAATTTAGTGAAATAAATTTTTTACTAATATTTTTTTTGTCGAAAATGAAAAGTGAAAGATTTAAATATATTATGCAGATTAATTATAAACTACATGCTATGATTAGAAAAAATCGATGTTTTAAAAATATAATATTGGACACTCTCTAAATACCAAATGCTTGTTTTACTCTGTACCACTACTGGTGTTTATGGTGAACGGATAAAACCGTACAGAAAAAAACCGTACACGGAAAAAGGCGGACATGGATAAAACCGGACGAGGAAAAAAGTAGACGCAGAAAAACCGCACGGGAAAAAAATCCACAAAGAGTAGAAAAAGAAGTATTCAGATTTAAAATACTTCTTATCGTTTCATGAGTTTTTCAGCTCGAAAAAATGTTTAAATCAGATTTTTAATTTTAAATAATGTCAAATAATAATTTTCAGAATCTTAGAATGTCCGACGACGAAAGATTCATTTGTTGCGTTCTATCTTTGTTTGAAAGTATTGAGTGGTGGATAAATTGTATTGAGACATTTATATAGGTTATTATTAGTACAAGGTAACAACACTTTCAAACAAAGATAGAACGCAACAAATGAATCTTTCATTGTCGGACGAACTGAGTTTCTGAAAATTATTATTTGACGTTATTTAAAATTAAAAATCTGATTTTAACATTTTTTCAAGCTGAAAAACTCATAAAACGATAAGAAATATTTTAAATGTGAATATTTCATTTCTTACTCTGTGTGCGGTTTTTTTCTGTCTGCTTTTTTCCTGAACGGTTTTTTCCCTAGAACCGGTATTTATTTGTGATATTAAAAATGACTTAACACAAAATAACTATTTCTTTAATATTGTGATATGATAAATAGCTCCTACCGTATAAAAAAAACAGCTAGCACATTTTTAAAAGATATATTGGTATAAAAACGTCACAGTCTTAAGCAAACAAATAATGTTCATCGAGCAGATGAGAAGTTAGGTATTGTATTTTTTAAAATAATACCATTTAATCTTAAAAATTAAATTATAATCATTAAATGCAAACCACTGTATCGTTGCTACATCGATATTGTGAATAGTAAGAGTAAAGATTACTTAAAAATGATCGGATATTTTATATTTACACATGTTATTATTAAGTATGCATGATGTGTGAAGAAAATTTGTGTCACATGACTTAAACAGCTAAAAGAGATCGGATATCAATTTTTGGTTTGCATCACGCATGATAGTTACATAAATTTTGCAGAATATATGATTAATATTTTATAATAATCTATTTATCTTAGAAACATCGAGATAGCACTCGATAAGTATGTTGAAAACAAGCTACTGACGTGAGCTCTTCAATATGTATGAAAGGTATAGTTTAAATTTAAAAAGGTATTAATTTTCAGCAAACAATGGAATTCATCTTATTTTGTTATGAATTTACCTAAATTGTGTTTGGTTTCATAATAATATAAATGATAAAAAAAATAATATATGTATATGTTTTATATAAGATATAAAATAATACTACTTAAACATAATGCTTTCTAGAATATTACAATTAAAGGTTCAGTTCTATATTTGGAAAGAATATATGAATATAATACAATAGTAAGTTAATTGAATACACAGTAATAATAATAGAATTTATGACTGGAACAAGTTTTGTTGTTTTTCATCACCTTCAAAATCACTCCATGCGTTATTTAATTCCATAAATATTAATTTTGCTATATTTTCATTTTCCGTGCCCATTTGCTGTAAAAAGAAAGAGAATAGAACAAAATTATTATCACTGTTGTCATTTTGGTGAACATGATCAAGGTGAAACTTTTTTTATAAATATCTGGTTAACACATTATGCGCAGGACATGTATTAATACACTTTTCAGATACGGGAAGGGTATTTTTACCAGTTTTGTAGATCGGTTGTTTTCGTCAGGAAAATACCTGCTACATTTTGTTCAATACTGTGCATTGATTATCTTATAAGGATTGATTTAAGTTATTTTCACAAAAAGCATCTACTACAGCCACAAAATGCACAGAAATAGAGTTAAAATTTTTGAAAAAAGAGTCAAATATTTTATTTTGACAGTGCTGATTCGAAAAAGTTTTATATTGTAGGTGATATACATCGAGTACTGTAATTTAAATTTTTTAAATAAATTGCATATTTTAAAAACTATAATGACTAATGCAACAACATGTATTTTAGATATAGAAAATTATTGCCCATCTCCCTGCGTAATGTGTTAAAATAATACAAATATACCTCTGTTATTTACATTCATGCAAAATTTTTGTTTCATAGCCAACAATATAATAATCTATCGAGTTGGGATTTACTTTGTAGAAATCTATTATAAACAGGTAATAAATAATAAAATATATCTATAGTGTTTTGGCTAATTAATGTAACCCTGAAAAAAAAAATGAGTTAATGATTGGATCTCATTTTAAAGACGACAGTGCAGGTCTCAGCCAAATGATGTAAATTAGAAAAATAAATTGACAACTTTTTGGAAGGGAAACATTATTTTACATTTTACAAAACCAACCGACCGCTCAAGACTGCAGAAAATTAATTAGACAATAATGTTTAAATATTATCAGTTCAAATACCTTATCAGGATGAATAGCAAGGCAAGCGCGGCGATATGCCTTACGGACATCACCCGGTCCGACGAGAGCGCCCATATCACATTTAGTCCATCGACAGTTTTCCCACACAACAGTGTGAAGCGAGCAGAGGAGTGCTCTGATGTTTGATTTTTTCCCTTCAGTCTAGTCAATAAAAAAACGAAAAATAAGAATCACTACGAAAATGATGAATAAAGTTAAATATAGTTTTGAGGAATATGAAATGACATGCATATAAATAATGTTGCAGTTTTATAAACCGATACGAAAATGTCATGGCAAAAGGAAATTGTAGCATTTGAGGTATTTTCGTACGACTAGATAAGGCATGACGAACCTGCGCCCTTTTAGGATGCCAAGTGCGACCTTTTGACTGAAATAAACTAATGCATAAATAAATTTGATTGTTTTTATATTTTCTATGGATTCGGCGGTAACTTTGTGGAAGTTCATTTTTAATATAGAATTAAATTAAAAATTGATAACTTAGTTATTCCACTTGGTTTATCACTAACGTGACGCGTTTCGCCTCTTTAAGAAGCATCTTCAGACTAACCGTATCGTATGGTTATTTACTTCTAAGGTAAACGGTGATTTTGTAATAAAACCCACCCCCACCCTTTTAAGAATAAAATCATCGTTTAAAAATAAATAACCATACGACACGGTTGGTCTGAAGATGCTTCTTAAAGAGGCGAAACGTGTCACGTTAGTGATAAACCAAGAGGAATAACTAAGTAATCAATTTTTAATTTAATTTTGTATTAATTGTTTTTCTTCATTTATAAAATAACGTATGAACATTTTTATGTATGTTTCTGAAATGAAGCTTTCCAACAACGAAAGAATCGCCACCCCTGAACTAGACAATAACAAATTTATAGGAATTAGTTTTTATTGATTCGCAAATAGCAACATATTAATCAAGATTAATCAATTTTGACAGCAATGATTCATTCATTATTGGACAGTTTTTGATATTTCGGATCGTTAAAAAATTATCACAATTCAATCAAAATTTGATGCTGAGTAAATGTACGACATTGATTACTACATTCTTCGAGACACAATGTATAGATATTTGTGATGCTGGTCGAATTAGCCTTGAACAACTTTCTCACATTGTCAATACAATACCAGATGGTAAAACAAATAATATGAGAAACCAAAGATATCATTAAAAAGCATTTCCCATAAATTTCGAAAACCTGTTGAAACGTTCTTACCCATTCTACTATTAGCAACTTTTCAGGATCCATATCACGGACAATTTCTTCCTTCCTCATTTGATTGATCGTGCGTGGCCCAAAATCTTTGCGAGCGAATTCATATCCTTGGCTTCCCAATAGATCTCCGAAGACGTCTCCGGGTTTTTTAATCTTCTCTCCGGGTGGCTTTGGAGGTTCAAAGTGTGCTCGACTAGAAAATAAATATTTTTTTTGTGATTGATATTCATAAAAATTATAATTGATATCAGAAACACTGCGGTATGTACCCTGCAAGATGAGTGTAAAGCGGGTAGCGGGTGGTGGTGGCTACAACGTTGAGTACCCTAGGAAATATAAAAAATAAAATAGATGTAAGATTAAGCTCAATGCTTTATTGAGTATGCCTATTAGTGGTATGCACAGGCCGAAATTTGATGAAATGACCCGGCCTGAGCCCATTCACTTCAGGCCTGACCCGGCCCGAGCCCGAGTCTTAATACCACACTTGTTACACGACCCAAAGCCTAAATTTATATTTCTCGACCCGAAAAAAAACCGATTTTTTTTAAATAAAGTGAGCGACAAAATTGCGGCCGCACCCAAATAAAAACAAAAAATCCTCATTTAATCACAATCTCTCATCATAATTTATGATACATTGGATACAAAATTTTGAAATATACTCCCTGAATAAGTTTTCATGAATTTGAAAAAGATTAGTTTATCGTAATAATTATTTTTTTAATTAGAAAGGAAAATCAGGAATCGTGAAATAAAACGACCAATTTCCTACATCTAACATTTTAATTAATCTATAAACCATTGCACTAAAAATATTCTAATCCTTTTATACACACTAATTACGATCTAAACAAAAATAATTTTAATATTTGGTATAACCCCCTTAACTTTTAATAACTGCCGAAATTCTATTTGGTATTGAATGATATAATTTTTTTACATAATCGAGTGAGATATCGTTATGCCACTTATCCTCAATTATATTTTTAGTTCCTGGATACTCTTAAGATACTTATCCGGAACCCTTTATTTTAATATAACCCTTAAATTCTCTATGATGTTGAAATCTCGGCTGTTCGCAGGCCACCGACTGGGTAGAATTACCACAAAAACATTGAAATTCGTCACATAAACATAAAATAAATGATAATTGATTATGTCTATAATGGCTAGTGCATGTAAATAAATGTAATTTATACAACAACAAAAAAATAGCGGGTGGACATGCACTGCAAGATGTATGACAAGGAGCAGTCGCCTTGCAATAACTGTTCCATTGTGTGTTCTGTACGACCTTTCAAAGCAGATAGCGCGTTTGTTTCTATCGATTTTTGGTACTGAGCGGAATTCATCGATCCCTGGACGAACTGTAGGGGGTCTATACTGTTTGCAGTTTATGCAATTCCATATCATAACACAGGGTGAATGTTTGTCACATGGTATCACATAAAAAAACATATTTTTTAAAACGTCATCCAGTTCTGCGGCGAACTGTCGATTTCCCATCCAAGCGAAACTGATCAAATTTGGACTTTTCGGAGAATATCACCCGGCACCAGCCCTCCGCAGTCCAATTTCTCCTTTCCTTGGCCCAAACTAGGGGATTTTTTTTCATTTTTGTCATCAACAACTATTTTTTTGCTGGTTTTATTACGGCAAAACCAAGTTTATTTATTTTTTCTGGATGGCTGGCGTAAAAACTGATGTTAAATATGATGCCTCTAGTTTTGATCTTAATTTTGAAGCAGAAATCGATTATTGCGATCCGTCAACAAAATTTTCCCCCCTTGCCCAGATTTCCGCGCTATCATTCCTGTATCATAACTTTTCTTCACAAATCTCTTCACTGTAGCTTCACAATACCTTAACCTTCGAACGATTTCCTGGAACGATTTTTTTTTTTTTTCATTAGGGTGAAAATTGCACTCTTTTCTTCAATCGATAAATATCGCAAATTTGCCATATCAACGATTTGATGTTATCAAGTCAAGAATATCCAGTCAAATAAAAGTTAAATTTGACAAAGAATAGTTTCTGGGGAATGAACAAAGATTGAAGATACAAAAAAAAATATTTTGGGTCACGGGTGTCATTGTTTAAAGCAGGTAAAGAGACATATTTACAGATATTGCAAAATATTTTAGGTGCGGCCACAATTTTATCGCTCACTTTAATTACAGTTTCATAAAATTGATTGACATTTAATACACCAAACGTACCTATCCAACTTTTTCACATGTAGAAAAATCTATTATTTCACGAAATGCTTTCCACACAACTCCACAGTCACCACTTTTCAACTTTTTTTTTTTTTGTCGAAACTCATTTTTAACAAATCTGTTGTATTTTTTTATGATGAATTTTTCGTCACAGGAAACTGTCTACTATCTAAAACCAATAGAAAGCAGATACTGAATGATATCACACTTTATTTATATACAAACTTCTTTAACTTACTATCGGCGATTCTTAAATAAACAAAGCATTGTTTCAGACTTCGCATCAATAACACACAACTTTATGAGCTCGCTTTCAGATTACCAAAATGTAAAATGATGCGTTTTATCAAACATTGATTTGATCATTTCCAATGATATTCAAAACGTGCAATCAACAGTATTCCAGTTATCAATATGTATTCATGATCCGAACATAGTTCGAAATATTTTTCTGAAGAACAAATCCCTTAGAAGAACAAGCCCGGCCCGCGAACGTTAATTGTCTATATCTTTTTATCATCATACATCATAAAAATGGATATGTTAATATGTTATGAGACTTCTTGTAAGCCTAGCATTATTTGCTTTTGGTACAATTATTTCACAAAAATCTTTCAATAGGTATTCATGCACAAATGTCATACTTATAGTCGGCCTGGTGGGACGGGCTAGGAGTGGCAGCTGCTCGGTGACTGGGACTAGAAAGTCTAGAAGCCGATGCTGAATTTTCACCGCTCTGCTAAGCGCTAGCTAACGGACTCTGTCCACCTATTTGCCCTCCCGCACTGCCGAAGTTTCCAAAGTCTGCAAAAGGATCTCGCTTCTTGTCGGTGGATGTGTCCTGTTTACCTGTAAAAATAAATATTTCATTCTAACAGAATACTGAGTTGACAACATTTAAGATATTTCTCTTAGTATTTTTAGACTTACTTGTCGGATCTCCAGATTCAGATCCATCTGAGAGGAAAGAAATAAGAATATTTTAATATTTAAAAGTACAAATGTTACAGTTATGCGTTCTTAAATCCCCCTGGAAATTTATATTTAAAAAAACTTATACATTATTCAACAAATTATCATCCATTTGTAATGCAAAATATTTAAAATATTTCTACTAGACCATATATGACGAAGAAATATTCAAGTACTCGGATAATACAAAATAGGAAAGAATAGCGTCTGCCGTTACAACTACAGAATTTAGTTCTCAGGGTTCTCAACGTTCTACTCCCCACCACCTGTTATGAATTTACAGCCTTTACTGTATATATCCAGTAAAACAGTAAGTGCTTTCAAATCATTAACAGGAGTATCTCATGAGCAATGTTCCCTCTAAGACGAGGTTAGCTGCGTGGAAAATTTAAAGGCTGCGCAGGCCACTGCAACAATTGCGCGGTACAATTTTAATTTTTTTGTGCCATCCGGGGCCGTCCTTGAATTTACCGCCACCCCCCATCTTCCAATTTTTCCTCAAAAAATGATGATTTTATATTTACAAGTGTCTGCTTGAGTCCTTTTAAATTTAAAAAAAATCCTACTAGTATTTTCTTCATCATAAATTACTATGATGCAGAAGATTGCGGCGCAGGCAAATTTTTTAATGTATAAATATAATTTCTTGAAAAAAATGTGCTATTACAAAATTATTTATGTACAAAACAATAATAGGTATATATTATACATAATAACATAACATCATCATAATCTTGTGACACACTCTGGTTTTTTTGTTGAGCTTAAGTTTTATTAGGGTCCATAACTGAAAGCGCCCAGTGTTAATAGTCATGATTCGAGGTATTCCAACCGATTGCTGTCGTTGAAAGCCATGTGTTTCTAACCACCGAAGGCCTATGAAAATTAGGAAGTGTCCGGACGGGTTTATTTTTGACAAAAAGGGGAGAACCTAGAGTGGCTGAAATTTTATTTTTGGCGACAGTCGGCTGTCGGGTCCCTTGGGCTAGGGAGCTGGCCTGCATTGCAAATAATTATACATTGTTTTTGTTTGTTTTGAAATTGGACGTAATTTAAAATCGTTGCCTTGTCACTTGCATTATAACTTAAAAGTAAATTCATGCGTTAAGTAAATGTAAATGTAGATTCAATTTTATGTGTTAGGAATATTATTTTTGTGTATGTTAAACCACTGCATCTTCGATTAAAAATAAATAAGTCTTGAACCGGATTCGAAATGGAGTTTGTTTGAGATCCCAGCCCTTCCAGGACGTGGATAACCAGCCACTCGCCTTTCTTCGATTCGGATCTTCTCACTTGGTATAACTGACATTCGTAACTTTCACTCAAAATATTTGATAACATATTTTTCAACTAGATTATGAAGCTGTTGAAATATCAGAGTTATTTTGTAAGTCCCTGTCCAGTGAAAAAAACATTTCTCTCCCCAACTTAGCTTCAAATGATAATTCAGCATCTTGTGATTGTTAGCCCGACAACAATTTTTTCTTTCTCCATTGACATTGAGGCTTCGTGATTATCCTTAGGCTTTTCATAAAGGAAATATTATATTTTGCTTCCTTCACCAAGTGTTCAACATTCTTTCCTTTCTATATGAGTAAGTTTCTACTTTAGTAAGTTTCATTCGGCGGTAATTGGGACCTTTTTTTTGCTTTATTGTAATTGCAACACCCTCTCAGTATTTATAGGCAAGAGTCCAAAAATTGACGATTTAGGGTAGAAACATCTGTGTTGCTTCAAACAATAGAGACATTTCGGACAGCCACTGTTACAATGCTCAACACATGTTTTAACAAAGCAAGAGAGAATTTTGTAACTGAATTCGGGTTATTCCAATTTTGAGATTATTTGAATAGTTGTATTGGAGTGTGTGCAAACCCTGGATGGGTGCCGGGGATTTCCAAACTGCTGCGCGCACGCAGCTTAGAGGGAACATTGCTCATGAGTAGTAACCGAACACAGCTTGGTTGCTATGCACTAAACTGTGTTGAAGAAATGAAGTTTGTAATTGGAAATGTTCTTTAAATTGAGTATGAAGTTGCAAATTTTTTAAATGCATTATAATGTGCCCTCGTTACAACCGAGTTGGCATGACTCGAGTGACTCTCGCCTAGCATTCTCCATCTCTTGTCTGCGGTATAATTAACACTATGGGTATATCATATTGTAACCGGTCTAGCTGGAAGAGAGCTCAGCAGCGAAGCCACCATGCCCACTTATGAATTGGCTAGTGTGAAAATAATTATAACAAATAGATGACAATATAGTTACCATTATTGCTGTTGTTATTTTTTCCATTTCCAGCCATCACATTAGGAGTAAGCAGTGAGCCGGCGTCGTCGATTTTGGTAGTCGCAGCCAGACCGAAAGGGTCGAAAGCAAACTCAGATTTGGAATTGGATGTTGTGTTCCCCCCTCCTAGCAGATCACTGAAGCCGGGTAAGACCTATGTCATAAAATGACATGCTATAAGATGCTATGTAATATAATATAGGCCTATAAGATCTATTTTGTAATAGAATTATCATTTCTGGTAAGTACGTAAGTTAAATTATCCCTTTCAACCCCAGAGCGCTGATCTATCAGCGTGTCTAGACTGTGGTTATAAACCTAAGGAATCATATAATTGTCAATTATTGTATGGTAAAGATCGAAGATACATTTAATTGTTTAAAGTCAAAGCTGCCGTAGTCTCGACATGACGGATCGGCGCTCTGGAGATGGGTTCAAAACAATGACATCAAAGCCATTATATGTTCAAGTAAAACAATATTCAAAAGTTTACATTGGCAGTGTTGGTATTACAAGAATTTATTTAGTAAATCAAATTGAAGAATAAACAAAAAGTTTTAGCAAAAAATTTAATTGTTCATATTCAAATGCGTCTGTAGGAGTTAATAAATAGAAGTGAAGTTACCTGAGCAGTTTCTCCTTCCCGGCTAACTCCACTAAGAAAGTCGCCAAAAGAGTCATCTTCAGGAAACAATAAATTGCTATCGGAAGGTTTATCGATGACTGTAGGAAGCGGGTGTGTAGGAAGAGGGGCGGTTTTACTAGGCGGCGGAGGAAAGTTAGCAAAGAGATCAAAAGTGTCAGATGTATCAGCGCTGCCGTCGATCACTCCTTCTCCAGCAGGCGGGATGACAGAATCGGTTGTCTGCTTTCCTGAGCTCTCTCCGTTTCCTTCTCCCGAATGAATATGGGAGTTATCCAGCTGCTTGGCGAGTCGTTCAGGAGGGGGCGGCCGACGAGGGGGTTGCGGAGAAGGAGGCGCTGGACGTGTGGGCCGAGGCCGACTTCGCACCACTGATACTATATTACAAAAAGTTATAAAATAAAATAATTTAAAGCCGGTTTTGCTTTAACCTTTAAGAGAGTATGGGCGATATTGATTGTCCGCGCGAAATTTCTATGGAGGAGTATGGATGTCAATGATTGTCCGTGTACATTTACGTATTTATAGGCAAGAAAATGTATTGAAATTCCCTCTATGGCTATTTGTAGGTACCTTTTTGACGACATTTAACTTTTTCGTAAGTCCCGTGATATTGCTATGACGTCACACAAACAGGTTCAAACAGTTTCATATATTGTAAACTATGGATTTTCGAGTGCCCGCAATACCTTCTTTTTCTCGCTGTTTATCGAAGTTTTTATGATTTTGAAGGTTTTATATTGTAATTTGAGTTATTTTATTGTGTTTTTTGTTTGAATATTTGAATTTTTGTGTTTTGTGACTTGTTATTTGCGTAACAATATCGATTTTTTTAAATTTGGATTATTGATATTGGACAATATCGATTTTCGATCGCCCGTAATATGTAACTTTTCTCGCGTATGAAAATGAGAATGCGGTTATATCTCCAAGAATTGCATTGAATGATTTCGGTCGCCCAGTTTTATTGTATTAAAAAAAACCAAATTTCATAAAAAAAATACTTAAAAAATAATAATAAGACATAAAGCGACAGACATCTGTCGATCTTTTGGCGCTTTACTTCAATATTGATTGATTCCATATAATTATTGATTGAATTGGAATTTACTCGGTGGAACTCCATTATAATTGGATAAAATATCGAAGTATTCAGCTATAGAACATTTTATTTTATCCTCTTATTTCCACATATTTACATTATAAAGTTTATAAACACCAAGCAACTAAATAATATGCAGCACAAACAATATAAAATTATCATTATATTAGGTAATAAATAATATTTATTATTGTATCTACCATCAGATAAATTTAGTTTTAAGATTCTTTCGAGATCCAGGGTAGAGACCCTTACCCTTGTAGAGTCTGAAAATACCTACCGTAATTTTCAAACAATACCCTATCTCAATAAATCAAAACTTTCAAAAATATTTCTTTTAGGCTTAACAAATTTAATTAAAAAGAAGCATTTTATCTGTAATAATATGACTATTTTTCTTTTTAAATAATAATGAAATAAATATTTATTTAAGAGGACTAACATAATTTTGCTTGTTTATTGAAAAATGTCATAATCGTCTATGATAAGTCCGTATGACGTTTGTGTACAGTGTAAAATTGAAGCCTTCAAAATGGACCAGAACTGTTTTTTACATGGTTTTTAGTGTAACTTACCCACCGTGTAAAAAAAGAGTTGAGAGTATTTAAATAAGGTGCTGTGAAAACAATAGTTTTTAAACAAATTTTTCGTGTGTTTTCGTGACAGCCAATGATTTGTAACTCCTGGATTAACCGAAGAGTTTTACCATAAAGTCGTTAAATCATAAGTTTTTTTTTTCAAATATTTTTTCACCCTTTTTGCTATCACGACTCATATAGGTATGAAAAAAAATAATACAATTTAGATGTAAAAATAACTCACTCCCCATAGAAAGTCTAAGACTAATTCATTTAATAACAAATTTTTTTGCTCGTATTGATCGTTAGGAGACTTCATATAGAAGAAATTCATTGAAATATAACCATTCATTGGTGGTAAGCCGAAATATATATCAATATGTTTAAGACTTGAATAAAAGGTGTAAATACCAAAATTGTCAACAGTTTCATCTCTTTCGAGGGGTGTAGAAAATACGACTTGACTAGATCTTATTGCGAAGGTGTCGTCCTGAGTCCAAGGTTCAGGATCTAAGGGCGCTCGCCCTCCAGTTCCGGCTACGACCACTCCTACACTGGCACTGACCCCGCTCGGAAAATGATCGTTCCCTTCGCCAATATCGTCTAGTTCCGATCTGAAAATGAAAAAAAGGCCATCACTATAGTAGATGGCTTAATACACAGAAGAGCCAACTCCACTTTTGGGTAAAAGTGACTTTTTCATTCCAATAACTTCCTGTACTACTGCTCTACGTATTACGAAGAACTTTGTTAGCAAAACATTATTGAAATGTACGAAATAGGCCGCACAAAAAAGAGCCAAGTCCATC
This sequence comes from Himalopsyche phryganea, assembly GCA_022494535.1. Classification (NCBI taxonomy): domain Eukaryota; kingdom Metazoa; phylum Arthropoda; class Insecta; order Trichoptera; family Rhyacophilidae; genus Himalopsyche; species Himalopsyche phryganea. Next base: position 45,530 of record JAGVSL010000046.1, read on the forward strand.
ATTTTGTACTGAGAGCTGTCAGTGTGAGGTGTGATTTGTGGGAGCTGTCCTATAAACTGTATAAAACTTAAGGAAAAGGTACTATTTGTGGAATACAACCTATTCAAGAACATTAAGTATAAGTTATTCTATTTATCAGTAATTATATTTAAATACAATATCGTCATTTAATGGCATTATGTGTATATTATTTGAATACAAAGGAATGGGCTCCTTTATTTATTGTAAATTTAAAAAATTGAAATGCATGGCATTACAGCTGACGCCAATGCGACATGCATTACACAAACATAACAACAATAATTATAATTATTGAAAACAATAATAGTAATAAAAACAATAATGAAAATAAAAGCATCTTTTTAAAATTATTAAATACAAAAAACAAATATTTGGTAAACCCAGAGTTTAGTGCTGAAAATATTCAGCTCTCTAGGCAGTGCATTCATCATCCGAACGGCTCTTGCAACTGGCGACTTGAATGACCGAGGCGAAGAACTAGTTTTAAGAATAAAAATTGTCTGGATATGGTTTCAACCACGTATATAACAATTGGGAGCATGTAAATTAATAGTCATGAGAATTTCAGGATTATAAACTCGTCCCCGAAGAAGAAGAGAGAGAAATACTTTAGAATCGAAAACGATCTTCGTGCTTCAAGAGAGTGAAAATATAGCATTCCTAAAAGAAATTTGGTTGGGTAGTACTCCTTTAGGTATTAAAGGGAAAATATTTAAATTTTATGAAATAGAAATATCGTAGAAATTTTTTATGAATTCGCTCCAATTTCAACTTGTAGGAATTTTCATATGATCTCCAGATAATAGATCCATATTCAAGCGTACTGACAACCAAGGAAATGTATAGAGTGCGAAACACAGTTGGGCTTTCGAATGGTTTACTTTGCCTAACTATAAACCCAAGAAGTTTGTTAGCACGCATAGCAACGGAATTAATATGTGAATTAAATGTGAAAGAAGAGTCAAACGTTCTATATATAAGAGAGAAAGAAATGCAAAAGCATTTCGAAATGTTGAAGTCAAGTTTGTTTTTTATAGACCAAATCGAGTCTATATTATGTTGCAGAATAGTACAGACTCCTTCTTGATAGTTAAAAACAGTTTTAGATCATCAGCAAAGAGCACACTTTATTCCACTCATACTTTCTACAATATCATTAATAAAAATAAGAAATAAAATTGGAACTAGATTCGATCCCTGTGGTACCCCAGAATATGTTGGAAAAATATTTGATGAGCATCCAGCGTATTTAACATATTGTCGTCGTTTTGACAAATAAGAAACAAAAAATTTAATTAACTTATTTGAGCTTCCTACAGCACTTAATTTATTTATTAGAATATCGTGATCGACAGTATCAAATGCTTTCGAAATATTCGTGTAAATAACATCAACATGACAATGGGAATCCAAAGATTTCGATATATACTCACTATACACCATTAGATTGGTGCTAGTTGAGCGCGCTGATCTAAAACCATGTTGGGAATCAGTTAACTGACAGTCAACATGTATATAGATATATCTATTGACACACCCTGGTTTTTCTTAAGTATAAGTGTCATTAGTGTCCTGAACTGAAATCGGCCTGCGGCAAACAGCAATATTTCGCAGTATAGGTTTTTTTCTTGTTGCCAGGCGTTAAAAAAGAGCCCCCGGCTTCGGCCGCTGGACGAGTCCATTTTTACGGAAAAGGGTAGCTCCAACTTTGCACGGAGTTTTTTTGAATTTTTGTAGACAGTCGATTACGATCCGCCGAGTGGGACGAGCTGCGGTCTCGTGGCGGCGGAGGTGACATGTGAACTGTTTGTTTGTGTGTTTTGATTTGCGTTGGATTTAATTTAAATTCGTTGTGTTATTTGTATTATAACTTAAAGTAAATTCAGTTGCTAAGTAAATGTAAATGTAGAATCAATTTTATGTGTTAAGATTTATATATTTGTGTAATATTAAACCACTGCATCTTGAATGGAAAATAAATAAGTTTTGAACCGGATCTGAAATGGTGTTTGTCTGAGATCAGCACTTCCAGGACTCCGGATAACCGGCCGCTCGCCTCTCTTCGATCCGGGGTCTTCTCACTATGTAGTATTGATTCAAAAAGTTTAGCCGGTGCTGATAAAATTGCTACAGGCCTAAAATTATCTCTGACAGAGAGCTTTTTATGGATCGGTCTTATACGAGTCAAACTCCAGCATTCAGGAAAAGTGGAGGTACTTAAACTTAAATTGAACAGATACATTAGAAAGGCACTTAAATAATGTTTGCAGCCTTTAAGTAACCATGGGGGAATACCATCAGGACCCACTGAAGATTTTGGGTAGAGAAGCGAGAAAGCATAACGCATATCGGACTCATCAAAATAGATGATATAAATTATGACTCTGACTGCTCATCTAGTGCAAGGGGGGGGTGGAAACTTTTCGGATGAAGAGCCAAATTCAGGAATTCAAAATGAGCGGCAAGTCGCAAGTAAAATAGCTTTTTTATAATTACTATTTATTACCATGAAATGAGGCGTTAAAGGATAAAAACGTGAATCTTTTCATCTTTTTCAAAAATATAATATTGCTCGAGGGCCGCAGAAAAATACGCGGTGGGCCACCCGTGACTTATCTAGAGAAAAACCAATCAGAACAATAAAACGACGTAAGTGATGCCAGGCAGATAAATATACGTGGGCTCAAAATTTTAATACAACAAATAGAGAAAATGGCACGACAATATCTTGGAAGGAAGAAGAAAAATGGTAAATGGTATACTAAGGTATCCAAAAAAACAAGAAGCTTGAAAGACAGGTGTAATTTCACAATACAATGGAAACTGAAAATCTTTCTTTATTTCGGCCCAACAAAGATCCGTGTGAAAAATGTATGGCACATAAATTTGGTCATATATCTGATAAAATAACAAATTTCATGTATTTCAATAATAATTAATTTAAAATAGGGGCTGTTATCAACTTCTCGCATATGTTTTTACTTAATAAATTTTGTATTTTGTCTAATAATTATTGTTGTTTCTCTCATAGCGAACTCATTAAATACTTATAGAAAAAGGGATCAACTCCCTCAAATATATGCAAAAGAGCCAACTCTTTTAATTATTAATATAAAATGAAATAATCCAAATATTGACATATATTTTATAAAAATACATAAATAATCACTGTGTGAATCGTTTTGGATAAATACATTTATGCTATTATTTTATATGTATATAATATACTGTTTAAAGTCATACTGTAAAATTAGCTCCAAAGGAGTTGGCTCTTCTGTGTATTAAGTCGCCGATATGTATTAATTATGCCATGCAATGATTAGTACAAACAAGTGTTGTTGTTGTTAAAATAAAATATGTTCTATTGGAATGCATTAAACAATATTTTTAGTTTTGATTATTCATTTTTTACTGTATTATTTGTTACTAAGTTTTATAATATTGCACATGTTGTCTACTAAGAAGCGATAATATAAATTTTTTATTACATTGTTTGAAAATAAAATGAGGAGGTTGAATAATGTGCTGCACATACTTGTTAAATCTCAGGACTAGCTGATCCTGCGGCACGTATCCAGTGTGAAATTGAAGTTGTAATATCTTAATACCGGTCGGTCTCCCGAGTTGATGTCTCGCATGGTAGACAGCCACAAGGACGTCTCCGGTTACGACCGTGTTCAACTGCAGCATGCACTGATAATAAAGTCATTATGAATTATCACGCCGATTATGAAAATTGTTAAAAATACATATTGCGAAAATTCCAGTCACTGTCTACCTTTCCTTCAGTCACGTTAAAAACGTGCAGCCTTTCGTAGTCTTGCAGAGTTGATAGAACACATCTGTCATTATTGTATACTTCTACGTATGGTCTGCATCCATCCCTGAGAAAAACATGTAGATTTAAGTAGTCATTAAAATTGTCCTCTCATAAATTTAGAGTTAGATCAAATAGTGTTTATTTTATTAAATACAAGATAATCTTTATTCATACCTGACTTTAGTAAATAAGGGTACCGGCTGTATGGTTATGGACATAATCGTCACAGGTTTGTAATGAGGCAATAACGGCTCTGGACTGCGCATGGAAAAAGGAATTGATTAATTGCCATCTAAAAATAAATATGCATTGTGCTTAAAAATATTGAGTATGTGTAGTTGATCAGTCAGTCAGAATATTATACCCAAAGTGACCACGGTATAGAACAGATGAAATGGAAAAAGGCTGTTTGCCTGCAATTTTTCAGATCATACAATTCGGTTTTGAGGAATACTATAAAATTAAAAGACAAACGTGAGAAAATGAGAAAAACTGTTACGAATATGTTAACCAACAAAACACCTATAAAAGTAAAAATATTAAACTTAGTTTTTATGACTGAGGATTTATGGGAATTAATTGGAGATTATGGCTGTTATTATTATTAGCCATTCAAATATGGCAATGTGTCCAAGATTTACATTCTAATCCCATTCTTACAGCCGTCAATGGTTTTATTCGTTGTCTAAGGCAGGCGTCTCCAAACTACGGCCCGGGAGTAATTCCAATCTGGCCCATCATAATTTTTTCACCCAGATAAGTTTTTAAAGCAGAAATAAAAACCACGAGCAAATTTATGCAACTGATCAACCAGTTTTTTTGTCGAAAGGACTAAATATGAGTGTAGAAATCAAGCAGAAGCTGGTTTTCTCTGTGTCGGATATTGGCTATCTCCGCAATGAAATGTCCTTGTCACTTGGCAGTAAGTACCAACAGAAATTTGTGCGTATTTCAAAACTACAGTATGTTGGTATGATGAGCTAGTTAGATCTTGGCCTTTGAGACTTAGTGGAGGAGTCAGTGTCGCTCTTAGGCTAAAAGTTTTGAGACCCCTGGTCTAATTATTCATTGTTTAACATTTTTAAAAATTATGATTGAGTTTTCCAATATCTTTCTGTACAACAATCAGCCCCTGGTCAAAAAAATAAATAATTGAAAATTTGATGAAAACCCTTGTGTTTATTTTAGTATGTTGTCATACACACGTTCTAGGAGATCTATCTCTCAAATCATTCAATTTAAAGAAGCCATATTTTTGGGTTTCCTAAAAATTATTGTAATTTGCAGTGTGATGTGTTCATGATAAAAATATAGATGCATGTTCATAGATTCATGTTCATTGCAGATGCAAGGGTATTCTTCTTGAAAATATAATTTATATATTTCATATTACTATTACTTATTGTTAAAAATAATAACCCATATGATGAGAAGAGAACTAAAAGCATTACCGAATAATATTGGTGAGGTAGTAGAGGTATCGCAACTGACTAGGTTGCATGTTGGGAGGGCACCGTCGCACGGCAAACATTTGCAGAGCATCTTCTGGAACAGTCACTAAGCGGCAATAAAGGAACACCGCACAAACGAGAATAGCCGATAAAGATTTTCCATCCTGAAAAATATTAAAAACATACTGAATTTCAAAACCCTAAAGGAATAAACAAAATGCCCCATGCTTTTATTGATAAAATGTCCTCTTTGATGTGAATTCGGTATATTGAATTTTGGGTTCTGTAACCGAGCAATCAACACTAATATATTATGCTGGTTCGATTATCAGGACGGACACTATCATATATTGATCTATAGATTTGTGTTCGAAAGCATGGATGTCTGTGATGTCTTAGCTAACCACTAGTCCTGTCCTAGACTCATCATTCTATCCCTACTGTTTCAGAAAAAAGAGGTTGATCGACTGAACAAGATGCAGTTCTAGTAGCAAAAAAAACTTTCAACTCATTTAAAGAAATAAAAATAAGATGCTTTTGTTAATTATCAAAAAAATGATATATAATTATGTTCCTGGAAACATTTACGGATTTTTGAGTTCTGTCCGAGTGGGAGTCTATTCTAGATAATATTTCTTTCTAATTCTACATATCTTGATGTACATTATGTTTTAAAAAAATAGCGGAATATCACTACATTAAATTCCTTTTAAGGTGTTAACTGTCAATTCTTGGTGGAAAGACATTATATTTTAAAAAATAAAACACAATTCATTTGTACTACTTCCACATATTTATAATGATCAGGACCGGTTTCTCTCATCACGAGCATTATCAACTGATCAGTTGATAATGTTCGTGATGAGCGAAACCGGTCCTGATCATTATAAATATGTGGAAGTAGTACAAATGAATTGTGTTTTATATTTTAAAATACATTAAATTCATTATAAACACATAACCAGATATAAGATTGAACAAAAGTTCTCTGCCACTTGTATTGATAAGAAATTTTTTAATCGCTAATGAATTGTTATTTATTACTATTATGATAAAAAAGCTACATTCGGTTATACAGCGAATTATGTGATTATTATGTTTTTATCTTGTGGTAACGCCCCCTGATTTTATTCTTGAAACGGTTGAAATTGAAATTTGTTTTGCCACATACTGATTTAAGTGGAAGACACCGTTAAAATTTATTAAAAACTTTGCTTTAACTTAAATAGAATGACATAGTGATTTTTTTACGAAATGATTTACTCACTACATCATTTATTATTTTCATCTGATATCTATATAAAACAAATATTAATGAAAATAATTAATAAACTCTAATTAATTTAGTACAGCTAGCTAATGTACTAGCTGTAATCTTCAGAAACACTTCTTTAATATGTATTACTTATTTATAACATTCTTACAATATGAAGTTCTACCGACATCCATGTATCATATCGATGGCCTAATGTTATAAACCCTTATCTGATATTTTGACGAAAATAACTTGGTAAACTGTATCTGGTTTATTTAAAATAATACAAAGTATTTAAACTTTTTAATGATTTACAAGAACCCTAACATACTACCCATTTAATACATAGAAGAAAAAAAAAGTCTCATATACATATTAACATAAACATAGAGTTTCTTTTATCCTCCTGTAAAATTTGTAAAAAGTCACTTACGGGATTAACACATTAAGCCATCGATACATCACATTTTAACAGACACGGAAAAATAAGAATTATTTTAAAACAGGATACGCATGTAATGAATTACCTGGCAGGTGATGACACAAACATTTTTTTCATCTCTCTCGAGATGTCTATAAACATTTCTAAGTAGCGTGTACAGCGGTCTGAGAGGAGGCGATCGGCAAGGTGACGGAGCGAAAACATCCAACGATCGAGCGGGCGGTGGAAACATGGAGCCGGCTTGTTTCCCAGAAGCGTTCAGTATCAAACATCTGCCGGAGGGGTGGCGGCTCTCTAGAAACGCCTATCAATAACACATTTAAGATATTTCATTTGGTTTTTTCTTCCAAAGAGACATAGTGTCTGAATATGAGCATTGATTTTACCGTTTTGAGTCTTTTATTTTTATCATGATTAAGAATAAATTGTTAGACCTCAATCTAAATAATTATTTTTAGATAGCGCATACCAAAAATTTTATTATGTTTAGACGAATCTACACGATTTTGTAACAACAAAGTAATGAAGCTTCCCAAGTATTTTTTCAAAATTCCTCTGTCACCCATAGTTTTTTTCGTGATCCAGTATAATCACAGATCATAATATAATATATAGCATTTTAGTACATACTTATAGCAATTTTAAAACAAGAAAGTTTGCAAAAATATTTGCTATTTCTTATTTGGAAAGAATAATAAATCATGGAATCATTTCAAATTTTATGAAGGACTTTCGAAGTTAGACGAAAATCGCACAGCTGTAATTGAACAAGATTTGCAAGTACTAAATAGAATCACACAAATAATGAAATCATGGAAAAACCAGTAGCAATGTAAGTGGAGACTGACTTTGTCAACCAACGATTTCTATACATAAAAAGCATATTTACAAAACTAATTACAGTTAAAAATCATATTTTATATGGTAAGACATTATTAATGAATACGTAGTTGTAAAACTTCATTGCTTCGTCTCTTCAAACCGCCTGATCGAAAATTAAGAATTCAGTATGATAATTACTAATATGACATTCACTGTCTGTGACAAAAAGAATATTTTGTTGCCCAGCGTAATTGTAATGAATAATTTGTGTAAAAAAATATAAGGAATAGCAGTTACTCACTCGAACGTCATCAATATGATTTGTTTTGTAAGCGCTCTCAATGCCTTCCGAGGGAAAAGGCATCACTGCAATTCGGCTAGTAATATAACTAACATCTAAGTCATTACGAGCAATGGTCCTGAAAAATGTAAAAAAAAATACAATTAGTCATTTCAAAAATTCGTTTGAGATCAAAAAGCGATATGAAAAAGCCATCAACTCTCTGGCTGCCAAAATCCGATATATCGGCTTTTGCTACTTTTGGGAGGATTGCCGGATCTGACGTAATCGTAGAAAAAAGAATCCGATACATTTTCAACTGTCTGTAGGGTATTATTTCACGAGTATGGTGTGCTTAAAATTATAGAACACATTTTACTTATCAATCAGTAATCCCAAAAGGCCCGGCGCCGGTTGGAGCCGGCAGCGGGTTAACAAATAATATTTTAAATATTCCTTCTGACACATCAATATTGCTTGAATCAAAATGCTGTCACTTCAGTAATACTCACTGCTGCACTGTTTGCATGACTTTGGAAGATGTGTCTTTCAGGTTCTTTAAGAAGGATCCAGCTCCTCCTTTCAGGGAAGAGAAGAGGCCTCCGGCAGGCGGAATCGGCTGAGGAGGAATTTCAGATGCAGGCTTGTTGGCAGTCACCGTCACCGACACCGCCGTCACTGGAGGAGGTTTCTGTGGCTCGGGAGGGCGACTCGGAGCTTTACTCGGAACACTGGTCACGCTCCCTTTCAAATTCTCTCGAACAGGATTACCTACTCAAAGTAATCCAATGCGTTTTATGAACTGATTTCAAATTCAGGATTAATTTGAAAGATAACAATTAAGCTTCAAAATATTGGATGTTATTATTAGTAACCGGGAGTATTCGACAACTATTGAGTACTCAATTTTCCAACATTCATGTCCTAACCGATCTGAATACTTTAGAAATATATAATGCAAACAAAAAATAGTTTTGATTTATAATTTAAATCAGATATAAATATTCACCTGGCACCTGCAAAGAGTTTAATATGTTGTTTAACACACTTTATGCCATTTACCAAGTGAAAGCTGGGCATACTTATCGACAGGGCGAGTTACCAACTCCATGTTTCAATGATCATTGACTTAATTAAATATTAAAGAATTGTCTCAGGTGATGCAGTACTAAATTTTGAAAACTTTATTGTCATAAATATTTAAAATTGTTTACATAACAACATCAACCGTAGAAAGCAAAAAAGGGAATGACCCTAAGTTTTTCAAAATAGCCCTTTTTATGGTAATCACAGTGAATGCAACTAAAGATACATTGTGTGATAAAAAGTTGTAATCTGCAAATACCGAATTATCATTCAGCTATTAATTTTGGAAAAAAGGATAACATGTGAAATTTGTGCCTAGGAAAAAGAACTTTTATCCATTATATGTATAATGACATTATTAGTTGTACAGATAACATTTAACAATGAACGCAGCATTAAACTTCTAACGTCGCAACATATGGATTCATCACTTACTACTCATTGAAACAACATTTTTTGTGCCTCCTGTAAAATTTGTTTATACACTCTTTTGCTTTTCTACAGTCGATATCAAAATCTATCTCATCCTTTAAAGTAATTTCGTAACGGCTGTTCCACAATACTCAATGCTGCAAAATATTTCATGATGTTTTGTTCATTAAATAGTATAGTTTTATTTTTTTAATAGAATCTGTTGTGCATTATGAAAACAAAAGTATCTTTTCAAGTAATATTAGCTTATTCATATTATTGAAGATACTAGGAGTACGTTATTTAGTTGTATCCAGGGCATAAAACAGGATCATTTGAGTTGCGCAACGCTACGACTCAGTTAAATTGTGACTAATCGCCATGCATTAAGTGTGCTTCAAAGTAACAATTGTACATATTTTTGTTTCCAAGAACGGCAGACAAGTTTAAGCGTCAGATGCATTTTAAGATGTTCATTGAAAACTTGAAGAAATAACAGTGAGATTTTATAGCATTTAGTCAGTGCAGCTAGCACTTCATAGTAAAAAATTATTTGTACAGGTGTATTTTACAAATACATCACCGACCTTGGCGTAGATATTGCAAATTTTTAATGTCAGCGGAGATGTTTAACAGGTAGTGATCTATGAAAAATCCAAGGTAAAGCTATACAAATGTTCAGCAATCGAGGTAAAGTTCATGCAGTGATTGGCGGATGATCATAGGATAATGTTCCAAATATAATTCTCGATTCACCTGGGTGGTATCCGCAAGTTTTATCCTTCCAAAGTGAGATGTGATACGTAATGGGTTATTATGTATTTTAAAGCATTATGAAAGAAAGAAATCCCATTACAATTTGGGTGAATTACTTAATAATGGGTCCAGCAGTCTTCCCATAGTTATGTAGTGCAGTGGGACAAAAATCATATGCATCGTCAAGAATCATGGTAACTATTAATATTTGAACTGTACACTGTGGAGTCGTAAAATATTTTTGGAGCATATCCTGTTTTTCAAATTTTTTTTAGGAAAGGAACCGGAATACAATGGTTTAAAATTAAAAAAGAAGTTTAATTGTCACAAGCATTTTGATAAAAAGAATGACAACACTTTATGAATCCATATAACTTCTCACACATTATCAAGACAAGTTTTCATACAACAAATGAATTGCCATTGGAACACTATTCAATGGAAAACGATTTCTATAATTTTTGTTGTTTGTCTCAAATATAAAATGAGGTTGGACATTTGGCACAAACTGAGTTTCAATACCAACATGTGTCAACATATGATGCAATTGCACTATTAGCTCGTTGTTATAAATTGATTAAGGGGTATCATTGCCTTCGGATCTATTTCATTTTGTATTGAAATATTTCACAATCAAAATGCGTCTCATGCACTATAACAAAACAGTGATAAATTTTATCATGTAAGTTTACAAATTTATTCCTTAGAAACAGAGTTTCCAATCATTTCTAAACGGATACTAAAAAAGATACACAAGAGATACCGTAATCTTTCTGGAATCACACAATTGAGATCTGAAGCTGAGAAAAATTGCCAAGATTTGAGTAGAAAAAATTGCTGATGATTGTAATCAAACAGTATTTATTTTGATACATATTATGTACAATTCACAATGTATAATAATATTTTACATATTTCAATAGTCACACTAAATATTGTCACCTTCTATTATCTTTGTATTTTATAAATATTGTTGGTATGTGTTATGACTTAAATTTTAATGGAAATATTTATATCAAATGCAAAAATAATAAAATATTTCAATAATTTAACTAATTATATCTAAACCTTTACAACATATATTAATTGATGCAATACTTTCATTCGATAACTTCATTTACAGCCAACTTAAAAATATTAAATATTATACAAATATATAATCTATATTTATATACTTTGGGCAAATCTGGTCCATTATTATATTTATGTACTCTTAGATAATTAATTAATAAACAAGGTACAATGAATAATTATGAGCAAGTAAAACTGTTCTTTTTTTTTGCATAAAAATATGCAAGATAAATTGAAAATACTGATTTAATTTTATACTGTCAATACTTACTTTAAAAAGATCAATAAGCAGAGATAGAATCTTAAAAGGGAATGTACAAATAGAGAATGATTTATTGGAATGAATAATAAAAGCACACAGAGCTTCGGGTAAAAAGTAGATTGCAGATATATTTTTTTACACAAGCCAGAAACAGTCTGAACAATAATTTCATGGCTATATTTGCAACGGTGACTGAAGTTTACAAGTAAATTTACATTTACACAAGTGAATATATTGATATGCGAAAGACTAGCGTATTATATTGCAGCACCTCGAATGCGGTTCACAGAATATAAATAAAAATATTTTCAACCTCGAAGATAAGTACACCGTATATCGTGGGTGATCTCCTTTGACCGAGCAGTTATCTGAATGAAAAGAATACCGGGCAACCGAAAAAGCTCATGAACCCACCTGTCGAATAATAACAACGAACCGGATGAGGAAATGAAACATTCAGCTTAACTTTAAATAATACAATCGTGTGACAAATGAAATATCGTCCATTGTTCAGTCTCAAATCATCTCAAAAGACTTTGGTTGCAATGTTTTATTAGGACGGAAAAGCTACACTTCTACGGGAAATGATCATTTATGTAAGGAAATGAAATGTTTTCAGTCAAATAAATATTATACTACCTCGCTGACCACATTCAAAAAAGCCAATATCAATTTTAGTAAATCATTTGTGGCAGTATATAAAACGTACATGATTATAATAAATACAAAAAGAAATAGGAACAAAGGACAAAACAAAATCTGAGTGTAAAAAGTTCAAAAATACCTTGACCATGATAAGCTCGAATTTAAAGGCATGGAAAATAATTGAATATAAATAATATTAATTTTGTAAAATGGCTGTCTGTAATCTCTTTCCGGACAATCTTCATAAATAAGCTTATTACTTTACGATATGGTAGTGTAATATTTACTTGACTTTTTAGTACCTGGGGAACTAGTGGCCACAGATTGTTCAACTTTTTTACGCTCAAATTTGAGGGGTTGCTTCAGGTTGACATTGGTTGATTCGGCAATGGCCGCCAGCCTTTCCAGGATTCCATTCACCGTTAATCTGTGCTCAGGATTCACCACGAGACAGCCGCCTGCAAATATTTTGAAACATTTTATAAATATTTTCTTTGAAATGACATAAAATAACGTTAAATTATAGCGAGATAACTTTCAGTGATCAATATAATTGAAAACAGATATATTAATAAACATGTTTGATTTAGATTCACTTCAGAAACAAGTCACAAGTTTATTAGGCCAGACTAAATGAGTGAGAATATTTTAATCAACATAAAAAAATTTGTATTGGTAAGAGAACACTTACGGATTATTTCATGGTAACATTTGAACTGTTGATCGTTCTGGTTGAGAGAGTAGTTTCCGTTGAGGATTGCAAGTTTGGCTGAATCTTCAAACGGATGCTGCATGTAGCACAGAGTGTAAAGAATACAACCCAACGCCCACACGTCCACAGATTGATCTATTTGATGATTGTTCCAAGTGTCCAGCATTTCAGGAGCACGGTACATCGGAGTTGTAAACATTGCCAGCTGAAATCATCACATACATTCAGATAATTCAGCAGATTTACAGTGGTAGACGGTGAGCAGACAATTGTGAAAGCAATAGAGTGGACAAGCATTTCATCTAATAAAAAACATAAAGCGGTGAAGATACAGAATAATGAAATTGTTTGATTTTTTAAAACTTTGTATACCCTGTATTTCTACTATACACAAGATTTATTATATACCAGTATTTTTGTACATTAGACAAATAAATAAAAGATAAAATTGTAACCAATCAATCTTTTGTGTTACATTTGTAAATGTTGACTTGATTTTCAACTACACTGTGCTTTCAACAAACTAAAATACCGTGTGAATTAAGGGAGAGGGATAAGGCATAAAATATTAAATAGTGATCTGTTAAATAAATCAATTGCCACAAAGCAAAATTATAATACATTGTAAATTAAAACGAAAACACTTAAAAACATAATCTATACATACATTTTCTTCAAGCATTGTCCGTTGATTAACATTCCATGATGTATCTGGAGAAAAAACTTCTGTAGTTGCTGACCCAAAATCACACAATTTTATCATACCTGTAATGTTATGAAAAAAATTGTCACACAATAGATATATATATCAAATTACAGATTTATTAAAATTTCAACTTTTTTAATTAGATTATAATATACTGACAAGTAAAAATTTTCTTGTCAAATGAAATAAATTTACCATCGTTAGTAATAAGAAAGTTTTCTAGTTTGAGATCCCTATGAGCTATCGGTGGAACTTGCGCATGCATGTGTTGAACACTCCGGCATGCCTGGTAAAATACTCTTAAAATTGTCGATACAGGAAAAGCGGCGCCTCTATTTTGCAGAGCCTCCATCAGTGATCCTCCGCTGCATAAATCTGTCAGTAGTAAATATTCAGCCATGCCGTGGGTTGTCTTAGTATTGTCAATAAATGACGCCGCCATATATTTGATGATGTTTGGATGACCAGACAATTTTTTTAGTAAGCTTATCTCCTGAATGATATTCTTATTGGCCTCCTGGTCAGCCGCCATTAAACGCTTCAGAGCATACTCTGCTCCCGAAGATGTGTCTTGTGCAACGAAAACGAATGCAAATCCACCTGTAAACATTCAAACATATTTTAAACAAAAAGAATTTTCAATTACATCATCACTTTCATGCATACAGAGGAAGTCATCTATATTCCGCATAAGAAACATGGGGCAATAAAGTAATTCCCTGAATATGTTATGCGACTTGCAGACATCAACAGAAAGTGATCATTTACTTACAAATATAACAAAGCTATTAATCATCTAAATCAGAAGGTAGATATTAAGCTAAATTTTCACACATATCGTATACTAAGTTTGGATGTATCAAGGTCAATATAAAAGAAGCGCTTCCTGACTTATTGAAACTCTATTCTCCATTCAATCTGTTTGACGTCTTTCATGATTGCCCTACAAATATATTTAATACGATAAGTGCGACAAATGGTGAGGAAACGAATCATAAGACATCAATCGATTTAAAAAGGATGTGTATATTGTACAACTTGCGGTATTATTTTGGCGATTATAGAGAAAACTGAAGACAGTATCAAAATGATTGCGACAAAGAACATTTTTTTTATAATGAGTATGACAGAAGATGTAGGTACATACCTTCTGCAATAACTTTCTTTACTCTTAACTTAATATTGCCAATTTCGACTACTTGTCCGACAAAATCATTATCGGAGCTTCCATTAGTGCCTCCCGAACTGAAATACCCCATGGCTGATTTAAAGACACTCATTTTCCCTAATTATAGTAAAACACAGCCGTTATGTATATTACTCACGACCGCTACCTCCTGCCATTTTATTTCTACACGTTTGAATGAAAGTTGCTAGCTTAGTGAATATACATTTTTTTCAATCGATAAAAAAACACATTTCCTTACTTTGTTCAATTTTGAGTCTCACATTATAAAATGATTTAAAAATAAAATAATATTATTCAACTCAACTTTCAGTAGTTACTTAAGTAACTTTTATCAAATTTCCATTATTTTAAAAATTGTAATTACAGAAAATGTAATAGAGTATCATTAATAATTTATTGTCAATAAATTCATGATGCAAGGTGATTTTTATCATTCATAAAAGGTTGATAAACCAATCAACTTCATACATATTGCAAATAAAAAATTGTTTTTTAGTCGTGTGTAGTCTACATAACACTTATATAAACTATAATAAATTGAATTATCATGGAGTAGGTAGGTAGGTATTTACAATAAATAAATATTACTTGACTATATTAACAATACTTTAATAATGACTAATTATTCATCTTCTATTACAATGAAAATTCTGAGCTTCATTGATATAATAAATCATTTTGGAGATTTCTTATTGCACAGTCTAAATTTTGATGAAGGCCAAATGTGAATATTTGATAACGATAACAATGATTGATAACATTCATATTTTGAATGTCGCGCTTAATTAAATGTCAAAAATGAAAACGTCAAAATGTTTCGAAAGGTCACCTTGACCAAGCATAAACTTGAAACTACGCGCGCTATTGATACAAAAGTAAAACTGCATATAAACAGGTCAAGGTATATACAGCAAAATTATTATCTCACTAGATTGCAAATCTTTAAACTTCATTATGTCGTTTTGTACGTAATACACATAAAACTGCATTGATAAAGCTTCAATCTTAAAATATTTATTTTGATATTAAGACGAGTCAGTTCTCCGCATCTTTACATAACCCGAAATTGAATAAAATGTACGTAAAAACTTTTTTAATTTTTCATTATCGCTATAGAAAATAGTTTTGCTCTTTACAGTACATATTAAAACATCTACTTTTTATTATGGTAAATAGGTTGTCACATTAAAGATACCACTTTTATTATTAAAACTGACATGTTTGAGGTTATTGTTTCTATTATCTTATCTCTTCACAAAGTACATAATATCAAATGCGCCCCACCATATGATCTTCTTTGAGTTGTTCGCCATACATCTCTCTCGAAGGATCAAGGATTTAATTTAGCTGCCAAAATCAGTTTTAATCTAGTTTTGCATGTATTTAATCAAGAAGAAAAAGTATAATGACTAAATATCAGTAACTGTCAAACATAATGTGTTAATGTGACAATCATATTATTATTGTCACTTTAAAAATAGTTAATAAGGTTTATTTCATTAGAACCAAACATCTGTTTGTATCTTACTGTTTAATTTATGCCTTCGCTTAAAAAAATAATTTTAAATTTTCAAAATATAAATATACGCCCGATCCTCTTATTACACGGTTTAAAAAAAGTACCCATTATTTTTAACAATTGATGACAATGTCGAACATGGTGTGCAATTTCAATGTCATTTAAAAATTATGGCATTTTATGAAGAATCATACAAGGAACTAAAACAAATAAAATTACAGGGAATGATAACCAAATTCATGTTCAAAACCAGTGAAACAAACAAACACAAGATGATAATATTATTCAAGATATTTTTGAATTTGTCTTCATTAAATATTTCCAGCGATGAGAGTGATTTTTCACCAATGAGAAAATGTGTTAAATTTAATTTCAATTGAAAACTATGTAAATTGTATCTTGTGCAACTTATGAAAATATTTTTACAAATAATAAATAAATTTGATTTATATTTGTGTTTTCATATTTTGAATTGATTTTAAATAATGGAACCTATATACCATTTTTGTATGGGCACTTTATCTTTTTTTGCACTGTATTTTTTTAGCATGGTAGTGTTTGGAACGTATGCCACATGCAAATTATATCATACCTCTCTCAACTATATTGCTACATTTAATTTAATGTAGCTATGAATACTCCACAGATACTATCAAACAGTTTTCAATATAGTCCATCGCCGTTTCAATGTGATTTCGAACAGAATATAAATACTTTAAAATACCTCCCTTTATAATGAAGAAATTCATTTTTTGCACTAACTTACTTACGCTTTTTTGTGCTTAAGCACGAAATAATTTCCATCTTCTTGTAATTTATTTCATTGAATAGTTGTAAATTAAATGGTATACATAAGTATACAAAGACTAACTAAACATTTAAATAAACTAAAAAAAATAAAAAATCTTACTTTCAAATAAAACTTGGAGGCCCCTAGTTACACTTCTGATCACAAGTATACAATATAATTCTATAAATTTTAGCATTATCAACTGATTTTTATGATAACTTTTGTCATCTTTTACCTGGCCATATCAACTTTCATCATTTATTTCACTGTGTAATCACAAAAGCTTTTTATTGAAACAGGTTTTCTTTACTTCTGGCAAAAGAAACATAATACTTGGATTGTTTCACGCTTCGTTGCTGTATATTTTTTTTCTGATAGTTAAACTGTGTAGATTAATTTTTAAATTATTACAATTCTTTATTTTTCAAAGAATAGTCATTCAATTAATACTATGCATATTTTTCAATATTGACATCTTGTGAAAAAAATGCACAGTCGCTATAGCTATATAATATTCAATAAATTAATTGAAAAATACATCTGTTTTACATATTACATGACCAAAAAATTTGACATTTTTGAAGATTTGAAAAATTGGAAAAAATTGTTCTAGAATCTTTTCTTTATCTATGTCCGCTCCCAGTGTATAGCATATGGACATCTAATGGATTTTTATTGCAACAACTACTTGTTATTTAGTTGCTCAACCTACTTTTTTCAATGAGAGTGGGCATAGAAGGATAGGCTTAAGACAGGACTAGTGGTTAGCTAATTGCTCTCGCTACATTCCGTTTTTAGGATCAGATATACAAGAGTGAATTTTAAACCAAACTAAATGTCAAATTAATTAGACGTCGCTAATTTCTAATTGCTTACATTTTACAACAATATATCTAGATGTTTTATAGCTAGACTTATCTTTCTACCAAAAAAGACATTAAAATAAACTACAAGTTTGACTTTTTTACTGAATGTTAGATACAGCATTCACTTTTGTCTTCTTCTTAGTAATTCTATCCATCTGTATTGCTATGCTTCGCTGACTTTAATGTTGATATAAGGATGTGTTTCATGCATTGCTGTCTTTACTCTCAAAAGTATTTTTATAGTTGGTGGTTTTCATTTGCGAGAAAATTAGTTATTTTCAAGTCCCGAAAAAAATTCAAATGGTTTAAAAGCAGAATCGTGTGTCTAAACTGCTTTACATTCAAGTCATCAAAAATGAGATCAAATTTGTCATTTTCAAAAGTTTGTTGCATAATTATCTTCCTGACTTATTTTACTGACTAATGTTTTAACAATGTGTATCTTATCACGCTTTTTCTTGATTTGTGTTCAATTTGTAATGTAGCCTTTTATTAATTTAGCACATTATATATCATATTTTTCATGCACTGTAATTTGTCTCACTAGACTAAAAAAAATGGTTTTGTCAAAATGTTACTTTAATATAATAATACTGGCGGGCAGTGAAATTGGGCTGTAAGCATGTGTCATTCATTACAACGGATATTCTACATGACAAATTAAAAAGCAACTTTAATTCAGGAAAAACTGTCTTACATTTATAAAAACCATATGTTTTACTTTACTTACATACTCTATTGACAGATTTTGTTATTATATCATTGGCCGGTGTACAATATGTGAAATTTGAAATCAATTTTAAAATCAAATATATTGCAGAAGCCCTTAAATATTGAGGTTAAAAAGATCTAACACATGTATATTATTAAAATATAACTCTTATATATAACAATATAAAATGCTATTGATGAATTACTGGCATTGTGGAGCATTTTTTATCACTAACCTAACTGTCTGTAATACCACATGAAAATAGTGAGTGATATATTACAAAATATTAGAATAAAAGTGCTTAAATTACTGAGATTTTGTTACATAATATTACTAATTATTTGAACATTGCTATAATATTTTACACATGTGTTATTTTAGCTCCAAGGGGAGTTGAGCGAGTCCCGTGGACGGACAAGCCCTATCATGCTGGGTACAAAAATTCCTGGACCGCAGTCTAGCCCTGCTCTTCTAACTACTAAACAGCAAGGTTCGCAGATTAGAGTTCTCACTCTTAATCATGGTGAACATTTGGATTCGGCATTGTTTAGGTAGGAAAGTTTTTACTATTCTTTTATTTTGTTAATTATATATATTGATTGATCTATTTAAAATGCTTACTTGTTACGCAACACCACTCTTGATTTTTAATAGCAAATTGTGGAATATGTACTATACGTCAGTTTTCATTACAATCTTACAATGGCACTCCACCAAGGATTTATCAATAATATTGAATTTATGAAATGGGTTAGAGAATATTGTACGTAGATGAAGGCTTCTTTTTATTCAATTCACAATTCATGTTTTTTTTTTTCGTTATTATACAATAATTTGAAAAGGTTTTGATCGTCCTGTTCTGTGCATTAAAGTATGTCACTTAATTAAAAACTCTCTTGGTGTCATGATTTTGTATCCATCAAAGTCAGAGATTATTTTTTTTGCTATAATATTTTAAGTTCATGCGCTGTTTTTGAGTAAAATGTCTCCAAATCTTCTACGTTTCCTTCTTTACCAGAATACATGTCAAAAATTCCTAAATTATTAAGTAGGTGGGAGCTTAAAGCACAGATTTACAATAGCCTTATACGCTGTTTTTGCATAGATTTTTTAATACAGTTCAAAATGGCAATGACATCAAGTAATAGTTCTGTTAGTGATGATATTTTATCAATAAATAATAGGCCTCACGGTATGGGAGCAAAATAAAAAGAGATAAGAAATCAAAGAGAAAAGGATCATCAAATAAAGAAAAAGGAGTTGCAGAGAGAACTATATTTCAGCAAGCTATCGGAATCTGAATGCCATGTCCTTTCAAGTAGAGAAAAAGCGTTGCAATAAACAACGTTTTTTACATCTGGGATCTGTATATCAGAAAAATTCACGAAACAAAAATATTCGATAAAAATATATAGTGGCATCCCAATCATACTACGAGATTTTTATATTATTAAACTTGGAAACAAAATCTTTCAAAAAATGACTTATATCCTAAAAGAGTTAAAACGAAGGCAATGAAACCGGCAAAAAAGATGATATTTAAAGTCTACTTAAGTTTTTAACTTCAGAATGAATTAAAATATTATTAATTTTGACAGTGAACATATTCATGATCATGACAAAACCACTGCGTCTGAAGAAGACGAAGATAGTAATCAATTAGACATTATTATTGATTTAAATTTCTTTTAATATCAGATAATCTGTATCTCTATAATAGTTTATAATGTCACTTTTATCTGTGTTTTCCATCATGCAAGAACAGTGTATAAATTCCTAAACTTATTGATAAATTTAAAAAAACGGTGCACACAAATTTTATTACATTTTCTAGAAAAAGAATAAGTAGCCTACAAGGTGTAAAATGTAAAATTGAAAAATGTAAAATACCAAATACATTTAATTCATATGTATAAATTTTGAAGGTGATTATCTCAGAATCGCCTTTTTGCATGTCTTGTGTTATAACTGTTATTGTGTCTTCAATTGACTAAAGTCAAACTTTTTTGAAATCCTAATTTCAGGTTGGAAAAGGGTACTGCTTTTCATCTGTGCCCTGGACCCAGTCTAATGGGTCATAAAGTATTTGTATACTGCAACTATGCGGATCAAAACAGTGGTAATGGATTCCAATATTTACATAGTATATGAAATACATTGTTTCAAATATTCTATTATTCACATTTGTGGGTATGGCAGTTTTCCAATTCAAAAAAAGAACTATTCTAATTTAACAATAAACGATCATTCCACATTTTTTTATACATATAAAGTCTTTTCACCAGTAATTGTCAGTTAACACCATGAAATTTATAGTGCTCACTAACTGGTATTTAATGTATGTACTTACAAGTCATGATTTTAGTCATAAATAGAATCAAAAATATTTTCTGCTGATAATGTATAGTTACTGCATCTTTTAACTGCTATTTTTTTATATTCAGGTAGCGAACAGAGTGAGTTTATTCGCAATCAATACTATGCTTTGGAATGGCACCGACCCAATGCTGATAATCCGTGGGGTCCTTCAACCAGTCTTGGAACGGGAATTTTGATTCAAGATACTGATATATTCTGTGAGCTTCTCGTGAACAAGCCCGGCAGCTACCATTTTTATTTTGTTTACGAAAACAAGTAAGTAACATTTCATCCATTCCCATAATAAAAATATTAATCCGTAAGAAGTCTTCTTGCAATAATCTAATTTTGTATTCAAAATAGTAATTATATTAATTACGGCACTGTTTTTAGCGGGTCGACTGTAGGCCCGCAGGGCTCTGGATTTTTTCAAGTTCTTCCGACGCTTCGTTATGGGCGAAATAATCAAGAATGGCTACCGCTGGACTGCATTCAATGCCAAACAGTTCTCTGCAAATCTTTAGGCCCGTTAAATACATGGGAAGGCAAGTTGAGAGTGGCTAAGGAATCTGGATATAACATGGTCCATTTTACACCAATCCAAGTAAGATCTTTTTCTCTGCCAAGTCATATTTGAATTCGAGCATTGCTTAATCCAGTTATTTATTACATCACTGAGGCATTAGTGGATCCTAAACATTGTAAATATATCTACAAATATTCTAAGCAAAACCATGCGCGTATCTTTTTAAATTAAAAATGTCTTTTAACTCTTTCAGGAACTCGGTGCATCTAACTCAAGCTACAGTGTCGCTGATCAATTGCGTTTGAATCCCTTGTTTAGCGCAGAAATTGGTAGAGAGGTCACATTCAATGATGTTGAAAACATTGTGGCGAAAATGCGGAACGAGTGGAAAGTGAGTTTTGACATGTATTTCAAAATTTTCTTTTGTCCAACTTTGCCAAGTTTGTGTACTTTTTACTGCAGAACTAATTTTTATCAAAATAAAGTTTTTTAATGTTTTATGTGTTGGATTAAACTGTGCTTGTATTACTAGAATGGATTCTGTGCTATGAATTAATTGTCATTGACAAATAGGTCACATTATTATATTCCACTCAACATAATTTTAGTACAATGATACAAATAAAATAGAGCTGCCAAACATTCGAATCACACAGAGTTGTGCAAAGCTTAACAAAAAACAATCAAACTAAGTTCATTATCAAGATTGACAGTGGGCAATAGTATATCTATTATAGGGTTAAAATAACAAAGTATTCGGTTCTACAAGAATTTTATCAGTTTATTGTTAACTATTTCGGCTTCCCGCCATGTCAGAACTATGTTTCAACATAATTTATGTTAACTATAGTATATGCTGTTTTAGAAGAGATAGAAAATATTATATCATCACACTTATTCCAACATCATAACTTTTATTTAAAACTATAATTTTTAACGTACGAATTGTGCTTTTGAGTTGTTATAGGAAAAGGAACATACATTACATCATTACACAGTATTATTAATTAAAACTTATATAATTCTTGTGGAACTGAATACTTTGTTATTTTTACCCTAATATAATGGAGTTCTACCAAGAAAATTGTCAATTCAATCAATATTTGTATTGACTTCAATAAAACGAATTACAATATTCAAAATTTTTAACATCATTCGAGAAGCAAGTAGAGACGTGCATGTAATTAATTATAGTGATATTTTAATATTATTTTCGATTATAGGTATTGTCCATTTGCGATATTGTGTTGAACCACACAGCAAATGAATCCCCGTGGCTACTCGAGCATCCGGAGGCGACCTATAATGTTTACAACTGTCCGCATCTTAGACCGGCCCTACTGTTGGATGCCATTTTGGCGAAACTGACCGATGATGTGGGGCGTGGAGATTATGAATCCTGGGGTGTACCCAGTTGCGTTACTCAACCGCAACACTTAGATGTGAGAACTCCTCTTACTGTACAAAAAATGTTTTCAGCAAAAATTTAATGTACATTTTTATGGTTTTGTACTTAAGTCATAATATCAATTCTTTTTAAAATATGGACTATCGTCAAATGGACACTTTGGGTATTTTTGTGATTTTAATAATAAGATAAACGAAATAGACTTGTAATATTTCAAAGTCAATTTAAGAGTGTTATGGCTCAATAGGTAAATATTATATTGAAAACAAATAAACATTTCACTAGATTATTACGAATTTAATGACTTGTTATGAAATAGTTATAATATTATAATCATCTTACTAATTGGTATTTATAGAAATATTGTGTTCATAAAATATTATTTACAAAAATTGTTGAACCATAATTATGTAAGTTGATGAATCGTTAGAAAATATCATATCAAGCCTTTTCATACTATTATATTTGCGTCATTATAGAATAGAAAATAGATAAAATAAAATGATACAAGCATGATGATAAATTTGCGTTATATTTTCAGGCTCTTAAAAACTTGCTAAACACCAGCCTTCTACCCGAAGCCAAACTTCATGAACTATATCTTTGCGATGTCAGTGAAATTGTTCAAGAATTCTTCACTCTTGCCAGGAACAAGTATGCTCAACTACTACTGTAATGATTTAGTCGTATATTATATGCATGTTATTGGATTTTAAATTAAATGCATCTGATTATTACTAAATGTAGATCTTTATTTGACCGAGATCGATGATTATTTTCCCAAAATGGATTCAGATACTAATAACTAAACCTTTGTCATTACGATTAGCATTTACAACATCCACACTTTTGATGACAACTAAAATTTACATTGAAAACAAATGATACATATTAAAAATGTAGAATTGTCAAGGAATAATAAAAATATTGCTATACAGTACTGTGATGAATGGTGTAACGAAAATCATGGTTAGTCGATTACCAGAATGATCTAAATATATTACAAGTATACTGAGAAATATGAAATTAATTTGATAAACAGTAAAATATCGATGAATTTTTATTGAACTCTTTTTTTGAGAGAATAACTGAATCAATATAGTAGAAAAACTGTTGGCAGTTGTCAAAAAGAGGAAGGAATTAGAGAAAAGACAGTAGTCTACTACTTTTCTATTTGGTGTTCTGTTTGCTAATTCTATCTTGAGAATGTGAACTATTTTCCTTATAGGGTGCCTCCTGTATCAGCCGCTGTTAAGGACGGTGAGGAACTGAAACTGGTCCAGGATCCTCAATACAGGCGCTTGAAATCAATGGTTGATATGGAACTGGCACTTCGCACATACAATATTTATAGGTAATGGACAAATTCCTTATTAATAGCCTAACATACAGACTTTCACTACATGGGTAGAGTTCTCATTCAAAGTGGCAGGCGACGATGAAACATGAGAGAGAAGCTCTTCAATGTATCGTAGGTTTTATTTCTAACGTATCATAGGTCAAATTTGAATTGTTGAAATTTTGTACATTTCCATGTATTTCTTCACTAACGACCCGGGTTTCTCCTTTCGGCATCTTCAGGCATTCGAGCACAAGAATGAACTCGAACAGACAGTAAATAGTTTATATACAAGATAGAATATGGAATTTCAATAATTCAAATTTGACATTGAAATTCTATCAAGCCCCCTCAGTCGATATCTTAAATTGTATCATAAGTCAATTGTATCTAAGTGTTCAAGAGGCAGTATCAACCAAATATTTCAACATAAAGAATTTAATTCATCTTTTTGTTATTTATTTCTCTTCCACTTGCATATTTGGATACATGCAATATATTAAACTAGTATTTATTAGTTGGCTTTGCTCACGATAAAGTGCATTCACATTAGGCCATTTAGACGTTGGTTTTATTTTGGTGCTAGGTGGACACCCACAAAATATAGTCTATCAATATTTAATAATAATGTTGAAAGTTGAAAACTTAAAATAGCAGCTGACCTAGAAATAGTAGCCAGAATGTCACGTGCAAATTTTACACCGCTACCCTTCACCATTGGAGTTCTTGTGACAGACAGACAGACACATATATTTTCTGTTTTATATTATAGATGTGTTGTAGATTGAAATCACCAAAAAATGATTTGCAATGTTAGAATTAAGTGGATAATATAAATTTGTTTACAATTATCACTGTATTATTTTTATGTTAGTTGGGTGAAAATAAAAAACCTGCGTTAGATTTATTGAGTCTATTCACATGCGGATTATGATACCATTTCTTTTCCTTGCAATTTTGTTAACTGTGTTATAAATAATATCTAAAGAACACATATTTAATCATTCTAGAAATGATTCTTTTGATGAAGACTCTCGCCTGAAGAAGTGCAGTGAAGACCTGAAGATTCGTTTGGAACTTCTCAATCATGATATGTATGATGAAATACAAACACATTTGAACTATGCTGTGGACAACTGTATTGCAGGAATGAGGTGAACGCTTTACACTAATATAGTATTATTTAGGCTACAAATATTATTATATTGTGATGTCTGAAAGTAAAAATATATATTTTTATTCACTTTATATTTTAAAGGTACTTCCGTGTTCAATCAGATGGGCCTAAAATAGAAGAAGTGAATGTAAAAAATCCACTTGTGCCAAGGTAAGTCCACATTTTTCTCATAATTGAGATATAGTTAAAACAATGTGAAAATTTGATTGTGTCTAGTCATATTGCACGGCCACCCCTCTGACGAGGGCTAGCAATAAAAATTCTTTAAATTCCCTCAATTTGATTTCCAAGAAGATATCGACACCTCATAATATTTTGTTTTAGGTATTTCACATATCATGGTGCAATTACTAATCTAGCCGATATGGAGGAGAAGATGTATTCGCTCGACGCCCGTTTCATGATGGCTCACAACGGTTGGGTTATGAATGCGGATCCTCTAAAAGATTTTGCCAATGTGAAAGACGGCACCGCCAACGTGTATCTGCGGAGGGAATTGATTGCTTGGGGGGATAGCGTTAAATTGAGGTAAATCTTTTACATTACAGTGTTGTAATTACCGACTGAAGGTATTTGGCTTTATTTACTTATTTATTATGTACTGTGTGTTCCTGATTGTGTGTTTTGTATTTAACAGATATGGGAATAAACCTGAAGATGTTCCTTTCTTGTGGAAACATATGAGAGAGTATGTGGAGCTGACTGCTCGCATATTCGATGGAGTGCGCCTTGACAATTGTCATTCCACACCTTTGCCGGTAATAGAATAAAACTTTTAATAATACTCGGGATATCACTTTTCTTTATGCAATAAAATCAACTTATCTTATGTGTTCTTATAGGTTGCTGAATTCATGCTAGATTGTGCCCGTAAAGTGAAGCCAGATCTCTATGTGGCGGCAGAACTGTTTACAAATTCAGACCAGACTGATAATATTTTCGTAAACAGATTAGGTATCACTTCTCTGATACGAGGTAATTCATTTATAATTTCTTTTGCGCTTGTCCATTATCAATATTGTGAACAAATTATTTTCATATTGCATTAGGATTATATTGTGTTTCACGAGATTTTGAAAGCGGTGATAGGAATTATGTATCACCAGTTTTAGTTAATCTATTATCATTGTGAATAACATTTTTTGTGCTTAACTTATTGAAGCCTCGCAGAGTCAAATTATTGATAGACCTGCCATATGATGTATACATCATTATTAAAAATCTTTTTATAAACATTGACGAAAATTTTTTATCGAAACATTAAATTAATTAAAACTATAAATAAAATTTTTGCTACGTCAATCATATCAAATCACGTTGTTCTGGAAGTTGTTTTGAGTAATTGGACTTTCAAATATTTTTCAAATGTTTGAAATACTACACCTTTTTCATTTAGTTTCTTTTTAAAAAACCGTTTTTAAGTAAAAGTATAATTTATAAAATAAGTTTGTTTTGCCATAAGGTAGAGTTCGAAATAAAGAATATTGTACATGGTATAACTAATTCAATATGTAATTTTTTCGATTTAGTGTTTTCTTCCAGAATAGCGATGATATATGAGTCGTTGAGTTGCTAAACACGCTCCCGAAGGTTTTTAGAGTTTTGAGTAAATCATGAAAAAATGTTGTGTTGAATTTTTGATATAATCCGCAAAAACTGTTAACGGTATAATACTTTTAAATACAATTTAAGTTATTTTGTGTCTTCAGTGTATAAGGAAAAGTAAAATATTCTATTACATTGTCGTTTTTTTGGATTGCGTCGACCATGTAATACGAGTATCGAAATCTTGTAAAAAATTACATTTTTAAGTTTGAAAAAATTTTGGATTTCGAACAAGGGACGAAATAGGAAGAAATTTTAGACTTGCAACTATAAAAATTGATAGATCTATCGATAGAGCACATACGTACATTAAAAACTTATTTTATTGAAAAATCGCGTGTTTAGTGACTCAGCGACTCATATGGGCTCAAAAGATTAATTATTATTAAATCAATAATTTTAAATTCTATTGACATTATGAGTTTGAGAAGCGTGATATTTTGAATGCTTGCATAATAAAATACCAGATGCCCTAAACTTATATTTGAAATCTGTAAATATCATTTTTCCAACTATTCTTTGCAATCAATTTTTAAATCATATCATTAATATGTTCTTCATTCATTTATTTAATGTTATAGAGGCTCTATCTGCTTGGGATAGTCATGAGTTAGGACGATTAGTTTATCGGTATGGAGGGCGACCGGCCGGAGCTTTTCTACAACCTCCGCATAGGCCTATTTTGCCGTCCATCGCGCATGCTCTGTTCCTCGATCTCACGCATGACAATCCAGCACCTGTTGATAAAAGGTTTTATTTTTTTATTACTTAACTATTAATATATATCGACAGTGTCTTAACCAATTGATGTAACCCTCAAAATTGAAATAGTTCAGGAGAGTAAAAACTGTTTTTATTGAAAACATTATATAGTGAGTTGCGTTATGAATTTTTGAAATGCACTCCTGTAAATTCTCATATTTGCAGATACGGGATTATACGTAGGTAGTGTAGATATAATAGTGACTTACATCAAGTGGCCAGGTCAGAAATTTTAAACCTATGTAATGTAAAATGATATTTCCCTTCCAAAAAGTGTTCCAAAAATTTATTTTTCTAATTTATTTACATCATTTGGCCGAGACCTGTTCTGTCGTCCTTAAAATGAAATCCAATCATTTACTCATTTTTGTATTTTTTGAGGATTACATCAATTGGCCAAAACACCATCGATATTATAATTGCTCTTATAGTACTGTCATGCATATTATGAGTAAACTGTCTTTTTAACAAAATCAATAAAATTTTATTGTTCGGAGTATTTTTGGCCTTTAGCTGTCTTTTTAGTGAACATGTTAGTTAAGACCTTACAGTAGATTTGCATGACTTCAATCTGACCTTCAGAAGAAATTTAGAAGTGGCCAAAATCGATAGCCAGCCACCATAGGCATTATTTCAATATCAAAACTGGCAAAATATTTTTATATTTCATTAGATATGTAGCAATTCTACCTAACAAATGAATAGATATTAAGACTGTAAGCTCTTAAGAGGCTTATGTAAGAGGGCTGAACTGAAAAAATTCAACCTACATAATTCTATTATTACCTCCTTAGCAGCATCACTGGAATATTGCGATAAGTGTTTATTTTGTTACATCAGACTATTTATTTATAAATTTGTTTTTTTTAATATTCTTAGGTCAGTTTTCGATCTTCTACCGTCTGCGGCTTTGGTGTCCATGGCTTGTTGTGCGTCCGGAAGTAACAGAGGATATGATGAGCTTGTGCCGCATCACGTTAGTAATACATTAATTATTTATTGAATCTGTATGGTCTTACATGTGTTGTTTGAAGACATCAATGTGTTCTAATCAATTCAAATGGGAATGGGGCATCAGCTGTGTCGGACAGAAACTGGAGGCGTCAAATCTCGCAGGCAGTCTTGACTTTCCACGAGTTTGTCGAGACTATGATGAATGAATGAATGCATATTTCTAACGACAAGCAAAACATTCTCATTCAAAGTGAACCTTATAGGGCAGGGATGGCGAACCTATGGCACGCGAATGTTACGATGAGAAAAAAATAAAAGCTATTATACAAAAATTCAAATGTGATATAATGATCAGAAACTTCAAGTATTTTCCTAACCTAAAAAAATTCAAGATGGATGTATAAATTCATGGAAAGCCGGATGTAGGAAAATGCTTTAGAAGCAACAATAGAACAATTTTCGAAAAGGTTTGTTCAATTTCGACAACTTGATGAAACTAAAAAATTTATTACCCATCCAGATACATATATGTATCAACAGTTAAACTTGACAAAAATGTTTGAATTCATGGAATTAGATAATTTTGAAATGGAATTGGTAGATTATCAGTCGAGTTTGATATGGACATAAAAATTCAAAGATTTAAGAATTATTTTGGAAGAAATTGAGCGAGACCGATTCGTTGAACCAGTCCGGAGGAAAGCCGAAAATGAAGTACTAACAACTTGGCAATCCATCCCGGAAAGTTTTTCTTGTCTTAAAAAAATAGGAATGGTCATGTTAACAATTTTTTTATTGACTTATTCCTTGAATCATTATTTTCTTCAATGAACTTTATTAAATCATGCATAAGAAGTAGACCAACAGACGAAAGTAGCAATTGTATTCTATTAAAAGCTACCAACTATGAAACCGATATAAAACATTTGGCATCTAGCGTCCGACAACTCATTGATAATGAAGTTTTGAGTGTTCTACATTTTTTTTAAATTCAGTTCTTTTTTATTTATTTCTTTATTTTGCCATTAATAAGTACTTTAATAAGTAGTAAATTTTTCGATGTATTAATGCTTTGTTTACATTAGAAATCTGTAGTTACACAAACATTTGATGCATTTTTTATTTCCATGGCATGTGGCATATATTTTTTGGCACTTAGGCTCAAAAAGGTTCGCCACCACTGTTATAGGGGAACATGTAATTTCTTCAAGTTGTCTTTTTTATTGCAGATTCATGTTGTGGATGAGGTCAGACAGTATAGCGAATGGGCAGGAGAATACGGAATGTCCAGTTCCGTCGAGCTACCTCAAGTTCAAGTGAATATTCAGTCAGGAATCATTGCAGCGAAAAGAGCTCTCAATCAGTTGCATTTTGAACTAGGCAGCAACGGGTTCGATCAGGTGCATATGCCCAAATTATTTCATCTTGATATCCTCGTATTTATATTCATATGGAATAATATTTTCCGTCGCAACTGAAATAATGATACACTGTTAACTTTTATAGGTATATGTGGACCAAATGGACACCGACATTGTCGCTGTCACAAGACATAACCCAATATCGCATCAGGTAAATTCCAAATATTTTCCATAATGTCTATTTTTTTATTGATTTGCTTGCCATATTCGCTTTGATAATCTTTATTTAATTTTCAGAGCGTCATTCTTGTAGCCTTTACGGCTTTTTCACATCCAGATTTCAACTATAATGGAAGATCAATTAAGCCATTACGCTTTGAAGGAAAACTCGATGAAATCATTTTTGAAGCTAGTGTCAAGCACATCGAATCCAGGTATGTTATTACAACCGCAGTGATCTGTAAGTCACAAAGGTAAAGTCTGTCATATTACAATTTTCAATATCACCTATTTATATTTCAGAACGAGCGGGTCTATCTATCAGGGAGTGAAAAACTACTCTAAGCATCCCAAAGTTATCAATGGGCTGACAGAGTTTGAAACGGAAATCAAGCAAAACATTCAACTGAACCAATCGTCTGCTCTGCGAGCATCCGAGAGGCGTGAGGGAACTTATACCGTTTTGGATTTTAAAGATTTCATTCCCGGGTCCGTTGTGGCGATCCGAGTGTCGCAACAAGACGAAGTCAAAATCTCCATTCGTAAACTTCAGCAGATCGCCGACACCTTCTATACTCAGTCGTATGAAGGGGCCATCGATCGATTGGGTCTCGCCGGAATTTTACCGCGGCTGACTCTGACCGATCTAAATGTCTGCCTGTATCTCTGCGATCAGGAGGAGAAAGACAACGGAGGTTCTGGTGTTTATGACATTCCGGGCTCGGGGCCACTCTTTTATGCTGGGTTACAGGGTTTCGTATCCATTCTTAGTGAAATTGCTCCCAATAATGACCTTGGACACGCTTTATGCGACAACCTCCGCCAAGGTGATTGGATGATCGACTACATCTGGAAGAGGCTCGAGAAGTATCCGAGCTTACTTGACCTCGCAAGATGGTATCAATCAGCATTCCAGTCACTAAAAGAGATTCCGAGGTTTTTAATTCCATGCTACTTCCAAATGATGATGACGGGACTGTATCGGTTGCTTCTGGATGCGTGTTTTGCCCAGATGGGAGATTTCATCCGTCGTGGGACATCTTTCGAAAAAGCTCTGGCGTTGGGCAGTGTCCAATGCGCCGGTGCCGTTAAATCTGTAATGATGCCTCCTATGTCACCTCACTTGCCTAGTCCTCGAATCGGACCATCATCTGTCACCCTATCGGCCGGACTACCTCATTTCACAACAGGATATATGCGTTGCTGGGGTCGTGACACATTTATCGCTCTACGAGGGATGTTCCTGCTCACCGGTCGCTACCAAGATGCTCGCCATCATATCCTCGCATTTGGAGCTTGTCTGCGGCACGGACTCATCCCCAATCTACTCGATGGTGGACGAAATTCCCGCTATAATTGCCGTGATGCTGTTTGGTGGTGGCTATACAGCATACGTGACTATTGCAATGAGGCACCTCAGGGCCTGGCGATATTACAGGATCCAGTCTCGCGAATATTTCCCAAAGATGATTCACAACCCTGCGGACCTGGACAAGTGGAGCAGATTTTGCGAGATGTGATCCAAGAAGCACTAGATATTCATTTCCAAGGAATCATTTTCAGGGAGCGGAATGCCGGTAGGGCCATCGATGCTCACATGTCCGATAAAGGTTTCAACAATCAGGTTGGAGTACATCCTGAAACGGGATTCGTCTTTGGGGGCAACGAAGCCAACTGCGGAACATGGATGGACAAGATGGGCTCTTCCGATGCTGCAGGCAACCGCGGAAAGCCAGCCACTCCCAGAGATGGAAGCGCCATCGAACTGGTCGGTTTGTCAAAGGCCGTCGTCAGCTGGCTGGCCGGTCTTCATGCTCAAGGAAAATATCCGTATTCAGGGGTGCGGCGTGACCACCGAGACGGCTCTGTTACAACTTGGTCCTTTGTTCAGTGGGCTGATAAAATTCAACAAAATTTCGAACGCTTCTTTTGGATAGATACCACTCCCGCCGCGAACGATACAAGACCGGATCTCATCCATCGCCGAGGCATCTATAAAGACTCTTATGGGGCAACTCAAGCATGGGCGGACCATCAACTCAGATGTAACTTCACCGTGGCCATGGCGGTGGCGCCCGAGCTGTTTGACCCACGACATGCGTGGACAGCCTTAGAGAATGCCAAAACTTTGCTCTTGGGCCCACTCGGAATGAAGACTCTGGACCCCGAAGACTGGGCTTACTGCGGCGACTATGACAACTCTAATCAGAGTGGCGATCCGAAAGTGGCCCATGGTTTCAACTATCACCAAGGTCCCGAGTGGGTGTGGCCTGTAGGATTCTATCTGAGGGCCCGTTTGCATTTCGCGCAAGAGAATGGATGCCTGCGAAAAACGGTGGCCGAGACACAAGCCGTATTATCTCGTCATCTAGCCGAATTGCAAAGCACCCACTGGCGCGGCTTACCCGAGCTCACGAATGCCGCCGGGGCCTTCTGCTCGGATTCCTGTCGCACTCAAGCCTGGAGCATGGCCTGCGTGTTGGAAGTCCTGTACGAGATCCGTCAATGGGAGAGCAAGCGACCGGTGGTGCTCACCGTAGATGACAACTGACGTAAAAATCGCATCGTAGTCCATATTGTGCCGTTCGCTCGTGATTTGGCACACAAAATTTATAGCAATAAACAAAAATGTTCCGATTGTAAGAAATATAATTCGAAGAGTTCCGCGGACCCCGGCTGTAATCGTAAAGATGACGCCGAACATTTGTATTCTGAGCCATTTTTTGTATACGATGCTAAAAACAGAAAGAGTAGAAAACAAAAGAAGAAAGTTGAAAAAGAGAATATTGAATACATGGGATTGAGCACTGATCATGGTAGACAACCTATAGGTAAAAGAAAGAACCGAAAGGGTGGATTTAATTTTTTGCGTTTTCAAAGAAAAAATAATTGGAAAGATAACGAATCCCGATCATTAAATGCGTATTTAGATGCTCGAGACTGTAACAAGGAAAGCGATACAGATATGACATCTGTCTTGCAGAATTTGTGTCAGAAGCACTACAGGGCTGCCAAAGATGCGTCTAAAAATATCTACTACCGGTTACTGCATCATTACGACTACACTTATAGCTTTGCGACAGTTGTATACAGCGATCGATATTTCCTATATAATTTAACTTTAGAAACAAAAACCATGCCAATGAAATGTTTTATCGCCAACGATTTGGGAGGTCATGTTATTTACAAACGATTCACTCGCACATGCAAAAACTACCAAAACGTTTTAAACTGGGAAAGCGATTGGTATAATATAAGTGATGCACGCACCAAACACTACATGCCTTTATTTACCAATTGGGGGATTCAGCCGTATTATCCGCACAGCAGTGTTCTCTTCGAATTCGGTGATCGATATTTACTCTTCTACACTGATCGCCGACATTATTATTCTTCGTTTTTTGATGATATTCAGCAATTTTACGATAACAATCGCTTTATATACTCTAACTACAGGCACATATTCGACATATTCGCTTGCAGTAGGGAGTTGCTGGACTACGATGATTTTGTGTATTCACATTTTAAGTTAGGAGAAATGAACCAAAAACAAATGCAGCCTCTGTTTTACTACGAAAATAGACAATATAATTATCGCCTGTCCAATGAGGGCTGCGGGCAGATCAAAAACTTTTCAGATTACGAAATGAATAGTAAAAAAAAGATATTTAAGAAAAATAATCCTCACGGTCAAAAGAGTACCTATGGCTTCACGCAGTTTACTTCAAAATTTCCCATTCCCGATTTCGCACTGACGGAAGATGCTCATTCGGTCAGATGGAAAAATTACATCTACGAAAATAGTAAACTGTGCGATCCGAATAAAATATATGAAAAATTTTATAAGCCCGGCCGCCACGTGTCAATTTCTAATATAGCCGTCGTCGAATCCAATTTAAAAGAAAAAAGAAACAACAAAACCATCTTACTGGATAAGAAAAAATTAAACTTCGATCAGCTGCCGTCGAATTCCACAAACGAGATATTAAATTTGGAATCAAACAAAAATAATCTTACCCATACCAGCTACGTAGATTACAAGAATGAACTGAAATCTTCAGGCGTTACCAAAATGACTGACATACTGTCGGTGACCAACAATGAGCGAGGCAACCTTCTCGTTATGGAGCCTCTCCTCATAATGCAGAACCTAAATGAAGAACGTCTCAAAAATAAGATTCACGCGGCAAAAAAAGCACAAAGATTGATGGTTTATATTATTGTCGGGTACACAATATTTTTTATAATTTTCTCTCTTGTCGCTTTTTATATTACATACTTCACATGAAATTTTCACATGACATTTCTATTTTTAATATAGGTATACAATGTTTGTGCTTATAAATCATGCAAAGATGAAATTTTTTTATTGCTTTATTAATAAGCCACAACTCGTGTGAATAAAATGTTTTCATCTAACTTACTGCCATATAACTTATTAGTAAGTTGATGTGCCATATTTTTGATGCCTTTGAAGATGTGCCATATTTTTTTTATTCTATCACCATTCGCACCAATTATTATTGAAAATATAACCAATTTATTATAACCCGCCTAGAACTGATGAATATAACATTCTTCATCTGAATATGAAGAATATAATTTGTTTTTTTGTTACAATTATAATAGAATCTGATATCTTCATATTTTCAAATGCTAATGCTAGTTTCAATTTGCTTAAAGCATAATAATATGTGATAGTTTAATTATCAGAAAATATCGTTACTTTAAAATTATGAAAATAATATATTTTTATATATTCATAGAGATGTTTGATAACTGGGTGTATCTCGAAAGTCTAGTTTCCTCGGGAGCTTTTCCAGAGGGCGAATGAAGTTGGACGTAAACGCTTGGCGTTTCACTTTCTACCTGTTTGTCTTCTATGTTCAATGTCTACAGATGTCTATTGCATTATATGATAATTTTTTGTTGGTAAATAAATCTTTTTCTGAAGTCATTTTACCAACACATGGTATATTAGTATTTTTTTCAAAGCAAGGACAACATTTTCTCTTATTATATCACAGCAAAAGTACGAGCAAGAGAATGATAATTAGAGTTTGTTCTTTTAATTAATAGACTTCTTATAAATATCAAACCGGGAATCTCCACCTATCAAGATGTATGTTTACATAGAATGAGAGACATCTGGATTCTCTTTTGAGGTGCACACCTTTCTTGATTAACCCTGAGTTTTTGTTAAGTTTTCAAATTCTGTCAAACATTGAAAAATAAATTGACAATAAAAATATATACATATTGTTTTATTTAAGTTAAGACTCCCTTTTGATTAAGAAATGGTTAAGTTAAGAACTGAAAAACATCACAAAATCTTAGTATAACCTTCCGCAACAAACTTGAAGTGGGCACTACTAGTACCGATCTATTCC
The DNA here is from genome assembly GCA_022494535.1 of Himalopsyche phryganea. Lineage (NCBI taxonomy): Eukaryota > Metazoa > Arthropoda > Insecta > Trichoptera > Rhyacophilidae > Himalopsyche > Himalopsyche phryganea. The sequence goes on from JAGVSL010000046.1 coordinate 81,445, forward strand.
GAGGGCATATTTATGTACAATACTAATATATTCAATTTAATGAGTCCTTCTAAGCCCATCATTTTATTCTACCTTAAATGAAATGCCTCACAGCTTCTCAGAATGAGTTCCATATCCAAAAAAAAACAATTTAATCTTCACAGGAAATTTTAATGATAAATTTGATCTGAATATGGTAGCCGTATGTCGGCTCATTGACCGATTAAGGTCTTGTCTGTTTTGTCAAATCAATTTATGAAACCGTTAGTACCGGGATTTGAGCCCGAGACGTCCGTAACCGAAGCCAACGACGTTGAACACTGCTCCACGGAGCCAGCTTTAAAGATTAACAGATGAGTAATATTTAGGGGTTCTTTATTCTTTTGGGAAACAATTGAACAACACTACTTGCTGTCCTTGAATTCCTCGAAACAATATGGGCACCATAAACATACCTTTCGTCACAGGTGGCTTAAGGGTTTAACCACGTGATGAAACTATAGAAAACCTAGAAATTTCATAATCCTAGAATCGAAAAAACAAACCATGATCACAATCCTCTATCCAAGACACAGTATAATTTTAAAATTTATTCTCGCAAGAGTTCTCAGGTAGGAAGCAATAAGATAATATTCATAGTTGAATTATTTTTTTATTATAAAAATGTTGTAATACAAAAATTAAGTTTAATCTATTTATGTTACTTAACATTAAGGCTCAGTCTATAGACCATTGAATTCGCGGCATTGTCGGCATGCTGCGTTACTTTCAGTTGAACAAGTCAATTGACAGTACATGTTAAAAACAATACAAGTATTTTGTTTTGCTAGACCGAAGATAACACAGTGACGAAAAGACTGCGGTTTCAGCTCTCACGTAGAATGAACCTGAACTATCCTAATTCTTTCTACCACTTATAATACATTCAAATACTGGCAGTGGAAAATACGAAACTTAAAAGTACAGAAGAAAACTATTTTTCATCCTTCATTACAACACATTTCTATTGAATAATATTCAAAATGAAATATTTTAATGTATGTCTGTTAAACCAGACAACTTAAATGTAATAGGTAAAAAATTCATCTGATTATCTGAGAAATGTGACAAAACACCAACTTTGCACGAGACTTAATGGAAAGTAGTAGATCTCTGCCAAGACAACTCGACGACTTTACTATTTCTAATTTATAAATGCATTTGCTACTAACGTTCTATCAATTATAAAAATACTATCACTCAGTAAGTGTTAAAACTATCAACATAAATACTTTTTAAAAAATTATATAAAACATGATATTATCTTACATGATTTTGTTCCCAAAGTTCATAATTGCAGGGAAACAGATGCAACAGTAAGATCGTACCTGTTTTCCTGCAATATCGACAGCACTTCTAAATGGCGAGAATAATCTGTACAATAGTACCCTTAAGCCCAATTGGCAATTCTATGGTGCGAATGAAACGCTTTGGTTCTGAAATTTATCATTTTATGAAACTAAATTTAATATTAAAATGGAAAAGTGGACTCAAGGTAGTGTAATTCTCAAGGTAATATGAATAAGGCTATTCTGCAATTTAGCTGGCATCTTTTTCTTAAGGAGTAATATATATTTTTTAAAATGGTTTATGTTCTTTCACAAAAAGTTTAATTCGCTAATATTTCTTTTCAGCAGCGGCAATTACAAATCTCTCAAGACATTATGTTTCGTATCTTGAATAAATATTAATCCAAATTGACTAATAAATAATTTTATATTCACAATAAAGAAAACTTGCTTTTCTTAATGAAGTATTCTAATTTTTGTTGATAAATTTTGGATTTTTTAATGCCAATTGATATATTTATTTATTATATGGTTAATAAATTTTGAAAAATACAGACATCTCAATAACAAACTGAAAATTTCACCAAATTGATATCATGTCATTATTTCATATAAATGGTCTAAATGCAATGATAATAATTATTCTGAAAACTAACAATAAGGAATAACAAATTTATAACGAGAGGAGCTGCTCTATAACCGTTGAATTCACAGAATTAGATAATATAGATTCTTAAAAACCTACTTCCTATTAAGTATTGACATATATTTGTACATTATTGAGATTTGATTTCTCATACATAAAAATCATAAAGAAATGCATAAAAAATATTACAGATGAAAGTGAATTCGAAAATTAGTGCTACAGGAGAAATATGCAATTTACACCATGTGAGGGAAACGTTATCGTGGCCTAGCCGTAAGAAGGAAAATATTCATAAATATTACTTTAATAATGCGTACAATATTTGTATTACCAACAAAGGAAACGCAATGTTAACTGTTGTATATAAATAAAATTTGAATCATCGAGTACATTTTTTCAATGAGTACTTCTGTCATTTACGCCATGAAAAATTGTTAAACTAGGCCTCTTCGTAGACCAAATATTTCAGACATTCATTTTAACATTATCTAAATTATATATATACAAATTATAAAATATATCAAAATATGTTATAGAATTTGTCTAAGGTACTTTTCAATGTGTTATTCAAATAAAACATTATATAAAACTTATTCTACTTACAGAATCTACTGGGCAGTTTTTTAATACTATATTTTAAGACCTTAATCGCTGTGATTATGAAATATTAAAGCAAATTCTGTCTTAATCTTACAATATGTACATAGTTTTTCATAAATTGTGGGCAGCGATAAATCTCATACAATTGAATTTACAATAAATATGCGTCATATTTTTTTTGGTATGGGACATGTGACAAAAGCAGGGCGGAGTAGGAATCAATTTTGACAATGTTATCATATTACAATTTATTAAGACAAACACACCGAAAAATGGAAATGGGTTACAATAAATCTGAAAATGAAAAATAACTGATACAAAAGGGATAAACTTGAACTTAGTGCATTTGGAGGAAAAAATATGCAAAAAGGAGGATATTGAATTGCAACTCTGCCGTGATGAATAAAAAGACAGAAAATGGAATATTTGGAGTAGTGAAACATAGTACCTTTTTACATGAAATTCTATTGGTTGATTTGGTTAACAATACTCAAAACCAAAAGGTTGAAAAAAAAAACAAGGTTTTTATTTATGATACCAATACTGTGCAAACAGAAGTGGACCTTTAACAAATAGAAACTGTCTCAGTGAAGTGAACGAGATCCAATCTAATAGGGTCAAAAAAATGACAATTCGATATTACAAATGTCTAATATAAAATATCAAGTGACGGTCAAATTCATCCGCTACATTCTCATTTTGTTAAAATAATTTTGCAGTGCATTTACTGTGACAGTACCTATTAAGAGTTGTATCTTTAATAAATGGAATCTGAAATCGATTTATTACTTATTACACAAGAATAAAAAAAGACAATTGAACAAAAAAAAAGTAAGTTTGAGAAAACATTCAAATTGTTTATTTCTCAAATTAATGCTACAAAATTACCAACACAATACAAACATCAGCCATGAGTTTTATATCAATTTTTGGAATTAACCACCAGATATTGAAAAAGCATTATGACTTAACAAATACACGACCTTCAATTTGCATACTCCATTACATCAAAAAGGTTCCCTTAGATTTATATCAGAACTGACAATAGAAATAGTGCAACCAACCGTATATGCAATATTTCTGGAGCAGTTCCAAATATCTTTCCATAGGATTTAAAGAAAATTTAAAACTAACATTTAGGAGGTTTCGCAATAATCTGATAAATTATTTTATTTAGAAGAGTAAAAAAGCAGTCAAAAGTAAATGTAACATTGCTAACAGTGAAATACCAAAGGCATTTGTAAAATGCTGTATATTTTCAGACTGGATTCAATATTCATCGTTGACAACTTAGATGTATTTTGCCAAAGACATAATAGTTATTACCAAATAACAAGTTAAATTTATTTTTTCAAGTTTTCAATGCACTCAATAATGTGGCTCACAAAAATTTAGTTGACGTTCAAATGTACTTGTTTCAAATACAACATTATTTTTAAAATGATTTTTGATTAATCATCTGTATATTTAATGTTTTCATAAAATATGTTATTTTATTGACATGTGTAGTTACCGGAATATGACCTATCCAAATTACAGTGGAACCCTGATCTATCATTCCTTCATTCAAAATTTTCCTGAATTTATTGTTGTTGGGAGACTCTCTTGGATTCATTGTATTTTTAGGGGTGCTTAAAAAATGACAAATCGGGTTCCAATGTGCATCAAATTCTTACTTCGATGGTTTACCAGGCTCCAGATGTTGCTTTAGTAAATATGTGAATTCTGCTTAGAAAAACTCGAGGGAGACATGACAAATGATTAATTATCCTTAAATCGCTCAATTGCAAACAAATCAAAAAAGTATATTAAACCGGTATTAATGAGATATAGATGCACATAGCCTACACAGATATTTATATCTAATTATATAACTTGGACATTGGACACTCACTATAAAGAAGAAGTATCGAAGAAAATATTGAGAGAACCATATATTATACAGTTTTGATAACGCAAATACAATATACATCACGGCAATAGAACATATATGGAAACTTAAAACATATTTGAATAAGAAATATTTACATAAGATAATTTCAAATCATCAACTCCTCGTATGTGGACAACCTAAACATTTAATTTTTTTTCATTTCAAATAATAGTGAATAAAGACGATATCCTTATCACAGATCTGGTTTTAAAAAAATCAAAACAAATGAGATCACATGAATTAAAGGTAGTTTATGTCCATAGTTAACAAATTTAAGACCAAAATGTAGAAATTTATCTCTTTAAAATAACTTATGCCAATGTTTCTCAAGCCGTTGTCTGTGCTAGTAAGTAATTGTAAGGTGGACATCGGTTTGGGAAATGCGGCTTAGAGATAAATAGACATTGAGCAAAGCCTCACTGCACTGACTTTTTCAATTATATTTAACTTGTTTTCAACACTATATAGAACATTTTATTAACTGTGAAAATTTAACATGTCTACCCATTATTTAAAATGAAATGTTTTATATTGTTTAGAATCACTTAAATATTTTATCGGTGAGATTCTGGATAGAGGAGAGATTACAATTCAGATCAGAATAAGTCAGCGCAGTTGACGGAATAAATATGCAATTTCAATATCCAGTTATAATTATTTATTCAATGCAATTAAAACTGTCTCACAATATACTCAATACACACATCATCATCGGTGGAAGGTTATTAAATTATATTTCTAGAAAATCAATAATCAGTTGCAAAGTATCTGCATTTGTACAACACAATGGCAATCATATTTTGTATTTCGATCAACAAATAGCTCACTTTTTTAAGTTTCAATCACTCTACAAGCCACACAGCACATGGTAATTTATTCTTAGGCTATCCTATTTACAAGAGGGGTTTTCCGCCGGTTCGCATGGGAAGGCGTTGCACTAATCGTTTGGTATATGTAATTGGTTTTGGGACGTTTAGCTGAACTCTCTGGAAGAAAAAAAATATTAATAAAAAGCTAATGAAATAACTTCTGTGTAATGGGGAGAAGTAATTCTTTCACATTAATATTGTATTAAAAACGATCCTTTGATTAATAGAAATGTACAAAGATAAACTGGGTGTAAATATTACCTGTATGATGAAACTGGGAAGCCAACGCAAACTCCAATTTAATGGGATGACTTTCTTCAATATCTATTTCATCATATGCACCGTCCATAACCTGTGAATCAATTTTGTAATTATTAATATAACGTAAGGTGCCCATGTTTTTTAATCTTAATGAATGATGCATTCTTAAACATTTCCTAATATGAGAAAACCTCACTTCAACATCGCTGTTTTCATCATCGTAGTGATGTCTCATGAGGGGTGAAGGTGATCCAGTGGGAGAAGTGGCGGGGAGAAAAGCTTCATCGACGTCCAACTCTTCTTCCTCCGAACAGTCCTCTTCCAATTGTTCGCTCACTATGCCTTCTCCGTCATTGTCAACATCGCCGTCTCCCTCTAAGTCTCCTTCACCGCAATACTTCATCTCTCCTCTCTCCAACGCTTCCAAACTGTCCGGTCTGACCATGGCTTTTCGAATTGCCTGCGGGTCTTTCCTTGACCATTTCTGCACCTCTTCGTCCATTTTTCCTACCTTGGATGGATTCATTGCCCAGAGACAACCTGAAAAATCGATCAATCAACGTATTAATCTTATAATATTTTATTGAAAGTTTATTCAGTTATTAAATAAAAGGAAAGCTAAGACTAACAACTAAAATTCTACTAAAATCTCGCTGTCGAGATAATTCAAAAGACATACTGAGTGTTAGTTATCAAAAAATTCAAGAGATCATTATAGAGCAGTGGTTCTCATGTGCGGCCATCAGACGATTTTTCTGTGGCCACCAACTCTCTATGGTAATAAATATTGATATTAAAAAAAATGAGTAATATACAATAAATACGACATTTGTTTATTCGTATTGCGTATGTATGCGGTTCGAAAACACTTGTAATGAATGAATATTTTTAATGGAATAGAGATCCTTTTTAGAGAAGAATATTCAGGATCAGTACGGTAATCGTGTCGGGTAAATTTGTTCTGCAGTGCATTAAGTAATTCGGTATGTTGTACGATAACCAATGCTGTTCATCTTGCAATCGCGCAATTATCATTGACGAGAGATTTTCCAAATACGTAAAGTGTAACAGTGATTATCTTCTGATATATCTTATAAAAACTATAAACAATCATTCAGAAGAATGAAAGTGTAAAAATCTAATGACCAATAGATTTTTAGATATATTTGAAAAAAAAAACTAGCAGGATTCTATAATATTAATATAACATTTGTAAATGACAGGATTGTAAAAATATAGTACATATTTTTAAAGAAATTATTTTAACACTCAGACGCCCGGTCCCACACTAATGCGGAATTTGTCGCATTACGTAAACACCCGGCCCCGCACTATTGCGGTTTTGCACAGTGCGACAAATTGACATCTTGTTAGCGTGAGACGGGCTGTTTGAGAATAATTTTTTTTGTTATACTATACAAGAGGGTGTGATTCAAGGCTATGATTTTTTTGTTGAGTTCTTATTATGATTAAGGTTGACAATAACCCTTGAAATATGATATTTATTGCTTAAGAAAACTTTACATTATAATATCAGTTGTACCTGTTTGGTATCACGGAATATTATGTAAATATATTTTAATGTGGATATTTCGTTTGAACAGTACACATCTTTATTTTCCATCTTCATTTTCGGCGATCGCGATTTGTTTTCAGCATTTATCTTACCCGCATGGTAATTACGTGTTTATAAATTTAAAAAAAAACTGTTTTATGTGGTATTAGTTATATCATATAACAATCACTGGTAGTGTGAAATTAGATGCCTTCATGTTCGTAACTCATATGCCACCTTTTTTAAAATAATAACTACACAAACATTTAGAGTAATAACTCATGCAGTTTTATTGCCCACTACCTATCAAAAGGGATCACTGCAGTGCAGTAAGTCATTACTGTATTTAACATTTTTATTTTATTTTAGACTACATAAGTAGAGTCAATATAAATGTAAAGATTCATTTGATTTTTCTAATTTTACAACCAGGGTTACTATATTTTGGTACACATTATATGCTTCTCAACCTTTTTTGTTTGAAGGCATTTAAGGCAGCTTCAGAGAGTTAAAAAAAATATGATTTTTTTCCGCAATATATTCGCAAATTCAAGTCGCGCGCGAAATTAGCAGGATTACGTGGAAGTTTTGCGCGAAAACGCAGGGTGCCTGAGTGTTAATACATTATTTCCATAAAAAAGATTTATAATGAATATACTGCACATATTTTAATAATATTTGTAATTCTTCATTGCGTGATATTTAACATAGGCATCTTCTATATGTAATTCGTGTTTCCGATGTACCACCTGGGATTTTTCTATTTGAACATACTGCATAGTCTTTATTAGTCCCGGAACGCAGGACATGTAAGCTTTGTCAACAAAGACAATCTATTCAAATATAAAACTGTAAACTATTGAAACCCTTGATCTTTAAACAAATAAAAGCGAATGCTAACTTGCGAAATAAACACACTTCAGATCATGGATAATACTGTTCACCCTCAGTCACTAGCGAGTTCAATAAATAAGATTTATTACCCAATGCGACAAAAAAATATCGCTTGCACCGAAAGATTCAGATAAATGAATAATCTATTATTATTCACTCTAACTTGATTGAAATCGCAATAAAAAAATAGCTGCAAATATTAAGAATAAACCACTTTATTGAAATGCCGCCGCTATGGCGGCACTCAAGTGCAGAGTTAATATTTTAAATCACGATTGAAAAATTTGCTGCGGCCACAAGACATTTCCAAAAGACCACTGTTGTTCATTATGCTGCCACGGAAAAATGTTCCGTGAGAACCACTGTTATAGAATCAATAGATATACAAATAAGAAATTTAATACAAAAATTCTACCTTTTCTTTGCCCACCATTCGTAGAAGGCTTTTCAATTTTCTCAAAACATTTATTAAGACTGAGATTGTGTCGCACTGAGTTTTTCCATCCATTTGGGGCAGTTTTGAAGTATGGAAAATGTTGGCTGAAAATTAAAAAAAAATTTTTTTTTAAATATTTTTTAGTAGAATAAATATGTAAGTTAGAATAAATATGTCAAATTCAAAGTATTTTTAGAAAATAGTAACTATACAAGTACTTCCACTTATTATTAATTATTACAAATTATTAATTAGATGTAATACTACATATAGTCAAAACTTTTATCTTTTATTTTCTATCAATCTGCAATTGTGTATAGTTGTTCCACATTAATTTTGTGCCTAATTCCAAGGAGTGAAGCAGTATTATCAGTATCAGTAAAATCAACCATTTTCATGGGGGGAATGGAATGGCGAATTCGTGAAATGGAATAACATTTTTGATAGATTTTATACAAAACAGTGTTCAATCAAAGAAATGTCTGCATGCAGCAAAAAGCAACTGGTTGTATTCACTCTTAATTTCATTTGTATTATTTTTTGGATACGAAGAGTGAAAAAATCTGATTATTTACTCATTTACATTATTATTTTCGAAAATTTATCTTAAAGTTAGTTTTAATTCCTATTCGGGCCCAGATCTTTACGGAGTTCATCTGTGACAGACATGCCCTACTACTGACATTGATTCCATGAAGAGAATCCCAATAGAAATAGATTTTTACATTCAATATTACACGGTAACAGATTTTTTTCCCAATATTTATGTATTATTTTAATGTAACATTTATAATGATGCATTGACTCACCACATGAAATTGTATATCTCTGATACTGGAAGACTGCCCGTTCGCGAATTCTTGAGGGCCATCGCTATCAGACAGGAATACGAGTAAGCAGGTTTAGGGAATTCTCCGCAAATTGATATCTTATTTCCGGGGATAAATTTTGCACTGACACTTTCACTGAATGCGTTTGCAGACATTGTCGTCTTAATGATTTGCCTATTATTGTTTAATGTCGCATTATCGATTAATATGGTAGCCGGGCTTTTATTTGAATTAGTAAGAAGCGTTCTCGACTGCTGGTGGCCTAATATATGGATATTGCCAGATATTATGGTCTTCGTACCGAGTGTTTGCGTTGTTACGTACTGTGTGCCGTTGACTCTCTGATTCGTGTTTAATATCGAACAACTTTTAGTGTTAAGCTTCAGTAATTCCGGTTGCGATGCCTTTATCCGTATTGTGGGCGGTGGCGGACCACTAAGCTTTATAGGCTTGTAATCCAATTCGTTTGTTAAGTCTTTCTTAATATTTTCTAAATTTTCACTTTTTATAAACACAAAGTTTGATGTTTCACGGACAGAATCCACATCACCAAAGTTAACACTGTCGTCTTCGGATTCCACGGGTTCTTGTTTCATTTTAGGAAGATTGATTGTATTGGGCGAGAATGTTAAATGACTTTTTCCTTCCGAGGGGCTGGGCAAGGGTGACATATTCACTGAATCACTATTTACAGAATTTAACATAAGGTTTGAAGAATTTTGATTCACTATTGTCTTCACAGGCGACTCCGAAAACATGGACGGCATTACAGAGTTCGGATTGACCATCACTGCGTTTGCTTCAGATCCATATAAGTCCAGATTGTGCACAAAATTTGAAGAATTGTGCAAACTTGCATTGCTGCCTGCTATCCACGCTGTGGCGTTATCCATTTCTATGTCTAATAATGGAGGAAGGTCCGAAAAGCTGACTCCAAGGGCATCCTGAAAAATGCATTTCTTGACATTAAGAGACATTGACACCCTATTAGGTATATTGGCAACATGCTACCGTGAACATTTATCACTGTGAAGACAATTCAATATAAGTTAAAGCATTTATATTTGCTTTATTTAAGTTCTACAAGTAAATTCATTCACATCCTTTGATTAAATTTGAGAATGGTAGAGTAAAATTGATTAATTATTGGGTATATAGGTATTCCATTGCAAAATTGTATATCTGCAAATTTAAAATTTTTTTAGGGAGCATAAAAACACTTAAAAAAATAACTTTATCATATTAAAATAAAAACGCGTATTTTATTTTAAATATGTACACTTAACCATAATTATTATCAGTTGTATTATTTCTCATGTACTGAAAGGCGATTTTACAGAATTAATAATACAGAAAGTCGCAAACACATAAGCAGATACTCAATTTTGCAATGGAAACGATGATATAATATATATTATTTGAAGGTATGCAAGCAATTATGTTTTGCATAATTTAAGATATCGACTGAGTACAAAATTTCAACAATTTAAATTTAAGTATGTTTTGAATATGTATGACATATAGTAACCTAATGCATGTAGATGAATTTATATACAGTAGGTGCCGCTTAATATGATCACTGGTTATTTGAACCAACCGCATTATCGAATCAAATGTGTAAAAACCGTTTCAAAGCAATGAAATTCATATTATTTGAAAGCATGTCACTCTTTATTAGACCCGTAGATCATGGTCAACTTTATGGCTATTTATGATGAAAGAATATTTGTATTTTGATAAAAAGTCAACCAAATCTAAGTCAAAAGTCAAGGAATACCATGCAATTATCACAAATGTACAAATAATAATCTATGCTCAAACATGAAATTTTTATTTACCGAGAAGTCAGTTGTACTCCCCAGATCTGTTGCCATTTCTGACTTGATGTCAATATCCAGCATGTCTTGGAGTGAGTCCGTGATATAGAAATCCATTGTGCCACTCACGAAGCGATCCTATAAAAGAAAATCAAGTTAAAACAAACAATATGTGCAAGTACAGCAAAATGATTTGAATAGAACACCATTTTCATATTTTCCGGATATTTGCAGACAATAAACTAAGTATGATAACGATGGCAGTGCCACCTGTCAGTATTCAGCACCTGGCTGGTATAGTACTACTTATAATGTTGATGGAACTTGGAAAACTTATGAAACATCTAGGTAGGTATTCAAGTGGATATCTTAAAAAAATGTCAGTCTTAAATTCTGATTAAAAAATATTTGGCTGGTTTTAGCAAATTTTCGGTTGGATGGTTTCTCCATAACTACGTCCAATAAATAATAACCTTTTGAATCATTTAAGCTTCCTTCCATGGAGGCATTTTATTTAGGTTTCTTTCTAATAAAAAAAAATATTTTGTAATATTTTTACAAAACTATCCAACTACGAGACCTTTACCAACTCCATTTTTCTTACCCTAACCTCTTCAACTTCCCTACTCTCAACCACTCGTAAAAATAAGTTTTATCGAGATTCTTCATTACGACTCCATATTGTCGTTTTCATTGCGAAATTGTATATCTGCAGATATGCCTTTTCGACTTTTTCTATTATTAATATTGCGAAAATCGCCATTAAGTGCATGCAAAATAACACAACTAGCAGAATTTATGTTTACGTATATATATTTAATATTTATTACGTGTTCATTTTTGTTTTAATACGATAGTTATTTTTATAAAACTGTTTTTATCCTCCCTGAAAAATTGCAATGTTGCAATGGAAACGACGATATGCTATACATAGGTAGCAGACATGGTTAAGGAGAAGGAGAAGTAGAACGCATTTACATTTCATGTCACAATATGAAAAAAGGAATCAGTAACCCGATTCATTCATTAAAGCATGTTTAATGTTTACAAACAATACAAATTATAGTTATCATGCAAGAGAAAGTGACGAAAGTAGAGTAAATAACTACTTGACATCTGAACATAGTTGGCATGAAAAAATGTCAAACATAACATACATACCATTATCCATCAATATAAAAAAAATATATAAACGGTATGTGATGGAATGAAGGCTTCTTAAATTGATTACAAATCAATGTTTTAAGGGTTCTTTTAAACATATTACTATATTACGCTTGTGACTTTCTCTCTCATGACGACTATAATATATAATGTATTAGTAAATATTGACCATTATATAAGGGAAGTAAAGTAATCAGCATAGTTTGTAAAATCATAAGAGTGCAACCAATAGCATAAGCAGTCTGGAAATATTTGATGCAGGTCACGCTGGGGCATATTCGAAACTGTAAGGCGGCAGAGGAATCGCCGGTGAAAAGAGCGGAAGGGGAGGAAAGGGCGGGGGAGTGCACAATGGAATACCTACAACGTAGAACCAGTTTTTGAGACGAGGCCGATAAAATAATAATGTGAAAGACCGTGAGTTTGCCGCGCGCTTTTCTCACCGCTCACAAGACAAAGGGATTAACAAATATGTAAAGGTAATATAGACGGGCGAGTTACGGGATGGGTATGCGATATGGTTTCGCACCGTTTTACAACCAATTGGGAGAAAAAGTCTCACCTAAGCCAACTTGTCAAAATAAGAAAACTAAAATTGCTAATAATACCTGGGAAATTATTAATTATGAAAACTACATACCTACATTAGATTCAGAGTTGTGAAGAGTAAAGGAAATTAAAACGAAATAACGCCGTAATGACATTTAATAAAAACAAGTCTGAAAACCCACTGTTCGTGTATTTTTACGTAATAATTGGATGTTAATTTATATTCTATTATTTTGTCTCAATATAACACGGAGAATATTGTTTCTCTAATCTAAAACCTCGGAAGAAAATTTTACAAAAGAATTTTCCTAAATTGGCAGATGAATTTAATACTTTACGCTGACTGTATGTAAGTAGATGTGAATGAAAATATATTTTCTTAAGAGTTGTGGATTTCATGACCGGTATTTGTTAGTAATAATTATTATCAGCTGTTATAATTCTCGATAACACAATGACTGGACCAATAGTGATAAGAGAGTATCAATTAAAAATGAATAAGCGGCTATTCAATGCAAAAATAATATGCTGATCAATTGAGCCGAAATCCGGGATGGCGGTCGCATGTTATCGCGTTTACAATATGACCAGTATAACATTTATTTAGTCTGGTTCTCCAAGAACACATTGCGTAATGAATGACATAAAAATGTCCGTCTGGCATTAAGGCACATCGAGTTGAGCTGCTGTAACAATAAATATAAATGACTACACATAGGTAGATTGGCATTACTAGTTCTGAGCATATGCAGTACAACTTTCCCTTGCCGGACAGTGAAATTTTCCAGCTGTCGCACTGTTTCCGTCAGATACATACGCTCATAAACTATTGGAAAAAAACGGCTCAAACAGATTGATTATTTCGGCAATAAAAAAGGCACTTGTTTAGTCATATGATATACATTTCCAATTAACTGTCATTTGATCAGTATATATAAATAAATATATATATAAAGTTACATGTAGATAAGTTTGGTTAATTAAGAAGCATGTAATAAATTCCATTAAATTAAACATCTATCACGGGTTCGAATCCCAGTGCGGACACTTTCATACATAGATTTTTAAATCGATTTGTATTCAAGAGCATGGATATGAATGTTCCCTCCCATCCACCGACCGATCCTCTAAATGTGACCGAGTTAGAGCGATTGGCTAACTACTAGTCCTGTCCTAGTCCCATCCTTATATCCTTATCTCTCCGACAAAGAGCGGCTGAGCGACTGAATAACGACCAGTTATCGTATATATCCATTAGGAGTTCATATGTTCCACATTGTGAGCGGGCATTGCTGAAAAAATGTGCTTCAAAATATTAAACCGGTGCGTTTTGTGTGTATATTTAACATTTTGGAGTGGGTACATAGTTTATATTATTTTACAAAATCTTTGCCGATTCTAAAACGACGCTCTAGCAAAATCTCAGCAGTTAGAACGGATGATATCGTAAAACAATTAAATATAAATATTAGAGGTCTGCACGGCCCGGGCTTGGTCCTTTACCCAACCTGGCCCACGGCCGGTAAAGACAGTTCAGATTCGGGCTCAGACCGGGCTCGGATGAGATTAATTTCCAGAAAAATATTTCGTACTATGTTTGGGTCACGAGTCAGTCATAAGGCAATACTATTCATAACTTAAATATTTTTTTCCCAGGTGTCATAAATATCGTGAGAAATATGATAATAACATAAGTATGTTATTTGAAAAGTATAAATGAATTTCTGTATTGAGAAAAAATCGGGTTTTGTCCGGCTGAAGAAGCTAAATATGGACTTCGGGTTGGATTCGGGTAACAAGCGAGATATTAAGACTAGGACTCGGGCAGGGCTGGGCCTCAAGATATCGGGCTCAGACCGGGTAATTTTATAAAATTTCAGCCCGTGCAGAGCTCTAATGAGTATAACCCTTTGCATATCACTTGGTCAAGAGATATGAGAACATCAGTCCTCACCACTGAACATAAAATTACTTTGCATGTCTAGACCGTTTACATTCATTTACGACAAGTAAAATGAGACCATGGATTGTAAAAGAGACTACCTACTAAAGCATCGCATGTATAATTCCAGCTTTAGTATCGTAACATAAGCGCAAGTACATAGTAGTCAAAATAAACGAGCTTACCAAATAGAATGGATTGTACAAAGCCGTAGGTAAAAATTATAACATGATATTTTCGCCAATTTTTGACTGCAATACAAGAATTGCACTAATAATGAGACGTAATTGCTTCAAATACTTATTTTGTCGCAACGCAATCAACTGACAGAAATCGTTATGAAGCTTGTGACAATATAATATGAGTACATCCCTAAACCTAGGAGAAGGATTGTTCTGGAGGAGCTTCATCCAAGATTTGTTTATGTTAGTTTATTTGTAGTCATATTCGCTGAAGCAACCGTTGAGAACGGATATAAATGAAAATATTGTCGAAGGTCGGGACTGTCTGGGACATAATGCTAGGCTCGAGAAAATAAGGTCAATTATCATCATCAATTCAGTATCACTGTTATTACTTACAACATTTTTTGCGTCACAAAATATCAACATTGGTATTTTATTGAAGACATCTTCGGAGCATAGTTTTAAAGCAATATTATCATGACAATAATTACTGAATGAAAGGAATGACATAAGTATAATGAAATCCAGTGTTAGAAAATGAAATCTTAAAATGTCGTTTGCTTGTTCTTTCTCATGCGCTTAGCTTTGCATAATATCGTAACAATGAGACAGCACTATAAAAGCATTATAGTAACTAGAGTTATGCAGGGGTCGAAATTTCATAAAATTCAAAACATCTTTAGGCCCGGCCCAAACCCCGAGTCTTAATATCGAAGTTGTTAGCCGAACCCAACGCCCAGATTTATTTCTCTCAGCCCGAAAAAGCCTATTTTTTTTTTCAATATAGAAATTCATGTATACTTGTCAAACAATATATGTTATTGTTTCCATGTTAAAAACGATATTCATAACACATGTGAAATAAATTATTTGAGTTATGAATAATTTGGCTTTATGGCTGATCGTGACCCGAACATAGTCAAATATGTGTCTAAAAATTAAATTCCTTCCCCGGGTCCGTTCAAACCTCTAATATGTACTCATAAGGCACGTGCAGTTAATTTTCCTCTTTCTCGCCCAATCTAATGTAAAATGAAGGGTGCAATCGAGATATAAGAGCATGCTGGCGGTTACTCTTTTATTCTACTTGATTATACAACAAGTGAAGTTGTGTGGTAGAGATACATCCACTGCACACACCAATGGATTCTAGCTGTCTAAAAGTATACAAAATAAGTTGCATAATTCGTGCCATAGATTGACCACCCCCGTCTTTCTCTCATTTAACTGTATTTTATCTTTCGTTTTTAACCAAACCGCAGCACACTGCAATAATATTGAATGTTAAAATAAAACTAGCATATATTTTTTATGATGAATATATAAAGAGCGTATTGAGGCCATATAACCGATGAGAACCGGGAGTAATGTCGGAAATCGGAAACTACAATTACATACCAAATGTAGCGAAACTTTTCAAAAAAATGAAAGATTGCTGTTCGGATTAGTTTTAAATAATTCTTGTGCAATTCATTTTATAATATTTAGGTATGAATTATGGCAAGAAATATTTATTTCTAGGAAACGTTCTCACTTTATATGGTGTCCCGTCAAAATCAATTCGTAAAAATACGTCTGATCTGTGATATATTTTCATCTGTGCGAAAGAATTATACGCGTTTCGTAAAATGTCGATTACGGAAATATATCTCATTTGGTTGGCATTTCAGTTACATTTTAGTGTACGGACATCGAAGTAGCTGCAATCGGTGTTACTCCGCCGCCTGCACCCCACACGCAATGTTGTATGGACATCAACACTTGCGAAAATAATATTATTTCAGCGCAAAAGTTTCGGAGTGGAAAAAAATAATGGTAATGAACTAGTAAAATAATAAGCAGTAACTCGGAGCTTTTATTCCGGTTTACAATTAATAAGCAATGGAAGCGGGAGTTAAATGTTATTTCTAAAAATAATTTAAATTGCCATTTTGGAAAGATGTTATTTTTTTATCATGCACACTATTTATAAAATTATATAAAGGCAACAAATCCTGGGTAGAGGTAGTTTTGCATGTGATATTTAAAATTTTCGAATTGAAGTGGTGGGCACATGGCCTATGTAAAGGGATCGTTGCATTGCATCAAAAACGGTGGGGTTCAACGGCTATGGCAGGGGCAGGTAGAAAGATGATAGCCGAGGGGAGTAGACAACCCTAAGTAAACTCATATGTCAGGGTCGAATTCTCAGAGTAAATAACGTTTCAATAAATATGAATACAGAATAATTATTTATATGTATGTACGGTTCTAGGAAAAAACCGGACACGGAAAAAAGCGGACGCGGAAATAAGCGGAGACGGAAAAAAACGCACACAGACTAGAAAAAAGAAGTATTCACATTTAAATTTATCGTTTCATGAGTTTTTCAGCTTGAAAAAATGTTAAAATAGGATTTTTAATTTTAAATAACGTCAAATAATAATTTTCAGAAACTCAGAACGTCTGACGACGAAAGATTAATTTGTTGCGATCTATCTTTGTTTGAAAGTGTTGAGTTGTGGATAAATTGTATTGAGACAATTATATATGTTATTATTAGTACGCAGTAAGATGTGTTTTCTTTACGAACGCCACTCATCGTGTCAAGATATAATCGCACCTGGCTAACTACTCGGGATATTATTTTAGTCTTCTGCCCTATGCTAATATTTAAAAAAAAAACACAATTCATTTGTACTACTTCCACATATTTATAATGATCAGGACCGGTTTCGCTCATCACGAGCATTATCAACTGATAAAAATACAAACATAACAGGCTTATTTATATAAAATTGAGTGTAAAAATGAAGGTATATAAAACTGATCGTTCATGAACTGAGACAAGAAAATACTGATTAGCAAACAAATTATACATAAATCAAATAAGAGTCTACAATTAAAATGTTATGGACCTCTTACAAATCATTAAATACTAATCTGAAATCACAAATATAGCTACATTAAAAGTCCATTTAGCTGAACAAAATATATGAATATTATTATTTAACGTTATTTAAAATTAAAAATCTGATTTTGATCAAGCTGAAAAACTCATGACACGATAAGAAGTATTTTAAATGTGTATACTTATTTATGTGTATACTGTGCGGTTTTTTTCCGTCAGATTTTTTCCTGTCTTCAGCATAGATACGGTCTAAAGAAGTTTCTTATGGTTCCTAGTATTGGATTACTATTTTATCGACTGTGGAAAGAGAAAAGGACGTAACCCAAACACAAAAAATATTGTGGATCCCCAAACAAAACGTGTATTAAATTGTATACATTGTGATTAGCGAAGAAAAAATTTGAAAAGACGGATGGATAAATCCTTTTGCCTTTCTATAGTCGATATATTATAGATGTATATAGACATATAATGTATTAGCACGTTTTGTGTGAGTTAAACACATTATTTTTTGGTGTGGGATACGTCCTTTTTCCTTTCCACAGTCGATATTATGTATAGAGATTGAAACACCGTTATTACCAAAACCAGGATCCCGGTATTTTAGGTGTTTTTTCAATCCTAAAATACCGGATAGAAATGTTAATGTAATTGATTATCATTTAAAATAAAAAAGTAAAGTTAGCGTAGCATATTTTTATGCCTTGTGTTGTCACGCGTTGGTCCTTTCAAAAGTTTCACTATTAATGTTAAGTATTTAGATTATTATTAGAAATCTTATACTAACTCTTACCACTCCAATCTTGAATGTCACTCGACATTGATTTTGTTCCACCAGCTCCAATGTCGAGTCACTCTCGCTCGACAGGACATGATACATATTTGGTGTTTTTTTTGTTTGTTTTCAAAATATAATTGAAACACATGATTTGACACGGTATTCTAAGAATTTTAGAACTTTGGGACGCTTTGGATAACTACTTTCAGTGAACAAAGTAATGGTATATTTTGGCGTCACGGTAAAAAAACGCACGATGTCGCATCGAACTTATGTACACATGTGTCGTGAGGCTGAGATTTTAGGTTTTGAGTCCTTAGGGATAAGTGATTGAAAAGTTTTGCTTTTCAAAATTGATTGTGACACCAGTGTTATATTTTTTGATCCACAATAAATCATGCCTGATAAAACTTCCAAAGAACTAAAACGAATTCTGTCAAAATCTACAACCATGAAGATAAATACAGGTGAAAACGAATTTGATAGGTGACGACAATCACCATTGAGTCATAAAAACTAGTAAAAAAATTCCTGATTGGAAATTAAGTCACTTATTCAGAGCAAAACGCAGAATTTCGTCCACAGCAGACAAGGAACAGCGTTTAGATGGAACCTCACACTTTATATATTTACACCCACAGGGAATGCACAAGGATTGTGCTGTGTGCTCCAATAGAAATATAAATGTTGGTCGAAGAGAAACATCCTATTTTTGCAAAAAATGGGAGGCAAAACCACCGCTCACCCTGTTTTGAAAAGTTTCATACGAAAATTAATTTAAACAAATAATATTTGAGTATTAGAATATAGCATTATACTTTAACAAACAAATTTTAAAAAATCTTTGAAAAAATTGTTTAATTTCAAAAAAAATAAAATTTCAAATAATCAACGGTATTTATTGTAATATAAAATATCGTATTGATATTTTCGGCGGGTATTGCAATCTCTATTTATGTATATCATCTTGCAGCAGGGCAATGTTATTACGATATATTTAGAATATACGCACGTTATCCATAATTTAGGATAGGACAGTCTTGTATAGCGTTGGTGCAATAAATATTAGGATAAATTATTGTTGCAGTTACAGTCGGCAATAACGAAAACAATTTTTAGATACAAAAATGACATATTGTCAAGACTAGAGCAGGGTTCCCAAGTACTGCCACACAGTCAAGTTCATTATGGCCCTTTCCTAAATGCAAAAGATTTTATTTTTAGTGACTAAAAACCACAACTCATCGATTCCGTTTCAAATTAAGATAAACTATTACAATGGTGAGACGTTTTAGTTAATTTTAAACAATTAGTGGAATAACCAAGTTATTGACATTATTTTTTCCAATCGAGTGTTAAAAGGAACTTTTTCAATAATCGAGACATTTTGCGTTAGATACCACAACTTTCATTTCCGGATTTTATGTTATTGCAATTCCTGGTTATAAACCGGACTAAAAAAAACATTCAATCTCACACGCAAAGTGCTCTAGTCTGTCTCAAGTTTCGAACAAACTAAAAAATCTAAAAAAACCGTGAACATTTAAATAAAAATAAACAACATTTCTAAGCTCTTAAGATGAGTGGTATCCTCAAATTGATAACTTAATGAACAGTTTCATAAATTGATCTTTCAATCGAGTTATGGATTTCTGTTCGTGGTCATGATGTCTAAAACTCCCTCCCACCCATCCGATCCTCAAAAAAGGGGCGCAGCGAGAGCGAAAAGCTAACCACTAATCCTGTCCTAGCCCTATCCCTACTCTCCTCAAAAAAAGAGAGGTTGAGCAACTGAGAAACAAGCAGTTCTCATAGAAAGCTTCTGTTGAGATACCTCCATTATGAGGTCATATGCTCCACGTTGGGAGAGGACATAGTAAAAATTGATTTATATAACTATAAAAAATGACTACATATAATTTAATAGATATAGATAATACATATTGCAGCTATGTACTATTGTTTCAACTGATCTTTGTTATTAAATTAAATCAATATTTTGCAAAGCTTACAAATATATTTATTTATTTACAAATATATTATTAAGTAATTTTAAGCGGTTTCTTTTTCACCAAGCTATTAAGTTTTGAAGCAATTCTTTACTTATTCAATAAAAGGTTAGGCATCGTTCATGTCGCCTAAAACTTTCTAACGGGATTGAAAACTGCTAGACTAACTGAGACACTACTCTATTTGACTGTCCACACTTGGACACTCAGTGTAGCAACTGATTCCCTAGATTAAAGTGTCCAGATGTATACTTAACTTAAGAATATGTCCTTCTTAAGCGCATTCTGTTGAAATGATCCGCATTTGGGAACGGAACTGTTTTAAAAAAACATTTGGTCTTGATTTTGTTTTTCAGTCAAAAAAGCTTTGCTTCAAATAATAAATTATGCAATAATTAGAGAAAAAAGAAAACGATGTTTTTTTTAAATATTTAGTAGTAGGAATATTTAACTTTATAAAAGGCTGCCAGCCGCTTCTCAGACGGTGATTCGACTATTGCAAATGTTTTTCGTTTCATATGCTAATCTACTACAATAGAAAATATTTCAAACTGGGCTTGTCTCGTATATCTTACCTTGATTATAATACAGAAAATAGTATTCCGAATGGTTAGACGATATTCATGAGCGATTACGACTTACAACTGTATGCACTTACAGCATGTATTTTTCGTAAATGGACGATTTTAGCCGACATAGCGTAGTCAAATCCGATTGCAATATAATTTGTAACAATATATTTAAGGGCAGGAAATTTTGAGAAGCGTTGCCCACATATGACTTCTGGCATAGATGTAGAATTACTTTATATCTTATTTCCTGTGTGAGACAGGCAATTTGAAATAAAATGAGTAAGCAAATAAATTGGTACAAAGTTTATTGCAATCAAACAAGAGTCGACAAAATCATTATTTTTGACGACAAATACTATTTCATATTAAGTCGGTAAACGATGACGGGCAATGAAATACCTTGCTCTAGCACTGTGCAAAGTTATGGTAGGGTAGGGAAGGTATCGATCTGGCTGCACGCGAGTATGAACCGCGGTACGAAGGGACAAGGGCGGTTTCCCTTCGCCCTCCACCTCTCTCCGCGGCATTCAAAACATCGAGCGAACGAAGGAGATTCTGTGAGAAACAATTTTGGAAATGAAACTATGACGCCAGCGTATCCCGTTCGCTACCAAACGCCCATACGTCGGTGGAGCGATGGGGTGACGTCCCTACGTGAATGGGTTGTGAATTACTACAATAGTTTGTTGCAGTCGAGGGTCGTAGCGCTAGATAGTTGTGACCCAGGAAAAATATTATGATGATGTTGTTCAATACATAAATAAAACACCGCGCAGTAGATGTTTGTACTAAGAATATGTTTTACTACTATTTACATGCGCACTACTATGACTGACTGACATAAATATGTTAATACATCATCGTAATAAATGTTTTGCTATACAGTTGTATCGAGTCAGTTCGACGACCCATAAAACAAAGATTGCGCGTGTCAACCCTTTCCCAATTGTGCTATTATTATTCTACAAATGGCCTTGACACAGAATTTTGCATGATTATTCTTCAATTCTACGTTATACTATGAAATAGGTATTTACATATTATCAGCGCCACAATCGATGATTTATATTACAATATTAAATACATGCCGGCAGTATTGAGTCAATATCATAATACACAGTGGCCGGAATACACTATGAAATAAATTAGTCTGCTGCATCGATAGATAGTAAAAGTCCGTCTATCAACTTATTCCGGAAGAGGAAAGCATACTGAGCTTGTTCAGTACTTTGAGTTTGCAGTGTTCTTTTTTGTATAACAAGTTCATGAGAAAAGAAATACGCAACTAACATTCAAGCACATTATATATTTTGTATAAATAATCTAATAAAGAAAAATGCATTTAAGTATTTCTTTCGTAATATATTTTCGCTGTATTGTGATGAGGAAGTGTACATAATTAAATCCAGTTTAACTTATTAACGGACGACTGATAACACAAAAACGATCGTCAGAAACTTAATAAAGGTAGTGTAATGAGACACGAGGCACCCATTTCCACGACCGTGTATGATAATCAGGAGATTTTTCAAAACAAATCAATGGCATTAAGAGTTGGGAAAGTTGGGGAAGACAGGGACATTCAAAATGGGGTACCTCGGTCGAACCCCGAGAAAAATTAAAAAGATCTGGGTTTGTATGTTAGTAACAATAATTTTAAATACATTTTACTATAATTTCATAATTCCTCCGGAGGTGTAACAATCCGACTGCGTCCTGCGTATCATAAACCCAATAAATTAGACTTAGGGAAGTCATTTTCATCAAGAGGTAAAAATTCAGACGATTCGACAAGAACTTCATAATCGATTCTTTAGTATGATGCAAAGTTTTGAGCTGGAACAATTTTAGACATCTAGTATGTATCTAATTTGGAAATAAAATATAATTATTATTCTTCAGCCCGTAGTGGCATTGAACGAACCTTCAAGCGCCGGCAAGTTCATGGGCCGGCTGGCCTCGCCACAATGATTTTACAACACTAGAGCTGTCAGTAGCGGAACATCAATGAATGCAGTATTTAAAAAAAGCGTTTGGAACGAATATAAAAAAAAAACAACGTGTGGTTCAAAGGATGATGGGCGTGATGTGTTGCAGCGAATCTTGTAATTTAGTGAAGTACGCGAGTGAATTTCTGTTCGTATGGTGGGCGATCTTTTCATAAACGTTGGTTTAGTTAAATATTTTCCGAATACTATGATGCAATACATTGATACGGAAGAAGCCAGGTTATAACATAAACAATGTTGAATATTACTGTAGCCATAATGAGTCATAAGCATATATGTACAGTAAAACCTGGATACAACGATTAAATTTTATTAATAGTAAAAACATCCTGATATTGGTCCTGTTAAAATCCAAGATAACAGCCCGTTAACAGTTTTCCACGTATGATAAGATAAGCACGCGATCACACAACTGCGACAGTTTTAACGCGTGCTGGTCGATTATTTGACGCGCTCTATGCAACATCCTACCAACATTTTATTTTACATGGAAACTCATTGACCTATCCCAGGGGTCGGCAACCTGTGGGTCTTTGGGCAATTCGAGTAGCTCTTTGGCAAATTCAAAAATTACCATTACAAAAAAAATCAAAAATTAAAATTCACTATTTTAATTTTTTTCCAATTTTTATGTGCATATTTATTTGTGGGTCGGTTGGGTTAGGTTCACGGTCTATGTAGACTTAGAGGAAGGATCCTTGATTCATTTTGAGGAATTGCATAAATATCGGCAAATTAGCACCGACTATTTAAGGACAGCAATAATTAATATGAAGGAATATTTTATGCGAAGATTCCAAGATTTTAAAATGGCAGAGAAACCCTAGCATTCATTCTAAATCCGCTCATTAACAAAAGTTGACAAATTATATTAAAAGAATCAGACACCCCCTCACCCGCATCGGTCAGTTATATCAAGATCCTCTTCTACGTTGATAACTTCAACAATAAAAAAGAAAACTTTAAAATATTTACATAAGTTTTATTCAGCAAATCTTCCTCACTATATAAATTGAAAATAATTAATAAAATAATAAATGGAAAGCAATTAATTAAAATATGTCATTAAAAAAATATTTTTATAAGAATTTTAAGCCATTTTGCTACTCACATTTGGTTCGTTTGGTCTAAAAGGTTGTCAACCCCTGACCTGGCCTATAAATGTAGTCGTTTTATTTTGATAAATGAAACATCTGACGAAGAAACCCCACTGTACTATATAACGGATAAACCCTAGCTCACATTAGTCCTTTATGTCGAGGCTTTCCTGTATTTATAAAAATCTAAACAGCCTAAATTCAATGTACATTTCTACGTATTTAATTAAAATCAATTTCATAATTACAATTTATCAAATAACCAAACCCATATATACATGAATAGAATATCCTGATCTAATGCAGTCAGTATATGAGGTACACATTATTATATTGCTTTGCTTATATTATACATTTTGTAACATCAGATACTATCTCGATTCTGCGGCACTGGGTTTTTTTTACTCTCAAGTGTCAAAGTACTAAGGTGGGAATGTCTTTTAAAGCTACATACCTACTAATCTTCTTTTGGTGAGAAGATCAACCACGTGGAATCGTGGTAGGAAAACTATGCGTTTTATTTCAATGTGAATGTTTATTATGGAATAAAATTAGAGCAGTAGAATATATAAATAACCATTCACTAATGAAAACACTTATTTCTCGTAGATTAAATTTGAATTTACTCGGAAGAACTCCATTACAATAAGGTAAACATACCAAAATATGTAGTTTTACAATAATTATAGGAACATTACCTCCCACCCATCCTAAACGGTTCTAATTTCCCTACTCGCATCGAAAAAGCGAGTTGAACAACTGAGGAACAAGCAGTCCTCGTAGAAAACTTCTGTTGAGATACCTCCATTAGGTCATATACTCCATATTCGCGGAGCGGAGGACATGCTTAAAAATTATACGAATTGGTTGACAGTTGTTTTAAACCAGTTTAAACATTTGATTCCTCCTTTATTGACATATTAATTATTAGACCACTAATTTCTATAAATTACATTCTAATGATCAAATAGTTTTGTATATGCAGTCATACTACAAAAAAAGCTTGTGAAAAAAGAGTATGGTGTAATCTGGTTTGTGTACATTTTTTCTTACCAAGAAACCCAATTTTATTCACAAAAGAAAACGTGTCGCCGTTTATTGTAAGTTAACAATAGAAGTTAAAATGTATGTATGAGAAATTCCCACAGCTTTTGAATACTTTCAAGGGATACCCCACCTGTAAACCTGCGACGCAACTACCTGTAACCAAACCAACCTGTTAACATATAACTTTTCCACTATTTATTTACAACGAAACAGATATGCGATTGAAATGCAAGATTCTTGTAACTGAATCCAACACTTGAGAAAATAATGTTATGTTTTATAATAAAATTTGAAAAATAAATACTCAATTGATTTTGAATTCAAGAATATAATATAGATAGGTATCTATTATAACCAGGGCTGTGTAGTCGTTAAAGAACGCATCGAAATTGGTCCACAATTCGACTACGACCCCAATTTTAAAACCCATGGCGTAATACTCAGAAGAACCACGATCTATCGTTTTTGCATTCATCGTTTACATGCATTATTTTTTATTTATATAATATGGAAATCAAAAATTAATCTGAATTGACGTTTTTTGTTTATCAAAAACACAACTTGGCCTCCACGCCTCCTGATAACCACTGCCCTAGACTTTTTAGTGCCGTACTTTTAAAATGCAAATACGGTGAACAGCTAAATCGACTATCAATATAAATCCAAAGCATAATGATTTAATTTAAGAATAGGTAATTTAAAAAAAATAAACACACTTGGCAGTTTCTCAATGCATATTTGAAGTTCACAATTAATTTTACAACTAGCACCCGTGTTTATTTTCCGACAGGATATCAGTGTGGATAAATATGAAAATCGCTCAGACGAAAGAATCTGGCGATCGACACTAACAATCTGAGCAGTCGATTATAGGTAAGAGGCACAGGTGGGGTGTACCAGAAAATAAATAGATCGTCAATGGGCGTAAAATTCACATCTCTCGCCGTCATAGGCCGTTCACACGACGACGGAAACCGTCTAAATCCTCAACAAATATAATATTCGTTCAATGACTCGCAAATTCTTCAAACACGAAACGGTATCAGTCATACAATCCACATAATTTGAATGCACGTAGTATCATTAAAATATGTGGAAATAGTACAAATGAATTGTGTTTTATTTTTTGAAATATTATGTCTTTCCACCAAGAATTGACAGTTAACACCTTAAAAGTGATCATTGTAATCGCTCATAATTCTCTTTGCTCAATGATATTTGATCCGATTCAATTAAGATACGTTTGTAATACAAAACAAAAGACGTACGTATAATACCAGGAGTGTCATTATAAAGTAGAGTTCTACTAAATGCAATACCAAAACGATTGAGTTATAAACCTAGTCCTACTACACTGATTAAATAATACTAGTTTTCTTAGTATTCTGCCCTGCTAAATAAGAACACGGCATTTGCATGTTCAACGATTCGTCAGAAACAGACTTTCTATTTTAAATTACCTTTTTGTTATAGGTATCTGGATAGTGATTTTTTGGGATAATTTACAAAGGTGTTATGTATAAAGCAAAGCCCCCTATAATTACAAGCCATGCTGTACGGCCCGTCAGCAGGTATTTTTGCAGACAAGTGGTCCATTGTATTTACTGTGATGTCATTAAATCGATATTTGTGGCTAATTATGATTAATTTTAGTATATTTTAATAATGTGAAATAGTGGATATTTAAATTTCACACCTTCAATGTTAATAGGAATAAAGATATTTTCAATGGATTCGGCGGTAATTTAAGTTTTTTAATATTAAATTAAGGTTGATAACTTAGTTATTCCACTGCTGTGTTACTAAAACCAACGCGTTTCGCTTCTTTAAGAAGCACATTAATTAAAAATGAAGAGTAGAGTGGGTTTGTTTCCTTCTAATGGACGTGGGGAGGGGGTAAGACCCAAACGATAATAGTACTAATTTTAAAATTAATTACTAGTTTGGAGGTGATATAGTTGGTTATGGTTCAATATAGTTAGTCTAAAGCATGCGTTACATCTAGTTTCACAGTCAGTGGAATAACTAAGTTACCAATTTTAATTTCATATTAGGGATAAAGTTGTTTACTTACTTTGAAAGAGTATAATTATAAATCTTGGTAGTAATCAATGATTTTTATTAATCGACAAGTGTGTATTTTGCGGTAATTTATGATTCTAATAAATCTACCCTGCCACACATCGCATTTCGTGCCATTCTCTACATGTATTATGACGACTGTACGATATAATTTATTGCGACGATTTAATTATTATTGAACACGCATATATGTTGGTTTTCGATGAATCGTCAATTATATGATGATTATAGTATAGAAACACTGAATAAACTCACAAGAAATCTTTTCAAATATATATTATATTCGACGAAAAACGGAGTTAAGAGACGATCTTCGTACAACCACCGTAGAATTTGTTGGTAGAGGCTGGGACGCCTAGGACTACTCGTAAATTGCCAATTTTCTTATAGCACTGCTTGTAACTTAAAGTTGCTTTGATATAAGTAAAAACAGTGTTTTCACAAAAAGGACTTTGTTTTTACTTACAAAGTCAAGCTAATTTTCAATAAGTATAAAAACATTTTGACCCTTTTTAAGTACAAAACATAAATTTTACTGTGGTTTTTCTTATGTAAAATATTCCAAATTCTTCACTTTATCATACCCTATACTTACTTTAATTTCTACATTTTCTTAAAATACTGTGTTTTTACTTAGCAGGGCAGTATAGGCACTAACGGTTTTGGTTAAATAAAAAATAGTTTGAAATTGTAGAAAATTTGCTTCATTAAGCACATATCTATAGTGTTTTTTTTAGAGGTATAGAACTTTAAAATGAAATAAAGCATTTAATAATCATGGCTATGCTCATTATATTGGATTTAATGTAAGTTTATTAAATGCCATCAACTTTAAAAAATGATTTCCGGCATGTCGGCGCCACTGCTGGCTCGAAGAAAGCGGAAACTCGAAGTGCAATTTTCAAGCACTTTCTGAAGCAGCTGCGGCCGTATTTCAGCGATAATGCGGCGAATGTTGGCTTCAAGGTCATTAAGCGTTGCTGGTTTATTGACGTAGACTTGTGACTTCACATACCCCCACAGAAAGAAGTCCAAAGGTGTTAAATCACATGATCACGGTGGCCAATTCACAGGTCCATTCCGCGAAATTATGCGCTCATTGAAAGTTTCCTTTAGCAAATTGATTGTGGTGTGTGCTGTATGGCAAGTTGTACACCATCTTGTTGAAACCAAAACTCGTTTATGGTCACTCAATTTTGGAACGAAAAAATTAGCAACCATAGATCTATAGCGCTCTCCATTAAAAATAATGTTCTGGCCGGCATCGTCTTGGAAAAAATATGGACCAATGATTTCACAAACCCATAAAGCACTCAAATTGTTGTGGATGTAACATCGTTTCAAAAATGGCTTGTGGATTTTCGTCGCTCCAAATCCGGCAATTTTGTTTATTGACGAAGCCATTCAACCAGAAATGAGCCTCATCGCTGAACAAAATTTCTCGGTATGTCAGGATCAGATGTAATTTTAGTTTCGGCCCATTCACTGAAGTTGCGACGCACACGATGGTCAAGCGGTCTGTTCATGGTGAAATGCAAACAAAACTGAGCACAAATCAGCTGTCAGCTGTCGGTCACTGGAAAAAGTGCTGCCAGTTTATAAGCGAAAAAGAAACATTGGTGAATTCAATTACAACATACTTTCACGACCATGTTCGTTAAATTGGCTGCAACCAATCTACCAGTGTCCGCTTATTGAGTACTTTTGAAAATCTTCATACGAGTTCAAGCAAGCAAATTTACGTAGTTACTAGTATTTTTTACCCGGTTTCGCCCAAGATAGAGAACACTTATATAAGGTAATTAAGACGTTGGTTAGGTAATGTTGAAATTTTTTTGGTAGTTGAAAATATCACCGTGGACCGTACCTCACGTAACATACACAAAATTTAGTCCATCAATCAAAAATAATGTTAAAAGTTGAAAATATCATCTGGGAACGTAGGACTTCAATGTAAAAAGTTGAAAACAACAATACTAAAAGAAAAATATTACCTCACCTTCACTCTTATTATTGCGCCGTAGAACTTAATGAGATATAGCTTATTTACATGCATTTAGAAATGGTACTCGAAAAACTATTATTTTTGCAGAGCTTGAAGAATCTCGTCAATTTCGTGTTTGTTGGATCATCCTGATATCTTGCAAATTGTCAAATCGTTAAAAATACATTTCCCATTTGAAAATGTACGACTTTGGGATATCGTTCGTAAATGGGAAATCCTTATATACGCTACGTCGTTTCATTGCTCGAAATTAAGCGGTCTGCTTGGTACTCAGTAATTTCTTCTATACCATTATTGCTGGACTGAGCAGATGCAACTTGATCGGAAAACTTGTGGTTATACTTGAGAATGTACTTAAGACTTTTTTGAGTTGCAGTATTAAGGCAGCCAGGCTGCGGCAAGCCAACATGATCTTCAAATTTGTATTGAAATATAGGCGCACTAGGCAGCCAGTCGAAACACACCGATTACACAGGCAGCCACGGCTGCGCGCAGTCAATACGACACGGTAAAATGTATGTGGCTGCCTCGTTCTGCACGCACTTGTCGCGGCAGCCAGGCGTTTCTCATGTTCAACGATCAGTGCGAACTTGTGATATTGGCTACTGGCTGCCCAGTGCGCGGCCAGCCTAAACGTCGATGTGGGCATCAAATATCTCAGAAGCAAAATATTGCTAGGGACGATCCGCCGATTATCAATTTTCACAGTTGCTGTTTGTTTGTCTACCTTCTGGCTTCCTTCGTAGGTAGAAATAATATCCATCTGTTGTGAATTGCGTTTCTTTGATGAATTGACTATAATTTTCTTCATTTTCCATTTTTTAAGCATCGTGACAACCTACTGACAGCCCAGCATCGGCCATGTACCATACTTTTAATGACGATATCAAAAAGCGTTTTATCTGCGCAAGTATTGGGATTTTCTGGAGAAACAATATGATCAGGTTTTAATTGTGTTTGTTATTCATATCAAAAAGTGTGAATGCGAAAGTTCGCATTGCTGCCATTCGATGGAGTATAACCAATACTTAAAATCATCAAAAACTCGAACCTTTTATCAGCACGTTTATGAATTGTATAAGCTTTTGATTGGTCATTGGCAACATCTTGCTACATTTCTTTACAATTTTGATTGAAAGAGTGCGGCTTGCCTCCGAACCTAGGTGATAAAATCTGAAGCATATTCACGTATGTTACGTGGACACCCAGAAAACGTCGAGAGTATAATTTTCAAAATCAGCTGTATCGGTATCATTTATAATCGAATCTTTCAAATGAATATATTCATCGAATTCAAGCAACTTTTGGTCTCGCAAGTATTCTTCAAGACTACGCATTATCATGACAATATTACGAATCTTCATTTCATTTATAGCAATAATGTCAACTTCATATACTATCTTTTGAAGACAAGAAATGAGGATGTTACTGATTTAAGTTTATAGTTGCTCAGCGACGGAACGTTGACTATTAAGGAATATTTGGAACGGAGCGGTGGCTAGGCGTCAGCTTTTTGACTTTTTATTCGGCATCGTAGACGTCAAAAATATCGCGTTTCCAGTTTTAGGTTAAAAGTTAAATGTTGAAAGTTGAAAATTGCGCAGTTGAACTAATAATTGCAGCTAAAATGATGTGTGAAAATTTCACGTAGCTAGTGTACGCCGTTTGGGGGGAGTTGTTGTGACCGACAGACATACAAACGTACAGATTTTTACATGTATTTTGTGCTATACAGTAGAGATATTTAAAATGTGGATAAGTAGTATTCAGATTAAGTGACAGTTGAATTTAGTATGAATTGGGTACGTCATATTAAAGATCTATAATCTTTAATAGGACGATTTCAACATCCATCAAGAATGATTAAGATAAGGGGGGTATTTAAATATTTAGAGACAAACCAAAAAAATATTTCATTAATCAGTAGTGATATTATATATGCGTATTAAGTGACTTTATAAAAAATGATTTGCGTTATCCGAGTGATCGAAAACATTTTTTCTGATTCGACGGTTTTAACACGTCCGTTCATAATGAAGCATCACATCGCGAGCTGTTTGACGATACGTTTTAATTCAGTCGATAAAGCTCTCGTTTCGGATGGGATAAGAATAAAAGCGACATGATTAGTGAAAGCAGTATAAAACAATACATACAATGCAGTTTACGTTGAAATGTGATTTTGTTATTCAACAGGGATAGATTATTTACTTTTTATGAATTCAGGCATGAAATTATCAAAGTAGATTTCAAAACATAATGTGTTATCGGAATCGCTAGTTCTCTGCCACTGACGTAGACGATATTTACTGGCCAGACGAGCAATAAATAAAAGTGTCTCACGACCTTCAAGGGGACATGTTACCCTTCAAAATATTTAGCCAGTGATTTCTCAAAAAAAAAAAAACGAAGTCATTTTATTTCAACATACCTGCAAGTGCGATGAATAAATAAGTAAAGGATCATTAGAATCTAAAATATGTAAAATGTGATATTTTTTTATCAAAATCAATTGGTAAGAATTACAAAAAATACTAATAAAGAAACACATATGTAAAATAAAGGCTTTATTTAATTTTCACTAACTAAAATAATCGTCCATAAAAATAGGGTAATTAATACGTATGAAACCTGAGAAAATCAGTTTTGCCATCATTGACTCGAAATGGTCAGTATATATCTCAATAATTAAATTGTTCATAATTTAAGACGTTAGAAGCATAGATAAGTGTACTTTATTTCAAATTTCGAACAAACTCAGAAGTTGCTAGCAATATTGGGTACACTGTCTCAGTAAGTGGATTTTTTGAATAAATAGTTATTAAGTAATACGCGGAATTACGAGTGTAGTTTCTCAGCGAAGACTCGAATATTTGGTAGAGCATGAAGAGAACAATGGGTTGGGCAAGGAACCTACAACAGGTGGATCTCCAACAAGCTAGGGGAGGTTTAATGAGACTTAAGAAAATTTAACTTTTTAAATTAGCGGACAACAAAGCAGTTGAAGTGGTAGTGGTGTAAACCGAATATTATATAATAATGTCATGAAGTGGTAGGATAAGAAAGAGGTATGTTTGTTATTAACAACCCATAATTCGGGATTAATGAGTAGCAAAGGGTCAGAAGACTAAAATAATACCCCGGGTGTTAGCCAGGGGCTATTATAACTTAACACGATACTTAAGTGGCGTTCGTAAAGAAAACGTGCCTTACCGCGTACTAATAATAGCCTATATAAATGTCTCAATACAATTTATCCACAGCTCAACACTTTCAAACAAAGATAGAATGCAACAAATGAATTTTTCGTGGTCAGACGTTCTGAGTTTCTGAAAATTATTATTTGACGTTGTACAAAATAAAAAATCTGATAGCAACATTTTTCAAGCTAAAAAACTCATTAAACGATAAGTATTTTAAATGTGAATACTTCCTTTTCTACTCCGTGTGCGGTTTTTTCCGCGTCCGCTTTTTCCGTGTTCGGTTTTTTTTATATGGTTTTTTCCTAGAACCGTTATGATCAAAGGCAGTGATATCCAGAGCGCTATGAACAAAATGATTACATTTATCGTAATTATATATATCTTATAATACTATTGTTGGGATAATATTATTTTCGTATGGAAAAGAAAATTAATTATGTGACACGAAATCTTTGTCAAAATATTATAAGATAAATACACAATTCGACAATGTATAATGATAATTCGTAGTACATATACCTACGTTATTTAGTCCTTACTTATTTGCCTACTAATAAATATCTATTTACTTACGGAATCAATGTTTAATTCAGAGGATAGAATATTGGTTTTGCAGAGAAAATACCGATGATTAATTTTAATTTATCAATAGTTGCGTACCTGTATGTTTTTGGATATTTACGCTATATAAAAATTCAAATAAAAGGGCATCAAAATTAACCAATATCATTCTATTGTAGATGTGTGATTTTTTAGATATTAAAAATATTGTTACATAATTCAGCAATCAATGTATTTTTTATTTATCTCTATTTTATAAAAAATATAAAAGTTGGATATTTAAAAAGAAAAAAACGTTTACTTGTGTTGCATAAATATATTGATAAATCGGTCAACGTCGATGAACGTAGTATTAGTGCTCCACATATAAATTCCAAATAGGGAGTGGCGTTTCGGTTGATAATAAGAAACATACCTACATAGATTATTTTGTTGATATTTAACAGTAAGTAAACACCCATACGTAAGATGTATACAAGAGTTACAATTATATAGCTGGACCGAGTATTTACCCTATAAAGAAAGAGGTTATAACATTATTTCCGTAATTGAATTCCGATTGACAGTTATATTCGAGTACAATAAGTAATTAATTTCATTACATCCAATCAATACTTGGTATGGTTCCCGCCTAAAATGAAAGGTATGCAGCAATCCTTTGTGAACCGGTCAGCTCGACAAATAGGGGGGCAATTATTATACAAACTTTTAGTGGAATAGTACAACCTTCATTATTTATATAGTAGCAACGAAATAGAGTTCATTGACGGCAATAATTTTTTCACGATTTGGCGCGATTTTGCCAAGTGCTGGCGATGTAAAATAAACCTCTCATAGTATACTGTTGTCTTTTTCTTTTATTATACCAAACTCATTGAGTAAGATGAACGTACGTCTGATACGCGAACAGGGCAATCTTATAACCTTGAACAGTAGAGTAGTATAAATTAAAGTATTCATAATTTTATAATCCCACAAATGGGAGCCGGCAAAATAATATATATTCACACAATCAATTGGCGAATAATATAATTCATCCATATAATTTATGGAAAAACATAAAACATCCATGACAAATACAACACAGCTCACATTTCGGGTAATGTTTTCAATAACAATAAAGCCGGGTGGAAAAAAACAATATTGCTCAAATGGCTGAAATTTTATATACAGACAGACAAAATAAATGTAATTTCAGAAAAATTCCGGCAAGTTTTAATTGTGACATGTAAGAATAGTAAATGGCTACAAGTTAGTTATCATCGACGTACGGCACAAAAAGAGCGGGATATGTTGGGCCGGACCATTCCATTTTGTTATGTACTTCA
The DNA here is from genome assembly GCA_022494535.1 of Himalopsyche phryganea. NCBI lineage: Eukaryota > Metazoa > Arthropoda > Insecta > Trichoptera > Rhyacophilidae > Himalopsyche > Himalopsyche phryganea. The sequence continues at coordinate 116,014 of JAGVSL010000046.1, forward strand.
ACATGAACACATTTTCTATTTTACACTATAACTATGTAAAAAAAGGTTGATAAATAGCTTACCGAATATTTATTGAAATAAATATCCTGGTGCCCTAGTGATAAATCTTCAATTTCACACATTTAAACGAATTTACTGTCATAAAACTGACAGATACACCACAGATACCACTCACTCCATACAAAACTACACTGTTTTCTGTGATGTTGGTTTTACAAACACAAAGGAACGCTCGAATTTCAAATCGCTTGTCTGTGATTGGTCACACTTGTGCACGTGATCTTCCCGCCATAATACCATTGGTTGGTGTATCAATGAAGGCAAGATGGCATCTACTTAGCTACTATGTACTATTTAAAAAGTAAATAAATTTAAAGCAAATACTCAATAAACTCTCTGTAAGAATATATTTATATCCCTACAATACTTAATGTTACACCGAAAACTATCCCTAATATACAACACCTTTCGCCAGTATTTATGTTCTTAGAAGAAGATAAGTACATTTGTGTGAATTAAAATTATCCATTTTTATAAAATTTAACACATGTCTTTTGTATTTCACGATCACTAAAGTTGTTTTTACAAAAATGGAATGACTTCTAATTCCAATAACGACTTTATATCTTTTTATGACAGCAAATGACCGTTCTTGTCACTAAGTATTTTGACGTAAAAAATACCGGGAAAAATGGCGGTTTGTTTACACCGGCAAATCCCTAAGTAGACTAAAAAAACTTAGAATTTTTAACCAAAGCTCTGATCACGTTAACACTAAGCGTGAAATTATTTGATTTATTAATCAGTATTTCAGCTAGAAAAATCGAGCATTTTCATGAGTAACTTAGTAAATACAGTTTATATGGTAAGGTGATGGACGATTCCACTATTACTTGTGAGGGGTGTCCCGTAATAGACGATGTACCTACATATTTTTATTATTATGGAACAGTACATACTATGATATAAATCGTGTTAAGTCCTAAAAGTATAGAGCAAATTATATTTCTAGATTTTTATAATTAGTGTATATCAATTTTTTTATAATAACTGCATTATTACTGGGTTTCTTTCCTTTTGTTTCGGTTTGCCAGATATGAATAATATTTATTCTGTAGTATGTACAGTATAATTTTCATATTTTATTGTGGTCTTACTTTTCATCTTTGATGACAGTACTCATCACTTAAACAATGACACATTAATATGAAAAAAATAAATTCTTCTCAAAAAATACGGAATCGCTACATATTATTTTTTTTTTCACAAAATAGGAACCTATTTTATTTTTATTGGTAAGTAGGTATTCACTCCCCAATTTACGCGGAAAATACCTACGTTCCAAGAAACAATGTAAAAAACGTTTAAATAGAGACATTACATCCATATTAAATGATATGCGTTCAAATACGCATAAAAAAGATTTACAATTTATTAAAAAAAATGAAAGAAAAATAATCATACAAAAATATTGACATAAAATTTAGTAGGTAATGATAATTATGGATAAAAACATATTACTTTCCACTAATATCGTCTAATATCTGTATTCCGAATAAACATGCTTTAAACAATCTAGATGTGATGCAAATAACATGCAAATTCAGGATTTGCGTATTTAAAAATAACATATCGCTTGGCCGTGTAAATGGTGGAATGGGTGTATGTCCTGTGTTTCTCCTCCCATGTGTCGCATTCTAGCGTTAGTAAGACCTGTCTGGAATGTTTGGGCAGTGATAGCCCGCAGTTATTTCCTTGTTGTCACTGGATTTCATATTTCTTCAACCCTGACAATTATAGTAAAATGAGAAATTTGAAACATGGGAAAGAAAAGATTAACTTACATTCAATCAATAAAGGTATTCAAAGAAGTTACTATATGAACTTCAAAGTGATGGTTGCCAGAGTAGGTGAAACAACTTATTTTTCTTTTCAATCGTAATTCTAGGGACTTTTAAGCATTGATATTTCAATGAAGTCATATTTTATAATCCCAGTAAAGTGAAACCCGGCTTCATCATTTCGTAAGGACCTCTCAGAAAAAAATGAGTGCGGAAAAGTCTCCCAACAATAAATGCACAAAAATCATGAATACAAGAACGATAGATCAGGGTTCCACTGGATCATATTTATTAGTATGATCCGATATCAGAGCATAAAAAAAGGATGAATATTTTCTATGGATTCAGCGGTAACTTTGTGGAAGTTCATTTTTAAGTGTTGACATTTTAAACAGAACTGGCGGCTCACCATTATTAAATTAATTTCCCTTGGTTTTGCACCTCCAAGTACCAGTGATCGATTTGTAAATGTTTTATGTCTTACCCCTCCACAGGTCCAGTAGAATGGAATAAAACCCACCCCCACCCTATATTTTAACGTAAGAATTAGAATCATTGTTTATCTTAGAAATAAATAACCTTGTGATATGGTTAGTCTGAAGATGCTTCTTAAAGAGGTGAAACGCGTTGCGTTAGTAATAAACCAACTGGAATAACGAAGTTATCAAATTTAATTTTATATTAGGATGGATATTACATGGGATTCAACACTATGTACATCCTTCACACATATGAAAATGACCGACGTTTGATTCAAAACCTGAATAGAATTAGTACCTGTATCATATACCATAAAATATATTTCACCCCACAATATTGACGCTTGCCAATAGTCTTACCAAATATAATAAGAATTCGGGGCGAAAAATATAATAACAAAATAATTTATTATTAAAAATATTTTTTATTACAAAAAGACAATATATCTCAGAAGAAAAGACAGAAATTATTGAATAAATAAGAATAGTTAGATGTAATGTAACATTAGGTATAATATTGCCAACAACATAATAATAATAATAGTTGACATAAATTTAATAAACTAACACAAGAAAACGGCTAAAAAAAGTTTTTGAAAATGTAAACCATGTTCCTCCAATGGTGACAGGTCAACTTTATCAATGAAGAAAAAAAAAATTAATCAAAAAAACCATTTAACTTACAAAATATCTTTCTAATCAAATTAAATTTCTTTTCTATTAAGAAATTACACAATGTAAAATGGAAATAAGTTGAATAATTTTAGTAGAGTTAAAATACCAAACACAATTGTAGAAAACTACTATTTGTTTCCTTATAATATCATTATAAACCCAATATTGGTTGGACTTTTATTCAACCTGTAATAGGACCTGCTATTTTTTTTATAATAATACTTTTTAAGGAAATAATTGTCGATGATATGTGATATAAATAAGATATTTCCTATGATAAAATGTTTTAAAGGAATTTGACAATTTTCATGTACATACATAATCGAAACAGATAACTTATTCTAGATACAGAAATAGAAAATAACAACGTTAAACTTAACTGATTAAAATAAGATTATACATAAAGATTTTTTTGATCGAATTATTGTTTACAGCAGTAACGAAATTAGCTAGAAAAAAATTAGCAATCGGGATTCTGTCATATGTTATATAACACGAGGGAAATTGCAATGATTTTAAAATTTATACCAATATATTATACTGGGGTCAGCAGACACAAAATATTGAATCTGAGACAAAAGATAGTAATATATTTGAGTATGATTCAGGTTAAAGTGCTTTAATAAATGGAGTCGATTTTACAAAACTGACTTGTATATTCATTAGCAAGAGGTCTGCACGGCCTGGCCCATGGGTTGGGCTCAGGCGGTTAAAGACAATTCAGGTTCTGGCTCGGGCCGGGCCCAGGTAAGGAATTTAAATTTAAGAAAAATATTTCATTCTATGTTCGGGCCATGAGTCATCCATGAGGCAATAGTATTCATTACTTAAATAATTGATTTCACATGTGCTATGAATATCGTTGGAAATATGAAAAGAAGAAGAACATATATGGTTTGAAAACTATAAATGAATTACTAAATTTAAAAAAAATCGGGCTTTCTCAGGCTGAGAAAAATAAATTTGGGCTTTGGGTAACAAGTGTGATATTGAGACTCGGGCTCGGGCCAGGCCTGAAGATGTCAGGCTCAAACTACGTAATTTTATGAAATTTCGGCCAGTGCAGACCTCAATCAGTAGCAGATCAACAAAATATTTGAGATTCCAAATATAACTGAATAATTTAAGACATCGACTGAGGGTGCTTGATGGAACTTCAATATCAAATTTGGATTATTGAGATTTTGTACACTTCCATGTATTTTGTCACTAACGACCCGGGTTTCTCCTTACGGCATCTTCAGGCATTCGAGCGCACGAATGCCTGAAGATGCCGAAAGGCGAAACCCGGATCGTTAGTGACAAAATACATGGAAGTGTACAAAATCTCAATAATCCAAATTTGATAACTGAATAAGATAATTATATTTTCCAAAGCAGATATCCATGTAATATTTATTCTTCTATCATGGTGTTACTATTCTAACAAAACATTCCACAGAACAAAAAAATTCATATTTTATAGATGAAAAGACAGTCAAGAAACGTGATCTAATTATTCAATGAAGCATTTGGATAGTTTTTAACAAGGTGGAGAGTAACCAAAATTACCAGATATGAAAACAATTTTGAAATATGAACAAGTCAATTAACAATATTGGAATACTCTTAAAAACTAACCTTTTGCAGGAACTTACCATCTTTTGTGCTAATTTCTATTTGCAATTTATTAAAATAAATCAAAAGCCTATAACTATAATTTTAAATGTAACATGTTCACAAACACAGAAACAAGCCGACACATTTTTTTTAATAAATGTATTGGATGTGAAACGACTGAATGTCAAGCTTTGGAATTCAACACAAAATAATATTTATGTAGTTTAAGGAGTGATTTTTCAAGAGCCTATTTCTAATTTTTCACTTTGAAGGATATTTTGATGGGACGATCTTTATAATTTCGAAAAACATTCCTGCGACACGAAACATTGAAAGATAAATTAGCTCAGTTTTTCGTTAAAGATTGAATTGGAAACACAAAACTTACCAGTGGAATAACAATGTTATCAATTTTAATTCTATATAAAAAATGAATTTCTACAAAGTTACGGCAGAATACATTGAAAATATAAAAACACATGTTTTGTAGAGAACAGCTCATAAAGAAATATAGGCATCACAACTATTGAAGGATTTTGATATGGAAATAGGCCCTTTTGAAAAATTTAATCTCAATTGTATGTTGCATTTAAAGCACTGTACTTTCAATGTATTTCTGTCACAGCCAAGCCATATTTACATTTAACTGTATTATAAGAGATTTAACTTTTTTAACTGACAAGTATTCAGAAACTGTTAGCCCTACCCTTTTTCTACCTAGAAAAGAAATTTTCCCTTTTGGAAACCAACTTTTGCTGGAGTTTGAAAAGTTTTGAGGATTGTTCCCGTTTGATCCTCTTGCCATATAACATTTCCTCTTTGAAATTAGAAAATTTCGCCTCAGGGATATTGTCCACTTTAATAACCTGTTTAGGGTGTTTAGCTAAGGATATCACACTAAAAGATGTGGTACACCCAGAGTCGGAAGCTGAAATAGGGCGAGTCGGATACTGATTTTTCATTTTTTTGACAACTGCAAATTCGCCAGCCGTATTCGACCAGGTTGACTTCAGTGTTTCATCTCTGTCTTTACGTTTTCTCTTGTTGGTATCATTAGACGACTCAACTTTGAAATCTGTAGTGGCAAGGGCGATGTGACCTTTGTCCTTAGATGTGTTTTCGGAATCTGAGAATAGTGTAAGGCTGGACTCCGGTAGAGATTTAAATAAACTAGCAAGATTTGTTATCTCTGGATTTGATTGAATCTGAAAATAAGACAATAATATTAAGATTTCATATATGCAGATAAATATAAAATATTTGTAATTTAATAAATGTTGCAAACTTGATTTCCCACATATACGAGATTCGATTCATGTCATGTGTTCATAAGAGAGATTGGTCAGCAATTAGTTGTTTTTAGTGAATTTAAGTCATAATTCTAGACACAAAGAATAATTGAATCATATATCGTACGCACCGTCGGTCTTGCCGACTTGGTTTGCATCTCTGACAAATAGCGAGGCGTACAAAGAGTGCACGGCGTCCTACGGAAAGTGAATGGAACTCAGCTTCTAAAAGCTCATTTTTTATTATTTAACTTGCACACTAGTGCATAGAATCAAGTCTTGATGGATTTCAGGAATTCCTGGCAAACATTTGAAACACGAATAACGCTGCGGAATACACCATCTAAGAAAAGTGTGAAGACATAGTGGGTGGTGATGGGTACAACGTTGATCGCTCTAGGAAAGAAAATAAAACATATACCTCTTTGTGGAGAGACAAGCTGTTATTCCTTGAAACACATTCATTCGGTTTTTCTAAGCATTCAGTCGACATTCCTGAAAACATTATAAAATGTAACAATTATATAAATTATTATAAAAAATGTGCAAACAATATATTTTGTTGGTATATAGTGAACAATCTCTGAGTTTTCAAGCTAAAAACAAGCAATCAAAAATAAAAATTGACACAAAAAGAATGTGTCAACAGTGCAGAATCCTAATAATTCGCTCGATGATTACTTGCACTTACTGGATATTGAAATAAATAAGTGCGAGAGTATTATGTTAACTGGATGTATAAGATTGCTTTACACATTTTTTTTGGATCAATAATACATTATACATACTGATACAATAATCTAAACCATGGATGAAGACAATAAAAAAAACTTGAACAGTCAAAACAACTGAAACAGGCTGCTGCGATAATTTTGTAATGCTGTCGATAAAATACTTGATTCTTGGTTAAATGAGTATTACCATAGTTTGATTTGGGCTGGGAATAAATAAAGCCACTAAAAGTAGACTAAGTAAGTCATGATGTTGAAGAAGTGATAAATGATATTAATGTATGTTTAAAATAGATTGTTTATTTCATGGTAGCTTACCAATAACTGTAGTTTCAGTGGGGTCAGTAGCAGCTTCGTTAGCATTATTGACTTTGGAAGAATTGAAAGATTTGGAAAGTCTTTTACTTTTATTACTGTCTTGTTTAAGGCTACAATTAATCTCATTGTCGAATGTGGCATTACGGAGACTATTCTGCAATTTTAGAGAATCTTTCTTCACAGAGTCATCTTGCAATGCAGATTTATTTAACGAATTTCTGCTTTTCATGTATTCACTCTCCGAAATAATTGCCGATAGATTATTCAAGCTTTTATTACTTGATAAGTTAAGAGATGTGTCAGACTTATTTTTTTGGACTTTTTCATCAACCATTTTTGAAACCGATGGAGACTTTATCGTGATGGTGGAATCTTTGAAACTACTTTCAAGATTCGGAGACTTGCTTGAGCTCAAATTTAATGTTTTAGATTTATGAATTAGTGATTTTACATCATTTACTAGTTTTTTTTCAATGTCAGACTCTTCGTTATCATCAGAAGAGGATTCATGATCGTGTAGAGAGACAGATTTATTTTTTTGAACTTTTTCATTGACAGCCTTTGAAATCAACGGGGATTTTATGCTTTTAAAGGTGGAATCTTTGAAACCACTTCCAAGTTTTGGAGACTTATTCACAATCAAATTCATTATTTTAGAATTACTATTTGGTGATTTGACATTTTCTTTTTTTTCAATTTCAGACTCTTCGTTATCATCAGAAGAGGATTCACTATCTTTCCTTAAAGAGACGGACATATTTTTTTGTACTTCTTCATTGACCTCTGAAACCCATGGGGATTTTATGCTATTAGCGGTAGAATCTTTGAAGTTATTTCCTAGATTCGGAGATTTATTAGTACTCAAGTTTAATGTTATAGATTTACGATTCAGTGATTTTAGATAATCATTTTTTTTTTCAATTTCAGACTCCTCACTTTCATCAGAAGAAGAATCATTGGCTTTCTTTAGGGAGACATTAATTTCATTAAGTTCTTTTAATTGTTTTTCATATATAGATGTAATATTTTTGATTTCCTCTCCTTCACTAAGAGACGATAAAGATTCAACATCCTGCGCATCACCATCACATGTTTCAGCGACAGTTGAATCATCTTTGTTCTGTTTTAAAAGTGCTGATTTATTATTATCACCAGCGACGGTTGTCGACAGACGATCAAGAGTTTCATTCGCTCGAGACTCATTCATTTTCACAGTTTTTGTTGGAGATTTAGCTATGTCTTCTCCTGAACTATCCGATGGATTCGATTCGATAATACTTGTTTGAATATTTGTCTTTGAATGCGAATTGCTCTTTTCCATACAGACTGTTGTCGAAAGTGGATCTGGAAGTATTGAATTATCCACATCCATATACTCAGTTTCTTCTTCAGAATCACTGGACGGACTAGACACATTCATAATTTTCTTGTACTTCTTGTTAGAGCTGCTGTTTTTTGACTTATCAGATTTGGAGTGTCTAGCTTCAAACATTTCCTTAGATGAATCTTTTTGTTTTTTCATTTGTTTGAGATTATATTTCATTTTTGACGCTTTCGATTGTGTTAATTCATCATCTCCCGAGCTGAGGTCATTACCGGTTCCGCTGAGCAAATTTTCCTCCAGTTCGTCGGAACATACGAATGAATCATTTGAACACGATTCACTATCGCTTTCGCTTGTTTCAGTTTGTAGCGTTTCACCTTTCTCAACAATTTCATTATCTTCAATCTCCTCTCTTTCTGATTCATTCATGCTATCGCCGGATTGGTAGTTTGATTCGGCTTCACTCGCAGAATCGAGGAAAGTAAGTTTGATACTCTCAGACTCATCTGATTCTGCAAAATCCTCTTTATCAATCTTTGAAGCACTCTTACCGGAGTTCTTTGCCGGTGTGGGGATATATTCAGTCACCGACATATGCAATTCTTCAATCAATTTGTTGTCGTTTTTCTTAGTCTTGGATACATCATTTTCATTGCAACTGCTACTTAGACTCTCGTTTTTTTTTAATAGATTGATTGAGGTCGCCTTCATCAAATGGGCTTTGGAGACTACCTCTTTACCAAATATGTTCGGAGTACTCGTTGCAACATCTCCAATGTTTTCCTCCCTATTTTTACTGGCATTCATAAATGATTTACTGTCAGGACTGTTTTTATTTGGAGTATCTAGGGCAAAGAAATCTTTAGCTGATTTTCTATTAAGTTTGGATAAATTAGCCGGTGAACTCTCACCATCTGCGGAGTGAGAAGTATTCAGCATACTAGAGTTTCTTTTGTTTTCAGGAGTGATGGGTTGAGAAGTAACTTGTGCGGTATTTGCATTAGATTTTCTGGTAGACCTTGTGGATAAATTTGTCACTGAGATATCTTTATCTGTCATGTGGGAATCATTTGAGATTTTGGACTCTTCTTTGACATCGAGAATGTTTTGGGTATCATTCGCATTAGACTTCCTATTACTTTTTCTTGATAAATTTTTCAGCGAGTTATCGTTATCAGGAGTAAAATTATTCATGATGCTGGTACTGTTATCGTGACCACTACTTTTGGTACTATCATTCATTACAAAGCTGGATGATTTCCGATTACTTCTCTTAGGTTGGTTAGCTGTGGACGTATTCATTTCTAAAAGAGATTTATTTGAAGTCTTCGAGCTGTTTAATTTTTCCATCGAGCAATCTTTATCAGCTTTGCAAATAACAGTATCACTCGCATTGAAATTAGCCGATTTATCACCATGTTTTCGAAGAGAATATTCTTTTAATGATGTTGAACTTGCATTTAAAGTGTCTCTGGATTTCATAATTTCTAGAGCAGACATACTTTTATTACGGCTTTTTGTATTATCTGACTCCGATACGAGACTGTTATTTAATTGCAAAGATTTATCCATATTTATAGATTTCTCAGCATCCAGATGAATACTTACATCAGCCATCTTCTGTGGCGACTTAGAACCTTCCTGAAGTGACTTGTTTACCTTTGTATGCAGTTTTGATTCATTAAAATCATTGTCTGACATACTCTTATCACTTTTATTAGTGATAGATTTATCACTGATGATTTTATCCGGAGACACTATGTGAGTGACTTTTATGAAGCAATTTGTAGTTTTAAATGAAGAATTTTTTACTAAAGATTCATTAGAATTGTTTCCCATATTCACTATTTCTTGTTCTTCGATTTCTTCAGGCAGAGACGGTTGCACGGGAGCTATGCTCAGGCGTTTACCTCTCCTCGGTTTCACAACACTTTTAAGAGAAATCGCATCCACTTCTTCTTCCCCTATAATTAGAAATAATTTTGTATTTGAATAAATTGAAAAAACTAATTATTAAATTGATAAAACCTTTTTGAGTTATTTTAGAAAAAGGTCAATTTTGTTGCATGGTATAGTTCTGATAATCTGTTGAAAGATATTCAATAACTCACTTATTGGGTCTTCTTGGACCATATTCAATTCGGTACTAAGTCTCCGAGATCTTCTTGGGTTAGGAGTATTTGAAGACTCATTTTTCCCTATAAAATGAAAGAAAGCGATTCTATAATTATTAAAAATTGTGTGATTAACACTCAGGCAACCGGCAGTTTCGCGCAAAACTTACACGAAATCCCGCACATTTCGCACGCGAATCGAATTTGCTAATACATTGCGAAAAAAATCTTTATAACCATTTCAAGTAATTCCTTCAAACAAAGAAGTTTGGGAAACGTATAATGTTGTGTATAAAAATAAAGAAACACTGATTCTAAAATTAGAATAATATAGTGAAAAAAGCAAATCAATCTTTGCATTCACATTGACTCCACTTATGAAGACGCAAAATAAAAATTTGAAACACATAATAATGACTAACCGCATGGCTTATGTACGTTTGACAAGTTTGTCGAGAAAGTGAAAGCCATAAATAAGTCATTTTTATTGCATCCAGGAAACCTCAAACTATGTAACTTTTGTTTGAACTCACATATTATTATATGTTAGTATTTATGCATTGTAGGCTATTCGAGAGTAATTTCATTGATGTACTTACCATTTTTTTCCGTATAAATTGAAAAATATTTTATAATTATAATGTAAAACATATAACTGACACAACAAAAACCAGTTTTTTTAAAATTTATAAACACGTAATTACAGTGCAGGTAAGATAAGTGCCGAAAATTAATCGCGATCACGGAAAATAAGGATGTGTACTCTACAAACGATATATCCACACTAAAATATATTCACATCATAGTCCGGGATACAAAACAACCTAGAGTATGAGTTTTTTTTTAATTTGTGAATAGTTAAAAAAATATTATCACAAATAATATTCTAATGTAAAGTTTCCTGAAGCAATAAATATTATATTTCAAGGGTTATTTTCGACCGTAAATATAATAAAAAATCTCCACACAAAAAATCGTAGCGTTTAATCACACCCTCATGAATAACATAATGAAAAAAATAATTCTCAAGCAGTCTGTTTCGAGTTAGCAGATTGTGATTCGTCGTACAATGTGTAAAACCACACCAGTGCGGGGCCGGGTGCTAACGTAATACGACAATTTCCGCGGCAGCGCGGGACCGGTTGCCTGAGTGTTAAGAAAGATAAATGGGTACTTAAATACTACTGTCATAAAATGACAATAAGACAATCTGAGCAAGAAACATTAAATTCGATTTCAAATTTAGTATCTTTTTTTATATCACAATTGAATTGAATAAATAAAAAAAATTCTTGATTAATTTATTAAGGTTGAAATCATAGTTAATGTTCTTGAAATTCTGTATTGAATTTTAGTCGAATTGAAGTGATTTGTTGAAAAAATAAGTCCCCATTATAGGGCAGCACGTCACGTAGTTGTGCAGGAGATAACAGGAGAAACAATATATTAGTTATACTATTTCTAGTGATCACACTAATGTTTGTCTACATACATTTCAATTAATAATTATTATTCTCCTTACTAGATTTAAAAAGAATAACGTCATTAAAAATACACATCACACATTATCTAAGCATTTCTACGATAATTGAATGTGCTGTTATACCTTTCTGGTTTTTCTTTGGCTTAGGAGAGTCAAATGTGTTGTGAGCAGACAGGATGTCTTTCTTCAATAGCATATTTTTACCGGGAGAGGAAACTTTTTCCAAGAGAGATTCAGTGTCGCCGTCTACACCGGCAATATTGACATTATCAGACGGAGACTTTTCTGAGCCTACGGGAGAATGGCGCTGTGACCGACGTAGATTTGAGACTGGGCTATTGGCTATATCCGGTTTTGGGCTTGCAGCAACTGTGAGTGCTAGAGAGCGTCTTCCTCTCAAGGATTTGGCTGGAGTATTGGTCTCATTTTCAGTTTCGTTCATCTTCGGAGGGCTGGAATTACCTGCATAATTGCCACTTTCAATGATTACTTCATAGAGTGAAAATTAGGTATGTTGGTACTGGTGCTAAAATACCAGCTAAGTGTGCATCGTCCACTCTTCGACCAGATACTCTTTCATTCCATTTTTTTGGTTAACACTTTGATCGCCATAGAATGTTATGCAAAATGATTTGTATTTTCAGTACAGGAGTGCCATGCTGGTTACCGTATAATAGTAAAATACACAGCGATTGAGCCCGCCAGTGTTGGAAAACAACTCAATAATAGGTCTTCTTTACCGATCACCGGTGACCCTCATGGCGATCAAAGTGTTAAGCTGATGTTTTCATATCTCCTCTCCCTGTCTGATCTCGAAAAACTAAGTGTGCCCTCTCTGAAGAGAGATTTTGAATGACCGCTTACAATTAGGTTTTATTAAAACAACTTCTGTTAAATCGATTAATTAGGAGTCCATATCCTTAAAATTGGGAACAGACGTTTAAAAAAGAGTGAACATGACTATCTTTCTTTTAATGAATTTTGACAAAAAAATCAGCCCATCGTACAATACTCGTAATGTACAGACTACAACTTAACAAGAGAGCGTCTAACATAATTACTTTATTTGATTTATAAACAAGCTTTCAAAGCTTTAAAGAATGCAAATTTTTTGTCATATTATAAGGTGAAAAAAATCAGTTGATATTTTCGATGGATTGAAAATAATATACCTTCTTGAACATCTTCCAATTTTGACGATAATCTTTTCGTGACTCTGGATTTTTTAGTAGGGGTTCCAACATTAGACAGATTATCATCATCTTTTATGTCAGATGATTCCACAGATAGACGTCTTCGAGATCTGGTAACTATAGTTGGAAAGGAAGATGATCAATTGACATGTCATGTTGATTATTGAAATGAGAATAATAATGAAAATTATTGTTCTACCATAGACTCTTTGCACAATTTTTATGTGATCTTAAGTATAGGTTAAAGTGATGAAAATTTGTATCTAATAGTTAATTATTATTTCATTCCAATTCTACTATTGGTTCCAGATCTAACCGTTTTTGATAAAACCTTTTTTTCTTAAAAATTACACTTTTCCATCCAATACACATTAATCTTCTTCATTAAATTGATTTGAAAGTTATTCACTAACATAACAGTCGCTTTGCATCTTCAAATTAGAGAAGATATTTGTAATTTTATTTGATGGTAAAATATGTGAAAGTTTAGCCAAAAAATTTGAAAAATGATTCAACATTGAGACAACTTACTCAACGGCTATTAACGATGATGGTTTAAATGTAAACTACACCTCTATGGTACACAAATTATGCATCAGTAGGGCATGCTAAATTCCTTGGCCAGGTGCTCATACTGTTTTAAATACCTAATGTAAATGCAACTTGTATTTGTACAAAAAAATATCTGGGCGGAAAGACGAAGTGTATTTGTGAGGTTATCAATTTAAACACAGAATATCACATATAACATACAGGTATAGAGTATAATATACATACAAAATCGTATGCAAGTGTGCTGTTGTAAGCAAATAATAAATAACGTGTCTATATTTGTGCAATTTATATAGATTATAAAGAAATAATACTTACGTATTCTATCGAAAGTATTATCCATTATGACTGTCAAAGCAAATACGTATTTATTAGAGAAAAGAAGGACGACGAACTTTTTCAAAAACCTACACGTGCTTATCAACCTAACTGACTTTTTTGAGAGAATTGGTGTTACCATTTATCACCATAGACTACGCCCGGTAGAGGCCATGGTAATAAAAGATAAGTCGCAATAACATTGTCATAGACTAATGATAAGATATTATTATATTCCAATATGGAGAGATTTCTCATTTTTATACATTGTAAACGATTTTAATACAACTGACCTTAAAATTGCTACGTATATTTTAAATGTATTTTTTAAAATACTTTTTTGAATCGAATGATTGCTGGTATATAAACAAAAACAAATACCTACCTACTTTTAAGGTGTTAACTGTCAATTCTTGGTGAAAAGACTTTATCTATATTTTAAAATATAAAACACAATTCATTTGTACTACTTCCACATGTTTATAACCACAGGACCAGTTTCGCTCATCACGAGCATTATCAACTGATAAAAATACAAACATAACAGGCCTATTTATATAAATAATATTATTTTAACACTCAGGAAGTAGTACAAATGAATTTTGTGTTTTATATTTAAAAATAAACAAATACATATATTAATTAAAAGTAATACCATCCCGCTCAGTACTGACGACTTCATTCAATTGCTTTTACTGTCCCGTTACAAATATAGCCCCGCCGTTTTCGTTTAATATTTGTCATTCCGGTCATAAGCAGGTGTGATCCCATTCAACCATTATAGTAAAAAATCCAAGACTGCACGTCTGCAGCCGTCATTTTGTTTTTATGACGTAATATCATATTGTTTCCGCTGATGACTCATCTAATGAGCATTTATGTACATACTGTTCAGTCGTCTCACTGAATCGGTCAGTATTCATTTTTCGCTTGGTATTTCGCATCGTGAAAAATGAAAGTTAGGTCTCCAGTTGAGAGATTCCAAATAATTGAAGACTTTTTCATAATTATCGTTTTTTTCTACTCTTTTGAAAAATGAAGAATCGGGGTGTCATTGTATCCATAATACGGATTTGAAATAATACAGAACTACGTTTAATGTTAGCGGAATCTCTTAACTGATAATAAAGCTATCGCGTTTGAAACAGGGACTGACGAGAATCATAATTATTACAATAGATGGTAGTGTGTAAATCATTTTTACAACAAAACAAATATAGATTTCAATTTATTTATTATTATGAGTTAAATAGAAAGTAACTTTCCTTGTAAATAAATATTTTCAAGCTATCCTTAGTTAAATTATTTACTGAATTTAAGTCAACGCTGCGTTGTGATTTTTTCAACCGAAAATTGGCGAAAGAAGCATGAAGAGTGATCTCGCGTCAATATAATAGAAACTATTGATACGATGTCATTAAAAAACACAAAGACTTTAAGGTCTTCTTTCAGTTGGCTCGTGGCCCTATATGGATATGTGTGAAAATTAGAATAGTGGTGGTAGGAATTAAAAATAAGTTTGGAGACGAGCTCTTTACAGCCATTGATATCCAATGGATCTTTCTCCAAATATTAAACTTATTTTTTTCCATGTCCTCTCCCAATGTGGAGCATATGGTCTCCTAATGGAGGTATCTTAACAGAATTTTTCTATGAGAACTGCTAGTTACTCAGTTGCTCAACCTCTCTTAGCATTACGGAAGCAATCTGGATGGAATATACATGCTGCTGAATTTATATAAATATAAGGCAATATCACAAAAACCATTTCCATTGCATATTTTCATGTGCATATTTTTATAGCTTAACCTTACCGTTGGAAAATGGGTTCAAACTTAGTAAAAACCTATCTGAGATGATAGGCTCAGAGATTTCACTTTGCTCTAGTAGAATTTATATTAAGTGGACATTAATTTGAATCATTAAAATTTTGTACACCTCCATAAGTTTTGTCACTAAAGACCTGGGTTTCATCATCAGACTTTCAAGTGCACGGACGAACTCGAACCGACTCAATTAGTTAACAAACTAGATGAGACTTTGGATGTCTGCTACGATGGTAATAATGAAAATTTTTTTATTGCAAAATTGAATAATGGCCATCACAAAAATAGTTTCGTGCTGAAATGGTTTTTATTATTTTCAAAACATTTGCACATTCGAGCCATTCTATGACTTAGCTCTCGAATATTGGGACCTAAAGGCAATAAAATTGCTCACACAAAAGAAGAAGATGTTCGCACACGCTAGAATGACTTTTCGAACACACATATATGCGAGAAATTTGAAAGTCCAATAGGTTATTCCGAATTCAAAACGAGCGAACACTCAAAGATTATTGATTGCACAAAAGAAGCCAGCGAGCGTTGAGCGTATTTCAAATTTGAATTATGAGTTTCCAAATTTTCTCTCGCTTCTAAGGAAAAGAAAATATGTATGGAGCCTAGTCAATCGTCCTATTTTTATTCAAAGGAATATTTCTTTCTCAGTCTGCATCGATGTGTAGCTGTCTTGCTCTCCCTCTATTTTGGAAGTGGCGGGAAATTGAATACCAATGGCGCGCAAATCGCCCTTCCGCTAGAGAACGATCAAAGTTACACTTGTTTTCTTTGGATGGCAAATGAAGCCAAAAGCTACTGGTGATTGGAAGGGTGGCGTTATTCATGGTGGCATTTGGCATAACTTATTGATAAAGAATGGTAATCACACGTCATTACAATATACGTAAGTACTGATTTCTAGTACTAAATCTACAAGCCTACATACTCAATTGATATTTATGTCGAGGGAGACGAAAATGAAGTCAGATATTTTTCTAGAAATGATTAAAAAATATACAATTGCTTGGAGAAAGTGGAGCGGAATGATCGTTCAATATTAACGCAATAGACCTGGGGAAAATGCGGCCCGAAGGACATTTTTGTGCAGCCCATTGTACAGTAAATTGTTGAGATTCTGTAGAGAATCACTTATTTTTTCATATTCGAATTCCTTTTCACGATAATAAATATTTTTTAACTAAAAGATATATTTTATTTGCGACTCACCGTTCATTTTAAATTCCTAATGTGACTTTTCAGACAAAATATTTGCCCAGACCTCCACTAGAGGAACATTGGGAAAATTTATTTATTGAAAATCTATTTGCTTCATATTTTATAATTTAAAAAGTATCGTACTGGACATTGCCTACTGTTAAAAAATGTAGTAAGAGGTGAATAAAATAATACATTATAGCATTTTTTATAACAAATGTTTCTGAGAAAGCAGTTAGTTGCCTTAATTAAAAAAACTCGTTTTATAAATATCATTGTAATTTTCGTAGATACTTAAAATTTACAATTTTCAAAAAAAAAACTTTTTCAGATTCCACAGTGTCCTGGCTTCATATTTACCTGACAGCCATTTCGAGTGGGCGAATTATTTTATATGCTGGCCAATCCCTAAAAGGAATTTACAGGAGCTTAGATACTTTCAGGTTAACCAAAAAGCTTGAATCTCAATTCGTTTCGTTGAAAGTTGGTAAGCATGTTAGACGAAACCTGAATGCGACGGCTGCGACACACACGCTCACAGAATAACAATTAGCTCTCCAAAATCTCCAAGCTGCCAGAATAATGGAATTCTGAAGTTCTCTTTCTTCGGTGGATTCATTTGAAGCATTAAAGTATAATAATTTAAAATGATAATAAATCATTTATCATATCGAATCTAAATACCCAGTTATAACTAGAATAAAAAGTATTATTAGTTCATGGCTAATTCAAAATCATGCCATCGCTAGAAGTATACGTTTTTTGACTTTATAAGGAATTTTGTTCACCATTATACACTAACACAGAAGAGAAAAACAACATATTAATATATTTACTATGACGTTTTTGGTTTGATTTACATGAAATGAAGGTATAATGTAATAATTCTAGTTTATAAGAAAAATATGATGCAAGGGTATCAAACAATCAAACACATACTTTTAATTACATAATATATTTAGCTTGGAATACGGAAAGGTATAATAAGATGAGCTTATCATAATATTGCAAGGACAGGTGATGTATTGATGCTGGTTTGTTTATGAAGTAGGATAATTCTGGGAATGTAATTGTTTGTTTGTTTGTCCTCTATGCATTCCTTTACTATTCATCCGATTTCGATGAAACTATGGTGAGTTGTTGTAGGCACACGCGTGTAGGTTTCTGAATAAAAAAAATTTAAAATCTAGAATGTAAAAAAAATCTAAAAACAAGAATCAACTACGTACAGACAGCGACATCTCGGAAAAATCTTCTGATTTATTCATGTACGCACCAGACTGACAAAAAATATTGTGTATCCAAAATACAAAAGCATTTCAATAAACAGGATTAAAACACAAACCCTTTCTTTCTTTCAGTGACATTGCAACGCTTGCCGAATACTCACTAGTATGTTATAATGTTAAGTACATAATATAATTAATTTAAACATAAACGTATCATTCAAGTAAAGACATCGCAGTAGTTAGCTATATTAATGTATCATCGGCCAGTATTACCACCGTCAAGATGCCACCATTCATCGCCGTCATCATTCACCACCGTCAATAAACAACACACCACAACATCAGTTCTCCTGATATAAAAAAGATACGGGGCCTAGCCTCGGATCCTCAAACTTGATGAAAGGCACACATCATCATCACCATCTTATAAATAAATCCATTTGATGTCATATTATTCACAAGGTACCAACAAGTAGCACAACCGAAAGAAATACACGAATTGATGAGTGAGTGTTTTTAGTTTTAGTTTTATACTCGAATGCCTTGACTGTAGTTACAAATTATGCCGTTAGCCTAAAAAGAATTTAATCATTCAAGAAAATAAATTTAAATTTGAATAATAATTGTTGAGTATGTAGTATATATAACTTAGAGAACACTTTCAATAATGAATTTGCGAAGTATTGGAAAACTTAATTGAACTAGATACTATAATGTGCAAAGAGTACTTATAATATGTAAGTATTACCTGAAGCAGTGCTAATAATACTGCATTTAATGCTAGAAATATCCATGCCGTTTTTGTAAAATTCACAGTATTTTCTTTTTTATTGACTAGTTAACTAGACTAAGATCTACCCGCAAACCTATAAACAAGTGCTTACGATCCTGAAAATGCTTAGAGTGGCTAAAGACTTAAGTTGGGGCAGACAGGCTTCGGCAAACAGTTTTCTGATTACATCTGGAAACACCCTCACGTATTCACTTAACCGCAGCTTAACGGCTGGACAAATCAACGCATACCACAGGGGTTGGTTTTCACTACTAACTGAGTATTCCTACTGAAATAACAGTGATCTTCATGGTGGTTTTCGTCAGAATGAGTACGTACATGATAAATATCTAATTGCTTAGACTTAAACCTACTTTATTGTTCAATAAGGGTAGATTTACATCACTTTCTTTTTTACATATCTATCGTTCACCTTTACAGAGATTTTTAGTGCAAATGCGTCAACCTTATCGTAGATTAATTTGTCAACATTAAAGTCGTCAAAACAATGCAAAGAAGAATATAAATACATAATAAAATATTTTTTTCATGTATTTATGTGAAAAACCGTTACTAGAGGGAAAATCATGATTATTGTCTTTTGTCAGTATTATTTTTTGCTTATCACTATTGCTACGCAAAGAGAAATCACAGACGATAAAAAAACACAAAACATGAATAAGCTGTGTTTAATTTTATCCAATTATAAATTACATATACCGTGTACCTATTTATGTAATAGTAGTGAGTACCCAGCATGCGTTGCAATGCCACTCAAAGAAAGAAAGGGTTTGTGTTTTAATTCTGTTTTTGAATTAGATGTCTGCAATGGCAGAAATTTCATAAAATTACCCGGTCCGAGCCGGTCATCTTCAGGCCCGGCCCTCACCTGAGTCTCAATATCACACTTGTTACCCGAACCCGACCCGAAGCCCAGATTTATTTTTCTCATTCCGAAAAAAGCCCGATTTATTTTTTAATATAGTATTTCATTTATACTTTTTAAACAATATGTGTTATTGTTTCCATATTTCCAACGATATTCATAGCACAGAAATAAATTATTTAAGTTATGAAAACTATTACCTTATGGCTTACTCATGACCCGAACATAGTACGAAATATTTTTCTTAATTTAAATTCCTTACCCGGGCCCGGCCCGAGCCCGAATCTGAATTGTCTTTTTCAGCCAGAGCCCGGACCCGTGAAGACCTCTATTTTGGATTTACAAAATTTTTTTTGTTTCCGTCTGGTTCAGAGATGTCGCTTATTGTACGTATTTGATTCTTTTTTCAGATTCTAGATTTTTTTTTAAAACCTTCACGGGTGTGCGCACAACAACCTACCAAACTTTGATCGAAATCAGATGAATGGTAAAGGGATGCATAGAGGACAAACAAACAAACAAACAAACGAATATTTATTTTTATGTATAGATATATAATACATCCAACAAAAATATATTTAACATCAGCATGAGTGATTTTTAGCTGCTTGCCTGACTCTGAGAAGTTTTCCATATTTGTTTTCTTTTCGGAACAACCTTAAAACAAAATGTTTTTTTTTTGAATACACAACAAGGAAGAATTGCTTTTGAAGTAATGCGTGCCGAATCTAGTAGAGCGGGTGTAGTAATTTTATTTATACGACATTTTTAGTATCATAATCTAGAGTTAATTTAAATGACGTAAAATCGTTTATTAAGTAAATGATTTATGATGTCAGATTTGATTTTGTATTTTAGTTTTTCTGATAAATTATTTTCACCATTACACGCCACTGGAATTATATATAAGGTTGTGTCAATTGAAGCTATCCTATTTTAATAAGTGGACAAGTAGTTAAATCTGTACACAGGTCAAATAAACAGATAATTGTATGCAATTAACAACGACCTAAACATTACTTTATCATAAGTTCCCATCTCGCACAAATATGAAACAAACCACCCACACAAACATAGTAATAGGGTTCAACCAATCTCTTATTTCTATCAAGAATGTTCATGTTATCGTTGAATAATTTGTGATCAGTTAACAGGAAATATTAATCTACATAATATACTATGTCAGTCAAGTTATACAATAACATTAATATGAAACTATGAAAAATCAATTCCTTGATTAAAAGAAATATTTAAATTCAATGCATTCTAAGAACTATTAAACTAAATATAAAATTGACATAACTTAGCCTAAAGATGCTAAGTATAAAAGTAGTCATGCTTATTAACATAGTTTAATTTAGAATACTATATTTATATTTTTATTAATTATTGTAAACAAAGCAACACTCGGCGTTGCAGATTACTGATAGCGCCAACGAGCCATGTTTTTCACAACTGACTATGAAAAAATGAAAAAGATAGTATCGACATCAAATTTTTCAATTTAAAAACAATGAGCTCATATCTGAATATTTCATCTCTCTAAGCAATGTAAGCCCTTGCAACTGGTATCTTATATGACCAATGTGCATATTTTTTTAAATTATGGTTAGGGTTTCAGCAAAAAAGATAATATAAATCATGAGTATTTAATTATACAGTTTTGAGAACTTAGAATAAAAGAAAAACTCTTTGATATCGAAGTTCCGGAAGATTTATTTTGGTAGTACTCATTTAATGAGTTATGAAGTAATGCGGTATGAGTAATATTAAGGTATTATTTTGCATGAAACTAAATAATAGTATTTGTCAGAAAAGAGAAAAACTTTACTAATCTGATAACTGTTGAAAATATAAATAATATCAGATTATACATTGAAGTGAATATTAATTGTATTCAAAATAAAATAAATGGTAATAAAAGATCGGTGCTTCAAAACCTAATAATAAATAGATATGAAATAACGTCTGCCGCCACAGAAGCGATGTTTATACTAATTCGCATTTACTTTGATACCGCATTCAAACATTTCGAGAAAAACATCTTTCGATTATGCTTAGTCCATCAATTTTTATGCTAAGAACTAAAATGAAAAGCGTACCGCACTCAAAACGAAACAAATCGTCCTTACAGAAATCCAGCATATGACGAGATCGTTCCTACCGCAACATCTATTTTGAATTTCGAATTCTATTTCTGGCTCTCTCACTTTTTGAATGTATCTCATGACAGGTGATTTGATTGAATGGTCCGTACAAAAAAATGTAACATTTAATACATTTTATTTTCACGCCATAATTTGAGCATACATATCGATAAAAATACATTAACACCACGTACGCCAGGTCTGTCGCAGGGTGATCAACACCGTTGTCTATGGTTACGGGGCAGTGAGAAAAGTTTCATAAATAGATTGTTTAATGAATTTATGAATATGTGTTCGAAGGCATGGATATATATATGTGATGTTTCAATTTCCTCCCACCTATTCAATCCTAAAAAAGGGGCATAGCGAGAACGACGAGATAACCATTACCACCAGTGCTATCCTAGCCCTATTCTTACTCTCAAAAAATTTAAGAAAAATATTTCGTTCTATGTTCGGGTCATGAGCAAGCCATAAAGCTATAATTTTCATAACTTAAATAATTTATTTCACATGTGCTATGAATATAGTTGGAAATATGGAAACAATATTGAGATTTTGTACACTTCCATGTATTTTGACACTAACGACCCGGGTTTCGCCTTTCGGCATCTTCAGGCATTCGAGCGCACGAATGGCTGAAGATGCCGAAAGGCGAAAACCGGGTCGTCAGTGACAAAATACACGGAAGTGTACAAAATCTCAATAATCCAAATAACATATATTGTTTGAAAAGTATAAATGAATTACTATATTAAAAAATAAACCGGGCTTTTTTCGGGATGAGAACAATAAATCTGGGCTTTGGAACGGGTTCGGGTAACAAGTGTGATATTGAGATTCGGGCTCGGGCCGGGACGGGCCTGAAGATGACGGGTTGAGACCGGGTAATTTTATGAAATTCCACCGCGTGTAGACCTCTAATCCAAAAGCACTCCAATAAACAAATTAAAACAAAAACCCTTCCTTTCTTTGAGTGGCATTAAAACGCATGCCGGGTACTCACTAGCTTAGTATATTTATAATTTATTATGAATAGTCATAGAACTGATCGTTAATAATTATAGTTTGTTTATAGATACGGCGCCTTCTTGGAAATGCTCTTATGAATAAAAAAAATACCGTACGATACTTAATATGGTATGGCGTAGATGCTCACATCGTAGATGACTATAATAAAATATGGTCGTCAAAAAAACGGAAGTTCCAAACGCCTGTCGTAGAGCATAGCGTAGAGATGGAGAGGCGTCAGAGCGAGAGATGTACCCATGTTATATTTCGCTCTGCGGGCAAATCGGCTTTTTGTTATCTTTTCTTGCCATTCTGCTCGGAGTTCTCTCCCATAACATAATAACATTGGCCCGCAATAAAAAGATGGGGAAGAGGGATACTTCTAGCTCCTAGCTGCTGCCTGTCTATTCTAAGACACTGTAAAAAAACCTCGTGAGAGAAATATATCTCCTGTACGCTGAAGTAAATAATACTAAGGATGATTAAGCTTTCTGAGATGATGAAGCAACAATAACGCTAGTGGATTAAATGTAAATACGTACATCCTAAAAATATTATTTATATAAGTATACTTCATAGAATAAGATCAATTCGGAATGATTATTTTAAGCTAATTAATTTGTTTTGGTCGTTAAGTTGGTAATTTTGAAGTCGCATAAACGTCATTTTTATTGTGAAAAATAGGAATTATTGTTTGTTTGAATGTTTTTGATAGACGTGTTATAATTTAATAATTTTACAACATAAGCATTCAAAAATAATTTCATTGAACTCTATCTAGGGTTTGAGTTCAGGAATGAAACTTTTACACATTGATTTTCAACCGATTTACAGATTTTGACCCAAAGGCATAGACGTATGTGATGTTTACAACCATTCCCACCCGCAAGAAATTCTAATACCAAGATTCTGATTTCGGTTGTTTTTACAACACCAAAGAAGGGTTTTGAAAATAAGATATACCATATACCGGTATTTTAATCATGTATTAGTAAAATTGTCCCTGATGAGTTTGAATCGTTCAAATTTTGTACATTTCCATACACTTCATCACTAACGACCCGGGTTTCACCCTTTGACGGATTAACTCCAACTGAGTTCAAGTTCATCCGTGTATTTGAACGCCTGAAAGTGCCAAAAGGCAAAACCTGGGTCGTTAATGATAAAAAGTTAATAAAATGTACAAAATTTGAACGATCCGAACTTGATATTGAAATCCCATCAAACGCCCTCAGCCGATATTCTAAATGATCGTAATGAGCTTAAAAAAATGGATTTGAAAATATGCATTGGATATTAATGTACAATTATTTGACTGAAAGACTGACTTATGCTAAGTTCTCATCAAACAAATTCTGCTGAGATAAATTCCAACCGAAGTCCATATGCTCCGCATTGTAAGCAAAAATGGTTGAAAAATATGTGAAAATATGTTAAGTTCATTTTTAATTTGCAATATTGCATTGTTTCTGTTAATCCCGAATCAAACAAGTTTGTGAATGGATACGAACTTAATAATTGAGTTTTGTCCCACGAATAAATGAAAAACGAAGTATTTTTTCAAATATGTGGTACAAGTGCTCTTTGCGAAACAATAGCTTTGAGTATTGGACAAAACCGAACGCAACTCACCCCATTCATTTGAGTGTCGAACAGCTAACTGTGCAGTCTTTCCACTAATTCTATTGGAAGTTTTATGATCGATACTCGACTCTTTGTGGAAGTGCAGTTTCGCATAAGGAACATACTTGACGCTATAATGCATGCAGCTTGAAAACCACATTGACGGTAATATTATAAACAATTAACATCTTCATCGTGGTAAATCCGGAGAGAAAATATTAAAACTTTTGAGTTTCCCACAGAAATATATTTATTTTGAGTTTATGCCTCAATAAGATTATGAGAAGCTATATAATTCTACAAAGCTTCTCAAATAAATATGCTTAAGGTGTTACCTTCTAATATTTTTTCTTTCTACAATAATAATTATCTTAAATAATTCAATATGGTTATTTTCTTAAAATATGTGTAATTTCTTAACGCAAAAATATTGAATTATCATTAAATAATTGGTACATTATATTCCTTCGTTTTGTCTGTTATTTTAATTTTAAAATCTAATCAATTTATTTCGGTTTATACCAAATTATTTAGCAAACTGGATTATAATGTTTTATTATGTCTTACACAGGAATAAGAGTCAATGTCACGGTAAAGAATATTTTTCAAATACGAGAGTTACACTTATTAAACCATCTGTATTTTTATTAATGCAGTGTGCGTTATATATTTTTGTTGTTAAATGAAACTCTGATATATTTGATAAAGTTTTATTTCTGCTTGAAGAAATCCAATCTCCAATTTTATTCGATTAAATATGTACTTGTTAATATTGTCGGAGGCGACTGAGAACTGATATGATCTTAAATTGATACTTTTTTATATGGTGCACTATGAATCATAAAAAAGTTAGCCCAGATTATAACAGATACAGTGTGGATGGCGATGCTTTTGATTTCGGCATCATATTTTCATCTTCTAAAACTAAGGCCATTGAAAAACCTACGCTTGAGTACTGATGATTCTACACATTTTTTTATGCACGTATTATAGCATAACAGTTGTAAAGATAATACAACAAACGACTTAAACATTATGATATGGCACTTTGACTATTTTTTACTGTAAATTCAGTTAGTTTGATTGGATATTCATATTATTTTAGTTATTAAAAAGTCGTCTATTTTTGAGTTATTAAAATTTATATAATATATATCAACAAACTAACAACACAATCCATTACACATTCATGCCTATTTGTTTTTCATTTATTTATAAAATTACTTGAACTTTTAAGCCATATTAAGCCAGTAATAATTATTCTTGGGTACACCTTATGGAGTTGAAATCTCGCCATTTTTTTCGTCTCGGGCACACCAAGCCATAGAAGTTATGTGTTGGTAAAATAATCTAAAAAGTATTTTCGAATATGTTCGACACATCCACTGACTATGAGACTTTATCAAAAAAGGAACTATGAAAACCAAAGTTAGGATAAAAAATAAGAAAATAATGAATAGAATAGGCAAAATACATAATGTTCGCATTTTCTAAACATACACTCTTATACAAAGTAAAGATTATATTATCACAGCAAACGTTCATGACGAGATATTAAACATTTTTTTAAACATGATAGATAAGATAGCACAGAAAATCAATTGCAATTATATTTAAATATATCAGATTACAAAAAAAAACATGCCGTTTGACCTTACGAGATTTGGTATGAGGGATATTTAGACCACACTGTGGTTGCAGTACTTGTGCCGCCTCGTTGTTTTAATGCCCCTGTCGAAACAAATGCTATCGTTCCCATGGTGACAATCTATTTTATTAATATTTTTTGGTGTAGCATTAAAACCTTTATCTGATTATTTTTTACGTCAGGGTAGAATTGGGATTTTTTTTAATAAAAAGGAAAAATGATGTACTTAAAATATTTTTTGTACATTTCAGTAATGTTATGCAAAGTGCATTTTATATTTTAAAACCATGAAATCATGCTTATTTTTGAATTAAAACTGAAGAATGAATAAGTAACTCAAATAGGTAAAGTTTTACGATCATTAAAGAAAAGTCTGTTTCTCATTATGTGAATATTTATGATTTGTTATTAGTTAAATAGGATTTAAAAACAGAGATCAACTGATTTTTCAAACAGGTACTGATAATGTTACAAAATTGTGGAGTAAATACTGAAAATTGTGTTTGATTGTTATGGGTATAATGTTTTTCAACTAAGGAGTGACCACCTGTCAACGTCGGAATGTTGTTATTTGAATATGATGCTATGTAATAGTAGAAAATATAATTATTTTTTTCCATGTCCGCTCCCAACGAGGAGCATATGGTCTCCTAATAGAGGTATCTCAACAGATTCTTTTTCTATGAGAACTATTTGTTAATCAGTTGCTCAACCTCTCTTTTTTTTAATATAAGGACAGGGCTAGTGGTTGGCTAATCGCTCTCGCTATGACCAGTGAGGGTCAGATGGGTGGGTGAGGAAGGAGTTTTAAACATCACAAACACTCAGATTACGAACAGAAATCCATACATCAATTGAAAGAGCAATTTATGAAAACTGTCCGCACCGGGAATTGAACCCAAGCAATCGGTAGCCGTAGCCAACGACGCTAAAAACTGCGCAACGGAAGTCGACAGAAAATACTAAATTCAATATTATTATAATATAATGGTTGGGCGTGTGGCAATGGAAGTACGTTCAGAATTCAGGAATTTTTTAATAATTATATAATTTTTAATTTCCAAATATCTTTGATTTAATATGCTTCCATTTTGCCTCTATTCTGTGTTGTTTGAAAGAGATCCCCTGCCAACATAACGGGGCAAAAACAGTGGTTTTCCCGCCAAAGCAGTAAGTAACATAACCTCAACATAGCAGACCAAGAAGAAGCGCGATGTCCGTAAAACGGAAATCCTCCCCGCGAACACTTGCACTGATCTCCCGCCATCTCACTCTTTCAACAGCAGCTTAATCGCATTTGAGTGATTGCCGTCTCTCTTGCTCACGCCGTGTTGAATCGGCTCAGAGGGCAACATGGCGGAAAATTGTATTCGACGCCAATGGAAGCTTTTGAGCTGGATTACAATGTTATTGTGTTTTTTAACACTTATTTCGAGTACAGTTTTTAACAGTACAAAGTATGGCAATATAAACTGTGTGGTCACATTGCGTTTTTGCGGATTTAATTTACGTTTTGAAACAGAAATAAAATTTTCACGGAATTATAATTGAATATCAAAAGATTTTTGTACATGTATTGTAAGTGTAAAGTGTGATGACACAAAATTGATAGTCAGATTTGTGTGATTTAAAAACAAATTGCTACAGAAAGTGCTTAGGTGAACGGAAAATCACATTTCTAATTAATCACTTAGAACTTAGTCACTAACACATCAAATAAATCCAAAGGTTTGGTGTCCAAATAGTGAGAATAGTAATAAATGATGTCACATACGTGAAAGAATAAGAAGTTTTAATACATCATAATATCAAAGTAGAGTGAAGTTCGAATTTTGTCTTTCATACTTGACTCCGGGTTAACCTAATATTGTTCCCCTTAACAAAATCATCTGTCCTTTCATATCACTTACAGCCTGAGAGGAAACGGGAATTTTTTAACGTGCAATCACCACGTTTTTCGTAATACTATATCTTCAAAATTCACAATTATTTGTTTCAAAAAATTTTCACAACCATAATGATTTTCACATTTTTAAAATCTATTTATAATATATAATTCGTCAACCCAATTTCTGAAAAAAATGTTGAGAAGATATGATGAAAAAAAATATATTGTATATATTTATAATTATTTCTTTATTCAAAAAAACTCGACTGATTCTGATCACATTTGTAGCTTAATCAATAAATAAATTTAAAACGCAGATTTTTATATGAAATTGCAAGTATTAAAAGATTACGTTTCATATAAAAATATTCCAGATTATTCTGTTCATACTACGTAAACGTTGGACATGCAGTGGAACTCCGATCTATCGTTCCCGCATTTAACGTTTTTTTAGGGGCCTTTAAGAAATGAAAAATCGGGCATCTACTGTATTTATAATATTATTTGAAGCTTTGGAAAACCCCACTATGGCATAAATTACGAAAACATAATTCGACAAACATTTTTTTTATTTATGAATAATATTGTATTATAAAACAAATTGTAGTTTTCTTATTTAGTACTTCTTTTTATATATCTACAATTGTGTTCAGTTTGGTTACTTGGTACAGTTTGTTTCAAGTAAATTATTTCAAGTTTCATTTTACCTGCGCCTTTTCCGAATGTTGTGCCACCTAGGAATAATATTTTTTTATGTTTACGACATTACTAACCTATAATTTTTTAATTTGAATTGGCACTGAGAATTGCAACGGTGATTATGACGTAAATCATTATAAATGAAGTATAAATATTTTGACGGTTAAAAGAATATCACCTTACTATAAATGCATGTTTGAAAGGCTTAAGTTTGAGTACGTACACTTGTAATAACGTCCTTTAGAGTAGCGATCGCCAACCAGTGGTCCGCGAGAAAATTTTGGTGGTTCATTAAGTTATTGCAGTAACGTAATTGGAGTCAAGGATCCACACACTTATTTCAAACGCGCAGTAGTGAATATAGCTCTTATTAATTTGGTATAATTAAATAAGTGTAAATACCACTTCATATAAAAAAAAATGTATCTTTGATGATCTATATTTATTATATTTTTTAAGAAAAAACCATGTTAGTGTTAGACGAGATAAAAATAATGCGCGATCGGTAATTCGTGATGAAGGTTGCGGACAGCTACTTTAAAGTAATATCTATAAATATATATAGAAGTATTTTTACACTTGTCATAAATCGTGAAAATACCTAATTTTAGAAAAGATAGATCGACCGACGATCGAAATCAATCAGTTTATATATAATTAATGTTGTAATTAAATTTTGTCTGCTATAAATCAACGGTAAAATAATTTTACAAAAGAAATTGAATTTTGATAGCCACACTAAAAAAGGCTTACTACACATTTATCAAAAATATGATTGCAGTTTTTTAGATGTCTAGTTTTGCCACTAAAGCAAAACGAGAAGGTTCTTTTGGCCGTAATCTCCCGAGGGTATTTTGTTCAATATATGACACTTTTAAATTCCATTACCGGACGAAGCAATATTATCTTTACGAGGTGGGGACAGATTTTTTCCTCTCGCCTCGCAAAAAATATATTTTATACGTCGTAAATTGTTCAGGTGTTAATCATCTGCATAAAATTCAATATATGAATTGCGAAATAACGGTAATGTTAATAACCGAGATATTATGAGTTTATAATGAATCACACTCTGTAGTACAAATTTCAAAATTAACATCGATTTCCTTCAGAATCGACTTTACAAAATAAATGAAAAATGTCAAAAACGGTGCACAATGTTGAAATTGAAATTTTGAATCTGATTATTTTGTGTGAACAAAAACAAATATGTTTCATTGTGTTACAAAAAAATTTCTTTTTTTGTAATATATTTTTTTGTCTATAAAAACTCTTATTGAAAGGTTAATATTTTTTTTTGTAAAATATTATGATAAAGTATGCTTTAAATATATTCAATTCAATTTGGTAGCAGGGAGTGTGCTTACTTGAAATTTATAGAAATATTATTTTTCATTTGATCTATTCGTATGAAAATAGAAGGTTTTGTCACGCTTTATTAATTTAATAATGTGCTGAAAAATATCCAAAATATTATTTTATAATTATGAAAATGTAGGATTGTGTTTTAATGATGATGAATTTTAAAATATTCATCATCTCACCATACTAATAGGATAAATCTATCAGCAGAGCAAAGAATCATACGAGGGTAAAGGACCCTTGTCCTAGCAAATACGTTACTATGCGGTGACAATGGCCCCGGCAATTAATCACGGGCTTATCACTCGCTAAACCGGATTTAAATAGATAACTAGTTAAATTAATCCGATTTGGTGTCGCTGTGTGCGGATAGGTGGTGTGTGTTTATACGGTGTGAATTGTGAATAATGGCGTTGGGACAGTAGTGGTGTCGACCGTACGGGCCACAAGATAGTGTCATAAATGCACTCATATGTTGGACGAATATGGGCAAAGGAGAATACAGTCCTGTCAACAACAATGGAAGCAAAGATTAATCGACGAATTCAACTTTTAAAACTGCTAAATACTTGCTCAAATTTTTAATAATAAAAAAATTTCTTACTAAATGTTCCAATAATTTTTATTTTGTATTAAAAATATTGTTTGGGACTGAATCAAAGAAATGCCTAGCTTCCACGTCCGAAATTGACAAAAATTGTTGGAGACAGTATTGCACAAGCGTTACAAAACAAAAACCATGTTTTTTTAATGGTAATATTGTTTTATGCTTTTTCTTATATTGTTAAGTAAGAATTTTTAATTAAAAACAATGGGATAGAAAGAAATGAAAGAATGAACTGACATTTTTATTGAGATAATCGAATAATTATCCAATTGTTTTATTTCAATTAAACTTTTTTTTTTAAAAACTGATAAATGTACGACAAAAATTACATTGTATGTGCGTTAAATAGAGTATGATAAAACTGCATAAATGAAATCGCGTCCAGAAGTCACATTTTTTTGACGTTTTTTTTATACTATGTATTATCTACATCACTAAGTCACAAACAAAAATGCACATTTAAAATTTCGCATGAAAGAATACATTCAGATCTTTTATATAACCATTTTGTGTATAAGATTCGATCAATTTAAAATATCTTGCATCTATTTGTATTCCAGGATATGATAAAATCACATTTTTCTCAAATTCACATTCAGCGGACTTAACGACGTTTGATAACAGTCAACACAAACAATGATGAAATTCTACTAAGCTATTAGAACTATATGTAAAACATTTTTACTAGATAACATTTTTTTTTCAAATTATCCCACAACTCCAATTTACGTCGTTGTACGCTTTAATTTATAACAATCTCACCAATACCTCCTGAAATCCATCAAACAGCTTCGTCCCACCGAACCTCAAGCTTAAACAAATCAACACCGTAAAATAGAATCTACGTCCCGTTCTGTAAGGTGTACAACTCAATACATAGTTGTGTGTGAGATACGATAAATCTCATTAGTATAGCCGGTGTCCATGTTCTGAAATTGTCTTGTTTGCACGTGAGATGAAGTGTGATAATAGTTATAATTGCATCAATATACTGATAATGTCATACTTGGTTAGCGTATAATAATGAAGTCTATACTATAAATTAACACCTACACTATATATGTGTTGTATACTACAGAATGTTAAAGATATTTACAATGTTTGATTATACTCTTACTGGCAAAAAGCGTTATGTCGAAAATTCGAGTTTTGAGCAATTTATGTGAGTAAAAAAAACCACGTAACTATCAAATTTATATTAATATTACACTTAAAATACTGGAATAATAAAAAATGGGCTTAAAATATTTAATTATGTAGAACATTGTATGTGTAGCACAACAATGATTTTGTTATAATTAATCAAATAATAAAATAAAAGTTTAGAATTCTTTTATACAAAAGAAAGAGAGATGTGACACACAAAACCCTGTTGTGGAGCACATTAAAAACTGTAATGGAAAGCGTTATCTTAGAAAGCTATTATGCAAAACGTTTTTATCATTTTTATCATCGTTTTTACCCTTGCTGAAAAATTGCAATATGTCGTTAAAGTTTTTATGATTAATGAAGTGCCCAGTAACGTAGACCTGAAGGCTGTTTTTTGATATTATTGTTTTAATCACCTAACGAGAATTATGACAAGAAATCAATGTTTTTATTTTCAAACGTTTATACGTTTAATATAAATATATACAGATAGGAAGTAAAAACAGCCACAGTTATTACTTGTTACTGTATAGTATTAATGTAATTAGTTAATGAAAAAGTGACATAATAATATATAATGGATTTCTTTCAATACGTATCTGTAAGGTAATGCTGTTTAACTCAATTACATATTTAAGTGTTAGATTCATAGTTTGTGTGTGAATATAATGAGAATGATAATTCACAAAATAATAATTGGTATATATTCCACATTCAAAATTTGTGTATTTGTTCGAAATAATATTGTTGATTGGTTTGGCTTGAATACTTTGTTAACTTTAACAATTTTAAAATTACAGCTTTTATCACGCTTTTAAGGTGTCAATTCTTCGTGGAAAAAATGAATAAAATATTACAGCTTTTAGTTAAAAATTATTTACAAATGATTTTTTTTCCTCTTTACCGAATACCACAAAGTATTAAATCATTGCTACGAAAATCGCAACTGAATATGGTAATAATGGTTATACTTACTTGGATAATTTTTTTTTGCTAAATAACATATCTTTATGATTTTTTGGCAATTTAGTGGTTGATGTAGATGTTTTAAGAATAATATATTAACAAGTTAAAAGAGTATTTAAAAATTTGAAACGGAAACAACCCTCAAGAAGTTATTTTACCTAGAAGGGGTAGGCACAGCGTCTCTCCTCGCCTTCCGCAGTGAGTGCCATTCAAAACAATATCACAATCTTGTTTCTGGCTCATTTACCTTAATTAGTTATACAACTTCCCTTGAAAGAGTTAAACGTCAACTGAAACGAGCGACATGGAAATATTTATGTTCTGCCCTGCCCACCTCAACGTTTTAGATTGATCTCTGTAAATAAAGCACTGCATCTTTTTTCTGCTTTAATGAAATTGTGTATTGTTTTACTAAGATACTTTAGTCATCCTGCAAAGGTTTCACAGACGTGGCAAAAAATAAAACCAATAATACTTTCTGTCAAATTTTAGCCACGTACTTTGAAATGTTTTGTCCAACTAACTTGAAGCATATAAATATTTTATCCAGGCCGTTATTTATATAATTTATTGAAAAAGTCTATTTATTTTATTGCAGGTTCGGGAAAAATCCTTTTAGTCAGAAGTGTCACATTTAAAATTCAAAATGAACGGCGGACTGCAAGCACAATACTATTATTAGAAAAAAATACTTTATACCGTGATAATAATGAGTGATTTTCTTATAACAAACTATTTATTGATGACATAATGGTCCGCACAAAAAATACGTGTAGAGTTGTATGTGGCATGCTGTCGTAGTTTGCCCAAGTCTGCTTTATTGAAATTCATACCATTTCATTTTATTTACTTTTACTGATGAAGTAAAAAAGATTTGTGTAACGCCTTACTATATCTACTCCCAATATGAACTATTATGGATAATTTTATAGAACTTCAACACTAACAAGTCATAACCCAATCGCTCAACATCTCTCTTAGGAGAAGGGAAGGAAAAAAAGGTTAGAGTTGGGAAATGACTAATTATCCATATTAATAAAAATGTATTTTTTAAAATACTTATATAAATATTTATCGCATCGATAAAAATATCCATTACTTCATTACCCGTTAAATTATTGCAAACAATATTTGATTTTTCAAATAACATCGAATATACTGCGCTACTAAAAGAAACTTTGGGCGAAAGCATTTAAGCTCCAACAAGTATTAACATATCTGTCCGCTAAGTAGTGATGCACGGCGCTACGGTCGGGGGAGCGGAGAACTGTGAATGCTAAATGAAAATTTATGACGTTTAAGATTTGATTGTTCGCACCATGAGCGACCGTGGGGCTTTTGTTAACGCTTGCTGTTGATTGTGATATCATATTAATATTTAGAGAATTATTTGAACGCTGTCGCTGCCTCGCAATATGGTGATTGCCAAAAACTGTATTGTAGATACCTAATTCAACATTTATATTATTAATAATATTGCTGAAGTCAATGAATTGTATTGATATTGTCATTTGCCCAGACGTCAATTTTGGATTTAAATAATAAATAGTTTAGCTATTTTCACTATATGTGTACAAAACTGTAATTGCCACAATAAGTAAACTGAGAAATGGTCGTATTTAAAGTATTTTTGATACAAATTAGGCGTTTTGTGAAAAAATCAATTGAATAATACTAAATGGAGAAGGTTTAAACACCTTCACCTAAGCGTGAGCTAGGAAACGTTTTTAAGCATTTTCAGCATATTGATAATAATGACTAGGGCATCCAATCCCGAACCCTTTTTACGATTCCGGGATTTCGGGATTCAGAATTTCTCAATTCCGGGATTGGTCATTAAGTTTAATTTCATTTGTTAAATTGTACATTTAAAATTTAATTTGTGTCCATTATTACTTCAATTGGCATTAATATATGATTAAATATTTTCATGACAAAAAAAGAGAAAAATATTTGAAAAAAGACAACGATCAAAATAACTTTATTTTATTTACTGCATTATTATGGTAGGTTTTACCAAATTTATCTAAAAAGAGGACATGTCCTTCAATTTGAGATATTGCCCTTCATTCATTTAAGAAGCGGTCTTAATTTGTCCCCCATTTAAAATTATTTAAAAACGGCTGTTAGGAAATATGAGCAGGAAGGAGACTACAATATTTTCATTTTAATTCTATAGGTTTTTTTAAAAAAGCTATGTATGTACATGAAAAAACTTAAGTACACGTTGTAGTTGATCAGGAAGTTTTGATTTGATAGATTATTTTTAGCATTTACAGTGAATCCCGAAATCCCGGGATTGACTGAATCTCAATCCCGGGATTACGGGATTGAATAATTGAAAATATTTTTTAACATAAAATATTGAAATTGACAATTATGTTATTCGATTGGATTTTTCACACCGTCCGCATCTTCCACCATTGATTTAAGACTTTATAATTTATGCCATTCTAATACAGTTTAATATTTTAGATTGATTAAATAAAGTATACTAAAGCTTTTAACGATCTATACATTTTAATTTGTTCGTATTCAAGATAAAATTTATTCATTTACATGTCAAATTTGTGACAATGGAAACATTCTTCTCTCTTGAAAAGAGTATAATAATTCTTCTCCCATTTCGAGTGTATGATAAAGGAACTGATGCGAACTCGCGAGAGAATCTTGCAAAGAGAATGATTTACTCACTTCTCATTAAACTTGTTCCCGGCTAAATACTTAGTTTGCTCAATAGAACTTGAAATCTTGCCTTAAAACAATGAACAGTACGCGCCTTTGGTAGACCTACTTAGTGATTACGCTCGGGACCCACTAACTTTCTAAAGAAAATTTATATGAATTTAGCTAGAAAGTAATGTGGTAATTAAATAAATAAACAGTAATTTCTTTAATATTTCATGATATAAAATATGCGAAATTATTATTGTATTAGAAGTGTTTCTCTATTGTTCTATTCAACAAAATTGATTACTGCAAAAAATCCAATATCAAAATTTTTATGCTTTGGCAATTTAAAAAATCAGACACAAATTATAAAGAAATTAATCATGACCAGTTTAACGCTTACGACTAGCAAAAGTGATCCTGATCGTTAACAAATGTGGAAGTAGTACAAATCAAATTGTGTTTTATTTTTAAAAATATAATGCAAATATAATTGACAGTTAATACATTAAAAGTAACTATAAAGAAATATATTAATGCTTGTTGATAAGAAATTCTACATAAAAAGTTCTAATAACATGTATTTTTTAACTCAAGTTATTTGTGGGAACATTATTTCTACTATTGTGATGACGAAATAGATATCAACTTTATTGAATTGTTATGGAATTAAGCAGGGCTTTTTTGTCATGTGACGCGGTGGAACGACGTTCCGGCACCTTTTTTCACGGTGTTTTTAATGTAAGAAATTAGACGAAAAAATTTCCCGCTTATATATAATTAATTCATGGTCAAAATTTACTTTAAATTTCCTAAACAAAAAAAAATGTTTTTTTATGTACTTCGTGGCATAGGAAAAGCTGTCTCAAATTTTATTTAAATGATATTTGTTTATAATTTTTTTAGCACAAAGCTTGACAAGAAGTGAGTTCCAGTACCTTTTTTTTTAAAAAAAAAGCCCTGGAACTAAGTATTTTAATAATTTTTTACATACTATTATTCACTTTTAAGATGTTAACTGTCAATTCTTGGTGGAAAGACATTGTATTTTAAAAAATAAAACACAATTCATCAGTTGATAATGCTCGTGATGAGCGAAACTGGTCCTGATCATTATAAATATGTGGAAGTAGTACAAATGAATTGAATTTTTTAAAATATACTTTTATTCATTTCTATCAATAAATGCCAAGTTAATCAATAGATTAGTTTATTAACTACACCAATAAGTAATTCAATTTTTGGTATTAAAGTGATTAACTTTCATTGAGATAAAGTAAGCCGGGTAGTATGATCGCTTGTAAAACTTCATAACAGTAACTGACAAGTACCAAAAAAGTACATAATACTTTCATTTAACTTATAATATCGTCCAAACAGAAAAAAGCAATATAGTCGAATAATATTAAAAGACTGTCGATGAGTAACCTAATTCTATGATTACTCAGAGAATTATCTAAAACAAAATGTTTAAATCTCTAAAAAATGACAAAATTTATATTCTAGTCCTGTTTTTAAAGATAAGTTGAACTAAAAAAATCTCACTCACATTAGCTATGTTATTCTAATGTTGTATAATATATACGTATAAGGAGTACATTTTTAAAAAATTATTTTTGTTCTTCTCTAATATTATTTAATACGATTTTTTATTTATTAGAAATATAATGTATTCTTCGTATTACAACGAAAACCAAATCTCCCCAATTATGCACTCAGAGTTCATTCATGTAACACAAACGTTTGGAATATAAAGCATAATCTATATATATAAATGAATTTTTGTTTGTTTGTCCTCTATGCATTCCTTTACCATTCACCAGATTTCGATCAATCTTTGGTGAGTTGTTGTGCGCACACCCATGAAGGTTTCTGAAGAAAAATTTTTTTAAATCTAAAATCTAAAAAAAAGAATCAAATACATACAACAAGTGACATTTCTGAACCAGACGGAAAAACAAAAAAAATATTTAATATTCAAAATAGAGGTTTGCACGGGCCCGGGCTTGGCGGGTAAAGACAATTCTGAATCGGGCTCTGGCCGGGCCCGGGTAAGGAATTAAAATTTAAAAAAAATATTTCGTAGAAAACTATGTTCGGGTCATGAGTCTAGCTATAAGACATTAGTTTTCATATCTCAAATAATTTATTTCACATGTGCTATGGATATCGTTGGAAATATGGAAACAAAAACATATATTGTTTGAGACGTATAAATGAATTACTACATTAAAAAGTATATCAGGCTTTTTTCGGGTTGAGAGCCGGGCTTGAAGATGACGGACTCGAACCGTGCAGACCTCTAATCACAAAGCACTTCAATACATGGAATTAAAACATAAACCCTTTCTTTCTTTGAGTGGCATTGCAACGCATGCCGGATACTCACGGGTAATAAACAAAATAAGATTACAGGTGATATTAATATTTTTTGAATGGTGAAGGGTAGAGAAGGTAGATTTTTTCTTCCAAAAAATATTTTGAATTGGTTTTCAAAGTTAAAAAGATTCTTAGTAATTGATACTTAGTACTGATTTTATTGTAAAATCTATTTGAGAGAACCCCTGGAGATAGAGGTTGATTCTTATCTTTTGCCACAGCGAAAAATTTATATGATTCTATATTCAATATGCTAATTCGGTTAGCCCGAGAGGAGGAAACACCCCTCCCGCCAGCAATCCACCCCATTCGCCATTCTCTAGCGCCATGGTGGAGATTCACTCATCCAGAACAATCACTGATAACAACTGCTGCTCTCTTCGAAGTTTTTCTCAACAGATATGCTCTAGTACTCAAATTCTTAAGTTTGAAGAAAATTTTGACAAGATTAGTTAATTACTTCTAGGACATGGTGTTTAAATTTAATAATATGGTTAAGATTTTATTTAATATGCGTGCTTTTAATTATATTTCAAAAACAGATTATTTTATATGAAAACAAACGTCTGGGGAATGCCGGTAATATGATTATATAATATCATCGCTGTTCTAGAAGAAAACACTAAATCGAAAAAATGACCCATTGATTTAGTTAGGCATACGAAAATGTTCCGTATTTTAAACTGTACCGTATGGAACAACACCCTTATTTTTAAAAATTACCCTTTACTTATAAACAGTTTTGTACATACAACCAAATGAAAAATGTATAGCATTTCAAACATTTGACAAGCTTTAAAGTACAATTATGCAAAACAAGTATTTTCCAGTTACTGTCTACTTCCAGAACAACGACGATAACATAGTTATGAACCATAAGTAAATCGATGTTGAATATTTGAGTGTCAATCACATACAATTAAACCATTTATTAAATTCTTTAAATATCGTAAAGATGACAACGGTTGAGAAATTACAGAGGATGAATCTAGTAACTGAATAGCAATTTGAATTTTTTGTATAACTGTACGTTTTTTGACAGAGGTGTTTTAAAGGGAATTTTTATTTCATAGAAGTGGTGTTTTTTGTCAGAACACACAGCTTAAAGAAGAGCTCTTTGATATAAAGAAAACATGCAACATAATTTTTCGACCAAAGGTTTTTTCACAGAATGGAAGAGTCACTCAAGCTAATTACACTACATAGGGTGTGCAGTGTTTAATATCGTAATTGAAAGTAATACCTTCAATCACGAGTACCCAGAAGAAAATTGCAATCGAAGTCTCGAAGTACAATATCAGAGTTTTTAGGTAAAAATGAGGGCCGTAAAGTCAACTATAGGCAAATAAAATTGTTTGTAGTTTGTACCTGTATAAATATTAGGTAGGCTTATGATTTCCATACCTGTAAGTAGGCAAACAGAGGAAGATAATAATGTTACCATCGAAAAAAACTAAATTCATGTATTGCGATAGATACCAATAGCATAAGCGCCCAAAAGAGTAAAATATTTTCAAGGCAACCTTAAAGGAATTATGCTAACTATTAAAATCTGCTATGGAGGTTGAACAGAACGAGCAATAAAATTATTCGGCGCTGTATGTTAATCTTCTTAAGAATTGTTCCGCGGGAGTAGCCGAGAGGAAACTCTCAGCTATAAATCTTTCCAAAAATATAGGTTGCTAAGGAAAACATACACTCAAACTTGCCAACCGCGATACTTGGCTTCGTACCAACGCCGCATTCACAAATATGCTCACATTCTCGAGTTACAGTGCTATTGCTCGGTTTAAGGCCGCGCAGTCGAGGCGGCTTAGTACCGTACCAAAGCCTTGGTCGTGGATGCAATATGTTCGTGAATAAAATTGAAGATATGCTTTGCATATGAAACTCATTACGGTCAAATGAGGGAAAGAAAAAGACGGGAGATGCAAAATCGTGAAAAAATTAGGAATTATGGAAAATAAATTATTTCTCAAACAGAGGCGGCACGTTTTGAATATTAAAGTTCTATTATTGTAATATCGAGCGCATATAATATAATAATCCAAGTGTTACTAGAACAGAACTTCATAAAACACTTGCAATTCAAAAAGTTGCATTTAATTCACATTACGTTTTGAATCCGACTTTAAGAAATAATACAAATCCATCGTTATTTCTTTCGACGAAATTTATAAAATAATAAAAAGTATCTACATAAGTTAATTTACTTTTTTAGTCATTCCCTTCTCTCTTATTTTCCTGAAAACGAAGACGTGTCTGATTGACGAGTTAGCAGACATGGAAAGAACTACCACTGTAGATATATTTGTAAAAATAGCTAATTCTTTTGAATTAACTAATGGTTTCGCTCATTGCAAGTATTTTTTTATTAAAAAATGCCTTTCCACTAAGAATTCACAGTTATCACATTAAAAGTGACTAAATATTGTTGGTAATGGACCCATATTTTCAGTTAGGGGGTGGACATCCGTTCCGCACTATAACATATCTTATGCTTTATTTCGGAATACAAAAATGATCGTAACAATGATAACATACTTTGCAGCCATTTTTGATATTCCAGAGAAGTGGTTTGGTAATAATCTGTGGATGTTTCAGGAGAGTCTGGCTCTGGCTTGCTTCTTCGTCAAACCAGCATCGTCGCCTCGAAAACAGTGGTAAACGATAGAGAAAAATCTGGCTAATAAAATCCAAGTTTCGATTTCATATCCTTAAATGTAGTATATGTTTTTGGTCTTACGAAATTACAGTTCGAAAAATACCATCTGTACTTTCTTCAGATTGTACGAATTCGCCTTAAAGTATTTATATAGATTTGAATAAACTGAAAGCAAACAAAGATATATTGTCAATGACAATAATTAACTAATATGCACGACCTTATTTGCGGTATTGTTTGAAACAAAGAGAAAAATTATTATTAAATACGAAACAGCGTTCTTTTTGCCACGCCACTCGCCACCGGAAATAAAAAAGAAATGAAGTAGGGGTGTAATTACTGGCACAAAAATAAATTAAAATGTAAAAAAATGTCTTTCTGCTACCGAAAGTTAACAGCTTCCTTTTGTACTTAAAATGGAAGATTTTCTTTTATAACGTAGTTTCCTACGAAAATAGGGTGGTTTGTTTTTAGAATGTTTATTTAAAAGATTCATTAAAAAATATTACGTAAAACGTTTATGGATTTACACCAGCCATAAAATATATCGAATCTTAAATCACATTTGAATGAATATTTGAAGTAAGAAAAAATAATGATAAATTGCCAAACAAAATAATGCCGTCTTTAAAAACAAAATAAGTACTATGTTAGATTAAATATTGGTCAGAACTTGTTCTTTGTATTGATAAAAGATTTGAAACTATACAATTTTGGAAGATGACATTAATAAAAAAATTAAATCGCAGGCACCTTATTTACCCAAAGCAGGTAGACAAAATCTCGTATGTCCTTTTTTTCAAAGTTTTTTCTCAGCAAGTACTAATTTTAAAAAATCTAGATAAAAATACCGTATTCTTTTGTTTGCTAACTTTTTCGTAGAGTACATCCATTTCCTTTTTACCAAGTTGCCTTTTTTCCCATTAAAAACAGAAACACTGAAGTTTTATTTTTCACCTGAATGTATCAAAGCATTGTTTCACAATATTTATATTTCATTTCCTGTAATATACGGCCAAGTTTTTTATTGCGATTTCCTGGTGCACATTTTGCTTTGCTTCACCGAACGTATATTTCTTTATGTAAGGAAAATTTAAAGCGATCATTGTTAAAAACATTTTTAATTCATTTTGAAACGTTTAATTAAATTCGTACCGTTTTTTCGGATAGATTGTTTACACTAAGAAAAAACAACAACTGTAAATAGCAACTGCCTGTTCTCTTAATTTCTTGTAATTGTTTGTTTTAATCACTGTATATAAATTCTATGTACAGTAATTAAAAGATATTATGGTGGTAAAACTACGTTAAATGTTAGGGAGTAAAAATATTTTTGATAAATCACTTATTGTATAAAATTATTGCCATTTGTCATAATTTATTTGATTTTTTAGTATTGACTTCAAAATAAGAAAGCGAAGCATTTCTACCATTTTCGTATTGTATTATGGCTTGTTTATATTGTAAACTAGTTGCAATGCCACTATAAGAAAGATAGTTTTGTGATTTAATTCTGTTTATCGAAGTGCTTTTGGAAATAAAATATTTTACCATTTGGTGGGTACACAAATAGATCAGAAGGTTTTCCGAGTCGTCGCCGTTTGTATGTATTTGATTGTTTTTTTTAGATTTCTGATTTAAGATTTTTTTTCAGAAACCTTCATTAGTGTGCGCACAACAACTCACCAAAGTTTAATCGAAATTTGATAAATGGTATAGTAACGCATAAGTGACAAACAAAAAAATATTCATTTTGATATGTATAGATAGATTAATGAAGTTATGGTAATTATACTTGAAATATTTATTTCACAGTAACGACTAGTTACGAAGCTTTACGTAAATTTGGATTATGCGAATTACATCCCTGATTAAAAATGTATCAAAGTTGATTTACATTAGTTGTAAATGCCTAATTAAATAAATATATTTATCAAATACTCGCATGGCAGATATGAATATATAATATTACTTATAAGTACCTGTTATCCACCCAAAAACATACTGTCAATATCCACAATAAATCTTGCATGAATAAAACGAAATTTAATAATATACCCTATATAAGAGTAGTGAATGATCTGGTAATGTGACAGATGGTCAAAGTACCCACTTCGATGCTTCGGATGTGGGGTTCTGCTCATGGACTAACTATGCTTTGGTTTGCGATTCACTTCATCTACTCGGTTAAATTTTATGTTGATTACTGTAGGGAGAACTGGAACTCGTCGATATGAATACTATTTATAATAATGTTACTCTTTGTGTAGGGAACTAATTTTTGTCATATATTTATATATATTATCGTTGTTTTATACTGCAATATAATTGAAAACTACATTAAACCGTAATAGTAATCAAAATACATATCTTCACAGCAAATCAAAGAATCACGTGACTTCAAGTGATGTTTTATACTGCAATATAATTGAAAACTACATTAAACCGTAATATATTTAATCAAAATACATATCTTCAAAGCAAATGTGTTTATTTTTTAAAATATAATGTCTTTCCACCAAGAATTGACAGTTAACACCTTAAAAGCAACAAATCCTTAGCAATCTCAAGAATGTATGTTAATAGACAATAAATGGCTACGTTTTACTCGCTTCCTGAGCACCTGGGGTTTCATACATACGACCTATTGCAGTATTAACGTCGATATTATGCCAGCTATTACAGGTAGTTCTCGACTTACGACCAAAATGTCTTAAAAACACTTTTTTATTGCATCACGGAGCATCATTGCCAACGGTTGATGCATACGGAAAGAAAGATCAGTAACAGCATTTTAAAATTTTTATAATTATTTATATAAATATACATATGTAGCATCGACGTACGGCGTGTTTATCTCTATCTTTATCACACAACCTAACTTGTGTATTAGCAAGTAGGATGCAAGAGCATGCGCCACATTCCCTTGTATCTTGCTCGCACCCTTCACTTTACATGTGATTGAGAAGAAAGAGATAAATCCACCGCACGAATTGTGTTTGTCGTTTGTCAGCTACAATATTAGGATTGAAAAAGCGGGCTCTGATATGTTAAAATATATCCGTACCATTTTTGGGTGCAGCTGCTTTATTTCAACAAATGAAAGTGACACCGCTAAAACTGACTTCAACCGAATAATACTTAATTTTAATATTTTGTATGGAATTCGACTTACGACCAAAGTTCGTAAGTCGGTCGTAAGTCGAATATAACCTGTATTACTATTACAATTGGTTAACTTTGAAGTAACTAATCATTTATGAGTTGTGAGTATTGGTTAGTTTGTTTAAATTCATAATAAATTC
This sequence comes from Himalopsyche phryganea, assembly GCA_022494535.1. Lineage (NCBI taxonomy): Eukaryota > Metazoa > Arthropoda > Insecta > Trichoptera > Rhyacophilidae > Himalopsyche > Himalopsyche phryganea. The sequence continues at coordinate 159,971 of JAGVSL010000046.1, forward strand.
TAAATATTTTGAAATTTGGGTACAAAATCTGCTATTTTTTGCTATGCAAATATTTTTACATCACACCAAGAATACACTTTTTACTACAGCAGATTTTTTACGGCCAATCTAAAAAAAACATAATTGTAAACTGCAAATACACACATAGTTTATCTTTTGATATTAGGGTCACAGCTTCTATAGGGTCACTTTACTAGTCCAGCAATACGAATCTTATTTTGGATTGATTAAAACTCTATGGAAAGGACCATATGGGACGATGAATTTGCGAGTGCATTCAGAACCTGCTAACAAGGGTAGCTCGTGGAATAAATCATTTAATAAATGTTATGAATTAAATATTCAGAAGCAAAAAACTTTGCATTGAGATCTTTTACATGAGGTTAGAATTTCCCACGAGTTTGGTGACAAGCTTTTATTAAAAAAATGCTGCTGTATTTCCGTAATTCTCACAACATGAAAAAGTATTAATTTTCATTGATTTTCTACGGATGTTTTAAAGATATTTATTTTGAAATACAATAATAAAAGAAAACATCGTTTGCTTTATTACAAACAACAAAGTCAAAAAAATATTTGCGATGGATTCGGCGGTAACTTTATGCAAATTCAATTGTATTTACAAAAAAAAGACCATATATTATAATTCTTGTAGACGACCTTTATTTTGCAAATTTAATTTTTAAGCTTGTAAGTTCATATATATTAAAAAAAGTTTTTGTAACTAACGGTAAAAAATAATAATTTAACAACCATTCAAAAAACCCCTTCCCTGTACACAAGTCCCCCTTAGCACTCACCTCCCCTTTTATTTTATTTAGCAAGCCCCTATAAAAATTCTATTTTCTCATTCGCATACTTTAATAGTACGAAACCTCAACAGAGAGTTGCGCGTGATTATTATTTAGAAATGTATGTCGAGAACAAGGTTAAACTTATACACACCAACTTACACCTATAGCTTATATGCTATACACTGAGGAATCAAAATTGTATTTTAATACACGAAAGCGTATAGGTCCAAATTAATTCTCACTTGAGAAGCAGTTAAACGCTGGTTTTTGAAATAAAATAATATGCTATTGTTAAATTTTATCGTTTCAACGTTTATTCCAACGAAGTTTTATTAGAATTATACAATAATAGTCTTTTTATTGCATTTAATTTTGCAAATATGTAGTGCCTTTTTTCCCACTTAAAGCATAATTACAGAAAATTGATGAAAAAAAGCTGTTCGAAATACTGTTTAAAAAAACAAATGAAATAAAATCAGCAACAAATTGCTTCTTTATGAAAAGAACGGCACGGTAATTTAAAAAAAAAAAATTATGGCTCTAATTAAAAAGGAAATTATTTCACTTTTACGATATAAAAATATTTACTTTACAACACACCATTTTCCAAAGATAATGTGTAACTGATATAAAAATAAATAATATCTCACCATGTAAACAGGCAAAAAAGTCGCATATCTATTCTGTATAATGCAAGCGGTGAGTAGTTCAGTTGGTATCTCTTTGAACCCAAAGAAATTTTAGCATTGTATGGATCGGGTTTCTAGTGAGGGTTTTTATTAAATTTAGTGTCCTGGTAAGTTAAGTATCTGCGTGCCTAAAAGAGGACCAAATCCACTCATAGCGTTTTGCATTCATTTCATGTACACTACGGCCAAAAATGATATGTTTTATTTTAATAATGGTATCGAATGAGTTTTTAATATCTATAGTGCGAACTAATTCATTGCTTAAGTAAATTGTGTTGGTTTTCTTTTCACTTGTAATGAAATACTTAAAACTTTTCTCAGTCAAAAATATAATCACATGCTCAATGTTATCAAAAAATATAAATTAATCTGTCAATTACGGTCCATTTCAAGTCATTCGTTTATCAGAAACAATGTCATCAACAAACAAGATCCATCGGAAGTAATTATAACATGAATCTAATGATTTTTTTATGTAATGATGTGTAATCAGAAAGCGCATTAAACATTTAATTTAATTTTTATTTTTACAGAATTTTCGGTCAAATACTCGTTGTTTATTTTACAAAGTAACTCAAGACCAACTTTATAAAAAAATACGTCGCAATAATTCATGCGTTAGATTTAAAATGTATGAAATTTTGCATGTTGTATTGAACTTGCCAAAACTTGAACACAATCTTTTACATTGCTCAGAGGATCTCTTATCGCTAGATTACAAAAGGCTGACTTTAGGTATTTAGAATAAATAATAATGATCTGTATAAAATAAGATATTCGTCAGTGAAGGAATAGATTTTTACGATAATGAATTAATTATCATGAATAATAAAAACTTATCTAGAAAAGTGTCAAACTTTTTGGGCTATCGTCAATTATTAGCTTTAGGCGCAAATTTATTTCCCCTACTTCTTTTGGGATTGAAGGTGCATATGGCGAGTAAATGACTATTGTATACGTCCCAGCGGGATGCGCGAAATTGCATACGTGGCTAATATGTCATGTGCCCCGAGAACATGAGGCCTTTAATATCATACTAACGTCAAGATCAGTCCAGCCAATTCATAAACAGTTTGCTGACTGTACAGGGTACTGCATCGTGAATGGTGTCGTTGAATTTGAGTACATTGTATTGACATGGTTCTACTGGTAAATAGTAATTATTTAATGCGTTGTTCTACAAGACATATCTAAATAAGTATAGCATTTTTGGTTTAACGTATGCTTTTAAATTTTTAATTCACTGATGTGCTTTGTGTATAATGCACAGAAAGTGTCCTGTTATCCTAGATCCTAGAGCCAGACCCAAGTATAAAGTTATAAAAGTTAGTGGGAGCACTATGCTGCAATTCAAAGCAATAGTAAATGATATATTAATATCATGTTGAACTGGCATTTTTTTGGTATAACTTCATTATAATAAGCTGAAAATAGCAATTTAAGAAGTCTCACAAGAATTATAATCGATTCCGAAAACTTTATCAAAAACGTTTGATTATTATTGTGGAATAAAATTTCGGTAAATTTTTATCGATGTGTTTTTGTATTTTTTGACCACGAATACCGAACTTACTTATTAAATCATCATTATCCCTGCAAATGTGGAGTATATCGACTAATAAAAGAGCAGCTTAACATTATTTTACGAGACCTGGTTGTAATTTAATCTGTCACTATCTCTTTTTCAAAGAGGGTAAAGATATTTTAGAGAGAAGAATCGAATTATAATTGGCTTATTTCTCTTTTAAATCCCGTTTTCATAACACCACCCATAAGGTAGTTGGGAAGCGATGAAAACATCATATTCAATCGTATCTTGAAAACGTATCAAAACATTGTTAACAAATTAATGTAGGTACCTTATTTGACCATTCACACATGTTTTTTTCATTCTGGCTATTCCTTTTCTTAATAATTAGTAATTATTATAATCCAAAGATGACCCAATTTTTCCAATAGTAAAAATACTATTTTTATGAATGATATAAATGTGATAAGACTAACGTGAAGACGCTTTTTTAAAAATTCAATATTTGATTTTGTTAGCCAGTGCATTCGTGAGAGTAAATTCCTTATCTTTGTGTCGGTTTAAGCATGGAAATATTTTCATTTGTACAATTTATAGTTTTTATATTTGACGACTGTATAACACATCCATAAATAGAGCATAAGGGACCTGTACAATATACCTACGACTTTTACCTCGGTGTTAGATACGCATACATCGATAAAATTAAGCTCATTGTGCACTACAATACCACTTGTGCATATGTTGCTTTATGGTGGATCAGTTCAAATAATATATATTTTGAAACGTAAGTTGGTACTATTTTTCAACCCCATTCATTCAGGGATGAATAGTTTTATAATAAATATGTACATTGTATTACTTGTTTGCAATCAGAAACTTATCTCGTATCTACATAATGAATACAAGTGATGATTTCGATAACGACAAGTGGAATTTTGTATTAATTAATCTTCAAATGAAGATAAATTCAGCTTTTTAGCTTACTTAAGTATTTATGTAATGGAAAGTCGTGTTATATAATGTAATATGTTTACTTAAAAACGAGTCCTATTAAATGCATCGGTATTTGTTAAGTATATTTTCGTACGACGACAACACAATCTCAATCAGTTTTGAATTTTATTAACAAACCTTATAATCCTAAAATAAAGTAATCAGTAACTTAAATGCATTTATTGTTTAATTTAATATATAGAGTGAGGGTGCTTGCAGGAATTTCAATATCGAATTTTAATTGTTGAAGTTTTGTAAATTTCCATGTATTTAGTAACCATCGACCCGGGTTTCGCCTTTCGGCATCTTCAGGCATTCGAGCATACGAATTCGAGTCATTTAGAGTTCATACGTGTACGAAATACATAAGAATGTACAAAATTTTAACAATTCAAAGCTGCATTTATGCGTTGAACAGATATCAAAACGCATTGCATTTATTTAAAATATAATATGTATATTTATAAAAAGTAAAGCATGTTTTCGAATCCTATTCCGAAAAAGTTAAGCCGCATAGTGAAAGAAATCTGACATATGTGTCGCACTTTGTGCGTGCATTCTCCCCTTTTGAAATTTGGTCAATGAAAAGTTTTTGGATAAATAGGTCTGTCACATCGTTAATATGAAATATACTCTCTATTTTTTTTATTTAAAGAATAAACATAATAAACACAAGCAAGTGAAAATAAGTATATGGTCATAATTCGTTGCTACATAAATATGGCCATAAAGTAAATACATACTACATTGTAACTAATAATATAAGTGAACGTTCATCATAATACGTCTGCAGATATAATCATATAAAGTTTTCTTAAATACTTCGGTGTGATTAAAAATTCTAATTTAAAGCCTCACTGAACACAATATTTTTTTATCGTAATGTATACTTAAGAAGGTGACTAAGATATATGTCTTTTCAATTGTTGTACGATCTTAATGCAAAGTGAACGGCTGAGAGTCATTTAAAAATACACGATAGACAAGGAACGTAAGGACTTTTGTTTGCATTTGCACCATATAAATTTTCATACCATATGGTAGCAAAAGCCCTTTGGGTATTATTATATAATGGCGAAATCTAGAAATGGTTTGAAGCATGCTGCAAATACAATACAGCCGATCAAAATCCTCCATATGTGATGTGTTAAATACATTTTCATGAACATGGCTGTTCAATTAAAAGGGATTTGTTCGGGATGGGGGGCGCTTAGTGTACCTCATTTGAGTATTAGTTTTGTGTTCGCTAAAACGTTTAACCACTGATTATTGCCACTGAATAAAATTATTCCTAAAAACTTTTTATATTTTTTTGTGGCTTTCTATTAAAAAAAAGTATAGTTAAATGCCATTTTACAAAACAGCTAAGCCACCGTTTTATAAAAGGAATCATTTATTAAATATTTCATTATAGTTTATTTATAGTACGTTTCACGATTGATACCTTCTTCTTGTATTATGTTAACTTTTTCTTCCGAAAGCAGTCAATAACCCTTTGCAATAATTGTTGCCATCTCTTGGAAATTAACGAAAATTTTCAAAAAGTAGTAAGTTTCCTTTTTTTCTAGTTTCGCGTGATATGGAATTTGAGTGTCATACAAATATTACAACATAATTAAGGTAAAAATTAGAGGTCAATTCATGTAAAAATTTTATTTTATCCTAAAGCTACATACATCAAATACAAATGTAGAGGTTCTACGAAGTAACTTCATGCTGCTGGACACAATGAATGATTATGCCTTGAGTTGATCTTCGGCCACATCTGTAAACTTTGATTGGAAAAGTCCCGCGGGAACGTCAGCCAATGACGAACGAGGGCGCGAAGCTTCCATATAACATTTCGAGATTGAATTCTTAAGTTAGCAGTGTTCGCTGTATTGTTTGAGAAAATTGACAAAAAAGGTTTATTTTTGTCACGATAATTATTGTCCGAAGGTTTACCTATGCAGTCATCAAAAAATGTCATGACAATTATTTTTTACGAATGCATACTGATTATTTGAAAAGTTATAGATACTTGAGATACTCTAATTATTTATTAAATACACAAAGTATTTTTTAAGATGAGGCTAAAGAAATTCATTGATTATATAGTCGCAATCAAAATATATACAAGTAGTCTTCAAATATTCGGGATCTTAGAGGCCGGGAATTGCCTTAAAATATTTAATAGTCCTAAAACTGTAAATTATGTGTCAGATATAATATAACGAAACAAATATGTACCTGTAAAATATGAACAGTTGTTGGTCTATTTTTTCGATCTCTGTTGCAATTTTTCGGGCTCAGTTTTTGAAAACAGCTGTATTAAAAAAAAACCACTTTATTGTTTTATTAAATATTTTAATATTGGTTATTCAAATGAATAATAACTAATAAGCCTCGATTCTTAAAGTAAATATCGATTAAAGACTTCTAGAATAGTCGATAGCCATGTTTAATATTGCTTAATTTTACGTATAACTTAGCGCTGGGATGCGGCGAAGTTATTCATAAGTTCTGGAACCGTATTTTTTTAAAAAATATCTGTCATTACAGTCAATGCGCCAAACATTTTGAAAATTGGAAAATCATACGAGATAAACAAGACGAAAATTTTTATAAGTCACTCATGTCCAAAATCACAAATTTAATCTGAAAAAATCTAAATTTGCTGGGATTTGAACCAGGACCCGTCTGATTGCTAGCGAAAAGCTCTTACCGCTAGGCCACAGAGGCCAACATTGGGAAATAAAAAAAATAAAATTTGTTTTCTTTTGACGAAAATTCTTCACTGTAGATAATTTTTAGTAGTTATTACCAGATAAGTCACTTCGGTAATATTCCAAAAATTTACATTTCTTATTTTGGCAAAAATAAAAATAATTATGTTTTATTTTTTTTTCTTTAGCATGACTACGAGGCACACTGGTACTTGAAAAAACTCACGTTTCTGTGTGATACATTATTATGTTTGTTTTCGAAGAAAAGATCGGTTCGTAATTACATCGTCAAGTGTCACTATTCGATTAACCTTATTTTCTTCTATTGTTCTGCTTTTCTAGATTCCGAAGATATAACTGAGTACATGTATAGATACTGAAGTTACTTTGATAGTTAGCTACTTTATAACAATACTTGTCTGCCATGAAAGATGAATTGATATAATTGGAAATAGGATATAACAATGATCAACATCAAGTTCATTTTTAATAGATGCTTTGATAGTTAAATGACAAACTATCGAATATACTTATATGACTTTTTTTTAAAAGATTTGAGTTTGATCACGTACGCTATATATATATATAAATTTAATAAATTACATTTAAGACATATAAAATGTTAGTAACTTTTAAGGTGTCAACTGTCAATTATCGGTGGATAGGAATTATATTTAAAAAATAAACATAATTTGTTTTTTACTTCTTCCACTACTTGCTCAGTTTTAACGTTAACGATGAGCGAAATATAATTATAGAAATGTGAAATGAATACAAAACAAATTCAGTTGACTTTTTAAAATAAGTTATGAATACCTGGTCAATCACAACATTTTATAATTTAATGTCGAATATTTATATTTTAAAATTTTTTATGCAGGACCTTCAAGTGCATTAAGAGGATATCTAACTATTTTTCGTTACTTAAATTAAATTTTACTTCATATTAAGCATTTTTTTCAATCCACTTTTAAGGTGACCTGCTGGCACCCGATTACTGTATAATTTTATCCAGTCCTAGACACTATTTTCTTTATTGTGTGTACTTTTAGAATGAACATCTTTCTACAAGTAAACTATATGGATATATATATATACATATATAACGAATAAAAAAAGATGAAAAAATTTTACATACATGTTTTTATTATACGTATTGGTAAAAATATCAGACATAAATTCCACTTATAACGGTTTGTTAGGTTTTAAAAGAATTCGCTGCTCTCGTAAAGAAATTATTTTTACCATAAGTTTGCTAAAAATGCTGCATCATTATTTTTAAAATCTGTTTCAAAAAATTCTCATTGCTCTCTGACTAAAAATCTTTCATTTTGAATTAGGCACAATATTAGTAATGGTAGAGATCAAGCATAAATATATAAAACTTAGTAGGTAAATGTAAATATCTTAATTAATAAATTTCAATATTACCTAATTTAAATGGTTCTATTTTCTTGTCGTCAAATTGATGGTACACGGTGAGTTACAAACATTTGAATTTAAACGATTTAGTTAAATATTAATAAAGTATTTAATTGATATACTTTAATTCTTTGAAATTTGAACATATATATATATATATAAGTGTTTCCAAATACGCTTTTAGGAATTTGTTTCACTTTTTTTGTAGACAGCTGTGGATTTCCTCCATAAATAATTTTACAATTGCTCAAAATATGTGACCTGTAGCCGAGTTTTCAACGCTCTAAGGTATCCTATTTGGATGGCTCAAATGATCTAAAAGACACTTTCAGAAATTGTTTTTATGGATTCATTGATGTGTGTTCAAAGGCATGTCTTTGATGTTATCATTTCCTCCCAACCATTCCTTGTCTTGTTAGTCTTTTCTCAGCCTGATTCTCCCATCAATGTAGTCTTCCAGTTCTCTTAAATCAACTACAGTTGAGATGCTCTACAAAAAATACGAATGCTATTCATTGGGAGCGGACATGGTTGTTTTTTAAATGTCTATGTTGTACAGTGGTCAGCTGATGTATATTTATATTTCTACCTTAGATAACTCAAAATTATTAAGTAGTTTAAACACTTTTGATTCTCTGCTATAATTATTTCCGTCCATCTATCCCTTTGTAACTTTCACTTCTCTCGGTCCTTGTTGCTGTCATTATCTTTACCTGCTTGTAATTGTCCACCCATAAAGTTGATGGATACCCATGAGTCCTTTATTGGGTATATTACTCTTCAACTGGTTCTTTCATTTTAATATTAGACCTACGCCTTCGTTTCACTCCTTTGATTTTACAGTATGCGTAGAAATGATTTAATACCATGATTTTAAAAATTATAACTCCGAATAAGAAATTAATATTTATAAATTATTATTATTGAAATTTAAGATCATACAAAAATATCGTTAATAAATTACAAATGAATATGTTTCCTCTACATATTTGATGCAATTTAACTTAATCAAAAGTAAAGAAAAGTTATTTTTAACTGTTTTGCCATCAATAATAAATTCAACTGTTTAATTTTGTATAGAAATTGATAGATAGTGAGTTAAGCTAAAAAAGGATCATATAAAATAAGTTTTTTAAGTTTATAAGTATGCAATCTCTCATTGGCAGTATTGCGCGAGATTTTTAAAAGGGCTCTGGACCGCCGACGGCACGCGTCTCCCATTAGGCGCCGTAAATAATTGCGCATTCACCGCAGACGCTCACTATTGTTATCGCATTACCGCTACACGGTCACCCTGCAACACCCAAAGCCACCCCGATCGGTCTAAGTCACCCCCGATCATTCAAAGTTCTGTGGAACTATGACGAAATGTAAAGTGAGTTAAAAAAAATCGCAGATTGATGATGGTATAGTTAAATAATTAAAAATTTTGTTTCAAAATGTAATAGAACCTTGGGTAAGTTATGATTATTAAATCCGTGATAATGGCTAATTTATTTTCATTATTCTAAATTATTTGTTAATAATTTTGAATCGTTCAATTATACAAAAATTAATAGAATTCAATTATAAAAAAACCACAACACGAAAATCACGTAAAAAATAAATTGGTAGGTGGTATCTTATATATAATAGCCCAGACCGGTCTGAAGGCGTTTTATTATTATCACATGTACGTATGAAATTTTCTCATGACCGTCCTTGGTGTATATAAAGTATAATGTTATGCAATGCACACACACACACACACACACCCAACAATACACACAGCTCTGACGTGAGGCAAATTCCGAGGCAAATAAAACAAAAGTAGCAATAACAATCAGTCCGTCAGTATGGAAACTAAAGAACAGATGACATCGTGAGCAACAGCAGAGATGGAGAGCGAGGAAAACTTTGGAAGCTGCAAAATCCCGACGTGCCGCTAACGTGGAAGCTCATCGAAGTGTTGAAGGAGCTCGAACTTTCAGTATTTCAATTTCAATACCGTCATTTATGACGGGCGTTCCACTAGTATTTTAATATTATGAAATTAGTACAAAAATGTATTTTATTTTAATGGTACAGATATAATGCTTTTCCACCGAGATTGACAGTTCAAAAAATAAAAGTAATTAACATTACACCAAATAAATTTGTGCTAGGCCGTATTAAGTGGTTTTCGGTTATTTTTTTTATTTTGACGGTTAAACGAATCAAGAGGAACTTCTTGAAGGAGAAATGGATGATAAAATGTATTTTTGATAGAATCGTCTAAAAATATGATGTAATAAGTGTATCTTCAAAGAGCTGATTAAAACCTGAAATCCATTATCAATTTCAAATGCAGTTGTTAGTGTTTTCAGCGCTGTCACAAAAGTCATATTATAAAAGTAATACACCCTTTACATATTTTGCTGATGGTAGCTTATATCTAATATATGATAATGTCATACGAATTATAAAAATAGTAAATCTAAAATATACCCAATTCACAAGTACAAAATCCAAATTTGCTACAAAGTACCATGTCACAAAACATTAGCAAAACAAAAACCTTAGTTTATAAAATATTTAACAAAATTCATTGAAATATGAAAAACAGGTCTCAATAATTTCGCTTGTAAAAAGTCTTTTATATTTTTTGAAGTCATTATAAATGTACTTCATATAAGAGTATTAAAAAAGGTCTACCTCAACTGTACAAAGACCTCCTAATATTTTAAAATAAGATTAACAATTGAAACACAAAGCAAATCTAACTAAAATCTCAACATATCTGGTTCTGTGAAAATTCGTAAACTTCAAATCCTTTTAAGATAATTTATTAAAATATAAATTACCTAGAGTATCGTGCTATTAAGTGTTAAATGAACTTTTTTCCAATTTATACAAAAAATCCTGACTTTTTTGACATGTTTTTAAAATGTGGGGATTGCTAAATTGTCAATCATTATTTTCAGTGTGTGAATAAGCATAATAATTAGACTAGGCAATTCATATAGCTTCGTTTTTAAATTTTTTCTAACTTAACTTTTTAGTTAGATTGCATATGTTATGCGAACAGTTTTACAATAAAAGACCGTTCAAACTTGATGGGTTTTATATTCTACTAGGTGTCACACATGTTTTGTCACTCGGAAAAGCATAAGCATTTTTTAACCATCGTAATTATTTTTTTATTGGTTTCATTAGTTTAATTTAATTAGTTTAATTTAATTAGTTTAATTTTCATAATTAAAAATCATTTGATCGTTATTATGAAGATGTTATCAAAAAGACGAAAACGTAAATATCTAGACAAACAATCGGTATGATAACAAAGTTATCGATTTTAACTTCATATTTATTAAAACTGAATTTCCACAGTGTTGAATTTTAAAATGGCTGTTTTCACTTACTTTCTATCATATGACATACACATACTAGTGCGTATTAATTATGTATCTTATAAAGTTTAACTGAACCAACTTCACCCCTATTTAGTAGTTGGTTGTGAACCTGCAGCCTCCCCGACACGCGCCACAGCTGTAACTAATACGCTAAATTGTTTCAGATATCTTTGTTTAGTTTAAACTTATCCAGTTATTCGGAATGGGGAAAACAAGTTATGTGAGTGAAACAGATAGGAATGTTTTCGGAGATTGTACGTTATCTGGTACTAGCATTTAAATAGCTTTGTCTTATCTTATTACCCACGACTCAGCAATGATTCATTTGATTTGATTTTATAGTTTTTGCAATCAAACATTTACGTGTTTTAAATTATACGACATTTTTATTGAATTGAGGTTTGTTTAAACAACATATACCATAATGATCAAATTAATATACAATAACTTTTTATTGTAGCAAAAACATCGTTCAATTGATAACTTTTCAGGATGTATTAGACATGGAAAAGAGGTCAATCGAAATAAACTAATCGAGTATTTTGAGTCGATTTCTTTCTCTGAACCGTATCACTTCAGAACAAAAATATATTTCTGTTCAATCGTAGCTATTTACAAAGCAATGCCAAACAGAGAAAAAAATGATTTGCTGCTTAATTTTAATTGGGTTTTCCACGAGTCACTTGTTTCTTCACGCTACCTGCTATTTACAAAGCAATGGCAGACAGAGAAAAAAATGATTTGCTGCTCAATTTTAATTAAGTTCTCCGCGTGTCATTTGTTTTCTCACTCTGCCCGTTTATGACAAAATCTTATAAGTCGCCCGGACCGCTCTGTAGACGTTTTATTATCACATACTACATGAAGGTATGAAATTTTCTCATGAAATAAGCGTTCGCGGTGTGTATATAAAATAAAATGCAATGCACACACAGTTCCGACGTACTAGCTAATTTAGAAATTCAGCATTTCAATTTCAATACCGTCATCTATGACGGGTACGGTTTTACTAGTAGACGATTCTAATATTTCTATTGAGGCGAAGACTAACTCTTCTCTGACACTAATCTGAACTTTGTTAATTATTTGACAAGAACAACTGTTTAGTATGTTTTAAAATTACACAAAATTAACTCTATGCAATGAATTTAAAATTTACTTTAGTTAAAATAATGTAAAAACAAATAGCAGTAGATATTTTTACACATAGTAAAATATTACATCATTCTTTAATTACAAAAATAATTGTTGAATAAATAATTGAAAACATGTTACCTTTAATATTTTCATTATGAAGCACATTTTTTTAAATGCCGCATTAGAACTGAATAATTTTATGTAATATGTAACAACGCTACTAGGTATTTAGTTAATATAAAATACAGATTACTTTATATGAATATAAAAGATCTTTAAATTATTTAGCTCATATTATCGCCTTTACCAAATTTGTGTCAATTATTTGGTAACGGACTAAAGCTCTACTAATAAAAATATTCGCTAGTAAATCATCGTTCCTACATCGCAATCTATTAGAAGGGATGAAGCTTTGGGTGAAAGAGTATCATAATCTCTCTCACTCCGTTTTCACTCTGAAGTAATTCCCAATATAAATCAATTCAACCCCCACATTATTATAACGAGAGAAGAAATCTGTAGTTTAAAGAATTTGGTGTCGAAAGCCTAATTGAAAGTCAAAAAAATATTATTACAGTTTTAAATATAGCTTATAGTAAAAATATTAAGACGCCCTCTTTTCATTTCTAATTTAAATTGGCAAATCCCAATTTTGACAGAAAGATTCAATATTTTTTTAAATTTTATTTTCCTGTTTGTAACGCATAGTACAACACAAGACACAAACACACAGACTTGACAGGTGGCACATGTACATGGTATATTCAAAAGACGTTTTTGTTTTTAAAACCATGTCCGCTCTCAATATAGAGCATACGACCTCCTAATGGATTTATTTCAACACAAGTTTTTCTACGAGAACTCCTTATTACTCAGTTGCTTAACCTCTCTTTGTCGTAGAGAGCTGGAATATAAAGATAAGGCTAGAGCAGAACTAGTGATTGGCTAATCGCTCTCGCTGTGCCCTATTTTGCGGATCGGATGGATGGGATGAATTTTTTACATCACAAACATCCAAGCCTTCGAACTGAAATCCATAGATTGATTGAAAAATCAATTTATGAAACTGTCCGTACTGGGATTCAAGCCCGTGAAATCTGTAGCCGAAAGAAACGACGTTCACCACTGCACAACATATCCAACAATTCATAAAATACTAGCTGTATTTAAAGATACAACTTTTATATAATCCGTATTTGGCAATATGTTTGTAAAAAATCATTTTTAATATGAAATTAAAATTGATAACTGTCGTATTCCAATGGCTGTATTACTTGATGTAACGTGTTTCAAACCTTTGAGAAGCATCGTCAGTATGTAGACATTTACTCTAATTCTTAACATAAAAATTTGAACTACTTCTTTCAACTAGTCGCAGAAGGGGTTGAACACAAACAGTAAAATTCAGCTGAAAATGCCCGTAATAGGTGAAATCAGAACTGATAATTGTACCAAATTGTGGAGTTAATACATCAAAATATGTATTGCTTTTATAAAAAGCAGTAAAAGTACTTATTAAAATAATTATTACTTCTGTTTGGGGGGTGAAGCCTCATCAGCAATAAATTAATAGCGGGGAGCAACCCTCACTATTTAAAATGTTATTTACTAATAACTGATTTCCATGAATGCCATTAATAATTTTCAAGAACTTACTATTTACTCGATGGATTATTTTAATAAAAACATGGTCAAGACAATTTAATAAAATCGAATATTTCAATAATCCTCACAACCTGTAAGATGTAATTATGCACATAAAGTTTCTATAGTTTTTTAGCCTCCAGTACAAAATAAAAAAATACGTGATATCAGCAAACAAAAAGTGGTTTGCCTAATACAAATATAAATGTTATGTGATATGATGAAAGAAAATATTTTCTGGAAGCTTTATTTTTCATTTAAATAAAATGGACGATCGAATAAATTTTCATCCAAAAGATAACAGCTTAGGAAAATATCATCGGCACAAGATTTTCAATATTCCGACGCTTTCGTTTAGTGCGAGTCTACATTCAAAGCTAATAAGTACAAGGCATCCAATCTTTTAGATTTTCGTTACTCGGGTGGCGAAAAAAGTTATCGCCGTAAGACGGCTGGATCCGCTCCCTTATGCTCGCCATTTAAAAACGTATCGAGATGATAATGGCAGCTTACTTATATTATATTACTCTACTTAGCTGCCTAACGCGTTGCGAGTAAGTCGGGAAAGAAAAATAAGCAGATTTTCCTGAGAGGTTAAAATATTAGATTTCCTCAACTATAGCAATATATTATCAAGAAATGGTGGCCAGTATTATCTTTACATGAGGATCAAAAGATGTATAGATCTGCAAAAGTATATGCTTACAATTATTATAATAATACCATTTAATTGATTTAAGAAAAAGTAGGAAGGCTACATTCATTTGTTTAAAATATGGAAAATTGTATGACGTTTTTTCGTACGAACTAAAGTAAAACAAGTTAGTAAAGTTAAAAAAAAATACGCAGGAGATATATAGAGAGAGACTACGGTAAATAGCGTAGTCTTATATGCCACTTCAGTACCTAGCTTTGAAAAACAGTGTCCGAAATCTTGATGTCCGAAATTAAAATATCATCACTTCCAAGGCAAATCCACCTATCAGAATATTTTCCATTGTCCGGTACAAACAAAAAACATTAAAAAAACACGAAGTCGTATTTTTGTTAATAATAAATATTCCATGAAACAATGGCGAGAAGTCATTACTTATTTTACCATCACTTTAAAAATCTTTAGAATTACTGCTATATAAGATAAAAACTAATAAGTGTTTTGAAATATTTCAATTAAACCCTTCTCATTGGTCCCCCATTTACATGTTTATGCTAGATGATGTAGAATATTGTTTTTCATACAATGGCATTCAAAACTAAATGTCAATTTTTTTCTGATATGTGGTTTTACCGTGGAAGCGACGATATCAGTAAACCAGTTGATAATTTAAAACTATAACACAAAATCATTTAAGTAGGAACATGTTTAATAATAAACTAGTGAAGTCTGTCAACTAAGTATGTTAATTATGTTACATTTTTTTGACTATTATTCTGAATGTAACAGTATTATTTAAACATGCTGTTTGAAATGAATGTAAGAAAATTTTAAATATACTTATAAATAAAAATGTCTCGTTTGTTATTGAGTCATATTCAAATGTCGATAACTGGTCATATTTAATAAATTCTACATAACTTAATCAATTTAATAAAATATTTCTAAAACAAAAATCTTAGTCAACTACTTCTACGTCATAGCGAGTATTCTTCACATCTTTTCAGAACAGATTCATAGTCATTTATCATACGAAATCGCCACCAGCTTGGGGGCCTTTTTTAATCGAGAAACCGAAATAATTTTTCAAAGTGCTTTTAAAGATACTAACCGAAACCGTATTCAAATATTATTGAACTGACCGAAGCTGTCAAACAAACTGTGTGATAATGTCAATACAAAATATTAATAAAATAATAGAGTATTTTTTGAAAATGTTCGATTCATTTATTGAAGGTAATTAATTACTTTTACTAGTTTTTTGTATCATTGAATTGTGTAAAAATATTTAAAATTTAATTTTTAACCATTTCAATAAAAAGCAATGTATAAAAAAATATTATTTAGTAAAGATTTCAAATCGTGAAAATTTTGTTCATGCAACATTCATTCATTTTTACTGAAGAATTTTTTTTTTTTTTTTTTTTTTCCATGTCCGCTCCCAGTGTGGAGCATATGGTCTCCTAATGGAGGTATCTTGACAGAATTTTTTTCTACGAGAACTGCTTGTCACTCAGTTGCTCAACCTCTCTTTTCTTTTTCGAAGAGAGTAGGGATAGAAGGATAGGGCTATGAAAGGACTAGTGGTTAGCTAATCGCTCTCGTTACGCCCCGTGAGGATGGGATTGGTGGAAGGGAGGACTCAGACTACGAACAGAAATCCATAAATCGATTTAATGATCAATCTATGAAAAACCGTCCGCATCGGGAATTGAACCCGAGACATCCGTAACCGTAGCTAGCGACGAAACCAACTGCGCCACGGACGCCGACTGAAGAATTTATTCAGATTAAATTGAAATATTCAATAAGATTCTTACTATGTAACATTTTTTGTTCTTTCAAATAAATAAAATAAAACTGTTTTCGAATTTACTGATTAAAATGTATTTATTCCTCATGACAAAAAATTTGAAAAGAAAAATCATTGACATAAACAATGATTGAAATCAATCATATCCTATACTCATATTCGTAGAAGAGCATCCCTCCACGCACTCATCTTAATTGAATCTGCAAAAGTTACTTCCGAAAGAACATTTTGAAAGTTTTGAACCGATATTAATAAAGCCAACGCAGAACTCGGCGGGTATTATCACTGCTATATCATTATTTTTATTATAAAGGTCTCGTTCAACCCCCAACCCTTACGATGATAAGGATACCATTAAATCTGTTATTGGCTCCAATAGACGAGAGCACTCCACCCCTCGGTTTTCATTCGCCCGTAATAGAAGACCCCGCCTACCTCGAGGATTTTCTCGATGGAAGGGGTTGGAGTACTTCGGAAAATGTGGATTTTATATAAGGGTAAACACCCTCATGCTTGTGACATTTGTCAGTAGGTCTCCGAGTAGAGCGCATGTCTGATAAAGTAATGTGTTTCCGCGTAAATATCGAGAACTCTTGTGTCAAAATACGCTAAAGTCACATATGACTATCTAAATATACAAATATTGTGTCAGTTATAAAGATTGATGGAATGTTACGTGAATTTTAAAAATGACTATGGACATTCAAAAAATCGGGCGCAGTGAACAATCAACACCTGATTTGAAAATGCCGTTACCCAATCTCATCGAAGAACCGAAATCCCTTGAAGAATATCAATCGAAAACCGATTTACAATATACCGGCTGCAATCAGAGTCGAAATATTAAGAGGTCGTTTGATGTCGCTTTCTTAATGATGCCCGATGAAAAAATGAAGCAAAAACAAGTTGAAAAACAATTGAGAGTGTCGAAACAGCTTTTTACTGAAAACCATTACGCGTCAGTAAGAAGCGAAGCAGATAATTTCAGAAAGAATCACGAATATTTAAATAAATCGCATGTGTTTTTACATAGAGATTTAGATGAATCAAAAGGTACAGATTTGTCAACTTCGTCTTGTTACAGTGAAAAATATCGTCATAATAATAATGTGTCCCCTCATTCGAGTCAAGACTTGAATATCGATGTTGGAACTGATGAATTCGCCACAAAAAGTGTATTGAGTGATTCAGATGTGTCTGATATGTCTCGGAGCAGACCTAATTCGACAGAGAGCTTCACCCGTCCCGTGCGGGTCATTCACGAGTCTCCGTATAGAAACAAAGTGTTCGATGATCCCTCGTCGTCCATTCCTCACGCTCGGCCCAGTTATGACCAACACGATAAATATATGGCCGCAAGGCTGTCCGAATTAGCTCCGAGAAGCGCGTTTACTAAAGTTTCAAACGGCTTTCCGTCGAATTCAACGATGCAATCCACGGCGTCACCAGGTCATTCGGAGAGTCCAGACAACCTGAGCTATCAGAACTCGATGAGTCCACCTCTGACAACTTCCAGTCCGCCCATGATGAACAACGTCTTCAATAAAAATTCTCATTTCAAATCATTAATCCCGGCAAATCACCCGTTACTTTCGTCGGCGCATCCGTTTTTTAAGGCACAGGGTCTACATAACTACCCTCATCATTTTTCAGATCATCACCACGGAAACGCGTCAGGTAATCAAGATAACTCCCATTTTTCAAAATCATCTGCTTATGGATCATCAGAAAAAACAAACGAAACCGACAAACATATGCATTTTCAACACGCGAACAAGTTTGGGCACCTGTTACCGTTTCGACCGGATTTCCCTCAGTATCTACAATCAAATTCATCATATCCTTTCCCCATACAAAACTTTCACCATCACGGCGCAGAGTTCTTGAAATTTCCCCAGCAGGGAGACGGGATGAATCCCCTGATACGTAATCCTGCCGCAGCGATTCTTAGTACTCTATTACCGCCTACTTTAGCGACATTGTCTCTCCCTGCTCAAAACGTATGTGCTAAGTGTAATATAAGCTTTCGAATGACATCTGATTTGGTTTATCATATGAGGTCACATCATAAAAGTGAAGTTAATTATGACGCTACTCGTAGGAAGCGCGAAGACAAATTGAAATGTCCGGTTTGTGCGGAGAGTTTTAGAGAGCGCCATCATCTCACCAGACACATGACAGCGCACCAAGATAAGGAGGGTGACCTTCTTGACCATCAGATAGACGCGTCTTCAACTGAAGCACCAGGGTCTTCCTATTGCAACAAAAGTAAAAATAGAGCGTTTTATGGACATTCAAATGGATTACATCAAAAATAAATTTGTGTGATTTCATTACTATGTATATTACGATTATTCTATATTTTATTTATAACTATACATTATCAATCTTGAGTTTATTAATTATTTAAACACTTTGAGCTAAAAAATAATGCTGTTATTTTACTGTAAATACATACTGTGAAAAAAAATGTTGATTTTGTTGATATTTCTGTAAATTGAGAAAATATTATATACCGGATAAACAGTGAAATATAATGTATTAAAGTTACTGTAAATATCTGTATCATAGTCAACAATTTTTGATTAATTAACATAATTTAATTTCTAATATTATTTGTTATTGATGTTTGTATTCTTAACAAGACGGGTCTTGGAACCTTGTATTGTTAGAAAAATGGCAAAAATTTAGAATTAAGTATCAAATTAATTAAAAATATTATTATAGATTCGTGCAATATTAGCTGTTAAGTACACATTATTTGAGTTTAAAAAAATGTTTTGTAAATATTGTAAAAAATATGTTAAAGCGATGTTGTAACTATTAAAAATCATTACTTATTAAAAATAGTCAAAATTATAACAATGTTTTGTGACGATCAATGTCAATTAAATATATCAAATCGAATATTTTGTTTTCTTTCTTCTCTATATTATCTTATTATGTATTTTTCAGATTGATGCCTACACAATATATTATCCAGTCATATATAGAATAGATAAATTATTGTTGGAAAAGTTATTTAAGCAAAATTGGCTCATAGATAAAGAAAACACATCATTACATTTCATTTATTAAACTAATGTTGATATTTAAAAGAAGAATACTTATTAATGTGTCTTCTTAGATAAAAATTAATTACAAGACGAAATTGATATTTCTGGAAGTTTGTCAATATCTAAAAATAAAATATATTTTTATGTAAATGTGACAGAAATGCTGTGACACAATAAAAGAGTACGTTCATCCCCTGGTATTTAAGAAATAATTCAGGTAATTCATTAAAAATTAATCGAACACATATTATTACTACCAAATTTTTAACATTTCATGAAAAAGAATACCATATTAGATTTTGTCAATCTTTCAGTTTTCATAGTAATTTAGAATAATGTCAAAATGAATTTGTTTTAATTGATATAATAAAAAATTTAAACTAATAGCACAAATGCGCGATCTAAATGATGGTGATAGTGAAAAGAAATCATGAATACTGTTTTGATGTTTCACTACGCAAATAATTATCGATCGATTCTGAATAATCCAATTTTTCTTCCGACGCTTGCTATACAAATATCTTCCGCAAGCGATCCGATTTGCTACGCGAATCCAAGAGGGCGAGAGAGCAGCAAGGGGTGCAAAGTGTGACCCATACATTAACCGCGCACAACATCGGATTTCATATTTCCTTGCCATAAAGAATATTTTATGAGTTCGCGTAGCCACAGTCTGAACTCGGGGAAGAATTGCAATATTTTTCAGATACAATTCGCATTTTTATTTTATTTTGAGTTTGTATATTTTTTGAAGAACAATTTCATAATTATTCAATAGCAGAGCGAATATGCGAAAAATAATTATAAAGTTTTCTCCAGAGAGGAAAACAAGTTTTAGACTGGGGTAAAATTAGAGCATATAAATATAATGATTTTTTCACACATAAACGTTTGCGTGTTTCCAACCTGAAATACCCACCACCACCCGCCACGGCCACATGTTCTGGTATTAAGCACATGATGTAAAAAGTATTGGTGAGCTGGATAAAAAATGACACTCGCCATTTTTGCATTTGTTGACGTCATTGTGTACTATTGAATTACAATCTACTACGTCTGCAACAGTGTTTTGGTGGTAATAAAAAAATAGTTTGTAAATGTCACAGAAACAACAATCCAGCTATCCTATACTTCTTACACCATGGTATTATCAGACGTTTCCCGTGGCATAAGCAGCGTGTTGCTTATTGTTTCAGATTTTGTGCTGTTATCTCAAGTGCAGCTGCCCAAATTCGGCGCCTTGCACTTTAGTTTGTTGATTGTCCCTAGCTTAAGATATGACTTAACACTATCTTAAACTTCTTAAGGGAACAATAAAAAAAGACAATCCGGATATCTGAAGATAAAATATGTAAACGCTCCTTTGGCTGGGTGTTGAGAGGTAAAGTAACGATTGGTGGACAACATGACCAGCGATGACAGAATGCTTGACTTCTCTTGCCGGATAGCAAAAGCATGGAACCGGGAGTCAAGATACTACATATAAAGATCAGTTGTGCATTAGGCCATGAATACATTTGGTGTATAACACCAATTGGGTAAGCATGATAGTAAGTATTATATAATTTACTGTATACTAATGAATATATAATAAAATGGCTCGGATATGTATTTAACTGTAAGCTGTATTTTACATATGAAATCATCTACTAATTTCATAGACGCTTATCATAGCGGCTTAACAAGTAAATAAAAATCCTGTAATCTCTTACAAAGTTTTGATCACAGAAAATGGAAAAATTAAACAATATTTATTAAATGTATAAATTATTCAAAACCTCCGGTATGTGCTAGATGTAAACACTCCGAATTTGTCCTGTTATCTTTTTTCGCGGACGAGGTTACGAATCACCGTGTCTTCATATATTAATTCTTGTATCAATCTATGGATTTGTATCATTTATTTACGCCGAACACTTCCAATGCTGAAAAATGGCGTAGGAAGAGCAGATGGCTGACTACAAATTGTGTCCTAAACTCAGCCGTCTTCTTATTTTACCGCCTCTGAAGAGAGAGTTTGAGTCACTGACTTACAGGCAGTTTTCGTTAAACAACTTAGTTAATATATGATGATGATATATAATTAATGACTATATTTAAAGCATAATTTACTGTTGGAAACTTTAAACATTTCTTTGATATGTAGTAAATAAATATTTTTTATAATGTTTGCTCTGAAAAAATAAATAATCAAATCAAAAATATCAATTACGCCCAAACTGATATTTGAGAAATCCATTCCAGCGGTGTTATATTAAAATGTGCACTGAATCGATATTATAGTGTTGCCTTGTTATCATCTTATTTCTGTGTGTATGGAATGGGGCTGAGCCGGATCTGTTGTAGCCTAAATAGATATGTCAAAAGCTTGACTCGTACGGTTTCAGTATTGTTTAGCGTGTGTTCAATATTAAAGCATGCGACAAGAAACGATAGTGATAAAGGCTGCGTTATAAATTCAATACAATAAAACAGACGCGGCGGAGGGACGGGAATGTTATTTTTGCTCTTGTTTCCCATGTAATCCGGTTATTTATGGTGATTTGACATTCGTACGTGGCGAATGGAAATTATGCCCCATTATTGTATGCGACATCAATGTTTTATGATTGTACTGTTTTTCTGTTCCGATTATGTTATCATTTTGTCAAAGCATTTTTTTTTTCCAAAAGAAAATCTGTGTGCGAAACGAAAACATTCACGAGTTCCTATATGGCGATAGTGTAGTAGATATAAGTTATTAGATTTGTTATATTTACTGCTAAGAAAAGGATTTTTATTTATTTATTCTAGCATAATAATACAAACGTTCAATAATAAATTGACTTATCTCTAAATTTCGACTTTTTGGTTTTAATAATAAACCGACTTTATACAACACCAAATTACGATATAAATGAAAAAAAAATGTTGATTGTAATCAGCCTTAAATTGAAAAAAATTGAAAAAAAAGAATTGATATTTAGAGTAGATCAAAATGTAAATTTGTTTTCAAGCGTTCGCCAAAAATTAATTTTTGTTATGTCACTTAGGTCACTTTATTGCGTGCGATATGTTAAAAAAATAAGCAATTGTTATTACTTTAATGCTGAGCATTCAAGATTTGAATAAAATATGTGGGAATACTATATTGAGATTTATCGAAAGAGTTTGTGAGAGCTTTCTATTAACGATAATACACGAAGTATTCTTCAGTCGGTTTATATATATGCTCGGATTAGTAATTAGAAGAACTTTTCTTTTATTATGTCGATGAGATATATTTCTTTATAAATTTAATTTCAAATCATATGCGTGCCTGTTTGTGATGTTTTTATTTGTGTGTTGATATTAAAAAAAAAACACTTAATGCATCGATGACTTGTTAAGGTCAACCTTTGTTGACGTAAGGTCAACCTTTTTAAATAATAAAAGAACAGAATTTAAATGTTTATATTGAAATACGTTTTAAGAATTTACCTATTTTCATGAATAAACTATAATACATGAGGATATATTATCAATACAAAGAAAATATTTTTGCACAAAAATCACTAGTGCCATTTTGAAGAGAAATTTTATGAAATGATTATGGAAATTATCATTGGGTGTATGACTAATAGTTGTGTGAGAAGAGCGCATGCTCCCTTTGATTTGATTGGTCATGCCATGGCACGTGACCCGGAACCGATTAGTATCGCACTCTTCGAGGGGGATCCCAAAATCATATTTTCATATTTAGAGCACACTCACTCAATTAGCTTTGACAAATGACATCATGGTTTTACTTTCGTGGATGAGAAAAAAACTTTTACACACAAGGATAAGAAAAAATATACTTTTAGGAAACTTTTTAGTAACTTCAGGTCTAAATAGATTTAAAAATAGGAATAATGTTATTCATTTTGAAAATTGAATACAGATTCTAAAAATGTCTCTTTTTTTGTAAAATCTGACAAAATTTTATTTGTAAAACTGTATTTATTTCTACAGTGAAAGGCTTACATAATCTTACAAATAAATACCAATTATATTAATGCATTGTTAAGTTATTAACAGACAAATAAGTTCTTGTGTATTTGAAAGAAAATTTTAATCATATAAGATATTTTACATGAACGAGTCAATCAATGATAATCAACAGTCGATCGTTCATCATTCTTTCTTAGAGAGGGTAAGATTAAAAGATGTGAGAAATGCCTTATTGACGGATATTTCTCTCCTTATTCGTCTTAGACTTATATTAAAGGAGTTGTTAGTTGGAAAGAATTAAAATATTATAAGGACTAATGTTCTATAGTTAAATTCAAAATCACTTACACCAAAATCACAGCATGGTAAAGAACTTTTTTGTAAACATAGGGTAATGTAGAAGTAACTATTGATCATGCTACCCACACAAAAAGATTTTTTTGATGGAGAAAATTTTGACAGGGAAGCAATTATCGATATTAACGAGGCATTGTGCTCAAGCGCAATTATGGTAATGACACAACCTCGATATAAATTATATAACAAGTCGCCGAGTTATAGAAATTCACCCTATCACCTACTCTACATATCATTTGCAAATGAGAATGGCTCTACGACCGGACTCGTTTCATTTCCCGCCAGTTCTACATATAGCTATCGCAGAGTCTATTGTAGAGGAATCTCCTCCTCTCTATGGTATAGGCGCTGCCCGTTATGCCGTAGCAACAAACTGACAAAAACCGGAAGGTGGAGACCGCCATTGTCGTTTCCATACATGTGCCCCCGTGTACGCAAACAAACAAATACTTACACGAAAACCCGCTCTCACTAGTCGTTTATTACAAACTATATTCGCTGAACAATGTCTGCATACTTTACACTATTGTCCCGTTGTATTAAGCCCGTACAGTTTTCCGTATGCAAACATTTTCACAAAGATTGAAGTTTATTTTCTGCTTACTGCCATCTATCATTTTAACTTATTTTTTTACTCTATGTGTCCCAGCTTTACAAAGTGCACGGCTTTAGATGAGTTTTTAAATAACGAAAGCAAGCGAGTTTACGGTATTTTTAAATCAATTGATAATTCAACCAAAATAACTAATTCTTGATATCGTGTAATAAGAAAGGAAATATAGATAACCAATTTATTCAAATACAGTTGGAAACACAAAGTCGAGCTTTTGAAAAATAGTAAGTATTGTTTATCTATTAGAACTAGCTAATGCAAGTAAAATGAAAAGCTTGTTACATATATGACTGAAGTTGAGAATCCAATCATTGTTTTGAATTGAATTTAAAAATTCTTTAACAATTCAATATGTGTGCCCCTCTTTTATTTTATCTTTCGCTTATCGAGTTGGTCTTATCTTGGTAGAATTACAATATATTTAAGTGAGACAGTGATACATAAACATGATTGTCTGACGAATGACATGGGTTATTTCCTCTCGCAAAATGTAAAAGCGCGTTGGAATTGGTGATGGCATTAGAAAGAGCTTTAATATTGTTAGACGATATTTCTTCAGGTGTCGAGATATTTTGCAGGGATTTTGTTGGAACTTTGGGAGAGCTCGAGAGACTTTCTGGCATGCTATTTTATTTTGTTACGTATATTCCTAGTCACATTTTAAAAGCGATGACAAATAATTAAAATATTTTTTTGATAGTTATTTTAATTTGAAAATGTAATATTCTTGTAGACTTTATAGTTGTTTGCTATCAATTCTTGGTGGAAAAACTTTATATTCATTAAAAGAAAATACGATTTGTTTGTAAGAATTCCACAATTTTACAAAATTATCTAGAATCTAGACCAAATCAGTTGACAATAATCACCATTACCGAAAACGGTTCTAATCATTTTATAAAATTGTGAATTAGTACAAAGAAATTGTATTTGATCTTAATAGACATTGAAAAAGAGCATATTAAAACAACTTGTTGAAATTATACCCTTCTATGTGTATTATATTAGACATTAAATTTGTGTTGTTAAGAAACGCCAATTAAAATGTTACATTAAATTAGTTCAGTAAAAATATATGATGAGATATAAAAAAAGGTTCTCTAAAATCCTGTGCAACGGCAAAAGTCTAAAAATCTCCGCTCGTAAGTGCTCCTGAATACCCGGCAGGACACATTACGAAGGCTCTACGCGGCAAGCAATAATTATTAAACTAAATGTAACATGTGTTTTCCGGGCTGCATTGTTACGGTGCTGTGACCGCGCTTTATGTGCTATCCACTGCGGTGCTACGCCACACAGCTACGACAGAGCTACGCCCGTACAGCACCCGCCGGAGTATGTTAAGTGCTACGTTTTAATTTATTCTGATTACGGAACCGTTGCTAATTACGGTGAATTCTTTTTCAAAGAAAATATTGTGAGATTTTTCAGTATTTTCAGCCAAATTAAAAATTTTCTAATATAGTTAAATTTTTACAAACTATACTCATATAAATGTTAAGAAGTAGTTATATATGAGAACATTTGATACATTTTGCCAATATTTCTCACTCAGATTTGCCAATCTCTAGAACTGTCTAGAATAAAAAATATGTTCTCCAGTACTTCATTTAAGAACTGTTTGTGCTAAGCGTCGTATAAATAGTTTTTACGTTTTATTATTAAATGTGGCATTTTAAATGAACAAGTGATAGCACTCTATGGGTTTCATGCCAACACCGTTTCATTAATAAGAATTCAAATCCACGAATGGAAATATTAAACGATTGATTGAAGTAAATAAACATTCTAACATTATATCGCGAAGGAATTGTTATTTGCAATTGCCATAACCAGTTGTAAAGGTAGATTTTCAGCACATAGTCGTGTTAAACAAAATAAACAATCATGAAAACTCTTTTACAGTTTACTTGTAATGGGCAGTGGTAATAAATCGTAGGAGCGCTGATAGCAGGAAACAATAAAAATCTATTGAATTTAGAGTCATAACGGGCACTATTTGAAGTCACCAAAGAACAATTTGAAAATCGAATAAGAGAAAAGCAAACATTTTGTTGGTAATTGAAATATCAGTGAATAAAATAAACGTAAATGATAGTAGTTTATTACAGTTCTCGACCAAAGAAATTTTATTATTCGCTAGAGAAAAGCAAAATTTCTTACACGCTTCCTCAAATATTTTATACTAAAGTGGTTTTAACGAAAGACGTACATTTTTGATTAATTGTAGCTGTTTCTTTGGTAGTTTAAATAATTATCATAAATAGTCGTAGTAATAAATTATAAAATAGTCTTTGCTATTGTTATTCTCTTATACCGAATGAGAAACCATTTTATAAAGAAATATATAAGATTTTATCATTGATTAAATATATGTTTTAACCAAATGTATGTGGACTCATTACCTGAATATAAATTATTTGACGAGACCTAGTTATAAGCTAGTTCTTATTACTAAAATAACTTTTTGTAGAAGAATGGTTTTAGGAAAGAACTAGTAGTTAGCTAATCGCTCTCTCTATGGTATAATTTTGGGATCAAAGAGATAAGGATGAAAATATAAAGAACACATTCTTGGTATTGGATACGTTTAAATACGTAAATCAATTGAAAAATAATGCATGAATATGAGCCCGTTCTTGCCTCAAAACCAGTTGGATGAAGTCCAACAGCGAAACTCTCGCTATATAATGGAATATCAATAAAGATTAACCAATTTAATAAACTGTGTGTGTATTTATTCATCTATTTTTCCATAAATATGGCCAGTTTGGGTGAAGGTGGTATATTTTTTATCTTTTGTTTTATTAATTCTGAAAACTAATATTGGATTATAGAGATATGCAGGTTATTTCATTTAATAACAAAGAAAAACGATTTTCAGTGAGGGATTTAACGATGCGAAATTAAAGTAAAGTTGTTTACTCCCTCTTTTAGCTGTTTCGTAAATCAAACAAAAAATGTTCGTGCAATTTAAAAAAAAGTAAAGCAAAGTGAATACGGATAATTACTTAAAACAAAGGTGATAATACATATAGGTATAGCATATTTTAAATAATTCTATTTTACGAAGTTTATGGTGCAACCCACCTGAAACAAAACATTAATGACATAGAATCCTAGAGGTCTCATGAAAGGAAAACCATAAATTCAAAGGTATAATCGGTCGTACCACCCCAACGGGACAGGTACGACCCATAAGCGAACGAGCTCAATAAATAAACGGAGTCTCTTTTATAAAAAGGTTTCGCCCGGTGAGCGGAATGGAAGTATCTACTCTTAAACAATAACTGTTTGGTGCTTTGTCACAATGAATTGTTACGCTAAAACAATATTTCAATTAGGGATAATAGAAGAGGAAATTTACAAATGCGAGGGCAATTGTTACCTGCGTTGGCCCAAATACGATCGCCTGTCCTGGCCTACCGCGGACACCCGTACACCACTCGCGGCAGCGGCAATAGATCTCCAAAATATAACCTTTGTTTCAAGCGGAAAGCTGGTGATTTTATTATGTTATACCACAAATAATAATTCATCCCCAGTAACTTACATATGTACTTTCATGCAATTCATAATAGGTATGTTTTTATTCGAATCCGACAATTATTTAAAAATGAGTGTATGAAAAAATATTTTGATCAATGCTGAAAACAAATGCAAGATTTTTTTATTTAGGTGTGTTTCTTGGTGTTTATTAAATAGGATATATTTTAATTGACTGAAGAATATGTTAATAAGCATAATAAAGAATTAAAAGTACCGATTTACTGTAAATTTACTTGTTTGTGTTTTGTTACTGAATGTATGAAAATAATTAATAATTAATATCATATAGTTATCGGTGTTATTACCAATATTTGGCAATACTAGTGAATCTAATTAAATAGATATTTATTTTGCTGTCTTATAATTGAGTTATGGCAAAAGTTGCAGCATTATTTCGTAACGAATGTTTTTATTAATAATCTACTAAAGAGAGTATTTTGATTTAATCGAAAATATTATTAAAGAAGATGCGTACGTAATTTTACTGAATTGATTTTAAATAATGTACCATTATAACTTGCAGGCAATATCCCTCGATGTTAATAATATTTCATGAATAACGCAGCTATGTGCTTTTTGACAAATCGCATTGTCCCTATTTAGCATATGAATTAAATTTTGTGAAATATGGTGTACATTAATATGGATATATGCCGAGTTCTTACTCCGTATTAACGTGAAAATAATAACACTACCCTTCTCACTCTCTCTACTACCGTTCACGACTGTTTTAAGTCGTCCACTTGTTCTCATCTTAAATTTGCTTAAGTTTTGTATTTATAAACATACCTTCTGCTGCGAGGAAAATTAGATGAAAAGTAAAAACCACAAATACATCATTACAGTCTTCGTATATAAAAGACACATACCTTAACGTTAATTTTAATACTAAAACCGTTTCATTGTTTTCATTAACACACTTTTATGAAAGAAACTGATAGATTTAATTCAAAAAGTGCTTAATATAGAGTCAATCTGAGTAACTTTGGCCGAGTTTTGAGGGTTTTGGTATTTTTATAGTTGAAATGATGAACGGATGCCTTAAGATCAAATTTAATTAACATAAATAGATTTATTGTTATAATTGATATATAGGGAAAACAAGGTGAGAAAAATTTTCATCCAATTCGGGTATTTTTGGCCCACGACACAAATAATCACTGTAATTACTATAAATTCAGTGATTTTTAAAGTCTGGCAACTTTTCTTTACGTTTTCATATATTCTGTACATAATTGAGATGGGAAAAAATATACTGCATTTGGTTGACGGATTAGTAATACAAATTGAAAATACGGCTGATCCAATTTATTTCAATTAAATTGTGTTTTTTCGAATATATACATTCCTTTATTGGATACTACAGGATATTTCCGAAAACTAAGGTGTGATCATGAACTTACGAATTTGAGAAAGACTGATTATACGGTGTTCAAACTTAACGATTATTATTAAGTAGATAGTGTGAGATTATGAATACAATTCGGCATAATTGAAACAAAATTTATATATTAATCACTTTAAACGAGTACATATTTATAAAATTTATAAGTTGCACACACGAATGTAATTACGAGATAATTCATTACACACTTTTAAATTTTGGAACTTAACTTGCTTGGAAACAATAATCATTAAATAAATGTATGACGGAATGTGTTTTTACCACTCATGGCTGCAATGAAAGAACCAGCGAAGCAATTTTTTTATATGCATTGAATAAGTTAAATAAGATAAGGAAATTGACCAGAATTTAAACTCAAGGTATTAATTATGTTACCTTTTCCTATCAGTATCTATCACTGTCAATTAATATCAATGTCAATTATCTATCAAATGTTTACTATTTTAGTTTGATTTTGGAAAGCTTTTTCAAATATGTTTGTTGTAGAATATTTGGCCACGAAAGAAGTACGCGTAATAAATGGTATTCAATTGTTCTTTTTCTAGTATAACCCAAGATTGTTTCCGACGCCATATTATTCTCAGGTTATTTCCAAGACGCTTCTTGCTCAAAACATTTCGTTTCCCGGCCTGCAATCCGGAAAGACCTATCGCGATAATATGTATGAGATTTAGGCGGGAAAATTAACATAAAATGTGTCCCGCGTGCCTTGAACCGTTTGTCATTTTCGCCGAATTATAATCGTATTTGTGATTCAAAATTATTTTGTTACGCATCGCCATCTTGGAATATGAAAATAGTATTGTACCGATTCATAGACGGAGATGACTATTGTAACACATATTGTGTATTGATTTATTGTATGTTATTTGTGTTGTGAGTAACATACGTATGCGAATAATACATATTAAAATATGAATTCGTGTATTCGTTTAATATGAAGTCATTTCCAAAGAACCTCGTGATGGACTACTGAAGATTTCATCTTTTATAAAACATGCCGTCTAAACTTAAAATCGACTAAGTAACTAAGAATATTAAAATTTTTTACAAGAAGTCATAAATTTCCCTGATCATTTATTTATGGTGCAATATTTGTTAAATTGGATTAACCGCTATTCCATATAAATTTAAATGTATATGTTCAAATCATTGCTGAATTTTCTTAGTTCCATTTTTAAACCCGTTTGATTTAGTAAAATATCATGATGTTATCGTTTGAAATTTCTATCGCTCTTCAATTGTTTCAATAAACTTCAATAATTTCAAGTGATGTGATCAATATTAAATAGATTAATAAACAGATCAGTGGTAGTGAAATTTCATTGTCTATTTGATGAGAAAAACAATAGCTGTTTTTTTTATCTCGCGAAAATATATCAATTACAATACGAGTGCAAACAGTTATAAAATTTAAAATAAAGTATTCGAGTATTCTACCAAATTAAAATGTTTTTTTTCAATTAATAAATTCCATGTTACCTAAGAATTCATCAAGTAAAAAATTATATGGGCGTGTTACTTTAGTGTTCAAATCATTGGGAAAAATCAATAAAAGAAACTACCCTTACATGAATTTTTTTTTAAATACGCTATTTCTGTGTTATTTTCCTGAGTTGTTGCTAATATCGGCATACATATTTTTATAGCGCCATAAATTCGTAGTTGGCCATTGTAAATCACGCAAATAGAAAATGTGACGATAATTTTATCGCCGTGTCAAACGGAAATACGTCAGTCAGTCCACATTTATCCAGGCTAACTTCCTGCGTGGACAGTTAACTACCTATCAATACGCGAGACAGTTTACGGTAGAAAAACGATGTGCAAGATTATTATTTATTAATTAAAAAATGTTATTTTTACATATTTAATTGTTTTATTAACAGTGAAATTCAACTGAGATATTGCGTTGAAATTCACATTAAACATTACTTTATTTAGTAAAGGTCGACCGATTCGATAATTTATTCTAAGGGCATATTGTTAAGATGAATGTTATAAATAAATGGTTTAAGATATTTTCTTGTTGTTTAACACATACTTCTCAAATGAAATGGTTTCGAAATGCTCGGTAATAACAACTCGGCGTCCTCTAGAAACAATAATACATACCGTAAAAACCTATATGTATAAAAATATATTAAAAATGTAATATTTTACTTTGTTTTCGGTAATTACAGTTTATTCATTATTATACGAATACTAAAAAGAATCTTTAAATGTATAACTAATGTCGGAATAAAATGCTTACGTTAATTTCACATCAAATAAGATGAATAATGGAAAAATAGATATAATGAACTAAAATGATTAATCTTTAAAAAAACATAACTGTTGTAAAAATAAATTAAATGCAGCACTCAAATTGTAAAATTTTTTGTGTCCGGAAAACATTCGAAATTTGATTTGATTTAGCGATGTTTACTGGATTGCATTTGTCGGGAAAAGGCCGTGGATATATTTTAACTCTAGCGATATTATCAAAATGTATGTGACAATTTAAAACGAACAGTTTGATTTTGAATTTTGACATATTTTTACCCAGGCCCGATCATGGTTTGTGATGTTCCATACTTTTAATTAAATTTATTTTTACTAGTCGAGTTCTCTACTTTCCAACAAGATGTTGAAAAAATATGGTACTCAGAGAACTTGTGGAATTTCCAATACCTGATAACTGATTTTTTGTATTATCGATGATTTTATCCACTTTATAGTGCTAAATTAAAATTTGTATTTGCAAGCCAAGTATCACCAAAACATTCATGTCAAATGAATCAAATTATTGTAAAGAAAACATTTTAAAAGTCAGCACGCAAATGAAACAACTTCGTTCTGAGTTTCAAAATCACTTGATATTTTTTATATTATCGACTTATATTTATTTACGGTATTTTATTAGTAAGAATGTAATATTAGAGATTTGAAATTGATCAATAAGACTTTGAAGGTAGATTGGAAAAGTTTTAGCCCTGGAAAAAATCTTGTTAAAATACGTGATATGCAGTTCAATCACAATAAATCGAAGAGAATTGGCATTACTTCATACGAAAAGGTTGGATTGTTGACTTTACCGTTTATTTATTGCCCACTTTGCCAAATCATGTCTATGGAAGTATAAGATTAAGAAATGTAACGATCGTTTTGTCTTTGACACTTGGGATATCTTTCTTTCACTTAATACGTTTAGAATTACTTTTACAGCCATTTAGATGATGGGCGAAGTAGGTGTAATATAGAATGATTGGCGATTCCTAAATTTAAATACAGATTAAATAGCACAATCTGAACGTAATAATGAAGCTATGCATACTTTTTATGCTTTAACGACATTTATAATATCTGAAAATATGTACCAGACGATAAAGGCCAAAATTCGTGACGAATTTTTAAATATATGATATAAAAATAGTCATATAGTATATATGTCCATATTAAATTAAAGTTTTTGTCAATAACATATTTTTGAAATCATTATTGAACAAAATTTTTACCTGTTCTGAATATAACACCCACAAATTTGTTTGACAGTATATTTATATAATATTTTGCGTTCGTCTATATTATAGCAGTTTGGATTGGCTTATCGATTTCAAATATTTCTTGTTTGTCTGATTTTTGAGACGTCTTATTTAAGTGCACGATTTTCATTGTTCACTATTTAATTTCGTTTATGTGTAATTTGTTTGATTATCTGTAAATTCTTGTCTCAGTTCTTGAACCAATTGTTTCATACCTCTTGTAATTATTAACACTCAATTTCATATAAATAGCCCTGTTATGCTTTTATCAGTTGATAATGTTCGTGATGATTCAAACCGGTCCTGATCATTGTAAAAATGTGGAAGTACTACAACATCAATTGTGTTTTGTTTTTAAAATATAATGCATTATAACCAAGAATTGACAGTTAATACCTTAAGGTGATTTAAATGAAACACATAAAATATAAATCAAGCAATGTAAAAATAACAGAATTTTTGTTAATGATAGAAAGTTTTTTATAAATATTGATAGTTATTACTTATGTGACAAAAAAGTATGACTTTAGATGAGATCTTTTTTTTCATATGATCGTTACAACGAAACACCGTTTTTGTCAGTATTCTATACTGTGCGAAACGTATATCCATCGTTTTCATATGAGTGATAATCTGTTTTCAGCATTTGCAAAAAACGGTCCATTGATTCTTCAGCACTCGTAAATAATGGCGATAGTTCGCTTGACTTTAATATGAAAAGCGCTTAAGATAAGAGAACTGCTACAAACTGCCATTGGCGAAAACCCAAAACGATTCGGAAATCATGCATTTCAATACTAGATGTAGCAATATTCATCGGAGCCAGGTAGAGTTATACGATTGGTTTTCCTCTTTCAACTTTTAGCTACCAGGATATAATAATTCGTAAAAGCGTGTGCACTGATTCGTTATAGAAGAGATAAGATAACACCAGCCACAGCGCTCTCGACAAAATAATGCACAGACATGCCTATGTTTCCCTCTATGTGCCGAAAGGAAAACATTCAATTCGTAACGACCATGTCTTTTTGTGTAACCCTTTTGGTGTGGCGCGATTCATTTGGGTCCCCGATTTTAATGCACCATTAAAACAATCATTTTTCCATTATAATGAACAATAATTTCCCTTCAATTTTGTACAGAAATACAGAGTCTTTCAAAATAAGAAGAAAGGTAATGTATACGACAGCACTATTGTATCACAAAAAATAGTTACAAAAAAAATGTTCTTAGTTAATGAAATGGGTAAAGCTGCCTAGAAAGCTATCAAAAAGTAGACTATTTTTAATTTTTGTTTTTTTTTCAATACATAGTATTTTACAGATACTTAATAATTACGTTAAAGGTGTTAACTGTCAATTCTTGGTAGAGAGACAGTATAGTTTGAATAAGAAATTTTTGTTATGAAATATTTTGTATATTGGATCTTTTTGTGACTTAAAAACGATATTAGATCTATTTATGTCAGTTTCCTAATCCTTTCTTGATTTTTTAATTAGTTAAAATTTAAAAACATTCAATATTGTTAATTTGTTATTACATGTAAATTTTTGTATTTTTATAAATACATTTATTACGATTTGTAGTAGTATGTTACTGATGAGTTCAATGATGAAAAACAATGGGTTCATTTAAAAATATGATTTTGTGTAAAATTGTTGGCATAAAAGTATGTTTTTAATCTGTTGTATTGAAATAGTGAAGTTATTACCACGCTGTAGTTCTGACTTCAAAAATTTTGTTTTTTATAATTTCCCAGAGTTAAATGAACTCGAAATATTTCTGAGCTATGGATTGTTGATTGGTCTATGGCCTGGTCTCATTAGCATTCTACTGTCGTCGTTATCGTTTTATAAGTTATTGCATTTATTACTTGCTATTTTCGAACTTATCTGCTAATGCAAGGTACGCTCAACGAACCAGAAAGAATTAAATCACCATTCGTAAATTATCAGGATAATTATTAAATTATCAATACAACAAATAAGTATTTAATCAGTATTTAGTAAAAAATATACATACTTAAGTATATATTGGGTATGTTGTAATGTTCATAATTTAGTAAAAACTTGACAAATATGCTCGTAACAATATATACAATTATATTTTTACATAATTAAATCGGACTTGGAAAAAAAAATCATTTTTACCATTGTTAGTTTAAAAGATTTCATATAAAATGCCGAGCAAGGGAAGACAACTCATTGAAAAACATATTCATATACACAATCCATTTAGAATAGGGGAATAATTCGAATTTTGTGAAAAACATATTTTTTAATCTTCATAATGTGAATAAAAGCAGGTTAAATTTTTTCAATGTAAAAGAATAATATTATAATCTACACAACCGACTTAGGGTACTTGCTAAAACATATTAAACTAACACAATTTTACAATTCCAATGAAAAATATATAATTTATACTACTGTAAATATATTTTAATTTATTTATACTCAGACTTTGAATTTATTGTATCTCAATATTGATTTTCTGAAAGAAGTAGTTTAAATTATGAATTTTAACAGTAACGTACAAAAGTAGAAACGGTTGCTTAATAATTTATATTTATAATTTTACTAGAGTAATTCATAGTACCATTTAGGAATATATTTCAATTGAATAGATTTATGTAAAATATATATAATAATTTACAAAAACATTATTAACTAATGTAATTGAATAAAGTGAGCATATTTAAATACAAAACTGTTAGTACTTACTGTCCACAAACTGATCGAGAAATTAGATTTTCATATCGTTAGATGGAAGCACCTAGAGACACTTTTCTAGCTACGCGGTGAAAATTTTATGCTGACGAGGTAACTTCTGAATAAGTGAGACATAAAGTGATAATTTTCTTTGGGGATGAACTCTTGTCTTTGTTAATATTTTATAATAAATAAAGTTTAAATATTTTCAAGTAAAATATTTAAAGAAATACATAATATTTAGTAACACAATTTTGATAAATCATTAAAAAAATTATCGTAGAGAATATATTTTAATTTCATGTAACTATTAGATAAGGTTTGCGTGCGATAAATTTAATGATCTGTATTTTTAACACATTTATGTATAAGGATCAGAAGGTTTATGGATTATTTGATTTAAACCCAGTTGTTATATAGTATCCATTGTTTATTTTGAATTGAAAGTTTTGACAGTGAAAAGAAGGTATTAAAAATTCGGATATGAAAGAAAAGCGTTGCATTCTAGGTTCACGAAAAAGAGACAGAATGAAATTGGTACAATTAAAATTGAGCTAACTACGTTAGCACTTATTGCTTTCTGTTCATAGACTGCGACAATATAGTTTGTTCTTAAATCTGGCACTTTAAGTATGTTATTTAATATTTAATGCAAGGAAGAAATAAGATGGCTTAAAATATTTAATTCAACAAGTTTCTTGTTTTTTTTTCAATGACCTATTGAAAATAAGTACATACATATGTTTATGTATTATATTTCCTTTTTTTTCTATCATCTTTTTTTAAATCATAATTTATAATATGTATAGTGATTTTCTAACATTATTTCCGTTGATTTATTGTAACGTAACAGTCTTGCAAACACAGGTTTCTGTATAATATATTCAGGTTAAATTCCAATGTACCAATGAAAAAAAATAAAGGAAAAATAAATTTTAATTTTTCACTGGGTGCCAATTTCATTTATTTCCATCTGAAGAATAATTATTATTATACATGTATTGACAATTATAGTATATAATTAATGTTGTTTAAATAGAAAATAATTTATATTCACAAAAAATAATTGTGATACTAATTTATTATTAACATTTTTAAATAAAGTCGATGAAAAAATGTATTCATATTAAAATTAAAATTTTGTTTATTTTCTATAAATAAAAAACGATCGTTAAATCTATCTGCTATTAATTCTAATCATAGTTAATCTGTTTAAATTCACGAAAGACATAAGGGTTTTGTTCTGTTGTTAATAATATTGTTCACA
Organism: Himalopsyche phryganea; assembly: GCA_022494535.1. Taxonomy (NCBI): domain Eukaryota; kingdom Metazoa; phylum Arthropoda; class Insecta; order Trichoptera; family Rhyacophilidae; genus Himalopsyche; species Himalopsyche phryganea. The sequence continues at coordinate 197,158 of JAGVSL010000046.1, forward strand.
AAAAGAAAGAATATTTGTACTCTATAGAATTTTGAGAATATCATTCTTAAAAATATAAAAGATGGGGGAAATACGTGGGACATAAAATAATTAAATTCTTCCGATCATATTTCTTTAACCCCTAGTAAAATCAAGTATAAAGGAAAAAAATATCAATACCACTTGGTATCTCAATAATGAAACTATAGTAGGGCTCAAAAAGCACTTGACCAAAAAGCTTTGTTTTTGTCCGACGTCGCATGGAAGGGCCAAATTCAGGAGACAATGCACGCACACTTCAAAATATGACGACAAAATATTATTTCCTAATCGCGTCATTTCCACAAGAGTGATTCCTGTATTGAATTATACGGGGTGCTGTGTCAAGAGGGGTCTAACAGATTCGTTGCGTTCCTGATACAGATACAGGGGGAAGCTATTTTGATTTGAATGTAGATACTGGGTGAATTTTTGCAATGGCAACCCTTTTGTTTCCCACTGAACTCATTCTAATTATAGACGAATGATACTGAACATATTTAAATACATCCCAAAAAGCCCTTTATAAACTTTAATTAACATTTTTTTAAAACCATGTCCGCTAACAATGCGAAACATTCGGACTACCAATGAAGTTTTCCTACGACGACTGCTTGTTACTCAGTTGCTCAACCTTTATTTTTCGAAGACAGTAGAGGTTGATGGAAAAACCCATAAATGGATTGAACAATCAATTTATGAAGCTGTCCGTAATCACCGAGCTTATTTCGCCCACTCGACTTAACCAAAATAATTTATTGCATATTTATAACGGACATTAGAGCTTTTTTAAATCTTATTTTTATAAATTTGAAATTGTATTTAATATACTTTTAGCATACATATGTGATCTCAATTGTTGTCAATTAATTTTGTATTCTATTTTTTTGTTCATAGCATTGTACAGTCTTTTAAGATATCGACTGAGGTTGCTAGATAGAATTTCGATATCAAATTTGAATCGGTCAAATGCCTGAAGAAACCCAGGTCGCTGTTGACAAAACGTATGGAAATCTTCAACATTTTAAGGATTTAAATATTGTATTGACTTTAGTACAGTTAACCAATTCAATGCGCTCTGGCGACGACTTCTTGATGGTATTCACCCGAATTTCGTAATCGTTGAAGGTTTCGGACAACACGTTATCTTCTGAAATTAAGAGAAATAAAAATAACCGTGAAAGCATACGAACCAAAACACGAAGGATGTTGAAAATTATATAAGTATTCTTAGCTGTTTTATTTAATATTCAACATCATTTTACAGAATTGTATGTATAACAAAAATTAAAAAGACGATCATAATTTCAAAAGACAACAAAGATATGTAACGTCACAGTAAAATTCAATTCTCACTCACTCCTGAGAAATGCATTCAGGTAGAAAATTAGAGATGTTTGCAAGATAAAGTGATTTGGAGGTGAATGTATATTTAAACTTACATGTTTGTAGACGTGGATGCTCATGTCATAGTAAAAACTCAATCAATATATATTCATTGCCTATTTAATTTTAAATTGCATATTATTATAAAATAATATGGGACGAAGCTGGTTTTTTTGTATGATAATATTCAGTTATTTTCATTATTATTAAAGGCTATTTATTATTGTTTTATAATTTTATTTGTATTATTTTAATATGGGAAACGTAGCAACCTACCGGTTATTATTGTTGAGATCTTAATCGGATTACGTCTATCCAGCTTTTCATTGACATCTTATATGAGTAGACATATTAAACATAACAAACACTTGGCACTCACGCATTTACAGTGCAAAAGTTTCACTGAACAAGAAACACATATTGCCAAAAATATTTCAGTAAACTATAGACAAACAAACAATAAAATATAGATATATTTTTTGGTATGTCACCGTGTAATGATTGGTGAAACTCAGTTGATATTCCGACGCCGTTGCAAGTTTCATTCTCATGGGTTAATTTATGTATTAATAAGAGATGTATTTTCTTTTTCTTTATTTAAAATCAAAAAATTTCATATAATTTAATCTTAAGTATCTAGTTTCGCTACCAATGTGAGCAATAAAACATATTATAGTATCGTTGTAACTAAGCAAAGAATTAATAAATTAACGATTTTCCCACTGCACAGCATTAAAGTAAATCATTTTTTAATGTCAGGGTTTTTCAATCCTTGGTCGTGGATGCACAAAAAGTATGAAATAACGAAAAACACAATTTAATCTAAAAAAGTATATTTGAAATGTCTGTGAGGTCAAGGGTCAAGCTTTACCGATGCCAAATTTGTGTTCTTGTTCAGGCAGTAATTTTTCTTTTTGGTAACTGGTTAAATCTATATATTGTATTATGTATGCAGTGGTTTTTTTTAAATTTGACCTTCGCCTACAACTAAAATAAGGTTGAGAGCCCCTGCCATATGCCAGTGTACTTTAAGCAATGGTTTCCAATACTTTTACTAGTTTCAGGAGGTATTTTAATTAAATTTCAGATATTGGTCTCGGCCTCCCGGCCAGTCTGGTGTTTGGTCCCGGTTTTAGTTTCACGTCATGATGAGAGGAATGTCCGCACCTTTGGAGCGCGTTTACTCGGTAAAGAAAAATAATCAGTTGGATGACCGAAGCTGCATGCTGGAGTCTTCTGTACGACGTTACTTAACTGTTCAAAAAATATTGACATTACATGTAACGATTTCTACGAAAAAATTAAATAAATGATAAATTATTGAAAAAATTCACCCCATCGAGAAGTACGACTGGTACAATAAATAAAATAATTAAAATTTCTACTGTAACTTAGAGATTTATGGGTACTTTTAATAAACAATTTTTGGTAGTTTTCTACTGTCCCGGCTTAGAGCTTCATAATTATGGTAAGCCTATATAACATATAAATCGATATGCCTTTTGTAATATTTATAAAGATTTTTCGTAAAATCATAATTTTGAATGTATTCGAATAGGTATTTTTTACCTTATCCAGAACTCTGGCCTCAATTTAGTACAAGCACAAGTTAAGCTTGCAAAGTCTTGGTAACTTCATTTTGCAGTTGCGGTGTTGTTGGAGTATTTCGGTGGTCGGACAAACAGTTTAGCGTTACTTGCTAAGAGCCCGCGGGCGCCGTATCAACTTTGCTTCTCTTCAATGCGATACAGTGCTCCACTCATAAGATCTCGGCATAGAGCAGCTATGAAATTGAATGTTAAAATGACAGAAAAATACAATTATCGAAATCGTCATACTTAATGCACCTTCTTACTTGCTAAGCGTTGTTCAATCTTGATAATAATTCTCTCTACGACTCTCAGTTCATAAACTTTGTTAAAGTTACACTTTGAATGTTTTCTTGTCGAATGCTCAGAAATAAATGTTTAAATCTTTATTTATTTCTGAACTAAGTCTACGACTTTTTCCTCTTTGGTATTTAAATTAATTTTTCTATATCGCGTTAATCACTTCACATGGCAGCAAAATAAGTAAAAGTGTCACTTATTGCATGAGAAAAATACTAACAATAAAATAAATATTCTATTGATAAATAGTTGATAAACATGAAAAAAATTTTCTTCGTAATTGTTTTTTCTATAAGGCATAAATTAAAGCTAAATTAAAGTTAGCGACCGATCTTTGCAATAGATATTTTGAAAATAACACGTAATGGTAAAATAGTGACAATTTAAACCGTATTAATATTTCGAAAACATTTTTTTCGAATATCTCATTGGCATGTTGTACATTGAAGCAGAAGAGACCCAAAGTATGGCTGTTACACCTCTAAACAAATTGTTAAAGTTAAACGAGCCGAGCGCATTTGCATATTCCAATTTGTTGTTTGACACGGAAGGGGAGAAAGTGCCCCCATCCTCCCGGTCCTCCTCCCTCCGCCGACCACTTCATTACTCCGTCGACGCACAACCCTTAACCACACTTACAAAATCTTTCAATGTTTTAAACAACAGCCGAGAGTTTAACTTATCGTATTTGCGTTACCTGCTCGAAGTTGTTTTCTTCCTGTTTTCAAATATTCCGCAATGATAATTTGAGCGTAGTCAGCTGTACTAAACCCAACCAATTTGTAAATATTAAATCTAAGATTTAAAAAAAAAGTAATACGTAAACATACATTTTTCTTTTAGTGGCATAGAGGTAAGATGTAACAGTAAACGTTAATCGTAATCGTGAATATGAATAAAATATCTAATTTATGTAGTTGTTCAATATTAATTATTTCATTACGTGCTTAAATGTGACAATGAGTTGTTAGCTTTTGTAACACACGTCAAAGAAAAAAGACGGCCAAAGACAAAGAAAATATACTTAGCAATGAACGATGCTTAAAATGCAATGTACTTAGTTTCTCAAGAATTGATAAATATTGTTTGATAATTCATGTCGTGTTACACATATTGTTATTATATATAATGCTATGGACTTCTTTGGACGGAGTCAATGACATTACTGAAATATAAAAAGTTAATTCAATTTCGCTTTTTTATAGTTGATTACAATAATTCGATTTGTTAAATTATCATAAACCGAAGGCACAATATTGATTGTCTAAAAAGTAAAGTATAATAAAATTAGTATAGTGAGAGTCAAGGTGTTTTCAATGGTAAAAAAATAAGTTTTTCCATTTATTACCTGTCTTTTTCTTACGAAAGTAGGGTAAGTGAAAAACTGTATATTATCCTGGTTCAGGATTTGAATTAAATTACCGTATGCAAACCATAAAATAAAGTATTAACTCAACTTCACTTTGCTCCCAATCCCATGATTTTTTTGATTAAACATAAAAATTTACGTAAACTAACTTATTTTAAATCCATTAGTAAAAAGAATACAGATATTTTTATATATATATTTTATATCTGTATCTTTTGTACCATATGACGTGTCGATTTCAGTCCTAGAACGGATATAAATAAGGTATTGGCTGCTGGGTGTGCTAGTAGCAGTCGGAAAAGTGAATTTAGTGTCGGAATGTTGTTAAAATCCAATGATAGCTGAGCAGTGTAGGTGGAGCGGCGGTGGCGCGCAATTACTTGCTAAACACATTGGTTGGCCCGGGGCGCGGAAAACCCGCAAAGGTTGGCGGAAAAGCAATGATGACGAGGGGAGTCACAATTACCCCGTAAAAGCATGTTGTAAAAAATAGATGTCGAACGGTGTTGCCGTATTTTTTATGACATGCCGCCTGCAGGTGGAAATAAACGTTCCGCTGGAAATTTGAATACTGCAATGATGTGAAGAAAGTATTTTATCGAGCGACATAACGAACAATAAAATTGATATTCAAAAATCGGACATTTTTTAACAAAGAACAATGCTGTTTGTTTGAAAATATTTCAATCATAAAATTTCCAACATTTTTGTTATTGACAGCCCAATATTCACCTTTTCGCAAAGTTTAGTGTAAAATAAAACATAATACTACAAGGATACTTCAAGCTAAAGCTTGGTGCTATATTAACTAATCATTTAACAGTATTTAAATACGTAAACATTTATTTTTAATAAGTAAATTTAATTATGGCGTATATGCAAAAATTAAAGTATTCATTGGTGCAAGTCATGAAAAACATATAGAACATTAAATCCAATACAATATAAAACTATTTTGTGAATTTTAAATAGCATGATTGATATCAGGTATATAACCTGCCATCGTATGAGTATATAATTAATTTATTTCACAAAATAAATGCGTAAGAAATGCTTGGTATTTTGAGGACACATTGAAAATAAATTTCTGTATCAAATCAATTCCACAATTTTTATAAAAATAACAAAACTCTTTTTGCTCAGCAAGTGACCAATATCATTTATTATTTTTATACGCAACTCATAAAATAAAATAAATAATTTTACGTCTCTTCATAGGTATGAAAACATGCTGTTATAAAATATCAATTTAAATTTCGAACACTTAGTCTCCCTCAATTGTTTTCCCGTAGGTATTCAAATTAAACTTTCATAGTCGGCATAATTCACAAGCAGGCGAGCCGATGAAAATAAAATTTCGACGCGGCGCTGCATCGCATATTTTTTGTTTATATGAAATCGCGTGGAACTTTTTGCTTGCCTTTTATCGAATAAGTATTTAAATTCGATAAGACTGGCAGCATTCGTTCGAATCTGAATTTATTAGTGCGAGTACAGGCGGGTGTATGACGACTGTGCCGAAATATATTCTGCGTATTCAATCGAATGTGAATGCTCGGGCGTTGGCTCGCCATGATATTCCACATCTACGCATAGCTAAGCTTATCAATATTTATTTATGTACTTACTTTATCTTATAATATTTTCATTCTTAAAAAATATCTTCACATTGACCAACCGCGTCGCAAGTTGAAAGGGCTGCCCTGCTGATCAATAATACATTGCTTAAAGAGGTGAACTTATTCAGCAATTAACTATTTGCATAGTTTTTCTGGTGTTTGTGTTGCATCAATGATATATCGCATAATGCTTACTTCTGTCTTTACTTAGTAATTAATTTTAAATATGTTTTGGAACACTGTTTGACATTTGTTTTATAACCATTTTACATTGAAAGACATATCTTGTGAAGCTGCATATTGGATGTTCATTATATCATCATTATTACTTTATGTGTCTTTCCCCTTTTTATTTTTGTACTAATTCAACTAATAGACGTTGGTGATGATTTTGATTATAAATATGTGCCTGAAGCTCATTTGAATAAGGCTGAATTGTTAGAGTGGGACCAATTTCTGTCATTCTTGTGCACAAAGTTACACATATATTTTAAATATTGAAAACAAATTTTCCCAAAGTCGTTGGCTACCGTTGCGGATGTCTCGGGTTCATGTCCCGGTACGGACAGGTTCATAAATTGATTTTTCAGTCGATTTATTGATTTCTGTTTGTAGGCACGGATGGTGATGTCTAAATCTGAGTAACTAACAGTTCTCGTAGAAAACTTCTGTTGAGATACCTCCATTAGGAGTCCAAATGCTGCACATTGGGAGAGAACATGGTAAAAAAGCCACCGATGCAACGATTTATTTTCTTTTAGATCAAACACTGTGAAATTATATAGACAGCTCAGAATACTGCAAAGCTTATTTTTTTAAACATACAGACAGCATTGCCCTAAAGTGCAAAGCTCATACACTCCAAATCTACAGAGTAGCCTTGCTAATGCGATTTTATAAAAAAACTAAACATTTGTTTGGGTATTTGTTGTTGAGAAATAAAATGTTAATATATATTTTTTTTTTTAAATCAATATTGGATTAATTTGTTTAATACAAAAAAAAAAACAATGTCATTTGAATGTTGGAGTATTATAAGGTCGAAAAAACGTATGACTAAATTGTACATTTAAGTCTATCTTTCAGCATTGTAGAGATTACTATTTTTTCAAGTGAATTTTTTTAAATTTTGGTGTTTGTCACTGTAACACTACCTCGGGTAGCAGAGACACAGAATTGGCATGATAAATCAGTGGGTAAATGATGCATACACAATTTTAACTCTCCCGTGTACAGATAGATATGTGTGTCTGCCTGAGTTTGGCTGTGTGTTTAATGCGGAGATTTGAAACAGAAGAATGAAATCCTGAGTGTTGTAAAACTTGACTAAGTACCTTTATGAAAGATCTACCTTGTCGCTTTACTGATAGCAAAAATGCGCCATTGGAATATTTCTAGAAATTTCTCTAATTAAAATCAATATTGCTATGAATATTTTTGCGAAGTTGCGAGATTTCATAAGTGAATATCGATGACTTGAGAATGAGAATAAACTTTGGTTTTATTTTATTTTTGTGTCCATTCAAAATAATAACATGTTTTAAAATTCAAGAGTCAATTGAATAAGAAGTAAGAAGTAAATGGTAGTTTGTAACTCAATAAACAAAATATGTAGTTTCAGCCTTTTTGACTCATAACATTCAAATTCAGCATAACAGTAAAAAAAATATATTTTTTTTATAATTTAATAATTTAAGACATCGACTGAGGGTGGCTGATGGAATTTCAATATCAAATTTGAATTGTTGAGACTTTGTAAATTTCCAAGTACTTTGTCACTAACGATCCGACTTTCGCCTTTCGGTATCTTCAGGCGTTCGAGCACACGAGAACTGACGAACTGAAATATAAATTAAATATGAATTAACTGCTGTTAAAAATAAAAGAACAACAGCTGACGTCGATGCGTCATGCGCTTGAAAAATATAGTGTTCAGTGTACATAAAAAACAATTTTACAAAATAATAATATTTTTAGATAAACATTAAAATAAGAAAAAAACATTTATTTCCGCTACTCTACGCAACGAATTGATCAGCTGAACAGTCTTTGCAACTGAAATCTCAAACTACCGCCACGAAGAACAAGTTTCAAGAAAAAATAATATTGTAATACATGTCCCATATATTTTTGTATTTAAAAAAACACAGGAATTAAAAAGCGAATACACTAATCAATACTTGTAATGTTATTATCAATACATTTTCGCATTAAAGATTTAGAAATAATGTCTCGTTTTCTGCAAATCTTCTGTTTTATTTTGTCGTTTACTTGAATTGTTTCAAACGTTTTTCTTAGATGCTCTTCATAACTACAAGATTCTGTTGCATTAGGGGACTTATAAATGCTTAAGTTACGCCACTGATTATCCTGGACCATCTGGAAATATCATTCACTAGCATTGTTTATAAATATAATCTTGCAATGCTAAATGCATAATAAAGCACTTCATTAATGTATTTTGTTTTTATTATTTGAAGAACAACAATTTTCCAACAAAATCAAAAATGTGAATAATATCGAAAGTAGTTCACGATGGATTGTTTAAATAAAATGAATACATCAAACATATCGTTGACATACGCAGAGCATAAACACTGTGTCGGTAATTTTACGAAAATTTATTTGTGATATGTACACCTATTCATTTTTATTTCTGTCAAATCAGATTGTAGACGGAATACATTTCATAAATTCGAATATTGAATGTAGCTGCTATCGGTCCGTAAGTACTTTTTTGTTCTACGGAATATGGAAAATAAACATCAATAACACCCTTCTATATATTTGCAAGGAACGAAAATATTTTTCGTCGAATTTCTCAAACATTTGCATAAAATTTTCAATAAAAAAACCACCCCGTAACGGCCATAAAATATAACACATTGGCAAAATAGCCATTTTGAGCAATATTCCTTGGTCAACAGATATAAAAAATCCAATTTTTCCGTTTTATTAATACCTTGTTTTTATTCAAAAGCAATAAAATATCCATTATTTACTGGAACAAAAAAATACCGGATTCGAATAGTCCTTTTAAAAACATAATAAATAAAGGCTGTATATAAGTTACTACAAATTGTAAAAAATAGTATTTCCTCTTCAAAATGTACGTTAATTATAAAGTTATATTTGACAAAATATTAAATAAAATCTCTGCAGGTATTTGTAAAACATACAACAACAGTGAAAACAATTCTGAATATAATAAAATCCGGGCATGTATGTTTATCGTTAATTTTAAGATATTCTTATTTATATTATACAAACTTAAAGCAGCCCTACTCATGAAATAGTACACGTTGGGCATAGCGCCTAGCTACCAAAAATTTAATTGTTTTTTTAATGAATCAAACTAAATAGTTCGTAACGTGGAGAAACTCTGTATTGTATTTAAATATCAGAGGCATATGAAACGACCGTAACGTTGGTAATATATATCGCTAAATCGATGGAATAATCAAGATCAATGAAAAATTATGACAACCCATGTCAACTTGAAGTGCCAATACTGATGATGTTTCCAATACCGATTGTAGCCTTTTTATTTGAATGATAATTGTTATGTTTAGTTTGTTATGTAGATTTGACGTCACAAAAAATCAATTCATCGAATAGAGGTACACTAATGTATTTTGGAATAACTGTCGATGCAATAACCTTAGTTGATCTACAATATGGATGATGGAGGCTTCTACGTCAACAAATCCGGCAGCGACTCTGATTTGAGTTGCGAATTTGATTAGTGGATCGAAGACGACAATCACACTTCATTATGGTGAAGCGACTAATCATTCTGTAATAAAGACAACATACTTAATATGTATTATTGTAACGAATCATTTTTCAATTAAATTGTATTATATAAGGCCGTAAATATTTATATCGTAGCACAGAATAAATAAACCACATGCGAAAATTTACTTTTTTCAACACATAATACCCAACACTTAATTTTATCCCGCGAAGCTTCAGAGTCCCACGGAGCACTACAGAAGCATCAGTGTATAAAGTTTTTTGAAAAACTGTTTTTCTAAAAACGAATTAATTTTAAGCATTCCCTTATTTATAAAAAACACGTAAGCATATCGGCTAATTATGAAGTATTTTTAACAGTCAATTGCTGTAGGTTCTTTTTTTATCACCTCATTTAATAATACAATTATGAACAGTGATACCTACAATACGGTTCAAAAACTGACATTGCGCATTATATTATATAGAACTTGCAATAAAAGTAAACTTGTTTTTGTTTGTTTACAGATAAAGATTGTCTTATTTACAACTTTATAAACGTTTAATAGGTACTGTAATGATTAACTGGTAAACGTATTGTCTTGGTAGTATTGTATTGATTTTGTAAAAGATCGTTTACATATTTATGTTTCGGGTATTATAGTTTGTGCAGAATGGTATCTGGGGTGCAGACGGAAACCAAATCGGCCATATGTGACAGCTCATTTTAGCGCGACAATGCATCACAAATTTAATCTCACAAATGGAGTCATCTTTCATCGTTGAATTCCTAACCGCTGTCCAGAGGTACGGCACCAACTACCAACCGATGCGAAAACATCGAACCACTTTATTTCGTTTATTTTATTAAATTTTATACGAAAGTATCGCAATCGACGGGCTTAATGAAAGTACTCTACGAGTTTTTTTACATTGGTATTGACGTAGCTGTTAACACTCCAATTTAGAAATTATAAACTAATTAAAATAAGGTTTAAAAGCTTTAGAATTATGTTATATATAATAAATTCTCCAATTGTGTAAAGTTAATAAATCATCGAATTAGAATGAATCGTGATAAAAAATCTAGTGCATAAAATTTTCTCTAATCAACTTTTAAACTTTACCAATCTAGGGTAAGAATATTTTCCTCTTTTAGTTGAATATAAAATTTTACAATGCTATTTTAATGCAGATGGAAATGTTAGATTTAACATTTGAATTGTGTACGATTTCATGTTTTTTTAACCATGAACGACTCAGGCTTCACCTATCTACATTTTTAGATTTTTAAGTAAACAAATGGAATCATAAGGATGTCTTAAGGATTAAATTATAATACCATTGAATTAAATATTTATTTACTCTTAGTCTACGAAAAACACAGATATGTATTTATATGATATTTATTTAATAATACACAATTGATATCAAAGAATTAATTTACAAAAAATAGTTAAAACAATATACGTTATTCTAAGTAGTTTATTAATGATTTATTGTTAAAGCCTCTCATGTTTAACGATTTGATCGAGATTTGAAAAATTCTGCAAAAATATTCAAATACACTATTTTAAAAGTCATACGCTATTTTCTGCTAATTTATTCAGCAAATATTGAAGTTTTATCACGCTCTCTCAGTTGATAATAATTATATTCCAATTAAAATTTTGTTGCTTCTTATTTGAAGTAAAACAATAGAAAGAAATATCTTTGTAATGATAAAAATCACAATCGGCAAACTGTACCAAATAAAGACTTTTCATACATGTGTTAGACATACTTGTTAGTACAAAAATATAATCAATATTCAAATGATGGAAACCAAAGGGATGAAATAATTATATATGTATACGAAATAATATTCCAACAACACCATTGAGATACTAATTCATTTTTTTAAATAAAGAAAAACAATTTTTATTGATGATAAAAATATAATTAAGATTTTTCAACTTAACAGTTATCAAATATATATATATATATATATATATCTGATGTCTTGCGTTATAAATTTAATACCTAAAGTGCCCATTGTTAAGACCAATATTTTAGTTCGATGCATCCATCTCAGACGTACATATTTTTGTAGATACGACAAGAACAAGTTTTTCCTTTTAGACAGATTATGACACTCAGTAAATATAGTGGATCGATACAGAGTATATTCGTCGACAATATGCCAATACTGAATACACTAAACATGCCAAAATGTGTATTTCTTTTTACGTATAATCAAATATGGTATTAATTTTACAGTCTTAAGAGAAATATCTTTAACAATAATTAAATTTTAATTAGACATCCATTTAATTTTTAAAGTTTATTCACAACCTCGAAATGGTTATGGTAAATGTTTTATTATTTTTTATAATTAATTGCAGATTAGTGAAGCTTAATTAAGGAGAATCGCATTTTAATAAAACGGGCTAAAACAATATACATTTCTTTTACCTTAAATAAATTATGATATGATAGTCAATGAATAACGATGAAAAATTTCATATTCTTACTTAAGTATTTATGTCTCATTCAATTTATATAAACAGAGAATATTTTTCAGCTTTTATATAATTTCGTAAAGCAACAGTTTTATTTCAAAAAAACCTCACTCAAAATTTCACCATTTTGTTTGTCCTCAAAGCGAAATTTCATTTGCATATGTTGCTTTTCATAAAAGAATTTAAATTTACAATTAGAATTCTTGGTGTAATCATGACTTCCTCAAAATACCCTCATTACTTTTCATGAAAATTCCCCCAATATGTGCGCATTCATAAAAATTATACTTGGCTTTTTATGTTGTTAAATTGTATATTTATTTCGTTTTAATCATAATTTGTAGTTTCAGTAACAAAATATTTCTGAGTTTTCTTAACACAAGTATGTATTTAATTGTCATATTTTATGAATTATTGCACATTCGCTAATGACCTCAGTATGTTTTATATTCTTATGTATGAGATTCAAAAAATAACTATAGAGATATCATATAATAAATTGAATTATAACATATTAATACAGGAAAAAATCGATATTAAAATAATTAATGCAGATATTGAGTTTTTTTTCCTAACTATAAGTCACTTTAAAATATTTGTTTTCTTTGTATTCCGTTATATATACGGTATATTATGTGTTAAGTAATACATATCTAAAACAAATTTTTTCATCGATACCAATGATTTGAATATATTTTTAGACGATTCTTTGTTCAGTTACTTGTGTAGTGTAGATGTCGGGTTTTTTTATGTTGTATTTATAAAAGGTATTTTTGCGATCTTTTTTCCTTATGCGAAAACATAAAAGCGGGAAACCTTGTGGGCGGGATGCTCAATTTTTCATTTTCTGACCGACCGCCGTTTGATAAGAAGCAATATGGAATAACCAACACCGCCGTACGCTCCATACATATTTTTCCCAGCAAAAAACCAACTTTTCATAAACATTAGCTGTATCTATTCCAGTCGGCCGCAGCAAGATTTCTGAATCCGTGATATATTGCGGACATTAGGGGTCACTTCGCTTCAAAATGTATATGAACGGCCACCCTTATGGTAGGAGAGTGGCCTTCCCTGCGTATACATATTATTTTGTAAACCTATAAATCATATTTCATGTACACAACCGTGACATAGAAATGCTTGTATTTTATTATATTTTTGGATAAATAAAACGGATCATTCTGAATATATGGCCAATACCATCAACATTTTTACTGTTTAATATCCAAATGACATTGTTTACAAATTAAACACACAAAAGTACCGATTTTTTGAACTATTATTAAGAGTTCTTGCACGTAACTAGAGAGTATTTATTAAAAAGGACAATATATGAAATTAATTCGATAATTATTATAATACAAAGTCGATCACAAATAACACTTCATATATGAGTATAGATTGTTAAAGTGCATCATTGAATATTTTTAAATACTCTTTAGGGAATGCATTGATAGATAATATATAATCGTCAATAACGTTTCATTTTTAAAAATAAATGCATTACAAACATGGAAAATGAATTACATCATATTGAATGAAAATTATGTTAGAAAAATTATCATTCTTAAACATTTTGAAATAAATTATATTGTGAAATAATTCTTGATCAGTACATGCTATTGTGAAAAGAATTGATTTTCTATCTTTGCTAAATGCATCATTAAATCGCTTGCAGATAACATATATTTGTGAGCAATCTAAATTGTTAGTAAAATTATCATTCTTAAAAATTTTGAAATAAGTTGCCTTGCCAAATAATTGTGAGTTATCATAACATATGGAATAGTAAGTCAAGTAGACATATTACATTATTTGGCAATCTTATCATTTTATATTTGGCGTGCAAATAAGTTCCTCTTTCTCTTTTAAAATAGGTAAACATGCTTCTACTATCTAGCATAGCAAAATAATTATTAGACGTTGTGAATTATGTTCCCGATTTAGCCAAATTAAGTTGGGTGATTGTTCGATTCTGAGCGTACTGTTGTTAACGATTTCAATAAAATTTGGAAGTGAAGCATTATTGTTAGACAATTTTACTAGACAGCGGGTATAAAGTAGTCTCGCATAAGTTTATTTCATGTAAATATGTGTGGCCGGCCAGAGGTTGAAATATGGTCCGCTCTCGAGGTGTGCCCGTTCAAACTTTCCGCAAAACTAAATGTTACCATGTGCACCGTTGAACAATTACTTATCAGAATTATGTTTGTTGTCTATGCTAGAAAATAAATAATAGCAAGTTGCCAGACATTTTAAATGCATGTAAAGTTCCTGTAAAAATAAACACCGTTTCATGCTGACATATATTATTAAAAGAAATCTTTATGCACTTAAATCAATCTACTGATACAATTTCTAAATTTATCAAAATGTTTTTTATTTTACCCGCCGCGGCACCTGTTTTTTCGTTGACTTCCTAATACGAGTAACTAGTTAATAAACTAACATAGAAATTACTATCATATTTATGAAATACTAACATAAAATCGGTAAACTATTTATTTAATTTTACGATATATAAACAAAATGAAGAAACACAACAAGAGAATTGAGAATTATGTGTGTTTTATTTATATCTACCACAATGAAAACCGATCAAGTGTATATTAGACTAGTATTGAGGTGATGATATCATTTTAGCAAAAAAAAAATGTGATCAAAATAAAAAAATGTGACATTGTCAACATAAAATAATTTTTCTTTATTATATTTCTGTAGATATTGAAATAATCTCATATCTTTCGATCCGCCATCTTCAATAGGTCTTATTTGTCAGCAATTCTATGGTTCTATTGTTCAAACATAATATTTCAATTAAATTATCTTTATTTTTAAAAATAAAAAAACGTCATCTTTAAAAGATGTAGAACGATTTTAATAATTAAGGGATTTACTAAAATTTATCAATTAAATTGTGATTGTTGTATGATTATTTTTTTAGGAATTCAATAATTATACAACGTACATAATTAACACCCAAATACCACAAACTTTTTTAAAGATTGTTTAATTGTAGCGAACTGTTAAATATGTGGTTGAATTAATTTACTAAAATATATTGTAAAAGTATACCATTTCTAAGCTGAAGGACTTTTCAGTTAAATAAATTTACAAGAGTAATAAGTAATGTGGAAGTGTCGTTAGTTTAAAAACGTTAAATATGGTGAATATTTTTATCCTTAGAGCTTTAGTATATCGTACGTACAACCCCTATTTTAGTTCCTGCCATCAAGAAGTGATTTCGGAAAAATGTACCCCAGGGGATTGGAAAGCTTCTCCTCTTGTATATTATTTTACATATTGGTCTGCAAAGGCCAGCCACTGAATGCCCGGAGCAAATAGGACGATTGCCAAGTATAACAACGAAATCATATTGGAAAATCAGTAAGGAGCATTTACATACATGGAGAACGTTCAGGTGTTGGTTCACTTTGTAACAGATTTTACTGAAGAAATATCTTCATTATTTTCGTTTTATAATACATCGGTAAGAAAATTTAAAAAATTATAGAAAAAATGATAAAATAAATTATTACGGCCTGTATTTACTTGATCAGTATCATTTAATTGTTTGCTTAGTAATGTAGTAAGTAATAATCACCACGACTTGTCAGTAGGTTACTTACTAGCTTACTGAAGGCTCAGTTTTTAAATGTAATCAAAATGTAAAAAACCAATCGAACCAAATTATTCAAAAAAATAATTAGTAACCGGCAAATTTATGATTTATTTTACTGTCCGCTTTTAATACTTACTGCCTGCTTAAAAATGTAGTTACCAACCAAATATGAAATACCATAAATTATTGATAAATTCAACTGTTATATCTATGACATTAAAAGACGAGGCTTTTTTAATTTGTAATAGCCGAAATCTATTAGAAATAAAAAAAAGACTTTAAGCTAGATGCAATTAGCACGGAGAAGAATAATCAGTATTGTATGAATTGCATAATACAAGAACGTCTCCAGTTATTCACGATACCCATAATGGCTTGATGCTGACAGAACTAGCAAGAATACATTATAATGTATGTAAGATTAAATGAAAAATAATACTTGAAAAATAATCCTTCAGACAAATTTACCATGCCGATCTATACACTGCAGTTTGTCTCAAATTACTATTTTTAATCAAATTGGTATCCTGCTTTAGATTTGCTTCATTTTTTTATATTTGATAGTGCGTCCAAAGCTGCCCAAAGAAATGTAAAATCTATTTCAACATTTTTAAATATTCGTTAATAAGAATAGGTGTATGACATTGATATTTCTCAAATGTTTAGGTGTAAGTACAAAATATGTTGAACTTCAATTTAAAAATTTGCTACTTGTATATTTGATTTAGATTTATAAAATGTTAGTAGGAAAAAGTGATGTATTTTTACTTGGATTAATTGATTATTAACATTTCCTCAGATATGTATAGCCGATGATTATCTTACCTAGTCGACGTTTATATAAAACCACGTATATTACCACTTTGAAACATTGTAATGTATCACTTTTATCCATCAAATTTAATTTGAGTTGTGCCCCCTCTCTCCTTAGTCTTCAATTCTCCTGCTCGCCGGTTAAGAGATTACTACGCCAAATTAAGCGGAGCGATTTGCCCTACCCTCGTATTATTTCACGAGATGGCAAGGAAAAAGCAGCCCTATTTTAAATATTCTTCAAAGGTTTGTTTGCCAAGACGTGAAGTGTATCAAGGTGTTGCTTAATATTTCAAGTGCTTATGTGCCTTCTTGCGTAGTTACCTTTAACTGTCGCTTATGTACTATCGCGTATCTTCTTGCTACGGTGGGAAAATTTGTACGCCTAGTGAGAGATTTGAAAACGAAAAAGTTCTTCGGATAATGTTTTCAAATAAGAAATTTTTACTTACGTAAAAAAATCGGATTAGTGAATAAAAACATATGCGACGTTTACGTCAAATAACAGTTTAAGAATTTGAGCTGGAATGAAAGAAAATAAATCGACATGAATGATCATGTCGATTTATATATTTCATCAAACAAAAATAACTAACCATGCAATAGAGAGTTTAACAATTAAAATTCAACGTTTGGACGTAAGAAGTAAAAAAACTGAATAAAGAATTATACCATGTTAGAGAAACGAAACATTAGTTTTAGTAGAAACAAGATATTTTAGATGATGTGAAATGGGCCAAATTTTCATATATTCAATTGAAAGTTCAATTTTTAAAATGAAACACAAGTTGTTTAGTACAACTTTCACATTTTTCTAGTGATCGGAACTAATTTTAACAAGCATTATCAACATAAAAATATGGAAGCAGTACAAAAACATTGCGCTTTATTGTAAATACATAACACCTTAAAAGTGATTAATAAAACACAATTCGTTTTGGAGCAATTGTTGTGAAGAACAAAATTGATTCTGATCGTTATAATCGTGCGGAAGTAGTACAAAACAAATTGTGTTTTATTTAAAAACATAAAAGTACAATATTGCAAATGAATCGTAGCATTTGTGACGTAGGATAAATGACAGCAAACGAACACGTGTAATTTTTATTAAATTATCATTCGAATCTATTGTATTCAATGTCATATGTTTTGTGTGTCGGAAATGCAGGAAATGCTTATCATAAGAATTACCAAATAAGCTATTACTTTTCACTTACACGTAAAGTTTGTTTCTAAGAATAGGTAAGTAGCATTTTTTCATTTATATGTATTTTACTGTAAAATAGATGTTTATTTTTTATGCACACATGACATAGTGGGATATGATACTTTGCTTTGTAGACACGGTTGAGCACTTCGTACAAAGGACAAGGAGAGAATATTTAAGCAGTCTTGAAACAGATGACAGTCACGTTTGCACTTTAAGGAAAAGACACCGCCCCAAGATAAGAAAAGAACACCCTGCCTGCCTGTGGTTCTCGTGGAACACTTCTTTGCTACGGAGCCACAAATAAATTATTACAAATTGCGAATGTTTCACGAATCTTGACATTCAGCGTACTGAAAATATATTTTTGGTTAGCATAAAATGAATTATAAAGTTATTATTAGCATACAAGTCAAACGCTTATTTTGTACAATCGTCATAAAATTTTCCATTAAATAATTGTTTTTGGGAAATACTTTGCAGAACCGAGATTTCAATCAGCACCGAAACATATGGTGACATTCGCCAAATTCCAGAACGTTATGTTCAACAATTTGTTTCATTTATATGGTACTAGTGAGTACCCGGTATGCGTTGCAATACCACTCAAAGAAAGAAAGGGTTTGTGTTTTAATTGTCTACATGGGCTGAAATTTTATAAAATTACCCGGTCTCCAGTCCGAGTCCGAGTCTCAATATCACATTTGTTTCCCGAACCCGACTCCAAACCCAGATGCATTTTTCTCATCCAGAAAGAAGCCCGATTTATTTTTTAATATAGTAATTCATTTATAATTTTCAAACAGTATATGTTACTGTTTCTATATTTCCAACGAAATTCAAAGCACATGTGAAATAAATTATTTAAGTTATGAAAACCATTGCCTTATGACTGGCTCATGACTTGAACATCGAAATATTTTTCTTAAATTTGAATTTCTTACCCAAGCCCGTGCAGACCTATAAGATGTTAAAGATTCTGTGTACATTTCATACAAAATGAAAACTTGTCAAGGTTTTTCCGAGATGTTTTTAGATTTTAATTTTTTTTCTTCAGAAAGCTTCAAGGGTGTGCCTTTAACACCTCCCCAAAGTTTCATCAAGATCGGATAAATGGTAAAGGAATGCATACAGGACAAACAAACAAACAAACCTTCATTTTTATATATTATTAGAAGCCTATAAGACATGCTTTGCAATGCTACTCATCCTATGTGCTCCCGTTCCCGATCCTAGTACGTTATCTGACGCGTGAGCAAGCCCGTTCCCGTTTTTTCCTGAATTTTTTTCATAGAAACCTTTCCCGGCATGATCGCAATAAGTCCTTCCTGAAAGTTTCGTCGCGATCGGTTGAGTAGTTTAGGAGCCTATAAGATCCGGACAAACCAACAAACCAACAAACCAACAAACAGACATTCATTTTATATATATAGATGTAGATGCCTACGATATTAATTGGTATTATATGTATACTGAGCTATGGTCCAAGCCCTTAACCCTTCTAGATGAAATCACTGATGATGATCATTCTCTAAATCTCAAATCGGAAGATATCGTCCATGGATAAAGGTATATGTTTTTGACTTTATCAGGTCTACAGCCAAGATTTTAAATTCATATAAGTAACTTTACTATTCTATGAAAAGAAAAAAAAATATATTACCGAAGATTTGTCATAATTTGAGATATTTATATAGTAATACAATAATAACAATATATAGCGGCTACAATATGTATAATATAGTGTTTCAAATAAACTGCATTTTCAGAAATAGGTTTAAAGTACATAATCAATAATTTAAGATATCGACTGAGATTGCTTGATGGAATTTCAATATCAAATTCAGTTCAAGTTGATTCGTGTACTCGAATTTATGAAGATGCCGAAAGACGAAACCTGGATCGTTAGAGACGAAATACATGGAAATAATAGAAAATTTGAACATTTCAAATTTTATTTTACATGTTAAACACTTTTGGGTTTGGTTAAAATATCTAAAAGTGTGGAAAATATAGTGAGAATGGATACAGTTATGGATGTCTTGGGTTCAAGTGCCGGTACGGAAAGTTTCATAAATTGGTCTTCCAATCGATTTATGGATTTCTGTTCGAAGCCATGAATGTTTGTGATGTCTAAAACTCCCTCCCATCCATCCGATTCTAAAAAACGGGCCGTAGCGAGAGCGATTAGCTAACCACTAGTTCTGTCCTAGCTCTATCCTTCTATACCTGCTCTCTTAACAAAAAAGAGAGGTGGATCAACTAAGTAAAGAGCAGTTCTCATAGAAAACTTCTGTTCCTAGATACCTTCCCTGAAGATACCTTCATTCGGAGGTCATATGCTCCACTTTGGGAGCGTAAAAAAATGTTGAGATTAAAATCAGCAGTTATTAAAATTTTCCGTTGACATGCTCCATTAGGACTTCACATGCTTCACATTGAAAGCGTTTCTCTTTTTTAACAACAATATCAATGATTAGTATTCTATAATTTAATATGTATCTACCTAAACTTTATTATTATGTCGTAATCTGACACAAAGTTTAATAGTAAATTAAGGAAACTGTATCATTGTATTCTGCGTCGCACTAACAGAAACGTCATTCATTTAACGTTACGTTTTAACGGTGTAACGTGATGAAGATAATGGATATTACTTCTGTACGTGATTGAAATAATTCTTTGAAAGTCTTCTTAAAAAGGGTAGTTTTTCCATAATAAATTATTTTTCTTACGAAAATATTTTTTGATGTACAGATAACTTCTTCTTGCACAGCTTATATTTTTCAATCGCTAACAAAATGAAATACCGCCTACTCAAGCTTAGTGGTATATCGTAAGTTTATCATTTACAAGGTTTCAAAGTCTATTTCTTTCTTGGGACAAATTATTTTACAGAATCATCATCGTATCTGTCATTTTAATTAGATCAAAATTTTCGCGATGAACTGAACCTGTATATAAATTTGTGTTTCATTTTTAAACATATAATGGAGTCCCACCAAGAATTTACAGTGACATATTAAGAGCGATTAACATTTTTTTTCCTTCGGCGTCAACCAGTTTACCGCTCAATGTTGATTTTCAATTCCACTACAAGAACAGAAATGAAGTAAAACCATTAAAACCAAGTAATGTGAACATAGCATACACAAATCAGAACTGTCAAAAGTGCTTAGAAGAATATACCACAGTTTCATTATTACTGTCCTTATGGTAACATAGTATATGGTAAAGGGTTATAAATAATTGCACTCTGTTTTCAATAGTATTCACTCGGTACACTTGAACTTTAATTCGATAGTTTTCGCTTTGGATTAGATAGTATAAACTTAGTACACTAAAAGTTTCATTTTAATAGTTTCCACTAAGTTACGGATTCTTTTAACAAAGTGAGTTAAATTGTAGTAGTTTATGTTAGGGCTGGTCTGGTTTGGTTTGAGTAATTTATTCTAACGCGTGGAGCAAAGAAAATATAGGGTACAGTTGCGACAAGCATTTTCATTTCATTACAGCTTCGTGCAACTATCGATTTAAAAGTGTGAATATTAGTATATTGAGTGAAAACTATTTTATTTGTGTGAAAATATTTTTTCGTAAGTGTAATTTATTTCTTTAATGTTAAAATATATTTTATTATGTAGGATCACTTTATTTTTAGTGAAAGAATTTTGTTTTATGTGGAACGTATTTGTTATAAGTGAAAACTATTTTTATGAAAGTGAATATGATCTTAACTAAAGTGCAGTTAATTGTAAGCCTATGGAAAACGAAATTACACAAGGAATAATATTTAATAACTCAAGTCAATTATGAAAAAGTAATTTTGTATATTTACTTATTAAACATTGTTCTACTATTTCATTTGTTTTATTACAATAGTATACCTTCCAAGTATACGGAAAGATATGTGCACTTTTCAAATTTGGTTTCATACTAAAGGCCGTGTTTACAAAATATTTTTATTGTATTTTTAAATCAAATTATGTAAAGATCGACTACTCGAATTGATTTCAAAACACCATGTAAGCAGTTTTAATTAAATAATAAATTAATTGTATTTGTAGCGTGGAATTCAAGAGTATTTTAGTATTAATATAGAAACACAACACACGGCAAGGCATATAAGCCTGGCATCTGAATAATCTAAGTAGACAATATTATGTTACACCTGCTGTTGTGAATTTAAATCAGTTCATTGTAAATGCACAAATTCTGTAACTACAGATAACAAATAAGCACGTTATATGTGCTCTGAATAATAATCTTAGACTCTATTAGTTACTAGCATCAGAATGTAGCGATATCTATTGTCAAACAGGAAACACTACAATAATTAAATGGAGATTTAATATATTTCCAAATATCTATATATCTTGTATATAAATATTACAATAAATATATATAGTTTCAATTGAATAATAAACGTATTTTTGGCTTATTAGATAACTTTGATTTGAATATATTTTTTTTGTTTACCATATCCACTCCCAATGGACTCCTATATGGATTCCGAAACGCTGTAACTCAACAGAAGTTTCCCTAGGAGAGCTGCTTGTTACTCAGTTGCTCAACCTCTCTTTTTCGATGAGAGTAGGGATAGAAGGATAGGGATAAGACTAGTAGCGCCCATTTAAGGGAGCGGATTCTAGACATCACAAACATCTATGTCTACGAACAGAAATACATAAATCGATTGAAAGACATATTTGTAAAACTGTCCGTAAAGGGATTTGAATCCGACTGTAACCGAAACTATTGACGTTGACCAATGTACCACGAACCCGATAATTAAACATAAGACGAATTGAGAAAAATACTATTCTTTATTTGTCTTATGTATAAACGATATAAACCAATTACTCACTGTCAGTTCGAGTTCATCCGTGGACGAGAATGCCTGATGCAAAACCCGAGTCTTTAGTGACGAAATATACAACATTTAAACCATTCATAGCCATCCAATTAATATCTTCAATTGTGGTTAAAGCTTTGTGTGTAATTAAATATCAAGGTGCTAACTGTTAATTCTTGGTGAAAAGACATTATATTTTAAAAAATAAAACACAATTCATTTGTGTTTTATTTTTTAAAATAAATTTCAATTATCTGTTTGTTTATATTATGTTGAAATATATACATATAAAAAAATGAATTCCTATTACTTGAAAGTTTTAATTGGGTATTATTTTTTGAGACTATATTTATTGTGAGCTGGAGACTATGGTACAAAATTTTATGAAAGTAGATAGCATCACATGACGTGGAACATAAAAATTTTAAATATACCTAAACATTTGTTTCATCAAAATCTGCTCTGAACACTCTTACAAAATAACTAACTCTTCAGGAAAAGTAATTTTTGATTGGAAATACAAAATAAACTTATTTCGTTGGGCTTCATTTTTGAAAAAATATTTCGATATTGTCTTGCCAACAGCATACGTAGTCATAATGAGCAGGTTTTGTTAGTATTTTTAATCTGTAGAATACTTAATAAAAAACGATTGTCTTATCTTACAGATGTAGTAAAATGGATACGTTATTTTAAATAAATACTAAATTAAACCACCGTTTAATGTCATTGTAAAAATATTACACCAAAGTTTAAAAGAAAAATAATATGATATATGTTAATCTAAAAATGATATCAGATTCGTATTTCAATAAAAAAGTTAATAACGATAAAGTCACAATGTTTTAACATACAAATAGAAATCTGTCGATCCGTAGACCAAGGCAAAGTCTGTTCGCAGGAAAACATTGCGGTCTCCCACAAATTTAGTACCCACTTACTTTTCTCTTTTCCTCGAGTGAGAGAGGAAAGCCGCCTGGATAGGTAGCAACATTACGTTTTATGGCACCTTATTTTCTACAGGAAACGGAAGTTTGGTAAGTGTGATCGGATTCAAGATCGCAGTTTTCGTATCAGATTCGTTGCGTCATCCCGTCAGATAAAGTTCATCCATAAATAATGTTCGTTAAATTTGCATAATATCAGCTCTCCTTGTTGTATTATCTATAATGCCGTTTGCTTGTTCAAGTAGGAAGATCGGCGGAAAAGTTTCAGGGTAATATCACAGAAGTTTTTAATCTTATAGCAGCATAATTGGCTATTATTTAATAATAACAAATACAACTTAACATTTATAAGGAACTTAATTTTTCGTTTTCTTGACACGATAAATATGACCAAATGTCAAGTAATAAAAATCTATACATATTTCACCAATGACGTTTTGATATAATATTTGGCCTTAAGATGCTTCACGTAACGTATTGTAACGAGAGCTATGAGTCGTTTAGGAACTACATATTTTTTTTAATTTAAAATTAAACAAAAATCGTCGTAATATTTTCATACTTCTTATGTTATGCGTACATTGTCTTAATTTTGTCTCTACTATAATTCTATTGCAACACAATAATAAGGAAACCGTATCTCATAAAAATATGATATATGGAAATTTACAATCACGATACATTTGCCTACGAATTCCGAGAAATCCAATGTTCTGAAAAATTTGAATTGTTGAGATTTTGTACATTCCCATGTATTTCGAGCACACGAATGCCTGAAGATGCCGAAAGGTGAAACCCAGGTCGTTAGTGACAAAATACATGGAAATGTACAAAATCTCAACAATCCAAATTTGATATTAAAATTACATCAAGCACCCTCAGTCAATGTCTTAAATTAAATTAAATCATTCTTTGATTATGGATGCATTCCAAGCATAAAACCCTTCCTCGGTGTGGGTCTATTTATCCGCTTTTCATACCAATTTATCTACGGTCATAAAATATTTAATTTCACAGATGTTAATCAGTATTAATAAATTACACGCTGTTAAATTAACCGCTTACTTAAAAACTACAGCAATTTGTAAAAATCCAACTAAGGATAAAAGGCATATTTGGATTAATTAAACGTACACAGTGATTTAAAATTTTGTATTAATTCGATTAATAAAATGCTATTTTATACCGAATCGATCCATAAAAAATATGGTCGAAACTATAGCCAACAACTGTTTGCTCATAAAATACACTTGTCGTTAGCTATCGTTAGTTATATATGACGGTTGAGGGCAACAAATGTAAGAAATAATTCTTATAGAATGTAACCAAATCCAGAGTGACGAGACCTTTGAGAAATATTTGCGGAATAATGTATGCAAGTTTCCTCCTGTTTTTCATTGGCGAGCATACTTCATTGCTCTTATTTCTTTAGATACGATTATGCCGGGTACATTTGCAGTGACAGCGCAAAATAACAAGGATAATAATCAATTTTAATAAATAAAAGAACTATGACGATATCAGGGTGCCCCTTACATTCGATAAGAGTGAAGAAAGAGATTGAAGATTTTTTACAAAATATTATAGTATTATGACGGGTGCTAATAGTTTTTCGAACACGCTTTCAATCCATGACGATATTTTATTACGATTATTTCGCTGCTATAGTGATGATATGCTAAGAATAGTTAAATAAAACTACTTGATAAATTCCCACCTTACAATGGTTTTTTTCCGTGTCCGCTCCCAACGTGGAGCTTACGGTCTCCTAATGGAGGTATCTCAACAGATTTTTTCACGAGAACTGATTGTTACTCAGTTTCTCAACCACTCTTTTTTTTCGAAGAGAGTAATCCCTACTCTCTTCTATCCCAGAAGGATAGGGCTAGGACAGGGTTAGTGGTTAGCTAATCACTCTCGCTACGCCCTGTGAGGATCGGATGGGTGGTTGGAAAGTAGTTTTTTTAGACATCACAAACACTCGGACGACGAACAGAAATCCATAAATTGATTGAAAGATCAATTTATGAAACGTTCCGAACCGGGAATCGAACCCGAGACATCCGTAGCCGTAGCCAACGAGGCCACGAACCACGCCACGGACGCTGACAAAGTAGAACACTTGAAAAACGAAAACTTTTTGTACATACATATATTTGTTTATTATATGCAAACATTTGTGCAATAATAAATATAATATAAGGATAACCTTTAAAAATTATAACTGTATTATCTGTACATTCTATATTCTTGTTATCCGCAACTAAAAAAGAATTTTTTCAACTTTTCTAAAGTGCAATGCACGCAACTCCCTTAACTTAAGAGTAGATATGTTATAAAAAAATAATTAAGGCTAGAGAAAACAGAAGGCAGAGGAAATTTAAGTAAGTGGCTCAATAAGTGATATACTGTTTTGTTTCTAGTTAAACTTGTCTCATCATTAAAAGTAAATAATTCTCTATATGCTTCTTCCTAAACAGACACTATCAACTTATCTATAAAGTTTGTTGATGAAAACAAGTCGCCAGAAAGCATTTTCGCGTGAATTTCCAGTTCTTTAAATAGGATAAATGCAATAAAATAGATTAGATAATTTATTTATCCCTATCTAGTTTCAGTATGGTTAATTGTAATTGAAAGATTCGGTCCATACATACAATTTTATTAACAAAATAGGAAATCATTTTTTTCCAATATTCATCCCAATTTGACTCTACGTCTTTTAACAAAAATTGAAACGCACAACTCTTAGAAGTCATAAACATGTTTTTAAGCAATAAAAAGTGAATGATATATTATTTTTTATTTGTCCAATCAAAAAATATTATTTTCCCCTAAATCGCTCTTCGCAGCAAAAGTTTGATTTATCGAAGAACGAATGATGTTTTCTAGATAGTTACTATTTATTGCACTCATTTGATTTGTTAGATTTATAAAATAAATATTTAAGGATGACTAAAACTTTTCTAGTGAAGCTCTTACAAAATAAAAAATTGTCTATCGATAAAAAACTTTATTGTTTGTCTGCCTCTTAAATATTGTAAATTACTATTAACGTATAATAGATTTTACAGTAGTATTCAATAACAGCAGTCCAATTTGCTTGATGTCACATATCGCACATATAGAAATTGTTGCTTAGGAGTTAATACAAATACTATTAACTTTACTATAAAAATGATTGTAAGTACAGATTAATATTTTTGTGTATTTCTTTAATATATGTTATGTTAAAAATATCTACAATGAATTTTATGATATCAAAGATATTTCTGATTGTAAAAAATAAACTTTAGTTAAAATAATATGTATGAATTATGATTGACATATAGTAAACTCTCGATTATCCGGGCTAATGCCGGGGTCCACACGGATAATCGAAAAACAAGAATAATCAGAACTATTAATTTTTATTTCTATTATGCAATTTTGAAGCAGTGTATTATTTCACAATCTTTAATACTTCTTATTTATTGAGAAAATCTGCGATTTTTTCAGTAAACACTGTATACAGTAATCTTTTAACGATTTTCTAATATCAGTTCGAATTTTCCTAAGAGCTATTATATCGTTATATTGGAATCCCCAATGGTCGATGTACTTCAATAAATTGTCAACGGAAGTTAGTGTCGGGTTGTGTTTACTGAATACTATACGAATGGTCATTTCTTCTTCTTCACTTGCGTCCTTCTCTTTCTCTTCTGGTTAACTGAGATTAGATTGAGAGATTTCCTCCACGGTCGAACCAGTGTTACTGACTATTTTGTACTAATATTGAGTTACTCCATGTATCACATCCAGTATCATATTTTTTCAAAATTTAATCAAATCGTGATTTGAGTTTTAAAGAGTTTTAAGAAGGCCAGTACGGTTATCTGGTTTCATGAATCAAACATGGGTTGATTTAATGATGTAACATTACATGGTAAAACATCTGCAAGCATAATGCCGTCATACGTTTTAAATATTGTTTCATTTGATTGAGAAGTAGCATTATCTAACATGACTACTTTTTGTGGCAACCCCTTAATTTTCAAAAAATATCAAACTAATCAATAGGAAGATATTTCATTGTTTTTTCCTTAAAGGTTCTTGGTTTTTTTGTTTTCCAAAATCATCAAAAGTTTAATATTCATAATAATTTTTAAAATACGCATTTAATTCATGCACGGATAATCCGTACATGATTAATCGGACGTTTACTGTATTTGTTAATGTTAATCAGATGTTAAGGAATATTTGTAAAGTATACACTTTATAATACATAACATATAAACAAAAATGAATTCCTTTTATATTTAATTACAATTTTGCGAAACGAACCCATAAAAAATTCTTAAGTGCTCACACAGCAACGAACTTTTTCTCGTTAAATAACAAATATTGCTTTCATACAATAATAATTGACGACCTTTTCTTCTGTTTTTGACAGAAATATAAATTTTTCGTGAAAATATTTGTCAGATACGGGTAAGCACATTTCAAATTAATAAATTTTTGTTTATAAATAGTTTCATGGCGACACAGTAAAGTAATAGAAATTATAGCGAAAGTTTTTATTAGGAAAAGAATCATACTAATAAAGAGTTTGCTTATATTTTGCAACCCCATATTTCATTATTTACTACTCCATATTCAGAGCAAGCTCCGAGACAATAATGTAATTCTCCTCGACAATGTTGTTTATTTGAGGAGTATTTTTCAAATGAAAACTTCGAGAATCAGTTTCCGCGCCAGCGTTTATTGCCGGTTATGATTATTGCTTTATTAACCAATATTGCCGCTAGAAACAGTTTAAATTTATGTTCTTTTCTCTCATTGGACGCCTGGGATTTGAATTTCAAACAATATCGTGCGGTGGCCTGTCATAAAGCTATTCAGATAGATAGAAAGCTTGGCATGAAACTTTTTACAGCCTCAGACTTGATAACAACAACACTTTATACAACGGGTAGCTTTTATGCTGGGGAGTAAAACGTTGTATTTATTTTTCCAACTTTTTTTAAGTGGCAAGATATTACGAAATAAAAAAAATGTTTAAATCTAAGAACTTTGTTCCTGACATCTATAAACTTTTTTGTAAGCATGCATGAAAAGCATACACAGATACAATAATATTTTAGAGACATCTAGCGTAACTTCACATTCATAATATTTCCAGGGGTTGTTATCCAAGACCTGAACCTAAACATTTCGTTCAAGAATACCATTTTATTATAAAGAAATAATTTAGTAAGTTTTGTCTATTGTACTTTGATTTTGAGCTTTGTTAAAACGACGGTAGATGAACGTTTTGTTACATATTTTTCAGCGTCATAGTAAAACATTTCTTATTAAATTTAAAAAATAAATAAAAATAGAAGATAAGCAGAAATGTACATATAGAATGAGTAAATTCAGTTGATCCATTTTTTTCTGATTCACAATTCCAGTAAATAGAACATTAAAAATAGTATGACCTGATATTATATATATTTTTTTTATAAACGATCGATTCATTCTAAGCCGTGCGATAACCAAATTGTGAGTACATACTGGACATAATTAGGGCCGGATTTACCAATAAGTTAACTAGGTTGAAGCTTAAGGTATCAAAATCTAGGGGTCTCCAGCCTTTCTTTCCAAATGAATGTAATATCCCTCGGTGATCCAAACAAGTGCTACTGACTTTATTTTGAACCAGGATTGAATTGATCCACGTATAGCATCTATAATATTATCAGCATTTGTTTCCAGAATTTAATTAAGTCATCATCTTCGCTGCAAAGGGTTTTAAGAAGGTCGTTTCGTTGATGAAATAGCCCTTAGATTCATGAATTGAATTAAAGATATAGCATTAGGTGGTAAAAATTTTACAAGCATAAGGTCGTATTGCGTTTTCAGTATTATCTAATAACAACACTGCTTTCAGCGGCAACCTCTTACTTTTCAAAAAATCTTTCATTTCTGGAATCCATTTACTTTTTAGCAAGTCTTCAAAGATTCTTTTATTCCTCGATGCTCCTGTCTGGCTGTTATAATTTACAAGGAGATTTCTTATTTCTTTTCTCGTAAATGATCTTGGTTTTTTTTTCTTTTCCAAACGCCAACAGTTTTATTTTATATAATATGGCCCATGAAATATGTACCTATTGAATTCATTCACGGATAATTCGCACAGACATAATCGAGAGTAAATTGTAATTAGTAGGTGTTTATTGATACTTACATAAAAATGAATATCATTGAGGAAAACATGTTCAGCAGATTTTACTTTCAACATTTAGAAAAACATTCTTTAACATTTAGAAAAAAAATAGTTAAAAAAATAATATTACACATTTGTTTTCCTTGCCTCACTCTTAGAGTCAGTAAAATATAAAAATCTATTTTATCTGCCAGTTGGTGTTCTAGTGAAAGAATTGCAATTTAGTATTCCAAGATTTTTAAATCGCAAATTGCTTATTGTCGATCTTAAAGAGTTTTTTAATAATTTCAACTTCGTAAACTTTTTTCACAGCTTGTTTATATAATTCTTTAAAAAAATAATTTGTTTCGTATTACTTAAACATTTTTTTTTATCAGGACCGATTTCACGGATCTACATAAAACATGTTGAAGTTATGTTTTATTTTTTTAAATTTTAAGTCTTTCTACTAATTATTCAGCATCTTGTTATTGTTTGCTAGACAATAATTTATTTTTCTCCGTCGACGTTTGAAGTTTCATGATTATCCTCAGATCTTTCATTAGCGAAATATTACGATTTTTTATCGATTCACAAAACACAAGTTAGATGGAAGAAAACATTGTGTATGGAACATAGCTTGCATTGATTCTGTAGAATAATTTTTATTTGTTTAGTTCCTTTAAAATTTTCTTTTTATTTTCAAAAATACCACACCCAAAACAGTTCCGCCTCTTGCTACGCAAGAAATTAAGTTATAATAATATCTTCATTACATCATTTAATCACGACCTACTGTATTCAACAATAAAATCAGTGTCTTTTGGTATTTTGATTAATTGATATTATTATGTATTATTCTAAACCAAACACCAACCCGTCTTTACAGCGTGGTATGTTATGTCCAAAATCTTCATAACACGAAAACCTCTAAAACCCGGTCCTCATTCTCGGGAGGCCAACCTGACACTGATCACGGCAGCGACCAGTGAAGGAAGGCAGAGGGTGCGAACAATTCCCGGAGACCCGGAAAAGGCTACAACAGATGACTATTGCTGGGTATAACGCATAAACATTGTCCTGCGATTCCAAACTTATAGAGGTAAAAGCTTACGAATATCCACGGATATTGTCGGACTCAGCAAAGTAAGATGTAAAGGTGAGGGTATTATCACTTTACAGAGCAGATGTGTGCTGGATTACAAAGGAACGGCTGAAGGACGCACGAGCGGTGTTAGATTTATTGTTAACAAAACCTGGAAAGACCGCTTAATCAAATTCAACTGTATTTCTGACAGGGTCACAAGTGTGATAATCAAAATCATTGCTAGGAACCAGATTCAGATTTTGCAAGCATATGCTCCGAAACAGAGCTATCCTGATGAAGAAATGGAAGAGTTTTACTAAGAAATAACAACTTTGAAAAATAAAAGTAAATGCCACTTCAACATCATAATGGGATATTTCAATTCACATATTGGATCATACCAAAGAAATGACGTACTGGTCGGACATTTCGGACATGGCTCAAGGGATGGGAAAGGGGACATGCTTGTGGAATTTACTGAAACCAACAAACTTCACATTATGAATTCCCTTTTTGAACAAAAGCCTGCACGTGGAGAAGCACGTCAGGAAGGACCAGTGAAATCGACTACATCCTCACTGATAAAAAATGTACATTTCTAAACTGTTAGGTGATTAATAGGTTTAACACCGGCAGCGATCACCAGATGGTGAGATGTAAGATAAGATTGAAAGTCAAATCAGAAAGATTCAAACTACAGAAGAAGTCAAATGCTCGAATATACTTAAAGAACAATACTGAATTCCAAGATGAACTCAAGAGTGCACTATCGGCTTTCTTATATGAGATCGAAACTGTTATCTGAATCCCTAATGAATGAAACCCTATCCAACGCGGAGGATATAACCAATATCATTCTACAATGTGCAGAAAAACACGCATAATAAGCTCGGAAATCATACCTCTCACCAAGCTTTCCATGGCAACATGGAATCATTATGGAGCAGAGAAGGAAAACCAAGAGGGATAGACAGACGCAAAACGATATGGAGTTTTCATCACTTTGCAAAATCCTCCGAAGAAAGATAAGAGAAGACCTTCGTAAATTCAATATAAACCTCATACAAGAAATTGTGAAAGCAGGGAGACGTTTGAACAAAAACAAATAATGCTTGTCTATAGGAAAACGAGAAATTACAGCATTAAAAGCAAAAGAGTTCTATCGTAGAAATTAGGAACATTTGTCAAGCCAAGTTGAAAAGTTTTACACCGATCTCCACAGTGATGACGCTGACAATACGACTATAGACTTAAATCTTAAGAGAAATGGAAATGCAGAAGATCATACTCCCGAAATCACATCCTGGGAAGTAACCCATGCTTTAAATTACATGAAAATTGTCAAAGCCCCGAGGGAAGACGGTCTAACAATCGATATCCTCAAAAAAGTAGGAAAGAATGCAAACGAAGTGCTTGAAAAATTGTTAACAGCCTGTATACGACAAGAAGATTTCCCAGAGGCATAGAAAAATGTCAACATTGTCATTCTTCACAAAAAGGTGACAGAGAAGACCTAGCAAATTATCATCCGATAAGTCTACTCCCTATATAAGACGTTCACAAAAATGTACTAGACGAGAACCAACCGAGAGAACAAGCCGGATTTAGAGGAGGACTCAGCACCATGGACCATATCCAAGTCGTCAGAGAAATCATAGAGAGGTGCGAGAAATACAAATTGCCACTATGTATGGAACTATGAGAAGGCGTTCGATTCCATAAAGAAATGTTCAATACTCAATGCACTCCAAAACCAGGGAATCTCCGGGCGATATATAAATATTTTCAATAATATATACAATAGCGCAACAGCATCTGTCAATCTCCATAAACCATAGCGCAGATTTCCTATTCATTCTATTCCACGGTGATACAATCTCACCTAAACTATTTATAGCTACCCTTGAAGACGTGTTCAGGCAACTTGACTGTAATGACAAAGGGATCCCCATAAATGGAGAATACCTGAGTCATCTGCCATTTGCCGGTGATATAGTTATTTTTTCACAAGACTCAGTCTTCCACTCACACAGTTTGATCAGTTGTATAAATTTTCTCGTGGATTTTTTTCCGCTTTCGGCACTACTTATCTGAGTGAAAAAACATTCTCCAAAATAAAATATACAAAAAATAAGTACAGATCCAAATTAACTGATGAGCATTTGAAGTGGCTGAGGATAATTTCTAGAAATACTACTAAGTCAATTTATACCGGAAGAGTTCTTTTTTAGTAATCTTTGTGGGTTCACAGCCTTTATTATCAATCAATTTCAATTACTTTTCAAATATTGACTGCTTGCAACGACTGGAAAAAATAGACCGAATATTTTTCATAAGTCGTTTGACGATATTTGCCTGTTTATCCGAAAAGTTTGCGAAATAAGGCGAGTGTTATTAAAGTCAGCCGTCGCCAGTGGTCGGCCTTTTGAGCTTAAAACTTAAATAATAGTGGATACATTAAAAGAAACAGAATTTTTAAAATTCTTGTAAGTAATCTTGCCAATGTACATCTGCACTATACTGACCTATATGATGCAATACGCAATTTTAAAAAAGGACATTTTTACTTGGAAAGTTTCGACAAATTCATATTGTATTGGGATCGCTAACAAAATATACTTTAGGTTGTCATGCTTTGCATCATTATGTTTTTTATTGTTCTGTCTACTCTCAGTAAATTCGATCGCGATATTTATGAAGTTTCATAGTGATGGCTGAACACTGGGCAACGAAAGGCCGACCATTGGATTTTGGGGGCCGACCACTGGGAGAATTGGCATGTTTTGTAAACTTCTATTATTTTATGCTTGGCGCAATATCAACTATTTTATTTTTAGTTGGTTTCATTAATCCCTGTTTAATGGAATAACAGCAAAAAAATATGTATTTATCATTCATTGACTCAAAATTCCTTTTGAAAATACACCTTTCGCTTAACTGGCCGACGGAACGATATCGATGATATTATATTAGATACCGCTAAGAGCTAGTAGTAATATTTATGGGTAATCTATTTACTCATCGTTCGTAAAATTTTATAATTTCCAAGCTTCCAAACAGTAAAATAAAAAACATGCCCCCCCAGCTCAAGTTTTTTTATTATCATTTATTTTCATAAAGCTTTCTGAACTTCTTACCGAACCAAATAAATATTTTTGTTTCAATGATCAGAAGGAAGATAGTTTATTTGCTTATTATTCTATAAACAAACAACAATAATTAT
Organism: Himalopsyche phryganea; assembly: GCA_022494535.1. Taxonomy (NCBI): domain Eukaryota; kingdom Metazoa; phylum Arthropoda; class Insecta; order Trichoptera; family Rhyacophilidae; genus Himalopsyche; species Himalopsyche phryganea. Next base: position 231,598 of record JAGVSL010000046.1, read on the forward strand.
TTGATATTATACGACCTTCGTCATGACGTCATTAAAAATCAGGGTTCTATTTTTTGAGATTGAGTATTTTTGATATTTCAATTGCCCCGCCATTAACATATAATTACTTTATCATGGCTGGCGGTTGCCAATTATTTTTAGTTCTAATAAAAGATATTTTATGATTATGGCGCAGTAGAAGTCATAATAATAATAATGTTAAACTACTATTTTGCCCTCATAAACCAATTCGATTTAACTGCCATCTGCTTGTCGATGTTAGTGGTGCGGAAAGAATATACTTAGACATTGATTTAACAGATGCCGTTATAACTCATTGCATTTTTCCACTGTGATAAATGCGACAATCAATAATTATAATAATATTATGCATTGTGAATAATAATTGCTGTATTGATATTTCTTGCGTGGTGCAAAAATCATATTGGAAACAATGAATATCTACTAATTATAAATCATAACAGAAAAATATAAAATAGTTCAATAATATTTCACTTTAAAAATATGACCAGATATATTATTCAATAAAAGTCAAAAACGGATTTCTTTATATATTATAGCATAGTATGTCACGCTGCCAGAGCAGAGGAATATAAAATTTATAATGCAAATAAATATACAGCGATTTTAAACATAGCTTGGTCTCAAAGGCCTAGTTTCGAAACCAAAAGGGCGTATGGTAAACGCATATTGGCTATTTAGTCTATACGATTCATATCTTCAACCTGTTTAAATGTATCAGCAAAAGTGGTTCCATTCAATAAATTAGTGTCTAAAGTTATTATATCTTAAATCATTACATTCACCGTTAAAAACATAAATTGCGTTTATTGGATTATGGAATCCTAATGGAAGTATCTCAACATGTTATTTTTCTAAAAAAAAATATTATTCAATCGCTCATCCTCTCACTTTTGGAGAGGGTTAGGATTGAAAGATTGGACTAGGAAATGCCTAGTAATCAACTAATCACTCAATCTGCGTTTTTAGGAACTCTTAAATACAAATACTTAAACCGATTAAACCGACGAATGCTCAAAAGCGTTGAAAAAAAGGCTACATGACCGAACAAAGATGATAAAAGTGTCAATCAACAATCACCGGGCTGGGTTGTAGGTTTGCCTGCCCACAAACACTTGAAGTAATGTTGTTTAATGTTCTTTTTTTACCCCAATTAAATCGCACCGGTCGTCGAGTAAAAGCAGATGCACTCCCTCCGGTCTCGTGCCGACTGCCTGCATTCGGCAACACAATACACCGACGCGGTATACCTCCTTTACTTTAAACACAAACCACCATTGGTCTTTTTTCATTATTTTATTCTTCCGTTTTGCGGCTACAAATTACGAGAAAGATCCGCGGTGGGATTGCGGCTACCAAATCCATTCGGCAAAACCAGTGGCGTAGGCACGATTTGGTTGTGGCGCCGACAGTTTTAATACAATAAACAAATTATATCGTCATCCTAGATTGAAATGCTTCCAATTCACAAAATACTAAATCTTGCTTTATGATAACTACCACTTTAATACTCACATAAAGCATTATTTATAAAACGTACCTTTTCCACAGTTGTACGTTTAAGCACGATCTTGATCGGGTTTTTCACAGTTGGAGTATTTTCATATAAAATGTCTTTCCAACAAGAATGACAGTTAACAAAATTCAATTTACCAATATAATACTTTTAAGCTTCCACCATCAAGATATAAAACAACATTTTACAATTATTATTGTATAATTCATTTCGTAAAATCATTCGTTTGGTTTATTTTCATTATTATCACTAGCTCTCCTAGTCTCTAATAATTCATTCATTAAAATATAATTGAATATAAATGCAACATAAATTATCCATAAATTTCATTAGGTAATCAAGCATTTAAGAGGTTACTATAATACGATTTTTATTGTTCATGTATATCGTTATAATAAGAGTAACATATTTTCTCTTTCATCGAACTCATTGGCTCATGGCATATAATATATAAACTATATTACGTAGAATTTTTTTCCTTTTGTTGTTTTTTTATTAGGATATATAGTAAAACTTTTTCGCAATTTTTTTCAGTCAGAAAAGTCAACCGTAGTAATTTATTATATTATTTTACTGTACATATTTGCAACAATAATAAAAAGTATGATAAAATTTGGCGGTAAAAAAATATCTGACTACGGAAATGTAAGTGAAGTGAACCGGAAGAGCTTTTCCGTATAACATGTTATGCGCACGTTTTCTAAAATGCCTTCAAAAAATATCTGAAACAATATCTACCATTCGGATGCAAGAATAAAATCTGAATTATCAGTAAAAAGATGATCAATTAAAACGGCAATGCTACTATTGAAAAAAAAAATAGAAATGTTTATTTTAATCGCAAGTGTGATAATTTTACTTACTGATTAATTAATGTGTTTACCATTAAATCGTGTTATCGAAAACGACGCCACTGCGTTTCGCGGAAGCCTTTGAGGGTTGTTTGGGGTCCGGCGGTCGCGTCTGCAAGGTATTGTTATACTTCAGACACCGTGCTTTTACTTCTATGAACCGGAACTGGCTATTCAAGCGAACGACAGATGTAGGAGAAGAATGATTATTAAGAAATAATACTCCTCAATCCAATTCTGCTGAGGCGAGAGGCGACTTAACGCCGATTGCCAGATTACTGTCACGTTCACTGAGCAAGCGCATTTCAAATTATATCCCATTAGTTTTATTTTATTTGTTCAAATTATTCATCGGAAAGTTGGGCTGTTTGTTTTATTTTACGGACGCCATTATTAAAACGTAAGCGCAAGGTGCATATTAAAAATGTTAATTGAAAATTATAGCATTGTATTAAAACTTGGTAAATATTGTTGTATTCTTGTTGCGTTAGAAAATATTGACTTATTTTATAATAATAGGAGTATTTAGTTCCACGGTAATAATAATATAAAGTTAATTCCGGATAGTTATTAACTATATAACGTAATTATTGTGGAGCTAAAATACATATATTGTAAAATATGCCACTTATTATCTCGTTAGAATAGCAAAAAAGTACTAAATACGTAAAAAAATATGAAAAATATTGAGGTTCGATTTTATGGTGTGTTGGGATTCCGATCGATTCTGAAAATTTAAGCGAATGGTATCGAGTTATCACCAGCTTGCACAATCGATAGAAAACTGGGGACACCCAAGACAGCAATAATCCTGCCAATAGCAACCGAAATAGAACGGCTTCGAAATTTATTTAAATGTTGGCTTACGGAGTTGTTACAGTTAGGAGAAGTCAAGAACATTCAGCTATGGATACTCCATTCCAAGAGCAGATGTACAACAAATAGCTTAGTATATTGGAATGTACAGGAAAGACCGGAAGCATTTGACGAGTGGTCGGAGCACATTCCTATAGCGACTAAAATATGGGATCGGGGATGTTTTAAAAAGTATTACAAGTTGGTATGATCGATAGAAGACCGGGGGCTTACTTTCAATAGTGGAAAGAACATTAGCTCCAGGAAATTTAAAAAATAAATCAGCCGATAAAGGCTGGGGATATCTCGCTGCCCCTTCACGTTGGGCAGTCTAGATATCAGGTCTAAGATATTTAGAAAATAAGCTTCTTTTGAAGCAGAATGCTTTTAGCCGATTGAATTTAGTTGCGGTGCTTCAGAGCCCAAATCCCGGAATGAACAATTTCATAAACTGATTTCTTGTAATCGATGTATGGATTTGTGTTCGAAGACGTTTACATAAATGTATGAAACGTTAACATTATTTTGCATCCATCCAATTCTAATAACGGAACATAATGAGAGCGATTTGCAGTTAGTCCTTTCGTAGCCATAAATATCTAACCTTACCTTCTCCAAAAAAAGAGAGGTTGAGCAACGGAATAATAACCAGTTCCACATGCTTAAAAAAACGTAGCTGAAATGCTTAAAAAAACTATCCTGAATGATTTTAATACATCTTTTGTGATATTATTTAATCCGATGAAATAAAAATTACCGGTTTTGCATTACTACTACTCTACGGTGGAAAAGAATTTCCCTAATTTAATACCATATCCGTTAAAGCGTAATCATTTTCCCATACCATGTCGTAACTTCAGCGGTTAATGTCCTACGGCGTAGCGTTTCTTCCGTAAGTCTATGCCGCCACGACACGACGAATCGTAGAGCTACATCCCGACAGCAATAAAATGTCTAGCCCGAACGTTTGTCGTAAATACGTCGCGGAAAACTACTATAGGGCGATTAACATAAGTTAATCACTTATCTTTAATAATGAAATCATTTGTAAATGGTTATAATGATGACATAAGTGATGTGTTGAACAACATTTGAATATTGAAACGACAGCTATATATAGTATTTAAATTGTGTAATATATTTTGTCACAAATTAAGACGATAGATCCGACATATTCTTTAATTATGCTTCATAACTAAGCATCATTGGTTATGTAAAATAATATGATTTTCGACCATGTCTGCTCATTTGTTGTAGTTTTGGTGGTTGTATTACATTACTGATTTCAGTAAAAAAACAACCATCTATATTAAACGTAGATCCAATATTTTCGGAATCGTTATTTTAATTCAAAAAAAAAATGTGACACAGAAAAACATGTAAATTGAAACTGCAAACATCAAACATTGATACCAAAATTTTTATTAGTGTTTTTAAAGCACCTAATTAGCACAAAATTAGTAGGTTTTTCTGTCATTTCACGAAAATCGTCCATTGTTTTCCGACGTAAAAAATATAAAACGTCGAAATATTTTTTCATTTAATCATTGCATTTTCGAAGGTATTTTTTTACAATATTACACTTTTATTTAAATGAAAATAGAAAAGTTTTCAAGCCTGTCTAGCAAAGAGTTGACACCTGTTTTTCAGAAATGCTTTTATTTGCTTTACGCCGTGACTAGATTAGGGTTTATTGTAGGTTTTTGAGATTCAATGTCTGAGACAAAATCGTAGAACAAAGTATTTTTAAGAATGAGATTGTGACGGAATTTTGAATTTATTGAACATAATTTTTCTATAAAGATTTCTGAAATGTACCAAAAACGTTCGTTATCTCACACTTTTTCTGACTGATATTTAAGGTAGAATTATATTGAATATATTTTTTAAAAAAATTGAGCAACAAAAAATTATATTATATACGTCTTTTAATAAAAAAATCTCAAAAAAATTAATAAGAGTAACAAATCGTAATCATTTTTGGGTCGCTGAGTCGCTAAACACGTTCCTGACGATTTTTCAATAAAATGAGTTTTTTATGTTCGTATGTGCTCTATCGATAGATCGATCAATTTTAACAGTTGCAAGTCTAATTTTTGTTTATATTGCGTCCCCTGTTCGAAATTCAAAATTTTTCCAAACTTAAAAATTATGTTTTTTTTACGATCTCGATCCTCGTTTTACACAGTCGACACGCTTCGAGAAAACGACAGTGTTAAAGAATATTGCACTTTTCATTGTACACCGGAAGACACAAAATAACTTAAATTATACTTAAAACTATTATATTACCCATAACAGTTTTTCGTGATTTACTCAGAACTCTAAAAACCTTCGGGGGCGTGTTTAGCGACTCAGTCAACTATGAACAACTGTTACTATATATTAATAGCGAAAAATTCAAATAATTGAATAGTGTTCAGTATCCATATTATGATATTATTATCATTATTTTTTTAAAAAAGTATAAAAATCTTATTAAATTATAATAAATAATATAAAACGTATTTTTTTGAATATTTTGAGTGCAAATAGTAACAATATTAAAAAAAGAAAATCATATAAGAAAGGAGATATCCTTTTACCTAGCAGGATGTTTGCGTGGTTTTTTTTTAGTGGTTATAAAAGAGGATATTTTTAAGAATATCATCAATCAAAATATTTCACTGGCAAGAAACTCTTTGTACCTACGAAGAACAAACAAAATTTCTCCCACGCCCCTCCCCGTTTTATTTACACATCGGGAACCACTTACGGCTCGACATAGTAAATTTATTAGTCGTACATTAAATTATATCTACACTTTTATTTTTCCTAGACTAAAAATATTTTCCTCTAAGCGATTAAGTAGAATAAATAAATATCCTTATTATATTATTGTGATTTAACAGTTTGTAAATATTAAGAAACTATCCGTAAAAGCATTAAGGCCCAGAATAACGATTTTTTCAATTATTAGATATCAGAATAAATTTACCGAAAAATTCAATGTTGAGGATTTTACTGAAGATAGGTGTGGAGAAGGGAAAGACACACCTATCTCATCAAGAGCTACTTGGTGGGGAATTCAGCACGAAGAAGTATTTAAACGACTACAGTCAACCGTCATATTAAATCAAATTTAATTCTGTTCAAGCTTTCATCAATTTCAAAAAATTCTAGAATGTATCATTATAAATATTTGTATTCAGATTAAGTAACCACATGCTAAAAAGATAATCTTGACTGTTTCACTGACAATTACTTTAACTGTTTGTACAGTATATAAATATTTTTCTAACTGTGTTTTTGAGAAAAAAACTTTATTTTTATGAATATAACGTCTCTCCACGAGGAATCTACAGTTATTATCTTATAAGTGGTATATATGTGAATTTAAAAATAATAATGATTTTGTGCTTTTTTCCTATCACATAAAATCATAAAATATATTACCATCTTTGTTTAACAATCCATTAGAAGATAGAGCAGGCAGTTTATTTGCAAGAAAAACATATATTATTATAACTCCCTAGACCTAGGCAATTTACGAGTTTGCTTTTAGAGAAGGCAAAAAAATATTCCATAAAATGTAAAAGCCTTTTCCTAATTTTTTTCCCAGATAAATTTTCCAGAGGAAAAATCACAATTATTATTTGGTGCGGTTCAAAGAAGAGTAAAATTTATAGTTCCGGAGTCAAACTCCTCCATACTATTTTAGTGGCAGAAAAATACGCCGAGAGAAAATAGCGAAGGAGAAACTAAGTGGATTGCGAGTGTAACGTATTAAAGATGCTCCGATCGCCGTTATTATGCAACCATGGAAACGGCGCCGCCGTCTGGGCGTCTCTGGCCGCCATAAAGCACCGCGGCGCCTCGACGCCCCAGAACTGAACTAGGAGCCAGCCAAACCGAACCAGTTATACTTTATCGGCTTAGTTTTTAATTGAGTAAAAAACTCGCGTACATAAAATACATTTCGATAGATTCTAAAGAAAACTTTTAAGGCTTAATATAAAGTAATTTATATTACCACGAAGAGTAAATTACTGCTAATAAAGAAAGTTAATTTAATTAAAATCTTAAGCTTAAGTGTTTGAACTGTATTAAATTTTCCCAATAGATGCTATGCCAACAATGTGCTAGGTAGAAAATAAATAAGGGTTTCATGCTTTTGTATGCTTGCGATTATTTTATAACACGAAGCATATTCATCAATACAATATATTTAAATAATACATTTCCTAAAGAAAAATGTAAAAGCAGGAATTAATTTAAATCACATTTTTTTTTCAAAAAAGTCACTTTAACCTGTGTATTACAATCATATATTTATATATATATAGAAATGCAATTTCAATAGAAATGTTTAACACGTTTCAGCAATTCGTTGATTGAAATACATTAGGATAGATATTGTATTTTTGTAGTGCAAAATGTCAATCCTCGGTGGAAAGGTATTATTTTTATTAACACAATTGTTTTGTGAGACTTTTATGTAATGCGGAAAATTGCGGAATTAATATAAAACAATCTGTTCTATTTCTATATATATCTATGGAAATAGTCATCATTAAAAAATATGCACAAAGGATAATCGTTTAGTAACTATTATTAATTTTTATAATTTCACGAAATGAGTCTAAATTTGGCCCTGGTGTATTTTTCCACGCTCATTGCTTTTCTACTCGGGCGATTGTAGACTGAATACCATCACTATGTGTTTATATAATATTCTTCCATTTTCATGTCTAGCGTACCTCACAAGTTCAATGTAACGTTATAGGAAAACATGCTTTTTTGTTATATTCGGTCGTTTTTCGGCAGCCGTTTCTGATAAGGAAATAATAGTATGAACACTCGATCAATTTTTAGTCAGTTTTTTTGACATCTGACACATCAAATTGATGAATTAATAAAATATCTACATTTTTGTGAAGTTATGAGAATTCTTCAGAAGCTACTGGTATGAAACAATTAATAAATTATCAACGACGACATTTTTAATTGTACCAATATTCCCCAAAAATATGTTTTATCATGTTAAAATTTTTTAACTGTAATTTAAAATACATTTTAACAGTGGTTTTATTATTATTAAGAATGATTTAATAAATAATTAAAATGTACTTATTAAAAAAAAATAGACAACAGTGTTTCCATGTTTTGTAATTATGCGTAATAGCTTATTGTATATTAGTGATTACATTCATTTTTCAAAACCATCTAAGGTAAATTATTTGTGTCGAGCTTAAATAGAAATGTTTTTAATTTCAATCACAAAAAAGAGTTTATTAATAATTTGTATTTAAATAAATTTTAATTTATTCATCGTATTTATAAAAGTTAAAAAAGTTATCCGGTCCAGCCGAGTCGCTTTTAGGTTTTGTTCTACTCGGCTTGGGAGCCAATAGCTAAAATTCCTGTACGGAAACATTCACATATTGATTTTTGATCGATTTATAGCTTAACATCAAAATGCATGGCTATATGTGAAGTATTCAATCCTCGTCACCTATCGAAAATGGTGTGAAGACACAGCAATTAAATTACTACTACTCTTTTAATTACCATATTCTTCTTTTTTATACTCTCCGACGAGAGTAATTGAGCGATCGACTTGCAACCATTACTCGTAAGCCAACATACTTTAAGACACATCATTATAGTAAAAAATACTGAGAGCTGTCATTTTTAGCAACGATATAATCAGCTTAAAGGTGAAATAAGTTAGAAATATGTAAATCTTAAAATGATAATAGTTTTTAAAGAAATAATGCTCCAAAGTTTTTCACAAATAAATATTAAAACATAAATACTATATGAATTGAATCCGTAAAATTATATTATGATATTTGTAAAAAATAAACACCTGACATACCTCGTTTCATACAAAAGAGCGTGGGATTAAAATAAATTGTTGTTGGTTTTTTATTTTCCTTTACTGTCATTTTATGCGTCAATCCATTTAGAGTATACATTATGAAAACAATGTGTGTCACTGTTATTGTTATTTTGAATTCCATTTATATATGCTAATAATATTATATGATTAAGGTAAACTATTACAAAATAATGTTTTGCATATTTACGAGAACAAAGCCTGAACTGTATAAAAAAGTAGCTATACAGATTATTAAGGTGAATGGTTATAAACTAAGTACGAAATAAATGAATAATTAACCGTATAAGATGAATTACGGTCGCATTTGTTTGGATGCCTTATGCGTGATTTTTCAAAGTGTTGTGCTCAGCCATTGTGGCTCAGGCCTTTGGTGCAGATAATTGAAAAAATGAGCCTTTCCTGTTGTCACTTATCCATGCAAAATCTGGATCTTAAACTCTAGAGAGGTCCTATAACAAAAGATGAAGCAACGTATACACGAAGAAATTAATTGTAAATATGAAAAACAAAAGGATGAGAGAGAAAATTAGAGTGACACATGAAATGAGTATTCCAAGAACCTGTAATGATCATGAACAATGCCATAGCCCCCTATAATTGCAAGCCATGCTGTAGGGCCTTTCAACAGGTATTTTTGCGGACGAGTGGTCCGTTACATTTACTGCGGAATCATGAAATCGATATTTTGGACTAATTACAATGAATTTTAGCATATTTTAATAATGTGAAATAGTGGGTAGTTAAATGTTGTATATTTAATGTTAATAGGAATAAAAATAATTTCGATGGATTCGGCGGTAATTTTGATGCATTAATATAAAATTAAAATTGATAACTTAGTTATTCCAATGGCTGTGTTACTAAATTTAAAAACTCGTTTCACTTCTTTAAGAAGCATCTTAAGACTTACTATATTGCAAGGTTATTTATTTCTAAGGTAAACAATGGTTCTAGTTCTTAAATTAAAAATGAAGGGGAGGGTGGGTTTGTTTCCTTCTACTGGAGTGGGGAGATAGTACGATGATAGTACTAATTACATAATTAATTAATAGTGTTTGGAGGTGAAAATCCCAAGGGAAATACATTTAATAGTGGTGAGCTACGTGTCATATTTAATGTTATTTACTAACAATCGATTAGTGTTAATGGTTTTATTAATTTCTAAAAACTTCTGCTTAAAACTATTCATTTTAATACTGTTTTTTGCGATAAAGGGAGTCGGAAGATGGTTCTTAAAGAAGCGAAACGCGTTATATTTAATAACACAGCCAGTGAAATAACTTATCAATTTTAATTTTATATTAGGAATAAAGTTGTTTACTTACTTTGAAAGAGTATAATTATAAAGCCTAGTCGTTATCAACGTTTTTGTTATTAATCGACAATTCAAAGTGTGTATTTTGCGGTAAATTACGATTCTAATAAATCTACCCTGCCAGACATCGCATTTTGTGCAATCACTACATATATTATGACAACTGTGCGATATAATTTATTGTGACGATTTAATTACTACTTAACATACATATAAGCTGGTATTCGATGAATCTTAAATTATATGGTTATATTAAAGAAGCACTGAGTAAACCCATAAGAAATCTTTTCAAATATATGTTATATTCGACGAAAAACGGAGTTGAGCGACAATCTTCGTACAATCGCCATACAATTTATTCGTAGAGACTGGGTCTCCCAGAACTACTCATAAATTGCAAATTTTCTTATAGCACTGCTTGTAACTTAATGTTGCTTTTACAATGCATATCGTTCACATGGATGATAAGCGTTAGACAACAAATTTGCATCAAGACTGCCTTATCAATAACCTCAAAAAAGAACTTCTTTGAAAATATGTGGCTGCGCAAGTCACAACAACGAATATGTTGGAGAGCGACAAATATCTGCCAGTTTTGATGGTAATATTTGTTTGCTGAAAACGTTTTAAATAATTCAATCGATCAATAATTTATGTCAGCAATTATTTAGATAATTTTCATCAAACATAGCTAAATAACTGTTTAATATATTCGCTATTTCTAGGCGGATGTATCCATTAGTTTTCAAATGCGAAAGCAGACTTTTTTATAGATATGGTCTATTTCTCAGATGTCCTAAGACAACTTTTATTTTTATATTGTTGTAAAAAATAATATATATATAATGGCATCGGTAGAGATATAATCCACGTAAAACTTAAAGGAAACCGAACCAGTTCACGGTAGAAACCCAGAGTTTTTCAGGGCATTCATTCATATTAATTTCATTTATTATCAAGTCATATTAATAGATAGTTTTACATTTTCAACATAAAACTAAAATATAGAAATGCTACAAGCATCTGAATTCAGTCATTTTCATATTATTATGACGTCTTCTAAAATAATTTAATTCTGTCCACAAATAATAAAGATTTTATGTATAAATAAAACATGATCACGTCAACCGTGCACAAGTTAAATATTTGCAATGCGTGGGCGGATTTTGGTACAAAAATGCGTTTCCAGGATTTGTCAACGGCAATTGTCTGAATGTGTCAACCCATTTAAAGCAATCGAAAGATTTAACCGCCATGAATTACGTACGCCCACGTTTTAAAATAATGAAATCTCCCTTAGGTCACCGTCGCAATTGAGAATCAAATCGGTAATGACATTGTTAGAAATTTAGTCAACAGAATACAATACCAAGGTCTTCAGGATTATTTTATTATTTTTTTTGAAAATATAAGAAGGCTTAGAAGTGCTTTTCGCGGTATCTTCCACAACTTTAGATCAAGCAAGAAATATTATCATGAATCATGTGTGTAGTCTTGTTTCGACTGGGTATATCTTTTCCCAGTAGATTGATTGGTTTGAATTACTTCTAAGAGTATCATACGTTCATTCATCCATGTCATAGATCTCACGATTATAGAACATTGTCAAAGAACCGTTTATCTATTCTGTTTTAAGCATTACATATCTGTTGATAGTAAGATTTTAAAAACCATATCCGCTCCCTATTCGGAGCATATGGTCATCACACAGTTCCTCCAAGCTTTTCTGTTGTTGACCACTGTACCACAGACCCGACGTATTTTAACCTTATTATAATGGATATCTATAAAGTAAAGTACTCGTACATAGTATTTTGAACTCTCACAAAAACTACATCTGAATTGATAGCTAAAATAATATTAACTTGAAAGTTTGGCGATAGAGCTTTAAATAAACGATTAATGTGTTTTGTCAACTGCATGAGAGATGTTAGTAGTTTAATTTTTTATTGTTGAATTGAAAAATTTTGTGCTCGTTTACCGCTTAAACTCCCCCACCCGCTTTCATTTTCTGTAATATTATAATTGAAGGATTGAAAAAGATACCTCTTAATATATTTAACGGTTGTGAAGATTCCTTTTACAGAAGCAAAACGTTTGTTATACTAAGTTGTACAGCACGTGGTATGAAACAGTAATAAATTTAAACTTTATAGGGAAAGGATGATTAAAAAAACCGTTCTTGTATCTAAGTTTTTATGAAACAGATTGTTTTTTGAGAATTTCATGATATTGTTTTTTTGTCATAAATATTATTTTACGAAACGTTCAATAATCAAATGTTGCAATAAATAGTAAATAAATACAATTGCCGCCTACTTTTGCCATAGGATATGACAAGATATTTTACATAATGTTTATATTATTGATTTATAAACCATAAAGGTAACCCACATTTAACAGCAATTCTCAAACATTCAGCTCTACAATGTAAAAAAATCAAACAATACGAAATTATTTTATCCTTGTCGTCATTGTGATGGATTGTTAATGAAGTCTGTATTATTATTAGTTATAACATTTTTAAAAAAATATGAATATTATATTTTTGTGTTACAATATATATGTGTATATATATATTATTATAAAGAAATAAAATTTGTAAAAAAACCAATTATTTCGTCAGTAACTTATCTAATGAATGATCAGTATGAAATAATAAATGTTCAGGTTAAGTTTAATTAAAAAATTGACGATTTTATATAAATATCTGACTGTTTAATTAAATATTTGACCATTTAATATAAATTACTAACCGTTTATTTTATTAACTAACCACGTGTATACTAACCAATGAATACTGGCCATTTTGATTAATTACTGACCATATATTAAATTTACTGACTGTTGAAATAGTTACTGTCAGCCTGTTGGATAAAGGTTAAATTTACGAAATTTTGTAAATATTTACTTTATAAAAAGCAGTTAGTAACGTTTTCTAAGAAATGAATATGTGAAGTCCTGGTTTGGAGGTATTTTTTCATATGAATAAAAACGTGAATGAATACAATTAAAGTAGAAAAAATACTTTTCGGCAAATTTAAAAGCTAAATAATAACAAAAGCAAATCGCAGGTACGGCAAATACCCTGTATATGAATAACTTATTAATATCACGATTCGTACAAGATGAGCGCTCGAAAATTTCAAAAATATACAAAATAACATCAAATTTACTATTTTATTATCATTATTATACTTTTTAATAATTTGAAAATACAAAACAATATTTTGTTGATTATCCGTTTCATTTTGAACACTACTTTTAAAGGATATTTTTGTTTAAATTTGTTACTGTTATACTGTATACTCATGTTTCCTCAATTGCTCTATACGGGGGTGATCGTGGGTATAAAGTGATTTGACGGATTAGCCTTTAGGGAAGATCTTTAAATATTTCTCTTACTTCATTTGTCAATTCACCGGACGTGAGCATTCATATGCTTAAATTCTTCTTATAGGTAAATTTATTATTATTTTTTCCAAGTAGTGATTTTGGTGCAGAGAAAAGAATTTCATTCATAGGTTCAAGATTGTTTCCCATACTTTTGCGTAGAAAGATTTATTTGTATTAAAGAAACGGAACATTGTTCAATATTCACAATATTTATTGGTTCGGTATGTAGAGGAATATATGAGGTAGTTTTTATAGTTGGTTAAAAATAAAATTGAAATAGTGTTTGTTTGGGTATAGTGTTTGGGGCTAGAACAGGTTAGCTACTTTCGTTCTGAAGGTGGTATGGGTAGCAGGGTTATTTTAGACATCATAGACATTCATGGTTTCTCATACAAATCGATTGAAAAATCAATTTATAAAACTGTCCCGATTGGGACCCGAGCCAGTTAGGCAGTTTTTAACGAGTTATTTTACCTTTCAACATACGTAGAACAATTATGGTATGTAACCACTTTCAAGGTGTTAAATTGTCAATACTTGGTGGAAAGGCATTATATTTTAAAAAATAAAACACATTTTTTTTATACTACATTCACATGTTTATAATGATCGGGACCGGTTTCGCTCATCACGAGCATAGTGAGTACCCGGCATGCGTTGCAATGCCACTCAAAGAAAGAACGTGTTGTTGTTTTAATTCTGTTTATTGAAATGCTTTTGGCTTAGAGGTCTGCACTGGCAGAAAATTTATAAAATTACCACGTCTGACCCCGAAATCTTCAGATCCAGCCTGGCCCGAGCCCGAGTCTCAATATCACACTTGTTATCCGAAAACCAGTTTTTTTTTCAGCCCGAAAAAAGCCCGATATTTTTCAATATAGAAATTCATTAATACTTTTCAATCAATATATTTTATTGTTACAATTTCCACCGAAATTCACAACACAAGTGGAATTAATTATTTCAGTTATGAATAGTATTGCGTTATGGCTGATTCATGACCTGAACATGGTCCGAAATATGTTTCTGAAAATTAAATGCCTGCAGTATAAAGTCTGCACAGGCCCGGGTTTGGTCCGCGCAGACTTCATACTGACCTCGATTTGGGATATACAATTATGTGGGTATACGAATAAATCTGAAGTTTTTTCCGAGATGTTGCTATATGTACGCATTTGGTTTTGATCTAACTATGGATTTTCTCATGAGTTGATATGGATGAGGGCGTCTCCTTGTCTCTTCTCCAAGAATTCAATAGCACTTTGAATAAAGGTGGTCGATTGTCCCTCATTATCCTGCATTATGAATATACCTGTAATCGCCAAATCGTCTCCGAAAGAGTAGAGGATAAGCATATTTTTTTGGGGATTTTCTCTCGCTTATTAGATGACGTTGTCATTTAATGCCCGGAAGTAGTTTCAAGGTAATTGTATTTTGAATGTTGTTATTTTTTATGATTATGGCTTTGTTTGTCTTTTGAGCCGCTCAATTCCCCTGATCATATAACAACATAAAGCACAATTTATAAAAGTGACCTATGATTTATTTAAGAGGTAAGATTTCATCTTTAGAATTTTTCATTAAAAGTAAAAGATTGGAAACATTTTAATTTGTTATTTTTTAAATATTCATGATGATATTGCATTGAAAACAATGAGTATTGATAATTATTACACTCATCAAAGTAATGCCACAATAAGATTTATTCATGTTGTAACTATTCGTTGACTGATAGATGTACATTCTCATATCGCAATAATTGTCGCTTCATATTAGAGGTCTGCACGGGCAGAAATTTGATGAAATTACCCTGCCCGAGCCCGTTCACTTCAGGCCCGAGCCCGAGTCTTAATACCGCACTTGTTATAAATTTATATATCTCGTATAATTTAAGACATCGACTGAGGGTGCTTGATGGAATTTCAATATCAAATTTGGATTATTGAGATTTTGTACACTCCCATGTATTTAAATACATGGAAGTGTACAAAATCTCAATAATCCAAATTTTATATATCTCGGCCCGAAAAATCCCCAATTTAAAAAAAAAATCAGTAGCATAAAATTGATTGAAATTTAAACACACTTAACGTACCTACTCCACTTTTTCACATGTAGAAAAATCTATTATTTCACGAAATGATTTCCACACATCACCACAGTCACCAATTTTTAATATTTTCTTTATATCGTTAAAACTCATTTTTAACGAATCTGTGGTATTTTTTGTAATCAATTTTTCGGCACACGAAACAGTCGACTATCTAAAACGAATAGAAAGCAGATACTGAATATTATCACACTCTATTCATTTAGGAACTATTTAAACTTACTATCGTTGATGATTAGATAAACAAGGCATTGTTTCACGGATCAATAAAAATTTTATGAGCTCAGTTTCGGGTTACCAAAATATAAAATGATGTCTCCATACTTATCAAATAAAAGATTCTTTTGTGTCCAATGCTATTCAAAACGTAATCAATTATTTTAGTTATTGCCTTTTTCCTATCAGCAGTATTTGGTTATCGAGAGTACTCATGATCCGACCATAGTCCGAAATATTTTTCTGAAGAAAAAATCCCTTACCGGGCCCGGCTCAAGCCCGAATATCAATTCTCTCTATCCGCCCAAGCCCGGCCTACGGGCCAAGCCCGAGCCCGTGCAGGCCTCTACTTCATATGTTTTAATTCTGTAAAATCTTCGTCATACAGGAGAATATAAACCAAATGTAAAAAAGTAAAATATTCAAGAGAGCTGTGTGAAAATTCATTTTAAAACCATTTTATTCCATTCACGTATCTGATTTGGTATTTTTTCAAAATTAATAATAGGCATTTGTGGCTATAGGTGAAATATCTTGGACATTTTTATTCGACGACTTATATAATTTTAAAAATTTAAGTATTTATTTAGTTAAATTTCTCTTGAGTGACGACGACTTATTATACCAAGCTGAAGACGAATATTATCAAAAAAAGTTGTTTATTTACTGGAAAGTCAGTTTAAATTACAGTTTTCAAATGTACATTTTCCAGTTAAAGTCCATTTTTTGTTGTTTGTGCGACTTAGAATTGTGGATACTAAAATATGTGTACACAATTATCTTCGCAGTGGTAATCAGTGATAATATTAATAAAAATAAGATTTGATTATTGCGAAGCTCACATCTTGTGGACATAATAATGAACTTTGCAAGCCACACCTGCCCGCGACTTGCGACTGCAACTACAGGTGAAGCGAGGTGGGGTGACCACCCACCGAGATGGTCGCGAGTAGAACCATCCCCTGGAATCTCGTCAATGTGGTGACCAAGCAATGAATTTGTAGAATACTACATATATAATATTGATACAATATTTTACATAATTCAGTTATGTTAACGAACTTCATTAATTATTTTTACAAGAAACATGAGTGAAGATGATTTATATTTCTAATTTAGTTTATTTTATTTCACTACTCGGAAACTTCCATGCGCTTGACGCTTGGGATTAAGAGTGTTATTATTCAAGTTTTATTCTTCTTTAGTCGTATTCATCACTGGTGAGGGTCGCACTCCGCTACTCTGAGGGCCAATGGTAAAGAGAGGCCTATGGCGTCCTTCATTTGGTTGCTTCAGTGAGTTAGGACCCTTCCACATCTCCGTCCGCCTTAAGTTTTATAAAAAATATATGTTTGACGTCACAGTTTATACATCACAAACAAAGAACAAAAATAATATTTGCTATTGAACTAGCCAGGACTTGCACCTTTTGATCGATAAGCGGAAATTTAATTAAATTGAAGAGTATAGCGTGTTGTAATCTGACCTTCAACAATATTATGTACTCCTTGGGGAATTAAATACATTGCTATGTTCGACTTTATTATAATGGACATTCTTACATAGTGTGAGCTCTTATTTTCTATATATGTATAGTTTTATTGTGGAAATTTGTTTTTTATATAAAATTAAATTGATAACTGAACTCCTGTACTATTTTCATTGTTACTTTTTGTTGTAACCTGATGCATCGATAATAATATACATTTAATTTAAAGATGACTTTCAAAGAAACGATATCGGATCATACATATGTTAATACATTTCCTATATTTATTCATTGAAATAACCTGACCTAACCAAACGCTAAGAAAAATGATTATTTTTGCTAGATCGAATGCAAAATATAGTTGTTTTATCGAATTTCAAATAAATAAGTATTAAGTTTTATTTTAATACCGGAACTGGGTGTCTTACAATAAAGATAAAATTAAATTTGGATTATTGAGATTTTGTACACTTCCATGTAGTATGGAAGTGTACAAAATCTCAATAATCCAAATTTAATATTGAAATTCCATCAAGCACCCTCAGTCGATGTCTTAAATTATAAAGATAAAATTTTTCGTAAATTACTTTTTATGATTACAAAAGTGTTTATGTCTTTTACTATTAATGAGTCATGGTTAACCTTTCCATGACGTGATTGCCGTATGTATTATGCAATCTACAAACTACGGAAACGGTGCCGCAGGACATAGATTCATCACTTAACTGTCCTTATCGTAATTTCTCCCTCGCACTTATCAATTCTTTTCACCAACTGGATCGTCATCTCACTCGCACTTCACTGATTTGCGAATTACGTAGTATTACAAATTGCTCTGTGGATTCGCGGTTAATCAGCGCTTTGCTAACATTTATTGTTTATAAATATAATTTAATCTGCAAAATTTTTATGTTGAAAGAAAGGGACTTTTATGCGTGATATTAAGAAGATGGCGAATACTGTATTTTTTATCATATGCATATTAAAAAAGCTTATAAATAATTGCACTTTGTGTTAGATAGTATTCACTTGATACACTTGAACTTTTATTTCGATACTTTGCACTTTGGATTAGATATTATTATCTTAGTATACTCAAACTTTGATTTTGATAGTTTCCACTTAGTCACGGATTCTTTTCACAAATTGAGTTAAGCTGTAGCAGGCCATATTAGGGTTGGTCTTGTTTGGTTTGTGTAATGTATTCTAATGCTTGGAGCAAAGAAAATACAGGCGGCCAAATATAGGGTAGAGTTGGGACAAGTATTTTCATTTCATGAAATTGAGTGAAAACTATTTTATCTATGTGTAAATAATTTTCGTAATTTTAATATATTTCTTCAATGTTAAAATATATTTTATTATGTGGGATCACTTTACTTTTTGTGAAGGATTTTTTTTTGTGGAATGTATTTGTTATAAGACAAAACTATTTTTATGAAAGTGAATATGATCTAAAAAAAACTGCATTTAATGGTAAGCCTATTAAAAATACACAAAGTACAAATTAATCCGAATATAACGCAAAATGCTTGTTTTCTCTCTCTACATTTTGTATTCTAGTTTTATTAAGACTTGTCGGGCGTGTTTGGGTAAATTGATTGCCCACAGTTTTCTTCTTATCGTCTTTTCAGCGTACCATCGATGTATCGGTTATAGCAAAATGATTGACAAAAACAAAATCTAAAACAAATATTCAACCTCCTCTCAGATCAATAAAGTTATTCGAAGTAGTTAAGAAATGAAGTTCAATGGGGCAGTCACAAGAGAAGCTTTCTTTTCAATCCTACTTTCAATAAATAGTCACGTGATATTCAGGCTGATACGAATTTAAGGTTTAAAAAATATTATACATTGTAAAAAATAAAAATCAAAATCGAGTTCATTTTTGATTGAGAAGCTGTGGCATCTGTAATGGCTACCAAAATTATTGTGTTTTAAGCCGAAATGCCGATAAAGCCAATATTCTCAGAAATAATACAAATTAATCAACCGCGCAAGACGTTATTAGCCTGGTTAAAAATAATCTCGATACCCCAGATCCGCAAGTTTAATATTTCAGTGCTTCTTTTGAAATATTTTCATGTTTTTTTTAATGTAATCCAATCAAGTGAAAAGTTAGTGTTAATAAAAACAAATATACAAAATCCATATGATCTGATCAATAATGAGTAAGTAAAAAGATCGCTGTATTAAATGTAATATATCCATAAATATTTTATCACAACGTAATCGTAAAAAGTCTCGAAATATGTTTTTATTTATGAATAATTTTTATAGAATATGAAACAATAAAGTCAATTTTGTATGACTAAAAGACAATAGAAAAAATTCAAAACAAATGTACAGCTAAAATTAATGATAATAATATACACAATACATATTTTGTGAACGGGGAAAAAATATACAGACTCAATTGAAAATTATATAAAATAGTAGAATTTATCTATATAACAAGTTTAAGACGGAAACACAGAGCATTGGGTTACACAATAGGTCCATATCTTTCAGGATTGTATTCCAAGACGAAGACACGTGCGTTTGACAGAAAGGATAAATTGAATGGAGATGGAGAAGGTGATTATTATGTATCATGAAAAGCAACACTGAGTACAAGTGTAATCGGACGCCCGAGAATGATCATCAGAAACTACTTACTGTGTCTTTCCAGTGCATATTATGTTTAAGAGACAATCTAGCTTAAATTTGAATGCTAGGCTATACGAGAAAATACGTTGAATTAGATATTAGATTCCCGATTAGTTGAATAACTTTGAAATATGTAAAAAAGTTTTAAGAGATAGTAGACTTTATAAGATGTAAAACAGTCGTACTGGAATGGTTTGTGTACGTTGATGATACTGTAGATTAGTAATTATTAACTGCACTTTTTGGTTGGAGCTGTGCTAAAACAGATGCCAGCGTTGCTCTGCAACAATGTTTGGAGTTGGCGTACATTTAAGATTAATGGCGAATTTGATGACTGTGAAATTATCCATTCACAGGCGTCGTCAATGTCAAAGCTACCAAAATATTTATCAACAAACGTATTTGATCTTCAGAGCTTGAGTAATTAATTACACGCATTATTTTAGCGCAAAGATTGCACCTTCTTACTGACAACACCTTGATACAATTATTTTTATGACACATACATCAAATGGACCGCGTGCATTGCTCTGATTTCGCTATCTTGAAAGACAAATTTACATACCATCGTTATATCGTCTTTCAAAACAGGAACTTTTCAGTAGTGTAAAGCATAGCAATGTCTTTAGTTCCACAAAAACTCTCAGTACTACTTCAGTACTTCATTTTGAATTTCTATAGGTGCCAATTTAATCAATATGATTATTTCTGTTAATTATATTATATTTAATTCAATAACTGAAACGTCTTTTGTAAGGGTCTCAAAGATTAATAAAAAAAATCACTTTGATGTTAAGGTAAAATCGATAAAATATATATATATAGAATATGACTAGAAATGAATGAACTCCCTCATTTAATTTTATTATAATGAGGTTCTACAAAGTAAATAACAATCCAATAAATACTTTCATTATGGTAACTGTCAATTCTCATAAATAATATCACAAAATATTCTATTTTTTTCAAATAAAATCAGGAAAGTTGAGTAGGGAAAGAAAGTAATAGGAGATTCTAGGAGTGAAAATATGCAGCTGATTTTAATTTAAATTTCCCATTCGTTAAGCTAAGCCAAAGATGATAGTGCTTAAAATACATAAATTAGTTTCTTTCGTAAAGTGACCGCCGAATTCGTCGCAAATATTGAAAACTATGCTTTTTCAGTCACGTTAATTAACAAAACAGTAGTAAAATTATGTTAATTAACTAAACGAGATGGACTGATAAAAAATTCATTGATAAGGATGACAGAGTAAATAATTGAAACATATAGTATCCTTACGAATGTATTTTAAGGACGAAAATAACTGTACAATGCTGTGAACCAAATGAAAATAACCATCCCACTGTGAAAGTATAGTGTTTTCGGCAAGCATGTCATTTAAAAAAATAAGCATTATATTTGGGGACAGTAATAATGGGAGTGGGGACCACCCGATCAGATGTTGGACGGTGGCGGGTGCTCTGTAATCTGAACCCCGCGAATAAAGGCTCAGCCGCTGCAGCTCAAAGGCATTTATTAGTGTAATGGTATACAACAGCTAGTATTGTATATTTATTCTTTATTCTCGTTTCAAATTTTTTGTAGTAATTGACATTTTAAACAGAAATACTCTGTTGGGCGTATTTGTTAATGTTTTAGTATAGTTTTGAATAGTACATTTATTAGTGTTTCCGGGATTGTTTAAAAACATAGTCACGACTTTTTAGCTCATACGAAATTATGTAACAGTAACCAAAACTACAGTCGTTACCAACCTTATTATTGTCCACATATAAAATTAAAATTGATTACATTGTTATTGCACTCATTGAATAACGAGTGGAATAACAAAGTTATCAATAATTATTAATTTTTTAATAAAAATAAACTTCCACAAAGTTACCGCCGAATTCATGAAGATACTTAATTTTGATTTTAAGCGTGCTGGGAATCATAATCATTTAGATTTATATTTGACGTATGACAATCAAAGTCAAAATGATGACGCTTGATTATTTTTGTAAGAATTTCGGTGAATTTAATTTTTATTTTATTCATGTGTCAAAAAAATGACGTACAACATGATTTTTTAAAGCAGGGTGGAATAGAGTTGTGAGAACGTTTCGGAAAAAAATCCGATCGAGCGACAGACACTCCTCATCAAACGTTGACAAATGACCCCGAGTAAACCAAGTGAGACGTCTACACACTCGCCATTGGAGTAGTTTGGGTTCGCTCGCCTAATAAATGTGTAGAGTAGATGTTTATGATGTTGCAATCCACCATAATTCGAAATTACAATCCATAGACTAGCAAAAAACTATGTTTGTGGATATAACTATACTGTAAAAAATAGTCAATAGTGGAAAATTTTATTAATATTACCATAATTAACTAAAACAACAAAATAATTTATTCACTCTACTACGAAAGTCTCCGTTTAAGCTTACACTCTGATCTTCATCTACCTACCCCCAATCCTTTTCCATTCTCATTATGGGTGTCCGAAATTGAGTTGTTGCGGGATTTTTTTTATTTTTGTGTCCGCGCATTTTTTTGTTTTCTTCCGTTTCTTGCGCGACGTTTTGTTTTTGTTGCCCGTGCGCACCTTGCGGTCTGGTAGAGCCGTGCGCGGTCGCGAGTGCGAGCGAGACGCACACGTGGGTGTTAATAAGTTGTTTGTTTACGTTCACGTCGTTGATCTTCTTTCTCTTTCTTCTTTTTGTATTTTATTTTAGCCAAATGTGAGGCGAGCCGACCAGCCGCGGCTTTTAACACGCCGACACCCGCCAATCGAGCTATTCGATTAATTTGCTCCAAATGCTCAAGTATTATAATTTTACTGCAGCTAATTATGAAGAGCAACCTATATCAAAGGTCAAGCATAACAGCTTTACTCATTATTTGCAGATTACCTGTCCAACTGACTTGGAAAATGGCGTAAACTATGATTTATGAACAAGTAGTAATATCGTGAACTCATTTTAAACCTTTAATGCAACGTGGTAAAAGAAAAACATATCAGTTAATGTTCATTTCAGATATCAAAATTTGTTTATCAGTTACAAATATTTGCGTTTTTTAAATTTTTTTGAATCAAACACGACATACTTTAAGCCCAGACCGCTCTGTAGATGTTTTATTTTTATCACATATCACATGTAGTTATGAAATTTTCTCACGACCTAAGCGTTCGCGGTGTGTATATAAAATAAAATGTTATAGAAAAAACGGGTACGGTCACTAGTATCATAATAAAAATATGAACAGATCCAAATGAGACTTATAACAAAGCGATTTGTTATATAGTTAGAACTGTGTTGCACTAAGATATACGTACTCTGGATATGGAATTGATTTTGGTGGCATATAGTTCACATATGTTTTTTTTTATATCTTTACGCATTTCATGGCTATCCGCTTATAAAACTTCCACTTTAATACATTTATTTTTGTATTTTAACTAATTTATTTCATATTTTTGAGAACTATGCACGTCAAAGCACACTCGGAAACTAGTGTGCCACCAGGTTCTCTTTTATCCCCTTAATATTCATGATAGGATATTTAGAAAAAAAATTCATGCTTAATTTATCAAAATACTTTGGTTAGTTGGAATTTGAGTTCCTTACCTTTTGAATACCTTTCCGAGATGTCTTTGTTTGTATGTATTTGATTCTTTTTTTGGATTTTAGATTTAAATTTTTTTTCTTCAAAAACCTTCACGGGTGTGCGTACAACAACTCGTCAAAGTTTAATCGAAATCGGATGAATGGTAAACGAACGCATAGAGGACAAACGAACAAACATTCACTTTTATATGTGTATATATATTTTGTTACTTTTGGGTTAATCAGCCGGCTGTGACAGTGTTGAACTCCACCAGAGGTGCTTAATTAAAGTCCCATTCGGTTCGGTCGCTTATAGGTAAAAGAGTCGGGTGGTCTGCTCGCGTATCGCCATTTGGGCCACGGTTCGGTTCAGATTCGGACGTGGTATATACCAATCTGGCGAATCGACATACTTTTTGTGTATTTCATAAACCCACATTATGGAGTCAACTGAAAGTGTTGTGGGAACAGATTTGATCGCCTAACTATCTATAATTTGAAGCGCTAAAGACGGCTTTTGTAGTGAGCGTTAACAATTGAATTGGCATTTACTTTATCATAATATAAAATTTTCCTCGTTTTGTAAAAAATGTCGCATACGAAATGTTTTACCGTCGAAAAGAACATAAAAAATAATTGGAATTCAAAAAACGGTGAAAATAAAATAAAACTCTAAATTCGAATAGCATATATAAACATGCGCATATAGCTAAGTATTTATGCCGAAATAGTTTCTAAATATAATATTATATGTATGTATATCAGTGGGAGTAAATATTTAGGTATGTGTATATAGACACAAATATTCAACATTGTAACTTCATCTTTTTGCCAGGGCGGCGAAAGAATATAGCAATATAAAATTAATATTGAATTGTTGTATTGTTGAATTTAGTTATGTATTTTCGCTACGACATCATAGTTAAGATGATGCTTACACTCGCTTATGGATAGCTTAATTTGAAAAAATATACAATATGCAAACTTTTTATCTTACTCAATCTAGTATATTTAGTTTAGCAAAGATAGATCAGTAGATCAATAGACCAATAGATCTAGGATAAAACTAAGAAAGTACTTTCATTTATTATATCTCAAACAGAAATATAGTAAACTTAAGTTAATTTCATAATTATCATCGGTGTGGCTTAACTAGTATAGCTGTAAGGGGGTTTCTCATAATTGAAAACATTGTGATGTGCAATATGTACTTAAACTCTTATCAAAATACCATCAACATGACCGTC
The DNA here is from genome assembly GCA_022494535.1 of Himalopsyche phryganea. NCBI lineage: Eukaryota > Metazoa > Arthropoda > Insecta > Trichoptera > Rhyacophilidae > Himalopsyche > Himalopsyche phryganea. Next base: position 256,741 of record JAGVSL010000046.1, read on the forward strand.
TTCTTACAGTTTTATAATTAGTACGTGCAATTGTACCCTATAAGTTCGATTTTTTAAAATTTTAATCTTTGTGCTTATTTATAGTGTTTGTTTGCTCTCCTGTAAAATGTTGTTTTTTGACTCATTACTCCTCTAATCTTAGATATATTCTCGTAAGTAACGCCATTGGCATCTATACATTACTGTCGTTAGATGCTATGAAAATTCTTTTAAAATAAGGTATTGACAATTAGGAACATTTGAAATAAACTTTTACATAACAATGAATTAATCGGTTTCTGCGTCTGATTTCCGTGGTATGCGGTAGAGTTTGTTTTCAAACACGTGAAAAGATTTATAGTATATCGACTGTGGAAAGGAAAAATGCCGTAACCCACATCAAAAAATATTGCGTATAACTAACACAAAACGCGTACACCATATTTATATAAAAATTATAATATATCGACTGTAGATTTCCTTTCCACAGTCGATATGTAAATATTTTTGTTAGATTTTGACCAAATATGGACACAACATAATTTGCTTTTATATGTCACATAACTTTGTTAGTGATTTGTGTGAATTGTCTGCTTTCTGTAAAACTACTCTAAATCAAAAATATAATTATAGCTTCTCAATTAATTTGTTCCGATTCAATAAAATATTGTTATAACAGCAATGTCATATAATGCAAAAAAATGCAATAGAGATACAAAATATTGTCATTTAGGACGCGTGTTTTATTTTTTTTATGGTTTGGGTGGTCCGAAAAAAAAAAATGATGACGGTCTCTCCAAATTGAACCTTACCAAAAAAGAGGCAAGGGTCCATGCTTTATAAACCCGATAGATGTCTATTGAATTGGACTGGTGACACTCCATTAATTAATTAGACGCCCTAAATGGTAGGGTTTGGAGTTAATGAGATAGGTAGCTGATATTAACATAATTTAGAATATGGTTATTTAATTTGATACAATATATGTATTTATATCTTTTACTGAATATCATTTTATTTTAAACGTTAAAAATACTAATACTAATATTGTTTGGATTATTGAGATTTTGTACACTTCCATGTATTTTGTCACTAATGACCCGGGTTTCGCCTTTCGGCATCTTCAGGCATTCGAGCTCACGAATGGACTCGAACTGACCGTCAGTTCGAGTCCATTCGTGAGCTCGATTGCCTGAAGATGCCGAAAGGCGAAACCCGGGTCGTTAGTGACAAAATACATGGAAGTGTAAAAAATCTCAATAATCCAAATTTGATATTGAAATTCCATCAAGCACCCTCAGTCGATGTCTTAAATTATACTAACATTGTTATTAAAAAACCCATATCTTGTTCAATAGTATAATAACAATTTTATAAATTCAATTCGCATATATCAAACTAGGGACGAATGATACATATCTATCAAATAAATATTATTCATTCATTAAAGACATCTTAGTAGAAGATAAATTGACTTGAAAGCGATAAGCGAAACCGGTTATCATCTGTAATAAAACATGGTCGAATATGTCAAATATGTTCCAATTTCAAATTGTCCCTTTTTTTGTTTTCGTTTCACTTTCGTACCTTTTATCAATATTTATTTAATCGTAATGTAAATTTTATAAATTGTATTTTAAATAAAATGAGGATTTATGTATGCAGGAGAAATTTATATTCAGCAGCTAAATACATAGTGTTAAAATATTAATGGATTCCAGTAGGTAGACTGTAATTTCATCCACATTTCTCTCGCCTAGATCAACTTTTTTATCTGAATATATTATCTGAAGCAGATTATTACTGGGCATGAGTGTGAACGATCATTTTCACATATGAATTATATAAAGAGTATATTGGGAAGCCAATAAACACATGAATATGTTATGTTTAAAAGTACAAATTACAAACAAACATACCAAAATTTGCAAAGATAGGGAATGATTTAGCACTGCATCTAATTTATTTTGTAAAGTTTTGTTAATTTAAAGACAGCAAAAGATATAAAGGAAACGTATTTTATAATAAGATTTAATAATTTATTCAAGAAACCCTTTCTACTTTATATCGCGTTATCAGACATTGGAATTAACAGGAAAGATACTTTTATTACATTCGTAAAATTTTTAATTATTGTGGTAATTATTTGGATTTGGATCAAGAGTTTGACGTTCACTGGTCTACATAATTGGAAATTAGAAGAATTTTCGAAAAGTGATTTTCGCAAAATTTCCAACTTATGAAACCTTCGCATTTTCTTAAGATATTGACAAGGGGACGAAAGCTGGAGGAATCTGAGATCATATTTGGGATGTGTGACTAACAATGCTGATATAACATAGATACCAAAACACTAATTGGGTCGTTTAAATGAGCGTCGAATTCTCAACATTTTCTGCATTTTTTCTCAACTTAATTGAACAATTATTGTAAGTATGACAAAAGTCTCCAAGAAGAAGGCGTTCACGGTGGCATAAAATATATTATAAAGAATGCGGCGCGTATAGGTAATGAAAATCGACTGGGCTTTTTTATCGTCCTCGTAAAAGCAAAAAGACTTCATTTTAATTTAAGGCTTAATCATGAACGTATGCCAAAAACACGCAAGGAGTTATCTCTAAACGCGCATTTAACATTCCAATGAAATACTTGGGCAATTTTTTACCGGCAACAATTTCGAAGGGAGCTAAAAAAACAAACTGGTAGACAGGTATTTTAATTTATTTCAATCTGTAATAGTATTTTAATTGAAAAATACTTTTCAAGCTTACAATATGTTTCTAATTATGCGTAAAACTGAAAAATTCATTTAAGAATATATCAGAATTAAATCGCTCTAAAATTTACAAAATGACTAAATAATCTCAACAAATTGTTTTGTGATCAAAAAATATCTTCTTTATTGAGTACTTATATTTAGTTTTGATGATGATACTCAATAAAAAACATCGTTTTAAATACGCATAATTTAAAAATGCATTACAATCGGATACATTAGAATCTATGATAGTTTTAGCATATTGTTTATATGATTTTGTCAACGTTGTATTGATAATTGATACGCAAGTAAGTATATTAAACTACTGGTGGAAGTGAAAAGTAATACGTTTCTGTTGTTGATCGCATTGTACCTAGTTACGAGTATACGAAAAGTTGTATCTTATAAATAATATATTGGTTAATTTGTTAAATGAGTTGTAATTTTATTATTGCCAGTTTCATTACGATAGCAAACGTAGTCAATAGGAAAGATTGGCATCACTTTTAATATACCATGCCAGCTCGATTAGCACAATAATTCAAATATTTAAATTAAAAAAGTATTTGGGTGTTAAGTATTCCATGGCAAATTAGCTGTGTTAAATCTACTTCAAAAGTGATGGGTTTTCGTTTGTGTCAGAAGCCAACGAGAGATAATGATACAAGAATAATTCTTATTGTGAAATGCTATATCGATCAAATTTAAGTTATTGGAAGAAAATTTAAATGATTATTATGTTAAAAGATACATTCATATTTGTTTATTTCCTAAAAAGCAATTTTAGCACGTGAAATCCTCTCATTCCGAACACGAAGAATGCAAAACAAATGCAATATAAGCAGACACCAGAAACAAGCAGGAGGCAAGGTAACCCATCAAACAGACTGATATTTTTCGGCATCAATTATGCGATGGCGATAATAACACGTTCCACGGCGCGCCGCTCCATCCAGGCCAGTCGTTCATCATCAACTCGTTGGAAACCTCTTCCCGGCGCTCTTTCTGTCTGCCTGGTAGCCGCCAAGTCCTTTTACGCACCGCTCCTGCAGTATTTTACGGAGGAAAATTTTATGGCCCGTGTGAATGATGTTTTCTTCATTAAAATGAGACCGTAAATCGATTGGACTCGACAACAAAATAAGTTCTATATTGCAGTTACTCTAGGTTAAATTGAAACACCGTTAAAAGGAAAATACACTGATTTTATTCTTTTACTATGTAATAATATATTGAAATTTAGAATATAATATTCAATTCTAGTAGAATTTAATACCTACTTTGATATTTTAACCACATTACAAGGACTTTCTTCACAATAAATACAATATTCACATTCGCTTTCTTTAACCATCGTGACTCCCTAAGTAAGCCATATCGACAGTAGGTATTTAAAGATTACCTTAAGATTACATAGCAAAAAAATGTCATGACTAATGACCAATAAGAAAAAAATCATTTACACATATATATGTTTAGTTAAGAAGTCGAAAACCTAACAAAATAATTTAAGACATCGACTGAGGGTGCTTGATGGAATTTCAATATCAAATTTGAATTATTGAGATTTTGTACACTTCGATGTATTTTGTTACTAACGACCCGGGTTTTGCCTTTCAGCATCTTCAGGCATTCGAGCGCACGAATGCCTGAAGATGGCGAAAAGCGAAACCCGGGTCGTTAGTGACAAAATACATGGAAGTGTACAAAATCTCAAAAATTCAAATTTACTAACCAAATAAGTTGTAATATAAAATTAAAAATGAATTTCCACAATGTTACCGCCGAATCCATCGAAAATACATTATCTTTGTAATACGTTGGTTATCACAGTTGATAAGCCTTTTCCTTTTCATTTTTTGTCCATCATATTATTTTATGTGCTCAATGTTAAAAACCTTTATATTTCTATATTTAATAAGTATGCACCTTTATATGATTAGAAAATGTCGGATATACTTCAATAATTTTAATACAAGAAATAAAATCTTGACTCGATGTTTTTTATTTTGGTTCACTGGTTGTGTTTTTAACACGTGTTACGTTTCTCTGAGAAGCATCTTCAGACATTCATTTCAAAGTGCAAAAGTCTTGCGGCAAACAGAAGAACTGCATTGAAGTTAATAAAAATCTTGTTATTTTAAACGTTTGATCATAAAATAAATGGTGTTAATTTTCTTGCAAAATGATACATATTAGAGAAAGAAAAATAACTACTTGGTGTAACGTAATTCGGTAATGATTTCGATAGCTTCTGTTTTCTGTTTGCGTAAAAAAGATTGAACACCTTTCAAATCATTATATATTACTAGTGGGACGCCCGTCATAGATGACGGTATTGAAGTTGAAATACTGAATATCTAAAGTAGCTAGTAGTAAATAAATGTATTGTTATGTGTTTGCATTTTATAACATACCTACATGTGATAATAATAAAACGCCTACAGACCGGTCTGGGCTATTATATATACTAAATGTTCAAATTTTCAAGTGCGAGATTTTATTATTTATTCAAAATAAAACAATATATTTCATATCCACCTTGAATTTTCATATACATGCAAACTCAATAAGAGTACTGCAATCTATTCTTTGCTGGTCAAATGCTTGGATGTGTATTACTATATGACTTCTGTTTCTATATAATTAGCTGATAAATATGAATGCGTATAGTTATACAAATAAGTAAGACAATTCACCCGAAAAAACCTTTCTCCCATGAAAACCACACTGTAAAGTGATGTAATTAGGATTTATAAGTAACGATATTGGCAGACGGGCCACTTAGTATTCCGCGCAAACGGTCGGCGAATCAGCCTTATAATTAAAGCCTTCGACATCATCAGAGCGGCGGCTGCACTGATGTGGTGATACGGTGGCCTGTGGGTCGCTGATGCTCTCATCGTCTGCCACTATTTACCTCCCGACGATCAAATATAATTTTGCTTACTTCCTGAATATATTCTGATGTTTGATATTGGACTATTAAATACTTTTTTTTAATGTCAATGTTTATGTACTACAGAATTTCATTTAAAATGCTTTAATAATTATTTCCATCTTAAACAGATTTCGGAGTAGCGAGATTTGACGACAGTAATTCAAAAGCAATTCAAAACGGATTCGTCGGTAACTTTGTGGAAATTCATTTTAAATACAAAATTAAAATTGGTTATTCCACTGGCTTTGTTACTAAAGTAACGCGTTTCACTTCTTTAAGGTGCATCATTATATCGCAAGGTTATTTATCTGTAAAGTAAAAAAAATATTCTAACTTTTAAATTAAAAATGAAGGGTAGAATGGGTTTATTTCATTCTACTGGAGGTAGGGAAGGGATAAGACACAAACAATGAACGATACCTATTATTTAGTTTAAAACAAGTTTCTTTTTTTATATATATTTTAATAAGCATAGTAGCATTTTATATATATTTTTGTTAATTTAAAAATGTACTACTTATGTAATAAATATAATATAAAACAACATACGAAAATATCAAATAATCACCACTTACAACAGTTACATGAAACAAGAATTTAAATTTTGACCAACACATATAGAATTTATAGCATAAGGACCAAAAGTGAAAGAATATTGTTGTTTAGACTTTGATTTATGTCAGCTCATTAGTTTAATATACATTAATAATGAAAAAAACTCAAAGAAACAGTTTAATTGCACATATTTATTTATATTATATTTAAAAACTAAAGTATATAGTATTCAATTAAGTAATCTTCTAAATAGTTCACCGATTTTTAAAATATTTGTTGTGCTTGAAAATGAATAATTTTTCATACTTCAGTACTCGTGTAAATTATATTATAATACGACATTGCTTCCATACAGATTTACCATAAATCACACTCATGAAGTATTTACACGATTTTTTTTCGAATTTCAACTAAGCTTTGTTTCACAATATTGCTTTGTTATTTTTTTTAAATTTATTTACAAAACTGAGTATCATTTTGTAGCGAATGGACTGCTTTGGAGCGAGCTTGCTAACTTCAACGGATCATTTATGATGGTAACTACTTTCTCTCTTTGACCACCCTGAGCTTTTAACGGTTCAATATAAAAGCTAACTCAATTGAACAACCAAGCTTTAAAATTATTTTAGAATAATGCATATATTTAATCGACGGACACAAGGGTACCGATTATATATAAAATACAATAAGGATTTAATATTGAATGATACTATTTTCATACCTCACCTTTAGATTTACGATATGGTTAAATTTCAGTTGTAAAGGTTTGCGAGAAGTTTTGATTTACTTATTCATTTTTATAGTTTTTAAGAACTGCCATTCATGCCATACTTCAAAGGGTTTTTCTCATAAAAGATTGTATTATAATAAATATGATTGTTTTTAGAACTTTTCGTCGATAACATTTTGGAATGAATATCAAAATTGAACTAAAAAAATCATTTTTACATATGATATACTATTTTATAAATCCATTGTCACGATGTCGAATATTAAAGTGAGTGGCGGATTACCACATAAACCCATGGGGGCTCCAAATCTTAGGAGTCTAAAAAAAACTTAAAATGAACTATGCCAAACAAAATTTTGTAATGAACGTTCATGCGGAATTTTATGATGCACTTATATATTATGAATTGTTTAAGAGTATGTAATCATATATTAAACAGTGGTGTTCAAAAAAATTTAAAACTATTTTTAAATTTTGAAATCGGTTAGACGATTTCAAAGAATGTCGAATGAATTTGAATTCGATATTTTTTTGTTGAAAACATAATTAATTATTTATAAATAAATGTTTGTCATTGAAACTCCTTCGACAATAATAACGAGAATAATCTAAAAGTAATTCGTGAATAGAAGAGATTACACACAGTGAAAAAAATATTTATTTACGATGGCAATATGAAAATATTGATTAAATATAAATAGTATCCAATAACTGTCTATTGAACATTATTTATATTAAATCGAAATTTTCAAAAGCCTCCAAATTTTATTGCATCTGGGACCTCCCAAATGCTTAATCCACTACTGCTTAAAATTCATGTTTAGTATGTTTTTACGAAGATTTTGATAGGTTAAAAAAGATTCAAAAGAATAAAGATGCAAAATAATAATCGAACAAAAATATTCATAAGTATGAATTTTACCCAGCTGTAGATTTAAATCTCGGATCGAAACACTAAAATAATTTCCAGTTTATTAACAATGTAAAATAAAGCTAATGTAAAATAAACAAATAGCAAATCAATTTTAAGCATCATTTTCGGGCAGTTGATCCTCCACAAAGAAAAAAATTGTTCCGGCAATGTACGTCACATATGATAGATTAATAGGTACTTTTTTCATGTAAATGTTGATTAGTATAAATAAATTGATTTTTTAGATCATTTTTGATTACTAAGACTTAATTTTTACTAACCTTTTATTAGAAAATCATTATTTAGTTAAAATATTACTATGACCTTTACAAAGTTCATTTAAAATTAGGATGCAAGTGTTACTGGTTTGTGGACAAAATGGTCTTGAACAGACTTAAATATTAATCTCATTATGCATATATGCCTTTTTTAATTAACGGTTTTTTGTTTGAACTTTTATCCAAAGATCAACTTCTTCTATGATTCAAAGTTTTATGAAATAAACTTTTTCTATAAAAGCTCTTTTGATTACTTATATATACACCTTAATTGGCAAAGGCGTAACGGAGTATTCCCCAAATCTAGAAACAATGGGTTGGCTGTGTCTCTCGAGTTTGATACTTTCGCCAAAGCGGTTCTTGTGATAACAAGTCTAATACATGATTTAAGCCGTAAGGTGTGATGTAAATGTGTATACTTCTCAAATTGATAAACGATGCTTGTGAACTTTCGTTTATCGAATTTATCTATGTAATAATATATTTTATTATCCTGCTTTTCAATTGATTTCACATACATAATTCTGTGAGCGAAAAGAAAAGTTAGTTAAGTCGAGTTAATTGAAACACGAGTTAAATATTCTAAAATAACTACATTACATACATGCATAATATAAAATAAAAATAAAATTTATGTGTAAACATCACATTTTTCATCAAATTACATACAAAGGCAAATCTTATTTTATCTCACCTCAAAAGTACCAATTTTAGACTTAACGCCCTTTTCCTAATATTTATTTTAAAAATATTCATTATTAGGGAAGAACTGAATCAGCGAAAAATTTAGTTTAGTATGTCTATCATTTTCTGATACTATTATAACAAATTGATGCTGCAAAGCTGTTTCAAAAAAAAAAAAAAAAAACGCTTAAGCAATACACTAAATTGAAATATTTAAAAAATACGGAGAGAACAATATTCTGGAAAGGATGCTTCTCTGCAAAGGTAAGCGTAGATGCAATCACTTTTTTTTATAAATTCATTTTAAATTTTAAATTTTTTATAAAAAAATCGCTGAATATTGATTTCAATTATGATACAATAGTCACTATCAGTTTTATAATAGCATAAGAGTTCAATTTTTCATTCTTTTTAACACTTATTTGTATTTTTAATTTGATTAGATAGCTCAGTGTAACAAATAAAACTAATCTAGTAATAAGAAACAGAATAGTGTTTTCAGAGATGATTTCATTATTCGAATCGAGGAAAACATATTCACATGGCGTGATTTTGCATCTAGTGTAAAATCACAGCAAGAACATACTTTATGTGAGAAAAGTTGCAATAATTACTTTGGCCGAAAATGCAAAAGATGGATCTGCAGAGATAATTTATCTAAAAGGGGATCTTGATTAAAGCCTTTGGCGGTGATGTATTGCTTCATTACTTTTTAGGTGTTTCGATTTTCACATTCAGCCGACGCTAAATACAGCATGGGACAGGTGCACGTTAACAGTTCTTTAAACTTAAAGAACTCATTTAATATATTGAACTCTATATATTGGAAAATAAAAGAGTGCGGATAATAATCATACTTGTGGTAAACGGAATATAAATATATTTATCCCTATTGAATATGACATTTAATTATTTGTTGTAAGACTAGTAAGTAATAGTAGTGCAAAGCCGCACATGGTCGAATACCATTCATTTATAACAGAAAATAAATTATTTGGTCACGAAGCTCGTAAAAGCAATTATTATTTATAGGGAGAATAACACTTTGTCACCGTGTGCCATAACATAAGGGTCGTCGGCTAAATTATTTTACATCGGCTGCCCAATAAGGTTTATTTACCAGCCATAGATGAGAATAATTTATTTTGATAAATTGCTTTAACCGTCGTCTTACAACAATATTATAATATATATAAACAATAAATTTTACATTAATTCTAATATGTATCAATTGTTTGTGATTGGTAAAATGTACTCACTGTTGAAAATTAAACGAAATGTAATTATCGTATTCTCATCAGTTTATAATTAAAGCTTTTTTTTTTAAATATTATACTACTTTTTTTGAGAATTTCAATAGCATATAGTCGTCATAACACCCCCTTACAATTGTCATGAAAGGTCAATTGTAAATTAAATAAAACCACATTTACGTATTTCATATATAGCGTATGTAGTTTTATGGTTTGAAGTAGGTACAGTATAACTAAATACTGCAGCATGGGCTGCAGATGAGCTCGAAAATAAATTTATACACCATTACTTATGTAATATATCGCTTCTAAATGATAACAGTTAGTACACTTCATCATTGTTTCCACTGCTAGGAGACAAATTGAAAAAATGTATAAAATATTAATTGCATAATTCTTTATACTACCATTTTCCTTCCATCACCCCCACCGAGGACCACTGGTATACATGGAGTAATACCAGACCATACAGAATAAAATGTAAATAGTTAAGAAATTATGAACGATTGAAGATTATCTTTATTGAAGATAGTACATATTTAATTTAATCGTTCCAATGTCATAATCAAGAATAAGTTAAAAGTATGTATGGAAAATATATAAAATTGAACTCTATTTAGCTATAAAATAAGATTTATTGATTTTGATGGATTGTTTATGTTTCAAAATATCGTATCGTGAATATTGGCATACTTCGATTATTGACTAAGAATATTATTAAAAGCGGCTTTCCGCTACCTAAATGCTACCTATTTGGATAGGTGTTATGTTAGGGTCTCACATTCAACAGCATCTTTTTAATTGATTTATTAGTGTTGCAATTTATTGTAATTAAAGGTTCACAAAGCGTCCACTAATGAGATGGGATGATAGATTGACCTTAATAGGTATGCGGGAAGAGTGGATGACATGGGAAAAGGCCTGTGCCCTGCCGTGTATTGGAATGCTGAAAATATGATGAAGAGATGTCATTTTGAATCCAACAAAATCTGTTAAATGAAGGAAGAAAAAATATGATTGTTATCAATAATAGGCTTTAAGGTTATACATAAAGCTTTTTTTTTTATAAAATTACGATGCTTAGTAGTAGTATCAAACTAAATATGTAATCCCGTGTAACCACGCAATAATAAGTATCACCTTAAATTGCACTTTTTTATCTTCCAAATGATTAATTTACTTTTGACATTCATATAGCAGTTAAATATGAAAATTAGTTTTATTTAGTGTTGCCTGTTTTTTAAATAATTGTATTTGTTGTTCAACCCTATTAAATAGAGTGCAAACGTTCGGATGCACTTTCATATTTATTTTGCCGGCAAACTTTTAGGCAATAATAACAGATGGCAGATGAGACAGTGGTCGTCGGCCCAATAAATTAATGTTTCGCCATTTTTAGGGTGCACCTAAATTGATTATTGCTTACCACCAACACGATTCTGTCTTAATTTAGCGAAGCGTTTTATTTTGTATTATATTCCTAATATATATTTAAAAATGTAACCAACAACATCAATAGAAAAATCATAATATACGCGGAGTAATTTAAGCGTGTAGGTCCATATTGAAACGGTTATTGTTACTTTTCCTTGTACTTATTTTCTGGCGCTACGTTCAAGAGTGAAATATGGCCGCTCAATTAGCTACTCTACTCCACTCAGTCCTTCGCACCTTTTTACGTCAACCGCTGAACCCTAGCTATGCAGTCTTATGACAACCTAACCATGATTCTCTATGAAACAATATCTCAGGAATCTACCTTCCAATTTTTCTTCACCAAGTCTTTGATAATATATTCACCATCAATCTAGTATGAAAATAGGAGACAGATCTTCTGCATTCTTGTTTGATTATCAGTTGTACCTACGTCATGGTTTAGTGCCCATTCGAAAATAAGAGATTCATTCAATAGCAGCCATCTTCAAGTCACAAATTTAACTTGGCCGCCAGTGAAGGTGCCACCGTCACGTTAGGCATGTTGACATACTCAACCAGAAGTGAAATTTCAATAAATCCTAAAACATATATTTTAACGACGGTTATTAAAAGTAAACGAATTATTTATTTTGCATAAAACGGCAATTGGAGAAAATTATTCTAGACTGACAATTATTTTAGTTCCAAATTCGGCGGCGGCCAAGTAATGTTGGTGATACTGTAGTAATTTGCACTGAAATTGAAATTTGGTCAATTGGTGTTATAAAATATTGTCAAGTGGTCATTATAAAATATTTGTATTCAATAAGTTTACACAGCCTTTGCGTATATAGGCTTTGCAGTAATTGGATTAGTTCCTCCCCATAATAGTTTATTTACATTTTATTGAATATATTACACACCGAATAACGAACGTACGTAAATACAAAATGAAATTCTCATCCGATATATCATTGAAAATATATTTTTTTGTAAATACGTAATATGCATTGACATTGTAAAAGAAATAATACAATATATACAACATCTTGTCAAATGGACATAATTTTTTTTAAATTGAAATTATCTAATCAGCAAGCTTATTAGCAAAGATAATTACCAATCTATTGATCACTGACTATAGGTTCTCTTTATTGAAAAGAAGTGTGCGTCAAAACGTTTCATATAAACTGATATTATATTACTTATCAGTTAGAGTGACATGTTTCCTAAGAAAATGTGCACAGATATTTTTGTATGTCCTGAGTATCGATTTGTACTATTATTACTAAAAGATAATATATCTTAATCGATATTCGAAGAAACAATCCTGGGAAATTACCAACACTGAGTGTAATGAGATTATATTCAGAGGTGTAACCGCATTTTCGCATCTCTACTAATTGTGCTCTTCTGGCTCTTTATATTTCTATCGCTGCTTATAATTTTTTTATTATTAAAGTATACATACCCCTCAACTTATACTCTAGATTTTTTTAAACCATACCCGCTCCAAATGTGGATCATATGGCATTCTAATGGAGATATCTCAATAGAATTTTTTCTACGAGCATTAGAGATAGAAGGATAGGGGTAGGACAGGACTAGTGGTTAGGTAATCGCTCTTGCTACACCCCTTTGCTAGAATTGGATGAGTGGGAGTGAATTTTCAGACATCACAAACATCTACCGTACTGGAACTCGAGCCTGTGAGAAGTCAACGACGTTAACCACTGCACCATGAACCGGCTGTAAATTAGTTTTTCAAAACTGCTATAAATTGAGTCTGGATTTATTTTTGTAATATTCATAAAATTGTGTTCAAAGGCATGGATGCTTGTGATGGAAACATTCCCTTACATGCTGACATTGGGAACGTCGCGTTAGCAAACGATTAGCCCTTTCAGTTTTCCATCCTTCAATGTTAATCCTTCAAGAAAGAGAGGTGTAGATACTGAATAGCAATCAATTATCGTAAAAATAAATTCTATGAGATGCTCCACATTGAGATCGGACATTACCTACACCAAGATATTGATTGTAAACGGAATTCGAACTAACTACGGACTTCTAGTCTTCAATCGAAATATCGAGGGTGTTTTGGCGAATTGATGTAACCCTAAAAAAATACACAAGTTAATGATTGGACCTCATTTTAAAGACGACAGAGCAGTTTTCGGCCAAATGATATAAATTAAAAAAATAAATTGACCACTTTTTGGAAGGGAAACATCATTTTACATTGGTTTTAGGTTTAAAAATTCTGACCCGGTCATTTGATGTAAGCCACTATTATATCGAAACTACCGTATAATCCCGTATCTGCAAACATGAGTATTTACAGGAGCGCATTTCGAAAATTCATAATACAACTCATCATAATTCTTTCGATAAAAACAGTTTTTACTCCCTCCTGAACAATTTCATAATACCGTCATATAAACGGTCAGACTGACTAGCAATCTGATAATCACTTTAAGAAGTATGGGACAGATAGTCACTAAATCTTGGAAAATTTCTCACGTTGAGCGTACATTTGAGCGGGATCGATTAATTGAGCGTGGGTTGATTTCGTTGATCGCTCTCCGAGTTGCGTCTAATTGATAATGATTAATTTATTACCGCCAATTAAAAATAATACGGTTCGGTGTGCCGAAAAGCAATGTTAAGTGTAAAGATATAAGTTGACATGTTTATCAACAGCGAGTACTCGAGAGAAATCAATCGTTCGTATATTGCGTAATTGTAATCAGTGGCTTAACTACCATTGGCCCCCGTTGTCTCCCATTCACAGGAGAATATTTGAACATACATCCAATACTCTTTGTCAATGCTGTATACGTTCCATGCAAAACAGTCGTCCAAAAAAACGGGGTAAAAGATGAAGTAAACAAAGTTAAATTAATGATAGGTTTCATTAGTTTGGTCAGGGCAATCTCGAAACTATGCAAAAATTAATTATTTGTATACCTATTTTAGCGCAAGCATTTCGATGAAATATGAAGAATCCAACATATCCGCTCCAAATGTGGTCCATTTAAAATATTAATATAGAATTACAGCAGAAATACGTTCCAACTGGTTGTCATTAAGTTGTTTAATATGACTAACTAATCATTCTCGCATCGACGTCTTTTTAGGATTTGAATTCGTAGACACCGCAACCGAACAGGACCAATGAGCAAGAGCTTTGAATAATCGGCTACAGGATCGGCAGAGAAATGAATCATACAATCTACTTAACTTTGAACTGATGCTTAACCCCCATTAAAAAAAAAAAATTAGGATGAGTTTATTAAAGAACATTTTGCTAGATTATGCCTCTCTCTCTTTGACCCCAATACTCGATGCATGGATATATGACTGAAATCCGTACATTTGCAGACAAATTTATAAATATTTGTAAAATTCAAATGGTATCATTCAAATACTCGGAATAAACGGAATAAGCACGATGATTATTTCATAAATCAATTTTAAGTTGTTCATTGTCAATTTTTCGTGGAAAGATATTTTATTAAATGAAAGAGATTATAACATAGATATTAAATAAGAAAATTTAAAAAAAATCACATTGAATAAATTATAATAATTATGAAGGAAGCAAAAATGTGACAACAAGATTTATCGTACTATTAAATATTTATATTAAAATTATCAGTATCGGTTTCAGCAGCCGTTTTAATATGTACCACAAATTGTGCTTCATTAAAAAAAATGTGACGTCTTTCCACTGAAAATTATTGATCATTCAAGTAGCGTATATATATTCGGATCCGTGGTGCAGTGGTAATCGTTGCTGGCTTCGGTTATCGATATCTCGAGTTGAAATCCCGGTACGGACAGTTTCGTAAATTGATTTCTCAATCGATTAATGGATATCTGTTCGCAGGGATGGATGTTTGTGGTGTCTAGAATTCCTACCCACTCATCTGATCCTAAAAACGAGGAGTAGCAACAGTGATTAGCTAGTCACTAGTCTTGTATTTTAAAAAATAAAACACAATTTGTTAAAATATAATGCCTTTAAACCAAGAATTGACAGTTAACACCATAAAAGTCACTAGTCTTCTCCTAGCCCATTCCTTCTATCCCTAATCTCTTCAAAAAAGAGAGAATGCGCCACTGATTAACAAGCAGTAGAAAAACTTCTGTTGAGATACCTCTATTAGGAGGCCATATGCTAAACATTGAGAGCCGAAATGGTAAAAAAATAATATATATATCAGTTTTATAATAAAATAGATGATGTATTTTGGTATATTTTTTGTAGTTAAGTGGTAACTATAAAACGATAATATTTGGTAAAACGAATTACATTGACATATTTTGGTGTCGAAAACTTCAATTGTCATATCGTTTTCATTATGTAGTAGTTGATATATTGTAATCAGATACAACTGATAAAAAAATAATTGGTAGCTATAAGAAATTCTTTGCATAAATTATTTTAATTCAAGATGAATAATGGTTTATATTTTATACTATCAATATACCTATTTTAGACCAAAAAAATAAATAATATAATATTTAAAAAAAATCCGTGAGCAGCTGGCGTTAACTTGTATCGGAACTCAATTTAAAACCTACAGTCGGCTTTTTAAATAAAACAGGGCTTGTAAACGATCTTATTTATTTTTAAACATACAACGAATATAGTATTACCAACATTACTTGGCCGCCGCCGAATTTCGAACTAGAATTGTCAGTCTAGAATAAATTTCTCCAATTGCTATTTTATGCAAAATAAATATGTATATATCCGCTTTTAATAGCCGTCGCTTAAATATCAGTTTTGGAATTTATTGAAATTTCAGTTCTGGTTGAGATGGAAACATTCCTAACGCGACGCTAGGGCCCTCACTAGCGGCTAAGCAAAATTTTTACATCTATAGTTACAAACATTTTATATATTGTATAATATAAACAGTAAGGTTTGTTACATATAAGTTTTAACATAACATATCCAGATAATTTTTATTCTTAAAACTTGTTCTTCGCGTCGGTCATGCGATCACCAGTTGCAAGAGCCATTCGGATGATTAATGCACAGCCTAGAGAGCTGGATATTTTCAGCACTAAACTCTGGATAATTTTTCACTAAATATTTGTTCCGTGTAAATTAATAATGTCTTGTTTTTTATATTTAATAATTTAGAAAAAATGTTTCATTATTGTTTTTATTAGTATTATTGTTTTCAATAATTATTATTATTGTTGTTATGTTTGTGAAATGCATGGCGCATTTACGTCAGCTGTAATTCCACGTATTTCAATTTTTTAAATTTACAATAAATACATAAATATTGATTCCAGATACTATATACAGCAATTCGAAATTTAAAAAAAAAACATTTAAAATTAAATTGTTTTATTCATTCGGATTTTAAATTCATTCTGTGATTATCAGCAAATAATGTAGAATTTTCATAAGTTTACTGTTTTCGATTTTTTTTAAATTTCCCACAAAAAAACTGTGTACTTAAGATTATCTATGTAATTGTACATATTTTAAAACAATAAACCGCATTTGCGTTAATAAAACATCAGTTTTAATTTAATCTTATATGCAAATTGAATGCGTTTTGGTTTATAAAATATTTTTTTGTTTATCTTTCGCAAATCTTCTTAAAATTTCACATATTATTATTAATCTAGGTAATAAATATCATGCATGTGTACATTCATAATGGAATGAAGGATACGCTCATTATAATATATATTTCAAATATTATGGGAGGAATTAAAAAATAGTAAGAACTCCTTGCTGCGACTCTAGGTTGAGCATACCACGGTTTTCGTTCCAGGGGGCGGGTTAATGTTTACAGCGCAGAGTGTGAATGAAACTAAGCACATTCGCGGCTCGATTGCTATTCTCTTCTCTTCCTCAATTTTACTATGAATCTAAGCTTATTAAATAGACCTGGCCTTCGTTTTGCCTTACATATTTCAATAATATAAAAAAGTAAAATTTATAAACGTATGTGGGATAAATGGAATAATACCGCTTCCAAATATATATAAATATATATTTAATGATTGGCTACTTAAAAATTGCCATAATACAAGGGTAGACCGATCTAATGTAAATACATAAATATTACATTAAAAAAATGTTAGTTAAGGGTGGAGTACATCATTATAGGGTCCTTCCTACCATTTAAATATTGCACATGATAATATATCAGACGGCAGTTTGGGGATGCGGCACGCGCCGTCCACGAGAGGAAGGGCGGGGGAAAGCGGCGAAGGGCAGTCAAGAGGGGCGGCGGCGGCGGGGGCGCCTCGCACCTCGTGCACTCTCAGTTCCCGGCCGACCTCTGTAGCGTGCGCACGCCAACGCGAATGCCCCCCTTTGCATCGAAACATCGCTCGCGATACGAGTCTCTCCGACGCGCTCCGGTGATTTCGACTCCGTCCGCCCGAGCGCAGGGTCGATCCTTCTTGCCGATCTCTGAACGGAAGAGACTGAAAAAAATCACCCAATCCTGAATCTGAAGAAGTGCAGTGCAGAGGCGCTGCAGGTGCGCCAGTTTCCTTCCCGGTAGAATTCAAATCCGACGTCGGAGACGGGAGTTTGAAAAACGCGGCGCGCGGAACGGATGATGACAGAAATAAAGCACGCCGGCGCCCGCCGTCGCGAGCGCGTCAGTGAGCAAACAGTCCGAGTGTAGATTTTTAAAATTAGAAATAGGCCGAGAG
This sequence comes from Himalopsyche phryganea, assembly GCA_022494535.1. NCBI lineage: Eukaryota > Metazoa > Arthropoda > Insecta > Trichoptera > Rhyacophilidae > Himalopsyche > Himalopsyche phryganea. The sequence goes on from JAGVSL010000046.1 coordinate 274,950, forward strand.
CGCGCAAGCCGTCGCGCGCCGCGACGGCAGCGGCGCTCGCTTTCCCCCCGCCGCACGATTTTCCCGCGCGCCGAGTCCGGCGCCGCCGGTTCGGAAAATGAAGAGTGAAAACCGCGCCACCCCAGGATCCCGCTCCCCTGTACAGGCGGTACGAGTCCGCGAGGCGGACGCGGCGCCCTAGAGCGGTCCGCTGAGCATGCTGGCCGCGGGGCTCGGCTGGACGCTGTGGGCGGCGCTCTGGTGCTGCTGCGTCGCCTCCCGGCCCCTCCCCGACCCTGCGTTCCCGCCTCTCCGTCGGCCCCACCGACACGAACGCGCCGACCGACCGGCGGAATTCCGGCCGCCCTCCGGCGGAAGGCTGGCGGGCGGTGGAGTGGATTCCCCGGATAGAGACCGATGTTCGCTTCCTGCAAGAGATCTGGTGGCGATGGCACCGAGCGCCCCCGCCGTGATCGTGGCGAAGGTGCGCTCGATGAGTTCGGACCCGAGGGCCAACCTCTCCGTGACGTTCAAAGTGAACAGAGTGCTCAAGTCAGGGCGGAGTCTCACCCTGAAACCCGGCGCTCACGTCCGCCTACAGGTGTCCCGCGGCGGGTGCTGGGGCACTCCGCGAACGGGAAACCTGTACCTGTTATTGGTAGAGCGGGCGCCTTCAAAAGCACTGCAACTGTTGGCGCCGCCTGCCGCGCGATCTCCCGCCCTTGTGAAGGATATCAAGGCGGCGCTCAAATCCGCCACCGGTAAGTTACTTCAAATCGACGATTATATAGCTCAAAGAGATTCTTTCGTTTTAGATTCCATAATTAAGTAACCTAGGTAGGTATATCAACATTTGGAGTTTCTTTCTTTATGTACGGAAATGTTAATTTATGAATGTAAAATAACATTTAATACTTTTATGCTGAATAAAAATGTTAAAATAGTTTATTATCTAACAATAGTTGTACAAAAATTACAAGAAAATGGGTTTCATCGAGCTTCTCCTACTTTAATTTTAAATGAAAATGGATTTATTTCTTCATGGCTTCAACTGTTTAAATTTCGTTTTAACAAATATTTTTTTTATTGAAAATAACAAGCAACATGGTAAAATATCACTTTAAAGGTGTTAAATGTCAATTGTTGGTGGAAAGGCATTATATTTTAAAAATAAAACACAATTTGTTTGTACTACTGCCACATGTGGATGTAGTACGGTCAAATATATAAATGTACAAAAATTTGGCAATTGAACGACGGCGCTCCATAGAATAACTTTTACTGGCGATTTCTTATTGATGCTTAAAAAAAATTGGTCTCAATTAAAAAGAAACAAATCAAAGATAATTTGTGTTATAATTATATATAGTTGATATTACAAAAAATATGTTAAAAAATCCGTAGCAAAATCTAGTCAAATGGGTGGCTTGCAGATGTAGCTTTAAGAGATAAGACAGTAAAATCGTGATACGTGATTTCAATAATTTCGATAAGTCATATTATACTGTTGAAGACCACACAAAGCGATTAAACATGCCAACAGTAGCAAACCGGTAAAACAAAGTAGGGTAGGTGTCGTAACTTGGCGGCGAGTATGTCCACTGTCCAGTGTCCGAGTCCACCAAGGAGAGAAGAGGGTCAAGTATAGCTTCGCCAGCCTGCAGAGCGGCAACTGCTACGACAACCCCTATAAGGGAATCTTGTGAAAGCGTTAGGCGCCAGGACAAGCGAGCCATTCCGCGATAATCAAAACCTCTGATCGTTTTATACCACACGTCAATAACATATCACCGCTTTGGTACGTTTTTTAGATTATTGAATAGAGTGGATTTGTTAAAAGACATGTAATTACCTATTTGATCAACATCACTTTTCAGAGGTATTAGAATGGATCTAAGTCTTAAAAACAAAAGAGCATGTGGTTTTTATTATTTATATATATATATATATATATTTCTGTCTAATATATATTGTATAGATGGTGAAACTCATAGTTTGTTCATTTGTTTATGAATTGAGCATACTTTAAAACAAAACATTGTATCATTTGAGTCAGTTAATGGACTTTATTTTTTGATAATTTTTAGTAATTTATTCTTATATAATAGATATATTTAAATACTCATATTAAAGTAAGCTGAAAATTTTGTAAGAGGTTGATTGAACTGGCATTTAGTGTGCAGAACTCTATTATTATAGCGGAAAAATAACAACGTATTTAATTATACAAGAGTTTTATCAGTCTGTTGAAAGTTTTCGTTTTCCATATTCAATGTAAGGGTATGGCTGATTTGTAAAAAATATTGATTAAAATTTAGTTAAGTAAATCATTCAGCAAAGAGTTAAAAGCAGATGAATGGTGGCAAAAATAAGCGGTTTGTTAATAAATTATAAATTACTCGGATTATCAAAACCCAAAGTCTATACCAGAAATGCATGGAAATCTCGTGCGAATAATGAACCATGGTATTGCGTCCACAGTTTATTTACGTATTTTAGTATAAACGTTAATTATAATCAGAACATTTAAAATAGTCAGTGAAGACATGCGAAAGAGGTTGCTTATGATGACATCTTGGTTACATATACGACTTTTTATAAAGACAGTATTTCAATTTTTAAATCCTCTATGAATATTTATTATTATACGGTTTCGAACAGGATACAGTGTTGATGATATTCATTTTTAAGGATGCATATTTTTATTAGAGAAATCTTTGTAATTGAAAGATGAAAAGGAATAGTTTCCGGAGTCCTCGTACCCAGTTAGACGTTTCGATCAATATAATTATATACGAATACCGCTCCGTGTCGCTGCGGGCCCATTTCAAATATCAGCGTATCGGCGAAAAAAAATGTGAAACAATGCGAATGTGGCTCACAAAAAACGGCTCCAGCGGTTTTCCCGCTGAAGGACAATGGCGGCGAAAAACCACCGACCCGTCGCTACCAAATATGTCATGGCGGGACTTGCGCCTTGCCTCCTTTGGATTAAACCCATTGTTCCCCCGCGCAATCCCCTCCTGTGCACCACATCTGCGCACGCACTACAACCTCAGCCTCCGAAGATCGATTATTGATCATTTTATTATACCTTAACTAGAAAAAGCACCCATGCTTAAGATCACTAAACTAATCCAAAGGAAAAATAAATTCACAGATATCCTTTATTTGTCGCCCTATCATTGTAATGTCATGTTTAATTCGAATAGAGATTTGAGTATATTTGAAGTTGTATGGATATTGATAATACCCATGGATTTATCCAACTGACTTTCTTTTAGCCATGCTCATGTTTAATAGTTTGAACATCCGAAGTGAAGCCTGACACAAATCTCGTTCGGCTTATGCGAGGCCAAAATTGAGAATTCTGCTTTTCTTGATAGTGTCAAATTTTATTTAACTGATAATTATCTGAAGAATCGTGAACATGTATTATTTCTCCTTCTAAAGTGTAGAACCAGCCTTCCAGTGGTGATTCCACTTGAAAGAGTTTAAACGGCGTTGCTTTCGATGTCGATATATTCCGCAAGGAGTCAAACGATTGCGATTATGATGAAACTTACTCCGATAGACTTCCTTGCCAGTTGCCAATTTTTATAATGTTTTAATTATTTATCACATTGCAGAAGAAATAAATTTGTCTTTTTTTTTTAATGTGTTATGTATAATAAATTGAAAAACATTTATTGCTGATACATTTACATCAGCCTGAAACATGACATGTGCATAAATAAGCGTCTCAGTAAGTGAGACAGATGGCATTTTCAGAAGCATGTTTAGTGACTACAAGTCATCGCATACATGAAAATACAATAGCATTCCCATAGGCACTAATTTTCTGTGTACTGTCCAATATTTGCTGTGTCCAATGTTAATTATTATGCTCTTTTTTCTAAATATGTTTCAGTTAAGTTTTTCACTTTATTAAAAGCTTAATGGTATAGTGGCATGAATATGATATCGCTGAGGAATAGCATTTAGAAATAATTGAGTCGATTACAGGTTGTATTAAGTGTTTCGTGTCATAAAGTATCTATAGTATAGTATATTATTCAAAATATTATTTTCATTTCATGCGAATTTATTACACTTTATAAAAAAATATTAATTTACATTCATCAGTTGATTAATTATGTTTTACGGTCACATTCTCTATATAATATAATCATAAAACGGCCATCTTCTGAATAATGTGACTTTAAATATCATAAATAATTATAAATGATGTGTTAATAATGTTGTGTGAGATTTGTAATGTTTATTATTAAATATCTAAAAAGAATTGTCACTGCACGGCTCTTCATAACGGATTTGGCGTAGATGCATTAATCTAGAAAACTGCAAAACTGCATTCTTTCAATTACTAACTGGCCGTCTCGAGAGATTCTGCATTAGTTCCTATTAATCTCGTATATAGGTGATAATACTACGATTGTATTTATATCAACTAATTTACCATGCTAGACGTCTTCTAAGAAGCTCGCCGTTTAATTTATCCGAGAATAATGGCAACATGTTTAGTGCCAAAAACGAGATAAAAATGTATGTTTTAGCATCACAGTCTCAAAGACTTCAACGATAGACCAAGCAGGATAGTGATTTTAGGGTTTAAAAATGTTTTTTTTTATAAATATTTTTTGTTTATTTTTTAAATGGCAATATTTATTTATTTATTAAACAAAAATATTCGGCTTACTCCTATTCGGCATGCATGTGACAACTATTATGTAAATTTAAACCTATATAATATTTACTACACATATATTCTTTTTATTTACTCACTATTTCAGATTTATTTCATACAATAATTTAAATTTATTATAATATTATTTTTTTTATCATGGATTGTTACTTCAAGCAATATTGTCATAGATGTTTTATTGTTTCAGTTCAGAAGTTGTACTACGTCCTTTTTATTATAGTTGCCTGATAGCAGATAATTGATGCACAAAAATAAATCAATGAAAATCTAATTATTTTTCACATAAGACATATTGTTGATTACATATCGAAGTAATATAAAATGTTGAATTTGAACCAATTAATGGATATTTATTGATCTTTAGTTAAGATTTAAGATTGTGTTGCCACATCCCATCGAGTTATAATTTGCCATGGCTAAAAAAATGAAAGAGACAATTTTCTTTACTCAGAATAATAAAAATTGGAATAAGAGCTAAACCCAATAAAGGTGACTGACAAAAAATGTTAATATAAAAATATCACTCGAAAAATCACCGAAGACTTAAATATTTATCACACGTTAGATTATTATAAAAGAGCGACATAGTTATCTCGAAACATTTGAAAACAATTACTGGCGTCTAACTGTTGTATTATTATCAATGATAAATTTATTACGTGATTAATTATTTATCTTCAGTATTTATTACACTTTATTAGATTCCTTTAATGACGGCTGATTAAAGCAACATTCGTTATCTCAGCCCATTGATGATAGAAAGTGTGCTGCTATCATATTGTTTATAAATACCTATAGTTGAAAACGAAAAGATGCATATCGCAGTTATCATTTTGATATCTTGTCAAAATATGAGTATTATCAAGCGTTTGTTTGTGGTAGTATTGATTATTAATTGAATTGACCTTCGAAAACACAGCTGATTTTACAATTGTTCAAATTATGGAATATTTTTAACTGATTATTATTTTTAAAGAACTGGAATTGACATTTAACACTTTAAAAGTGATTCACTTCGCACACTGTAAACAAACATAAATGACGAACCATGATCAAGTATTGGTCAACGTATTTACATTACGGGAAGACTACTTTCATTTATATGGTCACAAGGAAGTAAGCGTAAAATAAAAAGATTAATTGGTTTAATGAAAAAGATATAATTATATAATCGCTAAAATATGAAATTTGTCACAACATTGTAAATTACACATTCAATGTCTATCTATGAGCGCCATGTGTACTCTTTAATAAAACGTTTGTACACAGATTTTATCGTAGTCGTATTTAAAACTAGTGGGATACTATGGTAATAAGAGCTTCCACGTTAGCGGCACGTAGGGATTGTGCTGCTTCCGGAGTTCTTCGTGATCGTTGTTGTCTGTGTGTCTCGGCATCAGTATCACGCCGGGATTTTACAGCTTCCGGAGTTTTCCTCTTCTGTCACTCACGACGTAATCGCAAACGCGTCTGTTCTTTAGTTTCCATACTGACGGATTGATTGTTATTTTTGTTTGCTTGCCTCGGATTTGCGTCACGTCGGAACTGTGTGTATTGTTAGGTCTGTGTGTGTGTGTGTGCATTGCATAATATCTTATTTTATATACACCACGGACGCTTAAGTCATGAGAAAATTCTATACCTACATGTGATATGTGATAATAATAAAACGCCTACAGATCGGTCGGGGCTATTATTATCTAAGATAAATTTCCAAAGTATGCTTGCCACCGATGCCATCAAAAGTGCTTATACTTGACTTTATATCGTGTTAAAATTTGGATTATTGAGATTTTGTACACTTCCATGTATTTTGTCACTAACGACCCGGGTTTCGCCTTTCGGCATCTTCAGGCATTCCAGCGCACGAATGAACTCGAACTGACAGACAGTAAACAGTGTCTAACGTTTATATAGAAGGTACAAATACGACAAATATTATTTACGAGATAAAATATTATACGTCTGGGATCCACACTGGTATCTGAGTTAACATTTCCCGGGTCGTTAGTGACAAAATACATGGAAGTTTACAACATCTCAATAATCCAAATTTGATATTGAAATTCCATCAAGCACCCTCAGTCGATGTCTTAAATTATATCGTGTTAAAAGTTGATAATTAAGAAAATATATGTTATTAATGACAGTTTAAGTTCTGCTTCCCCTTTGAAACTTTGAATATAAAGTTCATAAACCGACGATTTTATCATGTAGACATTAATAATTTAGCTATAATAATTCAATACTAAATAGAATATAGTAAAATGACCAACATAGTCAAAGATCTTGTTTGAAAAATATGATTGTAGCGTAGTTTTTGACCGATACAAAGATTCACGCATCGTTGTTGGTGGTATTGGGTGAATCCTGATGCATTTATAGTCCGCAGTTGACAGTCAACATCGATACACGTTCTTGTTGAATACACGTATTCACTGCAGAGATTTGCAATGAACTAAATACCTCTTTAAGCGAGATGGTGGCCAGATAAAACTGGTTAAAACTTATAACGAAGCTAATAGAACAATACTTTATATTAGAGGAATTTAGAGATCTGAAACAATGAAAGAAAATTGTATGTGTCAAATTTGAAAGTATTTTTTAAGCTAAAACCAAAATCATATATTTCATAATATTAAATTCACCGATACCAAGTTTTCAAAATGTTTATACATTTCAATAAATTAGAATTAACAGTTTTGTTGATTAAATGATAGATGATTGTTATATTTACCACTAATTGTTTTTAAAGAGATGAAAAAACAAAACCCTTCAATATTATTTTCATCGTAGTAAGCACACAACGATATATTTATTTTTTCGTGTATTCATGTAGTCTTACGTCGATGGTAAGTATAAATCTGTATTACATTTCTCTATCCTAGGCTAATTGTATTTAGACCAACAGATCTCTATACATTTAGTTACATACAAAGTTAGCTGAGAATACCTATGGCTATTGCGCTAATCTAAAATGAAGATTGAAAGAAAGCAAAGTTTTCAGTATATAATTCCAACTGTAAATTTTTTTATAATATTCAACATACCTTTGCATAATATTGAAAATTTTCACTCAATATTCTAATGTATGTCAGTATTCATGGAATTGTTATGACCTACAAACTAAATTGGCTGCGATATTTGATCGAGTGGCAAGTCATAATATCTTGCAACATGTTTACGAAACCGCTTCTGAGAAGATGGCGATGCACTGGGTTTACTCTGAATTTTCCGACAGCCAATTTGCGTAGGTGCATCACAAGTGTGGATGCGCTTTTCCGCGGATTTTCGAGTGCCGCTCAGGCAGCGTGGCCGGTCTACGGCGAAGCCTCATACAAAGTGAACCAAGAAGAAGCGATCGCGCGATCCATAACCTAATACAGGCGGTTTGAGTAAGGTCGCCTTATTTGAGTGACCTAACGCGCAATGCGCCGCGTACGAGTGCTACCGTAGTACGCGAGACGGGCGCGTAATGCAGCTGGAATACGATATCAAGCTGCTGATAATCGACATTCGTAACCGATTGGCAGCGACGATTGAATTACAGCGGTATACTCCAATAAATGATACTATTGTTAACATATGCCTTTAGCAATTAAAAGACTTGACTGTTGTAAAGTCCAACTTTACACTCTTTGGTGATTTGTGGGCGCCGACATAATTTGTGTTCTTATATTATACTATTGTTTTGCTTGTGTATTGAAAAATTAAGATGTATGTTCACAATAAATGGGTGTATTTATGGTATAAAAGAGCAGATACGATCAATGACTCTTAATTTTTATTTATTATATTATTAAACATGAAAAAGAAAATATAATTACTAAAGGCTATCATTAATGCAATTTTATAAAAAAGACAACTATATATATTGACTTAAGTTAGTTAACATTGTTTATATGTGATTTTCATTGAAGAAATTATTATATTTAATATCTAAATGTAACTTAAAAAAACATAAATTGTATCAAAAAGATCGTAAAGGTTTATATTATCTATTCATTATTCAGTGTCCAGAGATTTTATTCTATCAAATCATGTCTTAGAGTTTGATGGCTAACTGTGAAAAAAATATTATATTAAAGCATTTTTAGAATTAGAATCTAATGAATTATTTATTTCATTAAAATCAAAACATTGTTCGAGTCGTTTGTATGGTAGCGTCATATTTTGTAAAACAATCGGTTGTTTTTACATTTATAGTGCTGCATATTGAATATATATATCTATGTTTCATCCTGGTTGATTTATCGCTAACTTGATTAGAATAGTTTATATGCTTGATTCATTAAAAACGAATACTTATAAATGTCATTCAAAAGCATTTTTATACATGTTTAACTATTTAATAGATGCTCTCAATCAAATTATCATTGATTGCGATCAATCGATTGTTCATTGCCAAGTAGTAATGAGCGAATAGTCGTTGCATACCGGCCGTCTTTTGCCTACCCATTGTACCGCAGGCTCAGGTATTCTACTCCATAAACGTACGTTGCAGTTTTGAGTTGTATCTACACACATTGCTGATCGTTCTGTCGAGAAGTCTGCATTATACATAACCAACACGAACGGATAAAAAAACTTGGCCCAACTCACCATTTTTGGTAACATCATAACAAAAATACAGACAATCATAATAACAATCAAATAATGCATGACATACTTAGTTAGCATTTTTTTTAAATACGTTATCAATAATCTATAAGTGGCATACAGATAATTTAAACAGTCTTTAGTTAATCGTTTTATGAAGAGAACCTTTCAGGCTTATTAGCAATAAGACTGAGTGAAGCCAAAATTGATGGTTTGAGTAAAATTAATATCCATAGAGTTATTTTTTAACAAATGATTTGATTAAGAGGAAAACTGTCAAAATTACCAATGCTTTGGTCTGGATATCATTACTTTGCTGAATAGTAGACATATTTGTTACGTGTCTATCGTGTATGGAGTAATTGGTAAGGTGACGGTAAACGTATGTGAAGGTTGATTGTTGAAAAAATTCGCTTATGTCATATTGTTTAATATCGGTAAATCATAAAGGGGTTGAAACGGATGTCTATATGTTGAATCCAATTAAATAGCTGCATTGACTGTTACAGTTTTTACTGACAAAAAAGTCACATCTTGCGAATAGAATCCATGTGTCACTGTCTTGCGAGTATACAAAATTAGCCATAATAGTGTTAAATACTGCACACTAAGAACTCACCGGAATTTTAAACAAAAGGTATGTAGAATAAAAGCAATGGAAAAGCATGCAAATGTTAATGGACCTTTATAAATATTTTTATCGCACACGTGCACTATTATTCAATATAAATAAATTGTAGTACATTATAACCAAACACGCCACCGATCTGGATCATTCTCGATTCAGACGCTGAACAAGCCAGATCTTTACGAGATTGATGAAGGAGGATTTTCACAATAATTTATTATAAACATTTTTTAATGTCAACCTAAGTCGTACGCAATCATATACTGCATTTTCATAATTATGAGAAAAAATTGTATCCAATTTAACTTACATTTGAAAATTATGACATTATGGCATTGTGTCAAAGGGTGAAATAAGTTGTAAATTTTGTTCAATAATTATCGTACTTTTGATTAACAGGTTGGTTAGAAAGATTACAATTATTTAGACTCTAAACAGTGCCCGCAAGTAGACTAAGTGCACGCAAAAGTAATGATATTTTTATGGTAGTATGTATGTCAAATATTATGACATCAAAACAAGAGCCCAATGAAAGTTTTCGTACTCTAGATGAATAGTGACACGTGCTGTCTCTATCTGTTTTTAGTAAGAAACCAGAAATAGCTTTTCACATAAGTGTGTTTCAAACGAAAATGTTAAATAAACAGTTTATTTATTTTGATTTATCTTCGCAACCAAATGCCTCGTGAAAAAGAATAATTTAATCGATAGTCAATGTATGCTTGATCATCACTGAGGTGAGATTATAGAAAACTATAAAAAAACTTTAGTATAAAAAAGAAAGGAATAAAAAAAAAGTTTTTTCAGACAATTTTTTTAAATGCCAATTAAAATCATTTGAATTGAGATGGAAAGCCAGGTTTAACACTATATACTGAATGTCATCTTCGCCAAACGGGTACGGAGTAATTAACCAATAGCCATACCATTGTATCTTCTTAATCTGACCATTCATCTCCGTACATAGAAGGAAATAAATATGGTCTGTTAACATTATATATTTCTTTTAATCGTATACTTCCTCCCAAATATTTTAAACGAATTATTTTTACAAATAAAGATATACCAATTTAAATTTATTATTCGTATTTAAATATTCCCAATATTTTTCATGTATTTAGGAAAACAATGAAATACCCAAAATATGTTTAGTACAGCTCTGGGCAAACTATGCCCCGTGAGCCACTGCGAGCCATAATATAATCTTATTTATGAAATAAATAGCTTTTTCTGATTATTTTAAATGGCATAATAGTGCATTGAAGAATTCTTCCACTTGTAATTCTTCATTGTTTTATCAAATCTAATTTTTTTCAAATGAACCCAAAAATACGTGATTAATTTATGATATATACTGAGTCAGTAGAGTGAAATGAGGGAGCTTAAACTTGAGATTATATTGTGCTATCTTTTAACTCTTAATTCGGACAAATTTTACTAACAGAAAAATCTAGCAAGAAAATATTATATGAACAATCGTTTTCTATCATGAGTCTCAATAAAAACTCGCAGCAAAGAGTTTTAAGAATATTAACTACAAAACTATCACCTGAGATTAAAGAAACGTTAACAGATTGAAAGATGCTTAACAGTTTTAATAACAGCTCAAATTGTTCGTTATTACCTGTTACAGAATGATTCAATTTTTTTTAAATATATGTAAGTAAGAAAAAAACCTAAACATGATTCAATCAAGAAAGATATACGAATTTTGAAAACCATTCCGTGCTGAAAAAGTTTCATAATTTTCGAAATAAATAATAGAACAGTAATTCTACTCTAGACTAAGAACATAAGAATTTTCCTAATCTAAACAAATGTATTTTGTATACAACCGCATGTGTTTGAATTTGTATATATATATAAATATGCTAGTCAAGCGCGATTAAATGGTATTATATCATAATGTGTGTGCTCTGTACAAAAATAACGTATTGTCTTTGGATTATCATAAATCTATCATTATTGTTAGTAGTATCGATGGCGCACATTTATAGTGGTCCATAAAAGCATACAATAGCACTGCGAGCACTTAAAGTAACGCATATATGCATATTCGAAATTACTGCAAATTTAACGGCTAAGTTTTTGATTAGCACACTTGCCTTATTTGCAGTCGACGGTATGTATCATCTGCGACTGGACATTGCATTCCATAACGTTATGGTTTACAAAGAATAGCAATGATTTTTATAGTTAATGGTCTACAGCGACGCTTAAATGTCAATCTATACATTGCACAATCGCGCATATAGATAAAACATACTGTTATATGTCAAAGCAGGGATGACCACACTTTTAGTATTATAGACTTACAGTTGAAATTGATAATGACGTTTTACTTTGAATGATAATATTCAAAACACGAAGAAGAATGAAATTTACTTAAGTTTTTCTACTCCTTTTTAAAATTTTGATACGACCTCATACTTTAATGTGCATTTAACTATATCGATTTTATTGAATAAAAACTTACTATGTTTCTGAATCCGATTTGAAAAGTGACAGTGGAACACATTTATAATTTTGTCATTATATACTTTTAATATTGCATTATTGTTTTTGATACTTCCACTGACCACTGTTCACTTTTTGGTTATCCCTGTTATACAAAGTATTATGACATAAGAAAGATAAATACATATCCGTAACTTGTGTCCGTTTGTACAAGAAATTTAATCAAGCCGTGGTTTGACATTTTGCTGATATGATGGCATTTCGTTATAGTGATATTTTAATTAAAATTCCGTAATATAGCATTAATTTGTAATAGAATAGATTCTTAGAAACATAAGGAATATAAAAAAATAAAGAATCACGACAAGATGTTACCGAAACTACATATCGATGGCTTAATGTTATAAACCCGTAAGTGACTTTTTACAAATTCTACAGGAGACTAAAAAACTGAATATTTACGTAAATATGTATATTAGATTTTATTTCTTTTATGCATTAAATTGATAGTATGTTAGGGTACTTGTAAATCATTAAAAAGTTTAAATATTTTTTACTATTTTTAATAGACGAGATACGGGTTATAAAGTCATTTTCGTCAAAATATCAGATACGGGTTTATAATATTAGGTCATCGATATTTGTTTCAGACTAAATTAATATATTATATTAAATATAACGCTGCGGAACTTTCATTATCTGAGTGATCATATGGTTTTCACATTTGAGACAGTATCACCATAAACTATGAGAAACTGACATCAATTCTTCGACAATTTTTATTTAAAAACAAGACCTGATTTTAACTGATAATAAAGGTATGATATAAATATTTAGAACACAATAATACATTATATTAAATGAATTAACATAATCATTCTTTAAATACCATGATTCTATTAAATACTCATTTTAATTTTTAGTTATGCACAGAAAAAGTTTTGCAAAATAGACATTCATTAGAAATAGAATAGATAACATATAATGTTCTCATTAAAATAAATATAAGTGATGTAATTAAATTATTTTTCTTTGCATTATTATGGATGATCGTCAAAAGATTTTAATTAAATATAAGTTAAATAGTATAAAATTAACAAAACTAAAATTTAAATGCCTCATCTTTATTTAGTGTATCAGTTATAATAGATAATTTTTCCATCATTTTATTAACGATATTTTAAAATTTTAGCAATATAAATAAACGCCATTATCCTTTGCCCATTCGTGCAGCACAGACACTAATGCTTCTAGTAACTCGATAACCTTACACTTTTACTAAATTTAAAGTGTTAGTCAAAGCGAGCTTGCAAGCTTATCGGCCTAAAAATAAGAGTTTGTCACATTATTAATTTTACTCATCAGCATCGTCATAGAAAAGCAGTGATTGGCTTCTCTCGGAAACGATGATTGTTGTACAATTCGATAAGGCTATTAATAATAACGCAATTCATTATATTGGAAACTAACGCATCATCAACTAATTATAATAATGAATAATACGTGCTGTTTTTTAAATATCAACACATATTTCAAATAAGAAACACAACAATTACACAGTTTTTGAAATAACAAAACTACTACGAAATCGCAGTTACAGTCTTATTTGAATACAGGAAATCCATTGCAAAAACTGATAATTTAGCTGTTTGGTACTAATTATAATAAAAGAAGATTTTTAATACCTGTACATTTTTGAAATAACATGAAAATCGTATAACAGACTATCATTCATGGTATCTTACATAAGCTAATTTTAGCAGGGCTCACCAGATCGATGAATTGAGAAGCTCTACGGAAGTATAACACGCGGTGAAGTAAAACTCAAGAACAACCATTTAAGAATACGAATAGTTGGTTGAAAAATTAATTGACAGCAACTGACTCCATGAAAACATTTAAAAACCATTTCTGTTTTATGATTATCAAATTACTTAAGATAATTTAAAAAAAAATAATATTGTCAATGCTCTAAAATAAGCAAGTTAAACATTACAACAATTAGTCAAAACGTTGGCGACAAAAGCTTCGTCCGATAGAAGACTGATGATGATAAATTATATTTAGATAACTTTTTTTATTCGTCTTGTTTCCTTCAATGCTGGACCAATGATAAGGTCGTGCATCTCAGCTTGAGAATGCGCCACAAAGTTCCCTTTTGCATCATTTAGATTATAAAAAGTTTTAGTTGCAAAGTGTATCATTAAAAGTAATTTTGTCTCAAGGTATTCCGATTTTTTTTATACAAACATACTCGGGAATCATCGGGTACATCGACGTTGCTGAAAATATACAATTGTTAAGATTCGGGACATAATGATACAGTGTGGTACGGCATTTTTGTCTCACACGTAGAAATCCCGACATGCGATCGAATTCGAGTGCAAATAATATCTACATGTTTATTATGAAGTGGAATAATCGATTTGAAGCATCGCGAGCGCCGAGTCTGATGAACTTTTGATTGATATTCCAGCCGTGTGCCGGTATTTGGATTGATATTATTATTTCGCAGTGTCGACGACATATTCTCTGCCCATTACAAACTGTCACCACAGATCCGCATCACATTATATTTTTCGCAGAATCGTTTGAATTTAGAAGAGAGAATTAAAAGAAAAACTTCAGTAACTTCCAAGCATCATTTGTAGCAAAATCAAGCTTATAATACAGTAGATAAAGTATCGGCTATTATTTTTTAGACTTGCATCTAAACAGCATCACTGTTAATCATATAGTATTCATACACAAACTCTTATGATCGGGATTTATTTCATTCAACAAGTGAGAATTTTCAATTGATGAATGGACCTGAACTCAATTTAAAATTTTACTTCACACAATATAAATTATATACAAATAATATATTGATAAATATATTGATAACATGATAAAGGCTGGGTTCACTCAGCTAGTATACTTTTCAGCTCGGGACATTATGTATCAAATGATTCTCACTCGCTGAGTCAAACCATCAATGATAATTTTTTATTTTCGATGGACTCAGCGGTCACTTTATGAAAATTCAATTTTGCTACAAAATTATAATTGATAACTTTGTTATGCCAATGATTGCATTGATCATATAAGTGATCATTACTGATCATATTGCATATAATTGAATAAATCTTTCCACCAATAATTTACAGTTAACACAATTAAACTTGGCCATAAAAGTCATAAATTGAAATACTCAATCTATATAAGTAAACAATACTTCTTTTAAATTACTTTTTTTTTATCAACCATAAACTTATGTCAGAAAACTGTACTTTTTAATCGTGTGTTGTAGTGTATATTAAATTTATATTCCGCTGTTAATGAAAGTGCTGAGCTCAACGAATTCATGGTTAATTTGGAAATAAATTGAAAAATTATATATTAGAATAAAAATTCTTATATAGGTACGATATCTTAGTATCAAAATATGAAATTGTTAGTACTGAAGACGTAAATTTTTTATTGAATGGTACTTAATTTTTGAAACGCCCTTCAAAACCAACTCTTGTAGCATTGCAATCATTAAATTAACAATGAAAATCACTACATAAATTTATCAATGAAGCGATATTTAAAAATTAAATTATAATTTTAAATTGAACATCGAATCTGTGACAACTTTGTACACGAAGTTTCATCTACTATATAAATTGATAAACCATTAAATCCTGTAACAAGTGCAATATTAAATTATGATTTGCTAAAGTTCGCCTCTGTGTGGTGTACCCTTACTGATATATCCGTTAAAATGGATTCTTAAAACACCACAGTGCGAGTTCAGCTTTGAAATGCATTTTTAGCCTGCTTTAATCTCACGTCATATAATTATTATAACGTATGTAAACAAATTAGGAATATTCAGAAAACTTTTGTTTCCGTAACCATGTACCAAGAATTAAAAAAATATATCAAAACAGGATAAGTAAAATTAGCGAATAACTATTTTTACTATGTATTCAACATTTTTAATAACTGCTTCTCTTGTGAAATATTTTCTTTACACGTTTTTGAGATCACACGCCCAAGAAAACACCCATTCTTTATTTAACATTGATTGATTGCTTTTAAAAAATATCAAATCTAGCTATTTCAGCAATAGATAAATAAACATGATTTACTGGCTTTAATATTCAATTTTAAACGTTAACTATTTTATTTATGTGTAACTTATGGATTTAAAATAAAGTAAAAAGTTGCTTTTTGATTTAATTGTTTAAAACTAATAAAACCCATCTTTTATATCCTATTATCACTACATATTTTTTACACGGCTCTATTGCACGGCTTAGTACGCATGTAGTTATTAACTTTATATATTATATATTAGTGTTTGTCAACATAATTTCAAGTCTACTTAATAATTAAAATTGATCGATTTCAAAGATCATACAGGAACAATGGACGTATTTATATCATTATTCATTTATTCGCTGATTTTAAATTTTTTTCAAATACCGGGTCGAGTTAAGCTTTTATTAAACTAATTTTATGTATGAGTAGTTATTATGCATACTGTATTAAAACACTTACATCCAAATATTTTAAATGCTTATGATTTAATTTATCGCTACTAAAAGTTATATGATGTATAGTTTCATTCTTGATTATCTTGTGAGAAAAATGCAAATTAAGGCCGTATTTGCTGCTTTTTACGGTCAAAAAAATTTTCCATGGTAATAACCTCTATTCTTACGGACATTTAACGTTCCTAACATAAGTATTTCATAACGTTTTAAATAGTTTTAAATTTGTTGGCTATTATTTTATTCCGCGTTGAAAACTACGTTAATTATCACGGCCTTTCATTAATTCAATACTACCAACATTAAAAAAGGAGCAGGCATAAATGATATAATAACTAAATTTAAATGTATCATTTATTTTATAAATGTAATAAAATTTTTCTTTTGATTTCATTGATGTTCTTCAATATCTATGCACTAAGGTATTGAATTGTGCATACGGGGAGAAATGGATATTATGTAGTAAATTTATATGAGAAACATTTTACAATACGGTTTCAATCTTATTAGCTATCACGTGATGAAATAATAGAATAGTTAATTGTAGATTACTACACCAAGAATTATTCACAGCTACCGATGAATTTGAAACAGGAATGGTTATGTATTTAAATATAAATAATTGGGAAAAACAAATTCAGTATCGAAAATACATGAGTTTAAATACCGAAAAAAAGTTTTCCTATGTTTTTCATTTTCGCACATAAAATTCGTTTTCCACTGACTGAAATAAGTGTCGAAATGTTCTTTTAATAATGACCATTTTCAAGTAAAGTTTACATCTATTACATAAAGCGTTTTTAGCCTTGGCAGTGAAAGTGACTGGAATAAGTCATTGTTTTCTTTTTCAGATCGTTTGGAATAGAATGTGCGAAGAGATCACTCACGTATATTCTATAGCTTTCATCGCTTAACTGTAACGTCAAGTAGAAGGAATTGAATCGTGATCTAATAACTCAGTTTTAAAATGTAAAAATAAAACATTGTCCCAAAAATAACTTACACATCAGAAATCATCCCACAATTTTCTGTGATAGCATACATTTAAACGAAAATAAACAGCAATGTGTAGTAGTGCATACTATTACATTGCAAGAAGCATGTGTACGTCCTCTTAGGAATGTTCCACCTTACGCTTTCATCATAATTCATACAATATAGAAGAAAATACTTCTAAAATAAGGTACGTTTTATAATTGAACTAAAAAAGTTAAATATAATGATATGACTTTCTTTAATGGAATAAACTAGTTAATATGCTAATTTACGAACCATAACTAGTCATCAACTATTTTTTAGAATTGCATTATTTGACAATTAGGTTCTCAAAACAATCTGGATTAATTCATAATGATATTATTTATATTTAGACTTCAATTTATTTAAAAAAAAACTGTTATTTATATAATGTTAACATATGATACCTCATTTTCATTTTACAATTTAGAACTTGATGTTAAAAATATTATATTTGCTACTTTATTGTAAGACATCCATTCAAGTCTAATAAATTTGTATTCGTATGTTTTAATATTACATTTATGGAAAATTAAAAAGTCGTTTTGACGCAACAATATAAGATAATTCTTGTGTAACTAAAACATTGATATTTTGTTGATTGAATTAGCATTTACTTAGTAGAACTCCACTATAATTGGATAACATATCAAAGTATTCAGTTAGAAAAAAATTATTAATGGATAGCTATTTCGTCTTCACGCCATCGTACTTTTGTATAATCGAGCTCTACCGAGTAAATTCAATCAATAATTAGTCTTGTTGCATCCACGTGTTTTTTGTGTTGCTTATTATCAGTTAAATAATATTTTTCTCACATTTTTAACAATTTTATAACTCTAAGGTTATTTTAAATAAAAAAAAATTGATTTTCTTTGACTTCGTGGAAATTTGTTTTTAATGTAAAATTGTATTTAAAAAATCTATAATATGTATTTGGTAAATCTGTATTAGAATGGCAGTAAAGATGTTTTGCTCTGGCATCGTTAAAGTTCATTTCTTCTTTCATTTCAAATAATTATTGGAAGCAGATCTAATTTAAATATGTACAAGGTGTGACGACAGCATTTTGCATTTTAAGCAGAGATCATAAATCCTAGATGATTAGACCTCGACAATTATAGGGGTGTATGTAAGAGAATAATGCATATTATTTTGCATTGTCAGCATCACATTCTTAACATAATTATTAGCAACAGTACTATCATATGTCAACTGCATCGGCGGTATATACATAAGAAATTTACTGCAAACGAATACAGAAATAATTTTATTAAAATATTTTCTGTATACCATTGAGTACACTAATATATTATATACCTATTTACTACACATTAAAAATAATCAGTCTACGTTTAGTATTTAACATAAAACACATAAAATTTGATTAACTTAATAACTACAAAAAACGAGCCAATTACATTGAATTTAAAACAAGAATTTCGCTTAAAATTTGGAATATTTCGGCTTTCATCTTCGGTAGCGTTTAATGAAAATTTTACAGTTAAACATTTTGTATTCGGTTGTATTTGTTGTCGGCTTTATTGTACCTAATACAGAAAATTATATGAAAACATATGTAACGTGTTTAGTGTATTTCTCTTTAACTCGGTTAAAAATGTTCCTACTTTAAAGATTTTTATTGGTGGCTTACGAGATTTCTTGAGTTGCTTAAGTTTTGGGTTAAATACACGCTCTCAATAGCAAATTCAGATATATTATATCACAGATCTAAAATAGCAAATACTGGAAAGATATCTTTATAAAGCATACACTTTATCACGTGCATACTTATGGAACAAGATTACTAATAAGCTACAGTTGAATTGAAATGGAAAAGTCATCGTAGCATTTTTCTGAATTTATTATAAAGTGTGCGAATGAGGTTGAGCAACTCTCAGAGCTGTCTTCGTAAGCATAAATCATTTTGGGAAAGAGAATAAAAATACGCCAAGATTTTGCACACTATTAAGTATTGTTTTTAATTGACACAACAAAGATACGTATATGGAGTCGAAAACTCTTTCTGTTAAGATAACTATTATCGTAAGCCGTGTGAAAATCTTTGATTTAGGTACATGGTAATAGGTATTATGGATTATAAACTCTAATCTGATATTTTTTTGTACGATGTGATGAACAGAATTATTGAAATATTCTAGAAACATTATTGTATCATAGGTATTGATTGAATATTATGAAAAAATTATCTCTGTCTCTATTTGAACAATTAAATAGATAAATAAATTATATTTATACATATAACTATATATTTTAAGCTGTGTTTTAAAATGAAATATTAAAATTTAAGTTATCGACTCAGGGTGTTTGATAGAATTTCAATATCAAATTTAAGCGATTCAAATGCAATATTTTATTTACGTTATGTTGTAAAAATAAAATATGATGTAGGTAACGATGCATTATTATATTTAAAAAAAAAATATGTTTGTTTAGATAAAATTTGAGGACTTATTACTGTTATATCGCACCATTTAAATTTAATAAGCCCTTATTTAAATTGGATGAGACATGAATATTATATAGAAATAGAAAATAACATCGCAGATGTAGTATGTTTTTTCCCGTTTCCCAATTGTTTTATTTTGTAAGCAAGCATTAAGTCACTTAAGTATGATCAACTCTGTCCGAATATTTACGGAAACGTACCGTTTATAAACAAAAAGTGCATTAGACAAAGATATGATAATTGATTGCATTTCCGTGGTCTAAAAGATGAAAGCTTTCAAAACATTGTGTGGCTATAAATCTCGCCCGTTCTAACATTGGAAACATGCAGCCGCTACTCTCGGCCTTTGTGACCCACTGAATTTGCTATTTCCACTAGAAATCTCTCAAAAACCGCGTCTGTAAATAAAAACTGAATTTCCGAAGAGGGAGGACAGGAAGTCGTTGTCTCAGCTACGATTTCATTTGGGTTTTTTTTCAAACGACTTTGTCCCCAATATCCATTCATTAAGTGGTCGAGTCCACGTTGGTGTAAATTTTCTATTATGCCTACTATCTGTTTATCTTGTTGGGAGAAGCAGGCGTGTATTTCGGGCCAGACTGAGGAGAAAAAACATTTGTTTCGCAAATACCTAGTGATGTAAGCGAGACTGACAAATTGGCGGTTAAACGTAGTTTTACGTGAGTTATTAAAATGATAGATGCTATTTTTGCAGATATTTAAAAATAATTTGTACGTAAAAACCGATTAGGTTAATACGTAAGATTACCAACCAGGCTACATATGTCCAAAACAAAACTTATTCTAAATATTTTAAACCATTATATTATATGTGATATTTTAAGGCACACAAAAATTGAATATTTTTTAGCGCACTTGAGTCAAAAATGTTTTAGTTTTTTATTTGAATCCGATTCAAAGACATAGATTGGTTTTACGTCACTAAAACTACATGACTGAGGCCTCTGTTTGCAAATTGTGTAAATTACATTGTGTATTGTATTTACACAAGGGGCACTGTTAAAAGCGATTGTTTCATGATACAAAAGATACTTCGACGCACTTATTTGAGAGGCACTCTATTTTATACGTTCATTTTGTGAACGGGATTGAGAAAAATGTTTCCAATCATTCATCGGAGCCATTAGGAATAAGAGTTTACTTTAGTTACTTCTTTCAAATGCTATTGAGAGTATGTTAGTATTTTTTTCTCGCTTTTCTTGAAAAGTTTTAAGTTTATTAATTCTTTTGAAAATATTCGTTTGAATTTGCCGCTGAAGACAAGTTAATGAGTAAATAAAATGCAACAACATATACATATTTAAATAAAAGAAAAACGTAGCTTTTGCTTTCTTTAAAATGTGTGATTTACTTTTTACGAATATGTTTTTTATTGAATATTACAGTTTGTTGTAATATGTTTTGTTGAAATTAAATTGAATTAACATTAACTATGTAAGAATCCATTATAATACGGTATAAAAAGCAAAGTTTTGATTGTTCAATAATTAATTACAAAATACACTTCAACGTAATAAATATTCTGTTCTATTCAGTCGATGGTGAGACGCCGAAGAGGTAAAGAATTTTATAAATCTTTTAGAATCAAACACTGATATTTAAACCCTATTATTTAGTTTCTTATCTAGGGTATTTGTTTTAATCAGCACGAATATTGTATGAAATATAATGACTTATATTTTCTATCAAAATTTTTTATAAAACTAGGTTTATCGCTCGAAAAGCAGCAATTCGTTGTAACCCAAATACTGTCATTAATGGGATACATGTTACGACAAAATATTGCTGTTTGTGCAGTGATATGGTGCATAAGCTATATAAGAATATATTTAAAAAATCACTATGTATGTAAAAGTCCTAAAATTTATTGAAATTTTGAAGAGCGTGCCATTTTAAATTTTAAATTTTCAGGCAATTTCATGAAGTCAATATGTTAAAGGCAATAATTAAAAATACCTTTTTTCTGAGAAAACTATATTTTACACACTTTGTCTTATAAATAAACAATGAAACTTTCACGTTGCTGTGTTTATGACCATGAGTATGCTATTTGTAGAGTGATTCTATGCTTTCTTTGATCAACCATCAAGACGATATTTTGTGTAAATAGTTATTGTTTTTATAAAAGATAGGTTCAGATACGTTATGCAAACTTCACGCACAAAACAAGTAAATTATTGTTCAAGTAACATTATACGAAACGGTAATTTGCGTCGATGTTTTTCAAAATTTATTAAAACTTAAAAATAAAATGGGCGGAACTTGTTTATTATTCTTTTATTGGTTACTAACATTAATTTGTTAAATTTTACAATTTGGAAAGACATTATACTACATTATTATTGATGTATTTTATATATATTTAATAAAATGTTCGTTAAAATACTAAAACAATTATGGTCAAAAAATTTAAAACCAGGATGTAATAAGATTATTTTCATTAGAATAGGTTTTTGCTAAACGGTTTCCACTTAAATCTCGATCAACCCATTATCATCTTTTCTTTCACTCAAGACATATTATTGAAATAATGTGAAAAATAGGCAAGTATTACGTTCTAAAATATTTTTATAATATACTATTTTTTTCCATGTCCGCTCCCAATGTGGAGCATATGGTCTCCTAACGGAGGAATCTTAACAGAATTTTTCTACGAGAACTGCTTGTTAATCAATTGCTCAACCTCTCTTTTTTCGAAGAGAGTAGGAATAGAAGGATAAGGCTAAGACAGGACTAGTGGTTAGCTAATCGCTCTCGCTACGCCCCGTGAGGATGGAATGGGTGGGAGGGAGGACTCAGACTTCGAACAGAAATCCATAAATCGATTGAAAGATCAATTTATGAAAACCGTGCGCACCGGTAATTGAACCCGAGACATCCGTAACCGTAGCTAGCGACTCTACCAACTGCGCCACGGATGCCGACATACTATTTATAATAATATAAAATACTATTTACTATGATATAAGGGAGTTGTTTCAAGTAAACTCCAACTCAGTCAATATATTGTCACTTTTTTTTATGACATTTTGAAATGTGAAAAAACGGAAAATCTATTTTTAAAATAACAATAGGTAGATTGCCACACATTTTGACGGGTAGACAAAACGTGAAATTCTTAGACGTATATTCTGTAAAAATGCAGTAAGATCGGCGGGTGGACGCTATTTGTGATTGTTTCACACTCAATGTTACTTTGAAAATGTACCAATATTTGTAGTTTTTTCATATATATATAAAATTGTTTATAGAACACAAAGCGAAAACGAATGATTTATAATCTAAATATTTTTCTCATATGTGCTACAGCAAATATTCAGCATTTTTTTCTGATCATTTATCTTGCTTAATGTTTTACAGTACCATAAACCTAATATGTTAACAAAACTATCACTTATGTAGATTTCAAGGGTTCATCTGTAAGACAAATAGTCGGTCAAATAGTTTTGAACTAATAAGAAGTAGAACTAAATATTACCCTCATCGTTCCATCATCTCGTATTGTTTACAACTCATATTCGGTGGGTAGTTACTGTGCATAATACTGGATAACGAATTAAAACAAAATAAAAACTTTTCAACTATCTTAGCTCCCAGTGTGGTTCAATTGGACTCAACTGCTTGTTACTCGGTTGCTTTTCTCCGAAAACTTCTTTTTCGAAGATAGTTAACAATAGGGTTAGGGCGGCTAGGGCAGGACTACCTTATATTATCTTAAACTAACTTCGTATATCAATTTTGAAAGCATAATGTATCAAAATTTTCTTGCTATCAAAACATCTGTAGATATTTATAAAAATTAAAGCAATTAATTATTTGATCAGTAACTAATTCCATACTTTGAAAACAGGTGTTTGCGGCGAATACTAGGGGTACGGTGGTTTGATTTTGTCAGGAACTCAGAGGTAAGAGAGCGGAAGGACCAGCCTCTTATTACATCCAAAATAAAAAGAGCGACGATGGACCTGTCTTGGACACGTGCTGCGGATGCCCCAGGGGAGCCTGAATCCTGCTTGTCTCTTCTGCCAACCAGATGGATTCCGTCGCCCTGGAAGGCCGCTGATGTCCATCCATGTGATGTATTCGGCGGAGCTACGGGACGCTGGGATGACCTGGGAGGAAGCGAGGAGACTGGCGGGGGATAGAGAAGCTTTGAGCATGGCCATATGCTCAGAATAGGGAGCGGATATGGTTAAAAAAAACTAATTCCATAAATGGTTAACATTTAATAATTAAATTTTAACTTATCACTCCCTCTATGTCCCGTTTTCAAAATGACATGCGTGGAAAGAAATTTATTTTCCTGAATCCGAAAAATCATTTTCTCGGTTTTGCGATTTGAGTACGCGAGTAACGTAACCAAAGCCAACGAAATTGAATAATTGATCCAAGACCCGGCAATACAATTAATATTAGATTATAATTTAAAGTATTAGCCCGACTATAAGGCGAGATTTTTATTTTAAAAAAGTGACGTGAAAATGGGGGGGTTGCCTTATATTCGAGTCTCAAACAATGGTGAGCGAAATTACTGCATTACTTTCATCACAATATATTTTAATGAGTGTGTTCAACAGATGGCATTGCTCACATTTTTTCCCAAAAGTCGGATTAAAAAAATTGGGGCTCGCCTTACAATAAGAGCCGCCCTATAATCGGGTCAATACATTCCTAGAGTCAATGATTTCACATTCAAATTAAAGTTGCTAATGTTAATATATGTCAATCAACTATTTACTGATGAAGATCATCGTTGATAATTATTATGTTAACAGTGTTCCATTGATACTGGTATCTACTTTTTAAGAAGGCTATCCGGAGTTGTACAAGATAATTATTCTTTTGTTTTGGTTAAAAATGCTATGATTTTGAATATTCAAAAAATGAATCGAATATAACACATTGAAAGTAGTCCAATAGAATGGCATCAGTTGCGACGAGAGTTTCACGGTTTTCTTGCGTTTCCCCTAATCTGTATGAGGCGTTTCGGAAATAGATACGCTGCAAAAATACCTGGATATGAGTGATTCATTTGGGACGAGAATATTCGGATTTAAATGACTATCATTCGAATAAACTCAAGTTTGTCACGACACTATTCTAGTTTGATGACATATTCTAACACTAGTGGAAGCTATAACGAATTGAATTCTGTATCATTTTTTGTCATACCGGTTCCTATTATTAAACAGAATAACAACAACAGAATTGGGTACAAAATAATGAAATAGTTTTATGTCAGTTTGTATAGAATTTTAGGTGACTTATTTGATATACAAAGCAATAAAATTTTACTGTTTTGAAATGCAATCTATACATGTGTTGTTATTATTGAATTAATATTTATGAAAAATAACTGAATATTGATTCAGTATTTCAATAAATGGAATGGTTTGCGTATTAGAAATCTATTTTGACTGACAATCTTATTGATAGTACTGTTGAAAGTGTTTCAAAACAACCGTGTTTTTAATTTCTTCGTTTAAACATAAATTTATAAAAATGAGATACACACCTGAAAAATTTTAATTTCGCGATGAGTCTAACTTGGCCTGATCATTTCATGAAATTATTACAACAAAATAAACGTGTTTTATTTATTTTTTATTATAATGTCTTGATATATTAAAAATAAATTTTGGTACATAGTTGATTAGTTAGTTTACTTTAAAAAGTAAAAACTAAAATTATGCCATGTGGAGTTTATAATGCTTCATATGATACATATTATGGATTATGTGTGTGGGAGTGACAGCTGCACTGTGTCAGTATACAATTAATACAAATTATCAAATTAAGCGGCTTTTAATAAAAATCCACAAAAAAATGCTTAAGAACATTGGTATATTACTAAAGATGTTATAATTTCTTGAATCATTGTCAATTACGAGATAAAATGTTATAAATATAAGTAAAATTGACATATCGTTATTAAATTTATGATTGAAGGGCAATACACTGAATTATTAGATTTCCTCACAAATTTATATGCACTTATTATCAATAAACGCCTTCTAAGTTGACGCCATTACATGTTTTTAATTTTTTTACTTAATAAAAACAAGAAGTCTTATTACACGTGTCGACAAAAAATACTTGTAGATGTCGTGTTTTGAAACACATTTGTCTAAAGTGTGAAAATTTTTACGACGAGCACATGTGGGATCATGTTGGGAGTTGTAACGTAAAAGCGTATAATTTGTTTTTGTGTATTACCGAGTATCAACAGCTGGATTAAAGTTATATTTTGTTTTCAACTATTGCACAATGTTTGCACTAAATTTTACAACGAAAACAACATTTCAACAGATTCGCATTGGATTTTTGTGGAAATATAATAATGTTTCCTATTTCGCACTCTTCATTTATAACAGGGCTGTCCAACGTTAGGTAGTCTGAAGGAAATATTAATATTTATCAGAGGATTATCCGAGATTATGGTTCTTTGAACCTACAAGTGTTTACAAATCGGAAAAATGAAAAATATCATTAGTCAATGTTGATAAATTTACTTTTAAAGTCATTACAATGAACTTGTAAGATGACAATGTTCTGTTATTTTCCCTGCAGTTAGAAGTTCAATTATTATCATTCAAATGATTGGTAATATCTGCTAAAATGTAAGATCATGCATTTTTAGTTGCTTTAATTTTTCTTGCGTTTGATTTGATATCCTTTTTAAAAATTAGATTCGAGGGCCGCACAGAATCATACCACGGGCCTCGTTTTAGACAGCCCTGATTTAAATCATAAACATATCATATGAATAAACAAAGCTTTTCAGTGGTTTTCAACACTGCTGTTATATTGAATGATACCATTTATAACACTTGCTCACAATTTGATTTTCATCTCGTTGGGCAGATTGAAGTTGGCGTCGTAGTAAAGAATATTTAAATACGTTTAAATTATGCATCGATAATTTAAATATTTTTTCTTGTCTTGTGGTTTATTTGACTTTTTTATGTATTATAAAAACAATGTCAAAGGCATGTTATATCACTTTTAAGGTGTTAACTGTCAATTCTTGGTGGAAAGACAGTCTACACATAAAATGCTAAGGTCTTCCTAAAAATCAATAAGTACTAATCTGAAATCAAAAATTAAACAGCGTCAAATGTCAATTCTGTTAGAAGATAGGAGGATATAATGAGTTTAAAAGTAATTCATAAATATTCATAACAGAAATAGCAAATGGAAAAATTTTACAATTAAGTTGCCAACCTCTTAAATAATTTAATAACAATCAATGAAATATTAAATAGGTTATTAAAATCACTGAGCAGCACATGATAAATTTATTTGGAATGAAGAATTTTTCCTTGTAATATGCTTTTCTTGTGATATTTTTTGCAAGAATGTTTTTGAAATATCGTTTAAATTTTCGTACATTATATTAATATTTGTCGGATCTATAGCAGAGAAGTCTACGTCGTTGTCTTCGGTTGCTGTATCCACGTGTTCGAATTCCATTACGGAGAGTATCACTATTTAAAAAAATCGATTTATAGATTTGTGCTCGAGGGTTTGTCTATGACTAAATACTCTCCCACCCATCCAATCCTAAAAAGATCGCGTAGCGATAGTGGCTGACTAATTATTAATCCTTTTCTAGCCCTATCCTTCTATATTTACTATCGAAAAAGAGAGGTTGAGCGATTGAATTAAAGTCAGTTATCGTAGAAAAAAGTTTGTTGATGTATACACTCCACTATGAGTCGATATGCTACACATTGGGTACAGAAATTAAGTCGTTAGTGACGAAATACATGAAAATGTACAAAATCTCAACAATTAAAATTTGATATTGAAGTTCTATCAAGCACCCTGAGTCGATATCTTAAATTCTTTACTATTCGGGTAATATTGTGCCAGATTAATGTTACACGATAATTTTAACAGCACAAAAGGGAGGAAGAGAGATAATTTATATTTTCTTTCACACAGTTGTAGTATTTGGTTAACATAAGAACAAACACTAATATCTACTACCAACGTTAATATTATTTATAGCGTGATTGTCAACTTGCAGTACATTAAAACAAGTAATCGTTTCAGTGACGAAGTTGCTTTTGAAAAAGTAATTTCTCACCCCAACACTTCTCGCGCCGTCTTTAAATAATAAGGGATCTTGTAACAAATTAGTGAACTCGGTAGGGTCAAAGCCAAAAACGCGGCCCTCCAAAATTTACGGGCAGGTGTGTCAAGCACATGTTTGCTTCCTGCGATTGTTACTTTATCTCTCAAATACCTCATTACTATTACACTTAACTTTTTAAAAGGTGTTCGGCTTTTATGAAGCGTGCGCAAAATAAATTATAGCCAAAGGTTTTAACAGCTCGTAAAAGCTTCCACTTGGGTATTATCATAACTGAATAGTTAATGTTAAAACATTTTTCAAAAAACCTTCTTTAAAGACGTGATCTTACTAATCCTAACACGGTAACACACTAACCGTAATATTTGTAACACGGCGTCATTGAAATTAATCACTTGCAATATAATCTAAGGGAAAAACTAACAATTTTATCAATATTATAGCCTAGTTGTAGAAAGTAAAGATTTTAATGAAAATTTTTAATAGTGTATGATTTTTACAATTACCGAAATCTGGAAGAATTTATTCTTTTTTTAAATTGTAATATAAATGTTGAACTTAAAATGTTATTAAAAAAAACTAATGTGTGCATATTTTAAGACGTATATGGTTTTTATTAATAACCGTCAAAGGTTTCATCCTCAAGCCATCATACAGAAACTTAATTTTCTCACCTGTCAAGGTGCAATGAAAGACTTACCACTATATTTTTATTCACTTGGCGTTGTGTATACATTTGTGAATAGTACCAATAATGGAAAATTTTTTGAACAAACTAAATACTTTGACAAAAACTCGTTTTTTAATTGGCCTTTGGTTTAACAGTATTAATATCAAGTATAAATTGAAAAATATTAGTGTTCTAAGACACTGTGAATATTTAAGTGTTTATTGATATATTAATCGTGAGAAGGTGATTGAGAGATTATTTTAAAATATCAAAAAAGATTTTTCCTGGAAAATGTGCGCATATCTTCCGGGTTAAATGTATGAGCCATATGGCAGTATAAATTATGAGCTTTTCTCATATGAGGAGTTCCGAGAAAAAGCTTTAGTTTTTACGAGATAGGAAAATTTTGAATTTCGTTGAGTTATAAATTCAGATGTTTATCAATGTTTTATAAACACATCGTTTGGCGTTTATAGCGGTATTCTGTCGGAATGTTTGCACATTATGCGAGTA
Source organism: Himalopsyche phryganea (assembly GCA_022494535.1). Classification (NCBI taxonomy): domain Eukaryota; kingdom Metazoa; phylum Arthropoda; class Insecta; order Trichoptera; family Rhyacophilidae; genus Himalopsyche; species Himalopsyche phryganea. Next base: position 304,630 of record JAGVSL010000046.1, read on the forward strand.
TTTGCCAAAATCCGTTAACTTTTTGTTTTCGATAGTGCATTGTTTTGACGGCAACGCTTTCAAATCGGATCAAAAAACAATAAAAGTCTGGCGTAACTATTTACGATGCGAGAATCACAAAAGTTTTCAATATAAAATAAATACGCGAATCACTGTACATTTGTCACAAGCCACTAACTTTTGAATAATAAAAAAATGTGCACTGAATTGTCACTAAAATTAGTCAACAGTAAATGTTTTCCGCCTAAAGAATTATGTTATTTTGTATTTGTAATTTCCAATTTGAAAATAATTTATGTAGCCATATTGAACCCGTAATTTACATCTACATATTTATTAAAGACCTATTTTTTGTTAAAAATTTGTAGTGATTATTCTCTATTCGGGTTGCTGGTACTACCTTTATAACCATAGTGTTCGATCGATATTAGAAAATACTATGTATTACTTAAACTATATGACAGCATTATACAAGAATGTATAAAGAGAGGGAATTTTTCTTTGATAAAATACCATAAATAATGTTTAAAATTTAAGTTAAGTTCCCATCCATTGAGTGGAAAAATCTTAAACTTAATCCATATGCGTTTACTTAAAAAAATCAACATGTGAATTCCACGGAAAATTACTGAAATTAAACATGTCATGAAAATAGTGTTTTCACCCCCACAAGTTGTAAACATTTTCATTTTTTTTGGCAAAATAAAAAAAAGTTTACACTGTCTAAAATGATATTCGTCAGTCGAGTTTTTTGATGAATATCACAAAGTTGCCAGCCAAATAATTTATCGTGCGTACATACTATTCAGAATATTTAGATATAGTTTTTATTTGACAGCAATTGGTTTGTAATAGATATTAATTAGTGACACTTGTTAAGACATAAAAAATAAAACATTTTTATCTGAAATTAACTTTGTTGCTTACGATAGTCATCTTATTAATGAATGACCCATTCCATTTTTCGTTTAAGATAGATTTAAAAATTATGCCAAGAAATCACATATTAATTATGCTAACCATATCCGCTCTTCAAGTGGAACATTTTTTTTGAACAATATCTGATTGTAAGTCAGTCACTCAACGGCTCTCATCGGAGAGAGTAAGGAAACACGGATAAGGTTAGGAGAGGAATAGTTAAGGAATCTATCTTTTTCCTACTTTGAGAATCGGTGAGTTCGGAGGGATAAAACATCACAGATAGATATCATCCCAGTCGAAATATGTATTTCTTGTTTTCCTAAAAATACATACACCTTATCAGCAGGCTGTGGATAATTGTAATGTTAAAATAGTCCGAACGGTCGTAATTTCAGTTTATAACAGATGCCTGAATTGAGTCAAAGGTGTTGGCTAAAAACAATAATAGTAAGGCAACTTACGAGGCGACGCGACTGACGACCGATGACTCGCTTGGCGGGCGTAAACAGACCGTGAAAATGACCCGCCATCGTCGCTGCAATGTTGCTTTTGCTGTTGCCATACAACTGGCTATATTCCTCCTCGTGATTGATGTGCGATTCCTTGTTAAAATATATACACACAAAAAAAACATTTGATAAAACAACAAACACATAAAAATAATGTTTTACTCTTAGCGTCACATCAATGTATGGCGTTCCTGTATATATCAGTCGTTGTTAAATAATATTTCATCATTCTGTACAAAAATAAACGTTTTGAATAGATGTCGTTGAATAAATTAAGTATATTTTGAAAAGCTAAATTTCTATCGTCAGTATTCTTATTCTCTTCCATCCCATTTTATCATTTCACAAAGATCTGGAAAGGGTAATGTTTTGAGGTAGATATATATTGTATAATTAAGCATTTCTTCGTCGTCGTTGTTTTTCAATATATTTCTTAAAACAAAGTCTAATAGATCATATCAATACAAGTTTGTAAGATAGAACCCAACCACTTTTCAGCTAAAAGCTCTATCCACGCTCAGTATTCTGTATGGAATAATGGGTAGATTGGATGGAATAAGAGCATCACAGTTATCTAAACCTTTGTATAAAATTCACCGATTGTTTGTAAAATCAATATTTGAATGATTTCATTCGAGAATTTGATATAATTATAATGCAGTCACTATAGAGGGTAAATGTTGAAAATATACTTCTAATATTCAACATCCATGAAATGAAACAAACTAAAAAATCGAGAAACGAAAGAATATTTTGCTATTCGTCCTATTTTTGTTTTATTGAACAAATTATTTATCTTGCAACAGTCAAAGTTCTAGAAATCCTAATTAATTATTGTAAATTATTATTCGATTTAATAATTACAGTAACTGTAATAATATCGGCATAAAATAAATAAAAACGATACTAGAACTCGAATCCCGCACTGAAAATCTATTATGTGCCAATAAAAAATCATTAATTATTTCATCAAACTATAAATATTTATATAAAAATAAAAACACAATAGTAATCATATGTGTCATTTAACAAGTAATATCAAAATGAGAATAAAAAAAAAGTTTTATGTCTTTTTAATTGACGAGTTCACCATCCTGTCGTAGGTCATATTTATTGGATTGAACTTTATTTGTGTACTTTTAAGTACTAAGGAGTGACGGAAAACGAATCAACGAACGGTGGCGGAATCGAATGCAGACCGCAAAACAAAGTCAACCAGAAAACTTCACTTTTCCGTTTTATTCATAATGGATGATTAACTTTTTTTTTCCCAAATAAATGATAATATCCTTTTGAAAATTTCAACCAAATTAATATTCAAACAACAATGAACGATTGTTCCACACTTTTAACCGTGTTAATTTTGTTTAACTAGTAAACATAGTTAAAGAATGGACAGTACATGACAATGTATTTTAAACATTACTTATTATGTACTTATTATAGCTTTAAACAGATTTAATAGGTAGCGGTATAAAATTGTACATAATGACTAAATCTTATTTTGGCTTTCTTGTTCAGTATTCGTAGAATTTCCAATAATTCATAATATGATTTATTTTCATACCAACCGTTTTCATACAAAAAAAAACTTTTTGTGGAAATGGTGGATGAAATTAAAATCAATAAAATGTAGTCAGTATAGCTAAACTATTATTAATTCTGTCACTATAGATATACCAATTTAACTCGGCAGCTAGTGAGGGTGCCACCGTCACATTAGGGATGTTTCCATACTCAACCAGACCTGAAATTTCGATAAATTCCAAAATTGATATTTTAGTGACGGTTATTAAAAGCAGACAAGATATTTATTTTTCATAAAATGGCAATTGGAGAAATTTGTTCTAGTCTGACAATTATTTTAGTTCCGAATTCAGCGGTAGCCAAGTAATGTTGGTGATACTGTTGTAGTAATTTGCACTGAAATTAAAATTTGGTCAATTGGTGCTGCATTATAAAATACTTTTATTCAATAAGTTTACACAACCTTTGCGTGCATAGGCTGAATATGCCGAATTTGGAACTAAAAGTAGCAAATTCGGCAGCGGCCAAGTAATGTTGGTAATACTATAGTACATTAAATTTATTATTTGAATTTATACACTTTGCCTAATGTAAAAGTTTCAAGTCATTTATTCATTTACAACTGTCGCTTCAACGTTAATTTTACTATACTGTTAAATTAAATTTAAAATTGAACAAGTTATTATTTAAATTTACCATACGCTATGAAGTGCATGTAATTTAGATTACATTTTCATGTTTTCGTGTAACATTATTACGAAGCAGTTACATTATTTTTCCAAATAAAATCTTAAAAAACATAGTTTGATTAACCATCTCGGGTGTTATTAAACAGAATTTAAATGTACTCATTATGCAAATTGCCTTTCCCACCAATTACTTTGCATTCATTTTAAAAACAAAAGGCTTCAATAAGGCCATTGTTTCTTCCTGCCTCAGAAATGTCAGAATCAGAAGCGCTAGACGGGCTTATGTCAGACTTTTTCAATCTGAAAACAACGATCATGTGAAAAAAGGAAGCGGAAGAGGCAATCATTCTAAAATGTGTTCATTTTGTGTTTTCAATTGCGATTTTAATGGTTAAATCTTTCAAATTATCTACCTTTGGTCTTCTGTTTCCCATCGTTATTTTCCTCTTTTCCTCGATAGCAAGTTACCGTTCTGATTCTATATTTATCTAAACACGAGAGTTTTGAATAAACTAACATTTAAAATTACTATGGTACGCATGGCATATGAAAGAATTATTTACTCTTTTAATCTATTATCATTAAAAATTGAATGTTAATTGATCGTCTCATTTCAGTTTGATTATCTTATTAGCAGCTTATACAGTCACTTTCATTTAAAATGATAAATGATTTCTATTGGTAGAAAGATAGAAAACTGTTCATTAAAACTTTTCTTACTTTTTTATTATTATTTTTTGGTTACACTTCCAAGGTAACGTTCGGGGATGGAAAATGAATAAAGAAAACAGAAACAAATTTCTAACAAAGAAATAAATAGTATGGAAAATGTAAATATAAGTAATAAATTTACTAAGTTGGGGTAAAAATTGTTGTTGTCATACACCAAGCTAGAATTAACCCCTGTTTTATTTATGAGTGCTTTATTAAGTAGTTTCCAATTAACTTGTTTATTATAATTAGTTAGAGTAGTCATGTGTCAGTAATAACAAACAATAACTTTGTGTCGTACCGTTATGATTTGCTTATAAGTAATTAATTATGTATAGAGACTGGTTGATATTTTTTATGCACGTGACTTTTACTTGATAATTGGTTCGTGTAGTCATGTAGTTAATTTGCCATAAATTATTAGATTATGAATGTTTTTTATGTATGAAAAAGAATAACGAATCATCGATTTAATTTATCTGAAAATAGCGCTTCGAACTTTGAACAGCATTATGAAAAGTACATAAAGCTTCCAAGCGACCGCTTTAATCTACTGTACCTTTGAGATTTTCTCGTCAGATAAGATGCTTTTTATTGTGACGTGGTCGCACTCCGTGACGTTATGTACTAATTGTGGCTACTCTCATAATATTTTCTGGCTGCCTGTTCAGACAGCATACCTATAAACAATTATTGCTCGCATGCGCTTATATGCACTTTTCACTGATTATTTTATTATATATTATAATTGAGCTTATCCCACAAAATACAATGCAATACAAGCGACTAAGACAGCGGCAATGACTAAGAATATGCAAAAGATATGTATCATTTATATAAGTTATACAAACAGGGTGGAATTATTATAATTTACCTTCCCATATGAGCTTAGCACACAGCATACAAAAAGTTCTTAAATGTATAAACTTACATAAATATGAAATGAAAACTTTGGCGGACGGGAAAATATTTTTGATTCGCATTCCGTTACAAAAGTGAATGATACTGGGTATTTTTGCTTTGCCATACTTTGCAGGAGTAAAAACTTATACTAAAATGATTAAAAAAATATATATTCAGTTAGTTTTGTTTTTTGCCTTTGATAACCATTATTTAAAAAAAATATAATTTCAATTTACTGTTCTATATTTATCGAATTCGCTATTAACATGACAATGTTTAAGGTGTTTTATTTTCAAATACAATAATAAATTAAAAATATAAATCGGCACGTATTTTTAAAAACAGTACCAACGTCTAGATTTTTGCGCTAATTTTAACTGTCTTGTTTTAATCAGTTTGAATAGTTTTTTGATGAACTATTTAATAATTGATTGTTAGATTACCATTTTCCTATTTGATATAAAAAGAGTATTTTTGCGAGGTCAGCTGTTAATCTAATGAACTATTTTTATAATCTTAAGACACATTTCTTGCTTGACAACAGAGAAAAAATGTATTGAGGTATATGCCCGATCAGTTTGTAATTGATTAGATAAAATATTTTTCCGGCTTAAACAGAAGCCGGATAAAAAAACCATGTCATGGAAAAATCTATGCGATCATGACTGGTGATATTAATAATAATTTGGATAGGTACACATTTTCATTCTCTTTGTCACAAAACATTGAATATTAATTTTAAAATTTATTTCAATAAAAATTGAAATAAATAATAGTATAATTTATACAAAATAAAAGTGCCTGCGCATATTGCGCCTTAATTTTTTTTTCCAAAATCGTTATAGAAGATTACATTAGTAGATTAGTGTACAGGAAAATTATTGTAGATACAAACAATACAAAACACTGTGGCCGGAAAACAGGTCCATCTTGGTGGACATAAAATACCACAGATGTCCATATTTTTTCGAATTCAAATCTAGTCCTTTTCTTCGGGGATTTGAATCTTTGAGCCACGCAACAAGAAGATGAAACCCGAAATGCATTAATTACTCGGATAGCCTTTTATAATACATTGTCTAACTATTTTTCACCGTAGAGAGGATTTCTATTGTGAGAATACGATGCTTTCCCGCTGCGTGAAAAACTAATGCGATTCGTTATATTTATCTATCGAGTCAACAAGTGAGCGGCGTTAACGGCTAACGAATAACGACCGGTGCATTACCATTAACTAAACGCGAGAACGTCATATTGACTGAATAGAAAGATAGTAATTTTTGATTCTATTCATGAAGTATTCAGATAAGACCAACACATTCGTAGTTTATGCGTGCATCATTAATACATTGAACCCCAAATGTTTTTTTGCTTAGAAGATATAATATGTATCAAAATAGAAGACAATTCTTAGTTCTTATTTTATTAAACCAAGAATTTATTAAGACAAACCAAAATGCGTCTTGTATGATCGATGGTCCACTCCATACGCCTTTACGGCGTGGAGACATGGACTCTAAAAGCGAGAGACAAAAAATGGCTAAACGCCTTTAAAATGTGGTGCGGGAAAAGGATTATCCGTATACCATGGACGGCTTAGCGCAGACGCCTCTATCCTGAAAGATTTCCAAATACAGGATAGACCGTTGGAGCGACCAAGTGAAGGACGCCACATTCCTCTCTTTGCCGATGGCCTTCAGAGCAGTGAAATGCAGGAGTAAGTGGCGAAGAATTTTATTAAATGATCAGGGCAGAATTCGATGTGTGTTAAGGAGCGGAAATTGATAAGAATTGAGTTTGATAACTAATGAACAAATAAATAGTACCCATTTAACACAAAAATATTTCTGGTGATGGCTTGAAGCCGAAATAACCGTCAACTATTTCTTATTATTGAAGTAGAACTAAATACTTTAACAGTTTAACTATACTACCAAAATAGCTATTAATTTATAAAACAACTTTTTGATACTCGATTCCTGAAAATCGTTTTCGATTTTAAAGTATTTTTCTCTTTTACATGGTCGAGTTTACGATTATGACATTATCGTGACTAAAACTTACCGATTTTTATCAATTGTATTATATGGCCAAAACCATGACAATATTCAGCTAGCTATATGTATTGTTTTTTAATTATTTGAATGATAATGTTAATATAGTATTATTTTTCAATTATATCAAATTTATTAAAACGATAAGCAAAATAGTACTTGCCAAATACTTTGGATGAACTTGAACTGTCAGATTTTATATTCAAATTCCATTAAAATAATTGTATATTTTGATATTAAATATTCTAGAGATGTGTAATGCTTTAGGTGTGGGAGAGTATATTAATTTGTTAAATTAATTCATGAAAGCGATGCATTGAGAACATGTGTGTTGTCGCTGCACAGCGGTGTTCCAAAGTGGCGTTCGTGGTCTCCCCATGTCTGTCTGTCTCGCTTGGGCGGCATGCACCGAAGAAAAATCACACGCTCGGCATTATCGCGACGCCGAAGAGCGGCGCGGCGCTAACACTTATTTAGATAACAGAGCGAAGTGAGTGGAGCACTTTTTAGTGAGGAAACATATTTAACAGTGTACACCTTTGGAGTGTGTCTTTGACGCTCAGACCTCGCTGATTGACAACCAGATGGCTCCATTACTCAAACGCAAATAATTGTATTTCTTTTGGATCCATTATACAGCTACAGCCATCGTTTTTATCCGAACGCAATGAATGGGAGTAAATTTCGTAGAACGCGTAGACGACTTAGATAATCCTAGAGTGATATTCATTTGTTTATATGATGAGTTAATTCGTTTCTTTTCGTGATCATTATGAAAGGCGGCCGTGAAATAGCGACTGCATACACATAACGGGGTGGTAACATATGGAGGTGGTGCAAATATAAATAATTGATTCAATCGCATATAGTTTATGTTGTATATTGTCGGGTCCTTGGTTCGGTTACGGAACTCACGGGCTCGACTCGTCAGTTCGGACAGTTTCATAAATTGATTTTTAAATCGATCTATGGATGTTTTCATGTCTAAAATTATCACCCACCCATCCGATTCGAAAATTGGGTGAAAGGGAGAGCGATTAACCAACCGCTAGTCTTGTCTTAGCCCTATTATTACATTATTACTCTCTTCGGAAAAAATAAAGGTCGGGCAACTGAGTAACAAACAGTTTGCTTAGAAAGAATCCAGTTGAGACACCTGAGATTAGGGGGACATGGTAAAACAAATACTTTAAGGTATGCAATTTCTATACTGTGTTCACAGTTTATTGTGAAAAATGATTAATTAATAATAATGGAATATACTGTTTTGTTGTAACTCGTTTTTATTCAAATTTTGATCTAATTTATTTTCTGGACATTCAGGTTGTAATACCATATCCGTCCCTGTCATCTTTAGGTAACATCTTTTAAAGTATAAAGGTATAAGGGAGACGCTAATAGTATAAGGGTAGGTATAAAAATGCACTCTACATTTAGATAAATTTCCTTTTATTAAAATGTTTGATTAAATTCATCGACAGCACAAGAAACCAGGATGAATTTAATAGTGCGCTACCAGTCGGCAACAGCGAACGGTATTTGCTGACTTACTTTATTAATCATTAATCTATATATATAAAATGAATGTTTGTTTGTTCTCTATGCGTTCCTATACCATTCATCCGATTTCGATGAAACTTTGGTGAGTTGTTGTGCGTACACCCGTGAAGGTTTCTGAAAAAAAAAACCAAAAAAAAATCTAAAACGTACAAACACTAACATCTAGGAAAATCTGATTTATTTGTGTAAGCACCAGACGGTAAAACAAAAAATATTTTGTATCCAAAAGTACTTCAGTAAGCAAAATTAAATCACAAACACTTTCATTTTTAATGTGGTATTGCAACGCATGACGGAAACTCGCTAGTTGCTTATAAAATACGTACATTAACCATGGAAACTTATATACTAAAACATATTATAGAAGATTTTTTTATAAAATTAGAAACATATTGCCTGTTCACACATAGGCTTACATACCAATAATATAATTAGTTTAGCTCAAGTCTAGAATACTAGTGAGTACCGACATGCGTTGCAATGCCACTCAAAGAAAGTGTTTGTGTTTTAATTCTGTTTATTGAAGTGCTTTTGGATTATAGGTCTGCATGGGCTGAAATTTCATAAAACTACTCGGTTCGAAACCGTCATCTTCAGGCCCGGCCCGACCCTGCCCGAGCCCGAGTCTCAATATCGCACTTGTTACCCGAACCCGACCCGATGTCCAGATTTATTTTTCTCAGCCCGAAAAAAACCGAATATAGTAATTCATTTATACTTTTCAAACAATACAATACGTTATTGTTTTCCATATTTCCAACGATTAATAAATAGCACATGTGAAATAAATTATTTAAGTTATGAATACTATTGCCTTATGACTGACTCATGGCCAGAACGTAGTCTGATACGTACACGAATAAATCAGAAGGTTTCTCTGAGGTGTCCTAGTTGTACGTATTTGTTTTTTTTTAGATTTCAGATTTTAATTTTTTTCTTCAGAAACCTTCACGGGTATGCGCACAAAAACTCACCAAAGTTTGATTGAAATCGGTTGAATCGTAACGGAACGCATAGAGAAAAAACAAGCAAACAAACAAACAAACATTTATTTTTATATGTATAGATTTCATAAGACCATTGATCAGGGACGGCTCTTATAAAGGAGCAAAGGGTGCAGTGCACTGCCATGAACATATTTATTCAAGTAATAGGCGATATTGTACAAACTAATTTTAAATTTTCCCGCGTGTTCCCCTTAAGGAAATATTGCACGAAGCGATTATTCACAACAATGCTTAAGCGAACGTATTCCGCACCAAAATGCTAATAATAATAATTATTGTTTGTGTAAGCTGCATGCGGCGAGGAGGTTCAATTTCTGTATAGCTCTCCCAGAGTAGAAGGGATTTAGTACTAAACTTTAGTTTTTTGTGACGTCGCCTGTGTCGCATATTCGATTTAAATACGAAGTTTTTAGTTATTCAGGAGCATTGCACCTCTTGCCGAATTATGACGACCGTTCCCGAAAGTATTCAAACTAGCAGAGACCTGTCGCATATGTTTAGTAAGTACGTCGAAAGGACCTGTAGTATATTGGCCTGTCCACAAAGAAACGCATACCATCAAATGTATTTACTTTCTAATAACGTAATTCTAATATTTACGTGCTTCAGTAAAGAATAGTGCATATTCCGTCTCATACATTAAAGAAAATCGTCGGGATTTTTCGAAAAGGCTGGAAATTAAAGCAGCAGGTCGTCCTAGTGTACGGTTAATAATAAAGTGTTTAATCAGAAATTGAATGTAGAAATTGTACAAAAAAAAATAGTTCGTAAGTGAGTTATTACAGATTCCAGTGGAAAGTGAGCGTTGTTTCTAAACATCAAAAAGGATTAAATCATTTTTGAGAAATACCATGACTCAAGACAGACTAAATGCTCTTGCGACGTTGAGTGTAGAGAAACACTTGGTATTGTCAATATCAGACTTAAATGTTTGTGGTATTGAAGTGCTTTCAAAATCCAAGAATCGGAGAATGGATTTCTTGCATAAATAGATGAGTATTTTCTTGCACTCCCTAATATTCTTGTCACCGGCCGCCACTGCCATTGATTGATATATCATATTCAAATTCATGATATATTTTATTGTATTATATTTTAAACAATATTGTAACATTCTTAAATACACTGTAAAAGAACTTTCACATGTATTATACAGAATTAAGTATTTTAAGTGTTTATTCCCCTTTCCATAAATTATATATGTAAAGTTAGTTAGCATATTTATCCGTTAAATTACGGCATTTTGATGAATACATAGATAAATATGTTAACTATGAAAGCTTTTAGAACAACACGCAGCTGTAGTGAGAGGATTTTGACCCAAAGGGTGAACAATTTACGAACAGTAACCTTTTAAAGTTTGATAGCACCAATTAAATGGTAATTTTAATCATATTAATATATTTAAATTACAACAATGTGTGCAAGATCATACGGATGCAATAAAATTGGACCTCGACAATGATACTGATATAAGGCTTATTTTTTCTTTTGTATTTTTTTCAAGACAGCTTAGGTAAACACAAAAGGAGCTTTCTGTAAATTTTGACGGTTCATTTTGTAAAGTAAATCATTTGTGATTTACTGCTTAAAATATAAAAACCTAGGTGTATCAGTAAAATGTTTTATTTAAATTAATTTAAATCAAATAATTATTTTTAGTTTGCTTTTCTGAACACAATTCATTTGTATAACCTAACCTAACCTAACCTAACATATGTTTATAATGATCAGGACCGGTTTTGCTCATCACGAGCATTATCAACTGATAATCATTATAAACACGGGGAAGTAGTACAAATGAATTGTGCTTTATTTTTTCAAATATAATGCCTTCCACTAAGAATTGACAGTTAACACCTTAAAAGTGAAAATATATTTATGTAGTGCTTATTCCATAATTTTTGTAATATTTTCAAAACCGTGTATGAATAACATTAGCGAAAATCGTGATAAATTAGTTATTTTTTGTCAACTTTATGTACATATTAATATCGTGACAGTGCTTCAAAGTATAAAATGATAAAAATGCAAAGATAGACCGTTGAACTTAAAAGATGTCCAGGTTATTGGACTAACCTAGTGCCCCTGTTTGGCGTTTTGCATGAATTTATCGTGAATTTCGGGGAGGTACATCCTGAGGCCTGTTGTTAGGATCAAAAACCCATACATCACGCATGACCTGCCTCCACGCAATTCGATTTACCATACCGCTTTTGTTAGGCCTTTGTTGTATCATGGTCTGACGTGTATTCTCATAGTCACCTCAAATAATGAGTTCGGCGAGACACATCATTTCACATGCTTTTTGACTCACATTTTAAATTAATTCGTTAAATTTTAAATATATACGAAACGTATATCCTTAGCATTATTCAAATGACTATTTTATGCTAAAAATATTTACGAAATTATTTGCTTCCTGCGCCATTATATCACCATGATCTATGAAACATTCTCTCGAGAAAAGTTTATTCATAAATTAGATTCAAACATCAATGAAAAAAAATGGTGGAATCATAGAGGAATCATAAAAAGAGTATAGAAATGAAAATTTTAAGTTAATTTATTAAATTTGATTAATTGAGTATCACCCAGGAGTATCGCACAATTTTAATCTGCCCAATGCTAGACAGATTATAGAATAACAACAATCGAGAAAGTTTTCTTCGTAAAATGGTTTTGATTTAAATGTTAGTATTTTTTTTATCATATCCGCTCCCAATGTGTAGCATGAGTAGTTCTAATGTAAGATTTTGACATGCTGTGTTTGATGATAACTCAATATATCGAAAGATATCCAAAAACGGTTTTGGGAACGGACTAAAATTCATCTGTTTTTTTGTAATAAAATCATATGTATTATTAATGTATGAAAGTTTTTATTTGCGGGTCCGAATCCTTGACCACGCAGCCGGCTAAGAAGAGAGCCTACGGCTCCAACTTACTATTTTATTTAAGAACAATATTACTTAAATAACATTATAGCGTAGAAATACGAGTAAATAATTTCAAATCTTTTATTGGCAAAGTAGCCATAATGGTTTATATTCGCTGCCATGGGTATACGAGAAAATATTAGTTGGTCGATTTGCCCTTGATGTTCCATTATCTTAATTTGAGTTTTCCACTCCTTGCTATCGACCATGTGCAAAATGAAAGCATTTTTCAGTCATTAAAATAAATAACGCCCAAGAAAGGTGGGTGTGTTGACAGTTGTGCAAAATACGTTATGTCACGCAACCGTTACAAAATTAAGTACGGATTTGTGAAATTCTTTAGCGTCGAATACATAAAATTTTTCCCCGTCTGGTGGATGGATAGACTCGCACGTGACTTATTCCAAAATACCCTGTCTGTGTTTCAGTTGCCAAGCGAGATCGAGTGCTAAATTTCGGCATTTCTTGGCTTTTTTCCCCAAAAATATGTTTGGAAGATACAAACGGAATCCTCCATAAATGAGTCAGATGTGAATACTCAATATCATTTGTCAGCTGGCTTGTCGCGCGACTGACTGCACTCATTAAGAAACGTGCTTATGTTTTGTAGTTTATTTTTCACAACTTAAGTTAAGTGAATATATAGAGTCAAAATTATCTTTGTATCGATGTGTATTCAACTTTTGAATTCAACATTATAAAATTTAAATATAGTATCTTATTTATTGAGATTTTTTTAGGCTTTAAGAATTTCTTTACCTTCGCTATTATGAGTCAACCTCGTATCTACTTTTGCCACGCCATTACGTGTTACTCTAAAACCATGATTAATTAATATCATCAATAGAATAATTTATGAACAGTTTATGGTGCTTCTTATAAAAACTATTGCTATGAATTAAGCTATTACCAGGCTGAGTCAGATGATTTGGGTTACTCTTCGAATGTACAAAAATTTACAGTTATTTTTAAATTATTTAGTGTTTCGTATTTATAAGTATTATTCATTCTAATTGTCATAATGATACTGTAAATGCATTTCTTGTAGCCAGTAAAACTATTCATTCGAAATACTAAATAAATCAGACTTTCTTATTATTTCAAATATAGCATAGGAATGATTTTATTTCTCATTTGTACAGCATTATAGATTAATTATTCATGGTAAATATTATAAATCAAATGTTTAATAATGATTGATTTTATTTGCCGAAAATTATATGTTATATTGTCATTTACTGATGTTTTGTAACTACAGTTTTGTTGTAGTGTGTTCACACACTGAAACCCATTATCAGATAATAATTGTTCATGTATTTTTCCGTGTTTTGAAAAGCAAACGCATACGTTATGCTAAGACAAGTTTTAAGAGAAAGTGTAGGTGAAGTGAGTCGACTAAGGGGAAGAGAGACTGCTAGACAGACATCTAGAAATAGCCTCTAATATACGGATGCCACCTCCCAACAAATGATCGGTAAAGCTTCTGCTTGCTTTTTGTTTCTAAGCTTTCACACAAAAGTTGGCTGTTTCCCCTAAACAAATCATATTTACTGCACGTCTACAGACTAAATAAACACGCACCGTAAATCTCGTTTGATATGCTAATTAATTGCCATACGATATGTATTATTTTAGTAATTTTTAATACAATTGTCTAGCCATGTGAAAAGCAATATATATTTTAATATTTCTTGGTTACGTTTTAAATAACTGAAAACATGATTTAATTATTTATTTTATTTTAAATTTTTTTGCAATTTACAGGCAATGTTTTTTTAATTTAAACAATTTTGCACTTCTCCATAAGCGTCTCTAAATACTTATGGCGTAAAGGTTTTCTTTAAACGTCTTCAACAAACTCGAACTAGATGCCAAAGATAAATAAAATAATTTTCGAATTTTATTACTTCGAACATAATTGACATAGATTTTAGATTTGTAATTCATATTAAATAGACACATTTAAAAGTATAACTTCCGGGCTAGAATGCTCATTTATTTTTTTGTAAACATTTGAAACATTTAAATTTATTGTGGTTTATGGACGTAAAATAATAATAGGATTTTTTTATCATATTTTCAATTGATACAAATGGGTGACATGAGAGCTGATTTATTATATTTTTAAGATTTGTTTTTTTTTTATTATATATCATTAAACAATAATTATAATGTAGGCTATTGGTAAAGAAATGATAAGATGCTTTAGTCGCTGTCTGCATTGTGACAATAAAATTTTTTCAGATTCGATCTTCAGCTTGATGAATTAAATCTCATAATTTGTATTTACAATCCATGTAATAGGATATTGTATTCTCTAACTAGTATTATTATATGCGCAGACAGAAAAATAGTGTGTGTGTGTGCGCGCATACAGATATATATAATAAATCAAGATTAATATGTAAATTGTTATAATCATGCTAGTAGCTTTTACCACAAATAAATACTCTAAAATTTATTATGCAGTAAAACTATTCTATTAAACAGAATGTAAAATATACTTTTAAATTATTTTGATGCTGAAATTTAAATATAAATTGATTTTGATATATTTGGCTTTAGAATCAGATACTTTTTTTATTTTGTCAACTCACCGATGAGTTGACAAAATAAAAGAGCTCTGAGAATCCATTCACCCAGTCAGGTTGCTTTTATTGTGAATTCTATCTTTACAGTCATGCAGAGAGTGAAGTGAGTCAATGCATTTTCTATTTATTAAATCAGAGACCGTGATTTTACTTCCTCTTCTGACTAATTTAGACCAATGAGTAGTTTTCATCTCAGAATAGTATTAAAAATATATATTTACCTGATTTCGTAGTATTTATTATTTTAATGAGTAATCTTGCGGTTTTATGACTAACATATTTTGACATGTGTTCTTCAATTTTTAGAATTTTGATGACTTTCACTGTATATATGATTAGCTATTGGTAAAAAATATCGTTAAAGGATAGCATACTAAAGCAACAAAACCGTTTTTACTTAGAATTGTATAAATCTTCGTTTTATCAAATATTGAAAACGTTAAATTTAAACAAATAGGTATTTAAAAGACGAAGGTGGCAAATATTTAAAACAAACGTATATTTATTTATTGATTTGTTTTCTTATTTTCTATTTAATTATCACATACTCGTGATAAAGATTTAAAATTCCATTTTTTTCGTATTAAAAAGCATATATATTAATATCAAAGTAATTCTACAAGAGAAATATGCTTGCGCTCAAAATAAATTATACGAGTCAAGCTGTTTTTTCTTTTTAAAGTATATATCTACATCTTAGCATTCAATAGATAGGAAAAATTTGGAATCGCACTGTCACGATGTACTTCTTTTGGTACAGCTAATTTTATCTTTTAATTAGTCAAACGATTTGTTCCTAAAATTTAAATTAAGCATGTTTATTACTACTATATTATAAAGAATGCTTTTATTCAAAAGATACACGTACATCTTATGTTATCATTACCCAAAACACATTTTTTTTATTTGATTGTAGATGGAAAAATGGCACCTAAAATATAATATTCAACGGTGTTTTGGCCAATTGATGTAACCCTCAAAATTGATTTTTTTCAGGAGAGAGTAAAAACTGTTATCGAAAACATTATATGGTGAGAAATGAAAATCCTATAAATTCTCATGTTTGCAGTTACGGAATTATACGTAGGTAGTGCCGATATAATAGTGGCTTACATGGAGTGGCCGGATCAGAATTTTTAAACCTAAAACCAATGTAAAATTATGCTTCCGTTCCAAAAAGTAGTCAATTTATTTTTCTAATCTACATCATTTGGCCAAGACCTGCTCAGTCGTCTTTAAAATGAAATCCAATCATTAACTCATTTTTTGAGGGTTACATCAATTGGCTAAACCACGGTCAGTTTATATATTGGTGTACCTAATAAATTACAATGTTGAATTGACAATTTTGAATAAAACAATAGTTATCAGTGGGTTTTGTAATTATTTTTTATTACTTGTAATAAATATGTACACACTTTATTCATTATCAAAGAAGTTTTTTACAAATATATCAAAAAGCAAGTACAATAATGTTTTAAAAAAAAGCAGCATTACACATGATACAAGATTGTCGAAGGAATGAGCTGTAGCCGTTCATTTAAAATCGTCAATTTTTATATAAATGTGTAACGGTTTCTAAAGTATCTTCATATAAAATATATTCCTTGTATTTAAAATTATATTATCAGATATAAAATAACCACAGCTTGTAATATAATCTACCTTATTCAAACGATCTAAATTATCTTTATTACTAATTTAAAATTCACGTCTAGATTTGATAATACTGCGTTCTGCTTTACATCAATTTCAGCATGATAAATAAATACCACTTTTCCTTGGAACTGTATTTAAATATATTGGTTGTGTTAATTATTGTTACTGTTTAATACAAAAGTATATGGTTTTTACTTCAATATTGGCAACATGTGAATTGTAATCAATTTGTAAAATAAATCGCGGATTAATTATATTCCGCGTTATCCGCAAGATGGTGTCAGAGTGTCTACAAATAATATTGTATATAGTCGTATAGTAAAAAGTCTGAGAAGTGCGATGTTGAGTCACTATGTTTAGTGTCTCGAAGCGTGGTGTGTGGAAGCTTTCACGATATATAAATAGATCGACACCACCTTGGTACTGCGCTCATCACTCTCTTCCATGCGATAAAAGCAAAAATTAGATTGTGCACTTCAAGTAACAGATGATAGACAGTTAGTCCTAGCCATTTTTAAACAATCGAAGATGTCAAATAAATTAAACAGTAATATGAATGTTCTTAACTGAAACGGAGCATTAATTGTGGGTGTAAAAGTGAATTATTCAATGAAAAATAATAATTTCAATACGAAATATAAGTTTATAAAATGAATTAGTTTTAAACATATACATTTCTAATACCAGGGATATGAAATTATTATGAAGCATCTTAAAGGAAGCTGTTTTTACGAGAAAAGATTGATACGCAGCCGCTCATCTGTAACTTATAGAAGACGATGAAGATACAAAATGTGACTCGAATAGGAATAGTAATTAGCGTATCACACTCTCTACGTCTTGGTTTTAGGATCAGACAGAAAGTGAGTGGAAAGGGGTATAAATATCACAGAAATTCGTGGATTTAGACAAAAAATTCGGCGTCCGTGGCGCAGTTGGTAGCGTCGTGGGCTACGGCTACGGATGTCTCGTGTTCAATACCCGGTGCGGACAGTTTTCATAAATTGATATTTCAATCGATTTATGGATTTCTATTCGTAGTCTGAGTGTTTGTGTTGTCTAAAACTCCCTCCTCATCCACCCATCCCATCCCCACGGGGCGTAGCGAGAGCGATTAGCTAATCACTAGTTCTGTCCTAGCCCTATCCTTCTATCCCTACTCTCTTCGATAAAGAGAGGTTGAGCAATTGAGTAACAAACAGTTCTCATGGAAAAAATCTGCTGAGATACCTCCATTAGGAGACCATATGCTCCACATTGGGAGCGGACATGGAAAGAAAGACAAAAATGTATAAATCAAATATTTTAGGAAAAAATCAGTTCAAGGATTAGAACTCGTGATCCAACAACCGAATAAGATGAACGCGTAAAATGCCACTATTTTAGAATCAAACAATATTATTTAACATTAAGCAGGATTTTTGTAATTTATTTTAATTATTTAACGTATATACTAGCTGTCTATAACTGTTCTCTACAGGATCACCGGATACCAACATTAAATTTGTATTAACCATAGCTGTGTGTTCTAAATATTTTTTATTTTGATTGAATTCTTATCTCATGTCTATTATGAATCAATTAATTTGAATATTAAACGGACTGCACAACACAAATTTCAACCGTACAGCATTTACAAAATACATTTACTGGAAAAGGGTAAGCAGAAAAGAAATTATATTTTCGCTGACAGTTATTTAAAAATGAAAAAAGTTTTAATAATTTTGCCGCAGAACAAGAGCAGTGTTCAGCTAATATTTACTCAATTTACAACCGTTACCAAAAAACCAGTTCAAACATATGGAAAGTCTAGCCAATGTGGTAAATAAAACGTCCCATTATACTGTGTTTATTTACAAAACTATAAAAGACTTTTGTTCCAGTATTAACATCACGTAGATTTCTAAATTATTCATGACATAAAAATATTCTTTTAACCAAGTACATGACTGATTTCAATTTGAATATTTTAATAAAACAAAATCCCTATTTTCTAAATTTCCCATAATAAGATTGTACACAAATAAGAGTAAATTTAATAATATACAACACAAAGATGTATGTATTTCAATAATAATTATTAAGGAAGAGTTGACACAAAAGAAAATGTTCAACACATAACATAATAAATTGTCAGCCTCTGTGTTCGAGTGGTAATATCTTTACCCTGACGATCAAGTGGGCTTGGGTTATAGCCCCAGCAAGATCAATACCAAATTAGGATTTTTTCGGTGTTTGTGATCTGTTTGTGTTTGATCTCGTCTATCTATAGAGAGGTATTACATATTAGTTGTGTGTGCTTCACACATTTTGTATGCTATTATAAAATATAAAAGTCAATATAAAACAGGCGAAATTTAAGACGATTTCGTAGCCGAGTCATCAATGATCTTATGCGTTCATTCTTACTGACTGCGAGGACAAAGTATCTAACCCCAAACATGCGTAAATTTAAATATTGATTTTTCATTACATTTATACTATCGATATTTTTCAAAGATGAGGATGGATGTTATGTTTGATTGAAAACCAGGCAAAGAGATAACGGTAATCTATGAACTAGTCATTTTCTATCGCCATTCTTATTTCTTGACCATCTCCGAATAGAGAAGACTATTTAAAAAGTTCTCGTTACGTAATATATTTTGAGATGCTTTGTTGGATGTCCATATGTTCTACAATAAAAACAAACAACCTTTTGAAAATGTGAATCAAATAACAAATATGAATGTTTTATATAAAAATGATTTTAATTACATTATTATAAAATTTATAACCTCTAAATTAAAGCGAACACTAGTTCTCAAAACATTTTTTTATTATTCATCAACAAAATCTATATTTTAGTCCTATACATAGACAATTGATTATTTTATTCCATTGATATTCAAACTTCTACTTCTTAATCCTCTCTTCTTACATCAAATATGAATAGCGAGTTAATGCTTCTTAAATTTAATGTTTGGGTCTAAAATAAATGATTTACTATCGTTCAAATTAGATATTTTAGTTTTATGTGTTCATGATTCATTACTACGAAGCATGTTATTGGGAGCACATTATATTTGTAAAACACATGTCACCACCTGTTTCGAATGTATACATTCCGCGTAAGAACTTGGCAACAAACAATTGAAGTGAAAATATATATCGATGACAAAAATCACATTAAATTGCAATTGACTCATCGATATTGCAATATGACAGGATTTTAAATTAGAAATATAATTGGATATTCACAGAATGAAACGACGATATTTGGAGAAAAAAAAAATATTTTATTTCAATAAAGATTGATGACATCTTTTAGTCTATAGTATTTAGACAAAAGTTTCAATTATTTTAATCCAAATTATCAGAGACTTCTGCTATTTAAGGTGTGGGACATACTGATTCATTATTTAACGTTATTTAATCTTGCTACATGTTATCAACGTTTTATATGCTTACAATCTATTTGATTTTTCACAAGTTATGCCAATATCCCATATCTATGTATAGATGATCATCTGGAACCTTCCAGAGGGACGGAATCCACCCCGTTGGAAGAAGAAACAGTTGGAATTCAAGCTTACCTGAGCCATCCACAACACATGACCAAGCAATGTCCAACACCACTCTTTAATAGCATAAAATATCAAAGTATTTAGCTCTACTAAATTTTATTAGGTAGTTGATAGCTATTTCGGCTTAACGCCATAGTCAGAACTATACGTAAACTTATTTCGGCTTAGCTATTAGCACGTATTAAAATATGATAATATTTATTTAAAATTAAATTATTCAAGGTACTAATTGTGTTTTTGGAAAAGGAGCTTATGTGTGGTTATTAATTTATCATTACAATAAACGCATTAAAATTTTATTAATTATGATTAATTACATGAGCTTCTTGTAATGGTTTAAGTAAAGGGATGAATTAATGTTTTTTTGGTCATTAACGAGATTATTATCTTGAATATATCTATTAATTTCTAGTTGTTCTAAAAGATTTCATCTGAGTCTCTTACCACACAAATGTAGACATACTGGAGATGAATTATAACCATAAGATGACTTTTTAACTTTGAACGTTATAAGAGTCTTTTTAGACAAAACTATTTATTATCTACGAATTGCAAAAATAAAAATGCATTGATGCATTTAGTTTTTGATTATATGCGACCTTTTCTCCAGACTATGAAATTATACTTCATAATGATGAGAATACAGATTTAAATCATTAATATGCGTTGCAACTTATTAAGTCTCAAAACACAATAATTATTTAATTAAATGAAATCATGTCCTTCATTTAAGAGCGCCCTCGTATTTCACAATGTTTCACACAGTCCTCACTCACCGCAGGAAAAGCTTAGAGCTTAAAGTTCAGGCCTATTTTAATTAGACAGGCGACGGAGGTAGTGTTTAAGTTTCCGCCAAACGATATAAAACACAACACTTATGGCAATAGCCGCTCTATTGCTTTTTTATAGTCATTCGGGTTCAAAGTTACCGCCCACGAGACATCGCAAAAGATTCGCGAGTAGTTCGGCCCATTCGGCATTTATGTAAATTAAGGAATTTCAACAATTTCGCCACATAAAAAATAAAGGGTAACGGTGCAGTGGCTTTCTGTTGCAGTCCTTTAGCGGTCGACAAAAATGCATAGCAATGGGTGGATTCAAATACTCTAACCCAATTTAATAGATAATTAAAAAAATGTTGGGTAATAGCTACCTTTATTATTAAACTATCAACAAAAAATGCGTTTCAATTAAAATTAATGATATAACAGAACATACAATTTGGAATTCTGTATCATGTGAAATAAAAATTTTACTTCTCTGAGCTTTTGGAGAGCTTTTATGTCTTATCAATATGTAACTTCTATTGTTGCATTTATCTACGATTATAAATATTATGTATCGATTATAAATGGAATTATTTTCCTTAGCTATAATTGGATTCGTAACTTATTATTAATATTTACATAGAAATTATTAACTTTATAAATACTTAAATAACGATATGAAAACATAATAATCCATTGAAATATTTTTTTATAGACTTCAAATTTACTCTATTGTTAAATTATTGCACCTGATTACCTGATATGATATCAAGGAAAAAAGACATGAAATATACCATATACCCTTACATTAAATTTAGTAAATAACATTTCATATTTTAAATGTACAGGATTTGAACCTAATGGAATTTGATCACTAAGCGGAGTTCTTAACGATAAGCTGCTTCAATCGTACTGTGAGTAAACTTGCATAGCAGACCTAATTAGGAATCCGACTAAAGTTCTATTGTGTACGATGAAAAACATTTAAATGGTTTTCAAGATTAAATTTCTCCAATAAAAAAATTGGAAGCGCCATCGTTTACGTTGGTATTTTAACTAACTGAAGTAATCACGTTAAATTCACGAAACGCGCATTGTATAAAAATTTATTACATGAAGCCAAACTACCTTCGTCCACCATATTATATTGTACACTTCACCATCGTAAATAAATAATTTGGGTCGCGCGGGAGACCAAAGGAAGATTCGTCCACTTTTGCTTGGGCTTGTATGGACTTGACGAGGATAACGAGTTGCGGCCAATAAATATTCTATGGCAAGGCGCTTGTAGGTTCCCACATTCAAATATAGGGTGACTGCATATTGAACCTCATTTGAATACATGTTGTGTGTGCGTCAATTTATTTTATTTGCTATTTTATTTTTTTCTCAGCTCTGCTTCGGCGAGATATTTTTATGTTGCAGGATTTTTTAATGATGTAAACTTGAAATTTGTTACTAAATGATTAAAATATGAAATCGCTAATAAATGTAGCGTTATATCAAAAACAATTATACTTTTTTTAATTTCATACAAGTGAACGAGCCGTATTTTCTAATTTTTGAAATTATGTTGTTAAAATCTTAGTATATACATACAAACAGTATTGTTGGATCAATAAAAGCAATATTAAATCAATACGATGAAACAATAGCAATTGTTTTAGTGGAACCAAATGTGTGTAATAGAGTTGTGGCCAATTCTATCAACTCAACACAGTGTTTTGTAATAATTATTATTCCACAATTTTATAATATGATTACTCAGACCAATATCAACTAAATTTGTTCAATGTGTTGTAATGTGATTCTGTTTTATTTATATATCTAACCATCTAACGGTTACATATTACTATATATTCGAACCTGAAACAACTGACGGTAAGAACGTATGCAAATCATCATAAAGCGACAATAAGTTTAATTACATGAACAAACAACAGTGTTGAATGAGTAAAATGGTCCAATCTATCTATTTTTTTAATCATTGAACAGTAATTAAATATGAATACTCTCCCTTTGTTTAATTATGACGATGGAATAAATAATTCAACTCTTCATTTCTTCATTTGAGATCGAAATAATAACATGGTGTACTTACGGCGATAGTGTTTCTTTGATTCAATTAAAAACAATATCTTCTCGGCGTATCTGCTCCGCGCGGTAGGAAATAGGCTAATGATAGTTTGTTATCAAATGTTGTTTAAATTTTCCAAATACGTTTATAGTGGTAAGTGAATAAATCCATCTTAAATAATCGTTAATCATACGCCGTTAACTTCTTTGATTACTGACACTATTTATTATGATTGCCTTTGATAAGTGGCAAAGTTTAATCGAGTGTAGATGGATTTAGAACAACGTGTCATTGAAGATTCGTAATTGATCTATCTATTTTCGAGGCAATAATCTATTCCTGGTAGTATTTAATGAGTACAGACTAATAAACCGAGTCCGTTGGACATTTAAATTCCGATGCATTGTCATTGAGTTTGACTGCTTTGTATTCGTAACGCATTTTCATCAAATACACTAGTAGATTCGCTCGTGCAAAATGCACTCAAACAACTTGATATACTTGTCAGTTTACATTCTGAGCATAGCAAAATATTAATATGATAGTATTTCGTTAAAAACTCTTAACGTTCTTTGCTCGTAGTCAGTCAGTTAAATAACATTAATTGGTTTGAACAAATTGTCGTCATACTTTAAAACAGATACATTGATCTTCCATAAACATATTTATCTATAGATAAACAGTTGAGATATAATTATTTACTCATCACATATTATTGTCTTAATATTGTAAATTTTGTAAGCAATTCTATCGAAAAGTTCATAAGTTTTGCTTAGGAGATAGCTTTCCATTGTAATATCAGTACAATATGTAAAACTGCTTTTAGACTTTTACCGTTTGTCATCACAAAATTTTTGCTTTCCCCTTTTTGACCTATGACAGCACTTCAGAAAGAAACAGTTTGGAAACTAAGTCTAAGCTTAACACATTGTATTTTTGAAATGATTATTCAATCATATTTGAATTGTTGAGATTTTGTACGTTCCAATGTATTTCGTCATTGTCTTTTCCATGTAATCGTCAGTTCGAGTTCATTCATGAGCTCGAATGCCTGAAGATGCCGAAAGGCAAAACCTGGGTCTTAGTGACGAAATACATGGGAATGTACAACATCTCGACAGTTCAAATTTGATATTGAAGTTCCATCAGGCACCCTCAGTCGATATCTTAGATTAATTAATCGATTTATTCAATTTACTTATTACTTTTAAGGTGTTAACTGTCAATTCTTGGTGGAAAGACATTATATTTTAAAAAATAAAACACAATTTGTTTGTACTATTTCCACATATTTATAATGATCAGGACCGGTTTCGCTCATCACGAGCATTATCAACTGAGTTCAAGCATTAAGCATTATCAGTTGATAATGCTCGTGATGAGCGAAACCGGTCCTGATCATTATAAATATGTGGAAATAGTACAAACAAATTGTGTTTTATTTTTTAAAATATTCAATTTACAATAAGATATCATTTATAATTATAGCTAGTGGAATTTACCACCTAGTCGTCGAAGATATAGCCAATTTTCAGCGAAAATGAAGAAATAATACAGATTATAATACATACTGTGTCACTTCCAGTGAAAATTCAATCGACATTTTACATAATAATATTTTTATATTTTTAAATAGTGCATATCGCTTTATGTTCTATTATGTATGCCTGAATCATGAAAAGCGTGTGAAAGAATATAGGTATTTTGTATTCTCAGAAAAATAGCCGTGACTCTTTCAAAATATATCACCTGTATCTTTATTTCTGTGCCGTAAAATAATGAGGAAACCGGTAAGAGACTCAGGGTGTGAAAACGTCTATCCGAACAGTGTCACCGCTGTCTAATGATGCGACGGTTTATCGTAAAGATTTTCAATAAAAAAAAAAATTGGCAAACGCTCAATTGTCCTAATAGTGTGAAGAACACGCTGGTTTAGATATTACGTTCATGTCTGATGTTGGTCACCTTGGAGAATTAGAGTAATAATTTACCACTAATACTTAAGGTGAGTGTTGCGAAAACAATTTTCCGCCAGACTCATGAAACACTTTCAACGTGCATATCGTCTATTTCAGTATCGTTAGATATTGAATCAATATCACTGGTAATAAACGCTGTCTATCTACTGCGAACTTCATGAAAGACTAACCAGACTCTTTCAGAATTTCAGCAGCAACACGCTACCTTGCAGCGGGATGATCTGTGGATATGGTACTTAGCTTCTTTTGCCTTTCTGATGTAAAGTAATAATATACACGAAACGACAAAGCGATTCATATAATTTATTTCGGAAATATTTTTATTTAATTAATTCCAAATGCAATGTATGTATTTTGAAAATAGATATCGATCGAAATTTTCCCTCACTCAATTAACAAAGATCATACATACATGCATTTAAACCACTTTGAAATCTAAACTGGACTGTTTTATTGAAAAACACCTTTTTTATAATATGTAATTAAAGTTATCTCTATTTATTTCATTCCATCGGTTGTGTAACTAGATGTAACCCATGTTTCAGTTTTTTTAAAAGGCATATTCTGACAAATTACATAAAATTCAAGAATACTTATTAATATTTTAAAAATCATCAGTTGATAATGCTCGTGATGAGGGAAACTGGTGCTGATAATTATAAACATGTGGAAATAGTTCAAAAAATTGTGTTTTATTTTTTAAAATATAATGCCTTTCCACCAAGAATTGACAGTTAACTTAAAGTTGAAAGTGACTTACCATATTGTATTTGATTTAAAAAATGAAAATATTTTTATTTAGTTCAATCAAGCGGTTGGGTATTATTATTTTAGAGAAATATGATTTAACTTTCATTATTTTCAGGTGTATAACTTTACTTAGGTTACGTGAAAGTTAATAAAAATTATATCGAGACGGTGTTCAAAGGATTTGAACACTGCCTGCAATACTTCATAGGGATGAGATGGGAATTGTAAATAAAGACACGTCAGATTTTATATTTCGAATAAAAAACAATAATTCTAAACAATAAATAATTATATATTAGGAATCATTTGAAACCCTCAACCGACCTCCTTACAGGGCTCGGAATCGATCAAATAATAAATAAACAGTTTTTTTTATATTGCGACGTGACATCAACTAAGCCTTTTGGCCCACAGGCAACCAGTTGGTCACAAATCACGAACCGTTTCTGAAGAACCATTGCAATTCAAGTCGTGGCCAAAGTTTGGTTAATTTTTCATTATCAAGTTATAAATTATTTAACTTACTTAAATTACTATCATACGTACAGATAAACCTCGGCCATCGTAACCCTGGCGAGGGCGGATTCGTTATATCGCGATCGATTTGAAATTTTAAAAAAAAATCGGCACTTTCTTGTATTTAACACTTAAAATTGCCAGGAATTGCCATAGTGAGTAATGTAATAAATGAGACGCTAATGCATCGTTTGCATAGAATAAATGTATTACATACTAACAACATAAAATTATTGAAAAGGACCATTTTCTTCGCAATAAATTCATGGAGTTGTTAGAAGAAAACCATGAAGATTAAAAGGGAGTAAGTGCTGTAAAGCACAGTCGCATATGATTATTAGAGGTTTATCTTAAAATTTTACGAAGAAGCGCAGGCAAACCAAGCAGGGTATTTTAGATTCTTTTGTGCAACGCGAAGCAAAATGAATATTATGTTTCATCTTTCTGCAAAGTTATAATTATTTTATTTAAGCTTATTGATTAAGTGTGGTTCAATATTTTTTATTTACCAAAGCATAATAATGATATCTATTGCTACATTCTACAGGTATTCCCTGTTGATCGCGAAATTTCACTTATAGCGATCATGTCCAAAACGTATTCCCCGCAATCAACGGTTACGTGTAAATTGAAAACTTGTTTTTAATATAATATTTAACCATGTTCGTTCCCAATGTGATTCATGAAACTTCCAAAGATGCATATGTACGGATATTTTTAAGAGCCAATAGGGAAAGAACGATACTGCTAAGAGAGGACTTGTTGTAGTGTGAACTGATTGCTTTCCTAATGGCCCGTTTTTCAGAATAAGGGTGCAAGAGACACAACACAAGCAGCTATGAATTAGAATAAAAATACATAAATCGATGTTAATATAAATGTATGATAGTTCCCATTCGGCAGTCGAACCTGTAACAACGTAACCTAGTGGACGAAGCTGAAGCTGAGCATTGACTCAGCGGCTACTTCGTATGTCTTTTTAATGGAAACTGTTTTTGAAAGGTGCGCAATGGTTTTCAAAAATTTCTACTGAATTAATAAAGGTTACATTCTATCCGTTTATGATATTTTTTTCAATAAACACTATCGATTTTTAATATTGATATCTATGTTATAAAAATTAGTAACGCTAAAGAAATAATATTTCAATTAATATGTTGAGTCAAAGACATTTGCATTTTTTCTTACTAAATAATACTGTAAAGGTTTCTCTTTCGTTTTTTTTTTTTATTAATATTTCAACATGTTTAAATGATTATATTGTATAAATGATATTTGTGTGGGTGCTTAACTTATCGATAGCCCTATATAACAGTATATCAATTTTATTTTTACCGTGTGCATTATTTTACCTTTTTATGGAGAATCTCATTTTGTTTTTGTTTTATTCAATCGTATCGTTTTTACGCTATTGTCCAGTTAGCCCGTTATTACGCAGCAAGTAGTTTACGAATATTATTAAGAATTTACTATTAAGTTTTAAAATAAATATAATAAAGTATGTGGTTTATTTTATTATATTATGCACAGTAAAAACATACATTTTTGATTTTTTTTTGTTGAAGCATACTATACCGATTTCAAGCTTTAGTCACCATTTTTCTGGAAGAAATATTTTACTTGTCCTGTAGTCGGGTAGTCAACGCTCCTGGGAACACGTAGTTTTTGTTTGCAGTGGTCACGGGTTAGAATCAACGTACGACACGACACTTGAGAAAAATTAATTTTTAAAATTTTGTATAAATTTGTTGTTATGGATTTTTCTGATGATTGAATTTCCCCTTACTCGTTCAATTACTTAAAAACTAGTTCTTTCCTAGACGCGTGCTTATATGCTTACTCGAAAAAGAGAGGTTGACCGACTGAATAACAAAAGTATTACAAAAACATATTTATAACACATTTATACAAAATGAATTGCGACAAAGTTACCGCTGAATCAATCAATTAAAAAACAAATTTTTAGTTTGTATTGTTGTGATACCGTATGAATGCATGAAGAATCAAGGTTAGTGTATTATATTTCTGTTGTTTTCTTGCATACTGTACGATGATTTTGAGAAGAGTTAAAACCGGTCGTCAATCAGCGTGTGTAATAAGGCGTCACCCTTGTAGGGTAGTAAACGAGATGCGTACGCGAGGCTGCGTATGGCTTGGACCTACAACAGTTACGGGAGGCACGAGACAAAGCGGCGTTTACGTTTATGGTGCAACCACATGCCCAGAAAACGCACACGAGCCGCTAAACGAATGCGCAGGTTGCAAATAATACGACCAAACTAAAGGATTCAAGTCGGATGACGCTAGCAAAAAGCGGAATGCGTAACCTGTACAATGCCCAAGGTAAAATGCGAGACAGAAAATTTAGAAGGACGGTGTTGGTTCAAGGGATTTTCGCTTTCTTATTGACGTGAAATGAGTATCGTTTAAAACATTGGTGTCCAACGTTTTAACTCCCTTTGGCCACATTGATTGAGCAATAGTTTTGAGCCACAAATACAATATTAAATATAAATTATAAAGCTTCGTATGTTTGCATAGAGATTCTTTTTCAAAAAGAGAGCGACACAAAACAAAAAAGATATTTGACTCAGAATATCTGTTTCGATAGAAGTGGTTGCAATTAGTGAATTGTTCTTGAGTTGCTTGTCAGAAACTTTACTTCTTATTTTTTCTTTCTTTCTAGAAAACATTTTTTTACCATGTCCGCTTCCAATGTGAAGCATATAGATTTCTAATGGAGGTATTTAAACAAAAGTGTTTCCACGAAGACTGCTTGTTACACAGTTGTTCAACCTCTCATTTTCAAAGAGAGTAGGGATAGAAGGATAGGGCCAGTACAGGACTAGCGGTTCGGTCATCACCCTCATTACTCCCTGTTTTTAGCATTGGATGGGTGTAAGGGAGATTTTGGACAAAAATTCATGCCTATCAAAAAAATCCATAAATGGATTGTAAAATCAATTAAGCTGTCCGTACCGGGATTTGAGTCCGAGACATCTGTAACCGAAGCCAACGTTGTTGACCTCTGCACCACGGAGCCGACAATTGCTTACAAATAAAGCAGCTAGCAGGATATTTTCCTCTGTGAATATAGGTCTTATAAAATATGTTAAATGTTTGATTACATTATATATGTAGATTTCGAGGTGGATATGTAGATTTTGGCAACATAATTTTAGTGATGTGGAAGTCAATTTTCTTATGATTTTAACATGGTTTCTATTTGAAGATTATATTCAAACTTCTTCTTCGCGTTGGTTATATGAGACGCAAGTTGCAAGAGCTATCCGGCTGATCAATTCTTTGCATAGAAAACTGTAAAATACGATGCTAAAAATGTGCCAAAAAGATTCAAATTATAGCAAAAAGAATATAGTAATATTATTACTTTTTTGGATGCAACAGCAATAAATTCCCATATTCCCATACATATAAATGAATGTTTCTTTGTCCTCTATGCGTTCCTTTACCATTCATCCGATTTCGATGAAACTTTGGGGATTTGTTGTACGCACACCCTTGAAGGTTTTTGAAAATAAAAATTTAAATCAACAACATCTCGGAAAAGCCTTCTGATTTATTCGTGTACGCACACGGAAAAATAGTTTGTATCCAAAATAGTGGTATGCACGGGTCCGGGCTTGGCCGGCGGGCCTTTGCCCACTAGTAGTAAATAAAAAAAAATTGGCTCTACTTAACATTTGACCTGCTTGCTGCAGCTTGCGTCCGTATGCTTCTCAGGTATACATATTATTGTTGTATTTTTGAAAGCTAACAAACAAATCTTTTCTAATGTGAAATGCCAGTAATTGAGTATTTATATCACGCTATTATGCTTAATTAATGTTAAATAAAAATTATGGTAATAGTAAATAATTTTTTGAGGTAATATGGCCGAATATAATTATGTGAGAATAAATTCAATTATAAGAGTATTTTAAAATCTTAGCACGATTCTCGAATCAATTTTATGAGTATGCGTGCGAAATATTGACAACAATTATAATGCATCACGCATGATACTATACTTTAAGCTTCCATATATTATTATGACACATTATACAAATGTTTAATTGCATAATACTTTTAAATCAGTCATTTCACGTACTAGAAACATATATATGTATATGTACCAAATTTGATACAATATGAGAATTTTAAATGGAAAATTTGTCTTCCTAATACTGGTCGCTAAGCCAGTTTGAAAGTTCAACCGAATGCAAAATGCGCAGTTACTATTTATGTACACCAGACATGTCAGTATTATTGCTTTTAAATTAAATAAAAAATTCAGCATTCATAATCATTTGTTTGGGTTTTAATCGTATGAAATACATAATTTTTAAATTTGAAATTAAAAAATATATATTTGAAGCAAATAATTTTGTGCTTTTTTTCTATATTGAACATAGAAATACTTTTGATAGTTACAATATATAAAAACACTTGTCATGACAGATTAAATAAAGTTTTTGGCGAACGTTTTTGGTAAAATTGTTTTATATTAGAAAAACTTTTTTAAATGTGTTTCAATGTATTTGTTTTATTAACTATCCTAAAGATATAAATACACATTTTTTTTTCCTAATGCCTTTTGTAGACGCATATGACAGATGGAAATCTAGAATGAATTATGTACTCAAAAAATAGTACTGTTTTATACTTTAGTCAAACAAAAAATATTATTGGGGATTGATTTAAAATATTAGTTTACGATGTCATTTTATATTACATCTTTAACTGCTTTATAAATATCAACAATTCTAATAACTATGACGGTCTTTTATTAACACGCTTTTTACTTATTATCAATTGAATGGAATGGAAATACTGAAAAATGTAAATATGTCGGCGTTGCTGAAGTCTCAATTGGTCGTAATAAGTGCTTCGTGTCCTGGAGCTGTCGTTAATTGTAATGTCTTAAAGCATTAGCCCAAAAATGAACGAGGTTGCGTAAAAATTTCAGCTTCAAAAATGCGCTTCTGGCCTATCATCAGTGTGGTATGCTCTCAATTAAGAAAATATGTAAACCACTTACTAAATACATACAAATATTCATTTGATACAAGGTTAAAGTTTTTGTAACTTCTTCTTATAAGATGGTGATATGTATTACAAAAGAAACCTATTAAAAAGTGAAGACAATGAAAAGCGTAACATTAACGAGGAAGTTATCGTTATTATAAATTAAAATATTATTCAAATAAAAAGAAAATTTACGGTAGTTACCTCAAAATTCCAAGATAGGAAATCACGTTTCAGTAATTTTCAGCAACTATATTGGTTCATATTGTGTATTTTTTCTCTTTGTTACCCTTATATTATATTTTGTAATATTTAACCTTTTTTTATTTATTACCAGGCATATGATCTTTTACCAATAGGCAATCGACATTATTTTTAATAGTTTTTGGATATTCGTTTATAAATTATTTGATTACTTTATAGTACCTTGCTAAAGTAGATTGTTTCTTTTCATATTGATTATTCTCATATTGATACAACTCGTTATTCGTATATAATAGAACGAAAATAAAATAAATGAGTTGAAAAAAATTATTATATAGTCTTAATTATTATACAATGTATACACTCAAGACAGGATAACACAAGTACATGTAAAAGATATACCGAATTCATCATATAAACATCCTTATCAGTACCGTGGACTGCGAAAAGTCACTACTTTATTCAAAATGCTTTTGAAATATTACACTTCGGACCAAGTGTATCAATTATTTATAATTTTTTTCGTGATTCCTGGAAATAAGACAATAATTTTGGTGTTGATAAAATATATATATAGGATCAAACAATATGCAGCAAAACACATTTCAACCTTTCATATTTCTATCCAAGAAACGCTTAGGACAGATATCATCCAGTAAGTAGACAGATGTATAGGGTCTTTATATTGTTATGCATATATATTTGACACAAAACAAAGTAAACGGTCGCATGTAGAGAGAGGCGAGCGGCAAAATCGCTCACATTCTTCGGTAGCCCTTCATATGCATATTGGTTGAGGCATTCCCTATTTTACAGGACACGGCCCGCCCGCGGCACTCGGTCGCCACGAAACTTGCTACCAATAACTTGCCAATTGTATATTGTTTGGAAGTTTCAATAAAATTGAGGATTTCTTTTAATAAGCCTATGTATGAACAGTAATTTTGGCAGAAACAAAATTGCTGATCAACTTTTCAGAATTATTCAAAACTACAAACAATATAAAATAAAATGTTTTTTTTTTTAATATCAGGATTTGTAGTCATATCACTATTGCTTTCAAAAAGAAGTAAATAACCAATAAAATTGGTTTAATTGAAAACATATTTTTAAAACATACAAAAAGTGCGATATATTTTTTTCTTTTTTCTCTGGTCGAAAAACATTATTAGAAGTAATGAAAAATCTGAAAATCATATATATTCAAAAAAATGTTACTTAAAAAAGGGCCAGTTTCTTACAGCTTCCTTGTAAGCATTTTCAGGTAAAAACATGTATTATACATAGTTAATTCATCGTTTTTTTTCATAGTTTACGTTTTTTATAGTGAGTAAATTTTGTTACACCATTTCTTATATTTTACCATCGAGAGTATGTTTGTACTGAAAAGTCATACATCTTACTGTATGTTATTCCTCGCAGTAGTCTCATCCACAGTAGATTAACAACGAACTGAATTAGTAAATTGGAAAAAAAATATTTAAAAAAAAACCTTAATGGAATATTTTATGCGAGTGGACCAGGCTTGAAACCAGTCGCGATACCATCCAAAGTGAAACGTACACACCGCCAAAAGAATTCACATCCCCGCCTACCTATAAATTATCGGTCGCTGAACGAATTATCTGTATATTCTATTTACCTGCGAAATATCTGAACATATGCCTTTTAACCGAACTGTTATGCAGACACACAAATGATACTTGTTTAATGATTACCGGTTAAATTTGTTTTACTACTGTATTTCCTGGAATACCACCACTATGCTACTTGGTTTCTTGCACTTGCACTGATGAACGTACCATAAATAATGGAAGATATTCTATGATTTGAGATTAACTCGCTCTCCATAAAATGATATATTTTTTTAAGCCTTGTAATTTTCCCTAGATACACTAAGTCCGTATGAACAACGGCCCCAGCGATTCCAAAAACATTTGTATGGTTTTTAACAATTCTTCTCGTTCGTTATTCACATCTGTACATTCACACAGGGTATGATGAGCGTCCAGCATCCTACATTAGCGTTCACAACCGGACAGGCTTTCTTTATTATTTACTTCCTTCTTATCTTTCACTGACCACTGTTTTTCCATCCGTTCATTTTACACGGCAGTATCCGATGGCTTAGCGAACGTTATTTTCCTCAAACTTGAGTGTCTTAGGAACGACTGCTCAAAGTTTAGTGGCGTGCCCTTAAGTGTACAGAAAATTAATCCCTCTATATCAGGTTATGGCCCACGGGCCACATGTGGTTCAACGCGTATTTCTGTGCTTCCCGTTTATCGTTTTAAATTGTTAATAATAAGACAATCATTTCATTTTTTTTTGTTGAAATTCCTTTTTTCATTATGATAGATAATGTAATCCCGCCGTTCATTTTAAATTCATAATGTGGCCCTTCAGACAAAAAGTTTGCCAGGTCAGGTCTAGATAACTGTTAAAGGCTTTTATGAGTTGACGTCTACTCGCTCTCCGTGCGACCTACCAATTTTTTAAAGGCCGGACGGAAGTCACCATGTCAAGTTATGAATACGCTGATACAGAAATCAGAAGTCAAAACATCGGCTATCTCCATTCGCTACTTGAGGTTTGGATAGATATTGTAAGATCATAATCGACTAAATAAGAATTTCAATATCGAAAACCCATACGTCATGTTCCAATAACTGAGAGAATTTTTTATCTTATTTAAGAAAACGTCGACCGTGTAAAACGAGGATCGAGATCATGTGAAAAACGTAATTTTTATGTTTGGAAAAATTGATTTAAAACATGGGTCGAATAAGGAAGAAATATTAGATTTTCAACTGGAAAAATTGATAGATCTACCAGTAGAACACATACGTACTTGAAATAATTATTTTTATCAAAATATCGCCAAGAGCGTGTTCAGTGACTCAGTGACTCAAATATTGTATTTTAATTGTGAAATTGAGTGAGAAATAATTAAGGCGTCACTGGAAATGGTGTATCACATTCTTCCTTGCCTTTTCCACGGAATGCACTCACAATTTATGCTAGGCAAATCCGGTTACAAATACGCACCTGGACCAATAAGTTGCGTTACTTGTAGCGCGCTTCTGTACAAATTATCAACAATTTTCACATATGTGGTTGATTGCACTTTTGGTGGATAATGAATTTTCTTTCTTATCCATATATATTTTTGGTATTATTGTAACTTGACTTTATAAAACTTATAAATACTTGGTTCATTTTTACCCGGTTGTTATTTATTTACTATCATTATATTAAATTTATAATTGCAATTGTCCTCGCTGTACTAAACATAATATTTTGGTGTGATATTTTAAATAATAAAATATTTTAGAATTCTGTGGTTTTTAGTTATTGCAGTATTTGGTATTTTGATTTCAAATCGATTCACTAAATCACCTTAAAGTGTTATTGAAAACATTCATATTTTATCGCCTTGGCCAGACGAGAGAAAAGAAAATGGGACTTTCAAAATAAAAACAAATATATTTTGGAAACGTCCAATAAAAAACAATGTGACAATAACGTAACTGTAAAAGCTTTTTTATCCGTTCTGTCTACATATTTAGCAATAAAGAAATCACAATATGTGATTAATCAAAACAATCGTTTTTTTCTAAATCACTACTAATCTCGAATTTCGGATACAGTTTTTATAATTAAATAATGTTTGATTTTCCGATGCAAAGTCTGATCGATTGGACAGAACAATATATGCTAGTTTATTTTTTTATTTTCTATGAATGATTATAATTCAACCTCGATTGCTAAAAATTGCTTATGTGATAGGTGTCCATGAATATTGACTCAAGCTAGAATATTTTATTGCTTAAATAAAAATTGCAGATAAGTCTAGGTAAACCAATAATTGATACAAACAGACTTAAAAACAAAATAATAAAACACACCCCGCAAGAAAAGTGTCACAACTAAAATTTCAGTTTTGAGATATTAATGATTTAGTGAAATCGGTTTCAGTGTAACAACTATGAAAAGATGTCACAAAACATAATGGAACCGGTTTTTTCTTATGTTCGATATTAGTTTCACCTACAAAGACTCTCAAAACTGTCAAAGTGCAAAATGTGACACTATTCACGATTATGACGATGCCAAATCACCGCACAGCGATAGGATAACTTAAACTTTCTAGCGATGAGTCGACAAACTATAGAAATGATGTTTTTCTAGAAGTTAGATTTTCATATTTGAAATCTAGCTACATATTCAACTAAAAAATGGCGATTTTTGAATTGTGACATGGAAAGCATGTCAGAATGTCTTACGTATTGTATATTTTAACCGAAATTCAAACCCTTCTGTTTATCTCTAACGCATTTATATTTAAGTATCAAACAGTGAATTACAAATAATAATCTTATTTATTGAAATATTTTAATAATTTTTAACTAGATTTACATACACGGTTTTATATTTCCAATTATGAGCTAATGAAAGCACTTATTATTAAAAGGATGGCAATACTAAAGATTTTCAAATGTACGGTGTTTTATCTATCCTTAAATCGAATTTATATATTGACTTTTAATTTCTTAATGTAATTTTAAATAGAATAATTCATGCTGCAGAAATAAGTTATATCAACGAATTTTGCCATCTAGTAATTTATAGTATATTATAATCGTTGCCGGTAATACGTAACAGCGGTTTTAAATTGACTTAATACACCAAAATCGCACTAGAATTAATTGTATTGCAATCTATTATTTCGTCATGAATATCAATTATTGCTTCAAAAAGATATTGCCATTCTTCCAAGTAACATTTTTTTAAATCATTACAATATTATATCTATGATGAACGTACTTAGTATAACTCCGTATTTGGTCATTTTACGATGACCAAAAAAAACATTCCGAATAAAAGAACGCTTCAGTGGGATTAACAGTATACGTCGCAGATGCTCTACAAAAATTACAATAAATTTATGCGTCTATTAGACTGACTTATACCTGAAATAAATGTGATGTAATTACGAATCTTTTCTGGACTTAATATTAATAGTATAAGTTGGTTCATTAAATAAATATTTTTATATTTCTAGAAGTCGTTAATATTAATGAAGTTTGGTTATAATAAATGTCTAAACACTGCTGATATGAATAGTACAAATAATAACCTTAAGAAGACTAAAATGAATATTGATGAAAAAATGACTATATTTTAAGTTTGTTTTTGCTCTCCTGAAAAATCGTCTTTTTGAGCTTATACTCATAAGTTAGACCATCATAGATATTATATTGTGTTTCATTGAACATCCGCAGATTATATAAACGCGATAGGTATATCTCAAGCATAGTGTTAGTTGTTTAAGATATAGCTTTGCAAAATAATCGGCGACGAATAGATTCTATTATGTTAGCTGTAGATCTCGAATAAATTCTTTGAAGATTAGTCGAAGATTTATCATCGAAACGGTAGGAGCTAAAAGATTTTTTTCTTCCGAGACAATGTATCAGAACGGACGGTGTGACTCAGTGCGAACTGAGTGGACACCAAAACAAAAATAAGCCGGCGATCAAAAATCTCATATGTGTCACACGCGAAGTAGCATCAAGCACCCGTTGGTGATAATTCTTTTTAAAACGTTCCCGAGTAAACCGAGTGTTTCGCGACTTGAATAATTATTATCATTGTATACTCGTAGGACAGGGTTGCCAAAAGCAATTTAAATATCGTCACTGTACTCACAAAAATCGCATTCTTTCAATTAATTTATTATCGAATTTATTTAGCACAGTTTTATGCTTCAACTATGCAAGATTGAAATAAATTATTAATCTTTATTGATGTGATGATAAGATATAATATTCGCAATAGTCTATTTTTTCTTATTTATGTTACTTATGAGCAGACACCTATTTTATACATATTACGTTAAATAGCTTGCAACGTTTGCTAATTTTATTTGTAGCCTTGTCTCATGTTACACTGTTCTCTTATTATTCTATGTATTTCCGTATACTGATAATAATAGTATCTTTCTTCTATATGAGTTTTGGTAATCATCGTCTTTGTTTTGAAGATGCTTGAGACGATAATGAGTAAAGATCTTAAGCTTTTGTCAAAATAGTGGCGACGTTTTATGAAGAAATAATCTGACCATCTTCAAGTTTTTCTCAACTTATGAACAAACGGCATAGATAAAAAAATGTTATTTAAGCTTCAACCGGATCATAAAAAGTCAAAGAGAAACTTTGAGGAAAAAAATACTTGATTTATATAAATAATGATATTTTTTTATCAAAATTACTGTAATTATTCGATCTACAAAAGGTCATTTTCGTCAAATTACAATAAAATCAAATATATAGATGTTCAGCAAATAAAATATTAAGCCAATTTTGATGTATAATAATCTTTTAGAGAAATCTAAGTTTAAAGTTACTTTGATACTGCTAACTGTCATTTTTTTATGTAAAAGCAACGTTTTTATAAAATAAAAAGTTGTATCATTTGATTAGCAAAATTATCTGTACGAAATCGGTTCCCGATCATAATATAAAATTGTGAATGTGAAAAATATTGAACTAATGCATTTTTGGCTGCACTTTTTCCCCGAATCGAGACTACTTTTTTTAATAAATGATTACCTGATTTAACTTCGCGTTGCATATGCTTCTTTTGATCTTTATTAATTACTGCGTGTGTTTTTCATGTCACGACGTGTTCAATTATATATTTCAGGTGATTTTTCTACATTTATTACGATTTTTTTTTAACTTTGGCAGATCTTAGACGTGCATTCTTTTAAAAATAAAATGTGGTCACTCGGCTAAAGATACCCCAGACGACATTGAACTATATAATTTAATATTCCCAAATAGTCTCCGCTCGCCAGTGCAATAATTTTGAAACGTGCGAGCGTAAACAAAAAAATGCACAGAACACTAGATAGTCTAAAAATTCCGGCGAAAGCCGTCAGATTTATTAAATTGTGGTAAAATTGTGCGAATGTCCCACATTATGAGAAGTCACGGCGGTATTTTTAGCGCACTTTTTCATTTGAATACGAGAGGCTGAAGTAGTAACCGGTGATAAATTAAGCGGACTCTATTGGCAGCCGAGCGGTGTGCGATTCTGTGTGGTTTGTCGGAGTAGCGTCGCGTCGCCCGCCTGTCTGCGATACCGCTTTGCCCTCGCACAGACTATCGGGCATTTAACAGAACTTATGATCCACCGTCATTGGTCATTACAATACGTTATTATAAACATGCATGCATCTCAACATATCTCACACAATCTTACTTTTATTTGTTCGAGTGTTAACAGTTTCTAACAAAGATTTGGAGTAGTATAATAATCTATCGACTCCCGACTCGAGCTCCGATTGCAATTTTAGCAATTTAAACAAAGTGGGTTTTAATCGAATGAGTTTTATAAATACACCAATAAAAATCTACCTTTAAAATATAAATTACTTTGCCTTCCATGATTTAATGAAAAACTAAATAATTAAATTACTTATTTCTCATTAAAGAAAGAAATAACCGACATCTCTCGGTTAGTGGTAATTTTCAATTGATTCTCGAGCATCTTTTGTTATCGGCTAGTAGTAGCATAATGCTTAACTGCTCAAAATGTTTATCTTATTAAACCTGCAATTGAGAGGTATTTGTTATGTTAGTTACACTGCAAAAAATGTTTTTCTTAATAGTATTATAATTTCATTTTTTCACATTTGTAACTAAATTCAACTCTTGTATGAAATTGATACGCTGTACTGGGTAAAATTTAAAATTACACAAGAAAAACGTACCCGAATGTTTAATTTTTCATTTTATCGAAAAACGTCGAGTTAAATGAGATAATTGCATAATAATATAATAGAATAAAGTTAACGTATGGAATGCAACTTCAGCTTCTCTTGCTTAGACAAAAAACAATAATCATACTTACTTACATTATTATATGCAAATAATATGCCTCGGGATTTACATTATCAGTACATGCTACCTGCATTCCGCAATAGCCTTCGTGACTTACTTGATCTCGTATCGGTAGCAATTTGGTAGAATCATAAGTGTTATTCTTCATTAAACAATCATCATTTCTGAACGATGTTTTTGAAGGAATTCAGAAAAACATGAGAATAGCTTACAGCATTCATAGATGTTTATTCATGTTTGTCTGTATCAAATCTGCTACATTTTAAAGATATGCTAAAAAGCACACTATTAAAAGACTATGTTGAATATTATAATTTTATATTGTGTCCGATTTATGAATAAGAAAGAAATAGTTAGAAAAAATGCTTGCATTAGTACATCAAGTGTAATAGAGAACAACTGAGTATTGTATGATTTCGATCGGTGTAAGAATTAAATACTTGTTTAATAAAATAGAGCAGATATGGAAATCGAATACAGTAAATGCTTTTGAAAGGAGTGACAAAAAGAATGGTCACGGAAGGAAAATGAAAATGTTCGTTGACGAAAAACAAAATGACTTAAGTACAACATTGTTTACTTTGTATGCTTGTAAACTCAATGAGAATTTTTAGTGTTCCTCGATATAAACCCGAGAAGGAAAAAAACACAAAAGCTCATTCCCAAGATTTTAAATGTAAAATGATTGTTTTAGTTTTGATATTGACCTTGCCGTGACTTACCTAGTTCCAAATTTGGATTATTGAGATTTTGTACACTTCACACTCAGTTCGAGTCCATTCGTGTGCTCGAATGCCTGAAGATGCCGAAAGGCGAAACCCGGGTCGTTAGTGACAAAATACATGGAAGTGTACAAAATCTCAATAATCCAAATTTGATATTGAAATTCCATCAAGCACCCTCAGTCGATGTCTTAAATTACTTAGTTCCATCTGTTGACCCATATGAAAAAGTTGATATTTATAAAACGTATGTGACACATGATGTGATGAATAGGTTGAAACATATTTACAATATTTAACTGAACATTCCATAGACGCCGAAGGATAAAGAATCTTAAGCTCAACATTATCGACAGAATATCGAAATTTATTTTAGTAAACTTAAAGGCTGCTTAATGATTTTTTACTGTGGCTATTAATTTGATTGATGTAAACACGTGAGAACGGCAATACGAACGAATGGAGTTTTCCTATCATAAAGAAAAAGGAGCGTCGCAACGCGTGGCGTCGATAAGGCCGCGACGTCCGACTAGCCGCTAGCCATCGGACCACTATAATATTCTCTAATAATAAGTTCAGAGTTCAACAACCTCCATCGTTAAATTATGTAAAATTTCGTCACTCTCCAGCTGAAGGAAACATATGAGTAGTGCAATATATCGTGAATTTCACACATTGCACGCGTGTCCCAATTAAAATAATAAAGGATACAAGATGTGCACGTGTGGCTTATATTTTTTTCTACATGTCTTTAACGATTATTCTAGACGTACGTTTTATTCATTCACTATTTATGTACAAAAGAGGTAGCGGAAATTCTCTAAGAATACGAACATATTCATAATATTTCGATCTCTTTACAGTTGCACATAACATATATCTATGCAATACACTAAGCCCACTCATTTAAAATAACTGAGGGACATAATTCAGGGTTTTAGTGTCATAAGAGCGACACTAAAAAGAATGCAAAATAGTTTTTATTGTTACGAAACGGTAATTTCTCATTTTAAACGCGAAAAAATATTGATAATAACGTAAATTACTTTAATTGTATTTTAGTTCAGTTAATTTACAAAAAAAAGTATTAATTAAAGAAAGACATTCGTTCTTTTACTACTACAATAACCCTATTATCTTCTTCGTTATACGTACGAGTTCTATATAGATACATATCTTTATATGACTAATAGACTTGCGTTTTTTTTTATGAAAATGTTATTTTTTAACTCAAAAAAATCCATTTTTGTAGTTTCACCCTTGTGCTCTTATATCCTAGAGTTTATCGGAAAGCATCTGTTCTTGTGTATTCCCGAAAAATATGTTAAGCTCCTTATATGAACGAATACGTTTCAGGTGTTTTACTTGTTGAGTAAAAATAATGAATTTCAATCCAATCAATACAATTTGCATTATAGAAATTAACTTATCAAAAGTCGATGGCAGAGTCTTTTACAAGATAAAACAATAACTATCATTCGCAGTATCTACAGAAGTTATTTTTGTGTTAGTACTTGGATATAGTATTTTATACTATTATAAAATCGCAGAAGTGGAGTAGCAAATCTAAACCAGTAGACTTTTAGGCGATTATACAAACCTGTTTTTTCTGGTTATTTTTTGGTTTTTTGAATTAAAATTAATTTTTAGTATGTGAAATAGTGAAAATATGTGTGCCTTTTTTAATGTCACCAGTATATAGATATACCAAAATATTGAATGTTATCTTCATTGTTCATTTTCTCAAGTTTGATTATATTTTACGCAAAAAATGTATTAACAAAATTTTCAATACACGCTTGAAGAATGATCTTTCTTAGAACTACTAAAATAATTCCGGCTATATCTAAACAAGTTACTACAAGTAAAAATTATTTTAAGATTCAGCGGTCCACCACAATGAAGATTTTTTTGCGACAGTATACTTGTAACGAATATCGTCATGGTATGCAACATAAAATTAAAATGGCGTCATGATCAGAATTAAAGAA
Organism: Himalopsyche phryganea; assembly: GCA_022494535.1. Classification (NCBI taxonomy): domain Eukaryota; kingdom Metazoa; phylum Arthropoda; class Insecta; order Trichoptera; family Rhyacophilidae; genus Himalopsyche; species Himalopsyche phryganea. The sequence continues at coordinate 347,210 of JAGVSL010000046.1, forward strand.
GATAGTTTTATTTTAGGTTTGCAGGTGCATCTCTAGTAGGAAATAGAGTTTAAATTATATATTTGGTGAACTTACTTACGACATAGTTTCGACATTCATAATATTCGAGTCTAATTGGATTGAATAACCAAAATGTGCCTAGAGATAAAACTCGATCACAAACACAGCAAAACATATTATCTCAAACGCCATGAAGAGAAACATTGTTTCACGAAGAAAATATCGTGTCAATTCTAATGTCATCAATAAAATATGCATTTCACGAATGGACCAGTTCGAGTCCATTCGTGCGCTCGAATGCCTGAAGATGCCGAAAGGCGAAACCCGGGTCGTTAGTGACAAAATATATGGAAGTGTACAAAATCTCAATAATCCAAACTTTCTATAAGATCAATGCGACATCAATGATGCATTTATTGAGATTAACAAATGTATTACAGTTTGATATTTAAAACCATGTTTGTAATATTAAATATTGCTCTATTCTTAGTCATATTTTTCCCTATATGGATCGAAATCAGGCAGTAATAATAGTATAAATACAATAAAATGCTTCATGTTGCCAATTAATTTAATTTTTATGTACAAGACTAATTTAAAATTTCATCAAATAATAAATAGGTGGTAATAAAATATTGAAGATCTCTTCCATTTCGCATTCTGTCTCGCGTAATAAAGTAATAATTCATTTTTTTATGTTTCATTGGTGATTGAGCTGTGGTTATTATTAAAACATCAGTTTTATTTATTCTGAGAGCTCAGCAGTAAAATTCAAATTGTACGACTATTTCGTCAGATAATTAATAAATTCAAAATACTACGTTTGTTAAGATCTAGGAGATTTCATCAATCAAATAGTGTTAGTAAGATTAGAATCATTTATCTTTCGTCAACTGTCAATCCTCAGTGGAACTACATTAGATAGATAAAATAACACAAATTTCTAAAAATATATATAAACAATAATGGTTTTACTAAGCGAGTGAGTATTTATCAATTGAATTAGAAAAATAATGTGGTTCTGGATAGTTTTAAGTGCGTCACTTGTGGAAATAAAGCAGCTGCAACCAAAAATGTTACGGATACATTTAAGCACATAAGAATGAGCTTTTTAAATCTTATATTGTAGCTGTCAAACGTCGATCACAATATTATCACAAAGCGGATCCTCTGCTTTTAATTAATAAAACACAGAAATTAATGTTGTTAACATAATTTTCATATTTGTATTTTAATTTTTATTTTTATTAAACAAAGAGATAGCATAAGGTTATGGCTGCATGAATTGTGTTATATACACGTCAACTGTTTCTAACAATAAAAAACTCACATAATTCAGTATTGCAATATGTGAATATTATTAGGCTTAATTTGTTTATTTAACAAATTTTCTTACTTAGTTAAAAATAAACTTTTTATCATCGTTATACTCATGTCGTATATGAATATTTTTGTTTTTAATTAATAATGAAATCAATATTTATGTCAATACCATAAAAAATTTTAAGATTACTTTGCTTGCTTACTGAAAAATTTCATCATCGTCTAAGTAAACCTATAATTTTTATAAATTTAAAAAAAAGTTTTATTTGAATTATATTTTATATATTATAATCTGTTAGTATTTTTTACCAGTAGGAACTTACTATAGGTAGTGTGTCCCCAACTGTTCATTGGAGACCGTTTTAGACCAACCGAATGGATGTTTTGACTGTGAGACATAAAGATGAAGAAAGGGGGTACAGAAAAGTTCAACTAAAAATTACGCAGGACAGAAATATCATCGTATTGTATTAAGATATAAAATTTCAAGCTTTAGTTAATACAAAAAGTCTTTTTTAGGACGTAACAAATAATTTTGGCCATTGGGAATAGTGTCTCTCAAATATAGTAGAACGTCACAATACACGTATGAAAGATCTGTTTGCAAAAAGTCTTCTTATGCTTTCAAAATGTTCATCAATATAAATGTATGTATATGAATTTAACGATAAATGAATGGTAATAACTTAAAGTAAAAATGTATCTTTTACTAGGTTTAAATAACAAACTATTTAGTTCTACAAATTTTTATCAGGTAGTTGATAGGTATTTCGGCTTTACGCTATGTTTGAATACGTGTGATGACATGATATTGTCTATCTCTTCTAAACAGTATATATATCTAAGCAAAAATAAATTTAAGTATAGCTCTGACGATGGCGTAAAACCGAAATAGCTATCAACTACCTGATAAAAATTTGTAGAACTAAATACTTTGTTAGTTGATCCTATTATAATGGAGTTCTACCAAGTAAATGCCAATTCAATCAATAATGTATCTTTTAAATAAAATATGATTTTTTAATGCATCATAATATTATGAATTAAATAAATATATCATGTTTGGAAACAGACTAATATTTTCACACCATATTACAATACGTTACTTATAGTTATACTTCTATTTCTCATCTTTTTCAGTGAGGTTGAGTTTTTTTGCACTATTATCCCGATTCCGATAGTAGATAAAAAAAAGTAGTCACGTTTTAAGCAGTAGCACATAGCAATTCAGTGAAAACGTGTCAGAAAAAAGTACTTACAAAATTATCGATTTTATACAATACAATATTATGCATAATATGTAATAAATCTACACGCACAGCGGATAAAGTAGTAACGCACTATTTGTCATTCTTCAGGAGAGTAAAATGAGGTTTGAAAAATTCCCTATTTAAAATAAATGGCTTCTGGATTTTCATAAATTAATAAAAACCTTAATAAAAATCAATAATTTTAGTGAATAACATTTATCTTTGCTCTCTCACAAAGTATCCAAAAGTGAGTTACGGTTTTCTTTTCTGATCATGTTGATATTATGTTTTCATAACGATGAATAGTTTTTTCCCCACAAATTTTGATATGAGATATGACGCGATATAAAGCGAATAGATTATTTATGTTAGTAGGAAGAAATAAAACATGCTAGTGTGTACGTCGATGTCTTTTTGTCTAATTAAAATCCACAGCATTATTAACCCTTTATTCTCAATTGCATATTAAAGGAGGATGTTTGATAATGATTAGAAATCATCGATACAACGGTAGAAAAAAAAAATATTCTTTTTAGTGGGGACTGGAGATCGTAGAGAGCTCTCTATGGTCATTGGTTTGATGAAAAATTTTGCGATAATAATAAATAATTTTAAATTAGTAGATTTTGTTATCCCTGACATGAAGAAGAAATGACGGTGTACTAACTAACTGTGAGACGAGAACCGACTGCCACGGAAAGAAAAATACACCTCTTGGCAAAGTTCCACCGAGGCGGTGCGCTCACTTGATGAATCATCTGGTACTAGACGGGACACTTCGCACACAACATTTTATTCTGCTATCCATACTTTCGGCTATAGTATCGATAAAAAGAAAAACTTTATACAGGTCGATCGCTATGTAATAATTCAGCGCTATTGCCTCGGCCTCTGTTGTCTAGTGCTTTACCTTAGCGATAAGACGGGTCTGTGTTGAAGCCCAGGCAAGGTTATTATTGATTTTTCAATCATACATGTAAGACCGTGGACATTGGTCATTGTAATGTATTTTTTCCTCGGTTTGATTTCGAGTGACTTCGAAAAAGTATTATCAAATTGATCGCATGTTATTTAAAAAAAATTAAATATATGGCGCGTCAGCTATTATTAACTGTAATGTCAAATACAAAAAATATACATATCAAAATCTTAATGAAGAGGTTATTCTGTTAACATTTTCGTGTGCGCCGTTGTATATCACACCACTTATTTTAGTTTTTAAAGATAAGTTCTTTTTCATATTTATAAAATTTCAGTTTATAGAAAAAGCTTCGTCATCATTTGAGTATGGATATTGATTGCAACGAAATGAGCTGAAAACTAAAAACTAAAAACAAATGAAAAATGTATTTATGATTTAAATGGTATGTTATATTCTATTTGTGTGCCATCAATAATTAACTAATTAACTAAGTTTAATTTTGTTTTCATGTACCTAATATTTTATTACCAAACAGTGTCCCATATCGAGTCATGTCTGCTCCCATCGGACAGTTAGACGCACGTAATATTTTATAAATAATTAAAAATTCTTTGGTACCTTTCTTTTGTAAAATTTTCAAACTCAAAAATATTTACGAAGAACAAAATATTTAGATTATTTCATTGCATTTCAAAACAGTTACTTTCGTAAGACACACGGTTAAAAATAATTTTACAAGTTTAATTTATTCCCAATTATTATTCACAGAAACTTGTACTTTTGAATATTAAAACGTTTTCTCATAAACGGATGAGCCAGTAAACGACATTTGATTTCCAGAATGTACGTGATTTATTTTCTTAATTCAATATTTGTATTTTTCTTCTGATTTCCAAGAACCTTGTCTATATAAACGATTTGTCGAGCGTCAACCTTCGGAAAATATGCGATACGGTTGAACAATATTAAATTATATAAAATTACTTAGCGTAAATCAAATCAGTTACTCATACTATGGAAACAAACGTAATATAATATTTAATTATAAATAATATTGTAATTCTAAAATTCAATTTTTGATCCTATCTTTCCCAAGTAGCGTAACTAAGATTTCAATGAACCAATACGAACGTTGCCAAGGGCTACTGTAAAAAAATGGTTAATATATTTAAACTTCTATTGAGATTTAAATAAATGTTTTATTGTCCATATTTAACTAATAGTGAAATTTGTCGATGTCTTAAATTAAATTTTAATGTTTACTTTAAAAATTCTGTTCTAAAATACGACAACATGTTTTTAACAACAATCCTTAAATTAGTTTGTTTCGAGAATCTTTCAAATACATTCTAATACAAGCACAATTCTTCGGGTCACTTTTGATTGAATGACAATCTTTGATTGATTATTTTTAAATCATTCAAGTTAAAAAAATGTATCGTAATAAATACAACTTTCCTGCGCTTATTATATATTGAAAACGAAAAGCTTAGATTTCATATAAATAATTAAAAAAGCCTTCAAATTAATGGAAATCAATCAATAGTATATTATACCATTTAGATTTGCTCTACTGTAATTACTGCTTTATTCGTTGTGGTTTCGGGATCAGTTGTAGGATTTTTTTAGACAAATATTTACTTCGGTTGTTAACTATAAGCCTAATTATTAATCTTTGGTCGAATGCAATCAGAGTTGATATATCAAAATGTCTATCAAACAAAGCTTTCAGGCCAGGTGCGTAAAAATATGTGAGAATTTCTAGTTGAGTTTAATTCTGTGACCTAGACTTCAAGTGACAATTTATTCCCCTCTCTGTGAGTAGCTTTGACCTAGCATGTCTTTGGGAAGTTTTCCTATTGGGGTTATTAACTTTGTCAGGGTTGAAGTTATTATGAAAAAATTACATAACTCTTTAGTTCAAAGTTTCTTAACATTTATAATCTGTGGGTCCTTTATTATTTTCGTATTTTTTATGGTCCTAATATTCACAATATCGCTTAGCGCGAACGAAGAGAAGATAAATCAAGGAAACGTAACGCTATATTATTATAGGGTAAAAATAGAAAAGTGTTTATTTCTACAATAATCTTATCGGCCTGCTGATAAATATTTTGGTTTCGTCAGAACTATATTAGCGATAAGCTTGATACTGTTAGTTTCTCATTCCTATTCCTATCCTTATATCCTTACTATTGTTTGAAAAAAAAAACTAAGAGATTGTTAGTAAAAATTACGCCTTCGTAGTGCGGTGTTCAATATCATTGGCTTCAAAGACATCGATGTTTGTGATGTCTAAAATTTCCTTCCATCCATCCGATCCTAAAAATGTGGCATAGCGAGAGCGATTAGCCAACCATTATTCCTGTCCTAGCCCTTTCATTCTATGCCTACTTCGTTGAAAAATAAAAAAATAAAAGAATTTGTACAAATGAGTAACATGCAGTTCTTGTAGAAAAATTTCTGTTGAGATACCCCATTAAGAGCCCATATACTCCACATTGGGTGCGGCCATGGTTTTAAAAAAGTCAAAACATTTTCCGTTATGAGTCCATGTTCGCCATATAAGAAGCAGTATATATATATGTGATTGAAAATGACCATGCTGAAATCCGATTTACTATATATGTTTGGTTTCTGTTTCAGTAAGCAGACCAACCGGAGTAGTAGGGTTGAAGGACGTGAGGGCGCACATTGGAGCCAATGTATCTCTCTTATGCAAATTGCGAGGGCGGCCACCGCCGAAAATCGCGTGGTTCAAAGATAAACAACCGCTCAGTCTGCAATCTCTACGGATACAGCCGCATACCAAAAGGTACACTATAATTTTATTTTTCTTCCTAGTTTTGTCATTTTTTTCAGATACAGATTAGTGCGTGGTAAATAGCGCCTTAGACTGTTATACAAAGAAATTAACGTTGGAGCACTCAGTATTGCAAACCTGGGGTAAAAATTGGATGAAAATAATAATTGAACGGTCATCTGGAAATGGTTGTGACCAATAAAATAGTCTATGTTGACTTTTTAACAGAAAATCATTTCACTGGAGCGTTTTTGAACGTTTTTCACTTTTATAGCTAAAACTGTCCGTAAGCTCCAGTGAAACGATTTTTCGTTCAAATGTCAGCTAAAACCATTTTGCTGGTTACAAGCTTTCTGTCATGCATTGCATCTATTGGCACCAAATTGTCAAAAAATAAATACTACCATTTGTAATTATATTCTTTAAATGACTGGCGTAAGCCCTCCGTTATCCACTGAAGTTAGTAAGTTGGTTAACGATTAGACGGTTTTCACTTGAAGTCACGGATGCTTAAAAAATAATATTTATTTCTAAACCAATACATTTTACAATTCTGGCAGTTTAGCTTCGTTCTTGAATTATTTAAAAAAAATTCTATTTTAAATAGTGATGACAATGAATCTTTAGCGTCTCTTAATAACAATATTTCTCTCGTTTCAATGGTTGTTATTAGTGAATATTTGTTATTAAAGTATCTATAAGTGAAATTTAAAACGTTAAATACATACACAAAAATCAATGAACTCGAAAAATCGTTCTTGAATTTTTATGAAATACTAGTAAGTACCCGTCATTCGTACTCAAAGAGAGGAAGCGTTTGTGTTTTAATTCTGTTTTTATTGAAGTGCTTTTGGATTTGAAGCCCAGATTTATTTTTCTCAGCCCGAAAAAATTCCGATTTATTTTTTAATATAGTTATTTGTTTTTACTTTTTACACAATATAAAATGGTATTGTTTCCATATGTCCAACGATATCCATAGATTCCATAGCACATGTGAAATAAATTATTTAAGTAAAACTATTGCCTTATGGCTGACTCATGACCCAAACATAGTACGAAATGTTTTTTGTTAATTTGAATTCCTTACCCGGGCCCAGCCCGACCCCAAATCTGAATTGTCTTTACCCACCCTAGTCCGGCCCACGGGCCTGGCCGGGTAAAGGTCCGCTGGCCAAGCTCAGGCCCGTGCATACCTCTATTTTGGATATACAACATTTTTTCCGTCTGGTTCAGAGATGTCACTAGTTGTACGTATTTGATTATTTTTTTAGGTTTTAGATTTTAAATTTTTTTCTTCAGAAACCTTCATGGGTGTGTGCACAACAACTCACCAAAGTTTGATCGAAATCAAATGAATGTTAAAGGAATGCATAGATGAAAAACAAACAAACAAACAAGTCTTCGTTTTTATATATATAGATGCATTATATTTTAAACAACAATAATTGACACATTATGTTTGTTGAGTACACAATGTAATAGATACCCTGTAGCCGGTGCCAATTTTTTGGTTATGTCGCCAGTAGTCTTGTAGCGCTATCTATTATAAATATTATGAGGCATAAAAAGTGGCGCTAGTGTTTACTGACCTCGTCAAAAATATGAAATTTAATTTTCTCGGGAAATGCATTCGAAAAGCAGAGCGCGCCAAAAACGAACTGTGCCAAAAATCATACTGGCGCCAACGTTTTACAAACAATGTTTTTTGATAAAGACCAGTTATCAGATTTTGGATAGTGAAAACAATTGTTTTATACTTGTTTGATTTGTAGCAGAAGATACACAAAGAGAGTGCTAGAATTGTGTACCGGTGGGCAAATGGGTAAAAGAGGGCGTGGGTCTAGACTGGTCAAAAGTCAAGTTTGGGAATCAATAAAATGTTTTGCTGTTTATTTGTTTAATAGTCTTTTTACTATGTAGGATTAAGTCAAGTGGAATGCATTAAATGAATAAAAGCTGCCGATAAAATTTGAAAACATATTAATTTAACGGCAGATACATAGCAAAACAAATATCGGAAATGGTTCAATATTGAAGACATTCTTTGACCCCAAATGAGTAAAAAAAACCCTATTCAGAAATTAATTATTAAAAAAAGACTAAGAAAGAGTGATTTAATTGATTCGTTTTTTAATATGATTTAAAATCATTTGTTTTTTTCCAAAACATGTGAATCAAAATATAAATAACATTATTGTAATATTAATCGTCCAGTTTATTAGTTAGAAAACTCCAAATAAATTACATTTTAGTTAAATATGCAGTTATAAATCTCATTCAGTAATAATCTGCAAGGAATAGCCTTCTACAGAATTAAGCAAAATGTTGATACTTCTGGGGCAGTAAATAAAATATTTCTAAATATCCTTCTACCGACTATACTAGGAAAGTATCCATTTGTTTAACACCTGTTTATAAAATATATAAAATTCAGGAACAAATCAATAATATTTTATTTATGATGCCCAATTTGTTACATAAATAGATTCACGTTGCAAATAGATGCATACAGAATAATGGAAAATAATTCAACCAATATAAAGAGTTTGTAATTTATATGTTGTAATTTTCTAAACAAATAAAGCAATTAAAAAAGAAATCAGTGGTACAGAAAAAATATTCATAATGTGAGTCACGGTTCGTAGAGACAATCGTAATACTAAAGTTTCAACGAATGAAGATGAGCTACACTGTGTGTAATAAGACGAAGAAGCTGGAGTACACATTCAATTTGAGATTGGTTCTTCTTAGATTCATCTTATTGGGTTTTCGTTCGTTGGTAATCCTTCTAGATATCTCACTCTTTCAAGCAGACACTATGAAACCTCTCATCCAATTACCTTTGCGTATTTATTAATCACACCTATATGCATTCGGTAACACTTACACTTACTTACCTATAAATATTTGAAAAATAAATTAACTGCAGAACAGAATGATCATTTTGTTTATTATAAATCTTTAGCAATAATGGGGTTTGTTTCAACTGCTTGTAGATCAGTATTCAACCTGTCTTTTCGGAGAGATTAAGGACAGAATAATGGAGCTAGATATAAATTAGTAGTAAGTTAGTCGCTCTGTATACAACCCGGTTTCAGGATCAGATAGGGGGTGGGTTGGGATGTATAAAAACATCACAGATGACCATGCCATAATATACATATTATTAAATTGATTATATGTAATGTTTACATAACTAATTCCACAATCCCCCAGCAGAGTGGACGAGGCCCCAACAACGTTGACTACATTGCCACAGCACCGACAAAGTACCCTTCGCTATTTTTGAAATTGCACATTTTTTCTAGGAATCCTTTTTTTAGCTACCGTTTACACTACAGATATCAAGTTAAGCGGCAATATTTTTCTTTAAACAATAATTATTATGTTTAAAAACAGAACACAAAATAATTTTCCGTCTATTTTTTATTCTATTATTGCAACAATGAAAAAAATGATTAAAGATGTTATTTTGTACGCGAGTAAGTTTTTCATATTTGAAAATCATCCAGAAGCTGTATAGATCATCTTGCATGGAGAGTATTCTAATCTTACTCGCGAATATTATTATTTGTCTTTGGTTCAGAGATCGGATCCACAAAGAGCTATCTCACTCTATAAAATATATAAATTTAATTTGAGGATCGTTCGATCATTTCAAAATGTTCCAAATTCACGGACATCTGCTTAGCGTTGCCTATCGTAAACTCAGAAGTTCCCAACCGAACCATGGTTGGAATAGAGACGATACGTATTTAGAAAAGTTCAGAAGGAATGCCTACGGCTTAAATATTTTCGTTTCTATTACGAACAACAAGACGGTAAAATGAGAGTCGTGCGTAATCCATTTGATTTAAGAATTTACCTTAGTAAAAGAAAGTCCTTAGTAAATAAAAATTAAAAACAATTCCACTGCATTCAAGTTTAAATATAATAGAATAAATGTTCCAACTAACGATTCCGAATGTAATTGAAGTATAACGAGATTATTTAAGCTTAAATTACAATATTGATTTTGTTTGATATGTAATAACAATATTGATTTACCAATTGATTTAAATATGTTTAATTGGTAATATGTTTACAGATTCTCAAATTATGTTTGTTGTTAAGCCTTTTCATTGACATTATAAATAAATTTCAAAATTATGCAAATGAAAACTGTGTGCCAAAGAAACATTCTTTTTTTTTGTTGTATATTATACTTTCATAATGATAAAATAAAAATATTAAAACACAAAGAAGTTCTTTTTTAAAATACAAAGAAGTTCTTTCAGTTTTCATAGCAATTGAGATACACTACTTTGAATCAGCCATGTTTAAAGTTACTTGTGCTGGAGAAATTAATGTAAAATTATTTATTCAAATTATCGGTAAGTTGCCAACTTTTTTAAATCAAATATCTTGTTTGTATCATATAACCCTATTATGGTGATAAATCTATAATATAAAGGATATTTGATTACAAATAATTGCAGTATTTCAACGTGCCCCCTGCAAGTATTGTTCTCATAAAACAACGATTTTCCCAATAAAATGAATATATTCACATTTTTTTAACAGTCAAATCCGTTAAACGTTTTGGGAAATGCTGTGATTTAAAGTAAATATTCGTATACAACGTGTATAAATATTTGTTTTAATTTAAATCTCAAATATTTTTCTTTTCACTTATAAGTTGAATCTCCAACGAGAACGTGAACTAAGCTAACTTAGAACACATCGTCTTTGTCATAGTTACGTCTCCACCGCGAGCGAAAAGATTGTATGATGTTTTCACATTGTTTAGCTCATACCTCTTAGCTCGCGGTGGAGATTCGGTTGGTGGTTGTAAACCGTCAATTCTTGGTGCGTAAGCATTTTTTAAGTAGTCGCAATAACATTGAAAGTGAATTAAACGAGAAAAGAAACTGAGTAATCTTCGCAAAAAAATTTTAAAATAAAAAACAATATTGTTCCTTTTTTCAGAAATGCAATGACAACTTATTGGAGTATAATAATTGAGCATCCATATATAGAAAATTGTTTTGTATTATGTAACCTGAATGAAGTTTAAGAGTAGGGACGTCAAAAAGAAAATAAACAAATAATATGTCCCGCGGGAATGTTTTCCACGGGAAGTAGATAATTAATATGAAAAATGACTGCATCTGACAGCGGTGTGTTGTGCTGGTATTGCATAAACTGGATCTAGGGCGCGTGACATAAATGGGTTAGCGCCACTGATTCTCAATATTTTCCACAACTTATATATGTAATCATGTTTGAATATATATTTTCTTTTTACAAACATTTTAGACACTAGTATATATTCTTCTATTTTTCGGTTAATTGAATTGCATTCCGACTTGTTACATGTCATGTTTTTCTGATGACTTCAATTTGAAATTTCTTAATGGGTGTCATTTGAACATATTTTAAACCAGAGGTGGGGAGCATGTGGCCTTCTTAGTACTCAAGTGTGGTCTTTTTTTGGCTGAATCATTTTTTTTAAATTTCATTGTTGCTATTTATTGACTCAATCTTATATAAATATAATATATCAGAATAACGATTCCAATACAGTTTACGAAAAATATTTAAGACATGAAATATACTTTTAAATTGAAAAATTTATATTTACGAAATACACTTCACTTATTCAAAGTTCCCCTCGAACAATATGTATGCTGTCGTTCTCAATAGAAACATTAGCACGCGAATGCTTTTAATAAATTGAAATTTTGTTTATTAATTCTCTTAATATGATTATTAACCAGAACACAGTTAAATAATACTCCAAATACACTTTCTTACAGGGGAGGGTGGTAGGACTGCTCGGAACCTCGATTTGAGAACTTCTGGGAAGTTTTAATATCTTGCAAAGTGACATGAGTATATAATATGTGGGCAATTCCAGGCGATCGTCGTTGGCCCTATCGAGAGCCAGATCCCATCTTGTCACAGTCGCTCGACAAGTCCCACTAATGATCAACTATTCGGGAAGATGATCGATCAGGGCGTGACGACTTCCTGTCGATGAATTTCATTTCAGTTTCGATTCCCATCCACCAGTCGAAGATTTAGGCTAGGCTAGATTGAAGTAGTGCGTTCCCTTGTACGTGTATTCTCGAACATGTTATGTATTGCAGCAGACAAATTAATGTATTAATAGTTTTTCGTGTATTCTGTACCACCATCTCTGCAAATCCCATCACCTCGTAAAATAATCTGTTGTCTATTTAGGACGGATGTCATTTGTTACAGCCTAAGTATTTTTATTATACAAATTAAATACAATTATAAATATAACACCATTACAATTACATCGAAACTTTAAAGCTCATAGCATTATCTCGAAGTACCTGAAACAAAAAAAGAAGATGCATAAACTGTTATCATAGATGATCGAATTATATGATGTAAGAAACACTACATTGTTTGGAAACATAATAAACTACTTGATGTTCAATACTACTCCTTGCGGGATCAAGGGACATCACTTGGTACTTATTGCTAATCACATTTAACTATTTGTATTACCTGTAACCGTAACATGAACTAAAGTTACTCAATGCGACATCTGTGATAACAATGTAAACCATATTTAAGTCGTATAGCAAACAAAAATAAAATTTAAATATTACAAAAATTAAAATACAATCTAAAATCATAAATTTCCTAAGCATTTTTACATCAGATTATGTTTTAAAAATGGATGATTATCCTTTGATAATGCTTGTGATGAGCACAACCGGCCCTGATAATCATAAAAATGTGGAAGTGGTAATAAACAAATTGTGTTGTATTTTTAAAATATAATGCCTTTCCTCCAAGTGATCAGATCATGTGTTTTTCGACTCAAAATATCGTTTAAATTTTAAAAAAATCAAAAAAGGTCATAACCTCCAAGGGATACATTTAAAAAAATGCGTGACGGTTAAGTATAAAAATACTATACTATACAATGGCTTCGTGGTGCCGTTAACGTTGTTGGCTACAGTTACGGATGTCTCGGGTGCAAGTCCAGTACGGACGGTTTCATAAATTGATTTGTAAATTTCTGTTCGTAGACATGAATGTTTGTGATGTCTAAAAATTCCCTCCCACCCATCTGATCCTGAATCGCGCTTGGCGAGAGCGATTAGTTAGTCACTAGTCCTGTCTTAGCCCTATCGATCTATCCCTACTCTCTTCAAAAAAGAGAGGTTGAACAACCGAGTAACAAGCAGTTCTCGAAGAGAAAAAAAACTTTTGTTGAGGTACCTCCATTAGGATGCATTATATAATACGAAATATCACTTACGATTTTAACAAATATGATTTTTCACTTTAATATAAAATGCATAACGCTATCAAATAGAAAATAATTGTATTTTCCAATGAAGGATTTTTTTATTTAAATTTATATCTAGTCAAACAGACATCATACAAAAAGTAACTTATCGATGTTGGCAATCTTCCTAAAGTTATTCATCAACGTTACTTAAATCCATTACGAGTGGCAACATTGTTTCTCAATGATTACACATCTGAATCATATGCATTACATAATTTTCTATTATTTTTAACGCCAATTATTGGTGATAAAAAAATACAAATCGCCCCCCAGGGAAATACAATCGTGGGTCTGAATTTGTTGTTTTGCAGGATAGCGTTCTATGAGAGCATGTTTCAAATATTTTCTGTAAAATAAAAACACATGTAAAACTTGTTTTTTTTTTGAAAAAACTGAGATATTTTTATTACCGATGTCACCGTTTTTGAAATGAGATCAAATGAATTAAATACGTTTTATCTAACACTATTTGAGTTCAAAATATAAACATGTTTGATCATAATTGGGTAAAAATTACGAATTCAACCATATCTATAAATAAAAAAGTACAGATTTAACAGAATTCTACAGAAATTTCAAACTAACGACACTGTTTTACTAAGCATACGTCTTACGATATAATACAAGGCCGAATAATATTTATTATATTATAGGTACTGCCTTGCTTAGAAATGTTATAATACCTGACAGTTTAAGATATTTTGAGCTATTTATAGATTTGCATTAACTTTTCAAAGTGCAGTGTTTTATTAATGACACGATTAACAAACAACTCCAAATTATTTCTTAAAGCTAGTTATCATGGAAAGGTGTTTTTTTATTATTTAATGTTTCTTTTCCACATACGATTTGTATTATTTTGTTATAACGAAAAGCGACAAAAAAATCTTTGACGCTACTGTTTTAAATTAATATTCTAATCAATTTGACAATAATAATTATTTCGCGCATGTATTTAGATAATTTCAATTATCCCAAAGAAACTGCAATAATGGCAGAGTTATTGCGCATTTTTTAAATGTTTGTTAAAGCGATGACGACAAATATCTACAATGTGCACTTCCTTGGATGCACGTAAAAGGAGAACGTTTTCTGGAACTGCTAAGTAAACGTGTTTTGTTCAAAAGTGGTCATCGAATATAACGTGCTATAAATATATGATAATACAATAGTATACCTTATATATTCTTAATTATAATCAAAAATACATAAAGTCTGTACCATAATATTTATTGAATGTCTAGCTTTTATTGAAAACATCAGTGATAAAATACACTCATATTATTATACAATCAGAAACACAATCAATTATGCACACCATCATCCTTTGATTACTGCATTGGATCTTTTTTATGAACTTAACATGAAACACAGGATTGTTTAGGGCTACCAGTTGGCTGACAGGAATTTCTCACGAACGATTACCGATTATTTGCTGCTATTCACTAAAGTTTTCTATTTCACTTTTTATATCTAGAAATTTGTGTTTATTTTCAGAAACTCGTAAAGTTTTTCTTAAAGTCTTGCAATGAATTCGTATAATTTATTTAACTAATTTGGTTCATAATAGTTTTTTGTTGTTAACGTATTCAATCAAATAAGGATTAAATTAAAACTTTAATAAAAATAATTCGTACTTTATTACTGAATCCCCCTCTACAATTGTAGTATTAATAATAAGTTGCTATTTATGCTTTATTTTTCCTTTCTAACCGAAGGACTGTATAAATTTTTATAGAACCACGAATATATGGTGTTCATAATGTGATTCAATAACTAAATAAAATGTTTTTCCACAGCAGGCGGGTCGCACAGCTGATGATAAAAAACGCCCAGCCTCAAGACTCCGGGGTGTATGAATGCCAAGTCACCGAAGAAGGCAGACAGAGAGCCAACCCTAAATCTTCCAAAGCGACGCTTACCGTGGAGGAAGATCCTCCAAATGAAAGCAGTGAGTTTCTAAGTCGGATATAATATAATATATAGAGTTTTATAGTGAACTCCGAACATTTTTGATTGTCGTTTCTCGAGAATATTGCATCATGAAATTTCAAAATTCTCTTTTGCTGACAGATGTTTATGAAATGAAGTTTTTTATTATATGGAGTATCAATACCGTCTCAAGCAAGGATTTATTGGTTTGTACTTTTTTAAAATAATTATCTTCGACTTCATATTTCACAAGTAAATTCAGTATGAATATGAAAATTGACTATCTACTGTTATCCTACCCATATAAATATCTAGTATCATGTGAATTTAGACAGAAACATACAAGTTACCTTGACTGCTTTTTAAAACATGTGCTATACTTTCTATGAATTAACTTAAATAAATGAGTAAAATTTATGCTTTGATTACTTTTAATATTGTTTTCCAATAATCGTCTTGGTTCCAAAAATCAGTTTTTAAAATTAATATACCAGATGGAAAAAATTAAGTAAACAGTTTACTTTTTGACGGTACGTATAAATTATTATTTTTTTGTTTTCTTTTTCAGAAGCATGTCCTCTGTCATACCCAAACGCCTTTTGTCTAAACGGTGGAACATGCTTTTTCATTGAAGAAGTTAGGGAATTCGCTTGCAAGTAAGAAATGTTAACATTATTTTTATTATTTATGTGAAATAAATCATTTGCATATCTTTAAATATACTCAGACATTCAAAAACCTTCATTCACATTTAGTTAAATATGAAAAATATAATATTATAATAGATCAAATTCACAATAATCAACATAATATCATCATTGTGCAGGGCAATTGCTGAAAGCCTTATTCTTGATCGAAAAGGGTTTTCAATGACAATGGATTCATTGCATGGTCATACATGAACTTGCCATGTAACATTTAAATGGGTATCCCAAAAAATATTTCACACCGAAACAATTCCGAACATTCGAAAAATGTTCCAGCCAGTCGGTATGGTATTAATAAAAGAAAATTATAACTTGTAATAAACTTTCGAAAAAGTTTCGGCACTCGACTTACGACTGTTTAAAAATTTTAAAAAACATTTATGTTCATTGCATCACGGAGCACGGAGCACGGAATGAAAGATCAGTAAAAGCATTTTCAAATTTCGATATTTATTTATATAAATATACATATGTAGTATCAGTATGCGGCGGGTTTATCTCTATCTCTATCACTCAACCTAACTTGTGCATTAGCAAGCAGGATAGTAAAACAATATTGTAATCAAAAGGGAATTTCAACGCAATTCTTGCAGACATAACCTTATTTCATCAACTTGCATTATAGAGCATATTATAATTTTTAACGTAATTCTTGCAGCCAAATCTTATTTATCAAATAATAACATTGTGTTCACAAGGTTTTATTTATTAAAACAAAGGACCGGCCGACCAGTTTGCGATAATAGTGGGTTAAAATTTATCCCTACCATTTTTGGTTGCTGCTGCTTTATTTCCAAAAATCATAGTGACGCCGCTAAAACTGACTTCAGGTCTGATCTGACTCGAACAGTGTTTAATTTAAATATTTTGTATAGCATTCGAGTTACGACCAAAGATCAGTAACGTATCTTGGTCGTAAGTCGAGGACAACTTGTACTCCAAGCCAAGTAGCATAACCCTCATTTTTTATATAAAAAGCCTATTAATTAAATATATATACTTCCTATCACTGCAAAAATTTTAACGGAAATTCAAAGTATATTTTTGATAAAAAAGTGATTGATTTAGTCAATATTAAAATAAATCAAACAGGTAGAGCTTTTTTCACTATTTAAACAATTCAATATTAAAGGGTTATAGCTTATATAATTGGCAGCACAGTGATCATTATAAATATTTATGTAACAATATACAATGCGATTTAACATTCTTTTCACAAATGTAGGGAAATACATCGTTAAACCATTGCTTTATCCATTCACAGGTGTCCAGATGGCTACAGTGGACTTCGATGCGGAAACAAGAATGTTTCAAATCGTACCAGTATGTATCATCCCTTCACCTGCACACTTGGACTTAAATTGTCTTACTACTGTTAAATATTTATGAATAGATTGTGGTCGAAAATGATTACATGAAGCCATGATTATTTATTTGGTGTAAAATATTGTCTTATAGGTTGATAATTTCTGTACAACTATAAGTGGTATAAAGAAAAGCTAAGAACGTTTAGATGAAAAGTTGTGAGCGATAGCGAACTGTACCGAAGTTAATAATCTGTGAAGTGACATTTGAAAAATTACGATGGACAATTATTTATAAAAAGTTTAATAGACTCTCACGAGAAAAATTGTGGCTTTAAGCATTCAAAATCTAATGCACACGCAGAAATGTGTGCTGTTAGTCAATTTGCAATTTTTGCAAATGAGAAATTAAATAATAAATCTGAAAAGTTATGTCAAAAACAAAGTTTAATTGTCAGAAAGGTACAAAAAAAAACATCTTTCGCATTAAAATTTTTTTTTGTTAACTTGAATAACTTGTGACCAGTATAATTATTAACAAAAAGGAAGTTTTTTTGCTTCCTGCAACTGCTAATGAACAGTATTAACATTTTTTACAAAGCTAACTGAAGATGTTTCAGTTTCGTATAAATGTAAATGTAAATGTAAATGTAAATGTAAATGTAAATGTATCCTCATGTAAGAATGTAAGATATGTAATTATATCGGGTGAAGACTAAAACCCCATTACTTTTAAACAACAACCCAAATATGTAGATTTTATACAACGGGACCGATAGTTTCATTTTTCTTTGTTTTTATTGCAGTCATATTAATATTTCTGTACAAAATCTTATAAGTTCATTGTTATACACTATTTATGTCTAATTAAAATATAATTTATTTATGCCAATGTTATAAGAAATGAAAAATCTCATAAATTATTAAAAAAATCTCACAGCAAATAAGCTCTCATCAAGCGGGTAAATTCCACTGTATATTTTATGTTTTATTTTGTATGCGAACATCTACAATAAAAACATGAGTGTCAAATGAAACTGAATTATGAAAAGAAATGGTTTTTATTTTATTATACCGAATGTACATAATCCTTGATTCTACAAAACCAAAAATAGTTTCATCCGAGGATGAACAATGGTCAGCAATCGGCTTCGGTGAATTTCAGCGGCTTTGATTGGCAAGAATCTATGGTGGGTACTCATTTTCCATATAACAAAAAAAATAATGCTTTGTTTATAGTATGTGTTTTTGTAAACAACTCACCGTGCACAAAATGTTTTGTATTAATCTTTTCTACTTAACATTACTGATTTCACCTAACTCTACGAGTTGAAAGTTGATTGATTTTAAATATTTAATCTATGGAAAGATTATTTTTATTCTCTAGTAAAACAGTTACTTTTACTTACCAGTAGAAATGATAATAATTATTGTATGATTGTAAATTAGCCGCATAATAAGCTTACCCTTTGTTGTGAGATTATTTTTGTATTATTATGGGACATGGTATGTTTTTAGTTACATTAGATTGGTTTGTATAATATCATAAAGTATTTAGAAGTAATAAGATTTTCATTTCATTGTACGACCAAATAAAATGTATCTATCGATGGTCTTCGGATGTATAAATGGGTGTTGATTTAAATTTAATATGACATAATTATTTACAAATATTCATGTATTTATCGCACGCAGCATTAACTAACATTAAATGTATCTTGAAATTATTTTGTGGTGTGGTGTAGTATTTACTGGTCATTTGATGTATGCGTCATTAATAATACTAATAACAATGTGAAACACAAACAACATTTAAGTATGTTACTCCTTATAAAAATTTAAGCCCACACAATGTGTAACTGTTCAAAAAATAATCAAAAATAAACATACCTAATGACATTTGAAAAGACAACAAATTTAATAAGAAAAAAATATTCTGAGCAGCGAAACATAAACTACATTTGTAATTTCTACATCAATCAAAGAACATTTCTAGCGAGATGAAAAATTTGGTAGGCGATTGGCGACCTTCATTCACAACTCATAAAAGGTTGCAGAACAATGCATCAATGAACTGTGCAGTATTCGACATTTTTAAACTGCCACAACACCAGATAGCATTAATAAGGACATCATATTGTTTTAGAGAATTGCCTATAAATGCATCTGATTCTTCTATTGTTGAATGCATTTCAGATGTTTAAACATTTCGCTCAATAAGTATTGGCTATTGATAAGATGGTTGTCGAGAGATAACAGTTGATCAGGAATAAATAATATCCAAAATTGTAATATCATTTATGGATATATGGAGTTATAGAATAATGTGTTTTCCAACTAATCAATAATTATTATAATTCTCATGTGTCAAAAAGTATTCATTTATTTATAAATAAGAATATGTGGATTCATGTGAAACAGTTTGTAAACATACCGATTCCAATACAGGATAAATATTATATGTCTTAAAGCATCATAGAGTAATAATGTATTTCAAGTACATGTTCAGTTGAAATAAACAGAATTTATAAGTTTTCTACCGATCATTGTTGGAATGCTAGTATGTGTAGGATGGAAGGACTCACCAATCTGAGTGATGGACAGTTAAAGCAAGAATTTGCAAATTGTTGGAATAATATTATTCTAGGTCAAACAACAAAGGTCTCTTTACTAATCAGAATACTACTTTTCTTGGACTTAATTAAGAAAATAATCATAGTCTCTTTTTTTACAGGTGGGGACGATATTTCTTCCTAGTCTTACGGTGCAACATGAAATTTACAGTTGCAGCTTGGTGCTTATTGAAAAATACTCATAGTTATTCAAAAAACAAGAAAAAGGAAATCACGGGAGAAATCATCATTATTTATTGTTCATTAGATATTGTGTTTGCTGTTAATATAATCGTTATGGGTATTTATGTTTCTTGTACTAAGATATTCGGTAATTATTGTATACTACAATATGTTTATTTCTGCAGCTGAATTATACTGATAGTAAATTTTAACAATTGAAGTAAATTGTTCCACTTTACCCTATAATAATTACTTCTTTTACAATATTCTATTCACTCGAAAAACGAAAAAAACCTTTTTTAGGTTCCTCATGAATAATTTACTTTTGGCTTAATTCGAGGTTTTTGTACCATGATTTTTTTTGCAACAATCACTTTTGTTATGAAATAAAATTTTCTTGACCAGGTTTTCATTAATATGACATGTTGTGTAGGCAGAGCTTTTTTGCCATGTAACGCGGTTGAACGTTGCTCCGGCACCTTTTTTCACTGTATTTTTAATGTAAGAAATTAGGCAAAACAACTTTTGCGCTTACTTTATTACATCCATATTTATATAATTCGTCGTCAAAAATTGGGTTTCTAAAAAAAAAAAATGTTTATTTTTTTATGTGCTTCGTGGCATACCAAAAGCTGCTTTAAATTTTATATAAATGATATTTGAACATAATTTTCTTTAGTAAAAAACTTGACAAGAAGCGAGTTCCGGCACTTTTTTTTCTAAAAAACGCCATGTGTGTAGGTATCTATTGTTGTCAAAAATTATCTTGTATTCGGAGATAATATTTAACTTAAATTTAAACAAATATGTTGATTGTATTGAAGTGAATAAAATAATTATTTATTATGTTTAATGGCTATAACAAACGATTTTATATAAAAATAATATGTGATTGTGAGCATATTGATAAAAGGACTGTAAAAGAATCTCTAATGAGATTGAGAGTCCATAAAAATTTTTCATTGAGGAATAAATTAATAATAAATACTGTTTGATTAAGTTCAATTAAGGGGAAAAAATCTACCTAATGTTCTGAATACAGTGCGAAAACTGACAACCCCATTACACTTTACGTAAACGATTCGGCGTTAAGTCTGTGTTTAAATAAAATAGTAGTGATGCTTCCATCTCACTTTATGGCGTATGTTATGCATAAGTGTAGCATAAGGCATTATTAACGAGTTTTGTGGAATGTCACTTATTTTTAATTAGGTTTTAATAGAATCAATGATTGTCGCTGAATAAAATTCAATGAAATATATTCGCTTAAGCAATCCTCAATAGATATTAATAGCATAATGATTGGGCCAGTGTGATCGACAAGGAAAATTTTACTGACCAGAATATAAAAAAATTATAATTTTTGTGTACAATTTTCATTCAATTTCTGTTCGTCAAATGCTTAGGAAGTAGTTTTAACTTCCTGTTCCTTAATGTCGCAGTAGAGCTCCGGCTATAATATTTATGCAATGTTCGCCAATTAATATGGAAACATTTACACAAAAAAAATTGGTCCCGACAAAATGTTATTAAATGTAATTTTATCAATTTATTTTCCTTTAAAATGAAACATGTTTGCGTCAGAAATCTTAGGACTAAATTTTCTAATATTTCAATCTCAGTTATAAAAGATTGGTGCAAGTACCAAGTAAGTCTTGGTCACATACCCGTATGGAAATATTCATTTTTCAATACTTGGATTGGATATTGAATAAATGAATTTATGGATATCTTCATACCTTCAATTTTTTTCTATCCAATCCAGAAAACCGGACTCAATGAAAAGGATCAGCTGCGAGTGCTTTCTTAACCTCATCCTTCTCTCCTTACCCTCTCTCAATAGAGAGGTTGAGCGACTGAGTAACAACCAGTTTGGATTACACTTATGTTGTTATGGTCCTAAACCCGTTCCATTAACTTGTATGATAAATATGTACATTTCCAACACTCAATTGTCAATTGAACAATAATAGGATACTAAAGATATTTTTAGAAATCTAAGTAACTGTGCGGATGCAAAATATGGAAACTGCCTAATAAGGGATCAAGATATGATTGTTTATTTGACTCATTAGCTTGATTGTCCGTATACAGTGAGGCTATAACATTTTGTCTTGAAAATCAGATGAGTTCTATAAATGGAATAAAGTATTTGAATTAAAATCGTCTATATTCAGAACAATAGGGTTGTTTCATAATTACACTGATAATGGTTAAGTACAAATAATTGTATGCTTTGTAAGGTTTTACAGTTTAATAAACAAAGTTAATTTATACAGTGCCTAATTACTGATGGTCAATAATTATAATGAGTCAGATTCTGTGATCCAGTTGCTGCTTAGTTTATGGTGTAATTTGATCTCGCTGAAAAAGATTGGAAGGGTAGCATTCTCGTTTATTTGTTACAATATGTTAATTTAAAATTTTATTTTAAGATTCCAATATCAAAGAACTTCATTTTACATGATCATTTCCGATTGATTTAGTTTTCAAATCGGCAGAGTGTTACTGTATAAATTTAGTTTTTCTTGAAATTGTAAGTAAGTTCCACTGCACACCGTACTCCTGTTGAATTTTAACACCAAATCATAAGTAAATTTTATTCTTACCGTGACTCCGAATATTACATGAAATCTTTCCATCTAGATTCTAGAATAAGAGTTTACGCCATTTGAATCAGTTGGCTTATTGATTTCCGTCTCTCAATTCCTTTGTCAAATAAAGCTTACTTAAACACAGTTGTATTACATTTACACTAGGTTTTGGGCAATGCGTAAATAAATATAGTTTGTAATTGTGAATATCAATGCATCATTCCTCGGTAACTATAGCAGTATAATCTATAGCGATTGATGATAATTAAAAGAATTTGTCAACGGTATTAAAAAAATAAGAATTTATTTACTCACATAATACAAAGGTTCTTAATCCTTTCTTTACCGATGTAATAATAACAAATTACAATTAAAAAAATATTTTTTCAGAAAATTGATCACCAGTTTGTAAAAACTACTGAACTTTGAAATGAAAAACAATGTCAAGGCACAATGAATAGTTGTTAATTTGAAAAAATATAAACACTAATTTTTAAAATTTTTGGCACAAGAATTCAATTTATGTATTGTAGCTGGGTGGGGAAGCAGTTAATACCTACTAAGTACTCCTAACTTTAATGGGATTCTACCAAGTGAAAACTAATACAATCAATAGAATTTTTGAAATAATGAACATCTACCATAAATGTACGTATAAAAATTACTGTAAAAACACATAAATTACTTAAATGATGATATAGGTCTGAGATGACCGATCAATAATTTCCATAGCTTTCAAAGATAGAATACGGTGATATTATTTAGTTATTTATTGAATTAACTTATTCGGTGAAAGCTGAAAAAACTTTTAGACATGATATTATTATACTTAGATGAAAATAAATTGTCTAGTTATGGTCATATTATATAGAAAAATTAAATATTTATGAAAATCATGCAGTCATGACAATGCTAGAAGTTAAATTACATTGTAGACAGTAAAATACTATTTAGAGCTTTTATCATTATGTATCATATCTAAATAAATTATTCGTAATTTTTCATGAATGCAATAAACAAAGTTGTTTCCTTATAATTTCTTTCCGTCAAATATTGAAAAAATTTGCCAATCAAATTTTTTTAATTGACTGTTGGAAAAATTGACAATTATTTATAATTTTAAGCCACAAATACCATGATATGCATATTTTTTCAACATTAATGTGCTATCTATGTCTGAAGCTGCAAAAAATTAATTTACGATTTACTGATTAATATAATCAATCTCTAGAAATATCACAGTAGAAAATTGATTGAGGAGTAAGTGCTTGGTGGTGTCTGATTGTATAGACATTTTTATAATGAACATCAATCAAGTAAATGATATCCACAATTCCCATAAAATCGTAGCAATTGAATCTTAAAATATTGTATGGCAAAAAGTGATTAGTAATGCCTCACCGAAGAGAAGGAAGAGTAACTTGGTAACAGTGATGTTTGTGTGCCTAAATTATTAAAATGTCTATTAAATTTCCTTTGAATACAGTTCGGTAAAGCTTGTTACGGAGAATTACAATGTTTAAATGAAATAAGTATACAGCGATCGTATCTGTCATTTTGACGCAATAACCGATAGGAAAAAAGCCTAAAAATTAATTTGTTCACTATTGTGTGGTTATTTTGAAAGGTTTTATAGATATACCATACACATAGATTTTTCATGAACATCGGGTTCTATTAATGAATTTACCATTTTGGAAAGGGAAGAAACAATGAGGGTAATGAACCATATAAATTTATTATTGTATTAATTGTTTATCTAATACGTTAAACTTATCAAATGTGGAAGAACATAAAATCAACAGACAAAATTTTCCTAATGTGGTAACTACTAGCACTAAGTGATGCATGGAAGCATGTTAATGAAGATGATTGGTGAGTTGGCGCACTGTTATTACAAATTATTCTATGTAACATTTAGATAAGTAAAACTTTAACATAAATTATGTAATATAATCTATGATTTTTGAATTTGACACTGTGAAATTGCAATTTATTGCTCAAAAACATTCTCAGAACCATAAATTATTACGCGGAAAAATGATTGATAGAGATTTCACTACATATGTCGTATTACAGTTTTTGCAAAAAATGAAAATAGACAAATCTCAAATTAAGAAATGATTAGATGGAATTCCTTTGTAAAATATTATTAGCACAAGAATTAGGCGTGCTTATTTTAATATTAATGTTAAATAGAAAAAAGATAAAACGGTATGATGTGAAGTACATACCATATTGTTACATATTTGATTTTTTATCTAAATTTTGGTATTATTCTAACAATGGGATTTAAATTTAAATTCCTGTGGAAAATACTCTTCATACTATTACGATCCTGATAATATCCACTTGAAGTCAATCTAAAAATTGACACAATGATATTTATTATAATCTATTGATTAATTAAAAACTTTGTTTGATATTATTATTCAATATTTAAAAAAACACTCAAATAGACTTACACAATGAGAAGTGAAGGAGCTCTTTCTTCATTGCTCTTCGTGCAATCTGTGTAGTTTGGTTTTAAGGAAATATGATCAGCTTAAATTAAACATATACTAAAAACAATAATTATTTCATGTACTGACAAAGAGAAACAGATGGTTTTACATATTGCTTTTCAGAGCGAAAATTTTAAAAATATGAAATTGAATTGTGTAAATGTGACTTAATTAATGGTGCTTCTCAAAAATTCCAGTGCTGAATTTATTGAACTGTCATGATTTGCTCTACAAATTTTGACCGCTTCAAAGTTTTACTGCAGAGTCAATGTTACTATTTAATAAATCTATCTACATAGAGAACATTAAGAAGTTTATTTACCTAATTGTAATTGTTGCACTACCCATGTTGAACATTTGGTCCTGTTTGAAAATAATATTATCACATTAAATTGAAAATGCCTATGTAGGTG
Organism: Himalopsyche phryganea; assembly: GCA_022494535.1. Taxonomy (NCBI): domain Eukaryota; kingdom Metazoa; phylum Arthropoda; class Insecta; order Trichoptera; family Rhyacophilidae; genus Himalopsyche; species Himalopsyche phryganea. The sequence goes on from JAGVSL010000046.1 coordinate 373,078, forward strand.
TTGGACTATTTGAAAATGTTAGATTGGTGTTCTATTGTTTTGATCACTCCTTCAATTGAGACGTCACGTCAAGTCATGTAAAAGTTTTACATCAAATTAACACAATAATTAATTTTTGTTATCGTTCTTCAATTATTAAGCATAAATTTGAAGTAAAATAAACAATACCTTTTGCATAAAACATTAATAATACTGTTTAAAATCTAACAGTCAATGAACCAGTTGTTTTGTAATACTCGACCCATAGTGGACAAGATAATATTATATTCTCAACACGATATTTAACATTTTTTCTGTCAAAATCCATTAAATTAAAAGGATATGTGAGTAATTGTTGGTAATGAATTTGATTTTTGTGTAAGTGTACCAAAAATCTATTTTTCAGCAGTCCTAAGAAAAAGACAGCCAACGGTGAAACTTATATTCTGATCAATGGAACATGCACTATAGTTTCGACTTATTTTTATATTTTTTATAAAATTGAGTTTGTTAAATCAATTTTGTAAAGAATATCTGGAGGTGGTATCAGAGAATATTCTATCATTCAGAATATTATAATTTTTGCCGGTAGATGTCACTTTCTACATAACAGCACACTTCTAATTTTAATTTCTTTTTTTTACTTCTAATTTTCGCCTAACTCCATATTATCAATCACCCAGCACAAAAATTACATAAACCTATTTAACTCTAGTTATGTCTATTTAAAAAAAAACAACTCTTAATATTTCCATTATCTATCAATGTACTTACAATATTCTGTTGCTGTTTATATATAATCAATCACAATAAAACTTTATATATGTGTACCAGGCGTGTGCCGTGGAATTTTCTCTTACTCGCTCAATCACACGTAAAGTAAACGTTAACAAGGGCATGCGGGCGCATGCTCTTGCATTCCACTTGCTCATACACTAGTGATATCGTGCAATAGAGATAAGTCCACCGCACGCCAATAATGTGTACCTACTTTTATATTAATACTATACATTAGTCAGCCATACAGCTAAAATAGCTTTCCTTTTTTTATTTAGTATGTACAGTCAGCTACAGTAACATTTAAATATGAACAATGATATCGAGATTATTAATAGTTTCTTTGATAACTTAATTAGTATACTTACCTTTCATCACTGTGTATATTTTTGAATTAATTTGTTATTGCAGCAGACCATGCATGAACACTCGAGTAAACGGTTCTCCTATTCAAATCGATATGTTGTATATAATTTTTTTGAATTGTATCTTATGTATAATTTGTTCCACACAGACAGCTGAATTTGCCAAACAATACAATATTCACTGCCTATTATATTTCAACCTGAAGCTTCCTGATTTTTTTACCTTTGTATAGTATCGCAAGTATAGATTAGCTAAGGTGATGAAACTTCATATTAGTAATAAGAGATCGAAAAAGCTTACGCCCTATTCATCTGTGACGCTTTTGTATATTTATAAATTGATTGAATGTTAATTTTAGCAAAATGTACAGTATTATTTTGTAATATATTTATGAATTTAAATTAAAAAAAAACAATGAATTATAAACACGATGACTTATTTCATACATTATTATCGATTAATAATTCTGCTTTACTAAATGCATAGATGGCGTCTGCATTTTAGCACTGGCAAGAAATATACCAATACCATTTATAATTATTCAAAAAATATTATTTAATGGCCGGTGGCTAATATCAATGCAGACATGATCTGAATCATTGTTGCTAATATCAACTTGAACTCCGTCCACAGACAGGGTCGAGGAGAAGTCCATAAAGATTTCTGTTTTGGCACGATATTATCCATTAACCTATCCTGACATTTTTTTCTGATCAGTTTCTACTAATCATTAGTCTTTTTAAATTAATGAAAAGGCACTAATAAGAACAGAACTAAACAGAACTGTAAAATATATTATAACAAGACGTCACTTCTCAAGATGTGATTAGTTAACAAAACAATAATTTAGTAGGACTATAATTCATTTATTCGCTTAAACTTTAAAAATTGTGTGTAATATGTAATTATAAAAATGAAAAATGTGACTTAACAATTTTTTGAAATAAATCAGAAAACCTATTTTGTACAGATAAGTAATGTATCCTGAAATTGCCCTTAAACATTCCATAATATGGTTCAACATTAACAACAATTATTGTAACTGAGTTTATATAATAGTTAATGTAGGAAGCTCTTGAGCATAAAAAGGAGGTAAACATACAACACATAATAATATCGTTATTGAGGTTATTAAACGTATTTATAAATAAATAATTATGAAAAGATTAATACTAGGATTATTTTATGGGATGTCATAATACTTAAATTTAAACATTAATGAAAATTAATAAAACATATACAATAATCCTTCGTTATTCAGTCTTCAGCACAAAAAAATGCTTACTGCCCACTAAAGCATGTCTTACTTTTCCACTATATGTGAAACTCACTATAATGTTGTTCTTCTGGGAAAAAGTCATACCCAAATTCCAACTATTTACAACCATAAGTTGGCTACAAACCATTTGGAAAATTTCCAATGGAACACCGTCATTCAGAATGACTAGTTTGTAAATTACAAGTATTTCTATGATATTTGATACATTGTTGGTTTAACAGATTTTGTAACAAAAGCAAATATCAATTTTTGAATTACAAACACAATCAAAAGTTTTATGAATGCTTTCTAAAATAAAATTTTTCATATTTGTCCTACTATCTGTCACTGTGACAGTGTCATACATGGTTGGTGAGAAACGTTTTGACAATAAAAACAAGTCATTTCAAATTTTTGGATGACATCCGGTTGTTGCAGAAATAAACCAATAACAAAAAATCAAGAAATCTGAACATACAAAAACTATCATCAACTGAAATATAATGCTGAAGACTTTTTTTAATGCTGAAGCAAGTAAGGCTAGTGTGATTATTAAAGATATCCTCGATACCTGCTCTTGTGGTATAAGTATAAAATAATTAGGGATAGATTTTAGTTCTCTTTTTCTAATCTCTTTGATACTATTTGAAATTTGATTTGGAAAATATTACAGTTCACTGTGATAATTTTTGGTTTATTTCTTATATTATAGAGGTGCACCTTGGTTTTCAATATTGGTATTAAAATTTTCAGGATTGTAAGCCACGCAGATAACGAAGCATTGCTGTGCAAACATATTCATTCGATAAAATAACAATAAAATTAATCAAGTTTAAAATTCACAACTGTTTCCATTTTGTGTAGACTAGTTGAAAATGATTTAAGTTTAATATTTTGCGAATTAGATATGACAACTGGCATGGCTTCGGTCCACTTCTCTGGAATTTGACAATCGTTGACTACATGCATCAAAATATCAAATGAGCAACGGCAATCCAAGAGCGGTAGATATGATACTGTGGCTGCAATTTGGAGCATAACTTCACGGATTTCTTGTTGTATTTTTTTTAATTCTTTGTTGCCAGTTAATTCCTTGTTTTCAGTAGTCAATGCGGCATCGCCTTCTTCATATTCTAAATTAAAGTCCCAGCATTCCATAACTTCTTTTGACTGGACATTTGTGATGATTAAAGACATCTTTGATACCTTTTTGTTTATGAGCCAATCTTAAATGAAAAAACATTAAAATATTAGTAGATATATAGTTCTGAGAAAACACTGTGTTATGATTACTGCAGAGCATTTGCAGACTGATATCGAAGACTCAACAAAATTCAAGTTCGACCGTGACTACTGAGTATACGGCAGTAATCCGTTCGTTTGAATAACATGGAAAATAGGTACTGTAATTTAAGACATCGACTGAGGGTGCTTGATGGAATTTCAATATCAAATTTGGATTATTGAGATTTTGTACACTTCCGTGTATTTTGTCACTAACGACCCGGGTTTCGCCTTTCGGCATCTTCAGGCATTCGAGGACACGAATGGACTCGAACTGAGAGACAGTAAACAGTGTCTAACGTTTATATAGAAGATACAAATGCGACAAATATTATTTATGAGGTAAGATATTATACGTCTGAGAGCCACACTGATACCTGAGTTAAAATTTCGGGAATCGCCCTAATCCTTATTTTGTAAATACCATATTAACAGAGTGGCGAATTGCCGCTTTTCAACTTCTTTTAGAAATACCAGTGATTTTACAATTATAATAGTATTGTGGGTTTTGACGGGATGTAATTCGACGAATGGGTAAATATATACAAGCTGCTGAACCTTCCTAATTCTCCGCTATTATATCCTATACGTTGAAACACCTAACAGATGTCACTAAATGTGGAATAATTGGAATCTCAATAATCCAAATTTGAATATGTACTGTGTTTAAGGGGTTATTTGTACATATAAGCTTTTTTAAATGGAAGAAAGGCATATTCCACAAAACTTTGAAAATGCTCAGTTAGTGAGCAAAGCCAGTCCTGATCATACAAAAATTGTTAAGAAGTTAGTATAGTCAGTATCTAACATATTGATTTGGCAAAAGTAAGAATAAAGATTTACACACCTTCACTTTGCGAAAGAAGATGATTTAGGAAGGCTTTAATTTCCGGGTCTTCAGAGATTAATAGCCTAATACCATATTGTTGCTCAGCCACAAATGACTCAGGTGGATAGAGTCCTCGCTGGAAAAGTATTGAATTCACACCGAACCCTGAAATCAAAAATAGAGTCAAGAAAACAATAATATAGGACAATATAACAGAAGGTAATTAATAATAAATTAAAATAAAAATCATCAAAAAGTTTGATATGCAAATGTACGTTTTTATACAATGGAAAATGAATCTGATAGGACCTCAGGAAAGTTTATTCAGATTATAAATAGCAATACGTAACTTTTACTTTGGGCATTTAAATACTACCCAATATAAATTTTGAATTTGGAAAAGTTAAAAGAAATCGGCAAACTTACGTAGATATTCACAAATAATTTGAGCTGACCCTCGCAGAGTGACTGCATTTTTGGTTTGCTGTTGGGTTTCGCACATGGTAATTTTGTACTTGAAAAGTTCTTGAATCTTGAATGCAATAAAGACGGTTGAAATCTTATGTCAAATATAAACAAAGTGAACGAAATATACCATAGCCAATAAAAATAAAAAAAGATATATGAAATAACACTTTTAAGCTAGCTGTGATTATATTCATTTTGATAGTAATAAGGTTTAGCAATGAAATAATACTGGTAAGTAATTTGAAAACATAATTATTTATAGTATGTCACACTGGTTAAACTTATGGGTATATCTTTTATTGCTGTCAAACGGTATTATTTAGCCTTTCAAGTATAATTCCGCCTAATAGAAATCATTTTGTGTATAATATGGCTTTAACCCTTAACATATTTTTACACTCGGGTAGAAAAAACATTTGTTTGTAACTCTAATTCTAAATCGTCCGTTGATCACACTGAGCCTTTCAAACATCTAGATTTTCTCGTAAATTACCGTCAACTGGAGTTATTTCGTCTACCAAGTAAAATACCGCCTAACAAAAGCTGTTTTGTTCATATGGCCACATTCATAACAACTACTACATAAATCAAAACCCCATAAACTTATGTAGTGGTTGTTATGCCACAACTTATTTTTACACTCTGGTAGAAAAAATATTTGTTTATGACATTATTCTCAATATTTAGTCGAATCACATTGAACCTTTTAAACATCTAAAATTATTTCTCGTAAGCTATTTTAAAACATTGTTTTCGTAAATAGTGTGTGCATTTGCAATTACCTCAACTGTCGAAAATTCATCATTTATAATATAAATCTTTTTAGTCTCCATTCCATTAAATATTAAATTATAAAATAAATCAGCAGCATCAAAGGAATTTGTTTTTAATTTATGATACAAATGTAGTGTGAATATTAAATCAAAGACAACGGAAAGTGAAATATGCCACAAATTATTTCGCTGGTGTTTTATGGTGATATAATTATTTGGTATATTTTTAAAATTTTAAGTTAGCTGAATAGTTTTTTATATTTCTCGACAAAATAATAAAAAATAAACATTAAAAAACAACGGTTTCATAAAATATTTTTCTTTTGCTAATTAATATGCACATTACCTTACCAGAATATTTCAATATTCTGAATATAGTTTACGTACAAAAGTTAATTAATTAGATTGCTTGCACAACCTTAAGTTCAATTTTAAAAATGTATGCAATCGTCAGTCAACCAAGGGTAATTCCGCCTATGCCACTGTGGAAGGAGAGAACTACAAGGTGAGCTGTAAAACAATTGACAATCGTCATTTTTATGGACGTCATAACGCGCCAATATTTAAACTTCAAAAGGACTTAGTTCGCAACAGTGTTTTCAGGCGAAACATAATATATATAGGTATATAATAAATAGTGTGATAGAGTTTAAAATAAAACGTTTAGACATTTTTGTGTAAACAAAACTACTATTTTGGAGATTTTAAATATAAAAAAGTAATAACAGTACTGAGCTGTGCAATAAAAACTTGTAAGATCCATAAAAAAAAGGTTTCAACAAAAATATGATTTTTTTTAATTTTCCTAATAATCCGGAAATATAAGATTAACGGAAAATGTAAGAATATGTTCTTTGTATTTTACTGATGACGACTGGCGTCTCGAGGACAAATCATTAAATACACATATAAAAAAGAGGATCTTAGATTCAAATGCCATACCCTCCAATTTACTACCTGAAAATAATACGAAAAAACCGAATAGCAGGCAAAAAAAGATTATCCAATAAAATAGCTGAACAGGCTATCAAAGAATATAATGAAATAATGTTTGTTTCTTAATATTCGACTGAGTTATAATAATATTACATATCATTATTATGTTGTGGCACTCAATAAATTATGACTTTTCGTTTTTAGCGTATAACATGAATTAATAAAAAATGATTCTCGCGGTCCTGTGGACCAGTGCTCCGCAACCTTTTCTTTCCTTAAGCACTCCTTAGAATTTCGCGGCACACCACAAGTAAAAATATTTGAATTTAACGAAATTTACATTTATTTGTTTTTTTATTTAATGAATTTGAAAAAGCTAATTTAAAAAAAAAGCCGTGAGCGCTCCCAATGTGGAACATATGGCTCAATATTTTTTTTCTACGAGAACTACTTGTTGCTCAGTTCCTCAACCACTCTTTTTTAGTAGGGATGGAAGTATTTTGCTACGTCATCGTCTTTAGGATTGAAAGGGTGGAGGAAGTTAAATCTTCGAACAGAAATCCATAAATCGATTGAAAAATCAATTTATAAAACTGTCCGTACTGGGACTCGAGCCCGTGAGCTCCGTAACCGCAGCCGACGACGTTGATTATTGCACTACAGACAAACCTTTTTACCTCTGGGCACGTTGTTCTTACCTTTTTTAAGTAATGGAAATTTTTTGAAATATAACTTATTTACTGTCAGTTCGAGTTCATTCGTGTATTTGAATACCTGAAGATGCCGAAAGGTGAAACAAGACTCGTTAGTGTTGAAATACATGTAAATGTACAAAATTCGGACAATTCAAATTTCAAATTTTTTTCGAAAATCCTAAAAAAAATACATGACTAAAAGTTGCAACACAAGTTGAAGCTAAGGTATAATTACATAATATATATATATACTACCTGAGGTTGTCGGTTTTTGCTGATTTCAGTAATATTTGGGCTAATACGTGACGAGGCCCATTTCTTCGTTCATGTTTTGTAGATTGTATCTGGATTAAAGTTAAGCACCGATTAAGAAACACTGTTAATGTGATACTTGCGCTTGTTTTATTGAACACAACTGTTTTTATATTTGGTTTGATGTTTGACAAAGCACCACGAAGTTCTTGATCGAGGGACTTCAAGCAAGTCCGCTTATCATTTTTTATTAAAACTTAAGATGGAAAATTTTGTTCACATATATATGTTGTTGAAAACGGGAACAGAACTTCAATAGCCTTTTTTTTAATTTAAGACATCGACTGAGGGTGCTTGATGGAATTTCAATATCAAATAATCCAAATTCAATAGCCTTTTTGGAAATTCGAGGATACTGTTCCTTAACCGAAATCCATAAAATATCCAATGAAACTTCAGCAAATTTCATTTGCAACGTCCTATCGTTCTTTAATTCAAAAAATTCTTCTCAGATTTGAAGGGATAAAGCTTCTGTAGATTTTTCACAAACGCTTGAAAACGATATCGTATCCCATCATATTGTTTTGTGTCGAGTGCATAAAAGTACTGTACAAATTTTTGATGCAATAATTCTAAATGTTGCTTAACCAAATTCAAAATAGCCTCTCTATTTTCAATATTTGCCTAGATAGTTCTTCGAAACATTTCCAATAATCCTCGCCGTAATTCGCTTTGCCAAAGTTCTAGTTTTTGTTTGAACCCGTTTAATTTGTCAGAATAAGTCAAAATATTTTCATTCCGACCTTGCATTTTTTTGTTTAAGTCATTGAGATGCTCGAAGATGTCTGCCATGTATCCGAGCTTAACTAACCAATGATTATTTTGGAATAATTGATAGAGTTCTGGCATGGTTTGATTATGTAAAAAATCAATAACCTCGCAGCGGAGCTCAAACAACCTTGCCAAAACTTTGCCTCGAGACAGCCAACGTATTTCTGTGTGAAATAATAGAGATTGATATTCTGATCCCATTTCCTCAGAGATTTTTTGGAAAATTCGCGAATTTAAGGCTCTTGATTTTATGATGTTAATTATTTTGATGCATTCGTTCATCGTCTGTAACAATTTATCTGACAAGTTTTTTACCATCAATGCTTCCCGATGTATGCAGCAATGTGTAATTTCTACGTTGGGATTTTGTCGCTTTATACACGAAATAAACCCCTTTTTATTTCCTATCATTACCATTGCTCCATCCGTACACACACTTATACAAAAATTCCATGGAATATCGTAACTCTTGAGAAAATCGTTTGTTACTCGAAATATTTCCTCACCGGTAGTCCGCTCTGAAAGCTCTTTGCAAAACAAAAATTTTTCCTTAATCGAGTCGTCATCAACGAAGCGTACAATAGTTAATAATTGTGCTCGATTTTTAATGTCTGTCGACTCGTCGATTTGTAGGGAAAATTTACCGTCCATTTTTATTTTTTTAATCAGGGTTTCCAAAATATAAACCGACATATCGTTGATACGTCTTTTAATGGTATCACCCGACAGCGGAACTTTGCTCACTTCTTTCATTTCATTGGGACCAAGCATCAACCGAACGATTTCCATACATGCAGGCTTAATAAGAGTTTCACCAATAGTGTGAGGTTTCTTCTGACGTGCAATTAATTGCGCAACATGGTAACTTGCTTCTAACGCTTTATCATAAATTGTGACGGAAGATCTCATAAAAATTTTCTGATTTACATTTTGATTTAAAATTCTTTGAAAATATTGTTTGTCCTTACTTACGCAACTAAAATGTTTTGATTTAAGGTGACGAATCAGTTTACTTGGCACCATCGCCTCATTGGAAAGACGCTCACCACAAATTACGAACACAGGATTCGGAGCCGCTTCTTCACCACACCACGAAAATACATATTGAATGTATTCATCATTACACTGCCTTTTCACAATCTTAGGTTTTTTGGTAGCAACGCTCGTACTGGGTCACACATCACAAATTGTCGGTGAAGTTGGCCTTTCTCTCCGTAAAAACTTATCCATATTTAAAATAGCATAACATAAATATAAACTAAATTAAATTATCTATACATATTGGTTTTACACAAAACACCCCCGAAAGAAACTGTAGCACCGCGACCGATAATAGTAAAAACCTCTGAAAGAATGATTTCTGGACTCTCGTTTTGGTCTCAATTTAATTAAAAAAATATATGGCCCAGCACACGAAAACGAGTGTTTTTGTTATGTTTCGTTTTCTAAAATCCATAAAACTTACTTACCAGCAATTTCTAAAAAAATAACAAGGTACTTTATTGGTTTCTAGACAGGAAAACACGAAAAGCTCGTTTATAGAAGTCATTCATATTATGACATGGCACATAACTCTCGAAAATTATGCCGGTCTAACACTATCTCCGTTGCTGTATCCTATACGTTGAAACACCTAACAGATGTCACTAAATGTGGAATGATTGTATATATTTATTCTTTCGTCGAATTGCATCCCGTCGAAACCCACAATTCGCCACTGTGTTAATGTGTTGTTTACAAAATAAGGATTAAGGCGATTCTCGAAATGTTAACTCGGGTATCAGTGTGGATCCTAGACGTATAATATTTTATCTCGTAAATAATATTTGTCGTATTTTTATCTTCTATATAAATGTTAGACACTGTTTACTGTCTGTCAGTTTGAGTTCATTCGTGCGCTCGAATGCCTGAAGATGCCGAAAGGCGAAACCCGGGTCTTTAGTGACAAAATACATGGAAGTGTACAAAATCTCAATAATCCAAATTTGATATTGAAATTCTATCAAGCACCCTCAGTCGATGTCTTAAATTATATCGAGTTTACCTTCATAAATATCGTTGTTGTTCTGGAACAAGACACGAACTGAAAAATAATAGTTTTGAGTAATTGGACTTGGAAGTTTGCCATAGGCTTGAAATGCCATACATTTTTCATTTTGTTTTTTTGTATAAAACTGTTTTTAAGTAAAAGTATAATTTATAAAAAAAAGTGAGTTCTGCCATACGGTAGAGTTTAAAATAAGGAACATTTTGGTATAACTAACCCAATATGTAATTTTTTCGATTTAGTGATTTCTTCCAGAACAATGACTATATAAGGAACATATCCGTAAATATTTTGTGTTAGCTTCAAGTATACATAGATATCATATATGATCAAATATTGAATAAGGATCCTTACTTCCAACTATATAATCGAACTAATAACTCATCGTAACCTCAATTTGGGGATTTTTGAGTTTTTTCTGAATTTCCCCATGAAAGTTTATCCCCGGGAAAAACTCAGTCTCTCCCTGCCTCGTGTCAGTAAGCACAATAAACAATTTTTTGATAGCAAATAAAATTTTATGAAATTTGTATTTTAAGGTTAGATGTAGAATGTATAAGAGAATTGAAAATAATAGAATTGGAAAAAGTATTTTTCAAAATTAATGGTAAAATTTTCACTGAAGATCAGTTTTTAAAATAGCATTTAAACGAAAGTAATAATATCTTAGTTCCTGAAAATGTAAAACTATTGTTTTATAGATGTAGGGTGTATTTTAGAATTAAAGATTTACATAAGGAATTTAAACCAGAAAAATGTATGCAAAAAAAAATAACTGTTAAATAAACTGCTATCTATATATTTTTAACATATATATATTTTAATAGAATCCAAAAATATTTAATTTTGAACACTAAGCAAATCATGTCTTTCAATTTATTTCCAATCAACTCAAAATTACGATTGGCCCGGGTGACGTCACATATTTTCCATAGGAGCGATACAACCCACATGTAGTTCCCTGCCTCCACATGGCCAATGACAATGAAAAAACAAAGAAAAGCGACAAATGTAGATGGTTTATGGTATTTCATATATGTGCGGTAATGTTGAGTATTATTCTACCTCATTGTTGTTATAACGAAACAATGATACTTATTCGGATGTTTTAAAGATAGGCAGAATAACTCCAAGCCAGTGTTATTACGCCTAATTGTTTATATTAGTGAATTTAGAATGTAAATCGATAAAACTTACTATTTTGAAAAACTGCAGTTAAGTGTATATAACCATAAAACCCATATAAAAGTATATGCGTAGTACAAAAAAATGCAGTAAATACAAATTAATCACACACCATGGAAAAACCAGGCGGAATAACACCGTTTGACAGTACTTAAAAACTGAAAAATCGCAAACAAATGTATTTTTTTTCTGACAGTGAAAGTAGCCAGTGACTGATTTGAAAGTTAATATAATTTTATTTGATTTAATTTGTTTAAGATATCGACTGAGGGTGCTTGAAGGAATTTCAGCAATTCTACTAGGATATTTTAAATAATATGGCAATATGATAAAAAAGGAACTAATAAAAATATTTCATCAATAAATTGGTGCTAAGAGAGGAGACTTAGCAGTCCTTATAAACTCCAAAATTAAAAAACGACGATGGACATGCTTAGTAATGGAGATGCCACTTTTAAACCATTTCCGAAATCCAATGCATTAGAAGTTGCTCTGCAACTTGTTCATTTCTTGAATACCCTCGACAGATTTGACAAATATGACAATTGCCAGTGTGGAGTTTGAATCCCGCCTTGTGTGAACTGTTTCTATCAATTTTTGGATTTTCTAATTTACCTGGGATAAGATGCAGAAAACTAGCAATAATAATTATATGCGATCTACATAAGTGATAATTCGAACAAATTTATTGATTATGTTTTTCTCATTCTAAAAATTATTGACATAAATACAGTAGAACCCTAATCAATTGTTTATAAAAGGCCTTTCAAAAAAATGATGAATGCAGTGCGGTATTAACACTGTTCTTATTAATTTTCCGGGACTATAAAGAAATAATGAAAAATGCAGGAAAGTGATGAATTGAGAACTGTATAATATTTTACCTACATGTGTGTTAAATAATATTCTTATTTCAAATCATTATAGAAGCCTATTGAAAAAAAGGAATAAAACAAAGTGTATTTGGTGGTTCTACGAATTTATTATGGAACATGATTTCACTATATCATTATATTCTCTCATTAAATCCATAAATATGAGAAAGCTGGGATTGTTTGAGTTAATACTTGTTGAATCATTTAGTACAGACGAGATATAGTCACATTTTGTCTGTATAAGTACATTAGAAATTTGCAACATGTCTGAAATCTCAGATTCAGAATAATTGTTAGAGTATATTTTCGCGTTCCAAATATTTTTTTCGTTACTGATGAGAATGAACAAAAGTCGTAAGAAATTATAATTATATCCGGTTTGAGTCATATATAAATTCTTGTGAATCGTATGCTTCAATATGTACTGATATTTTTCCTTAGTAAAAGTTAGATTCTTTTGATTTTTTATATCCTGACATATATTAGAAAACAAAAAGTTTACATAAGTTAATCTGTTAAAAGGCAAGCAAAAGCCGTATTCAGTGTATAACTTAAGATTACAGTGTTCACCATAAGATATAAATATTTGATTATATTTGGTAGCTGGTGACAATGTTTTTAATCTAAAATAAAGATCTTGTATCTTAAGAGTATTTGGATTAGCAGAGTTGATATTTTTCAGTGACTGACTGCAGGATTTAAGCGTTAATATTGCATCAGTTTTTACATTTGAAGAGTGATTGAACATATCTAAATAAGGTATTAAACCTAAAGACGGAGAATCTTTCATGTTATTAGAAAACGAATAATGGGAATTCGTCTTTGATATTTTTGAATTGAGAACATTCTGAATTATATTTGGATCGAGATACACACATCTACTATTAACCACGAAATATGACCATTCAAACACATCCAGTGTAAATTTTGAAATAAAATCAGATATATTAAATCCATTTTGTATTTTCTCAAAAGAACAATTAATTAAAATATTTTTGAAATGGCTAAATGACTCACGGATATTGGATTTTTGATTTTTAACAATATCACCAACACTATCATCAAAATAATTTGATTCATTATCAGAGCAAAAATATGGCATTTGAAAGTTACTAGGTAATGTATGGATGTAATCTGACCATAATGTATATTGACAGTCATTTATTTTTAAGTATGCTATATAGAATGATAGGATTTCCTGACAACTGAACATTTTTGCTGCAAAACAATCAATCTTCTGGTGATGGAACAATTTTGTGAAATGTAAGTCACTTTGGAGTGTGTACATGTTCAGTATTAAATTAAAGGGTATTTCTAATAAAACATCTCCAGCGACAATATTCTCCATTGCTCTTACACCGCGGCCAGTTTGTTCAAAATTTGCAAGGCATATTTTTTTGCATTTTTGGAATCCATTTGCTTTTAACCATCTGTTAAGAGATATTATTTCAGAATGATGCTCTAATGAATATGAAGAAATGTGGGAAAGCCTACATCTCAGTTTTCGCAGTCGACCTCGACGACCCATTATTATGATGTCTTGGAACTGCCTTAATTGAATATAATTGTCATGATCCTTTGTTTCATTCCTAAAATAAGTGAACGAGTGGGGTCTTGGTAAATATGCTTTAAATCAGTGCTCCGCAACCAGTCCTAGGTGTGTCGTGGCGCAATGCGTCCAAAATGAGAAAAAGACAGAATTTTAATATTAAAAAAAAAATAAAGTCATCGAATTTCTAAGATATTTTTTAAATCGGCAAAAGCTCAAATGACGAACATGAATGAAATTGTTAACTTTTATGTAGTTAATATTTATCAAAGATATTTTTTAATAATCTGTAATTTTCAAAAATATGTCTTTGTATTGATCGTTTTTTTAGCTATTTTAAAATGCAAATAAAATGTGTTTCATCACTGTAAAGTGGTAAGTAACACTTCGAAAGAAGTAAAATGGTTTAACTTGTGAGTGTTAAAAAATATGTCACATAGATGCTTTTTTTTATTCATAAATTTTTTTTATAATGAAATTTACATATTTTTGCTAGTCGTGTGCTGCGAAATCTTAAGATGTGCTTGGGTGTGCTGTGGATGAGAAAAGGTTGCGGAGCACTGCTTTAAATCATGCTACTCTTTTTCTTCATGAAAGTTTACTAAATGCCGCTTAGAACAATGCAGTTTTGTTAGAAATATTATTCACCAATAAGAAAATGACACATTATCATACATACGAATAAGGGAAACCGATAATTTATGCGAAATACAAGCATAATATGAGTATGAAAATGTCAGCGTAATACCTATGTCAAAAGAAAAAAAACCGTAGAGCAAATTTGAAATATGGCGACGATTTTTCGCATTAATGTTTCGTATTTCCTATAATTCATTGGTTTCCTTCCACTTTTTGATATTTTGCCAATTTCCTATCTGCAATCAAATTAACTAAAAATGGCATTGTTTTTAGCAGCATAAGTAATTTTCAGGCAGAAAAAGTGGAGCATGTTGTTAAGCATATTTACGCATGTCTTTATTATTGATGCAACATATGTACAAGTAATACTGAATGCGTATAAGTGAATTGGACATGGAATTCATAAACTGTTAATTTGATGGTAAAGAGGCGTCATGATACGGATGTAAAATTAAGCTTGATTTATAGATTATTGAAATAACATGAGTTTGAATACGTTTTGATTATTCAACATTACTGACAATCAAATAATCAAAGCAGATAATTTGTCTAATTCATTAATGAAGCGAAGGACTTCAACTGAACATTAAATAGGTAATCTTTTGTCTATTACATGTAAAAACCAATTTTTAGGATTCGGTGTGACATGTATACAACGCCAAACTAAAGAAATTGCTTACGCTATTAATTTTACCTTTCTTTGTTCATTTCAAAATCTGATCAGAACTGCTGTTTTAAGCATGTAAATAAGACAAATTTCAGCTTCTCTATAAATAAATCGAGCTCTTTAACGCATTGGACTACAAATTATACAATCTACAGATAACAATATAACCTCAATAATTCAGATGTCAAAAGGAATAACCAAAACGAATACCCGACAGTGCGTACGTTCTTTGGATAATTTGAGAACTAAAAATTGAGATTTATGGACTACTTTGCTATACTCACGTTGCTTTTTTTTTAAATGTATAAAATCATAGATGATTCTGTTTTTTCGTGACAAATTAGTGTCAGACCACTCGAAAAGAGTTTGATATGAATTTAGGTTAGTATAGTAGTCTATGGTATATTATGATTTGCGTCAACTTAATATGTCCATAGATAATATACTATAAAAGTATAGTTCTCTATGATACTAATAAATAGGTCGCTGGCATAGATGTGAGAGAAATATAAATACCTTGCTAAAATTGACAATAAGATAACAGTTGATTTTTTCATTGAAGGAACTTCTTAACTTGACAAAATATTTTTTATCATAAAAAAATCATTCATATATTATTTACAGTCTACTAGTTTTAGTGATCAAATTTCCTCAGAGTATGTTGACATTTTAACGGTATTATTAACAATTATAATTATGTGACTAGTCAGTATGACTTACTATTGTGTTCAACGAATATTTCTCAAATTGTCTGTTGTCGAAAAATAAAATTGCTAGCCTCTAAAATACATTTTCATACATGAAATCAAAAAAGGAACAATTTTCTTCAGTTCACAATGAGTGAAAGTCATAATAAATAACACAAAATTATTATCAGAATTCAAAGCTTATGGTAAATTATTTAGTATGGCCTAGAAATAAAAATTACTGACGACCATTTTGACGAACATGCTGGCAGTACACTAGTCTATGATGCTGACCATATGCTGGCTACCCTAATCACAGCTGGTAAAGTAATATATTGCTAGTGGTTATCATTTTATGGTGGTTATAGTTTGGTTGTTTGGTTCATTTGGTTGTCATTAATTTTTTGAATAACACTATGGTTTTATAAATAAAATGGCCTTACGTTTGCTACCGTATGGACTGGGTAATGTGATGTATTCCAATAAGTTTGCCTTTACGTATGTTGTACGTCATCGATCACAGTTTGCACAAACTGGAGCAAGAATACTTTTCATTCGCCATCCAACATTCTTATCAAGCAATTTTAGAGTAAGTATTAGGTAATCTTAATCGAATTGTTATCATTAGATGACATGTCCAACTGTCACATTGAGTTTATATATTATTGTATTTTATACACACAAACAAACGTATTTATTGGCCAATGGGTTCTTAAAATATATCCTAAAATTATTAATAACAAATATTCTCTCTAGTTTAATTACTCCAGGTCTGATTACAATGTTTACAACAATAACAAATGCATGAGATTCATTTATCTTTCGATTTATTTTATATGACCGATGCTAATTCTATTTTAGGTAATTTCAACTGCATCAAGTGATGCTTCAAAAAATAGTAATCCGGGAAAACCAAAATTTGGCAATAGTATTTTGGCAGCTGTTTTAGCCAGACGAACGAAAAATTCTCACATCCCTCCAGGTAAAACATCACTACAGATGTAGATATCGAGGTTAAGGTTCAATTCATCCATACCAATGAAATGAGTGCCAACAAGTGGTTTACTTGAGGTGATAGCTTTTCTATAAGCAAAAAATTGCTGAGGTGCTAGATTCTGTTTGTATGGCTTGTCTCTCGACTGATTATGCTTTCTGTTTAAAGCTGTTGAATGCTTAAAGTAATTTCATCTAATGTTATAAATTCATAACCTAAAAGGGTACTAAACTAGTTGGATAATTAATCATTCTTAATAACTACTCATTTATTTAAGTCTGTGATCAAATTTATACCAAAACTTGTTTGAGTTGAAGCTACCAAAAATATCTGTGTGCTAAAGGAAACGGGAGTTAAGTTGAGTTAATTGAAAAATTATTTAAATATTCTAAAATAACTGCAATACATACATATAAATAATGTAAAAAAAAATAGCCAAATCAATGCTGCCGAATTGGTAAAATTCATGTTCAAACATCACATATGTCATCAAATTTCATACAAATGCAAATCTTGTTTTGGCTCTTCTGAAAAATACCAATCTTAGACATAACGCCCTTTTCCTTTTGCACACAGGTATTATCCTCATTCTTCTGTCAGTTGTAAGGGCTTGATTTATTTATATGAAAATTTTCCTCTTCAAGGCTTATCTTTCTTATACTTAGTCCCGGTTAAACATCCATAACCACAATGTTTTGCATTTATCATTACCTGATCTATCGTTTTCGTCGATTTGAATACTATGGTTCCGTCACAAATATTACCCCGATTGAAACACGCCCAACTTTGATTCAGCCGCTATTGCTGTTTCGTCATTTATTTTATCTGGATATATTTTTCATGTCAAACATTTACCATCATGCTCATAAGCATGTGCTATCCCATTCAGCCACTATTTTTAAAAAGAGAAAGACTGCAAGTCTAGAAGTGTCGTCTTGTTGCTATGATGCCAACTAATTATGTGTCCGCTGATGACTCACCTACTGAGCACCTATGCACTGACTGTTCAGTCGTCTCATCGAGTCGGTTTTCATTATTTCGCATCGTGAATAATTCTGACTTGCAACTCAAATTCCCCCTATAAAGAAAGCTTGGACTCTAACTTAGCGTCTAAAAATAATTGTTCAAGACTTTTTCCCCGCATTCGAAAAATGAAGAATCAGGTTCCACTGTATACATCTTTTACAAGAATGATAATGATATAGGGAGAACTTTTTAGTCCGTTAGTATTTGGGAGTTCGAAGGCCTAATTGACTTGCTTGTTGATGTTCACGTGAATTCTTCATTTGTCTGCACATGGAATCAGTTTAGGTTTAATGTAAACACTCAAATTTTGTAAATTGAAATGTAAAACATTTAAAAATATTGTCTTGTGTGCTGCAATTGCTTTTACTGGTGATAAAAAAATGTGTAAATATAATAATTCAAAATGTCATTAAAATCTATGACTAACTTTATTATTGTGGCTAAATTGATTTGTGAATTGTGATCACAAAAATGTGTATCACAAAAAAAAAATGCTGATGCTTCATTCAGTAGGTTTCAGTGCATCCCACCTTTTTTGATTTTGTGCGTATTAACTTAGTTTTATGATTTTTTAAATTTCCATTTTATCTTCAGCTAAAAATTGAAATTTGGTAATTTAATTTTCGCACTTCAATAATTTTTATATCATAATCAAAATTTTTTATTCAATGTCTTTATAATATAATATCCATTTCATCATCATATAGGGGGAAGTGACCGAGTGTAAATAGTAAAATGTTAAAACGGACCTTTGGAACATTTGTAATCAATATAAAAACCCTCATACTGCGTGAAATTTAGTTTTTGGACATTCATGGGTATAGGTATATTTTTCATTTTTTCTAGGCATTATATAGTTTTTTTTGTCCATATTTGTGAAAAATAGACTCGGTGACTTTATCTTGTACGACGACGATTTGTTTATTGTTGGCATGCTTATCCTGTAAGCTTTACTTGACCCATTGAGCCCCGATTGTCTTTGACATTGTATTTTAAGTCTGTTGTGATTTAAGATATATTTTGTCATATATTTAAAAACTATATAACTGGAATGAAAATATGTATTTAGGTATCCAAATAACTTATTTTTAATGTTAGGGCTCATTGGTTTAACATTGCTTTTGCTGAATGCTATTATTTATTTTTATGTATTAATCACTTTTTTCTTTTACATGTTTTTTTAAAATTCATGGATGATTGCAGTGTCCCTCCTCATTTCACTCCATATTAGATAATCGAATTTGTTTTTCCTAGTTGCATTGTTTTTCCTTTCCCTATTTGTATGTCCTTGTATCCTTATAAACTGTCCCTCATGGAGTTTCTCTCGCTTCATGTTAGGTATCCAAAAGAGAGACTGCTTTCATCCAGGTGCGTCTGTTTTTTCTCATGAAGATGTCAATCTTGGGAAAGATGTCAAGCCTGTCACATCGTCAGATATGCTGCGAGGAATGATGGCATATATCTGGCCAAAGGTACTGCATTATTTACTTCAAAAAGAATTTATTTATTTCAGTTTATGTAAAAAATTTATTGATAAATATCACATAGTCTGTCTTCGAAGATACTGAATATTTATATCATTTTATTACGAATTCTCTTTTTTTGACTGTAGGATGATGCTTTTATCAGATCTAGAGTGAAGTTAGCTCTGTCATTGTTGGTTGGTGCAAAGCTGTTAAATGTATCGGTTCCATTTATTTTTAAATATGCTGTCGACGATATTAACGCAACATTGACCATGAACGGGGAGACGCTAATGGGTATGGCAACAGTACCTCAGGCATTAGGCACAGCAGGATTTAGTTTACTTGTGGGGTGTAAGTATTTCTTAATATTTATGCTTTTTGAAAATTTTTAAGTTTTATATTAAAAACCAATTTTCAACAGCTGTTATGATTGTATAAGAATATATTTGTTATTAAGTAAATAATAAAAAGCATTGCCCAGTTTTAATCTGGTTTAAACTAAAAAGATTACTTATTATGACAGCATTTTTTATTATTAGATGGAATAGCCAGAGCTGGTGCTGCAGGCTTCAATGAAATACGAAATGCGGTGTTTGCGCATGTTGCACAGCATTCAATACGAAAACTCGCCTGCAATGTCTTTACTCATTTACATTTTTTGGATTTGAACTTCCATTTATCTAAACAGACTGGGGCATTGTCTAAGGTTGGTATGTCTACATATTAAAAATATGTGCGTTGATTTGCATGGCTGTCTATTAATCAAATATATTTGTTATTTATTTCATGTATGTACCTATTTCAATATTATTGATATGGTTTCTCAAGTAGGAGATTTTCCATGTTGCAGACTATAGACAGAGGATCGCGTGCCATCAATTTCGTTCTCACTGCAATGTTGTTTAATATTGTACCGACAATATTTGAATTGGCTCTGGTGTCGAGTATTTTGGGAGCGAAAGGTGGATTAGCATTTGCAGGTAATATAGAGAATTCTTAACTTATCCATTGATCTCCAATTTTGTTTTCGTTGCTCCCATGCCGGTTTACACTACAAGCATTTAGATTTACACTGCTCTCATAATAAATATCAGTCAGATTTAGTCTTTGACAGTGATTTTACAAAACCTGGTAGATCCCATGTAAATTGAAGAAAGGATGTGAAAATTTTTAGCCTGTTAGACTCTAACCTTCAATGTATAAATGATTAATGTTGTCAGTTTATAAGGATTTTAGTTAAAAATGTTTATTTTACATCACAGGTGTCTCTTTCGGATGTGTCGGCGTCTATACACTTTACACCCTTTCCGTAACTCAATGGAGAACAAAATTCCGAGTTCACATGAACCAAGCTGAAAATGAAGCAGGGAATAAAGCCATCGATTCGCTTATCAATTTTGAAACTGTTAAGGTAAACATGTAATTTTACCAGATATTGCTCAATAGTTTAAATATAAATACTGTCTTTTAATTTTTTTTTTATTTCTGTTTAGTATTTCAACAATGAAAAATTTGAACTACAACGGTACGATGAGAGCTTAAAGAAATATGAATCGGCGTCGTTAAAAACGTCATCTAGCTTAGCAGTATTAAATTTTGGGCAAAATGCTATATTCAGTGTTGCATTGAGCACAATTATGGTCCTTGCTGCTAATCAGATTTTACAAGGTATTTACTTTATATTAAATTTACTAATATTTTTTTATCATTTAAAGAGGAAATTATTTGTTGTTATTTTACAAAATATGTGGATTTCTTTGAAAATTGAAAACAGATAATACTAATTTCTGTTGTAAAAATATTATTTACAAGTTTTTTTGTTATTTAATAATGTGTATCATTTAATTAGTGTAATGTAGAATTCCAGTCTCATTGTTCTTCTAACATGCCTTATCTTTTATTATTAATCAGATAATTTATTAAATTTACTAATTTTGCAATTTTTCGCACCAATAAATGCTTTTCCTGATAGTCTTTGCCAACAATCTGTATTTGCCTACCACTACTGTATCTATTCAAAGTTAAAAATAATAATACATTAATATGTATTTTTTTTGAAACTATTCATTACTTCCATATTCACCGCATTCATTGTTATACCATATTTATCACTTGACCCAAGTGATCCTGTCCGTAATGCTATACAAATTATAGAGAACAACAAATGATTCAGTAAATTCTTTTAATAGGTATTGTATTGTTTGTTTGTATATTTTGTTTTAGGTAATATGACTATCGGTGACCTGGTTATGGTGAACGGACTCTTGTTTCAGCTCTCCATTCCATTAGGATTTTTAGGCTCTGTTTATAGAGAAGTTCGACAAGCTCTTATCGACATGCAAACTATGTTTACTCTTATGACCGTCAACAGTGCCATACAAGTATGGATGTTAATGAAATTATTTATTTTCCAACTGACATATACAATTAAATTGTAAAGTATACAATATTGTTCTTTCATAGCTTCACGATACTAATAATTGTTATACATGTGTGATTAGTAACACCATTTGTTATTTCTGTCTTCTGTGTGAGGTTTCAGGCAAGGTTTTTTGTTCTGGCTTCATATAGTTATAACAAACGTCCTAACCTTTTTAAGCGGTGAGCTATTTTGTATGAAATTTGGTTATTTGAATATATTGAACATTTTTTTATTGGGAATAATCTGGGAGTAAATTTTTGGAATTTTAAAACGCATAACAAAAATGTTTATTAAATAATTCATTTTCATTTTCAAAGACTTATCTAGAAGCCTTTACTTCTAATTTGGACCTAGATATTTATTGAGTTCATCTGTGGACGTGTGGTTCTCTATTGAAATTGTTTCTTCCTAGCCAAAAATCGCTAATTGATATGTGTAGTATATATATGAAGAAATAATGATAATTCAATAAACAATGACAACGGGAATAGATAATAGATGCTACGCGGCGATACCACCCAAACCGTTAAAATATTGAATATGTAACACCATTAAGGTGGATAATTTTTTTCGCTGTTGAGTAAAGGTATTATTAGAAAATTTCTTTTAAAACATAATGAAAGGTGCATTAATTGTGTCATGGTGAATTTCTCTCAGAATCGACCCAAAGCGCTGCCGTTGATGATATCCAACGATGATGCATCAATAACATTTAAAAATGTTAATTTTGAATATGAGCCAGGCAAACCGATATTTAAAAACTTAAATTTTACTATTACACCTGGAAAAAAGGTTGCATTCGTCGGAGGATCAGGTTCAGGGTATGTTCTTATGAATCTTGTTATGTATATATTTCCCAGTCTTTGATGTGTGTTCAAAAAAGTTATTACAATTTTATATTACTTTGTATTATATTTCTAACACACTTATCCATCTTCTTTTAATATTCTTCCAGAAAAACTTCAATGGTTAGATTGCTATTCAGATTCTATGAGCCTCAGTCTGGGGATATCTATATTGGTAATCAGGATATAAAAGATGTAGACATGGATAGTTTGCGGAGAAGCATTGCAATTGTACCGCAAGTAAGTATAGGAAAAATATTCTAGGAAGAAAATTGAAGGTAAATCAGATAATGCTTACATGTCACCTAAATCTATTCAAATTTTTCTAGGATTCCGTTTTGTTCCACGATACCATTTTACACAATCTTCATTACGGCGATCTAATGAAGCCAATTGAAGATGTGTATAAAGCCACTAAAATGGCTGAACTACACGAATCTATATCGAGATGGCCTCAGGGTTATAATACACGAGTAGGGGAGCGAGGCCTGAAATTGTCAGGTGGTGAAAAACAGCGAGTCGCTATTGCTCGAGCTATTTTAAAAGACTCACCTATATTAATATTCGACGAGGCGACATCTAGTCTTGACTCCATTACAGAACATGTAAGGAAATTGTTCACTGATTTATATTTATGAAAGTTGTGTCACAAAGGGCTAAATTGAGGTTTATTATCAAATATTTGACAAATCTATTTTCAAACCAGCTGCTATACACATTTTTAAAATTTTTCTTTCATTATTTTTTTTGAATAACCTTCCTTGATTATACTTATTAAATTTTATTATTATTTCAGAATATTTTGCAAGCGTTAAATCGAGCTACCGAAGGTAGAACATCCATTTGTATAGCCCATCGACTCTCCACTGTAATGGACGCAGATGAAATATTTGTCTTAGAAAATGGATCAGTAAGCGAACGTGGCACTCACACGTCATTGATTTCCAATAAAAACTCATTATATGCAAAATTATGGCATAGACAAAACCAAAGTGATAGAATTTCAAATACTTTATAATAATGCGATATAGGAAAATTATAATATAATATATTGTTGTTTTGTTATCATATTTAAATGTACAAATAAAATTTATTTTTTAAATGTTATCTTTTTTGGGTGCACTGCCAGGATTTGTTTCAGTAATTGTGTGATATGATGTTAAATGCTCCTCACTGGTGTCGTTGCACAATCATGA
Organism: Himalopsyche phryganea; assembly: GCA_022494535.1. NCBI lineage: Eukaryota > Metazoa > Arthropoda > Insecta > Trichoptera > Rhyacophilidae > Himalopsyche > Himalopsyche phryganea. Next base: position 397,123 of record JAGVSL010000046.1, read on the forward strand.
TTGTAATGTAATATTTTGCAATACAGCAGTCTAGGTCTTTCCTTATTCTTACTCTTACCATCGGAAGAATAGAGGCTGAGTGACTTACTTACAAGTAGATCTTATTAAACACCTTCTGTTAAAATGCCTCACTAGAATCTTTGTTCTATATTGAGAGCAAGCATAGTTAAAATGTAATTTTTTATTTTTGGGTGAAAATTTAAAGTGTCACATAATTGGGCTGCAAAGAGACTGGCGGGAGATAAAATATTTTAACAGCTACATGTCATCGCTATATAATCCAAATGAAGAATGGAAACGGCTAAGGAGAGAGAAAGAAATCAGTGATCAAATATTGGCCATACCAAGTCTGATTTCTATCCATCGTCTCCATCCGCCCCTGAGTAAGGTATTGAGCATCTTGAATATCAAAAGTTGCGTTTCTTTCGTAGGCTAAGTCAGCTTTGGGTATTTTTAATTTGGTAATATCATATTTCAATAGTATTCCAAAATAATAAATTCATTATAATGCTTCCATTTTAATTTTCTGATATCAACTGTGATTTCTTGCATATTCACATAATGCAAAATAATAATTATAATTATTATAGAAATTAAAATAACTAATGATTATTCAATTTCAAGTATCGACTGAGGGTGCCTGATGGATTTTCAATACCAAATTGGAATGGTTCAAATTTAATAATTATTTATTAATTAGGTACATACTTATAGAATGACATAAATATTTAATTTTTCAGATGAGATACAGATTTGTTAAATTATTTTATTAGTGGAAATACCTTTCCATATTTTTATAATACATAAAAGATAATAAAAAAAAGTAACAACAATACCAGTTTTGAGATTATAAAAAATATTAAAAATGCATATAATTACAGGTGTGAATAGAACAAAATAATAAATTTGTAATGACTTGTTCCATAATATTGTCATTGTATTGATCAAGCTTTGTATCCTTGGTTACTGTTGCTATGCTACAAAACATCAAGTGGAACGATTGTATTGTTTACTGATCCACTAATATTAAGAAAATAAAGGGAAATTCATTTGTTAATGATGAATTTTACTTCTATTCGAAATGTCAGTTTTAAGTTTGATACCAGAAGAAAGGAAAAAGTGTTTTCCCAGGTGTGATATAAGCATGAATGAAACCGTTTCTCTATGCAATCAATATTGCAAAGCATATAGATTATAATTGTTTGTCATTTTTAAGCTATTCTAAAATCTGCTTAGTGTTTTACAGTTTCATTTTTTACAATGTTTTTGATATTCATTGTTGGTGTATTTCATAATATAGTTTATGAGGAAAATCTGATAATGGATAAAATGTTGAACCAATTTCCCAAATGTTCAAGATCAACATTACATTTTTTAATATTATTTAAGATTATCTATGAAATAGTGCTTATTTCAATTACAGTACAGAAAACGTTTACAATTCTAACTCCTTAAAATTCCCATGTGCTCTACGTAAAAGAAAAATACTTCATCCATTGCTCAGTTCCTCGACGATGCTGACTTTGTCGAGCAGTAATAGTTATAAAGGAGGAGACAAGACTATAACGAAGAGAGTTTTATCAGCTAAAGAACATCGACTTAAAAACTTACAGAATCAATTGGCTGACGCGCACTTCCATTTAAGTGTAAGTATTATAGTAAAAACTATACTCTGTATTTAACACTGTTTGAAATATGCAATGCTGATATTGTCATAATGAAATGAATTTTTATACAGGAGCTGTCAAATGAAAATCGCCTTCTTCGAAGTTTACAGAAACGTCAAGACTCAGCTCTCCAGCGGTAAAAAACTCATTTTTTTTAAGAAGCCATGTACCTGACACAAAAATTGCTATTTTTTTTTGTGCATTAAGTCAATTATCATATGCTGATGGTTATTCTTTATTCAAGCTATGAAAATTCCAACGGTGATATACCTAAACTAATCAATAGTCATACTGAAGAATTGAGATCGTGGCAAGTGCGATACAAACATTTGAGAAGTCAGTTTCGAGAAATAAACCAGCGACTTAAGGATAAGGATGTAGAGCTTCAGCACATAAACGATGAACATAAACATCTTTTAGCTTTGAGTAAAGATATGTAAGTAGCAAAATACACTCCTCAATTAACATCTTTTTTATCTTTTGATTAGGGTGTTTTTACACAGGAAATTCTCAAAAGCTTCATCAGAAATGTTTTTCTTGCTTTAGTTTAGTGATGTTTTCAATCTGTAATATGCATAATACTCCCGATTTTCTAGGCCAGTGATGGGGATAGAAGGCGAGGATAATCGATAATCACGGATTATTTGAATTATATTTAATTAATTAAAAATAATATGTAATTTCTTTCTATGACTACAAGTTCACATGTTAAATTACGTTGATTCAAAGTTTTTTATAAAAAATATATTTATTTCGTAAACCCTGTGTATAATTTTCAGGAACCTCGGAGAGCGCGAAAAACTTAAAAATCAGGTTCAGGGTTTGACAGATAAAGTGAACCAGCAAAATGAAACAATAAATGGGCTGCAAAGGAGAATGACATTGGAGGCTAAGAATTTCAAACATCAATTGAGTGTAGAAAAGGCAAAGCATAGGGACACACAGCATCAACTTAATGAAGCTCTTATTAATTCAGAAAGGTTATCGTCACTTGTTGAGGTACAAATAACATCTAGATAAATTTGTCAATCTATCATTATTATCTAGTATTATACCATCACCTTTTCTCCAATCATGACTAGACTGAATTTATTGACAGCAAGCTCTGCATTCTGCACAAAAATATGTTTCATTAAATCACCTCACACATATGTCTTAAGCTGAGATGCCTATTAAGCAGTTTGATTGACTTTGTTCAAAGATGCTGAGCATTCCGTTTAAAGAATTTAGGTAAATTTCAGAAACTAGCACTAGGAATCTACAAAGTTTAATCAACTCTTCAGGCACTTAGGGATTTTGATTTCTTTGTTGTGACTCCTTGCCTAAAGAATTCACTTGTCGCATTTTAAAAAATAAATGTTTTATATGATTAGGGAGCACCCACTTTCAAGGAGGCATAATAAAAGTGTCTTTTTGTGTCAAGGTAAATGATTGTATAATGAAATTTCATTTATGTTTTCATAAAAATTTTTAGATGAAGGAAAAAATAATCGCCTCAAATGTTCCTAAGAGAGTGCTTCCTAAACTTCTACCTGAAAGCCAAAATGTGATGAAAACGCCGTTGGATAGTTTCAATATGAATATATTGAAAAGTCAATTAACCGGAATAGACTTGTCTGTCAAAGGAAGTTCCATTTCTGAGAGTCAGGTAGGAATTTACATTGTTTAAAGGTCATTCTATTCAGTGAAAGCTATATAGAAAAATATTTTTTGAAAGAGCCAATATGTAAATCAGTGGTCGTCAACCTTTTTATATTTACCGCCCATTTTTGCATATTTTTTATAATAAAATATCGTTACCACCCACCAACATCGCAGAACTTTATTAACATTTTTTAAATTACATTTGATGGTTCATGAGAACCTTCAGCCTGGTGCTGTGAGACTAAATATTTAATGTCTGGTTCGATTTCACGAGTGACGTTTACTCTAACCAATCTAAGTAGGTACTGTGTTTACAAACAAACAAGTCGAAAGTCGACCGCTAAGCCAGAACAAGACAAACATTTTTTATTCGGATAGGTATACGCGAGAAAGATAAAGACGATGTGAAAGTAGAGAAAGGACAAAAAAGAGCCCATCCCTGTGCACCCCTACCCTCGGCCGTCGGGTTAGCGTAGCGAATTGACAAAAATAAATTACTCACCGCCTACCATGGAAACGTTTACTGCTCACTAGTGGGCGGTACAGACCAGGTTGACGATCAGTCATAAAGCCATAATTTTACTTGCTCAATATCATAATATATACACATATAATGATGTATTAAATAATTATGTATACATTAGACTGCTGCATGAAGTTGTTGTGAAATATTATATATATCTGTTCCTTTGTATTTTTAATGTTATTTATTTTATGATTTATTGAAATTATCTGTATTTATAGGCAACTTACCCCTCATCAAAATCAACTGGTAGTGCAAAGTCAACATTCACTATCAATAGAAGATTCACACAAGGCCACATTGATGAAGAATTGCACAATAATCATGTGGATACTATTCAAGATGTTTACAATAGCCGAAGACAATCGACAAAAACAGAAAATGAGTCATCTACTGAATCGAATACATATGATAATGATTTGAACGATTACGGCTTAGCAAAAGCGATCCGAGATGGAATGCCGGACATGAAAATATTTGAAAGCGATACAGACATTCCTAGAAGTTCAGATGAGGACGTCAAGGAGAGAGTCGACACTATGAAGAGACAGCTGTCGAAACAACTGAGAAAAGCGAGTTCATCAGAAACTTCTTTAAATCGAAACCATTCATCTCGAGAAAAATCAAGCTCTGACAATGACCATGAAATGATTGAGGAATCAAAGACTAACATCTATGCTAACAATTCTGATTCAGAACGGAACATAATACACAAGAAACATGTAATGAGTCGCAATTCCGTTCAAAATATTTCGGTTGACAATGAGACAAAAGAAACAGGAAACGAAAAAGGTGACCATAGCAGCAGAACGGAGATTGAAATGAGTTTGAGAAAACTAGACGAATTGAATGAAACTTGGGATGAGCTCGAACAGAATGCTGTATTTCAAAATCAAGAAGCTGAAGCCATATTGGAAACATATTGCAATGATGTGGTCCGCAAAGCAAATAATAGTGATTGTATTCCGAGACAAAAATTTTCAATGACGGATCAGTACAAAAAACTTAATAGTGTACATGACAATATTGATGAAAAAAATGATCAAGTAATACCTTCAAGTAATGCAGCAGATCAACGCAATGAATTGAACAATAATTCTAAGCCTAGTTCTAGGAAAATATCTACAGAATTGAATGATGAGAAGAAAAAAAGGCTTCTTGCTGCTTTGAAAGCAATTGATAGAGGTGATGAAGATGGGCTCAATTTTGATATGCTTAGAAAATCAAAGATAAAATCTAAATCTTCATTGAGTACATTTGGAAAAAAATAAGTTTTTTCATGCTATGCTATTATATTGGTTTGGCTTAATGTTCAAAGAGAAGAACAATTAGTGTGTTTTTTTAGAAATACAAGAATATAATTATAAAAAAATTCAATAATGTGTCTCCATATAAAACTTATATTCATTAATTTAAAAACTAATTGAATTTAAATTTTGATGAAACGATTTCTTACGACACATTTAAAATAAATCTAATTACATTGTAAATATATTTCAATCAGGATTAGGTGAATAAAAACATCTTTAATTTTCTTTGTTTGGAAGTTGTAATAAAATTTCTATTGTTGCAGGGTGTAAGTTTTTATTTGAGAATTTGTTGGTTGAAGATATCACAAATTTATTCTATAAGAACTTTTTTTGTTGTTAAATAGATTGGTGATGAGTAAATGGCAGATAATTCAATTTAAGAGATATTATTTTCAATGTGAAAAGTATAGTTTGAGAGATGCGGTTTTGTGCATGGCTGAATGGAGGCAAATGTTTGAAGACGTCAAGAAGAGCACAGGGTAGTTGCGCCAATAATAAAATGGAATGTAGAGAGCAATGGAAAAAAGTACATATTTGTATTATGTTTCAATGTTATTCCAAAGTCATATTTTGTTTAAGTCTTATAAATTACGTAATTATATCCTCATATAAATATTAACTAAGTTCATATAACATATATAAATTGAAGAAAATTAAAAACTATTATGAGACAAAAATTCAAATAGATATTTTGATTTATCAATTAAATGTATACATTACATGAATGTTTTATATATAACATAAGATTATTGGATTAGGAAGTTAGGTAAGAAAATATAGATAATCTCGCCTGGAATGTAAGAATTTTTTTCTCTTGAATAGATAATTAATAGATAAATAAACATATAGATTCTTAAAATGTTCGACAAAAATTATGGTAGCCCGACATAACATACATGTTATGTATTTTTTATGTTTGAATTTTTACGTTATAATGCCTATGGGATCAGAACGGTCAGGTCTATCACTATGAACATAAAGATATGCACTGTGCATATTTCTTCTTCTTATTTTGCCACAGCTTGCGGCTCATATGGCCACCACACGGTGCCTGAAAGATTTTTTGTTCTCTGTCAGCCTTTTCGCTTCCTCCCAAGTCATTCCAGCCCCCCCTGTAGCTTCGCCGAGTACACCGTATGAATGGTTATCAAAGGTCTTCCAGCGTGACAGAATTTATCCAGCATTAAAATACTCCATTTAGAGTTCATATCATTCATACTCGAAGTGCAAAGGTGCATAAAAAAATTATATTTTTGCAAACAAATATAAAAAAAGGTTTTTTTTTCGTAGAAACTATTAATAGCATATATTTTTTAAAAGATCATTATTTTAGAGAATGTATAATAAGTCTGAAATAAAATCATATCACTTATCCTTATCAAAAGATTTTTTAGATAAGATAAGAAAACATTGGAAACTTTAAATATTGTTTAATCTTACAGTAAAGATTCGTAAGTCAACATTGCTTGTGGTGGTGAATTCGTGACACATAATTAATAAAATAATAACATCATGTTTTTTCGGAAAGATAAAGGACTCGTGAGTACTGAGGATCTCAGAAATAATGTTGTTTTACTGCTTGAGATGAAATGCGTCGCATGTGTGGCTTACATGCAGCCCCCTATAGTGCAATGTGTTTCTGGTAGGTTAAAAGAATTTATTTTAGTAACAAATATATACCAATTACATATTTATGATGTATTTGCTGTTATAGGTGTTTTATCATGATAGAAGTTGTAGATATATAATTGAACAATATATTGTATTTTGGGATCCCAAATATTCTGCACTATTCTTTAATTGAGGAAAACTCCATTTTATTACAAGAGTTTCATTGGATAGGCTTTTATCAAATTTTTTTCACTTCCTCTCCTTTCTTCCTGGTATCTTAGCTAATGTTTGTGCTAAGGTGGATTCAGACTAAGTCTTTATATCCCACATGTAAGTTGGCTAAGTACTGTCTTTAGAGAATATATATAATAAATAGAATTAATATCATTAGGATGACTGTTTTTCTACCATTAAATTTACACTTCATTTCTTAGTGTGCAGTTGGAAAAGTTGGAAACATTGAACATAGTGCAAAAACCCACTTCTGTCAAAATATAAACGCTTTAATTATAATTCAATGTCACAAAATTGAGGTTAAGAGAAGTGGTGACCCTTGTGATATGGGTTGTCAGTTTATGGATTTGTATTTAAGGAAGGCATGGATGATTTTTTCATATCACCTTGCCCACCCACTAACTGAACCTGAAAAATGTTGTATAGAGAGAGAGCAATTATCTTTTTTCTAGTCCTTTCCCTACTCTACCCTTCTTTCATCATCCTCTCAAGATACAATATGCAATTAACTTAAAACCAGTTTTCACACAAGCAACTATTGTTGAAATACTATACATTGGGAACAAACATGGTTTTGGTACCTATTGAAAATTGAAGGAACATATAAAATGGCGCCATTTTTACATGTCATTTATTTTACAGGGCACAGTATATGTCAAACATGCGTAGAAAAGTTAGCAGCATGCGTAAGGTGTGGAAAAAGTATCACCAAGACAAGGAATTTACATTTAGAAAATATGGCTACCAAAGTGAAATATCCTTGCCGTAATGCTGAAGTAGGGTGCAAAAGTAAGTAACTATCAGGGCCTTTCAGTGAAAATATAATACCCGGAGCAATTGATATTTTTTTAGGCAAATCCATTCAATTTTCACAATACTATTCAAACAAAATATTTGATCAAAGCTTTTCTCACCTTAAGGTTGTAAAATTATAATATCATAGTGTGGTTCAGAGTTACATCTATGTATGGAAATAAGGTTTTTTGTATTTTTGTGTTATTTTAAAAACATTCATGTAATTCATCAAATCTATCTAACTCCATTTTTCAATTGATTAAGGCATTCCTTGTTATACTATTCCGCTAAAAATTTACTGTATAGGGTGGATTGGGCGCCAGTGGCGCGCTACAATGCAAACCTTTTTTTGTCAATAAATTCATTAACCTGATCGGAAATGACCAATTTTTTTTTCAATATATTTAATCTTTCATTAGACATTAATAGCTCATTAAGTTTTGAAATAGCAACTGTTGCATGGAGATTTGTTAAATTTAGGTAAAAAAAAAACTGGTTTTGTTAATCTATTCCTGTTGGTTAGTATTAATATGTTTTTCAAAATTAAGGCGTTTTGGTTATGAATAAATTCACTGGAAACAAATAATAGGTTAATTTTTAAGCACACCACTGGCACCTTATTCGTCCTATACAGTGAACGTTTAGTGGAATAATATTATTAGAGATGCCTTAATCAACTGACATAGTAAAACTATAATTAGCTCGATTTTATGAGTTAGGTATATGAATGTTTGTGAAAAAGTATTAAATATTTTTTTTTATCCATATATGTCATTCTAACCACTACACTAATTATACCATAGAGAACTATACTTTTAGACTACTCTTAACCCTTTTTTTATTTATTAGTCAATTAAATATCCTGATAGAGCGTAATAGGTATTTGTTTGGTTGTTATCATTATCGATAAGAATACAAAAAACATTAACAATAGTTTTTTTAATGACTTAATTTTATGTAGATTATAAAAATTCCATTGATATAAAGTTGTGAAGGTTGCCATAGACAATATAATTTAGTAATCCTGCCGATAAATATTTTCTCGAAATTTTCATGAATGTAATATAATATTTACCGTTTTTAAATTATATGTATTATGTATAACTATGCAGAATATTAATTTGTACAAAAGAAATTGGATATAAAATTAAAATGTGATATCATATTTCTTATATTATATATTATTTGAGTAATATATAGAATATATTTATCATTTTGTATATTTATGGTATATTTTTTCAAATCCATGCTAGGAAGAGCAATTTAATTAGATTTGATGACTCATTTGGTTATTTGAATTTGTATTATTGTTTGTTCCCTTTGCACCCACAAATATTTATGATGTTTTTACAGTATACAATAGACATATTCATTAATATAATAATATAATATTGTATCGACGTTAATATGAAATTTTATATCTGTATTCACGACGTTTACTTGTTTAATTAAAGCCACGGAATTGGAATATAAGTAAATATCTTCACTGATAAACACCTCAACTAGAATATTCTTAATAATAAATCTAACTAAATAAAAAAATGAATGCTATAAAAGAATATAAAATAACTAATAGAAGAACTTTTTCTATGGATTCGGCGGTAGCTTTGTGAAAATTCATTTTTAATATAATATTAAAATTGGTAACTGTTTACTGGTTTAGTCATAGCATCAACCACAAAACAAAAACAAAAGCCGACATAATATTATTATTTTAAATGTACGATTTTATTTTTGATAAAAAAACTTTCCTCCAGGTGTGACGAATAAATAATTGATTACTTGGCATTAATAAAATTATTAAGACTGAAGTATATCTTATCTTTATAGGTTTCATTTAATCAAAGTATTGATAATTTACGTAAACTGATACAATGATAAATTAATTGACATGTGACGTGAGCGATTCAGTAATAATCTATGAGATCGAAAATTTTCACAAGGCAAATGTATGTTTGACATACTTATACATATGCATACAAGAAATTATTTTAATAAAATAAACTTGAAATGATCGGTAAAATTGCCAAATTGATAATATTTCGAATGGCATATAAATTATATTTAAATAAATAATAATAAAAAAGGAATTTAAATTTAGTGATTTTTTTAATATAATTAAAAATGAGCAATCACGTAAATATTCAATTTCAAGTATGAATAAATATTTAAATTTCTCTATAATGACTGTGGCTAACGTTATTGATTATCAAGTTAGTATGCTTCAATTAAAACATTCAATATTTTTGATGTAAGAATGAAAGCAATTGGTTATATGGTCTTCACGCACAAGATGTGTATATAAACATGATATGCGTACAGACGGTTACACAGAAATTTAAAGAAGTAGAGAAAAAATATGCACAATCGTCACAGTGCGTGTTTGTATCGTCCATTTACCTAAAAAACTATATCCGAACATAAACCAAGTAGTCAATTTTAACTTATTAGCGTGTAATTCTATAAAAAATTTTCAGGCATGTTTTCATACTTTGAGCTGAACGAGCATGAAAAAAGATGCGGTAATCGATTGTATATTTGCAAATTGGGAATTCAGTGTCAATGGAATGGCAGGAGAAATGAACTTCCAGTGCACGTCCAACAAAATCATTCAGGGGAAATAATTATGGTAAAGTCAACAAACATTCTTTACAAGAAGTTTAAAGATGCCCAAGGAGCTTTCACTCGCCTCGTTAAAGCATTTGATGAAGTGTTTTGGTATCACCATCTTAAAACTCGTAGCGCTGTTCACTGGGCCATACAATATCTCGGGCCTGACGTCAAGGCACGCAACTTTGCCTTCGATTTCAAGATAATCAATCCAGAAGATAGTAGGAAATATGTGGGATTTAAAAAAGTTAGTTGCTTGAACAGCAGTGAAGACCCCGACGACGAGTTCGAAAATGCACGCTGCGTAAAGATAAATCTAGATGTCGTAAAGAATTTTGCAAATCCAGAAGGTAATATTAGGTGTCACATTGAAATTAAGAAATATAAACCGGAAAAAGAGCGAAATTTGAATGTTATGAAAAATAATAAAGATGACAATTTACAAAGATCGAGTGACTTATGAATGTAAACATGGATTTTAATTAGACGTTTTAGTCGAATTTTGAAATGGATGAACAGTTTTATAAGCCTATTGGTTTGAAATTGTCCATTTTCCTCTAACTATTACATTGACCGAACATGAATAACATTACATCTTATGAGAAAAGTGATAATTATTATTTTACGTGTGAAGACGGTCAATCTGGATAACTTTGGCCTAATTCTAAGGGTTTTTCGTATTTTTATGGTTCGCCATTGCATTTATGTGTGGTATTGTTCTACATAGAATTGTACCAATGTATTAAAATGAAAATTAATTAACATTAATAGAATTATTATTATAATTGATACATAAATATAGATAACACAAGGTGGGCCAAAGTTTGTATTCCAAATTGGGTAACTTAAGCCCATGATACAAATAATCACAGTAATTACTATAAATTAAGTGATTTTAAAGTCTTGGCAATTTTTATTTACGATTTCATATATTCTGTACATATTGAGATGGGGAAAAAATATACAGCATTTGGTTAATAGATTAGTAATACAAATTGAAAATATGGCTAACATAATTTTTTTCAAGATTTGTTTTTAAACTGTATTTTATAATAAAAGACTGGTTGAAATCTTCATTTTTTATTTAAAAATTAATACATACATACATATTAGATGCAATAAAGAAAAAATTAAAAACCAAAAATTAACTATACAATATTTTATTACACCTATTACAAAACGGGGATTTTTTTTAAATCACCCCATTTTTTACTCAAAAACTTAATTTTGATTTTTATTGACTCGCATTTGAAAATGAGATTGTCTTAATTTTTTCTTGTTATTTCGGACGCTTTATAGACCATTGCATCTTCTTTTCGAGGCCGTCTCCACTTTCCAACGTATTTTTGTAAAACGGTCACTCAGTATACTGTTTCGAGCTGTGAATCAATTACTTCTGTAAATTTTTTCGGGAAAATATACACCTTCAAATTGTGTTATAATTCCATTATTTAAAACGCAGAACGGTGGGACGCGAAGCTCTAATACGACGTTCCTTAGTTACCCAGTATTAGTATTTATTTGTTTGAACCCACTAAAGACGACTTTAACATAATGTGCAACCCTTAAAATCATCTGATGCAACAATTTAATAGTAAAAAACATAACTAATCAAGTAATTATAATATCATACAAAAATAAAACACAATTCATTTATACTACTTCCACATGTTTATAATGATCAGGGCCGCTTTCGCTCATCACGAGCATTATAAACTGATAAAAATACAAACATAACAGGGCTATTTATATAAAGTTGAGTGTTAAAAATTAATGTATTTAACAGTTGGTTCATGAACTAAGACAAGATCATCGAACAAATTATACATAAACCAAATAAAATAGTCTACAATTAAAATGTTAAGGACCTTTTTTAAATCAATAAATACTAATCCGAAATCACAAATATAGCTTCATTAAGAGTCCATTAAATGAGCAAAAAAAATTAATGATATTACAGATGCATTAAGCAAATAGCAGATTGAGAAAATAAGAAGGAATTATTAAATCATTTAAAAAAACAATGAAATATTAAATATGTAATTAATATTAACAATAAACAGCCATGGTAAGTGGTTAATGCAGAGCAGCCAAGAACAATTAAAATTATAATATCACTCACCTTTTATTTCATTTTAAAATCATTGAATTTGTATTTCGAACACAGAGACAATCCAGATGCAACAATTTAATAGTAATAAACATAACTAATCGAGTAATTAAAATATCACTTATCTTTTATTTCACTTAAAAATCATTGATTTTGTATCTTGAACACAGAGACAACCCAAACATCCAAACGGATAGCTTACAGATTCATTAATACAATTAATTATGTTGCACATTAATTTATATTTTTACCACCAAGGGAATATTCAATACCATTGTTTAGGTAAAAAATATACATACGGCATAAGTATTATCATGGTATTATAACAGCATAATATAATGTCAAACCTTTCTCCATGTTGTGGGCCAATCTTAGACCGATAGGTCAAACTTACCCAGATTGATGGCAATGAAACATAATATAATTATTGCACATGACGGCGCTTATAAAGATGCACACCTCAATTTATAAGGAAAATAAATTTTGAATCGAATAAATGTTTAAAATATTAACTGGCATCAACCAATTCAAAACAAATGTTACAAACAAAATTAAATTACTTTGATTTCGTTTACTTAAATAAAACGTGGAAAAATATTGTCAAAAACGCCATTTACCAAGTGAAAAATAAAATCTTTATATCCAAGTTATATATGATATAATAGTATAAAATGATTATTTTCCATAAAATGTTGTATTGGTAAAATTTCGTTGTGAAAACCCTATTATGCACCCTAAATATTAATATTCCTTCTTACCAGACAGTAGAAAGTCTTGTGGAGTAATTATTAATCGAAGGTTGGGCTACGTAAGGTTACTGATGCACGGCCCGCAGCCCGCGGGCCTCATGTGGCCAAAAATAACATATATTTTGACCCATCGACTAGATCAATGCTCCGCAACCGGTACACGATCGCAGGTGTGCCGCGGCGCAGTGCGTCCAAAATGTGAAAAATTGAGTATTTTAGTATTACAAAAAAATTTAAGGCATTCGGTTGCTAAGATCTCCTTTTATATTATTCTCATTGAAACGTGTATATAACATATTCGTGTTTGCACGAATAGTGCAACTGCAATGATGGGAATAATATGGGATTTGTCTCGCGTGTCAAACAAAAAGATTCTACCGTAGAAATTACACATTGTTCCATACATTGGGAAGCATTGGTGTTGACTAATAATTTACTAGTGTAATTATTAGAAGCAATAAACGAATTTATCAAAATATAATACACATTATCGGACCAAGTGCCTTAAATTCGCTTTTTTTTTTCAAATATCCATGCAAGATTGTTTCACAAAAAAATACGTTAACTGTCCCGAGGTAAAATTTTAGAAAGATTATTTGAACTTCACTATGAAGCTATTTATTTTTCACTCAATCTAAAATGCCTGAAAATCACCAGCTCTTTAAAATAGTGCAGGGGTCCACGTCGTTGCCTTTTGTTACTGATATCTCGGGTTCAAGTCACGGAACGCACAAATCTTCTGAATATCTTGTACTAAATTGATTCACAATTTTTATGTTTACGATGTCGGCGTCCGTGGCGTAGTTGGTGGTATCGTTGACTACGGTTACGGATGTCTTCTATTCAATTTCTGGTGCGGACGGTTTTCATAAATTGATCTTTCAATCGATTTATGGATTTATTTTCGTAGTCTGAGTGTTTGTGATCTCTTAAAAATTCCCTCTCACCCATACGATCCTCTAGGGGCGTAGCGAGAGCGATTAGCTAACCACTAGTACTGTCCTAGCCCTATCCTTTCATCTCTAGTCTCTTCTTAAAAAAAACATACATATAAGCCTAGCCCTACCCTCAGTCTTTCCGAAAAAAGTGGTTGAGAAACTGAGTAAAAAGCAGTTCCAACTTCTGTTCTGTTCCATATGTTTCACATCAGGAGTGGACGTAGTTAAAAAAATGGTAGTTATTTTTATCTAATTAGCATATTTTGGCGTGTGGTGTGCCGCAAAATTTTAACGAGTGCTCAGGTGTGCCGTGAGTGACGAAAGTAGACGACTAGATAATAAGTTTCCTAAGAATAATTTTTGATATTGGCTTTATGTAAGTGTCTTCCTGAAGAGCATTTTTCTACTCAACGTAAGAAGACTGCGTCTGAGATATCTTTTCGCAGAAAATTAAAATTTATGAGAAAAGTGTGTTTTTATTGAAAATAAATAAGTCGCAGTATAAAAATCGCTTGAATAATGATAAATTCAGTAATTTACTAAGGGTAGCAATCAAAAACCTTTAATCTGAATTTAAGAGGATGGTATACAGTATCAGGAATCTCACTAAGAAATATGGACAAATTGCGGAGTGAAAAGTGACTGAAATAATTGTAATTATTATTGAACTAAAAATACGAATTTGTATATCTAAAATAATGACAGAATACAATATCAGTAACTATAGAACCCTCTGAGGCCCGCGAACAATCGGAAAATGTATAAGTCGGCTATACTGTTAGATATGTTTTGCATCACTGTGTGAGATTTTTGTATCATATTGCTGCTAGACGAATTGTCATATGATGCTGCTACGTGAAGAAATCGATTAATAAGCAATATGAAAGTTATACAGTC
The DNA here is from genome assembly GCA_022494535.1 of Himalopsyche phryganea. Taxonomy (NCBI): domain Eukaryota; kingdom Metazoa; phylum Arthropoda; class Insecta; order Trichoptera; family Rhyacophilidae; genus Himalopsyche; species Himalopsyche phryganea. Next base: position 412,211 of record JAGVSL010000046.1, read on the forward strand.
TATCTAAAGTTGAAGATAAGAAGACGAGTCGTTAAATTTCAATGATGAAATTTCAAGACGAAAGTTCCCATAGATTCTTATAATGTTTTTTTAATACGGTCTGATCTGATGGAGAGATAACGTTTGAAGCATTCATTTGAATTAGTGATTTTCAGTTTTTAAACATTGAAATTTTTAAAATCTTTTGAAGTTTTTTAGTCTACAATGAAAATTAATGAAAATGACTTGATTGCTGTACCGTAATTTTGATTTTATTTTTACGATTATGTGGAAACCTATTGAACGAATTTACCGAAAACAAAACCTATTTATTGCGTAAGTAGTGCCTATTGAATGATAACATTAAATCAACATTTTAACCACTATGTATGGAAATAAATGATAAAATATAAAATTTGGTCCAGCAAAGCCACATCATACTTTGATGCCCACTATTTTTGCACTTTCATCCGATGACATTTGTGATATTAAACACGTCCCTACACTTGTTATTTTTTTCAGGAGATAAAATTTAATTTACAGGTTATCAATTTCGCAACGTGAGGTTTTCAATAAAATAAAAATAAACGTATTCTAAATGAAGAGAAAAATAAAAAAATGTATGGATTTGCGGTATAGGATTAGTTTCTCATCTTATCAAAAAAATACGGAATGGGCTTGATGGACAAATTTAAAAAAAATTCAAACTGTTTTTCTATTGCGTCATTTGTGTAGTTTTTGTACGTGTTGTATCTTATTCTGAAACTAAAAACATTACTCGGTCAAATATCATTAAAACACAGCAGCTTAACCACCCTCAATATGTGCATTAAGTGTACTTTGTATCAATGAATTAATCTCGTATTAATTATTTGATCGAGTCATCGAAGAAGACAGTAGATATTTGTACAATAAATTGACATAGTCGTGGGGGTTAACTTAGTATATTATGCATGGGTCAACTGAAGAGCTGCGTTTTGTTTTATATGATATAATATATTATAGATTTTTTTTTATAATATAAATAACTTGAATGAATATTCTAAAACCAAAAATAATTTATAATAACTAAATTATTTTCTTAGAATTCCTCATTCAAATTTATTGAGATAAAAAAAACTTCCTTGAAATGATTTATTCCTTAACTCAATCAAAGATGGCAGTACCAACTATACTATTTCCGTCACGCTCTTTTAGCAGCGGGTAGTCGGCGACACACCAAACCGATGCCTAAAGAAGTTAAACTACAACTAATTGAAGTTGGTAAAAAATCCTTATTTTACTAGTGTTATTTACGTATTAAATTTGTATGAATTGTTTTTAAAATTGTGTATAAAATTGTGTATAAAGCTTATTTTATTCTATTTATTATGTATTCAATAATATCAACAAACATGAAAAACTTATTGAATTTTTATTTTTTCTGATGGTATCAGCTATAATGTTTAAGAATATTCAGATATGTGAAATAATATGGATTTCATTAATCTTATGTGTATTAGTATAAAAATGAAACAATTCTCATTATTTTATATACAAAAAAATATTGTTTATTTATCTGCGAATGTCCTTTTAATTAAGAAAAAATGTAATATTTCTATGCGCCGATAAAATGAATGTAGTAATTAATGTACATATTGATGGTGTTTTGGTCGATTGATTTAACCGATTTAATTGATTTAAGTTAAACTTTTTCAAGAGAGAGTAAAAACTGTCTTTATCGAAAACATTGTATGGTGAGTTGCGTTATGAATCTTTGAAGTGCACTCCTGTAAATTCTCATGTTTGAAGATACTGGATTATACGTAAGGAGTGCCGATATAATAGTGGCTTATATCAAGTGACCGGGTCATAATTTTTAAGCCTAAAACCAATGTAAAATGATGTTTCCCTTCTAAAAAGTGGTCAATTTATTTTTCTAATATAAATTATTTGGCCGAGACCTGCTGTGTCGTCTTTCCAATGAGATCCAATCATTAATTGATTTTCGTATTTTTCGAGGGTTACATCAATTGGCAGTACTTACATAAATGCATATGACGTTATAAACAACAATTAAAATGTTATCAAAAGAAATTTACCGCTGTTATTCTTTTTATTTTATCAATGAGTGAGAGTTAAAGAAGGATTTCAATTAAAAGATGACATAAAATACTAATAAATAATACAGTACTTACGTATGTTAATAAAAAAAATATAATATTTTCGTTTATAGTGATATTGTTATTATAACCAAAAACCGTTTAAATATATGCTAAAAATCAAGATTCATTTATTCAGTACGTAAGACTTCGTTAGACAGTGAAAACTTTTGAAACTTAATTAAAAAGTTTTGATACATGGTTTAATATTCTTGTTTGACACGAGGCCCTAAATTACGAATATAAATTTGAGCAGGAATAAATAAGTCAAGCAAATTTAAATATCATACCATTTGTTGAAAAATTACTAGATGCCCGAGTTAGTTTATTTATATAAAATCTAAAATTTTATGTAATCCATACTTATTTATACGAAAAAAAGGTTATAGTGACTGGTATTGTCTTACACAAATATGAAATATAGTGTTTTTACAAATGAAAACATGCATTTTTAAACCTTTTCAAAGAAACAAGATATTTTCATTATTCAAGAAGATAGCTTTCCTCATTTAATGAATCTTTAATATCCTAGCGTACTAAATGTTAAGCCTACTACCACCCAATACGGATTGAAAGCTCTTATTGGGCGAATCACGTAACACGTAAGCAGCGTTAAGCGCTTTGAAATGATCGCCATGAGTGTTTTCGGAGCAGTTACCCAAACCTTGGCTGATATGTAATAAAGTGTGCTGAAATAAAGACAAGTTGTAATTGTTGGAATAGTGGAATGTCAATGGTCTTCACTGAAGTCAAAGAGTGATTAATTTAATTTGTAGTAAATATACCTATGTAAAAAGATATATTCAGGGTGATAAAAAATAAGCCCCCTGATCAGGTTTGCTATCAGATTTGCCGTGCTGGTGAATACTAGGTGCAATAAAATGCTACATCTTTAATCATTTGTCGACTATATTTATCAGAAACAGCTGTTAGTTACTTTTAATTAAAAAAGTACAATGGTGTTTTGGTTATCGTCCTCTCGAACTATGTAATAAGATTAATACTTTCATTAATCAAATAAACAATATTATTAAAGAAACATTTGTTTTCAGATATTAAATTTAAGCATCTTGCAATGACACTATTGAAGTAACAAAACACATGCGATTTTCAAACTTATGATGTTTTGAATGTGATAGAGAAACTATTTTAAACAGTATACTTTACTTATTACCACCAGATCAGTGAGGGTAAGACGAACGTACAGAAATTTATTATAATAGTAACACTTATAGTAAATGTTACAATAATTATTATTGAAAGCATGCTATTAAATTTACTCTAGATATTCTTAAATATAATTGTTTTCCCTACAAGCGTACGTGCTCCATTGCGTTAAGAACTTGAAGGGTTTATCGTTACGGTGAAAACTTGCCCAAAATTGAAGGAACTGTTCAAACGGAAGACTTTGCGTTTGGGATTTTATGAACATTAATTTTGCAAATAAACAGGCATGATACTTTCAACTTTGCCGGAACTTGATGAAACGTGATACAACTTTCCATTCCAAAGTTAAAGCATTTCATAATATATTTAATGATACTCATGTATATTAACTTATTTTATTTAATGAAAAAAACCCATTATTTTTAATAAATCGAAATTGTTTAATGAATTTAAGCCACTCTTAAGCAACAGTAATTTAAACTCATGAAAATTGAATATTGACGAGTATACATATAAATTCAAAGAGTAAAATAAGACCACTAATTTAATATGCTAATGTGAGTGGAGGCGTAGCTGGCTACCAATTGAAAGAGTTCATGGTATCCTATGAAATGCGATTGGATCTCAAATCTCAACGCATAAAATTCTACCATTGTAAAAATCTTGTTATACTTTCTGCGCACTGTAAGAATTCTGGGATTTTCTTGAAACACATTGAGCAGACCCGTTGTAAGAAAGATGTGAAATCATAGTTAGTGGTGGCAGGTGCAACCTTGAGTATCATAGTGATTGTAATAATTCTATAACTCCTATTAGCTCAACCCAGGCACCACTCATGTGAAAATCTGAGTTTGAGATTCAGTTTTCATGTCAAATCGTTACGGTTTTCATCATCATCATAATCAACAATTCCCTCTTAGAGTGATTGTTCTACAGCTCGGCTCCCCACGCAAGCTGCAGTAATTCATAGTTCCGCCTAGTCAGTGAATCTTCACTGATTACTGGATATTGCTCTTTTGGGCGGCTCATTGTGGTTCATGCGGCAATTTTTCCCAATTTTAATTGAACGGAATGCTCAGCAGCTTCTCCTCCAATTGTTACCTTCATTCCTGTTATTGTTTTGATGATTTATTTAACCCTCAAATGTGACGTGCGTCGGACAGACATCTTTTTCATAAGTAACTATCAACTGATCTCATGTGTTTTGTTTATAAAGGTAGAATTAAATTATTGTTTAATGATAACAATAACGCATATAATGATCGATTGAGAGTTATTCCTTTAAAAAGTATTTCATAAGAATATGACATATGAAACGCGTTCGCTGGACACATTACGACCGTTTGAGTGTCAAGATGCAAACGATATTTTTTATAAACCTGACTTGAGGATTGTATTCCAAATTAATGATATGGACATAAAAGCTTTTTATGTCTTGAAGAAGCGCTGGAAGCTGTATCATAGGTATTAACAACTATCAACTCATATAAATGTTAAGGTAAATATAATGTAACTAGAAAAGTAGTCTTTGGAAATATGATCCGACTGGGAGTAGATTCTGATAGGCTGTCATCGCTGGCTAGGCGGGGCGTAATTATAAAACAAAACTAATTAATATTTACTTTGGCATTTTGATAGTAAGCTAACTTTTATTTAATGAGAATGTTTTTGGCGTGGAAATGTAATGCTTTATTTACAAAGATTATGTGGGTATTATTATATGGTAAATATTAAAATAAATTAACTTTCAGAAACACTTACCGATATTTTATATGAATCTTTCTTTTACTAATTTCCTGCTATATAATCCGGCATCAATTAATTAAGTCAATAGCACGAACAGATTTAATTAACAAACAAGTATAACTTTACAGTATCGCCCTAATAAACTTGCGTTAATTATTTACTCATCCGCTTGTTTTACGTAATAATAATTACATTAAGTTAACATATAAGTGATGAAAATTTTAATAGCTGCTCCGAAGAGAAGAAAATTATAAATTGAAATGGTTATCAGAAATGACTTCATCATCTTTAGCTTTAAAAGAAATCATGGGTCTGATTAATTTTGACACTAGTGTTATTCTGTCAGATTTATATGTATGGTTATAATCTGAATGAAAAAAAGAAAGATTTTTTGTCGATTTTTATTCAAATATTATCGCAATAAGGTTTTTGATAACAAATTATAATGATTAAATTTGAAAGTTATGAGTAAGTAATTTGGAAAAATATAAAAAAATAAAAACAGCTATGTCAGCCAGAATTTCTGATAAAAATATTAATAGACAATTTAAAATATTAGTAGGTGATTTTTTAACTATACCAGTGTTTTTTGAATATCTTTAAAATACCTTGGATTAACTTAAATAATTATTGCCATAACTTCGGCAGCTATTAAGGTGTTTTGATATTCATTTTAAATAGATTATTGATTTAATAATTTAAGATTTAAGACATCGACTGAGGGTGCTTGATAGAATTTCAATATCAAATTTGGATTATTGAGATTTTGTACACTTTGTATTTTGTCACTAACGACCCGGGTTTCGCTTTTAATGCAGATGCTGGGGTTAAACTGTTGCATAAATACATGGGGGATCATAAATTATTTTATCAAGAAATTTTGGAAATCAATAGAGCCCAGTTAAATTCCTTGCCAATTTTGAATGAGCAGCTGAACCTTCCTAATTCTCCTTTATTATATCCTATACGTTGAAACACCTAAAAGATGTCACTAAACGTGGAATGATTGTATGTATTTACCCTTTCGTCGAATTGCATCCAGTCGAAACCCACAATGCTATTATAATTGTAAAATCACTGGTAATTCCAAAAGAAGTTGGAAAGCGGCAATTCGCTGCTCTGTTAATGGGGTGTTTACAAAATAAGGATTAAGGCGATTCTCGAAATTTTAACTCAGGTATCAGTGTGGCTCTCAGACGTATAATATCTTACCTCGTAAATAATATTTGTCGTATTTGTATCTTCTATATAAAGGTTAGACACTGTTTACTGTCTGTCAGATCGAGTCCATTCGTGTGATCGAATGCCTGAAGATGCCGAAAGGCGAAACCCGGGTCGTTAGTGACAAAATACATGAAAGTGTACAAAATCTCAATAATCCAAATTGGGTTATTGATTATTTTTTTATCTTTAAATGTATGGGATTGAAATAATAACTAACGTTAAAATGATAAACTTTTGACCATATAGATGTTTGTGTGGTTTTACTCAAATTGAAAATGAATTAAGATTTTTGTTTATAGTCATAAAAACTACTCAACTGTGTAAAGTATCCAATTATAAGCGATTGATTTAAGTATTAAAACATACAAGAAGAAAGCAATCAAATTGTATTTTTAGTAGCTATAAGCCATACGATAAAATATTCGCTATTGATAAATAATATTATTTTTCGTTAAAGTATGTAATGGAATTATTAACTACCGACGTACTTTTTCAGCATTGACTCCAGTGATCGGTAGAAATAATGGAATAGGATTGCAATGCCTAGTGAAGACAGAATACGTTTATTCACGAGGTACCTATAATATAAATTATACAGTTTTTCATTTATTTTTAAAAACATTATGAATGTAACAATATCTTTATAATTTTAAATAATTACATAACAACTTCAATTATTTATAGGAATCGTAAAAAGATTTATTTGTATTATTCACACAGCGTAGTATATATATTTTTTTATTTAACCGCGTAACGGTTTGTTAAAATACCCTACGATTTAGTCAATCTTAATTTTTTTGATTTATTAATTGAGACATTTATTAGTTTTTCTGTAAAAACTATACCGGATAATAGATCAGTCAGGTCCAAATCATTTTAACAAACGAATAAATGAGCATGTACAATGTATAAAGAATATATAAAAAATTGATAAACGTTTTTCAAATGAGCAAAAAAACTGTTTTCAAAAATAAAACAAAATCATATATATATATTTCCAAGTTGACATATGTATATTATATATATTTAAGATTAATATCGTATGTCTAAAAGTGGTCCAAAATATCAGACGACGAAAGAAAAACTTTTCTGGTAGCAATATGTCCATTACGACTAAAAGCTCTGACACCAGACAAACCGAGTCAAAGTGTCACATTTTTCACCTGTCTTTAAAACAGATAACGAGAGTGCGAACGAGGACGGCGATATTTTATTAAGGCTTTTACGGAACGTTCAGGCCCTGCTCCGGTGATATCCAATTGAAATTTCCCTCGGATTAATTTTATGTAGAGCTTTCGTCATGTTTACTTTACACGGACTACAGGGTGGAAACTTTTAAATGAAAAATAAATCGCGGAAAACGCTTTATGAGCTCGTTTTGTCTCTCATGCTTTTTGAATTATTGAACTGGGTGTTTTTTTACAATATTGGTAGTAAATTTGTAACCATCAGGAGAGGAATCAATTTCTATTTTAGGTATTTTGTGATTAGCTATAAATGTTATAGGTTTGAAAATATAAATTACTTTTACCAAAGTAAGCAGTTTCCAGCTATAAAAAAAGGTTTGGCTGCAAAGAATTATTCAATAGATACTTGGTTCAAATTTCATTTCAGTCGGTACAACATATTTATCTATGGTTTTATTTTAATCACTAATTAAAAAAAAAAATGATATATTATAAAGAAAGCTAGAAAATTGGCATACAGATTATTTACTATTTCAGAATATTTTCCGATATTATATTATTTTCAAGTAAAAGAGGTTGTGAGAGGAATCAAATAAAGATTTTTTAAAATAGTCATATAAAAAGCAATACTAAATATATACAATATAACAATTATACTATAACCCTTTCATTAATTTGTCTTTTATATTTACAAAGGAATGACATGAACACATAATCCGACACTGAGGTATTTCTGTGATATGTAACTGATTTTTCCTTCAAACTAAACAGAACATGTATTAATATTGTTACAATTAATACAAAGTTATTCATCATTTATGATAATGAATCTATTAACTGTGAGTCGTGTATTATACGGATCAGTGAGAAAGCAAATAAAATGTAAATTGGTTTCGGTTATAAGTACATGCATATTTTTCAAGCTTAGAAACTAATGGATACTTTTGTGGCGAATGTGTGTTTGAAGTAATCTGTCAAAAAGCCTCATTGGCGTGCGGAGTGCTTTCACAGCAGCTTTCAAGTTTCCCTGATTTGGCTGACAGGCGCACGACTGACCTTTGCGGCAGACCATTCAAACAAATTACTTTCTTAAACTACCACAGTATAGATTTATATTCATTTTATAGAGTGGCCGCATGCCTTGATAATATTGTCGAGTATCACTGAACGCGGTGACCAAAAAGTTACCCTTTTTGATGTTGATTGAAGCGTTGCAAAATATATACAGCGGCGTAAACCCTATTCATTAAAAGTCCAAGAACGGAGGGCGGTGTATGGTCGGAAAAGAGACCAATATAAATGGTAATCACCGTGTAGTTAAGTCAAAGTACTTTCATCAGCACATATACACCCGCAGTGTACAAATACACACATGAAGGGGTGTGGTTAGGGCACCCACCTACGTGTGAAATCTTCGCTTTGAGCTTTGGAGCAAAGTTCAAGTGAAGTATTGGGTATTTCAAAATTGAATAATATTAACACTTCGTGCCATCCAGGATGACTTAATTAACTATTTCGTATAGCCATCAACCAAAGTGTTTGAAATTATTCATAATTACACTTCTCAATTAAAACCACACGAAAAGTAGTAAAAAACTTTCTAAAGTAATTGTATGTTTCATTTTAAAGAATGGAAAGAAAATTAAAAGTAAGTATTGTAAGAGAGTCTAGTATTTTATCGGGAAAATTAAGGCAATCGTATATTATACATTTTGCCTCGAATTTGCCGTGTAGTGCAATACTTACATACATTGAGTTCCTTTTATTGTTTTAGTTGACATTAAAATTAGTTTAGTGCGGCAAGATTCATGTACCTCGTATAAAACAATTCAATTTCATCGCTTAGTCTAAAAACTCTTAAGCCCCGTAAATGTGCTCTAACTATAAGTAAACCCACGTACTTTCGCGTTGAGTATGATTGAGTTATTGTGAAAGCGAATGGTTAGCCTGCTTACCTGAGCGCTTATGTCAATATTGGTGTTTCAAACAACTTTGTCGGTTTAAGTAAACTTGAGACACTTAAGTTAACGTGTACATTCTTACTTAGCGCCGTTCCGGAAAACACTTGAGAAAGCATTCAAGAACAGCTTTCGGATAGCCTGTCTCAAAATGTTATACTTTGCAGCGGGGATCCCCGAAGTGGCCGGTTGAGTTATTGTTTGATTGAAAGGTAAAAGACAGCGTGTGGGTATATTGGATACTTCGACACATAATTTAACATAATTATGTTGCAAAATATCTATCTAAGTTTTCTATAACTAACTATCTTTAGCTTACGAAATTTAAAATCGATAAATATGATTAATAGTTTCATTTTTGTTATAGCCATGTCCGCTACCGATGTAAAGTGCATGGGCTCTTAATGGAGCTTATCTGAACAAGAAATCGTTCGAAGAGAATTCTTTTTTCTCAGTTGTTCAACCTCTATTATTTGGAGATAGTAATGATAGACAGATGGGATCAGGACAAGACAAGTCTTAGTTTTAACGTTGTTGCATCTTTGACCTGTATATAATATTATAAAAAAAATAGAAATGGATCTTTTTATACAAGGTTTTGAAATAATACAACCTAAAAAAACGGAACAATTATTTTTAAATCCATATCTGTTTGTGATAACTGTTCGGTAGCATTATTAAAAAGAAATCATGTTAAATAAAGCTATCGCAAACAGTGTTACTTCTAAGACTGCAGATTCTTTGCGCAGAAAACCAGGCCAAGACAACAAATGTGCGCGATAAAATGGACCTTTTTGCAAACAACAATATATCCTATTATTTATGGTGTGCTCCGATTCTTAATAACAAAGTATAGCGAAAGCGATTAGCTAATCACTTGTCCAGTATTCAAACTCTATCTATATACCCCTACTGTCTTTAAAAAAGATAAGTTGAGCGACTGAGTAACAAGAATTTCTCGTAGAAAAAACTTCTGTTGAGATAGCACCATTAAGAGTCCATATGATCTATGTTGGGAGCGGATATGATAAAAAAATATTATGTTTATATTTATTGAAAGATTAGTTTTGAATGGTTATAGAATAATTTTGCTAATGGAGTGAGCGCCAACCCGAGATGAGTCTGCGGGGGATCTAAAACTGCTGCGTGAAGGAACGCTGACCGCAAATAATAAATTTAAATAGAAGATGGTATCCTTAAACGGAAAATTACTTTTTGAATAATATTAAAATTGTACTTTATACAATGCTCATTGATTTTTAAATTGTAATAGAGAGATATTATACAAAACAAAAATAAAAGACAAAAATACGAAAGAATATAAAAATATATTAAACTAAAATCAATCAGTAAAGTTTTTTAATGGACAAGTTAAAAATATATCTTGAAAATGATTATACAGTTATGTATAAAACAAATGCTAGTCTTGTGACCCTCCAATTATATATCACTTCATTTGCTTATGTAAGCTATCAACAAAATGAAACGTAAAAAAATAGTACGGAAAACGGGCCACCTTAATCGAGAACTTTCGATTTGAATAATTAACAGACCATTAGCATTTGATGAACTTTCATTCATCCATACTAAAAGGAAAAAAACATTAAAAAAAAGTGAATTAAAGTTTAATCTATATTTAAAATCTTTACAGGGATTTCAAATATTATGAAAATGAGTAAATATTTTCAAATACTGATACACTTTTATTTATAGAATAGAATTTATATATCTAATACAAATATCGTGGGTCACTGTAGCTTTGCGGGTACTATCAACTAAATCTCATGAACCGACGTTTATTTAATTTTAATAGTGTCATTTTCAAAGTATTTGTTTACGCCATTACATTTTTATTCTGACTTTTTGTGAGATTTAGGTGACGGTAAACGATTAATGATTTTCGCGAAGTGTGAAGAAATTTACTATTTCCTTCAATATTATATATAATAGCCCAGACCAGCCTGTAGGCGTAGATGTAGACGTTTTATTATTATCACATACACATGTAGGTGTGAAATTTTCTTATGAATTAAGCGACCGCGGTGTATATAAACAGTACATACAGTTCCAACGTAACGCAAAACCCAGGCAAACAAACAACAATTAGTCGGTCAGTATGGAAACTAAAGAACAGCTACTTTAGACATTCAGTATGTCAATTTCTATACCGTCATCTATGATGAGCGTCTCCACTAGTGATTAAATATAGTGCCAATATTTACTAAATTATTATCTATCTACAACTTAATTAATGTATATTAACTACTTTTTCAACTGTTTTTCTTATGGAAAAATCAAGAAGTTATCTTACATTCTATAAATTATTGCAAATCTGCGAAATTGTCGTTCACAAAAATTGATGATAAATAATACAATTATACGTAAGTTTCAAGTGTTTTTTTGAGTTGACAACCAAATATAAGCAAACTGATATTGGAATAGATTGTAGCGTTTTCAGGTAGCAAAATATAAAGTGTATCTATATAAATATATGGTTATGGCTCCTGAATGGCTGAAGTAGAACTTTAGTGTTTTGTCTAGTGGAACTACAAGGTTCATACCCGGAGCGTAATTATCTAGAGAGTCCTCCGAGCATAGAAGTCGACAATCACACTTTTACGTATTTGTGTAAAAATTAAAATTTTGTGATTGCCTCACATACTTTAGTATACAATAGCTCAGACCGGTGTGTAGGCGTTTTATTATTATCACATATAATATGTGCACACACTCACACCTAACAATACACACAATTCTGACGTGACGTGAACCCCGAGGCAAACAAACAAAAATAGCAATAACAGTCAGTCCACCAGTTTGTGCGACAGCAGAGATGGAGAGCGAGGCAAACTCAGGAAACTGCAAAATTCCAACGTGATGCTGATGCCGAGGCACACAGACAACAACGATCACAAAGAACTCCGGAAGCTGCACAAACCGTCATGCCGCTAACGTGGAAGCTCATCGAAGAGCTAAATAAGCTCGAACCCAGGCGGTTCGGAATGAATCATCAAAATATATTTACGAATGTCAAAGACATTCAGTATTTCAATTTAAATACCGTCATTTATGACGGGCGTCCCACTGGTTGTTAATATTAAGATATCATGTAAGTTTAAATGTTTTGTCAAGCTAAATATTTTTTGTAAGAATATAGTTTGATAACGAGAAAATTATATATTATAAAACGATTGATTTTAAGATAATGTAAACGTTTTGAAATATATTAATGTTGGCTATTTATTACAGCAAATTTCTTAATATAATTAAAAAACTTTAGATTTGTCTAACATTTGTCAATTTATAAAAATTCCCTGCGGTGCATATTTTTATTTATTTCCAACTAAATGAGACCTCTTCTATTCTTTTTCTTATACACATACTTTATTTCAATAGTAATCAAAATAAAAATAAAATTTTTCTACATCTGTCTTCTTTTCAACTTTTAATGTTTTATAAAGATATAGAAAGATTTTTTATATTAAGCAAGAAAAGAGCCGAGCAAGGTTTAAAAAAGATTATTAGCACTCCAAATGTTCATAAAATATGTCAGTTTCATATATAATTTATGTATGACCAATATTCAGACAGAAACAATGTAAAAAAGATTGTTGTCTGGTTTGATCAATTTTTCAGATCTTGTTGCCAAGGTGTGTCGCTACCGGTGGAGGAAATCCTATGATCCAGGTCTGGGCAAACTTTTTAGCAGACGGGCCACAATGAGAAATCAAAATAAATGGTGGACCGTAAGTAAAACACTTTTTTTTAATATCTTAAAAAGTATTCTTAGTATAATTTTTTTTTAGCGAACCTTTTATATATTTCAACATTTATTTTATTTCATTCCTTGATTTTCTAGGTGAGATTTTTAAAACGGCTTGTTAATATTAATCGGTGATGCTAAGTCGTAAAGAGTTTTTATTGAAATTCATGATATAAAATGAACATCCGAGATAATATGTACTCAAACGTTGGATTGGTTCACCTTTCGCGCAATTTCAAATATTTTATCAATATGAACAAAAACAGAGATAATAAAACAATACGGAATTTTTTTTTCAATGCATTACATATTTAAAAATACCAAGTTTCATATACACGATTACAGCTCACGGACCACATAAAAACACCAGCCGGGCCGTAGTTTGCCCAGGCCTGCTATACACACTTGTTATACACGTGGACTGATAGGAAAAACAGCATTTTTGTTTTTTACAGAAAAATGTATTATTTAAAATATTTGCAATATTAGTCATAACACTATTAAATGTCAATTATTTGTAGTCGCCTTATCTAGTTACATTCTAGATTATGTCATGACATCATATCTAGTGTGAATAAAAGTATTGAATGTTGAAGGAATGCAAGGTCCAACTAGATTATTTATTGAAATTGAATTTACTTGATTGAACTCCACTGCTAACATAAAAATAACATTTAGATCCACAATAATTATATTGTATTACAATTATTGTGTAACTAATACTATATTTCACATTATTATAATGGAGTTCTACCATCTAAATTAGTTCAATTAGATAAGTGAAGAAGTCGGCGTCCGTGGCGCAGTTGGTTTCGTCGCTGACTACGGTTACGGATGTCTCGGGTTCAATTCCCGGTGCGGACGGTTTTCATAGATTGATCTTTCAATCGATTTATGGATTTCTGTTCGTAGTCTGAGTCCTCCCTCCCTCCAATCCCATCCTCACGGGGCGTAACGAGAGCGATTAGCTAACCACTAGTCCTTTCATAGCCCTATCCTTCTATCCCTACTCTCTTCTAAAAAGAAAAGAGAGGTTGAGCAACTGAGTGACAAGCAGTTCTCGTAGAAAAAAATCTGTCAAGATAACTCCATTAGGAGACCATATGCTCCACATTGGGAGCGGACATGAAAAAAAAAAAAGTGAAGAAAAAAAGATTTTGAAATATGTTCTACAATGCTTTGCAGCAGAATCACGAAAAAGTAATAATATAAATAATCTAACTCACGTTACAAATAATGAAATATAATAACTAAGGCATGTATAATTTGCCATAATTTACTATTTCAATTTGTTTTTTTTTTGTCACACATATACACGAAGTTTTATAAAAAAAACTCCACCTTGATGATAATATTTTGACAGTTTATTTTTACGGTACGTAATTATTTTCGAAGCACCCATGTAAAACTTTTATTATGGGTCATATACAGGTGCCGTAACGAGCTTTAGTTAGGTTAGTGGTCAATAGTAGTCAGATATATCCCTTGAGTTACGAAAAGTAATACAATTAGGTCAGTAGATTTGGACAACATTAAAGGGATTTATATGAATCTCTCTTTCTGGGAAAATTTTCATCTTGTTAGCAAGGTATTATGGTAGAGGGACTTTTGTATTTATTTAATAAAAACCGTTGGTCAGAAACTAAAAAAGACACTTAAACTCAACCAAAGCTTATACAATACTACCCATGTGCCTCGCTGGTTCTGAAACAATTGTATGAGTTTGTTGATAGGTATTTCGGTATGATTAAAAATAAGAATGTTCTGTCGTTCAAATAACTATCTGCTTTCTCTTTATCTTACACTCCACTCCAAGTTGTACCAATTTAAAAAGTCCAGCTGATTTTTTTCCTCATGTTATATATTCGTGTTTCACCAATCACAGCGATAAATGGTCTAATTGTTCCTGTCGTCACTACATATTTATTTATAGTTGGCCTTTGCATCTTACTGATAATAGCTTCGCTTAGCGATTGAAAATAGAATTTTTTAATTCAACATTTCAGATCATGTAAATGGATGTGTGCGATTTATATTTTCTTCTCGTTGATTTCCAAGAAAAGCGTTAAAATTCTTTATTAATACCCAGTGCAAATGTATATGTGTTAATAATACATGTTTACAAAAAAATAAATAATAACTATCAAATATATCGGCATCACGCAATCATCAGAACTATTAATCTTATAGGTAAAATTATCATTAAAAACTCTTGTAAACAATAATATTTTTAATCTTATCATAATGTAGTTCTACGAAATACAATAATAATTTAATCGGTCTATGTCTGACGATTTTCCATTTAATACCATACGTTACAATTCCGACACTAATACCTTGTTTTAAAGTCAGATTAGATGTAAATTGTCTATTATATTGTTTCATAGTATTAGTTATTGCAACTGATTGATTAATTATCGATACGGATGTGTAATTAATCGCCAAAGCAGCAATGATAGACACATGACTGTGACTCGGTACATTGTTTCAAATGCTGACAAACTAGTATTGCATCACTAACAATATTAGAAATAGAATTTATCGGAAGACATTAAGGATTTGATGCACCAGATATCCATTCGCTCGATTTTCTAGTGATTTCACCAGTTGATTGGCAATCAGATGAGCGATGCTTCCGTGAACCGTTCATACAAATTACTAATCGAATGTTCAAGAGATAAATTTAATAATACTCTAAGTTATCTAGGCGAAATGCTCGATAAGTAAGTTATTGCACATAATCCGGAATAATTGGAAAGACACACCTTGCTGATAAAACTGTACTGAAGTCAGAACAGCTGTATATAGGTAAAATTAATAAGCCAGAGTATTAATTTAAATGGCATTTATCCGGTAGAACTTTATATTTAAGTAAAAAGATGCAATGGATTTAGTTACCACAAAAAACATCAAATATATTTCACATCGTGAAAAATTAGTCGGTCCTATAGCCATGTAGTCACTACTGTCAAGATTTCATCTTATATACTTGCGGTGTCACGCACTCGAATCCCGGAATGGCTAATTTTTTAAATTGTTTTTTTAATATTGTAACCAAAACCATGGTTGAATGTACTGTTTTCAATCCGCACTTCCGCGCCCTATCCTATTCTGAAACAAAGCGTATGGTGAGGTATGAGAATTTTCAGAAGTGTGGTTTGAAATTATGTGATGATTAAATAATATTTTCTTATAATATATAATTAACATATTTCAGTATTTTGAAAAAAAATTTTCAAGCTGCAGACATAAGTAAACGAAGTCAATGTTCGTTTATCAAAGATAGTGTATAACTTTTAATTTATGTATATTTTATTTCATTGCTAAAAAAACATTTTTTATCATCGTAGCCGTTCTTTGCAAATTCAATCTTGTTATGAATAAATTATTCAAATTTCTATCAAAGTGTATAAAAAGATTGGCTGTTTTATATACTTTTAATGACGTCAAATACTACGAAGTGTTTTTTCTCAACACAGAAGAATGAAAATGAGAGAAGAAAATAAACGGCCGGTGTCACCTGCAGAAGTTTCCAGACAAACTTTCTCGAAGATAATACAAAGTTTTTAAAATATGTATTCAGTGACAAGTTGAATCATCTGCTGCCAAAGAAAATGTACAGGCGGATACTACGAAATGACTCGGCGTCGAGATATCTACAGAATATCTTTCATGAGAAAAAATATTATTTAAAGTTGTTGCAGGTAAGCCCTTTTAAATGAAATATTAATTCTTTTATTACTCATCGTGAATTTAATAATGCTTCTTCTTTCGTTGTTACTACTTAAAAGTCGTATTTTAAATACCTACGCACTATCACTTAAGGTGTTAACTGTCAATTCTTGTGAAAACGCATTATATTTTAAAAAATAAAACACAATTCATTTGTACTACTCCTACATGTTTATAGTACCGGTTTCACTCATCACGAGCATTATTAACTGATAACCTACGCATTAAAAAAAAATCAATCGAATACTTTAACTTTTATTTTATTAGTTATATTTATTTATTATTAAAAGTAGGCAATATTTTTTGGTTATTTTTCAAGCATAGTTTCTTGAACGGTGAAAATTCACGCGTCACAAACTTCACCATTCAGTTGTACTAACAATAATTGTCATTTTACAGTAATTTATCTTTTAAATCGAATCTGTATTCAAAACAAAATGAATTTATTTGATAAATCTTTAAAACTAGGTATTAAAAGTCATAAATCTTAAATGTAAGATAGAAGTCACTACTAAGTTTTCATTGGTTTGTGAAATATGATTTATGATAAAATAAACAATCGTGTCTTCGTTTACAATGAAAATCTGTAATAAAAAAATGTATAGTTTTAAACCGAAACAATTCATGAATTAATTAAATTTTTTAAGCATTGCAGATTTTTCAATGTCGATGATGATATAAAAAAAATATTAATTCTATATTAATTTTAAACATTAAGTTATGGACTTGTATTTTTTTAATGATGCTTTGTTATATTTTTAAAAATTTAAGGTATTGGAATTTAAAACCTTCATTCAATTTTAAGGGTGCCATTTTTACGATAAGAACATAAATAGTCTATATTTTTTTTCTTTTCGAAAATTTGAATTTTTGCTTTATTGCTTCTGTAAAATTTTTGAAGCGTAGTTTTTTGTTAGGAAAAAATGTAAATCACCGTTAAAAGGTGTTAATAGCTCCTTATCTGACATTAAAAGCGGACGGTTAGTGAAACAGTATTGCAACGAAAACCTAAATCAACTTAGACGTTTTCAACATCCTTGCTAGAGGTCTGCAAGGGCTGAAATTTCATAAAATTACCCTGTTCAAACCCGTCATATTCAGACCCAGCCCGGCCAGAGCCCGAGTCTTAATATCACACTTCGACCCGAAGCCTAGATTTTTTTTTCTCAGCCTGAAAAAAGCCCAATTTTTTTTATATAGTAATTCATTTATACTTTTAAAACTATACATGTTATTGTTTCCATATTTCCAACGATATTCATAGCACATGTGAAGTAAATTATTTAAGTTATTAATACTATTGCCTTATGGCTGACTAATGACACTAACATAGTACGAAATATTATACAGAACCATGCAGACCCCTATTAGGTGCATTATAATTCATTTTTTTATCTTTTGTTTACAATAAAGTTGATTGATATACTTGGTTGAATAAAATAACTTTAAAAAGTAGCAGTGAATGAATGATCATCGTAGCGAAGCTTTTTTATAAAAGTTTTAGTTGCGAAAGTTTTATCGTTATTCTAACCTACGTCAAGCAAAGAAAATGGAATAAATATATGTGTTATTTATTTTTATATTGTACCGCAGGAGATAATTTATTGAAGCTTAAAGTTTGGAAGCTTGTTAGGCTTTTATAACTTTTATTATCCAAGAAAATCACCAAGCGAATTCGCAAGCGCATCGTCTCAAAAACTTCTTCGCAGGTCTTACTTTGCATTTTTAATCTGCATACTGTTGTTTCTTGTCGAGTCACGACAAAAAAAACACTGGATAAAGGTGTGCAAGTTCCAAAGCTTTGTTAGGGCAGTTACTTTTATAAACGAGTAGAGTGGGTAGACCACTTTTCGCCAAGTGCCTTTGAAAAATCACTTTGTTAAAGTTAAATAGCCTTTAGGATTAACTTCTCAATTTATTGAACAGATTTTACGAAGTTCACCAGATTTTCATAAAGTGTAAATAAATGATAGATATCATAACGAAAATTCTTTCAACCTTATATTTTTTTGTGATTTATTTATAATGTGTAATAAAAAATAAAGTGAGTACTAAGGCATCCAATTCCTGACGTTTTTTATGATCCTGGGATTTCGGTGTTGATAATTTTTCAATTCCAGGATTGATCATTAAGCGTAATTTCATGTTTTAAATTTTAAATGTAAAATTCAATTAGAATTTATTGAGAATCAGATAGTCATTTACAAACAGAAAAAAATTTCAATATACCTATGATAATCGAGAGAGTTTGATATTTTATTTAATTTATTGTAGCTATCTCATCGCTTACATAAGTGGTTTTTGGGGTGCTGTACTTAAAATATAATTTTAAATGTAATAACTCCCGCCTCATATTAAAGTAAGGTTACACCTAAAGATAAAAGTTGCAATTGATTTTTTTATAAAATAATTCAAAAATATAAAAAGTTAATTGTTCTCAAAATTATTGTCTACGTCTCATTGCAAAATATGAGAAGGAGTGCGACCACAATACATATATTAATTATATAGGTATTATAAAAAAAGTAAGTACATAATAAAACTGATGTACGCGTTAAAATTAATCAGAGAATATTTAATTTGAATCCCGAGACTGATATTAAGACAATCCCGTAATTACGGGATTGACTAATTGAATGGGATTGGAAGCCCTAGTGAATATCTCTTTGAAAACAGCTGTACAAATATGTATACAGAACAAACATGAATCTCGTTATCAATAATAAGATGCTGAAGTTTCATTAACAACGACACGTATTAATGAGAAAAAATATTAAACGAATCATTTAATTGAGCTATTTACTATAAAAGTCTGTCTTTATGATGAAATCAGATATTTCTAGTAAACAAAAAAGTCAAAAACCAAAGAAATATACACGAAAATAGTATATTCTATTTAAAATAATAAAATAGTATACATTTATGTTAAGTGTAAAACTATATCGTATATCAAATTTGGATTATTGAGATTTTGTACACTTCCATGTATTTTGTCACTAACGACCCGGGTTTCGCCTTTCGGCATCTTCAGGCATTCGAGCACACGAATGGACTCGAACTGAGAGACAGTAAACAGTGTCTAACGTTTATATAGAAGATACAAATGCGACAAATATTATTTACGAGGTAAGATATTATACGTCTGAGAGCCACACTGATACCTGAGTTAAAATTTCGGAAATCGCCTTAATCCTTATTTTGTAAACACCATATTAACAGAGTGGCGAATTGCCGCTTTTCAACTTCTTTTAGAAATACCAGTGATTTTACAATTATAATAGTATTGTGGGTTTTGACGGGATGTATTTCGACGAATGAGTAAATATATACAATCATTCCACATTTAGTGACATCTGTTAGGTGTTTCAACGTATAGGATATAATAGCGGAGAATTAGGAAGATTCAGCTGCTCATTCAAAATTGGCAAGGAATTTAACTGGGATATTTAACTGGGGAATTTCGTTTAATTTTCTTAATATATACGATATAATTTAAGACATCGACTGAGGGTGCTTGATGGAATTTCAATATCAAATTTGGATTATTGAGATTTTGTACACTTCCATGTATTTTGTCACTAACGACCCGGGTTTCGCCTTTCGGCATCTTCAGGCATTTGAGCACACGAATGGACTCGAACTGAGAGACAGTAAACAGTGTCTAACGTTTATATAGAAGATACAAATGCGACAAATATTATTTAAGAGGTAAGATATTATACGTAAAGATTTAACCAGCAAACATATTTGTTCTCGCATCCTTAAGAAAGATTACTTAAACAGCAACAAAAATTACAATAAGTTTAATGAGGAGTTGGCTACTTTTAAAAATATTAAAACTAAAATTAAAGATAATGATATCATTGTCACAAAGGCGGACAAAGGAAATACCACGGTCCTGTTAACGCGAAAAGACTATGTTGATAAGTTTAATAACTTTCTCGATAATAACGATATAGTCGAATTGAAAAAAGATCCTACATTAAAATTTAATAAAAATATTAAAGAGATTATAAATAGTTTTAGCATTACAATCAACCCTAAGGATTTGTCCTTTTTATCTACTAGAAATCCACAAGCCCCCAAATTTTATGGGCTACCGAAAATTCACAAGGATTCAATACCAATTCGCCCGGTAGTTTCATATATGAATGCTCCAGCGTATAAACTTTCCAAAAGAGATAACTCTCTCATCCGCAATCACAGTAAATTCAAGCCATTGTATAGTATTAAAAATTCATTAGAGTTAGTAGATAAAATTAAAAATTATAACATTCCGTTAAACGCCAAATTAATTTCTTTTGACGTCGTTAGCTTATTCACTAATGTACCTGTAAACAAATGTAAACAAATCATCAAAGATACCCTTAATACGCGTAGAGTTAATCCCGTCATTACTACGGAATTACTTAATATATTAGACGTTTGCGTTGACCAGAACTATTTTCAATTTGATAATAGATTCTATGAACAAACCGAAGGGCTTGCAATGGGAAGTTGTTTGTCACCACTATTAGCAGAATTTTACATGAACCATTTAGAAAACCTTATTTTTAGCAATAAAACACAAGTTAGAAACGTAGTTTATTGGTTCCGTTACGTAGATGACATCCTTTGTCTATTCAATGGAACTGAGAGACAAGTTTCTAACCTTCATAATTTTCTTAACTCACTAGATGATAAAATTCAATTCACTTTAGAAGTAGGGGGCAAGAATATAAATTTCCTTGACCTTAATATTGATATTAAAAACTCCATTCATGAATTTAAAATTTATCGAAAACAGACGTTTTCAGATGCGGCCATTCATTTTAACTCAGACCATCCTTTCTCATATAAATTGGCTGCTTTCCATTCTCAGGTTCACAGATTAGTCACTATACCTCTAAATAAATTTAACTTTGAAAACGAACTAAACATTATTAAGCAAATTGCCATTAATAATGGCTATGAGGTGTCTCTTATAGATAGTCTTGTATCAAAAAAACAACGTAAATTAGCAGAAAAGATGCTATATTTCGGGAACTTGTCTAAAGACATAGACCACCCTAGAATCTGGCATAGAATTAGTTATTTAGGTTACACAAGCTTTAAAATTAAAAAACAACTCGCTGATAGTGTTAGACCGGCGTTCTATTGCAAAAACTCTCTTGGCAAATTACTTAAAATTAACAATAAAGATAGAGTAAACTTTAAGAACAAATCTGGTATTTATAAATTACAATGCAATGATTGCCAACATTTCTATGTGGGTAAAACCACACGTACATTAGATATAAGGGTATCAGAACATTTAGCTGCCTTTAGATTAAAAAAAGAAACTTCGACATTCGCAAATCACTTGCTAATGGAGAACCATACGTTTAATGCGGATGATGGGGTTAAACTGTTGCATAAAAACATGGGGGATCATAAATTATTTTATCAAGAAATTTTGGAAATTAATAGAGCCCAGTTAAATTCCTTGCCAATTTTGAATGAGCAGCTGAATCTTCCTAATTCTCCGCTATTATATCCTATACGTTGAAACACCTAACAGATGTCACTAAATGTGGAATGATTGTATATATTTACCCATTCGTCGAATTACATCCCGTCAAAACCCACAATACTATTATAATTGTAAAATCACTGGTATTTCTAAAAGAAATTGAAAAGCGGCAATTCGCCACTCTGTTAATATGGTGTTTACAAAATAAGAATAAGGGCGATTTCCGAAATTTTAACTCAGGTATCAGTGTGGCTCTCAGACGTATAATATCGTACATCGTAAATAATATTTGTCGCATTTGTATCTTCTATATAAACGTTGGACACTGTTTACTGTCTCTCAGTTCGAGTCCATTCGTGTGCTCGAATGCCTGAAGATGCCGAAAGGCGAAACCCGGGTCGTTAGTGACAAAATACATGGAAGTGTACAAAATCTCAATAATCCAAATTTGATATTGAAATTCCATCAAGCACCCTCAGTCGATGTCTTAAATTATATCGTATATATTAAGAAAATTAAACGAAAATACAGCCCTCTGTTTATGCAGACGAACGGTTCAGAAAATCGTACGAATAAAATTTTTGAAAACTGAGCCAAGAAACTTGAAACATGATTGAGAAATACTTTCCAGAATATAGACATTCGCGTAAATAAACGCGGTACAGAACTCGTAAAATAAATATCCAATAACAGTGCATAAAAACTTTACAAATAAAAAAGTAATGAAAGAAAGCGGCAACTGTAACAAGATTTTTTACTTATTTCACAATTATATATAATGGTTACGATGCGTGAAACCAGGTTACTATATAACATTGTGTAATCGGTACAAAACATGTGTGTTTTCGAGGAATATGTAGTATGAATACTCTCTAAGTACACACTTATTATTTGGTCAGTAACTAATAATAGGTAAGAAATAATAAATGGTCACTTAATAATCATGTTTTTTCAGTATATAATGGCCAAATAAATAAAGGTTCGGTAAAGTTAGGTTAGATGAAATTAAGTTTAACTACAAAACAGACCGATTTACATAAATATCTGACCGTTTAATTTAGTAACTAAATATTTTATATAATTTACTGACCGTTTATTTTATTAACTGACCACATGTATACAGACCATTTATTGAAATAACTACTGACCAAAAATTGAAATAGTTACTGACTAATAAATGCAGCGGGTAATTATAATTATTAGCATTTCATTAAAACAAGATGTGATTAACAATGGAATAATTTTCATAATCCTAAAAAGGTGAGATCAGAAGCGACCTCTTCATTGATTTATAATTTAATATTAAAGGAATTTTAATGAGTCTCCCGAGATGCGTCTTTCAATTTTAATTGCTTTTACGCTTAAAAAAAAACGTTTCAAAAAGTTTCTGATATATAATGCGCCCAATCAAAAAAGGTGAAAGATAATTTAGAGAGAGAAATTCAATACTGTGCACGTTTTAGAGGTGTTAAATTAAGAAGAAATTTCTTTAAATTTTCCGTCATAATTTTGTTACGCATAAGATTTTTTTGCTCTTAAGTTATTAATGCAGGAAAAGGTACTCGCTAACTCAATCTTAACATCTCTGTACTAATTACTTATTACGGAGGTCGCTATCATGTACATTAAAAGATCAAAGAACATCCTTTGTTAAATATTCAGTGCTCAAGTTTATACCGGCTGTGTATATGTTTGGCGGAAACATGTAAACCGCACAAAATGGAGGCTTTAGTTTCAAAAGTAAGAAAACCAACATAAATTATCAAATAGCTTAATGAAACAAATTTATATTACGTAAAGTTTATTGATATATTCATAATTTCGATTCCCTGTACGCAATGTATATGAATCTTATAATTGTATATTTCTAATTCGAAATATTTTATCACGCCGAGGATTCAGTATATATTAATTGAAATGATGTTAGGTGGTTTCTTGTAGAATTAACAAAAGTTTGTTCTCTCCATTATCAATTTACTAAAGAGCGAAAATCTTAGCGTTAAAGTTAAGATGTAAGCATTCATCTATAATTAAAACAGTATTCTAATATGTATGAACAAAAAGGTTATTTCGCATTGAAACATATCGCATTGAAGATTTGCGGTTAGATTTTTATACCCAACATTGATTACATGAAGATTGAACATGGTAGTAATTAAATTTAATATATATGTACTAGATTTTTAATTATAATTGTTATGTTTTAAAAATCTATAATGTAGCAAATGTGTAAAATTATGTGCGTTGTTTTTTAATTATCTAATCTTAACTTTAAAATATTTTTAGTTTTGTATTAAATTTCTCATTGAAACAAATTTTGTAGAACGGGAAAAATGGCATCTCAATTCTCTGGTAATAATTTTCAAATATTTATATGTATCCAATGTAAAGCTTGTTGTATTTTTTGATTTATTTTCTAGGTGCCTCGATATGTTGAAACTTATTTTAAGATAATAAAATGAAGCAATGTACGTAAATGGTAAAATTGTATGAAAATTTGACTGAAAGAAAGTGATTAAAAACGGAAAATGATATGTCATGAATGAGTATGTGTACGAAATGATTGTACTACATTATGATATTCGCAACTAACCCACACAGATGAGAGCGTCAGGTACAATGACTCGTAATATGATGCACATCCACTGCGGTAGGGCAGGCAGGCAGCAGGCTGGCAGTGTGAGAGTATGCTCTCTGATATTCAGCGGGTCATTAGTAAGAGCAAATCTCATGTGGCTCACACACATAGCACTTCGGGGGCCGTTCGCCGAGCTTCCTGTATCAGAACGCTTCATAGTATGCAAGAACAATCATATCTCAAAACATGCAATTCGGAAGACAGATAACTATATTGGATTTATGATATTTCATAAAACAGGCCAAAAAGAATATCTTTCCGCAGTATTAGAGTTTTTTTAAAAGATAAATACATACCTTTTAAGGTCGACGATAGAGTTTAAAAAAAGTCAAACGCTTTATAATAGCTATTTCATCATTTGTATAAATCCAAGTCGCAAATGCCTGTCGTCAGTATGTGAGGATTTGAGACAAACATTACACGATAATGTTAGATTATTATTTATATGACTGTTATTCTTGTAGTTTTGTAACTAAGTGTGATTAATTTAAGACATCGACTGAGGGTGCTTGATGGAATTTCAATATCAAATTTGGATTATTGAGATTTTGTACACTTCCATGTATTTTGTCACTAACGACCCGGGTTTCGCCTTTCGGCATCTTCAGGCATTCGAGCACACGAATGGACTCGAACTCGAATGGACTCGAACAGTTCGATTCCATTCGTGTGCTCGAATGCCTGAAGATGCCGAAAGGCGAAACCCGGGTCGTTAGTGACAAAATACATGGAAGTGTACAAAATCTCAATAATCCAAATTTAAGTGTGATTAGTATTTCGCATTTTTAGACTGTCAGCCTGAAGTAAAATAACAAGGGATCAATCTTCACAAAGTTACATCCGACACCATAAAAAATACACGATAAATAGTACAATTTATGTCGATTTTCTGTGTGTATACATTTTTGAAGCCTAAAATAATGTGTCAATTAATATTTGGCTTATTAAGAAGACCATACTACTGAAAAATCAGTAATTATACTAAAAGTAAATTCAGTGTACTGCCACATTCGCTTAATTAGATTTCTGGGCTTAGTATAGTTTTAATAACATAATAATTAATATAGTATGTTAAGCTTATTTTTTCAATTTACTGAAAGGTATCCTGTATGTATATATTTTATTGACACTTTGTAGGTAAACGTAAAAAATGATTTTTGACTAGAATATTTTTAATTGTATTTCCTTCAATTATCAATAAAAAACATGTTTCTATTGATAGTATAAACTCAAACAATGTAATGTGACAGACAGAATTTTTTTTACGAATGAAATATTTAAAATATGACAAAAATCTACCTTCGCATAAAATGCTGATAAAAAAAATAGCAGCAATGAAAAGTCTAAAGGTGTCTTAAAAGACTTAAAAATGTTATTTTTTCTTTTGTAGGATATGTCACAAGGCTACCGTTATACTATAAAAGAAAATTTCCCGACGACAAGTTCATATACTTAAGTGCAGGGCTGTATAAATTTTTGACGCTATCTGTCCATTTTTTAGCAAAACGTCTTACAGTGCTACAGTATTTACCTTTATGACTACGAGGGAGGAAAGTTTAGGGGTGCAAGTTGAGCGCTGAGGCCACATTCGCCGCCCCACGGGACCAGCCTCGACAAAACTTTACTTCTTCGAGCACAAGTTTACCGCGAGGTTTCACCGTAAGACCTCGATGGGTCTTCTGCAGTATAATGAAAGAGACAGAGTGAAAAGGGTTGATAAGAGATTTTTTTGATCGCACGACCGCCGATCTATTGAGGATTCTCTTTGCTTCGAGAACACTTTCGTCCCAAATATTGAGACACCCAAACAGATAACATGGCAAAAAAGTGAATAAATATATTTTTATATGTATTACACTCGAGTAATTAATTGAGATTAAATCATATTTTCATTAAAATGATTTATTAACTGTTTTGTGGGTTTAGGAAACATAAAACTAGTCTCATATTCGTTGTCAATTACGCAAAAACTAACAAAGACTTACAAACTCCATTTATATTGTAATGTGAAATTTAATAACGGTTATAAGTATTTATTAAAGTAGTATTAATAAAACGGTTATATAATATAAATACATAAAATGACTAAAATTTTAAGCATCGTTTAATTCAGTAAAAATTTTGTGCAATATTTTTACGGTGGGTAATATTAAGTATTTTACTTAAATTATCTTAAATTAATGATAGTCCCATAAATTAACAGTTTTGGCAATTGAATAAAAACCGATCTTGGCTTTGAGTAAAACATTTATTGTTGTTGTTGACTGAATTGAAATTTACATGAAATCCTTTATAATAATATGACTATTTCGGCATTACGCCATCATCAGAACAATGCTTTACCTGATTTTTGTTCATATGAAAAAAGGAAACTAAATATATTAGCTTAGCGTAAGCGTGTTACTAAATTGTCTTTTTATTCTAATTTTGTATATTATAGAAGTGGAAAAAATACAGTTTGAGTATTTTCTTGAGAATTACATAATGCTGGAATAATTATTTATGACATTACTTAATTATTGAAAACACTTTGAAAAATGTGTCTGATTTTATCTTTAGCCAATGTATGGAGCATCACCAATTTCTCAACCTCACGCATTCACAGTGTGTAGTGATGCTAGAAAAGAACTGTTAGTTAGCCAATGGCTCTCGCTACGCTTTTATAGATCGAATGGGTAAGAAGGAAAGTAAAACACATCGCTTGTAATGAAAATGTTTGATTAAATAATTACGGATATCTACTGAGGGTGCTTGATGGAATTTAAATATCCAATTTTGTCAATTCGAAATTATTTGTGTACTCGAATGCTTGAATATGCCGAAGTGTGAAATAAGGGTCGTTAGTGAAGAAATACATGGAATTAAAATTTTTTACTTTAATTATCTCATATGCATACAGTTTTTTGTAAATAGATATAATACAATGTCGCTAATACGACAATATAAAATGAACAATATATTTTATTTTATACAAACGCGATGAAATGAATGTAAAATTTTCACTAGAAATAAGCATTCATATTGTTATGGTTTCAGCAAAATATGCCAAAAAGGTATCTCCAAGGATTTGTCGCTATGACAAAATTATAGGCAACAGAATATATTATAATCCATTTTATTATGCAGAACCAAAGAGAGGAACGAACATTCATATTTATAAGTCAAAAGGAAGTCTGGAGCGCTTTGTATACAGTTTTATATAGCAAGTCAAAATGATTTACATATCGATCCTTTTTACCTGTTTAAAAAACAGGAGAGGTATATATTTTCTTTGGAAAAAGTCCGGCGTTATATGATTTTTTTTATCGCAACACTTTATATTAAACACCATAAAATATATCAAGTTTTCATAGGTCACTCATATTTTGGTCAACAATTTTCTACTGAAAATATGTTAAATTTTAATTAGGTATCTATTGTATTTTCAAATATAGAAAAAATTTGAAATATTCGTATCCCATATACCAATGAAAAAATGTGTACGAGTAGTTATTATTATAAAAATAAAATGAAAAAAATATTCATCTTTATGCATATTATAAATGCATGATTTATGGATTCAAAAGTTTAATAAAGACTCCTAATGGAGATTTTCCTCAATAGAAGTTTTACAACGAGAACTGTGGGCTACTTAGTAAGATAGGGAAAGCAAGAATAGGGCTAAGAGAGGACTAATGGTTATCTAACCGCTTCCATTACGCTCCAATTTAAGGATCGGATGGGTGGAAAGTGGGCAATTTTAAACATCACATATATCCATGCCCAGATTTATATAGCGATTAAAAAATCAATCTATGTAGCTGGCAATACTGGATTCAAATCCGTGAGCACCGTAGAAGTAGCCAACATCGTTGACCACTCGACTAAAAGCCCGGTTTACCTAAATAATTAAATGCCGAATGCTTTGTTATTAGAATTGTCAATATTTTCCTCTTTGTAATATATTATGTACCCTAATCCCAAAACAATAAAATTCTGTTTTGGAAAACGTGTTCCTAGCGGAGGCATGTTTTGTTAAAACTGAAAGTTTTCCCTTTTCCTTTTTTCCGACTGTTGCTTCCGATTAAATCGGCAAATGAACCATAACGAGACGTTTGAAAGGCTTTTACCAGATTTATTCATGAGTTTATAATATTTATTCAGAAATAATGCTCGAAAAAGACTCGGGAAAGTTTCGCTTTCCGAAGATGCTATCTTAAAAAGGAAGGTTTGTTACGGTTGTATTATTTTCATCATTTATTTAAATGAAAGAGTAGCTAAATAAACATAAGAGAATGCCCATACAAAACTCAAGTGTTCGCGAAAAGCTTCACTTTTTTGACAGTTACATCAATTAATGAGAAAAATGGTCAATGATTTTTTTTACTAATATATTGTGTACGCGATAAAATACAGCTAGATAGGACATTTTATATACCTCAGTTGATCAAGGTATTCCTTATAATACTACCAAAATATGAAATGTTAACTTTAAGCTATTGATGTTCGTTAATTTTTAGTATACTTTTCACTGTAAATAATGCTTTTTGAATGAGATGAGCTATTTTTAGGGGAAAAATATTATGAGTAAGGAATCCACACAACGGTTGAAAACTATAGAAAAAAGTAATAGAAAGGGATATATTTAACAGCGTGTTGATTAAATTTGCATTGTTTTGGTAGAACTTAATATATTGTACATAATAAGGTAAAAATAGCATTGTGTTTAGTTACACAATATAAGAAGAATCAATTTGGTAAATAATGTATTTTTATTGAGTAATTCTTGTGAAACTGAATACTGTACAACGTATTTAAATTTAGACTGATCGCGCTTGTTTGTAGATAAAATATTTAATGAAGAAAAACTTTCTGTAAATTATGTATTCATTGAATTTGCGTTTACGTCATGGAAAATGGAAAAATATTAATTTGATAATCATGTAATATTATTAAAAATCGACTTTGAAATAATTTTGCCTGAAAAGTTTGGCAATAAAAGTCTTGGCAGTTTTATCCAATATTTTGCATCGGATCGTATAAGGGAGAATTTGCATGAAACTTAATCAGCAGACAGTTTTATTATATCAATTATTCTATAAGACAGACTTTTGCATCAGACACAGTGGGGAAAATAAAAAATGACAATACGAGCAGCAACTAATGTCACGTTTATGCATATGAGCATATCAGTTTGCACTTTCTGCCTGGACGGGCAATTGCTTTGTTCATGCTTTTAAAATTACAGACTTCCCACACCGTGAATCCGAAATGCATTTAGCAATCTTAATGGAGCCAATGATTAACTTAACTCGCGAAGAGTTTTATATTAGGTTATGTATGTAATTACCGTTTTCACATTAACAAGCGCATTTTATGCTAGAACGCGAAATTGAATCAGCAGTGTCAAAGAGCTTTTAAGTGATTGCCTCATGAGCGAAAGCACTTATTGGTGTAGATCTTATATTGGAAGGTTCTAGTAACATCATATTTGCTGTATGTCCTTGCGTTTACCTTGTAAAGGTCTCGTAAATGTAAATTGTTTTGACCTAAAAACAGTTTATTTTAATCATTTAGCTACATTTCTAGATGAGAGAATTTATGCATCGTAGATGCAAAATAAACAATAATAATTGAATGATATTGATTTATATTAGTAAAAAAAGGTGATATTTTATAAAATACAGTTAAGTGTAATATCAAGTGCTTAAATTTTAATTAATGTCGGCTTGTAATATAATAGTCACTACCGTCGTTTTCGATTTATGAATGTTTTCAAAGACATGGAGTCTGTATATTAATATTCAGTTTTTTAATATAAGATTTCAAAAAGCTTCTGATCATTTACAATTCAGTCATACATAATGATGCCAAAGATATTGCTTATCGACCCATTGTCATTATCAAAAATATTAAATGGAAAATTCACCGCTGAAAATTGCTTTAATTAAAAGGTTGTTAAATATAAAAATCATACCATAAGTAGATGTTTCGAAATTGTGAAGAAGATGATAAAAATACCGTAGAAAAATTGAAACGTGTCGAAATCAAAAATTGAATGACAGTATTAGGAATATCTTTACTATCCATTCACTTTAGAATCAGATAGGATGACAATAATACAAAAATATATGCATTTGATTATTTATTTATTTAAAATCTGAAGAAACAATGTATAAAGTGTTCTTTCGGTGATTCTCTTACCGTGCTACCGGACAAGACTGGATATAAATTTGAAAAATGCGATTTCAGTTTCCTTTGTGAATGGAAATACATATTTGATTTTGATTTGAAAATATTTCGATTGCTTCACCGTAATACGCACAATCAAATGCTAAATAAATTATGCTTAACACTCTAAACGTGTTTATCCCACAGGATATTGCATTGTCCCTCGCGAGTGACGATATGCAATAAATAGTCGACGGCTACTTTTAGCTTTCGCAATGGTAATTTATCGCTTAGCATATTATAAATAAATTAAATATGAATAATGAAATTCCAACATTGATTTAGTAACTTTTATTAATATAACTGTCTATTCACCATCGAGGTAAGCATTAAACGGTATATTTTAAAAGATACTATATATATTCCACAGTTTTATGCATCAACAGACCTAACTTTAATTAGGTTTTGAGTACTTTTAATTGACAAAAAAATGAATATTTGTACAATGAGTAAAAAAAAGCTTACTAATATAAAAAATCGTCATCATCATATTGTTATCTCAAATGTTTTGTTTTATATATTAAGTAAATTAATCTGTCAAAGTCAATGCGAGTAAAACCAATGTTCTGTTCGGAGCTAGACTACCCACTGACGAGTGCGAGGCAAGACATCGAGAGAGCCAAGGGCTTCAGGTACTTGGCGAGATGGGAATCCGCGAAAAGAGCTCGCAATCCGATGCCTGAAGTAAATTTCAATTCAATACGGAAAGTCTGGGACTCATGGTTGTACCTGGTCAGAACCAAGTGCTACCTATTCAACACATGCATTTTGACGGTGCTGCTTTACGGTTGCGAGTCATGGTACATAACTGAATCACAGCATAACCGTATACTATGCTTCGAAAACAGATGGTAGGCCTGGGTTGAACTGTGGATGTCTCAGGAAAGCCTGAGTCCTGCCTGTCTCTTCTACCTTCCGGATGGATTCCGTCGCCCTGAAAGGCCACTCATGACCATCCATAGGATGTACTCGGAGGAGCGACGGGACGTGGGATGACCTGGGAGGAAGCAAGAAGACTGGTGGAGGACAGAGAATCTTGGAGGAACCGTATGATAGCCATATGCTGCAAATAGAGAGAAGATATGTTTAAAAAAATAATCTGATTGCATTTTCAATGGATTCATCGGTTAATTTGTAAAAGTTGGTACACATTAAAATTAACCACTTTTTTATTCCACTTCAGGCAGTCTAAATATGCTTATGTTGAATTATAAAATTATTAATTCAATGTCAATATAAACACTTTATTAAAACACTCAATTTATTTTAAATAAGATATAATGAAGAATATAGTCGAACTAGAAGAGAAAACCCAGTTTTAGAAAGACACATGATGTTTAACGAGGAATAATCATAATGACATGTTGCTTACTATAAGCTATTAGCATCCTGTACGACTTGATTTCTGGTTTTTGATAAAAATTATCAATTCTATTAATAACTCAAAAACCATTTTAAGATTCAAACACTTGATTGCAAATAATTTGACTGACTACCGTTGTTTTGTGTCATTTTTTACAACTGATCGTCTTATTATCTTTTCCTGATCTCATCGATAAGAATTCATTCTTGCAACATACCTAAAGAAGGATCTTTAATATTTTCTTATTATTTTCCTTGTCGAGTAGATAAGTCGCATTCTGAATAGATGTTCTTTGTTTTCAGTAAGAAAACAAATTGAAAGACTAGTTTGAAGCTAGGAAGATGTATGTATACACATTTAAGCAAGTAACTGATAGTATTTTTTGCTGGAATTAGTTAACAAATTATTTTGTGGAAGTTGCGGCAGCCCTGATACACTCGTATTGCTGGAAAATACAGTACAAAAGCGACACGGCTTAAAATGTCACGGGGGAAGTCGCTATTTACACATTTGGAGATGTCGCTATCTCTTTTCCACAGGTCGCGGTGGAATGCTGTTGTCTCTTTCCCGGCGCCATTATAGCGGAAATTTAGAATAATGTCCGGCGGTTTTGTTGCAGTAGTAGCAAAATTGACGATAAATTTGCGAAGTAGTCGACCAAAGCGTGCTATTTTGCTCGCAAATATTATGATTATGTAATAATAATAACGAAAAACTGACGCTAAATTATCATTGTTGTTATGCCGAGGTCAGTTTTACGCGAGGATTCAATGAAATACACAAATAAAGCTAAATCTCGCTATTAATATGTAACGAATAGATTTGC
Organism: Himalopsyche phryganea; assembly: GCA_022494535.1. Taxonomy (NCBI): domain Eukaryota; kingdom Metazoa; phylum Arthropoda; class Insecta; order Trichoptera; family Rhyacophilidae; genus Himalopsyche; species Himalopsyche phryganea. Next base: position 445,636 of record JAGVSL010000046.1, read on the forward strand.
AGCAAACTAAAAAAGTTCCAGATTTTCCTAGAAGGGTTTCCACAAGAATATTATACTATATAATACAAAAGTATTTTTAAAACTAAATTATGAATAAATACAGAATAATTTTCTGACCAAAAGAAAACCATATTTCAAGCAATAAAAAACATTAAGTACCATACCCAATTCTTAATAAAATAAAAAAGAAAAGAAAGAGTGCTTATTTAAAACTGCAAAATTTCTTGAGAAGGGTTAAACAATGGCTTAATCCCGGGGGTGTTATTAATTATCATTGAAAAATTCCAAATCACCATTGTGAAGTTATATTTAAAATGAGACTACCAATTTATTGAATAAATTTGCATTCACTAGGTGGTCATCTGTTATTAAAAGATAAATCATAGTAATGTGTTTAGTTTCAAAAGAATTAATAAACTTAATAAATGTCTTAATTTCTCTAATTTATTTCCGTTTGGTTATAAAGGAAATCAAATGATTTATTATAGAAATAATGTTAATTAAGAATATGCACGAAGCTAGGACGACATTTTCTGTTAAAACACTAAATAAAAAGTAATCATATAAGCAGCGCTTACTGTACATTAATTAGCAAGGCGTCCAGCAATGGCATGAAATTATAGCTATACGTCGCAAGCGTGTGGCGTGGTGTTTGAGTCGCAGAGCGGCGGTGTGCTAACATAAATGTGCTCTACGAGTAGCCAGATGTGCTAGTGGGAGCGCGCTTGTTTTGCACGCTGCACACGCCGCCACGCCGCACGCTTGCCGCTGATGCCTTACACTTAGCGTTAGGTTAGATCCACAAACGACTTATTTTTATAATTACTCTGAAATCTTTTCCAAAGTTTTAATATTTAAAAATCACTTTAGTTTACAGCGAAAAGCGCTGTAAAATGTATGCCATGGAATATACGATGTCAATAAATGAATATTAAATACATTACAATTAAATAAGTTGCAGAATAGTCAATCCAAGTAGATATTTTTTTTAGAAATTATGAAAATATTAAAATGTGACTTCCGTAAATATGTTTGGATAATAGTATCATCGATCATTATCTACACTACGTGACCCAAAGATATGTGTAGTCATGCGGTATCTAACCAATGATTATTTATAAAAAAATAAAACGCAATTTGTTCAGGTCCAGTTTTTCATCAGATCATTATAAACATGTGTTACGTCCACAAGCAAATTGTGTTTTATTTTTAAAATGTGATGCCTTTCCACGAAGAATTGAAAGTTAATATCTTAATAGTGATCAATGATTATTTCTTACTTCTTGAGTAGCCATAAATTACTGAACTTGTCTATGCTTGCGGAAGTTCACATTGAATGGAATAATAATATGTGATAATGCTCTTTTAGGCAGCCTGTTATCATTTTAGATAATTGATACGATATATTATTATACAACGTTGACAAATATAGATTAAATTCATTTTAAAACAGTGCACTTTCTTAAATATGAAGGTCAGCCATTTCAGGTGACAGGCGATTTTTTAATTATATTTTATTACGTAAGTGGTTTTTTATAAGCATTCAATATATTGATTGATAAATAAAATAAAGTGACCTTTCTTGGAAGTGACAGTGTAAGAGGGTAAAAAATATATATGGATATAATATGCTTAATTACTTCGTGAGCTGCCAAGGGCTCAAATACACGATACAAAATATTAGTTGCCACTATGGACTAGTGGTTGTCAACCTTTCGATTTCGAATTTTTTTCTGGATGATATAAAAACTAGACTAACACAAAATGACATACTTATTATTCCACAGAAATATACAGTTTTTGTGTTATTTTCAAAGGTTTCTTTACTTCTGTTACAGAGAAGTTAGACCCAATACCAATTGTAAAATCAAGTCTTCGTTAAATATTTTTTCCTTTTCAGTAGAACATATAAAGTATTTTGGCTTCGTACTCAACGTTGCCCTCCGAAGGGTGCCTGAAGATCAAGCGCTTGTTAGTTTTTTTGGAGACTTTATGAAGATCTCTCGAGGTTTGTTATTCGACAATGCGTCCTGCACATTTGGGTCTTCAAGCCCTAATCAAATCATTAAATTAGCTATAATTTAAGACATCGACTGAGGGTGCTTGATGGAATTTCAATATCAAATTTGGATTATTGAGATTTTGTACACTTCCATGTATTTTGTCACTAACGACCCGGGTTTCGCCTTTCGGCATCTTCAGGCATTCGAGCACACGAATGGACTCGAACTGACGTTGTGAATCAGTTCGAGTCCATTCGTGTGCTCGAATGCCCGAATGAATGAAGAAATGAGGGTCAAAAAAGTAGCATGATATGAAAAATTATTTTTAGTGGGGATATTTTTTCTTACCTAGTATAGCGATAATCATAAAAAATGTCAAGAGTGGTTGAGACGTATGTTTTAACATACTTAATGTAATTTGAATTAAATTAATATTAAATGAATTATCGTTTTATTCATATTCATTTTTTTATATTGTTAAAAGTTGATGGAATATAAATATATCGGTATTTATATATTAACAATATGTTTTGTTTTTGAAATATCAGACCATTACCTTTGTTATTATAAGATAGACAGAAATACAGCTGCAAATATACCGCTCAGAATTTGTGTGGGTGTGTATAAGTTTTAAAAATTTTCGTGGTATTTTATAGCATGGCAAATTGTGTCGTTGTTGTACTGGGCATGAAATATGTTTTAATAGGGTTTTGGAATTTTCAAGTTATTTTATAGCATTAATCAAAAAAGCGAGATTCGGCACGTACGCGTGTCAGCTGTACGGCGGCGGACGGGGTACGCGCGGTTGCAATTGCAATTTCAACTCATATTATTCGACGGGGCGATTCATTAATCTCTTTTTCTTTGGTGCATTTGTGCATGGCGCAGGTCGGTTCGTTGCACGAGACCTTTTTTGTTGCATTTTGCACATTACTTGCTAACGTGAGGCATGATTGTATCTACAGGCTGGTCTTACGTCGTAACGTTTGATATATATCATTAGTTAGGGAAAGTTTAGTTTTATTTTGCTATACAGGTTGCACGGGAGATTTTCTGCAACATCACTCATGAGTTATGATAATGAAAATGCACTAATAAAAACCTTTATGTATGATTTTCACAAAATAATTTGGTGATGACTATCAATATATTATGAAAACTACAGTGAAACCATGATTATGTGCTCAAAAAACTGAAAACTATAACTATGTTCCAAATATTTTACATTAATTTTCATTCAATATAAATTCCGAACGAGACATTCTTTAGAAATGATGTTTAAATTTAAAAAATGACATCCCAGTTCCTGACGAAGTCTTATTGACTATTTGTACATTGTTAAAATAGTCATAAAATTGTTGATAAATAATACTGAAAAAGTTTTCAACGAAAGTTAAAGAGGGTTAAATTTTCATTCAAATCAGGTAATAATAATCACTGTAATTACTATAAATTCAGTGATTTCCAAGTCTTGGCAACTTTTCTTTATGCTTTTATATATTCTGTACATACTTGAGATGGGAAAAATATATACAACATTTGGTTTACAAATTAGTAACACAATTTGAAAATATGGCTAGTCCAATTTATTTAAAGAAATGTTTTAAATTGTTTTATCATTCCAAGCTGACAGCTTACAAATTCAACAATAAAACAAATTATATTGCACATTAATTCATATTTTTTCCACCAAATACTACTCAATACCATAGTTTAACTAAAAAAATATTCGTATAGCGTTAGTATTATCATGGTATTATAACAGCTTTTTTTTCGATGTAGTGGGTCAATCTTAGACCGATGGGAAAACTTACCCAAATTGATGGTAATTATAATATCAAATAAAGTCACTGATGAAATATTTTTACAACTACATGTTTCGTATTTTACTGTGTAAAATAAAAATTGTAAAAGATTTTGGAATATCAGATGCCATAAACTTTCTTTAGTTGCTTTATAAGAACTAGTGGCTACGCTGTCACAGCAGATTTGTACATGAAGCGAATCGGAAATATCATTGGGACATTATTTATTAAAACTCCTCTGAGACATAATTCTGTTTCTTCTGTCTTTGAAAAGAGTGGCTATATAATATAAGCGAATGTAACTTTTATAGTATTTATATACATTTGATAGACTTGAAGTATTTTTTATAGTAACAATATGTGACGAAAGCGCAAACCGAAGTATTTCTTTTAGTTTTTGACGTATTTTAAGTTCATCATATAATATTTGAACCGTATTGTGTACTTCGTGTTATATATTTATATAAATTGGTGTCACACATGTTTTTTGAACATGGTTACGACTATTTTGTATTTTTTTTAAATGTAAATAATAAAAAAATCCACCATTTCTTTTGAATTGAGTAACTCAGTGATTTGATGAAATTATGACTCCAAAATGTTAACGAAATTAACGATTTTATTATGGTGACAATTTAATTATTTATTTTGGGTTGCTATGTTAAAGACCGACAGCAATGCAAATTTTAGATATTTTGCGTTGTTATGATTATACTAAAGATTTATATAAACCAATAATTACTGTTAAATTATATAAAACTTTTGTTGGAATGTGCTGAAAAATATTGTAACCTTATTAAATCAATATTTGGCCAGATGAAATTTGAATAAAACTGTTTATTCAAAAGGTTACATAAAAAAAAATAATGGTTATTTTTGTAAACAGATTGCGGAAGACAATATTCTGTAAATGTAATGCAAGTAAATATTTTCGTTGAGTTAGAGTTATCAATTGCCTATTCGTCGTTTCTTTTCTTTTTTTCTTCGCTACTGTACAAAGAGAGTAGCTTTATTTTCAAATAAACGATGCGGAAGATTTGATTGCCGTTTAAAAATGTGAGCTGAGCGAATCGACAAAGAAAATAAGAGAGAATAATCGGAATAATAAATAAAAATAGAGATAACTTTCACTGTTCACAACCAATAAATCTTTGGAGAAATTCCTTCTTTGAATTGTGGCTTAAAGCTTTCCAACTTGAACGACGAAGTAAAATATTTCATACAGTCGTAAGGGGTGACACCCCAAGAGAAACATTGCGGAACATTTCTCAGTTTTTGAAAACCACTGAAAAACTGTAAGTAAAATAAAACAATATCCAATTTATATAATATAATGATGTAGGTTAAAGCTATATTTGAAACTGTTTCTCAAGCTCTGTGCTTATTTGAAACTTATGTTATATTTATTTTTCTGCTTTTCAAAGATTGCTATAATAATAAGATAACATATCAAAGTATTTAATTCTACAAAATTTTATCAGTTAATCCATAGATATTTCGGCTTAACGCCATCGTCAGAAATATATAACATAATTATCATGATGACATTAAATGAAAGTATTTAATTCTCCAAAATTTTATTAGTTAGTTCATAATTAGTCAGAAATATACAATATATAGAATATAGTTCTGAGGATGGCGTTAAGCCGAAATAGCTATCAACTAACCAATAAAATGCTCTAAACATAAATATTTTATCGTATTATAATGGAATTCTACCGAGGATAAGTATGCCAATTCAATCAATATATTGCTATATATTGTGTGGTGTTAAATTAAATTTTATTAAGAGAAATTTGTGGTAAAATATTTAAGTTCTCACCTAACGTTCTCTTTGGAGTTGTGGCATTGGGGAACTTGCTATTACTTATTAAAATAGTCTGAAGATACAAATGGTTAAAAAATGTTATTATAACTATTTATAATAAAACAGATGTGAGCATTACTGAGGAGAAATAAAAAGTTATTTTACGTAATTATTGAAAACGAAAATTATTTTTTTATGATTAGAAATCAATGAGGAAAAGAGTGCTTTGTGTATAAAAAGATAATGAAGGTTTTTTTTAATGATGGCTTAGATCAGAGTATTCTGATAAGACAAAAATAACTTAAATATTTCTGATCCCTAGATAATTGACACATCAATTTGGTTACATAGTAGAGAAAGATGAAAAAATTAAAGTTTTCTAAATATAGCTGAAAAGGTAAAATAATTTAGTCTGGAAGACATGAATTACAGTTTAAATAAACAGGACAGTTCAGAGTAAAAAAAGGTTAAAAGAACTTTTGTATAGCAATGTTTATGACAGTTTAAAAACTTAAATATTTTATGCATTAAATTTGAATACTTTAGTAAAATAAGTACGTCCAATCTTCTCTCTAATTTTGGGTTGCTTTGTGTGCCATCTTTTGCACGCGTTGCGAAATCTGTATTCAAACGTGTGCGTTAACAAATTCAACTCAAATTGAAATTTTTTACGCGTATTTGTTTTGTGTTAATTAAGAATATAATATAGCCCTTGTATATAAATTAAAATCTATCTATACTTGGCAGTGTGTTCATCTTAATAAAGAATTAATGAGGAAATTACATTAAGTAGAGATAAAAATTTGGTTGCACTTTTCAATATAAGAAAAAGTGACTCTTTTATGAGTTTGTTTTAAATATAAAACTAGATAATTAACATTTTTATTGCACAACGCAAGTTTAACAAATAAAGCATTGCTTAATTTTTGTGTGCACAATAGGGTAAACTTACCTTCAAAAATGATGGAAACGCAGTCTATAGGAAGATCGACTTTGGCAAAAATTGTTCATAGTAAAACAAGAAATGAATACGTTATGATCTGATAAAAATATGATGGTGGAAATAAAAAAAAATAATTTAACACGTCGTTTAAGTACCTCCCAATACTATTGGTTATCAATGAGTAGAATATATTACTTCACCTTGGTTTTTTTATTATCACAAATACCCACAAAACAATTATGATGTCATTGCATTAAGCATTAACAAAAGAACAAAAATGAGATTGCAGCTGAAGCAAATACGCCGTGAATTTGAAAAATGTTGTACAGAGACTAACTGCATCCATATTTGATAATTGTTGGTCAGTAAAATAATGACCCTGTATTAAGATTTACTGGAATGGAAAAAAGTCTTTTTCAATGGCGGATGGTATTCAAGAGTTTCGTGGATTATAAATGCAGGCCAAAAATGGAATTGAAGTTTTGGGGAACATTTTCGGAAACATAATTTTCTTTAGTACGCTAAAAATTTGGTGACCTTTGTGAAACTGGCGTATCATTCGAGGAGCAGAGGTGAAATCGCAAAAGCCCCAAGAAATATAAGAGCAAGCGAGATAACTATTTGCCGGTGCAACAAGTGCGTAAGGGAGAGCGATCAATTTAAATGCTGAATGGTATTGAACACGCCCCGGCTTTAGGTTATTTATGACTTTAACATGTGAAATATTATTGGCAATACAAACAATAACACTTGGAGACTTCGGGACTCCAATAAAGAGAAAGGGTTCATCTTGAAACATTGTTTATCAAAAACAAACAATACTGGCTTAATAATCTGCTACATTGTTTAATATTTACTTTATTATTTAATTAAAAATATTACAATAATAAAATGGATAGTTAAAAAATGCCAGAAGCTCTCAACAGGATTGCTGGAGAAAATATGTTTGTCGTGTTATAGTAGTATTGGATACAAGATGAATAAACAGAGAAAAGTCATTCCTTTCCTGCTGGAATAAAACAAAGCTGGCCGACAAGTCAACTGCTACGTTCATCATTTTAATATGAAAATCATGTTATTATCGAATTAGTCATCATCTGTTTTCAAATAATGAAGTAGTCTGTTATCGGATAAAAGATTAAAAAAAAATGATATTATCCAAATACTATGTTTATTGTAATTAACTGTGGAAAATCATTCATTTCATAAATATTTCCGAACTGTATTCAAAATATTTTCGGAATGTTGAAACATTTTCTGGAAAATGAAGTGAAAAAACGAAAGGAAATAACGTTTACAAAATGATTTGTGTTGTGTGAAAAATGGAAGCAAAATACAATTGCGGTACATTCTACTATATTTCAATCCCACCGTTTATAAATTATACCCATTGCATGTCACGTACTGAATGGTTAATAGAAGATATAAAGATTTATTTAAGTATTGTTTGTTATGAAAGAAACTAATTAATTATTTACTAGCTTAAACTGTTTTTGAGGAAGAAAGATAGATCAATGCGGCTTAAAATGCGACAAGTGTTAGTTAATCACTTTTGCAACGCTCCATTTTTAAATCAGAGGTGTAGAAAGGAATTAGGACATCGCCGAAAAATCCATAAATCCACTAAAGAATCAATTTAGTAAGAAGTGTTACAATTGATTACATGTAAAATTTGTTTTATTATACATGTTTTTAAAATAGAACGTGTAGTTTTACAATTTAAACAAAAATGATTATCTGCAATGATAAATAGATTGGTCACCTTAATTAGATAGATATCAATCGTTATCATTAACATATTTATATATTTAAACATGAATTAACTTGCAGTGTAGCTAGTTATATTGTAAAAAAACGGCAGATAAAGCGTTCGTAGAATGATGAATTAAAATGCGATAATGTTAAATGTTCAGACTTTATCGAGATGTGCCACATCATTTTATGTTTGGACTTAATCAAGATTATTATTACCAAGTGGTAATAATAATCTTGATTAAGTCCAAAGTAATCTTTCATTTAATATGATTGATGCAAACGATGCGCCGAAATAGAGATAGTATTGTTTGATGTAGGCAAAAAATTCATTAACTGGTCAAAATTCACTCAATGCTAATGCTAAATCACACACTCTCTGTACACACAGTGTGTTTGAATTGAGTTATAGATAAACTGATTAAATGTGTAGTTTGACTTCCTAATTATTATATTTTACGATGTGAGATCACGTAAAGTTTTAAATCAAGTCAATGTCAGGGGCTAAGTTAGGCTCCTCAAAACGACCAAAGATAACAGGTGACAAATGATATAAGTTCAAATTTGGATTATAATTAAATTATAATGATATAAGTATTTAAAAAAATTTAAAAAATACAATTTTTTGTTTCGAGAACGTTAGCAACAAAAAAGACTAATGGCAGATGTTATATATTTTCGCATTAAAAAAAAAATCTGAAACATTATTTGGATTGCTAGTCTCCATTTTAAAGTTCTGATATTTCTTTTATCAACTTGTATTTCCTTCAAACGGGCTTAGCATTATTCGTGTCGTAAAGAGTTGATTTTTATGAACTTAGGGTTGTAATTTTTTTAATCTTAAGAATGTTCGTGATGAAAGAAGGCCTTTTCAATACGTGAATATAAATTTAAGTATAGAACTAACAACCAATTAAAGAAATTCTATTTTAACCATCTATTCTAATAGCCAGGTTGTTCAGTTTTAAAGCATACATTTATATAAATAATATTGCCTACTATCCGAATCGATGTTCCAAAAAATGTAGTAACAGAAGAAAAGGATTGACAGTTTCCGTGTTCGACACATTTATTAAGTGGCAACAGTCAGTATTTGTTAAGAGTTTTCTCTCTTCAACCAAAAGAATCTTTAGTCAGATGTAACTAGGGAAAAACATATGCGAAAAATGGATAAAAATATTTAATAATTTGAAAGAGAAACTTCAAAGTGAAATAATTGTTTGTAGAAAATGTATTTCATTTTCTTTATAGATATCACAGGTATTGAAGAATATTTTCGATCATCGAAAAGAAACCCTTTTTTATTATAAAAATAATAAAACAGAATGGCAACGTGCATCGCTTGCAAAGTATAATGTGAATATCGTGGTACATGCCTCTACTAATAATAGGTGAGGCTTTTCTGAAACTGACGTCGATGGCCATTCCTTTTGCTTCATACCCCTTCACTCCGATTTTTCTAGAGACCTTTTTGAAATGTTGCAGACTAAACCGTGCCCCATGCGAATGCGGCAGATATTTCTTTTATAAAAATGAGAAGTAAAACAAAAGATATCCAACAAACTTCAACATGTATTCAATAAAATAGTAATATTATCATAATAATTATTTTATTTCTTAGCGCATTTTTAAACGATGTTCTGTCCCTACGTAGATAAAATGAGGCATCTAAAAGGAAGTTAAGGAAGAGGGTAACGAAAGAAGGTGATGGTTTGGTATGGATTAGTTGTTAACTCACTAAGTAAGCAGAGTCACTTTCCAGGGAACCGTTTTCAGGATTAGTTATGAATTGGGTGGCTCAAATGACATGCCTTTCTAATAGATTAAGAATATCTATGTAAATATACATATGTATCTATATATATGTATATATGTATAAAAAGATTGTTTAATTAAAATATTGGTCAGTCATGGTTGCATTTCGTTTATGTCATGATAAATGAATTTTAAAATATTTAAGATCAAGCTCACATAGGTAACAAAATTGTTTAAAAGATTTTTATATTTGTATTATACATTTTCAACGGAATATAAAATTTTCCATCCGTTATTTAGAAAGTGGAAACTTGGAACCAAATATAAATATATAGTTATTGAGTTGCTACATACGATCATACTCCGCAGAAAGTAAATATGCAAACACGTGAAAGCTTAAAGAAGTATAAGGGAAGAATGTTTGTTCACTGTAAAGGTAAATTTTGCATACATCCACTAGGTGCAGTGATCTCGCGCGCAGCCCAAAGCTCGGAGAAGGCTCTATTTACCTAACGTCCTGCCGGAACTAGTGTATTTGACTAAGTTTTATGGAGCGAAAGTTGACATTTCACTGCTCGTTACCTGTGTTGAAATATTAAGTCACTGAATGCACCTGTTTGTATCTTTATACTCATTAAACTTTAATTATGTATGTCTGTTGTGTTTACACTCGTCGTGTAATCATATGTCACGTTATTTTTAGTTTTAGTTGGATGTTTATGACTTGAAAAGGATCAATTATACGATTTGTATTGAAGGTAAATAGAAAAAGCATATATTTATTGATAAGAGTTAAAAAAAATTGTGTACTGAAGAACCATCAGTATTCGTAAGAGGTTTTTAAATTGTTTTTCCATTCAATTCCTTCAGTTGACAGAGTTTGTAAATATGTTAAATAAAACGCACATAAATAAAGACTGTGTCCACCCCAGAAAAAAAACGGAGAGTCTACTTAGCATAGGTAGGAAAAAAAAGAATCCTTTTTAAAGATACACACTAGAAATTTAAACTTGGTGTATGTTGCAAAAATTTTCTTTTGATCGCTTTATTAAAGAGTAAATTAATGAAGACTTTTAAGGTGTTAACTATTAATTTTTAGTGGAAAGAGATTATATGTATTTGAAAAATAAAAGACAATTTGTTTTGTAGCACTTCCACATAATATAATAATCAAGAGCAAAACGAGTCATAATCATTATAGATATGTGGATGAAGTAAAAAAGAAGTTGTGTTTTATATTTAAAATACAATGATTAAAGATATTGTGAGTAAAAAAATTTTTTTTTATCAAAATGTATTTTCTCCCAAAAGTAATTAAATGGTCTTTATTTAAAAATTAAGAATTACGATACTGTCTCTACTGTATATTTAAATATTGTATACACATTATCTCAAAAAGAATTTTTTTCAAATGCAGTAAAATTATTGGAGTAGCAATAGTAGATCAAGATAAGAAATGAAAAATAAGCACAATCTATAAATACACAAATAATTTAATGAATTTGAAAACCAGTGATACAAAAATGTAACTAAAAACCGCTGAATCAACTGATTGTGTGTTTGTATCAAAAAATATCAACCCGAATAATTTATGAGTATTTTTATATTATTTATGACTTGGAGACTTGGATTTTGTCTTATAAGTGAACAGGATAAAGGGTTCGAATACCAGAATGGATATTTTGATATATATTTTGCTTAATCCATTCAGTGGATTTAACTTTAAAAGCAATATATATATGTAATGTTTTCATTTCTTTCAACTTCTATTTAAATTCTCTACTTGATACACTGGATACTTCGGATTTGGCTAAAAAATAAAATATTTTAAACGTAGGTCCTTTTTTTTTGACAATGCTCTCGATAGGCGAAACCAATCCTTTAATTTAAGACATCGACTGAGGGTGCTTGATGGAATTTCAATATCAAATTTGGATTATTGAGATTTTGTACATTTCCATGTATTTTGTCACTAACGACCCGGGTTTTGCCTTTCGGCATCTTCAGGCATTCGAGTGCACGAATGGACTCGAGCTGACTGAAGATGTCGAAAGGTGAAACCCGGGTCGTTAGTGACAAAATACATGGAAGTGTACAAAATCTCAAAAATCCAAATTTGAAACCAATCCTGATATATAATTGTGGAAGTAGTACAAAAAAGTGTTTTATTATATAAATATACTGAAATAAGAATTGAAAATTAAAATAATTGAAAAGTGATTATTTTATGTTGTTGTAATATTAATAATTTTCAATTCATGTTAATTTATTTGAAGGTTTTTTTTTTTAAATATATTAATGTTGATGTGCGCTTACAGTATATGAATATGAATTTCACAGTCTTATCAAAGTATACGAGATAAACTTTGAATTTAAAAAATGATATTTAGTATAATCTAGTTAAACTTGAGAGAACGTTTCATACTTATTCCGCAAAACATACGTAGGCGTGAGTAAAATCTGTAAAAAATGTTATATTACAGGCCAGGTACTCTAGGCACGGAGGTGTTTCCATCGGTGTGTAAGGGGAAGCCTCATACTTAAAAGCCCTACTTAGGATAAGTATTATACAGCTTGCTACAATTCGATCTAAACACATTGCAATATCGAGAGTGCAACATCGAATTCCGTCTAAGATTAATGGTAGTCGTTTCTACGAGGCGCGCCCTGCCATCAGACTCCCGAGCGAGATGGATTTCTACCCTCTGGAGGAAAACTTCGATGCTACTTTATGTGAGTGTCTTTATGCTTATCTAAGGGGTTTAAATTGAAAAATCTTGAATTGCACTCGTAATAAACTACTTGGCTGTTATATGTGTTTGATGTGAATATACAATTCCATTAATATTTATTGAACACACCATGAATTTATTCGTTGATTTAATTTTTTTATTCAAAAAATCTTATTCGTTTTAGAAGAATTTAGAAGAAATATATTGCATAAAGTTTTAGAGTAAGTAAGTTCTCTCCGAAATAGAGAGCTTGGGTGACTGATTAACAAGCAGTTTTTGTAGAACAACATCTGTGGTGATAACCTCCATTAGTAGAGCAAATAAGCCATCCTGGGAGCAGACAAAGCTAGAAAAACCTGTTTGTTTCACCTTTTTGTAAACGAAAAAATTATATTTTAAAAACACATCATTTTAAAAAAATGAAAAAAGTACAACCAGTTGACACCTTTCCAATGAAACAATGGTAGCAATGTTTAGTAAAAACGATTATCGTAATGGCTTTTATTGATTGAAACATGCATTTGATATAAGCGAGAAAGTATTAATAAATTAAAAGATTAGTTTTAGTCAGCATATGATATTCTCATGGGCAGACATTGCATTTTTTAGGGCTGTAAAAGTACCAATAGGATAGAGATAGACCAATTATTGCAATAGTTGACTTGGGTTACATATATTTCTGTAGTGTACAGCACGACACTCTACTTGCGCACGATGCAGAGAGTGTGTGTTTGAGTGTTAAAAGAATTTGGACAGGTAACACTGCCATTTAGTGTATAAATTACTAGTGTTTTATATTGATTTGTAGCTCAGTACAACGTATATTGTGTAAGAAAAGTAAAGAATGCGCAGTAGCATTTTTTTACTCTATTGACAAAACCATGATTTCGTGTTAATTTCACATAAACATAAAAGATAAAAAATGACGATTAAAAAAACTTAAGAAGCTTTGCATCGTGTTTTAAGAAAAAATATGTTCGAATATTATAAAAAAACTGTGGGGCCTTTTAATACCTCGAAACATTTCGTGTGTCACTCGTTAAAAAACGTCGTCGCCAGTTTTTAAAATTCTGATAGGTGCTAAAAATTCTTTCATTGGCGTATTTTATCGATTGCATAATTTGAAGTACTAAAGATGTTTTTATGAGTTGGGTACTCTGCTCACTTATTTAATGGAACTATTATTATCTTTAGGCATAATAATCTAGGATGCAATATAATGAAAAACATTCAGAATAAAAAAAATGTTACAAATAACAGAATTTAATATTTATGTCAAAGTTGAGCAATTTTTATACTACCTACATGAAACAGTGTTAAAAGTTCAAAAAGAAATAATGGTAAATATAAAATTGAAAATAATAACTATGTAATCCCACTGGTTATGATAGCAGGCGTGACATATATTTCAAATATTTGAGAAGAATCTACAGAAAGTCACAAATTTAAACGAACAAAAAGGTTTTGGAATTTTGCCGAGGAAACTATCAAAAAATAATCATTTTTATTATCTATAACCACACACATCAGTAAATTAGAGAATATTTATATAGCTGGTCATTTTTTAATGAATAACAGATTAACTATTCGTAGGAATCATTTCTATTATATTAGAAAAAATCTAAAACAGGTTTTTTATTCTTGAAAACCAAATATAAACTACAAAAAACAAGTCTTTCAAACTATTTTATAAACATCTTTTTAAAAATAGAATAATAAATAACTTATTTATTCTAAAATAAGGATTTTCAGGGGTAACAAACGCAGGACTTGGAGTTTGTCTGTAGAATACTACAAGACAGTTCCGCTTCAATCGAGACGACTGGCAAGCCTTGGTAACATTTTATCAAATAGTTACTGACTTCTTTCTTAGAACGGGGGTGTAATATATTTCTAACTGAATATTTTCCTTTATTTTGGTTAAGACATTAGTAGGGAATATTAATCGAGTATATTTGAATAGTTTCTGAAGTACGAAAATAATATTAATAATTCGATTTGAATAATTTAATCGCACGTAAAATTTGTAAGAAAATAAATTCGTTTATAGCAAAAATCACATTTATTTCAATTTAAATCACTGAGAAGTCTGCAAGCGGCGAAATTTTACAAAATTACCAGATACGAGATCGACATCTTCAGACCCGGTCTAGCCCGAGCCCAAGTCTCAATATTACACTTTTTACCCGAACCCGACTCTAAGCCCAGATTATTTTTTTCAGCCCGAAAAAAGCGGGATTTTTTTCAATATAGAAATTCGTTTATACTTTTAAAACAACATACATGTTATTGTTTCCATATTTCCAGTGACATTCATAACACATGGGAAATAAATTATTTCATTAATAAATAGTATTGCCTTATGGCTAACTCGAACATAGTCCGAAATATTTTTTCTGAAAAATAAATTCCTTACCCGGCCCGAATCTTGATTGTCAAATCAAAACTGTGCAAATAGTATTCGAATAGTTGCCCAACTCTTCGAATATCGAATAGTTAAAAAAGGGCCAAATACATTAGAATATTCGAGTTGGAGTCTCTAGGTATTAACGCACATAGATCATCCAATCCCAGACCCCTTTTTTGATCCCGGGATTGAACAATAGCTGGGTTTTCATGTAAGAAATTATAAAAAAAAAATTTTTTGCTACTGCGCCAACCGTCCGTTATTAAATGTCAACGATTATGATTATGAACACGGCAGGCCGGGTAAGACCACCGCGGGCAGAAAGGGAATACAATTTTTTAAAAAATGTTTCAAATTGTGTTTCAAAAATTCATGTTTGAAATTGTGGAAAAAAATATTTTTGCTCCCGCGACACCCGGGCGTTCACGCGTCCGTCACACGGCGGGCCGGGTAAGTAATTCAATTTTCAGAAAAAGTAATTTGGGATATCTTCGGGTCATAAGTCAACTTTTTGCGAATCCCGAAATCCCGGTATTGCTATTTAGTTAATCCCGGTATTACAGGACCGCACAGTCTTTACCGGAGATATTTGTAAATTGTTAAGAATAAGAGAATGGTAGCTAATAGACAGAGAAAACAAAACCATTTCATTCTGAGTAATCTATTGGATATTAATAAAAAAACAAAACATACCCTTTTAAAAAAGCAAACTCGTCATTATTTATTTTATTAAAAACATCTGAAATATGTTAAATAAACTTATATGCAAATATGTGTGATGTATTAAAAAAAATTCATCCATCCCTAAAAAAGCAAAGAAAGTTTATTTTCATCGGCATATTTTATATTAAAAAAACCCGATCTATCGTATATGAAAATAGTAAGTAATAAGAAAGTTTTCCGTATTTATTTTTTTAATATGGTAATATGATCAGTTTTTATTGTAAAAATATTGATATAATAAGTTCCTTTCAAGGCTATCAAAAGAATTTTTACAGAGGAGTATAAGCTAAAGCAATCGTCAATTCCAGGAATTCCTGAAAAGTGTTCGTAAAGAAGATGTTATTTTACGGTGTTCAACATAAGTATAATATATTAAGTAAAATGTATAATAGTAATAAAATTGGAAGTATCGAAAAGAATAAAAAATATATATTCTTGGTAAATTTTTTAATCGAGCTATAATTTTGAAATTCACTGGCAGAAAATTCAGAAAGCATATTCTAAGGGTTCGCTTAATATTTGAATGTAGATCAAATGGTTTCGTAATGGAAGTATCCCAACAAACGTTTTTCTATGAGAACAGCTAATTACTCAGTTGCTCAACCTCTTTTTTAATGATGAGAGTAAAAATAAAAAAAGGGATATGACAGGACTAGTGGTTGGCTAATTGTTCTCGCTACGCATCGTTTTTAAAATCGAAAGGTTGGAAGGAAATTTTAGGCAAAGCATGTAATTCATTGAAATTATTATTATGGCATGGTTTAAAAATTTAAACAAAAGTGATTAATTAACAAGATTAACAATATCAAGTAAATGCAAAGAGTAAAACAAAACCGCACGACACAATATGTCTTTAGTGTAATTATAAATATTAAAAATGGAATTAGCTAATGCAACGTACAGTTGAAAACGTTTTTCATATTTGTTTTATATCTGAAAGAGCTTTGTATATTTAATTTTAAAAGCTTTCATTTCAACAGTAGACTGATTTTAATTGAACCTCAGACGACCATATTCTAATAACAGTTTCTGAGAAATAATTATCAATATATCTAATACAACTTACGATGTTAAAATATTTTGTGAATTGTATAGAAGTTTTTTAAGTTGTATATATTGACTACCTTAAACATTAAATCCCTTTTGCCAGAAGTATTACTAGTAAGTACTATAAGGCCTGCAATATTAAATAATGTATTATAATTTTAATTTTAATTTTCTTATTCAAATTTTATTGTAGAAATAAATAATATTCAAGCCTATTTAACGGAATGATTATTTTAGACAGCTTCTTCATCATTATGAATGTTTTTTAACAATTAATTAGTTATCCCAAACTAACTTGTTCAAAAATTATGAATGCAAATGTAATATGTATATAAATATTAGATGTGCACCGATGTTAGGCCAGTAATTATACACATTATACTATTTTTCACAAAGAAAAAAATGTATTTTTGAATGAATTGATATTTAATTGGTAGAACTTCAATATAATAGAATAAAACATTAAAGTATTCCACTCTAAAAAAATATTAGTTAGTTGATACCTATTTCGGATTTACGTTGATAGTATCGTCTGTGGCGTCTATTATAGATACACTCACAAGGAAAAAATATTGAATTCAATGGTCAAAGATATTCATGAGAATCATCACTTAAAAGTAAATTATGATTGTGTAAAAATTGCAGAAAGATATTTCAATGACCAGAAAGACTTTATTCTTATCATGATCCAGTATGTAAATTGATTGTAATTCAACTAAAGCGAAGATATATATTGTATACAGCATTTTTCTGTTGGTGACGTTTTAAAAAAAACCTAAGAAATATGTGTTTCTTATGTTGTATGTTGCTTGACGTGATTAGAACTCACCAATGATACATTCAATCAGATACATTCGTTTGTATTTTTTCTTCTAATGTGGAGCGCACAAACCACTAATGGAGTATCTCTACAGAGCTGGTTTGCGAGAACTAGTTATTATTCAGTCACTCAGACGGTAAAGCTTAAAAGACTACTAAACGGTAAAAGACTAGGAAAGAATTAGAAGTTAACTTATAGCTCTCACTACAGCTCGTCCATAGCATCAAATGGGTGGGGAAGAAGAAACGTAAGCATCATAGATAGCCATGCATTTTAATGAAAATTCCTACATCAGTTGAAACATTACCTAATGAAAGTGTTTGTTTTGTGATTTGATTCCAAGGGTACCACTGTTAAATGAGATGGACGAAAACTCGAGAAAGTTGGTAAAAAACTACTCGGCGACATGTTCAGCAAACATATTAATTAATTTGTATATTCAGTTAAAGGTTAAAGACAGTTGCGTTTCGTTGGTAAGAATATTCAAAGATTTATTGTTTAAGCGTTTTCATTTAATCTGTAAGAACCATATCCATTAGTACGTTGGTTGGTGAATAATATTTAATATTCTTAAAAATCGTTGATAAAACTAAGAATAGGCCAT
Source organism: Himalopsyche phryganea (assembly GCA_022494535.1). Classification (NCBI taxonomy): domain Eukaryota; kingdom Metazoa; phylum Arthropoda; class Insecta; order Trichoptera; family Rhyacophilidae; genus Himalopsyche; species Himalopsyche phryganea. The sequence goes on from JAGVSL010000046.1 coordinate 464,034, forward strand.
AAAATCGGTTGCACCAGGGAACAGTTGTGCACGACTGATAAAAGATCAAGGTTCAGATAAAAGACGGAGGTATTGAAAATAACACTTATACACCACCGACAAACACACGGGAAGGATCACGCACGCCAAATATCGCGAATTCAGTTTGATCCTTACTCCTTGGCGCGATGTAAAGCTGTTTTTTTCACAAGCGCGCGGGGACTCCTTCGCTGCCGTCGCGTTATTAACTTTTTTATGACGACCTCCGCCCAAAACTCTCGCCAAAAGCTTAGAACCACCCTGCCCCCTTAAAACTAGAACCATCCCAAAATATTCTCACTTGATTCATCAGGCATTTTCTTTGGGCAGAGGCGGATAAAGGGTTATTGCGGTGAATATTGATTTGAAATATATTATATTGCTGCATATAAAAGAGGGAAATCGTATTATAGTGGCGCTGAAAAACTCAACAATATTTTTAATTGCTCATATACTATATCGTAATTTCATTTCAAAGGTGGGAGTTTACTTATATAATATTGATTAAAAAAAATCAAGAAGTATGTTTTTCAAATCATTGGAATGATGTAAATAAATAAATTATGAATTTCTGGCGAACAATTATTTTTTATTTAAAATTGTTCAATAAAAGATTACAAGCTTATAAAAAAATAATGTATTGAAAAATTGTTGAATAAATTATCCAGCTTACACCTATAGAATATTAATTTGTTGTTTTTTTAAATGTAAATCTTATTTATATGTAAGTTATATAAGTATGTAGCACAGTGCTTAAATTCAATAGGGCTTAATTTTATTATGATATGTGACATATTTTCAAAATATAATTAAAACAATCCGAATGAAGAGAGGTTCTAAATTTGGTGAGGGTAGGTCTGTATCATTGGGCCAAAATCTGTAATCAATAACGTTGTATCGAATATAAACGTAAACTACGCATCTACTTAATTTAATTGAAAGATTCTTTCCTCTTAGCTTAGAAGCTTTTAAAGAGTATGCAAAAAACAACTCTAATAATTTAAACTTATGCAATGCAAGTAAAAACATCTGAATATTCCGTAAGACATGAAAGCGCACAAGTCATCTTTATGAATTAAAAATTCAAATCAATTTTTCGGATTTATTCCATGAAAAAACTAGTAAATATTTTATAAAACAATCTCAAAATTGGTATTAATTTTGATTATACAGATACAATCTTACTGAAATTAGCATAGTTCATTATGATTAATTATAGCGTAATTTAATTAACTAATAATTACGTAGGCATAGTAAAACTTAATTACCTGCTTTTCTGCGTAATTATAAACTTTGTGGAGCAAGTCAAAGTTTGTTATGTATCAAGAATGTATCTAAGTGCGATATTCACCTCATTATTCCTCCGAACTATACAAAGACTAGACTGGAGCACGCTAGTGAATAACTTATTAACAGCTGATAATAATCAGATCTTGTTTTACACTTCGATCCCTAGCGTTAAAAAAAATTAAATATAACATGGCACTTTTTTAAACATATTAAAATGTCAAATTTGGATTATTGAGATTTTGTACACTTCCATGTATTTTGTCACTAACGACCCGGGTTTCGCCTTTCGGCATCTTCAGGCATTTGAGCACACGAATGGACTCGAACTGAGAGACATGCCGAAAGGCGAAACCCGGGTCGTTAGTGACAAAATACATGGAAGTGTACAAAATCTCAATAATCCAAATTTGATATTGAAATTCCACCAAGCACCCTCAGTCGATGTCCTAAATTATATCTTAAATTATATTAAAATGTGTTTGGAAAAAATATCTGATTCGTCAAAAATTTTGAAAATTGGAAAATCATACGAGATAAACTTGATGAGAAGTCACTCACATCACAAATTTTAATTTAAAAATCTCTTTTATTTGTTGTTAGATTGTTATAAAATTTCTGTAAATTCATAAAAATCTAAAAACAAATAAACAGAACAAAAGATACGACAAAAATATTATTTTCAAATGGTTCTGTTTTTTCCTGTTCTTTTTTTCATGTTCTGTTCTGCGTCGTCATGTTCTGTTTAATCCGGTTACCAGTACACGACTATTGGTAGTTTTTATTATTATTTTGACTAACATTTGATTAAATTTTCTTCGCTCTGTCCAAAATTTTCTTCATCGTATTCACATGAGTGTTGAAAGCTTTAAGAAACAAAGTTAAACAATAATTATTGGCAATACCATATAATTTATAAAACAAAAAAGTTAGTTTTAAATGCCAAGACTGAGTTATGTAGTATTGTCATCAAGGTATGAATGACTTGTGAGATATTTAAACCTCCATCAATTCTCGTCTAAAATTAATTCTCGTGATCAAATGCTTAGAAAATAGTGCTTGAAAAAATTCAGGCCAAGCTATAAATATAAGATGGGACAAAGTGAAAATTTATTCACATGTAAGTTGTGTTTTTATTTTTTATCTGAGACGTAAACATTGTATGGGTGTGTTGAAAAATAATTATTGCTGCTCTCTTGGCAATGCGTCTTCCGCCATAGTCTTGGATAGGTAACTATCCTCTCGCAGGGTCCCGCCGATGGATGTTTACCGTAAAATTCAATACAGAACCGGCAACAACATTGTATGGTGGCGCCGCGAGACCGTCTCAAATTAATTTCCCAGGCGGAGCATGAATTTCTTAACCGCTTGAAAGAAATGCAGCCTCACTCTTCTCTCCGACCCCCCTCCGCAGCCACGTGAAAAGTCTTTAAAGGTTTTTTTACATTTTATTTTATTTTACGATAGTGACTCGCTATATAGGATAACTGGCAGCGTGTTCAAAAGTCTGCATGTGCTCAACTTTTCATGACAAAGAACAGTATTTTCAAAATTTGGTTTTTAAAGCGTACAAATAATTATTAATAATTAATTTTGTATGACTGGTATTTATCTTATCTAAACTTTATGATCATGCACCAGATGTACAGCATATCATCAATAGCAAACAAAGTTTAAATTTGTACCAAAAAAAATGAAACTGATATACGGTTCATTAATTCTCAATACACACGTACTGATTATATTAAAGTAAACAATAAATATCCAATTTAGTTATTACCATAAGTGGATTGAATGCACCGAAAACTTTTCAATCTAGTCCATTCTCATTTTAAATAATTAAATTATTAAACTTTTAAATGTGTTCATTTTAATCAATCTTTTAATCAAAATTCTGCATATATCTGAAATATAAATGTAAACACATCAATTAAAAAGTTGTACAATAATTACAGTACACACATTGAATTAAAAATTCCATAATATTACGAGCGTATGAACTAGCAGGGTACTATTAATAAAGTTTTCACAAGTTTATAAAGAATAAGCCAATTGATCGAGCCTTAGGATGTATTTAAAATGAAGTTTATTAAATATTTAAAAATATTTTACTTTGACTTTTAATTAGTGTTTTTTGCAATGCTTGAAAGAAAAATAGTAATATTTTTAATCCACTATTAAAAACAGAAAAATGAGCTGAAATTTGAAGCACAGAAGCCAAGAGTCAAAAGTAAAACAAAATATGACTAGTAAGATTATTAGAATACTACAAGTTGGTTACCCCACCTCCGCCAGTTATGCTAAGAAGAAAAACTATCAAGAAAAGAAACTAATTTATTCTTCATATTCTTGGCCACTATTGTGATTAAGAAAAGAAAGTTTAGAATGATATGTATGGTGTATCCGTTTATATTACTGAGAATCCGCCGTAGCGCTAGAGTTTAATCTACTCCGCGTTGAATCTAAAGAGGAATCGAGAATATCTCGCTCCCCACATGATGTCGCAAATTTATCGAATGCCTCAAAGTTGGCCTTGGTCGAAATCAAGTCAGCGTGGCCTATTGAGCCCGTATGAAGATGGGCCACAGAAAACAGCTATTAGAATACTATAGAATAGTTTGAATAGTTAAGTCAAAAAACTGTATGCAGATTGATAAATGAGTGCTGAAGACTAAAACTGCAATCAAGACACAGGCTGAATCAAATTATTTATTTAATACAAAAAGTTAATTATAAAAATGGAATTAATCATTAATTCATATTTATTAATTTGATAGGATGTGTTTATACGTTTGTTTAGCAAGACCTGTCCTGATGCTATAAACAGTTACATAGTTATTACCGTTATTCAAAAAAAAAAAACAGTTTATTTCAACCAAGAATTTATAATAAGTACGCTATAAGTAATTAATTATTGTCTTCACTTGCTTGTTTAAACTACGTCAAATCTAATACGTGGGTTACACTTTATAAAACTTATTTGATTTTTTAATATTTGTAAGACTGATCGAAATAAACAATGCTCGGATTTTCTATGAATAGCTATTTATGAATGTACTTAGTCATTTAAAAAACCTTTTTATTGGAAAATTGAAAAAAGAATTTGAACGCAGTATGTTGGTAGATGCTAAGTAATTTGTATTATATATTTTCGTTAAGCTGTTTTATGACAGTGTCTAGACTCTAGACGTTTCTTTAGATCACTTTTAAAAATTACCTAAGGGACCTTTTTAAGGTTTGTATTATATGTTGAAAAAAAAAGAAAATTTATAAAAGACGTTTTTATTTCCAAACGTAATGACAGACCATAGAATGTTTGATGTCTTATTCTTCAAATAGATGTTATGAAATAGCTTTTATATAATTATATTTTAACGGTTTTTAACGTGGGTTAGATTCAAAGCGATATAAATATTTATTGTTAACAAGTGGGACGAGTCATTTTTTTCTAAATAAAGGGAAGAAAAACTTATAAAAGGGAAGGCTAGCAGTTCTGAGTTCATCAGCAATATTCCATTTCGTCGTAGATCTCATGATAGCTTTTCTATCCCTATATTTTCTACTCTTCAAGCAAATGTCACGCCTGTCGCGATAACGGTAAGACTTTTCAATTCACTCCTGGCAAATAAGGAAGTTTTCATCAACACATAGTAATATTTTATTTTTTCAATTGTTTTAATTCAACACTATTTTTTGTATTATTATTTTCACTTAGTTTATTGAATAAGGTATTCATTTGAAAATGGATTTTTAAAAACTATCAAATTGAACACATATTTTCTTGTTGTTAAAATTAGTTTTTGTTGTCTCAAATAATTTAAAAAAAGTTATAAAATTTTAAAGATATATAAATGTATGATATTATATCAAAATGAGATTAATTCCAAATGAATAAATTGAAGAATCCACAAATTGAATTTATGTACACTTATGATAGTAATAGAACAATCATATTCGTAATTTAAAATGCCACAATATGTAATTTATTCTTCCTCAAAAATGTAAAATTTATATTTAAAAGACGACAATAAAAATTCAAAATGCATTTCATACAACAAATGATCGTCATTACATCAAGTAAAATACACTTCGAAATTTAATTTAAGCATAAATTTGAAAAATTATTAATGAAAAAAAAAGAAATTTGAAAAGGTTTTACATTCTGCGACGAAATATTATGAGTCACATGCATTTTATCAAAGAAATATTACACTAGTTGGCATGAATAATATTGCAATAGACATTAAATTTAAAATTAAGAATAACGAAGAGACAAGAATATATGACAGGTGTTTATTCCTCGCAAGCACTTTTATCTTCTACCTTAGTTTTTTTTCTCTAGAAATTGTGAGAGCAAACTTTACGATGAAGCAGAATACTATTAAAGCTTACGTAGTTCTTCAAAAGTTTTCCGAACTGCTTTTGTAGTTATAATCGCTAACTCGGCAGAAATAGTGTTCTCACGGAATTTTCCACCGTCGCGACGCCTTTTCAAATTGGAAAGAAAAGCGCCGGTAACTTGCGATGAAAAGGAACTTAGACTCATATTAAGAAAAAAAAACAAATATGACTATCTTTATTAATTAGCTTATGATAATGAAGACAATTCAACGAGTATAATTATTCTTTAAGCATTGCACAATCCCAACTTCTAATGTAAAATTATGAATATTAGCAGTAATGAAAAATTAATTTAAAAATTAATTGCTTTAGATATATTAAAAACATTTTTTGATGAAGGGACAACTTATACCATGAAAATCTTTCTCACGAAAATATAACTGAACTTCGGTTAAACATTATTTTTTCTTGTATTTTCATTTAGTGAGACAAACAAAAAAAGATTGGTGAACAAAAATCAATCAAACGTATTTCCATCACATTTAGTACTTGACCACAACATATTAAAATATCCCTCTTGAAATACATTTTAATTAGCGATATTTTAATAGAAAACAATGATAAAGTGAATAATAATAATAAAATTATTCAAAATGATGAAATGATAAAAAACTTTATTATCATGTTATTGTCAATAAGAATTTGGAATGATTTTTATTCCAGGATCAGAATTTCAAATATTAATCGTTAAGATAAAGAAAATATATTGTTTTTCGAGCCAGGGTAAAAATCTCTTGTCAAATATATATAAATATACTATATATATGCATTATCAATGAAAATTGTAAGCATTTTCTTGTCCATCACTACTAAAAGTTACTTTTCATAACACTATTACAGTTCTCATAATTTAAGTTAAGTTTTTAATCAATCTCAAAATATTTTTAAAACGTTTATTGACTGATTTTCAATTTAAAACGAAGTACTATTCGTAAAATAGTTTACAGCAGAATGTAGATGCATGTTCTTGATTTTTGATTGATTGTTAACTTGAAACCAATTAAGTTATTCCACGAAATGGCAAGAAAATTATGAAAGGAAACGGTTTACTTGCAGACGATTGCCTTCGTTATATGAACAAACCATGACTTGCAGTATCTGGCAAGCAGGAAGCGTTCTACTCGTGGAATTATTCGTGCATCGGCTGTATTTTTTTGTTACCAGAGTAATTTTTAATTACTTTGTTTTTAATGATATTTTATAACAAATATAAAATTGGTAATTTAAGAATAATAATTTAAACAAAAATAAGCACAGATATTTTTGAAAATTAAGCTATGATCTGTATTTTTAATTCAAATATTGAAAGCATTTATATTTGAATTTATTATAAATTAAAATATTGTCTTAGTACACGTCTGTAACAAACTTAATTTTTAGTTATCAAACTTTCAATGAAATAAGAAACATCTTGTTGTTTTAACCAAATTGTTCGAAAAACATTTAAAAATAATTACGCCAAGGTTGAGTATTAATTACTGAATGAGGAATTTTGATTTGCTATTATACATTTAGAAGGCTTCTTTGCTTACATTTTTGAGTCGTTTGTAGCGTTGGAAATGGTACAATAAAATGGAACTTAATAAAGTATTCTATAAATAATTCTTCCCTTTATATACTAACAGATAAATCTCAAAGAAACTTATCGTGAAAATTCTCTGCGCGGGAGGCGAAGTAAAGGCAATCCTTTGCAGCAAGCTTATAAAACAAAGACAGTTTATCTTTGTTATTTCTTTAAATTATTAAGCTCGGGTCGATGTACATTCTAGTGTGAAGACAAAGATTTTACCTGTACAATGCGCTTTTCTCGCTTCTCAAAGTGTTGAAAGAAAATGCCTTATCAATACTTGCCATCAAAATAGCGATTTATCGCAGTTTTATTTTTAGTTACCTGCTGCGCGTGTTAGACATATGTGAGGTTTTTTGTATATTAAAAACAAATGGAAGCTAAAAATTTATTGTATAATCAGATATGATATGTCAGTGTACAGAATTAAATTTTTCTTATGTAAAATAATAATAATATTAATGTTAATCGATGAGGACAATTCTGATTAAATATTGTTTGAACATATCTGTTTTTCTCATTTCCGTTGATTGTGCATTAGGTACGTTTTGAACTGTTTTTTATAAATTTATTTCACCTTTGTTTCATGTGTATTTCTTATAGAATACTTAAAGTCAGTTATTTTAATTGTTTCGGAAATATTGTACATTACATTAATAATATTTCTTGGCATAAACGTTACGATACAAATGAAAATAACCATCGAGAAATTACATTAAATTTCATTGAAAATTAAAGTGCAAAAAATAAATAGATATAGATAAATCGGTATATAAATTAAATAACAGTCAGTTCGGATTCTACGTGATACTACTAACCGCTTGGTAAATTGTATGATGGAAATAAAATTAACTGTGAAATATTTCTTAATAATGTAAACAATTTTATAAATACAACTAAAGTGAATCAAACCTGCTTGATCTGAAGTTGTATTTAATGGAATTAACATAAACTAGTTATAGTTAATTTGGTGATACCAGGGATTGTAGATTTTCTCACTGTTTCATTATCTATTTATTTATGTGATTATTTATTCAATACTATTTGAGAATGTACAACGTTTTGGAACCACTGTTAAAAATTAACTGACAATATGTGAGCGACAAATTTATTAATTACAGCTTTGAAAAAAATTAAAACAAAATAAGACATAACAAGAATAGTTTTGCCACATTTCACCAAAAGGAATTCGCTTTAAAAGTAGTTATATGTTTTTTTGTACATCTTTATTATAGATGAATACTTCATAGAATGCCTCGATAACGCTAGAATAAAGATCTTTAACTGATTATTTTTGGTGGAAATGCAAAATGATATATAATGAAATGTTAATAGGAGGAATAAATTATATATTCAACTTTAAACTTACATTTCAGGGCTGTTTTGACTTTTGGCAACGTTTAAAAAACGGAAAATCCATTTAAGCAGTTCTTACAATGGCGAAACACTCACGTATCTAACGGTTTTATTTAGTTATAAAAGTAGAACAGAATAACTTATTCTTTAGTTATGAGATTCACGTAATTAAAACAAATAGTTCATGTTTTGTATTCAACAAACGTCGGAAAGGCACAAACATAGAATTATTGAAATTTAAGAACTGCATACGATTCTTATAACTGTAACTGTGTATTTCAAATTTGAGTTGTTAAAATTTTATACGTTTCCATGTATTTTGTCACTTACGGCTCGGGTTCCGCCTTTCAGCATCTTCAGGCATTAGAGCATACTAATGAACTCGAACTGACCGACAGTAAACATTTTATTTTGTTTATATATGAGATAAAATACGACAAATTATTATCACTAAGTCTAGGAACTACAAAGACTCCTGAATTGATCACAACACTGACCTTTGATCATAGTTGGGAAAACAGACGCATTATAGGTGGAATGAAAGGGTCTAAAATGCAATTCGAAGACGATTCAAATTTGATACTGAAATTCCATCAAGTACCCTCAGTCGATATGTTAAATAATGTAAAAAAATGTGTTAAAAATTATTTTCATAGTAACCCTAAATAGCCCTTCCACGATTTAGGAGGTACTCGATGTACGCGGTTGATAGTTTAAAAAAGGTTTTTTGGTTTACATTGTTCTAAAATTAAATAGAATTTCTCATTATTCATTTTTTATGAATGTGATAAATTATATGAAAATAATATTTTCCAATTCTCATCTGACGCGCGTTGAACTATGGTAGTAGAGAGATACCTTACCGAAATAACCGTTGCTCGTACACATAATTTATTCAGCCAATAAAAGTGACTGCGCCGGTGTGGAGTTGCAAGTCTGTGGTGTTATTCAAAGCAACCAGGGACTCATCTGCGGATTCAATCCAGTTAAATGAATTTAACGATATGCTCCGACTCCTTCTTCAAATGGAACCCAGAAGACAATACAGCTTATAAAATATCCACTTGCCAACTGATAAGAATATATTATTAGCATTACCGTCACGATATTAAAGGGTAATTGAATAACGTACTGCGATAAATTTATAAATAAAATTTTTATCATTGTTAATTTATCCAATCTTTCCTCGCTAAAAATATTAAAAATATCGAGTAATTCGATTTGAAAATGTCATAACTACAGAAATGTCAAAAACGTGTAGGGAAGACCGTTGGATGTTTAACCCTTAAATGCATGACTTTCTACTTTTAAATAAAAAAAATATATATTTATTTGCAATGGATAAGTGTGATTACAGGAAAAATAATTAAAAAAATATTTTATAGTTTTTTTGATATGTTTTCACCAAGGCACATTTTGTACTTTATAAATGACACCATGCATTAGCGACATAAAAAATGATATTTACACAGTATTTTTAGGAGATTACAATTATAAAAAAAATTAAATTATGTTGACATTTAATAACTGTTAAGTGCTAATTGTATGCGAACCTTGTATAAAATAATAAAAATAAGTATTTTATAGCTTCCAATATAAGAATTTATTGAGTCGACTACTCGTATAGGCTAAACATACCCTTTAATAATTGATTAATTTATCATTTAAATGGTAGAAATCGATTATAACAAAGCAAAAAATAGCAAAATACTTAGTTAAATAAAATTATACAATTATTTGATTGCTATTTCTACATCACGCCGTCGTCAAAGAGATGGTATGATGCCGAAATAGCTTTAGATTTAACGAAATAGATTGACCGCGTACTCTTGAAGCTAAATACCATTAAAATACTGCATTTCTGACATATTTGCAATTCGAAATGATAGAAATCAAAATTTATATTGTTAGTAATTTACTCATTTTTTCGATTCCTCAAATGCATGGTGTACTACCAAAAGTACAAATAAACATTTGAACATTTAGTTGAGTCGAAGTTATTTTAATGACTATATTATCACAAATAATCAATTAACATGCATCAATAAATCCAGTAATATTTTTTTCGGTACGAAAATCTAATACTTTTTAAATTAAAAATGAATTTGAACATTTCCTAAAATTAAGAACTCCAAAAACTCCGAAATACTTTATTTGATTGAAATTTAAAGCCAACAACCGCATGTCACCTCAATATATGATAAAAAACTGGAATATTTATATTATATTATACTATTAAATATGAAAATAAATTGTAAAAACTATTTCTGTTTTTCAAAAAAAAAATAAACGAAAGTTACTGTTGTACTTTTCGTAGTCTTGTATGCATTTAATGGATATAATAATAGTCAGGCCTGTAACCAATGGTCAACATAGTTGCTGACTACGGTGTTCACGGCTTTGTATACCAGTACAAATTAATTGATTTAAAACAATTTATTGATGTGTGTTTGAAAGAACGTCTATGTGTGTGCTAGTGCTGTCGTAGCTCTATCCTTCAATCTTCACCCTCTCCGAAAAAGTTAACCGGCTGAGTGAAAAACAGCTTTTATAGAAAAACTTCTGTTAATATGCTCAAAAACTACATTATATTTACACATTTAGACTGGTTTGATTAAGTGACACATTTTAATGTGTTATTATCAGCTGTAATTGGTCTTGACGTGTGCATAAGCAATAATATTATATTGTATCGAATAATGTAATTGTACAAAGTATTAACAGCAAAACAAAAAGGCTAAGAATTCACCAATCGACAAAGAGACTAGTAAGATTTATCAAAAACGTAAGCTCTTCATTGTTTTTTTGCGGTTTTGGTATCGAGTGTATTCAACCATAATGTTTGGATTCTTTTAAAACGATTCATTATTGTATATAATTTTTCACAGCACGTGGATTAATTATTTATTTAATAAATAACAATCGTAGTATTTATGTTGATTAAATTTAACTAATTCACAAATACTTCTTGTATAGATTTTTATGTAGTCATTCTTGATAGTTAGCATTAAGGTTTTGATAGCATTAAGGTTTTAAATTCTATGATATTGTGTCACCATTTTTTTGAAAATATAATGGATAAATGCTTGTGCTCATAAAGAAAACGGAGTTTTCATTTCTGTTTTAAAAAATGTCTCAGAAAATTACTATAGTTTTGATTTATTGAGTTTTTGATACTTACAAGTCACATTTACGAGACCACCTAACTTAATCTACAAAATAAACGAATAAAGGTGTATCTACTGAAGGGCATTAGTCGCAGAAAATGAAACTACTTCAAGGACAACCAACGAGTCGTTAAATTAATGAAATAAATTTGTTCAGTAGTTCTACATGGCGGTAAGCACCCATGGTTCGAGAATTCTGCAGCGAGTGCGAGGAAAGCCTACACCTAGCAATGATGACTGCTGATGTATCTTTATTGATCGGAGAAAAATTAACTTTTTTTCGTAGAAGGTTATTTAAGCTACGCCTCTACAATAAAGCTTAAGACAGTCTACGACGGTATATCTTTAAGCTACACTGGAAATTCCTTCACTTCCAGGTCAGTAGTTATCCGATCGGCCGTACATAAACGCGTTGTCTAAGCTGAGTTGGAAGTAAAATATTGTATTGTGAAGGAAACAATGTATCCGGTAATAAGCGAGGGCTATCGGAGGGGCGCGCGTCGCTACGGGGAGCACAGCTCGGACAATCGCGCCGCTGTCAAGTACAAGAACCGCAATAATGTCAAAATCGCTGTGGGACTTCTATTTGTCTCATTCGATGAAATTGTATGAAATATGAGTGGATATGGCATCACTCCCACGCTGTTTGATGTAGCCCGTAACCTTTACCTCAGACGAATTCGTTCATCCCAGAAATAAATATGAAATTTATTAAATCTCATTAGCCTTTGTTTTTAACCATTCCAGTATTTTTTCATTAAATAAATTGTACTGTTTGTTGTCTAAAATTCTCGAGAGCCAAAAAGTCTACACTTATACATATTTTATTTCCGACGTTATAAATTTTAGCTATAAATAAAAAAAATACATTACAATCCAAACGTTGCTGACTTTTCACAAAATTTTCGTTGCTCATAATTACAAGTAAATTTAAATGTATGTTATTAAAAAAAATGAGTGACATGAATCTGAATACAACTTGCGAGAAAATAAATAATCAGAACCATAAATATACATGAATTGTGATTTTCACCTTAGTAAAGTCGATTTTACAAAGTTTTTTGATTGCTTCAGTAAACGATATAAATGTGATTCTAAATAATCAATAAAGTGTGCAAAAAAGATTGCAAATTTTAAAGATACAGTTTGTATTTCACTTTTTAAAATATTATTTTGTTTGGTCATTTGCTTTCCTTCAACTCTAATTCTGCTGTAAAATAATGAGTTTTAAAAAATTGGTTTCATGCCCCTCTTTTAGTAAGATTTTAGTTTAAAATACAGTTATAAATACATATAACGTATTCACAAGTCTCCAATAAACATGACTTTTCTTTGAATTGTTCATTTTTTTTTTACATATTCTTGTATTTTGTCATTAACGATCCGGGTTTAGCAATTCGGCATCTCCAGGAATTCGAGTACACGAATGAACTCGTATATATTAAGAATACCATAATGTCTCTAGGTTTAAGAACTACATTGATATTTGAATTAATTTTAGTTCTGATTTGATAATAATGACTTTTAACCTTAATTGGCAAAATAGTCAGATAAACAATTAGAAAGTCATAGGGCTTAACAATTGCAAAGTCAACATTAAAAAATCAATTTGGAAAAAATATACCATAGTGATGAAAAGCTGATTTTAAATTGGTGGGTTTTGTAGGAGTTCAACTTAATACATAGAAATGTACGAAATTTGATATTCAAATTCTATCAGGCACCCTCAGTTGATATCTTAAATACTGTGTTTTTTATTCTTACTTGAAATAATTAATCTCAAAAAAATTGTGGTACATATATAATGACTGTGATAGTAAATAATTTTTAAATGATACTACATACGGTTTATGTTTATAGCATTACTTTAAAGGATGGCTCATGGTAGTGACACTAATAAGATGCTTAAAAACTGATAAATTATCTCCCTTATAAATTTTGCCATATCTCGCCATTTATCCGTTTGCTTTTGTTAGTTATGCCTCTAAAATTTGACTGTCATAAATACATAAACTATGTTATTGCGGCGGAATGTGTGTAACATAATTGGTAATATTAAATAATTATTTGAAATGTATGTGGAATACATAAAAATAAAATATGACTTAGAACTAATTATTAAGTAATGCAGTCACTAAAAACTATAGACAGTCTATGAAAAATTCAAAATAATATTCAGTATGTTCATAGTTAGGTTAGGTTATGTAAAGATATTTTCGATGAATTCGGCGGTAACTTTGTGGAAATTCATTTTTAATATAATAATAAAATTAATAGTTTCCTCTGACTGTGTTACAAAATATGACACGTGTTACGTTTTTTAAGAAGCATCTTCAGACTGGTTAAGAATACTTATATAATGACTGTTTTTCGCGTTTAGGAGTGGGGAAGTATTATATTATATTTATCATGGGCTGTTTAGTGTCAATGTTAATTTCCTATTTAATATTAGTGGTTCGAAACTTGATTATAAAATTTTCCCATATGCTATTTCTTCTAATGAATAAGTAAGTATTTATGAATTATTTTTAAACTTATTACATTTTTCTCACATAATGAATTTTTAATGTGGCTTAACTTTCGATTTCGGATTAATAGTTGTTGATATAAGAGGTTCATAACATTTAAATTGTAGACTATTTAATTTCGTTTATGTACAATTAGTATGACTATAATTTAAGACATCGACTGAGGGTGCTTGATGGAATTTCAATATTAAATTTTGATGGGGTTAAACTGTTGCATAAAAACATGGGGGGTCATAAATTATTTTATCAGGAAATTTTAGAAATTAATAGAGGCCAGTTAAACTCCTTACAAATCTTGAATGAGCAGCTGAACCTTCCTAATTCTCCGCTATTATATCCGATACGTTGAAACACCTAACAGATGTCACTAAATGTGGAATGATTGTATATATTTACCCATTCGTCGAATTACATCCCGTCAAAACCCACAATACTATTATAATTGTAAAATCACTGGTGTTTCTAAAAGAAGTTGAAAAGCGGCAATCGCCTTCGGCAATTCGCCACTCTGTTAATATGGTGTTTACAAAATAAGGATTAGGGCGATTTCCGAAATTTTAACTCAGGTATCGGTGTGGCTCTCAGACGTATAATGTATTGCCTCGTAAATGATATTTGTCGCATTTGTATCTTCTATATAAGCGTTAGACACTGTTTACTGTCTCTCAGTTCGAGTCCATTCGTGTGCTCGAATGCCTGAAGATGCCTAAAGGCGAAACCCGGGTCGTTAGTGACAAAATACATGGAAGTGTACAAAATCTCAATAATGACTATCTGTAAATTCTAGCCACAGTCCTTAAACCAGTTGTTTGATATACCTCATAATTATTAAAACTAAATTTCATATAAATATCCTTCTTATGGTTTATATGTATCAGTTGATAATGCTCGAGATGAATGAAACCAGCCCTGATCATTATAAAATTGTGGAATTACAAAAAAACAAAAATTGTGTTTTTATTTTTAAAATAATCATTTTATAGAAAATTTCGTTAGATTTATTTTGTAAATGGCCACATCTTCTGAGCGGTTTAATGTATAACCGACGAGTTCCTAAAATCGATAAAGGATACCGCCCAAATTAATACAGACTTAATATTTATTAATAATGAGAAATTATTTATTTAACATTTTAATAAAAACCAATACATGTTTATGTAGAACATTTCTGTGGGGTAAATAGGAAAATTTCGACGAAAAATCAGGTCCACTTTTATGAATATATTGCTATAATTTGCTGTAAAATTAATTTAATTTCCATAATGGAGTAACCAGACCAAGGGAATGCGTAAGCATAACATTATATCAAAAAAAGAGCACTAAAATATTTATACGAAAATAAAAGATAACAAATAACACCATTCCGACGCAGGCCAAGAAACAAGTAATATCGCTCGTTTACTAAATTCATACCATAAATAAAATGAAATCGCCTGGCTATTAGGGTAATAGAAAAGAGAAACTCAAAAGCCTAAATGTGCTGCTATATGAGAGAGATATGGACGCTTTTGCAGGAGCTTCTATCGTGTTCAATATTCACATACTCGTCTCTCCGATTGCCACTGGTATCGATCAACGAAAAGTGTTTTCTCCCATTCGATCACTCAACCTTAAAATTCCGCTCTTCGCGTTCATTATTTGAATATCGGGTCGTTAAATGTTGTGACGTTGCACATAATAATTATTGTAAGTAATGATAACAAACTCTCACAATACGATAGATTCTTTGTTGAATTAATTACACCCGAATCTCTTTTTACAAAGGGGATACGTTCCAGAGACTACTGTGCATAAAAAGCCGTGTAGAAAGAGATAATGTGCACATATAAAAATGACAGATAGGTTACCTAAAATATCCGCAAAACATAAAATTCTCGGAATCAAACTAATTTAATTTAACATAGACAATAAGTAATAAAATGACATGATTTGCGATTTAAATTACACATTCAATATTAATAAATAAAAACCAGAGAGAGAATATAAACGAAATATAGAAAATCAAACTGAGTTGTATTAAAAAAATAAAATGTAATGCATGAATCATGAACAACTGCATCTTAAAATTCACCATATTATGGCAAATATAATGATTCCAATATTCAAAAAGAGCTTTTAAGTATAAAAATATACTTTATTAATAAATAATACTTTTCGATTTTTGTAACCGTGAAAAAGCAAAAAATAATTGGTAAAAGAGAACCGAACATACTTGGTATAATACTATAATACTAAACTTATAATTATCCCTGGTCTTGTAGCTCAGAGGTCATGAGCTTGGTTGTGGTCATTCGATTGCGGTGTCAACAAGTACGAATCCCCGAAAGGAAATAAGCCATACATTAAATTTTCAATCAATTTATAGATTTGTGTTCAAAGACATGGATGTTTTCTGAATAAAAATTTCCTTTCCATCCATCCGTTCCTAAAATCAAGGCGTAGGGAGAGTTATTGGCTAACAACTAGTCCTTTTCAATCTATCCTTAATCTTTCCAAACAAAGAGGTTGAGATAACTCTTAAAAACGGGTCTCGTAAAAAATTAGGTGCGGATGTGGCTGATTTTTTTCATACTGTTTCCTTGTAACGTTTTCGTAACATAATTATATTTTTCAATTTTCTCTCTGTTTAAATACAAATTTAACTTTGTATCACTTTATTTACAATGCTTTTTAAATAAAGATTTGTCTTAACCGAAAATATTATGGTGTCATACGATTAGTACACTAACTGTCCACGAGTAAAGGGAAGTATAGATGATGAAGTTGCGGTGCGCAGTTTTCATAAACTACAGGCCATCCACCGGGATGATTCGGTCTCCTTGTAGTGGTGAAAAACCCTGCTATCACCACTGTATTGTTTAGTTGTTGTGTGTGTAATGTAATGAAATATGTGTAATTCTATTCTACGTATTTAAATGAATTTATTGATGAAATTGGAATAAAGTTGGTAGTATTTTTTCAAATATCGGGTGAATAGCACTGCTTGACAATAGTTTTTTTTGTTGTCTTATATAACATTTAATAATGATTTTTTAGAAACATTTTTCCATTATTTAGAAAAAGGACAGTCAGTTTATGGAAAAAACATGAAATAATAAAATTAATATTGTGATAAATTAAAATGTGACATGCCGTATAATTGGTGAAAGTGATCTTGTGGATTACTGGCTGGTTTTCCTGAAGAAACTTACCTCACAAAATAATGAATATAAGTGTATTTAAGTACCCATTACTATTGTTTTATAGCTTTTTGACGAAAGACGAGAGAGAGCGATATAAATTTAATTATTGAGTTGTAATTGCCTCATAAAAATATTTGATGCTTCCACCCACGCCGCTGTGAGAATAAATGCCAATTGAATAAGAGAGATTGTAAATTTTGTCTTATTACGAAGTTGAGACTACTGGACTTAAATTAAAAACATTAATTCTGCGAAAACAATCAATATTAAAGAATTTTCACGACATAAAGATAAATAAGTTACACGTTTCAAATATTGTGTATTGGTTAGTATTCGTATTCTTGAGGCTAATATTTTTTTTTTTAAAAGTGCTTAAAAATCTCGGTCAGTAGCCAATTAAATAACATGGTTGTCTTCGGTTGAAGTTACCTAGCTTTCAAATCTCAGGAGGGACAGTTTTACAAGTTGATTTTTTAATCGATCAAACAAACAGTCTGGATAAAAAGACGTTTTATTAAGTCACATAACAATTAAGTTTTATAGTTGATAGCTATCATGTCATCGGTAAAACTAAAGAATGGTAGATAAAAAAAGTGAAGATGGGATGATCCAGATATATCAACTAACTGTACTACATATCTAATTTTTGTGGAACTAAATGCATACCATTTTTAAATAAATTTAATGGAATTACAATTTAATTCAATCAATAAACCATTTTTTGAGTTTTTCCAATAAATGATCAGCACATTTAAATTCCCTTTAATTACTTCTAGTAAATTTCATGTAATTTTGTTTTTAACTACTCTCATAATATTTATCCCCTATTCATAATTATCTCCTGTTTCTCGAAAAAAAATTGAAGTGAATTTCGTTTCGACATGGACATAAACTGTTTTTAAGAGAATCGTGTATGAAAATATGAAATAGAAATCTCACATGAATTAATAATGTCGCTTAGATCTTCCATATCTGTGTACGTTTTTCCGAGAAATTCAACTTCTCAAAGGATTTATGTGAATATGTTTAACCGTTTAACATGAAGTTCAAGTCTTACTAAACTTGCAAGCAAGATACATATCCGCCTGTTTTTCAAAGAAATGGTAACATCACGTCAAGGAGAATTTGTAATCTAAGAGCCTAGGGCTAAAACTCACAAAGTTTAGATGTGAAATTGGGTTAGTATTATTGAATTAATTATGCATCGGTAAGCGAAGTGTTAATTTAATGCGATAAAATAGTTATAGTGAGTAAAACCACAATTTGATATAAATTATTTATAGTGTAGGCATGTTAGTCTATAAAATAAATTTATTTGCTTAATAACTTATTTCTGTTATGAATATGCAGTTAATACAGAATGAAAAAATACCGAAAATTTAAGGGTTGTGCTAAAAAAATATCGGTATTATCAGATGTTGATACCGTGTCGACGTTGGTGAGTTGAGACAGTACTATTTTTTAGTTTTTACGGTAAATAATTATGATTTTTTTCGAAACTTACCAATCTTTACTGTGTTTTTATTATTCGTTGCATTTCAAAAGCAATCATTCATATTATAACTATTGTGTACATACACTAACTACTGCTGGATGAGAGCTTTTTCATCTAAATTTCACTTTTAAGATGGCTCTGGCTTAATTAAAATTGTATCAAATGGGGCCGATAGATCGGCTCCGTAGGACTTAAATGGTTAACTGTTCATGCTTGGTGGAAAGGCAATATACTTAAAAAAATAAAACAAAAAATTGTTTTCTACTACTTTCATTTTTCTAAAATGATCAGGACAGGTTTCACTCGTGGTGAGCATTATCATGTAAAAAAAATACCATCGGCCGTATATATTCTTGCAATTACTTGCTTAAATTTTTTTAGATGTATATTCTTCACAAAGCTGTGACGTTACAATTTCATTACATGTAGATATACAATAAAAGTCAAAATAAAAAACTTGTTTTTGATAAAAAATATTGTTTTTATACAGACAAAACTTTCAAATAATTATATTGTTGTATAGTATGATGTAAACAATAATAAATTTAGCTTTTCAATGAAAACAACATGTTTTATTATGTCAATATAATGACATAATGGAATGTCATTAAAAAAATAAAGTTTTTATAAATAAATCATCCTTTCCATGAAAGGCATGTGTATGGGAAACGGCACGCCGGCAAATATGTGCGCAATGGGCAGGTCACGTGCCGTGCCGGGTGTTAATGTGACAATAATTACCGTAACGCTACCTGTGAACATCGGGTTAGTTCCCTAATTGCATTGGTGCGGTGGTGACCAAAAGGTCCACTACGCTAAAAAAACGAACATTTCAGGCTACCATTAAAAATGCACGCATAAAGAATTTTATAGGGAGAATGGCAGTTTTTTGAAAATATTCTTTTATCGCTTCGGCAGCTTTTTTGCATATTTTTATGTATAGTTCTTCAGGCAAATGCATTTCATAATAATTATCATAGGCATGAGTAGTTGTGTGTGATAATAAAAAAACTTCTTTCTTAATTTTGAACAAATGTAAGCAAGTATTATAAAATGGCAACACATTATTATGTTTGATATAAATGTTAGTAAATCCAAATCATTTACTTACGACATTCGAGGCGTATTTTTGGATTTGAGAATGCGCTAAAAAGAATAATTGTACAATAACTTTAAAGTTTTAGTTAAAATCTAAAATGGAAAATGCAGTTATATAGAGGTGAAATATTTTTTATAACTCATTTACCAGTATACGAAGATCTTCTTGTTATTTATAAACGAAGTGTTTGCAGAGGTTGGGTTGTCAACCCCACGCCCATCCTTCTTCATTAACTCTGACGATATTTCCTACCGATTGTCCGATCTTAAATATGTTTACTCTCGTTTGGGCCACCTATTTGAGTTTTAGTAGGAAAGACTATGCTGCGCTATACGGAGACAATAACATGTTGCGCATACGCTTCGCAATTTGGTTGAGGTAGCCCCCAAACACATTTTTTTTACTATTGAGTGAAGACGGAGCGAGAGAGCGCTGCGACTTCGCTTCGTGAATTGTTACCAGCCCTTCGAGTGTTGGGTACAGCGAAAGGCGAAGGTTCAAGCGAAGCTAAGGGTATTGAAAAAGGTGACCAAGGTTTACCCTTAAATGTAGCGATAGAGAACAATAAGTAAAAGTAATATGACTTACAATTAAATGCACTTTTGTTTAGATCGTATTCACTTTCATAAAAATAGTTTTTACTTACAACAAATTACTTATAAAAAGTAAATTGATCCCACATAATAAAATATATTTTAACATTGAAGAAATATCTTACAGTTACGAAAAAAAATTTTCACATTGATAAAATAATTTTCATTCAATATAAATACTCTCACGTTGAAATCGATAGTTGCACGAAGCTGTAATGAAATGAAAATATTTGTCGCAACTCTACCCTATATTAGGCCGCCTATATTGTCTTTGCTCCGCGCATTAGAATACATTACACAAATCAAACTAGACCAACCCTAAAATAACCTACTACAAATTAACTCAATTTGTTAAAAGAATCCGTGACTAAGTGGAAACTATTAAAATCAAAGTTTGAGTGTACTAAGTTAATACTATCTAATCCAAATTGAAAAGTATCTAAATAAAAGTTCAAGTGTACCTAGTGAATACTATCTAACACAAAGTGCAAATATTTATAACGCAAGTAATATTAAATTTAGTTGAAGTCTTAAATGCAATTAAATAGAATACCACCTACATGTGTATCAACTTTATAAATGAATTATTTCATTAGTATACAAAATGTTAGGATATTTTATATGATATGTTTGTGTTCCCGAGTTTAATTAATTTTTCTGTTGAATAATTTATTATAAAAAAGTTACGCGTTGAATGTGCACTCATTGGAATGCAACTCCATTGTGAGAATAATTATTTTAATCATTTAAAGCATTTCTCTTTGATAAAAAAGCTTCATCATGGAGAAAATGGATGTTACATTGTCAAAATTACTAATTTACGTAATGTAGCTATTTAGATTTTCAAAGAAAAGAATATTGTTTAAATTCATCATAAAGGTTTTAATATTTTTTTAACCATCGGATCGAAAACTCTTATGACTTAGCAGGAACTAATATGGTCAATTTATAATTATAATGATTGAATATATTTTTTTTGGATCGTCAACTATAGATGAAATTGCTTATATATTATTTTTGTCACTTAACGTATAACTATAAGTTGTATGATTCCATAAATTTAATATTTCATTCTGCTTAAAAAGCCAGTGCTAATGCATAAACTTTTAGAGGTGTAATAATTTCTCGTATAGTAAATATCTTTTAAGGTTAAGATTAAAAAGATTAACGTCTAAAAGTAGGTAGGTAGGTTTAAGTCTAAGTTCCTTATTTAAATTATTAATTACTATTAGAATTGGAAAGGCACAATAAGAATACTGAATGTTTCTAAAGTTTATATTTATAATATCGAAATTATGATTGATATATACTTGAAGTTTTAAACATGAAATAATATTCAACAACTCAAAACCTTCATTGACTAATTTCAAAGCTCAAAATCCAACCCGAACTCGAAAAAAGAAGCGTGGCATAATATCGACGGTGTTTTGGCCAATTGATGTAACCCTCAAAATTGAAATTATTCAGGAGAGGGTAAAAACTGTTTTTATCGAAAACATTGTATGCTGAGTTGCGTTATGAATCTTTGAAATGCACTCCTGTAAATTATCATGCTTGCAGATACGCGATTAAACGTAGGGGTTGTCAATATAATAGTGGCTTACATCAAGTGGCCAGAATTTTTAGGTGGTTTATTTATTTTTCTAATTTACATCATTTAGCCGAGACCTGCTCTGTCGTCGTTAAAATGAGATCCAATTTTTAACTTATTTTCGTATTTTCTGAGGGTTACATCAATTGGCTTAGACACCATCGAACATTATCTAGAAAAATAAAGTGAAATATCTGTTTTAAAATATATTCTATAGTAAAACAATTGCAAATTCGATACTAATTTTGTGTGTTATTTAAAATATTTTTAATGAAATATCCGAGATTGAATTTGTATTAAGGGATTTTATAAAGCAATATAGCAAATATTTTATGAGTTAATTCAACCAAACACTTGTTCGTTTTGGCATATGCAAATCGAGGCAAGTATGAACTGTGCAAAGTTCACAGCTGTGACTAACAGAACAGTGACAACGCAGTGTTTTGTCCAAACCCTTGTTTTGTTTCCAGATTAAGGCGAAATCGCACATTCTGCTAGTTTGAATTATTTAGGTACAAATGTAAACTATTCTATGTAGATCAAAAAGCTTACTATTTAACCATTTGAGTAGAGAAACTTAAGCGCGAGAAGTAACAATAGATAAAACGATTTCATGGATGAAACTGGCCTAGCAAATTGACACTAAGAAAGCTTTATGGTTTATTGGTATATCATTGCGTAGTATATACCAAGTAAAAAAAAACATTATTTTAATAATAAAGTTTAATAAAGACAAATATGGGGTGTCTGTCAAGCGGTTTCATTAGTTTCCTATTTATTTTTATATCAAGGGATGCTTTATATCCCCTTTTCCGCAGGTCTCCTAAGTTGTATTGAGATTTTGTCAGACTTGAATAAGGAAAAAAAGCCTATTAAATGCTTTTTTGACGTAATATCTATTTTTAATATATCTTCAGGTTCCTTTTTAAAAGTATTATATTTCACTCTAGATTTATGACTACAGCTCAGAGTTAATATCGCATTCATAAACTGGTCGAGTATAAAATACATTGTATTTAGTATCAAAACACTTAGTTTTTGCAATTGCGCGTTGGAATAAAACATTTTAATTTTCTTAAAACCAACGTAATTACGTTGAAATGACACTTTTTCCTCAACATTAATTTCTGAAAAATGTTATCATTATCTCTTATAAACCGTAAATATGAAGACGGAGGTACGTCAGCTGAGAAAATCCTTGGATTATATTTTCATAATAATGACATCTAGTTTGTTTAATCTACCAAGTATTTTTATGATAAATTCGACCGTACGTTTTGTTAATCCTCGACGTTTTAGTCCCTTTATCCCAAGGAAGAGAGAAGAAGGGCCAGAAAAAACGCAGAAGCTTTTGCAGGCCCATAAAACAACGAAAACGGCGTAAGGCACAAGATGATAATATTCTTGTTATTTATAACCGACATCCATGCGCAGTTCAATCTTGCGTGTATGTCTGGTATTCACATTTGGCAAGTCTTTGCCGCAAAAATATGTTTGAGAATTCATTCGCTTGTATGAAACATACACGAAAAATCGCGGCCTTATGAAAATTGTGCTATTATTTCTGTCGTCGAACGAATAAAAACATGACTCCTTGGAAGATTTCAGCTCCGACTGCGAAAAGATTTCGCTATTATTAGGGATATACATATAAAATTCAATATAAATATTTAATTATTGATTCAATTATTGATTTAATTATTGACAAACAAAAAATTCAATATAAATATTTAATTATTGAATAATAATTAAATATTTATATTGAATAAAACTTTTGACCAAGAATAAATTTAACAAACTAAACTTTGTGTAATATGTAATATGTAGTATGTAATATGTAAAAAAAAAAAAAAAAAATATGTAAGATGTAAATTATAATAATGTTATGTTCAAATTAATTGATAATTTATGTAACGATTATTTACATAAATGAATATTTAGAAACTTTTTTGATTATTGCTTTGTTAGAATACACATTGTTTTGTGATAAATTGTACAGGTATTTTAATATTTTGCTAAAAAATACAATTACAATTCTTGGATTGATGGCATTGGCTAGTTGATGATTCTCTTTTCAGAGTAAAGCATGGAATTAAGAATAGTCTTTTATGAGAATAGATTGTGAGTTTTTAGCGTTACAGTGGTACATTAGAAAAATATCAAATTTTCAGATTCAAATTGCGGACCGTGGTGGTAGAGTATAAGTATGTTACCGCGATGCCAAGGGGATTTTTATATAATTTGGTATTGAAATTAAATTAAAAAAATCTTTTTAATTGAAATATATTCAATTACTTATTTAAAGTAATATAAATAAAAAAATGGAAAATTTGGGATCACTTTGTTTTACCAATGCAAAATGTAAAATATAGAACAATATATTAAAAAAGTATTGTCGTTTGCGATGTTTTCATAAATCGCTTCTGCCTGTTATCCGATTTTAAAAATCAGCACAGAGACCGTGATTAGAGTATTAAAAATTCTTTCCTAGTCTTATTGTTCATTCTTTACCTTCTTGGTAATTATTGGTTGAGAGACTGAATTACACTTCGTTTTCGGTAAAAAACTTCATTAAAAACGTTCCATTAAGAGTCCATATGCTTCATATTGAAAGTGGGCATGATTAAAAAAAACGGGTTAGGACGCAATAGCTGTTTCAGTAAACTAATATCTGAGTAGGTTTACGGTTACAAAGAAACTGTATTGTGTCACTAGAAAAGGCGTATTTCAACCGATACATAGCATGGCAAGTGCAATCGTAATTCTATCGTTTCATTGTTCGCAATCAAAATTGCGTTTTTACGTGAACTTCATGCATAATAAAATACTATGTTTCCGGATTTATAGTGAATGAACAGACTCATCGCATAGAATGTATAGAGAAACAGTTGTTATCCAGAATAAATGAAGAATATTAACCGTTTTGCTGACAATGTTTTATGAGTCTACAAGTATCTCACTGCATCTGTCGTAGAATGCTTATTTATTGTTGACAGAGTTAGAGTTGTTCGTTTTGTACAGCATTAAAATTGTATAATATACATACTATTATTATACTGAAGTACTGTATCTGATATATCGCACACAAGAAAAATATATTGATAAGGTAATTCTGAATAATGAAATATAAAAAGTGTTTCCTACTTTATATTAATCACTGTGGTTTGCAACATTACTTAATAACAAAGGAACAAATTATGATACAAGTTGTTAGAAAAATTGTTTGGTGTTTAGCATAACTCCATGTAACTTATTGATAGGGAATGTTTTTATTATATGATATAATATATCTCTTTTTTTAGATAACTTTACAGAAATGTTTGAAAATTTATAAAATAATTGAAAATTGTTTTAATTGTGGGCAGGGTAGATATAGCCGCCTTGTTTTTTTTATTAAACTTATTAGAAGTAGATTTAGTGCATGAGCACAACTGTAATGAATTAGTTAGAGTAAATTCCAAACTTCTACTTTATCAGCTTCGAACACGACACTTAGTGAATGATGCAAACATTTACACACAATCATATTAATAGTATTTTCAAGAAAAAATATTTATCATTAAATACCCGGTCATCTAAACGGGTGGCCCGTGCTCTTGGGCTTATCTATAAAAAGCTATTTTCAGTATTACTCGATTAAAAATAAGTATTGTCTATCCAATGTTTGCAATCTGACGGTGTTAATTTACGAATAATGCGATTATGTGTGACTTAAAATATACAAGTTGAGGTTGAATCTGAATTAACAGTATTCTGCTTTTCTGGAAGGTTGTGATTTATCATTCATAACGTATATTCGGAGTTATTACACGCACCCAAGACATGGTAAAAAGCAAGACAACTCAAAGAAGACTAAAAGCAGAGAGGATTTCTTCGAGGTACCACGTGTACTCTGTAAAGACAAATTGTCGCCGATGAATATACAGTCTTATACCTTATTATGATCCTAATATTTTTGAACACATAAAATTCTATAAAGAAGATTTAATTTGTATTTTTTTATTTCTTAATTTTAATAAATAATCTTGAAATCAGTAACATAATAAAGTTGTTATGTTCACATTTTAATGTTTCACCATGTGGCTAGTTTATATAAAGAATAAACTCTATTCATATTTATGTATAGGTATGTTTTGAGATGGATAGATTAAGCTAGGATGTGACACGAGAATTAAATATGAGACCTTCTTTTAAGCTCATACTTGTGGAGTGGAAAGTAATTTATAATCTCAGATTCAGTCGTAAATGGTGTCCACGAACTATCGTATACTATAAATATTGTTTTGGAAAATATACATTACACAAAATTAAAAAAATACCATTTTAAATTTAATCATACAATAACACAGACAAATTAAAAGACTCAGCAATGGTGAAGTCTATAAGTTTGTTGTTTATATCTTCCGGCCAAACTTTTAAGCTTCGGAATATCAAAATTAATAGTTTGTTAATTTATATGTGTTGCTGTTCGTTGGTGAGATCTGTGAATTTTCAAGGCCATGAATATATCCAATTCTTTCAATTTTTTCCAGGGCAACTTCCACGACAATAGATACACCTTCTTTTTCTATGGCGTTACAGTCAAGAGTGAACTTTGGTTGCCTCAATCAATTCCATTGACTTCGCTCGGTTCTCCACCGATAGATACACCTGAGTCTATTTATACTTACATCGATTAAACTAGTCAGAGTACTTTGACAATACGTATTTGATAAGTATCGATCGTTATTAATTCGCCTTAAGTCACTACTGAAGATTTTATATATACATATGTTTACTATGTCCTTATACTTATAAAAATAATATTCATTGTCTGACTTGAATACTTGATGGCGAGATCTTTGAGCGTAAACTACCATGGAGATTTTCACAATATGTAAATTTTACTGATTGATTATGCATTGCAATGATTTTAGGTTTTTTGGAATTAAACGTCACATTTATAATTTAAATACATTATTTATTTACAGTTTCGATGCAAAGTACATATGTGGTGTAAGTGTAGCAGATGCTTCATTTATATCCATGATAATAATTAACGTTAAAAATACAGTAAGGGCTCATTACACTAAGTGATAATTTGTGGTATTATTCAGTTTTACGGCTAGGCGTTTAAGTATTCAAAGTTTGGTGGTTACTAGCGAAATACTGTTCATAAAACGCCTCAAGATAGATTGTCGTAAGCGGTGCACATTATGATATCACACACGATTGTCTTTGGCGTGGGTCTTATGATATGTGGAGAAACCAAAACTAGAAAATTTGGCATTAAACCTATGGGTCGTTTGCAGTGTTTGATACTGTCATCATCCTCTTGTGGATAGTTCTGCCAATGACAGATGAAGAATGACTTTTAATAATTATTATCAATACAGAGAATTGAAGACAATGAAACAGAATAAAATAGGAACTTTTTTATTCCACTAGACGTGTCACGTGTTTTTTATTGACAAGCTTATTCAGATTAAATAATACATATTTTATATACAGACATGGTGGTGCTTATTTACTAGCAATTGGAAGTATGAGGGTGGACGTATTTTTATTTAAAACTAATAAAAAATATTTTATCAAGTAAATAATATAGCGTTGAATATCAATTGCTTTGAAGACTTGGATATCAACACGAGTCGTAAAAGCAACCAATACTTATTAATGGTGTTATAAATTGGATAACTGATTTCCCCCCTTTAAAGTTTATCTATATTGTGATTCCTTACCTACGTTATGGGTCAAACTTACTAATGAACGAATCGAAAAATTCTAATAAGCAAAAAATATCTTTTAACACGGCATGTGGAACATCAACGTTAACAAGTTGTTCCCTTGGTGAATCCGCGGTGTAACAATGTTATTTTTTTTTAATTTTATACTAAAAATGAATTTCCATAAAGTTACCGCCGAATCTATCTAAAATATGAACAATTTTAAACTTAAAATGAATACGTAGACCACGGCATCTAGTGTCTAATCTGTGATCTAGTGTTCGAATCCCCGAATACATATTGAGATATGTTGGTATCTCAATCGATTATTGCAAATGTGGATTGAGTGAACGCTGAAAAAAATATTTCAGGGTTTGCTAAAAAGGGAACTGCCTTTCACCACCGCACCACTTCCAGGTTCTGAAAAGCTCAATTAGGAATCCACTGGGGGAAGGCGTGGTTAAAAAAGTTTTAATGCATAAGTAACTTTTTATTACTTTATATGTGAAAAAAATAATGTTAGAGTTAATGCATATATATACATTGAATAGTTTTTAAAATCAAATATGAATACACAGTCTATCTAGAAATGTAATATAATGATGGAGTAAATTCTCATGACTAGAACTATACAGGAATAGTTTTTCACATGTGGGGGATTTTGTCAGCCCCTCCGTCTCGCTCGGCAATTTCTCGGGTTGCGGCTTCCGTCGACCCTCTGCCTCTGTCTCAACCACGCGGTTTATTTTATGATCCACTTAAGTCTACATTCCGTCGCTCTTTCAGTTCGCCTACGAACAGAACAATTCCAGCCGAATGGCGAGACTCACTATCATACTGAAATGGGGATGTCTACTTTCTTATTTTGAATAGTGAAAAATGGATTGTACGATTTAAAACCAGTACAATAAAAGAAATTAACCAAACAAAGCAAAAAGTTAATATTTTATGGATACAAATCTTCATTGCGAGATTAGTTTATTTGAATAAGTGAAAACGATCAGAAGAATTTCAATTATTGTATCACTTAAAAACTTTTTTAGTACTGTTGGCTTATAATTATTCAATATCTATGGTATCTGTTCAATATTGACTTTTAAAGTTCCATCTGTAACCTTCATAAAATGTATATCTGCGTGATATTAACACTGTAAAATAATCGATTGAAAATTATATATACAGTATAATAATTGACTTTATTGAAATTTACATGATACAATTCTATACAATTCTTAATAAATCTGTTATAAATCGTCACTTTTAATCAGTAGCAATTTAAATATCAAAACTAATGAGTTAAAAAAAAATAAAATTAATAGGTTTTAACCAGTTTCGTTTATGCTAAAGCATACTTGATTTCGAATAAATAATATGAAAATGCTCACAAAAAGTGGTATGAAAAATTAATCTATTACTGACATTATATTAGGTATAATTTGCAACAAAATAGTATTTGAAGACACCATAAAAGAAAAAAGTTTTCAATTGACATAGTCATTTCGCCAAAATTGATTTTAAATAAATTTAAGACGGTGGGTAAGTAGTTCAAATCAATAGTTACGATTGATAATATTGAAATTGTTTTTATCACTATCACGCCAGCTACTTATGTCTAGTATAGTAACATTGAAAAATAATCCCGATTATTCAGAGCAAGCTCGGTGCATTTTATTTGGCACTCTATATTCCAAGCATCTTGAGATTTTCTCACATTATGTTATTTATCATGTCCCCTCCTCCACACCCGGCTGCTTCCATCCCACACGTCCCCGGCCATGGAAAAGTATCCCGCGGTATAAACACTGGCTTGCTGCGCGCCACATGGCGGGGACCTTCTGCTGAGGTGACCGTAACAAGATGAATGGTCTGCGGGCAAACTGATATTTAATTTTAGTATTTTTCATATGGACGCTTCCCACGTAATTTTTGACCTCATTTAGGGACACCTTTTTATGAGGCCAACTTTCTTCGGTTATCGTCGGATATTTAGAAAACAATAATACATCATCGATTACAGTCCATTTTGTGAAATATTCTCTGCAAGAAAATGCTTGCTTCAGAATTTATTATATCACTATTTTTCAAATAATTTTGAACGAGGTGAACGTATTACATACATTGCTATTATATTTATAATTTGAAAAAAAAACAAGAATTCTCTATATATGTATACTTATTGAGTAAATATACAAAAACATATATTTACATTACCTGTAGGTAGTAACAGCTATAGTATCATATTTCAATTAAATAGGATGGGGAATTTGGATTTTATAAACTAGATGAGAAATTTTAATGTCACTCGAAGTCAACTCAAGGAGAAAAGATAACGAGCACTCATGCCCAAGATCTCAAATTTTAAATTAAAAAAAAATATATATTCATATTGACAAATATTAAGTAAGATATTTGAGGACAATAGTTTTTGTAGCATAGTATATATATTTTCAAATAGTTATAGAAAATAAATTTTGAACTAAAAATTGTTTTGGGAACAGGTATCGTAAATCAAAATATTCTTCGATGATATTTGTTATTTAGAATAAATATGGTATAACGATATGATTATGTGTTACCCATAACTAAAAAATACATATACAGATATATTATAAATACCACTAGGATAGACGTTAAAAATACAGTAAGGATACACATTATAAATACCTTTGTTTGTATCTCTCAAAATAAAGACATATTCTTATGTTAAATTAGCATTGCTTTTCAGCATCGTCTAAAAATATAACTAGCGCTAAAACAAGTAATTTGATCAATGGAAATTAAACAAAAAAATGTCATATAATTTAAGACAATGGAAGTGTACAAAATCTCAATAATCCAAATTTAAAAAAATGTCAGTTAACATTTTATTACTCAGAATGTACACTTTGTCGTTAGCTGGCTTTTTTATGACAACGGTTTATGTACATAATAATGATATGTTAATTTATTTGTTAAATTTTTTAGTTAAATCTTGATTAATTAGTATTTTGCACACTTGCGATGTGTGGAGTTAAGTGTTTGACTTTACCTTATAAAACAAATAACAAATCGTAAATCAGTTATGCATATAAATTTTATTCTTCTCGAGATTGCAGCATTGTGCGTTGTTTGTATTGCGATGAAATGTTGTATGGATAAGTGCAATGTCCGTATTTTGTTTAAAAAATGTATGGTGTTGGTATTTTATAATGTAGATGAGAAAGTATGCATAGCCCAGTGGGAAAACTATTCTTATATTCATGTTATTATGAAAACTATTCTCTTGAGAGACCGAATCCTTTTAGCTTATTGAAAAAAAAACTCAAAGCAATTTCACTTTGAAATGTGTGTTCATATTTTAGAATTCTTTATATTATTTGTTTATACATGAATGGCATTAAAATTTAAATAATACTTTGGCTTAAGTTAACATGGAAAAACTCGTTTTGTTTAGAATAGAACGCGATTTTCACAAGAAAGAATGTTTTCAATTATGTGTTGAATATTATGAATGCATTTTTATTCTTTGTAAATAAAAAAACATTTTTTGTTGATAATGCTCGTGATGAGCAAAACCGGCTCTGATCATTATACACATGTCAAATTAATACGAAGAAAAACGTATTTTTTAAAAATACAATGCCCTCATATCAAGAATTGACAGACGATTCATTAAATGTGAAAAAAAACATGTTTTTTTTATTTGTTGACTGAATTGGCATTAGGTCAGAAACTAATAAATTAAGTTCCACAAAATGCCGGAAAAGCTATCCATTATAATGCATATTTATTGTGTAACTATATACTTCGTTATTCTTAGCTAATAATGTTTTTAATTTATGATAGTTTTATGCGGACTTGGTATATTTGCATATAAATCGGAAGACTCCCCGATATTGTTGATAAAGCCAAGGTTTAATATTCAATGTTTTGTATTGTTATAAAATATAAATATTCTACATAGAGTATGTTTATGTTTATAATGAAAGATGATACCTATTAATAGAGCCAGTCTTAAAAAAGCTAACTGTAATGTAAAAGTTCAACTGAATGTGCAATTATAATTGTCTTTTTATTGTTATAATATGTTTTTCGGTGGTCCTAAATGTAACTAAAAAACTAATTCATGAACATGAACAGTAACATTTGAAGAAAGAGAGAAAAAACATTAATTATTTAAGGTATACATATTGAAAAGATATTTTTGGTACATGTAAATATTATATTTCTATATTTTGACTGTTTTATTTGAGTAAGATGGAATTTAAAGTTGATTTTTAATGTTTTAATTTCAGCTGAATCTATTGTGACGTGTAAATAAATGTGAAATAAGCCTGATTTTTTTTGTCATTTAATGTAATTCCACCAAGTGTTTATAGTAATCCAAAAAAAATATATTAAAATGTGTTAGCTAGTCTCTTATTCGTAATTTTTAATGTTTTGAGTGATGGAGGACTATGAAGCAGGAAAAGTAGACAGGTATCAATTTAAGGGTTAAACCGCAATGCTCCTGATAACTGACGGTTTACTAGTTCAACCAATTAAAAATATTGATAAGGTATAGAAATTTGTGAATATCAAATGAAAGTGGTTGTAAAATTATGCAGTATATAGTAAAAGTAATAAAATATTCAATATTATAAATTATGAATAAGAGTAAAATATGGAAGCGGTTGGAACATTCTAGAATGCGAATAAAAAGTGAAATGTAGACGCGCAACTACAAGTGCTCAAGAGCAGCTTAAATATTCATTTATTATATGCCACTTGGAAAGAGGCTCAACCTTTCTTGGCAGAGTATTCGAGCGAAACAACACCTAGGATCATGCCTTAAGACAGAAGTGAAGATTAAACTTTGTTACAAAAAATAAACACTGTTTTTGTACCACAGTTAAAGCGACAAGAAAAACACATTTGTTTTAAACGTGACCCGAAAGGAAATATTTTCATCCTACGAGAGGTTGCGTAGAAATTTTAAATGCTTAAAATTATATCATTATCATCATTAACTAACTACCCAATTTTCATGAAACTACGTCAATTTATTACATTATAAATACTTTTTTATAAACTAAGCTACATTAAGTAAACAAACTTTTACTAAAACAATTATAATAAAATATAAAATTTACATTGATAACTTTGTTATACCGTTTGGAAGGTCAAAAAAGTGAAAATTCATCCACCAACTTATCGCCGAATCCACAGAAAATATTTTATAACCATGATTTTTTTGTAACACGCAGTATAATACTGTAGTCGATTTCAATAAAACTCTTTGATATTTGATATCATAAAAAACAAATTTGCAAAATTTTCCCTTAAAAAACACTTCCCGCTTTTAAAATATTAATGTACTATTCAAATAAATTAAAATGTAATAACTAATCGATTTTGAAATCATATGAAAAATTCTGATCAAAAAGTAGTATTGTATAGTTTATTAACCCTTTCGTACTCATGGTGTAACAATGCGTTACTTCGGCCTTTAAACCTTTAAATTATCTGTGAAATAGGTCATACAAAAAATTGAAAATTTTGTTATTTGTAAATAAAATAGTTCCACGTATAATTAAAAATACACTACAATTTACGTCTTCTTTGTATAATTAATCATAATTTGAAAACTTCGTCAATTTTACCATTGAAAAAGACAACATTCTAGTATGGTATAGTATTAAATATAGTTTAGTAACAATTAATAATAGTTATGATCCGAGATGCATGACCGTACCGTATGCAACCGTTTTGTTTCAAACGGCACTGAAACACGTCTCGAGCCTGTTCTGCTATGAAGAATTTCGATTCTTGCGTCTTTCGATAATTTCGCATAGTTTGATATGTATTTCAGGTTTTAGACACAAAATATGACGTAAAATAATTACTTTTTACTACATACAACCATATTTCGTCTTTTAAAATTGTCATTTCACTTTATAAATGCGTTCATAGACAAGACCCACACGGTAACGCAATGTTTTTAGCATGGATACGTTAAAGTTAACGGAGGGCGTAAATGGAAATTTACTTCAGTATGTGGCATATTTAGAACAATATACATATATAGGTATAGAACTTCTAATGATGGCATGTTACTGCTATCAAAAGCATTTATTAATACTGATGTTCTACCAAGTAAATTTCTATTCAATAAATATATTAATTATCGTGTGTAGATAAAAAAAACTCTTGTTTAATTCTGTTGTTCTTATTTTGTTGAATATTTTATATATTTATAATCTAAAACGATGCTTGATTGGAGGATAGCAGAAAAATCTTTTGATTTGAAAATTAACTTAAATATTGAGAAGACAGACCACTGTGATGGAATTTGTAATAGTTAAAATACGTAGTTAATACAAAGCATGATATTAAAACTTCAAGTGAAAGCATCAAAGTATGTCTAAATATACAGCCCCAGATATTATAACTTTATGGGTGTTTCGTAAGTAATAAATCAGTACAGCCGTTTGAAAACTAATAACTGTATTCAAAACAATCGAATAAATTATGTCACTCTGTATATTGGTACTAAAAGCGGAGCGCCACAATTTTGGGGGCTTTGAATACAAATTAATTTTATAATGACAAGATTTAAGTGAGTAGCATTAACATTTCTTTTTATATCGACATTGGAATCTAAATTAAAAGAATTAAAGCGAAATATATAAAATAGATTCGCTGGCTCCGTGGCGCAGTTTATAACGTCGTTGGCTACGGCTACGAAGGTCTCGGGTTCAATTCCGTTTCTTAAATTGATCTATCAATCGAGTTATGTATTTATGTTCGCAGCCTGTGTGTTTGTGATGTCTAAAACTTCCTGCCACCCATCCGATCCTCAGAAAACGGGGCGTGGCGAGAGCGATTAGCTAACCACTAATCCTGTCCTAGCCTTATACTTCTATCACTACTATCTTCGAAAAAAGGGAGGTTGAGAAACTACGTATCAAGCAGTTCTCA
Source organism: Himalopsyche phryganea (assembly GCA_022494535.1). NCBI lineage: Eukaryota > Metazoa > Arthropoda > Insecta > Trichoptera > Rhyacophilidae > Himalopsyche > Himalopsyche phryganea. The sequence goes on from JAGVSL010000046.1 coordinate 498,962, forward strand.
CAGAAAAATTCTGTTGATATACCTTCACTGGGAGGCCATATGCTCCAGGTTGGGAGCGGACATGAAAAAAAATATAAAATAGAAAATAATGAAAGTTATTGACGTTCTATCGAGTATCTAAATTAGATCTTTCGAAAGGTATTGTTAGTTACTATGTTTTTTTCAACTATATCCGTGTCTTAAATATCGTTAGAGACCAAATACACTGACATGTACAAAATTTGATATTGACATTCCATCAAGCACACTCAGTCAATATCTTAAATTATATGGATTTCTGTACAAAGCTATGGATATCTTTGATATCGAAAATTCTCCCCTCCCCCGTCCATCTTATGCTTAAAACGGGGGTACCAAGAACGATTAGTCAGCCACTAGTCCTGTCCTATCTTTTTATTCCTACTCTCTTCGAAAAATAAATGTTGCGTGACGATAAGCTCCATTTGGAGTCCATAATATATTATGTTCACATTGCGAGAAAACATGAAACAGTATTCATTGTGACAAAATGTATTTAATAATTTACAATAAATATGATGTGATTAGATTAACAGTGTTCGATCTCAATAAATGAGCTTGTTTGATTCCCTGTAAAGCAAAATTGGTTAATATTCACAACCTAGGTTTATTTCGCAATATAGACAGGCCTGTAGGTAATATTGGCACAGTAATGGGCTAACGCAGTAATACGGATGATCAAACATCACCCGGAGGTAAATCCTTGCACGTAGGATCGTATCGATATTATAGGTCCAAGTATTGTCTAGCCTGATATCAAATGAAATGAAACCATAACATCCGCCTAACAAACAATAAAGAAAACTTTTATAATTTTTTTTGACTTACAATGTTTAATATTTGCAATGATATAAATAGCAATAAAGATTTTAGCGAATATTTAAAAATATAAAATTCTTCTTTGATAAAAAAAAAAAACGATATTTTAAAAAAAATCAGTATTTCGTATGTGTAATGAAAAAAATATATTTTAACATACATCATAATCAATATATAGTTTGACAGTTATTTTTAAAGGTGACTTATGGTTAGTAGTAAGAAATGAAGTATGTAAATGTTAATAAATATAATGTGGTTGGTAGAGATTTTAATTTTCTGTGATACTAGTCTATCAGTTATACATATATTTTTTAATTTTCAGCAAAATACACTGAATGGAAAAAAAGCTCTGAATGTTTCTATATAAAATCATTAATTTTCAAAAATTAGAGCTCTATATGCCTGAATTTTGCAATGGTCTCAAACATGTTATAATATTTTCCATAAATGATGGCTTTAGTAAAATAAAAGTGATGGAACTATTGAACGTTAGTAATTACATTAAAAAAAAACAGTCTCTTTATAAGGATTGGTGGTAAGACAAATGCTATTAAATAGCTCTTCTTCATTTTACATGTATATGGATCGATTAAGGCAAACCAATTATTACAAATATTATGCCAATGATGATTTGATCTCACAAGAATACTATCATACAATCTGAAAAATATGCCAATATAGTTTTTTCACGAGTTCGAATCCCGGTATGGGTAGTTTCATAAATTAATTTTTCAATCAATTTATGAATTTCTGCTTGTAGGCATGGATGTTTGTGATGTCTAGAATGCCCATCCATCTGCATTAGAGGTCCATATGCTTTGCATTGGGAGCGGAAATGGTAAAACAAAAATTAATTGGAATTTACTTGGTAGAACTGCATTATAGTGGGACAAAATATATATATCTGGCTCGCCACAGTTGTCACCACTTCTTAAATGAAAAAGTCGATGGAAAAACATTACTATACGACCACACAATATAAAAATATCGATTTTTGACGATTGTTACTTGAATTATTTTATTTCAAGCAGAGTATTGCCAGGATGAGATCTTTCCAAATGAGCTATTGAAATCATGTGTTTAGGTATTTTTTATTATCAATACTTTAAGTAGTTGAACCTAAAGTATTTTTTTTAAATTAATTCCATAATTAACACAATTCATTAGCTGACATAAGCTGATATATTAGATGCAATGTAACGTTCAGGAGTTTAATGGATACACTATCGATGTCGTTGAGTTAGATATTTATGACGATTGAGTGATGAAATATAGAGGTAGAAGCTCTGTTACGGGTGTGCGCGCGCAAAGTGCACAGTTGCATTATAATATGCATTAGTTGCAGATTTGCATCGCGTCAGCCGGAGCAAGCACAATCGGGTGTGCGCATCGACTTGCCTGCGGTAAAACAAACTCTACTTGAGTTCAGCTTTCACAGGATCTAAACAGGATGTTCGGAAAAGCACAGCAATAATTAGTTGTAGCAATTTTATACCAACAACATTATTGTGTATTACTATATAACACTAGAAACTTTAAATTATCATGAACAGAAGGTTTTTTTAACAATATATATCTCACTTTATTAACTTTTTTACTCAATTTTACAGTAACATTACCTGAATGATTTATTCAACAACAACAAAAATGTAATGTTTTATTTTTGTAGATATTTCTAAAAAATGAGGTATGAATGTTTGTTGCTGATTTTTTGAAATAACTGCTTAAGGAATACGTACTTGTGTACTTTATTCCTAAAAAATCATCAAAAACGTATGTACAAATTATGAAATCGAGATAATATGTGAGAAGAACCGAATCGAAAAGACGCGTGTGGCTGGTTATCGACGTTCTGGAAGGGCTGGGATCTCAAACAAACACCATTTCAAATCCGGTTCAACACTTATTTATTTTAATCGAAGATGCAGTGGCTTAAAATACACGAAAATAATCTTAACACATAAAATTGATTCTACATTTACATTTACTTAACAACTGAATTTACTTTAAGTTATAATGTAAGTGACACGACAAACGATTTTAAATTAACTCCAATTTCAAAACAAACACCAACAATCCACAACGTCAACGGTGCCGACCACATTGGCCAGCAGCTCCCCTTCACTCCAAGGCTGGTAATCGACGACTAACACATAAAATCAAAAGGACTCCCGCATCGTCGGAGCCACCCCTTTCCGTCAAAAATGGACTCGTCTTGCGAACGTGTCCACAGGCGATGGCCGAGCGCCCCTCACGACAGGCCTTGGGTCTATTTCTCCAAATCATTGTCATTAACGCTGTGCGTTTTCAGTTATGTACCCTAATAAAACTTAAACTTAACAAAAAACCAGGGTGTGTCACAGGTCATAATTGAAATAAATTATAAACCCAAGTTAAAAAATGCTTGCGATGGAAAAACCTGGTCCTGATCCTGTGGTTAAATTGTGTAATTATAACAAAAAAGGTGTGTTTATTTTTATAAATTAAATACCTTTCCATAAAAAATTGTCAGTTAACACTTGTGTACTAGTGGTAATTTACTATGTTGACTGGATTAAAATAAATAAATAGTTATTTTGGTACTCGATTTGTATTAGAGATTATGTGTAATGTTTTTGTAAACAATACGACGAAGAACATGATAAACTTACACAAAATAAGCAATATCAAAAGTGAATAGTGAATAGCATTGTGCAGCATCGTATAGTCAAGCCAGAGAGCAATGCAAACTGCAGGTGGATGGTCGTTCAATTGCTGCGGTCTCGTCATTCCTTGCAATCTTCAGATATGACGACAAAATCACGCGCGGATGCCAAAACAGCTGATTCAGTTGATTCTGAGTGTTTTAGATATTGTTGTTGATATATTATGGTTGACTATTGTTTAGTAGTACTACCATGGTTACAAAAGTTGGAATATTATCGCTTTTAGAAGAAATATTCAATTCATAATTTTACTGTGATATTGAACAAGAATTTAATTGATATACCAATAGTTAAAGTTCAAAGCTAGTAGGGAGGCAAAATTTAAATACAAATACAATTTTAATGATATAGACAATGCTGAGAAGATATTGAATATTTTATTAGACCAATATTACTCTGTCGTTTTTTTTGCTTTATTTAAATGATTTTTTAATATTCGTCATTCTAATCGTATTTGTTTTTTCCCATGGATAAACAGCAAAAAATATTATCACTTTTGAGGTGTTAACTGTCAATTCTTGGTGGAAAAGCATTATATTTTAAAAATAAAACAGTATTTGTTTGTACTAATTTCACATGTTCATAATGATCAGGATCGGTTTCGCTAATCACGAGCATTATCAACTGATAAAAATATAATCAATACAGGCCTATTTATATAAAATGAAATGTTAATAATTAGTAACTTTTTGTTGGAATTCTCGCTTGCTATATATTACCAAAATAAACCGAAGTTTGACCTGGTGAATAACAATTAATTTATCATTTCTTTTTATTTTTCATGCTGTCGCAACCGAGAACTTCAGAAAATAGTAAAATTACCTAGTCAACAATTTTTACTATAATATAACGAAAATTAATCAATTACTTCAAATAGTTAACTCTACTGTTTTCTCAACACTATTGAGTCATTATTGTTTTTGATTAATTAGTAATGTTAGAGCGTAATCTTTCTTTAAATATGGAAAAATAACAACATTTTGTAAATGAGACATAAGCAGCATTATACATCATGTACTTATTATTTTTATCAATAATCTTGTTTACTTTGTATCGTAAGCTAGTTATTTGGAAAATCGGTTAGTTAATAAATGTATAATATACTCTTTTGAAATAATGTTTATGAGCTGATAAATGTGGGTTAGTTTATTTCAAAACAAACATATAAACGCCATACGTTTTTTGGTGAGTGGAAAAATCGGACAGCAAAAAACAGACCACCATGAAACATTCATTTGATGCGTTCTGACCGTTGACGGTGGATGAACTATGTGAAATTTCAAATTTTTGTTTGGAAGTATTGAGTTGTGGATAAATTGTATTGAGACATATACATATTTTACTATTAGTACAGATAAAACATGAATGTGTTATGAAGTGGAAGGAAAATACAGTTATGTTTGTTTTCAATAATCGATAATTTGAGATTCATGAAAGTAGCAAAGCGTCATAAGACTAAAATGATACATCGGCTAGTTCACAATTACAACTTTGGAGTGAAAAAATCAAATTTTTAATATTTTTAAAGCTGAAAAGTTCATGAAAAGGTTAGAAGTATTTTTAATGTGAATACTTACTATGTACGGTTGTATCCTCTCAGTTTTTTCCTAGAACCCTTTTTTAAGTAAAAATAAATAATTATGGAAATAAAAAAATGCGTATTAGTTGGTTCTAAAGTAAATCACACTAGAAATCGAAACATGATCATCAAACATCATCCACGTATTTATATGTAAATTAATTAATTAAAAAAGATTAATTAATTGTGAGTACAATCGAAGATTTTTAAATGCCGAACTCTTGACGTCAGTTGAAGCTTTTGACCTAATACTTCATAAAAAAATATATCGTGAAAAATTTTCAAGAAGGGCTCAAACTTGGCCATTTGCTTTTAATCAAGGTTTTACAGTATACATAATATTCTAACGAGAAATTTCACTACGCCAAGTATAGGATATTGGAAATATAAGCTGCAATGAAGGTTGTTAATAGATATTAAGCTTTTAATACAATTTCAGAAAGCTTTGTAGTATATAATCACCATCAGTTGGATTATAATTACAATACACTGTATGTTTTATACAATTTGCTTTCAATATAAACAATAAAGCAAATTTGATATCAATTACTTTTACGGTTTTTATACTTATAGTTCATATTTAATTACTCAATGTGTGAAAATAATTCTTAGGCCATTACTTTTAATAAATTTTAACACCTATGTAAAACTTTACAACCAATTTATTTTTCATGTGTCACAATGTTTGGCATATGGTTTGATTTAAATGGTACGTTTAAATTAAGTAACTGAATATTGTTTTTATAGAAACATTGAAAATCGCCATTCATTAGTAAGAATGGTTGTAGAAATTAAAAATATTACATTAATCTTTGTAGACTCACTTGTCCATACAACAGAAACAATAAATTTATTTGGAGTTATATTAAAGACATAATCTATCAACATTATCGCTATTATTAAGATTGTATTTTTTGAAAAAATAAATATCAATAAAATGTCATTTTTTCTAATACTTTGGCAATAAGTACTTATAACACAAAGTAATTTAAAATTAACGTAGGGTAATTATGTAATGTAAAAGTTTGAATGGTATTATGTATTAGGTATATTGTTTGTAGATAACAACTTAGATGATAACTTTGTGATAGCACAAATTGCTACTGGTTTAAAACAAAAGATATTGTTATACAACCTCCGTTCATCCCATGAACCCTTAATCCATAATACTTATGTAAACAAACACTGGGCGCATTGTGAGGCCGGTCTGGGTCTGAAATGATTATCATTCAGAAATATTAAAACGTTACACAAAATTTTCAAATGAAATTGTGCAAAGTTTTCACATTCATGTATATCAGAAACTATTTTTTGATGGATTTAAACACCGTTTATGAGTAGAAACTTGGTCAAAGTAGTTTTATTAAAATTTTTGTTTTAAAAACGTGTCGCTTAAATTTATATTGTCGGTAATGAATTGTTGACTTAACGATTCGTTGTATAAGTATCAATGATTTAACACGTAAAAAGCAGACAGTTTTAGAAGCAAATATTATTAGTAAATTTAATGGGCATTATAAAATAAACAAAACAATTCAATAATAACTTATTGATGTTTTTACGTAAAATATTTTACAATAAAAAGTAATCATTATTAACAACATTAGCTTTAAAGAATATAATAAAGTCCGTGTTTACCTTCTTACAATATTGCATACTTCCAAGTAATGAAGCTTTATGAAAATATTGTTTCGTTACTTGATAATAATATCTTTTCTAATTAATGCCAGGTAATTTGAGAATGTTTTCTTATGTCAAGGCAAATTGGTATGCCTACGCCAACTTACACAAATTATTAATATCCAGGCTCTTATCAATGCTTATTAAAGGATTACGCGCCGGATTAAACAACATTGTAAGTTGTTCAACAGTTAAGCAAACAAAGACGAAATTTATTGAGGGGATAGATTCACCGAAAGAATATTATCGATAATATAATAAACGACAATACGAGAGCGTAATGATTCCAGTCTCGGTTATAGTGTCAACTAAGGACTCCAACTCCAATATTCGAATAATCAATATCCAAATACATTCAGCTATTTTTACCTATTCCATATTCGAATATTTGGGAATCTATTCGAATAGTGTTTTCAATAATTTCAATGAAACATTTTACAAAATTGTCGACAGATCACATCACAGTTTCTCCCCATTTCAAGAACAATAATGAATACCAAATGGTAGTGGTTTTTTTGCCTTTACCCAACTCGGGCGGATTCAACATCTTATCATAGATCATAATACTTGAGTTTGATGAATGACTCGGTCCTAAAACGAACCCTTCAAACATGCCGTACTTTCAGTAATAATTGAAGAAATACCGGTGGAGTAATCCTACGCAGCTGCACTTTTTAAATTTTATCGACAGAAGTTGGAAAAGATTTAGTCGTAAATAATTATAAAATGTAGGTATCTTACCACAAACAAAATATTATGTCAGTGATTTCAATTTTGAAGAAACGTGACTGTTATTATAAATGAACTCGTTTCCTTACAAATTTTAGTGTCATATTTAATGTATTATTTAAGTATATACTATATAATCGATTTGAATATTGTTAATTATTTAAATGGAATTTTTATAACTATTTGCATACTTCAGAAACTATTCGAATACATTCAATCAGTTTCAGTTTAACTATTCGATATGAATTAACGATTTGAAGTTGATTATGACGAATGGTTGGAATCCCTAGTGTCAACTTGTTGTGTAAAAATAAAATTTGTTCTTTTTACTTCAGTAGTGTGACACATATTCATAGTGCGGCGCTAGTATAATATTATAATCATGCATATTATATAATTGAAAATGTTTTCAGACGCCAATTATGATGAAGTAACTTTGCGGTGAAATTGGCAGGTGACGTACGTTTCTTTGTTTTAAATTGAATTTGTTTCCTTTATTTAAGGTTGAGTTTTATGTAATTTAAGACATTGACTGAAGGTGCTTGATAGAATTTCAATATCAAATTTGAATTGTTGAGGTTTTGTACATTTCCATGTATTTTATCACTAACGACCCTGGTTTTGCCTTGCAGCATCTTCATTCATTCGAGCACACACATGAACTCAAACTGACTCGAGCTCATTTGTGTGCTCATTCTACAAAATCTCACCGATTCAAATTTGAGTTTTATGCCGAAACAGCCTATATTGAAATGACATAGGTGCTAGATTTGCATTCTTTATGAACTCATTTGAAATAAGTATTGACGTTGTCGGGTGTTAGTCCTATTTTATTGCGGTATCGAGTTTTAATTCTTGAATACATTTTCATGAATTGATTTTGCAATCCATCTATAATTTTGTATTCAACGGCATGGATGTACGTGACGCTTACATTCCCTCCCATCTCATTTGATCTTAAAAATATGGCGTATAGAGAGTGATTAGCCAACTATTAGTTCTATCCGTCTCTAACGAAAAGAGCGACTGATTAACAAAAAGTTATCCAGTACAACATTGAGGGAGGACATGTTTATATAAAAATATAAAGCGATTTTTATTGAACGTAAAATATTTTTAAATAGTTTGATAAACGTCTATTTCAGTATTGAACACAGTGCAGTAATTATAATGTCTTAGTATTGTAGTTTATTGTAGTTTTAATTACTAATTCACGTTAAATGATAATTATTAGTCCCAAACTCGGTTTCATATCTTCGTTTGTATAGCTTAATAATTGTTCCAGAGATAACCAGCATGACCGAGTAAAATGATACTTTGGCAAATCTTCCGCGATAGAAGCAGCAATCTCGTAAAATTTATATTATGCCTAGTAATAATAATAAGCCAGCAAGTAAAACAATGTGTAATTAAGTACGACCGGAAGAACTAATAGAGACGTTCGCATACATCGCATCGGCACTGAGTAACCACTCTGCCTTTAGATTGTATGGTGAACCAAATAATTAGCTTCACTTAGCGATCTCATAGAAGCTTTTGACTTTCGCCATTTAGAAACGATGGGTGTAAGCGAGTTATAAAATGAATAACGACGTGAAATATTAATTTGGAGTAATACGTTATAGACATAGGTACTGTGTACACAAGAGGAGGCGTACGAAGTGAAATTATTGGAGAACTGTCGTACATAGATTTTTAGGTATTTATACTAAAGGGTTTCTTAATCTTTCTAGGCCGTTACCAAAATTAGGTTAAAAGTCTTGGCATCGCGATCCAAGACAATATGAATAATAAGATACACATAATTTTTCTTTAAATACCATCAATTTAGGTAAGTTTGCCCACCAGTCTAAGATTAGCCCACCACATGAAAAAAGGTGGTATTATAATACGATGATAATACTAATGCAATATGAATATTTTTTAATTAGACAAAAGTATTGAGTAGCCTCTGGTAGTAAAAATATGAATTAATGTTCAACATAATTTATTTTACTGTTGAATTTGTTAGCTTGAAATGATAAAACACAATTAAAAATCTTTTCTTGATATAAATTGGATTAGCCATATTATCAATTCGTATTACTAATCTGTAAACTAAATGCTGTATATTTTTTTCCATCTCAATTATGTACAGAATATATGAAAGCATAAAAAAAAGTTGCCAAAACTTTAAAATCACTGAATTTATAGTAATTACAGTGATTGTTCGTATCGTGGGCCAAAGTTACTCGATTTGGATGAAAATTTTACCCACCTTGTTTTATCTATATTTATGTATCAATTATAATAATAAATCTATTTATGATGATTAAATCTCATTGTAAGATATTAGTTCATTTCTATGTAGAACAATACCACACATAAATGTAAGTGCAAACATAAAAACCTTCAGAACTGGCTCAGCTAATAATATTCCATCTAATAATATTATTGTTCTTTGTGAGTGACATCAATCCGCCAATCGATGCTAGATCTTGTGAGTAAAAAATGTAATACGGACTGCGTCTGATACTACGGTAGTACATATTATTAACCCAATTTGTGGACCTCTCAATTAAAATTTACCCTTTGAATAAAATGTGTGAATTACGTTATTAACGTTTGTGACCCACTGAACATGCCAATTTGGCCAAATTTTTGTTTGCTACGCATAGCTTAAGAACCACAATTTGTAAAAGACATATTGTATTATTTTTAATTCTATATGAATATTTTATTTAAATTGCGATCATCGTCTCTTGTCTTACTATTGGATGATCGTAAGCCACCTGTAATAAGCCTTTCCCCCAAAATTAATATTATTTGTTTACAACGCTTAATAACTTTTTATATTTGCTTCAATTTTATTCTTATTATAAAACCGTGAAATATCAATATATTTTTATAGAAATAATGTATTTTTTTAAAATTAGTTTACACATACGGCTTTATATATTCGAGTTTAAAATTGTGAGCCAATGAAAACACGTATTATAAAAATACAATAGTGGTAGCAGAAATGTTATAATTGGTTTTGTAGAAAAGCGTGCAATATGAAAATACTTTTCATTGAAATATTGTTATAACATTTAGATAGTTTATTTATATGGTCTTATATATGTGAGTGTAAATAAAATTTACTATCCAATTAAACACAGTATACTTATTATAAAAAAATGACAGAACGAGAGATTTTGAACTTTATAGTGTATTAAATACTGTCAAATCTAATTGAAATATTGATTAATAAAGTCTAAATCTGATTTTGACAAAAATAACTTCTGCTGCAAAACTGAGTCACATCCAAGTATTTTGTCAGATGGCACTGCCACCTGTTAATTTATAGTATTATCATAAGAGAATGAAAGGTCCTAGCTTAGAGGAGTGAATATATTTATGAATACCATTATATCCAGTAATATAAAAAAACTGCTTAGATTAATTAAGTCAATAGATTATTGAAATTGGTTTACTTTATGTTAATCCACCGCAGATAAAATAAAAATCCTACTAGAAATGTGAACGTCACTAGGACACGCTGTATAACCTATTTTTTTAAATGCTTGATTGAGGGAAGTGTTAAAATATGTTGGGTTTATATATTTAATATTTCGCTTTGAAAAAGAGAGGTTGAGCAACTGAATAACAAGCAGTTCTCTTATAAAAATGTTTGTTGAAATAAACTCTATTAGAAGTCCACTTTGACAGCGAACATGGAAAATAAATATTATAGAATAAAATAATAAACTTGGTATGTATTCTAAAAGTAGTTTTAACGGATATTTTTTGCTTCTCGACGACCGAAAAATTAAAGCAGAAGAAAATAACGAAAAGAACAAAAATAAAATGATCTAAACATTGCTGGCGGCTTTATTATGAATAAGTCGTATAATTTCGAAGTAACTTTGTAACAACAATATTATTTACTCAGGCTTTCGCAGTTTTCAAATAATGCAACTACACAATATAAAATGTATTCCTATGGTATCATAACAACTTACTGCATTTATGAATTACAACTTGATATTTATACAAATAAAGCTTTGTTAAAAGCAGCCAGGGAGTGTTAAATAAACAGCGATATACCAATTGTGGTAAAATGAGAAATTTAGCAGAAGTGTTTGCTTAACCCGCAAAAGTTGTAAATACGTTCCATCTAAATTTATGATCTTTAAGATACAATAAATATGTTTATTGACTTATGATAAAAGTTTGTGTTCATGGTTTATCCCATCGAAAAGTATTTGACAGAAAATCGAAATTACAGACGTCTGTCTCCAGAAACATGGACAAAATGAAAGAAAAAACGAATTTTTAATGTGTTCACTGTCGATCCTTGGTGGGGACGCATTTTACTTAAATAAATGAACCAAACAGTAGAAGTAGCACAAAATAAATTGTTTATTTATTGAAAAAAGGTGTGTTAAAAAGATTAATACATTTAAATAGTAAAACATAGCTCGATGCGATTGATAAAAATACATTTATAAACGACTGAATTTAAGGTTTCGTTGATAAGACCAGATTTTCATGTGCGTATTAATATTATAATGATAAAATTCGACTACGACCAAAACAAAAATTTTCATGTTTACATATTGGAGAAGTATCCTACATATTATCTGTCGTCATTTTTATATTATATAAACGAACGTATATTATTCCTAAAAACGTGTGTTTATCTTACCAGTGATAATTAAGTAATATTAAACATAGATAGTAAATTTTCGGCGTCCGTGGTGCAGTTGGTAGCGTCGCTGGCTATGGTTACGGATGTCTCGGGTTCAATTCGCGGTGCGGACGGTTTTCATAAATTGATCTTTCAATCGATTTATAGATTTATGGTCGTAGTCTGAGTCCCCCCTCTCACCCATCCAATCCTCACGGGGCGTAGCGAGAGCGATTAGCTAACCACTAGTCCTGCCCTAGCCCTATCCTTCTATCCCTACTCTATTCGAAAAATGAGAGGTTAAGCAACTGAGACACAAGTAGTTCTCATAGAAAAATTCTGTTAAGATACCTCCATTAGGAGACCATATGCTCCGCATTGGGAGAAAACATTATGTTAATTAAAAAAAAATCTGAAGGTTTAAGGGAGTTCATCTTAATATTCATACAGCATTTTTTGGTTACTAAACTTACTATACACAGTGCCGTATTCGTGTTGTTAGTAGAATGAAATTTAATCTGTCGGCAAATGCTTTAAAATTTCACTTTGATAAATACTGTGTATGATTAATATCATATTAATTCACTTTGGATCGCTTTTTTCTGATAAAACATATTTTATATGGAGGCGTTCTATTCAATTATAAAAAAATATTTGTTTAAGTTGATGTATAATTTTATGCCATATTATGACGAAAAGCGGCAGAGCCTCTTTTTGATATAAAGCAAAATTACATACGAGGTTGAACCTGTATAAAATTCGATAAACTAAACCTTGTCTAAGCACCATTGTGAAGTGAGTTTCCACCAAACGCTGGTGGTGTATTTAGTCGTGAACATATTGTTTCGTAACTTTAGCCCGGACCATAAATTGAGGTTGCATACACGTGAATAAGTCTCTGCTCGGCGCGTAGGGAACTTTGTACAGATAATTACTGTATTATTCTGTGAACCGGTAATGGCCAGTTAAAATGCATATAAGGATGTCATTGTATCATAAGTTTAATTCCAATATAAGCTATCGTTATATTTTTTAATTTAAACTCGTTTATGATTAAATTCGATTCAATAGATTTTATTCAATTTTTTTTATTATTTAGACTAGACAGTAATGATAAACAAATTTCAGTAGGACGAATTGCTTGTACTTCAAAAGAATGTCAAGGAACTCTGATAAGTAATACCCGACTTCATTAAGATTCAAAAACAATATTAGTCTGAACTCATCGATGTCCACGGGGAACGTTAATATCCAAAGCAAATCCATTGAAGAATGTCTGAACTCTTTCCAATGGCATCACAATAGTTAACTGATACTTCACACCAAGAGAATAAGCGATTAATTTCCAAGATAACTCGGATAATCATTAAGAACTTAATTTTTTTTATTTTCAAGAATGTTTATTTTAACCGCGTAAATATATGTCCAGGTGAATATTTCGTTATGCTGTAAACTTTGTAAACGTGTATTACAGAAAGTCAGCTAGGTAAATGATTAAAATTATCTATATTTTGAGAGACTTGTCAAGCCTAGTCCTGAAAAAACTAGAGCGCAAAACTTAAAATATACAACACCTTGTTGCAAGCAATCATATTATGAAAATGTCTGACCATCATCCATTAGTTTTACATTGGCTATCTAATGTGTTTCCGCTTACACTTAATAATTGACATGATTGAATCACTCGTTTAACAAGTAACTGGGACATTCTTCAAGCCACATATAAATATAATAGACACTAATTATAAGTTATCAATGTTGAAATTATTTTTCTGGGAAAGTAGCAGGGTGATAGATAGCATTCACCCGACGTAAGAGATTAAGTTTTCAAGTTAATTTTTCATTGAATATAAAATAATATCTCAAATTATTCCATTGTCTCCATTTGTTTGACAAACGAATGTTTGTGTTAGTAACAAACCGATGGTATTTATTACTATGACTAAATCACTGTAATATCATATAATATTCGTGAACGATTCAATTTAGAATTTGTGAATATAAAATAAAAATTCTTAACTTAGTTATTCCACTGACCGAATGCATAGAAACTGTTAGAGTTTGTTGATAAACGTTTTATTTTTGGCATTTTCACTTCCAATGTGGAGTTTATTGAATCATACTGGAAAATGTAAAAATAAATTAAATAGCGGTGTTAAGTCAGTTGCTTAAAATCTTCTTTCAAAAAGTAATGTTGAGTGATAGCGTAAGAATAAAAGGATACGCTTAAGATGACATAGTAGGTTTTTTTCCACTTAATCGATAATCGTTGATCGTTAACCGTCGCCTAAATCTCATGAACCGTCGAAAAAAAATGTGTTTTTAATAATTGAATTTTCAGAGCATTTGCTTACACTGTCGTATTTATTTCCATGGATATGGTAAAGTTTTCAAACCCATCGAGTTGACACGTGTAAAAGTATTTTTTGACTACTTTACGCTGTGACTTCTTTAGAGTTTATTGTAAGTAGCCCAGATTTGATGTCTACGAAAAAATCACAAAAAAGTTTTGTTTGTTGTAAGTGGGAAAAAACCTACTATTTCCTCTTAAGACAATATTGGTATTACATAATATGTAGGAAATCACTCTTTATTTTCTCAATTATAAGGAATCGAAGGTTCACAAGAAAGAAAAAAGCAGAAGAGCGTACGCTATTCAGCCATGGAATCGTGAAATTATGAAATTTGATGAAATATTTATTTGAATTCATAAACATAAAATAAAAAAGCATTTTATACTTATAAAAATTTATGAAGGTTACATAACACAAAAGAATAACTAAATTTACAGTTGTAGCACTTAAGCCAACTGTATAACAGATGTAGCGTATTCATTCATATAAATGCTTCCCATAATGCCCCTAATTACTTTGAGATTTATCTCGCAAGAGGTAGATAGTTTGCTAACTATATTTCAAATGAATTGAAGTACACGAAACATAATACGAGTGTATAGCAACCGAGTAGTTACAATACATAATTTTGCGGCACCTATGTAAAATCTCATCGAGAATTATTACTCACTATTATTACTAACTTGAAATACACAAATTGTACAAAATTGAATAATTGTACAAAATCTCAATAATCCAAATTTGAAACAATAGATAAAAATGTTTTAAGAACGATTATTCATTTAAATTTAATGTGCGTTTAAGGTGTTTTATTAAATATTTTTTAATTAGTCTCTCATCTTCACCACAGGGTATAAGATATAACGTATGCTTGTGAGAAATCAAATCTTTTATTTGATTTATGTATAATTTGTTTGCTAATCAGTATTTTCTTGTCTCAGTTCATGAACCATCAGTTTTATATACCTTCATTTTTACACTCAATTTTATATAAATAAGCCTGTTATGTTTGTATTTTTATCAGTTGATAATGCTCGTGATGAGCGAAACCGGTCCTGATCATTATAAATATATGGAAGTAGTACAAATGAATTGTGTTTTGTTTTTTAAAATTTCATATTATTGTATAGCTCATAGAAATATTGAAGTTTGAGATCAGCATAAGAATGTGTAGTTACCAAAAAGTTCATTTAATAATTAAAAATAATTTACAGGTCAGAAAGAAGTTTTTACTCGATTAACTTCTTTATTTTTTTATTATCGATGCATTCGAATTATTTTTATATTTAACTTTTATTAGTTGTCTTTCTTAATACAATCAAGTGTAATAAATATAAAAGAAAATACATTTAAAGCCGAGTTGTGGATTTGGAAGATCTGATAGTTTTATAAGCACTAGATATCCGTATGAACTCTCATTCATGCACTTGAATGTCTGAAATGCCGAAATGTAAAACCTGTGTCGTTAGTGATTAAAAATGAGAGAAATGCATCAAATTTGAGCTATTCAAATTTCACATTATATGTATATAAACTCGACAGACAACAGAGAAAATACATGCCCAAGATCTCTAATGTTAATTTGATATTGACTAAATCGTAGGTTCCCAAAGTGGTAAATATAGACTTGCAGGGGGTCCACGAGATGTAAATGAGTGTCCACGGATCGGAGTCCATTGGAACTGCACGCATAGTAACGCAGCGAAATTAGGTCCACTCTACGAGTTTAGCGCATGTATAGCGAATCGCGTCCGCGTAGGCACGTTCATGGGAGAATTTTTACAAGTTTTAATGCTAGCAGCAATGTATCGCGCAGTAAGTTAATAACACTTGTGCTAAATTCATGATTATAAATTGGATGGCCAAGAGACAAGCACTGTTCATCTGTTTTCTGAGCTTTGAGAAGAAAGCTGGATGGAAAATACGTTCAAAAATACCTCTCCATACTTCGCGAAAAGGGGTTTCAGTGCGGTTACGAATCTTCTTTCGAAAAAAAGAAATCGGATGCAAATCACAGAACGCGGAGATTGACGACTATACGTTACTAATTTTAAACCAAATATTGACCAATTAATATCGGAGCATCAGGTTCATCCCTCTAATTAACAGAATTTATTTGTGTGCTCATTTTATGTAAGAATTTTATTTATATTTCAATAAACAACATTTATTCATTTTTATTTAAAAAAAAAACACAGTTAATTTGTACTACTTCCACATGTTCATAATGATCAGGACCGGTCCTGTTTTATTATTGTAAATATAGTACTTTTCCACCAAGAATTGACAGTGAAATAAAATATATTAGTTAAATAAAAATAAATATTAAAAGTGAATATTAGTTCAATAAAGGTATGGATAAAAATTAAACACTTTTTACAATATTTTACAATTCTCTACAAAAAAATGTATCACGCTAAGGACCGTTATGTTCACATTTAAAGTTAATTAGTTCAAACAAATTCAGTATCAGGCAAGCTTTTGCGGGAGAGTTTAAAACGGAAAATTAAAAGAACGGCAAGGAGTTCACGGGGGGAAAAAGTATGAGAAACCTTGGACTAAATGATTGAAAAGCCCCTACTACTTGACCACCGAGTTATCTTCGGATTTAATTTTAGGTTGAATAATGATCTGTGCAGCCAAATAAAATGTTTAGCGATACTAAAATATCAGCAGATTGTCTGTATTTCGGTATTCTATGAACAGAGCATTGTTAGTCATTAATAAACAAGGAAAGGTCCATATAGCAGAATGGTAAAGCTATTGAGTTTGTCGGAACCCATATTCAAATAGTTTCATAGCCGAAAAGGATATATGGTATCTTATTGTTCATCGAAAAGTAATTCAAGACGATGCGGAATATATGAATACTCGCTATCATGTTGGCATATTTGATTAAAACGTCATGTGCGAAGCATTTCAAAGGTTTGACGTTCTGTATTAGTTTGATGTAGGTTGTCTATTGATGTCTGAGAGCGAAATTGAAACTATTGTTCACCATTATGTAGTTTGCAAGTATATTATGTTACCTGTATATCGAATATTCATATTATTTAATTAACACTCTGAATCTTGATTACAGCTCTGGCGGTTTAATTAAGTTCTCTATGGTTATTTATGCGCAGTCAACATTTATTAATTCATATCAAGTATTATAAATGAGCCGGGTGCCTTAATTTATTCTAGAGTTAATATTAGCATCGGTGGCATAGACATCTATATGTGTACTATAAATATTTCCAAAAATAAATAAGCTACGTATTCATGATAATCCCTTTTTTTGAAATAATATAACACGTTTACTTTACTGTAATTGCTTCATTTTTCCGGTTAGTTACTGCTTTCTAGTAGTAAATCAAATGTCGTAACGCATTATTCAAACTGTATACTGAGATTCGAGAACAAATAATTGCGTTGGATTTGGAGGTAAATTGGTTTGCTTAATGAAAATTGTGTGAAGTAAAGAACGTGTTCAGTCATTGCGTGTCCTTGTAAATTACGGAATATGTTATGCCCATGTCTCAATAGTGTACCCTAACCCACCTTTATATTCATCCGGCCGGAGGAATTAAAGTATACCTGAAGAACACCACGAACTAAAACTGAATGCTGGTATGATCTGTGAAGAAGCATAATTAGTGAGTGAAACATGTAGATGCCAGATGTTTTGCAGACGGTAGAAAAAGACGAATACCATAGCGTAATTTTTTTAAGAATGTGGAAATCATAGAAACAATATTTAAAACTGTTCACTCTTATGGCTCTGCAAAAAGCCGCATTTCCTTTTTCTTTTGTTAGATTCCTAAAGGCCCTAGATTTGTGAGTGAGATATTTATTTGATATCTAAATCTAACATTTAGACGGTCATTTTGATTCTCTTTTCGCAGGCTGCGTTTTGGTGTAATCAAAAAGCTCGTCACTTGTAATGTTACAGATTTAAATATACAATCTATACTAATTCACATATTTTTAATAAATTTAAAATTATATTTTATAATGAAATATAAGATTTATGTATTGCATTTCAAAAAATACTTTAAACAAATCCTTTGTTGGATTCCATTTAATAAATGTTGAACTTTTAAAAATATACAGACCAATCAAGTATTATTGTAAAACGCAATTTATTTATGAGTTGATCTTTTACGACAAAAAATAAACCAAAAATCTGGTCCATTGTTAAAAACCTGTAAAGAAGACGTTTGGGTGTGTTTATGAGATAAAATAGCTAGTAAACACTGATCATTCAACCCTTGTAAAAATGTAGGAGTTTTCCCACAAAATGGCGTATAATCGGGCTTTCCTCGCCATTCGTGAGATTTTGCGAACAAATATTGGCCACACGATTACGTCCATTGTCCGAAGCACAGTCGGGGGACCATTGTGTGCCTCCGGAGACCATATAATCCTAAGCGCTTGTTATACTACAAATACCACTCGATCGGTAAATATGACCGCGATACGAAAGAGGAAGGTCTGCCCCCTTCGGTTGTATCTTTGGGTATGTTTTGTTACGGTTCATTGAAACTGTTGTACCATCAAATGCCTCACTTCACATTTTGTATACCTTCGTAATAGTAGGAAAAAAAGAACATGCTTATTTCCTTTCATTTTCTAGGTCAGATGTATAGATAAGTTCCAGTGAAAATGACTTTAGTTTCTGTCTACTGTGTGTACTGTTTATTAACTCTAAACTTAATTAACGGGAACTGTTTTGTTTGTTGTACATTAAAAAAATGAGAAATAGTTCAATCTCAAGCCTTAGTTATATATTATTGAATCATACAGTAGAGTAACAGTGCCTACTCTTAGGTCAGAGAAGTAGAGAATGAAATTGAATAGGAAGTGATATTTTTATCATTACTGCATTACAAAAGAAGATTTAAGAATTCACTAGTTAATATTACTGTTGAAATACTTCAAATTTCAATCAACATTCTGCACATTCTGGATAAGTCTTTAATAATGTTAAAGATATGAAAACAATATTATTATGCAACGATTATTGATGCGGCTGGAATATGTGGTGTGAAAATCTTGCGGAAACCTTTACCCTGCATGCCTTTTTATAATGAGTGGACTCCTTGTCATATGCTTTACATAAAGAGGGGGTACGGTTAAAAAATCAAGATTTAAAACATTTTTTCCCAAACTATCAGACTTATTAATTTAGATATCAGCTGTTTAATAATAAATAGTAAAAATACGAATAAACTTAGAAAAAAATATTTTCAAATTATTTAATGTCAATAGAGATGAGAAAAATTCACAATATAAAAATAGATTCTCTTATATTAAGTAAATGTCATTATTAATGTATACCAATTCCAAGAAAAAAATGGAATTCAGTGAGGATTTGGGTTATAGGTAAAAATAGTCTTTTTATAGAAAACAAAAATATAAGAAAAGCGTGATATAATTTTGTATTATGAAAATACGATTCAATTTTTGCAAAAAAACGCCTGTAATATAAATTTGTATGAGTTTTAATAAACCATTACAGATAAATATTACAAAAAAATTTATTGTTATGTGTACACAAAAGTTGGAGAAAATAAAAAGTTAGAAATATTTCATAAATGGATAGGGCATTGTCATGTTTGTGAGGACGGATTATAACGGTATTATGACGGACAATATTATTGTAATTTCTTAGTATTACCTTTAAGAGATCGAGAAACAAGTCATGCAGACCACTGTTACGTAAGTCCTGTGGATGCTCCTGGAGGACCATCTTTCTTTTTTCTCCGTTCGGTAGTATGACAGCATTTCTGAATATTGCCAGTTGTCATACATAGAATTTATCTAGTGCAGGGTGGAACCATTTGGTAAAGAAGAGTTTACAAAATAACTTTGAATCTCATTTTAGTATAAGAATAGATGAAACACTTACGTCTTTTCTTCTTAACTATAAGAATAGTTCCTACACGAAAAATCTCTTTCTACAACATTAACCATTGACGCACATCTTCCTTTCTTATAAATGTTAAAAATGTTCTAAGTTATCATTGTAGTTTGTTCTCGTGACATAATTGCGATAGGGAGATTTTTCCGAGCTAAAAAACTTTATCTCAGGCCTGTATCTCTTTTGTTTATATCGAATCAATATTTTAAATTATTCATGGGATGGAAGAGAGCGGCAAGTAATGCGAAAACACAATGGTAGAAAGCGGTATAAGGATTTTGGAAATATTCAAATCTATTGGGATTACTAGAATCGTATGTAAGTCCCCGTGAAAAGAATTTGTCTTGAAATATTTACAGTGTATCTTCTATTGAAATGTTAAAATAAATTGTGCAGTATTTTTGGATAAAGATTATTGGTATTAAATATTCATACAAATACAAGGGTTTTTGAAGGATGATACAATATTTTGTAATCTTTTTGAAATCTTAAATATTTACCGAGGAAATTCCGTTTCATTCCGTATTATGGCTTACTATTTTCTTAATAAAAGCGAATAATACGAATCGATTTATTTGCTGACAGAAATTTTTTTAAATTTTAAGTAAAACATTTGATCAGGCATTAAAAACAATACTATACAATCGTCCAACGTTCCATAATTTCAGTAAAAGATTCATATTACAGTTCTTCGTTGTTGTTGCCGTGATTTCTAGCGATTAATATGCAGTTTAATCATATTTTATTCAAGAAACTGTAGTTAAATAAATACTGCTTCCATAATTATTTATCGATTTGAAAAAAACGGGATTTCTTAGCCCTACGTCACACAAACTTGAGTTTCGATTAACATACGATGGCAAATAACCGAATAATTACAATGTATTTTTTGTGTGTTAACACTCATTAAAATAACCTCAAATAATCAAAAATTATCTATTATCAATCACTTAAACTATCATTTTGTTGTCAACATTTTTTAAACACAGTAACAAGAATTATAAGACGCTCTTTCAAGGAGGAAGCAACCAAAATACTATTTTGTATTTATCTGACCGTTATATTAACTTATCGTTATTTTTATTCGTTGCTGTTAAAAAAACCTGGGATCCGTTGACCTAGTGAACTTTTAAACTTTTGAATAAAAATCTATAAATGTTTTTTGAAGAACATTTAAATATAAAACATAATATTATGTTAAGAAATGTTATCTTTGATTATTCGTCTTTCGAAGTAGAAAAAATATTATTCTATTCACAGATACAGAATAATGCTGTAAAATATTTAATAAAGGTCAAAGAACAGCTTCACAATTTAACATTACGCACCAACGAACTTTGACAGCTCACTGACATTATAAATTTTTTGGTCTCATGAAAATTTAAAAGAAACTAGGTGGAAATTTAAAAAAACTGCAGTTTTGTTGGAGGCTTAGTATTTATAATAAATATTTTACAAATATTCTGATACCTTAATTCTACAGAAAACAGTATGTTAGAGTGTACGTCATGACAAGAAGAGAGAAGGACGTATCGAGCTGAATATCGTGTTATTATCATATAATATGTATTTAAATAATCTGTGTAAATTTCATGATGCCAAAGCTGAACGCTTCAGATTTTTGTATGCCAAAGTTTATTACGTGTGTCATTAACCATTACAATTTGCTATGTTTAAACTTATTATACTGATTTGGATTATTGAGATTTTGTACACTTCCATATATTTTGTCACTAACGACCCGGGTTTCGCCTTTCGGCATCTTCAGGCATTCGAGCACACGAATGGACTCGAACTGACAGACAGTAAACAGTGTCTAATGTTTATATAAAAGATACAAATACGACAAATGGCTATGAGGCGTCTCTTATAGATAGTCTTGTATCAAAAAAACAACGTAAATTATCAGAAAAGATGCTATATTTCGGGAACTTGTCTAAAGACATAGGCCAACCTAGGAACTGGCATAGAATTAGTTATTTAGGTTGTACAAGCTTTAAAATTAAAAAACAACTCGCTGATAGTGTTAGACCAGCGTTCTATTGCAAAAATTCTCTAGGCAAATTACTTATTAACAATAAAGAAAGAGTGCACTTTAAGAACAAATATGGTATTTATAAATTACAATGCAGTGATTGCCAACATTTCTATGTGGGTAAAACCACATGTACATTAGATATAATGGTATCAGAACATTTAGCTGCCTTTAGATTAAAAAAAGAAACTTCGACATTCGCAAATCACTTGCTAATGGAGAACCATACGTTAAATGCGGATGATGGGGTTAAAATATTGCATCAAAACATGGGGGATCATAAATTATTTTATCAAGAAATTTTGGAAATTAATAGAGCCCAGTTAAATTCCTTGCCAATTCTGAATGAGCAGCTGAACCTTCCTAATTCTCCGTTAATGTATCCTATACGTTGAAACACTTTACAGATGTCACTAAATGTGGAATGATTGTATATATTTACCCTTTCGTCGAATTGCAAACCCACAATGCTATTATAATTGTAAAATCACTGGTATTTCTAAAAGTAGTTGGAAAGCGGCAATTCGCCACTCTGTTAATGTGTTGTTTACAAAATAAGAATTAAGGCGATTCTCGAAATGTTAGCTCAGGTATCAGTGTGGCTTTCAGACGTATAATATTTTACCTCGTAAATAATATTTGTCGCATTTGTATCTTCTATATAAACGTTAGACACTGTTTACTGTTTGTCAGTTCGAGTCCATTCGTGTGCTCGCATGCCTGAAGATGCCGAAATGCGAAACCCGGGTCGTTAGTAACAAAATTCATGGAAGTGTACAAAATCTCAATAATCCTAATTTGATATTGAAATTCCATCAAGCACCCTCAGTCGATGTATTAAATTAAATTATTATACTGAAATTACTGATGATTGTTTTATGATTTGTTTAAGTTTTCATTCATTCTGTATTCGGTATGAACTGGAAATTTAGTACATATTTTTTATTAACAAAAACACACTAACGAGTGGTATAACAGCGGCTATTCCCAATATTCGATGATCGGATTTGTTCTGCCAGTAGAAGTTGTCAACTGATCATAGCCAAATCTAATATTTTAATAAACTTATATTATAATAATATAAGGTCATTGATAGATTTAATATATTTTTGCTTAATTATTGTTTAATAGTGTTTATCAAATAGAACAAGACAAGGAATATAAATAAACAGATAACAGAGTGATAAATGAGTGATCATAATGATGCACATTTATCCTTGGCGGCCATTAAATAATTCATAACTGCATCGTAATGGAATCGCCCCACATGCATTTCGATGCAGCGCACTACGATGTTTGTTGGACATTATAATTTTCCAGCGTTTTCCGTTGCAAATATTTGTTCACAGAAGTTTGCGGAAAAGCTTAACTCATCCCGTTGTTCGGCTGAAATTATAATCGGGTGGTTTCACTCAAAAGCGACAATCCGCTGGATGCGTTTTAATAATTCGCGCTTCGATGCCTGTTCAGGTAGTCATTCTAACTACTTATTGCAAGCCAGGGAAAACTTATGATTTTCCTGGAATCCCAAAATGTGTAGCGTTACTTAATCAAGTTGTTCGTTTTAAAAATGTTCATATAAAATCCTCAGCATATATAGCAGAATTACTTGTTTGAGAAGATCCAGTTTTATAGAATTCTTATTGGGATCTATAATAGATTAATGAATATAAATACTAATGGAATTAAAATAAGCAAATCGCTGGTTCATACGCGAAATTTTTTAGGTTTGGAAAAAAATGTTGATGGGAAGAAATTTAAGTGTAACGTACGTAGTACTCCATGCATTTGGACACAAGTCCATAAATTAATCGAAAAATCAAAGGATGAAAGTATTTTCGGAGATCGTTAACTGTGATTTATTCATTCTACCCACCTTGATCATGAAAAACACGCCAAAGTAATTTCGATAAGCTTTTTCACTAGTCGTTTCTTATCTCCCGCTTGAGCGAACGAGTTACTTGAAACCGATTCTCGTCAAACAATTTATTAAAAATACTCTATTTAAAGTCCGTATGCCCAGATAGTCCCGGAACTATGGTACAATTTTTAACGGCTTACTTTTATACAGATATTTACCTCGTGAAGATCAAAATACAACATATTTATGAATGTTTGTACTGTATAAATAGCGATAAAGAATACAACGATGTCACAACATTAAAATCTTTGAAACATATCAATACCACCAATTGTTATACGATAGAGATGCTCAAGAGGGCTATAAACGCTTCTGTACGACGTTGTTCTCATGAAAATTTTCTCAATACATCATGAATATTGTGTGCAGTATAAATATAACGGCGTGATAAGGATTTCACAGCTGTTCTGCACAGCAACTTGGTTTGGTTCGCGAGAAAGCGAGCAAATAAAATTAGCATCCCCGTTGAAACATGCGGCACTTTTTATGGATATGCTTATCGAACAAGGAAAGTATTCGTGTAATGGTTTATTTAACGAGCAACACATATTTATTTAAAACTTTTCTCGATGCGATTTTACGTCCCAAGATAAACTTTTCACAACAAACTTGTGAATGAAAAAGCTGTGCTACTTCAAAACAACAAACAGTTGATCTTGCAAAGATAAGAGAGATGCTTTTTTATACTTCATCTATAACAAATATTTATACAAGTCCGCTTTTTGATGTGGTGCATATAAAAAATGTACGATTCATTCTTTAAAGTATTTTTTCCCACTGGTGATGGTCGCAATCTCCAACAACTTCACTTCCCTTGACGATCCTTCACCACTCACTCCTGCACTCTGTTTCTCTGAGAGCCATCGGTTAGGTGAGGGCAGTGGCATCTTGACCCTTTCACGTCTTCTTCTGCTTTTGACCTTTCTGGTGACGATGAGTCTCTCAAGATTATCGGTAAGTTTGCTGGTATGTAGCCAAAAGTCTGTCCTCTATTTGTTCTGGATAGATCTGGATGGATTTGTTCTGGACGTTTGACCGTCCATGGTATTCGCAGCATCCTTCTTCAGCACCACATTTCATGATTCGAACGTACTTGTAATTCGATAACCTTTAAAATATCATAGTTTCTGCATGCAATCGACTATTACGACTTTTCACATTGACTAATCTTTAGCTTTTCCACTCAGCAGTGGATGTAAGGCAGATGTTCATTATTGAATGAGACTACAAGCACAAAAAAATATTCTGTTACATGTCGGCTATTATTAAAATGAAATACTCCTTAAAATCCACGAAATAGTTCCCAAACATTACGTCATTTTTTTCCTACCTTTCAGATATTATGATATCTCTGCGTGATTGGAATAAGATACCCCATGTTGGGTATCTTCGATCTTTCTCTAATCATGTAATTTATTAATAATAACGCTTTCCATCACAACTCATATTAACTAATATTTGAATTGATTTTTTTATATTTCCAGTCGTTCGAGTCTCGATTACCTGATTAAAATTAATATAAAATAATGAAATTATTCCCCATTTTTTTTAATTAATTTGATTATTCCCAATGCATGTATGTGGTGATAGTGATAGTAATGAAAACGGTAATCGTTGGTTGATTGATACAGGAAAACTGAAATAAATCGTATTCAGGCAGAATATTAAGTGTTACAATTATTTAGTTAGGTAAGGCACGCTTACTCCTGGACTTATATTAGTTTATACAACCTTTTCAAGATAATTATATGTCTAATGAAACAATCCTACCAGTGATACAAGCATTCAAGACAGCATTATTTATTTAGCCTTCTTTTTTCTATTTCGAAGCTGGCTACTTTCAACCTCGTGAATTGTTAAGTCGTATAATCTATCATGTTGCCAACAACTGGTAACGGTTGCTTTTCTTTCCGTTGTAGCTTTATATTTCCGTAGAAGCGTTTTTAATGTCCCGTTTTTTTACACAGAAGAAGCTTGTGTCTAAAATATGTGCAATTTGTAAATTAATAATTTGGATACAGATCATAACTGTTTATTACAGTATCAATCTACCGTTTCTTAGTATTACCAAATGGATCTTTTAAGGTAACCCTGGACGTATATTATGAAAATACTACCCACACATCTTATCTTGAAAAAAAAAAACCAGCGGATAGCATTTCAACTATAACAATTCACCTAGTACGTCTATTGCACACGACGGTTTGTGAATTACTGTACTAAGGTTGAGTGTTTGCCTGAACAGAATCTGGTGCTAGAATACTAACTGTGAAAATAAAATATACACGTGGAATCTAAAACGTTCTTCACTTTGCAAGTTTGTATATATTGAAACCATGAAGCATCTGTATGCAATTTGTCAAAGCATTGGAGCCATCCACCGGGCTGATAGAAGATCTTATTGATTTACTCTGCCAGTCCCTTGGTAGCTCATGTATTTGTATTTGTATATATATATATCTGATGTATATTGACACATTTTATTTTGGCGTCATTTTCGAAATTTAAAAATGTTATAATTTCGTTATATACAAATAAATCTGTTGCAGAGCCGAATTTGCTTCCTTATCAATAATTTTACAATATTAATTGTAAAATAATATAATTAATATATTCAATATTGGTTGATATTTATTATTGGAGGAATATCTTTTTAGATAACGAGAAAAACTAAATATCGTTTATATTTCATCAAATTTACTAAAAATATGACAGAATCGGTTATTTTATGTTATTTCTACTAATCTTTTGGTTAAATAATGTTTGTTGGAAGTTTTTCCTATTCTTTATCAATACATTGTTTACTTTTATGCAGTCAAAAAAAAAACGCTTTATTATTACTGATGTTTTTCTATTGATGTCAGTTTAAACCATTGAATTTAATGAGGTTTTTATTTCGTAAAATATTGCATTAAAATATTCATTAAATCCTAACAAGGGTTGTTGATAATTTGTGCAAAGTATCTATGCAAGGAAAAATGTTAATTTTCATTAAAATAAAATACGTGTTGAGGCAGAACAAAGCTCGCAGATAAGACCTGTATGACCTTTTCCCCTCTCTCAGGATTCCAACATTTCTGCAAGGGGGAAAAACAATAAAAGAAAATGCCACGCGGATGCAATATAAAGGGCCTCCAAGAGATGTTTATCTTATCCCCCTGTCTGAGAAGATACCTGCGGCGATGAGAATTAATGTTCCTATAAACATATATAGAAAAACATTGTGGTCATTCTTGCGCAAAAGGACACGTCGTTTGGGCAATATTGCTCCCAAATATAAAGCGTACAACTTATTTCTGCTTGTTTTTCGTAAAATAAACGGCTGTGTAGGGAGAATTCGAAATAAAGTCGTTTTATATCGTGTTTTTGCTAAATATTTATTTATTTATTTATTGTGGATTTCAAAAATTGAAATGCGTAGCATTACAGCTGACGCCAATGCGCCATACATTACATAAACATTACAACAGTAACAATAATAACAACAATAATAATTATGAAAAAAATAAAACTAATAAATACAATTTAAGACATCAACTGAGGGTGCTTGATGGAATTTCAATATCAAATTTGGATTATTGAGATTTTGTACACTTCCATGTGTTTTGTCACTAACGACCCGGGTTTCGCCTTTCGGCATCTTCAGGCATTCGAGCGCACGAAACCCGGGTCGTTAATGACAAAATACATGGAAGTGTACAAAATCTCAATAACCCAAAAAAACTAATAGATACAATAATGAAAATAAAAACATTCAAAAACATTTTAAACATAAAGACATTACTAATTTACAAGGAAGAAATATTTGGTGAACAATACTCAGAGTTAAGTGTTGAAAATAACCAGCTGTCGAGGCAATGCATTGATCAACCGAACGGCTCTTGCAACTGGTGACTCGAACGACCGACGGGATGAACAAGTTTAAGAATAAAAATTGCTTGGTTATAGTTTCGACCACGTAGATAAAAATTGGGAGCGTGTAAGTTAATAGTCATGAGAATTTCAGGATTATAAACTCGTCTCCAAAGAAAAAGAGAGAAATGCTTTAGAATCGAAAACGATCTTCGTGCTTCAAGAGAGTGAAAAGATAGCATTCCTAAAAGAAATTTGGTTGGCTAGTACTAGGAACTATTAAAAAGAAAATATTTAAATTTTTTGAAATATTTTTATATATTTATATAAATATTTATTTTAGGAATTTTCATATGGACTCCAGATAATAGATTCATATTCAAGCGTACTGAGAACCAAAGAAATGTATAGAGTGCGAAACACAGTTGGGTTTTCGAATGGTTTACTTTGCTCAATTATAAACCCATGAAGTTTGCTAGCACGCATAGCAATGGAATTAATCTGTGAATGAAATGTGAAAGAAGAGTCAAACGTTATACTGAGATCAACAATTTCAGACAAACGCTGTAAAGTATTATTCGCTATCATATAGGTATATTTAATAAGAAGTCTTGAGCGAGAGAAAGAAATGCATTTCGAATTGTTGAAGACAAATTTGTTTTTCGTAGACTAATTTAAAATCGAGTCTATATTATGTTGCAGAATAGTAGAGAGTCCATCTTGATAGTTAAAAACAGTTTTAGATCATCAGCAAAGAGAAGATACTTTATTCCACTCATACTTTCCACAATATCATTAATAAAAATAAGAAATAAAATTGGAAATATTAAAAATTCAACAAATTATTATTACCAAAGAGCGTGTTGAATATGAAGTATTTTATGATAACTGATTATTTACCATTCAATAAACATATTGAAAAGGTTACTTTGTTGATATGTAAGAAATGCAATTCGACAATAACGTAATCAAGGTTTTTTCAGATTTCATACATTAACGTATACATTTATAATAACCGGAAAAATAAGATTCACTTCTAGATTATTTATTTTTTAATTGAGCTCATTGTCTGGAAAACTTTTCACTAATTACCGCTTATGAAAAAATTCTCAGCTGTATTTTTTTACCAAATATATTACATAAGTCTCGAAAATATTTCTTTATTTCATTTATTGAACTCATTAAATTTTTTTAAAATTTCAAATCAGCTGTCTTATTTTGTTGCCTAGAATAAATCAATGTATCGTTTGTGCCTCAATGAAATAAAGAAAATTGTTTGAATATATTATAATAATGATAATTTTTTTTTTATTAATTCTTATTGAAGTTAATAAGTTATCAATTTTAATTATATAGTACAGAGATCAAGAACGATTCTACCACATAGCCGACTTGTCCATCGTAATTATATTTAGCCAGTTGTTTTGAAATTTGCAGGTTTTTTTCCCTCTTTTGAAATGGTTGATACTTAGTTACATATTATTATAGGAAGATTTTTTTTATAAAATCAACTGTTGTGAGTATATCGCGATGGCGGAGCTGTATTTTATAATCCTTTGTTTCATTTTCCTTTATTCTTGCGTACATGTTCTTGGGTCCCTATTTTTCCAAACGTTGTATGTAAAGTTATTTCTGTGTTCAAACATTAACATACATCTAGCGATGTTCACTGAAATAAATACAGAAACAACCTCAATATAAATGGTATGAGACGTACCATTTATATTGAGGTTGTTTTAATGAAAATTTAAGACATTAGTGACACTATTAATAACTATTTTTTTCTACATTACATTTATAAATTTTCGTTTCGAATGATCCTGAACCAGGTTGTCATATACTGAGCATAATCTTAATTTCCAACTTAAAGATTTAAGTTTCACATGTGTATATTATAAGTGTCATATTAATATAAAAACCTTTAACACCATTCATTTGGAATATTCAACAAACAAAATTACTCACATTAGAAACGAGAGAAAAAGGTTTCTGATCATTTGTTATAATTGATTTGTCATTCATTAGATTCCTTTAGAATTATTAAACAGAGCAGTGCTATCATATAAGATCACGTTGCATTGAATAAAAGTGTGAAAAAAAATACTTTTAACACGAAAAAAAAATATGAAAATATTCTTTAAACACATTAGAAGTAGTCTGCCAATTTCAAAACAAGTTTTCTAAAATGAATTTAGTTTCTGGTGTTTACCAATAGTAGAGAAGTGTGGGCTAAATTTACTATTTTGTGGAATGTGTTTCATTGTATTCTATAATTTTGTTAAATTAAAATTACATTTTGAATTTTTTTTAAATAAACAGTAATACCCATAATGAAGAATATTTATACTTTTTTTTTAACCATAAAATAAACCATTTTTAAACAATAAAAAAAGGGTTGTTATAAATTCGCAGCAAAAATTTGGCCATTTTATACCCGCAATATTTCTGGTCAGAGAAATTTGATCGTAGTCTGAAGAAGCTCAAATATAAATTGTTGTGACAATTTAAGTGCTTTGGGAGGAACAGAGTGAAGTTATTGGATGAGACTGAGCCTTGCTTGAGTTTTTGTTTTATTAGATGTTTATAGGCGGACTCACTTATTCTTGGTTCGATCAAGTTATCGATTTTCAATAAACGCTTTTCATCAAATGAAATAGAATTTGCTAACTGTAAAGAATGATTACATTTAAAATAAAATGGATTGAAATATAAATTACTTGATTAATTTCAATTGCAACAAGTTATATGTATTTGAAATCTACAGAACAAACTTAGAAATAGTTATTAACTATAAAAATTTATGTAATACTATTTTATAGCACTGTAAATGATAAAAATGAGAACATAAATAAACAATGAAGAAAAACATTTATCTCATTCAAATTCATGTGGTTTAAAAAAGAGCGTCTGTATTTTTTATTTCACATTGTCCAAAAAATAGAAATTTTAACAAACAGCTGTTTTCAAATATTGACCGAATTTTTTTTATCTTCAATGTCCAATATTGATATGAAAAAAGCGATGTTATTTTGATGATAAAAAAAGTGTTCATCGGCAAATTAAATACTTCTTGAGGCTGAAACCGTTTATCACATAAAGAGAATGGCGAACATAAATTAAAAATGTTTTTTAAGTAACGATTCCTCTTAAAAATGTCCTGCTGCGATATTGCTTCAACTACCGAAAATTCAGTCATTTTTTTGATGGTGTTTTTCTATCTGAAACTATGCTATTTACAAACATATATCTATTGCACTGCTTTAAATATTAAGAGGGAAATAAATGCGACACTGGATTGACAACTAATATAATAGTAAACTAAAGGTTAGGTACTGAAAAAATGAAATTAAAAGTTGTTTTTAAACAATAAAATGTTTCCCATATGTAAAACCATTGTCAGCTCCATGGTACATTGGCTAACCTCATTGGCTACGGTTATGGATGTTTCAGGTTCAAGTCCCGGTGCGGACAGATTCATAAATTGATTTTTCCATCGATTTATGGACTGTTCTTAGTCATGAATGTTTTGTGATGTCTAAAATTAATTTTAGGGTTAAAACAGGATGAATAGATAGATAATCAGTCTAATCAGTCTCGCTACATCCTATTTGTAGGACTCAATAGTTGTGAGGTAATTTAAACATCTACGGCTTCGAACACAAATTCAACAAAAATGGTTAGAAGAAAATATTTATGAAAATCTAGATGTAGTAGGAAACAGTGCAAACAACCATAACAGTAATTCAAATTAGCAGTGTCAAGTGGCAACAAAACGCTGCACTACGCGTAGGGAAATTTGATAAAAGAATGAGCGTAGCACGTCCGTAGAGGCTGTCGGTCCGCGTAGTTCGTAGCCCGTTTGGTATATTCTACGCTGCACAATGCCGCAGTCCGCAACACACCTAATTGCCCATGAATATTGGATAATCTTGAGTCACCTGAGTGCTGCACATACACGAATATGCTTTTAATATGTCCGAACCAGCCACTGTGCTGGGTACAGCTTATCTCTCCTCGCTGAACCGACCATTGAAAACATTTATTGAACAGTCAATAAATCAATGGTAAATTAATAAAATTCATACCACAAAACACAATCCAATAATGCATATTGTTTAATGCACCATTAATTAACAAACAAATCAGGAAGTCATTAACATAACTAGAGTTCTAAAAATGTCAACTAATAGTATTATGAGCCTTAATAATAGTTATGTTAAACGATTAAAAAATATTGCATAAGATCATAATAGATTATAATAGTTTACTTCTTACTGATAGTGAAAATATTATTCAGTGACTATACGTTGAACTGTTTATAGAATTATTTATTTTGTTATATGAAAATGCTTAGTTGTATCGCAGTATCAAAGTGAAGTGCTTTCAGTATGCCACATTTTGATTTTATTCATTTTATAGTTGAGAATTACAAATGATAGTTTTATCAGGAGAAAAATCTTTGCGATAGCGGTAAAGTGAAAATCATAAATTTTCATATAAACCGCCTGTACGTTTTTCTCTTGTGGCCTGCTCACTGCTCATATTACAAAAGGGAAATGGGTACGCAAAACGTGTTAAGGTAAAATATGGACTGGAGACAACTTTGCAAATACTGTAAAACACATTTTTATTTTTACGCGCTACGATTCAATTTTATGCCAGAATTTTTAAAGAGTTTCTTAAAAATATAGAATTGCTTATTCTCAAACCAAAAACAAGTATCCAGTGATCACAAGAGTCAAAATCATTAAGAATTTATAATTATTTTGTTGTACTTTTTTTAATTAAAACGTTATTGCTAATTTATATGTTATTACATAGAAACATTAAAACGTTATTCTGATTCAGTTTGAAAGAAAATAATAATAATGATGCCAAATAATTTATGAGAGTAGCTTTATTAGCTGCATTAACCCTCCCGTACCCATGCTGTAACAATAAGTTACTTCAGCCTTTAAACCTTTAAATTATCTGTGAAATAAGTCACACAAAAAAATGAAAATTTTGCTATTTGTAAATAAAACAGCTCTACATATAGTTAATCATAATTTGAAGAATTCGTCAATTTTATCATCGAAAAATACAAAATCATAGTATAGTAAAAATTATTATAATATAGTAATGATCCAAGTTGCATGACGTATCGTATGCAACAGTTTTGTTTCAAACGACACGAAGACATGTATCGAGCTTGTTCTGCTATGAACAATTTCGATTCTTGCGTCTTTCGATAATTTCGCATAGTTATATGTATTTCAGATTTTGCACACAAAATATGACGTAAAATAATTACTTAATACTACATAAAACCGTATTTAATTGTTTAAAATTGTCATTTCACTTTATAAACGCGTTTATATGACAAAACCAACACGGTAACGAAATGTGACTGCATGAGATCCAAAAAGATTTTTTAGCACGAAAACGGGAATTTTAATAGTAAACTTCCGGTAACGTTTTGTATCCTATGCTGGAAATGTGGTTACCATACAAAACGCACAAAATACATGTACATATGTCAGTTGCACAAGCGACAGTGGATGCACATGGTGAAGATTGCACTAACATACACATGTACGCACATAGACAGTAAAATAAAGATATTTTAGAAACAAGAAAAATACAAAAACAACAATAAAACTTTATTATTAATATTATTAATTCTTAAAGACACTTGTTAACATATTTTTCCTTAATTAAATTACATGCGTAAACTGTTAATTCTTGATGTAAAAGTGTTGTATTTATATAAAAATAAAAGACATTTGCTTATAGCTATTCAACAATAATTTTATGTTATAATAAAAACTGGTTTCACTCAACTGAAGTTATTTTGTAATTTCTCAAAAGTAAACTTGTGAACTTGAGTATGTGTTGTGGTAATGCTTGAAAGCATTTTAATAAATTATATGTAATTATTAAAAAAATTAAATGTTTTTTTTATTTACCCACAATATTCACCGTATCATTTTGTTTGAAATTGAGAACCTGTGAATTTCTTTTAGAGGATCGTTATCTCCGAAACCGTAAAAGTATTTTATTAAATGGCGAATGTATACATCTCCGAGAAACCTTCAAGGAATTGGTCTGATATTTTGGGTTTATTTTTACATGAATGACATACTTAAAAATGAAAAATTTCGGCGACCATTTATAAAAATTCAGTCTAAAAATACATGATGTATGAAACCACTTTTTAACTATACTATTTAAATTCACAAAAGTTTTATTGAGATGAATTTCCCTGAATGGTCTGACAGAGAACTGAATTGACGGTGTTTTGGTTGCTGGTCTATTTTTATCTAGAAGCTAGACTAGACGTCAGTTAATCAATACTAACTAAAGAGAAACAAACTGCTATTTCTGAATTTTACACCTAGCCTCCGTGTTAACATTTTTAATAGAATTTTACATCAATAAGTCAATTGGGAATTCATTAGGATTTTTGTAATTTTGATAATTTGTTTGATTATGTAACAGTAGGAAAAAAAACATTTTTTCCAAAAGTAAGACTATCTAATGATGGAAGATATTTTAAATAATGCATTCTTATGGTAAATGGTTCCTATATTTGGATCCAAAATAAAAATTTCTATAATTCTGCAAGAAAAAAAAGTTCATAGTATTTGAGTAAAATTTAGAAAATTTACTACGATTCAGCATCAGAAAACATCACTTGATTGTTTCAATGAATAAAGGAGATATTTTACTAATTTTATTAGAAAATATATCGATGATCCAGTTCCATAGGACGATAAGTAAAAAAAAATATGTTTTGAGTTAAGTTAGCCATTTTATCGAACACCGCTCTTCTACAATTCCACAAAAGTACACACATTTACAGGTTTTCTCTCAAAAGACAGATATTTGCATATGAAAATCAGCAAAATTAAATATTTTCTCAGTTCCATATACATAGATATCGTATTGTGGAAATATATTTTTGTGTGCGTTCTGTTAAGAAACAAAAAAAATTTAAACTATAATCCATTGACCACCTATTTGAATAAAAAAGTAATACAAATAATAAGCCACCAATTTTTTAGGAGTCAGCTTTAACTCACTTAAGAGTTAAAACTTTGAATGGTCATATATCAAAATTATCAATTTCTCGTTGTACCACTATGGAACTAGGCCATCGATATTCACTTTATCATCTTATTTACTCTTTAATTTACCTGTGTAGCTTTACGTTTAAATTAGTAAATATATGGTGAGATAATTAAGTTGTAATAAGCTCGTTTATAAACTGTCTTGTGAAATTAGTATAATGTTTATAATGAAATGTGTTATTTTTATGCAACACATAAAACACTGGCTTGTTTTTTTAAGATGAAAAGTTTTCATAAAATACAGTAAATAAACAGGAAACATATCACATTACCAATCTAATCTCACAAGAATTTATACGGAATGTAAGATCCCGTATTTTTATGTGATATTTAGCCATAAAGTTTGTGATCTTCTTTTTTATCCAAGATTGCCAAGTTGGCAAAACAAAGCTACCTGGAATTAACTTTCCCCTACTTTCGCAACTCATAAGATGATAATAATGACACATGGACCACAACTCAAGTGAGTACCCTGAAGGGACAGGCTCAAGAAGGAATAAGGCAGGACGAGGGACAAGGGATGACAGAAAACATGTGAACGCCTTTATGAAGAAAGAACTCGTGTAAAAAGTATGAACATATTTTTATATTATATGCCCTTCATTGAGTTAATTATAATAACATCTGGTAACTTTATCGTGAAGTGGTTTTTAGGTGTCTGTATAGTGTTCCTCCTGCAAGGAAAAATATTTAAGCATTACTTAGCAAGCATGCAACTTTTTTTAAACCATGTTTCCATTGTGGAGCAGTTTCTCAAAAATAAGTTTTACTTATTTTGAGAAACCTGCATTAGAAGGTTATTACTGTTAATTAGTTACTTAACCTCTCTTTTTCGAATAGAGTAGAAATAGAAGGATAGGGCTAGAACATAATAGTGGTTAGGTAATCGATAAATCAATTGATAAATCTTTCTGAACTGGAACTTGATCCCGTGAGATCCGTAACCGAAGCCACTGAAGTTGACCATTGCACGACGCATCCAACAAGTGTACAATTTAGGGATGTTTAAATAATTGTGTATTTGTGATGAGTGATTCATTATTAATTTCCATGTAAATTCACTTACCCACTTCATTTAAAAATAGTCCTTTTCTTCTCAGAAAATAACGTTGGAATGGTTGCTTTTTAATTGTGTGCGTAATTTTTTCCTCAAGAATCTAGAAGGAGAGATACTATATAGGCTAAAAATATTAAATACTAGCGAGTACCCAGCATGCGTTGCAATGCCACTCAAAGAAAGAAAGTGTTTGTGTTTTAATTCTGATTATTGAAGTTACACAATATTTTTTTATTTCCGTCTGGTGCGTACAAAAATAAATCAAAAGGTTTTCCGACATGTGAGCAGGCTACATACAGCTGTCCGTGTGAGAAGCATGGATTTTCCAAATTTAGTCCACACGCTTATAACGATTGTCCCTGTGCTTTGTTGACGGTTATTGCAAATGCGAGTCGCTCTGGAAACTGTAGACGTTTGAATTCGACCGGCATATTTGTCAGAAACATTGGGATACGTGGTGACAGTAAATTTTTCATTTAAGATCGGAAATTGTAATTTAACAATTAACACCACTTGCTTTGTCACACACGAACTGAAATTTCGCTGTTTGTACCTATTTGACTTTTTTTTTTAAATATTTTTTAGATTTTCTTTCAGAAACCTTTGCAGGTGTGCTCACTGCAATTCACCAAAGTTTCATCTCAATCGGATGAAAAGTTTAGGAGCGCATACGAGGCAAACAAACAAACATTCATTTTTATATACATAAATAAATGTTAAAAAAATAAGTTTGTTAAAGATGCGGTATTTAGTTATATTTTACAAATTGCATTTACTTTTAATTTTCCCACACAACGTATAAAAAAAAAATATAACGTAACGTACACTGTATAAAATATGAAAAATAACTGTATATTTTTAATATCTGCAAACAAAATAAATTTTAGCATAAGGCATAAAAATGGTTTGATATGCTTTATAAAATCAATTATTTTACTTCCAGAATAAGAGCGAATACATATGGAATGTTAAGATGAAGGGAGATTTTCATATGAGAGTATGCGTCATTTCCTGAACACCGCGCCGGATCTTCGCGCTCCAGAAGATTTTTTTATAACCATACAAGACGAACAAAGAACAAAATGTATTACAAAAAAATACAGCCACCATTTGGACGCATCAGAATATATTATTATTTGAAATACCCATTCATTTCTCTATGAGAGTAGGTTTCAAGTATGATTTCTTTATTACATAGTTTCGATAAATGATCAGAATAAACCAAGCAAAGCTAAATTATATTTATGTTGGACATTTTAATTTTTACAAAGGTTTTGTTTTGTTGACTCATTTTAAGGTATTAAAAAAACTATTTCAAATACCAAATTACGAAATCAGAGAGAACGAATCGAAACCAGGCTATTAGATTAAGTATTGATATATGTAGTAAGGTCCAAAGGTTTCGGGTCCCGCTTTTCACAACAAAATTTTAAATATCTTTTTTATTCCTTACGAAAAGTTAATTAGTCGTTATAAAAAGTGTATTTTAATGCATTGTGATTTTATCGAAAGATAAAAATGATTGCATGAAATAAAATTGAAATTGATTATTTTGTTATTCCATTTGTCGTCAACCAGTGTAATAACAATGTTATCAATTTTATATTTAAGGTGTATTACTACAGTTACAGCCGAATCCATAGAAAATAATTGATAGATTCTATTATTTCTTCAATACCACTACACTCAAAACTTTTGGACATGAGTATTTATATCAATATTAATACTATTAAATAACTAATTAAATTTGTATGTGGGAAAAATGTCCGACGTTAAAATTTAGGCAGTAAATTGAGATAATACGTCAGTCGTAAATGATATTTCATAAATGAATGTGTTGGGACCAAATATCTATTGTCCAATATTTTAATCCGATATTTGTAATAAATTAAGAGTTCCGTTGTTAAGATGAAATTCAAAAATATTACTGAGAATCACCGGATAATAAAACCGGACCAATGAGTAACAAATCGATAAAAATGATATCATTGGAAAAAAATTGATGGAGAAGAAACAATGTGTACAAACCTAGTTCAAAAAAAGTATCCGAGTATATGGAATTGAAATTCTGATAAATTAATGTTTTGATTGATTTTTAAATTGAAAAATAAATGCATGGATTTCTGTGATGCTATCCGGTCATAAGAACAATGTCATAAAAGGAGCAATTAGCTAACTATTAACCTTGACCTAACCGGTCCTGAAAACGTTGCTTAAGCGGCTGACTTGCAAGTTCTCCCTTGAGTCCTACTGATGTAAATACTGTTAAATTATCGATGCACGTGCTTCTCGTTTCAAGTAGATATGGATTTAAAAATAAGTGTGACAAATCAATATATATTATACTAAGTTCATAATTTAGATAGTAGAAAATGCTTATTTAAATAAGCGTCACCCATACACAAAAAGTAATGTTTTAATTTTAGCAATTTCTATTTTGACCTTCGAGTTCTTGGTGCAGTGGTCAACGTCGTTGGCTACGGTGACAGATGTCTCGGGTTCAAATCTTGGTAGAGACAGTCTCATAAATTGATTTTTCAATAGATTTATGAATTTTTGTTCATAGGCATGGATGTTTATGATGTATAAAATTCCCTCCCACTCATCCGATCCTGAAAAGGGGGTAGCGAGAGTGATTAGCTAACCAATTTTACTTTCCTAGCCATATTATTCTATACCTACTCTCTTCAAAAGGGAGAGGTTGAGCATCTGAGTAACAAGCTGTTCTTGTAGAAAAATTCTGTTGAGATACCTTAATTAGGAGGCCATATGCTCCACATTGGGAGCGGACATTGGAAATATATATTTATAACTTAAAATTAATTACAAATATTTTTGCAACCTTTAGTGTATGACATTGTAATAGGGTAACTCAAACCACGTTTTATGTGGTCAAAAAATTTGTGTATCCAAAAACACTTCAATACGCAAACACTTTCTTTCTTTAAGTGGCATTGCAACGCATACCGAGTACTCGCTAGTGTATTATATATTTCAACTGTTTAAAGAATATTACTATCAACAATTACGTAATACTCATGATTTTATCTGCGACATATATGACATCATTTCATATTGTACAAACGATATATTGTCATATCCTTCATTGAAGATTAATGACATTAAGCTTTAACCAGGTTATAACGTCCTACTCAAAAAGTAGCCTAAATCTTTCATAATCATTTCTACGAAACTTAATTTTAGCGTGAATAAAATTGTGTCTTGATTTACAAAATAGTCTACTTGTATAAGAAATTTTTGTCTTAGTATTCTTTATTTAAAATTTTAAGCACTGCAGTAAAATCTTATCTCCTTGTGAAAACTAAACTCCTTTCTATATTCATACAGGAAGTTTGCAAAGGAAGTAAGATATTTAACTGAAAATATTTTCAAATTTCACGAATATACTTGTAATAATATGAAGGTGGTGGCTTCCAGATACAACGGAGTAGAACAAATTTCTTTGTTGTTTAATTAACGCTTTTGTTTGGCGATATTTTTGTATGCGTTTTATCTTGAGGAATTTAATTTTGTATCAAATCGTATCAGTCGAGAGTATCAATTACTGAGGCTGTTTGCACAGCGTGGATGTGATCACCCAGGCGAAATGTTATGCAAAGCCC
Source organism: Himalopsyche phryganea (assembly GCA_022494535.1). NCBI lineage: Eukaryota > Metazoa > Arthropoda > Insecta > Trichoptera > Rhyacophilidae > Himalopsyche > Himalopsyche phryganea. The sequence continues at coordinate 539,002 of JAGVSL010000046.1, forward strand.
CTCGCCGTGTATTTGAGAATGATAAACTGACGCGAGTGCGAGTGCGTGGGAAGAAAAAATGTCACCATGCAGCGGCAACGGTCTTTATTTACATATATTCCTTCTTTGCTTGCTTCATCTCTGAAGGGTTTCGCCCGTTTTTTTTATTCAAACGGATATAACGTGGACGCAGTGTATCACGAGGCAGAGACATTCGTCTTAGCTCATAGCTGAGAGAGCATGTTTTAGGGTTTATCTGCGTTTTACCCGCGTATGTCTTCTTTATGGCACGCGTTTACCTTTGGCGAAAGCCTCTTTAGTGGTTCGTACATACACGTGTGTTATTGCCTCTCATGTTATAGAAAAAAAGCGTTACTATCTAAAACGTTATATCTACTGAATTGAATACTTTTATGGGAGTATCCGTGTAAATACGTAGGTATCTTGCATAAAAAAAACCAAACATTGCTAATATTTATTTAGAAATAGCAGTAGATGGTAAAAGTTTCTCTATTGATAGCAACGGTTCTAAATATTTTTAAATCATGGGACCTTTATCTTTTAGTGTGGAATGCTTCAGAAATATATATATTAAATCAGTATGAGTCTATCATTTTTTTTTAAATAAAACACAATTCATTTGTACTACTTCCACATATGTATAATGATCAGGACCGGTTTCGCTCATCACGAGCATTATCAACTGATAAAAATACAAACATAACAAGCGTATTTATATAAAATTGAGTGTAAAAATGAAGGTATATAAAACTGATGGTTCATGAACTGAGACAAGAAAATACTGATTAGCAAACAAATTATACATAAATCAAACAAAAGAGTCTACAATTAAAATAGTATAGACCTCTTGCAAATCATTAAATACTAATCTGAAATCACAAATATAGCTACATTAAAAGTCCATTTAGCTGAACAAAATTTTTAATGACGTTACTAATGTAATATACAATAATGAATCAGGAAAATCATAAGAAAAAAATAGTGAACCATTTAAAAATATTCAAATATTAAGCATGTAATTAATATGAACAATAAACAGCCATCTTAAGTGGAGAAAGCAGAGCAGCTATGAGTATCCATTAAATTTTTAATATCTGAAAAACAAAAATTACAGAGTCAAAATCAATTCTTACTAGTCAAAAATAACCTTACAGGTATAATACAAATTAATGAATCGTATATAACAAAGGAGAAGATGCAAAGACGGTTTGCTCATTCAATAAATTTGAATTGGGCAAAAATTTATATCTATTTATTTCTAAAATCTCTAGTTTATCTAATTTTAAAGATTTGTTATAACAAACAGGAAGGTTTTTTAAAATTAGAATCAAGGAACATATAGCTTGTGCTAAAAAAGAAGATGATTTGTCTACATTTGGTAATCATTTGTTTCTATATAAACATACGTTTGACATAACAGAAAATTTCAAAATCCTGCACTTAAATCACAAATCTTCTTTGTCTTAGTTTATGAACCATCAGTTTTATATACCTTCATTTTTACACTTAATTCTTTATAAATAAGCCTGTTATGTTTGTATTTTTATCAGTTGATCATGCTCGTGATGAGCGAAACCGGTCCTGATCATTATAAATATGTGGAAGTAGTACGAATGAATTGTGTTTTATTTTTTAAAATATAATGTCTTTCCACCAAGAATTGACAGTTAACACCTTAAAAGTGATGAGTCTATCATATGGAACATATTAAAAAAATACACTAAACCTCTCTCACCGGTGTAGAAATAAGAAAGCAGTAAAAAAAATAATTTTGATTAATTAATGGTTCTCTTTTTTTTACCCCGTTCAATAATCCGTTAAAGAGGTGAGAATTGAATTAATGTATGAAAGTAATAGATCATTGGAACCCCCAGAGTGAACTAAAATTAATAATAAATGAAATATTGTTAGTTGACTGGTAAATAATCTGAAAATTAATTTAAGATATCGACTGATGGCGTTTGATGGAATTTCAATATGAAATTTTGTCAATTTCTTTCAAGTAATCTGAAAAATGATTATCCTTATACCATTCATTCCAGTTTTGATTAGAGTTGAATTATTCTGATAGGAGGACATACAATTTGTTTTTATATTGAATATCATCTTGTAATTTTAATATTGGAGTAAAAAGAAAATTATTTTATGTCCTATTATAGTGGGTGAAAGTAACATTTTCGTTCACCCGAATGTCATTATTTTTACTAAAAAAAATCGTCATCTGCACACCATATTTATGCAAATTATTGAGAGAAGTAATAAATCTGAATATTAATTTACTGTCTTTTTATGCATTATCAGTTTTACTTTTTTTGAAAACAATGTTGATTTATTGATGTGATCAAAAATATTTATATTCGTAAGCATGACTAGAAATTTTATAATATAAGTGATTTAAGATATCGACTGAGGGTGCTTGATGGAATTTCAATAAAGAATTTGAATTGTTGAAATTTTGTACATTTCCATGTATTGTCAGTTCGAGTTCATTCGTGTGCTCGAATGACTGAATATACCGGTAGGTGAAATCCCAGATCGTTAGTGACGAAGTAAATGGAAATGTATAAAATTTCAACAATTTAAATTAGGAATTTTGTTATAAAAAAAACAGTGTAATAAAGTGATTGTAGTGTTGAATATAATATTTTTTCATAAAAAAACGTGTCACTATTGTCTTGAAGACGAATATGAAAAACATCTAACTGGTTTGATTAAATGTTACTGTGATAGATTAATTATAACGTAAGAAATTTACTGAAAATGAAATCTGATAACGACGCTTTTAATGTAAATTTTGCCATAGTTTGGGAAAATTTATATTCAAATGAATCCATGAACTGGCAACGGTATCACTGACGGATTCTAAAAATAATAATTAATTTCCAAATGAAAGTAATAAAGCTTCTTGAAACCCAACAACACTGCATAGGCAGCAGTATCATTATTTTAATTGCCATTCTGCTTTATTTTATATTATTTTGCATACAAACGGATGCGGCTTCATAAAAGTGTTTGTTCATTCGAAGGTTTTACTTTACGGGGACTGATGCACTTTAAAAATATTCAATTATTTTGGCAAAATGAACACTTGGAATCACCGTTGATTACCCAATGAAGTGAGCTTGTAGAGGATGCAGTATTACTATCAGGTATCGGTAAAAAATGTTTTTTATTTTGCGATCGCCTTGTATATTAAATAGTTTTTCCATCAGGGTTGCTTTGGTTCCAAAAATCACTTTAAACATTGTGGAAAATTAATTCAAACTCAAGAATATGTGTATCTTTGTTGTTATATTTTTTTCTCCCATTTTCCGTGTAGTTTTTTTTAAATGCAACCAAATTGTGAGTGATTTCTAAAACGATTTCTGTTAGAATTAAACTGTTTTTTGCGTATTTTCATTCGATATAATTAATAGGATCGGGTTTGTTCAGATAGTGCGAATTATCATATGATTTTAACTGAAGAAGTTAATAATAAGTTGAAAATGGTCAATAAGTTAGCGACGCCAGTCCAGTTTTATAAATGAAAAATATGGAATATATTTGATACAAAGTTTCTTCATTATTGGCAAGAAGTTGTTATTTTATAACACTGAAAGTTGTCGTGTATCAAACTATCATTAAGTTTTATAAATATTTGTTGGAAGTTTACTGAATCTATCTGACCTGAGACTGACCATTTATTAAATAGCGTCGAGTGAATTTGTACTAACAACAGCAATTAACGATGTTTGTAAATGATATGACAACACTTATGATGAAAGAAATAAATATAATTTAACGAAGTTTTAAACCCAGTTCTTTCTTGCCTACAATACTACTCTTAAATAAAGATGTAGATAGTACTTTACATATTTTTGTAATACAATACCGGCTTTTCATCTAAAAATACACTAACATTGAGTTTTCAATCAATTATCAACGAATTTTTATTCAAACACATAGATGTTCGTGATTTTATCATAATATATATCCGTTGACTTCTATCTGATTCTGACGGGGCAGACGGAGATTAGCAAGCCACTAATATTCTCCTAACTTTATTTGTCTTTATTTGCTTCCTCCAACAAGAAAGAAACGCTAAAAAACTTAAAAAGAAAAACGCCAGTTTTAACAACTAAATTATGCTTTTACATGGGAAGTAATTAGAAAAAAAAAGAAGAAAAACAAAATCCTAAGTTGAATAACAATATAATCTAAATATTCACTGCATATTAAAGTGGTAGTTTATTAAAATAAATTGTACGCTAAAAAACATTTATATTTTTTAGCCGTACCGCCACTGAAATGGCAAAACAAAACAGTGTTCATTTACCATATCTGCAGTGAGCAGTCGCGGGTGAGATGTTGGAATATTATAACGCTTTTCTACCTTTATACATACATACCTTTAGACATGTTCCTGGCTCACCTGCTATATCATATCCCAGCGCGAGCGTTATCCGCAAACGCGACTTCTATGCTGCAAAAACCTATTTCCGTCTCCTTCCGTTTTCATTATGAGAAAAGGAAGTGTACTACTAATTTTCGACCACCCGATTACTGTTCGGCTAAAATGCACGTTAAGTAATCGTGACACATGTAAACAGGGCTTCCAAAAGGTAAAGTATCCGTTCATATTATATATAATTAATTATATACTCGACTAGACAGTGTACTAACCTTACTTGCAACTCTCAATATTGATTATAAGGACTGTAAAACGGAGCATAAACATTGGTTAACAATGAGAAATAGTTATTCGGTCGCTCAATATTCATATACGACACGTGTAAAGAAATAAGGATTGGGATAGAATAGATTTTGAGAACTTTGAAGATCGATAAAGGAAATAACAACATCACAAAACATAAACGCCTTCAGATACCAATCAGTATGCATCAATGTATGAATGTTTCCATTCGGGGATAAACATCTTTATACGTTAAACCGTGTAGGAGATAAGCCCAAGAGTTGTTATTCAGATCATTCGCTGATAGTCAAAAAAAGTATTTGTTAGATTTGCAATGAAAGTATACACATTTCATTATTTTCAATATATTCATAATTACTGTTTTGAAGTTCATAGTAAAGTCATCTGTCATATCTTCATTGACATATAACGTTGTTTGTATGGTGCATTTTTAAAAGTGTTTATACCTCTCCAATAATTTACACCGTACTCGATATTGCGGTTTCAGATTTACATGATTGAGTCGTGTCATTTTTTTACGGGTTTTGCGCATAAAATTGACATATAATCTCAGTTTTTAGATTTACATAGTTTGAAAATATTTGACAGTTAAGATAAAAATACTTGACCCCACTCTTCCTGTTCAAATCAAAAACCATGACGCACTCACTGTACAAAGGTATGTGTTCTATTCCAGAGATGCATAGGGAGTAGGTAATACAGAAGTAAACGCCCTCACCGTTTCCACTCTATGCAATAAATTAATGGCAAAGGAAAACACATCATTTTATTCTGCTGTGGCTATGTTTACCTTTGACGCGCAGTACGTTGGCCATATTTTACGCAAAGTAAACAAAATACATTGAACATGTAGTTATGCATTAATTGCTCAGCCTTTCTGAATAAATATGAAAAAAAACACATTATTTTTAAAACCAAATATTGTCAAAAATTCTGATTTTAATTATTTTGAAAATATGTATTTGAAAAGGACTAATTAAGTTTTTATAAGGCTATGATTAGGATTTGAAATGTTTGATTTTTTTTAAAGATTTTTGAATCACTCTGATATTAAAAATTACAACTTATCATATCAATTAATTAAACGAAATAATAGTCTGACACCATTACATTTTCACGTTGTTTGATTTAAATATGTTTTGAAACTTCAGGTAATATCACAATTCACAATAAACATTAGCTACACATTTAAAATTGTTTTATTATAAACAATAACAGTGTTATTCCTGGATAATTTATTAAGAAAATATATGAGATCTAATTCAATTTATTTATTAAATGCTATACATTTTTTTTTCGACAAATATCTTAAAACAACAAAAAAATATAATTTTTCTATGTGTCACGGCTTAAAGTGTTAAATTGGTTACTACAAATTAATATCTAAAATCATATCAATGATGAATTTTAATTGTTTTCTAGAGTAGTTTTATAAAGTTAAAGAACTTCTGCATAAGAAAAAACAATTTTAAAAATAAGTAGAAAAGTAGATAATGCAAAAAACTTAGAAGAATAAAAGAGCAATGGTGTCGTATTTATCACTTTACACTGAAAGAAATCTGATTAATTATTACTGGACGCTAAAAGGGTACGAGCTTTGGATGGATAAAACGAAAAGACTCCAAAGCAAAGAAATGTGACTCGGGCAAGTTTTTCAACCCCTAATTTAATATACTAAAAAGATGGGAGTAGACGATGGGAATGAGTGAGGTGAAAATGGTGGCAATCCGAGGCGGAGGGGGGGCTGAAACTTCACGGGCGCGAGACAGATGAGCTGAAAAAGAGGGGTGTTAAACTGAGCTCGCAAACAAATCAAGTGAGAAACGACAGGGGTTGCCGAACTTTTTGAGAGGCAAAGTAGGTATCCATTTTCCTAAGTGCGTTTGACCCTTTTTGTATACGTATTTGGTCCCGTTTATATTTTTGCTTCAACTTTTTTGAGCTCGGTTGGTTTTATTTCAGTAAAATATGTTTGCATCCATCCAGACATTTATTTTAAGATTCCATATTTTATTTTTTTTGTTTACGATCTTCAAGAAAATTACTTTTTATAAACATTTTACAGAATAATAGTTTGAGAAATAATATACATAACCAATTTATTGTTTTGGGTTTGGTTACGTGTAAAATCATTTAGATAACACTAAATTTTATATAGAATCACATACCAAAGATAAACGAATAAATTAGGCTTATGAGTAAGTCTTTACTTATTGAAAAAAGGTAAACGATATAAGTTTTCACACAAAAAATATTTTCTGTAGTTAACGTTAAAAAGTATATATTGCTAACACGGTTAATGATGTAAAGCAAATCTTTGTGTCAAAGGAATCCTTAAAGTTTATCGAAATAAACCAACCATGTATATACATGCACAAAACAGTGTGGTTAAATATTAAACTATTTATTGATAAGAAGCGTTGCACGTGGAATTCACAATTTAACGTAAGCTGGATGAGAAAATTCTACCATGTGTAGTTTGATAAATTGTTATGACAACTGAAATTCTTATCGCATGCAAATAACGACCACTATAGGATTTGCTCTTTGATATTCATGTATGAAACAGATAAAGATCATCACGTCAAAGAGAATTGAAAACGCATACTTCAAAATGTATACTGGTGCACTACTTTTGTTATGAAATATTATTCGTTTGGAGAAATTTCTCACATTATCTTGACAAAAAAAAGTATTGACTGTTTTTATTGATTACGTATTTTTTTTATTGTTTTAACATTACAAGTTGATAATAATAAAGAAATATATTTCTACACGAAAACAGTTTCACAAGATTAGCTGGTCGTTTTCCAATTGAAAAGAAATGAATCAACTTAATATATATTATGACAAAAAATGCTTCTTAATGAGGCAAAACGCGTCACGTTAGTGACAGACCAAGCGGAATAACTAATTTATCAATTTTAATTTTATGGGCAAATACATTTTCTGAATTATAAGTCAAAATTTAAAAAAAATGGATAGTTAAATAAATCGTCCATTACCTTTTTAATAAAAAAACAACTGTTAATAGTTGCTTAAGTTAAAATTATTAATTGTACACCGATTGGAAACACTTTGATTTTGTTTGTTACTAAGTTGCAAGGTATTAGTCACAAATGTCTTCACAAGAGAAATATTCAAATCTTCATGGCTATAACAAACACATTGAAGTCATAGATATTATTATCTGTACTAAGTTCGTTTTCGGAATTATGCTGATATATATTACGTCTCTTGCTGGTTACGGGAATGTTGGTGATGTTTGTAGTTTCTTTTGATCCAGTCTTTAAGTTCGCGAAAACAAGATGTATTTAAAGCGGTTAGCTAACGACTATTTTATAGCTTTTTCTAACAGAGTGATTGATAAACTACTGACTATTAACCAATAAATATGCTACACATTGTGACCGAACACGGTTTCAAATGTGGTTATACTTCTCTGGTTTCAAATTAGCGACCACTCTTAAAAAACTCAATAATTAAAAAAAAAATGTTAAGAAACATACATATTTACTCAAAAATGTTAATGCGTAAGCACAAACAAGGGAAAACGAGAGAAAACGTGTAGGGCGCAAACGGCACCTTTATTACAATAAAAGAGTTAATCTAATACTACTTTCGCCGGCTTCTGATCCAATTTATTAGTCGTTTCATCGGCGGGGTTGTCACCTAGCGCACCCTTGCAATATATCCTCTCTTGCAATACTCTCGCGCCTACCCCTGAGTCCGCCTGATTAGCTGCTTAAATATTTAAGTGGCCGCCCGCCACCCGCACCGCCCAGACGGGAGGCTTTGCGCGGGGAGTTGTCGTCCAGAACTTTATTTATTTCCTTGTTTATTTATTTACCTGCCGGATACGTTGCGCCGGGAAATGCTGGATTGGAAAACTTCGGTGATGATAGTTTGCATACACATTTAATTGAGAAAATATTGACTCTTGATGTGGTCATAATTTGGCTAGTGATTTTGGTCGATTGAAACAATTAAGGTTTCATACATTTTGAATTGCAAGTTATACTTAATTATATATAAATCTTGAAAGGAATGGAGACATACAAAGTGTATAGTAACAGCTGAATTAATATTGAATATGTAGTTAAATTATTTTAAGACCTATAATGACATTGGCAATAAAATTACTAAAATGAAAAATCTGAATTCAGTGAATGTCAACATTCACTGAATGCGTTTGATAAGCACAATGTGTAAAGAGAGGGAGATAGAGAGAGAGAAGGTATTTTTGTCTGTCTGCTGTGATATGTTGTGATGTGCGTTACGGGTACACAGATTCAATTTCGTATCTGGAACTTAGTAAAAGGTTTTTTGTACTTTGATCAGTCTTAGTAAAAAATGGAATTTTATATTTTTGTTCATAAAGTGTTCCCACATTTCTACCAAATTAGGTTTTCTTATATTAGAAAATAGAGAAGGGGCTTGGTCACGTGAAATGGATGACGTCTGAGATCTTCAACTGCGCTTACCTATTAACTGGTTTTAAATTTCCTGGAAAACACTTAGCTACATAACGCTGGCATGTCACTAGAGGAAACAAAGTGATTGGTGAATTGGGAAATTTTGTGGTGCTATACGTAGTGGATGTGGTAATAAACGAATAACCAAATTAAATTTATCTTTAAGATTGTTTACTCGATAGAGACAATCTATTAAGTCATTCATAATATTCTCATCAGAGAACTATGACACACTAATTGATATTGTTATACCCATCGTTGGTAATTTCTAATAAAATAATTTTTAATATAATATAAATACATTGTATTGTGATCGGACGTAATTTTGCAGAATGTGGCCAATCCACAAAAATAAATTTATTATAAATCAAGTGAGTGAATGTTTACTTTAGATTCTGCTGAAATTACCTTGGGTCGAATTTTTTTTTTGATAAAACGCTCTGGGAATATTGCGTGAATCATATAAACCAGGCACTCGGGTATCAGTCAGACGACTCTATTTACAATTAAAATACACTGAAAGATCTTATATTCTATCTAAAACAGTCAGTCAGTTGGTCATATTCTACATTCAATAGAGATAAGATTCAATTATCGCTATATCAACCATTTCAATAATAACTTAGGGCTCCGACTTTCCTACATTTTTAATTTAATGTGATTGCAAAAGTGCCATTTTCTCAGCTTGACATTATTATGGATTGACTGCATTCTTTAGAACTGCATTCAGTTGGTTTAAAATAATATATATATCAGTGGCTTGCTGTGACTTATGATGCAAGGCATGCTGTGAGGAAGGGAAATTTGCAATATTTTCTTGTTTTTGAAATTCAATTTTATTCTTTTCACGAGTTTTACACCTTAAATTCAAATCTTCTACAGCCTCTAATGTTCCATATTGAATATGCCACTAATGTATCAAATCCCTTTCTTTTCTTTGCTGTTAATCCATGTTGAGGGAACCGACAAACTAAACACGATTTATCTGATAATCCGAATCACAATACTAACGGTGAGATGCTAAAATCCACACTCATGCATTCGCATACTAACTGTCATGCGCGATCCATAGCGCAAATCGGATTTATCATTACTGCGCATGTGCGGGTAAAGTAAACTTCTTAGCGCATGCATGCCAAATTTCGAACAAATTTCGTCAGATGCCGTACGTTTATCGAGCGGTCACGGCTGAATAAAACGCAAATAAATGCCAATCAGGACGCGCACACTTTCTAAATTTATTGTATAAACGTGGAACTTTAAAGCAGTTTTTTTTGATAATTACGTAAAATTATAATTTAATAGCTTGAAAAAGATGAGAAAAAAAGCCTCTTAGCCTCTTCATTTCCGAATTTTAAGGCATGCGGCGCATCTACCGCATGTATGGACGGCACGCCACTGATATATATATATATATATATATACGTAATGACATTTATGTCAATATCTACCGAGCAGTTGCATTTAAATATTTCTTTTGATTTCAACTTTTGTTATAAAAACATAGTTTGATCTAAGTATAGAAATCGTTTCTTTAAATTTGCTGTGTGTAACTTAAAAAAACTAAATTAGAAGATACGAAAAATGAAACACAAAAAAATGTATCACTTTTGCATTGTATGGCTGTTATATACTAACATGATATTGTTGTTAACCAACACAACGTAACTGGGTTAGTAATACCGTGAAGTGCACAGTTTACTTTTGAATTAATACTCGTTACGAGAAAAATAGTTACTGTACGTAACTACATCAGATTTGAGTGTAAAAGTTCAAAGATCCATATCGTTTCTAACACTTTATTGTGTTTTATTGCTACTGAGAGAGGAGAAAGAGATAAAAGATGAATAAAGTAAAAAGAACAAAAAGGCATCCCGGTAAGAAATACCGTTCATGAATTTTCATATTTCATGATTTTCGGGAGATAACTTTTCTTTTATTCATAGCTACAGCGAGCTGGCGTGATGCAAAGCACAAGTACACATGGCTGAAAGTAAAGCTTTTGTTATTCAAATCGTATTTCAAATTTTTCTTAGGGAAACTTAAAAAGTTTACCTCGTTCATAAAAAACAGATTTTTGCAAGACAAGATGTTTTGTGTCACTGATATTTTTTGTTAAAAAAACAGAACAAAAAGGATTTTTGATAAATTTTATTTACAACTTGTTGCGAGAAGTATTTCAGAACAAAAAAAACAACAACAATAAAAATAAAAATATACATTATAAGACAGTTTTAGCACTATACTGTTCATAATATGATATTTCAATGATTTCATTTTATCATAATTTACTACACTAAAATTTATTTTGAAGTGTATTTTATCTGAATAAAAGTGGTTTTTTTCTGCCTTAGCAACACTGTATACACACATAGTTTTACGCTGTAAAAAAAATCATTGATTTACATTCTCAAGTCAGAAGAAATCAAAAGAAAATAAATAAATAATGCGATAAACAATAGAACAGTATTTTTTGCGAACAGAGTGCACAGAAATAAATTCGTAGCTGCATGTTAACTTTTAATTAAGCCCTTCATTTCAAATTATTTTTCTAGGGTTAGTTTTATTTCAGTCACTAAATCTCTATTTTCGAAGAAGGTAAAGATAGATAAGTAAGACTAGGAAATGAATAGTAATTATTGAATGATTTTTTTGCTCCGTCTGTTCAGGATTTTCTAGGAAGTGATTGGAACCAAATGAAAATATCACAGTCATACATCTTTTCCTTTTGAACATAAATCCATTAATGCATGGCTAAAAAACTTCCAAATCAAAACATTTTACAAGAACATTAAAAATATTTAATTAACTTCAATAGACATATTGCATTTGGTACAAAAATTTACCTGGACATTTTGCGAAATGTTTACTCCACATAAATGTTTTGATGTCTCGTACAACTAAGAAATAAAAGCGCGCAACAAATGGCGAAACATTATATTCCATTCGTCATATTTCTCTTTGCAGCACGTACCGACTGTAATACCAACCTTAAAAATGATAAAGCATGTATCGTGGATAGTATTTTAACAAGTTAACTTAATTGTGATTCAAATCAACGCATTTTGCCAAAGAATCAGAAAGGCGTTAACCTTCTTTATTTTAGAATAAAATATTCTTAGCTTTTGCTAATTTTCTCATGATATGATATAAAGTGCAAATTTTTATATTTTTTGTAACATAATAAATGAGATGAAGATATTAAGAATTCTGTTAGGAGTAGGGGTTATGGTTTGTAATAAATATAAACATTCCCAACAGTATTCTAAAGTCTGACACCCTGTATCAGTAAATGAATCACAGAATCTTGCCATTAAAAATTATCATTTTCAGCATACATTTAATAAAAATAAATGTGGTTGCCCTATGTGCTTGATCATTTTTTCAAATTTCTGATATATGAATTAAATGACATATTTCTATTGCCAACCACAGAAACTAAGTTTAATTGATATTAGATTCAAACTATGTTTTGAGCAAGCGACCTATTTTAATCAATTTATTTTCCAGTTATTTAACCATACCTTAAACCATAGTACATAAATCTGTTCAGGTTTTATTAACGGACTGGCATACAATCGAATTTCAATCCAATTTCTAGTACAATTCGTAAATAATAACCTAAGTCCAATTTGTTATTCCAATCAAAGTGACACGGGGCTATAAATAATTCGGTTTACGTATTCAATCCGCGTTCATTTTTCGCCCATGTGTTTTAGAACTAATTTATGATGTGAGAAGGACTAGGGGCGGCTTATGAAGGCCACTCACCCTAAATCCTTTAATATTCAGATTGAGCGTCAGATATCGCAGAACCTTCCTGCGCTTACAACACACACGGTTAAACCAAATATTGTAAAGCAAGAGTTGCTAATACTATTCACCGCATGCAAAAACCCGCTGGGAGTTGATTTACTTTGAGAGCGTGGCTATATAAAGAGCAGTAGTAAACCGTGTTAACTATGTTAGAAGATATGTACCGGCTAAAGCCTGTAAGTGTAACGTTATAATATGTCATACTCAGTTACCTGTATTTGCGATCATATCTTTAGTAAATTTGTTCTACATCTAAAAATAAATACTTGCTATATTTTATATAGTCCTTATTAGCTTGAGACTTAATTTTTATCTTTAGATGTAATTTCATCATATTTCATACCACTCACTGATACACTACTCACGGTTAATGCAAAATTTCTTCCCTGCTTATCTCACTCAAGTTTGATAGAGCTGACGGCATAAAATTACGTAAATTTTTTATGTGTATAACTCTATACATCTATAATACTGCTAATGTGTTATAAATGTAATTTTTTAAATCACTTGTGTATTTTGATGAAACAAAATAACAAAAAATAACAGCTTCTTCAACAGTAGAATTAAATAAAAACATATTAATTTAAAAAAAGGACAATGATTCACTAGACTAAACTGAAATTATCCCTTGACAGACAGCGTGAAAGAAGCACCTCTGGCTAAGGGGTCCGCTCAACGCGGACCCTCTAAGCGTGTGCTTGAAGTGTCTTTTGGCTTATCACGAGTGATGTTATTTGGCATCATACATCCCAACACTTTGAAGGAAAAATAGTAGCGTATTTATTGCGGCAGTTAAAAAATATATATTTTGAAGTCTATGGTTACCAATTACATTTCCATTAGCAAAACTTACAGTTAAAACTAATTTAATTGATCTCCGTATCAAGACATAAACTTAACATGACAACTTGAGCTCTCAGTATTTTATATTGTAGAAGAAATATTTAAAAAAGATAATAAAATAAGTCTTTACTACCAAAGAGTAACGAATTAATTTAATTCGTAATGTATCAGCTTACTTATAGATTTACATGAATTGAAAGTAAACTAACGTTATTAATTGGTTTATTTGACTATAATTATTCACACAGTGCCTAAATAATTAACTCAACTAATGATATGCTGACATAATTGAAATAAATTACAAAATGTAGTAAGTACATAAATGTAAAAGTCTTATTCAGAAGAAGATTTTAGTATTCCCAAGAATCAGTACTTAATAATACTGCCGTACATACATCTAGATGAATAAGTTTTATCAGTTTTCGCTAATATGATTCAATTAACAGGTGTTCAAGTCATGATTTGATATATTAGGTATACTAATGCCAATGAATATTAAATTCGAAGACGAGGTAATTGAAATGTAGTGAAGGGATAAATAATTAATCATAAACCGCCATGAACAGTTTCTTAGAATAGTACTCGTAAAACATACATATTAGAAGGAATTTTCGAAATTTGTTAAATTTTTGGATTTATTTAATATTTTAAGTATGCCTCATAAGTAAAAACATTCCGAAGAACTTATTCACGTGGAGAATATATTAAACATTAACGCATGTAAGTAATAATTTTCTTCAGAGTTTTCATCAACTTTCTAACATAAATATTTACGTATAAAAGTTTTCACTCCCGAGAGGCAATGTTTGGTATAGACATAGTAAATTTTGCTGATCAGAACTCGATAATTAATAAACGAGATGAGTGATTGTTTTTTTGGTTTCAAGAAAAAAATATTAGGGTCCATATGAAAGGCAAAGAATTGTAAAGAATATGAAACAAATTTCGGAAACTCTGTCATACTTGTTTTCTAAAATAAATATAAAGTTACGTATGTACATCATACAATTATGATATAAATATCTGAAGCATCTAAAATCACAAACGATAAATAGAATTTCGACAACATGGAATAAAAAATGTTTGTATATACTTTTTTTACTCAATATATTATTATATTATATATAACTTGCAAAACCTGACAAGAGCATACGAAAAAAAAATTTTATAACTCTTAATGACAAGCAAAATCTGATAAATTTTAATAGTTACACATAATGTCGATATGTCTTGTTGTATTTTGCTTATTATTCGTAATTGTAAATACAATGTGACGGAAAATATTTACTTTCGTTTAAGCTAATAATTTATACGTGAACACTCAAAAACGTCGTTTTTTGCTAGCATTACAAAGTGGAAAAATCTGTTTTTTATTTTAGACGTCTTTATAATGTATTCAAGTTTTTCAGTTGTAATGGCTAGTATGTCACTTAATTGTTATTGGATTTTCGATTTTCTTACTTTCAAAGTGAGTCGTTATTTCACCTTTTTTCAAAGTTAAACCAAAAAAGCGGTCGATAAATTGGATACGGATTTGTTTTGAACGATTTGCAAAGACTGATGTGTAGGTATAACTAATTTTTGATTTATGAGAAAAATTAATTTAAAACGTGCAAAACGAGTAGGTATTCAAATTTTAAGCAAATGAAAAACTGCGAAAATGATTGCTTAGATCTAATTTTCAATATTAACTATTTAATTGACGTTACTAAAAAAATAAAAACAAAACAAATCAATAAAAAGACTTATCCAGGCTTCATTTAATATTACTTGATTAAACGTAAAAATTAAATTTACCAAATTATAAGCAAAGCAGAAGTTATTATTTGGTTGACGGTAATGGTTTCGTTATCGTGTAATTTTAATTTCAAATATAATATTTATACGTGAAATTAAATGTGAAATTTTATAAAACCTTAAGTTACGCCTTCATGGATAATTATTGAAAATTGTTTAGTATTTTATTCGTTTTCGTGGAAATTCATAATATTGATTATATAATTTCATTATTTTTCGAATAATATTTAAAATTGTTGTAAAGTTACGCGAACGTTTTACCCACACATTCATGGTAATAATATAATATAGTATATATTATTTTAAGCGAGGCATATTTTGGCTCAAAAATTATTAAAATTCTGTAATTTCCATTCGTTTTCACTCGACTGCTCCACAAAGGTATACATAATACCACTTTAAATTCAGCGTATTGTTTCGGAAATTAAAAAAAGCGACAAAAAATAACACCAAACCACTGCGTGTCCGGAATGATCGCTACCCAATAAAGGTATTCCAAAAAGGCAACATAAATCAATGAAAATGCAATTCATGAAAACATGATACAATGATATTGATGTCAATTTTCCTGTGGAGCGAAAAAACAATGGGCTCATTGTGATTGAAAAAATCGATGTTTTTATTAGCACACGGCGATTTGGTTGTCATAACTAAGTTTATTAATAATAGCATTTTTTTGCTTTTAAATGTCCAACATTGAGATCATTTGTATTGCAATATATAAATTAAGTGTTCAAAACTATAATATACAATCTGTTAATCCAGTTTTAGTCCAAGTCTCAAATATTTAGATTAAGATTTACCTTCTCAATGTTATCCTGATGTCATTTATTTTACCGCCGATCCAGACGACCCCAGTCTGGCCTTTTAATTCTACTTCATCTCTAGGGTACCGTTGTGAAGATTAATTCATTTAATTTTTGTTTTCTCAAGTAGTTGTCAAAAATCAAAGTTTTAGAGAAACATATTCAGCCGATTCATGTTGAATCATATAACCTGTATGTTAAAATATCAAAAGAAAAGTGTTTCAAAAGTACAATATTTTTTATACCAAACGTGAAGTAGTAAAAGTCTAGCCAGCGAACTCTTGGCTTGATTATACCCCTACTACTGAAGAATTTAAAAAAATTACAATTTGTAACCTTTAATTGTATGGAATTAATTATCAACGAATCATAAAATAAAATAATTATATTCAAATTTATTCATTTAAGACATCGACTGAGGGTGGTTGATGGAATTTCAATATCAAATTTGGATTATTGAGATTTTGTACACTTCCATGTATTTTGTCACTAACGACCCGGGTTTCGCCTTTCGGCATCTTCAGGCATTCGAGCACACGAATGGACTCGAACTGAGAGTCTCTCAAAATACATGGAAGTGTACAAAATCTCAATAATCCAAATTTAAAATTTATTCACTTTAAAAACGTTACCTTAATCTTATCAAATGAGTATATAATAATTTATAATTTTTTTCTTCTTTAGTTAAAGATAATTATATGAGACTATAATTTTGATTGTCACGAATTCCTTGGAAATTTTTGTGTCTCGTGTCCCGGGACACCTTGATGTCGAGATTTCAGTATCTCTATTCCATACATTACTGTAACCATTTTCATACAGATATAACTAAAGTATAAATATGTCTTCACGGTGTACCTACGCTTTACGTTCGATTATGCAATGATGTTATACCAAATGACTAGATAAAATAATTTACATTTTTTTATAAATCACGTTTGAAACTACCTAACTTAAAAATTTTGGCAAACGTCGCTGTTCTACATTAAAATCGTTATATAGCTTTACTATAAAATATGAAATAATGTAATGAAAAAGCTTTAACAGAGGTAGGTATATTTTTCATTTAGTATTTGCCCTTTTCTTGACATTTCCCAAGTATAGTTTTTCTGACAAGTTGCTCTATCATCTGTCAGCCCAACAACTCTTCTCGACTCTATTACAAGGGAAACAATGTTCTTTCAGAAAAAGAAATAAAAAAATAATTCTTAAGAAAAGCGACGGTTGTTACTAGTTTATTTTGTAATGGAGAACATACATATTTGTTTTTAATTAATCAATTAGTTACTAGGCAACATAAAAAACTATTTAATTTATTGAAGTAGAAATGATGACAATGTAAGGAACTGTGAATAAAAGAAGCATTTTTTACTACTGTTTCTTATTGATAAACTCGGCTCTGTACTCGAGTATTCTACGCTCTTGAGCCATAGGTCTTAATGTGTTACGGCATCCATGAGCTCGAGTACCAGTTCGGACACTTATATCAATCACAGATATCAATTTTTCAAACGAGATGATCTATTAAGACTTCATATGCTACAAATAGTGAGTGGACATTATTTTTTGAGACAGTTAATGAATATTGCTATTAAGTGATCAAGCATTGAACTGTTAAGTTTAATCTTAAGGTTTAAATCCTTTTTATGAGGCAATTTCAAAGATTTTGTTTATATATTTATTTATAATGAAGAAAACTTATTTTTTAT
Source organism: Himalopsyche phryganea (assembly GCA_022494535.1). NCBI lineage: Eukaryota > Metazoa > Arthropoda > Insecta > Trichoptera > Rhyacophilidae > Himalopsyche > Himalopsyche phryganea. The sequence continues at coordinate 557,141 of JAGVSL010000046.1, forward strand.
TTATTTGTTTGTAAAAAAAAAATTCAATACATGGCATTACGGCTGACGCCAATGTACCATGCATTTATACAGTACATATAATAACAATAATAACTATAAAAGCATTTTTAAAAAAATGTAGCTTGTAAGATTTAAATAATCGTTATCAATGTGTACGATTTGAAGTTTAATAATAATTTCAACTAATTTTTCTATTTGCATGCAGGTTTGTGTTGACGGAAAAAGCACAGCTTATGTCAAATGTAGGTGCTTCGTGTATTAATAGTTAGTTTTTGTTAAACTTATCCCATTTCATTTTTATAGCGATCCATATCCCAAATAAACAAGTCCATGCCGTAAAAATAATCCATAAAAAATGTTGCAAAATTTATTCTCCGAATTCTCGAAGTATTCTAACAGGTGCGACCCCTCTGGAGAGATTCAGCAAAAATTTAACGGTCTTTTCGTCGTCGTCAGTACTGCAAGCGGGTAAGCCTTTCACGAAGCCGCTAATAAACAGGACGTCCATGTGGATTAACTTTATTCCTGTTTGTTAAGGCGCCGGAACCAAGAATCTCTACGCTTTTGCCTTGCTGATTCGACAAAGTGAAGCTTAAAGTTAGTACAAAGCCGCAGCTCATTCTAAGCGAAGAAGGGTGGTAAACTTACTTGCCGAGTATAAACGATCCTTAAGTGGCAACAGTTTGCTCCTTGGATACAATAATTTTTATGGTTATGTATGCTTTTCCACATACGTTTCAACACTAGTAATATAAGAAACAGACATTGTTTATTATTTAAATTAATTTTGAAACGATTTCTCCTTAACAGCTTGAAGCCTAAGACACCCGCTGCTATATAATGCTTTAATACTATAATAATATAAAAAAAACATATGAACTTCTCATGGATAATTATTTCAACTCACACCATCATCTTTGAATTGTTTTCAATGATGATGGTGCTATTATTTCGTAACTATGAATTAAACTTAGCTCAGATAGTTTAAATGTCCAATAACCAGTGATATAACAAAGTTATAAATTTAAATTTTATACCAAAAATGAATTTCCACAAATTTACCACCGGGTTCATCGAAAATAATTTGAATATCTTTATTTTTTAAGTTGCCTCAATCCAAGACAGCTATTTGAAACCATTTTTGAGGTGACGTAAAACACGGAATATAAATATTATTGAAATTTTGCAAATCTGATGGTACAGCGATATCAAAATACTATTGCAAAAGAATGTGATAAGAATGAATTGCAATTAAATAAAAAAATGTTATAACTGAAAACGTTGGAAGTGAAAATAAACGAATACAAAAGTGTGTTTTCAAAGTCAGTACAATTAAAATTGTGTAAATTATTAGAATTTCTGCTTAGAAAATGTCTTGTAGAAACCCCTTTAATAATTGCAATATTTTTTCATTCATATACCATGCCAAAGAAATAAATCAAAAATTTCATTGAATACTGTTTTTATGTGCATATATAATATATCTCATTACAATTGAAAAGTGGTATTTAACTTTTGGTAAATGTTTAAAATATTTATTAAAGTTGGATTGTTGATAAATCATATACACTTTCGTATTACACGGTTTTATACGACACTGTTTTGATATAACATGTTTGATGAATTGTGACATATTTTTATACAAACGCTTTATAAAACACGGTTTCAACATTTTTTTTATTATAGAAAATGATCATTTGAAGTTTAAAAGACAGTTACGATAGATCTTGCCCCCTTATCACGAATATGTATAGATTTTGACGCTAAAAGCAAACAATAGCTTATTACAGAATTTTTAAAGTCTAAATCCAAAAATACTCCAAAGTCCTCCGATAATGAAAACTCACAAACGATCTCGAAAAAGACTCGAACATATATGGTATTGTAAGTGATAACTATGATGAATGAATGATCTATTGTTATATGCTATTAAAGTTTTTTTCAATAAATACGTATTGACATTGGTATAGTTTTTCGATTGTTTATTAAAAAAAGGATATTAACAAACTTTGATATTTTTTTTGGAACGCATACCCTAATTTTGTATGATTTTCATACCTGGTATAACACGGATTTGTATTATACGACGTTTTTGTGGAACCAAATACCCAGGTGTAGTAAAAAATACGGGTTTGCCTTAAATTCAAAATATCTTGATACATTCATGACAGAGATATTAAAACCATGGGTTCATTATATTATATTTTGAAATTTCAATTGAATAATTTAAGACATCGACTGAGGGTACTTGGTCTAATTTCAATATAAAATTTGAATTATTGAGATTTTGTACATTTCCATGTATTTTGTAACTAACGACCCGGGTTTCGCATTTCGTCATCATCAGGTATTCGAGCTACGAGTGGACTTAAACTCAAACAGAAAGTTTATAACGATTATATACAAAATAAAACAGGACAAATCTTATCGCTGTGTCTAAGAAATTAACATCTGGACTAGTGATTTGTATATAATCGTTATAATCTGTTAGTTTGAGTCCACTCGTGTGTTAGAACACCTGAAGATGCCTAAAGGCGAAACCCGGGTCGTTAGTGACAAAATACATGGAAATGTACAAAATCTCTAATTCAAATTTAAATTGAAATAGAAATAAACTGAACAAAAACATTTCATATAATAAAAATTAGGGTTACACATTCTTACACGAAATGATCAAAATTTTAAATATAATATAAGTGAAACAGTTCTCTTATTTTTTATAAATGATTTAACCGGAAGCATTTGTCAATTATAAATGAAGTAAAAAAGCCGTGCAATAGAAATACTATGATAACTCCATAAAAATAAATTAGTGAATACTTATAAAAACGTGGTATAATGTCTGCAGTTAAAATTACTTCATTGTTTAATGACGAATTTAAACTTAAAACGACAAAACCATGCCTTTTACGATACTTCAGAGGGTTCTTATTAAAAAATCATTTAAAAGAGTATCGCTCTCATCACGTCGTTGTGTTCATCTGGAGCGCACTTGAAGGGTACTTGTGAAGTTAATTATAATTTTAATTTAAAGTTTTCTACTGCGAAGCTTGCTTTCCGCAACGACAGGGAGAATTTTCCTTAAAATGCTCTTCATTTATCTGCTGCTACTGGCTGATGACTAAACGTTTTGCTGCCTTGCGTTGTCATAGCACTTCAACCTTTTTATGGCTTCTAAAGTTTATTATTCATTTGACGGGCTATAAATGTTTTAGGAACTTTGTGAAAATAAAATAAATATTTAAATTTTAAAAGTAAGCCACCCCTGCCACAGCATTATATGACAATATTTTATTTGAAATACAAAGTTTTCATACTTACAAATACGTAAACGAAATCGACTGTTGTATTGTAGTTTTACTTTTCAGCACATGCAAAGTTATTTTTACTACAAAATACATCGTGAAAATTGTCTTCAGTGTATAAGATATTAAATGCTTACTCCTTAAAACAAAAATTTGTATGATACGTATTTTTTTCTCTCTAAACTTTTGATTGTAAAAACCTTTTGGATCTATCCATAGTGAAATTAAACATACAATTATTAACAAGTGCTTCATTCATATTTCAATATTTTTCACAAATAATAACTGTATTATTAGATTTATCTATATCTATAATAAGAGGTATTATTTACAAAAATATTATTTCTTTTAAGAGAAGAGAAATACTGTTAAAAGTGAAATCTTTTAAACTGGAGTACTATTCAAAAAAAAAAAAATCATAAATAATTCTCTGATATATTGATAATTTAAAAAAGGACCGTGAATCGTAAGCCTGTAGCCCTTTGCCAATATTTTGGAAAGAAAGTAAAAATAGAGATGGTTAAGGCACTAGCTTGTCTAGACAAGGATGAGAAAAATGTTTTTTTTTTCTTGATTGTTATTTTATTTGGACAATGTATTTGCAATGGTTTTTAACCAAAAGATAATTTATGACATTGAATTATCAATAAGACTCAAGAGAAATTAATAAGTGTTATGAGTAGTTAACTACAGTACGATATATGTAAAATACATGATTAGATAACAAAGGGTTCAGTTTTCAGTAAAGCTGACGTAGCCATGACTCGCGCTCAGCGTAAGTAAGGCAGATTTAGTGTTGTTATATTTACGACGCATTACGTTCTCTTTACACGATACCTTCTTCTTCCGGCGCTCGTACATCACTTTCTCCGGCAACAAACATGTGGACTTTCATATAAGCTAAGCGATGTAATATCCGGGGTCCTTGCGCCAGCCTACGTAACCCATCTCGTTATAAGTTTAAGTTACGTCCGACAATAGAGATAATGTTATGTGTAGGGCGCACCCTGGCAATAACAATTATTTTGTGTTGAAGTGTTAATGTTATTGCGCGGACCCGGAAGCCTGGACATTATTCCGGCATGGAGTGGGAGATTCAAAACAAAATGGAATTCCCGCGAAGGCTTCGCGCAGTTGGCCCACATTTCCGACCGTATCGTGTAATGAAACATCATGCCTCTCTCATATATTTTTAAAGCTGTTTTCCAGCCAGGGCAATAACCGCAGATTTGCAATTATTATGGGCTGGTAAACAAAGCATCATTTATGAGTGTTGATTATTTTCATCCGGCGCATGATAGCGTTGCAATATTTTTCGTTTTATTTCTAGAACGACCGGGTTTTCAACTTTTTTTATTTTGTATGAAGTATTTTCCACTATCAATTTTCATGAACTTCTAATTTGATGGTACCAACGTGGATATGTGAAGTAGTTAATCATGTTTTTCTCATAAAATAGTTTTACATATATTATTCACAAAGATGAATAGGAAACAACCATCTACAAGTTTGATCCAATTCTATGAAATAATATAAAAATTTCAACTGATTTTTACGTTAATTCGAAAAAGCTCCGTTAATATATACACAAAAAGTATTCATAAGTGACAATCATTCAGTTGATAATGCTCATGATGAGCTAAACCGGTCCTGATCATTATAAATATGTGGAAGTAGTACAAATGAATTGTGTTTTATTTTGCAAAATAAATCAAATACTGTATAACTTATGTTATCTTATGTAAAAAGGTAGCTACATCTATGTCTCAAATCCTAGTTATATCGTAGAATGGGGTGTAACTAATAAAGATTCCGAATACATCTTTCTCGTAATATAAAGTAACTGTATTGAATGAAGCCCTAAAAGAACTGTATATCGTAATGTTTGCTGAATATATTCTAAGCAAATACGAATTAAATGAATTGTTAGAATAAAAAAATATTCTATTTTATCTGGGAGACGACAATGCAAACAAATCTGCTAACCTAATACACCCAGTAGATGCTCGTTCACTTTAACAATCCCATGAAACATTGCCGATATAAAAGAAATGCAATAAGGTCTCTGACATTTATACAGTTGACGCGTGACATATTAATCTAGAGAATTCGGATAAAAAACACTGCGAAATTCTTTGTGCGTATGCAAAAAAAGAGTAGCAAAAAGGAAACACGTCCGACAGACCAAATCTTATTATTCTATCAAGGGATTATGAAAAGAAATTCTCTTGTCGTGTTTTCTCTCTGTTAATAATCCTTGTACTCGCATGAGGAAGTATCTTGAAGAATAGGGAGATTCCTAATTACGATTGTGTCAAGCTCGACAGGTGAAGTTGGGGAGCGCGAACTTAAATTCGCTGTTGGCGGGACGGGCGCGGCGCGGTTAAAATAATTAAAATTGCACCTGGTCTAATCTTCTAATTGGTAACAGTGATTGAAGGTTGAACAAAATAAAAGCCAACGGAAAAGTTTTTTTAAATACCAAAATAATTATCAGTTTAACTAGATTACAAAGTATTTATAAACTTGCCATTTTACCGAAGAGTATAATAGAATATTAAGTTAAATACATATTAATAAAAAAATGTACAATGATCGTGACCGGCATTGCCCAACGAGAAAAACTAACTTCTGTTCGTCATATTATATAATATAATTATGCAAGAATAAAATATTTATACACTATAAATATTTTTTTTATTTTTATAAAATTATATATGTTATATATTTCCACTAGGCATTAGTAATTAAACGGTTTTGTATTTATCATATTATACTAAAAAGATCACGTTTCACTTTTTAATTCATATGGTTTGAAGTATGGAAACTTTAAGTGAATATAATAAAATAAATTATTATTCATAATATATCATTTATGCAATAAAGTAATGGAAATACAATGGCATGTTAATTTATTAAAATGGTACACATTATTTAGGCCTCTGATTTATTTGTCGAGTACCAGTTTGGTTTATGGAATATTTATTAAATATTTCATAAGCCATTCATTGATTGTATCGTATTTATGTATTTGCTACCATGAGCTTAACATATTATAGTTTTTAAATCTGAATGTATGTCGAATTTATGTTTATAATTATTTTAAATACAAAACATTTCAATTAAATTTGACTTGACTGGAAAAAATAATAACTTTGACACAAAATATTATATTCGTATTACTATCAACGACTCATATTTATATCATACAAACAAAGATATTCTATATTTTTTAATATAGGTATAAATTAAACGGTTTCAAATGAAGAAGCATGGTGGCTGATGCTATATTTCATGTGATCGATAAGCAAACAGATAAAATAAACACGAAAGCGTAAAATCAATAAATACTTGAGAAATACACAAAAATACAAAGCAGTTGTTAAAAAATCGCTCGTAAATAAAAACATCACACGTCTTTATAGCCATTTCTTGCATCTGTATTTCGCACATTTCCGAAAGTACAAAAGCGCTGCACACTTTTTCTCCACTCGCTAAATCTACTGCTTTCGATGGAAGTGGGATTTTTTCTACCCCAAAGCTCACCCCATCGTTTTGGGCCGACGTCCCTCCATAAGGCTTCAGGCGACGCCAACTTGCCACTTAGTAATGCTCGCTGTTCACAAGTGAAAAAAGCCTATTTGTAAAAATCACAATTTAATAGCTACATAAACTTCTTGTTTATTAACTTCAACAGTTGAATTCGAGTTGGTATTATATTTGTCAAAGAAAAACAGTTTTCCATTCTAAGCGTTGGAAAATATTTATTTGGCACCACCATTTCATAATGCTATTGATACAACAGACTTAAACTTTTTTTATACAATATAATTTTTATTTCATTTCACTTGCGGAATTCAGCACAGAGCCAAATTCTGTTATATTATAAAATAATAATTTTTTTACTTACTGAAATTTTTTAAACATAACATTATTTTTCATGAATAAATTTGTTTCAAAATTTTAATTTGGCGCTTCATACTTTTGGTTTGAAGGTACAAGTAATTCACGTATCGGAATAAAATTACAATGTTAATATAGTCATCGCTGTCAATAATAGTCAAAACATTTAAAAAAATATGAACATAATAATATAACGTTGTTTCCATTACAAAATTGTATATCTGCAGGATCAAAAGTTTTCTGCAGACTATAAAAGCCGTTTAAAAACAACTGTATCCAATTAAAACAAAAATTAAAAACACATAATAAATATTAAATATTATTAAGCTATTCTAATTATACGATTTTTATAATTTTAATTCGATGAAATTATTTTTTAAAGTATTTTAATGCTCTCAAATAACAGATATACAATTTTGCAATGGAAACGACCATAATCTTTTATGCTGGATACTTTATTCATGATAATATGTTTTCAATTTAAAATGAATAGGTAAGTTTGTTTCATAAGTCGTTATGATTTTTCAAATAAATCTTAATGTATTGATTGAATTGGCATTTACTTGGTAGAACTCTATTATCAACTAAATTATATACAAATTTTGTAGAACTAAATACTTTGTTATTTTATCCAATTAAATCTTAATGTATCTTTGATTTCTCAAGATTTCACCAATATCTAAACCATTTTGGTAACGAAAAAATATTGCACGATACTAGTAAACAATGTTGTTTGCATTTACATAGTTTTTTCAAACAAAATATATTACAAAAATGAATCATAATAATATCAAATAAATCATACTGCATGATGGTTCTCTCATTTTTTTTTATTTGTGGTAGAAGGCAGTCTTATTATGGTCCGCCAAAGAGCGCAACAAGCAATAGGTAATTGCTTCCAGTGTCTGCACGCAGAGATGCTAGCAGAAGAGAACAGCCTGGTAATTTTATAAAACTGAAAAATCAAATATTTCGAGCTTAAAACACAAGTCAATGAAATTTTGGAAGACGAAAATAGTGAGTTCAGACTAAGATTCGAATTACCATGAAATATAGTATCAAATTGATACACCACCTGGTCGATGGTACGAACAAACTATAGGAACAAGCTGTATAGAAATATTGATGGGAATATTGTCTAAAATAATTTAGTAAAGTAAAATATTTAAGATATTTTTTGTATAAACACGCCAATTCAGAGATGTTCATTCCATTATAAGAAAATACATTTGTATCATTTTAAAAAATAAAACACAATTCATTTGTACTACTTCCACATATTTATAATGATCAGGACCGGTTTCGCTCATCACGAGCATGAGCATTATCAACTGATGCGCGTGATGAGCGAAACCGGTCCTGATCATTATAAATATGTGGAAGTAGTACAAATGAACTGTGTTTTATTTTTTTAAATAAAATGTCTTTTCACCAAGAATTGACAGTTAACACCTTAAAAGACATTCGTATCAATTATAATTATAAGATTGAAATCAGTTTGCAGCGAAAGTGAAAGAGGTTTATTAAATTAATGAATTGATTTTTGTCACTTTCTCTTCTATATTAAACTTTCTTATGATATTTTTTTTTGACTGCAGGATGGGGGACATTATTGACATGAAATTATTTGAAAAGACATTGGGTAGGGATTGCCAGCATTTATTCTTGGATTTAACCCATTTACAGGTTGCATTATGCAGTATTTCGGAATGTTGTGTTGTTATATTGTTTTTTTTAGAGTTGGACATTTGAATTATTTTGGCATTATTGTATTTTTCATTTATTTTACAATTACCACCAACGATTATTTTGCATCATATAATATATTACATTTTGTTCTAAAATCACGCATTATGTAGTATATGTGTATTTTTTTCGTCCTAATAAAAACGGACTTAACGATTTTTTTCCACACACAATTTATCGCGTAAACAAATTTTTGAAAAAGGATCAATCGAGAACGATTTAATGATAACAAATCAAAAGTAACCTAACTGAAAACTTCTGCTTAAAATGTGTTGTTTATACATTTATACGTGTATTCATATAAATTTGCAATTTCAATAATGCTGAGGTCAACTTTGAAAGACTAAGTTGTCAGAAGAAGATTGTTCAGTTAAAGGAAAAAGTTTCCCAACAGAGTTATTAACTTAAATTGTTTTTCTTTTTTACATTTTCATGTATTTCGTCACTAACGACTCGGGTTACGTAGTTCAACATCTTCAGGCATTAAGACGAACAGTAAGTAAATAGTTTACATCGTTTGTATGTAAGATAGATAAAGAAAACTACTTATCGCTGAGTCTAGGATTTTCATTGATATTTGAATACATTTTAATACTGATTTGTTTATGTGAATATTTTCCCATTTAAGGTTAAAAGTCATTTTTATCAAATCAGTATTAAAATTAATTCAAATATCAATGTACTTCCTAAATCTAACGATAAAATTTTTCTTAATTTTTCTGGAATATATAAAAACGATATAAACAATTTACTAACTGTCAGTTGGAGTTCATTCCTGTACTCGAATTCCTAAAGATGCCGGAAGGCAAAATCTCTGTCGTTATTGACGAACTACATGGAAATGTACAAAATTTTAACAATTCAAGTTTGATATTGAATTTCCATCAAGCACCCTTATTCGATATCTTAAATGATAAAGTTATTAACGTTGCAATTAGTAGCAAACTTTGAACTACAATCTACTAAAAATAATGAAAAGCAAATACTATCAAATCCAGTAGGTTCATGGGTCGTGCTATGCCCTATAATCAATAATTTTCAGTGAATTTTATTAGTTTGAGAACAAACTAATAAAATCTATGAAAAATTTGCACTACTGCTAAATGTACTTATCTCTTCAGAATCTTAGCTAAAAATAGTTAAAAGTTTCGCGTTAATTCTCTTGGTCACAAAGCCTACGATAAATTTGTATATTTTAACGGTAAAAATGGACGATTTGATGAAAGTGTTGCTAAATTTTCAATTAATTTATTCGATCATTAAGTTCAACTATTACGCTATGATTTTTGTCTGGTGAAAACCGAATCGTTTACTTACTGTTACCTTAATCACGCGGCCAAAAATATTTTGGGTAATGCTTAAAAGATACAATAATTTTGATGTACATAATATGCGTGTGTTTCTTGGTCTGTTGAAAAACTTATGTTTATTTTGTATCTTCTGTTGCTAGCTCAGATTTTTGTGTCTGCCGAAACGCCGTTGAAGTCAGCCGCTAGATGGCGACACGAATATTTTTCCACTTGCTCCACAAAAGCACTTGCATAAAACGTAATATCATCAAGTAAATAATGGCTCTCTCGCAACGGCTTGTAACGAGGAGATGTTTTAATTAGTTTTATTTGTGCTCTCTTATTCCATTTTTTATTATTATTTTATTTTTCTCACCCCTCACTTAGTGTCGTCAGCATTTGCGTTCATGATTACCAAGTTAAATATTGAAGTAAAGCAGAAATTGTTATGTAAGCAGCTGTTTGACAACAAAAAACGCAAGAAAACAGATGATTTGCTATTAACCTTAAATATAGAAATGTTTATTTTTATCTCATAAAAATTATTAAAATTACTGCTCCGCATTCAATAATATTATATGAAATATATTTAATTAAAAGGCATTTTATAATGGAATATTTTAATAAAAGTTATTAGACTAGAAATGGTTGTTTTTCATTTGCAAATAATTGTGTTTCGTATAAAGATAAGATAAGAGGAAGGGGGTTAGGAAAGGATGAGTAGGTAACTAAACGCTCTTGCAACACCTCATTTATTGATATTTATATTCGTAGATGAGTCTTCAAATTCACTAATCTCTATGTTGTTCACATTGAATTCCAATTAAATTTCTATTTGTCAAACTGAAATGATTATTGACTATCGTTAAAAATGTATTTTTTTTTGCTGTAGAAAATTGTGTTTAAAGTAAGTTTTCTATTGAAAGTTTTAATGATGAAATTTGTCTGAGTTCGGCCAGTACTCAGACGGGATGGTAATTTGCACGACATTAAACGCGGTCCTACTTCCTCAGACAAACGCTTCAGAATATATCCCTGAGGGCTCTGTACGTTCATTCATAACCATAAAGGATACGTGAAACTATCATAACCAGGTCTCATAAACAGCAATCATTGAGTAACTCTCTTGGGTTATAAACCATACTTGGCTGGCTTGCAAGTAAGTAACTTGGCTCTGCGGCATCTCGCAAAGATTGCAAAACTAACTATCGTAACAGCCGTTACTCACACACATTGTCAACACGCTTTTGAATTTCATCGCATTGATTGCTATTAGCTTTCCATTACGAATTACTTCGGAGGAGATAGTAGTAGAAATTTTGGTTAATTTGACTGTCAATTATTGGTGGAAAGGTATTATATTCATCAAAATAAAACACACTATTTTTCACTAGTTCCAAACTTTTTTATATCTATGATAAATAATATGATTACCGTTTTCAACTGATACCCATAGGTTTGTTGATAATACTTGAGTTGTAAAAAACCGATAACTACCTATACAAAAGTAAAATTTTATTTTTACGAGATTTTACTTAGAATTTTTTACTCGAGATTTTATTTAGAAGATGTCGGGTTCGTGGTGCAGTGGGCAACATCGTTAGCTTCGGTTACGGATGTCTCGGGTTCAAATTCCATTACAGACAGTATTCATAAATTGATTTCTATCTGTAGGCATGGATTGTGATGTATAGAATTCCCTCCTACCCATCTAATACTAAAAATGGGGTGAAGTGAGAGCGATTATCTAACCACTAGTTCTGTCCTAGACTTTTTTTATCCATACTCTCTTTGAAAAAGAATGTATGAGCATCAAGCAATTCTCGTAGAACTTCTGTTGAGGAAACTCCATTAGCAGTTCATATGATCCATTTTGGGAGCAGATCTGGTAGAGAAAATAAAAAAAAACATGATTGTCTTTTCTTCTTCGTGTAAATAAAATGGGATTACGGATCGACAGGAATTCAATCATAATTAAATATAACGATCACATTGGTATAATAAAGCTTGGTTTATATATTTTTATGCACGAATAAAACGATCCATGCTCAAATAAAAAAGTCCCTATTGTAATTTTTGTAGGACACCATATATATATATATATTGTCGGCCTCTGTGGTCTAGTGGTAAGTGTTTGCCCTAGCGATCAGGTAGGTCCTGGTTCAATTCCCAGCAAGGTCAATATCAAATTTAGATTTTTTCAATTTAAATTTTGTGATCTTTGACATGAATGAGTTTAAAAAAATTCTCATCGAGTTTATCTCGTATGATTTACTAATTTTCAAAATATTTGGCGCATTGGCTGTCAGCTGTAATGCCAGATTTTTTTTTTAAATATTTAAATTATTGAAATCACACTTCGCACTTATCGTTCTTTTGTATATATGCTGGGGTACAAAACAGCCCTAGCAGTCTGGTAGACTAGGTGGTCTGCATCCACCAAAGGGCGCCAAACATATCTATTCATCCCGGACATAACCTGGAGACACGAGTTAAAGTGTCTATCACCTGGATACTAGGCTTGCCAGTTTATAATTAGCTATGGCAAGTTTGACGGTAAACTGTTTTGGGCTGGGAAAGTTGGTTGAAAGGCCGGATTGCACTTGTGGACACAACCATCATGACGCTAATCACGTTCTGTGGGACTGGCCCGAGATGAATTCCGAACGAGCAGAGCTGTTTGGTGTGGTCCGTCCTCATACGGGCCCAATAGGCCACGCTGACCTGATATCAAATCTCAACCAAGGCCAACTTTGAGGCATTCGATAAATTTGTAACATCTGACACACCCTGGTTTTTGTTAAGTATAAGTGTCATTAGTGTCCCGAACTGAAATCACCCAGCGGTAACAGCAATAAGTCGCAGAATCGGTCCAAAACTTGTTACCATGCCGTTCAATAGCCGCCGGGTACGGCCGCTGGAGAGTCCATTTTTACGGAAAGGGGTAGCTCCGACGGTGCAGGGAGTTTTTTTAATTGTATTTGTAGACAGTCGATTACGATCTGCCGAGCGGGACGAGCTGTCCTCTCGTGGCGGAGGTGACGTGACGATGTGAATTGTTTGTTTTTTTTTTGATTTGCATTGGACTTAATTTAAAATCGTTGTGTCATTTGTATTATAACTTAAAGTAAATTCAGTTGCTAAGTAAATGTAAATGTAAAATCAATTTTATGTGTTAGGATTTTTATATTTTGTGTAATGTAAACCACTGCATCTTGGATGGAAATAAATAAGTTTTGAACCGGATTTGAAATGGTGTTTGTCTGAGATCACAGCCCTTCCAGGACTCTGGATAAACAGCCGCTCGCCTCTCTTCGATCCGGGGGTCTTCTCGCATCATATGGAGAGCGGGATATTGTCGATTTCTCTTTAGATTCAACGCGGAGTAGATTAAACTCTAGTGCTACGGCGGATTGTCAGTATACGGATACAGAAGATACTTAATATCGCTTAAACTAAGTGGCTGACCAAGTCACATTTTGTTTATTTTTCTTTCTATCTTTTCTTTTATTAAGCACAATAGTGCGTGGTTAAAACATTGATCCAGTGCTGCTCTGCATCGGGCCAAGAATTTGTGGCGTAAATACGTTTTTTCTTGATTGTTATTGCGTTATATCAGATGCTCATGTTTTCATTAAAAAAACATGAGGTCTACTACTTACTTATCAGTTTTTAAGATACTTTTTTTCAAGCGATCTGAAAATTTTAATTTATAGCACGATTTATTAAATACAACCTCATTGAATGATAAAATGAGAAATAATGGTAAGTAAGTAAGTTATAATATTCAATGATATAAAACACGAAAAGCTTTTTTTTAAATTGTATCCTTATTTCGAAAAAGAACGTGCCATATAAAATTACCGTCAAAAATAATGAGGTATTAAAAAAACGTTTACGCATCATTTTTCAGCGCCGCTGTCCACGTAAAAGTAAACGCTTTTCTCAGTCGTGTCGGAGCACTTGCTATTTGTCAGCATATGAGAGGAAGTAATTATCTTTGAAATGTATTATGTCAGGTCATTTGCTAAGAGAACAACTTTTGCCCGTGATGGCACTGCAGGATGTAGTTATGTAAGAATATGTTAGCAATGCACAATAATAACAAACCCGTTCAGTGCATGCATTCATTGTTTTACTTTTCTAATTAAAAAATCCAAACACTCTAGTAATGTAATGAATAACTTTCAAAGACTATCACGCTTGACGGTAATTTTTAAAATACTGTCTACTCATAATTGCATTTGTTTTTTACATCATAATAATGATTATATTTTAATACTTTTAAAAAGTGTTCAATGAGTTTTTCAATAGATTGCGCAGGTAACACTTATTTATAAATATTAATTAAATATATTTTTTTACGTTATGACTAAAAAAACGTTTTGCATTTAATTTTATAATATTGTCATTTTAAAATTCTGAATAAAAATGCTAAAGCATATTGGAAAAGAATTGAAAATAATTCAAATGCAGAAATGAAACATATTATTCGAAAAAACACGTTTTAACGTTTTACGATATTGTCTTTGCATGGATATCTTATATATAATAGCCCAGATAACCCTGTAGACGTTTTGGTGCTAGGCCAGAGTTAACGCTCGACGGCGGGGTGGGAGCGGCGTTGACTGTGGCCGAACACTTATTATTATAACATATCACATGTAGGTATGAAATTTTCTCATGATCTAAAAGTCGCGGTTCACGGTGTATAATATAAAATGAAATGTTTTGCAATGGACACACAGTTCCGACGTACTAAATACTTTAGATATTCAGTAATTCAATTTCATCATCATCTGTGACGGGTACGGTATACTAGTTATTGTTAAGTAATTATGTTAGTTTTGTTGACTGTGTTTATTGCTTGTCAACTCTATGACAGAAGTATTCAAATCATTAAAAAATATGTTTAAAAAAAGATTATAGATTATTGACACACATATCGCACACTTAAACCATGCGCGACGACGACGTTTTACTTGATAATGTATTTGAACTTGTATCTGTAAAATTTGGATATAGACGTATCGATAAGCATGTATAAAGAAAAGTGATTGAAAGTCTGACTGTAATGTTTTGATCTAGTAGAATGTGTGAGATCAAACATCAAGCAAAAAAATGACCTTGTCGACGAATAAAAATTATGTCATTAAAGTTTCTTTTGCTTTATCTTACTTTGTGATCGTGGCTTAAGGACGTAGAATCACAACCTGAATTGTAAATTACAATGTGTTTTATTTCTCCTGCAGTGGAGACATAAAATATAACAAATAGCACGATTAAAAAATGTGAGTGTACAAATGCGTTCTATGTAGTAGTATTTTTAAGAATGGAAAAGAAATAGGGTGACTGCTATAGTAATTGTACGGCGATAGTTATTGGACACTTTAACTTTAAACGTCCACAATAAGAGTAGCTAAGCATTCTTGTTGGTGTTAAGGAAACACATATAACTAGTCTTTCTATCTCTATGTAACTGTAGCTTTAATTATCCACTACTAAATGACAATACTGAGAAAACCTCATTTGTATGTGATGTCATGTCAAAATCGTGGAAAAACGTGTTTGTGTTAGCAGACCCCTTAAGAAACAGTGATATTTTAGTGACATTTACTTTATTAAAGTTTCGTTAATCTCGTAACGAAACCTCTCAGGAAAGCGTGAGAGACTACAAGCAGTCAATATACATTGAGATTTAAATTATGTTACAACAACAAACCTAAAAAGTAAATGTGTTAAATTACAATGTTTTTCTATATTTTTCAGTCTAATACAAATATTTAAAAAATACTTTTGTTTTTATTACTGTTGTGTTCATTTCCTTGGAGCTCATAAAATTCCTCGTCTCTACATATCTTACATGTTTTCTTAATACTTATTTTTTTGACTTTACACACTGTTAAAAGAAAGTACTTTCTTAAGTGTCCAATTACTATAGCAGTCACCCGAATAATTAATGATAAATGTAAAATTTTCGAAAGCTATGCGTGAAAAGAACACGAATCTTTCGGATAAGAACCTTGTGAGACTGGTTTGACTTTGATACTCTAGATATGTTCCAGGCAGTAGACGACAAAGAAATCTTCAAAACCTTCGCCGACCACGACGCTCGGTAGCGGATATTGAAAAAAAAAAACACAAAAGAAGATGATGTCTGTAGCTATAGACCTTATTTAACGAGATTTTATTATGGCTGTGTGGCTGATTGGATAATAATTTCTAAGCTCGACAAATTGTTTATTTAATAATATTTTATTGCTTTCATATAAATTTGCTATATTGTAATGTTGCATTGGAATTAAATATATTTTATGACAAGAAAAACGGATCTATTACTAGCGTTTTCACTAGAAGAATATAATAAACACAATATATTTAAAATAAATGTCGATTTTGAAGTTTTAATTCGTTAAAAATAAAACCCATCACTATCATTATCTTATTAATTGTGTAAATGTTTTAATGTATGTTATATTTAGACGTTTGCGTAGCTTTTTCATTTTTATTTAGTTGTATCGATTTGAGTTCACTCGCGTATAGTTCTAGAAATAGAACGACTCCCCAATCCAACTTTAAGTTGTGTCGAAGTGCTACAAACTCGGGCAACAAATGGCCCATGGTACACGATACTACCCGTGGTGTAGCAGATACGTGCAGTCCCTATGAAAAGGGGTCAGAAAGGCTTTGAGTAGAAGGGTTTTCTCTTGCCAATATTTTTGAATTGGTAAATAAAAGATTTTTTTTCTCGAATATTAATTATTCGTGTGTAAAAAGTATTTTTAGTAAAACAAAAATTTCATTAATACGATCATGATGTTTTAGAGTAAACTCGACAATCAATTTAATCCTCTAGCTTTTAGAACCACATGTTTATTTAAGTTTTAGCTTTAATAAAAATTTCATAAACTTCAAAATAACGTTATAAAGACAACGCATATTGGTGTTGTCCTATAAATTGAGTTCTTGCAACTTTAATGCAACTTGAATGTTTAAAATCACTTCTTAGAATGCGGCAATTTTTGTGTTGAAAATATACTATTTATTCGAACGCAGAAGATTTTTGCAGTAAAGCTTAAAACTAATAGATACAGAAGAAACGAAGATTTTTTGAGGCTATACATATTTAAGGTCTTTTTAAGAACTATGGAACAATCGCTGAAATAAAATCATTCATTAAAAAAAGTCAGTAAGCAACGTGAATTTGTTTTTCATAAATTTTCAATCTTTATAGTATTTAAAGTGTATTATTTTTTTAAAAAGACTGTTCATTTTACACTTTTTCAGCACTTGCTCTACGTATTATTTTTAAATTCAAAATTTCCCACTAACATGGCTTCAAAAGCCGCCTTTTTGTATGTAAATTTTGTGAACATGCACGTTGCGTTTAATTAATTTTAGTGCTTATAGAAGCCCACTAAATACATTTCAAAAGCGGAACTATTATTGGACTGTATTAAAAGGTTCCTTATTAATTACGGAATATTTATATAATGTAATTTTTGTCAGAACTTCAAAAAACTCTTCCAAATTTGTTTACTGCTCTTATTGTTGTTATTGCAAAAACTTTACAATATGTCATAAAATAATAATCATTGTAAAAAAACAGTTGACAACAGTACTCGGCATTCGTTGCAATGCCACTCAAAGAAAGAAAGGGTTTATGTTATAATTCTGTTTATTGAAGTTATTTTTGATACACAATATTTTTTGTTCCACCTGGTGCGTATACGAATAAAGCAGAAGGTTTTCCAAGATGTCGCTGTTTATTACCGTCATGGGTGTAGGCACAACAACCCACCAAAGTTTCATCGAAATTGTATAAATGGTAAAGGAACGCATAAAAAACAAACAAACATTTATATATATATATATATATAGATGAACGGTGTGTTTTGTGTTGTCAAGGTTTTTTTATGTGACAAAACTGTTGATAATTATCATCTAGAAGACGTTTTCCAAACCATTTAATTTAACAATGAATTTACGGAAGTTATTCAGCTTAATCACTGTTAATGCTTATCAGTTGATAATGCTCGTGATGAGCGAAACTGGTCTTGATTATTATAAACATGTACAAACAAATTGTGCCTGGTCATTAAAATATAATTAAGCTCAGATTATAAGTCAATACTTACTTATCACTGGTAAAGAAATATATATTATTTTATATGCCTAGAACAATAAGATGTGATTATATATTTTTTAAGTAAGGATGAGTAGTTGTATGTTTTAAAAAAAAAAACAAATGCATTAATTAAATCAAATTAGTGAAATAATGTAAAAACAACGATACGGCTTACGCTCCAAATAAAAGTTAGTAAACAAAGTTGGTATTTGGGTAATGTTTAGAGATTTTCATCGAATTAGCCAAGGAATTCGTAGACTTTCAAGGAAAGTTTAAGCATTCCTTGGAATGCAATTTAACTGTCTCAGAATTCAGCAACTTCGTTAATTTGTCACCGGTCTTAAATTCGTCGGTAGTTTTTTCGTTATATTGGTATTGTTATCGTGTATCAAAGTTTAGTCGTGGAAGCTAACTTAGAAACAATTTCATCCATTACTTAAATTTATCCTTTTGGTATTTTCACTTTAAAAATAACTTCAAATGCATGAAAATTAAGGTTTTTAATTCAATTTACTTTGTATTTAACGTAAAAATATACGATACAATCAGAGTTACCAAATGGATATATGGGTATGTTGAAAAGCGTAATGATTCATTCACAAAATTTAATAACGGTATTATAATATATTATTGTTTTAAAATCATTTGT
This sequence comes from Himalopsyche phryganea, assembly GCA_022494535.1. Classification (NCBI taxonomy): domain Eukaryota; kingdom Metazoa; phylum Arthropoda; class Insecta; order Trichoptera; family Rhyacophilidae; genus Himalopsyche; species Himalopsyche phryganea. The sequence goes on from JAGVSL010000046.1 coordinate 576,161, forward strand.
TATTTTTAGACCAACTTTCAAATACGAATGAAGTTGAGAATTAAAACGATTATTTCTTCTCATACGTAAAATTTTTAAGATTGTCTTTTAGAGCAACGTAGCTCTTAATAAACATAAATAAGCGAATTTGACAAACACTAATCTGATTCTGTATTTTTAATATAAGCTTATTTTTTAAAACAACGTCTGCCGTGCTATTCTCAAATTTATTGGAGACCGGACACTAATATAGCTTTAATCTAATGCTCTACACCTTTACGCCAAACTTGATGTTTTTTTTTTATTTTCTGTATACATCTTTATTATGTTGGTACTTAACATAAATGAAAAGAGGTCAGTGGTATAATAACTTTTCAACACAAGGGGATAAATGACTCACAACATTTTTTTCGTGAAATATACGTTATAATTTGTTTTGAAGGCTTTAATCGAGGAAAACCAATATTGTCTTTAAATCATACCTGATTGGTCTCGTTTTGAAACAATTTTACGCACACGGTAGCGATATACAAAACAAAAACTATCATCAATTGATGCTGCATTGAAATAAAGGTCGACAAACTTAATAAAAATTGTAGAGCAAATACAAAAATCATCGAGCGGCGCAAATGTTTTAAGCAATACTGCCTTGGCTCTGTTACTGTCCGGCTTAATGTTAAGTATATACAGAAAAGTTACACAATAAAAAAAATCTATAGATAAGAATATGTCTTCTTAGTTCTTTTAATAGAAAAAATATTTTGGATTACAGCTCTTTATTTTGATATATTTGCCACTATTTATTTTCATTTTTAAATCACATTAGATCAACTCGATGATAATTTTTAATAATTAATAACCATTCAAGGTCAACTCAAGGATAGAAGTCATCACAAGCACGTATGCTCATGATCTCAAATATTTAATTGAAAAACTCTTTATTTGATATTGACCTTGTCGGGATTTAAGTCCAGACTCATCGTCGCTGGGCTATATATATAACAACCAGATCACATAAATTGACATATTTATAATCTCATCGCTCTTAATAAGCAGAGTAGAAATAGATGAAAAGATCATCATCGTGATTTTTGCCTTTGAATACAATCGTTCATAGACAACAGTTTAAAACGGCTTAAAAGTTCTTCGGTTAACAGATACTATTTGGCGTAAGGGTCTACGCCCATGACGATTGGTATATCCATGAAGAAAAAAACTAGAAATAGCAACGTAAGTAATTAAGAGTTGAACAATTCAGAATAAGAATAATGCTGGCCGTCATTGGTAGAACAAAATCAAGATTGGGAAGAAAATTAATACAAAATAATTCACTCAATGAATTATTCCTGCAGTTACCTTTAAAAAAATTTTGTTGTACAATGCAAACAAAATTTATAACCTTAATATAGCTTTAAGTTTATAAAATATACAAACACGCTTTCAGTATATTTTAGCATACAGTGTATGTGATGTATCTCAATAAATGTCCTGAGCTTGTCTTCTTCAATAAAAACACCATATGTATCTGGGTGTCTTTAAGGGAAGAACCATTAATATGCAAAAGCTCTCTATCTATTTATTACTTATTGTTGTATATATTGATGATAATTATTTAATATAAAACATTTTTGGAGATTTAATAAAAGGGTGCCAATACATTTTTTTGGTAAAAAAGACAAATAATTGGTTATTGTTCTCTCTCTCTCCATATTATTTTTTTTCCAAAATTCAATAACAGTGTTCAATATACTTTCACAGCTGCCAAGTGGCAACGGCTCAAATACTCAAATAGATGCTTTCATATATATTATTATGAATCTGTATTCAATAGCATGGATGTGTACAATTTTTTAAAGTAAACCGAAATTCATATTTTTTGGTTTGAAAACGTAGCTTAGAAAAAGCAATAATACACATATCAAACCATTCCTAGCCTCGCTCTAAAATTATTAGTTTATGTGAAAAGAGAGGTTGAGATTTGAGATAGTGACTCACAAACAGTTTTAGAAATAGCACTACCAGATAATATAAGTACACGTTAAATTTATTTTTATAAATTAAAAATTTACATTAATATAAGAAATATTACTTAGTACAAAAGTATTTAAATACGACAAACATTATTTAATAATGTATCTTGTGAAGAAAGACACTTTAGATAAAATTTATACATAATAAAACGACTGATCTTTTACCATGTGCCAGTTGTTGTTAATAAAAAAAATATTTACATTTAAAAACGAATCGCTAAGATTTTTCAGGATAAGTGACGTTCAAATGGCCGCATGTACTTTACAATTAACTGTCTGTGTTAGAGAATCAACAAAATTTGGGTCCGCTGAGTTTTTTTTCGCGTCGTAAGCGATTCCACCCCCGGGCCACTTCACACTTCTTCACTTTGATTTGTTTGCTCTTAGCGCCTTTCGCCCACCGCCCTTGCGACGTCCGCCCTTCCCGTTCCCGCCTCAGGCCCGGATAGCTAACAAACGCCCCCAGCCCACTTGTAAAACTTTTACAATGTGAACATAAATCCGCCCTCAACAATGCGCCCGCCGCGGCTCAAATCTACCGAAATGCTCGCGGGTAACAACCGTTAGCCTGCTGCGCATTTTTCTTATCGTAATCTTTTTGTTGTGAAATTTTGAACTTTCCTCCCAAATCTAACGGAAACGTTGGCATCATACTGTAAAAATATTAATGAAGAAAAACATAATCACAATATTTGCAAAACAATCTTATGTCTACAATAGGTACATATTTATACGTTCATCAATGTTAGCTTTATGTGATCAAAAATAACTTAAAGTAAAATCAATCAGTGTCTAAAAATTTATGTGTATGTATGTAATTATTAATTAGTGCTTATAAAAATTTAAACAATGAAAAGTAAAACTATATATTCAACCATAGTTATTTCGTTGTGTTTTGAATCATTGTCGAAATCACAAAACATATTTCACTCCTCGTGAATGCTTGTTCTTTAAAGTATTGTTTTACTCATGAAGAAATATGTCGTCAAATTTGTCAAAAATCTTTTTAATGCAAAATAACCTTTTTCTTTTAGATGGACTAAGAACTGTATCATACTTAATAACAATGATAATCTACAGATACTGTCAAGTTACTATTTCAAATAATACTAAATATATACTAATATTAACATTTTCAACAAAAAAATCAATTGAATTTTTTTAAGGTTTTTATTGGTCAAGTTGTTTTGTTAAATCGATCCATTTTTCAAATCAAACATTGTTATTTAATATAATATATGTAGCTATAGGCCGACACAACGCCTGAACTGCATTTGAATGTAGACCAAACCAGATATGTTAGCATCAAATTAACAAACAGCCTCACGTTTTCCTGTTAATTTTGAAAATAACAACATTCATATGGGGTCTACAGTAGACCGTCTACCTTAATTTCCTATCGGCTGTCTGTTTGCCGTCAGCATCCAGGTGACGATAACGTTGTACGAGTATTTTCCATAATTGAAATTAAATTTTTTATAATGAAAACAAATGTTTACATTCCTTGTTTTTTTATCTTGGTAAAAAATAAATACATCACATGGATAGATGTTTGTTTTTTTTAGAAAACAGTAGGTTCAGTTTCGGTTTTATAATAATATTTTCGGAACAAACAAAAAATAACAATCGTTAGTATTGATTCAGCCTACATCTATATTTTTGGATAAGTTTTTTAGTATGCTTTTCTTTTTGAACATAATTTCGATTATTGTGTTGTTGAAAATTCCGCAATTTCTTGTTCAAATGACAAAGGAAGTGCTAGACATTTTCCAATTGAAATTGGTATGAAAATTCAAATGTGTTCATACCTGGCAACAAAATAAAAAAATTTACCGAATTATGGGGATACAAAGAAAACGAAAAAAAAAATACATAACTTGTTTTTTTTTTCTTTTTTACTTAAAACCTGAAAATGCATATTATGAACTATAAAAGTAATAGTTTTGTTTTCCGATAAAAAAATATCATCAAATGCCGCTTCTACTATTCTCAGTGTCCCACTAGGCTTTTTGATTCCTCTCATATCATACTTGCATCATTTAGATACACCTAATATATACGTTAAATATTAATAGACGGTCTTCTAGGATACCAGAATTATATCGGTCTACAGAAGTGGCAAGTAACGTGTTTAATCAACAATATTAGACTTTTCTCGTCCGTTCCTTGATTAATTGATAATAAAAACGGTAAAAAACATCCACATTACGGTCTCCCCTATGAATAAATTTGTTATAAAATTCCAGTTAAAAAAAATGCTATGATGACAGTTTTTAAGCACTACGCAGTCTCAATTAAAAATTAAGTACTCGCTACTAAACACTAGCCCAAGCTTAAAAAAATATATTAAACGAACTCGTATAATATTGAAAAAATAAAAAAATATGCATACAACAATTAATTGCAGCAAAATCTAACCAATATAAGACAGATGTTTTGGCGACAAAAATAAGCAAATTTGATGATGGTACCAGAATAACTGTCTTTAAAATAATAAAAAACATAAAATTGTGCAATAAAAATAATCTTTATTTTTTTCAGGTATTCAATAATTACACCACATATAAAATAAAACATTACTTAAGGAAACCTGTCTTCTTTCCGGCGATTGTTTACAACTGGTATGAAAGATTGAAACTGCCTCCGCCCAGCACTGTTGAGTTAGGGCGTTTGAAAAAGGTCGAAAAGGTGAAATATAATAGTCATTTTGCTTCTTTCAAGAAATGGATACTTTCTTTACACTTTCAGCAGGGGTGTTGTTGTAAGTGTTTTTTTCTTCTCTCTGCTGACCAACCCCTGTTGATTTACCTCCCGCGTGTTTATTTTTTATTCCCTTGCATGAGTTTTACGTGAGAGCTTTTTTATTTTTAAGAAGCTTTATTTTATTGTTCTTGCCGGGTTATTTCACTCAAACCGTTAATCGAGCACGAAGTGTGCGCTATTTTATATTTTGCAGCTTAACTGAAATAGCAAGTAAATTTCACAAACAGTAAAATAAAATCAATCTTAAAAACGCTAAAATAAAACAAGAGTTCAATGAGTGTATTGACATTTTTATAGGCTTTATTCTGAATTGCATTGCATTTGGGCATAATTTTTTGTTTACTACTATTTACAATATCACTATGCTAATTGTTTTATCATTGACAAGATGTCAAATATATGCAGCTTCTGAATTGAAAGTCACCATTCATGACACAACATTTATCACTGTATGAAACTCGATAAAGAGCCACAGAAGAGATATCCTTCAATGTTACCTTTTGTAATCTTGACAAATAAAATACATAATTAAAGTCTTTATCAATAATATTATCGTAACCATTATATTTAAAACTAGTAACCATACCCGTCATAGATGACTGTAATGAAATTGAAATACTGAATGTCTAAAGTAGCTAGTTCGTCGGAACTGTGTGTGCATTGCATAACATTTTATTTTATGTAGACACCGCAAGCGTTCAGTTCATGAGAAAATTGCACACCTACATATGAGATTTGATAATAATAAAACGTCGACATAGCGGTCTGTGTTATTATATATATAAGGTATTAATGATATTAAATATTTTATTGATTATGTATCCGTTTTAATAAATATTTATAGCACTACGATGTTCTATAATTTATTAATATAAATTCTAATGGTACTGTATTTTTTTATTACAATTGAATTAAATAATATATTATTATTATAGTAAAAGCAATGTTACAATAGAATTTAGCTATTATCTAAATTGTTAATCAAAAATATATCCTACGAAAAACTGTAGATTTATTAAACTTGTTTTTGAAATATTCCCAGATGTCTTACAAGGTACAATATATTAAGTATATTTATAATTTAAATACACTTGCGTTGTAAATTAATTCATATTTTATTTTCAGACGTTGATTCATAAAAAAAGATTATCCTGGTGTATTTTATATACAAACATGTCAAACAGTTAATTCTACTGCTATTAAAGTCGCACAAACATGAAGGAATTGTTAAAGGATTTACTATTTTCCCTATTGTCATTTTAATATATTGGTTTTACTTGTATTTTCTTCAAATAATAAATAAATTTAGCATCTTATTTAAGCACATTACTTCTCATTATAAACATATAATTAAAAGACAGTAAACCTACAAACTATAACAGTGATAATATCTGTAATTATCAAAAAACAGGTGGTATTAACCAATTGTAAAGCAATTTCAACGAATGTGTTAGACGAATATACTTATATATTACTTATTGTAGTTGTAGACATTTTTGAATTTGATTTTAAATACCCATAGAATAATTTAAATAATTGAGTGTTTTGTAATTAATAATTTGATGTTAATACGATTTAAGAAGGAGCAGATATTAAAAAATCTAAAGGAATATTATGATAACATCCTTCATCAATTGTAAAGTTCGTTAAAGTAGTAAAATTTTGAATAATATTTGGATAGAAATGTGACATCGATGTTAAAGTGTTTCATTGATTCATCGCAAGACTTGGTTTGGCGGATTGTTTATTAATGCAAAATTATAACGTATGTTTTACACTGAATACTCTGTTTAAGAACTGGAAGTATTGTTTCATTCTACAAAATTCAAATGAAATTTATTGTCAAAGTATTTAAGCATATTTATTTAAAATATTTAAAGATTTAATTAAAACTATTTGTACGCCCGCACAAATATCTCTTTCGTTATTCAAAATCAATGTGACCATCGTCAGTATCAGAAAAAAACATTCTATAAAAATCCTCCTTTGTATGGCTAGCTGAATAGTTTACATGGCGTAGGACGTGGGCCAAACACGACGTTAAGACATGTAAGAGGTGTGTTATGGTTGCAACTGGCGGATCACGTTCCAATTCAATGGTGTCGATAATCTTTTCTTCTCTCTCTAGAGGTTTCTGTAACATCTCGCTTCTACTAATTTGTGTTTGTTTTTAGCTTGTCATAGCTTTGTTGTGTATATATTATTTCCTATAAAGAATAATTTTTATAATACTGTTTGTGTAAATGGTTTTAATTATGTTGCGAGTAGTTAACCGATTTATACGAAAAATGTGACCGGTCAATTTCATTTATTACATCTACACAAAATTAGCAATTTGAGTAAACACTGCATAGGGTAGTGGTGTGTAATTATCTTGTATATTTTTTTATCCCATTTACATAAAATGAATCAAATATCATTAGAATAATCTTTCCAGCCATTCTAATGGTTTTAAAAAATAAAACACAATTTGTTTTTTCTACTTCCACATTTTTACAAGTGTTTGCATGAAGAAGTACAAACAAATTGTGTTTTATTTTTTAAAATATAAAGTCTTTCCGCCAAGAATTAACAGTCAACACCCTAAAGAGAATTCCTATGGTTTTTAAAAAAATGGCTGTGATTATTGGTAAAAAACCAATCATTGCATGGATTCCTAGTGTGTAGAATATTGAAGAAATATCTTAAAATCTAGCAGAAAACAATGTTTGAATTAGAGGTTTCGTGTAAAAAATGCGGTTTGAAAAGGCATATTGGTAAGGTTTTTGGCCTCTTTTGAAGAACATATCCATTTCAGACAATTAAGTTATTTTTTACAGGTACTTTTCTATTAGATAGATTAAGAATAATGAGAGCATTAAATTTAATGAGCTAAAACCAAAAGAAAAACTCAAAGTACTTAAGGTGTAAAATACTATACATAATGATGGGCATTTATTGCCATAAGAAAAAGCTTCAACGTGGTTTATACGACCACTTAGGGTAGAAATTTTATGGGCGTCTAGGTTCATCCCCTCGTCGCCCATCCCACCCGAAGAAAACGTATCACAGAAAGGTTAACACTTAATCCTCAACTAATCTGTTGTTTCAGAGTTTTTCTTTTCAAGAAATCGAATTCGCAAGCATCCCTTTTGTGTTACAGAATTTCGTATAATAGGTAGGCTATAAACATATAAAGTGAACTGATAGTGCCAATAATAGATACCTGATGGAAGATTGTAGTGTTTCAGAATAAGATTAAATTGTAAATAAGTCTTAAGAATGAGACACACACATTATTTAATACATGAATAGTAAACTTAATATTAATTTAATTTATTTGTCACTCACGAAGAGCGAAAACAGTATGGGTCATTACGAAAATGCAAAAGTAGTACAAAAAATTAAGGATTAAGAAATAAACTTCAGTATTTAATTTGTCGTTTTAAAAGACTTCTTCAATATACTTGAGAAACATTCATATAAATCAAAATTAAAATTTATAATTATTATACCTTAGGTACGATGAATCATTGAACAGAATAATGGCAGTATTGTTTTCGAAAATTCTTTGGACGTAGGATCATTTGTTTAAATTTATGGAAAAAGAAACTTACAACCGACTATAAACGATGTCAACATAAGCGATTTTAAAGTGCTATAGAGTCCGATCGGGACTTAAAATGTGCCTTGTTTTAACCGGAAACAGCTTTTTTTAGTAAAATATAATGCAAGGTTACATTGTTTTAGGTTTTAGGTCAAATTAAATACTGTTTAGATGGTTTATCTGTCGATAGAGTCTTTCAGAACTATATTTAAAATACTTTGTTGTATTGAAACATATTTTTGTACTTTAATTTTTAGAATCTATGCGATTGATTGAAAGTATAAACTCGAAGTACACAATTTTAACAACTTTTTGTATTCAATATAACATCAATCTTTCAATACTAATCTCAGTACAGAGCAAACAAGACAAAAACAATTCAGTTCTTTTTATTTTTAAATTCGTTTTTATTGACGCTTCATAAAGTATTTTAATCATTAATATCCAAAATTTTACGGGTTAATTCACACACACCATCAAAAAGTGTAAAAGAAATAACGAAACGGCTTAATATTGCGTCTTATTTATTAAACTAAATTAAAAGCTATGTTTTGAATATTTCTTTATCATAAATCGTGTCTCTTGATATTATGAAACATATTTACGTCGTACCGTTTCCTTTTTGGTAATATTTGTTGAATTTTGAACACTTTTACACGTTGAAACTTTTAATGAATGTAAATACTGTTTTTTAAAAATAAACAACGTTATCAATTATGAAGTTGCTTATTTGTAAAGCTTTATTGGCAGCATAATTAGATCGCCCAGTTAATTACTCACACATCTCCAAATAACCCATATTGAGATAACGGCAGAAGCAATACTTAAATGGTCACCATAAATCAAATATTGTTGATTTGTACCTGAGTTTTAAGCGTTTTATAAACAAGTATGTGCTTTCTGAGTATAGTAACCTAGAAATATCAACATTTCGTTTAATTCTTTAGTAGGTTATCTGTATTAGAATCAGAACGACATCCATGTGTAAAGTAAAGTTTAATAATGTGTTAGTAACATGTCCAAAACCAGGTTCGTTCTCGCAGCCTTGGCTTAAAATAAAAAAAGAACGGTAATGCAAACAACAAATTAATTTGAACAAATTATTTTATACGACGCTATTGATAGAGGATATTTGCCGATGTCTAGCTTTTCTAAAGATCGTAATGTCAACCGACTCTACGTTTTTCGATATACGATCAAAGTCACCTTAGCCGTTGAGTATCGTCGAACAATTAAGATTTAATACCAAGCACAAGCTAACTGTCCACTCAGTGTCTATTGTTGGTATTGCATTGAGATAATTAAACTCATTTTCATTATTCTATTAAAGAATATGATAGAAAGATGACCATTTACTAAATTGCGAGTAAAAATACAATTTTGTACTTGTGGGTGTTTAAACATTGTTTCAAACGTTCAAAAAAAGAGAAATGAAGGTGAGAAAAAATCCTAAAGCTTTCTTGTTATTATTATTACTACATGGTTTGTACAAAAATTTTCAAACTACAACTCGTTTGAAAAATTTACGTTACACAAACTTTTTCTCGTTTAAAAGCACACAAACCACCTAATCGCGTGTGGAAGCGCATGTGTATAACACCAGCTGATGACTTCGGTTTATTTGTTTATAGTGGAAAAAATCATTGTTTATTGCATAATATTTTTACAAATGTGCAAATTAACTTTCCTAAATAGCTGCAATTTATAAAGTGACCAAGATTTCAACTGAATTATTAAATCTATATATATATAAATGAAGATTTGTTTGTTCGTTTGTCTTCTATGTTTCGTTTACCATTCATCCGATTTCGATCAAGCTTTGGTGAGTTGTTGTGCATACACCCGTAAAGGTTTTTGAAGAAAAAAATTTAAATTTAAAATCTAAAAAAAAATCAAAAAAAAGAATCAAATACATACAGATAGCGACATCTCTGAACCACACGGATAAACAAAAATATTGTTTTGTGGGCCGGGCTCGGGCGGGTAAAGACAACTCAGATTCGGGCTCGGGACGAGCCCAGGTAAGGAATTCAAAATTAAGAATAATATTTCGTACTATGTTGTAGTCAGCCATAAGGCAATAATTTTCATAACCTAAATAATTTATTTCATAATAACACATATTGTTTGAAAAGTATAAATGAGTGACAATATTAAAAAAAATCGGGCTTTTTTCGAGCTGAGAAAAATAAATCTGGGCTTCGGGTCGGGTTCGGGTAACAAGTGTGATATCGAGAATCAGGCTCGGACCGGGCCGGGCCTGAAGATGACGGGCTCGGACCGGGTAATTTTATGAAATTTCGGCCCCTGTAGATTTCTTATTCAAAAGCATTTTAATAAATAGAATTAAGCCTTTCTTTTTTGAGTAGCATTGCAATGCATGCCGGGTACTCACTAGTAAGTTATAAAGTTTTAATTCAAGTTTTAAAAATGATAAGTTACAGTAAACTAAAAAAAATGTTCAATGACTTACAGTTGTTTCATTTATTTCAACGTTTCACAATTCTTTTTCATTCCTGGAGGCTATATACTAAAAAGTTTCTTTTACTTTAAACAGCATTCGAGTAGTTATGAAAGTGTTCAAGTAAATAGTTATTCGTAGAAGTGGATCATTGAGAATACTGGCGTTAGTTTTCAAACCCTTGCGAAGTTTGTTTAAAATAAACACTCCGACTGAATTGAAACTTGATCAAATTATTTTTCTATTGAAAGCAATTAGATACAAAACTGTTTTCTAGAAAAAGCAATGTTTACTTTTGTAACGTATTTATTGTATATCAATTCTTTTTGCTCATTACTTAAAACTGTGATATTAATTAGCACAAAGGTGATTACATTTAAAAGAACGATACAAAAAATCCACGATGACTATTAATTAGCGAGTGTTTTGTTGAAAACAATTGGCAGTTAAGAAAAAGTATAATTACTGAGGCAACACAATTATGTTTGTCATACGACAACTTAGAATAACTAATGATATCGGCATATTAGAACTTGAATCATGGGTCCTATCTCTATAGTCCAATATAGACCAAATTAGTATATAACTTTATGTTACCATTATAACAATACATATATCAGAAAAATATATTATATTCTGGAAAATAAACTGTGATTTACAGCATTCGTTTATTTTTAAATATTTGTATTGATGTTAATATCGATAATCAATAAAATTAAAATTACCCCAATACCAAGGTTAATCACAGTTTATGTATTTTATCACAGTTTATAGTATATCGGTTGCCGCTAACTATCTTATTACTTTTCACGACAGTATATTTTTACGATTTTTAAATAAACTTAATATATTTAATAATCAATTCTTTAAATAGCTTTAATCTAGTATTCATGGTTTTGGATCATATGCTTTCAAGGCCAATTTAACATTTGAGATATAGGGCAAAAGTGTTAGTTATGTATTTGATATCGAGCAATACAAATTTACTTCCGCTTTTAGATTGATGATTTTTTTATTTCGAAAAATATTTCTCATATTTAAAAAAGGTTATATTTTCAAGAACAAGGCTTTATATAAAGACCCAGCGTCTGAATATGGTTTATAGAAGAGCTTAATCTATTAACTATTTCTAGTAAGGTGTTTTATTCTTGCTGACTGTGTAAGGAGAAAGCTCTTAAGAATACTTTATAGATTGATGTGTAACTAAGAGATGAGAGTGGCTGGAGTAAGCGCTTTTCCCGAGCGTCTCACATAATAGAGTGAAATTTAAGTCTAGCGTTGATCGACTCTATAAAGGATGGATTCTCAAATCGTTTATATCCAGCGTGCCTAACTTTTAATCCAATAAAATGCATTTAGTAGTCAAAGTAATTAAAATAACTTCTAGAGTTCCCTTTTCTTCAATTGGCAATCAATACCCTTCTTAGTGCCAGTTGGCTGTATTACAAAGTTCTAAACGTAAAACCAATTAAATATTAATGTTAGATAAAGATATACTATTAAAAATGTTCAGAAAAATACTCAAATATGAAATAAAAATATAATATTCAACCGAGAATTATATTAAATTCAAAGCTTGTAATAAATTAATATAAACTATGTTAACAGCATGGGTTTGACGCATATAAAAATCTACGAACGCTTGAGAAAGCTTTTTATGACTGGCTACTAAATATATACCATGTGTGGTATAATTAAACCAATTATAAAGTACATTTTTAATAAATCTTTTTATTCTTTTTTGCTGCTATAGTCGGGGGTGAACCCTGGCTTGTCCTCGTTAGACTACTCCAATCCACTCGGTATTCCGCCTTGGTTCGTCAATCGCCGATCTCTAGCACTCATAAGTCCTGTGACACTCCGTCCATCCAACGGAGTCATATTCCAACATTTTTTGTATGATGGACTGGATTTGCACATGAAGCGAGCATTTTGGACTGATATGAACTGAATAAGAACGAATTAGGAGGGAATTTTAGACGTTACAAACGTACATGCATTTAAAATGAAATCCATAAATCAGTTGAAAATTCAATTTATTAAACTATCCGTACTGGGATTCAAGTCGGTGAGATTCCTAAACAAACCCAACGACGTTTATCACTACACCACGGAACCTACGAATTCACTTATTTTATTTATATTTTATCTTTACACACCAGATTAACATACCGAGTTATAGGCTTATCATAAGAAGTGTTTCGAGTCATATTTAAAAAAAAAATGTAAATGTTATGTCGTACGTATAATTTTATAATTTCCTTAGTAAGATTAAGCTATTTTTCTGTTTCAAAAATGAAATTAGTTGCCGTTATCTTTTTAAGTAAGAGACAAAGTAGTTCGATGCGGTTAATGCAGTGAAAATTTGTTCAACACCCTCTGAAAATAGTTGATTATATATTATTAGGAAGCTGTAAGACATACATATTTTTTACATCGGTTATGTGTTCAAAATAAATTTGTTTCATTCCTAGGAATCGTAAATCGAATCTGGACAGCTAGTGGTTTACTTGTCTTAACATTATTTATTGCATTATTTACCGCCACAAATAATGAGATTTTAAATGAGGAACTTCTTCACCAATGAACTGAAACTTTTCTACGCCTTTTCTTATGAATGCTAAACGAATTCAAAATCTCTTGTGTAAGTATTTATTATTCAAAAGAATACACAGCAAGCATCATTGTATTACAAATTCTTTCGTAATGAATAATCGTCTCCGTGTGTTAAGGAACGCTATGGTTGGTCCATTCAACAGCTTCAAGTCATGGCGTAAGAGCTTTAAGGTCATAACAAAACAGTTGATATTAATTTCCCAACAGGGCTATAAATTTTGGGCGGAGGGTGTTCACAGCCCTAGGCAGCTCCAACAGTTGCGGTAAAGACAGTGAAAGCACGGGTTAAAGTAATGAAAATATAATATTATTAAAAAATACTGTTTTATATTCCTAATTCAATTAAAAAATCATCTTACTTTTCCTTGAAATGATTGACTGGTTGTTAATTATTCGTACCCTTTTTAAATTACTTTTCCAAATTATTACGAAGAAAACATACAGGTATTTTAATTTAAAAAAAAAATTGTACTACTTGTACATTTGTATAATGATCAGAACCGGTTTGACTCATTGCAAGCATTATCGACTGATGCTCGCAATGATCCAAAGCAGCCTTGTTCAATATACAAATAAGGAAGTAGTATAAAAAAATGTTTTTTTTAAAATATAATGCCTTTCCACCAAGAATTGACAGTTGAAACCACCTTAAAAGTTAATTTACCGTTAAAGAAGTGGTAATTTAAAGTTAAAAAAAATGTGTGAAGAAAATAGTTAATATATTTAAATATAAGCTATACATTTTTACTGTCACGTGTATGTAGTGTGGTATTGAGAATTCTATATTGAAAAAATATATTTATCTACTATAAGTAACTAACACAAGACTGGACACACACTACAAAGTTTTCAAAAAATATGTATTTCGAGTATTAGCTAAAATTAAGCATTCACAAAAAATACGGCTTTTCGTATTGATGAATTGGAGAATTTTCATCCAGTACTGGCGCAAGAAACACTACTCTTTACAATAGGTCTTTGTTGTTCTTGTTTCGACATAAATATTTTTTACGGAACCTACAATTTTTTTTAATCATATTATTATTGGGTCAGTAACTATTAAAATTTTTGGTCAGTAAAAAAAATAAATGATCAGTAATTAATCAAAATGGTCGGTAACTTATTCGATACATGGTCAGTTAATAAAATAAACTGTCAGTCATTCATACAAAACGGTCAGTTTTTTAAGTAAACATAATCTAACATTTATTTATTTGGAAATTATTTACTGACCAAACACAATTTTTCACTGGCCTATTACTATTTCTTACTGATCGTTTATCAAATTAGTCACTAACTATTTATGCAACCAGTTACTGACCAAACAATCAGTTGTCTTATTTTTATATTGCATATTGTTTAGAAATAAAAAATTGTATTCTAACATTGTGAATAATGTATGAAGAATCAGATTTGATTAATTTAATGTTCAAAGTATGAATGAGAAAAAGTCTTGAAAAAGATACGAGGTTGAATAGGAGCCGCGATTTCATAATATCCTAGTTATAAGACAGAAATTCGGTAAAGTTCGGTAAATACTTATTTTTTATAATTTAAGACATCGACTAAGGGTGCTTGATGGAATTCCAATATCAAATTTGAAATGTTAAGATTTCGTACATTTCCATATATTGACATGGAAATGTACAAAATCTCAACTATTCAAACATGTTTTTTAATCACTCAAATTTCACTTACCCATGACTTACTGGCTTCGCCGCCTCTGGACCATTCCAACAGGCAATATGTTTTATAATAATGTATTCTCAGCCACTTTCTTAGCGACAAGCTCTTCACAATTTCATTGTTTATAAAGATTAAAAGTATTTTAGTTCTTAAACTTTTGTTTAGAATATATTTGTAAGGTGACATTAAAAAATACAAAATGTTGCATTGTTAATTTAACGTAGTTTGAGGACACTGAAAAAATAGGAAGCTTAAAGCTATATTGAAAAACAATCGTTTTTT
Organism: Himalopsyche phryganea; assembly: GCA_022494535.1. Taxonomy (NCBI): domain Eukaryota; kingdom Metazoa; phylum Arthropoda; class Insecta; order Trichoptera; family Rhyacophilidae; genus Himalopsyche; species Himalopsyche phryganea. The sequence continues at coordinate 591,564 of JAGVSL010000046.1, forward strand.
GAATATGATTGACTTTTATTTCAAAAGAAAAATACTCTGAAATTTGATACATATTTGACAGTAAACATAACAGAATTTACTAATTGTAAACAAAGATTTTCTACTTAATTAATTATATAATAATAATATGATAAAACTAAATCACTAAAGATGTTTATTTATACATGTTATTGAATCTAGATTAGGCTATCAATTAAATTGTTATGTCTATTTCTAAGGCGTGATCAAACTGAAAAATGTTTATAAAACAATAAAAATTTGTGCATCATAAAATATTTATAGGGTAAAAATGTAAGCAAAGTTACAATTTAATAAAAAATAATGGTTTTTTGTAACAAGAAGTGCCTACAGAAACGCCTAAGTTTAATTCATATTTACAAAAAAAATCAAAACAATCTAGGTTCAAATGAAGATAAACATTTTTTCATTCAATTATGGAAAAAAAATTGTTATATTTAATTTTGTCGGATAGAGAATTGAACATCGCATATAAGGGTTTATTATCTAATACGTTTATTAAATATTACACAGTTGTAAATTTTTTTGATCACAATCAGTTAAGCCGTGAGTATGAAATAAATTCGTACAAATTTCTTTCAATATAAACAAAGACATTTCTCCTAACTTAATATAAATTAATAGCCATTTAATCAACATTTTTTTCTAAATAACACAAACATAAAGAACATTTATTTACAATATTTGGCACTTTATACCTAGATATAACTAGTCGTTGCCAGAATAAATTAATAAAGATTTTTAAATCCATATTGTGTAAAAAATCAATAATTAAATACGAATGGCATGCCGCTAAATTAAAATTTTCACAAAAAATCAAATTTTAAAGGATTAAGCCATTCAAAACGACATTTTATTTGCATTAGAATTATAAAAACCAAAGTATTTAATTATCACCTCAGTCAATAGATACATAATTTTTAATAAGATATTTATTCTTTTATATTAGTTTCAAGCATACAATATGATATAATATTATATTATATAGTCATATTAATCTTTTTGATTTTCATACTGAAAATACCTGTCTAAAATTTCGTTGGAAACTTATATTTTGGTAAAAGGAGACAATGCAGACAACAATTATTTAATGTTGACTTCCAAAATTCCATAAGATTTTTTGCAAGGCTATCTATTGTAACATGTTTAAATATTTTATATATATATTACAATTTATGATATTTTAGAGTTAATCTTATTAACTAAATTCAGCTTAACAATATTTTACTCTACACCTCAGTGATTATTATAATATTTTTCGTTATACATTATTTAATAATATAATATGTAAAGAATATTTTCCGCAAAACATAATTTCAAAGTATTCCATTAAACAACTTTAATTTCAATGTCAATTCAATATGTAGGTTTATAAATTAATTTTAAATTTTCAAATAAAAAATGGCATTATCGTGCATGTAACAAAATAATTAAATTAACTTTTACAATTCTAAATAGTGTAAAATAAACTTGTGTAAATTGATATGTGACGTAACGTTTTTGATATTCATGTATTCACAAACATTGCGAATTTTTTGATGGATACATGAAGTACATGATTTGATATGGTCGTTATTTTAAAAGTTCATTAAAAACTGTAAGCTTTCATGCGATTGTCCATGTTGACAGGATATGTTGATATTAATTTATACCGATTAGGTATATAAAAGTAAATGTATTAAATCAATTCACTTTTATTTATTAAAATGCTGGTTGATTTTTTATTTGTAATAGAATGCTTTTTTGCAATATTGTAATGGACAAATAATATTTATTTAAACAAATGCATTCTTGAAGAATTGTTAAATATACGGTTAAATTTGCCTATTTTTATTAGTTAATTAATTGTTCATGTTTTTAATAAAAAATAGTAGAAAATTAATAACGGTATTTTACATCAAAAATCTCTTAATGGAAGTTTGTACGCTTCATTAAGATACAAGACGTATTAACAATAAATATTATGTAGGTTGGTTAATCGAAAGTCTTTTGGTAAGCTTAAATTTAAATTTGAAGTCTGCTTACACTGTGATTCTGATTTGAAGAACGACGATAACAAGGACGTACGAAGATGTTCTCCATCTTACTGCTACGTGTGTTCCACCTGAAAGAATAGATCATGAGTCGATAAATTTTAAAAATGGCTGATATCGGACAAGTATCTGAGTAGTAAAATATAGTCTTTGGTCTTTCAATATTCAAACCCACGATAGGATACTTTCGTGCATTAATTTATAGATTTGTATTCAAAGGTATAAATACTAGTGATATGTAACCCCCTTTCAGTCACTTTATAAAATTAAACAAAACGCAGAGATAGCCATAAACTAACTAGTATACGTTTCCTAACGCCATCTTTATATCCTCACCGTCTTTGAATGAAATGGTTGATGGACTGATTTACATTTTTTTCCTTCCCTAGGAATGAACTTAAGTAAACTAACATGTTTGAACGAATGTATTTTTTATTTCAGGCTAATGTAGTGGAATCTTTTTGATGAAAGCATTAGCTAGAATAACATGAAGGTCATTAAATAAATACGTATCCATAAAAAGTGTGTATCAAAGATTTATTGAATTTACGATTCATTTTTAGAAGAAGCCCCAAAATACGTTACAAGATATTACAAAAGACTATCACGGAAATGCAATATCTCAATTTATATATTGTAACTTCTCAAATTTGTGTTTTCAAAAGAGTGTCAAAGTCAGCATCGGCATGCAATTTTTCATAGGCGTGTCAATGATTTATGTATAATTTTTATATTTCAGAATAATTTATGATTTATATAAAACTTTGGCTAAGTCGATGTTTTACTTGAATTATGTACATCTTTGAGATTAAATAATTATTTAATAACTTATGAAAGCATAATGTATTCTAATAATTCATGCGGGTTCACCATTACTTTCCGAGATAATTTTATTACCATACATATTCAAAATACCTGTTTTAACTTCAATGTTTTTTTCTGATAAAATATTTTATACTATAACGTAAAATGCAAAAAGTCTTCAAGAACAGTTCAAATTATTTTTCATTTGGGTGAAGTAAAAATAATATAATCTAAAGTGAGATTCGTTAAATTCGTTCATATTGAAAACATTTCGTTATTAATATCAGAGAACGTGCATTGAAGCGATCGTTTGGATGTCAGTAGAATGGTTATTTTCATTTTTAATTTGCATACATGCAATGCATTCCTGAACAATTCTTCGTTAAACTATTAAAAGCTAAAATTATATCTTAAATTATATCTTAAATTATATTAAAAGCAATTTTGGAATAAACGCTTCAATAAATTGTGCTAAAAATATGTGAAAATGGTCTCTAATTAAAAGAATTATTATAATACTGTTCAATGAACAGTGAAAACTTTTTTACTAATTTAAAAAAGATTATTAACCTGACATGCCTAGCACAATGTTAGCAGTTTTATGAAAGTGAATAGTACCACAATTGTTAACGGTATTTATAGTTTTTCAAGTAATTACGCATACATTTCACTATATTTCATGGGTCCGTTTACAACAGGATCTTCTTATGGTGACAAAGTTGGTAAAAAATAGATTTTTTTGAACAAATCTAATATAAAACCAAATTTTGCTTAAATTTGTTTTCAATTAGCTTTGAAGCAGTAAAATAAAATAATTGATTTCTTCATTCATTTCGAAACCCTCTGTTGGTTGTTATATACAAGAAACAAGTTATAAAATAGTTTTTAGATACCCTGCCCTGGTATTAAATATTACATCATAGTCACAGTTAGAAGGGTAGGTACTGACGAGGTGTTCAGAGTAAAAATGTGAGAAATGTGATAAGATGTCAATGCTTTTTTTACGTTAATAGCCTCGAAAAATTTTAATCTGGATATTGTTTTATAAACAAATACCAAGCAAGTTTGAACAAGTATTATTTATCTGATAAGAAACGTTGGTGAGTTTTTGGCTGAAACTGTTATCAAAATATCAGCATATCATAATACATTAACTAGAAATTTACGATTAGCAATCACCGTAAATTAAATGAAGCAACGCTAAAACAAACCTCAACTCACGCGATGATGCGATAAATAGCAAGTAATAGTTGCAAGGTTTTAAATCGTTTAAGCAATATTTAAAAAAAAATATTTTGGTTTCAAAGATACAAAGAGTTTTTACTTCGAGGTTAGAAAAACAATCAGTTTTGAAAATACGAATATTCCCAATGGAATCAGAACTCACTTTTAATGGTTTAATAGTTTAAAAAATGTAGACAATATATGTATTACCGACATGGATTTGTATGTTCATTATGTTGAAATGATACTGTATGTATTTGAAGACGTATTCAATACTATGGCCGGTTTCGTTCAACTAGTGATTATTTTTACGGATGTTTTATTTTTATATAAATACGATATTTTTCTGCCAATAGAAATTAAAAGTCCACACCACTCAAGTGATACGGTGTTATTAAAATGTCTAGAATATAATAAAACTAATGTGTAGCTTGGGGATCTATAACTTTCATGCGAAATGAAAAAAAACGTTATATGTCATTCAATATTATAAGCGTACCAATACTGTGTGCCAAAAATATAATATGTAAACATTGCTGTGAATAATTTATTTTTATTTTAAATAGTTGAATTTTAACGTTTAGTTTTAAAAATGATTATTTGATAAACGTTTTATTGTAAATTTTGGAGGATGCAGTTTGGCGAAGTAAGAAAAAAATAGCCACCACTTTATTAATGGAAAGATATTTTTTATTCATCTTTAGCCAAATATTTGTTAAGATTGAATTGGTAATTCGTGTAAAAGAAATTAAGTAGCCTTAATAAATGAAAAATAATGTATTTTATTGAAACATACATGCGCAAAAAAATAACTTGAATTTTTAACGCAAGGTGCCCAAAATAAATTTGCGTTCGATAAAATAAGATTTCAAAGTTTGTTAGCAACACTGAAGTGATTCTATATTTGAATGCATTCCTGTGACAGCTGTCAAAAGTGCGAATTTGTACAAGGTCATTTTTGTGCAATGTGAGTGAATACCTGACGTATCATTTTGACGCAGCATAAGATCTGTGTTGGGCTTGGAGCGTGAGGGCGGCAGATCGGCGGACGGAGGCTGTGACTTCCCATCCCCGGGAGAGTTCGCGCCCACCCCCGTCCCGGTGCCTAGTCCCAGCCCGCCGCCAGCAGAGGCCACGGGGCCTGCCGCCGCCTCTCCGCCTCGCGGGGGCGGTGAGTTCGCGCGCGTCGCGTTCCGCCTACCTGCAACAACATTGCACAAATTCACTCTTTCAGGAGGGCGACAGCGTCATACACGTGATTTATGACGACTGGCAGCACTTGCATCGGTCATGTTTCATTTCGTATTTTGTTTTTATTTTAGAAAAAAAAATCCGCAGGGAGCTTTGAACATTGATTGAATTTTGTCATGAAATTGTCTCGTTTTTTTTAAAAATAAACCCATCGCGAAAATTAAAAAAAAAAACTTTTTTTACGAAACCGCTTTACGGTACAAAGAATTATCAAAAATAAAGCGCTATTTTATTGTTGACTATGCATTCAATACATTTTTATTATCAATTATAATACATATATATAATTATAAAAATAAATCATCACCTATCAAAAACGCCAGAAACAAATAACGAAATAAAGATGATACTTCTTTTCATGCGCATTATAATTTTTTTGAAAGACTTATAAATCGGATTGTAACAGAAAAACTGCCAAGTATTTTTTTTGTTGTTGCTGTACTTGATTGTCAGATTGATGTTTACTGATGTTTAATACTAGAAATATTATATATTCTAGTAATACAAAATACATTTTTATTACCATCTTGACTGATTTTTTAAAATTCAGTGTTGTCATAAGATTAATTTTAATTAGAAATCGATAAAAAATCATTTTACTAATGGTATTATTAATAAGTAAATAAAACATATTTAGGATGCATTAAACTAATTAACGAAGGCACAACAAGTATCTCTGTACATACGAAAAGAGCGCTGTGGCTTAAATCGTATTTAATTACCATACTAGAGCCTTAGTACAAGCGCACTAGATTTATTCAATCGGCGATATACACAAAGAAAAAGTAAACGACTTGGTGAGAATTTCGCATTTTACGACCAAAAATAAATGTAAAAATACTGTTAATTCGTACAGAGGAGCCTTAATTCGTTTCATATGTTCGACTACGTCACACTTATAAGTTTTTATAACCCCTTAAATTTATTTATAATAGTTTAAATTTTTTTAAAAAACAATTCATTACATAAATAGATTGGTAATGAATATTAATAACTACATTTTCATAAAAATATTATTGCCGATGTGAAAGGTTTTATTTCATTTTACTAAAATAAAATAATATGTTACACATTTATTTTTAGTAAAACAACATTCTTATTATTTTGCTTTTAGGATTTATTTATATGGCATTTAAGTTATCTTTTTAATGAAATGTCAAACTAAATTTCTGCCTGTTTTTGACGCACCATTAAATTCGCGTATTGCTGTCAATATTTTCGATGAGAGGCTTTTAGCTTTGTTTCGTAAATTTTTATTTATTATTTTGGGCTGACTACAAAAACAATTATAATAATAAGAAAAAGTTTTCCACAATATCATTACAAGACTAAATTGTATTCAATCACTTTTCAGAAAATTTTGGATAGTACATACTTAATACAGTATTTATTTTTACTTTTTGAAAATAAAAGTAATAAGTACATCGATGATGAAAATGATAACTGACAGTAAATTGTTTTTTTGTAGTTGCCTTACTCATTGCTATGAGACAAATATGAATATTTATATCGACTAATAAAGACATATTTATGCCCACATAATTCTTTCTAAACTCTTTTGTAAGCGTGTAGAAAATAATATTTAATCGCGTCGTAACAGTACTTACGGACAAAGTCGTATATCTTTCAGGTCTGTGTTCTAATAAATGAAACGAACATCCACTAGTAAGAGCATTAGAATTTATTGGAGGAAATAAAGGCTCTTTAAATTACATGCAATTCCTTTTCAACTCTATGCCGTATGTTCTGGCAGCAACTGACAAGTGGCTTCATGGAATCGTCTCTGTGAGTATGGCACAAAAAGTCTTTCAGTTACTGATTAAACTACAATGCAATTCATCACTGACGTCTTTAGAAACAAGCTAACAGCATGACATACTGACTGTGGCCACGTTTTCATATCTAAGATTACTTTGTGTAGAGAACTGTATAATTTTCTGTTTACAAGTATCGCTGCGTGTGATTAAATTTAAGAATAATCTTCATATGAAATATTATTATTTCGCATCGTTTTTATTGTTAAATGTTAATAAGAGAGAACAGACAAGTTAAGATTTAAAATATTCTTATTACATCACAGTATTTTTTTAAGCGTTTTTATGGTGACTTTTATGATAGACAGTTATTAAGTTAATGTATTTTTTTATGCCTACAATATTTTACCTACAAATGTAACATTCGTTTTCTTAAAAAATCACTGCAAAATATCGATTATTTTACTAAAAGTTTTCATATAATAGCATACGCAAACAATTTGAAATATTATTTTTTATTAAATCATAAAAACTAAAATCTTCCAAGACTAAATTGACTAACGTGTCAATTAAATATTTAAAAATAGTGTTCATTTATTAAACCATTTTTCCTATAAATAATAGTAATAGGAATAAAAATATTTAAATTATATTATTTATATGCTTATAAGCATGTTAGAACTCATTAATGTGAAATTAAATCAATAAAAAAACATCAAAAAAACTGAAAGAAGCATTTTTTGTGATATTGTCATCAGAAAAACTTTAGAATGGAATACACATGAAATGAAATGGGAATGTTGATCATAAAAAATGGAGTAAAACAAAACCAACCCTATGACGTAGACGTCAGTGGACTTGACATAAGGGTATTAAGTCTTTATGTTGCGGTGTTGGAATTTACAAGTATTAGCTCAAATTTGTTAAATCCGTAGGCACTGTCATATTATAATGTAATATGTTTAGAAAAGGGTTAAATCGTCATAAAGTAAAAAAAAACTCGAGGATATGATTCATTTGTATTCAAAACTACTTGTGTTTCGGAGGTTTATATGTTACCTACACGGTATATGATATTTGTGAAAATTATATTTCATATTTGGAATATCTTATATATAATAACTCAGACCACTGTGTAGACGTTTTATTATTATTACATATTACATGTAGGTATGAAATTTTCTCATTATAGTTCCGATGTACTAGCTACTTTGGACATTCAGTATTTCAATTTCAATACCGTCATCTATGACTGGTACGGTTATACCAGTGGATAAAAATAATAATTGATTTGTTACTTTTTGGAGCCATCATACTATTCAAAGCGTGAAATAAGAAACTTTTGTTAAACCTTATTATTTAAGTATGTCAAATATGGTAGAAGTAAACAGTTATTTAGGGTAGTTGATTACCGTTCGTTTATATTTTATATTTGATGACGATACAAGAAATCTGTAATCGAAATATAAATGTGGTAGGTACCACCAGAAGTTTGTTAGGGTGATATTATATAACGAAGTTCTGGGTTTGGTTACGGTAGTTTAATTCTTCAATGTAAAAAACATTTGAGGCTTAAAAAAATATAAAGAAAGTTTTTTTTATTCAAATTTACTAATTCGCTGAAAAATATCTCAAAACGAATATGTATGTTTAAAACTTAATATTAAGTTACTCGTTCAAACATAAAATTATTGAATTTTAAAGTTTTGAAATACACAAGCCGTCTTTTATAATGTCTAATGTCTGTGAAATAAACAGGAACCCGAATAAAAAACACCATATTTTTATATTGAAATATTAGAATGAAAATTAAAATTTACCCTTGTAAATGAAAGTTATTACGCTAATAAAACGTTGGCGGATATAATTTTGTTGCTTAAAAAAGTTACAGAATTTTAGAATTTATTTATGGTAGGTTTTAGGATAATTAAATTTTGAATAAATTATTTTTTATTAAACAGTATATTGTTTTGCATGATAAAGTAGTGTCAGTGGTAAATAAAGGTATAAGCTTCTCATTTGAGAGGTAAACTATACTTGTCATACACTGTCTGTCTAACCTTCGTCACAGAAACAGAATGTGAACAGACATGTAACTTAAAACTGTGCCTCCGCAGAAATTGAATCAGTTTCTGCTATACAAATGGTCAAATGGGCAAATGTACCTTTAATATAACGAGACATATTTTGCGACTTATAATAAATACTAAGATATATTAAATTTGACTTTTTAAAACGAAATAATGAATGTATTCAACCCCAATATATCTCTTCTATGAATGGTGAAAGATCATTTCAAAATGGCCATGTTTAATAGTTATGAATTGTTTACGAGAATTATTCAAATGTTTGCATCAATTTGTAAACCTACATAGATTTTGTGATATTTTTATTAATATAAACTAAATGTAAATTGATGCAGCTAAAATTTTTTGTGGGACCTTTAATTTGTTTTCATCGCTGAGTCATACAATACTTATGTTTATTTCGCTATATTTAAGAAACAGCGCTACAACTTCTGTGTTTTACGATGTATTTTTGAATGTTATATTATTTTTCTGTGGGTTTATATATGAACATATAGTGCATACCTTCTTTATTGGCATTACTTTTCATTTCTGTCGCCTTGGGCGATGATGATGGCATCGGAATTTCTGTAAGAAAAAGTAGCATTCATTGAAACCGACGATACATATAAAATATAGCAGTTAATAAATAAATATAATTCGATAAAATACTAACCATAAAGTCTTATTGATCCTTCTGTTTCACCAAGAGAGTTTTTTGATATGCATCTGTAATTGCCAAAATCTCCAGGCTGTAGATGCCTGACTGTCAATTTCATATGGGCTCTGTAACAAATATAATAATCATTTATTATTAAAAAAATATATTTAAATTATGTGGCTTGCAAACAGACGCTTGCGGTGAGAACTAGGGGTACGGCGAATTTACTTTGCCAAGAGTGAATTTACTACATCAAAAATAAGAAAAGCTATGATGGACCTGGCATAGATATGTGCTGTGAATTCTCCAAAACAGCCTGGATCTTGCTCGTCTCTTCGAGCCGAATAGATTCTGTAGGCCTGGAAAGCCGCTGATGAAAATTACGATATACTCAGCGGGGCTACGGGACGCTGGGATGACGCAAATGTGGTCATATGCTCCGAGTAAGGAGCGGAAACGGTCAAAAATATTTATGTTTACAACTAAAACTTTTGCACATAATATTTTCTATCCCACGTATTTTGGGTATATTAAATTAAATTTAATATCGTTTAGGCTATTAATGAACCGAAACAGAGATACGCACTATTAATTTTTATATCGTAAATGATGTTTTTATTACATGTGATATAAAAGACAACTTTTAGCAATGAAAATCAAACGAAAGTCCTTTTGAAGCTTTGTTCAATATAACCTCTGTGAACATTATTTAACCTTTTGTAATTGTTCACAAAACTCAAATCAAACTTAACCCACCCCGTTTGATATAACCTCGGCTATTGATCTTAAACTTTGAAATGAAATTGAATTTACGTAAACATTCAAAAAATAATTTTTAAGCAAACAGGCTGACAAAATATCACAAGGGTCGTGGGTATTAACACTGTGTTTGCATACCTCTTTTACATTATGTTTTACAGATGTTGGCAGAAATTTTTCATTTAATAAATGTGAAAATTCATAGAGCACGGACTCTTATTATTTATATTGAGTATTACGGTGGGCGATGTTAATTTGGAAGCTTTATAAACCAAAAGATGTTTTTAATAGATATCTGAAGCTTTTTGTATTGTATTTAAATATATCAAATTTGGGTAAAAAAATACATAATGCAAATATATCTTTTTATAGAAATTTGATGGTTGAAAAATATTTTAAAGTATTTACATATATAATGTAAACAATTCTAAGTACAGTATTTATTTAGACCTCAAAATTACATAAATAATCAAGTGGCATGCCAAATATACTTTTTAATTTGTTAAAAAGCATTTTTTTTTAATCAACTTGCCTAACATTGGGAGTAGACGTTATGTTAAAAAATGAAGATTTGGTATTATTATGCTGTGATAGAGAATAAATTTTGCCATCTACTTTTTACTACAGACTTTTGCATTTAAACAAGTTAATGTAACTGTTTTTTTATTTCATTATAGTTCACTTATTTATATTCATAAGTCAACTGTTGTAAGCTATTGACTATGATGAAAACAACAATATGGATTTATATTTTGCTAAGATCGCCAGCTTCTGATAGAGACGCGATGAAAAAAAAAATAAAAAAACAAAAAGTTACGAAAAATAACTGAATACTACCGAAGTGTTGTGTACCTTTGATCTATTAATCATAAGAGGGTTTTAATATCCATCTCTTCCGGCGATCGTCCCCCGGGCCGAGCTAAGTTATCGCGTCGGGGGCTTATTGGATGGATCAAAATAAATAACGGGCGATACGAATCGACCGTGAGAGAAGACCGGGCTGGGAAATAGCCACTCACTCTAGGGTTGGATTTTTCGGCGATTAAATCGTCAAATATTGAGGTAATAATAGCTATCCCTGCCATGTATTCTGATATTGAATATAAATAATTTCAACGAACAAACTCCATACAACTTGTTCATGTAGTAATATAACTTATAAATGTATAGGAACACATTTTTATGTTAGGAATAATATTATGTAAAAATTTCATCGTGAGTAAGTAGTTTTTTTAAGATATAAAAATGTGTGGTTTTAAATTTCTTTCAAAGGTAAGCAAAAACACGGAGCTATCAGAACAATTCATATTGTATTCATATTGTACTGTATTATATTGAAAATGTATCAATATAACAATTTATATCATTTATTTTAATTTTGATATTGATATTCGAAAAAAACGTTTCACAAATGTATTCATTTCAAAATTTATTTGTTTACAGCAGGGCTCTTCAGAGTAATTTAAACGAAACACTACGGTTAATAATGTATGATATATTGATACCCTCAAAGAATAAAGCAGTAACTTACTTTGGATCTTTTTGCTGTATAACAAAATACAAACATGAAAGATATTAACTGAAAATTAATAACTTCGAAATCATAGAAATTAATAAAATTTAATTTTAGTAAATATAATTTATTTCGCTCTCTTAAAAAATAATTAAAAATGAATTACTGATTTATTCATCGGGGCGTGTTGATAGTGATTGAATCAAATATTTTTTTATTACAATTTTTTTTAAAACGGAAACCTTGCGTGTTACTTGAGTGAAGATTCACACTAATTATTACAATGTAATGGTTATTAAATTTATTGTTTTACGAAAAAATAGAATAAATAAATTTTTAAATTTCAGTATGTTTCGTATATAATTTTTTTTTATACGATAAAATATCACTTTTAAGGTGTTAACTGTCAATAATTGGTGAAAAGATATTATTTATAAAAAATAAAAACCATTTTTTTCTTATTTCAAATTTCTTATAATGATCATGGCCAGTTTTTTTTTTTAAATATAGTGCCTTCCCACCTAGAATTGAAAAGTGATTAATGAAGCTAATACAGCAAAACTTACTGTAATAAATCTTTAAAATGTGAAAATCACTCGCAATCTTCTGCAATATGCATTTTTGTGTGTTTATTAAAAAATAAGAGTATTTAATTAAGTTTAAATGATGAAGCGGTGTATAGAAATAATGATGAATAGCTAACATGTAAGTTCTTTCTTTAAGTTGATTGTCGTTTCATAGCAATTTATTTCCTGTTTTATCTGACAGATGCCTCTAAATATTTTCATCAACATCGAAGTATTTTGTAAGAAAATTGGAGTTAGTATCTCTAGGGATGCGAACAATTCAATTTCTTTCTCAAGCACTTTTTTAAGCTTTGTATTTCTTCACACAAAAAATACATGCGAACGATTTTCGAGTAATTTTTCTTTCTTTCAAAAAAATCAAGTACCAGGGGAAAAAATACCGAGAGTACTTTTCATCTAAAGTAAATAATAATTTTCCAAAATATTTTTTTCAATGAAATCTGAAAAAAGCAATATTTTTTTTATTCTTAGAATAGACATTTCAGATTCTGTTAAATATAAACATTTGTAGTATCGGATTATTTAAAAAAAACGTATGACATATCGACATCCTACAGTATTTAGAAGCGGAATGTTTTTTTTATTATTGTTTACATTTAACAAAATAATTGAATCGGTACTTAGAACTAATCTTTCTAAAATACAAAAAATTACAAAAACACACATTTTCAACTATAATGCCTTTTCCCCAAGAATTGAGAGTTATAACCTTAAAGGTGCGTTTTGTGCATTTTATTTTTAATCCAATGAAATAATAGATTTTCGCCAAAAACTGGATTCACAATTATTTAAAGTATATAAAATTCTTCCCTTTAAAAAAAAACTATTTTGGGTACACTTTTTTGCTTTATAAAAATATCTGATGAAATGCTTCTGACAAATGAGATTAAAATGTACCTGTAAGAGTTTTCATTGGTTATGATGCCATACTTCTTTGTTGGTAGCACCATCACGTTGTCGTATACCCAGTAGCTGATGGCGCGAGGATGAGCTTCGGTGTGACAGTCTACTGTGACGTCAGTTCCTGCTGGTGCACCAACTAGTTGATTGGGCACCCATATCATCGGCGAAACTGGAAATGAAGATAATCGATAATTTGCGGCATTTCAAAAGAAGAAAGAAATTCTCGGCTTGTTATGATTACATATAACTTTTGAATCATTTTAGAAATTTTGAACAATTTCCGCGTACAGCTTGGTGTATATGAAGACTGATTGTAAGTCAGCCGTAAGGATGACACGTGGAGAGTAGGATAAAATATGTTTATAGATATTTCATATAATTTTTCAGATTAGATACGGAAAGAAACAATTAAAGTATGTCATACCTTCTTGACCTTAGATTCCCTAATATTACCAGGAAATTAAATTCTCAAATCACTTGACAAATTAATGTATCCACATGTTAAAATATAGATTCTAAGAACCTTAGATCATAACAAAGTTATTTAATTATTAATCTTTATATATATTTTTTATAAAAAATATATATAAAATAATTCTATATGCTATATGAATATAAATATAATGAAGAAAAATTTCATAATTGTAATGTTAGTGAATAAATAATTAACCAGGAAGAATAGTTGTACATGAAATTGCTTGGTATATTTATTTTAATATCGAGTATTCAATATTATGTAGTCATTATTAATAGAGTTTGGTATATGAAATAAATAAATAAAGTACATACAGTTTTATATTCGTATTCAAAACCTTGTTGAAATGTAATACACAACGATATGATACATTGTACCCTTGTTTTTGCGTTCGCTTACAACACAATATAATCTGTATTAAGTTCGCTGATTTGGGAAATGCTGAAAAAATTGAGCATTGCGACACTGTGTAGTCACGTACGTTTCCCTTCCTTTCAAAACCTCGTCTAGTACTTTTTGCTAAGCTGTTTATATCTTGCACAACACTGATATACCCTATCCATGCCAGAAATGTATTGAATTGATTGTTGTTTGCCACAATGTTGACTGCTGGCAGTTCATATATGATTGGAACTCTTATGCTATTTGCTTTTACAGAGCTTTCTGAGAACTATCTAAATAAAATACTGTATTAAGTTTCAATTTGGTATCAAATTTATTATGTTTTCCACAAACGTAAATGATCTGAAATATGGAACATATTAAGGAAAGTTCTTTTTGTTGCAGAGTTACGATAGTTTCTGGGTGTATTGCAAATTGTATAAGAAATGAAAATCTCTAATGGGTGAACGATAGTTTAATAATCATGTTTTGTGAATTATTACATAGCTTAAAATGAATGTTTTTTAATAAAAGAAAACTTATATGAGACATCTATAGAAGATGTTATCATTTACTTACTTAATTTTGTATACAACATTGGAATTAGGGCCGGACCATTTTTCTGACCCCGGGATTGACTTTTTTTTCAATCCAATGAATGATAAACAAAAGTCTGATTTTCATGTTTGAAACTAACAATTTTTTTTGTAGATAAAATAGAGGATAGATAATTATTGATTATGAACACGGCGGGTCAGGTAAGGAATTCCAATTTCAGAAAAAAAAAAATCGTTACTTCAATTATCTACTTCACATGTTATGTTCTTAATGTCGTAAGAAATGGGGAAACAATAACAATATGCTTATTTAATTGCGTATTTATTTTCTTCGATGTTTACGTATTTTTATTAGTAGTTGAAGACATGTTACAGTTAGACGACTAAAGTTTCACACGTACACATCTAAAAATAGAATAGTTGTCAACTGTTTTTTGTAGATAATGATGCAAAATAACAATAAATTGTCGCTCCCTGTCTACAGCAGGCACGAAATATCAGCTAAAGAGAAAGCACACTACATTTATTATTACTATATAATATGTGAATTGAAAATAGTTACCCAGCCGTCGAAAACATATAGTTCATCGAATAATAATTTGCATTTAAATCTAAATTATTTTTTACTATTTTAAAGCAAGTCCAGAAATCCCGGTTAATCCCGGGTTACGGGATTGACTAATTGCTCGGAACCCCGGTATTTCGGGATTCTAGATCCCGGCATTGTAAGCCCTAATTGGAATACCACTTTTAATATTTTATTTTATTTTAAGGATACCCGTTAGTTTATTGATAACCCAACATATTTAATTGACAAAGTATTAAGGTAGACATTGCTTTAAAATTAACATTTGCAGGTAAGTGTTTGCATTTAATTAGTGTTAGCTGTGTTTTACAGTAGACTTTAAGATTGTACGTAAAAAAACACTTTTTCACCAATCAAAATAGGTCTTTGCCTTTTAAAGTTGCGTTATTTGTAGCATAAAGCTTTTTTGATCATGAGAGATATAATTGACAAAAATTGCTTTGATTAGCATTGATAAGCACCAAAGTAGTAGGAAAATATTCATTTTACTTCATTATCTGCAACATATACTATATATATGCTGGTATTTTATTCATGGCATTCACGGTGTTCTAAGAAATTTGTATTAAACTTTGTTTGAAAATCCTATTTAATATTAACCAATACACATTATAACTTTTCATGTACGTCGAATGAAAATATTTTCAGAACACAATCTCGTTTGATTAAGCCACCATTGACTCAATTATTTACAATTGTTTCTAAATGAGTATGAAAATGAATTACGAAAATTGTTTGTCTCGTTAATTTTAACAAGTATGCTTAATTCGCTTTGTAAATTTAACGCTTGTTGGTTCTTCAACTGTTAGCAGTGAAAGTCGCTTAATAATGTACACGCGGTCATTCCGTGCTATTGTCGAAGTTAATCGGAATGGAAATGTTCACGCTTTATTAGAGCAGATTATGAGAATAATGTATCCAATAATACAAACATGTCCCGCTACAGACATTTATGTTTATTTGGGCAGGGAGAATGGCATTACTTGGTCGGGTTCTATTACAGCCATGGGATTTGTATGGGCGCCTTTTAACGAGTATGTTAAAGTGACGCACTTATACGTTCATCAATTCTGTAAAATTGACTTGCCTGTTTAACTTGACCACCTCAGCGTGTAAAACATGTAGGAGTGTTTACCTACTTAATTATGCCGTTTTACCTTATGTGTGGTTTCATTTAGGATGTTCGTAATTGGGATATACTCTCATGTACGAATGAATTTACCTGTATAATATTGAAATTAATGAATAATTTCCCAAAACGTCGTACATTTGAAGCACACCATTAAAAACAAAAGTGGAATTTTTGGACTGATTATAATTTAATTTTGTAAAAGAATCATTTTTCCGAATTACTTATTATTGTCATAAATTAGTTATTCAAACATATGAATTCTCTTCAATTCAGAACACTATTTTATGCGTGTATCCAAATCGTAAATTTGAAAATACTGTTAGGAAACAGTTTATTATTAAAAATATGGAATACAATATCGAACTATAGTATGTAGTATAGTGTAAGATTTATAAAAAACACTATTGATGTCTTCTTTAATATCAGCTACTTGCCAATACAGATGTAAACAGTAGGTATTTGGATTAGAAATAAAAACATGCTGGAAAAGTAAACAAATACAGGTATTTAGAACAAAAAAACAGCTTTTTTATTTTTATGTAAACATATCTTTTCTATTTTTTTATATATGGAATCGGTGGTAACATTGTGGAAGTTTATTTTGAATGCAAAATTAAAATTGGTAACATAGTTATTCCATTTGCGTTGTAACTAACGTAACGGGTTTCGCTTCTTTAAGAGCATCCTCAGACTAACTATATTTTCTCTTTTCGATAATTTTTCGTTGTTTTTTTTTAAACAGTTGGTAGTTTATTGATATTTCGCTATTTTCAAATTAAATATTTATATTATATACAAAACGTGCTACAAAAAGTTTGCATGTACATATAAAAAAGAAAAAAATTACAAAATGAATCTTTCATTGTTAAGGAAGCAATAGTAATTACTGTGCATTTGATAATAAATATCGAGGGTTATTGATTTAGTTGAATAATAATGTATTCAATTTAATATTTGAATTATTCTACCGCACTTCGTTTTAAAATAAAATGATTTCATACACCAGGTATTTGGATTGAAAATAATTTCAATTAAATTCATGAAAACCCTTTTCTTCCGACAGTCACGGGAAAAAATTTCGATAGAGCTGCATTAGTGTAAGCGCGTCACACGGCAGGGGGAAATTTGTGAGATTTCTTACATCGAGAAATTCTCCGCATAGAAATGACCGATGTTGTTTGGCAACGGATTATTTTTCAATTGGAACGTGCCTGGATTACATTCAAATGGGAACCGAGCTTCCAACTTGTATTCTCTGTGCAAATAAATTTCAATTAATCTAATGCTCGACCCGGCATATCGCCACCACTATGGCCCCAGTACTCTTGCAAAGGGAATTCGATCGGCGCGAGACGTATAAAAATTGTTGGACAGCGGCGAGTTAAATTTTTCAAAAAGGTTTGTCATTTATTATTCATTCAAATTTGAATATAATAATTCGCTCAGATGAAACTTCCGCTTTCTTATTCAAATAAAGCCTAAAAATACTTTTGTTTTGTCATGTAATTGAAAAGACCATCTGGAATTTTACGTAATTCTTTAATGGTATTGCAGGCTACAACAGTCTATTAAAACTTTTTTTAAAAGGGAGAATTTAAAATTTTTATATTTACCGAATTCAGTTCTAAAACAATAACCCATTTGTGGAGAGATCTATGTACACCAAAGATATTTTAAAATATCTATCGAATCTATACAAACACTATGGATATTAAACAATTGGCTACAATAAATTATCACTAAAACAATGTACGAGCATTCGGAAATCAAAACATTGACGTCATTAATTGGTAAAGTTGGACTTGAACTAACACAAGATATACCAATAAAATGGCAACCGGCATAATATGAGCTTAAAAAATAAAATAAAAATAAAAAATTAAGCAAGTTTGCATAGTTAGGAAAAGAATACCAATATTAAAGAAATTTGAGATGTTATTAATTCCCACCAATTACAACTTTGTATTACTTTTTCCCTTAATAGGCAGACGAAGAAATTATAAGGCGATAGATGTTGATACTTTTTAGAGCTTTATTTAATGTTTTTTAAAAAATATTATTAAATTAAGTACCATCAATTTGGGAAAGTTTGCCCACTACATGGGAAAACGTACTATTATAATACCATGATAACACTAATACCATATGAATATTTTTTGGTTAAACAAAGGTATTGAGTAGCCCCTGGTAGTAAAAATATGAATTAATGTGCAACTTAATTTGTTTTCTTGTTGAATTTGTAAGCTCTGAGCTTGGAATGATAAAACACAATTTAAAAACTTATCTTGAAATAATTGGATTAGCCATATTTTCAATTTGTGTTACTAATCTGTAAACCAAATGCTGTGTACTCCCATCCCAATTATGCACATAGTTAATGAAAGCATAAAGAAAAGTTGCCAAGAATTTAAAATCAGTGAATTTATAGTAATTACAGTGATTATTTGTATCGTGGGTCAAAGTTACCCGATTTGGATGCAAACTTTGGCATACATTATTTTATCTATTTTTATATATTAATTATAACAATAAATCTATTAATTTTAATTAAGTTTCATCTTAAGATATTAGTTCATTTCTATATAGAACAATAGCACACATAAATGCAATGACGAGCCATTAAAATACAAAAAACCTCAGAACTGGGCCAAAGCTACCCAGATTGAGGGTACTATTTTTGTTGATAGTTTTCTACATTATAAAAGATATTTCATAATATTAATTAATAATGCAACCACTCCTCAGGATTCGGTATTGTAAAATAAATCCTATATATTTTTTTCATTAATTACATACATTTTATAATTTCAATGATTTTATCGTTTTTATTCTTTATAAACAAACCAATATAATGCTGAATTATGAACATTTTTTAATAAGACTTGTTTATACCATTGAAATCGTTTTAGGTATTATCACAGACTTTATATAGTCACAATATTACCGGTGATTTTTTTATTCTCAAAGTTTAAAAAATTAAACAAAAATATTTTTCAGCGGTACTATTAAAGCCATCGATGCTTTTGTTATTTCAGCCTTTGTTTTTTATCGAAAATATTTTTTTTTATGTAGATTTTACATTAATGCTTTATTGCATGATGATGCATCACTAACTCCGTGTTGATTTATGATGTTCATTATTTGAAATAATTCAACGAAAGCACGACGAAAAAGAGTTATTTATTTTTCACTATTATTTACCAACACTCACTTTAAATTTATTACATTACTAAAATACAACAAAAAAAGTAACTTTTTTATGTTTACCATTTATCATATATGAACATTTAATAGAAATCATGAATTTATCAAAATAGCCAATAGAATTTCTTGACATAAATAATTGAAATCTTAAAAAAAAACTTTGGTTTTATTGATGTCTTACCACATTAAAAATCATTCATTTGATTTACAAAAATCTAATTCACAGGAAATAAGAAAGTTTCGAATTGAAAATATTTATTCAATAAATATACTTTGAATGTTTATCGTTTTCAAATTATGTATTTTTTTCTGAAAATATTTATGAACGTGTTCTAGTGACGGAAGAACTTTTTTACACGCGTTGGGTTCAAATTAAATATTATTTCTTTTTAAGGATAATTAAATAATTATTACATAAATATAAACGTTAGTTGATAAAAAGAATATTTTAACTTAACCATATATTTATATTATCTCGAATTAGTATATTATGCTTGTCGATGTGACCAGTCAAAATGCAACTGCATGATTGTTTTACTCAAAACGCATGTTTGTCACTACACGCAAATAAACGAAAGATGAGATAAAAAAATCTTAAAATCTAATAACAAAGCAACACCAGAATTTGCAGGCCAATAGGTCATTTGTATTGTCAATATAGTACGCATTAAAGGCTAATATAAGGTCATAACTAAATCTCATCTCCTTTATCACGTGTCTTGGGATTGTTGTTGGGTTATCAGCTAGCCTGTACTTAGTTTATTAGTCCGAAGAGACTATACGTGTCATTTACGATAAATTGTATAGCCCAATGGACACTGTTTATAGACCTATATTGCACAGTTAAATTCATTTTCAGATGCTGTAATACTTTGAATTGTCACAAATAAATATATCTCACTGAATTATATATTATTGTACGATAAAAATTGAATGATTTTTCTTTTAGAATGCAGGTATTTAGTTTAAAAAAAATATGATTTATTCCGGTACTAATCAGAAACTGATATTGGAAATGTGGACACATTTGTTCTTGGAAGCGTAATAAACTAGACGTAATCCACTGGAACACAGCAAATAAAGTGTGAAGCACTTTAGAATGATTACCAATAGTGTCTCAAGAGCAATCACAAGACAAGTTGTGGTCTAAATGTTGTCTCATTGACGCCGTATAGTCACTAAATGCAACGCAATAAGGCGTTGTGATAAGCCTTATGTAAAAAAATATTACGGCAATAATTATTAAAGAGTTGAAAGATAGCCCGATCGAAATTTTAGACTCATGGATAATCTCAACATTAGTTTTTCTACAAAGCATGCTTGTTATTTAATTGCCAAAATTATTTTTTTGGAAAGAGTAAGAATGTGGTTCCATAGGACTCATTTCACTGTCAATGCACCCCATTTTTAGGATAGGATGGGTAAAAAGAAATGTGGACATCACAGACATACATGCTTTCTGATTTTAATAATTGACTTTTCGATCGATTTGTGGATAAATCGAATGAAATATCAATCAGTTAAAGTGTTGGGGTTATGGACTAGGGTTCGGATTCAATGACAGTACAACCGAAGAAGACGTCGTTGAATATTTGCTAAAAAGTCGGCAATTTATATTTTGTTAGATATTAATTTAGAATACATGCGGGAGAGATATATAAAGTCTGTACTTAAAGTAAATTAGACAGAAAACCGAAAGCCTACTTTGCAGACTCAACATTCGTTCAGTAGGTAAATCAAAGTATGAGAAAACAAATGTAATTTATTATGATTCAATATATAATGTTTATGAATATTAATAAATAAAAATTGAACCAGATTGGAAGCTTAATTTAAAATTTATTGAATTTCAGTGTAATATTTTTAAATACATGTTAATAACAAAAACGTGGTACACATATGTGTTAAAGCATTGCGAAAATAAATTAATGTTGTTTTAATGAAAGAGTAGAACTTTCTAAAGATTCAATTTAAAAGCTATCGGAGGAAAGCAAAATGACCTCTCATTTTATTATTCAATAAAATGCTAAATAATCAACTACGGTCACTAGCGAGTTAAGAACCCAGCTTACGCGTCACGGCAACACATTAAAAGTACAAAGTTATTAATACCCGCTGAAGTGTTATACCCCGTTTAAGCTCGAGGGGATGACGCGAGGGTGCAAAACAGGTTAGACGGGGTGGAAAGGGGCAAAGGTAGGCTTTGTGGGTTTTGTTACGTCATGTCGGATGTATAAAGACTGGCAGATTGTGTGCGGTAATCCCAATAGACACCTCCGCCGCTCGCACAGGTTGTTAAACTGAGTGGCTGTCTAATGTTCTTAGTTTTAACCCGCGCTCTCTCTCCGTCTCGCGGGGTGCCACATTTTCCGGCACTGCGACGCGCTTCGTGTCAATTGTTGTTGTGCTACGCCAGAAGTAATAATACAGGTCGGGACCCAAAATGTCAATATGCTAAAATTAAATATATAAAATATATGTATAAGTTACCATGCTAAAAATTACAAAATTTTACATGTACTAATAAGAACTAAAGACATGCTGACAGAAGGTGTGTTTGATTTTTTATGTTTTCCTTAATGGGCTTTTAGTCGAGTAGTCAGCGTCATCCGTTTTTGTTGAACTGTCCCCTGGTTCGAATATCAATATGAACACTTTCATTTTCTAACTGTTTTATGTTTTTTTTGTCCGATCCTAGAAATAGGGCATAACGAGAGCGATTGGCTGCCCACTAGTTCTGTCCAAGCCCCATCCTACTATTTTCACTTGTATACTCCTAACAACTCTATCTCCGGAAAAAAGAGCCTGGTAGACTGAATAACAAGCAGTTATCGTATGACAACTTATATTGAGACTTGTTCCAAAAGGGATTAAGAAAATTATAACCTTGAATCGCACTTTCTTCTTCCGACTGAATGGATTCCATCGCTCTGGAAAGCTGATGCCCACATAAGTTATAGCCGGAAAAGCTAGCATGACTTATGAGGAATCAAAGAGCTTGACAGGACAAAGAAAATGTTGCAGATACCATTTACACGTCGTATGTTCAGAATAAGAAACGGATATGTCCGAAAATGGAGAGGAATATTTGAAAGTAGCCAAAAAGATTGGTCGCCTCCGTGCAGTTGTAGTTGTCAACGTCGTTGGCTACGGTTATGGATGTCTCAGGTTCAAGTGTCGATACGGACTGTTTCATAAATTGATTTTTCAATCGATCTATGTAGTTCTTATAAAAAAACGGAGCATAGCTAGAGAGATTAGCTTGTCACTAGTCCTGTCCTAGCTCTATCTTTCAATCCCTGCTCTCTTCGAAAAAAAAAGGTTGCGCAACTGAGTAACAAGCAGTTTTCGTAGAAAAATTCTGTTGAGGCATTAGAAGGCTATTTGTTCTACATTGGGAGCGGACATAGTAAAAAAAAAACCTATGCGACGCTTTGTATATTTATGTAATATAATTAGTTAAATGAATTCAAATTAAAAACTCTTGACTACCGTGATAGTTTCATAATTTCTCTATTCCTTCATATTTTAATTAACAAAATTATGCACATTTCAGTCATTACATTTCAGTTACATTTAATTTAACTAACTTCGTATTAAGAAAACGAGACAAACAGAAAAAAAATATATTAATATTATTCACATACTTTAATATTTGGCAAGATTCGATTTCATTGAAAAAAAAATGTTGAGCAAACACCTTTGTTGCTTCGAATTTTAACAATCGAATATAAATAAAATATAGATTTGTTTGGATGCAATTATTGATATAAAAATAAAAATCAAGCACTTTTTTGTAGGTGAATTTTTCATTTATATAACGATCTTGTTTATATATTTAGTATTCAGCATTTAGCTTACGCAGTTATAATCAAACCAAAAGGTTCTCATACTCTCAAAAATATCATTACAATAAAACGTTTTTCACATGTTTATATATATTTGTTTGTCCGAATAGATTTACCTTCGAGTTTATCCGGCTAAGCTCTGTTTCACTCAAACATGTTTCAAATATCAATCAGACATTTTTTCAATATCAACTAGACTTGCGACAAGTTTTTCCAATAAAGACAAGCAAAGCACCCTGAACAAACAGATCGATACTAGTTTATAGTTTCACTTTACGATTTACATTTTTTTTCATAATCACTTGAAACCCGTTGTTGCAAATTAAGCAAATAGCTATATCCAGCAAAAAACAATAATAAAAAAATCATTTATCAATAATAATGAAATATTATTTGATGAGTGGAAGATGGTAAAAAGAATGTTATATCTCTAGTCACGAATATAAATCTCGTTACTTTCATATAACTTGTCTAACTACAATATAACTTGTCTTATTGTAATAACTTAATTACTGTATTATTTTTCTATAATTTCTTATGAATTTTGTTATCATTGATGTCCATGTTATTTGTATTAATAATGTGATTAAATTGAAAGATTGTTTTGTGTTAGAATAGTTAGAAAACACTGTTTTCATAATGTTATGAGCTTTGAACTCAAAGCCAATGATTTACCTGCTTTTCACTTGATTTGAAGAATGAGCAAAATTTAACAATATTATGTTATCCACACTATTAATGATGCTTTTTTGTAATTCTAATATGAAATTTTAGTAGAATATGGATTTGGCAATTTAAATTTCACTTATTTGAAATTTTTATTCATTGAATTGCGAAAAATGTTGTGTTGATTTAATATATTATCATATTTTAAAGGAGTATATTAAATCTGCAAGTGAAGTTTGTTTTCAATTATGTGTGCTTATACAGATTTCATCGATCACATAGTTTTTTAATTTGAAAATAATATTTTATAGATATACCATCGTTCTAAGCCCGACAGCTCATCGTGGGTACTGGCTTCTGGCAAAAAGGTCTGTCTATAGCAAGCATTCGATAATATTAAATTAGGTTTCATTTAAAAGTATAAAATAAATATAACCATTGAGATGAAATAATCCAATAATATGGTATAATTGAATAATACGATCAATAACTGTACACCTTTTTCCGACGCATGAATTTTTTGCATTTACTTGGTAAAGCTCCATTAAAATAAAGTGAATATTTAAAAGTATTCCGTTCTACAAAAAATAGTTTGGATATTTTTGATAGTTATTTTGGCTTCACAACAGAATTAAAATATATATTCAGTGATACTGTCTGGGTGAAAGTAAAATGAGTAGACCTGAGTTATTAAATCATAATAATGACATGCTACGATATAAAAATTGGTTTGGATTGTAATGAGAACATTATTAAAATTGTATTTGTAATATATTCTAACGTATTTTTTTATTTTAATGAATTCTAAAATGTTGGGTTAATTTAGTTTCACCCATGCACCAATAATTAATGGGTTATAAATAATTGCACCTTGTGTATATGCGATAGTATTCACTTGGTACACTTTAACTTTTATTTCGATAGTTCGTAATTTGTGTTAGATAGTATTTACTTGGTACACTTGAACTTTTATTTCGATAGTTTGCACTTTGGATTAGATAGTATTAACTTAGTACACTCAAACATTAATTTTAGTAGTTTTTAATTAGTTACGGATTCTTTTAATAAAGTGAGTTAAGTTGTAATAGGTTATGTTAGGGTTGATCTGGTTTGCGACAAGTATTTTCATTTCATTACAGCTTCGTGCAACTATCGATTTTAAAGTGTGATTATTTATATTGAGTGGACTTTATGTGTAATATCACTTTATTTTTAGTGAAGTAATTTGTTTTTTGTGGAATGTATTTGTTATAAGTGAAAACTATTTTTATAAAAGTGAATATGATCTAAACAAAAGTGCATTTGATTGTGAGGCATAATTAATTAATGTCATTGTAAATTCTTGCATGCTTTAAACAACACTAAAATTAAATCAGAAGCTATTTTGTTAGCTTTGCCTTGCAGTTTTTGGATAGTTATAGTATCAGAATTTTGTTTTCAGTTTACTATGCATTTTGTTAAATATCGAGTAACGATATAATGGTTAATTATCTTGTCAGCGCACTAATCCACCTACACGATACATAGTTAGAATTTGTAAATTCTGCACAATAGCTGATAATTTTCATGCATTATAATGTACAAAGTAAGTACTGCATAAATAAATAATGATATGTACATGAATATATGAATGTAAGTTATCTGACAGCTTACGAGGAATTCATAACATATAAATATAATACATAGAGTAGTGATTGAGTTGGCATTTACTTAACTTAAAATTTAGAACTTTAGTATAATAAGATAAAATATCAAAGTATTCAATTCTACAATTAATTGATTGACATAATTATTCTGATGATAGCTATCAACTAGCTAATACAATTGAAGAACTGAATACTTTGATATGTTATCCTTTTAAAGAAAGAAGTATTTATCATATGATATGCTGTGTTTAGGTTAGGGCTAATTACGTTGGACATAATATATGATACGTAGATACTTATTATTTTTATAATGGAATTTACTGACCATACAAGTGAATAAGACACTGAACATATATGTATGCGTCATAATTGTTCAGAAAGTATTTTATGGAATAAATCAAGTATTTATTATCAGATTATAATGAAATGTAAATTTACAGTCATTAGATACAATAATCGGAGAGCAATTTTGCAGCTACGTAATCCTTAAGCATGTCAACGGCAGCTCAGTTTTCTGTCATTGTCAGGCCTCACTGTTAAAATGATGCATAGCGTGAGTACAGAGATGAGACGGGTCTTTTATTCGGTCTCCGCAATCGTTCTACAAAAGTGGTCTGCTCTTAAATAACAACTTGTAGTGAACATTTCTTTTGTCTACGGTTAGTTATTTGACAAACGTTTACAGGGCGAGCGAGCGGACATATTGTAGCGGGTTGACGCACTGTCGTCGGCATTCGCAGCATCTTCCTGCGACGACGGTCGGTGAATTCCGCTAAAAGGAAATTTGCGTCGCAATTGTCGGCAAGTTTTGTCGACCGTATAGTTTATGGGGCTCAATTTAACGCACTGTCTCTGGAATTCAATGGGAACCTGTCGTTCGTCGGATTTGGTCGAATTAAATTGTTTGTCAGTTTTATTCCGCATATTAAAATAAATTTAATAATATAGCTTTTATGATTCTGAATATAATTGTTCCTCATTTATTAAAAATTTGAAAAATTCTTTGAATTCAGTTAAGTAGAATTAAATTATATAATACAGGGTTTCCCAAACTTTTCGTGTGATAGAACACTTCGCAAATTCTGAAATTTTAACGAAATATATTGTTTAATTTCTTTGGTAGGTTATATCTATTTGAAGGCAAACATGTTTGAATTTGTTGAAGCCGTAGCAGCATATAAAACCATTCCAAGTTTTTGCGTAACCCTCATCTCATATGTATAAAAAAAATATTTGTATTTGTGCGATGCAATAACGCTGTGATTGAGAAGTCCGAGTCAATGGGATTATTTTCAGCGCTTCTCTTTCAATATCTATACAGGTTGAGAAAGTTAAAATACTGGTCCTAATTTGGAACAAAGGTCGAATTAATCTAGTATGTAATATAATTAAATAAAACAAAACAAAAACGGTGCAACTCAACTTATTAATAGTTCTGAAGATGGCGTAATGTCGAAATATTAAAAAATACTTACTTTTCTTTTTTTTCATAATCAGGTTATTACAAAATTATCCATGAAATGTTTTATTTATCGGAAATATTATTTTTTCAATAAATTTAATATTGTAACATTGCACAAATTAAAAATTTTAAAAATTAAAAAGACATGAAGGGTTTTTCACATATTACTTTGTTAATTATGTGTCGTAAAGTTTAAAATATGTATGACATAAAAAATATACGTATAGATGTTGATTTTTTCAATTCAATATTCATCGTTTAAATTAATAATGATACTTTTAAACGATATCATAACTCATCTCTCTTCGAGCGCTAAATTCTTTTATAAGCACAGTAAATACGTCTTGGATTGCTTCATTTTTTAAAAGAATAAGCTTTTAATCCTGAATAAAACATTTGTTTTTCTTTTTGTAAATGCGATTTTTCGTTTTCGCGAAACATCTTTCATTGTTAATACTGTAAAACGGAATTCCAAAGGAAACGGAAATAAAATGACAGCAAATTGTCACGTTATTTCCGGCTTAACATGGGATGTTTTACAAGTTGTCAAATATTTTTGTGCTATATTGGATGGATGGATCAACAAATAACATACTTTATCTTATAAAGATACAGAAAAAGTAACATAAAAACGAGTAAAAAACTAAGTAATATTAAATATGGTATTCATTTACCATCATGATAAATTATTATCCTAAAATACATAAAATAAACATTTACTGTTCTATAATTTTCATTTACACTGCAATACTCACATGATACGTGCATCAAGCCTAGTGACGAATTACCGTTTTTTTAAATCACCTTTTCTTTCAAGGGATTTTTCATGTGTGTAATATGCCCTTTGTGGGCTTGAACGTCTTTGAAATAGAACGAGGATTGGTACCCATTACGAATGAAACCATTTATCACTAAGACATTAATTAGGATTAATCAAACTGGTCACATAATTCAAAAGAAAAAAAATAGTCGAAAAAAATGATAATATCCTGAATAGTGGAAATAATCTTTCAAATCGTAAAAAATTAATAAAAAATATACATTTCACTTTTACTATGAGTAAGACTAAGTCAATATTTTGGACAGTTAAAGACAAGTGCAAACAGCTTAGTCAAGAAACCAACTAGTAAAGTTAACAAAACGATACATAAAGAATGAAGAAAACAGATGCGTTCAAATATTATTAATACAATACATAATCTGTGCCCAAAGCAACTGCGCTTTTTAATCTGCGGTATCTTTTGTAAAACCAGAAGTAAATTGACTGTTATATTGTAAAACTAACGGCTGTGGAAAATGGAGGGTTGTTAATTATACTAATTGATAACTAAACAACATAGGCTGTTGATAAAACAAGCCTCCCGAATACTGTAGGGAAAACAAAATGTTTCGTTTTACGGCAGTTCCGCTGAGCATCGCCCGTTATTGTGAAACAGAACACTGTATTCTCAATTGCTTCAACATGTTTTCAATACGTCATTTAGATAATTAATTCTGAACGACTTGTACCTTTAGGTAACGTTTCAACTGCTTCAGTTTCATCAATCTACAAATAGCGAACGTTTTAGTTAATTTGGCTTCAGCGATTTTTACTTGCAATTTAATTGTGTTGCAAAATGTTTACTTTCATTTGTAAACGTGTGACGATAATACATACTTTCTATAACATTATTATTAAAATGTCAATAATTGGTTTTGTTAGTTACAAGCAATCAATATTCACCCCTATGTCAGTAGATAATCAATAAATAAATTTAATATCGTAAATCCTTCATGTTTCATCAAAGCAATTACACTAGTTAATAGTCATTAAATTTCGCTACACAACGTTTCTTAAAATATCAATAACAGGATGATTACAAATTTTTTCCGTTAAATGTGAAGTTCGTCGTATTGAGGTTCGTTATATCATGGCTTTATTATTATAAACGGCCCGTTGTAAGTACATTATTTTGAATTATTTTTTTCACATTTCACATTAATTCATTTAGGACACCGACTCAAGGTGTTTAATGGAATTTTAATATCAGATTTGATCCATGAAAATGTATAAAATCTCAACAATTCATATTTGACATTGATTAATTTTATATTTTCAAACTTAATATTCATATCTCGCAACTGTTATTATAATTAAACAGTTTTTTAATTACTTTTTAAAATAAAGGATAGTGTGTGGTCCAAATGAGTAATGTTCAATTATCATTTCGTCGTAAACTTAATCAATATTAATGTGTTTCTAATATTTTAAATTTATTACCACAAAGGATGATTAATAATACCTTGTTGTTATTACCCATTTTCCAATTATCGTTTTATCCAATTTTTGCTAGTTAAAGAGATTTTTAGCAAAATTACAAATGAGAGAGTATTTATTATGCGTATTACATTAAATATACTTACATTCAACATCAACAATAATCCTCTTTGAAACTGACGGCGGAACTCCATTGGTAGCTATGCACAGGTAGGCGCCCATTTCCGTACGACTAATTCTCGCCAAGTTGAGCTGTTCCCCTTCGTGCACCGTCACTAAGCAACAGAACAAGAAAAAAAACCGTGAATAAACACTTCCAACTAACTCCGAAGATAGGAAAGCAAACATACAGCCAATCGCCCTCCTATAGCCAATCGTCCGCTCGTAAAGCCATTAGGAGGTCATTCAAAAGTTTCGACGGCCATAAAATCAAATCACTAGTCATTTGACCCACTCTTTTCTCTGGATGGGACGGTTTAACTTTACTTGCAAAGGTTTTTTCGACACCAGCTTCGTGGTGTAGAAACGATAAAAGTCCCACTATGCATAATGTTGACACTTGAATAAAATAATGCAGCCAACTTGTGTTTTGTTGATACTGTAGGGACTGTCGTATAATAGCATAATATGTATTTGGGACATAAAAACAATACTATATAACTTTATTCTTTCAACACAGTGCTGTCGATTGATCTAGTAGTGTACACATATTATATACAACAAGATACTAATGGAAATAGATATTCATATTCAATATTGTAATTTGAATGTTCCAATAATAAGGAAAACTATGCGAATAGATAATGAAATATCACTTGAATGAAATAAATAATACATTGTTTTTTAATAGTACTTAAACACTTAAAACGATTGAAAATTGCAATAGCCAATGAAAATTTTCTGTTTGAATAAATCTTTAATATTATTCTACAGTTGTTTGTTTTTTATACCTCAATTTATTATATAAGTTAATGACATTTTGATAGCACCGTTTTGCAAGCATTTTGAATAGTTTACGAGATGTTAATCTGATAAAGGAAAAGTTTGATGTAATTTAATGTAACTATCCTATAACTTTCAGTGATATTTTAATGATAAGACAAAAGTAAATGATTCATACGCTCATGAGTTATGTAATTTATGTGAAACGGCAAAAAATGTGGGAATTTTTCGAAAACTTTCACACCCCGGCTTCAGTGTGCTTAACCGTCGTGAGCACAAATGACAAGGAATTATTGCGGCGCGAAGGAAAACCCAGTCGACAAAATAAAAAAAGATATATGAAGCTGTTAAGGTTACGAAGAGAATGTGAGCGATGAGCGGCTTATAAAAAACATACGTGCCTACGTGATATCCTTTATGTGCCAGAGGTCTTTTTTAAACGACAAAAAATGCGAATAACGTGACACTGTCAAGAAAAATATCCCTTCCCGATGTGTGGAGAACGGAGAATACAATACACCATCAAAGGCTTGTTGACAAACAGCATCCAGTTTTCCAGCTCCAAATTTGGGTAACTTCCGCATTTGAATAATGACCGCCAAAGACGTTTGCATCTTTCCTTCGCCTCGTGTTTTTTTTTTGCCAAGCGGTGAGAGAAAAATAAAAGCGATCATTTTTTTGATATGGATACGTTTTCGCGTTGATTCTAAGCGTGTTTGTTGAAAAGAAAATAATATAATCAAAATACGGGCGAAAAAATGAATTTTGTATTAGCACGTAATTTGATCGGCTTATACCTGATTTTGTTACATAGTACGTCTCATGTAGCTACAATTGCTGTTGAAATTGTATTATATCAATAGGAAATTTAATAATATATAAATACTGATTATACTTTTGAGTGTATTTAAAGTATTTACATCATATTTATAAATGTTATTTTTTCAAAATCATTCACTCATAACTGGTATTTTTAATAAAAACAAAAGTGCTAATAAAAATTGAGTTGAATTTTCATCGACAACATTTTTGTATTTAAATCAAATAAACAATTATGTTCAAACAAATTTGGATTATTGAGATTTTGTACACTTCCATACAATAACAGTGTACAAAATCTCAATAATCCAAATTTGATATTGAAATTCCATCAAGCACCCTCAGTCGATGTCTTAAATTACGTTTAAACAATTGATAAAAGTTAAACTAGTATTTATTTGATTTTAATCGATTAAAAGTCATAATAAATCTAGTATAATAATATTTAAACCTACTATCGTAGCTTAATTCAGTCATTATTTCTTATGAAATCAAACATAAATAATATAAAACGGTTGGTATGCTGAAATAAAATAAATCAAATTGTCATTTTTATAGTATTTAAGTTGGATATTGTAGTTAAATTATATAGTGTAATAAATTAAGGAATATAAACTAAGTAATGGAAGTTATTTGTATATATAAAAGAAAGGAATAACTCAATTATTATGTGAATAATAATAAGACTTTAGGGAAATTCCAGGAAAATGCATTGAATACACACAGGAAAATAAAAGAATTGGACGGTTAGACGTATCGCGATGCTCCTCTGAATTGTTAAATGTAAAATAAATGGAGACAATTCTCATGGAATCGCTAACGCAAGAAATATGGACTTTAGAGCTTAGAAAGTGAGATGGCACTATTTAATTAATTGATTAATAAAAGCGATTTTCTTAGTAGAGATGGTGCATTGTGAACAAACAGAAGCGCTCGTAGATAGCGCATTAATGCATTCATTATTCAATCGAAAACTGTCCCCCGGTTGCAATTGTATTTGAATTTGAATGTAGGAAAACGGTTTAAACTTATCCAATTAACTGAATTTAAATGTGTAAATAGTTACCAGGATTATGCTGAAGTCGTTTGATCATCTACATTTTTTAAACAAGAAATTATCAAGTAAATTGAGAATCAGAATTATAAAAAATACATATTGACTTAAAGTACTGTGTTTTTTATATATTTGAATTATTATTATGATTGATGTTTTACTTGTTTGTTTTTGTTATTAATATTGTAGTATCTACTGCATAAATAATGAATAATTCCATATCTGCATGATAAAAGAAGATCGAATAACTAAATAATAATCGGTTTTCATATAAAAAATCTGTTCAGATGCTTCATTGGGAAATCATATGCTGTAAGTTAATAGCTAACATGGTCGAAGATATTGACAAAACTCACAATCACTTAAATGATACAAGTTAGTGCGAATGAAAAGAAAAAAATGATAAATTTCAACAACGTAGAGTGACAAAGTTGAGTTTGTTGTGTAAATTTATTATTCATATTTATTTTACTACAAAATTATTGATAGACGTGATCTGTCGTTCTTGCATTTATCATTTCCCCTCATTTATCGTTTATTTTCTAGTCTTCGGCAAACATTGATCAATTGTTTTCCTCACAAATATTACACCGATTTTTGTCTAACATTTGTATACCGCTCAGAAGTGCGCACGACTCTATTGTTATTATTCGAGCTCTAGTTTCCGCTGATGACTCCCTTACTCATCACTTATTTTTAAACAGTTCAGTCGTCTCGTAAAGTCAGCCAGTTTTCTTTTTTTCCTCTTAATTCAGTTCGTGAGTTATTCTGACTTGCAACTAAAATGACCATATAAAGCATCATGGTTCCACTTTAGTGAATCGCAATTAGACAATCAATATATCCTAGTATAATGAATAATTATTTGTTTAAAGGCGATGCGTGTTTGAAAAAATATCATTACATTGTTTTAGATGAGGCTTTATAGGCAGTAAAATAACTTAATTAATATGCGTATTATCTGATAACTATAACAATATACATAAAATTAAAGTGTTGTGCTCGCAAGTACATATAATAATAAATAGCTAAGATATTCCGGAATAGCGTTCGGCAGAATTTTGATTAGAGCATCTTGTTTCGAATCTTAATAGGGTACCTTTTGTTCAGACGCTTGCCCGTAGACGTTGTACAGGAGTCTCAATGCAAATTCTAGATCTGGCAATAAATGTACAACAAACTGTAACGAAATTTCATATGTTATCTTTGCTGAGCATAATTTCAGAACATTGCCCGTTTTAATCAGCGCAATGGGAGCACTTACCAAGATGAATTGTGTAAACTCAGCTTGCCGTAAATAAGGCAACAAAATTTACGCGATGTAATATAACAAGCCTCGTTCTATTTTCCGCGAAAATTGCTTTGTTTCGTATATCTTATTCATGCACACGTGGTGATGTGCGTAACATTTCAACTGCCCGTCCAGTTGGTATTTTCTTTAATCTACGAAAAATGCATTAAAGCATTCATGCGTTGTTTAGTACAATCAAAATCACTGTCAAAAGTTTACAATTGCCACGCGAGTTATTTTTAGTGCATTTTGAAAATAGCTGTTCAACTACAAGTAAACATAAAATTTATACTTTTAAGGTGTTAACTGTCAATTCTTGGTGGAAAGACATTATATTTTAAAAAATAAAACACAATTTGTTTGTACTACTTCCACATATTTATAATGATCAGGACCGGTTTTGCTCATCACGAGCATTATCAACTGATAAAAATACAAACATAACAGGCGTATTTATATAAAATTGAGTGAAAAAATGAAGGTATATAAAACTGATGGTTCATGAACTGAGACAAGAAAATATTGATTAACAAACAAATTATACATAAATCAAATGAAAGAGTCTACAATTAAAATGTTATGGACCTCTTGCAAATCATAATACTAATCTACAATCACAAATATAGCTACATTAAAAGTCCATTTAGCTGAACAAAATTATTAATGACGATAATAATATAAAATGATGACTCAGGGAAATTATAAGTAAAAATTAATGAACCATTTAAATATAATTAATATATTTATGTATAATTTGTTTGTTAATCAATACTTTCTTGTCTCAGTTCATGAACCATCAGTTTTATATACCTTAATTTTTTCATTCAATTTTATATAAATACGCCTGTTATGTTTGTATTTTTATCAGTTGATAATGCTCGTGATGAGCGAAACCGGCCCTGATCATTATAAATATGTGGAAGTAGTACAAACAAATTGTGTTTTATTTTTTAAAATAAAATTTATAAGTGGTAATACATTCTTATTGTTTTTAACGCCATATTAGTCATCGTCCATACACCAGCGTTATTCATAAAATCAAAATTATTCAAAAAATTCAGATAGTTTCTAAAAAATATTTCGTATTTTATTAAATGTGTGAGATAGCCGTTCTTTTCGATTGAATGTTCAAACATTTCAATTTATTGTGAGAGAATTGAGTGCAATAAAATTTTACTTTCTTCTACATTCAAATCGTTAAAAATAATGGAATAATAAAAAGTACATGTATTTGACAAAAAATGCTGTTTTTTCCCAAGCTTATTTTAAGTCATAGTTTATTTGTAAATTTGATATAAGATAATTTCTAATAAACATAATTAAAAAAAATACTTTCATAAAATTTTAACGAAAAAAATTTAAGAATAAAATTATAAAGAGAAAAGCTTTTAGTGGCTACTATTTTGTTGAGTACACAATTTTTATTTCAAATATTTTAAATCAATTTTAAGATGTTGAATGTCAATTCTTGGTGAAAAGGCATTATATTTTAAAAAATAAAACACAAATTGTTGTACTTCTTCCACATGTTTATAATGACGAGCATTATCAACTGATTGATAATGCCCGTGATGAGCAAAACTGGTGCTGATCATTTATATTATAGATAATATTTTTTTAAATATTTTAAAATTATCAGTTGTGATGAAAATCGTTAAATATTTAGATTATAATTAATCATTAAGTGTAAGATGATAATGGAAAAAAAACTGTTTGTTATTATTTGGCTATTATATTTTGAATATTTTCAAGCCGTTTTAATATAAAAGCGCGTCAGTGATTTGGAGAAGCATTTCATTTGGAAAATTAATGATAACGTACTACGGTTGTTTTAATATTAATTAAAAACAATAAACTATTTCTAATATATCATTCTAATATAAACTCTATTTCTTTAAATCGTAACTTATTGGAAAACATAAATATTTTAAAATGATTGAATTGATTTATTAGCTTAGAAAGAAATATATTGCTAGGAGAATTGACATATAAAGAATGGAAGAATAAATTCTTTTGCAGTCTCAAGAAGTTTTAAATTGAATGGCAGGCAATTCAGGCTGTAAGATTCCTTGGATAAAGTTGAGTCGATAAGTGTTTTAGATGCAGCATATGCATTGCGGTGAATGCATAAAACAATTGACAAATTTTCTTTATAAAACGAATTGGTTCTTGGTATTGTTTTGCCAGAATGATGGCACGGGAAATGAGCTTACGTGAATCGAGTCGGCTGGCGAATAGGTAATGAACCGCGTCTCTCTTTGTAAGTTGCGAAATTGAATTCAAACAAACCGTAAAACTATTTCAATCATCTTAGAAAAGTTTTTTCAGCGTTTTCATTTAAGGGGTTGAAAACATAGTCATGGGTGATTTAACTCGAATCTAAATCCAAAATGAAAACATTTCGTCTCAATTTGGCTATTTGATAATAGTAAAACTACAATATTCAATTCACCACTACGATTTGTTTCTAACAAAACATTAAAAAACGTTCACCATAAATTATCTATATATCTTCTACAGGTACTTAATTTCGTACCCACCACCACTTGCTACCGACTTATAGCCGGTAAGAAGGAAATGTTAAATGCTTTAAAAGGATAATCAATTCTCCTGATCAATTATCCAAGAAAACATTACAATATTACAATGTGCAATCTCCGCTTATTAGGATACTTAAAAGATACCCAAGAAATTGATATATCTTAAATAGTTTTGAATTTTGATGACAAGTGAATTATTCGAAGTCCTCGTGATGCATTATAAAATTTGTTATACCAAAGGAGGGTTAGATAATGTTAAAAAACATCTCATTTATAGTACATAATATATCCACGGAAACACATAACAGGTCAGTATACAAAGCGCGAGATGGAATAGAGCTCTGTCGAATGGTAATGATTGTCTAGCAAACGATCTTTAATTTCGATTTTGAAAACATGTTGATAAACTTGTGGAAACACTTTGCTATCGTTGTCTTATAAGCAGTAGTGTGAACTGGGGAGCGAGAATAACTGAGTAAATGCTTAAAAATATAATTACAAAAAGTATATATTTTGAAAACTTTTTATATGTTTACAAAAGTAACTTTTAACAGTATCGTATTCAGTGCGCAACTAAAAATAATAATAAAATGAATGCGGTATACCTTTGAAACATAAAAGTTATGAAATTCGATATTAACTATTTGTTTATGAAATCGAAAAAAAGTGTTTCCTGTAGGTGTAAGTTTTTTTGTAAAAGGACTTCCATGAAAAGATTCAATAGAATTGGTAAACGTGTATGATACCATGCAAGGAGAAAAAGTCCCGTGGATAAAACTTCACAGTAGACAGTGTATTTTATATTTACTGTCAAAACGAGACATTCATACAAAGCGAAAGGAAATATCGGTTTCTAGACACGCAAACAAAATAAAAGAAAAATGTCATACTTTTGCCAATATTTTATCGTGCGATCTCACGTACAAGCATGTATATGCAAAGTAGATAGCTTTTGTATTCATAAAAAAATAATTAATTTTTGAATTGACTTATTGATTGCACACTACTGTTCAATAATTGATTGAACCTTTTTTTATGTTTATGTCAAGCATGGAATAAAATACTTTTATTTAGGTATATTGTGACAGGGGTGTGTATTACTAAAATAAAAAAATTATGAAAAGATCATTGTGATTTGTCAATAATATATTATTATTTCATACATGACTAAATAAAATGTACGAACTATTTCATCAAAATTGTATTTTAATTTGTTAAGAATGGTTTTGAATATTTTTTTAAATCACAAAGTAGTATGTCCGGAAAAATGTTTGCATATTAATTTTAAATCAATTTATGTTAATCAATCATAATTATCAAAAAAAATACATGTACTCCAAAACGTCTTAGATATTAATGTATCGGAATATTTCGTTTCGTTCGTGAAAGCTGTTCATTTGTAATCAAATATTTTCTACATATTAATAAAAGTAACTTCAAAATTATTTTAAAATACATTTGAAATCAATTTCAAATTGGTTTCATTAAAACACATCTCCACTCAGAAGTCAAAATCAATTTCATTAATATTAACAACTTGTGTATTTTATAATATATAATATAATCTGACTTCTTCAAGTGTATGTAAAATGTGAAGTATTATTGTAGTGTGCTGGTAAATACTACAAAATGGTAACTTTAATAAAAAGGTAATCGTCAAAATATCATAATTTTTGTAATATTTATAATAATTATTGTAATATTATAAAATAAATGTTAGAATAACGGAATAATTATATTATTACCTTAGTTTGCCACCGCATAATTCATGACGCAGAAAAAACTTTTAATATATTCAAATTGGCAAAACTTTAATTCACAATAGTTATTTGAATACATTCGTAAAGTTTTCATTTGTTGAGAAATAGGATATTAAATTTACATTTTATAACATACAAAATATTTAATAAAAGTAGAAAAGCAAAATAATGTTTGATTGCTTTTAATGATAATATCGTCTTTCATTAAGATAATGTCTATTTCTTCTTTTCAAATATGGTTAGCACTTGGTCAAAAGTTATTGTTGAAATATTATCTAGATAGAGTGAATTTTAGTGAAGTCCATTTACCATGATTAAAACATATGAAATAAAAGATTAAAGAATTCCTTTCCAACAATCCAATCCTTAAAACAGGGCGTAGCAATAGTGATCCTGTCTTAGCCTTACTTGCCCTGAAATATGTCAAACCAATTCATATATGTTTTTTATAAACATAAATTGTCAAAGCAATCACGGTATGCTGTTAAATTTTTAGTAGCTTGGCGTTGCAAAGATACCATATAGTTATTTATATAATGTTTATCTTTGTAGTTGACTTCTTGTTGTAAATTAAAATATCGTTGTGAAGACCAAGAATCAACGTTAAAATGGCATGTCTTGTTGTGATAAGACTATCGTATATGTTGTTTTTTAATAAATAGCAGGGTGTTTCATTATATAATGTAGAATATGATGGATTTGTTACTGTTGTGTTTGCGTATTGATAAGCAATTACGAAATTCACGTATTTCTAATAATACCAGGCAAAGCAATGTTTTATGATATTTTTTTCAATACGTGTTTTCCCCCAAATTGCGTCCCTTAACAAACAAATTTATATCATTATTCATTGCGCGCGCGAGTCCAATAGAATTTACTTTCAATATTCCGCGCATGCAACGGAATTAAAATTTACGGGCCATTCGACTGTTCGAAATTCACTTTCGAATCGAGGCCTCCCATCCCCCAGTCAATGTGTGCTCGGGACTAGCTTTTTTCGCTATAAAATAATGCAAATAATGTATATATAAGAACCGATGGTCTACTGTCTGTTGCTGGATCGCGATGTTTTGCTTCTTCTCCGGAGAGCGCGACGTTTTCCGTCATAACCGTCCCTGCCACGAACGCCACTGTAGGCGCGCGTTCACCCCCATGAATAATTTATATTCGACTCGAGTCATGTTTTCGCAAAGGGGTAAGTCATACCTATTTTCCAAAGACTCCCTCCTCCCCTCGCTTGTATGCTCGTACATACATATTTTACCAAGGATAGCGGTACGTATCCAATATATAAATATAAAATATCACTAAATACAAACGAATCTATGGTGGAATATCGAGATGAGAATTTTGATGAATCAGTCCCCCACGGTGAAAGACCGTTTTGTTTTCAATAGATGGCTGATATATTAAAAAGCAAACGAAAATTTATTTGGCTTGACAATTAATAATATCTAAAACAGAATAATTTCTTTTATATCGTAAGAAACGTGAAATTATTTTTTTACGGTATTTTATAGGTAACTATTTCAAAAAAAAAACCTCCTATTGCTGTACAAAGGTAACGTTAAATTTTGATACATGTTCTTCTATTCAATGCTATCTGTTAAAGGGCTAGTGCTAAAGGTTAGGGCTAAATTACAACATCTAAAATTATAGTATAGTATAGAGTATTTCAATTAGGATTAAATTTCAATAAATAAAATTCAACATTTTTGTCGTGTCAAAATTCTTAATTCTTGCTACCTTCATGTTTTGTTTATTATTTATTAAACTTGTTAATCAAAGAAAACAATATTTACCAAAACTTGATCACTGTTGATGACCATTACACTAAATCTAACATACCGTAATATTCTAATAATAAATAAATTTATTCAATAATTAAATTAAATTTATAAATATATCCTCGCGATTCATTTAATTTTTCCTATGTGCGGTTTTTGGTGAAAATGAATTTTAAATGTTATTTAAAGAGTATTTTTTTTCTCCGCATTTTAGAATACGTTTCATTTAAAAATATTGAATAAACACAAAACTATCGCGAAATTAAATATGTTCTATGTAAAACTTATCAAAATCAGGCTCAATAATAAATCATATGTGAAACATTGGCACATTAAATATGAGAGTAATCCAATTTTAATTTGAAATTCAACGCATAAAATATGTTCTAAGTATGTGCAAAAAATACGGAAAATTATTTTTTTTTCTGTTTCTAACAGTATTTTTTGATTATCTCAACTAAAAAATTAAATGTGCAGCGACTATATAAGTAATATATGTTAAAATAAGGTAGAATCCTAATCATATTGCTATTAAATAGTCTATGTATATACAAGAAATATAATATAGTTTTAATTTGATGTGTGTGAATAGAATAAAATATTGAATAT
This sequence comes from Himalopsyche phryganea, assembly GCA_022494535.1. NCBI lineage: Eukaryota > Metazoa > Arthropoda > Insecta > Trichoptera > Rhyacophilidae > Himalopsyche > Himalopsyche phryganea. Next base: position 632,153 of record JAGVSL010000046.1, read on the forward strand.
AGCGTTAAACCGAAATAGCCATAAACTAACTAATAAAATTTTGTACAACTGAATTCTTTGATATTTTATCATATTAAAATGAAGTTCCATCAATTCAATGTATAAATAGATTTTAATAGAATTAATATTTTGGCTGAAGAACGCAAACTATTTCAAATTTTATTAAATGATTTTTCAAGAGCTACTTTAAGTTTACAATTTAATATTTTGGTTAGTTTTGTCTTGTCAGAAGCTGAAAGTATGGAAATTATGGCTACATATTATATGAGACGACGTGCAAGATCTTTGGAAATGCAAGGAACTTGGGACGTGTGTATTGAGTAGAAACATGGCGGCATCATCACCTTTGCGTGAGAAATAAGTTTCGAGTCAAAATGTTTATCATGGGATCAAAGGCTCCATTCTCAATTGAATCAAGAAGTACGCTGACTTTATGCTCACGGAATATTAAGACTTGACATTACAAAACGCAAAACAGCGTGTTCTTTCTTATGTAAGCGTATAACTTTGAATAATGTATTTGTACGCGCTTTCAAGCTCGGAAAATTTGACAGAAAATATAGGTAAAATATTCATGTTCAAACGAAAATAGCTTCGACCCTGAAAAATTAACCGATTCGATTTCATAAAATGCACGAGATGATGAAAGCTTTGGAGTAAATTCTAGCCACGACATATTCTGAAATAGATATTTTGGTATTGACTGTTCAATTCCATAATTACAAATTTATTGATTCTCTGAGCGCTTCATTTTCAAACGTTTAATTTTAATTATTTGTATTAAACTGCCTCTAAATATTGTTCAATTTGTATATAACGGAATAAGTTTCTATGAACAATATTTGGTTTCTAAATTACAATATCTTCTCTTTTAACTTTTCGTATTGGGAATATTTATATTGAAACATGACGTAAATCGAATATTATGATAATTACATAAGGCATCGTATTTACGATTCTTTAAAGTATTTTGATTTATTGTGATTAATTTTTCACTATAAAAAACATATCCAAAATGTAATATAAAAAAGCATTTCACATTAAAATCTCATACAAATTTAGATTTATAAAAAAAATAGTCGTTATAAAATAAATATAACACAAAATAAGTCAAGATTGAATCCATTAAAACTAAATATAATATGATGAAAGTATATAACATATTATTTTTAAAGTATTTATTAAAATATGGTCATTCTGATGATGATATAAACGATGTAAAAAAACATAGTTTGTTGAATTGTTGTTTTTCAGTATGTTTATATTTTGTACGTTCACCTAGACAACAAAGCCTGAGCTAGCAGAAAGCCTGTTTAAATATTTAGTGGCTGCCGAGCGGGCTTCACTTTCCTCTGTCAATTCCGTCCAAGGAAAAAACAGATGGTGATAAGATTCTGAATACAGAGATACAGGTTTATTTAAATATTGTAAGATCCTGTACGACTTTTCATGCATTTGTTTTTATAAATATTCTCCCGATGCCAATATGTAAAACAGGCGCTCACTTGTGTTCAATGTATTATACATTGACTGGAACAAAATGATTTAAATTGAAACATTCAATCCGTTCATTCTTACTGATTTCAATAATTTGAGCAATTTTTAAAATATAAATTAAAAAGAAGATGCAAGATATATAACATGGATAACTTTATTACAAGACGTGACACAACCACTAAAATAAAAATAAACAACTCTGTTTTTTTGTTATAAATGATCACGAAATTACTGCCATATCAATTGAAGATACTGAAATAATGATAATATTTAAAAAATACCATGAAAGCAGATATAGAGGTTTTTAAAATTTATGAACTCTTTAACATTATACAGTCCATAAATTTAAAAGGTTATTTAACGCGTCCAACAAATAGTCATATAGTCCTCGGAACACTATCGGATACGATTGGGCACTTTTTCGATTTCCTTTTTATTAAGTTTGTGTTAAAAATTATAAAGGATGCAACAAGGTGGGCGAATAATTATTAGAAAATATGTATCACGTATTATTCTATAAATATAAATACATTGCTGATAAATACAATAAATGCTATAGAATTATTACAAATAGAAACAATAGATATATTTATGATGTTGGGTCACAACTGCAGTTTGAAAATTAGTTTAATAATCACTGTTAAAAAGTCCCATGTCGGAGTTATTAACGCTCTTGGGCTGTAAAAGTCTGCTGCAGAACCAAGGGCTCGAATATCTTTACTGCATTACCTTTAATGTATCGTTTTTGTAATTAATTTATTTCCAAAGGTCCTCATTTCTGTGATATTTTCATTTTTCCACAAACCACCAGATATTAAATCATTAAAAACGGGGCGTAGAAGAAATAATAATTCTAATAATTTTATTATTAACTTTTCAATCAGTAAAAATGCTCCATGTTGTAATCAAGTCTGGTTAATTTAAAAATTTATGAAATTTTTCATCTTGAAATGCGAAGAAGAATTTTATTTTAATTGAAGCCATATTATAAAAACGTCATACATTTTATCGTTAGCACTGCAAGATTGTAAATCTGCAGATGGGTTTTTGACTTTTTGTACTATTAGTACTGCAAAAATTGCCCGTAAGTGCATGCAAAATAACGCAACTTACAAAAATTATGGTTAAGTATTAAATTTAATTAAATATTAATTATGTATTTTAAATTTTTATTTTCATCCTAACAACTTATTTTTCAAATGAGTATAATCATTTGAAAAATTAACATTCTGCCGACATGCAATTTTGCAATGGAAGCGACGATATTATGTACTTAAAGCGCAATTTATTTGTAATGTCCTATTTCCTTTTACGTTGGAACATTATATAAACTACAGCTTCATCCTTGAAGTAGTCGTATAACAAGTACCGACTTGACTGTTTATAATAGCGGACAACCAGATGTCTCAAAACAAAAGCATCGGTTAATTGAAATGACAGGATAGCTACTTAAGTTTCAATTGAACAAGATAATTATTAATTAGAGCGTAAATTGCCACTCGAGATATTCTCAAAAGGGGGAGAAAAGTTGGTATGTAACTGATAGCTGGCTAAGAATATTAGTCGGTAAGATAATATTTACGCGGGTAAAATATTTATGTTGTAATCAAACCCTTTGTTGTATTAATATTTCTTTGTGTATCAAATCGGATAAAAGATACCAATTAATTATTGAAAAAAATATATTTATTTAATTTTTTTTGTCTTTCAAGCATTAAAATTATTCGACTTATTTTCTCCGTTTTCTCTTTAATTGAAGCATATAAAATTTTACTCTACTGAGCCTGCAATATATAAGAGTTTTTTCTTTCGAATTGAAAATTCTATTTATTATCTTTTCTATTTCAAAAATATGTTTAATATGGATATTAATTACTTAAATGTTGTATGGGTTTATATTTGGTTATGAGAAGTTATATTTTAAAAATAAAACACAATTCATTTGTACTACTTTCACATATTTATGATGATCAGGGCCGGTTTGGCGCTTTACCAGCATTATCTACTGAATCAGTTGATAATGCTCGTGATGAGTGAAACCGGTCCTGATCATTATAAATATGTGGAAGTAGTACAAATGAATTGTGTTTTAATTTTTAAAATATAATGTCTTTCCACCAAGAATTGACAGTGATATAAGAAGTTAGTTAAGTTTTTACGATGCCACGTTCTCTTTTTCTCTATGGTGACAATTAAATTATTCATTGATTGAAAACTCAATATAATATATGCACTGCTCTGCGAATATGAAACAAGGATTTCAGTGAAAAAGCACAGGGTCTTTCAAACTAAGCCATATATACTGTAAAAAGACAAAATAAAGTAGCCAACACAAAACATGTAGCAAATTGTATACATTGTGATTATCGAAAAAAAGTTCTTTTACCTTTCGACAGTCAATATGGTGAATTGAAAAATCAGTAAAAAATAATTTGACGAGCGGGGTGAACAATCAAATAAGTCCAAAATGTCAGAAGACAGTTTTTTCATATCTTGCGACATTTTTTCATTTATTTTGAACACTCAATTTAACTATTGAAACGTCAAATAAGCCACAGAATATTGCTAGAAATAAAAATATATTGTGTATGTGATCACATAAGTCTGAATTATGCGGTTATTTCTCTGTATTTGAAGACCATTATTTCGTGTTTTAAATTTGGAGAGTATTTGGATATTGTGTTTGGGCACACATGTAAAGATGGATAAATACTTTAAAATGAGAAATTAGTAAAAAGCAAATAATATGCGATTGTTCACCCCAGCCATCGAATATACAGATTCTTTGTGATTACACAACGTGATGATTTTGAGAAGAAATAAGATGGTGTTTACTCAAGCTAATTTTTGAAACAAAACCATTTCGATCAAAAATTAAGTATAATGAAAACAAAACGAGTATATGACATATCACGAGTTTGGTTGTGCTGCAATACGATCAATTTGATGTCCTGCACATAGTGTGGATGCTTAAAGGTTTTTTAGCATATAATACAATATAATCGTAACTGATCGTCGTATCAACTTAAAATATCAGAGGAAATATGTTCCATGCTAAGCTTAATATTATTTTTTGTATTCATTTTTATATCACTGTTTTTTCATATATTTTTTCAATAACTACTATCATGATTCTATTTTTTTGAATTTGATATGTAAGTTTTTTAATTATGCTTAGAATATGAATTGAATTGAAATTGATCTTTATATTGAAATGCAATGTAATAAAGATAAATGCTAAAATTATATATTTTTAATGCTAAAAAACGCTAAAACGAAAATTCTAAATTGATAAAAATAGATTCTCAAAATATTGGTGTCAAGGCATTGTTTATTTGGAACTGTTATAAATGTGTAATTTTAATTTTGTATTTCACCCACAAATAATTGTTCAATGATCGCAGTTTACAATAGTTTAACAAATTAATGTACTTGGTGATAAATACTGGCGGCTATTTATTCCCGGTGCTTTGAAATATTATTGGCACTGTAGAAAATTTATTTATAAGCCAACCACAATAGAACCAAAATATTACAGTTTATGCCGCGTTTCGTGGAGGTAATTTAACTTTAGTGTCGGTTAAAAGTTTTAATGGATTTTTTATCAAGATGGTTATTAAAATATTGCAGTCCATGTAGACGAGCTGCTAAACGTAGCACTTGGGTTGGCTTGGTAATTTAAAAATTTCAAATATGTTGATGATAACCTTCTTTCGCAACTTAATATACTTAACTGAAATCTTAAAAGGATGTTTTGCGAAGTTACTTATTTAAGATTTTTTTTGTGCACAACATTTTACCTCAAGAGTATTAATCGAGTTTCGGAAAATATGGCAGAATGAAAAAAATAGTTATTAATACTCTTCAGACTAAGACTTTATTTTAGAATGTTTTCTGTAATGAATTTTCATGGCTGAAAACTGTTTTAAATTTCACAAAAAACCCCCAATATATGCATAATAGATTTTTACGTCATGATATATGATATGATTTAGTTAATTTCAATATTATTTTGTGAAAAAAAACGCAGTGTCGAAATATACACACACAATCATAATTAAATTTACAAACGCTATTTATTAGCCATGGTCACTCCTAATGTAGAGCACGCTGACTTGTAAAGGAGCTGTCCTCAAAAGAAATTGTTTTACGAGAAAAATTTGTTATTCAGTTTCGTGGAAAAACTTCTGTTTAATAAGCTCATTACGAGTCCATATGCTCCACATTGGGAGAAAACTTGGTAAAAAAATATTTTTATTTTTAAAGAAGAAACAAAAATACGTTTTTTACTGAAAGGAAAAACTAAATACCTTTTTTCCGTTTATCGACGGAAATCGTTTGGCCATCTTCCCTCCTCCACATAATCTTTGGTGGCGGAAAGCCATCTGCCTTGCAAGTGAGACTGATGTTCTGGTTCTCACGCACTGCTACAGTTGACTGAGTACTCTCATTATCCAAAATGTTTGGTGGCACTGAAATAAAAAGAGCATTTATCTACATTGGTAAAACCTAAAATGATCAATCAGTTCAACTTTTCTGGTCTAATATAATATTTATGTTGATTTCAAAGGGAAATTATAAGAACTAAAACAGTTGAAAGCTGGTTAGGATACACAAACCTTTTCAAAACCTTTTTTTTCAAATATTATAGAAAACGGATTTAACAATAATAACTTAATATTCAATGATTAAATAATGTTATGCAACTCTTTCAATTATAATTTTGTAACTGTTTAAGCTGTCAATACTAATTAGAATATTAAAATCGTTAAAATAATACATAAGCAACAATGTTTTATATCTTGTTTGGGACTGTCATTCCGAATTAAATAAAATGAGAAAGCATTACTATTTATTTTTATAATGAGTCAACGAAAAATCTGTCTTTTGTTTTCCAATTGGAAAAAATGACAATTTTGTCCACTTTCAGTTTATAGTTTCGATTATGATAAAATTGTAATAACCGAGTCTAGGACATATTTGATATTCATTTAATGAACTGAGCAAGAATCTATTATCTCAAGTAATCTATTATCTTAATAACATTAATCATTTCAGTTTTCTGTTAAGTATAATAAGAACCATAAATCTCTTAAGCATTGGCTTTTTATCTTAACAATACGTAACACTTTAAAAATATTATTTAATACATTTTATACTTTAATAAATGAACACTGTCAAATAAATTTGGTATTATTTTACCAACTGTCCAATTGTATGTACAATAGATTCAGATGTATTGAAATGAACAAATTCAAAAAAAAATGTTAAAAAATATGCAGTGAGTTGTAGTGGTATGTGATACTTGAAAAATGTAATAGTAGGAAGGTACATAATGTGCGTAGTTGGTATGTAAACGCAACTCGCACATCACTTTATTTTATGAGTTGTAAAAAATGTCTAACTTTCGCAAAAACGTATAAACGGCCCATAAAGTTGCGGTTAGTAGGTTTATTTTGTAAAAAGTGCTTAACCTCTCTTCATATAAATTAAAAATATATTCCATTTAACAAAATGAAGCAGCTGCAATGTTATTGTACTTAGCACGTATTTCATGCAAAGTATGTAAATAATTCATATTTAATATGTTTCATGTAATATGGTAGCAAAATTTCCACCCGAATAAAAAACAATTGAAGAAATTCTAAATTAATTAGTTGATAAATATTATTTTTGGTAAGGTGATTAAAACTTGAAATTAAAAATGTTAGTATTTACGAACTATAGTTCTGCAAATCACCTCTCAGCGTACCGTAGCACATCAAAACCTCAACTATTTTATAATATTATTATATATATATACTAAATAAACTAAATTTATTATTTTTTTTAATGAATTTTGATTCAAAATGTCTATTAGTGACTAAATGTAAAGGTGTTTTTTGAATAGAAAATTTAAAATAGAAATGGAAATAGCGTGACAAGTTATCATTATTGAACAGAATTGAAAAACTTTGTTCACATAAATTTGCGCTAGAAATGAGAACATAACTACAATAATCTTGTCGGATATCTTATGTTATTTCCTTGCTAGCTATGAAAAATCGAAAATATTTAGTTATTGAATTTGTAAAAGGTTATTTTGTCATTAAGTTTATGTGTATATATTTCTATATGTATTAATTTTGACAAATGTATTAGATATTTCATGACAATTAAATCATGATGAATCTCACCTACAACCTGAAGATAACCAACTTGGCTAATCATTGGATTGGTGTTGACCTGGCACATGTAATATCCTCGATCCTCTTGCTGGACTTGACTGACGTGAAGCAGCCACGTCATGGCGTTGTCGTGAGACACGCTAAAGCGTGGCAGACGCGAAATTACGTGACGGTGGATTGTAAGGATCATCTGACGGTCTATGTGAATCCATGCCACCTGAAAAGAATATGAAAACCAACTTTATAATACAACAAAGGAAATTTTTAAGCAACAAACATGTACTTGTGTACTATAAACTCAAGCAAATTTATAAATAAGTAAATTTTTTAAAACGATTTACACAGATTCAAAAATCATTGTGATTTGAAGAAGACTGTTTTGTTGATTTTAGTATTGATTTTCAATGTATTAATTAGTAGTATTGTTTAACTTTAGTTGAACGTGATTGCGGAATAACAAAAATTCAATATAAGATAAAACGAAACTCATTTTTTTGCAATTATACACATTAACAACTCTTTATTTATCTTCCAAAATTATATTAAAAATAATGAAAATAAACGTTTATTTGTATGTAAATGAAATTTAATTCTCATTTATTTAGGCCACTTATTATCAAACAGAATACAAAATTAAAATTGATAACTTTGTTATAACACAAACCAGTGGAACAGCAAAATTATTAATTTTATAATGAATTTCCAAAAAGTTACTGCCGAAACCATCAAAAATATTGTTAAACTTAGTATTGAAATGTTAGCATAACAAATTTATAAACATTGTTTATAAAATAAATAAATATTTTATGCAGTATGGGATGGTTATGAAGATTAAATAATTATTATATGAATAATTTTGAATGTTATTAAAATTATAGCAATAAATACTAATCGTATGTTTTGTGCTCAAATTCTACTTATTTAATGACGATGAAATAAATTCTCTGGAATAAACATTTAATTTAGGTCCGATTGACGTTTTACGAAATAAACTAATTCAGTAAGTGTAAAATGCTTTCAAGGATAGTATAATATGGCTTGATAAATTTATAAATTACACGAAACATGATTAAATAATGATCAACCCGTAATAACTTTTAACCGTAAGGATTTCTGTTGGATAAATCTACACTATTTCGTAGAAAATGCATGAATTGGTCTGTCTGTCACAAGAACTCATCCCAAACAGTGTACAGTAGCGACGTGAAATTTGGCCATGTCATTCTGGCTGCCATTTCTAAGTCAACTGTACTATTTTCAATTATCAACTTTGAACGTTATTATAAATTGATGGTCTGTATTTTGTAAAATTGTGAACCGATTATAATAGCGCCTATTTACTATTTGCATATAATTAAGAAAAATATCGAGCATTGAGTCGAGGCAAACGGCAGACACCGACTTAATCACAATGGAAGGTAATAAAAACATATCCCCGAAAGATGATTACTATTTATTAATTTTTTTATTTAAAAACGTGTATAATACAATTTTTTGTTGCTTTATTTTTTTTTAAATATATTCAGTATAATTCTACTTTAAATATCAGTCAGAAAAAGTGCGAGAAAAAGAACTCTTTAGAACATTTCAAAAATCTTTATAGAATCGTTATATTCAATAAATTGCAAATTACGTAACGATCACTTTCTTAAAAATACTTTGTTTTACGATTTTCTGTTAGACATCAAATCTCGATAACCTACAATAAACCCTAATCTAGTCATGGCGTAAAGCAAATAAAGACATCTGAAAAACAAGTGTCAACTCTTTGCTAGACAGGCTTGAAAACTTTACTATTTCCATTTGAATAAATGTGCAATAGTGTAAACAAGTACTTTGAGAGTGCGATTATTAAAAGAAAAAAAAATATTTCGATGTATCATATTTTTTAAGCGACGGAAAACGATTAAAGATTTTTACGAAATGAGAGAAAAACCTACTAATTCCTCTTAAGTGCTTACGTAATTTTACAGTAAAATTACAAATAATACATTATTGCATGCGTAAAAAACCTCACTGATAATAGGCTTTGTAGAATTAAAATTTGAGTATAATTATGCAACTGAGCTATAAAATATTTTATGTTATTGAAATGCATAAATATTTACAGTTGAATATTCCACATAAAAATGTCGTGTTAGAAATATAGTTTACGGTATTAAAGTGGTCATTGAACGCTTAAAAAATGACTTCAACCTTAGCGAAGCCATTTTATCACGCAAATGTTTTCGATATTTACATAAAAAGGGTACTTTTACAGCATACGAATGGCGTACGAATTCAAATATATATGAGCATCAATAAATATGATATTTGCCTTGTAGCTTTTTTATTTTCCTGAAAATATTTGAAAGCCAAATCCAAAAGTCGTACTTCACAATTTGTAGTAAAAGTCAAGAGGTATTTTTTCAACATGCTCTGCTTCTCGTTTATTTTTTTTTTCAAACCATGATTATTTCGAGCCTGCCATGTATTCATTTAAAAAAACACTTACACCAAATTGAACTTTTATAAAGAACATGAAAACGCCAACTATAAAAAAAATGTATTAGCAGCATCGATTTGTAAATTTTACATACAAATCAGTGTCTTAACTTTCGGTATATTTTATGATTATTAACCACCACAAAACTTCCTTCCAAATCAGATCGCTTTTTCAATACAGTTCATAAACCTGGCTATTGTACTGAGTTTTTCCAGCGACAAAGCAATGATATATATAGACAAACATTGTTTACCCATACACTTAAAAAAATATATTTATAAAATTGCTTAACAACTTGTCCTTCTTACTTCATCAAAGCCAAAACGTTTGGCTTTGGAGAGAAATTAATCAATTTTTTGATAATTTTTAAATAGCGCATTGGGAGTTTCTGCTGCCAAATTTTAGGAGCAGACAAAGTAAAACATCTTGCAAATTGATAACAGTGGGTATGATAGATAGTAATGTATGTCAAATTTGAATTATTGAGATTTTGTACACTTCCATGTATTTTGTCACTAACGACCCGGGTTTCGCCTTTCGCCTTTCGGCATCTTCAGGCACTCGAACGCACGAATGGACTCGAACTGACAGACAGTAAACAGTGTCTAACGTTTATATAGAATCGGTCGATGTCTTAAATTAAATAATGTATGTGTTTATAAAATTAAAACAAAATTGGTAATATTGTTCTCGATTAGGACTGATTTTCTTTAGTTAGTGAATATTATTAACTAGTGAATAGTTCTAAACAGAAATAATAAACACTATTAGTGGTGCGCCGCGAGACGATACCAGGTGTGCCGCAGCACAATACGTCCAAAATGGAAAAAAGCGAGTATTTTTATATTACAAAAAAAATTACGTTTAAATTATTCTCGTTGAAAGAAATATTGCATTATTTTAATATTTATTGGCATCGTTGTATTATTGTTTTTACGGATAGCACAACTGTAATGACCATTGTCCCGTGTATAAATCAAAAAAATCTACCGTAGAAGTTACACATGACTATATTGGGAAGTATTGACGACGAAAAATGAAGGAGAGACATTATTACAAACAAACGAATTGAAGTGATTGGCATGCTCTGAAAAATAAAACAGGTTCAAATAAAAATTCAAACATTGGCAAAGCGAGTTAGTACTAAGATCATTGAAAATCTTTCGAAGGACCAACGAGACTTATTTTAACATTTGTTATTTTTTTAATAACTTTTACAAATGTTTTTTTTTTAATTTGTATTTTTTTTGTGTGTTAATAAACAGTTTGAAAAGGTAAAAGGGTTTAATTGTCTTTTATTAAAAAACATATGAGCTTTAGATTCATCATATTAAAACAAATTAGTAAATTGTAAGTTTTTTTTATGAAATTTAAATATTGCGTGTGCCGCGAAATATTAATAAGTGCTTAGGTGTGCCTTCTGTGAGAGAAGGTTACAGATCACTGCTCTAAGTCATCTTCTACTATTTAATATGTAATAGCTTTTTATTTTTCAAGTAAAATATATTTCCAGCATCTTAAAGCGTCAAATTCTTGGAAGTAGTTTCGGTGGTTGTCGGCCTTTATAACCTTATAGGTGATATATATTGCATTGTCTGTTTTCAAGAGGGATTTATGGTTTATTTTCGCATTTATTTGAAAAACGTTCAACGAAGACGGAGGGAAAAAACCAAAATGACTTTTTCCACGTCTTATTTTGAATGAGGACTTACGCTCACAGTTCACTTCTTACCTTACGACTATATGATTTATGTGGATAGTTTTGTTGTTTTCTACTAGGAATTTTTATTTACTGTTTTTACTGGTAGGAAAAATAAAAATACTATATCAATGCTACATAAAATATTTTCTATGATATTTATATGGTTCACAGATTTTAGGGTTTGAAATATTATTGCTTCAAAAAACGACTATCTTACGAAATATATATGAAAATAAGCGGCCGATTGAGATCACAGTGATTGTAAATTCGATAATAGGTGATAGTTTACCAAGGAACGAAACCTGATTAAACGCAAGGCATGAAAAACAACGCACATGTATTATACAAAATGTCCAGTTCCCGAATACATAACTCTTCGAGGAATCTGTGAATGTCGCCTAGAACAGAAAGTGGCCGTCTGGTGGTTCATAAACTTTTATCTGTAATCAAAAATTATTTATGCCTGTATTTTTACTTTGATAAATTTTAAATACCAGTATTCTGCAATTAAAAACTGGTATTTCAGAGTATTAACAGAACGTTGATGTTTGTTCTATTCGTCTTTTTTTTTTAATTTTTAATAATATTTAAGAGAATATTTTGAATTAAATACGGCAATAATATAATATTATATGTTCTCATATCAAATTTAACTTTTTACTTTACGTCTTATTTGTTGTGAGAATTAATCTACAACAACGAATAAAAAATAAGTAATATATAGAAAGAGGTCGTTACCAAAATGATTTAAGATCATGAAAATTATTTAATATAACAGTGCAATAAATTTCATATACAGCTGGCTTTAATGTCGGTTTTAAAATATGGTGTTAGATTCCCAAAAACAAAATGATTTATTCCCATCCTTCCGTCTGAAATTTTCTCAGAAAGTCCCATACATTGGTTGTATCGCAGCAAACTTTGGCAACATTAAAATGTCTCATGATACAAATTTTGTGATTGGTTAATGAGGAAACGGTATCATTTGAGTTTCGCAACAATTTCAAATTATGAAGTCCTGCGGTTGAGTTGGGTGATTTCATTGGAAACTTATCTTTGAAAAGTTGTTATTTAATAGCAACGTAAATTACTTCCGTTTATTGTAAATTTATGTCAATCTTCATGGTGCTTTGTAAACAGCTGTGATTGATAATCAAAGCTAGTAAGCATGTCACTTATATATTACTACGAGCATTTTTTATCTTATATCACCAACATAATAACTTGATTATCTCACATACATTTTTTTTAATATCTAGCATTACAGCTGACAGCTAATGCATCAGGTATTTTGAAAATTTGAAAATCATACGAGATGAACTTGATGAGATGAGTCCATGATCACAAATTTAAATTGAAAAAAATACATATTTCATATTGATCTTGCTGGGACTTGAACCAGGGCCCACCTTATCGCTAGGGCAAAGCTTTTAGTAAGTTAAAAAAAACATAATTTAGTGCTTCTAAATGATTTGATACCAAAAGATTTGGTGTCCCTACATTTGCGTTAACAAAACAAAAAGTATTGCTCTTATGGGTGAAAAATAGTTCTAAACTTCATTTAAAAAATTAGAAAAAAAAAATTACAATAAATTCTATTAGTTTTATAAAACACCCGAGAAAGAAAATTCTAACGGTTTGGAACCATCGGATGATTGATACCAACCAAAAAACAACAAAATATATTTATTTTATCAAAATAACCGTGAAACGGTAAAAAAATATTGAAAACATTTTTAATGAAACAAATAAATACTAAATTGGCATCATTATTTAAATAATTATTTAATTAGATGGAATCTTTATGCGATAGAAAATATTTTATTTTGAATCATCCTTTTGTTTTTTGTATGATCTGAAGATTTTCTGAGATTTGAACTCAGTACAACTAGCTACTAAGTTGTTCGGTATCTTCTTCTTTTGGTATTGATCAGTCGTATTAGATTGCCAGTATATTGTATACTGAACTACACACATTGGTTTTGTGCAAACTCTTTTTACTCATGCCTCTGTTTATATTAATGTAATTCGTACTTTTTATTTCAGAAATATGACCAAATTGATATATTAATGAAAAAAACGATGTTTACTGTATACCATGTAAATTTAGTCTCGCAACGTGAGTTAAAGTTATCTTGAATAAACGACTGTTCTAAGTTATAAGGCAAAAACAACACGACGGATAATATCCAATTTAAATTCTGAACTCTCTTTAGGTACAGTTGTAAAATCAGTTTTTAGCATTTTTTCTTCTTTTATAACCTATATTGAAATGTTTTTATGTAAGATTACAGTCTTTTGCGCTATATTAATATATCTGGAAGCATCTAAAGCAAATAGATTTCCAGCCGGGTGCACCAACTCGTGAAGAGAGCATTGCATAACAACGTGGCGCATACTCTACGTACACTGAGAAATTGTTTTCACTAGGCGAATGGTGAAACAAACGAATACATTGTAGATACATTATGTTTTGAATTTAACTTGTAAGAAAGAAAAATACATGACACTCCAGAAAATTCAGCTTATTGTTTAAATTTTAAACGGTTTACATATTTACATATATTATTAAATATACGATTGATGATAGCACTAGGCTGTCATTTATTAATTTGTATCGTGATGCCCCTGAAGTTTTTCTTTTAGATACAATGAAGTAATCTCCTTCCTAACAATTTATGTGTAGCAAATAAAACTAAAATTAATTAATCTAGTACACGAAATCTTGAATTTTTGAGTTCTAACTTAAATACTAGGAAGAATTAGGTTAATGAACTGATTTGAATTATTTATAATGTTTTCGGAATTAAATTATAAACACACGTATACTCCATATTTATATAAAATATTAGTTAAACGTTACATACAGTGCTATACGATTTATCACAGGCCTGCATTTCATATTATTACCACTAATGTGATTATGAATTTATAGAAAATGCAAATAATAAAATATAAACAAGTAAGATTCTCAAATTTGGATTATTGAGATTTTGTACACTTCCATGTATTTTGTCACTAACGACCCGGGTTTCGCCTTTCGGCATCTTCAGGCATTCGAGCACACGAATGGACCAGTTCGAGTCCATTCGTGTGCTCGAATGCCTGAAGATGCCGAAAGGCGAAAACCGGTTCGTTAGTGACAAAATACATGGAAGTGTACAAAATCTCAATAATCCAAATTTGATATTGAAATTTCATCAAGCACCCTCAGTCGATGTCTTAAATTAATTAAGATTCTACTTGCTTTTGGGATAATTAGTTTCTAGTGACTTTATATTGGAATTTGATTATTATAAATACACCGTATCTTGTATCAAAAACACATTTTTGATACATTGTGCCATGATTTTATTTTGGTTCTTACATAGAGAATCACTTAAACAAACAAAATAAAACTCTTTGTTTTTAATTAAAATTGTTTACAATGTTGTTGTTTAGATTATTGACTTCGACTGTTTAAATAATATATATCATTTTGTCACACAGTAAGAATAATGCACTTTAATTTATTAAAATGGTTCTAATTTTATTTATATTTGTCAGTATTAAGGCTTAAAAATGAATATTAAAGAAAATGTGTTTGTATAAATATTATTTAAAAGTCGTAATTTTGTTCAAACTTTACTTACATGTGTACAATACTTATTGGAATAAATAAGAGTGTTATAAGGAAATTAATGATGAATTAATGATTGCCTAAATTTTCTTAAGGAATTTTTTTGTAAAAAAATTAAATTTATTTAATTTAATTTAAAAATCAAAAAGTACCCATAGTTTCACCCAACTTTAAGTATTATTTAAAAATAGATTTATTATAAATATTTCTTGTCTATTTATATACTGTATACAAAACAATTCGTTGCTAAGTATTCCTGTTAATTGTGTAGATATAAACGAAATGTATATCCTATGTAAATAATATAAAGGGTTTGTATGACATCGCATGTTTTAAAACTTTGCAATATAATACGTTACCTAATGGAGAATATAGCTTCAAGCGATGAACAATTAAACATTTCTGACATGAGATAACCATTATTCAGTATAAAGGTCACCTTGAAATCAAATACAACGAGTTTATGATGAAAATATTGCACATAAAAAAAAATTGGTATAGGTTTCAAATAAAACATTGATTTAACCGAGAATATGTTATGCAGTGGCTTAAAATGGTTAAAGGTAATTTCATTTCAATAGCAGGAAAACTGATGGGGAAAAAATGAAAATAAAAAATTCTAGCTTTGATGTATCGTTATGTTGCATTATCGATACTTATTAAATAAAATACTCAACAATATTTTCGATTACAGCCTAAGTAAAATATATTATACTTTTAAATTTATTCAAAACATAGTTTTATTATAAAGGGAATGTTTCTTTAAGAGCAGCCTTTTAGCTGTTGTGTATTCCCAGGGTAATAGTGACCAATTTTGTGGTATGTTCAAGTAATGTTTACAATACAGTATATCGTACTGTGTGAAATATATGACTTCGTTACAATAAAAAGTCAGTTTCATCACCATATAAAATACTTGTCACCAATAAACTATGTCAGATTTTTTGCGCCAAACATATTTATCAATAATTTTATTAAATCTTTATTCAATTTGTCAATCGATTTGGTACGGCACAAATATTTAGTAGTGAACTAATGTGTAGTAAAGATTTACAAGTCTTTCATCAGCCAGAAATTAAGTGATATTGAATATAAAGAAAAAAGTAAAGTGCTGCCATACAATAGGTAAGTATTGGAAAAATTGAATCGATACCGATCAAACAGGGTTTGCATAGCGTAGATAGAACCAGTAAAGTCGCTGGATTCACGCTCTATGTAAAGGCAATAATCCTGAGACGTAGAGAGACTGGCCCTCTTTAAGTATTCAAGCCGCATTCGGCCCAGCGTTACCCCCTATACTATAACGAAAACGAAAAATAATATATTATGGATACTGATCTGTCTTTAAAAGCTGTTTGTTCAGTGCGGCGTTAGTACTTGCTGGGTCAGGCTTCACGATCGGAGCTTTACAAAATACGACACAGTATTTAATCGCTTTTCGATTTTCAAGTAAACATTTCAGTTTATTCGTGAATTGTAAAAGCAAAAGTTTTAAATGATTCATTAATCGATCTATCCCTTTAAAAATAGATCGCTTTCAGAAAATGATATTTATTACTTGTATTCGGTACACAGTTGACAATAAGATGCTTGGTAAAACAATATTTATATAAAAATTTTGAAAATAGTTAATTAATCCGCTCGATACAAATAAATGTTCTTTTAATACAGTGCTTGCTGTTTACGCGCTTTTCCGGCATGTCTTTAACACAATTTGCTGATTCAGATCTCAATGCTCCTTGAGTAGGCGAAAGCCGTTCTAATTTTTACTTTAAATTGTGCAAAAATTACCTTAAATAATGTTCATTTTCATATATGTTTGCCTTTCCAGTGAGAATAGACCGTTAAGTGTAGCTTGCTCAATTGTTTTTTTTATCATTAATTATTAGTTTATTAGATACAGCATTGCACTTGTGAAACAAAATATAAATAAGGCACTCATATTTTTTAACAACAGAATTTTCTCATTGAACTGAAATAATTTTTGAAATTATATAGAAGATATTTATCGATACCTCAGTTCTAAAGTATAACAACTAAAAATGTATAGTTTTGAGAAAATTTTTAAGCAAGATTTTGGGCAGGATTAATGAAATTCTAGAATTAGTTGAAACATGTAATTATATTATATACATAATAAAAGTTTTTTCTAATGTTAATAAAGTACGTTTCCAGAGAATTACAGAGAAAGTTGTTATAGTTTGTATCTAAAGAAATAATAACCACTTCCTGAAATAACTACAGATTGTCACTTGTTACGTTTTGGAACTGGTAGATATTGATATTCTTAGCATTTCCTAATACTTAACTCAAAATTGTTTCTTTTTTGACTTATTACACTTCGGAACTGATATATCGATATATAATCGAAAATAAAGAAATTATATATTGGTGGTGTATTTAAGGATTGGTTTTACTTTGCAAAAGTTACTCTATTTATACAAAATTTCATATTATATCCTTACTCCATGATGTATTCCTAGTATAGAAATCATATTTTCATGACTTTTCCATGCTGATTCAGTGTTTTTGGTATGTCTTATGATGTGGGTCGACAGGGGAAAGCCGATTTTTGTGTCGCGCGATTTGATTTACCCGCGCTACACAAATATCGGTAAAATATGAATTTTAATCAAAAAATGAACCGAAACAAATCAACAAAGGAAATAAAATGTGTATATGTTAACTGAAAAATATGAAATATATACTGTGTATTTATTATATGATACAGTAAAGCTTTCCCCTTTATTTTTGCAACACTAATATTTTGCAAAATGGAGCATGAGAATTTTTAACAACTTGGATTTACATGCTTCCCAGTTTGCTTTGCATTCATTACTGCTAACAGATAATATTTTGTTACAAATGAAAAATAGTAGCTTTTGAATTTAATTTCTTTAAAATTTGCATGTAAAGTATCGTATATATCGTAGACTCAACTTGAAAATACGTTTCTACGTTTGAAGAAAATGGTTAGAAGGGAAATAAAACGAAATTGAAACTGCCTGATACGTTTGACAGAATTCATTTGGCTATACTTTTTTAAACTACGTCAAGATAAGAAAATAAATATTTAAACAGCTCATTACGAGATTGTACTTTCTTTTCTTTAGAATTTACAAGTAATGGAGCATTCGCAAATTGATAAGGGTACAATATAAATATTTGATTTATTAAGTTTTTATCAGCGAAACTATTTCTAGAAAATAAAACTTTGCTGGAAAAAACTTTTTTGCTAAACTTATAACGGCCACTTTGATATAATGGTTCTAAACTATACGAGAACTTTCTGAATCATTCAATCGACGGTGAAAGCGCTGACACTAAGCAAATAATATCACAGTAAGTTTCATTTAGTCTGTCAGTCGATGTCTAAGTGAGTCGGGCTTCCCCCCCTCTTCATATTCTAAGCAATTCACGTCCGATGCGAGGTTAAATCTATAAACTTTCCTGTGATACCCGGCGAGCAGTGACGATATCGAAATAAAAAAGGGTAACGCATTTAACATTTTTCCAAAAATGACGATGGACTTACTTTGTGAAATTTCAGGTTTTTATTTTTAAATAAATTGTTCACATCTAAAAGCATCAGCCTATAAAACACTATTTAATTGTCTATCAAAAAACTATAATAAATAACCTGACGTTGTATATCCTATTGATCAATGGCTCATTCAAATTCGTGATTTAAGAAACTTTAATATCACGACAAAAAAGGTAATCTACAAATCGGAATTTATTCCTATTTACCTTACATCTTAATTTTCATATCTTATTTGCTACTAAATCAAAAGAACCATAATGCTATCAATATTAAACCAAAAAATGGAGCCACTCTTTCTTTCGTTAAATAAATTGATTATTTCGTTTTTTAAACGTTCCAAGTATCATTCAGTAATATATCCAATACTAGTAATAAGTTAAATAATAAATTATTGTAGTGCTGTCGTATATGACTAGGTGCATGGTATAAGAAGTACAAGGTGAGCTGGGTCTTTGTTTTTGTATTATATGTGACGACACTTTGACGAATCAAATTTTTATTGTCATCAAGACACAGTTGTAAACATAGTACATTGTAATTGGATAAGCACGTAGTGACGTCAACAAATACAAAAATGGTGACTGTCACCTTTTATCCAGCTCACCTTGTAATTCTTACACCACCGTAATATTCACGCTAGCCAGTAAATTAAAAAAAAAATATCAATAAAAGTGCTTAAGTATCACTGAATTGGGCAATCACATACAGCTACGTAAATATTTTATTCAATAAAGATTGAAAGGAACGTATTTTTCAATATCAAAAATTAGCATGGTATAGTCATATCTAACATATTTTTTGATATTTCTGTTAATGTATAAATACACTACGCTACACGAAGCATGTGCAGTTTTTTTATGTGCGTTATAATGAATGATTTTCAAGTGAAATCCATTTAATATTTAAATCGATGTGCTTTATAAAGTTTTTATTTTCTTGGAAAATGCGTGCGCTACTGCAGCTACTTACCTTACTCAGTTCGCCGATATTTTTAAAGGGACGGTTATTGCTTTTCGACTATGGCGGAGGCTTGCGGGAATCCGGTCGTATAAATTACACGTACTTTCCGTAGCAAGTTATCATTCGCTCCCATATTGATGGCTCCATCTTCCCTGGCATAGGTGTATTAAAGAATTCGAAAAGTTTGCCCGGTCATGGGACCAAGAGAATCGTTTGGTGTCCAGATTTGTAACTTTTTATAACCGGGATCAAACGATAAAGTTTTGTGAACGAGCCGTACGCGATACGATTCAGGAATGAGAAGCCCAACGAGTTGTTCTAAATGTGAACAGTATCAAAATGAAATTTTCCAGGATCTTTTTGCATTGAAATTATTTTCTAAATTTAAAATTAAATGTTTACTTTTTTTGAGATGTTTGAAAAATTTTCGTTTAAAATCATAATTTTCACGTCCGTTGATCAGCTACTGAAAACTTTTAATTCAATTTCAATTATTTTAAAAAAGTATCTGGCATGACAGCTGACAGTCAACGCGCTAAATATTTTGGAAATTGGAAAATCACACTTAGATAAACTCGATGAGAATTTTTATAAGTCACTCATGTCCAAAATCACAAATTTAAATTGAAAAAATAAATTTGGTATTGACCTTGCTGGGACTTGAAGGAGCCACTTGATTGCTAGGGCGAACGTCTTACCACTAGACCACAGAGGCCGACAAATAAAAGAGAAAATTCTACTTAGACAAAAAATGTGTTATAATACAAAGAATAACGTACATAATATCAAGAAATCATCTCGTGAATATCAGTTGAAGATATAATATTGTACTAAACTATAACTTGGTACTACTAAACTAACGAATGTTATTTTGTTCATTTGTAGATATCTAATCCAAAGAAACAAGTTGATGAAAACCGCATTTTTTTAAATTACCTTTCTTATTTCGTATAAAATTTTCAACGTTAAGTGTTCACCTTATTGGGTAGCTTGTTACCCCAAGAATAGTTTACATTACACAAGCAAACCAAAAGCAAATTATGATATAGTTGCTTAAAGAAAAAAATATTAATATTTAAGTTTAATCGAATAATAATTCATTTTATATGTTTACAGTTTAAAATCAATTTATAAAAATATTGAAATAAAAATGACAGCATTGTGTGGTTTCTTGTTATACAAAAATGTGATATAATATAACTTAAAGAGGTGAGGTCAATTTGATAATCATTAATGACTGCTGAAATAAATTCATAGATAAATTAAATGAATTTAATCACTTTTATAGTGCAATTTGTTTCTTAATAAGAAAATAAATAAATGAAAACTATTGTATACTAATATATTTAATGACTGATTCTGTCATTTTTATTTTATTCAGATTAATTTTCCTGATTAAATGACGAGAAAACGTTCTCTAAGGTCAAAACGTCTATTTGTAAAAACGGACTAAGCACCCCAAGAGGTTGACAAAATATAAGCAACAAGTGATCCAAAATCCGCTTTGATCATTATTCTTGAAATACTTTGAACAACCTGTTATACCGATGAAAGTTATCCCTCCTTTGCAAAGCTTTTCAATTACTTTAAAACTCATTTTCTCAGCATTCTGTCGGCCTTTGTATTTGGCCTATTCAAAATATTTAATGCATGGGCGGGAATAAATCGCGCAGCCTCATTCTAATGCAGGCGACGATGTAAAATCTTTTAAACAAGTTTAAGGAGATGTTTTATTCATCCACCTTCTAAAAAGTTTTATCGTTAAATTATATTTACATTGATGAAAATATAAACATTACGACACATTGAAGTAATAACGGAGTTCCTATAAAAGTCAACAATGCAAAAATGCAGCCGTAATATAAATAAAATTCTTTTATACTTTTAAAAGATTTATTTATAAAGTAATTATTAAAAAAACCATGACGGAAAAACATTATTACAAAAGATAAAGATAATTATATTAAGCGAGCCTTTTCTTTGAATAAAAGATATTACAGGTTAAAAATTAGCAAACAAAAATCAATTCTTACACCTTAATAAATATTGTATTTTTAGTTTGTGTGATGTTTTAGTTTTAACAAAATGATTTGTTAGATGAGGAATTATATATTTATTGAAACAATATAAGTATTTATAATAATGAATAGTCAATTAAAAAAATATATCGGCTCAGATAGGCGACATTTAATAATTTTGTTATTGAAATAAAGTGAAGTACTGTTTTAAATCTGAATCGGAACCTGATGGGACGAAATTTATATGAAAAAAAAAATATAAAATAATGTGAATACAATACTTTTTATACAGCTTGGGAATATGAACCACATATAAATGGTAAAATTACATCTTTTTTTACTACGTGAAACTATTTTTGTGGAAGAAATCTGGAGAAATAATACAAAGAAGAGGAAATCTTCAGAAAATAATATGGTAACACAAATTCTCGGCCACGTTTTCAAATATCAGCCACGTACACATTCTATGTGTTTCTCTGTGTTATTACATAAGATATAGTAGAACCAATAACACTGAAGATTACGTTTGTTTTTGGTTCAAGAAAACAGTGAAATTTGGCCTCAGTAGTTATCTTAGAACTTCACATCCGATTTAGTTTAATCGTGAAAAGATTATGTTCACTTAAAGCGATAAAGTTTATGCTCTTATTTGTCATATGTTATAATAGTAAAATACTGCAATTATTTATGTAAAGATTTTTTTTGTTTTTAAACCAAATGTTTATTAATTCATATAAAGTTGAAATCTATGATGGCTCACATACTGACACACAATGATTATGATTTTTGTTTAAAAGATGAAGTGCGTACGTACAATAAAACGTGCAGAAATAATAAAAATTGATTTCAATGAGATATTTTCATTTCCTCAAAGTCTGATTTGACAAATCAATCTATTTTAAAAAGTCTAGGCAAAGTGTTTTTTTTTAATCTAATTAACAAAATTAACGTCTAATAACATACGCAGCATGGCGATAGATGACAATACATCAGTATAATTAAGTTTTGCAAAATTGTATGTATTGATATATAAGATAACATATTTAGCTACGGTTGTCTGAAAGAAATACATGTTTTTTGATTACCGTCATAAATATATTCTTAATACAATTCAGAATAAAAATTAAATTTAACAGTAAAATCAATAGAGATATTCATATAAAGTTAATTAGCTGTAAGCAAATCATCATAACATAATACACAACCTTTCTATGAATCTATGTTGTATGTTAAATGTGTTTGTGATTTTAATTAAAATACAATGGACGAGTATTTTATTAATGTTATTTTAATACTTTCAGTATTTGATTACGTAAAGATGTTGATTGTGGCTTTGACTTTCAGCAAAATTAGCCTACAGTATGTTGAATGATATTTCAAATGACAAAAAACAAATAACGTTTCTAGTAATAGTGTATAACACTTTTTAATATATCTCTGTGATAACCATGATATACCAGATGTTTGTAATATTCATACAAAATTTTGTGTTTCTCCATGAATATTTGAATTTAATAACGTAAAATGTTGTCACATTATATTATAAAACCGTGAAAATATTCTACCAATTTTACCTGAAATTTTCAGTGGACGCTAGCCAAAAATATTGCATTGGACACAGATAGCAATGGATCACGATGGCGGTCAGCGATAGAGGGTTAATTTCTGTATAAATTACTAATTCGCCACGCATTGAATGCAAAAGACGATTTTTTTATTATTTAAAATACACAACCACATATGAAATATTTGATTTTAAAGCGTTATTTTGATTTATTATATTGAAAAACAAATTATTTCCAGTGTACAAAAAAAATCTTAAATAAAATATTAAGGTATGAAAATAATTTTAATCTTACTGTATACTGTATAATGAAAAAAATGAAAAAAACCATTATAATTGAATAAGTTATTCAAATGAACATGTGTTATGACGCATAATCATATTCAATCCGCTGATAAATGATGGCCTCCTCATGGTCCATATGCAATTCTCATTTCATGAAATGTCACGTACTTCCGACGAAATTAATCATCTTCCTACCTCTAAAGTAGTAGCTGCTGGCTTATTGAACCTGCTCGGTGATCGACCTTCCTTATCAAGATGTATGCTTTTGGAAATTTTTGGGCTACAGCTATTTTTTTATATGAACCAAAAAAACGGATATTTTTACTACAGATTTAACGGTGAAGGCGCTTTTTACTTCGTTTTTTTTAATTACATGAGAAACACTTCAATAAATACCATGAGAGTTAGATATAATCAATAGTAGTTAATTTTTGTACTTAAATTTTTTTCTAGAATACAATAATAGCCGATTAAACTTTTTCCGCAGACTGTACTTATAGTTAATACTAATAAAAAAAGATGTGAAAACGCGAAATGATCGATCGAAACGATTTTACGTTAAATTTAGATGAATAATTAAGATGAAGCAAAACAGTACAGTGGAAGCAAAATGGTTTACCTCCACTTCGCACTATATGCTATCATCATTAATTTAAAAGAAACTAGCTCGTCGGAAGGCAAGATTTTACAACAATAATCTCGCGGCGTGGGATGTAAGAACCCTTCTGCAATTAACAGAGATATTATAAAAGTGATATGACAAAAAGTGCCCTAAGTAAAAAGGTTAAAGAAACACGAGTATTTAGAAAACTATAAATAAATATAAATGCATGGGCGCCAGTCTGAAAACAGATTTTCAGACGAAAATTAATTTTTTAATAAATAAAATGCTAAGAATTGTGATAAATTAAATTTTAATATACAACAATGAATTATCACAAATTAATACAAAAAGTTAGAGTTACCTCGTGTTTAACAAAAAAATAAGATTTTACATTTAAATGTTGCAATATGCACAACATATGGAATGACCATAGCTTAAGTTAATACAATAAAAATAACAAAAGAAATATAAATATGATACTGATAGAGATGTTGTTGCTCCATCAGGATCGGATGACTTCCATCAGTGCGCTGCTCGTTTGGGTAGCCCTTGGAGGACCACCTCTGCGGTTGAACGCCAGACCTGAAGTATCTTATAATTTCGTTGCTTCTATTCTGGCTTAATTATTATTCAATTTTAAATGACCTTATTGGATCTTTCTTGTCCACCACGGCACGACTTGATTGGTTAAGTCGCGCCGCCGCAATTAACACAAAATTGCCATTGCGTGGACTTCCAAATATTAAATTTTACTTGGAATACATGATCCAAACTATTCCATAAATATATATATAATTTGTAATGTGCAACATTACATTATGACCAAAGTGCAATAACCGTGTCTATAATTAGTTAAAATCTAAAAAATAAAAATAAATCTGTTTAAATTATTTATTTAAATAAAGTTGACAAAGTTTTTTCGATTTAATCTTTTTATCTGAATTCAATAAAGCAACAGAATTTTAATTTTCTGTAGTAAAAGATATTTGCTAAGTGAAAAATCTTTGGAAGTCATAAAACCTATTTCAAATTGAAGAATTTTACACGAATTTTATGCTTTCAAATTGATATAAAAAGCAAACAAAAAATTTCGCATCGACACCGCAGATAGCGTAATACAAACAGTAATAGTGTGAGAAATTTCAAATCACATAAATGATAATCCACTTCCGCTCTTCGTCTAAGCTCTAATGCATTTCCTGTCTTGCTCCCGACTCAGGTAATGCCTTATATTTCTTCTCAATCGTCCCCAGTTTTCCCGTCTCTGTTCACTTCTCTTTACGGCAGTACTAGGTATTTTATTGCCATGCATTATTTGATGTTCCTCCCCCGTTCACTTTTATATTGCCTTGAATTTTCTTTACTTTTCCGCCGTATATTTTTCTCCCTCCTTTGCCCAGCGATGTGGCTGGAGAAAGAATATCCAACGGGGCTAATGCTGTACCGACAATTCACCCCTTTCATTTCAAGTATAATAGATTCAGTATTGTAATAAAAATTTACTCGATAAGAAATAGTAGGTAATGTGGATGTGTTTTTCTGCACTATAATTTATATATATGTTTTTTTTTTATTTTATTCATTGTACAGTTTTATTACTTCAGCATACATATCAAGAATGGTTATTAAACTTAGCTGTAGTGTATACAGACACATACTTTTTTAATTTATATAATAAAATGCTATGAAAACTAATCTTGAATGCTAAATAGTCGAAGTTAACGTCCTCATATGAGGACAACATGCACGATACGGTAGCATTGGAGTCGTACTAATTTAAATGTGTGTATTCACATATGCAGCAAAAAATCAGAATAATTTTAGGTAATACGTATTTTTCTGTGTTTCATTTTAAATTTATAAATATGACATTAACATTCTGAATGTTTTAAAAAAACAAGTTCTTACATTAATATCATATACAAATTGAAGCGCTACTTCGAAAGGAAATATATCCTTTACTTTGTGATCGTACCAAAATAGTCTGCAGATGAAAACAGACATTTATTTCAAAATCTCTATAATATTTGTCGATAGTTGTGACAAATATATCTCATATTTTCAAAAATATGTCATTGTTAAATGATCGAAATAGCAATAGAAATAGTTTCAGATGAAGTTTTACCAGATAAACTGGGTGACAAAAAACGACTAAATACAGCAAAATTCATTTGTATGGACGTTAAATTAGAGTAAAAAAACAAAAAATACTAATGTCGTATACATACTACTAGGAAACGGTTGTTAATTAAACACAATGTCTTAAATTATACAAAATCTCAACAATTCAAATTCTTAAATTACAACATAAGTAGTTTATTTTCCATTTTCTTCTATGAAGAAATTTAAGTAGCTCGAGAAATATGCTGACACGAAAGAAAAAAAAAACATGATGGCATTGTTGGTTAAGAAGAATTAGTTATTCTGTGATCAATATTAAAGATGTATCGAATGCGTATTTTAAATTATATTTGTGAAGAGTAATTCATTGAAAATATTATTTAATTATTTCAATGATAAAGACCTGCAGATGGGAAATATTATGTAAGGTCAAAATATTTCCGGCATAAGGATATTAAAGAGGTATTAAAATAAAAAAAAAATATTTATATTTTTAGATTTAGATTTAATCACCGTTTATTTCGAAACAATTTTTAGAACGGCTAATCAACCCGCCAATGCGAATTTTTGTACTAACTTATTCTAGCACATTTAGGCCGTAAGCTTTAGGAATTTACAGCGAATATAACGCGGCATGGTTTATACGGTTGACTTTTCCACATAATTTTTCTTTTAAATGAAAATAAACCAGAATGATACGAAATGAATTATTGTTAAATTTAATGTATGCATACGGATATATTTTTCTTTGTTTTTCCAAATATATTCTTTTTGTTGGTCAGATTCGGTTTCGAGGTGTTCATCAGTTTACTTACGATATTCATAGAGTTCTGTTATATTGTTTGTAAATTATTACTTATACAAATAATTATTATGACGTTGGATATTCAGCCACAATGGATATACACATGTAATGATTATTATGGGATTATATGTTTTTGGTTAGTTGATCAAATTTGTCTAATCATTTATAAAGCTGAGAGTTTTATTATAAAAAATAAAATGTAACACTGTTTATATAAGCATAAGCGATTTCCACTTTGTTGTTCTCGGGATTGAACTGTGATAGTCTAGCTAGCAATAGTCGAAGGTTTATCGTCTCGCTTTTTAAATTTGCGGGATGTGCATTTAGAAGGAGGAGCAAAGTACTCTTCCTTCGTAAAAGTCATTCAATCCAGTCAACTTGTGAAGAGGTTATATCACTTTATCGAAATCGGTACTTTCCCAAGATAGAATATAAATAATGATTAGATTTAGACTGTTCAGTATTCAAAGTCTAGAAAGTGGATCCTGCTAATGAAAATCACGAGGCTTGATCAATTGATAGTCCTCCGAAAAAACGTTTTTCTTTTTTATTGCATTGCAGATTGGGCCGCTATCTTTACGTTTCACATTGTTATACGGTTTTACTATTTTTATAAAACATGTAAGTAGGCGTAAAGGATATTTTTTTTTCCATGTCCGCTCCCAATGTGGAGCATATGGTCTCCTAATGGAGGTATCTTGACAGATTTTTTCTACGAGAACTGCTTGTCACTCAGTTGCTCAACCTCTCTTTTCTTTTTCGAAGAGAGTTGGGATAGAAGGATAGGACTATGACAAGACTAGTGGTTAGCTAATCGCTCTCGTTACGCCCCGTGAGGATGGGATTGGTGGGAGGGAGGACTCAGACTACGAACAGAAATCCATAAATCGATTGAAAGATCAATCTATGAAAACCGTCCGCACCGGGAATTGAATCCGAGACATCCGTAACCGTAGCCAGCGAGAAATTAAAAGTTAAAAATAT
The DNA here is from genome assembly GCA_022494535.1 of Himalopsyche phryganea. Lineage (NCBI taxonomy): Eukaryota > Metazoa > Arthropoda > Insecta > Trichoptera > Rhyacophilidae > Himalopsyche > Himalopsyche phryganea. The sequence goes on from JAGVSL010000046.1 coordinate 660,508, forward strand.
TCCACCATTTACTGTTTGTTATCAGCAGTTGCCAGTTAAATGTGACTATCAGTTATATTTATTTGTATTGATCGTTTGGGTATGAAGGGGATTTTAGAGTTTTTAAGAATGTATTTTACTTTTGGGAAGGTTGATGACTGTTTATTCAATGGTATCAATGATATTGAAGCTTATGAAGTACATACACTTTATTGGTATTGGAGAAATTAAAGATTGTTCAAGATGTCTACGTAAAAATATATATGTTTATTTATATCGATACGAAAACTCGAGTATTTAAATTGCGAAGGTAAATAATTTGGTGTGCCTTACTTGCGTTTGCGAAATACGTATAAAAACAAAAATAACAGGTTATTACGTATGAATATGCTTCACAGCGGGTCTATATATTCTGAAGTGCTGTAATAATTTAAAGGTAGAGTTAGAAGCATGCAAAGTGTGGTAATATAAATCGTGAACCGCAGAAATATGTTTGCTTCCTTAAGTAAGACGTGATAGAACTCGGGATCTGCGACGCCCTCTGGAAAAGCAGAATGTAAAAGCAGAATGTGCTTTGGAATTAATGAGATGAATATTGAAATATAACTGCCGATGAATTCGAGTTCTGATTGTAAATACCATTATTGAAAGCATTTTTCAAGCCGGTTATAAATAATTTAAATCATTCTGGTAGTGTATTTGCTTAAGGAAATTTGAAATGAAACTTTCAGGACGAAATCGTACTATTCTGACTAATTTAAATAACAGATTTGACAATGAAGAGAATGTTTTAATATTCCTACAATGTTTTTGTGTATCTCAACAACCTTATAAATATAGTATTCAAAATTAGGTATTTTTTTATTGAGAAAGTTTTGGTTGATATTTATTGGTCAAAGAATATAGAATGCTTTTGCTTAATTCAGTAACAAAACGATTATTTTATAATTATATTTGAGAATTATTATTAAAAATTTATTGGTTTTCAATTGTTGATTTTTATTAATTAATCTTTTGAAATTGAATAATACCATCGATTAGTGCGTAATGGTAGTGAAATATTATAGTGGCAAGTAGATTTCGTCGGAACTTGCTCAGTAGAATTAATTGCCAATTTTTTATAAAACGATTTTATGAACGGATACCATTTCATATTCAATACACTTGACATTTAAAATTTACTAAAAAGCATTTTAACGAATAAATTGAATTGAATCGCCGATGTCTACGAATGTCAACTTGTTTTCATTCATTCTTTTTTTAATAATTTTTAAATGAAAAAAATGATGATTTTAATTATTTTTCAAATATTTTTAAACCTATTTATTTCTTGAAATGGTTTAATTGAATTTTTTACCCTGATAGATAGAGTAAAACGTTCATAACGAATAAGGTACATAGCGTTAATAACACACATGAAACGTTAAAAAATATCTAGAAAAAAGGACTCAGAATTATAGGGAGGCATCAAAGATTTTATTTGATTCAGACCGATTGTAAATAAATAAAATATCGCTAGAATACTTACCCGCAATACAGCTATAAAACTTCCACTACCTTCCTAAATATTTGAGAGTTACTCATTTTAAAAACAGATATAAAAACATGGATGGCAGAACTTATTTATATATTCTATTTCCATTCGGTACGATATTGCAGTGTGTTATATGATATTAGGTTTTTTTTACGATTATTGGACACATTTTACTATATTTTATAGTCCAAATCATCTCGGACACAATAAATCGGTCAACTTCTAGAAACAACAGTATCTCATGTGACGTACGTAATTTTTTATTACTTTTTTGATTTTGCCGTCTGATATTATTGAGTTATACAAATAAAAAAAAATATTGCTGTAGCGAGAGTTAACCCAAGGCTTATTGATATCTAAATGAACGCGTTAATGTTAGTGCTCAGCTAGTTCACATGATAGAAGTATCAGAAAAATTTCACACGTTCTCTGACCATATGCGTTCAGGACATTAAATCTAATGCGAAATTAATTATTTGAATGTTCACTCACGTAAAATTCATCGGCGTGTGTTTAATTTAAGTTGCGTGATAACAATAATTATGTAAATTAGTAATTATATATTCGGGGCTCGTAACAATCCAAAGGGACACTAAAACGATTGGAAACCCCCTCTTTTTGCATGACCATTAGCGAAGGTGCTTTTGGAATCCTGCTATGAACTTATACCTCACAACGACTTAGGTGGTATCGCGACGAAAGCCCAAACATAATCCATTTGGGAAGTTTCACTGGATGTATCTAAAGCATTTTTTATTTTCAAATTATAAACAAAAGATTTTCATTACAACGAAATAATTATACTAAGCCAAACTTAATGAAAAAATCAACTATACATTTTCTATACTATTTTGTTAAATGATGGCATAACCATTTTATGCAGTTTTTTTTTCAATAACTGTAGTATAGTTTCAGTTATCTGTTATTATTTGTTAATCTCGTTACTTATTAGCTTTAGTTAATGTATGTGGAAAAAATAGACGAGTTATCGGTTATGTATAAATATATTTTACAAATTTTCACGGAAATTTATGTTAACTTAGAATATCTAAATATCATAATTATCATAATCTTCTTTATTAAGTAAAAAAATGTGTATATTGTACTTTTTTAACCATTTCCGCTCCCACTATGGAATATATGGCATCCTTATTGAGGTATCTCAACGAAAGTTTTTCTGCAAGAACTGCTTGGTACTCAGTTGTTCAACTTCTCTTTTTCGAACAGAATTGGGATAGAAGGATAGGGCTAGGGCAGAACTAGTGGTTGGCCGATTGCTCTCTTTATTTCCCGTATATTAAGATCGAATGAATGGACGGAAATATCATAAACATCGGTGACTTCGAACAGAAATCCATGAATCGATTGAAAGATCAATTTATAAACCTTTCTATAATGGGACTCGAGCCCGTGAGATCGGTAACCAAAGCCAAAAATACAAATCTATTACAGAGTAGTTCGAAACTACTTTCATACGAATAGGTACGTCTAATTTGTGTGTCATCACTATAATAAACAATATTGTTACTGGCACAACTAAAGCTTGTTAAACGTAGATAGGTTGTTTTATTTAAAGCTCTAAATGTTTTATTATTATATTACTCACGTACTAATATTTCTATTTTTTAAAAGTATCTATTTGTAATGTATTTAATCTATATTAAAGTAAAAAGAATTCCAATGTATCATGAAAAGTGCTTTTGTTAAAGGTAAAATTAAAATTACTTACTTTCAGTATCTTATTTTATCGGGAATTTCTAACCAGGATTGTAGATTGCAAGTATCATTGAATAATTGAAGAGTAAAATTAAATATGTTTAGTGGTTTTCTATAATTATCATACAAGTGCAATTGATCTAGCGCATGTTACCAATACCTATTCAACATTTAACCCGTTGACTGTCAACGTCTCAACTGCTGAGACGCCTGATTGGCGTGTGTTCATGGTTGATACTTAAAAATATAACAGTGATAATTTTCGTGTATAAGCTAATTTTTATATTAAAATATAACCTGATTTGTCCTAATAATCTCCATAAGTTCTTTTAACACCAATACTTATGAATTAATTTCTGAAATATTCGGTGTTGGATTATCCTTTCGGCTTAGCAGGAATGGGTTAAGCAACATAATAGTTGCCTGAAAAATAATATCCAATATGACATACCCATAAATGTTAAAAAATAATCAAACATGAAATGGGAATATGACAGGGTTTAAGATTGATTACACGAGCTTAAATGAAATTTAAATATTTTACTCGTCGTCATTTTCTTTTGAATGATGAAAATACGTACAACACATAATTAAAGATTAGTTTTTTTTAAACAAAATTGTTGAAAGATTTTACAAGCCTCAAACTTTGAATTTCACGTTTTAATTTATGAATAAAAATTATTAAGACTAACATACACACAACGACAGTTAGATAAATAGGCTTTACAAGAATGTCTACAGATTGTTTATGTTCAGCCTATAAAACAAATACTAGTAGGGGAGAATAACAGAACCTTCTCATAAAACAGACGAATATGTCCACAGGCAAACGCCACAAAGCTAGACTAATCGGTTTACTGCACCACTAGGATTGTCCGCAGAATAAAGAAAACCTACTTAGAATCTACTTTGATGACCTTATGACATGTGTTTCAAATAAATTTATTTTAACATTACACAAACAAAGATATATATATTTTAGAAAATAATTAATTGTGCCTTATCTGTTCATAATTTTGAACAAACTGTGGAAACAAATATTTTAATCTACAATAAAATAACGTTATTCAAATAATGATAACTTGATATGAAAATAGTAATTAGTTTTTAAAAACATAACAGCTAATACTCCAATTCTGTAATGATAAGTAATCAGAGAGCAGGCAAAAGCCGATTTCCGATCAAGGAAACATAAACAGTGATTTTAATTAAAATGTAAACTTTATTAGACAAAAATTTAATGATTGAGTAATTTAGAGTATCATGAGCGAAGTTTAAAAAATAGTAATGAATAAAATCCATTATAATAAATCAGTTCCCATAAGACACATATTTTTGATATAATTATAATAATAATATTTTCCACCATGCAAGCAAACATTGTGTTACTAAACGATGTTCTTTCTTTTTGCTCAATACTAATAATAAATCTATTACAATATTTGATGGGTTATACATATTATTGAAATATTTTTTTGAATACTATTCCAGAACAATTATTCAAAAAACAATATATTAGGCATGTTTCCATAATATTGTATAAATTAGTATACCATACATTTGTGATATTTGTATATAGCACGTGGTGAGCGTGAAATAATCGATATAGTTAGATAAATATAGTTACACTTTTTCCTTCTCAAAAATTATTCATAAGATTAAAAATATATTCAATTGACTAAAAAAAGCACGGATACTAGAATAATCGAAACAAAAGACACCGAAATGATGGCGTTCTGCTTCACCGAGTATCAAAATGTTTACAGTTCAAGGGTCAGCTGGGCGACCTTTAGTTGTGTTTCAATAAAAGAAAAAGAGGAATCATTATTATGATTACACGCGTTCAACAGAAAGGATGTAAGGGCAATCGATCGTAGAAACGAGGAAGACTTTTTCAATGGTTAATGAAATTTTAAATATTATTGGAACAGAAAAGACTATTTTACATAATGTAGTGTTTCTATAAAAAATGTATCTGAGTAAAAGATAAATTTTTTATTGAAATAAAAGTGAACTCAATTTTTTTGTCGGCTTCTCAAAATAGTCCACAGCGATTCACCGATGCAACATCTTCCTCCGGAAATGATTCAAACGGAAAGCGATTAAATTTAATATCAGCTATGCTTGTTCAGTTCTCATACTTTTGATAAAAAACGGTAATGAATATATCGCTAATTGAAAGCAACAGTGAAAAAAATCAAAAATACTAATATCGAATTAAATGAACTTTTCGGTTTGATTCATACTTTTAAAATTGTTAATTATTATAGTTATTTTTGCTGTTGTATACAGAATAATATTTAAAAAAATGCATAAATCATTTTGTGCATCTTGTTATCTCACTGATACTTTGAAATTTCATGGAAAATGCTTTTAAATGGGGCATTATTTTTAGTAAATATCTTAGTGTTTCATTACAAATTATAGGCTTTGCTTTCAGCAATCGATTTTGACGATTACATTTAACGCTTAAACATATTATTAAAACCAAAAAATAAAATAAATAATAATAATAGAACAATACTTTCAGGTTTCAAAAGAATCGAAGATTGATCATGCTTCCCGTCTAGCAACAATTGAAACTTGAAAATTGCAACGTGAATTTATTATAGTTTATCTTTAATAATAACGTTCAAGAGATTTTTTTTAACTTATTCATTTATAAAACTGCATCCGTAGAGTTTATTATACATTGACACATTATATAATATTACTATACGTTCGTGTCACAGGACTTTAAGCGATGAGCACTATTCAAGTGAGGTCAAATACTGCGAATGGTTTTCATCCGATAGAATACCGCTGCTATAATTTCTGGCATCCTGAGATTGCGAGCGAAGAATTTGAGAATGTTTCTAAACAAGCTTTATATTCATTATTATTTCTTTATTGGGGAACTTGATATTCTAATTAATTAAAAACAAACTTTGTCATTATTATTTATTCGAATTTGAATATGATCATGAAAGTTTTCTGTTATGTTCAGTATGGATTTTGTTGAAGTTTTAATAAACTATTTTTATCGTTAGAAGTATATTTTAAATATGAGGGAAGAAACAGAAAGTAAGAAAATTTTTGTTTCGTAATTATGAGATTTTAAAATTGAAAACGATATTTACAACAAAGACATTTTGATGCATATTACATTTATACGATTTAGTACCAAAATAAATATATAATATTGATTCATGTGAAATTTATCGTTAAGAGCATGCCGTATTAAGATATCCGTAAATAGATACAAATATTTAGTTTTTTTAATCTTATTATAATAGGTTCTACAAAGTGAGTTTATTCAATTAATTAATTTTTGAAAAGAAGAAGATGTAACTTTGTATTTAATCCAACAAGAAATTTCATTTATTGTATTTGTAAAATTGTAAATATTTTTGACTTATAATTATTATCATATGAGTAATATAAATCTGCTAAAAAATAATGGTAGGACCTATTTAATTATTTTTTGGTTCGGTCTATTTTTACTAAGTTGTCGAACCATCGATTTTCTGTAAATGCTTAGACTTGGAGATTGCATTGCAAGACAACTGGACCAAAAGATATGCTTCAATATACTGCAATTCGACTTGTGAAGGAGTTCTTCCCATGAAATGAGATATAATATTATTTTCAATAGATTATTGAATGAAGTTTACAAGTAGTTAAGAGTACTTTCGTTATGGTTTTTTGAATGTTAACGAGCTTCTGATGCTTCTCAGGCTTCAAATCAAAAAGTGGATATTTAATCATAGTTTATATATGATATAAGGTGATACAAGGATTCTAACTTATATTTTAAATGAGGTAAAACTACAAACTTAAGAAAAAACCAATATCATTTTTAGACCTCTCGAAATCTTGTCCAAGTCTTCAGTGGTCATTTACGAAAAGCAAAATTATTCTAAAGAAGTTTTAAAAATGTAAAATAATGAATCTAAAATAATGTATAATCTTTAAATGTAGATTGCCATCAGTCATAAGCATTTAGTCTCACCAAAATACGTCTAAAAGTGTGACCATTCTTGCTGTACACAAAATTCTTTATGGTTTTAGTGCAAGAGCTGACATAACCAAAACAGATGAATAATATGCATTTGTAAAAACTGAAATACTTCTACTTTGCAAGTGGTACTTAAGTTTTGTAGCCAGGTAAAACATTCATAAACATTGATACAAACCAGAAAAAAGCTTTTATCAGCTGTAAATAAAAAGAAAACATGTTCTTCATCTAACCCTAGGGATATCCCTCGTGCAATATGTTGGAAATTTACTAGGGTATCCGGTTTCTGTTCGTTGAATTTACCTCACGCGTTTCACAAAAATGACCACGTAAGGTGTTTCATGCACAAAATATTCTAAGCAAACTACGGAAGAAAGGAGTTCAATAAAGATTTGTAGATATAAGACACCGGAGTGGCGAACTAACATATGTGACCTGTTCACCATAGGGAACGAACTCTTCTCGTGTATTATTTTGTATAAGTTTATTTAAAATGATTGCACGTCTGAAATATATCATGGATTAAAAAAAACAGTATCGTAAATTTATATATGAGATTTTTAGAATTTAATGGAAATTTGGATTATTGAGATTTTGTACACTTCGATGTATTTTGTCACTAACGACCCGGGTTTCGCCTTTCGGCATCTTCAGGCATTCGAGCACACGAATGGACTCGAACTCGTGTGCTCGAATGCCTGAAGATGCCGAAAGGCGAAACCCGGGTCGTTAGTGACAAAATACATGGAAGTGTACAAAATCTCAATAATCCAAATTTGATATTGAAATTCCATCAAGCACCCTCAGTCGATGTCTTAAATTTAATGGAAATATTTTTTTTAATATCCTGACTGTTTTTGCTATTGAGATTGGACATTACGTCGATAAAAATTCTGCTTTTTGTACCATAATAAAATATTCCATTAAAAAAACTTCAGTTTGATTTTGTTTATGAATGTTTTCCTTTATTTTATTTCTGAAAAGTATTAACAAAATAATGTTTAAAAAACGTGATTCTTGATCCAGTAGATGAAATCATTTAATAATCGCAATGTGTAATACCCAACAGAATTTAACGTCATTTTTTTATATTTCTGTACACGCTCAGTAAATTGATGACTTTATTGCTGGGTGCGTGGTGTAATAAAAGAACCATTACACGGAAATAAAATAAGAAAAAGGTTGGTTTTAATGAAAAAATACCTATGAATTGAAAGTTTAATAAGATTGATTTGGTTTAAATCATTTACAAGCAATCTCCCAGTCCGGTCCACATTAGACAGGGTGCTTTCGTAAGCGAAAGATTTACAGCGGGCAAATTCTTGCCTGGGGCAACTGAATATTGAATATCGCGAGCGGTCTAGCAGCTCTTTTCTGAATTTTGTTTTTCTTTCTATTTTTTAAGTCTTGTATTCTAAGTCGGCCTTCCTCACACGACCGGCCATGAAATGTGTTAGAAATCCCGGTACTGAGAAACGGTTCCTTATAAGAGTGAAATAAATTGAATGGAACACAGCACGGACTCTTTATATCATCCCCAAGGGAAACAAATAAATCATCTGAAGTAATGGTTTTCTTTGAGAAGTTTTAAAGTAATCAATTGTGATGGAATGTTTTTATTATTCTTATAGAAACACATACGGAAAACTCTTCCTTGTTTGCGGCAGGCTCGAAGAAAAAGCAATGTTAACATAAAGGGCTAGGTAGAAAAACCAAGTTGCTTGCAAGAATAAATTTCAAGAGTACAGATATAAATTACACATATATATATAGGTTTGACATAGTAAATAGATATTTTAGACAAAGTTATCGTAAATAAATTAATGGAATTCGTAGCCAATCACGAGATATTCTTGGGGCTGAATTATTTATTTATCGATGACATATAACTTATATCCATATTTCATATCATTATTAAAATTAGTAATAGTTTTAACCAATACTGCACAGTAAAAAACAGCATATTTCATTTTTATTTTACCTATATGTTGATTTGATTTTATTTTAAATACTTGCATTTTTAATTTAAACAAAATGTTTTTTTCACAGTTCTTTTCAATGATGCATGAATAACAATGATAATAATTTGAAACAAATCTTGAGGTTGGTAGTCTGTAATAAGACCATTACTTTAAAAGGAACGACGTTTCTTTCCCTTGAAATATATTTCATGCGGTACCTGTAATAAATTATCACGCTTTGAGAATAAATAGGACATAAATAAAAAAAAAACAAAAAGTACCTTGTATGCTCCCAAATTCTCCACAACGCAAGGTAAATTAGCATCCCTCCCTAGTGCAACTGTAACATTTGGTATGGGCTCGGCAAATCGCGGGTCTTCTGTTAGCACTGAAAAAAAAAACAGAAATAACAGTTGTATGTGTCGAAATGTTTTAGCGTAAGTTCATTTAAATTTTATGAATTTGTAATATGTAGGTGTTTAAACTGTGTTAATCCCTTATTAATATGTTGCACAGAAAAGCACGGTAAAATGAAACATGTGGCAACATACTTTTAAAAATTGACGCCATTATCAAAATATTGTGTTCAACAAAAAAATGATATTTGTTTTATGAATTTTTATAAACACAGATTACTTAAAATTCGAAAGAAAAGGCACACATTTGCAATGTCCGTTTAAATATTGATCGAATTTTTCTGTAAACTAAATAGTTTTTTGAATGCTCATTTGTATTGCTCATAATTGTATGCAACACGGTTAATTAAAATAATAGTACATATATGTTTTTTTAATCAATTATGTTTATTAAAACAAGCATGAATTAGCTTATTTTATCAAAAAAAAGAAATGTTTGCAAGCAAATTTCTTACTGCTAAGAAAATGGTTTATTATAATAAAGCTTAAAAGGTCGTGAATGCTCTGTACATTCATTAATACAAATGACTCGAATTTCTGTTCCCGTAAAAAAACGTAATAAAAATTATTTGATATAGTATATGAGTACTTGTGTGCCATAAATAAAATGTCTGCATGTATAATAACAGACCTTAATACAATCGGATATGAGTGTAAATTTGCCAAGTATTAGCAAAGAGTAAATGCAACAACTCGTGAACTCAACACGGCATAAATAATCCGTTCCGGTGTTGCCAGTTGCCACCGAAGATTTTCACAAAGGGGTGTAAGCTCTTTTACAAACTTAGCCGTTGTATACACGTTCACTTGTTCTCGGGTAAACGTTCCTCAATATTGTTACATCAAATAAAAGCGCCCAAAGCCTGGCATGTTTGTATCTGATTTATGTGTGTTTTACAACGTCACGGCATGTAGGCGACTGTGTCCTTGCTTGTAGCGTGGATACAAGGGAGGATAATGAAAATGATAAACGAGAAGATAGCAACTGAAGACTTTGAGTAACTGTTAAGAATGAAGTGAACAAATGGTTCTGTAATTTTTGAAAGACTTCAGATAGGTACGTCTACATTTTAGAATTTACTGTTATCTCATAACGCTTGCCGCTCGGTATAAATGTAGTGCTAATTTTAGCGTGTTTTCATGAAAATTAACGCTGCTTGGTTTATCATTGAAAATTTAAGGTTGTTTATCGGAAGACTGTTATCGTATAACAGAGATGAATTTATTCAATTTTGCTCGTTTGTATATTTTCTGTGGAAGCAGATTTATATTACATTATTAAAAGATTATATCAGTAGATAAATAATGAAGCAAACATTTGACTTTAATTTATAGAATCTAAAAAGACAGTTTACTTCACACTAAATGTTTTTCGCATTTTATTCAAATATTTGCTGAGTTTTAAGTTTAAAACCATGGCATTTTTTTAGCATATAAAATACTTCAGAATGAGACAATTGTGAGAACTAATCAATTTATACGAGACAGTTTCAATTGGAAAACCTCATCATGACTTATACATTTCTCACAATGACCAACGTATAAATTGAAAATTTACTGTGTATTTTTTTACTATTATTTAACAGTCACCATGATGAAATTATTGTTACTGTCTGTATGTGAAATCAATTCACAGATTTACAAAGCATAAAGATTTTTTGTTTAATATTATGGTAAGTATAAATAAGCGTACAAAGATTACTTTAAATCTCACCTGGCAGTACCTTTGTAATAAACAATACACAAAGTTTCCCATGTGTTGTTTTTTGTTCAGCGGTTTTCCCTTTATTGAGTTGAATGATATAATAATGCCATTATTCACAACAGATGTTGCTCTACGACAAGACACACGTAAGACATTGTGGCTTAGTTTCGCTGTGGTTTCAACTATTATTTGACTCGGAGGCTTGACGCTTCTAACATGTTAGTTCTACCCGACACGACTTAGTTTGTTTGAGTTAAACTTGTCTGGAATTATTTAAGATATACCAGTTCTTACCGTTGATGTGTAACAAATCAGTCTAATGAAGTAAATTGAATACGTATTTAAACTTAATCTGGGATTTAAGTTATAAATTAAATACTTAGCCTAGAATCCCTGTATTCATTTTAATTCTTCTTAAACGTATATTTAAGTACTGGGTGTATACATATTCAAAGTTTGTCGTAAGAAGGCCCTTGCGAAGTGACGGGGGTTGATTGAGGCTGACAATTTTTTTTTAAATAAATTCAACTGTTTATCTAAGCTTTATAAATATTTCACAGCAAAATACTAATATTCGAAAGACAAATAGATTTGAGATATTGCCTGTATCAATTGATTTTATTATTAACTAGTGAGTACCCGGTATGCGTTGCAATGCCACTCTAAGAAAGAAACTGTTTGTGACTTAATTCTGTTTACTGAATTACTTTTGGATACACAATATTTTTTATTTCCATCTGGTGCGTACACGAATAAATCAGAAGGTTTTTCGAGATGTCGCTGTTCGTACCTATTTGATTCTTTTTTTTTTTGATTTTAATTTTTTTTCAGAAACCTACACGGGTGTGCGCACAGCAACTCACCAAAGTTTCATCGAAATCGGATTAATGGTATAGGAACGCATAAGGAATAGACAAACAAACATTCATTTATATATATATATATTTAGATAGATAAATTATACAAAGTCATTCAATTTATTTAAATAAAAAATTTTTCACCAATGCAATTAGTGACTGACTGTTTTTAATTTAGTGATTCAAGTATCACTGAATTCAAAAAAGAATAATTTTATCAATAACCTTCGACAATGTATACAAATTGATTTTAAAGCGGGTGTGTTGTTTATTTTAAGTTAATATGTACATAAAGTTGTTTCAAATTTTATTCATATTTAAAAAAAATGGTTTAAATTTTCTGCATACTATTGTAAAATTCGATTTAATTTGCTTTAACATATTATGTATTTCTATGTTATGGAACGTTTTGGGTCGACTCTAATAGCAATAGTTTGTTGTATTTTTGATATTTGTGTTATGCATGACTTTTACCGCAATATGGCGGACGGCTTAAAAAACTGTTTTATATTTAATAAATGCTACTTTTCCAATAAAACAAAATGAAAATAATGTATTACATAAAGAGGTACACGGTCATTATATTGTTCCATTTATACAGTTAAATATATTTACGCTAGAGTTTTGATTGAGTTTTCATTACATTTTTAAACTCTCGAATTTTTTGTCGATATTTTATAACATAACATCACCTTAAATAATCTTACTTTCGCTCTCAGATTCTGAAGTTTTTCGGTGCCACTTAAAGTAAAAATTCCAAAGATTAGAATGCAATATGAATACTGATTTATCAACGAAGTCTTCATTTTATTTCGTTGCTTGAGATTGAAAAAAATATTTATTTATGGTTGGTAAATCTATCGTTAGCCTTATAATATTTTATTTTGGACATTTGTTAGGCGGAAGTTATTTGAATAAACCTAATTACATATGACGTTTGTAAACAGGTACCTTGAGCATGTAAAGTGTGTCTTAATTTGTATTGCCAAAGAGTTAGAAGGTAATATAAAATTCAGTATGTAGTTTCACAAAAGAGCGAAACGGAGAAAATCTCATAAAGTTAAACAATCAAAAATCACAACAAAATATTTCAATCACAGCCCAGACCGCTCTAAAAACATTTTATTATTATCAAATACAACATGTAAGTTTGAAATTTTCTCATTACCTCAGCGTTCTCGGTGTATATATAAAATTGTTATGCAATGCACACACAGTTCCGACGTATTGACTACGTGAGACATTCAGTATTTCAATTTCAATACCGTCATTTAAGAGACGTACGGTTACGGTTACGGGTAGGGCAATATAACGCAACCCTCAGTTTTTTTCCAAATAGCTTTTTTCGATAATTACAATGTCTACAACAAAATACACGTTTTGTGTGGGTTATTCACAGTTTTTTAGTGTAGGCTACATCCTTTTGCCCTTTTAAGTTGATATCAACATATCACTCTACATATCAATAAATAAAGGTATAAGATGTTTCAAAAGACTGGTTAATAGTTTTTTATATGAGTATTAAAATTATTCATAACTGGTAGTTTACAAAACTCACCCAATTTCATTCACCACATATGAAGTTAATTTGCTTTTAGCTATGGAGTTACCATTGACGTTTGATTTATAGATTGGTGTATTGTTGGCAATGTGTATAGGAAGTTTGTGAGCGTTAAATCTGACTCTATTAGCTTCGTTTGTGAACAAATTTTGTTTTTGCTAAAATCAAATTAAACTGTCAAAAATATACTTAAAATTTTTGCTGCTGTCATTTATTCAGACAAATTATGAAGTTAAATTATCTATTATTGCTGAATATTTCTTTAAGTAAAATGTATTATTCTTTAAAAATGATATTGTTATAAAAGACTAAAGCACCTTTTTTTTATGTAATACGTTTTTAATATTATTCAAATCGAAAATACCTTTTCACCAAAATTCGTCATTTTTCCCATCAAGCCGTCACGGTCGATAATGCTATTTATCTTTAATGCTCGTAAAAGGAAGAACAAAAAAATCCTTTCCAGGAAATCGCCCGTAAGCCCGGATTATTAATTTTCCATGGGAAATTCCCTAAAAATACAGCGGTGATTGCCAAAGTGAATATTTTTATAGGGGAAGTCGAGACACCGCGCACGTCTACTCGCGTGACTGCCAGCAATCCATCATCTTCTCGAACGGGGATTGTTATGCTAATTTATATAGTAATGAATCGTGTATAGATGGAACGTCATGCGGAGCCAATAGATTTTTTATAGGTATTCCGAATTGAATTTTAACGAACATTTTCCATGCAACGGATCTACATTTAAACTACGTTGTTGTTTTGTTTTATTCGATTGATTTTTCCATCCCCACCGGATCAATGTTGACGTTGACAAAAAGCATTCACTGTCTTATTGCTTAAAGATTCTCATCTTTACATACAGTTGAATAAGTGAATTGTTTTTAAACGGAATTTTGTTGAAAATGCAATTTTTATTATCTCAAATAACAATACATCATATTTCAATATTGATTTGACCATTATGCCTTATGATTATAATATTACGTCGTCTTAGTGTGTCTATTCTGAAATCACGACAGCTATGGCATGCAACTTATAAAAAAGTACTTGGTAGCCTTTTTATAAAAAAGAGTACTCCACTTCTATGACAATAGGCATTATATTATCTTAATTTTGATAGATGGAAAGTTATGATATAATAAAGATAAAATAAATGATAAAATAAAGTTCAGTTTGAGCCCCGGTGCGTAGTACACCCATCCCATGCACTGTCATGATGTCAGGGACCTTGAGTTGAAAACCACTGTTATATAGTAATTAATGTAATCAGCATCTATATATATTATTGTATTGAATGTCATTATCTATGTTCCACACGCATGCAGTGCCGCAAGTATTACGAAAGTTTGTATTTTTTGTAATATTGCTATTTCTTTAGATATAATATAAAACCTTTATATTCTTCTTTGAAAACGAAATACTCAGTACTGTAACAATCAGTTACTGTTTAAGTTAAAGAAAAAGTTCATATTCGTTTACCTTTTTCGATTTTAAAATTTTAAAATTATATGAATCATAAATAATATATATATATATATATATATATATATCGCTACTTTTTAAAAGCGGCCTTTTCCACTTTAGGTATTTTTGCTTTTGTTGTCAATTACTATCAATCTACTTCCTTTTAATATATCTGTATTTAAAAAAAATCCCAAATGCTATTGAATACCAATTAAATCAGTATTTCCATAATCTTCCAACATTGTAACACTAAGAAACAAAAAAGTGGTTTTTCTCGAGTTCATCCATTTTGGATATGGCTGCTTTTGAAAAGTAGATATAAAATTTCAAAACTTACTAAAAGGAGTATAGTGGCGTTTGCTATTTTTTGTATAAAATTAGTACGTTCGATAGAAACAGTTATATGAGCAGAAACTTTTTAGAAACATCGAGAAAACGTTTCCTTTAGAAGAAATGTATCAATATGTCCTTCGTATAATCCTGTATCTGCAAACATGAGATTTTACAGAAGAAAATTCCAAAGATTCATAATGCAATAGTACTACTATTTTAAATATAGTTTTCCCTGTTTTTTTATGCCTACCCGTAGAACCGAGTTCGTGGACAACGAACGTGCTAAAAACTTATAATCACATACGCGATTATACATATTGGGTGTCGATAAATTTAATTTATTATTTATTTCAAAAGATTGCTATTAAAACAAAAATTTTGAAAAAGTAAATTTTAAAAATCATGGAATTTATAACTAGGAAAAAATGTTATTTTATGAAATAATATTTATATTAATGATTTTCTTTGTCAAATAGCCCAATATTTACTGAAAAGTTTATTAAATACATTTATTTGAAAGTGTTTAATACATATTGTATTTCTTGAGAAATGTATACTCGGATATCTTGGAGTATTTTAATTAAAATTTTATTTTGGAAATTATTCTATGGTTAGAAAGCATGCAGCCTAAAACCTAAAAACCGTTGCTTTATATAGAATTTAATTAACCACTGTTAAGGCTGCGGTGTTATATAAACGTTTTCTTTGGTTTAATTGCTTTTTAAATGCTTCATTTAATTTTCACAATTTCATAGTACTAAGCGCTCATAATGTTGCTCATCGGATATCTTTAAATAGCACGTACACTAGTAAACATTGAGTGAATTTAAATTAATTTATTTAACAGAAGAGATAATTTTCTTGCAAATTGTAAGCTTTTGAATTGTTTAATGGATCGGATCTTAGCCGATTGAAGACCCAATATCATGTAGTTCACTTTACATAATATTTTGTAGATTTTAAAATAAGTATCTTTTATTAAACATGGTATTTTAGTTTAATTAAAAATAAAAATTTAAGTTGATAATTGTTTTATGCGTTGTTTATATATCGACAGCTTAATCTGAAAAACACCACTTGGGAAAAATTTTCAAGATATAGAATAATTTAATCATCAAGTGGAATGAAACAACTCCAAAAAGTAGAAAGTTAAGAATAAGTATTTATTTCCTGAAAATATTTACCAAATGATGCCAGTTTGCAGATTACGTAGCCAATATTAATGTTTATTTTTTCAACCATTTCTGCTTCAAGAAATTAAATGTACTGATAATGACTTTATTTCAATAAAACTATTTCTACTAAAACTTGTTACTCTGTCTCTCAAACTCTGATATATCGGTGAGTGTAAGAATGTTATTATGATAGCACTATTAGTTGTCTTATTACTCTAGTTACGCCTAGGAACTCCAGCTTGAATATTCGAAAATTCAATATCCTAATTATTTTTAATAGTATTTTTTGTACTTCAGATACTAATCAAATATTTAAATATATTCGAATAGTTTTAGTTTTACTTTTCAATATTTTTAGGAAAAAAACTATAAATCGATCGAAAGATTAATATAATAGCGTGTCCGATATGGGATTCGATAAGCACATCGTTGACCACTTGGCTACAGGTTCAGCCTGAATTTTACATGATGTGTATTTATTTACAATGAGTATTTAAATGCACAAAGTATATGAGAAAAGGCAAGACTCAGAGTAGCTAAAAATACACTGACAATTGTGTATATTTTTGTATAGTTATAAATAATAAGATAGCTATATTTGATGTGATAACGTACGTATATGTTTTCAAATAAACCTGCTTAAACGTACTTGTCATTTGAATATAATTACCATAAGGATTAAAAAAAATACTGTTCTATACTATCCAGTACTGTAATATGAGTCGCTGAGTCGCTAAGCACGCTCTCGGAGGTTTTTAGAGTTTTGAGTAAACTACGAAAAACTGTTATTGGTGGTATAATAGTTATAAGTATAATGTTATTTTGTATCTTCCGGTGTATAAGGAAAAGTAAAATTCTTTTCCGCTGTCGTTTTTTTGAAGTGCGTTGACCGTGTCAAACGAGGATCGAGATCGTGTGAAAAACGACATTTATATGTTGGAAAAAATTTTGAATATAGAACAAGGGACGAAATATTAAGAAACGACTTTAAGACTTGCAATTGAAAAAATTGATTGATCTATTGATAGAGCACATACGTACATTAAAAACTTATTTTAGCAAAAAATCGCCAGGAGCGTGTTTAGCGACTCATATATGGAGTAAGACACCATTATTTGTTCAAGAGAGTGTAAATTATAGTCACTTGATACATTGAGCCCAATTTAATATGGTGGAATAATTAAATTTTACACCGTGAAATAATCCTTCCTGTATGTATTATAGAATGAAACCAAACTTTGTTGCAAAACTGCACTGAAAATTAATAATATGATCGAAACTTTCTATTCAAGCGGATTAACTATCAAAGCGAAAAGTCATTTAAACGGGCCCTTTGGGACACACTGTGCTAGAAATATTTTACGGATATGTCCAAACGGAAATAAATCACAATAGGGATTTTATGTTAGCGGCATAATGTAAACAGTGATGTGCTTCCATTGTTTTCTGATGGAAAATATAATATTTTTCTTGGCCGAGATGTCGCGCATTGGATCTTCACTATCGATTTCCTTTCCAAATGACAAGCTTTCAGGTAAAATCAACATTAACTGATTGAATAATGCAATCGCCAAATCAAAAGTCTTTAATGTTTTTTGTGGGTTATGATTACGAATTTGCTAAACCATTTTTAATGTCATCGTATGATATCCACATTGCCACGTAACATCCATTATCGTTAGCTTTTTGTTCATTATGATCGAAAATACAATTTTGGATAATGCTTTTTTCTAATGCGTAAAAGCTGTTTTTAATCTGCGATACGCGGGTTGCATGAGTATTTGTTGAATTGATGTGTTCTGTTACGTTATAATGTGATCACGACCTTTGCGGTTAAATTGAATAATAACAAAAGGAATAAATTTTATGTTTTTAATCATTAATTTACAAAATTTTTGATGGTCTACACCATATTTTTTGATAATGATAATGTCTAATAAATTTTTATTTGTTCATAACATTTTTCACAATAAATTTACTTCAAATTTGGTTTAATTTACGGTTACAGATTATTGATAACATTTGATTGTAGATAAATTGATTTGATTAGTATTCATATTTAGTATTATTGAAATAACCGTTTCATTTATTTTTTATAAGTTGAGAATGTTTGCTATGAGACAAGCTAGTCTTAATATAAATATGAAACCTTTCTGTTAACAATTGCCTTTGAATATCTTAACAGATTAAGTAACCGAAAGTTTATTCCTAATTCACTTCAAAACAATCACATATTTTTTTTAAATACTGCAACGTTTTCAGATATACATAAGTAAACGTAGTCATTGAATAACATTGAATGCCTAATTTTGTTCATGTTTTCTTTGCTTACGAAGGAAATGCTATATTTGATATCGAATTATTGTAGTATTTATACGATGAAAAAAAAACACAATTGAACGTTTAATATCACAATTTCAACCTAAAGTTCACATTGTACACACATTTATACATTTTCTAAAGATAGGCATTTTGAACAGGAAGCATTTTGTAAGACAAACAAGACAGGTGAAAAAATACCTGGTCATCTGATTAACTTTGATCACGTTGTTTGTAATGCGAATAATGAAAGCTTTACATCAGTCAGTGTCACGTGGTACGCAGTCCGCAGCCATTTGTTGGGACGTTGTCACATAAATTACCTTTATCAGGGCGAGGAGCTTTAACTGATTTATTCGATAGCGATAATGTCACTTTTATGACTTTTGCTCGGTCTCCAATGATTGGGAAAATGTTATATGACAATTCAGACAAAAATAAAGCGATCGACCTTCAGACCGAAATCGAAATTACAGATGATCAATCATTTTTAAAGCGGCACAAATCACTCGTCAAAGTTCAATTCAAACGCTGAAAATTATATGTTTTTTTAATCGCATCATGTATAACACGGCAGCATTAAATCATGTATGTAAATCAGTTTTATTTCACTTCAAAAGGAAATGAGTATCCATGGAATGTTAGGTATCCATTATTCATATACGAATGGCATCCTCGAATGTTAAAGAAAATTTAAGATATTATTTTATTCATATTATTGATGGAAATAATATTCATATCTTTGTTACTTGAGATTTATTTAAATATAAGCTCATTAAATGAAAATAAGCAAGCAGTTTTTACATATTTTTTATAACCTTTAAAAATGTCTGTTATATAATGTGAATTCTTTCAAGAAGAGAAAAAATATTATTCAATAAAAACATTTCACATTTCAAACATAAGCTTGTATTTTTGATGATCGATATTCTGGCGAAAAAAATAATATTTGCGTTCACTAGACGACGTACTATCAATGAATAAATTATTTTAGTATACTTACTTTTCGATAATTTTATTTAAATAAGTTGTTAACCAAAATGTCAGTGTAGTTCTTAAAGAGATGTTTATTAAAAATTTGGCATAGAGTAACATGTGGTATTTATATAATACTAGCGAGTACCCGGCATGCGTTGCAATGCCACTCAAAGAAAGAAAGTAATTCTGTTTATTGAAATGCTTTTGGGTACACAATATTTTTTGGCGTGTACACGAATAAATCAGAAGGTTTTCAGAGATGTCGCTGTTTGTAGGTATTTGATTCATTTTTTTTAGATTTTTTTTCAGAAACCTTCACGGGTGTGCGTATAACAACTCAGCAAAGTTTCGTCGAATTCAGATGAATGGTATAGAAACGCATAAGGGACAAACAAAAAAACAAAAAATCATTGTTATATAGATAGATTATGAATTAATGGTTTTATTCAAAATTTGAAAAGAACATGAATTTTTTTCAAATATTTTTGCTAGAAATTTTTTATCTCAAAGAAAATCTTTTGCTTCAGTGGTAACATTTTTTTATTATCGTATGAAATAGATGAGTGTAAAAGTCTGCTTGACTTGAAAAACGTACTTAGCCTTAACCATTTATTGATAGAAAAACAAAAATATCCCTAAGGAGTATTATTTGCACTTACTTATTTCCGAAGTTCTATCTAAATTTGTAAAGTTTTAGCAACAGCATGTAATTTAAAATTCCATTCACAGTCGTGCTTTTCCCAATAATTTGTTCCTTTCGTTTAAAACTCGTACTTCTAAAAGCTTTGCGAAGAACATATTTTGGAAGGATGTTCATTAATTATAAACATGGTTGTCTGGTGTAAGTTAGTAAAATTAAGAGATAAAAGTTTGACGTGAATATTTTCAGAGCCTTGTACTAAAAGAAAATTTTATCCATATTTTGTTTGTATATCAATCGTATTTTGTCCATCAACATTGTTTTTAATGTATGTTCATAAATTATACACTGAAATTGAGTCATCAAGAATTGGAAACATTTCTATGTAATTTATTTCAACGTTGTGACGTTGTAAACATAACATTTTCATATTTTATTTGTGAACTTAAGAACCTCAGAATACGCTTCTATACGATTCACAAATAATATATGGGAAAATTGAATACAGACATGTAACTTCTAACATTAAATTCATGCAGGTTACTAAAACTCATGAACCGGTTTTTCTTTTGGCGACTGGAATATTGAATGTTTTTAAGATAATGCAAATGTATTTTTCAAAACTACTCTCTTACTATAGATGTGAAAAAACTCACCTATCTGTCAAATGTGGTGTGGAAAGTAGCTTTTATAAACCAGCTGAATATACACAAAGGTTGATGATGGGAAACCAACTTGTTGTATAAAAATAAGGAAAGTCCTTGCTAAATTATTTGAGATTAAAAGCAAATGCGTGATTAAAATTATACCACTTACAAAATGCAGCACTTTAAATTACAATATTTCAAAATATTAAGTAACTATTCTTCGTATCTTTTTATGAATTGGATAAGTAAATGTTTAATATTTTATCACTATGTATTCAGTACTAATTGAAAGCTATTCTTATAAACTTATCGTTAGTTTCAAATTAATATTGTATTTATTTTTGTGGCTAAGGTTTTTTTTAATGTTTACGTTTGTTATTGATACATAATTATGGCAATGTTGAGTAATACCAAATTTAAATAACATTTATAAATAATCATGCTGTACTAATATTCATTATAAAAATATTGATTTGTTATAATAAGGTTATTTTAAATTGTTAAATAGAAGATCAACATAAAATATTCTTATTCGTTTGAATTGATATACTGTTGACACCAACTTTATTAATGTATTATAGAACTATAAACCATGATGTTATTTTAAGTTACAAGAAACAGCTAAATAGAAATGTTGCTTTTCTGTATCAAAAAGAGTGAAGTTACTTCAACGTTTTACAAGAATATGAAAACTATATATTTAAAAATATTTTCATATGCGTGACACCAAACAGCTTTTAGTTTGGCTTCTACAACGAGATATATGAAAGTCGTAACGCTGTCATAAAATATCTTTCTGAGAATATGCTGAAACAATGGCTGTTAACCATACTCAGGAAGCACCAACGAGCTGTATTAGATTGAGAATTCTATTTTAAACATATTAAATTTAAGTAGTAAGTAAGTAATTTACAAAACGTTCTTCGTCAAAGCAAAAGTATCATATAACCTAAAAATCGTACACATATAGTGTCCTATGCTTACATAGCAATACACAGCTTTATAAAATAGTAAATGAATTTAATTGAGCTTATGTACCACTATTATGTAGCGTACTTCAGCTTCGATCCATAGCCGTATAACTTCCTTTGCTGCGAGATTTTAACGTAAATAATTGAAATCTAAAGACTATTCCCTACACAAATTATTAAATTAATGTCCGCGATTCCACTATATAAGTACCTGTGTATCATTTGAATGGTAAAATATTTCGTTTTGTTTTTAAAGGGACAAGTTTAAAATTAATTATCATCATCGGCGAATCCAATAATCATGGGCCAACAATCTGTGTCACAAATGAAACGTCACATATTCAATAACTAATTATTCTTTTTGTTGAGCGTATGAAAAGCCTATTGCTAGAGCTTTGGGAATTATCACTACGTTCTCGATAGATATTGAAATTTTAAGCGTATCTCAATTTTGTTCTGTAATTTTTAATAAAATATTTTCATCTTTCTCTTGCTATTTTTTAGTAAGTTTTATTTCCTTTTTTAAGATATGATTTTATCATGTACATGTATGTGAAAGTAATATAGCATTCATAAAACTCTTTTCTCCATAGTAAACTAGTTAAAAATATTTTATTACTCTTATTAATTAACTGTTATACGAGATATGAACTTTGATCACAAGCAAAGCTCAATTAATTTAAAAAGAAAATGATATTGGACATTGCTGTTAAGTTCAAAAATACGAAACGATTGCTCCAGAAGAATTCAAAAGCATGCGACCATAATACATTTATTAATCGACTCAAACGGTAATAGATATAGCCAAAAAAGACAGATAAAATCATTCATTAAAGTAATTAATTAATATGTAACTATTTCATTATTGCTTTCCGATTTTAATTGCGACCTAAACGAATTAATTCCAAATTGAATGGTGGTTGTCTGTGATGTATTGAATTTTGATTCATCCAAATCATGATTTTAAAAATTAAGCAGAAAATTGTTATTTTTTCAGTACGACAATGACTTCAAATAATATTTCATTGTAAAGCCAATATGCAGTGTTGGTTGTACTATAATTTAATCATTAAACTTTCGGTGGAGGATGACACCAAGAGAGAATATTTTTTGTAATTCAGTAATTCATAAAGTTTTCTCGCTAAACAATGTAAAGACAGTAAAACAAGAAAATGGAGAAAAACTTTATAAAGAATCTAAGTACTTTATTAAAATTCCAGTATAATGAAGCAGTGAGGATTTTTGAACCCTTCTAAAATTCTTTAACGCCCAAGAATATCTCATTGCAACAGTGTACACTACAACTAAAAATTGTAAAAAGGTAGTTAGACACACATTCTTATGGTCAAGTGCTTGTAAAACCGGCACAGAAGAGTACTTAAACCAACCACTTATGGTAGAAATACCTTCTTTAATATTTATTTTACGATATGGAAAAATTAAATTCGTATAATAAAAAGATCATAAATTATGTTATTGGTTAAACCAACTACATTCAATATTTTTTCTGATGGGACCATCGAACATAAAACTTCTGAATTATCAATACAGTTTTCTCTGTCATACCTACACTAATATAAACTAACTTAGTTAATATTAATATCAAACCGAGAAGATTTTAGAACCGTGAGACAAAGTCTGATTTTCAAAAATTATTCAGAGGTTTCCAACACAAATACGCTAAAACACTACTTGTCTCAGTTTTTACATGGATTGTAATGAAAAGTATTTCGACTCTTGAAAAATGAGTTCTAATTTTACACAAATCGTTTTTTGTATTTTCTACTGGGATCGGATTGGAAGTATACTTGAGATGTAACTCAATGTAAAGGTTGAATTAAAAAAAATAATGTGAAATGCTTGTAGAAAATACCGTGGTAAAAGAAAAAGTATTCTCGTCTGATTTACTAAAATTGTCGAAGCTTCGACGATTTTATTTACGAGGCTACCATTTTGGGCCCATTGATATTAAGTAGGGGCTGGGTGGCACCAGTCGCAAACTGTAGTTTATTATACGTTAATACAAAAGATCTTAACCTAAAAATTCTCATTTTTTTCGAAAGGATAACACAAAAAATACCTTATGATCACATGCAAATTAGGTTCATTTTTGAATGTGTATACCCTAAATTTAAACAATTCTAATACTTATACGCTTAGAGATACGTTTTAAAAAATATCTTTCCGATGATGCCTTTAGGTAATTAACGCAAGAGGAGATATAAAGAGAGTTAAGAGAGTTCCTAAATGGACCAATTTGGGTAAAGATCTATAACTTCTTTGAGAATTCAGATGATATATCTATATAGACCAGTCATATCAAACACGCGGCCCTCCGACAAATAGTTGGTGGCCCACCAAAACTTGGAAAAATATTTTTTTTTAAGTTGTAAAACAATATTAATTCTTTATTTTGATGTAAACAAATTCAATTTTATTTGCATACAACTTAGTTAAAATTTTACATTCGAATAATTTTACATATAGCAACACTACTCGTGTGATTAGCAGTGACAGCAGCGCCACATAAAATTACAAATGGAATTAATTGAAATCCAATGTGACTCTTTGCTAAAGCAAAAATATTCTGAAGTTGGAGTTCGAGAATTTTACAAATATTTACCTGCTGATCGGTTTTCTTAAATGTTGTCTTTTTTAATGCGTATAATGGATACGTTCGGAAGCACATATTTATGCGAGCAACTATTTTCTGTAATGGAAAACAACAAAACTCCAGAAAAGTCAAGATTAACCCATCAGCATTTATCGTCAATTTTGAAAATTACGACAGCTCAAAATATTCAAACAAATAATAATGAAAATTTGAATTGTTGAGATTTTGTACATTTCCATGTCACTAACGACCCGGGTTTCGCCTTTCGGCCTCTTCAAGCATTTGAGCATACGAGTGAAGTCGTACTGACAAATATTATAATGATTTGCTTTGTGGAAAACGGTTCCAAGTGTCCTCAAAAAATATATATTTTTCAATTTCTTTCTTTGTATATTTTAAAATAAATTTGAAACGTCTTTTATTTGTTCCAATTTTAAATATTGAAAACATGCGGCCCTCCACTGATGCAAATTAGTTTATATGGCCCTCGGTACAAATCGAGTTTGACACGCCTGATATAGACCAATCTAAAATAATTGATTTCATAATTTATATTAAAATAATATTAAGTAAGTGGATTTATATGAAATAACTGTTTTGAATTATTCGTTGCTAACAGATTATTTTTAGTAAACTGATTTCAATATCGAAAATGAAACTATTTATAAAAGTTTTATTTTATATAATTAATGATATCGGTCGGTGCTTGATGGAAAATATTATGGGAAGTAATTAAATCAAGAAATTTTAGAAATAAATAGGGCACAGCTAAATAGTTTACCAAATTTGAACAAGCAAGTTAATCTCCCTGATTGTCCCTACTTGTGCCCTTTGCGTGAGATAAGATATCAATAGTCATCATTATATAATCATTAATTTCTCCAGTACGAACAATAATTTAATTCTTACAAAAATAGTGCATATGTCGTCTAATATTTATTATTTCTAATAAAACCCACTGCTAAAAATCAGTAGGTATTTCTATGATCTTTCTCAATTACCATTTAATGACATTTTATTATAAAAAATTACAGACTTTGTAATAGTTTATGAGAATATTTACCCAGTTAAGATAAATTCAGTATTAAATTAAATTCAGATCAACATCAGCAATGTTCTTAGACTTAGCGTTAATAATAATTTTTATGATTTTTTTTGATAAATAAAGAAACAATATAAGCTGTTCAATAAATTTCATTGGTGCATTTAAACTACAACGCCTAACGATACAAAAGACGAAACCCGAATAAGTGTCAAAACTGCTGAAGGTGTGTACAATTTAAACGATTCATATCTGATTATCTTACATTCTTTGCTCTTGTATTAATATAATAAATAAGTAATATTGAATAAGCCTGAATACATTTTATTAAAGTAAGCATGAGCTGTTATAGTATACTATTATTTATTTTGTGTTGATAATATCAATACGAGAACATTATTATCGGCAGCTTTGATTACAACATGAAACCATAGACCGAATAACAATTCTGGCAAATTAATCTGCACAGATAAACTGATCTATAATATTACATTATCTTAAATAAGACATTTTATGTAATCCAATAAGGTAAATCTTTGAATACCACCCCGCTTAAGTGGGATTGTCAAGCGAATTATTAATTATAATGCCTCAATTTATTTATATTACTAAAACTATTATTCAAATTTGACTATACTATGAAGAGTATTATCTCCGAAGATTAGAATAACTATTTAATACGAGTAGGTGGATATCACTATGAATAAATAAATGATATTTGTTGTCATATAATTATATTAAAGTAAAATACTTAATATTATAATGTAAATAACCAGGTACATTTTCATCAATAATTGATATTTTAAAATTGTATAAAATAATTTGTCAGTATGAATCCATTTTTACAAAAAATGATTCATACAGCTTCATAACTAATTCGTAAGCGCATATTTTCCGTCGGAAAATATCCATTAAAATAGTTGGTGAAGTTAATGTGAGAAAAAAAATGCAATTGTTAATATACTTTAATTCAATTGTATGTAAATATATATTTATGAAGTATGTAGAAGTTTTTGGCTCTCATGGATGAACTTTCTGTCGTTTTATATGAGAAAAGAGTAATTAAAAATTACATCAAAAGATAATTGATGAAAGATATAGTTTTAAGAATATCAAATACAAGACTTGATGACGTCTCTGACTTTTTATTAAGTATATACTGCCTTTCTTCTTCCTCTACAACCATATTTTATTAATTATTGTTACTGCACTCACTTCATGTATTAAAAAGGAAAAATAGTTTTGGTGAAAAGAAAGAAAAATTTTTATAGCATTGAATTTCATAAAGCTTCATAAGTTCCATTGCAAGTTACCTTTACTTTTAATAAACTTACTTATAAATGGAAATGTTTAAGAATTGTAAAACTCTCGAGATGTTTTGAACACTAAAATAAAAATATATTATTTTCGACTCATAATGAATTAACACAGTAGTCCAGTATATAGTGTGGTGTGAGTTTTTAAGTTTCGTATAAATTGTAAAGTTTACCTTGGCAAATGATAGTAAACACCTGCAGCAGGGTAATTGGAAGATGGCGGCCGCGTGGAGCCCCACTTCTCGCCTGCGACATCCTTTCCAGCCACTTTTCACTTTTGCCGCATTAATCCAAGTCTAAACACCAACCCGACAAAAAATCCATCGCTCATATTATAAGCGTCATTATTTTTTGACTGTCATTCACGAAATCATTGCCACCATTTTTAAAAAATGCCCAAAAGAGAAATCACTTAATAAATACATATATTAAAAAAGAAATTGTCGAAATAATATTGTGTTTTTTTTTAAATATTTAGTTCTTATTGGTCAAATAGAGAATATTATAGACTCATGTAATTAAAAGACATCGGTCTGGCATATAAATATTTCTTGCGAATAAAAAAAAATGAATAGCTAGCTAATAAAAGATTTTCAAATTAGAAAAAGAAATGCATTTTTTTTGGTTATACTACTTTATCGTTAATATTTATACCTGGAAGTTATTTAAATTTAAAAAAATCGGATTTTCTTTAAGGCGAACAATGATTATAAATGGTACACAAAATATTTTTATTAATCTTTACTATAACGTTTATTTTGTTATAATATATATAAAGTAATTAAATCCAATTGAGTAATCTGATAATGGAGAAGTTTTAAATTAACTTCCACAAAACTTTGTTAATCGAGAAAGCTTCGAGGCAGGTCAAATAAAAATGAAACATTAAAAACTTTGGTCCATTATTCAGCAAAGTAGCGAGAAATAAGTCATAAATAAAATTAGCGAGCTGTTCATCATAAGTAAAATATACGATCCCCGTTGCTAACGATACATATTTTACGGCCAACTTTTATTTTGCCACTTTCAACTCGCCGACGCAACTTTTTCTGTGCAGTTGCCTGCCTGTTTATCTTGCCATTTTGTTTGATACTATATAATTAATCGTCAAAGTTTAATGCTTACTTGAAACTATAAAAATAATTTATTTGTTTAAAAATAAGGGCAATGTTCGAAACTCCGAAGATATTTCATTCTTTACAAACAATACTACTTTTGAGAAATTTTCCATTTAATTATAAAAAAACAGAAGTTTCCTCAAAATAATGTTAAATTGATATTTAAAAAGTAATTTCTTTAAGCAACATATCTCTTTAAGAATACTAAATTTTTAATAAAAAATTGAATATGTTACATATGAAATTTAATATGACATTAGTTACATAGTTTATTTTGTTATAGAAATTGAATTATCAGTGAGATTGGTTATAAACTAAAATATTTTTTTTTTAATTTTCTGCTAAAATATATTAATAGTGGTTTTATAGAAGCAATAAATATTTATACTTAAAAATAATTCATAGTCCAAGAGTTCAATTTTATTCTCGTTATCACTTTAATCGCGCAATTTTCCTGCACTTAAATCGAATGCAGTTTATCTGTCGCGTCAACGGTCAAACTTTACGATACTTTCGGAGATACGAGATCGACGACTCAACGACAATAGTTTTTCTTCGGAGCGTCCACGCCGTGCAACCGCGGGCGACTGACTGCCGATGGCTTTGCGACCAACCTTCCAGAGATCCACGGCGCCTGCGCACGCCGAAACAAAATAAGCTCATGCAACCTGCATCCCGCTGCGCTTTCGTCAACTTGCTCGAGAAAATAATATCAATTTTCAGGTCGTTTTTCATCTGCCGCCCAGTGCGCTGTGAGATTTTTCCCACCTCGGGAAATCGTTTTCACATAAATTGCATGCGCTCGCTTAAAAAGAGTATATTAATTTATTGGTTCGTGTATTTTGTAAGTTACAAAGTAACGAACATTATTGCTTATTGATTTTCCATCAAAACAGAATAAAGCAAAATGAACTAGAATTTATTTCTAGTAAGCAACGGAAACTTAACAATCTCTGTTATAAATTTATAGTGACTGAGAATTACATATACGCACAAAGTATAAAGAAATAATTTCAATATGCTGTACTTAGTTTTCCAATAAGTTATTTATGACAAGATTTTTAGGGAGTTTATATTATAAATTTTGTTTTCTGTTCATTACCGTTTTTTCTCATGTGTGGTTTATAATCACTGCATAACTTCAAACCGTTTAAATTACTAACAAACTGTAAGGTAAAACATTCTTTTAATAGAGTTTTTACCGAATCTTAACCTGGTAGTAAAAAAATTGTCGTACGCTTTCTTACCTCAACATCCAACCAACTATGTACTTTATAAAACTCGAGTTGAACAAAACGCAACCTAATCGTTACCTTATACTACTACTAGCAAAACCTTTTAATTGCAGCTCTGTTTATCGATCATAAGGTTCTGAGTTTAAATCCTGACAGTTCCTAAACCAAATGCCAGTTTTTTCAACATTAAACAATTTTTTTATTATTATAATTGTCTTCGAATCGCTCACGATTGTATTTCTTATAGTTTTCATCAATTTTATCTAGAATCATATATACACATAATATATATGTATACATATTATGTATTAAAAATATCTGGCGTCTTGGCAATAAGCTTTCACTCTTTAAAATATTATTTTCTACAGTTATGGATAATTCATCATATCAACAGCTAAAATTATAGTAATTGAATAAAACTATGTTAATTGAAACTTAAATGATAGAAGTAAAAATATACTATGTACAATTTTATACTGCACGTAATTATTGCTGAGTTTAGATAGGGTGGGCCAGCTGGCTATCGGCCAGAAGAAGCTTTCGTATTCAATAAGCATGCCAATTTACACTACCAATACATTTATAGTTAGAGAAAACTCACTATATATATATTGTCAGTACAAAAATTCACTAAATATATTGATGTATGTAATAAGTGAAATGGTTTAATTATTAGATTCACCAGAACTACTAAATCAAAAAAGTACTAGATAATTCTGAGAGTGGTGTTCTATTTTTATTACATAGCTATTATGGAATTAATACTTTCTTGTTATATTTTAATAGATTTCTAGTAATTTAATAGTTGATTTTAATGATAACTGCATCTGAAAAAAAAAAGAAATTGACTCCTTAACGAACAAAGAAAGGACTTGAAGTTAGATTATCACTTTTGGTACTGTGTTTCTTAGGCCGATGGGTGGAAGGTAAACCTGACAAACATCCATGCTATGGAACGCAAATGAATATGTCGATGAAAAAATCAATATATGAAAGAATCGGACTCAAATCTGTATGATTTAAGACATCGACTGAGGGTGCTTGATGGAATTTCAATATCAAATTTGAGTTATTGAGATTTTGTACACTTCCATGTATTTTGTCACTAACGACCCGGGTTTCGCCTTTCGAGCGCACGAATGCCTGAAGATGCCGAAAGGCGAAACCCGGGTTGTTAGTGACGAAATATATGAAAGTGTACAAAATCTCAATAACTCAAATTCATATGTATGAGTTGCTCATGCCATATATTTTACACAAGCAATTCAAAACCAACTGGAATAGAAAAAACAAATACCTATCACCAAGATCTCAAAAATAAAACTGAAAATACAGTTATTTGATGATATAATGATAAATCTGTAAATATTTTTTTTAATAATGAAAATAATTGATAATATAATATATGCAGAAGCTTAAAACTAGTAGGCAATCCATTTTCCGAAGAGTTAAGTAACTTGATGATAAGTTTGTTATAATATCAGCTGTGATTTTATGTTTAATCGTGCTTATTTTAAAGTTATATCTCAGTTCTACATACTTTATTCAAATAATACTTGTTTCAGACTTATAAATCCTACAAAAGATAAATAAAGCTTTTATTTATAACACATAAAAGCAGCATGTTAAATAAGTGCTGTTGTTTAACTATTGCGTCATAAAAATTTAATATAACTGAACGGATTAAGTGACTTTGAGTGTGATTTGTATTCTTTTTTGTTGTCTAGTATAAGCGGTTACTTTTAATTATCATCAGTCCAGTCAGATTATTGCAGAGTTAGCCATCTTCATCCGTCACAATCGTAAGGAGAGTTAAGTAGAAGGAGACACGTGACACCGGCTGAGCTCACCCCTGAAGATATTTGACACCCAAAGTGTTGGGCCGTCGCGCGTCGTTGCGCCGACCATTTATCATCGCCGTTCACACCCCCTGTGTATACAAACTGTTTCTCTATCAAAGTGTGATAACAGCCGCGTAACAACTGTCGCCTACGCAGCCTCCGCGCCGTAGACCCGAAGCTCACAACCTCGCGTATTGGCATCGCCTACGTGGCAAATGAACACGTCACATTTGACAATTAACACACTTCTCTGTTATGACACCGCAATAGATAATTACCAAGTGTCTACGCCAAATTCCAACACTTTCTAATTAGTTAATTAACTAAAATTTACAATATTAAGTTAATATAGGATATAAGCATTGGCATATATGGAAAAGATACTTATTTTTTGTTACCATGCCTGCTTTCAATTTGAAGCATATGGACAAATAATAGATTTAATCTCAACAGAAGTTGTTCTACAAGAACAAATTGTCATTCAGCCGCCCACCCTTTTTTTTTAGATACTGTTTGGATATAAGGAAAAGGCTAGGACAGGATAAATTGGCCAATCACTCTCGATGCGCCTAGTTTTTTTAAGGATTATATGTATGTATGGGTGGGAGAGAATTAAGACATCGTAGACATTCATGTCATTAAACACAAATCTATAAACCGATTCAAAAATCAATTTATGAAACGTACTGCTAACCGTTACCGTTACCAAATATATTACGTTGAAAACACTTTGATTGGATTGATAACTTCAAAAAGTTATTATTTCAATTAAATTATCGTTTAATACAAAAAAATCTCTTTAATCGAATAAATATTGTAATTCATGACAATCAATAATAAGATAAAACTGTACTTGCGTATTTAAAAATTTTGAACGCTTTTGTATAAATCATATTTTTGAAGAATATTAAGATGTTTTTCAACATTTATAAATATTTAATTCATAGGATGATTATAAAGAATTTATAACTGCTATCTTAAAAATAATTCAAATAATTATTTTTCACCAACTGTTATATAATAAAATTATTTAACTAGTTAAACATTCTTGATGTTATTATAATAATATGCAAGTTGACTTGTAATACGTTGATTATTTATATTTTATACATTTTGTGAAATAAATCATAAACTTCCCGAGTAGATGACGGAATTGTCTAATGAACCTATTAAAGGGGAAATGCTTCCCCCTCAGTATCGGCACTTCATTATGAAGTAGCTCACACGATCACTAAGTCTTGAGCATGGATTTGTAACAGGAACTATCAGAACTAATATCCTTAGTTGGCTAATGGCTCTGGGATTCAATCGGATAACCGTCTTATCCTTGTCGGATAAGATAATGAAACAGTATGGCACATTTGCAAAGCTTTAGGGTGACAATTTACCTGCTAGAGAGAATAAAGTGGGTTCCTTCAATGTTTCCTTCATATTAAATATACCGCAAGAACGGACATTTTATTGTTTTAAAATTATCTAATAGCTAAGTAATAAAATATGTTATTTAATAGTACGGTTTTGAAATGTTTCATCATAAACACGTGTTCCTTACTCCATTAAAAGCAAAAATAATGCACATTTTTCAGTACAATTCTTCATCTCATACATATTGTTTTAGTGTCAAACTAACTTTCTAAAAAGATAAATATTTACAAAAAAAGTAATTGTAATATAAATCTTTCATTTAAGAATAAACAAACATTTGTTTTGATGTAAAACAAATATCGCACAATAATTTCTCCGCGTATTTGGTTGTCAAAATACCAAGTGCACGTAAAATAAAATTTTCCTACTAGCAATTAAAATAAACTGATATTTTGAAACACTTTCAGTGTAGCCATACATATTGTGATACATCGTTAAACACTGTCAAATATGATGCGTTCCAATTTATTATGAATACTAATATCTTCTTATAATTACTTTCGTAGATACCAAAATACATCACACAGTGATACAATATATTAGTAACAATTCATGGTTGAGGATTGCTTAATAATATAAATATATTATACTCATGGTCGTTAGCTGATTCCATGAGAAGCTTAAACCAATATTTCTGAATTGTGGAATTATACGAGGTTTTTAAAACAAAATAATAATGATGTCACTACAATTCGATTCATAACTGAATATAATTCAATAGTTGTTTATGTTATGTTCAGTGTACAAGAATAATGAAATTACATGTAAGGAACATTGATGGTTCGGAAAAAAGCAATAGTGTGTTGTTTGATATCTATAATAAAAGAATTATTTTATGGCCATGTACATCATGTAGAGAGTATGTGTAGATAAAAGAAAACAGATAGGTGCTTTTCCATATCTCTACATTTTTCAATATAAACAGTCAGTGTTTAATTAAGTTTTACCATGTAATTAATCTGGCTGATTTTTTTTCTCCTCGTGAAGTTATAACGAATGAAAAAAGACACAATGGGTAGCCAGATTCTTGCAGGTAGAGGCAACTATTATAAAAAATTTCATCCAAAACATTAGTTATTTCTTTTGTACGACCCCTGGTAGAAACCAGCCACTCTATAACTAACTTTAATGTATTGTCTGGCAAGTTTTCGTATTGAAAAAATTCTATGAATAACAAAACAGTTTTTAACTGTATTACCTTAAGATAATATCATATTCGAGAAGTAAATTCAAAGAAAAAAACCATTTGTGATGGAATAACTCTGCGGATTATTTCAAGAAAGAGAACTTGAAGGAGATTGTCTAGTAATATTCTGAATCATTAAAAGTTAGTTCATTATCATTTTGGATTATGCTATTCTTGACGTTAGAGTTTATTCCACAGTTTTATTTAATTATTTTTAATACTTACAACCTCGATGGCGAAAGACAATTCTTCAGTATTAAACGTAGAATTAAAAATAATATGTTTTAAATATTGTAAAACCCATAATCGTATTATTACACTAAACATGAGTTCAATTGATTATTGTCAGTATAATGATACCAAAAACATATTAAAAAGAAAAAGTATGCCCAAAAAACTCTATGAAGTCATTAAATCAGCTTATTATCATTATGACATTTAAGAAAAGTGGTTTAAATGTGTTTATTTTTTATTCGGTTGCTTAAAACAAAGGCTGTCAATGAGTTGCTACTTCCGTTCATAGCCATTGAAACTTCAAAGAATTCCAGTATCACATTTACATATTTTTGAAATATTGAAGTTGTGGCCTAGCAACGCTTGAAACTGTTAAATCTGAATTTTAAAAAAGAAACCGGCAAAAATGTATAAAACATTTCACAAGAAAAAAACTCTTACTTAAGTAAATTTTAATATTAGTGTGTGATGAAAAAAAACGCGATGGAAGTAATTATGAATATTTCAATTTTAAAAAATCGTACTTAAATAATGTTTAATTAAATTATTATTATCAAACAACATTAAGAGGTGCGTATAAATAAAAAAAATATCTGTTAATATTATTTATATTGCAATTACAAAAAAAAACTGTGGAAATATTTGTTCGATTAAGCCACACGTAAAGAGCGTATTGCAAATTGTTTCATTGATTGCTGCTATTACTTTACTTTCTTTTGCATAGCTAACATTAAAATTTGCATTTATTGTCTAGACATTTCAAAGTAAAAAGTAAATACAGTGCTTAAATATATTAACCCTTAAGAGCTGAGGTATGTTAATTATTTAATTTGTACTGCAAGTAAGCTATTTGGTCTTTGAAACCTAAGTGATCGAAATGTTTCAGTTTCAATTAATATCAAAAGTCCAATGTTAATTTTTCTCTATTTTCGATGGATTCGGCGGTAACTTTGTGGAAGTTTAATTTTATATTATTTTTTCTCAATTGAATACGTAATTGTAAATCAAGGACGTGAGTATTTGTAATTAATCGAAAATAATCTGAAATTCAAAATTTCTGGCGCATTGAAATTTGAATGTAAATCTTTGTAGTTATCACTTTATATATCTTCTAAGAAATTGATAGTCTATATAGTAACTATTCCTGACTAAATATCACACCTGATATTCATTATAGCCAACCCAATGTTAAAAATGTCAAATGGCAGTACTAAATATGCTATATATATTATAAATATATCGTCTTCCTAATTAGCAAACTGCGTATATTCATTTCAGAAAAAAATAAATTAACATTACTCACATAGCAAATTAAAAATTTATATCAGAACAATGAATGAATTTATTCAGTTGTAAATACGCAGGTTGCTAGCTATAATATTATTGTATCAAAAAGGCAGAAGGAATTTTTTTATTTTAACGATTCGATACAAAAAATTTAAATGTTAATAATTGTAGGTATTAAATAATTCCTAAAATAGTATTTGATTCCAAAATAATAAATAATAAACTGTAAATTTCGATGTATTTTAAATTCAACTAAAAGGTCTGTCTAGTGGCCACGAATTGTCGACTCGTATTATTACAGGCTGTCTGTACAAATACAACTTGAAGAATTAAGTACTTATTGGATCAAAAAAGATAATGCATAAAGTTCTATGTTGTCCTTAATTTAAATATGATACTTCGTTAAAAATTAGGTAAAAATGAATTATTTATGAAAACTGAATTTCAATGAAGTGTTCTACAACTGAGTTTTGAATTTTTATGAACTGTCAAAAGTATTAAAAAAATAGAGTCAAGTATGACAAGTCATCATCGTCGGATATTTTGAATAGAAAAAATATTTCTTCTATCATCAAAAACATTTTGAAATACATACGGAGTGATTTAAATATCACTTTAAAAATGATAATTCTTATTGTTTTCATCATGTTAGTGATACAAAATTGATAATACGGAAATCACAAAGTTCCGCCACTTCTTCTAAGGTTAATGGCATATTAACTGTTTTTTTACAAAATTGATTTATGAGCAGTGGCGGCTCGTGGATAAGATATCTGAGGGTGCTGGGGTTGATTAAAATAAAAAAAATCGTTTCTTGGATTAAATTTTACTATTAACATTAAAATTGTTAAAATTAAGAAGTACAGATATTTTTATTACATTATAAAAATTGATTCTTTTGTCTTTTTTACTTGAAAAATATCGCTTTTATATAGACAGATGTCACGTGCGTGGTTAAACCGCTGCATATGCACCCGCACGCAAAACAGGAAATACTGTCAAATTGGAAGTTATGATCAAGCTTCTAGCTGCGAGTTCCCTCTCCCCGCTACTCTTCTACGGACACTCGAGCATATTCCATCGAAAACCGTACTGCACAAAATTATGAAAATGCCTCACTTTCTGATATTAGTACCGTATGTTATAGTATTACATTTTTCTCAACTTATGTGCGTATGGAGAAGCCGCGCCTGTTTATGAGTACAGTAAAAATGTTAAATAATACAAAAAAGTGACAGTAGCATATAATTTGAGAAAATAAACGTCTAATCTACAACTAAAAGATTAGGAATTCGCTGACATTATAATTTAGTGATGCTGATACAAAATGATTTCATACTTTTCACAGTGAAATTTAAAAATGGAATTATTGAGAGAGTGAATCTAATATTATAAAGAACATCAAAATTTAAATGTTTTTATATACCTAATGTATGAGGTATTTGTATATTTTAGCATTAAAAGAGCCGACGATGTAAAATAAATTCTCCTCCCGTCCATTGCCTCACCTGTAACATAGGTATCAAACGTCAAACGGGAATGTACGAGCGGTAGTCAGGTGAAGGGTTTCAGATGAGATCACCGAATAACACACATTGATATGGTAATGGTGACCTTATCGTTGCTACGCTAAGAATCAATACCACACGAGGGCAGACCTGAACTTAGTTTGATCGCAGGTTAAACACCGTCATCACTTTGGTAAAATACAGATCTAAGATGAAATTTAACAGGCACAAAGCCGTTATTTGTAAAACAAAATGCTTATCGATAGCAGATTTTTTACAGTGTAACATCAATAATTTTTATATACATTATAAATATATTTGGTGTTCGTAGGGTAGTTTTAAATTTATTTTTTGTGATGTTGTCTTACGTTTGATGCGTACGCACTTAAATTGGCTAGCAATATTAAATATATCAAATAGCTTAGCCAAGAATCAAAGATCTCATTAAAAATGACATTCCACCGAATTTATCAGTGATATTGAAAACAAATATACGAAACAATTTGAAAATGAATAACTAAAAGAGTTAATAACTAACTTGTTCCATAATACTACAATTATTATGTTGAACAATTGTGAGGATCATAGAATGACATTGATAATAATCGTTGTATACGTTGCATTAAGAGAAAATAGAATGCAAAAAAGCCTTACTAGCCGAGAAAAAACCGGCATTGCTTAAAAAATAAATGATTTGGAATTTGTTCAATGTTTTTATTTGACCTATATTTTATTTATTTTAATTGTAATTCAATTAATAGATTTCCATCCATTTTTTATTGTTATTGAGAATTTTACATTTAAAAAAATAAAAAACAATTCATTTGTACTACTTCCACATATTTATAATGATCAGGACCGGTTTCGCTCATCACGAGCATTATCAACTGTTAAACATACAAACATAACAGGCCTCTTTATATGAAATTGAGTGTAAAAATGAAGGTATATAAAACTGATGGTTCATAAACTAAGACAAGAAATTACTGATTAGCAAACAAATTATACATAAATCAAATAAAACAGTCTACAATTAAAATGTTATGGACCTCTTACAAATCAATAAATACTAATCTGAAATCACAAATATAGCTACATAAAATGTCCATTAGCTGAGCAAAATTTTTTAATGACATTACTAATGCATTAAGCAAATAGTGGATTGGGAAAATTATTAGAAATTAGTGAACCATTTAAAAACAATCAAATATTAGGTATGTAATTAATATTAGCAATAAACAGCCATCTTAAGTGGCGAACGTAGAGCAGCTATGAGCATCCATCAAATTTTTATATCTGAAAAACAAAAATTAAAGAGACAGAATCAATTCTTACAAGTTAAAATATAAAACTAGCATGACATTTTTTTTTTTTTTTTTTTTTCCATGTCCGCTCCCAATGTGGAGCATATGGTCTCCTAATGGAGGTATCTTGACAGATTTTTTTCTACGAGAACTGCTTGTCACTCAGTTGCTCAACCTCTCTTTTCTTTTTCGAAGAGAGTGGGGATAGAAGGATAGGGCTATGACAGGACTAGTGGTTAGCTAATCGCTCTCGTTACGCCCCGTGAGGATGGGATTGGTGGGAGGGAGGACTCAGACTACGAACAGAAATCCATAAATCGATTGAAAGATCAATCTATGAAAACCGTCCGCACCGGGAATTGAACCCGAGACATCCGTAACCGTAGCCAGCGACGAAACCAACTGCGCCACGGACGCCGACAACAGATGACAGATATAATACAAATTAATGAATCGGATATAACAAAGGAGAAGATGCAAAGACGGTTTGCTCATTTAATAAATTTGAATTGGTTAAAAATTAACATCTAATATCTCTTGTTTACCTAATTTTAAAGATTTTTTTTAACTGCAGGATTTCGAAATTTTCTGTTATGTCTAACGTATGTTTATTCAGAAACAAATATACTCAAAACTTAAGTAGAATGATAGTAAATACTAAAGATTAAGTACAAAAAATCTGTACAAATTATCGCTTAAAATCAAATAAAATCGATATTAATTTAGTTTATACTTATCAAGATATTGGTTTTTTATTACATGAAAGTATAGCAAATTCAATTTACAAAATGTGTTCAACAATATTCTGTTAAAAAAATTTGAAACCAAAATAAAATTTCATGAATATAAGAAAAAAGATGCGTCCATGAATTATTAAAAAATGTTTTTATAATTAAATTAATATTTTGTTATATTTACAAATACGTTAATATATTTTATATTTGTGTGTTTGGAAATATTTTTGAATTGATTGATTTCAAAAATATCTCAATCCAATTCTGTACTCTTGTCACTTCTGGTGCGGGTCGCTTTATGTAGCAAAAATGATAGATTTATGTATTTGCAAACGAATTCTGACACAAAATTCTATAAAAACATGGAATTTAAAGTATACCACAAGTAAAAAAAAATATGATAGAATAGCATCCTTCTTACATTATAATTATACAATACTTCTGAAAATAAAAAATTTCGTTTCTTATACCTCTGTCTAGTGTCATTGTGAGAATTTAAATAAAATAAATATTATAATGGTTTACCGCAGTTTGAAAATAAGTATACGACATAAAAAAGAAATATTTATAATTGGAATTGATTTTTTAACAATATCTTCTTCAAAAAATGAGCATATATATATATATATAAGCTATAATTGTCGAGAATAAATTAATAAAGATAACAAAATCAACTCTAGATTATTTAGATTTGATTAGATTATGATGATATTGGATAAATAAACTTTAATCAGTATAATGACGATATTATTGATTTGAAGTACGGATAATTTTTTGAATATTATTATATCCAGTTAGTTTTAAAATGAGTTGATATGTAATTTTAAACACTGATATTATACTGAAAGCATATCAAAATATAACAAAAAGACAGATCATTTTTATTACACTATTAATATAATTTTCAAAAAGACGAAAAGAAATAACTTTAGATTGTAGGATCTTCCTGCCATGCTACTTTTAAGGGTCTTGCTTTGGATTTGTATTCCTTAGGAAGAGTTGAAAACAGATGAATCAAGTCAAATGGAAACAGTACGCTTATTAAAGAAAAACATCCTAACTATTTTTACGGGGTACCCTGCTACTTTGTGCATTACATCTACTGTGGCGCACGTAATCGTCTATGCGCATCTACGCCGCTACGAGCTACTTTGCTACGCCTCTACATCGCTCGTTCAGTACGTACAGTCTATTCAAACGATTTGAATTCATCGAACGCAAAGTGAGCTTATAAACTTCCTGCGGGTTGGGCCCCTTAACCAAACACGCTTTCGTTCAGTTTCACACAAGATTATATAAAAAAGGGACATTTGTAATATTACAATACATTTCATTAACAAGTTATTTTATCAGTATTGATCATATGACAACCTAATTATACTGTTTCCATTTATGAAGAATAAATGACAGAGTTGAGAGTACAAAAACTAACTTCAAAACTGACAATATTCAGCTTATTGTATAGATACATGGAAAAAGTGGTATAGTTGTCAAAGTTGTTGTCTTCGTTTACGGATCTAATGAGCTTGAATCCCACAGTTTCATAAATTGGGTTTTTATATCGATTGATAGATTTCTGTTCGAAACCATAAATGTTTTTGATGCGTAATATTACTTGTAAGGCATCCGATCCTAAAAGTGAGGCATACTAAATGAGATTAACTATCCACTAGTCCTATTCTAGCCCTATTCTTTTATTCCTACTCTCTTCAAAATAAAAAAAAGTTGAGCAACTGAGTTACAAGTAGTTCCATAAAAAAAGGTCTGTTGAAATACCTCTATTTGAAGGCCATATGCTCTACATTGGGAGTGGACAAAAAAGTTTGTTTTTTTAAACTAATACATTGTTAATTACAAAAAAAATAGATAGCAAGTCCCCATCTGTACTACATATTTTTCATGGAAAATTGAAGGTGAAGGATTTGTCGCACAAACAATTTATCGCATAGTGAATTCCCAGCGTATGTTTATGTATATGTTCGTTGCCAAAATAATTTTTCGATACTTACAAGGACTGACAATAGGTTATTAAAATTATATTTGATATAATTTTTTCGTTAGAATGGGGAACTTGACTAATGTAGAGGAATATAAAAAAAAAAAAATTTGACTTCAAAATAAATCTGTTTATAAATAACATTTAAAGATGTTACAATATTAAAGATTAAAACGTCAACACAGCGAGTTCATTGTCACTAGTACGATAATAATAATTCTGTTTGAACATTTATATAATTCACCAGAAGAGAATGGTTCAGCATTAAATTCGTAGAAAATTAATTGTGACATTTAGAGTAAAAAAAGTAATGGATTTTGTTACAAAAAAAGAACATCAATTCACTCACTGAAAGAAATATAAACAACGACGTTTTTTCCAAATAATACTTATCAATTATTTTAACGAAAAAAATATCTGTTCTAAAATCGAAGTATAGTATACCATGGCATATACGTAATGAAGGTAATGTTTGATCAAAAACAAATAAATTGAATCGTCCAGTTTCTTACGAA
This sequence comes from Himalopsyche phryganea, assembly GCA_022494535.1. Lineage (NCBI taxonomy): Eukaryota > Metazoa > Arthropoda > Insecta > Trichoptera > Rhyacophilidae > Himalopsyche > Himalopsyche phryganea. The sequence goes on from JAGVSL010000046.1 coordinate 702,122, forward strand.
CTAGCAAATGAACACAGAAAAAATGGTCGATGTTTGGAGTAATTGATCATAAGTATGGTTATTATTGTATGATTTGAACAATGTATGGTTACTAGTTGATGGCTCTTTGTTGCGTTTTTATAAATGGATACCAAGACAGAGATACAGATTAGTTGTTATGCTATTATTTTTAATTCTCCTAATACAGGGTACAAATAACAATTAAATGGCTATTGGTTGTTTGTCAGTAGATAAGCTTATCTTACAAAACAAGACCATTATAATGGACAGTTGTTTGAAAGAAAGACTAGTACTAAGTAAATCGCTCTTTTTTACGAGTCAGAAATGATTAAAATATTAAATAAATCCACTATTTTCGATACAAATCTATAAATAGATTGAAAAATCAAAATGATTGCATATTCGCAAAAAACTTTAATCTGAAATCTTTGATCTCACCAAAAAAGAGTACGGAAATGTTACAACTCTTCTATAAGACAGTAAATAACTTTCTACTGCATATCAATACCATCCTTTTCATAAATATTTATTTAAAAAAAAAACGTTTATCGATGAGGAATCAATAAAATTAAAATTTGTATAATTGAATCACTAATTTATATGTATGTCTAATGTTTATACTGTATTTTGTGATTTTTTTCCTATCCGAAATTGAAACTCCAATGATTACGGTTTTAATTTTCAAGGATTGATTATAGTAAAATTTTTGAGTAAAATTTGCAGATAATATTATTATTTGTGACTTTGGTAAATGGATAAAAAAATTTGTGTAATTTTCACGTTAGTTAACACTTCGTTAAGTTTCCCTTTCAGCTTCAGCAGAATACTTTGAACTAGGTCATTTTGCAATGCTATAAAATATTTCATTTAAAACCAGTTATATCAATAAATTTTATAAAATTTAGAAGCCTTAAAAAAAATACTTGTAATAATACATCCGTTACTTATAAAATTCTTCTAGAATTTTACAGGTTATAAATAATTTTATCTATCAAACTCCAACAGAGTATTAAATATTCTACCCTTATTAATGCTATACCGTTAAGTTCAGTTATCAACTATAATATTAATTGTGGATAATTTGTTTCGTAAATTGATTTATTAATCGATTTATATATTTATCGTATTGGGCGCGGATGTTTGTGATGTCTAAAATTTTCTCCTACCCTTCCGATCTTAAAATCGGGGCGTAGCGATTAACTAACCTGTTCCAGCCATATCTTTATATTAATACTCTCTTCAAAAAGAGAGGTTGAACGATTGAGTAAGGGGAAGTTCTTCTAGAAAAATCATTGTTGGGAGACCTCCATTAGGAGTCCATTTGATCCACATTGGGAGCGGATATAGATTTAAAAAATACTTTAAGCATTTCTTTTGTGTAACTCTGTAATTTTCATTGTATTTAGTAAACTGTTGCAGGTGACTATTTCTTAAAAATCAATAATTTCTAATATATTATACATCGTCATAATTTAGCTTTAAATTATTTATAAATTACTTGAGAAATAAGGTAATGACGAGAATTAAAGAAAAGAAACGTTGGTAAATAACTACAACTATAACTTTTATCAATTATAAAACTGTAGAAAAAACAAAAAAATTAAAATTGGGGTAGTTTAAAAATGAAGATGCTGTTGAAAAAGCTTATTGCACGACAAAAACCGGCCTCAATATTATTTCATTTTTCACTACTAAGTAAACTTATTTTTCACCAAGAATTAACAGTCAAAAATATCCTATATACTAATTAAACAAAAGAGCTACTAAAACCTTGAGCTACGAGAGCTATTTTTAATTTTCTCATAAAAGTTTAGATAAATCAAAATGAAAAAGCTTTGCTTTTTGTGACAGTGACAACTTATGATTAGATAAAATGGGATTATACACAAATTTGTGCAATTAATAAAATCTTATAAAAAAGAATATAATTGCGGCTTAACATCCTATACAGTAGAAATTTAGTGGTAAGTATTATGTGATTTTTCAAAATTAGCCAGCAAGATTTTATCAATTACACGATTATTTTTTGTAAAAATATCATTCCATAAATTTTTATCGTTCAATACTAAAGTTTTTACGCCACCCAAAAAATTAATACATCTGATATAAATCTCGTGATCTAAAATTATGAAGACAATAATGTTTCGGCGTATATTACATTTTTTTTTTTTGAAAAAGCTTAAAAGCCTAACCGATATCTTAAGGCTAATAACAACGCTTATAGAATCTTAAGTGTCGAATTATCCAGTTAGCTTAGGATAAACGACTTTTCATCAAACACTAAACAGCTGAGTTTCACACTTATCGGAGACCTAATTAGATGCAGGCCTTCTTGTTACCTCTACCTCTCGTATTTGGGCCACACCAGTGGAGTGCAAATAAAGTTTAAAAAAATTATCAACCTTTCACATATTTTTAAAACTGCTATTTTCATTTTTTATATTCAATCACTTAATAACTTATGTTGAGCTACATTAAAAGCCCATATGCTCCACATTGCGCGCGAGCGTGGTTGAGAAATATGTATGTAGATATGCGTAGAAATGATCCAAATTTTATTTAAACTTTAAGTCTTTTCAGTTATTTGTGGCAAATGAACATTTTTAAAGATATAATTTCAATTATTAATCTCTGCCTTTTAACTGTTTCACAATTTTTTTTCTTTTTATGATTTACTGTACGAGTTTTATTACTGAATATTTTCTATAAAATTGATGACTTTATTATTCCACTTGCTAATGTTACTATGTGTGTGTGATACGTGTTTCTGACTTAAGACACATCTTCTTATAAATGCTTCAAAAGTTTGCGATGCAGTTTTCACACCTAATAACACATCAAGTAGTATACCAAAGTCTTTTATATATTTTTTTAATGAAACAGCTCCATGATACAGTAAAATTTGTCTTATAAGTGTGAGGATTAGTTTTGTTAGTGTCGTGAAAGACAACCATCAAACAGCTTATGTTTGTTTAAAAAAAATCAGAAATAAACTAGAATGAGTACTAATTTTTTTTTTCTTAAGATAATAACAGATTTTTTAAGACAATTCTTACCTTATTGACAGGAATACATATAGGTGAACTACAATATTGACTGAATTAATTGAAATTTCTCTTGAAAATATTATAAAAACATATGTTTTAAAAATGAAACACAATTTGTTTTGTACTATTTCCACACTTTTATAATGATCGGAAGCTGAACATTTTAAAAATGTTCATTGGTTTTTTTCTTAATTTACGAATGTATGATTTAATATAAAACATTGTCTGAGTCTCTTTTTGGTACTTGATGATTGTTGAGAAATATAAATTGCCAAATATGAAAAGGGCTTCTTATCGTGTGTGGAGATAATATATCTATTGCGCGTACGTTTTTGAAAGCCACTGGGCAGAACCCAACCTGCCGGCCCATTATTTATGTTCAACCACTTGGAATCCACACCTACGTGTTTATGCGTTAACTACACGGTTATAATTGAGCAATATCCCAAAGCTTAGGTTAATGTGCATTTAAGGTTTGCCCGGCTTGGGTGAATGCTTACACAAATACATTATAGCAAGTGTTTGATGAGCTACCCAACACGGGTTGAACACAGTGGTGTAGCCGTCTTAGCTAAATACCAAGAAAGAAGGTCAACTGTTCTGTTAGCATTCCAATCTTACTGTCATAAACATGAAATAAATAAATAAAGTATACTAACTAAAAATGCATTTTTATACAAAGCCATATATCTAATTAAAAATATCGACTGAGTGTGTTTGGTAAGCTTCCGTAAGTTTTGTCATTAACGTTCCGAGTATCACCTTTCATCATTTTTAAGCTCGAACTTTAAAACTCAAATTTTATAAATCTATACAAGAATCAATGAATGAAATAATGTTTTCTGGGATTCAAGACAATCGCATGGAAGAAGTCCAAACAGCGTTGGCCACACGGCTACTGGCACGGTATGTAAAGTATGTATATAATCTTACTTATTTTTTTTTTCAATTAATAGATATACATTTTTGCCTAATTTGAATGTATTGAATGAACAAACTATTTTTGCATCTTCCCCACTTGTATGTACGTTTCATTAATCTACGCATTTATATCAACAAATTTATTTTGTAAGAATTGATTCTGGCCTCTTTGTTTTTCATACATTATTTGGATGCTCCTGATCGATCTTCATTTCCCATTTCCTATTTTGATTAATGAATATTTACGAATTATTTTACACTCATTATATTTTGCTCAGATAATGGATTTTTAATATGGCTTCATTTTTTATTTCAGATTAGTATTTATTGATTTGTAAGAGGTCCTCCACATTTAGACTATTTAATTTCGTTTATGTATTATATGTTTGATTGCCTGTGAATTCTTGTAATAGGTCGTGTTTAATATAACTTACAATTATAACCGTACCCGTCATAGATGACGGTATTGAAATTGAAATACTGAATGTCTAAAGTAGCTAGTAAGTTGGAACTGTATGTGAATTGTTTATACCGCGAACGCTTACGTCATGAGAAAATTTAAAAAAAGTCTACAGAAAGGTCTGGGCTATTCTATATAAGATAATTGTTAACGTTCAATTTTACATACATATTGATAATGCTCGTGACGAGTGAAACCGGTCCTGATCATTACAGACATGTAGAAATAGTACACAAATATTGAGACAAATATAGTGCCTTTCCACCAACAATTGGTAGTTAATACGTTAAAAGTGATAACTTATTAATTTCACGAAACGAAAATGTATGCAGTATGAAAATGATCTTCTCCAAAAATGATTTGTTTTGACGATAAATACGAGGGTAACACGCGCGTTTATGAATATGACTTGTAAAGTTAAAAAATAAATAATTTCCTGCTGTAAAATCCCCCAAAAATAGTTTCATGAAATTATTCTAAGCTTACACTGGTTTCAAGACCTGTTTACACTGGTTGAGAGTAGTATAGAAGAGTAAATTTATAGTTTTTTTTTAGACTTGAATAACTTTTTTATATTGATAGAATAATTGCTCATCTAGAGCTGTAAATGATACACCACTGATCAAAAACGAAGACAACATGAATAATAGAGCTTTAAAAGAAAATTTATTTATGTAGTAAAAATTTTACTTTAAGCTATTAGCAAATGGGCTTAAAAATAGGGATGTAAATAGTGGATACATAACATTTTAAACTATAATATAAATTAATACTTTTAGTACTAGAAATTACTTTAGCATGAGATATTTAATAAAATATAATGCTGAAAGAAAAGTTTTATTATCAATAATGTAGCAAAACATATAAGAAAAAAAATGTAACCTTTTAAAATAGCCATACGAGGAGAGTTACCGCTATCTGGAGGTAGTTTATTTCTTAAACAGTTTAAAAAAAATATGGCTACAATTGTTGCTTCACTAATGTTGTTCTTTGAATATGAGATTGTTTTCGTAGTATTTACAGGTAATATATTCTCTCATTTACTATTTAAACGTAATTGTTAGACTTTTTTATCGAACAATTGTAATTTAGATTTTATTATATAGCACCGGTTCTTATGTGCTGCCACCAGAAAAATTTCGGTTCTGCTTCAGAGCGGTTCTTTAGTAATAAATATTGATATTTAATAATATTCGATATTCGTTTATTGGTGTTGAGTACGTGTGAGGCTCAAAACATGTTGCGGTGTAGTAATTACTATGACAGTAAGGTCACTTTATGAAATTGATAAATTAAATCATTTGCTATTGAATAACATTATAAAACTAATGGAGATGTAGTACAAAGAATTTTTCACTCCAAACTTACGCCGAAATTTAAACTTAAACTTTCTTCACAAAAAAAGTAATGAAAACATTTCTGACATCACAAAATGACGAATTATATTTGGGATCTCTTAAAGTTAGTAATTTGATTGTAAAATATCGATAACCTTTAACGGAAAGTGTATTTATAAAAAATGTGATGTTAGGAGTTGATCGACAAAATAAATTATTCCATAATATGGCGCACAGTAATGATACAATTCAATAAAGAATTAACGAAATAAGAACATTTATGGGAAATAAGCAAATCCCTCAATAAGACCCCATTCCATAGTTTTTATTTTGACGAAAGTGACGATGCGACAAAAACCAAAAAAAAAATAGTATCTACAATGTTGACAAAAGTTCATTTATTGAAGATTTACTGTGTTAGATTTCATTTAGGACCCGTCCGATTGCAATTAATATTTATAAACGTATTAATAAAGTTAAACGAATCAACGTATAACTTATGTGCTGTTACTGCTGATGGGTTTGCGGGTACGAAGATCTAAATAAATGGCGTATCATATTTGTTCAACCTAGACCATGGTAATAAAAAAAACCATAGTATTATGTATCAAGAAGTTCTAGTTAGTAAACTATTATTAAATGCATAGATCTCTCCAGAATCTAGAATCTAGAGAGATCTATGCGTTATTGTTAATATATAAGTATCTAAAAAATCCAAAAAGGTAACAAAATAATATGTCATACAGTAATTCAACTTACATCATTTATGAATGGTAGATTTTTATCTCAGTGAAAAGAATTGTAAAGAAATCTTTATGGAAAACAGATGTATCAATTCTACAAAAAGTATTCACGAAAACAGGTCTGATTTAATTCAACACACTTTGCGAATATTCAAAATCTTGACAACACTGAAACTTTCAGCTGTACAATCAATCTTTAAATTTGTAAAGTGACTCCACACAAGAAAAACCTGTTAAAGTTAAATATAAAAAGTTTGTCTGGTATAAAAACGGAGTAAGTTTATAACTTTTTTGAAGATAAAGTACATTTCAAACCGCTGTCACAACGGGGAGTGACTGTTAAAGGAATTTGGGTGAGCAATTTGATGCAATATTAAATTTATTAAGTCTGATAAAAATTATCATAAAAGTTTTTACAAAAATTTACCAGTATTAAAATAGAAAAATTATCATTTGTCAACATACCTAAGTGAAAAAATAAAATGGCTTATGGAAGACCCTTGACGGTATTAGCTACAATGTACCTAAACTATAAATGATTTCGTATTCATATTGTACAATGCAAATAATAATATAATATCAATAATTTACTGCATAAATAATCCTACCATTCATTTCGATGACCTTATCAGTAAATTTTTAGCAGTCACTGACGAGAATATCACGAAATACATAAAAGACTTGATGAAAAACACGTTTAATGTAAGATTTCGCCATGATGTTAAATGGTGAAATTAAATTATAATTAGAAAAAAATCTACTCGAAATTTTTTGTAACAATCGTCGCCTTGAAGGCTTTGCTTGCTTAATTATTATTTAGTTTAAAGATATTTTTCGTAATTTATTCAATTTCAGGATTTGTAACGAATATTTCAAAATTTTACAAACAAGTATCACAATTCTTTGTGACAGTGTTAAGGGATTATCACTGAAGTTGCGATGATTTTTATATTTCAACTATTAAGTGCATGGTATCTAAATTTATAAATCATTATGTTCCATAAAATCATCCTTCAAAATTTAAGATAATAATCACGTTTATACTAAGTCAATTACATTTAAAAGAATGTGTTTAAGCTTTTAAAACAGTTATTTATTGTAATCATGTGATTCTAGTATAATGAAATTGTATCCATAATTTATTTCCCTTAAAATCCTCAAAATATTCAATTCAATTTAATTTTTTTGGTTGAATTGGCATTTACTTGGTAGAAATCCATTACAATAGGTTAAAATATCAAAGTATTTAATTCTACACTATTTATTAGGTATTTGATAGCTATTTCGGCATAATGTCATCGTCAGAACTATAATTAAACTTATTTTAGCTTAACTATATACTATGTTTCGAAGAGATTATTAATTTAATTTTAAATAAATACTTTGATATTTGAGTACGTGAGATGAAATAATATTATAAAGTTCTGAAGATTGCGTTAAGCTGATATAGCTATCAACTAAGTAATAAAATTTTTAGAACTAAATACTTTGGTATTTTTTCATATTTTAATTTAGTTTACTAAAATAACTTATCAAAGATATATTTCGAACATTTATACAAATTACTTTAATAATATAATATAATGGTTATTGATGACGATTATTTAAGAGACCAAGTTAATATTAGAAAATTGAATTATTCACATTCGGTGAAAATTGTGTTTTTATTTAGTTAGATCAGGGTACTATAATCGATTCTGGCAAAAACCGGTATAAATACGCAACTTTAATACAAAATTAAGCTGAAAATAACTTGGATCATGTCCCTTAAGAACATTGTGATTGTATGACACACCCATTAATATTACGATAGTCCTTTGGGCTCTTTATATGAAAAAAGCATAATTTGATTTAAATATTCAAGGTGGTGCGTGTGATCGGTAGACCAAATAAGATCTCGCTTTCCAATAATATTTGATAATCTGTTATCCGACAATAGAACAGGGTTGGCCCTTTAATCAGAACCGGTTCAAACAAACACAGAGTCTGATGCCTGAATATTTATGGTAGATTGAAAGGGACAAACTATCGGAGACATCAATCTGCTAGGATATAAGTGGGTAAATAGTTTATACTACGGAAGGTAATGAATATGGAGTAGACGAAGTAACAGGGTCTACGAGGAACGTGACAAAGTGACCCAAGGAATGGATTAACGAGGTGGCGTGTGCTTTTAGTAATATTTACCCTTTGGGGGTGGGGAAAATTATCGATGATTTTAAGGTCTCGGGAGAAGCCTTTGCGTCTTTTGATTGAGAACTTTTCGTACACATAAAGTTTGTCGTCTCTCTCAGTGGTTTTATAAACTCTCTCTCACTGCTCTTGATAACGAACGAGCCACTCGTTGATTGAAATTTACAACTTGAAATGTTTGTTTTCATCTTTCAAGGTTTTATTTTTGATACAATTTAAGTTGAGGACATTTATCATGTTACAAAATATAAGTAAACATATAAAGTAGTATAAATATTAAAACAAAATAAATAATTGATAACGTTTTTTGACAACGTAGAGAATTTCTATTTTATTTAAAAAAAAAAAACTTGAATACCATTAAAAACTTCACTGGGCACAGTGGAAAGCTCCTTTTTATCAATTTGATGTATCCCTTGTACAATAATTTTAATGAGACCAAAAACAAATAATACCCTAATCATAAATATTACAACAATCCAGGAAGTATAATAACAGAATTAGTATTGAAGCATACCTGCTGTAAATAAGGGCTTTAATTTGTTACTAAATTGGCTGGTTATTTTATATTATAAATCCATCGAAGTGTCAGTTTTTCCAATATTTCGTTTCTTTCTAAGCATTCCTTACTTTTCTATGAATCTAAATGTCAATACTTCAGTAGCAAATCTTTGAATATACAACACCTGTATTGTGAGGAAAATGCAACATTTATTAAACTTTTAATGAAACAGAGAAACATGTAAATATTCAAAAGGTAATTTATTTATTTTTCAATCAACTACTATTGTTTTATTAGTCTGAATGAAAGTCAATTTTTACACAAAATAACGAGGTACATTTTTGTTATTTTAGAGATATTTAATTTTAAAATCATTCAGTTTATCACATTTGTTCTACTCTACTGCAGGAAGTTTCAAAGAGGTAGAATCAGCGGCACTGAATAATTGTGACAATAAGCTAACGAAATAGTTCTCCTTAGAAAATCAACGAGGGAAAATTATGCTAGAATTTTTTTTTTAAAAGAATGCAAATATATTTACATATTAATAAATAGAGGTAACGTGATTTTCTCTCGCTTTGATAAAGCGAATTTAAAAAACCAATTCAAATATATAAACAGAATTAAATGATATCATCAAGAAAATATTTGAAAGTAATTAAATTAATATTCATGGTTCTTCTTGTGAAATATTTTCAAGATCATATTATTTTTTTTCATATGTATCATACTGTATTTACTTCCAATGAGTATGTGGACTTAAAAAATACATCTTTATTAATAATGATTTGACGATAACTGGATGTAATTTTGTGACTTAACTTATAATTTCAGAGTGAGTAAGGAAAGAAAAAGAGAACTTCGAAGATACTTTTAGCCAACTTATCACTATTACATATATGTCAGAACCAAGGTGGAAGGTATGAAAACATCACAGACATGAATGCCATTGGATACAAGCATATTAATCGAATGAAAAACGTATATATAATGTACATACGTCCTATTCGGAGACATGAGCTCACAACGAGGAGAAAAACTAAACAGCATGGACCACTTGGTTACAATGCCAGCAAAAAAATATCGAATACTAAAATGACATTCAATTTTAAAAATTGAAAATTTTTAAGCAGGTGGTGTTTCGTTTCCCTTAATTATTATTGACTTTTACCACATACTAGACACTTTGATTTGGATAACCTCATCAGCTCCAATAAACAATTATTATTTGCGAGGAGGCGGAACATCCCGTTATTAATATTATTTGGTGAAAATATATTATTATATTATAATTACATCTTTTGTTGATTTATAAAACATCTAAGTTTTTTTCATTTTTAAGAGCACCACGAATATTTTATGGTAAACAGAAATAAGATTTACCATGATCGAGTCAAATATACGCAAAATCGTAGAAAATTACTATTAAAAAAAAAACTCTTTTAATATTATACATTCGCAGAATAATTATTACATTTTCTTGAAATTTTAGTTAGTAATTTACATAGGTATAATATGAACTAGGAAATTATGGAAAAATTTCTATTCCCTTCTAAAAAAATGTTGTCTTTCGTATTGTACCTTCTATCAATGTATCGTAACACTTTAAAAATTTTCGTATTTTTTTGGATGTCTTGTACTTCAAAAATTCACTATTCTGGTAAATACCACCATGAAAAATGATATAAAGAATCTTTTCATAGTAAATATCGTTTTATATATCCTATAAAGTTTTCTAACATGCACCAGGCTGATCTGCCTGCCTAAGATTGCAAAGCCACCCTGTTGATGCCACTGTTGTGTGTGTGACTGTTGCATTGTGCTTTCTTATTATCAGTTTAAGAGAACATCGTATTGTTTTATGTTTTCAATTTTATAGTCGTTTCTCATATTATTTATAAATATAAAATTCTCGACCACGAAAGCAAAGATTCTCAAAAAAGCTCATGAAGAAAAGATAACATAATAATAAATCATAATGTTTTTTTTTGTTGCTACATCAGCTCATAAATAATAGGTTTTGGCGCGTTAATCTATCTATCTATATACATAAAAATGAATGTTTGTTTGTTTGTTTGTCCTCCTTTACCATAAATTCGATTTCGATGAAACTTTGTTGGGTTAGTGTACGCACATCCGTGAAGGTTTCTGAAGAAAAAAAAATTAAATACCTACTTACGAACAACGAGATCTCGAAAAAACCTTCTGGTTTATTCGTGTCTTCACCAGATGGAAGAAATATTGTGTATCCAAAATTCAAAAGTGATTTAATAAACATAATTAAAATACAACCCCTTTCTTTCTTTGAGTGGCATTTCAACGCATGCCGGGTACTCAATAGTTCACAATAAAAAGAGTTTGTAAATATTTTTACCGTTTTCATGTTACAATAAAAATATTGGGTTGTTAAATAAACATTTGTTAATTATAGTCTTACTAATCTGTAAATAAATACAAAAATTGCTCTGAAAAAATACTTTAAACAGCTCTGGAGTGGCCTATCTGCGGTTATTAGACACTCTCACCTTTATTTGGCAAGGATACCCATTGAAACACATTTACGCAAAGATTATGTAAATTTATGTAACTACATGTTTAGGTGCCGTCATTAAAAGGGTTGGCTGACCCTTTAGGATTGTTTTCCTATTTGTTAGCTGATACAAACCTGCAATTTGTTTTTAGATATATTTTCTTAATTACATTGTTTTAACGAAGCAATTTAGTTTTATTTGTGTATTAATAAGAAATACACGAAAATAAACGAAAGGGCTCGCCAGTCTATTTATATAAGCATACTGCGTCGTAGTGAAATTTATAACAGCAGAGTAGCTAATTTTAGCTTCTAATGAAGCTAATAAAGCTTCATTACAAAGTCATTTTTATTTATGTTATGCAGTATTATTAACTAGTCGAAATTGATAAATTTACCAGCATAGATTATGTTGGTAATCTGGATACGATTGATATGGCGAACAGAAAAGAAATGGCATGTACGCTGGAATGAAATCGCTGTTATTAACAATTCACACATGTGGAAATAGTACTAAGCAAATTGAGTTTTATTTTTAAAATATAATACTTTTCATCTTTCGTTCTTGCCATCGTGGAGAGTTTTCATTGTTCAAAAAACGTTTTTCGAAGGAACTCTTCAATGAACAGTAAATTTCTAAATTTTAAGATAAATTGAAATAATTACAATTATTGACATTGTTGATATGTTTCTTTAGCTCGATTCTTACCAAGGCGTATTTTATGAGAGCTTATGAAATATAGTGGTACTCTGGCCAAAAGTTCCGAAAATCGCCGGAAAATGACTTTCCTTAAAAGAGGTCATTAAAACAGCCGAAGCATACTTTAAATTTGTATCGGGTTAAAGTCAACGATGCGGTTGGACGAAATAGCGAGCGAGCGGGACAATTAAGTATGCAACAAGCAGCGTGAGTAAACGAGCTACAAAGATTAAAGATGTTCTGGGTAATGAGCGTATCGTATTCACGGACCGTACTTCAAAACTGTCGCCGTCCTTCTCTAACCGGGTGATCTTTGGCAGTGGCGTTTGCACTCCTTTTCATATTAATTTACGGACACTGATTATATTAAAATTCACATCTATTGAGACAAAGATTTTTCATCATTATATAATTTTCCGATTCTCAGCACCAAATTACTGCTTGTAATGGTGAACGTTCAATACCACCAGATAGTTATCAACTTCAATTTAAGTGTGATTACTTTTATGGAATGACTAAAATTTTATAATGATATGAAGTATTCTTAATTATAATTTAAGTATAATTTAAGACATCGACTGAGGGTGCTTGATGGAATTTCAATATCAAATTTGGATTATTGAGATTTTGTACACTTCCATGTATTTTGTCACTAACGACCCGGGTTTCGCCTTTCGGCATCTTCAGGCATTCGAGCACACAAATGGACTCGAACTGAGAGACAGTAAACAGTGTCTAACGTTTATATAGAAGATACAAATGCGACAAATATTATTTACGAGGTAAGATATTATACGTCTGAGAGCCACACTGATACCTGAGTTAAAATTTCGGGAATCTCCCTAATCCTTATTTTGTAAACACCATATTAACAGAGTGGCGAATTGCCGCTTTTCAACTTCTTTATGAAATACCAGTGATTTTACAATTATAATAGTATTGTGGGTTTTGACGGGATGTAATTCGACGAATGGGTAAATATATACAATCAGTCCACATTTAGTGACATCTTTTAGGTGTTTCAACGTATCGGATATAATAACGGAGAATTAGGAAGGTTCAGCTGTTCATTCAAAATTGGCAAAGAATTTAACTGGGCTCTATTAATTTCCAAAATTTCTTGATAAAATAATTTATGATCCCCCATGTTTAACCCCATCATCCGCATTAAACGTATGGTTCTCCATTAGCAATTGATTTGCGAATGTCGAAGTTTCTTTTTTTAATCTAAAGGCAGCTAAATGTTCTGATACCCTTATATCTAATGTATGTGTGGTTTACTGTCTCTCAGTTCGAGTCCATTCGTGTGCTCGAATGCCTGAAGATACCGAAAGGCGAAACCCGGGTCGTTAGTGACAAAATACATGGAAGTGTACAAAATCTCAATAATCCAAATTCTTAATTATATTATAGTGATTAATAAAAATCTGCCTATACAGGTTATTAGACATTAAATTGTAATGATAAAATATTTGATATAATTGCATGCTGAGATATATATTTACTAATGTATAATTAAAAATAATAATGTGTTGTGAATGTACACAACATAATATACATACGGCAATTGGTACACAAGTTTTAAGCCTGATGAAAATTTTCCTATAGAAATGTTTCAATAAATGAAATATATTTTACATTCAATATGGCTGCATTAAGTAAAAAAAATTTAGAAAAGTTTATTGATTAACAAATAAAAATCAATGAAAATAATATTTCCATAAAAATGTATACCTTTAGGTAATTTTGTAATTGTTTACATCTCATTTTCATATTTGTATTAAACCATTATTTCTATTTGATTTCAAAAAATGTTAAGTATGAAAAATACCACATGGTACAAAAAGTACACTGGGCACTACTTTCGCACCGTTGATATAATCATCAGCTTTTATTGATCCACTAATACCTCATTATCACACTGTGATAATCGACAAATTAATATAAAACAAAATGTAAGATTTATAAGAATATACATCGGAGTCATTAGTATGTTGATACAGATATAAAGTATGTATTTCCGATTTCGAGATTGCAAAAATATACATTTTATAGATGCCACTGGCTAAGTGTTGGGTTTTAAAGAAGTGGATCGTTTTCCGTATCAACCAGCAGACATTGTTGTGTGGAGGGCAAGGCGTCAAAGAAACTGTTGGCAGGTTTTATTCCGGGTGGCGCCCCAAACAGAATACACTGCCGGTGTTTTCAAACAATTGCGCCGCATGCAACAGCGACGACCGACGGCACTATGACAAAGTTCGAATGTAGCGGAAACACACCCTGGGAAAGAGAAATAATTGGCCAAGTCTCTTTGAACGCTTTGTTTTCCTGTTTTCTGCCCTTTCAGATCCAAAGCCTAAAAATGAACGATTCCAATATTTAGTTCAACTTTCGTCAGTACCTTTGTACATATGTTTTAATTATTTATTTCGTACCATCTTAATAAATATGGTTTTAGTATCAATGCACTTTGATGAATGTTACTGTTTGAACATGGTAAAGATCTGTTACGAAAAAGTTAGTCGATACAATTTGTTGTGTGCTCAATAAAAATACTTGAGAATTTTAATTTTTTACGTCACTTGTAGAAAATTTATACACAAAATCAGGATAGGAAACACATTAACTATCGATAAATAACGAGTGCCATTCACCTAGTAAATTATCAATGGATGTCTATCAAGATGTTTTTGAGAATCTCACCAGATATTTCGATTCCAGTTTTAAGAAATTTCTACGATATTTTTATTTCAAAAAGTTTAAATATTTTTCCATAAAAAATTCCTTAGAAGAGTACTATAGGACCAAATATCTTTAAAGAATTCAATCGCTTCACTCTCTTGAAGCTCAAAAATCGTTTTCGATTCTTAAGACTTTTTCTCTTCTTCTTCGGGGACGAGTTTATAATCCTGAAATTCCCAAGACTTTTAACATATGTGTTTCCAATTTTTATCTACGTGGCCGAAACCATAACCAAACATTTTTTTTCTTAAAACTTGTTCTTCGCATCGGTCATATGAGTGAACAGTTGCAAAGGCCGTACGGTTGATTAATGCAGTACCTAGAGCCGGGGACATTTTTAGCAATGAACTCTCGATATGTTTTTTAGATATTGTTTTCTTGTATGAATTTGTAAGTTAATAATATTTCTTGTTCTTTTTTAATTTATCTGAAATTGTTGAATATATTATTGTTCAATTATCATTATAAATGCATGGAGCGTTGATATCAGCTGTAATGTATTTTGATTGTTAATTTACAAATAAAAAACATATTTGAACCATGATTTTTGAATCATATAATAGTCCAGGATGGATTTTGGTATAAAGGGATCACCAGCATTTAATTAACTCGACTTTTTTCTGAAGATCAAAAAGATATTGCGTAAATTGAATGCTTTGTTAGGTACAAAATCAATTTAAAATTTACACTATCAATATTGAATCAGATTGGGATTCTACAAATGCATATTTTCAACAAATACCCATACAAAATACCTTATATAAATATTAGAAAGGGTTTTAGAGTACGTTTATAAACCATAATTAAAAAATGCATCCTAAAGTGTATTTTTAGAGCGTCTCTAATTTAAGGATTTATATTTATAAATGATAATGTCATAACGTAAAAATACCGCCTAACTTTTCGAAATTGTTTACTTTTAAGATTAATACGGCGGCAAGAAATCAGTCCTGAAATCTTCCAAAGTTTCTTCAAAAGTGTATAACATATATACAAAGATTACAAGAATACCGAATAAACATTTGAAGAGTTGGATGTCTTGTTTGCAGGCGCTCACAGCGATACAGGCACACACATGTGTTGGTGTTTCTACAAAACTTTTAGTTTTCCAGCTTAACTTTATAGAGTTTTTAGAGTTGAGATGTCAAAGAGTGTTGGCGGTCTCAGTTATATTTATAAGAAGGCAGACATAAGATTTAACATAGTTTTTCCATATTACATTGCTTTTTTATTATTTTATAGTACCAGAATTTCATACATATTGTCTTACAATTTTCAATCTGCTGAATAAAACATTGAAAATACCGTCTGTTTAGCATAAATTTAGCATTTAGATTAACTTTAGATTGTATACATACATACTGATTATTTGACATTTAAAAGTCCTGTAATCTGAATATGATTATATAAACTAACAATTGTGTTTTCGATGGATTAGGCGGTTACTTTGTGGAAATTCATTTTTCATATAAAGTTGATTGCATCGTTTTTTTTTTAAAATACATAATTCGTTTATGTTTCACGTGTTAATAATGATCAGTACCGGTTTCTCTCATAACGAGCATTATCGACTGATTATTAAAATATAATGCCTGTCCACCAAGAATTGACAGTTAGCATCTTAAAAGCGATAACTTTGTTGTTCCACAGTTTGAGCTATTAAACGTGATACTTATTTCGCCTCTTTGAACTAACAATACCCTTAAGTTTAGTTATCAATTTTAATTTTACATTAACAATTATTTAGTCAATTGAATGTTTAAGGGAACTTTCTTGATATTTTTGTTGATAACTGATACTTAAATGTTGAGAAAAATTATCGTTGCCATGCTCTTACAACATAAAACACTGAGCAATTCTTAAAGTAGCATTTTTATTAGTTTATGAAATTTTTGTTCGGAAAATAATATAATATATGTTTGAACATATTGAATGATGGTTTTTGTTGTAGTTTCAAAAGATTCTAATGTTGAATCAAACCTTTAAGAATATTAAATTTAGGACAAAAATATATTCACACAATAATGTTAAATTTGCAACCTTTTATCTAATTTACCAATTTAAAGCTGAAGATCTTCAAACACGTGTATATTCTCACAATTGACATATGAAATTTTCTTAGACGTATAGCAATATGGCAGAGAAAAGTGAAATTCTGGTGTACTCTTGATCTGAAGTCCATCTGAAAGTAACTCTTGTTTACCCTCTCTTGCCCTCAGCATGCACAGTCATGTACTACTTACTACTGGTTTTATTCCAGGCTGTTATCTTCCCTGCAAACCCTACGATGGCAATTTTTGTGAATATGTTGATATTTTAATTCAGATCATATTGATTAATTGGTTTACTTATCGTTTCATGGATAAGATTTAAAACTTTCATATTATTATGTTGAAATAAAAATATTGCCTTATAAAAACACTTTGTTATTATTAGTGTTCATGAAAACACGGTATCTCCATAAATCTATATTTTTACAAATTTTCACCAATGTTTACAAAAAAATAACAGGAGATTTTTTCTATTATTTCAAATAATCCAAAAATTATGTAAGGATATTATGAAAAGTTTGATAGATAGAGTTGACGATACATGGAATTTTAGCTGTCGTCAACGCGCAATAAATTTTTTAATTGCAATATAACCAAACAATTATTGACATTTAATCAAAAAAAGAAAACAACAATATACCAACTCATCCCGAGTATGTTTACCCGTCTACACAGTTTATTTATTAGCTCGATAGGTCTAGCAACTGTCGTCTCATACGACTGACATGGAGAACAATTTGACAAAAAATACTGTAGTGGTTTCGGACACACAGGCAAAAATCGGTAGCATGTCAGTATGATTAATAAGAAAAACAGTGAAAAAATAATGTTTCTTACAAATTGTTTTTTGATCATGTTTTAGGGAGAAAATTGATAAGATATTGTCTTGAGTGAGAAGAGTTTGAGATACAGAACTTACAAAAATACAGCAAAAGCTTTGCTCAAAAGCCTCTTAAAGCTAAAAGTAAATAACACGAGATAGTTAAAACAAACAAGAACAAAAAAAAAACATAAAGTAAACGAAATAAGCAAGGGTTTCCGATAATCCTTTCCCTTTGGTACATCCGGTGTCAAAATAAATCAAACAGTTTGGAGTTGAAATAATTCATTCGGCTGACATTTTATGTGTGCGCTATTCGGCGCGAAGGTACGTGCGGCATCTTCCCTGCCGATCTTTCTAGTCTAGTTCGATACTGGCGGAATATGAGCCTATTCATTATAGATGAAGCATGACTTGCCAATCAAATATTCCGAGAATTCGTGAATGTTATTTGAATTCGGAATGAAAACAATATGTTTCAATGGACGGTCAAAAGAGAATGTTTTCTTTAAGAGCAACCTTTTTTGTTTTGACAATATTATTGTTTAACCTGCTCAACAGACCGCTCAATAACATGTCAGAACGCATAAATACTTTTTGAAATAAAGCTATTTTCCAGTTTTTATAATCAATTGCTTTTTTGGATTCTTTTATATTGACAATGTTATATTAAGCTAGAAGTGACGCGCTTACTGAATATTTAACTTTCGTTGTGTTTTTACAAAATTTCTTTTATAATATAATTTCCATGTTCTAATATTTTCTCTAGATATTTGAATATGTGAATTATTTTCAATTACAGAGTATTTTAGAAAGTTGAAAATTAAAAGTATGTGTCATTAAAATGTATCAGTTTTTGCTATATTTTCTAACCCAACACCTCAAAAATAATACTTAATTTTTACTACGAAAGACTAAAAGAAAATTATAACTGCCAATAATGTCACATAAGACGAAGGACAGTTTAAAGCAGTAATTAGGTAAAAATACCAATGTATCTAGTTCTACAAGAATTATAGGATATAATTCCTATAATTCTTGTAGAATTAAATATTTTGATATGTTTACTTTATTGTAATGAATTTTTACCGATAACGTAAATGCCAATTCTATCATTTAAAAAGCAGCGTATGCTCATTACCTATTCACATATATAGCAATTGTTTTACAGTTATATAAAACTGGTCGTATTTTAATTGAAATTTTATATTATTTTTAAAAAATTGATACATATCGTCTTGCCATTTGCTGTAACACTTTGCATCCATCATATAACTGCGTGATCTTACCATGCATTTTACTGAAAAGCACGTCGTAACGTTATACCAAACCCTAGCCAAAATAACTCTCCATTCAACTCTTGTAAATTGCGCCATATATGGAATGTGCGGCGCGGGACGGATGCCGTACCCATAGTACGGCAAAGCTTCTCGTCTCATCTATTATTGAGGAGATTGCCCCATAAAGTTCGCCCTCACGTTTCATACGGTTCGGGTATATTGGTGTTCGGACGGCGAGGACCGCCCATCGACTTTCCCTCTGCCCTTTTGCCCGAGACTAAATTTTCCCTCCCCGCATCGCCGCATATCTTAAGATTTTATTGACAGTTGTAATGAAACGAAAGCTTGCATTGCCTGAATATTTTACAACTCTTCTTCATATTTGCTAGACTTTTCATGTTAGCTGAATAAAATTTAGGACAACTCAAGCACTCATAATTGTGTTGGACATAATGTAGGATTGTATTTCCAATACATTGTTATTTCTTTCATTCGTATACATAGATAACTTGTTGACTTCTAAACCAAATCTTTTTATTATTAATCTAAATTTTAAAATAAAGCTTTAAAATTTCAGGACCGTTTTAGCGATTATAAAAATTTAGTACAAAGCAAATTGTGTTTTATTATTTAGATGCATAATGCCTTTCTATCAAGAATTGATAATTAACACTTAATGTGATTAATTTAATTACATAAACAAGAACTCATTTAAGATATGAACTCAGGGTACTGTTACGATTTCGTCGCAACATTACAATCGTCACCTATCGGCGATAAGCACCTCTCTGCGTTGTTGGTAGGAGACGAAGGGGAAGCCTCGCCAAGAATTGCGTTAAAACTCACTTACGCGCCAGGATGTGGAACGAGTAGGACGTGCCGGTAACGCGCTGGAGATTGGCCTCGGACATCCGAGTTCGCCGCCGAGATGTTTTATCATCTAAGGTCGTAATTTTATACTTATATATTATAATAGTTTTCCTGTTTAAGTGTAACCATCTGTTCATAAATATTGTTTCGTCATGTTATTTCTGTTTTATTTGTTTATAATTAAAATTCTGTGCATCTACGGTTTCCGCATCTCATTTAAAAGTTTTTTTAACGGTAACCGTATTTTCATTATTATTATCTTTTCATTTGGCGTGTATCCTCACGCCTGGCGCCCAAAATTTAATTACCCCATGTATTTCTCCTTACAGAACAAAGTAAAGTGTACCGAGATTTGCAAACCTTATCCACTTCCTTGTGATAACTTAATCCTAGTTCTCCGCTGAGCTTTCCATTTTCCATATTTTGTGATTCCTTCCCTTCCTGCTGATAAGTCGAATCACTTCATTTAATTACATTACATTTCATTGCATTACACATTTTAATTATTTAATTATTTTTATTTTTTTAAAAACACAACAGTACTTAATTTTTAAAATTTTGTATATCTTCATCAGTGGTGTGCCGTCCATACATACGGTAGATGCTACGCATGTCTTACAGTTTGGAAATGAAAAGTCTTTTTTTTCTCATTTTTGTAAAACTATTAAATTATAATTTTATGTAATTATCAAACAAAACTGGTTCAACGTTCCACGTTCAGAAAGTGTGCACGTCCTGATTTGCATTGATCGGCGTTATATTCAGCAGTGACCGCTTTGTTACACGACATCAAATCTATAGATATTATAATAAAGTCACAAACATTCTCTTAAACAGGAAACCATAATCAAAATAGCATTGAAAAACATTCAATTGTGTAACCCTGGAAAATACGATAAAGCTGTGTCACGTGAAAAATAACTAATAAAATTGAATAGTCTGAAACAATTAGTCATTATTATATGAGTCAATACAATTGTAATTTGATTGTTAATATCTCTGTCGTTACCATCGAGTAAGCATTGTATCTTCACCTTAAAACAGTAAAAGTACATCTTCTCAAAACTTCTGTCTTTGACTCTTACAACTGATTTGTAAAACAAGTGACATCATTTAAAATATTAAATGGTAAATAATATTTTGAATAAAGTATTAATTTGTTTATTACAAGACAAGACTTGTCGGCCTCTATCGTCTAGTGGTAAATGTTTGCCCTAGCAATCAGGTGGGTCCTGGTTCAATTCCCAGAAAGGTCAATACCAAATTTAATTTTGTGATCTTGGACATGAATGACTTCTAAAAATGTTCATCGAGTTTATCTCGTATGTTATAATTTTCAAAACATTTGGCGCATTGGCAGTCAGCTGTAATGCAGATATTTTTTTTTTAATTTAAAAATTCTTATTTAAAAAAACAATAATTTCAATTAAGTTCATATAATTGTTGATTATTTTGGAACGTAACAGCTCAATAAAAGTACGGCCTCTGACGAAATTTCGCATGCATGCGCTAAGAAGTTTGCTTTACACGCGCATGCGCAGTAATGTAAAATCCGATATGCGCTGTGGATAGCGCATGACAGTTAATATGCGGATGCATGGGCTTGGATTTTAGCATCTCACTGTTAGGCTTGTCAGATTAATCGTGTTTAATTTGTCGCTACCCTCAATATGGATTAATTGTAAATAAAATAAAGGAGATTTAATAATACATTAGCGAAATGTTAAATATGGAATATTAGAGATTGTAGAGGATTTGAAATTAAGGTGTAAAACTCGTGAGAAGAATAAAATTGAATTTCAAAAACAAATAAATTTTGCAACACAGCATGCCTTGCATTATTAGTCACTGCACGCTACTGATTTTCATGTATTTCGTCACTAACGACCATGGTTTTTCCTTCCGACGTCAGTTCGAGTTCATTTGTGTATTTGAATGCCTGAAGATCATAAGTGACAAAGCCCGGGTCATAAGTGACGAAATACGTGGAAATGTACACAATTTGAAAAATTAAAATTGAAACAAGACCTGTGTATTTATTTAACTGAAGTTTCGCTTCGCGAATGAACAGGCACACTTTTTATTTTCTACTCACATCACAACGACAAAGCTGTTTTGAAAACAAATCTTGCAACATTTTTAACATGAATGATATTAAAAAGAAAATACACATGTCTGTCTGTCTGTCACAACAATTCCTCCCAAACAGCGTTTGTAGCGATGTGACATTTGTAAATGTCATTCTGGCTGTCATTTCTAGATGAAATGTGCTATTTTTAACTTTCAGCTATTTACATTATTTTCAATTGATGGACTTTATTTTGATGGTGCTGTATTAAATACGCTCCGCGGTGATATTTTTATAACATTCAACATACAACTCTCAACAGAAGCTGGGATAAAAATGACGCCTAATCACCGGTAATAAATACTAGTTATATACTATATAAAATAGAGTGTTCATAAAAAAATTGGTGTACATACCATATTTAAATATTCATTTACACTGCCATGTCTTCACTTCACATCAATTTTAAAATTCCCGAATTGATCATCGTGCTGAGTACATCATTCTGACTTCAAGGGTCAATACTCATGTGTTTATTATACTCAAGAGATATACATGTATTATCATAAAGCAATGAACACTGTTGAAACGGGAGAGAGAGAAATCTGGACTGTATAAATTACTGTTCCGTTCGTCATGAGTAATAAGATAGCTTACTGCAAACTGTATATTTTGAACTTTGAAGCGTGCATTTTGATTTCTATATATAAATACATACCGTCCTTTTATTGCATAGATTACTTTTATTCATTAAACTAGTGTTAACCAACTCAATATCTATGTTGATAATTTAGTTAATGTTTCATTACTTATAATATGTCGTTTGTCGTTAGCTGTATTTTTACTTATTATTATCAATCTTGTTCATTTTTATTGAAAATCAAAGTGAAAAATATTTCAACCAACGACGCGAAAGAGATTTATTCGGTTTTAAATAAAATACAAAAATTTAAATTACGAAAAAAATACTTGTATTGTTATGGCAAAAACTCCCTCCAAAGATTAGTATTTTATGTATTTTAAAAACATATTCACTTAAACTTGTATTTATTAAATCACATTTGAGTTATTCGGACATATTATTATTTAGGGACACGAGTAAATATGTGTTGTGCTGTGTGGCTTCAAAAGGATACTTAATATTTATTTTATAAAATAACTGAAAATAACAATTAAATTGTCAAAAAATATAAATGAAATACATCAGAATGCAGTACAAAATACAAATATTGAGTTTTCATTTTATAGCACATTTGAATGCACTCAAACAGCTATCTTCAAAGTTAAGTTTCGTCGGTTTTCATATAAAACATGTATACGATTTGAATTTGAAATATAATGCCAAGATTTGAATGCTATTTTTTTCAACTTGAATATAATACAGCTCTCGGTCAAAGTGAGACAGCCTAGAAGCAAAATGAAACATTTCAATCCTGTCTTGCCTTAGCATTTGTATGCTTTTATCTGTTTACATAATAAAACACTTCATTGTTCTAATATTCCGACTGAAGAGTTACTTTTCATGTGCATAATAATCGGGCAAGTTTTTTTTGTGCAGAGAACTTTTGTAAATATTTTATGATAGAATAGTTAAATATCAACAATTCCTTCAAATGAATACATTATTATTTTATTAAGTGTATGTAAAAATAATTAAAATTTTACAATTGTCATCTTTCAGCATTACAAATAATTATGCAATGTTCATTGATAAATTAAGACATTTTTATGTTCTCTTATTTTAAACGTTTATTTTAAATTTCTTACATAAACTTCTTGAGTTATGTTCGGACGTTAAAGAACTGCCTTTTGCACTACGTATTTTATACTTTAAAGGGATTAATTCAAAGTATTCAGTTTCACACGAATTATAAAATACAGTCGATGGTGATTCAGTGTCACGTCATTATCAGAACTACACGATGGCGAGGCGCTGAAATAGTTATCAACTGTATTGTATAATTCTTGTGGAAATTAATATTTTGTCATTTTTATCTTATTTTAATAGATTTATTTATTCGAAGTAAAATGGTCAATCCATTCTATATTTGTTGAATACTGTCATCAATATCTTAGTTTAATTTTATTTTTACAAAAAAGTTTCACATATAACGATCTTTACATAAATTAAAGCATTAGGGTAATATGATAAATACTTTCCACAATTCTTTGTTAGTACTATGTATGCGTTAAATTTTATCTTTTTCTGCTTTAGAAATAGTCTTTATATATGAAACTTAATGTTGGAATATGAAACTTAGTTGATTAATTTCAGTAGTTCTCAAGTCTAAAACTTGTAGATTCCATGTTTTGGGATTGACGTCTTCGAAATGAAGTTTAATATTATTTGTGTGTTGTTCATATAACTAATATACAAAAAAACATAAACTGTATTATAAAAATGCGATATTTTATTATATTTCATGTAGATTTTTTTTATAATTCGATAATTAATTTTTATTATATGTGTCACTTAGAATAGTAATGGTGTAACTTCAAAATTACGAAAAATGAGTTTATACCTCAAACACGTTCAAAAGATGTTATTCTATTAGTTTAATTATGTAGCACCTCCATATATACTCCTAATTTCTTTAAAAACTATTTTTTGTTTTTATATTCCCATATTTAACGATATTTTTCAGAATAATAATAGTGAAGTACCTGCAATATCAGAATATAAGTGAAGTATCCGGACAGACTTCACTACTACACTAATGTTTAAGTTCTTCAGTTGATTGACAAACGGTTATTAATGGTTGTAATTTGATCCTAAGAACATTTTACAAAACCTTGATTTTCTCAAAACTAGAATTACACCATTACTATTCTAAGTGACACATATATCATTAAGGAAATAGATAAATTTAATAACACTTCTGTAGTATTAAAAAATCACATAATGTTCACTATTGTTGGTGTTTTTATCGGAGTAGGATACCAAATTAATGACTAGAATTCTATGTTATATTTATTCGGTAACTAGGAATACACTAACTAATTGTTATTTTAATCAAACGACTAACGTTTACAATGAGTCCAGCTACAATTTAAACAAACATTGCAATTATTCATCACACATAGCTTTGAGTTTTGAATAATGACATGATAAACAACAGTGATGTTGTCAGACACATCTCGTATAATTTTCAATTACCCAATAACAGGAAACTGATTTTTAACTTTTACTATTACAAAATTATTGTGTATTTTAACACAAACACGAACCTGATTTGATGACAATAACGGTCCTATTTTTTAATATTGGTTACGCAAAAAATAAAACAGTACAAGAGTTCAAAATAAGTTTATGCTATTTGCGCTTAATTGATATCTACTTGTGACGTTCAATTGTTATTTACTTTGGAAAAGAAAAAGTATGTAACCTGCACTTTAGTAAGTCTTTCTACAATCGATCTATTATAGTATATTAGCACGTGTTGTGTGAATTATACAGAATAATGGTTTTGGCATTGTATTATGATAACTTTTTTCCTTTTAATTGCTATCAAAAAACACATTAAATATGTTTCTTTATATATAGAAAAAAATAAAGTTTGTCGACAACCCAAAGGCTGCTTGTAAATTTTATATTCAGATTGTAACGCATTTAAAGTTTTGAGTATTTTTCTTCAAAATTTAAAAATTGAAAACAAATTTTTGTGTCAAATTTTATAAAAGTATAATACAACTAATTTCTAAATACACATTTTTTTAAACTTAAAAAGCTTGAAAAATAGTCACATAACAGGTTTGTAAGCATATAAATTAAAATGAAGATTTAATTAAAATAGCTAATAAATGCGAAATTCATATAAAAAGTGTTACGATTTCGTCGCAACATTACAATCGTCACCTATCGGCGATACGCACCACGCTGCGTCGTTGGTAGGAGACCAAGGGGAAGCCTCGCCAAGAATGGTTAAGTAAGAATTGCGTTAAAACTTTCTTACGCGCCAGGGTGTGGAACAAGTAGGACGTGCCGGTAACGCGCTGGAGATTGGCCTCGGACACCCGAGTTCGTCGCCGAGATGTTTTATCATCCATAAGGTCGTAATTTTATATATATGTATTATAATAGTTTTCTTGTTTAAGTGTAACCATCTGTTCATAAATATTGTTTCGTCGTGTAATTTCTGTTTTATTCGTTTATAATTAAAATTCTGTGCATCTACGGTTTCCGCATCCCAATTAAAGGTTTTTTTAACGGTAACCGTATTTTCATTATTATTATCTTTTCATTTGGCGTGTATCCTCACGCCTGGCGCCCAAAATTTAATTATCCCATGTATTTCTCCTTACAGAACAAAGTAAAGTGTACCGAGATTGGCAAACCTTATCCACTTCCCTGTGATAACTCTATTCTGTTTCTTCGCTGCGCTTTCCATTTTTCCATATTTTGTGATTTCTCCCCTTCCTGCTGATAAGTCGCATCACTTCATTGAATTACATTTCATTGCATTACATTTTAATTATTTTAATTTTTCAAAACACAACAAAAGTAAAAATCGGGTGCACTTACAAAAATAACGTTTTCCAGTTTGTGTATTTTTTATGCATCATTGGAAGAAACTTTTTTTATCGACGTAATACTCACGGGTGTATAGGTATGTGAAAGAATCTTGTAGCATTAATCGAAAAATTTGAAACAATAATGTATTGAAAGGTTATAAAGCACCAGATTTTAATTTCTTTTAAAAAAATTAACGTCTTCCAAATCAGGTTCAGAAGTTCGGGTACCTTTAACGTTTTTAAGGCCGAAGTAAAAGCATCGCACAGTGAGACGGTGATTCCGCTGGCTAGACGTTGTCTATGAACTTGGAAAATTAATAAAATTTTATCTAAGAAATGCGATAGTGAAGATGAATGGTAAGGCATACTTCTGGCTTAATAATATTGTCTAATGTTGGTGCAGTGAAGATTTTAAATCCTGTAAATAAATCGATTAAGTGTTGATATTTGTATAATTTAAGCGAGTCCATTCGTGTGCTCGAATGCCTGAAGATGCCGAAAGGCGAAACCCGGGTCGTTAGTGACAAAATACATGGAAGTGTACAAAATCTCAATAATCCAAATTTAAGTTGATATTTGTATTTAAAAAACATTCTCAGTATACGTTTACAAAGGATACTTAATATCAATAAAATAAGAGGCTGAGCAAGTGTTTATTTTTAACTTTCTCTATGTTTTATTTCTTTAAGAACAATAGTGCATGGTTAAAATATTGGAACCGTGCTGCTCTCTATTGGGACAAGAACATTAAGATTAGATTCTTATTTTTTCTTGGCCGTTATGGTGCTATAGAAAGTGGCCGTTAAACAGCGGCTGCATACACAGAACGGGTGGAGATGAGTGAATTATTTAATAAACATAAATATAAAATAATGCGAGAGGGTAGCACACGATGCTGACAATGTCAAAGTTTTCATATAATTAGATGCACGATGTATGTTTTTTTTCCTACCACTAATTTGCTACTAAAACTATATTTCTAGCTAAAGCTCTTGCTAGGGTGGTCACAAACTAAGTCGTTATTTCCTTTTGCCGCATGTAAGCTAGCTAAGTAATGACTGTTTAAATGATTTTGTTCAATGCTTTGTTATTGAACTGTTCTTGTGTTCATTTAATATTGGAGCTTTGAACAACTCCAGCTAACCCTTACTTTTATTCCATTCACACCTTTAATTCTCTCACAAAACAAAATATGTGACGTAAATATAAGGACGCGGAGAGTGACCAAGCAAATGATTATTGTTCAAAGAAAATAAACAATACAAACATAATACTAAGATTTGTAACAGCCTGAAAACAATCTACATTAATTTATTACATTACCACTTTGCCATTACGGTAGACTATAATGTATTTAAAATTTTAATAACGACGCTTATTTTCTAAAGAAATGCCTGGTCACTTGATGAATCATTGCGTAATAAGGCAATTAAAACCCTGCATCATAATATGGTGAGCGAGAAGATTTCAACTGATGAGAAATTCGTTCAATATGTACAGTCTTTTTTATTCTCTGCAGTCACCAAGTCTTTCGTTCGTCGCAAAAGTTTGTTACACCAAAAACGTTGTCACGCTGGGGAATACACCATGCAAGAGTAGTGTGAAGTCGCAGTGAAATTTTTTGGTTACAACTTTGAGTAGCGTAAAATTTTACAAATTCTATGCAAGTAGTGTACAAGCTCTTATTAAAAGTTTATTTCAGTGTATTGTTGATTCAACATATTCCGTAGATTAATCGACAATTTTATTTCAACGGGAAACGTCTTTATCAACATTCCGCTCGAGGGAGAAGTGAATTTCAATACTTTTGTAAGCTACACTCGCTTTTTAATTAAAGTTAATTTACAATGTGCTATTGTGAGAGGCGTAAGAGAAACAAAGGTCGACGTTATCTTGACGCTCGGAGGGTGGGGAATGGAGAGCAGGCCCGTCTCGGCGGCTGCAGTACTAACATGCCGTGATTTATATTACCGCTTTATTTGTCAGGAAATTAGTGCATGTTTCATTAATGAAAACCCCTTGCCCATCCGAGTGATGGAGAAGGTATGAGGTTATTGTTCAAGTTTTACGCTTTATAATATTATCAACACTATATGATAAATATTCAGGCTCTCTGGATGTTTTAATAAGCAAGTCGTTATAACGACATTGATATGTAGAAATAAATTAATATAAACGGCTTAATGTATTCGTCAGTGTTAACAATGTCAGTTTTATATTTTTTAACATTTTTGCAAACTGAGTTTTATAACACAATAACACCAACAATATGTCTCTGTGAGAGTATGAAGAAAAATAATATTCCTGTAAGCCGTTTGCTAGATTGATGCATCTGCGCGAGAACTATTTTAGCCAAGAGATAGGGCTCAAAAATAAATGATATTTAAGCCTCAATCCAATTGTTAACCAACCCTGAATTATGAAAACGTTTACTTAGAGAATTTTATGATATTTAAAATTTAAACAACAAAGTAATTCTAATTGTATGTCCACTAAAAACGACGTGTTAGTTATAGTATAGACATTATAAAAATCAATATATATAGCTACATATAATAATAGTCAAGTGGTCAACGCTTTTGACACGACGAACGGACACTTTTATAAATTGATTTTTCAATGTAGTTATGGATTTTCATTCAAGGTTTTCCATAAATTTTTCTATCCGATCTTTATCTATGTGCCGTAGAGTGAGCGAATAGCTGACAATTGGTGCTTTTTTCAGCCAGTTTTTCTCTTGAGATTCTCTTATATAAGTCGACACACTTCATATTAGGATACAATTGATTTTTTCAAAAAATGGTATCATTCGTTAGAGGGGGCAGTTTGTTCAAATAAAAAAAAACAAATATTAATTGCGTCTGGATTACGGCCTTAAGCATTAAAAGTTTTATATGAATAGAGATGACAAACATTCATAAAATTTTACGTATTATGATGAATGTCATTGTTATCAAATATTTTTCATTGCTGTTTATATTTATAAGTATTTTCGTAAGTAATATTTTTATTAATAGTAATTTATATAAGTTTATAATATGTTTTTTTCATGTCCGCTCCCGATGTAAAGCATATGGTCTCCTAATGAAGGTATCTCAACAATTTTTTTTCTATCAGAATTTTTTGTTACTCAGTTGTTCAACCTATCTTTATCGAAGAGAGTAGGGATATAAGGATAGGGCTAGGACAGGACTAGTGGTTGGCTAATCGCGGTGAGGAGGGAGTTTTTGACAACACCTCAGACTACGAACAGAAATCCATAAATCGATTGAAATATCAATTTATGAAAACTGTACGCACCGGGAATTGAACCCGAGACATCCGTAATCGTAGCCCACGACGCTACCAACTGCGCCACGGACGCCGACATGTACTATAAGTTTAATTAAAATATCTAGCATTACAGATAACACTCGATGTGTAAAATTTTTCGAAGTTGAAAAATCTTGCGTGATAAGCCCGATGACATTTTTTATAAGTCACTTAAGATCAACTCGAGGAGAAGAGTTCACCAATGTCCAAGATTGTAAATTTAAAATTCAAAATTTTCATTGAGCTTCCAGGACTTGAACCTAGACCCGCCTGACCACTACAGCAGAGCTCTTACCACTAGACCATAGAGACCAACAACTAACTTAATTTGAGTAATACCACAAAGCCTTAAATAAGCAAATAGGTCCTTACTACATCTTCAAATTGTAATTTCATTGCTTTATCTTATATCAGCATTGTCCTAGTCTAATGCCGACAAAACTATTGTAGCATTCTGAATACCTAACGCTATTAATGTTCCCGAGTTAATGAACTTAGTGTTATCTGACATTAAGAAACGTATTTTGCACTCAAAAGTATATAAAGTCATCCCGGTTATTTGTGATTTACATATAATATACGTCTACCTTGCTGAAATTAATTGCATTTTAGCGCTTAGATATGTGCTAGATACTATAAAAAGCGATTAAAACTTTCGTAACTTTCGAATGGGGATGAATTTATTAAGTAAATGCTGTATACATCATCATCATCGTCATCATCAGCGCTACTTTACGGTCGTAAGTAAAAAAGGGTTATCATAAGCAGCTTACCTACGAGCACCGAAGCCTGTGGGGCTTCATAAATTGGTCAACGTTGAAGAGAGAATAGACTATTATCAAACAGAGGGTGCAAACTGTTTATTTTTATATTTTGGAATTTTTTAAAATTAATTTACAGTGATAATCTAATTTATCTTCAATAATTAAGTGCAGCTTCAAAAAATAGATTTTTTTTAATGAAGAATGAAAAATAAAGTTCAATGATCTGTTACTAAGCTGTCGTGCTAGTACATAATGGGTAATTATCCATAAATATTCTTTTTTTTTTCACAATTCTGTATTGCTTAAGCTTCATATACTGTCTTGTATTTTTATTCGCGTGTTTATTTGTGGCCCGCTATGTCATCAAAATAATATTTTTCATTAGAGAATCACTTATTTTTCTATGTAGAAATTCCTTTCTCATGATTAGTATTAAAATTGCTGTCCTCCGTCCATTTTCCATCTTGAATGTGGCCTTTCAGCCAAAAAGTTGTCAGGCCCAATCTACATTATTAAAGTTGATAAATAGATGGCTCATCGGAATCGGCTGTAATGCCATACGTGTGCCTTTTTTCAAATATAAATAAATATATTTACATATTCATGGTTTTCGATGAATTCAAAAAAAACTCTTCACAGGCCAATGTTGAATCTTTTCATTTTTCCCAGCTAATACAATTTTAATCTGTGATTTTTTACTAACGAATCAATGAATGTTTCTAATTCAAACCGTTTTTATTAATAACATAGTCAACTTACGAAGACTTCCGTTTGACTCGATGGTAATTTTGTGGGTATTAATTTCCAGCCTTCAATTATAATTTTTTATTTTTTTATCTAGGCGAAACACGTGATTCATTTTCGAATCGAGTCTAGAAATCAAAAAAGCGAAGCACGTGCCACATTTAGTTACTCAACAAGTAGGATAACTTTTTTCCCCCATGTCCGCTCCCAATGTGGAGCACATTAGGAGACCATATCTCCTAATGTAGGTATTTTAACAGAGTTTTTCTACCAGAACTGCTTGTTACTCAGTTGCTCAACCTCTCTTTTTTTTCGAAGAGAGTAAGAATAGAAGGATAGGGTTAGGACAGGACTAGTGGTTAGCTAATCGCTCTCTCTACGCCCCGTCAGGATGAGATGGGTGGGAGGGAAGACTCAGACTACGAACAGAAATCCATAAATCGATTGAAAGATCAATATATGAAAACCATCCTCACCGGGAACTGAACCTGAGACATCCGTAACCATAGCTACCAACGGTACCAACTGCGCCACGAACGTCGAAATAATACCTTTATTAATGTAAATTGAATATAAAACGTCTCAAAAAAGTAATCTAACCTGATAATTATCTACAATATTAAAATATCTCTAATAATAAATATATTTTGCCAAGAGCCAAAGAAGCAAGGCAAATGTTCATGTATACAACGCGAAAATCGTAACAATATCAACGCAGTAAAAATGCAAGAGAGTTAAGTTACTTTATTTCCAACTGTAAAATACTATCTCCATCTGGGGTCGTATCCACCCCTACACGAACGATTGTAAAGAAATCCTCACTCAATTCGTAATTGCATAGCGCTTTCTTTTAATGCATAATAAATTTATATAAGTACCACAATTTGAAACACTTTTTCTACTACGATTAATCTAGCACTATTTTACACCAAACGATATTACATCTGAGTAAAATAAATTTTAAACAATGAATGCATGTGACTTTACTTATAGGATTCAATATTACTATTAAATTTCTGTGTCCTCAGCGGTACCGGTTTTGAATAAAATATAAGACGTATTTGTGAAAAACCACGTCCAGTTTCAATGTAGAGCATTTGGACTCCTAATGGAGGTATCTTAACAGAATTTTCTCTGATACAAGAACTGTTTATAATACAAGAGCATAAGCCCTCTAATATATAATGTTGATAATTGTGTTATTTCATTGGATATGTTACTAAATATGACACATATTTCACCAATTTAAGAAGCATTGTCAGACTAACTATGCAAGTTTATTTATTTCTTAGGTTAATAATGATTCTTACTCTTAATTTAAAAATGAAGTGTTGGGAAGGTGTAAAAAAAAATTATAATAGTAATAATTACCATAACACTATTATTATAATTGAAAGATTAATTACTAGTGTTTGGAAGTGATAATCGCAAGGGAAATAAATTTAATAGTGGCTAGCCACCATTCTTATTGAAAAAATTATTTCATTATAATTGATTACTGTGATAAAATTAGTCTGAAGGTGCTTCTTAAATGGGCAAAACTCGTGTGACTTTTAGTAACACAGCCAGTGGAATAACAAAATTTTCAATTTTAATTTACATCTAATCCATTGAACATATTAGCACTTTATTTTAGAGAGTAACGATATCTTCATAGAACTAATATTTAATTTATCATTTTAACTACGCTCCGACTTGAAGGTCAGGTGGGTGGGATAGAATTCCTTCAAACAAAAGTCTATATGTTGATAATAAATAATCAGTGTCCGTACCGGGATTTGGCTCTACACATCGAAGAGTAAAGTGTTCAGAAATCGGCTACAATCACGACCGTTATTACCGCTTAATTAAAGATGCTGATAAATGAATCTGTTCTCTGTATTTAGAAATAAAATATGTAATTATAATCTATATTTCTTCATTTTTTTTTGTTTATGAAAGATATTTTTTTATCATAATGAATATGAATGTGAACAACGTTAATTTATTGGTAGGTAAAATTTAATCGTCGTTGTTATAATACATCAAACTATTCCGTTTTGATACTTAATATTATGAATATTTATTTTAGAATGATGATGTTAATGCAATAAGTGTTAGGAATACTGCAACTTTATCATTTTTCAATCAATTTCCCGGTGACACGTCGAAGTGAAACGAAGCGAGAGGGTACTGAGCACAGTGCCAATTTTACAGTGGTACACGTAATCAATAAACGTTAGCTGCAACGACAAATAGCCTGACATCTCGCTAAAATATTTCTACTCCTTGAATATTGGACAAAAGCACGCAACTAAGTCATTTGTTTCATATTTCGAAAACACCGTGTAAGAAAGACACTTTTAAATATTCAATAGAAATCTGTTACCAAATAACCTTTTTGAAATATTTAATTTAGAGTATTGAAATATATTGACTACTAGATGCTTTTTGAACGACATATTTTTCATTCACTTAACATCTCTTTTCGAAGAGAATATAATATTTGAACTATAGAAGGTTAGCTATTCACTCTCTGTACTGTGTATTCCGTTTCTTAGAATGGGATAGGAGGTGGGAGATCAATGTATGTTCAGGACTTGGGTGAAAGCCCGAGAATCCTCACCAGTCAGCTTCTGAAACCAAAAATATTTGAAACAGAAGAAAAACGGGATAACAGCAATTTTCCAACGTGCAAAATAATAGGTTGGCCCATATACCGTATAACAATAATATGTGTAATAAAAAAAAATCAGTAATTCTTTTATTACCAGTATAACCGTACCCGTCATAGATGACGGTATTGAAATTGAAATACTGAATGTCTCAAACGGCTAGAACGAAAGCTTAGGTCATGAGAAAATTCCACACGTACATGTGATATGTGTCAATAATAAAACGTCTACATAGCGGTCTGGGCTATTATAATATACCATAAACTTAATTTCATTCGTTTTGTGTGATTATGATATTCCAACGTTTAACTAGAATTACATTCTACACTTTTCTTTGTATTTTGACTAAAATAATGAAACTAAAAAAGATTTGACTTCGTTTTTTGTTCATACTGTTTTTTTGCCGAGAGCATTTTGTAGGTACCGGAACAAAATAAATACCGAAATAAATCAGATGAAGCGAGGTTAGGGGAACTGGTTGAATGAGAAATCACTTCCCAATTCAGATCAGTTTTTTTTCTGGGTGACGAAAGCTTTATACGACCGTATTTTGTCAGTTCAGCTGGTATGGCACTCACAGGTCGAGCTTATTAATTTTCCTAATTGAATAAAGAATTCTTTTAACCGATTTTTCCGACAAATTTAGTGATATCTCACATCACTTTTAAAGTGTTAACTGTCAATTCTTGGTGGAAAGACATTATATTTTAAAAAATAAAACACAATTCATTTGTACTACTTCCACATATTTATAATGATCAGGACCGGTTTCGCTCATCACGAACTGATCAGTTGATAATGCTCGTGATGAGCGAAACCGGTCCTGATCATTATAAATATGTGGAAGTAGTACAAATGAATTATGTTTTATTTAAAAAAAAAAAGATATCTCATATGTTGAAAGTTGAAACCCGTGTCGTTACTGACAAAAATTATGGCACTGTGGAGAATTTGAACGATTCAAATTTAATATTGAAATTCCATTAAGCAGTTGATGTCTCTGATTTATAAAATGTTATTTGAGTACATTAGTAATCATTTAAAATCATTTTTCGGATAAAACTGGTAAGCTACCGCTCCATCTTTAAGGTCAGTCTACAAGTTAGGAACACGATTCCTCAATATCAAAAAAATTCAGTGTTAAAAGAAATAAAATTCTCGTATGACATCGAGAGAGTCGGCGGCTTTAGGTAATTGGGGGTACACATCACGGGAGATGGCAATCCGCGTAAAGAGCTCGCAATCCGATTAGGGATAGCTGGATCAACTTTTAACTCAATGCGGAAAGTCTGGAACTCACGGTTGTACTCGGTCAGAATCAAGTGCCACTTATTCAACGCATGCATCCTGACGGTGTTGCTTTACGGTTGCGAGTCATGGCACCTCACCAAGGCACAAGGTAACCGTGATGTTTGCGGCGAATACTAGGGTACGGTGATTTGATTTTGTCAGGAACTCGGAGGTAAGAAAGCGGACGGACCAGCCTCTTATTACGTCCAAAATAAAAAAGCGACGATGGATCTGGCTTAGACACGTGCTGCGGATGCCCCAGGGGAGCCTGAATCCTGCATGTCTCTTCTGCCAACCAGATGGATTCCTGGAAGGCCGCTGATGACCATCCATATGATGTATTCGGCGGAGCTACTGGACGCTTGGATGACCTGGGAGGAGGCGAGGAGGCTGGCGGGGGACAGAGATGCTTGGAGGAACCGCGTGATGGTCATATGCTCCGAATAGAGAGCGGATATGGTTTAAAAAAAATAAACTAAGAGTAAAAATATACAATGTAGCTTTTTATCGAGCGATACTTTTATGCGATTGTTCTAATCATTTAATCAAGGATCCCAACCAAAATCTAAAGTTGTCCTAAAGAACGACTCCCTCCACAATTTCACTGGAGCTTAGTGGTTTATCGCAGCATCTAGTACAGGTTAGGGAATGTCCCTCAGCTGAAGCAGAGTCTCTATGCACAGAACTCAATTAACCGCCGGCTTTATGATAACCTTGTAATTGTCTATGTGTTAATAACGCCGTAATTTATTCATCCCCCCTAATCTTTGGTAGTTTTCGTTAGCCAAATGCGCTGTGAACTAGTTTATAATCTAACCTCTGTTTATTTATTTTACTAGCGAACTTGATGAAGGTAAAGTGTATTAAGTAACGTAACGACGGCTCAACATAAATAATATTGCATAAACAAACTGTCTTTGACAGTAATGTTTTCATGCGAGGTCATTTTCAATGATTATTATTGCCGCACTCATTTAATTTTTGATAAATTTTTAGTCACTTTATACACTTTTATACACTTTTCTTGCTGGAAAACCATTTCAAAAATACATAGTATATACTTATTACAATTTGTAGCATAACCGGCTTCGAATAAACATAATCAACTCGGCTGAAAATAGTAGTTCAGTAAAATTGATCCGGATAATAAAATTTTCCGTTAAACAGTTTTTTTCCCCTTGTTATATATAATGATGTTGTAATTTTTGTGATAAATAAGGTTAAAAAATACATATTATCAATCAAAATTAACTCATTTTAATTCGTTTTCGAAGATAAAATCGTCCAAATTATTTATCAATTAATAAATGACATCTGATTGAAGTTCGTAGATTAAATTTGATTTTTTTTTAGGTGTTAAATTAAAAATATTATTTTCTTTTAAAAGTGCTTCACTAAGCTGGCATATTTAACTATTTCCACTCCCAATGTGGAGAATATGAATTCTTGATGGAGCATCTCAACGTTAATTGTTTTTACGTAGAAGTCCGTCCTTCAAAAAACCATACCTTAAGATACAAATCCATAAGTCAAATAAATATTTATTATTGTATGATTCAGAAGCCTATATTTATAAATATATGCACAATTTCGTCACTAACGACCCGGGTTTTGCCTTTAATCCTCTTCAGTCGGTTCGAGTTCATTCGTGTACTCGAATGCATGTAGATACCGAAATGCGAATCCCGGTTCGTTAGTGACGAAATACATGGAAATGTACAAAATTTCAACAATTCAAATTTGATATTGAAATGCCATCAATCACATTCAGTCAATATATTAAATTGTATACACAATTCCTAAATATATGAACACACAGATTAATAATAGTTTTGCTGTCGGTGAAAACATAGCAGTTCTAAATTTGGAATTATAAATATTTAGTCGCCTGATTTTTTTTATCACATAATGCTATTTTCATAAAATTCTTATACATGGAAAACTTCGTTATTTTATTAAATTCACTGTGTATATTGCTTTATTTTATGCATTCTCAGAGGAACGGTGAAACTTCAAGTTTTTTTTATATAATGTCTCTACAGGATATTGAAACGGCGCTAGATTCCGATCATAGTCTACGATTCTCCAGTGACTA
Source organism: Himalopsyche phryganea (assembly GCA_022494535.1). Classification (NCBI taxonomy): domain Eukaryota; kingdom Metazoa; phylum Arthropoda; class Insecta; order Trichoptera; family Rhyacophilidae; genus Himalopsyche; species Himalopsyche phryganea. The sequence goes on from JAGVSL010000046.1 coordinate 739,757, forward strand.
CGGTCCAAGCAGGGAATTGCCAACGTTGAAATAGATCAATTGTTTTTATATTAAAAAGAAATTTATTTTATTATTAAAGTATGCTACTCTGTCAATATCTAAACATAACGACTGCTATTTATAATCCAAGTTTTTTACTTCATGTATAATATACATTAAGATATAATATTGTTTATTTGGTTTCTTTCATACAATGTGTTTGTAAGTATAAAGTAGGTAGACAGGGTGTCAGAGGACTTACGAGTGCTGGAGGTAAGCGATTGGCATAGGAAGGTGGAATGCCGAACGTAGTGGATGAGAATAATTGAGGCTGTTAAGGTTCACCCCCGATTGTAGCACCAGTTGTAATTGTAATGATTTCACAGTTTTTCGTTATTTATGGTACTTTTTTACGAAATAACATTAATATTTATGAAAAAAATGCAAGTGATAAAGCGTCTCATAATTTTTAAATAGAAACAGGAATCCATTTACTTACAGAAGAATTATATAAAAAATTTGTATCACACCTCGTTCATACTTGATGCTTTCTCAGATGCCGAAATAAAAATCAAAGATAATGCATATTTATTTTAGATATAATTTAATTTATACGTTTACCTTATTATAATAAAATTTTCATAAGCAAATGCACAATTCAATCACAATACCTCTGTACAGTTGTTACAAGTAAGACTTCTTATTGATTTAACCGTTTTATCTGACCGTCTTTAAGAAGCAGATAATATTATTGAGTCATTATTCTTGTTTATACATACTCTTATAATAAATTATCGCAGCAATTTTTAAACAGTCTATCATAAGAAACATGGTACAAACAATAATCGCCAGAATAAATTAATGGAATTGAAAAATATGTACATAGTATCGACCGGTTTCGATCATCATGAGCATTGTAAACTGAAGATCGTGATGAGCGAAACCAGACCTGATCATTATAAACATGTGGAAGTAGTACAAACAAATTGTTTTTTATTTTTTTTAAATATGATGCCTTTCCATCAAGAATTGACAGTAAATAACTTCAAAAGTGATATGTACATATTATAATAATCGTTCTTATTCTTACTTGCTTTATTGTTTTTATGAGGAAAGGTCTCCTTTATTTTAAAACTAATTAATTTGAATTCTAGTGATATAATACATATATATAGTTTTTATTATAAGCTAAATTTACTTTTACATACAAGTTAATACCACTTGCACTAAATGAGCGTGTCCGATTTGACAATTCCTGGTCTAGCATAAACGCATTTGCCATGTATAAGTTGGTATCTCCAGGGGTGGAAAAGCTCGACTGTATGGAGGCACTAGTTGGCAGTTCATGAGGAGGCATTATCTCGCTTCTGCAGACTAGGGCAGATGGTGCTATGACCTTAGATCGGAGCCATACAGCTTTCATTACGAATCGACACCGCAACTAATGATAGAGAGTTCTCTAAGACACTGTATAGCGTAGTTAGTTATTGCGCTGATTAGTCAATGTCTTCAACATGACGAGCTACTTTCAACATGACGATGTTTTATATATATATATATTTAAAAATAATAAATTGTCTTAAAAAATATCTCAAAACAAGTCTCATCATTTATGATTATCTAAATTAATCTAAAACTCATTGTTATTTCAACAATAAATCTCCAGACAAAAATAACTTTTTTAAATTTAAAGATCGAATGGTTAATAGAAATTTGATTGGTAAAAACCCATTTCCCTATGTTTTAGACTACAAAACGCAGGATTATTACTGTTACTTATGCTTTTTATATACGAAGTTTTTTTATACCCAAAAGAAAAATCGAAGGATGTAAATAAATAGCTGTGGGTCTATACGGTTTAGCTCTACAAAATTTTTATCAGGTGGTTGATAGCTATTTCGGCTTTACGCCATCGTCATAACTATACTTAAACTTATGTTAGCTAAGCTAGATATACTGTTTAGAAGAGATAGACAATATCATGTCATCTCATATATTCAAACATCATAATGTATATTTTAAAATTAGTGTTATTCATTAGTCGTTAAAATAAGTGTATTGAAATCTTAATGATTATGCGTAATTACACGGGCTTCTTGTATTGGTTTAAGTAATGCTACGTTAAATGACATGATATTGTCTATCTCTTCTAAACAGTATATATAGCTAAGCTAACATAAGTATAGTTCTGACGATGGCGTAAAGCCGAAATAGCTATCAACTACCTGATAAAAATTTTGTAGAGCTAAATACTTTATTATTTTATTCTATTATAATAGAGTTATACCAAGTAAATTCCAATTCAATCATCAAACGGTTTGAGCTTTGACCGTATTGCAAAATTTTCCAGGGTGGTTATTCATAATCATACTTGCATAGCAGTTAAAATATTGGTGTAAAAAGGTTTTAATAAATCATTTAATTCAATCATAAAGTTCTTTAAAGATCTATATATACGAGCTATAAATACTTTTGCACCCATTTCTAAATTGTCAATAATTGAAAACGACCTGACTTTTTACATTGAGCGAACTGTAGAATTTCATAAACTAATATGTTCTGTAGATATTATTTATTTAAATAAGTAAAATATTTTAGGAAGACATGGATAAAAATATTCAAAAAAAATTATAACAGTGGAAAGGTTGCAGATATATCGATTTAAGTCTAATATATCTCAATTTACAAAAGATAGCTTGTCACCCGTTTTTATCTTGAGCCAACAACTTCCGCTTATTTTATAGAATTAGTTTTGATAACAGTAAACTAAAATGGAGGTGTCATTAATTTATAAATAGAATAAGCACATATTTATGAAACAATTTAGCTCAATGTAATTTGATTGCTTAACATTACGGCTTTTAATTAGAACGTCATGTATTAAATAATAATGATATACGAGTCTGAAATTTAATCTCTTGTGAGTGTTCAATATAGTATACAAAGTTTACGCGGTGCAATTAGCAATTAATGATCAAATGGATGCTTAGTATTGAAAAGCGAGACTTGTGATATCGAGATTTGATATGAAACTTTATGCAATATATTCTGTGCCGTATTAGATCCTTGCATTTATGATAATTTACCATATATTCTATCATCAAAGAAAATAAGAGATGTACATAGACGTTTGCGATTTAAGCACTTTTAAAATGGTATTGTATCAGTTGAAATATTGGGTAATATTTCATAATAATTGTAAAATGATTCTTACAATTTTCAGTCTGAGATAGAGCATTTATTTTTGATTTAAACGCTAACGAATTCATTTATACAGTTTGAATTATATATCAATTAAAAAAATGCTTATTTTTAGTATATTATCTACGTAAATATCATGAAAAATATTTTTCTTAGATCTCAAGGTAATTAAAAAAATGTACATTTGTCTGAAAATGTAATCTTATATGGTTTTTCACTTGATCCACTTATTTGATAGCCAGGTTTCCCAGCAATAATAAGAAATCCTGAGATACCCTGATTCTTTTATATTATCATTATAAAAACAAATCGCAACAAAAACTATAGAAAGGTCAGATTTTCTGGGTTCATCGGAGGAAAAATCAAAATATGAATCTTTAGCGAGATAAAAAAAACATCGGTAACTAATAAAATGCACAATCTGTAATAGGATTTAGATTGTTACAATGATATTTTTACTTCTTTAAAATCAAACATTTTAATTAAGATTTACAGTATTTTATAGTAACTTAGAACTGGTTTTGTGGCCATTGTGATAACATTTATAATAATATCAGCAAAGGTGCCAATCTTCTAGGTCTTATATGGTGTCAATGAAATTTTAACATCCTATTAAATTCTTGTGAGGTGAAGTAGTGTTTAATGAATTATGCATAAAGAACTTTTATTGAATAAAAACTCATGTTCACAATTGTTTGGTAATTAATGATTATAACATTTTATTTATTTTTTAATAAAACAGTCACTGCCATTGAGACTGTAAATTACTAAAATAGATAACAAATAAGGTAGCAAAATGCCAAATATCAAAACCAACAAAATCTAACATATTTAACAACGATACGTTACCTTGGTTATAGTTGTGTCTTTTTTCGGATATGAAACTACTTTCCAAGATAACTGAAAAAAAGTTTCCTTCGATGACTTGCTAATATTGAGATCTTGTTTTATATCAAACAAAAATATGATTAATTTTATACTACGTAATTATGATGACAACTTTAAAGTAATGTAATGTGTGGTCGTGATACCACAAAATTTATCAATTATCAAATATTCATGTCATAAAACTATGATCATGCAATATGCCCCTAAAAAATTTATCATATTCGTAGATCAACTTTTGGAATTTTCGTAACGTAAAGAACGTGTGCTGAGATATTCATATCATCCCTGCAAAAAGTTGAGTAATCCTCAAGATGAAAATCTTAAGATTACTTTTCGCAGCGATAACATTTTGAGATTTAAGGCTTAGTTTTCAATCAACTCAAATTGGATGGAAAACTTTACATTTATATTGGTAACTCTGAAGTGTCAAAGAGATTTTTTCTCCCGCTATGATTCATTTAACCGACAAGATCTTGCAAAATTATCCGCAAAAGAGTATCGTGTCGAATTTAAGGAAAGAAAAATCAAATGATATGTGGGCCTTGACTGTGCGGAAGAAACGATTTCCAGATATCAAACGAATAATATTTTCCATATTTCTTGACAGGTTATTATATTTCTATATCTTTTAAAATATTTTCTTACTTAAGAGGAATTGTAGGTTTTATTCTCATTTCGCGAAAATCGTTAATCCCGTTTTCCGTCGCCTGAAAAATATGAAACGTGAAAAAAAAAAATCTTTTTATAATTGAACTCTTAGAGTATTTGTTTACACTACTGCAATTGAATAGAAATAAAAAAATTTCCAAGCCTGTCTAGCAAAGAGTTGACATTTGTTTTTCAGATATGCTTTTATTTACGCCGTGACTAAATTAGGGTTTATTTTAGGTTACCGAGATTTGATGTCGGAGACAAAATCGTAGATAAAAGTATTTTTAAGAAAGTGATCGTTACGGAATTTGCAACTTTTTGACTATAAGGTTTCTATAAATATATTTGAAATGTCCAAAAGAAATCTTTTCTCGCACTTTTTCTGACTGATATTTAAAGTAAAATTATACTGAATATATTAAAAAAATATAATGTCCAACGATTGCACTTATTAGTTTTTAATTTGTGTTACTATTGAATGAACTATATGAAATCGCATTTAATAAATCTATTATAAATAGTTTAATGTTTAAATTCAATAGAAAATAAAAAAAAAATTCGTTGAATCGGTTATTTTTGAAATGATTTCAAAACACCATATCGGCTCGCAGTCGAGGAATAGGAATCCTATTTCTACAGAGCATTCCTACAGATCTTTTGGTGAGATAAAAGGCTGTCATTTAGTCGCTCAATCAACAAGCGTTGAGAACTTGGTTACAGGATACACAAAAAATATGTATGTTCAACAATAACTTAAAAATACCATACGTGCTAGTCAACCTTAGTGCAGGCTCGACATAATACTCTGACACAAAACAAAACTTTTTCTCAAGTATTACGTTTCGTAAATCTGCAGCGTCATGTATCGTTACACTAGTATCTTTAGTGTCTTTCAAAAGCGAACTTGTTCTCGTTAAACTCCGTCGCTTAAACAGATCGATCAAGAATCATCGTTTAGAATTGCGAGCCGGTATTATTTAAGAAATATTTTTATTTCCATGGATGAGCTACATGTTTTATATAATACCGGTATAACCGTACCCGTCATAGATGACGGTATTGAAATTGATATACTAAATTCCTAAAGAAGCTAGTACGTCTGAACTGTGGGTGCATTTCATAACATTTTATTTTATAAATACACCGCAAACACTTAGGTCATGAGACATGGTCATACCTTCATGTGATATTTGATAATAATAAAACGTCTACAGAGCAGTCTGGGCTATTATATATAAGGTAATTTGTTCCTGTTGAAAATTATTTTTAATGTTTTTTTCAATATACACATATCTTTGTTGCCCATATTAAATTTAATGTAATGAATTTTGCTCAGTATTCAAATTACATAATGCTAAAATACTGATAGCGCATTTAAAGCGTTGAATATTATTCGATGGAATGTTCTAATTATGACAAGCATACTCATCACTAACGTTGTAAATCCACTTTGGCCACCATTATAACTATAATAGATACTAGATATGGAATTATGAATGTTTCAAATATTGGAGTGTCGATGATAAAAGCTTAATTAGTAAAAAAGTCATTTAAAAATTGTCAACTTAATTAATCTAATTCTATTATTGACTATCCGTATTTTTTTGTCGTGTCGGTTGATAAAGCTAATTGTAATCATACAACATGATATTATGTAAGAAAACACTTTTCTTTTACTTTCTTAAATATGTAAACATGTTCAAAACCGTTTGAAATGTTGATAAAAGAGATTGGACTTCCAGTATGTTTTTAAAAGGTTTGATTTGGTCAAATAATTGATTTGAATGCTTTGACTTTTCTTACACAAGGATCTTTTCTTTTCTGATTTTTATTTCTTAGTTAACAAAGATTGGTCAAAGCACATAATGTTATATATTTATATAAGAATTTATTTCTAATTGTTGTACACTTGACGTGATTAGACCGTAGGTAGAGATAGGCAATGATGATGATGATGACGATTATGCAGTTCAGAGGAGATGTTTTCAGTTCGACGAGCGCTGAAAGAATGAATGCGGTGTTTTCTTTGTGCACATATATTGTTCTTGACTGTTTGTGTCTTACTTAAGTCTTCATGACTTGCCTTTTCAGAGCGATCACCTTTATTGCAGAGTATGCAGAATCTGCGTCATATATTGGTTACCGCTTGATTTCGCTGATTTCGCGTTTTCAAGTGCGTTAAGAAATAAAATATTATTTACCAATTTGTCTATATTTCTTACGAATAATGACAATCATAATCTTTTGTTTATCTGCAGGGTCATGTATCACTACATTTAAAACCAAATAACTATTTGTTGATTGCTTTTGCAATGTGGTCAATACAATAAGTAAGACAGTCTACAGAGCAATTTACTAAAAAGTCTAAATTAAAAATTCATTATGCACTATTCTTCTGAAATCGCTTATGACCACGGGAAATATGCCAACATAATATTAAGCAATATTGTCGAATAATCTCCACGTTTTTTTTCAGCAGTGTCACCATTAAAAAAATTGTTGTTTGCTTTAGGAGAAGGAACGATTCATGGTTGGAATACTGTAATTAATTGCCAGAATTATGCTCTTGGTAATAGTTTTTGACATTGTCAACAATGGCAGATGTCTAACTTGTAGGTATTAGTCGAAAGAAAAACATGGTCAGGTACATTTATCTTTGGGTGTTCAAACATTTATTTGATATAAAGTCTTAATGTAAGCCAATATTTTTTAAAAATACCTACTTAATAAGTAAATTTGTAAGCATACAAAATATAGAAGTAAATATTACATTAAAAGCGAAAAATAGGTATGAAAACATTTATAACATGTATGAAAATCACCGCTTCACTTTAAACGTGGCAAGTAATTTGTAAAGGAGCATTCGAGATAGTTTGATTGCACGAGCGTACGTAAAAAATGTATGAAAGTCAAAAAATCCATGCGGCCGTTTTATGAAACATTACCAGGGTACTAGCCGTTGAAAAAAATGTAGAAAAAACCACCACGCGGCATTATGAAGCGAAAGAATTTAATTTGAATCCGAGTGGCGTCGCTGGCAGTTTTGTACCTGCTAGCGGCCACTTTCCAGCCGCCACATTATTTCAGTCGGCTTATTTACACGGTGAAATATAAAATTATGAAATGCCTCCGGTAAACGCTGCGCGTGGGGTGGGTGTTGTCATACATGAGGGATCACACGACGCCGCGTTGCAACATTGACTCCAGACCAGCGAAACGTCACGATGCGTCCGTCGTCTTTACTGAAGCTTATACCATACATATCGCCGACCAAAAAATGTAAATTCACTGCATTCAAATAAATGATTTTTTGCAAAATCGTATCCAATAAAGGTCTTCATACTTTTTTTACATGCATAATTTACCACCATAATCTTAATTACGTTAATCAATATTAACATCCCTTAAATAGTCGAGTTATAGTATACGTTGTATAACTTTGTACTTTTTACTACACTGATACTCTTTCTGTGTAATACACAGAGCGTGTTATAGATCTCGTGATCCTAGAGCAGTGTATGGATGCATTGGTCCCAAACCCTAAAGCCGGACCTTAGAGACGGAGTGCAAAGTTATACGGTGTATATTTCTACCAGTCATATAGTCACGCGCTTTACGCGTTTTATGTTCAAAGGCAAATATGTTTAAAATGTTTTCATTCCTTCCCACTCACCTGTTTTTCGATTCTGAAAAAGGTTAGCGACTAGTTTCGCTCTTTGATCCTTGTGTTTTCTGAAAATGAGTTTGAGTGACTAAATGCAAATCATTTCTTATAAAACAAATCCTATTGAGATTTTCCATTAGGCATTCGTCTGCGACATATAGCAAGTGGACATGTTTAAAATATATTGCAAGTCCGTAAACACAGTGAAGATAAAAAATATTTATTTACGCTGTCTGCCTATAAATGAATGGTATTACCATATGCGGATAAAACGGTAAGAATTATCAATATGCGTTCAAAAGTGACAGATTAATAGCCAAACAGGTATTCTTCCTCAGGCAAGATTAACATTGGATGATTCGATTAATAGAAATATGCTATATCCAGACATGGAAGAGCTAAATATGCTACAAAAATGATGTAGGTTATTTACCTGTTTCGGGTATAAGCTTTTTCATTTTTTATTTGAATTTCAATTTTTAATCTTAAAAGATACAAAAAAGAAGAATACTAATTTATGTAAACGTGAGTATTGTCTATGATGGACGTTATTTTCAAATTAAAAACATTATATTTTAATGCAGTTCATCATGAATTATTCTGTTTTATCCATCGATGTTGATTTTGGTATGATTTGTGAAGAAGAATAAAAAATCATTTACAGTATTATGTAAATATTACGAATGATTTAATATTTTGTTGTTAACTTGATTTTGATAACTTTGTTATTCCATAGGCTGTGTTACTAAATGTAAAATATGTTTACTCTTTAAGAAGCATCATCGGGCAGTCTGCTTCGGGAGATGCTTCTTAAAGAGGTGATAGACGTGTCATATTTAGTAACACAGCCAGTGGAATAACAAACTTAGCAATTTCAAATTAAAAATTAATTTATACAAAGTTACCGCCAAAACAATCGAGAAACAACTGTAATAATATTTACATACAATTATTTAGCTGTATTAATAAAATATCAATTTATCGAGAATTAGTTCAGACATGCAGTAAGTGACCCAACCACTGAAAAATCCAATCGTTACCATAACCAAACCATAATAATTCCAGAATCTAGTCTATTCTTTCAAAAAATAAGGCGAGTTTGGACACTAATCAATACTAGTGTTCATATTCTTCCATGTTTCAAATTACACAGCAATCTATAGAAAGCCCATCTACTATAATATGTAATAGGGAATGCAAGTCAGGTGCATGCTATTTACCTACGAGCGAGGGATTCATAAGTACGGCACTTCTTTTACCGAAAACTTGTTTCCGAAATATCCGTTTCATACGATTATCCATCAGCGCGAACACATAAATTATTTAAGGCTGAAATATTACTCGAGTGGGCAGGCGCCAGTTGGAAACTAATATGTGTAGAGGCCTCGGAGTGAAGGTGGAGGTGAACGAGGAGGTGGCGAGGTTGGGATGGCAGGGATGGCCAGGGTGGCACATCGTTTGATATTCTGGATGCGCTCTACAAAACTCACAAACCTTTACCTCTCCGGCGAGCAGTTGGCGGGCAAGTGTATGGAAAGTGGGCTCCGTTTAACGTTTGTGTCCTAGGAGCAAGAGCAATTTTTCCACTTTCAGGTGTGTGTCAGTAATGGAAAATTCTTGTGATGAATATTTCCAAGCGGAAACATTGCGAAAAATCCTCACTTTACTACTGGGAATAGTTTCTGTTTTCAATATGCTCGGTTAATATACTAAACGCTTAATAAAATAAAATCACCAACTGATCTGAATTTTTTTTTCTTTGTTTTTTTTTTTTTTAAGGTGTTAACTGTCAATTCTTGGTGGAAAGACATTATATTTTAAAAAATAAAACACAATTCATTTGTACTACTTCCACATATTTATAATTATCAGGACCGGTTTCGCTCATCACGAGCATTATCAACTGATTCAGTTGATAATGCTCGTAATGAGCGAAACCGGTCCTGATCATTATAAATATTTGGAAGTAGTACAAATGAATTGTGTTTTATTTTTTAAAATATGATCTGAATTTGATCCGATTGAAAAGATCGTAAAATATATATAGTGATAAAAAGTTCTTCTCTACACCATGTACCCACACCCGCAATTGACAAAAATAGTAGACTTAGCGATATTATTGTTCTACAAGAACAAACCCGTATGAGACAAAATGTTGCATAATTTTGTTTAATTTTTTAAGTAGATTTGAAAATCATATAATCACTTAAATACATGTATATATCAATGGGTCGGGGGAGCAATGAAATCATTCCTTTTAACATTTTACTTATCTTCACATGTGTGCCTAAGCACAATAGTCAAAATGCCTAAAAACATTGTTCATTCACACAAAATGATGTTCAAGTACACGGGGGAATAAATAAATAAGTCAGACTTATGTGATCAGGTGCTAAAAACATGATTGTTTCTAAGACTTTTCTGTGACTTATTTGACGTTTTTATTGTTAAATTTTTGAAAGATGATTGAATAAAACAATAACAAATAAAATGTCACCATATAGAAATACATGCCTCCCAAAAACTTTGCAATATTGACTTATGTGATTTTTACTCCCACCCATCCATATATTTATATATATATTACCTGACACCGCCCCGTACTTATGGGGCGGACAGGGTCTTCAAAAATAATCTGCAGACTCTTTCTATTAATGCAAATTTTAAATGTAATATCTCTCCTGAGGCGTTCAAGAGTAGTGTGTCATATTTGTTTGGTTGCAGTTATTTGTTTACATTTAGAAGTGAACAAAAAGCTTGCGCGGCCTTTCCCAGAGGTAGTCGTCGGCCGACGAAGCGGCGACTTACTCCACCGCTTGCTAGTAAAACCACTTACAGAGTTTTAAATTAAAAATGTGTAAATCTCTTTGTGTAACCGTCTTCAAGGAAATTATATAAACTAACTGCAATAAACGGGAAAGAGTATACTGAATACGACCGGGTTTTAATGGGAGATGAAGGAACCTGTGACTCATCCTTTGTCTTGTTTCCGGACGCGGGCTGTGAAGTGTGTTGACCCACCGCACCCCGCTTCTCCCTGCTCTCCACCTTCCTTCCTCGAGCGGCGAGACAGACGTTTCTTTCCTACTCTCTCATACCATGCCCGAATACTTGATGAATTACACATTTTATAATTAATTATAAACGTACTAATCATATGGATTATAATACCGGAAGACTATATGTAAGCCAGTCATTCGGTTTTTTCTATTATTGGTATTATAAAAGCAGATAAAATAAGCATAATTAATGCCAATTGAGATCGCAATAGCGATCGAACACACACTAAAATTGTTCGATATAATATGAGCGTCGCAAATCAAATTAAATAAATAATCAAAATATTTCAGCAATGATATTAAAACTGTAATTGGGTTTTTGATAAAAGGTGCAATTTTTATTATGACTAGCACGACACTGCCGATACTGAATGAAAGGTATAAAATGCCGCGCTCCTTAAACTTTTTATGTTAGTTCAAAAATCAATTATTACGTTTCACTTATGTTTCGATTTCAATATTGAAATATCACTATTATTCATTTTTATAACCGGTATTTTGGAACCCGTTTTGTAGTACTAATATTGCTAATATTGCAATATATAATTTAGCCACAATTGTTTTAAAATGAAAATAGTTTATCAATTCTTTAATGCACATTCTTAAAAAAAAATAAAGTGTTTACTTTTTAAGTGTAATATAAATAGCAATGACGATATGGATAGATTTATGGATTTCTGTTCGTATGCATGGATGTTGATATTTAAAATGACCTCCTACCCATCTACTTATAAAAAACGGGGCATAGCGAGAGCAATTAGCTAACCACTAGCCCTGTCCTAGCTGTATCTTTCTATCCCTACTCTCCTTGAGATACCTCCATTAAGAATCCATATGCTTCACATTGGAAGCGGAACTGGTTAAAAAAGTTTTCAAACAATTATTTTACAAACATACATTATTAAATATTAAAATGCCATTCAAAACAGAGTTAAGACCTTAGTTGGGTAATCAACCAGGCAAGTTTCTTTCGTATTTTTATGAGTTTTTTTCATTGTGTTATAACGTGAATTCTTAACAACATTCCAACAAGAATTAAAAAACATTAGTATTCATTCTGATCCTTGATCATTTCGATGGAAAGATGGTTGATTGATTTTATAAAAAATATTTATGTTATGTTAGTCTTGTAACCGAGCCTGTGTAGATACAATATATCCAAAATCTAAATATAGAAAATGTTGTCCTCGTCACCCGCTTTATTTGCAATCCAGACAAACGGGCCATAGAGAAAGCGATAGGTTAACTTTAGTACCTTCTAGCTCTATCTTTCTTATCTTTTAAATTTAACAGATAATATACAATCAGTCGTTGTTGAAATACTGCATATGATGTATAGATATTGAATAAAAAAGATTATTACGATAATTTAAGTTATATCGGAGAAAACAATTATGAAAAATAAAGGAATATTTTATTCCTAGGCTTAATAAACAATTTTTTTTCATTATCACTACGAACTAAAGCAAGAGCTTAAATTGGGCGTCAACATGAGCTTAAGTCTATCTTGCGGTTGTTGTATTAACTCCGTCTAAAGCTGATAGGTCATTCGAAACTGTTTCGCAAGGAGCGCTGTTCACTTGCTCACTGACCAGAAGTAAATATCAAACAACTTAATTTGGGAAACATGGGGTTTTATAGCCTATTAGACTATCAGATTTCCGAGAATACATTTTACCCTTATAACGTCAATACTTCGAAAAGATAGTGGCTTAATTTCGATCTAATAAATATTTTATATATTCCAGTATGTAACTATTGTATAAATTTATTGACACAATTATTTTTACGTAAAATTTTCTATGTTTGGCGTTTTAGCTAAAGTAAAATTGTAACAAAAAATATTCAGAAATTCTCCATGAGAAGCGAGTGTGGCTTATCTTTTAATTTCCCGGGAATTTTCTTATGCAAATTTTCATATCTCTACATTCTGACTCAAGGCTAAAACTCACTTATATTTATTTTTAACTATTATTAAATGTTCTGCAGTAGAACACTTATTAATTAAAACCCAAAATTAATTATAATCTGACATATTTTATAACTTATCCGAAACTTTATACGCTGTCGTGTTTGCTAATATTCAAAAAATCCTTTTTTAAAAATAATCGTTCTGCATTTGAAAAAAAATATTTAAAGTGAATAAATATTTTTTGTTTCTATTTGCTACAAAATATTATGAACTTATTTTTGAATCATGAACATTGTGGAATATATAATAAATTCACAAAAAAAACTTCATTGAATATTTTTCGCTATTCTTTTATGATAATCAGTTCATGGTTTTTTATGTTGTTATAAAATAATGGTAACTTTTAAAATATAAACACACTTTTCCTTTTCTCTTGAAATTTTATTTTCTCAAAATCTTTAGGAGTTTTCACTTTTACGCAAAATGACTCCATTTACATTTACCTTTGCGTCGCGTTTAAACGTAAGACACATTTCGTATTATATATTTAGATATAATGGAGAGCAGGCAGTAAATGGAAGGAAGAAATAACGCAGAATGATATGAGCAGAGAAAAATGTTATCCATGAAATGTATGCCTGAATGAGTAAACATAGCAGTTTTGAATCCTAAAAACGAAATCGCAAATATGTCAGTTTGTGCATAAATTTATTTGTCAGTGTTTACAATATAAAATGCGCCATTTAAATGTTTGTATTTATTTTTAAAACATCTAAATAATTAATTCATTAACACTTACTCAACAGTATGGGTTTGGTTTTACATATTTTTACGATGTAGCGGTCATCTAATGGGGGTATCTTAACAGATTTTTTTTCTATAAAAATTGCTTGTTACTCAACTGCTCAGTTTTTATTTTTCAAATAAATTAAAGATAGTGTGATCGGGCTAGTACAAAACTGGCGGTTAGCTAATCGCTCTCGCCACGACCCGTTTCAGGATTAAACTGATGGGAGGGAATTTGAGACATCACAAGCATCCATATCTACGAAAAGAAATTCATTAATCGATTGAAAAATCAAATTTGAAACTGTCCGTACCGAGGCTTGAAGCCGACACATAGCCAATGACGTTGAACATTACACCACAGACCCGACACATATGGTTTTACAAACTTTTGATAAACACCAAATGTATGGAGATTTTAAATAGGTGATTATTTTTATTTCTAGCTGTTAAAAGTATTAAGTAAATGAAAAGATTTAATACTTATGATTATTATTCATTTTATATGAATAAAACCACCAACTTATTTAGTATAAATATAGGCTTTTCAAAATAAAATATAATTGTTCGTAGTAATTTCACATCTTTTTACGATTCACCAATTTCACAATTAAAAATTGGTGTTATTAGCACCTTGCTTCATTTTTATATGTAGTATAATGCCTTCCCACCAAAAATAATAATTGACAGCTCATTCCATAGTACCGCAATTATTATAACTTCACTTTTTACGTAAGTATTGTTAACTGTTTTTTTCTTAACACAGCATATATTGTCATTTTATTGAATTATATTAATTGCATGTAAAAATAATGGGCCCCACTGATATATAAATAGTTGATATTTAAAATAAATCAATTATTTTCTTATTGAAACGATATATGATTAAAACGAATTTAATATTGCAATCAAAAATATTTTATGAAGTATTCAGATAAGAAAAATTCATTTGCGAAAGAGTATCATAACATAAACATGACGCAAACGTCAAATATATTAAAAATGTATGGAAGAAGTACTTCTTTACCTCTAAGGATGAGAAATATCACCAAATACTCTGCGCCATAAGGAATAATAAATGAGGCACACTAAAATATTCTTTGCAATGAGATAATTTGTATGTAATATGTATTTTTATTACTTCTTTTGGAGAAGTTTTGAATACGAAAGGTCCTTATTAAAACTTTTGAAGAAAAGTATTCATGCAAAAAAAAATAATTACCTGGCAGGCTTAACTTTTATTTGTGGTCAATTATAAAAACAACTGCAGCTCATTCAAAAATGTATTTTTCTTTAACTCAATGGTTTAACCGTAACATAAGCATAAGTAAATATGCGCCGAAATTAATTGTTTTTGATAAGTTAATGATTTTTTTTACGAAATTATTGAATAAATTTGGTGTTATATATTCAAATTGAAATATGTATTATTATATTGAATACTGAAATGCAAGACAAAAAAAAAAAATAGGAAAAATCTGCTTAAGGAAATAACGATTTTTAAATGAATCTGATATTTTATTCAAATGTAGGAGAATCTCCTTAAAATAACATTATTTGCAATGTAGTGATTTCATCTAAATTTAATAATTATACTGAAATATGACCTAATATACCGTGTTAATGATATGATTGGTTTTGAATTTAATCAAAAATGTTGTTATATTGGTAGGTGGAAGTTATATTTTAAGGGAAAAAATAGTTTTTTTATAGTATGTGAAACCGAAAAAATATTCTTTTACATGGGTTTTGAAAATCTGCATTAATGATAGAAATTGATTCAATTAGTCAGATAAAATACATACCCAAATTAAGAGCCAGCCTGTCAAAGTATATTTTTTATCAAACGTATAAATATTTATGCAATAACTTAAAAAATAATATATAAAATTGAAATTGATAGCTTTATTATTCTACTTGCATTACTAGTTATTATACCGGTTTCGTTTATTTGAGAAGCATCGAATTGAGACATATTATGAAAAGACAATATAACAAAGGGTTTATGATTTTTGGACAAATAGTACGAAGAGTCAGTCTTGAAAAAACATAAAATGCCAAATAATTCAACTAAAATTCAATGACTTGATTAAGAATTCAATTAATCTTTGTACGTACATCTTAAAAAAACATATATTAGTATTTAAGGGCCTTTTAAATTGAACTTTGGGTTAGTTCATTTAATACCTAAAATTTTATTATTTCCTTATCCTTTATAAAATCATATATTAAATGATACCTGTGACCTGTTAGAAAAACTAAAAATAGTTCTTGGTGAGAAACAGACTGGTGTTGCTTTTAGAATTATGGTATCTATTATGTAACATTTTTCAAAAGGTGGCTTACAACTTATGAAAAGAATATAAAATTAAACCTCGTTTCCATTACGTTAGTTACACTTTAGAAAACAATAATTTAAGACTTTTACAATAAGTCTTAGTTGGATGTGAGTTGCAAGAAAATCATAAAATACATTAATAGAAAAATTATTATTTATTATAATGTTTTATATAATACAACTACTTTAAAACAACACATAGAAGATAAGTTTTCCTCAATAGTCCTTCATTAACTCCATGATTGAATGACATTTTCAAATCCTACCCTTTATTCAAGTGTTAATTTATTTCTTTCGAACCTGAACTAGCTATAATATTAAGTAAGCATATTTTACAAGATACACTGTTTGCGTTTAATTAAGCTGATTAATATTTTAAACTTTGAATATCTATGACGAGTAAAATTGTTGATCAATTGAAAGTTTGCCGAAAATCAAAATATATTTATATATACAAAATGTTAGTCTCATTTATTACAAAAGTGCTATATACGGTTATAATAAATAAAAAATATAGTTCTTGACACATAAAACAAGAAAAACACAATGTAATGTACTTCTCAGCATGCAAACTTTACTCTTTTAGAACTCTTTTACGTCATTTTTTTAATACAATACTTTTTTTCTCCATTTTGAATATCAATGTGGTTTTGCTTACGTCAAATATTTAACTATTAATTGTTAAACATTTTTTAGCCGCAACAAGATAAGCAATTAATATAATATTTCATAGTGAAATGCAACTCACACAATTATTATCCATGTGTTCAACGTCATCGTTCTTCTATTGCACATCGAGCTATAACTATCTGTCCGTGTGCTCCAATTCATGTGAGTGTATTTCCCGCCATTGTCCGTCACCGGACAAAATGACAAGTGTTACACGTGAGCCGGCGGACGCGAAGGTGTGTTATAAAAAAGGCGTTTCGGCGGCGCTCGGACGTGCCGTGCGGCCCGCGGGGACACCCATTATTTACAATTTATTGACCCCGTTGGTTCTGCCGGCACAGGGCCGTGGAATAACAAAATTCAAAAAGCACCCCTCAAATGTTTCTTTACATTATATCCCTTATAAACACATCGGCTAACTTAATAGCCCATAACACGTATTTTCAAGATCCATATTGGGAATATGTTTTTGATAGATTTATTGATTATTTTGATAGAAGGGTCGTATTTAAAATTTTAAATGAGTAACGGGCCAGATCCACAAGAAAATTCCTTTTTTTTAGTAACGTAAAATAAAAAAATAGGAATCATTTTAATGCATAATTAACTATTTGACATTTGACATATTTTTCACATATCACTCGACAAACAGCAATATGTCGTTACTCACTAATTAAAATATTTGAGTTGGCACATTACTGTTTTTCAAGTGATATTATTCTTAGATATATATTATACGTGTCCACGTGACAAATTTATTTTATTTCTTCTTGGTTGTTTTCATGTTTATAAGTAAAGGTAAATTTCTATTTTTTATAAAAATTGAAATATTTGGGAATGACTTGGATGGGTAAAGTGCTTCTGCTGTATCAGCTCGGCTGGTGCGTCTAAATGTCCGCAGTCCAGTGTTTCCACGTGATTACCCTTTACGACAAATCTTCCTCGAAGTGTGAGTATAAAGTTCAAATTAAACAATTTTTGGCGATACGCTGGATCCCGTCTGCGAAACTTCTAAACCTATCTGTCGAATGATTTATATTGAAACGGATATTGGAAAAAAATATCAAACTTTCAAAGCCTTTGGGCATTATTAATTGACGAGTGTCGTAAATTTACAAAAATTTGTGACAAATTGCCCACTTTTTACCAATGAATTTCTTTGAATAAACACATTAATAAAAAAATTGTAATATACTACATATCTTAATTAATATTTGTATTAAATACGAAATATTGAAAAGAACAGGTGTATATGGGTTTTTTTTTCTACCAAAAAATAAAAACTAATACTGCTTGCCATTACTAATTTTGTCTTACAGTATAATACAATTACAGTGAAATACAAATATATTTCATTAATGAAAATAGCTAGCATCTTACGAGAATCGCAATAACAATCACCAATCGAATTAGCATAACTAAATAAGAATATGATAAAAAAATTAGAAGTTTCATGAGTTATAATTTAATACTTCGGTAACTATCCGAATATACATTTTTCGGATACTTCAATATCAGTATCATGACTAATTCAATGGTTATTCTACGGGAAAATATGTATGGGTTTCATAATACTTTTTTATTATAATCATTGATTTTTCAAGTCAATGAATATTCAATTATATAATAAGGCCATCGGAATAATGTACACAAAAAAATATGTTTATAGATAAATGCATATATTCGCATAAATTAGATTACATTTTTTTATGGTGTTTCATTAGTGTTTTAAAACCCTTAAATGTCAAATATTAAGAATTCAAAAATTCAATTTATAAAATTATTTTTACGCTAAAAATGTTTGAATTTTACGTATTTTTCAATCTAAAATTATTTCGTGTGTGCTTGAAGCACAGAACCTTGTAATGTTGATTAAATAAAAATAGTATTCATGAAAAAAAACAACTACCTTTGAAAGTCAAAAGTCTTCTTCTTAAAAATCTTAGTAAAAAGTGTGTACCTGTTTTACTAAGAGCTAGAATTGTATCAAACGATACGAAATTTCTTTAAAAAGACCAACTCTTTAAAGAAGAGAGAAATCCTAATTAATTTCACAATGGTTTTCCGCAGAAGCTATTCTATTTCCAGTCGCGTCTCCGCCGGCCGGCCGCTGGCTGTGCCCAGCTAAATATTATTTTCTCATTAGCAGCAACATCTCTGGCTATTCGGCCATTGCGACGCTTAATGTATGTCCCAAATAACGCTTTATTTTTTGCGTTACTCTGCTTGCTATGTCTGGATACTTACTGTCCGCTAACCTCTTTATGGTAGTAAAACATTGTCATAAATTTCAAGTTTCACGCGCTTTATTTTTTATTTTTACGCGTTTCAAAAACTCTAAAATAGAGTGTACGCAAACCAACATAAGAAAAAGTTAACCAAAATAAAATAATTCTGGCAGATGTTACCCAAGATTATCTAAAACGTTTTGCAAAAACATGTTATTTAATTGCTTAACATGTTAGGTTTATAATTCTTTAAAAATATTTATGTTTTGTTGTAAATTTTTGTATAACCACTTTTTATACAATAATGTATAATAATGGTAATATATAATATACTAATGATCACATGATTTTTTGATAGAAATTTGTTTTTGCCTCAGTAATACTGACGGTTAATGTTTGGTGGTTGACTTATTCTATTTCTTTTGATTCGTTAAGTAAGAATTATCAACGAATATTTTGATCAGAAAAAAAACGATAAAATTAATATTGTGCAGGATGTAGTTATGGAGTTACCTGTCATGACTCTGATAGAATCCTGGCTGGTGCGGGATAGACTATCGGTTAATTCGACAACTCCAGGTACCTTGGTGTAGGGATTGGTGGAGCCACATTTAATTCAATGCGGACTATCTGGAACACGCAACTGTACACAATTAAAATCGAATGCCACTTTTTGTTCAACACTTTCCGTGTTCACTTCTACCAGTGCTGCCTTATGGTAGCAAATCATGGCACCTGACAAATACTTATAAAAGACGTATATTGAGCATTGAGAATAGATTCCTGCCTCAGAGACGCCTTGAAGGCGAGGTGGTTTGATCTCTTGAGGAAATCGGGAACTTAGAGAACGTATTAAGTAGTGCCCTGCTACGTTATTGGTTACGGAGAGACGTTGGAACTGGCCGGGTCACGTACTGCGGATGACTCTAGAGAGCTCCAATTCTGCTTGCCTCTTCTTCTGACCAGTGGGATTCCGGCGTCCTGAACGACCGGTGAGAACTATCCATAGGATGTACTCGGCAAAACTGAGAGATGCAGGAATGTCATGGGAGGAAGTAAAGCAAATGACGGGTGACTGGGAATCATGGAAGCACCACGTAGCGGCCATATGCTCCACACGGGGGCTTATATGGTCACAGTAGTTATGCAGTCGCCAATGGTCAAAATAACGTATTTTTTTCGTCTCAGATACATATTTATCCGTTGAATCGAAAACCCAGATTTGTTAGTTTTTTCAACCATATACACCAAATTATACACCAAAAGCTATCTCTAGTAAAACAGGGACTTTTATAGCTCGTTTTAAAAATGGTACAATTTTTACCATCTGCCATTTGGCATCTATGCTCTCTCTTAATCGTAAAGCGCCGATTTAAATGACGTAATCTTTAAAAATGAAAATGAGTCTTGAGCTGCAAAATTTAAAAAAGCCCGCCAAGTGACTACGAAAGATTCATCAAATTAGCACATTCTTTAGTGAGATATCACTTCAAAAACAATGAGAGAGTGAGGCAAATGGCATTATGGGTGTCGCAAAACTTGATGCAAAATAACAAAGCGTTATTTTTACTCATATCAAATTAACTCATACTAAATTATTTTAAAATCAACAAAAATTACATTTTGTATTTTACTGAAGTACAAAAACAGCTGCTAGTCTGAGGGTTAACTCAAATATAACCTCGGGATTGTAAATTCATGGAAAAGTTTAATATGTTGCGATTTTTTAATGATACATCATTCAAGAATCTAAATTTAGATAGTATTGTTAGATCTGGACAAAAAACGGAGTATCATTAATGGAAGGCAAGAAGTCTAACAAAATTCTAATGCTTGACAGTAAATTTGATCAAGCACCCTCAGTTGGTACCGTAGATTAAAACTAGATTATTGATTTTTTAAATTTCAATATCTTAAAACTAATAATTAAATTTTATATTTTAAGACTAGTTTGGCTGATGGAAGATGTAAAAAGAAAGCTTATACAAATACATGTCACCTGTTAGTTGTTAGATGTCAATATTGGTAGAAAGGCATTATATTTAAAAAATCAAATGATGTTGATTAGTTGATGATGTTCGCGATAAGTGAAGTAGTACAAAACAAATTGTGTTTTATTTTTTTCATATATACACATTAATGTTTATATATACATTTTATATTGTCGAAAGTTATATTGAACAAAAAATAAAGATAACTAATAATACTGTAATAACAAATCTTACAGAGATGTTTACGCAACCGCTGAAAAATGATAGAATTGCAATTTTACCATGTTTCATATATAATGTTAAAATAAATATGCTACAATATTCATATTTAGTCAAAATGGCATTAAATATGTCTCTTTTCGGGGAAAAAATTCGGGATACTGAAAAAATCAAGAAGATTACTCGAGCCTACACAAAAACAGAGTGTTTTTGAGCAAGAAGCTGTCAAAAGACAATCCCACATAAAGCAAGAGAAACAGCAGAATAAGTGAACCGGAGAGTCGTGATGATAACATTGTGGCAGAGTGATGTTTTATGATGAACATAACTCTTATTTTTGAGCCACCTTGTTTTTCTCATGTAAGCATACATTCGTAATGTAATACAAAACAAAAAATACGCAATAAAAACTTTGTATCTTTTTATAATCATTATTATAAAGCACTATCGTTTTATATGACTTATTCTATTAATACTAGAAAATAATAGAATAACAGAATCAACACTCTTTTTAATTTTACTATCGATTTCATATACTATAATATAATATAATTTTTTTGAAACGACTTCTTATCTTAGTTTTAATGAATTACAAGAATTATTGAAATTATGTCCAAAAAATATTTGGCGTCACAGCGAAAAATAGCCAAAGTGTTAGATATAATAAAATTTCTGAATGATTTTTTTTAAAGTCACCCATTTCAATCAACTTGAGGAGAAAGATACACCACAAACACTAATATCCAACAACTCAAATATTGGATTCACAAAAAATAATTTTGATATTGACCATGCTGGGTCTTGAGCCTAAGCCTATGTGGTGCCGTTATTACCATCAGACCACAGAGACTGTCAAGTTTTTAAGCACTGCAAGTTATCCCTTACAGACGTAATTTATATAGCTTCATCAATTTTTATATATATTTAAGAATTATTTTTAAGACTCAATGCATTTTTCATCCTTATTTATTTTTAATATGGCTTAGTTTTTGATTGCAGACATTGTATTTATTTTTGAGAGGTCGCTTACATTTTATTGTAGATATTAAATTAGTCTCATATGATATCATATAAATAGTTTTGTTCTATTTTATTTTTAGCACTTGAAAATGCTTGCGATTTGTAAAACCAACTGAGATAGTTTTATCAAAAAGGTGTTTTATTTTTATAAATACGTATGTTATGTTCGTTACATACAATAATATAATATATATCCGATGCTGATAGATCAATGAATCCTGTATCATTAAAAAGTTATTACTTTTGCATTATAGTGAATTTAAATAAATAACTATAACATTTTAAGTGTGTTCCATTATTAATAACTCAAATAGATTAACATAATAAGGATCAAAATAACTCATTTACTAGTTTGTACAACTTGGTAAGTTGTACAAACAGTAGACCACTCGAATAAAGAGCCTTTCGCACAAATAACTGAGTTTCAAAGAAATATTCCGTGACTATGCAACTAACAGCAGAATAACACTCAAGTAATGGGGATACCAAAGTGAGTATCATTCCGATAAACAATTATTATAGTATAATGTACATATACTTATATATATATATAATTTAATTAATGTATCAAAAGTCTCAACTGAAAATGAATATGAATTTATTGTGAAATATATGACAACTTAACTATGAACTAGGTACGATTCATTAAAATTCTGCTATCAGCTTTGCCATACTTATCATTTATCATAGATTTATTTTAAAAAATAAAACACAATTTGATCTGTACTAATTTCACATTCTTTACAACGATCAGGATCGGTTACATTCATCGCTAGCATTATCATCTGATGAAATATAATTCTTAACAAGGCTTTGTATATAAAGTTGTGAATTGTAATCATAGATTTAGGTTAATAGCTATTTGGACAGTGACTTGCAATCCTTAAATCATGAAGAGGTGGAAAGAATGAATAACTATTGTGGTAAACAAATATTTTTTTGTCAAGAAATGCTTGAACCCTGCCGACGTTATAAAGAGTAATATATTTGAGTGCCGCAAGTGTCAATTTCTTGTAAAATCGAGAAGAAAAATTCAATATTTGGAGTATCAAAATCTTTGAAATATGTAACCACAATGAACCCTTCAAAACTTTGTAATCATAAATGCATTCGCTGTTAGGAAAATCAAGTGTCATAATTTATAACTCCAATTTTGAAAGAAGTCGTAAATTTACGACTGTTTTTGTTGAATGATTAAGGGGCCGGCACACTTGGAGAAATATGGTTCACTTGCAACGTACATTCAATTCCTTGCTAAAACTTCAAATTCGAATCCCATCTGCACCGAATGTGTAAACTTTTAATTTTATATTTCCACCAAACGGAGTGCAAGCGGACGTGATTTTATTCAATATAGATTCCTTACAAAGTTGAATTGTTTACGCTTTCATATCCGCAAATATGAGAAGCCATTTCCAAAGTGACTAAATTATAAATTAAACTGAATAGAGAAGTAATTTCGTTTTGTAATCATTTCTACCTAAAATTATCCACATAGCAATATTTTAATTCGTTCCGTAATATTTTACATTTGTACTGTGTTATGTATTCACTAAGACTTTATTGTTGTATCACAAACTTATAATTATTATAAAACGTAAAAGAAGATTGATCTAAATATGGTATAATTTATTTTAGAACTTTCTCCTTACTTGGTTTCTCTATCAAACTTTCGAATCCTCCAAACATACCTTCATACTTTTAAGGTGTTAACTGTCAATTCTTGGTGGAACTGAGTTGATAATGCTCGTGATGAGCGAAACCGGTCCTGATCATTATAAAAATGTGGAAGTAGTACAGATGAATTGTGTTTTATTTTTTAAAATACTTTCATACACTAAATTTGTAATCTATTCATGTATTTATATTATAATGCATGCATATCTGATATATTTTCAACCCTTTGCGCCCACCACTCCCAATACGGAAAAGTGGGCGTCTACTCAGCAATAGTTCTTATGCTTACCATTACTGAAAACACGTGGAAGTAGACTGTTGTGACTTTAAAGCCAACGCAATTCAATATCTAAATGTAATGCTTATCTATAGCACTATTAAGCCAGATTAGGAATATCGTGGTAGATACGGATTACTCTATTTTAAGCAACTAAACGTAAGACTTGAATATTATACAATTTTTTTTTAATTCGGTAAACTTATTGATCTCGCTAATTTGTTTTATTTGGCTTTGAAAGTATTGCATATAGAAATCTAAAAAATACACGTGTTACCATTAGTTAATCGTTTTAAATTCATTATTTTTTTACCATTATGTCCTTGATTCATCATATATCTGGTGGTAATTGATGGTCATGTAGTATACAATACATGTGGCTTAAATAAAGCAGGTCTAATCGACGTTTTCCCGGGCAGTCAGTAGATGTAATTTTTTAACTATAAATTCCAAGGGGCTTTCCTTATGAAACCACTTATTCTAAACTACTATACAAGGGTTAACGTGTCCTGAAAAAAACTGGAGCCCCGATGTATCGCTCTTGCATTCATCGTTTTTATATATAAGTATAAACGGGGTTTCACTGTAATATAAAAATATTAAGCTTTAAAGTTATTGGTTTAGAAACTTAATGATCAAAATGCTTTTTATACCACTGTGAAACTCTTAATGAAAGATTGTATGATGGTTGTGTTATATTAAAAAAAAAATATTTTTAAAACTATGTATTATTTTATAACTCTATAAGTATTTATTTTCAGAAGAGAAAATGTCCCTTTTACATTCCAGATACAGCAAGAATTTCAAAATAATGCCACAAGCGCAAGAGAGAGAGAGACCATAAAAATATAAAATGCTTTACAAAGTATGCTTACGTGACCCGTCAGTTGACCATCTGCGACTTTAAGACACGAGATAAATTGTTTCTTGCCTCAGATCATTTGTTATCCACCATTATTAGCGTGTTGTTTAATGTTTTGTCTTTATTATACAAATATTATGAAGGAATACATGAAATAGTAGAAAAATATCACAGATGTATTTATTTCTCAACTTGTGATAACAGAAAACAGTCAAGGATTTTAAAAAACATGTCCTTTCATAACTGTTAGTATTTTTACTTCCCATTCTTAAATATTCAATTCACCCGTCCACTGTAAACTCTCAAAAAGCTCTTCCCTCCATCTAAGAATGTATGATAGTTTTATTATTTTGGTAGAAAAATAGTGAATTTAAATAAATATTTTATAAAATAAAACATGTAAGCAATGCATAAGTATATCAATGTGAGAAAAATGTCTTTAACATCTTATTTTACCTAACGTCAATCAATATAGAAAACTAAAAATTCTTCCAAAAGTAAATACAAAAAAAAAACATCAATGACTATCATATTTATTTTAAAGTCATCCATTATAGATAATCAAAATGATATTGTTAAGCTTTATAATATTTATATTTTATTTCTTCATCGTGTTTGTTATAATATAATATGATTATTAGAACGATATAAATACAGTATCTTTTGGAATTAACTTTTTTGAACTAATATTATAATATGTAAGCATTGTGAATTAATTTTGGAAAATTTGCTAATCAGGTGAAAAAGCAGAGTATTTATTTCCACTCGAATTTAAAAACAAGATAAAGTTAATGCCAATTAATATAATGGACAGATTACAATCAATTTGACCAACGATATAAAAGAGAAAAAAATTGTTCCTAACAAAATATTATGCTATGAATTCACAGTTAATTTACTTTACAAAACGATTTAGTAGCAATGTATAATATTTTTAACTATTTTATTATTTATGACTTCACGACTTAAAGTCTTACGTATAAACGTTAATTTTTGTTACTGAATCTATTTTTATCAGAAAACCCATGTACACGATCCGGAAAATAGGATATCAATGTAGGATAAGCTTTACTAAATAGGATAGAATCATTATATAAATTAATGTAATGAATTGAATTGGCAGTTTATTGACACTTGACTATGATATAGGATGATTTTATGATATTCTATGCTTTCTGTGAATAATTATCAGTGAGCAAAGTTAAGTTCCAAAACACATTCATTGTTGATATTATACTGTCGAGCCGTCAGTACTGCGAAATAACAGCGCGATATAACAAAACATTGATGTTGTAGCTTTGATACACCTAATCCTGGTATTGCCGAGTTATGTAGCTGGAATAAATTCCTACAAAATAATGTATACATCTCTGAAACATTCATGAGTCGGGTTCATGCATTGTATAGCAGGCCACCGTATATATTGTCTCTACATTTGGGACGTTCTGCATAATTTATTTTTGCCTTACTAACAGAAGGTGTCAGTTTTAACACATATTTTTGGCAGAAAGATTCAAAAAATTGAATGTTGTTCTTATTTTTTACTCTCTCCATATTTTTAGACTCACGTAGCACAATGATAAGATATTCTGATATCAAAGAATATCAATTTATATTGAGATTGAAGAGTAAACCTTCATTGATAAGAGTTGTTTGTTATATTATTAAAAAAATTATGTTGCAATCAAAATAAAAAGTCACCATTATGTTTTTTTGTACTGCTTATTTTGAATTCCACTAAAACGACTCATTATTTATTGCGTTAAATTAACAAAATTTCACGAAAACTGTCTAATGAATAAAAATCTATTGATGACGAACCGTGATTATAATATATTATTCATCAATAGTTAAGGGGAGTTATTTTTTAGACAATGTTAATTTTAACATTTTTATTTTATCTGAGAGTATATTCTTTCCTTTATAACGCAGCACAAAAATATCACCACCATGTTACTACATTTATCAATCGTAAAAATGTTGGAAACTAAAATAAGTTTTAAGATTATGTATAGTGTACATTAAATAAAAATAAAACAAAACCAGTTTAAATGTAACATAATTTTAGTAAGTAACGTAATGACTTACCCAAAACATCGACAGTGGAAATTCTTTGTCTACCTAATGCTTGAAAATATCTCAATCCTTACAATGTATGCATAAAGAGTTAAGCATCATTTCAAAGTTGTATCATCTTCCTAAGTCATAATAATTATTATTACTTAAGTCAGTTTCCCCTTTTGTAGCGCGTAATGAGTTGAGATGGTTATTCTGGAGTAATACGCCATCTCGTTTTCACTGCCGTATAACACATTTTTGCTCCGGTGATATTCAGGGCTGGGTTTGTTAATTAATTTGTAAGATTTCGGAGGAAACCGCTCTCTTCTGTTAAAATACAAAAAAAAATATTTAAAACTTCAATTAACAGGAGTAGAAAGTTTGTGTTATTTTATTATGAATAAGATTTACATTACTCGAAACTTTTAATTATTCATTGAAATTCTGTGTAAAATTTGAATATAATTTCTAAAACAAGTAATGAGTTTCATGGAAAAGCATGATAAATAATTTTTTTGTTTAACTAAAACTGGCATATTTGTAATTTACCTCATTATTTTAGAAAATATTGTAAAGGAAGATAATTGAATTTGTTGAATAATTTTGAAAAAATAATTTAACACAATTTTAAATTTCAACATTAATATATTACAAGTCAAGAACTCTGATTTCAAGATGCCTTTTGTGTTATGTCAAGCTCTGCTTGTTTATTCATTAATATAAATTATTAACGCATTCTGAGACGCTATTTTACAATTCACAACATCTCAAGAATCAAACATGCAATGACCTTTAAATTGAAAAAGAAAGGAAAGCTTTTTCGGACGGTATCAAAGAACAAAGAACAGGAATGGCTTTACGGATGACAGAAGGATGACGGTTCCCAAGAGCCTTAATGTATAATACTATACATGTACTATTATCAAATAAGAGCTTTTTTATATTGATTAAATACAATATTCAATAAGATTTTTTAAAAGCTTGACTGAACATCAATAATCGTACATGAATTTTGAGAAAAGAATTTTGATATTATAAATACACATTTTCATTACTATAAATACAAATTTATAATTATAAATATAAGACTAACCAATGAAGCATCGTGCACCATTAACAAATAAGACGTATTCCTAAAACAAAATTATAATCTTTCTATTTAGACATGTTGATTAGACGAATGATTTGCTTTACCGAATATATAACAATATATTTATTTAAATATTTACTAACATTATACTAGTTTTTTAATTAGTGTGATTAAGCATATAAATAAATTCAATTGAATTAAATTAGAAGTGTAATAAAATGTCTCATCTTTCTTCAATTTTTAATGAATTAAAAAATATTAATGTAAATATAATGATCAATAGTCATTCTGAATCAATCAAATCTCTAAAAAAGGATTAGTTGCAGTATAATACTGATCCCACAATTGATTCATTAAGCATATTGCTACTGTAGGAATAGTAATCATACCAAAAGCCACTTCAAATTTTAGAATGAGGAAAATGGATTGACCAATCTGATTTTTTTAGTTTGCAATGCCAGTTTTAAACTAAGATTTACATTGAATAACCATTCTAATATTTACGTATATATAACGAATTACTTATTTATTTTAAATTATGTAAATCGCGGATAGAGCATGATTTTTATTTACGAAGGCAACGTATTTACGACATAATTCTAAATTAAGCTGCCACATACATTTGAAATGCAAAACAAGACCATTCACTGAAACATTACGTTTAACGATAGAGATATGATCATACAGAATAGTCTCTATGATTGCAATGCAAATATTTCAACATAAACTATTGGATATGGTAAAAAATATACAAATAATATTATCTTTATTAAACATAAACAAAAAAAAAAACTTGAGGATAATAATTTGCGTACTAACTAGATCAATACAAACAAAATATCATCATTCTCTTCACTCTATTCACAGTTCGAAGTAAACGAGTGGGTTTTTTTCTTATCTGGCCAACGGGTCAAATTTTCATTCTTTGATTTCAAAATTGATCTACGTACATGTTTTCAAAAGTAGAGATGTCTCTTATGTTTTCATTCCTTTCCATCGACTTTTTTCTATCCGGGAAACGAGAAGAAGAAAGTAAAATAGTCTTCTAGTATTGTCGTAACCAAATAAATATATTGTAAACCTCATAGAGTTGATTTAAGACATCGACTGAGGGTGCTTGATGGAATTTCAATATCAAATTTGGATTATTGAGATTTTGTACACTTCCATGTATTTTGTCACTAACGACCTGGATTTCGCCTTTCGGCATCTTCAGGCATTCGAGCACACGAATGGACTCGAACTGACGTCCATTCATGTGCTCGAATGCCTGAAGATGCCGAAAGGCGAAACCTGGGTCGTTACTGACAAAATTCATGGAAGTGTACAAAATCTCAATAATCCAAATCTCATAGAGTTGAATGACATAAAACAGTTTCTCATTAAACTTAAGTATTTAACCATTTTGTAATGTAACATTTATTTATTCATAAAAACAAAAATTAATGCAACTATGAAAGAGTAGATAAATAATATTTTAACATGTTATTTTTTTTCGATATTATATTGTATTCAAAACTTTGCAACCCTGAGCTTGTTTAGATACTTAACGTTCACGTAAGTACTTTTTTCAACGCCTATTCTTGAAGACTGAGTTAAATTATTAAAGCAAATGTAATGTGTTCACTAACATACTTGATAACTAGAATAATTATATATTATCATTCATAATAATATGTATATTAATAATCTTGTACCTACACTTCTATTTATGAAGCAAGAAGTAAATAACTATCGACATTATAATGACTATATTACATACTTCTTTTCACATTCTGATGAAGATGTCAGAGCAATATTAGCTTTATCTATCGTGCTTGTTTCGACATATAAAGAGTTGTCTTAATTGGTCCGCCATATTTTTTTATTACTACAAAAATAAAATAATATTCACAGTAGATATTAAAAATAGTAAAAAAATCCATAGATTTTTATGTCAAACTATAACTTGTATTACAGAAAAAATATGAACGTTTTTCATTACAGTACATCCTGATATTAACATTATCCCTTTTATAATCTTGATTGCTACTGTTTAGTTGTTAGAAACAGGTTATCGCATTAAAAACTGTGCACATCTGAACTCGTAATAATTTGTTCTTGTAATTTATTGACTGCGGTCAATTTTCTACAAAAACTACAACTGGTATTTCATTTTACATATTACTTGTTTCACATACTAGAAATTAATGTATTTTCATTTTATTGTAAATAATTGCTATCATATAATATTTGAAAAGTTTAATTGTTATGTTTCATTACATCAAAAAACGTTATCTTTACATCAAAAAACCATATTCAGCACAATGTTTAGACGAAAGTGATTTTTATTTTTTTCACTTTCAGTCAGCTTAGTTCATTTTGTGAATTGTAATAAATTCTATTTTGTGTTCCGGAAATAGATTGTATCATAAAGCTTCCAGAAAATTACACAAAGATGGTGAAAGTTTCATGATTTATGAAAAGTATCTTTTTCAGCCACTGTATGAATAGTTCCACATTACATACTTCCATAATGTATTCATAAATGCATGATATTAAAAATACATTACTGATGCAAATTACTTTGGCCAAATGTCTTGTCAACTGAATATCACTGTGTTTTGTAATATTATGTTATATAAAATAATATATCTTACAATTTAAAAATAATATTACCAAAATCTCCTGAAAATTTCGTGTATTTAGCTGCTTACGTTAAAATGCTTTGAATTGGTTTAGTCGTTATTAATTGCAATAGGTTTTAAAGTTAGGATATTTAGGAAGGTATAAAGACATAATAACAGCAGAAGAAACAATCAAGCAAGAAAAAGGTATACGTTTCATTGAAATTGAGCATACATCTGAAATATTCGTTCACATTTTTGACTTATGGGTATTAAATTGTTTTATTAAAATTTTATTTAAATAACATAGAGCTTATAACTATAGATTAATTGATGCGAATTCACCGTTCCATGGTAGGTTTTAAATATTTGATGATAGTAAAATACTAATCCTTAACAGTAGCCAACGACGTTGATCACCACATCACAGAAGTGTTTCATAAATTGATTTTTCAATCGATTTATAGATTTCTGTTCGTTGACATAAATTTGTGTGATGTCTAGAATTCTCTTCCCACCCTTCCAATCCTAAAAACCATTACCTAAGTAGCGGGTAACCGCTAGTCCTGTCCTAGCCCTTTTCTTCTATCCCTACTCACCTCGATAAAAAGAATTTGAGCAACTGAGTAACACGCAGTTCTCGTAGAATAAAATATCTATTGAGATACCTCCATAAAGAGTCCATATGCTCCACATTAGGAGCAGAAATGATAAATAGACTTCATTGGAAAGTCAATCATTGTATTATTCAAAAACAAACGCAAATAAAGAATAGGCAATTTGTCTGACGAGCAAAATATATTATTTAAGCCGCACAAAATTTATTTTTACCCAAGAAAAAAATTAAAATGAATTTGTTATACACATTTACAGTCAATTCAAAATTCAGATGATACAATGAAAACTAAAATTCCCTACGATTTGCAGCCGATTGAAAACCGTTTTATATTATGAGGAAAATTCTCTTAGCTTTTTCTGCATTTTGGACTCAAGTCAATTTTATGCATGCTGAAAAAGAACTTTCTTCCGTAATCGTGCTCTAGTAATCGAGTCTGATCCAGGTAATCCAGGGCTGCATACAATCTAAGGTTTACAGTCCAGTTGGTCTGAATGCCTGTAAAAGCTCTTACGTGCTTCACAAGATACTCCACGTGTAAGTACACACAAGAATGTACGGGTATATTATATTATTTTACAGCGATAATTTATTCGGCTAGATAGATATTTTGCCGACCTGTAACAGACCAGTGCTTCCGTTGTTTGATCGAATCTTCAACGTAAGCTCATTTTTTATGTTTTTTTTTTTAATTTATTATTTTCCGTGTCCGTGGTGCACTGGTCAACGTCGTTGGCTTCGGTTACTGATGTCTCGAGTTCAAATCCCGGTACTGACAGTTTCATAAATTGATTTTTCGATCGATTTATGAATTTCTGTTCTGTTTTTCATGTCTAAAATTCCCTACCACCCATCCGATCCTAAAAACGGGGTGTAACCAGAGCGATTAGCTAAACACTAGTCCTGTTGTAGCCCTATCCTTCTATCTTTATTCTCTTCAAAAAATGGAATAGAAAAATTTCTGTTGAGATATCTCCATTAAGAATCTATATGTAACACATTGGGAGTGGATATGGTTAAGAAAAAAAATATTTATTAATGATAAAAATACAAATTTTACATTGTCAATATACCAGATATTTTGGTAAAAATTTAAATGACACAAAATAAACTCAATGAGATTTTTTTAAGTCACGCAAAATAAAGTCAGAAAGAAAAAAAAACAAGAACACCCATACCCCACGACCTCAAATGTTAATTTGAAAAATGTTATAATAAATTTTATATTACTTGATGACATGGATGTATATGATGTCTGAAGTTCCCTCGCACCCATCCAACCGTAAAAACCAGGCGTAGTGAAAGCGGTTAGCTTTCTACTAGTCTTGTACTAACCCCTTCCCTAAAACATTTAGAAAAATGAGGTTAAACAACTGAATGACAAGCAGTTTTGCTCGTATATTGGAATGCCTCCATTAGGTGTTTATATACTCCATATTGGCTGTGGATATGATAATATTTAAAAAAAATATATTTCGTTTTCCAACACTGCATTAATTTTAAAGGGTCTAAAAAATCCATGCAGAAAGAGAATCAGGTGTATCTTCCACTTAATGTTTTTTGCCATAGCGACAACGATATGAACATATTACATCTTTCAACGTAGACAAACGTTAGTGCAAAACTTTACCTATTTTCATGGGTAAAAATCTCCACTGAAGTTATTCATCTAGTAGAAGTATCAACTGTAGCACTCCTCTCTCGTTGGTAATAAAGAAATAAATGTAGCCCTCAAAGGAGATGGTAAACTGTTACCGCTGCCTCTAGATACACGCGGATGCATAAGAAAACTCTAATTCATGTAGAATGAAGTCGGTTTCATCGATCATATGAATCAAATTATTGCAAAAATAAATGACAAATCAGAAAATGTTCCATAATTTTAAAATCTACGTTTTTCACTGCTGACCAAAACGTGAAACTTCATAAAAATGAAAACACTCTCATACCTGGAGTAAAAATTCTGGGAGATGACGGAAATTCAACGAAATTTCTTGAAAATCAATTTAAAATTTAATTTTATATTGAGATGATATATTTATGTCATGGCGCAGTTGGTAGCGTCGTTGGCTACGGTTATGGATGTCTCGGGTTCAATTCCAGTTGACGATGGTTTTCATAAATTGATCTTTCAATTGATTTATGGATTTCTGTTTGTGATGTTTAAAAAACTCCCTCTCACCCATCCGATCCTCACGGGGCGTAGCGAGAGCGATTAGCTTACCACTAGTCGTGTCCGAGCGCTATACTTCTATCCCTACTCTCTTCAAAAAAAAACATAGGTTGAGCAACTGAGTAACAAACAGTTGACACAGAAAAATCCTGTTGAGATAACTCCATTAGGACACCATATGGTTCACGTTGGGAACAGACATGTAAAAAAAATATGTATATATTTATATAGCACGCTAGACAACTTCAAGACGTTCGCTTACTCCTAACATAACATTCTCAAAACACGTAAGTCAATAACGTTTGTATGCGCACGACATAAACGCACACTAACGACACCGGCGCCGCGCAGCTTTTAGAAGCGGATTTTGAAGCGCTTAAAGATATAAAACTGTGACTTAGAATTATATTACACTTATTGCCGTCATTAATCAAAGGTGGGCGATAGAATTAATCTAAGTACCTTCATATGAGATTGTAAATGCTTCAAACATTGAGCTACTGACATTGGTTTCGTATTCAATAGAATCTCTTTATATCTACGCCTATATTGATTTCTGTTAGTCTTGCTAGTTGTAAGTAATTCGTATGTAGTTTTCTGGGCTTAATAGTCGCTATAGAGTCTTAGTTTTTTGACTCGTATTAAAGCCACAAACAACAAAAAAAAAAGAATTTGGATTATTGAGATTTTGTACACTTCCATGTATTTTGTCACTAACGACCCGGGTTTCGCCTTTCGGCATCTTCAGGCATTCGAGCACACGAATGGACTCGAACTGAGAGACAGTAAACAGTGTCTAACGCTTATATAGAAGATACAAATGCGACAAATATCATTTACGAGGCAATACATTATACGTCTGAGAGCCACACCGATACCTGAGTTAAAATTTCGGAAATCGTCTTAATCCTTATTTTGTAAACACCATATTACCAGAGTGGCGATTGCCGAAGGCGATTGCCGCTTTTCAACTTCTTTTAGAAATACCAGTGATTTTACAATTATAATAGTATTGTGGGTTTTGACGGGATGTAATTCGACGAATGGGTAAATATATACAATCATTCCACATTTAGTGAAATCTGTTAGGTGTTTCAACGTATCGGATATAATAGCGGAGAATTAGGAAGGTTCAGCTGCTCATTCAAGATTGGTAAGGAGTATAACTGGCCTCTATTAATTTCTAAAATTTCCTGATAAAATAATTTATGATCCCCATGTTTTTATGCAACAGTTTAACCCCATCATCCGCATTAAACGTATGGTTCTCCATTAGCAAGTGATTTGCGAATGTCGAAGTTTCTTTTTTAATCTAAAGGCAGCTAAATGTTCTGATACCCTTATATCTAATGTACGTGTGGTTTTACCCACATAGAAATGTTGGCAATCATTGCATTGTAATTTATAAATACCAGATTTGTTCTTAAAGTTTACTCTATCTTTATTGTTAATAAGTAATTTGCCTAGAGAGTTTTTGCAATAGAACGCCGGTCTAACACTATCAGCGAGTTGTTTTTAATTTTAAAGCTTGTGCAACCTAAATAACTTATTCTATGCCAGATTCTAGGGCGGTCTATGTCTTTAGACAAGTTCCCGAAATATAGCATCTTTTCTGCTAATTTACGTTGTTTTTTGATACAAGACTATCTATAAGAGACGCCTCATAGCCATTATTAATGGCAATTTGTTTAATAATGTTTAGTTCGTTTTCAAAATTAAATTTATTTAGAGGTATAGTGACTAATCTGTGAACCTGAGAATGGAAAGCAGCCAATTTATATGAGAAAGGATGGTCTGACTTAAAATGGATCGTGGCTTCTGAAAACGTCTGTTTTCGGTAAATTTTAAATTCATGAATGGAGTTTTTAATATCAATATTAAGGTCAAGGAAATTTATATTCTTGCCCCCTACTTCTAAAGTGAATTGAATTTTATCATCTAGTGAGTTAAGAAAATTATGAAGGTTAGAAACTTGTCTCTCAGTTCCATTGAATAGACAAAGGATATCATCTACGTAACGGAACCAATAAACTACGTTTCTAACTTCTGTTTTATTGCTAAAAATAAGGTTTTCTAAATGGTTCATGTAAAATTCTGCTAATAGTGGTGACAAACAACTTCCCATTGCAAGGCCTTCGGTTTGTTCATAGAATCTATTATCAAATTGAAAATTGTATATAAATTGGCTGCTTTCCATTCTCAGGTTCACAGATTAGTCACTATACCTCTAAATAAATTTAATTTTGAAAACGAACTAAACATTATTAAACAAATTGCCATTAATAATGGCTATGAGGCGTCTCTTATAGATAGTCTTGTATCAAAAAAACAACGTAAATTAGCAGAAAAGATGCTATATTTCGGGAACTTGTCTAAAGACATAGACCGCCCTAGAATCTGGCATAGAATAAGTTATTTAGGTTGCACAAGCTTTAAAATTAAAAAACAACTCGCTGATAGTGTTAGACCGGCGTTCTATTGCAAAAACTCTCTAGGCAAATTACTTATTAACAATAAAGATAGAGTAAACTTTAAGAACAAATCTGGTATTTATAAATTACAATGCAATGATTGCCAACATTTCTATGTGGGTAAAACCACACGTACATTAGATATAAGGGTATCAGAACATTTAGCTGCCTTTAGATTAAAAAAGAAACTTCGACATTCGCAAATCACTTGCTAATGGAGAACCATACGTTTAATGCGGATGATGGGGTTAAACTGTTGCATAAAAACATGGGGGATCATAAATTATTTTATCAGGAAATTTTAGAAATTAATAGAGGCCAGTTATACTCCTTACCAATCTTGAATGAGCAGCTGAACCTTCCTAATTCTCCGCTATTATATCCGATACGTTGAAACACCTAACAGATTTCACTAAATGTGGAATGATTGTATATATTTACCCATTCGTCGAATTACATCCCGTCAAAACCCACAATACTATTATAATTGTAAAATCACTGGTATTTCTAAAAGAAGTTGAAAAGCGGCAATCGCCTTCGGCAATCGCCACTCTGGTAATATGGTGTTTACAAAATAAGGATTAAGACGATTTCCGAAATTTTAACTCAGGTATCGGTGTGGCTCTCAGACGTATAATGTATTGCCTCGTAAATGATATTTGTCGCATTTGTATCTTCTATATAAGCGTTAGACACTGTTTACTGTCTCTCAGTTCGAGTCCATTCGTGTGCTCGAATGCCTGAAGATGCCGAAAGGCGAAACCCGGGTCGTTAGTGACAAAATACATGGAAGTGTACAAAATCTCAATAATCCAAATTTAATATTGAAATTCCATCAAGCACCCTCAGTCGATGTCTTAAATTATAAAAAAAAAAAGAAATAAAAGACTTCAAATAAGCATGGAATATTTGAGTTGTAAGATGGATGTTTAATAATTTAAGATAATTTTAGACATCGACTGAGGGTGCTTGATGGAATTTCAATATCAAATTTGGATTATTGCGATTTTGTACACTTCCATGTATTTTGTGAAGATGCCGAAAGTCGAAACCCAGGTCGTTAGTGACAAAATACATGGAAGTGTACAGTATCTCAATAATCCAAATTTGATATGGATGTTTAAGTTTATTAAAATTAAAAAATAAACACTTATTTCCAAAAATTTATTTTTGTTCCCACTGTAATTATGACAAATCATCAATCAACGCTCTTAATTCGAAGTATAACAATTGTATAAGTGTAAGTTTGTTGGTGTTTTTATACTTGTGTTTTTCTTTATGTAGGTATGTGTGTATGTTTTATTTGCGTCTGTGTATGCTTGTGTGGAAATGCGCGTTAACATTTTCCAAAGTGTGCGTTGCGACGCCTCTACCATTCTCTATGTAAATTTTGGAAGATTTCATCACATTCGTGATAATAAGCTTCCCATACTCTCGCGACCACAATAACTTGAGCTGTTTACTCTGAGGAGAAACCAAGTGACTATTTATTTATTTTTTGAAATTGCTCATTAAAAACCAAATTATAAAAACAAGCTTAAAATCATAAAATTAAGTTTAATTACCACTATTTCATTTGTTGAATTTAACTTATTTAAAGTTTATACTGCGCAACGATAAAAAAGAAATAATAAATCAGTTAACAAATAGAAATATTACAAAACCTTTTAAAACTTAATATTACCCAGTTTCAAAGTGTAATAATTGTAACAATACATACAGTTAAAACCAGCTTAAACATTAACCATAATAGTAAAATCATAACTTTTTATATTATTAAACAGAACAGTAAGAAAAAGTATTTATTCTTTAATATGTATGTAGATATTTTAATTTATTATTAATTTAAATTACTGTAAAATAATACCTGAGTAGATAATTTTTTGTCTTTACAAAAGTATTGCGACAGTCAAGACATTCTCGAATAAATTTACTTTGGTTAGTTTTTGATTTCCTGGAAAAAAGCTTCGTAATTTACAAGACAAAAATTTGAATTTCTTATTAAAGTATTTCATGTTTAATATTAAGACGAGTTTCACTTTTTTCTAAAACTCTTTCAACTGGCACTGTTGGTAGAGCTCTGCGTTTTTATGCTACAATAAAATCTTCCAGTTTTCGTTTGGACTTCTATTTTCTGCCATGCTCTCTTCGTCAGAAGTCGACACTTAGAGAAGAAGAGGATTTGTATCCACGGTACAACTTTAAATAAGTCGGCTAAACCAGTGGTTATTAATATTTAATAACGCGTTAGTCTTGTTCCGAGCAATTTATCTTTACTGATTGAAAGATTGATACACAATTAATCATTGCATAACAATAAATATTGAAATATACCACGAGTAATACGTTACATATAAAATTGAAATTGATGACTTAGTTATTCCACTTGGTTTATTGCTAACGTGACGCATTTCGCATATTTAAGAAGCATCTTCCGACTTCAGACTAACCAAATCGCAAGGTTATTTATTTCTTAGGTAAACAGTGATTGTTATTTCATTGTTTACCTTAGAAACTAATAAACTTGCGATATGGTTAGTCTGAAGATGCTTATCAAAGCGGCAAAACGCGTCACGTTAATGATAAACCAAGTGGAAAAACAAAGTTATCAATTTTTAATTTTATATTAAAAATTACCTTGCACAAAATTACCGCCGAATCTATAAAAAATATCTATAAAGAGGAAAGTTTGTTGTATATATTACATAATAATCTGCAACAAAATTGCAAATGGTTATAAGACATTTAAGCGACAAAAATTTATACGATTTTATAATATATTCAAATAAAACTATTTTTTAAACATAATTAATTCATAAAAACACAATGTGTTTTGTTTTATACTTATAAAAAGCAAATTCATTCAACGTTTCCACTTCTTCTAAAAGCGCTCAAAAGTGAATCATTCAAACGCGTTAGGAAAAAATTCAGTGTGTTAGTAGATAACGTGCTTATTTTTATGCACATGTACATAAAAGATTTGACAGTATCTGTCTTCTTTCACGTGGCTTTCTGTATATATGATAAAGAAAACAACGAGGAAATAAAAAATATGACGAGCTTAAAGATACTTTTATACTATAAATTCAAGTAAGTATATAAATATTTCAATAAAGGAAAATATTTTATGAGCGTTTTTTTCAATGTATATATTCACAAGCTGAAAAGTCTGAGCACGCAACTTGCTATTTTCGTATATCAAAAGATATTTTCAGAGCAATATAAATTCTTACTTATAATACATCTTTTTTATTAAGTAATGAAACTATCACTTTTAAGGTGTATTCTTGGTGGAAAGGCATTATAATTTAAAAATAAAAAAACTATCACGAAATCATCGTCCTCTTCATTTCTAATCACAAATCAAAACATGGTCAAGTCCACCACATATATGAAGACAGTCTGGTCACCTGCGCCGTTTCTTTAGTATTTTATGTCCAGAAACGTTTCTGCACATTCTACAGGATCTACTAGAACATCGTTTTAATTTATTTTTTCTAACATCTTTACAAATTGCATCTGTGTTGCAGCATCATTTTTTTTATGAATGTGACGAGTTTTTAGCCATAGTACAAATGTTTTGTTCTTCCAAATTTCACCGTCCTCAAATCCGCATACCCTCTTAATGGTGTAGACAAAGGTTCGAATTATTATGATGTTCAGCGATAACTGTTTGTTACTAATTTCGTTCAACTTATATTTATCAGTGAGAATAAGGATATTGCTAGAACAGGACTAGATGGGCATTAGAGTATTTAATCATCACAAATATCCGTTTTTTTTTGTTTTTATTTCGAATACGAGTCCATAAATCTATTGAAAAAATTGATTTATGAAACTGTCCGTTCTGAGAGTGAAGCCCGTGTACACCACAACCTAAAGCGTTAACCATCGCCAACAAACCCGGCAAATTTTCAAATACTTTAAATCGACCGTATGGAAAAAATATTTCAGCGATGTATTTTGTTTTCACGTGAAGTAGTGTCAACTCTTTTAAAAGAACAAGTTCAACAATATAAATGAATTGCAAAAAAACTCTAAGTTTTCTCAGCATAGAAGTAAAATTCACTCTTTAACAAAAAGGATTTGCATAAGTAAACACACGGGACTCCAACTAAGCCTGAGATATAATCCCGTTTCTTCAATCTCATTGTAAGATTGCTTTGTCACTGGGTCTACCCATGAGAGTTTGTTCCACCCCATTACCTGGGAAAGCTTCGCACGCAACGGACAACTTCATTCGGCTTTAACGGTGACAAGTTGCTTGCTCGCCAATAATCTTATCTTGTATTTAATTGATCTATGTATCTCACACACAGCAGGTAAATATATACCAAAACAAATTGCCTTCAATTAGCTATGAGTCTTTTGATTAAAGAGGAAGACAATGTGTATTATTCTGTTATAGTGACATTAATAGTGGGAAAAAAAATATGTTATTCAGACAAAATTATAATATATATTATATCTATCTCTCAATACCGGGAAGGCCTTAGTTGATTTATTGTACTTCCTAACTATTCCACTTTTCATCGTGTCTGTCTATGTGGTCTAGTGCAGTGGTCACCAACCGGTGGTCTGTGTTGATAAGTTATTGCAGTAACGTAGCTTAGTCTAGCGGTCAGATCTGTCTGGGTTCAAGTCGCAAAAAGGTTAATATCAAATCAAGATTTCTTCAATTTGTCATTCCAGTTCTTGAGCATCGGTGTTTGTGATGACTTTTCTTCACGAGGTAATCACGAGTGACATTTAGTATTTTACAATATCAATCCGATGATTTAAATTAGTATCTTATCCGAAAGCATTCATATGATGTTATTATCATTTTGCACGTAACCGATACGATCTTGAAAAACATAATCCAACTACAATAATAATATTCTTTATCTTAACCTATCTTTCAATCTGTACTCATTCTGATTAGAGGGGCTTTGCCACTAAATTAAAATCATTTCTCGTTAAAATCGTTGTGCTTATTTCAGTACAAGCATTTGCTTCATTTCGATTCCATTTTCCCAACATCTGGAGAGGAGGTGTTTTTTTTATATATTTTTATTTAATTTGGATTATTGAAATTCCATCAAGCACCCTCAGTCGATGTCTTAAATTATATTTTTATTTGTTTATATTATTGATATTATC
Organism: Himalopsyche phryganea; assembly: GCA_022494535.1. Classification (NCBI taxonomy): domain Eukaryota; kingdom Metazoa; phylum Arthropoda; class Insecta; order Trichoptera; family Rhyacophilidae; genus Himalopsyche; species Himalopsyche phryganea. The sequence continues at coordinate 781,334 of JAGVSL010000046.1, forward strand.
TTTAAAATTAGTTTAATTCTTTGTTTGTACGTGTTTTGAACAATAGCTTTATGAGCAAAATATTCTTGTCATCAATTTTAGCTAATAGAGTTAAGCATAATCCAATATATAGTTTAACCCTTCTCTGAATTTCACTGCAAGTAAAGATCTTCGTATCTATGCTCCAGTCTGAAGCATTTGATTCGTCATTATTTTTAGCCTAAAATGGCATTTATTGTTCATAAAATATTTCGTATTGCGAGCATTACTAATTATATTACTTTAAATCGATGTCATATATGATATAAAATGAGAATCATGCCATTTTATTTTAGACGTAGTGTATCCAAATAATTATAGGTTTTGTTTGTTTACAAATTAATTTTATGTTAATGAAGCAATTTATTAAATGATTATTTATTTGCTGAATATAGACACAAACATAAAACTGTCGGACACAGTCAAAACTATTAAAACCGAGCGGCCGCGACAAACAGACGAGAAATACATTTTATGATATTTCAGCCGGAAAACCACTCTTCGTAATTACCTCCTTGTAATTTGCTCAAAGGAAAAAAATACTGTGGCCGCCGTTTGGGGTACCGAGAATAAGGTTGTAATTTCTCTTTTACAGGCGTGTAAGGTTTCATTTGCCGGAACCTTTATGAGACATAATTTCAAATTAAAATTCATGGTTACCTTTAAGCCTTTTTTGGTTGGAAATATACATTTGGGTAAGTTGGTGCATTGGCAGACTGCCTAAAGGTAATGAATAGCAAGTAATTAGGATGATAAAAATTGCATTTAAATGTAGTATTAATTTAATATCAATGAAATTAATTAATGAAGATATAGTTATTTCAATAAAAAGATACTTCTAGCTATTTAAATGTACGTGTCTTTAGCAATACTGGACTATTTGAAAAAAGACCATTTACAACTGAGTGTGTAAATAGATATGCACCTACTTGCTCAGTTTCACTCCCTTTTGAAGCTGATGCAACTTAAAATTCGCATTACAAAAGTAATTTATAAAATTTGAAATTTATCCAACACTGAATCTGCTGCCCAATTTTTAAACATAATTAAATTTTGTCATACAATAAAATATTAACGAATAAATTCCTTCAAATAAAACAATAATACCTTTCCAGGGTAAAACCACAAAAAATGATGACAGTTGTTATTTTCTATTATAAAATAAGGTCACATGAAAAAATGTTATACATAGCACTTCTTAAAATTATTAAGTATATGACTTCGATTCCCTTTGCATTGATTTCCAATTGAGGATACCATATGAAAAATATGATGATTTGGAACAACATTCGATGAATAGTCAGCCAGCATGTTCGAAATTCATGGCAATGTTATATCTGCAACAAATGAATCATTAGGAATAATGTTTTGTTGGAATAAGTAGGTGTTTATTATAGTAATAAAACAGAAAAAAGCTTATTACTTATACGATTAATTTTGTTTACGATTTGGTATGATTATTTTCGTTCTGACTGGCTGTATAAGGCGTTCTGAAAATGTACAACAAAACAAAAAATATTATTATGAGAAATGATGAAACATTAGTTGAATTGAAGCTAGAATTTCCCCCGCGGAAGTCTTGAATAGCTTGGCTTTTTATGAAACAAAAATGAACACGTTACTTACTTCTTGGTTCGTTATGACGCAACGAGTCTAAAATGAATGGTGCACTTTTTGAAATTGAAGTTGACCTATATTGCCTCAGTCGTGTCTATTCAGGTGAAAATAGTACAAGTCTTCATATAGAATTTAACGGGATACTTGCAACCCCAAATAGATTTTTTGTAGCTTTCTTTTGAAAACAAGCCTTATTATGTTTCTTGACATAACAAATCGCAAGTCTTTGTATAAAAAATATATTGTATTTTTTAACAAAAAGATGTTCAAGTAACGAAAACTTTTTACAAAATTTTCATAGTGCTATTGAATACCTAGATGATGTATTGTTCAATGTTTTTATCTTGATTATATAATGTCGTATAGCGTTGCTCTAGGCTCTAGAGATAACACAATTGGTCGTCTTCTTAAGTGCATATGAAGTATGAAACCTGTACTAAGCACATATACCATGACGATTTCAATAATAATAGTACATTTTATCACTTAACGTGGACCACGCGAAAAGATACTGAGCACATAATACATTAATTTAATTTTATAAAAATCAAGGAATGTAGCGTTATATTCAATGTTTTCAAAATTTAATATTGATTTTTTAGTATAGATTGACAACTTGACGTATTAAAATAAAACATTATCACCCCAAAGAATATTTTTTGAAATCGTTTTTTTGAATCTGTAGCTTAACTAGTTGATTTAGAGAAAACTATTTAATTGATTAAAATAATTGAAAATATCACGCCCATTTATTTAGCAAAAAATTAGTATTTTAGTGTCAAATGTATTTGTTAATAACGAGAAAAAACTGTACTGAATTTGTATTGTATTGAAATTCCATCAAGCACCCTCAGTCGATGTTTTGATGTAAACCGATATTAGTTTTGACTAATGCTTTTCAACTATCGAAAATTTGATTTATTATGCAATTCAACAAGGAAGATAAAACAGTAATGTATATAATTACAAAAAACAAAAAGTATTTATAGTTATCATTGTCTTTGATGAGCTTCAGTTGAACATATACTAAAGAAAAAAATACAACTTACTATCGAATATTTACTGCAATGGCAGCTCATCATTATTGTGTTGCAACTGATTATTACCTCCCTGACAAAACATCACATACAATTTTTTAACTCAGATTCAAAGTATGCAAACTTTTCACATAAGTAGGTTGATTTTTTTTGTTTTTATACGAGCGATCAAAACAAAAACCAAGAAGGCTCATAGACAGATATTAAAACTTTTTCCTCTAGAAAGTTACTCGTAAGGATAACACATCGCTACTGAATATTTCAAAGAATGAAAATTCATCTTTTCATGAATAGAATAATATCTCCAACCATAATTTATTTTAATTCAATCACGAAGAATTATTAGAACCAAAAATGGAAGAATTGTAACTATAGTAAATATTTTTATATTATATGTTCTACGACAATAATTATTATGAAATGAGTCAGCCTCTGCAGTTTAGTGGTAAGAGATTTGGCCTAGCAATCGGTTGGGTCTGGACTCGAGTACCGGCAAGGATCGTTCAATTTAATATTTGAGATCCTGGGCATGCGTGTTTGTGACGTTTTTTCTCCTTGAGTTGATCTCAAATGACTTTAAAAATTCTCATCGAGTTGATATTACTTGTAAAACGTAAAAATTGAATGACCAATGGTTTTTTTCAAGTCATATCGTCTGTAGAAAGGCAAAAGAACGTAACCCACACCAAAAAATACTGTGTATAACTCACAAAAAACATGTTAATACACTATATTTATTTATATTATATCTACCATAGAAAGGCAGAAGGAATACAGTGTTTTAAAAATATTTTCTTCGGTAATTACAAAGTATACAATTTAATACACGTTTCGTGTGGACTATAGACAATATTTTTTGAGTGTGGATTACGTCCTTTTGCCTTTCCACAGTCGATATCATCTTGATTTTGATATTTTGCAGATAATGCAAACAAACAATGCCGACTGATGATATAGATATTAAATTTACTTCTTCCAGTGGACCACAGCAACCTACTAAAAACGGCACCGCTGAGCGATAAGAAATTTCTGTGTACAGTTCCTGGCAAATTCATTAAAAAAAAGCTTCCATTTGAAATCTTGGGTTCGAATGTTTGCGATCTTTTTATTCTCGAGTAAATCTCAAAATGACGTAAGTAAAATTTATAATTGAATGAATATGCCCTAGGGTTACGTCAACTATATAATATCTATAAAAAAATATCACGGCCTATACAGCGCTTTAATATAATATGTTAAATAACATTTCAAATTAAATTGTCCTTTATCAAAAACGATGAAATCTCAAAAATATGTATTACGCTCTATATCAATGCTCCGCAACCGGTGTGCCGCGGCACACTGGTGCGCCGCGAGACGATTTAAGGTGTGCCGCTGGGCAATACTTCAAAAATGAGGAAAAATTGAGTAGTGAAACTTAGAACCAGTCGGTTTCTAAGACCTCCGTTAGTATTATTCTCGATACAAGGGCATTAATGGGGAATAAAAATGGATTTGTCTCGTGTGTACTACAACAAAAAATCCTACCGTACAAATTACACATTTCTGCATATATTGGGAAGTATTGATGGAAAAACACTTCCTAGTGTAATTATTACAAACAATGATGGAACGCATTAAAATAATACACATTGTCAAGCCAAGAGCCTTATATACGCATTTTTTTTTTGAAAAAATATCAATCGCGATTGTTTCGCACAGAATGTGAACACTACACTATTATTGAAAACAGAAAGATTATTTTGGATTTGGTCAAACAAAAAAATGGGCAGTAATTATATCCACTAAATTTACCTTAGTAGTTAAGCTTAATTACATTTTTTATCTACAACTTTTACAAATGCTTTTTTATAATTCGTAATTTTCAAAAATAAAAAAATTTGTCTGCTATCATTTCGAAAAGGTAAAAGAATTTAATTGGCTTTTATTAAAAAATATATAAGTCACTATTTCAAATACTTTAAATAAAAACAAATCAATAAATAAAGTTTTGTTTATTAAATTTACATATTTTGGCTTATAGTGGGCAGCGAAATATTTATTAATACTTAGGTGTGTCGCGGGTGAAAAAAGGTTCCGGAGCACTCTTCTGTATCACTGTTTGACCTTTGAATATCTTTTTATTGTGATATTCTTTTTAGTAATCCCAAATTGTATTTATTTTTTATTTCAAAACTACCATATGTTTACCTGTTTTAGCTTATATGGCAAATATACAATAAGATTTTGATGAAATTATTGAATGCATTTTAATAAACACCCGTTATCGTAAAAACTGTCCATGCGTGGATAATACAACGTGTTATCATGTTCGCGATATTCAAACCATCTCTGCTTTAAACAATTTAACCTATATCTAGCATACATTTTAAGAACGGAATAAATTTATGCCTGCTTTGCGAGGGACGTAGATTATGTTATTATATAGTCTTTGTGAATATGTGTGATTTTCTGTTTTGGGTTAGTTCGTGCAATTTTCTTGCCGATTGGCATTAAATGAGGTCGTATAAAACATCCCTTATAAAATGTTGAATAACATGCATGTAGAAGGGAATATTTCAGCACGGCGAAGCCATATTTTCATTAAAACTTCAGAGAACATTTACGAGATGGCACATGTGTCTCGGCGATTTCATTCCAGCATAATAAAAATAATATTTCCCTACCGATAAGTCCGCGGCGGGTGGCGATCACGTACGGCGTACACCTCTAAAAATCCGCCCACTCAATCATCCGATTTGAACGCACGGCATACAACTAGTGCGATTTCAACCAAATGAACGGCAATACGCTTTCAAAGCACGCTTATATCGTAAAATCGGAACGCTCTCGTAGGATATTCGAGTGTGGGACTTATCCGCCGCGCCCGTTATATTGCATGCCGGCGGTGGCACTAAAAAAAGGGTTCCTACACGGGCGGTATGCCTTGGTATCAATAATAAATGATGCGGTATTGCTTCGAGCACGCAGTTGGTGAAATCCATTCGTTTAGCTCGGTAACGGGACGAAATATGCTCGTTACGCCTTGAGATTGTTAAGCAGCCGATGGCGTCGCGCTGGATGAGGACAACGACAAAACATCCGTGACATACATCTGCTGGGGGTATAATTTTCGACACGCAATTTTTGCGAGGATTGAAAAGGCCTGTCGTAAATCTCGACAAAGAATATATTATTTTGAACACGGACACGTGCAGGTTTCGGGATCGTCATAAACTAGACGCATCTACCTGTAACACCATTATCATTACTTCATATTACATATTATCAAACACATAACATTTTGATGAGTTTACTTTTAACAGAAACTCCTGTACAATTATTACCTTTCCCATTTTTTACGGGAAGTGTAGTGTTCGGATAATGGTACTTAACCATTTGGCTTATTCCCAAGCTGGATTAGAGACGAGTTCACTGTAACAAGATAAAATATCTTCAAATTGATTTTTAGTTAGAAATCGCCCAAAAGTTATTACAGTATTATCGCTACGTATGAAGTGAACTCTCGAGTTATTATAACATATTCTTATCCAAAAGTTGGTATCTTGTTGATTTAAGTAAATCGTAATCATAAACAATGGCTTGAATACTGATAACTGTTAGCTCTTTATGGAAAAATAATAAACAGTTTATAATAGGTATTTATTATATCTTAAAAACATAAAAGCATTTCAAATTGTGTAATACGAATATAAAAATGTGAGTATTGGAACCATGTCACATATTACTTTGTCGCTAAAATAGTTTTTAAGAAAAAAAAAACATAAATATTAATAATGAAACGAAAATGAATACGTGGGTTAGATTTTTTCAATAAACTTTGCAGAGGTGTTTAAGTTGGTATAGAAACTTGCACCTACTTGTTACGAGGATATATTAAGATTCAAATGTTAGTAAGTCTCATGTCACCGTAGATAATATAAATTAGCCTTGTTTTGACACTAACAAAGGAAAAACTAAGAAGATAGAGGTTCTATATATTTAATATGCAAAACGCGACGCCGCAGATACCTTCAGGCGAGCTCGGCGTCACTAGTTCAAGTGTAACGTTTCGTCGCCGCCCCTCTACGGCACCGCGACGCCCTCGTCCGTCCCCTAAATTCATTTGGACCCTGTTTTACAAAGTGCGGGCAACGGCGATGACGGCGAATATCGCTCACTAAACACGTTTGATCGTAATTAACAAGATTGCGGGTAGCCCGTTTAATTGTTCTGTAATATAAAAACGACGGCTGGCTAAGTTGAGTAACTTTGTGAGCCTCTTAATGCGGGCATTTTAGGGAGCTTTAAAAGTTTTTAGATCACTCAGGGCATCGTTACTCTTTCAAGTGAACAAAACACAATTTTTACAAATATTTGTATTAAATATAATATAAAACAATTAGATACACAAATCTTTTTAAGGACAAAAAAAATTTGTCTTTTTATAAAAATATCCTTTTGCTTCCCTTTTATCTAGTGCAGTCATCGGTAACCTAAGATTCACGGGAACCCAAATACTAGTGAAACATATTTAAGGTGCCCAACAGTAATGATTTGCAATGCCAAATGTCCTATTACTATTTTCTGCATCTTTAAGTTTTCAAATAACTTCAAACCATATATTATTTCTTTTTGCCATGACGTGGATACATTTTTAAACATTTTTCGAAGCTTATAGCTGTCGTTATTGTAATTCGATTATTGTTAAGAACCCTTGTGGTTTTTTTCTGGGTTTGTTTTCCGAAGCTTTCAGCTACCACTCAAATGGTGGACCCCAAGTCGAGTGACATCATTCATTGAATGTGACAAATGATTACGATGTTGTTTTTATTGTTTTGTATCAAAATTTCATATTTCAACCAGTGTCGGAATGGGTTATATTATTTTAGTCGTCTCAGTTTTTCTCCGTAGTTGAAAAACTCCCAATTCAAAATGAATAGAAAAAACTAAGCTTCGATTAAATTAAGCCACTTCGAAGCGAGTTTATGCATATGCACGGCGCTGTGGACTTTATTACGATATACAATACACGGCTATAATTGATGAATTGATGGTTACTTATACTAGTTTTCAATTTATATATTAAAGGCACAACGCACAACATCAAAGAACTTGCTAAAACCATAACCTCACCGATCCTGTAGCCAAGTGCTCGACGCTTATGAGTTTGTGCTTTTCATTGGCGGGAACCGAATCTCAAACTGACATTTATAATGGATTAATTCTTCACTTGGGCTATGCATAACTATCGAATTGCATGAATTGCGGTCATGCTGACGTTCCTCTCAACCTACGCTCTATACGAGGGGCTCCCAACCAGTGAAGAATTCTCGCCGTGGGATATATTTTAGGAGTTCCAGCGTCGGGGGGTTAATTTCTGCCGTTTATTAAATATTTTCAATATTACATATATGTATATTTAGAAAGCACCTTTTGAATTAGAGTTAGATTACCTTGGGAAGGGGGGAATTATATTGTAAACGTTGGCAAAAGAGGGAATGGATCAAAAAAGATTTAAAACCCCTGATTTATACGAACTTGAAAACTAGTTGTAATGAAGCAAAAATCCTTGTGAAAGTACTTGTGATCTACATAATAAGCGTAGTGGCTTAAAAAAATAATAAAACAGCCAAAAATTATAAACGATAGCTAATCGCTCTCGCTTACGCCCCATTTTTAGGATTGGATAGGTGAGAGGGAGTTTTTAGACACAGTGACATGACCGAACATAAATCAATTTACTGTCTGTATTGGGATTCTAACGTGCTGCGATTCTGCGTGGTGCGTTGACCACTGCACCACGCAGCCGCAAACTTTTACTTACAATTACAAAATATCAAAATTTATGGACAGATAGATTTGTCATATCAATAAATAAGAATTGTTTTTAAAACAATAGCTTTCTTTGAAATTGTTACTTATTCGCTTGGTCGCTAACAAATAATGGCAAGTAACGTTTTGACATCTGTTCTTCCACCTGTCAAGCACGTCTGTCATTTTGGCGCATTAAATACACTCCGGACTATACCACTGATACAAGGGCAGGTTTTTTGTGATATTTTCATATTTTTTTTTGTTCATTTTAATCCGAAAGGTATTAGCTAATGGAACTTGTATACTCGTAAAAACCACTAGACAATAACGTCACGTTTAAAACATAAACAACGAATTATACTTTTACAGATTCTATAACGGTTTAAATTCACTAGTATTTTTAGCATATTTATTTGATTGTACATTATGGGAAGCAACAGTCATTTATTAAATGATATAATATATTATTATGTGAGTATTAACCGTAAAATATTTAAAATAAGTTTAATTTTTTGTAATAAGCTGTAAAACGAGTATTTTGCATTCCTTTTTTTTGTATACTATTTTTGGTGAATAAATGAATTGAAAATTTTATTACATTACAATATTATAAAAAACTTTCATTCATCAGAAATTCATAAAATCTTTTATTTTATTTACTTAACTACAAACTACTTTAGCTATCACGAGATGAAGTATTCAAATCAACACTAAAGAAGTATCACGCCGAGGAAATGTGCGATGTTATTTTTTATTCCTTTTTGTAGATTCTCTAAACAAAACCCCGTTTCCCTTTTGACACACTTTCTTTACTTTCAGTCTTGGCAGAAGATTTCGTCCCTTGGGAAAATTGCACGTAGCTTTTCCATTAATAACAATAAAAAAACAATATTTTTACGTCAAAATGACGTACGTTTTGGATCATTAATTTTGTTTGACATAATCTGTAAGGCTACTACTAAGAAGCTTAATAAACTTACTTAAAAAATACTTTACGTTTTTTTACCATGACGTAAATACAAATACTCTAAGAAAATAGTTAGCATATCTGACATGACTTCCAAACTTTATCATCGTTAGATAAATTCCTTTTACACGAAAAAAGACAAGTCACTGTTTTTTAAATTTTAAAAACACGAATACCTTCAATAAATACATACTAATAAATATGATTTTATAAAAGTTACGATAAAAATAAAAAAAACATGTTTAATAATTCCATGATATAACATACTTCATTCAGCGATATCTAATATTATCATGTAAGCATTCAGGGGATGTCGAAGTGCTCGGCTTAATGATAATCGGTGTTTTTATATAATAAATTAGTTAGGTTAGTCTGAAGATGCTTCTTAAAGAGGCGAAACGCGTCACGTTAGTGATAAACCAAGTGGAATAACCAAGTTATCAATTTTTAATTTAATTTTAAATTAATAGCAAGTTTTTGATCATTATAAACATGTGAGAGTAGTACAAACAAATTGTTTTTTTATTTTTAAAGATAAAAGCAAGTTGTTTAGAAGTTGATTAGAAACTTAATAACACAATAACTATACGTTGTGTCGAAATTTTGTATGTATAAGAATATAAATATAATATGTTTAAGAAAAATACGGTTTTTTAACGTTTCAAATAATGGCTTTCAGATATAGAATTTTAATAAAAATGTTTCGACCAACACACATCACAAAAACAGATGTTATTGTTAATCATTAAATATATCAAAGTTTAAGCCGATGGATAAACTCTTTGAGTATTTGTAGTACAGTCTTTCAGCACTAGTATTTCTTGAGTATATTACAAATATCCATGGAGTAGTAAATGAATATAACGAGTCAAGAAAATGTTATTGTATCACTTTGCGTGCTATGTATTCATTTAATAACGTCGGAGTAAAATCTTCCATAGAATAAATTTCTTCGCAATTAAAGATGTGCACATTTAAAATGTTTGTATTTCGCTAGTTGAAAATTTTGTCGCAGCCACGTTAATTGGTATATGCAGGATACATAGCGCACTGAATGCGGTTCTCGCGGCTTAAATGAAACATTGCCTTAAAGAGAAGCTGTCTTTGGTTTCTTCCTTATTTACATATAGTAAGGCTTTCTCCATGGAACAGCGAGAAACTAAATAAAGTTGCCTAATATATTCAGTCATCGTTTCCTTGTGGTAAGCTTGCGGCGCGCCATCTCTAAGACGAAGTCTTTACTTCTTAGCCGCGTTCTTGTTTGTTTTGTGATTAAGTTGTCATTGCTTACAGCAAATACTTTAATTAGGGTTTTGGAAAAGCTGAATTTTACTTTTCATCGCGGTAATAAATATTTGGAAGAGAGTTGAAATGTCAAGATCTTTTTAGATTTACATTTATTTTATTGAGAGGTAAAAAATTATAGTGAAGCTATATAATTAAGCGCTAAATTTATTTTGAAAATAAAACATAATTTGTTTATACTACTTCTATATGTTTATAATAATCATCACAAATTTTCCTCATCAACTACATTATCAACTAGTGATAAAAATTAAAATCATAACAAGGCTGTTTATACAAAATTGAATGTTAGTAATTACAAAGTAGGTATATCAAACAGTTGGTTCAAAAACAAAAACAAAAATTTACAGGTGGTCAAACAAATTATTTTAAATAAACAAAATTAAATTTAAATTGTTGAGATTCCATCAAGCACCTTCAGCCGATGTCTTAAAAAACAAAATGAAATAGTCGATAATTAAAATGTTGAGGGACTATTACAAATCAATAAATACAATCTGAAATCAAAAATTAAGCCACATTAAAAATCAATTATCTGAGAAAAATATAATAAGATCAAAAATAATTCATAAACATTAGTAGCACACATTTTTAAAGTATAAAGCCTTTCCACCAAGAATTGACAGTTAACACCTTAAAAGCCAGGTTTATTTTTAATAACTATTTTGACTTAAGCTGAAGTAAAGACAATAATTATAGATTTTTAAATTATCATTGATCTCGTCGTCTTCGATTTGCTGTTGCTTAAACATCGTAATTTGTCGCTGACTTCCAACAAATGTTATTTATTCATAAATCAAGCAGCTGGTAGGTCAAGTTAGTGGTCAATAATTGATATTTCTTGCGTAATACAGATGAAGTACATTTTTTTTTCACTTTAATACTGTTCGAAATGTAACCTTCGGTACTCTAAGAAGAATGGCATTGAAATTGAGCATGGTCAAGGGAAAGACCAAATAATAATTATTGTATTTAGCACAGATTTAAAAATCGTGGGCAATTTCCAATACGGAATTGACACACTAAGATTAACGTCTAATTGCAAGTTGTTTCAGAAGCACATACTATATTGTAACGATCGTGTGTTTGAATATGACAATTTTACATATGAAACCATTTTTATTTTATCATATAAAAATGTTATAATACGAACTATAAAAATTACTTGATGACGGTTGACAAATAGTTTTAAAACCATAAACAGTGTAATACTTTTTTTCACTTATTCAAGGAAGAGAGTGCAATAAAGCAACCAAGTAAATCTTCAAAATTCAAATAACCTACGCCTGTATATTTAAATTCATTTTGGATAACACTCTGTTTGCACATTGTGAAGATAGCTTATAAATAATTTTAGCTGCAGGACTAAATTAATACTTTGTCGCGTATTGAATTATTCACTGTATTGATAAAAGATGTCTAATGAAGAAAATTTCGATTGCGATAAAATTATGAGCACTGGAGATTTTCACAATATGTACTTGTCATTAATAAATATTATATTATGCGTTGGCATGTGAATATATTATTTTCGCAAATCATCGTAGCTTTTCTTCCCAAGCAAAAGTGTATAGTTGATGCTTTTTAGAAACGTGATTAAATTTCTAAAGGACTCTCACCTGGGGTTTCGAAAGCCATAGACTCAGTATAATTATGCCCAGCGCTCAAAGTCAAAAGTATAAATTTCAATTAAACTTCCATGTTAATTAGCCTGAACTTTCTATCCGGAATTTATACTCCAGTCACTGTTTTATAGATGGAAGACGCAAAATATAATGTTCGCACTCCGTCTTTTCCCTCGCCTTCTTCGGTAAAGAACTTCAAGTCTCTTGCCGCTTGAAGATTAGTTTTAAAGTCCATCATAATTGCTTAGTCATCCCATCGCCTTACATGTTAATGGTTCTGATGTTTGTGGTAAAAAGAGCTTCGCTTAAATTATTATTCCGCAATTTTATGCAATATTCATAGAAAAATTTTGCTGAAGTCAAATTTTCATGGAGTTTTAACTTTGTCATTTTCACAGAAAATACAATATGTTTAAAATATGGCCTATAAAATATGATGTTAAATAATTTTACTATACCAAAGTATGCAGAGTTAATTACAATTTTATGTGTATTTTCATGCATTTTACAAATTAATAGTAATCTGCTTTCATCAATAATGTATTAGGTAAATTAATATCGAAAAACATTCGTGATATTGATGCGTTTATTAAATAACAATATAATTAGTGTTCATGGACTGTTTAATTTAGAATATATATAAATGTAGTTTTAAATATTTGCGCTTAGTTACAACTTGTGTGTAACTAAAATATATTTTAAAAAATAAAACACAATACATTTACACTACTTCTACATATTTATAATGATCAGGACCGGTTTCTCTCACCACGAACATTATCAACAGATAAAAATACAAGCATAACAGGCCTATTTATATAAAATTGAGCGTAAAAATGAAGGTATATAAAACTGACAGTTCATGAACTAAGACAAGAAAATACTGATTAGCCAACAAATTATACATAAATCAAATAAAATAGTCTACAATTAAAATGTTCTGGACCTCTTACAAATCAATAAATACTAATCTGAAATCACAAATATAGCTACATTAAAAGTCCATTAGCTGAGGAAAAATTTTTAATGACATACTAATGCAATAAGCAATAGTGGATTGGAAAAATGATAAGAAAAAATAGTCAACCATTTAAAATAATCAAATATTAAGTATGTAATTAATATTAACGATAAACAGCCATCTTAAGTGGAGAACGCAGAGCAGCTATGAGTGTCCATCAGATTTTTATATCTGAAAAACAAAATTGAACTTGAAACAATTTTGAACTTATTTTAAACGTAATATAAGAAACACTGTTGTTTGAAGTCTGTAAATAATAAAAAAAACTAACTTTATATTTACTTTATTAATTAGAGGAATCAAATTCAGATTTATTTTCTATTAATCGACTTAACACGACTATCAATCGTACCGTAAAGTATTTTTATAAGTGATATTACGACTGTACTTGGTACTAGAGATTGTTGTAACGGCATTACTGAAATCGGGATCCCGATAATTCGGTTTTTTTCAATACCAAAATGCAAAATACTAGCATTTCGGTATTTTAAATTATGCCTTGCGTTCAGTTAGTCGTTGTTCCTTGCAAAAGTATCACCTATTATCGAATACGCGATCATTGCAATCGCATATAGCCGCAATTATTACATATTTTTCATATTTGTCTATTTATTAATTCCATATGAAATAATTTTTCCTGATTTAATCGTTCTATATCAATCCTTATCATGTTTAAATCAGACACTAAAATGCAACTTGAACTTTTCTTTTAATTTGAAGGGACTTTGTATATTATAAATGTTTGTTCAGATGAAGAGCTATTTGTAAATGTGGCATTTTATTAATGTGGGTATTTTATAATTATTCCATTCTCGTACTCGGTTTTAATCTATCTCAGTGATACGACGCAGAATGCAAAGTCTTGCACCCCTCAAACCCTGGAAACACTACCGCCCCTTTATCTTGGCAGTATAGGGGGTTAGTATACTCAAGGGGGCACGTCATAAAGGGGTGCCGTGATAAAATGGACACTTTTTTATAGAAGTCAACACGGAATGGTAAAACAAGGGTGAAAACATGAACGTAATTGCTTTGTTATCGTAAAATAAATCAATGAAGTACTTTCCGGTTATTTGAATTAAGAATTTTGTAAATATAAATGTTAATGATTTAGAGTACGTGATGTATTAAAAAACTTTTTTGAATTTTTTTTTTTTTTTTAATAAAACAATTCATTTGTACTACTGATAATCAACAACTTATAATGCTCGTGATGAGCGAAACCGGTCCTGATGATTATAAATATGTGGAAGTATTACAAATGAATTGTGTTTTATTTTTTAAAATATAATCTCTTTTCACCAAGAATTGACAGTTAACACCTTAAAAGTGAAAAATTAAATCTTAAACATTTTCAGGCCACTAAAATTTATCGATTTCAATTAACATGCTATTCATTCAAAAGTTAACAATCGCCATAAGTTACTGGATGATATAAATCTTGATCTCAATGACAAGTGAAAAAGGTTGTTGTATTTATTCGACTATTGAATGTTGATTTCAATGAAATGGTTTTGTTTGATTTTTCATGCTGCATAACCAATAACTCTTCTTGAATATCATTTTACTAGATTTTTAGTAGCACTGCATCGTTCATATTCCAAATGCACTACGTTATATATATACACAACATGGTCACAGAAGGCAACCTAGATACATACATCGATAAGAGAAATACCATCGTGAAGTCACCTCGCGTTTCCCGGCAGGTCGAGCCGGATCCAAGCTCGGCCCGCGGTCCATTGTCTAGCGCAGGCAGAGTATCGTACAGTGACCATACAATGCCAAGCAGGAATAATGCTTCGAGAGCGATAAGCCGTTGTGGTTTGCGGCAATGATAATGAATCACGGATCAAAAGCCACCGGACACACTTCAAGTGTAGGGGGTAGCGTGCAGCCCTTAATCAACGCCATCGACCACCAGACATGCCGCCTTGTTAGGCGACCGAAATGACCAACCGATCATGCTATGATAGTAGACGGTTATAACGCCATTATCACAAGCTCAGTTGGGAGCGGAAACCAATAAATATCGACAATTAGATGTATGATAAAGACATTCTTTCCATATTCTATTATCAATATTTTTACTTTCAATCTGTATTACCCCTTTCGGTTTACATAAATAATTTTCAGCTGTAAATATACTATTTTGATATTGATAATTGATACCCATGTAAACTGCCACCAGTTGAAATAGATAGAGATATTCATAATTAACATTATAATGCAAAGAAAAATAATGGAATCGTGCTTGTGTGACCTGATTTAAAATACCATTTAAAATATATTATTGGTGTTATGTTAGAATTTAAATACATACTATGCTAATTTTAATGAGTTAGCTGTAAATGCAATATATGCGGTGGAATTGCATTATATCTTAAAATAGAATACACAATTTGTTTTCTACTACTTGAATAATTTTTGTAATAATCAGGACCTTTTTCGGTCATCGCAAGCATTATCATGTGATGTGTTTTATTTATTTATTACTGTGTTAGCTTAAATTCCTTTAATTTAAGTAATTGTAAGACACTTTTTTTATAATTTAACTAAACAGTTTTCCCTACTAAATTTTTCGTTCATTTATTTATTTATTTATTGTAAATTTAAAAAATTGAACACACATATACTATATTTATAAACACTGACCAGCAGATTGCGATACCGTAGGGTCGAGCCGTGGTCTTAATTTGATCAGTCCATCGTATTGGGGTAATACTCTTTTCATTCACGTTGCCAATAATTTTTAGCAGTTATCATCGTCCAAGTCACTGACATGTTGCAAAGATTCTGTCTTTTATCTTTATTTCTTCAGGAATAGATGTATTGGTCCGTTTGTCAGACCACGGAATTCTGATGATATTCTGTCAATCCTTATTTGTACGTAATTTATAAATAAATCTGTATGACTGCAATTTAGTATATTTTTTCGTTGTGAAACCACTTTAGATAATATAATAAACATAATTGCCAACAATAGGCAAAGTCATGGCGGTTAAACTCACCTCTGTAGTAAAATATGAACTGTTTCTGATTTAATTATGTATTACCTAATAATAATTTCACGTTATCTTCCTTCCCACCGCAGATATATAAGTTAATAAAGAGAGTGGGCGTCCCGACTAAATAACCAGCGCTTCTTATACAATACTCCAGAGGCACATAATATTAATTAAAATTTTCAATCTTTATGGAGAAACTTTTTAAATTTATTTTGTCTAAATTAAACATGTCAGTGATAAATTATTTACGCATGCTTACAAGTGATAATTTTTATTGTTTTACTATGGGAACAATGTTTTTCTCACTAACTGTGTATTCACTCATACAACTATAAAAAAAACTTTCGCTTTACACCTGCTGTAATAACATACAGTCACAATGACATACTAGAATCAATTAGAAAATATTTACTTGTCGAGTGAGGCATCAGCAACTAAGATTTTGAATTTCTCGTAAGAAATCTTATATATGCTAAGTACGTTTTTATTTTCTGTTTTTGAGAGGCTGATTAAAAAAATCCGTTAAAAATTAGTGATTACTGTAATATATTTGTTATAAAAGTTAACAGTTGGTTAACCTAACAAAAATTCGGTTTCAAACATATATTTAAGCTATATAACATATTAAAGCTGTTCAAAAATTAGTACCTATACGTTAAAACGAAAAAATATATTTTTTATCACTTATAATAACGTGAATCTTAAAATAGAAAAATGGTTGAAGCAGCTATGATTTCTGAAACATATTTCTAGCCTTAAGGTAGGTCGGTTGGTTTATTGTGTCTGTAAAACCTCGATGTTTTATTTGTATGGAGTTTGACCTTTTGGTAAATATTAGAAAAACATGAAAATTTAAAAACAATATAAAAGTTTGTGAAGTAGCGCAAAAAATGATTATTAATGATTCAAATGGATTAGGATTGTAATTATTTATAACATTTACTTACAGTCAATAAGGTGTTTTTTTAACAAATTACGCTGCAAATTTACGACATTCATGATGATTCATCCCAGAATCATGATCTGGTCAAGTCAATTGCTCAACTTCATTAGTCAGGAACGATAACGATAGAAGAATATAATCTTAAAAGTAGAGTGGTTGCTAGTAGATTGCACTTCAACCATTATTCATAGTAGGGAAGGATAACAGCAATATTACATAAATCTATTTATTTTGTCGATTGAACAAATATGTAATATTTATATACTTTATATTATTATAATAAATTTATAAGCACTGAAAATGTATCAATTGTTACAAACATGCCTTTGAGCTGTTTATAAATAAAATCTAATATTATATACATTGTTGGGTCCGTGGTGCATTGGTCAACGTTGGCTTTGGTGACAGATATCTCGGGTTCAAATCCTGGTACGGGCAGTTTCAAAAATTGATTTTTAAATCAATTTATGTACGTTGGCATGGATGTTTGTGGTGTCAAGAATTCCCTTGCACCCATCCAATCCAAAAAACGAGGCTATTAGCTAATCGCTAGTCCTGTCTTAGCCCTATCCTTCTATTGTTGCTCTCATCGAGAAAGATAGATTGAGCAACTGAATAACAAGCAGTTCTCGTAGGAAAAAAAACTTATGTTGAGATCCACATTGGAAGCAGACATGGTAAAAAAATAAATATATTCCCTTAAAATCTAAATGTATTAAACATAATTGTATTTGTAATAAGAATTTATTTTGAAATGGGCTTTGTTTAAAAATGTTATTTGTTATAATGAAAAACCTAATGTTTATATTTTTTTAATGATTCATAATTCTGATCTAAAAATGTGTAATTGGTTTATTCAGTGAAAGTGCGTCAATTTTGAAAGATCCATTAATAATGGGTTATACAACGAAGCACAAATCGATGACAAATATTCCACGAAAAAAACAAGAAGCTCGCCAAAATGCTCGCGACAAATGCAATTAAATGGAAAAAGCCATCAAGTTGATGTTCAAGCCTCGTTTGAAAAATAAATATAAAAAAGCGGCGGGTTGTGTACATTCCGCGGTACATTGTGCCGGCGAACGAGCGTATAAGATGCTCTTATAGTGCAGAAAAGCCATTACCGGATTGTGCTGGGCTGGGAAGTCCCCGAGCAGTTGTATCAACCTGTACTGGGAAAATGTAGCAAGGGGAGATCACTGTTCGAGGAAAAAGTTTCGCGGCCAAAGGTCCAAGGCTTGATGTCTGCGAGAAGCCCTAAAGATTAGACCCGCGCTAGAAAGAACTTTGTTTTATAAAGTGGTACTTTATTGTATGTGTATATCTATTGTGGATATAACTCTCCGGGGATTGACCGTACAACACTGATGTATGAGAACATTCAGCTTTTTGAAAAAATTTTTTGGTACATATTACTTATCATATATAAATAAATGTTTTAATATACATTGTGACTGTGTTTTAATCATCAATATATAATAATTCAACTGTTAAATTTTCGTTATCTACAATCCATTCGGGTAAATTTGCCCATTGGTCTAAGATTGGCCCACTATATGGAAAAAGGTACTGTCATAATACCATGATAATACTAACGCCATATGAATATTTTTTAGTTAAGCTAAAGTATTGAGTAGCCCCTGGTGGTAAAAATATAAATTAATTTGCAACATTATTTGTTTTATTGTTGAATTTGTAAAGCTGACAGCTTGGAATAATAAAACACAATTTAAAAACTTTTCTTGAAATAAATTGGATTACCCATATTTTCAATTTGTATTACTCTGTAAACCAAATGCTGTAAATTTTTTCCCATCTCAACTATTTACAGAATATATGAATGCATAAAGGAAAGTTGCCATGACTTTAAATTTATTTAATTTATAGTAATTACAGTGATTATTTGTATCGTGACTCAAAGTTACCAGATTTGGTTGAAACTTTTGCCCATCTTGTTTTATCTATATTTATATATCAATTATAACAATAAATCTATTCATGTTAATTAAATTTCATTTCAAGACATTACAATAGCACACATAAATGCAATGGCGAATCATAAAAATACAAAAACCTTCAGAACTGGGCCAAAGTTACCCAGATTGACTGTAATTGAATTTTTTCTTCAGTAGATCAAACAATTTTTCAGTAATACATCAAAATGATCACCATATACTGATAAATAAATATGTATGTGGTCAGTTGTTGAATGAAATGATCAGTTATTTCTATAAAAAAATATATATTATTTAAAAAGAAACGTTGTCTAAGGAAATCCAAAAGGGACAAGTTTAAGCATTTTTTATCATTTAACATACTTTATCAAGATAATTATTTAGTGGCCTCCTTTATAAATAGACACTGGACAGAATTTGTATAAAGATACAGATAATGATTAATTTCCATTAAAAAATATCTAGGTGACAAAAACTGTTGCAAGCATACGGTATGGGAAGAAAATATTTAAAGTCATAATACTATCAAATTTGGATTATTGAGATTTTGTACACTTCCAAATACATGGAAGTGTACAAAATCTCAATAATCCAAATTTGATATTGAAATTCCATCAAGCACCCTCAGTCGATGTCTTAATTCATAATACTATGCTAACTTTTCGAAAAAGTTTCTGTAATCCACTTACACATTAGCTTTATAACAGAGTTGCAGTCAATTGATACTTATAATCTTATCAATATTGTTCAATTACCTTATTTTATAGAGCACTACCGTTTGTCACAAAAAAATCCAAGAACCAATATAAAAAATCAAACTAGGAAAAACATTACATGATGGACTCAGGGAAGCGCTACATTATAATCCTTGGAAAAGCTTTCAGAGAATACGAGTTTATCGTCAAATTCTAATGGACTCATATTCTCAACACACATAAAACACAAAAAGACAAATGCAATCAATTAAAAACATTTTACTATATATGTTTAAGTAAAAAAACTCTTTGGAGCACCTCAGTTTTCTGGCTACTTATGTGTATTTTTAGTGCTACATACTAAGTCGTTATCTAAGTACTATCTTACTACATATCTTTAGGTTCTGATTGGGTGGAAAAAGTAAGAAAAACACCTACCAAATACTAATTGTGGGTGTTCAGTCAACAAAAATGTGTTGTCATCACTCAATTTTTAATCACAAATTTATTTTGCGTAATATAATTTGAAACTAAAAACTCGCAGATTAACTTGAATACTAGCATGTAGACACTGTAGGCCTTCTGTCAAAAACTTGGGTGCGGAATCTATTATTGTTGATAGTTTATTCAAAACAATAGAATTCCATTAAAGTGATTCATATATTATAAGATAATATGCAGGTAAAATGTGAAAATTTGCTTTTAATTCAACAATCGATATATTTATATATCCACTACACAGGTTCGTTCCTTCTGACTTTACCGATGAGAATAATCGACTTGGTCACCTTTGGATAGATGTGTATACCTGTAGCTTACAAAAACCATAATATGCTATATTATAGTAACTAAGGAGTTGTGACTTGTATAGACACTTTGGGATACAATTCGGAATTCATATCAAGTAAAAACTAAAGCAAACTGAACTAAAACGATTGTTGAAACTTGTAAACATAATATGTATTATATATTTCCGAGACAAAGATAAGCTAGATAATTTCTAGTAAATAATAAATTTGACTAATAATATTTTCATGATAGATCAGTTTGCTTAATCCTTATCTCAAATTTTAAAAAATGTTCTTATATGTAAATATATACATGCAGACAAACATCTTGTCAACGGTGTTTTAATAGAGAGAAATAATGATGCTTTTTAAGAGCAACGGTTGATATGACGTTCATTTACTGCAGGGATTTCGTTATTTTAAGCAAAAGGCTGAAATACGGTCTAATGCTACGCCGAGTAAAGTATATTTTTTTATGAATAAATTACAAAAAAGCAGCATTCGATCCAATATATCGGTTGAAATTTTAAATTTCGTTTATCTTAGCAGTCTAAATTACTTTAATGCACGCTTCAGTTCAATCAGTTCGGTGAATTTCAAATTTACTTAAACAATCATGTGACTTTTTCTTTCAAACCCTTCAGTGGCACACAAATAAATGTCAATAATTAAATCCACCAACTAATAATAAATATTCTGACAGTCACAATTTGATTTGTGTTATATATAATTATAATTTAAGACATCGACTGAGGGTGCTTGATGGAATTTCAATATCAAATTTGGATTATTGAGATTTTGTACACTTCCATGTTTTTTTTAAAAACATGCAACCATAATTGTTATATTTTTTTTATAAAAAGTGTCCATAATACAGCTAATGGTTTCGAATTCAAATAAGGTAGAAAAATTTGTATAACTGAATACTTTGTTATAATGGAGTTCTTCGAAAAAAATGCCTACTCATTTAAATGTTACAAAATTATTTTATTAGCTGGCCTTACTTTTTTCAACAAGGTTGATAACGCTAATGAATTGAGCGGTGTTTTGTCCTTAAAATATCTTTTTGAATGCTATCTACGTTTTAATACTATATAAATTATGTATAGTATTGTATTAAATTACTATATTAGAGTAATGCTGTATTCCAAATCTTAAGTTTCTTGAAAAATAAATACAAAAAGAGCTACCACCTACATTATTTTTAAACAAACGATCAGGTGTATAAAGTACGCATCTGAATACTTGTATCTGTGTATATTTTTTAAATGTTGCACCACTTTCTGGAAATTTATAATTAATTTTTATGATACTAAATAAAATTTATTTGGAGTCTTTTGAGGTCCAGCGATGAAATTCATAATGTATGAAAAGTGAAAAGTGCAAAGCATAAATTATAATACTCTCGAAATCCAAGTATCAGCGCACGCTCCGGTGCGCCATACACATCCAAAACCATCTCGACCTCCCCCATTGTGCGATGTTCAACTCCAAGTCTCAACGACCCTCCTGCCAACTCTTCACTCCACGTCTGGGGTAGAAAAATAAAAATAACACATACACACGCAACCTCTATTCCGTATCATCATTGCTACATTGGGATTTCGTCGTCCGCTTCCCACGACATGGATAAAAAGTTCGCTTTTGGCGAAATTTTCATCAGCTTCGATATTATATGTGTTTAGTACAGAAATAACATACCGAGAATCATTTTCTCTGAATCTATTCAGTTTTTTTCGAATACTTTTATTATGTGTTAATGTAATTGTCAATATCATTCGAATCATGTGAATGAATAACAATGATGTATTTTTCATTTTTTAATATAATTTACTCTGAATAAATGTTTTAATTTTATATTGTATACTTATGCATAAATATTCATTTTCAATAATCACCATGTGACCCTCTCCACCTTATCAATTCACAATGCTTAGTCGTAGAGAAAACGCTCTTCTGGTCATAATAAAACGTTGGGAAACAAATAAAATGCTTTCCATTAAGGATAAAAGTTTAATACAATCTTTAAAGAAATTCAGTTTCTTTAATGTTTATTTTTTTCTATTTTTTTAGTATGATAATGAAAATATGAGTAATCTTAAATCATTATCTATAAGTTAATTATATGAATCCATAAGCTTCTTTATGCCTAATATTATGATAAAGAAACTGTTATTTAAAGAGATGATCAGTTAGAAGAGATATTAATAAAAAACAAATAAAGAAAAATAAAAGTCTAAAAAAATATAACACAACCCTCAGAATGAATGAGATGTCTGCTCAAAGTTTCTATAAAAACTTACAGCACACTTAATAAGAAAGAAGACAATATTGCGATGAACTAAATTGTATTTTGCAACAGTATTACTTCGTATGATGAGAAATCGTAGAGATTTTTACGAATAGGCTTTTCGTATTGATTAAACTCAAAAATGTAATACAGCATTCTTATTCATAAAATTGTTTTATTACTAATATCTTGGTTAAACTTCGTAATAGTTGAATAATCACGAAATTAACGTTCAGTTTGTAAGAATTTTCCAAGTAAAAAATTGGTACAAAACTAGCCAAAGGTTGGATAAATCTGGTTTCAGTTTATTTTAGTGAATAAAAGTTTGCATTGGGGAGACCAGCAACCGTCATGAAAAGACATCAAGGATATGTAGAGCTGTGCTTAGAAGAATGTGCAAACGTGTCAAATTCGCTATCTTAAAAGTTTATTTTAAATTATTATTTCTGACTGTAAGCTTTCATCTTATATTTACCCTATTTTATGTTTGGTGCTTGGTAATTTTTCTCTCCAAATATTAGGTGTAATTTAGTGTGATTCTTGTCACGCTTAAACATATTAATTAATTTATATGTGTATAATAATTAAGATGTACTGGTAAGAAATTTTAACAAGTGTATGTAGATAAATCAAAATCCGTTTAAATATTGATATATTTATTAGCTAGACTTTATGCGTGAAAGCGAAATAAAAACTAAGTACGTGCCCAACCGCGCAAATAAGCAAGAAAACTGTTCTAGTTTCGACAGAGTAGTAGAGCTAATTGCAGTGATGAACGTCATTGGCTTCGGTTACGGATGTCTCCGGTTCAAATCTCGGAATGGACAATTTCATAAATTGATTTTTCAATCGATTTATAGATTTCTGTTCATAGGTATGGATATTGATGATGTGTAAAATTAGCTCCTACCCATCCGATTCTAAAAACGAGGCATAGCGAGAGCAATTTTATAACCATTAGTTCTGTCCTAGCTGTATCCTTACGTCCCTACTCTCTTCATAAAAGAGAGCTTGTAGAATAAAACTTCTGTTGAGATACCTCCTTATGCTGACGTGGTAAAAAAAGAGGACAGCTAGATAAAAACTGTTTAAATATAATTTTTACGATTGTGTAAATCCCAAACAAAGATATACCTTCTTCACCGCATAGTTCTTATATAACCTAATAAAATGCTTTTTTACCCAATTTATAAATATTATCTTCTTCCTGGATTGAACCCAGGTGTCTGCGTAAGTGTATTTATATTTATAATATTACATATGCGTATATTATATTTACATTTTATCATGATTCTTAAACACTTGTTTCAATAATTTTGAATCATTGTAAGGAAACAAACGCCGTTTAAATATTTTTTTATTCTACAAGTGTTATCTTTCTTTTAATACACAACAACAATATAACAGATCTTGGAAGATAAAGATAAAAAGTGCCTTAAGGCACCTTGAAAAATAGTTGCTAAGTCTTCTTTAGTAAGCACTATGCATCAAGGATGGGTCACTGCCGACGGAGCGTGGACAAACGACATATTCATTAGTCGGCATCAAGCTCTGACGGCCGACAGTTGATCATTTTGACGGCGGTCGACGGCCGACAACTATACTGGCGCCATCTACTTTGCAAAATGATTCATTCACAATTCTAAGATATTCAGAATCCAATATTATTTATAAAAATATAATATATTTTTTTTCTACCAATTCCATAATTTTATGCAATGATCTGGACCGGCTTCTTCCGCCTCGAGCATTTTCAACTGAACGTGAGAGATTTTTTCACTTAAAAATGGTCGCGATGCCCGTGAAACCGGTCGTGATCATTTCACAAAATGATGGAATTAGTGCAAAAAGAGTGTTTTATTTGTATTAATATAAAACCTGTTCACTTAAAAGTGACATTTAATTCTTTAAAAGTTATAAAATATTTAAATTATTTAAAATTTCTAACTACGTCTTTTTCAATAGAGATTGTATTATAGACTCTTTAAAACATATAATTTATGTATGAAAAGTGGTTTTAAGTGAAAAGTAAAACTTGTCTCTCCAGATAGAGTAAGGATGGCGTTTTAAAAGGATTAGTAGTTAAATTAGGTAATTTCTTACATTAGTTTTATTGATTAAATAGTGAAGTATCTCATAGATTCTTAAGATAAAAATACGTATATCCATTAGAAATTCAATCTCCAAATGTCTCTCGTCGTAGATTTCAGCCATTGATCACGCAACCAAATATTACGTAAGCCCATAAGCTTTTGCCACTCAACTAAAAGACTGGCTTTAGCTACACAATATGATGAATCATCACCATAAGCACACATTAAAAATCACATAAATCATATATCTCACCAAAAATAAAACTTACTTATATGTCCTCTATCTACGTTTAATTATTGGTGTGTGTCTTCTTTATAGTGTCATTTATTTTAATTTCGTATATATTATTTACGAATGTTATGACTTAAAAAATAAATTTTTCTACTCATAAAACGATGTCCATAAAGAGACATTACACGGCATTTTTTGTGGTTTCTATGTTCAATTATTTTGAAACTATAGTCACATAATAACTTTAAGGCAATCAATGAATTAAATATGTTTTGACATGGACCAAAAAAATTTACCAAAATAATTTATAATACCATTGATTAGGCAGTAGATTTATTATATGGGTGATATAATAAATTTTTTCATGTGTAATTCCTATTCAAGGTATAGTGAATTTAATTGAAAATCCATTTTTTTTTAAATTGTCTTTCAATATGATCATAAAAAAAGTTATAAAGTTGAATGCCATAACTAATATAAACAATATGTAACGAGTAATCAATATAGACGAAGCAAATGCCGCACAATATTTATAAAGGTTAACGCCCCTGCAAAGCAGTCAACAAATTCAAGTGATGATTGATGCAGAATCTGCGGGAACTAATCAATATAGACTATGCCGATTTTGCATACGTAATTATAAAGCTAAACGCCCGGGAAAAACAGTTATCAATTCAAATTATGACTGATGCAGAAAACAATGCAGCCCGACGACGGATAGACAGTATAAATGTACTGTAAAAAATTGTATAAATGTACAATTATAAAAAATGACCTTCATTCTGTCATCGTGCCCCGAACTGAAAACATCTCTTCGGATCCACATAATCATCATTTAAAACTATCATGCTATACCTAAAGTTAGATCTCTTTAATTATACGACATTTAAAATCCAATTCCTAAAACTATATGTTACAGTTTCCTTTTAGTTATATACATACTTTTATTATAACTAAATATACGATGCTATTAAAAGGTGTCAGAAAGCTTTTGAAGAACATTACTCTGAACTTGCAATACATTAACCAGATGTCACTAATTAATTACAGAAAATCTAAAATTAGATATTGTTTGAAAGTATAGTGTTTTATGGATTGACTACATTTTTCATAGTTACCGTAAAAACGTGTATTAGTAATTTTATTTAAAAATGTAAATAAATACTAACCTTATTAAATGTTTGAAATAGGTAAGTAGTTATGAATGTGCCCTAGATCAAAGTGCGCTCTCATCGCGCCATAACCGACCTTTTCATTACTTTAGGACACTTCCTTAACGGTTGCCTGAATTGCCTTTTTATAAAAAGTTACTATCTTGACACGTATAAATTTTAGCAAATTAAAGTTGCTCTTCGCAAATTAAAACTATTCACATACTCTGGCCATGCATATATCATTCTGAAAGACCAATTCTTTATGTGGCATTTTTCTGATGCGGGCTTAGTAAATATTATGAAATAAACATATTTTGTTAGGAGATAATCCAACATGGAAATGTGGCAATATTCATGATTCTGGTTAAATCGTTTGGGAATGATCAGAAATAGAAAACGAATGGACAAAATTGCTCATGACTATATTATCAGTAGAATGTATGGATCATGCCGACTTTCTTGAATCTCGGGAAAATAACAAGGTATTCAAGGAACTCATGGCGCCCTATGGAGAGCTAATAAATCTTAATTAATAAAAATGCTTTCGTAAGCTTTTTTTCTTTTTTCACACAACAGTGTATGCAATTAAGTCATAAAGAGTTTCTACTCGGATATTTCAGACAAAAAATTGAAACACGAATAACTGTGTTACGCTGGGGAATACATCCTGTAATAAGAGTGTGAAGCAGTAGCGTAAGAATATTAAAAAAATATTTATTCACCTGCAGCGCTTCTATGAAAATTTATTTGCACATATAATTTTGAAAATAAAACTGTAGTATCTACATTAGTATAATGTTGAATAAGTATTCATGTGACATGAAAATACCCTTTCATAATGTGGTAGCATATACACGAAATCTTTTCATTACGTTTTTTCCTTGTAAGAATAGTGATGACATAATCAGATTATTTTTATATTTTGTAAGCTCAGTTACCGAAACAGATAATAGTTTTAAAAAATAAAACACAATTCATTTGTACTACTTCCGCATAATAGTTTATTCAAATTTATCAAAACTAGAGTGGCTACTAACACAGATGGCTTGTTTTACAAGCAAACATTGTAAAGTGATAAATCGATCAAATGAATGTCAACTGCACCATCGCCGATTATCCTACTCATTGAAGAATTGCTTTGATGATTCTAAATATCACAACAGTATAGAATCTATTTCAATTCTCAAACATGTATTCTTGGCAAATTAAAATATGGTTTTTAAAAAGGTTGTGAATACATACAAAATATAAAACTCACTTACAGTGTATTAACTATCAATTCTTGGTAGAATGGCATTATTTTTATAAAAATAAACAAAACGGGGTAATCGATAAAAAATGTTTTTTATTTGTATAAATGAAATGTCTTTCCACCAAGAATAGAAAGTTAACAGCTTACAGAGTATTTTACTTGATCTTATGTTTCAGTTATTAATGAATGGAAATGTTAGTATAATACATAATATACACCGCATTTCATTTAATCATTGTGAACTTTTCAACATACGAAATGATCTTTACGAGATTGGTGACACTGGTATGTGTGATTAAATATGACTTAAAATAATATATTTACCTTACATTAATATGAATATAAAATATTGCGAAATCATAGAATAGTTTTTGGTCTTTTGAGGCCATACATTAAATATTTTGAATCCGTAGCTATGATTTATTCTCAGTATGGTAAAAATCAACACTGTTATCAATTCTTTATTTATAAAACTAATACTCTTTTTATTTCTTTCCATAGCCTAGGCGACAAATTCTTCATTGTGGTAGCTCAGCAAAAAGATGGCTGCCAGGCCGGCAATTTTCCGACAGCTTTGAAACGGTTGGTGATGGGCAAATTGATGCTACGTGTCTTCCCTTAAGTAAACCAATTATTCGGCTGGGTCTGCGTACTCTTGAATGGCGCATTAATCGGAGTTATATGTAAGCACACTTTTTGCCATCGGCATTGTGTGATGTTCAAATTCCACTGATTTTCACGTTGGTGCTATCTGCACCTTCCGCTATCGATTTTATTGTGTATCCATCCATACACAAAAAAATGCGAAAGACAATATAAAACGACGGAAAATGATCCACAATAGACTATTATACTCGATACACAATTATTTCACCGTAACAATAAACACATGCACGATTTTATGATGCCAATTAAACTTTTAAAAGACATTTTAATAGAATGTTAAAAGCTGTGTGTATTAACATTTTTTATTTGATTATTTCGATTTATCATATTGTTAAAAAATGCGTGTTCGATCTTAGTATTTTATATGTTTCTCTTATCAAATCGATGATTCAATTTAAAAAAGTTTAAAAAAGCACTAAAGCACGGTGTATTTTTAATAGTGCATACACCGTTTGCCTTTGGATGTGTTTTTACTTATGAAGGCATTATGAAAACACTAAGTGTATTATAGGTTAAAAAGACAACCAAATTATATACACACTATGTAAGTTAAGGTTGGCTTTATTCGTGTGGTAATTATTATCGAATTAATGAGAGGTCCTCATGCCAGCTGAAATTTCATAAAATATTTTGAAAGACAATGCAGATTCGATATTTTTTTTAGTTTTACATTGAAAGCGGGAACCTTAAAAAAATCTTATAATAGGTAGAATGTAATCAAAAATAATCATTAAAATTAATTACTATTTTGTGCAATTAAAAAAAGTTAACGTAATTCAAATGTACAGTAACAAATTCAAATTAATATCTGTGTTATTCGAGTGCTTGTGTTACTATGTGTGACATGTGTGTTGGCTTTTATGTGAAAATAATATGGAATAAAAAAGTAGTACGACAATAAAGTAATAGCTTGAATGGAAAGAATATTTAAGTGCATAAGAGGGGATTTCAACAGAACTATCAACAGAAAGTCATTAAAACTTTAGAAACCACTCAGCTTAACATCGGCAGGATAAATGCTATCAATATCCAATGTAGCAGATCAATGAGCATTTTCTCTTGGAATCATTAAAAAAAATTACAGCCCCCATACAAAGGCATTATTTGTATGCCTCTAGAGGAGTATTACATATTTTTTTCAGTCGTATACTTTTTTACTCGTTTCCATTAATTTATAAAATAAATATTCAATGTTAAACATATACTGGTAAATATATTAATGAAAGAACGTATGGGTCATCAATGATCAATTGCAAGTTTGAAAGCCAACATTTTTTTATTCGAGTACCTACGCACATTTCAAAATTGCGCGTCAATAGATTTGTTTTTACAAATGCGTCAGTCACTCACACGGGAGCCACTTAATCAATACACTTTTAAGGCGATTAAGTAGGTTTTTTTGTCTTTTCCGTCGTGTGTGGTGTCGAGGTAGACGACGGACTCTAAATTAATCACAATGAAAGGTAATATATACATATCCCAGAAAAATGATTACTATTTATTACTCTTATTAATGTTTTGTGAAATGACGTATATAATATAATTTCTTGTTGCTTTATTTATTTTTTTAATATATTCAGTATAATTGTACTTTAAATATCACTTAGAATAAGTGAGACAAAGCGAACTTCTTGGAACATTTAAATTTTTTTTATTGAATTGTTATATTCAATAAATTGCAAATTCCGTCAAGATCACTTTCTTAAAAATACTTTTTTTATACGATTTTGTCTCAGACATCAAATCTCGATAATCTTCAATAAACCCTGATCTAGTCACGGCGTAAAGCAAATAAAAGCATTTCTGAAAAACAGCTGTCAACTCTTTGCTAGACAGGCTTAAAAACTTTACTATTTTCATTTAAATAAAAATGCAGTAGTATAAACAAATACTTTGAGAGTACAATAATTAAATGAAAAAAAAATATTTCGACGTTTCATATTTTTTAGGCGACGGAAAACGATTAACGATCTTCGCGAAATGACAGAAAAACCTACTTAATTGCCTTAAGCCCACCAAAGACGATTCACTTTTTTCAATTCTAAATTTGTTTCAAATGGTTTTTCTTTTTAATAATTTTGAATGGTTGTCTGGCTGTATAAAAAAATATTGAATAGTTTATTAGGATACAGTTTGAAAGATGTATTACTACTCTCAAGTACTAAAACATATTGATCGTAATTAATACGATTTTTTCTGCTTGGACGTGAGTTTCCTTATACAAATACGGTTTTATAAAAGTAGTTGTTTCGTTTTGTGTAGAAACAGATATTGTTGAAGTCGCTCGCTAGATTTCTTTACCAATTGAAACCATTATTGTTAGTTTTTCTATTTTTGATATATTAAATTACAGGATTCTTATTTCAAACCCGAAAAAAAGCAACGAAGATAAAATTCTCAATTTATTTTAATAACAATGAAGAATCTTCCATATAACAATCAATGTGTGTTTGTTCGTATCTTATGAACTGATATTCCGCTCATCCGATTCCGATGAAACTTTGGTGAGTTGTTGTGCGCACACCCGTGAGGGTTACTGAAAAACAATTAAAATAAAAAAAAATCTGAAAATTTTTAAAAAAAATAATCAAATACGTACAAACAGCGACATCTCGGAAAATCGTTTGATTTATTCGTGTACGCACCAGACGGGAAACAAAACATATTTCATATTCAATAAACACAAACCCTTTTTGTATTTGAGTGGCATTGCAACGCATGTCGGGTATTGAATTGCATACCAAATATACATCGCCAAGAGCAGTCATTAATATATATGAAAGCCTTCATATATTCATTTAACAGTAATCGGTACGACTGTACAATTAAAGTTGCTAAATCATTATAATCCTTTATCTTTTTTAATTGTAATCCTTTTCGTAATACTATTTTAACGTTATAATAATCTTAATCATTTGATAAACATAGCGTACATACATAAAACTAGTTATGATCATAAAAATTTGTAGCGTAATTGAATCAACATCAATTTTATTGTTCGTTATTAACAGAAGGAGGAAAACATTTCTGAATAAATTAAGCTACTGAATGTATGACAAAGTCTGATTTTAAACACGATAAACCTTTCAAGCCGAGATTTAGCTGATTCATTTTCCACTTGTATGAATGATGGCGGGACTCTTTAATGTATTAATTTATTGATGGAAATTTTGACGCTCAGCCCAAAATGATAATTTAATACCTTTGAAGCGAAAGTCCGCAAATTTTATTTGCGGCACAGTCGGCGACCAGGGGACTCAATTAAAATCGAAATTGACCCAGGGATACCGTCAACGCAACAATCTACTTTGTAATTTACAACCAATCCGACAATTTAGTTGGTTGCATCACAATATTAAATAGATTGAATGGTTAGTCTAAAAATGACAGCATTGTTTTAAAATTATTATTGCAAAATGACAGGAAAAATTTATTTACAGGCAATTTAATATTAAATATGATCCTTTGTTATTTCAAAATGATCACTCATGAATATAATTGATTCTATTACGAAATAGAATTAAATAAACCCATCTCCATTCAGTTATTCCATCAACGACACAACTGTTTTATTTTATGTGAACACAGAAAGATTTAACAAGGGGAAAATTGAATGTTTTGATACATGCAAAAAAATACTATAAAAATACAAATAAAATGAAATTTTTTTGGCGAAATAGTTTTCAGTTCAGGAATAATTAAGAGTAACTTAAAATTATGATTACAAATAAATGCTTTTAAAATGTTTTTGTAGTGAATAGATCAATACCTGATTATTCAATTTAAATATAATCATGTGAGTATTGAAATCGTAAATCAAACAATTATTCAATTTAAGTATCTCTTCATTCCACCTCAAGAAATATCAATGGAACTTAAAAAATCTCGAAGTCTTTCAATTCAATTAAACACATCTATAAACCATTAATGGAAAAAACCAAGCAAATTTGATTTTGAAATATCCACAAAGCGGATAAAGTTTTGTTGAAAAAAATATCGCAATTTCGTCCAATCTCTGACGCTTAAAAGTGCAGCAAATAATTTTCCTTTTTAACTAACCAAATAAATTTTGGTGGATACAATGACACAGAATAATGGAAAAAATCTACTAATAAAGCTATCTAGCTCATCTATTGTTAACGCTATTTTCCCTAAAGGATTATTTATCTCGTTTAACGGACATGTGTGGTGAGTGGAGCTAGCGTTGCACTTTTTTGTAGATTTTTTTTGTTTTTTGGCTGTTGTCAGCTTTGTCCATAATTCTCCACATGCGAAACAAAAAGTGAAGTTGTATTGGCGTGTGTGTTTTTAACACATCAAATATCAGAAGGATTAAGAGTAAGCTGTAATCAATTTCCATTGTAACTGAAAAAATCATTCATGAAAAATAATAAATGTATGTTTTCACTTGATTATGTAATAGTTTTGCTTTTTCATGTAAATATATTTAAAAAAATAATCAACCACATTTATTTAAACTGAATCCTATTTGAATGAAAAAATATACGATCCAGACGACTCTCATTTTTATTATTTCGTCAGGTTGTTAAATCAAGGCACTGTTACTGCTTATTTTGTTACTATCTATTTAGTACTGCATTTATGAATGGTGTCGATTTTCAATATTTAGATTATTTTTTAATGAGGATTCATAACTTTCCTTTATTTATAGATTTGTTTCTTTGGTAGAGACCAAATTATTCATAAGCATTGTATTTTTAATAGACATATTTTAATATAATATAAAAGAGTGACACTGCTGCAATACATATCGCTGAGTGGAATTGGTAATTCTGTAATTGGTAATTAACTGTTTTTTTGTTTTTACAAGTATAATATTTTCGACAAAAAATTACAAACAATGTATTTAATCTGTTTCAAAATTGTGATATAATAATGATAAAGCAAATTTCTTTCGATTCTCAGAATGACCGAAGTATGATATTTTCAATGTAATAAACTTATACGTATTTCTTTCTTACGTTGCATTGTTTACTGTTAGAGTACGCTTGGATTCATTATTGTAGATAAAATTTGAATCCGAGCTTGTTTGCTTTGATATTGCAACAGTCAGTGATGTAAAATAAGTATGGTATTAACGTAAACAAAAAGAAATATATATCTTCCTCTCTTGATATGAATTAACTGTTACAAGTTGTTTGAGTTACGGTAAACGTTTTTCATTTCCGTTATTATTGTGTTAATATAGCACATTAACAGCATGTTGAAGCGACATCGCATGCTATCGTTCTTTTTACACACTGTTTAATTTAAAGCACACAAGGTGATAAATTAAACAATGCACACAGACACCGGTTGGCATTTGCGTGAATCACTGATAATATTATGAACTGCCATAAATGTGTGTTAAATACTTGTCAGCGTATCACTGCCATGTCTAATTATTATTCATGTGTTTATGACATTGTTTAAATATTGTATTTAATAACAAAACGACGTATTACATCAATTATATTTTTCTGTCTCTGAATACGGAGTGTATTATATAATCGATGGCCACTATGATACGCTAATAATTGTTTTTTTTTTTGTAAACAAAACACATTTTTGTTTACAAACTATTAAAGGAATAATCTGATATTCGGTCTTGGATGAAAAACTATGCCTTAATACATTTTGGTAACTTTCAGAATGGGTGTCGGCTGTATAGGAACAAGTCCCGGAATAAATGAAATGCTACATCTCTAACGCTTTTTTATATACCTGTACCTCTATGGTAAGACCGGTACCGTAGCGACCAGATGGGTATGTGCTTAAATCGCGGCAAGGTCAATATCAAATTGAGATTTTTTAATTTTTAATTGTAGATCTTGAACGTGGTTGTTTTTAATTGCATTTCTTCTCGAGTTAATCTTGACTGACTTGAAAAATTCTCATTGAGTTCATCTCGTGTGATTTAAAAATTTCAAATATATTCGGCGCATTACCACTTTTTTTCTATGAAATCATTTTCAATAAATCTGCTAAAAATTGTATTCAAGATATACGTGCAGCAAGCAAAGTTGTATAATTTAAGACGTCGACTGAGGGTGCTTGATGGAATTTCAATATCAAATTTGAATTGTTGAGATTTTGTACATTTCCATGTATTTTGTCACTAACGACCCGGGTTTCGCCTTTCGACATATTCAGGCATTCGAGCACACGAATGAACTCGAATCGACAGACAGTAAACAGCGTCTAACGTTACGTATACGGTCTATCAATTCGAATTCATTCGTGTGCTCAAATGCCTGAAGATGCCGAAAGGCGAAACCCGGGTCGTTAGTGACAAAAGACATGGCAATGTACAAAATTTCAACAATTCAAATTTAAGTTGTATAGTGTTAATACAATAAATAGTTTTGTGTGCATACTTGTAGCGGAGTTGCACATCTCTAATTTATATTATAATACAATACATAAGGACCCAGCGTAATATTCCTATAAGCGTTTCATGTACATCAGATTTCAATTGTCTTGCATTTCTATGAAAATTAATTATGTCTTTCACCCATGCATGTACGTGTATCCACATAATAATTAATTATGTCTAGTATTTAAAATATCTAGCTTTGGGCATTGCTATCATTATAACTAATGAATTCATTTGTTTTTATTTCAACAACAAAGCACATGAATATCTCGATATTATAAGCAGTTAATTCGTCTATTAACTCACGCTTAAAATATTTCAGTCTAAACTGTAATAAATTACAGCATCTAACGTTTGATTAATTATAACGTAATAAAAATATATAACTAAAGTGTCTCATACATAGCGATTTATAAATGATAGATTTATTGTACATCACAATTTTATTTAATTTCTCCATAAATCAAGACAAGCATGTGTGTAAAAAATTATCTATAAATCATGTTATTATCTATACGTGTTAAGTTACGTCGCGTTATTTGGAAAGCGTAATTTATTTCGTGTCTTATTAATACGTGTTGATAATTTTTAGACACAAACTCGATTGCTTAACACAAAAACTCATCCTTTTGTCGTATTTCGCGCCTAAAGCTTTTTGTTTTGTTATCCTTGCAATATATCAGATCTGTTACCCATAATGAACGTTATGAATACATAATGAGCAATTTGTACGAGAAGGGGTGCCAACAGCAGACTGCCTTGTGTTTTGCAACTTGATTGCGTTGCTTCCCAGATTAAGCCATTGCTCTATGCACTGAATTTATATTATTACTTACACACAATTTTATACAATTTAGAACTGTATAGATAAATTTCAATTATTCTTCAAAATGGCTATAAATAACTTAAAATTTATGCATGAATAATTCAAAAGATAAACTATTGTACTTTCCGAAAAAGCTACACTAGTAAAGTCTAGAATTAAACTTATTCACGAAAGTTGTTTATTTTTAATTACAGTGTTGTAAAAAATTTAAAACAAGCCGTTCATCTTAACCAAAATAATCTCTTCTAAATACATTATAATAACTTTGTATACACCCTATCCCTCATTATTTACACTTCTATTTTTTTTGGCAGACCCGTTTTGTTATTTAATGGAAAAGACATTTTCATTGTATACTTTTCTTTAAATTCTTAATATTATTATCGTTATGCAAATTGTATATAATATATATAGTAGAATGTATACAATAAATTATAAAATATCATTTGTATTAGAATAATAAAGGTAATTACAATTACAAATATAAAATTAATTACTTTACAATTATAATAATGTGTAAATCTTATAATTCCATTCTTTTTATCATCAGTTATAAAGATTTTTTAATAGGAGAAAAACACTTAATTTCATAATGTGATGAGACTAGAATTTTGTCTGATCTGTATAATTGATTTACAATATTAATCTATTACGGTTGTTTTTTTTTTGATCAATGCTATTTTGACATTGATTTATTCAGGACTGAGAGCCTTATAAATTATATGAGAATATGGTCACTAAAAAGGAGATCAATATTACGATATATAACACTCAAAGCTATCCGATGTTCTGAGATATATTTTACTAAGACCGTATGTAATAAATCGATATAGCTGCTTAATGATCAGATATTAGGCGGAAATTGTAGATGCATCTGTAGCCTTTCAACAAGCTTTAAGTCTAATGAAATGTTATAGGACATTTGAAAAGACAAAATAGTATTATGGCTTGTCAAAAAAAAACTGAAAATATTAGACAATATCGGTAAAGATATACTCAATTTGCTTATAGTTACTGCTTTTCCACGAATCTACTAATATATATTATGCTATGTCAGTGGTAAGTTGGAAATATTGACAGTAGTGAAGACTGGTAGATATTTTCTATGTGCTCAGCGGTAAACTTGAGGAAGTTCATTTTAATATAAAATAAAAATTGATAACCAAGTTATTCTACTTGGATTATCACTTACGTAACGCGTTTCGTGCTACGAAACTCTGCTTTCTGAAGATGCTTCTTAAAGAGGCGAAATGAGTCACGTTAATGATAAACCAAGTGGAATAACTAAGTTATCAATTTTAATTTTATATTAAGACTGGTAGAAGCTAGGAACTAAAGCTTTCTCAAGGGTCATAAGGCGTACACTGAAGTGAAGTTTTGACGAAGATGTGGATAATAGATAAATACATTTTTTTTGCACATCAACTATAATCTTGTTTTTTTTTTTAATTATTGTGATATTTAAATCAAAAATATTCTTTTGTAGATAAAAATGAGTGAATATAAGTAAATAACGTTACCAGATGTAAATTTTTGGTTACGTTATGACGTTCATCTTCAGTTGGAGAGACTGTTCCCTGTTGTGAAAGCTCAAGGTGTGACGTATAAGCGAGGTGTTAACGCTGACTACAATGAAAGCAAAGACGTGAAGTACGTAAACTTACGTGAACTAACACGAGGGTGCCAGCCTACTGAATGTTTAGTGCGTAGCTTTGAATTAATTTACATTCCTGAAAGATATTCCTGCCACGTCTAAAATATTATTTCATAATGTTTACTCTTTTTCAAAAATATATATTCACGTTATAATATATCATCAATGCGTACCAGAATATTTTACAAGCTATTACGTTTATGAATCAAATTTTAATAAAAACTCTGTAAAAAAGATTCAAGCAATTTTGGTTGTGATATTCCTTTTTTTATTTAATAATTTATTGCCTCATTATTTCAATACTTATATAAAAATACAGTCAGTAGACTTAATGAGTATAAGAAAGATTTGCCTTACTTTTTATTCGTAATTTTTGATCCGATACGATCATTCAACAAGATGCTCCCAAGAGGTCTATCGTTACTGCAGAAGCGTTGAATAGTCAGTCAGAGTCGACCATGATGAGTCGAATAGAAACCGATTAGTCAACTTCTCGTCCTTTCCTGAAGTCATCTCTATTTACTTACCTTATTCCAAGGGATTGACAGTTCTAACTAGCTCTCTGTAAAAAACTGTAGTCATGTAAACATCCCACAATGACAAAGGCAAATACAGTGAAAACAAGTGGCTAAACTCTATCAAGGATTTTGAGATTTTTTGAGACAAAATTATACGCCGAAAACCTCTTATTATCTGACATCCGTTAGGAACTTATACATTGTGTTAGCTTCACGTAACTCAGTATCACAGTTTCATCCTTATATTCACCCTTTACGCACTGACATGGCCACCATTCAGCCATAATATGAGTATGCGATGAAATTTTTACCGACTTCATATTGTCTTTGATTCTTCAACCTAAATATATGTTGTGATGATTTCTAATAAAAAATGTACCACTGTATATTCGTCTTTTGATGTAGCTACGCTTTCGGGTCACCTCTCATGTTATGCTGATTTGTATTCAAGGAAATCGGTCACTGGTCACCTTGTCACTACATGTGATACTTTCAGTCCGTTCAACTCTCTAATCAAACCGTGGTCGGTTGAAATTGTTTATCTATTGAATATCAATGTCCATTAGTCAAAACAGTACGCATAATTGTATTTTCTATAAACCCGTTTAAACTATTCTCTATCAACCGACTCACATTTAGTTCATGAAAACATTAACTGTTTAGTCATTGCTATCACTGTGTAACAAGTTTCCGTTTTCAAAATAACAAAACACACATTTCGTAACCGTGTGGGTTTTTTCATATAAACGCATTTTTCATATAAAGCGAAATGACTATTTCAAAAAGTGAAATATGGATTTATGTAGTATTAAGTAATTATTTTATGTCATATTTTGTGTAAAACCTGAAATACATATCAAACTATTCGTAATTATCGAAAGATGCAAGAATGGAAATTCTTCATAGCAGAACAAGCTCGAAATGTGAATCGGTTTCGTTTGAATACTATACTAATTGTTACTATACTATACAATAATTTTGTATTTTTCGATGATAAAATTGACGAGGTTTTGAAATTATGATTAATTATACAAAGAAGACGTAAACTATAAAGTATTTTTAATTTGTAATCATACGCAGAACTTTTTTATTTAAAAATAGAAAAATCTTCAATTTTCTGTATGACCTATTTCACAGGTAATTAAAAGTTTTAAAGGCCAAAGTAACTCATTGTTACACCATGAATACGGAAGGGTTGAATATATGAAATACAAGTAATAATAATACGCCACATAATAATGTATGTAAAATCTATAAATATAAAAATGAATGTTTGTATGTTTGTCTCGTATGCGTTCCTTTACCATTCCTCCGATTTCGATGAAACTTTGGTGAGTTGTTAACAGTGCGCACATCTATAAAGGTTTCTGAAATCTAAAAGAAATATTAAACAAAACGAATCAAATACGCATAAACAGCGAGGTCTCTGAAAACCTTCTGATTTATTCGACTACACACCAGACGGAAAAACGAAACACGTCAATACACAGAATTAAAACACAAACGCTTTCTCTGAGTGGCACTGCAACGCATACCGAGTTCTCACTAATATATAATAAAATAAAATACACTATAGCTTACCCTACATCTATGGACTATTATGAAAAACCATCACCTGTTTCGTTGTCTTTTGCTTGTATATCAATGGTATTAATAGCATTAACCGACAAGTTCATAAGACTTAAACAACTCTTCAGTAATTTGTTTATTATTGAAAAGAAGTTCATGATAGAAAAATATCAATCGTAAAAGATAAAAAAAATGTCTTACTTTTCATTTATGTTCATTAATTACTACTCTAAAAAATCACGTCATAAAACGCAATCTCGTGCGATAACTTAGTACATACTCATAGAGCTTAAAAAGGCAATAGCCTAATTGATTCTTCGGTGAAACCAATAAATTGCCGTTAAATTGACATTCGGGTCATAGAGAATCGCTTAGTGGGCTTCGGTCTTAGAATAACGTCGACGGGTCGAGCTTAAAGCTGCCGAAGATAGTTTGACCTGCCTTTTGTTGTCGTAAAGTTCAAGCGGGTTAATACATTATTAGCTGCCTTATGCTTAATCAGTGCTTTTACGGTCGTTTGAGATAAAAGTTACGGCAAGCCCCCAGACAGGCAAATGCTCTACGGCTTATCTTATCTCGGAAATTATTACATATTCCCTACGATCGAGTGCATATTTTAAATTTAATCATTAAAAAAAATAGCAATGATGTATTAGTGTCAGTATGTGACAGTCAGGTAACAGACTGATCAGATCTCTTATTCGGACGATTTTCTATATTGATTGTTCAAACTAATTATGGATTTGTACTCAAACTCATCGAAACCGTGATGTTTATAACCATCCATCTGATCTTAAAATAAGCTAACTACAAGTGGTTTCTCATTTTCTTCCTTATGTTCTCACCTTTTTCTAAAGAGAGGGTCTAACAACGGAAAAACGACCAGTTCTTGTAAAAAAACTTTTGTTGAGATGCTCCACATTGGGTGTAGATGTATTAAAAAAATATATTTAGGGTTATAATATATATTTATATATATAATATATATTATATATATAACTCTAGGCCTACAAAGAGTCCAAAATCATCGACAGTCGTCCCTAAGATTGCAAAAATCGTAGGTGTAAAGTCTTTGGCAAAGCAATTAGTCAATTCATTAAGTGTCAAAGGCTCCGAAGCTGTCTTGAAATTTAATTTAAATTTGAAAAAGCCATTTTTAATTTTGCCGCTTATTGGTTACGAAGCAATAATATCTTGACATAAAACAGATTTATTTAGTAATTATAGGGTTATACATAATTGCGATACCGATAATTTGCTCTGTCAAAAACTGGGAGGAAATCATCTGTCAACTTATCTATTATATTGATTAAAAACTGCAATAAAGTATATATTACCGCTCGGACTCTGGATTTACTCCAGTCCAGAAAGGTATCCCAACCTGAAGCCGATTGCTACTTCGGCTGTGAGAGAAAGTGGAGTGTGTTCCCTTTGCTTCTCTAACCCTGCCTCTTCGGGGAATGTTAACATATACTTATAACTATTTTACACTTTACTTTTGAAACCAGTTGATGACAAGATTATTAAGTTTAATATAATATTACCCTTTACTTTTTCAATGTTTTATACCTCGAATGTAAAATAAACTTGATTAATATTTGAAACATCTTTGATATACCGTGATTTTATCTGTATATACGAAATGGATGTCTAATATAAAATTAAATTAAAAATAGATAACTTGGTTTTCTTCGCCTCTTTGAAACTCTCAAACTGAAGTTTGAAGATGCTTCTTAAAGAGGCAAAACGCGTCACGTTAGTGATAAACCAAGTGGAATAACTAAGTTATCAATTTTTAATTTAATTTTATATTAAAAATGAACTTCCACAAAGTTACCGCCGAATCCATAGAAGAAGTGGATGTCGTTTATAAAAATTTTCACTTTTTGTCCGTGCAATCATGTATCCAAAAAATATGAATTGTATATAATTGTAATAAAAGTAATTTTTGTTTGAAAGTCAAGTTAAAGTGTAAAATTTTAAGCATTAAATGCACAGCCTATATCGGTAACATTCAAAAATGTTATTTTTGGGATTTATAATAGGGATTTTTAGAAACGATTAGCCACACAATCAATTGACTATTAGTTTAACTGCAAGTGTTTTTTGTAAAAAATGCAGTAATACACAGTGTTGCTTTTACAACTATGTTAATAAGTAACCTTTACTTAAACCTAATAATTATCTTAAACATACACATTGAAGATAATTAGTTTAATAGCACTAAAAACGTTTGATATATTTAATAATTTGTATTGTCTGTATTAATTATTTGTCAATAGTATCCATTTATCACAATAAAGATAAAGTCAATTAGTATTTTTATTTAATTCAATATTAAATTAATATTATTGACTTATTCATGATCCAATATTTCTTTCAAGCTCAAATTTGTTTTATCATCTTGTATTTTAAATTTACATTTTTGACCTATTTTATTTCCAGAGTACTTGATAACTTGTGTTTACTTAGACTAACAT
This sequence comes from Himalopsyche phryganea, assembly GCA_022494535.1. NCBI lineage: Eukaryota > Metazoa > Arthropoda > Insecta > Trichoptera > Rhyacophilidae > Himalopsyche > Himalopsyche phryganea. The sequence continues at coordinate 823,219 of JAGVSL010000046.1, forward strand.
AACCACCTAGCGGTAAAAAATACTTATTTACAAGAAACATCGAAGGTTTCTGTTTTAGAATTTTTACTACCTTTCCTTTACATGTCTAGATGCAAATCATTTGAGTTTTCGTCAACAGATGGCCACTACAACAATTCCATTTTTTTACCTATAAAAATTCTAGACATAATATTGACGCAAAGTTATTAGAAGAAATTACCCTATAAAAAACTTTCTCAAGCAATCACTCTTACTTAGAAAAATTAAAAGTTCCTAATGTATCTATATTTCTATTATAACTTTGTGAAAACAAAAACCCATATAATATTGATTTTAGATACATTAGTTCTTATTAGTGTCATTAAAACATGCTGATGGTATAACATACACCTCAATGTAAGATTACTTTATATAGTTATATCGAAAAATATATCAAACGAATATTAGACACAAAAGAGAATGGTTGTATATCTATTTTCAAAAATGAAACCAATTCAACAACATCCCCAAAAACGAAAAGTAAATAAATTATACTATTTTATCAGTAAATGTGTGTGCTTAATTTTCTTTTGATTATCGTATTGTTTTTTTTTAATTCTAGGGTTTTAATATTTCTTCATCATTATTTTTCAAAGACCAACGTCGAAGTTTTGTCACATTCTCTGATAATTCCACAATTCATGGTCTTAATTACATTAGCGGTAGTGAAAAAATTCCGATTTTTCATAAGATTATATGGGTTATTATTTTAGCTGTTGCCAGTACTTTGTGTATTTGGATGAGTATATTAATCAATTCGCAATACCTGGCGGCGCATACCATTACAGCGGTAAGATGAATTTTTTTATATTCAACTGAATCAGTTTATGTTAAAAATTCCTTACTTTTACCTAACTTACTTAAATATTGGCAGTTAGTTTTTAACAATTAATTTTCAACTTTAAACTAAATACCGAATTACACGTTATTATCATTAACTACCAATTGTTTACAAGTTGGAATGAAATTATAAAATTTAATGAAAAAAATATGAATCTTGCATATTTCACAACAATTACTATTGGTGTGATCGAGCTAAAAAAAACATGAATTTTTGTTTGATTTATTTTTGTATTAAATGAAAGACTGCCAAACTTAGAGATATTGTGATTTATAACAAATTTGTTTTAAAAAAATATATTCAAATACTTGCTATCTTTAATAATATTACATTATATAGAAATCGATACTTTTTTGAAAGTTTAATATTATTAAATTATATTGGACAAAAATAATGAATTAGCTATATTATAATGAACAAAAACATTTAGTGCATATTTGATAATATTTTATATTATCTTTTTAATGATAAATCACTATGTTATGATATTATCTATGAGGCTTGTTTAACTATTCCAGATCGACTCTAATATATATCCAGTTGCAGAAATATCTTTTCCATGTATCACAATATGTAATATCAACAAAGTTTCATCAAAAAACTTTGAAAAGATTGCTTCAATACTGTAAGCAGGCCATTAATATTTTGAAATAAATTTTATTATTTTCATACAATGTCCCTCTCTCATATAATCTCTGTCATTATATTTTAAAGGAGAAACAATGGAATTCTAAACGAAAATATAAAAAATTTCGCTCAAACACTACAAAAGTTAATATCATTTTCAACATTTGACTACGAAGATAGTATTGTTGGAGATTTTCAAAAAGAAATGTCAATTTTAGAATCAAAAAACTATTCCATACATACAATTATGAAAGAAGTAAGTAAAGTATTATACATTTTTACTAATATATATAATCATAATAATAATTTCTCAAAAATAATAATTGAATTTCAACCATATCCGTTCACCGTGTGGAACATACTATGGATAATGTAGCATCCAAACAAAATTTGTTTTGTGAGAAATGGTTGCTACTCACTCGCTCAAACTCTATTCTACGGATAAAGTGAGGATATAAAAACGGCGCATGGAAAAGACTGGTAGTTAGCTTATAGCTTCGTGCACCCCGTTTTTAGGAACGGATGAGTGGGATAGAATGTAAATATCCCCTTTATTCATAAATCCATTGACATGTAAAAGTTTTTTTAAACTATATGGACTCCTGATGAAGTTTACTCAAAATAATTTTTTCTACGAAAATTGCTTGTTACTCTTCCGCTCAGTCCCCCTTTATCGAAGAGAACATGGATAGAAAGATACTGCTAGGACAAGACTAGTGGCTACACCTCGTTGCTTAGAATCAGATGGGTGACACAGAGTTTTAGACATCACAGACATCCATGCGTTCGAACAGAAATCCATAAATCTATTGAAAAATCGGGTCGGTCATCGAATGGTCAACGTTCTTGGCTTCGGTTGCGGTACTCATGAGTTTGAGTCGCAGTACGGACAGATTTTACAATCGATTTATTTGGATGTATGCATATAAAACGAATACTTTTGTCTATCCACTATGTTAAATATTTTATAGAATATAAATGTAATAATCTTTTATATTTTCCATTGAAGTCTCGACAAAAGTGTGCAAAACTTCTCGACTATTGCGTTTTGAAATCCAGAAGGGTGATATGTTCAGACCATTTTGTAACTGCTAAGTCTATGGAAGGCTACTGCTGCTCTTTCAATTTCAAAGGAACTAATAGGTTATCTGATTAGTATAGTCAATTATTTTAGTGAAAATGAAAACTAGATAGTATTTTTATTGGTGATATTTTTAATACATAATTTTGTAGCATCAACATATTATAGTTATGTAAAAATCCTTAGAATACATCTAACTAACCAAATTTTTTTTTCATATTATCTCAGACGTGAAAGGTTAGGGCCAAACGGCCTAAAAGACACATTCAGGGTTGAAGGGAAAGGAATGTGAGTAATTCATACTAACCCTTTATTTAAAATGTGTTATTTTGTTTCTAATAACATCTTAACAGAATCATATTATTTTTATCAAGACTATATCAAATTTGTTTAAGGTTCTTCGTGTATCGATTACACTAAAATTCAAAAAACTATCTAATAAAATATAACAATTAAGTACGTATACTAATCGTAAAATGGTATATAAAAGCATTATAAAAAATCCTCACAATTTTTCTTGCATGAGTAGACGCTTTTATTATTTTATAATAAAATATCTGCTATCGTTTAAAAAGATTTATTTAAAATGTCCTCAAAATAAATTAGGTCTTAATTAAAAAGTTCATTTGGAAAATATAAAATCAATACTTAATTTACAGTGTATTCAATAAGAACATTTTATAATAGAGACTCGACTCGAATAGTTTTATACTTTCAGAAATGGTGGTCTATCAGTTGTTTTAAATATTGAACCCGAAGATTACATGTCCTTTTCAAGACCATTTTACGGTGCAATTGTAAGTTGTAAATGGATAATATTCATTTTTATATAATAACTTGTGAATAGCTGATTTTTTTTCAACTCGAATAAAGATTTTTATTGACATTACAGGTCATGATTTCTGATCCAAACGATTTCCCCGAAACGTCTGTAAAGTCTGCGATGGTCCAAATAGGAATGGCATTACAAATTCACGTTACGCCGTCAATTTTGGAAAGTACGACAGCCGTAGAAAAATTACCTGAGATAAAACGTCTTTGTCGATTCGTTCAATCGTCGAAAAAACAAAATAAGCCATCTTCATATTCTTTCCAGACTTGCGTCACTGAATGCAAAATCAAAACGATATATGAAAAGTGTGGATGTGTTCCGTTCTTTTATCTCGTAAAAGGTATATAAACTTTTTGTGAAATACTAGTGCTATAAAAATAAATCTACATATCTTTATTTTATTCATAGTGGAGACAATCTCATGCTGTTGAAAGGTTATATTATTTTTATTAGATTATTTCAAATAAAATTTGTTGAATATTTTAGATGAGAGAACGAAGTGTTCCTTCGAGCATATTTATTGCTTACAAAAATACAAAAGTAAGCACCTTTTTTATTAATACTATTGTGAAAATTATTTCAATGATTTAAATGAACTGGCAGTTTATATAGATACGTTTGTAGTACCGAGATAAAACTAATGATGCGAGTATAAAAACAGAACGAATAAAAGAGAAAGAATAAAATGTGACGAAAAACTGAAATATTTCATTAGTTTTAAAAAACTTAAATTCAACATTTTGTATTTATATCAGCAATGATTTGAATATTAAATTTTGTACATGTCAGATACACGGAATGCCACATGAAATTCAAATTTCATCAAATATTTTTAATCAAAAGTTTACAATAAATACAAAAAATAAAGAATTGAATTTATATGCTTATTAATCATGTTTCAATTCTATTTTAAGGTTATTTCAATAGTTTCATGTACAACTCTAATGATTCAAATTTATCAGCTATGATTTGTGAATGCTTGCCGGAATGTAATGATCGTAGATACTCTATTAAAGTGTATAAAGAGACTATCAACAAAACACTTCTTATGAGAACTGCAAGGTATATTTCTTTTTTACTCTAAATTCAACGGTTTCCATGTGAGTGTTCGCATTTGAAAGAACTTTCTGCATCCATAGTATTTACGAACCTATAACCTGTTCGTCGAATTCTAACGCTCGCATTTTTACCGTGGACTAAGTATTAATAGGTATCATATTTTGTAAGTATTATTTTTCATTGATTTTTAAACATTCTCAACGCATGGTATGCTTCGCTGGTCTAGTCTAATGTTTCATTCGACAATGTGTTGCGTAACTTCAATTCGTATGCCTCTTACATGGCCTATTAATCTCGTGATTACTTATTACTGAAAATCCTTTTTTATAATATGTATCATCTTTGTAAAACAGATTTTTAAATTTTGTAGTAAATTTATAAAAAAAAACATTTTAGGGCCCTTTCATTCACAAACAAAAGCCTGGTTTCAATCTACTATGACAAAAATTCTTGCACAAAGTATGAAATGGATGTTTTCATGAATTGGAATGATCTCCTAGGTGCGTATGGCGGTTATATTATTACTATTCAAATTGATTATAAATATTTTTTCTTTATTTGATATGAACATAATAAACTTTTTACTTTTATAATATTATCTATAAATTGCTTTATTTTTCATTGATTCCAGCGTCATATGGGAGTGTTTTCAGTCTTTGTATCGGTGGATCAGTAATGACCATTTTTGAAATAATGTTTTATTTTTTCACATCCTTTATTCAAAATATATTTAACAGCCTTTCCCCGAAAATACCGTTCATTAATTAGAATAATTTTAGTTGAAAAATGTTACTTTATTATGCGTTCAATGGTGAAAAAATTGATTTCTGAAATAATTAGTAGAATAGTGAATTATTTTTTTTAAATTAACCAATTAAATAAATGTCTGATCTTTGTAATTCATCATTATATATATATATATATATATATATATATATATATATGTGGCACTTAGAATAGTAATGGTGTAACTCCAAAATTACGAAAAATGAGTTTATACCTCAAACACGTTCAAAAGATGTTATTCTATTAGTTTAATAATAGTACACCTCTATATATACTCCTAATTTCTTTAAAAAACTATTTTTTGTTTTTATATTCCCATATTTAACGATATTTTTCAGAATAATAGTGAAGTACCTGCAATATCAGAATACAAGTGAAGTATCCGGACAGACTTCTAACGTTTAAGTTTTTCAGTTGATTGACAAACAGTTATTATTGATTGTTATTTAATTCATTTTACAAAACCTTGATTTTCTCAAAACTTCAAAACTGCAGTTACACCATTACTATTCTTAGTGACACACATATATAAAAATGAATAAATGTTTTTTTGTTTGTCCCTTATGCGTTCCTATACCATTTATCCGATTTCGATGAAACTTTGGTAAGTTATGCGCACACCCGTGAAGATTTAAAAAAAAAATCAAATACGTACAACTAACGTCATCAAGAAAACCTTCTGATTTATTCGTGTACGCACGAGAAGGAAAAACAAAAAGTATTGTTAATCCAAAAGCACTTCAATAAACAGAATTAAAACACAGCTACTTTCTTAGAGTGCATCATCGCTTTTCTCAATCTCTTTGGCTTTATTTGCGATTTTTTAATAAAAATATTAGTTTTTTATAAACGTATTATAAAACGATATTTGATACCTACGGTTTGATATAAAAAGCATTTTTTTTATTACAGTAAGTTCCACAAATATTCACATTATTTAAACAAATTACGTAATATTTCATTATTAAAATAAATATTAGTGCTGATACCTGTGATGCTTAAATAAAAAAACTGCTATTAGGTTTTTAGTTAGTTGTTATTCGTTCAATTTATTAAATACAATTTTCACTTACATCCAATTGCTTTCAAACATTTATGTACGTCATAATATTTTCCCTCTGAATCAATCAATATATTTTTACTATATTCAGCTGTATAGTTTTTTTGTAGGATAATATTCACAAGTAATTGAGCATTTTATCCATTCATACCAAACTTTGCTATGAAAGATAAAAATTTCAAGCCTCGGCTTTCATTGGTAATCCTATAATATTTTTAAAAGACAGTGAAATCAGAATAAATTTTATAATAGGCGGTGTATCAGACATATCGTTAAATTTTTGTAAATAATATTATCATTTATTGGTGACAAACTTATATATGAATATAAGTTTATTGATAACATTGAACTACGTAGTATTAAGATCAAATTACTAAAAAAGCTTTATATTTTCGATGAATGGGATTTTTGTGGAAATTGACTTATTGTGAATAACTTACTGATAGCTTTTATTGCACTGGTTGTGATACATGCTTCGCCTCCTTGGTTTAGCTGTAACTAGGGATTCCAACTATTGGTCATTATCAAATATTCGTATATCTAATAGTAAAATTAAAACTATTCGAATATCCGATGAGTTTCTGAAGTATGAAAATAATATTAAAAATTAGATTTGAATAATCAATAACATAAAATTACATCTACTAAAATAATAATTTAACAGTGCCTACATAAATACTTGTAAGAAAACGAGCTCATTTATAATAAAAATCAAATTTATTCAAATTTTAAATCACCGATATATATATATATATTACTTTCATAAGGATGAGATACAAACATTTTATAATAATAATTTAATGCTAAATTTTTTCCCACTTCTGTCAAATCCCAGATAGAAACAATGTAAATACACATTCCAATACCGATCCATTATATTACAATGTTTAAAATATTGTCCCTTGTAATTCATCAATCTTACGTTTTTAAGATACTGAAAGAGTTTAGTGAAGACAAAAAAAAACTACCTTACTATTCATTATTGTTCTTGAAATCGGTAAAAATTGTGATGTGATCTTTCGAAAATTTAGTAAAATATTTCATTACAAATTATTATGATTAGTATTTGAATAGTAGCCCAAATATTCGAATATTAAATAGTTAAAAAGAGACGAATATATTCGGATACTGAATATGCGAATATTCGAGTTGGAGTCCCCAGTAGTAGCTCATTAAGTATTATCAATTTTAATTAATTATCAAATGACATGATGCTTAAAACAAGATTTTTTATGACGCTATATTTGAAATACTTTTGATGTTGTTTTGATATATCATAACTAGTTTAAAATACTACTAACAATATTTAATCATTTCTTAAGTTTACAATGGTAATGTTATGATTTAATAATGTTTAATGTATAATTTAACATGGCCAAGTGAGTGTAAGAGAAAACCACGAAAAGAATATGTTCAATTCATTTGGGAAAAGAGTTTTGATATTATAGGTATTATTTTAATTTTTAAAGGTCTGTGTATCATATTGTTTTGTTCGTTGTATGTTATTTACCTTTCAGGCCACAAGATTAAAGAGAAAAATACCTCGTTATGTGAAGACATGTTTTCGCCAATTGAAATCACTTAGTTGCAATGGGTTTGGATACTGCAAAGACGATCAAATTGAAGAATTTTCGATAGAGTATTCTGTAGGATGGTTATCGATTGTAATTTTGAATTTTATTATTGCATCGTGGCTTATCTATTTGTGTGTTCTGCGTTTCAATGATACACTGATTGTCACAGGGGTATGTTAAGTCTTAATACACAAATAAATAATGGAATATTATTTAGTTATTCTTATTTTCTTAACCTATTTTGACTATGTACATACAGTTCCTAATATTAATATTAATATTGACATTGAAATTTTTATACGATAAGAAAACAAAAATCATTTATTTGTTTTTATTTTCAGATTGCGTCACAAAACTACCCCATCAGTAAGGTTCCTTTTCCATGTGTGACGTTTTGCAACATGAACAAAGTATCAAGGCGTAATTTTCAAAAAATAAATAACACATTGTAAGCGATTTCTCATTTTATTAATATTCAATACAACTTCAATGAATCTAATTTATCATTATTGATGGAAAGTTTCACTTGTCTATTACTGTTTTGTGAAAGATACACTTTTTCGAATTGAATTAAACTCTTTAGATGGCAAAGATTTTCCGTGAAAATCATGAAAAACATAATCATATTTTATTTAAGTTGATTATTATTAAGTTATATATCATAGGGAAGATGACTTAAGAGGAATTAGTAGGTTTTTTTCTCTTTTCGCGTAAATCGTTAATCGTTTTCCGTTACCTAAAAAATACGGCAAGCGTGGTGTCGAGACAGACGACGGACCCAATCCCAATAAAGAGTAATAAAAACATATCCCCAAAAAATGATTACTATTCATTATTTTTTTTTGGATTCTTTTGCTAAAAAACGTACCTAATAGAATTTTTTGTAGCTTTATTTCTTAAAAAAAATATTCAGTATATTTTAATTTAAATATCAGTCAGAAAAGTGCGAGAAAAGGAACTTTTTGGTACATTTCAAAAATCATTATAGAATTATTATAATTAATAAATTGCAAATTCTGTATCGATCATTTTCTTATAAATACTTTTTTCTACGATTTTGTCTCAGGTATCGAATATCGGTAACCTACAATAACCCTAATCTAGTCACGGCGTAATGATAATAAAAGCATATCTGAAAAACAGGTGTCAACTCTTTTTCCACTTAAATAAATGTGCAATAATGTAAACTTTGAGAGTACAATTAAAAAAAAAATTCTACGTTTCATATTTTTTAAGCGACTGAAAACGATTAACGATTTTCGCGAAATGAGAAAAAAACCAACTTATTCGTCTTAAGTTATCTTGGCAGATACCACAATATTTATAAATTCCATATGGTGATTTTTAATGCAAAGTTTTGTATTGTCAATTCATGAATAGGTTTTATTCAATTTTAATATTGGATAGGAAGTTTCTTTTTACTAATAAATTCTCTTTGAACTAAAGAATCATATCATCCACGAGATTTTTTTACGTGAAATCTTTAATATTGCATTTTGTTTGTAGATATCACAGTCGATTAGTTTTTTTGAATTTTAAGGTTAGAACGTGGCATCGAGATCGAAGAGATAAATAATTTTGCGAAATCCTTGCAAATTCTGGTGTCATTTTCTAGGGTCAGCTATAACAAAAATAATAAATATAATAATCATACAGAAATATTTAAAATTCTAAAGGAAAATAATTACACTATCGAATCGATGATGAGTGAGGTAAGTTTCAATTTGTATTTATTTATTAGGAAGTTTGGATTGTTGTTTAAAGTCAATAAATCGACTAAATAAAGAGTGTGTCAGTTTATCAATCAACTGTATCTCATATATAACTAGTATTTATTACCTGGCTTCGCTCTAAATAGATAGCACTTATATTTTCTAATTTAGACATTGGCGTTATTTTGGAGCTAACTAATGTTGAAATTTGTTAGTTGAAAATATCACTGTGGACTACCCCTTGTGTAGCACCCACAAAATATAGTCCATAAGTTAATAATAATGTTAAAATTTGAAAATAGCATGAAAATGAAAATACAAATTTTACTCCGCTACTGCAAACCGTTTGTGACAGACGGACAATCAGATTGATACATGCATTTTCTGCTTTATAGTATACAGATAGTATTTATTTTCTGGCTTCTCTCGGGATAGATTCAAACTCACTATTTATTCATTATAATTAGTTGTATTTATCCCGCTATTACAATACTTGGCTATATACTTTATTTTTAGTGTTTTGTTGATCATCGGCGATGATGAACAATATTGGGGGATCCATCACCCTTGATATTTCCACATACAGCGGTTCATGCGAGAAACACTCGTCAGTCAAACCCAGCTTGTGACTTTGAGTGATTACCCTCGCGCCTTATTGATTGTGATTGCAAATGCAAGTCGAACAGAAAATTGCAACCGTTGGAATGATAACGGCAAGTCAGTCGGAATGAGTGGAATTCTTGGAATCAGGACGTGAATTCAAAAATTCTACCGGATAACTTATAGCTTCATTGACATTTAAGCATTTGTCTATTGAGAAGTATGTTCTTGCGGCAGCTGAAATTTTTTGTAGTATCGTGGAAACGATTTCTACTATCTTCGCATTTAGAGGTGTAAAAATTGCGCATTCCTTAAGCAATTTTTGGTTCTAAATATTCGATGTGATACCTGGATACACGTGATTAATAACTATTCAGTGTAGGGCAGATCATACAAAATTCATTGGAGAGCCTGATTTTCCACTGATCATCGGTTGCCTCTTTTCCATCATCAATTAATGCAAAATCTTTGTTGCCACGAAGATCTTGGAGGGTTCTATTCACGGCTTTAAGTCCATCCTTGTACATCATCTAAATTTCATCACAGAACAGTACTTTAGCCTCTTGCAACAGTTCGGCTTTTGCACTTCCTTTTTTGATGTTGTAAACACGCCCTTCCTTATGTATTAATTCAATCGGCAATACCTGAAGTTGCTACAGCGAGTGCAATGTCGTTTTCTCCTCTTGTTTTAGCAAGCAACACATTGATCAGAAAGGTTTTTCCGTTTCCTCCCGGTGCATCGATAAAAATAACCCTACCTTCACTCTTGTTATGCCGCCGTAGAACTTCTTGATCTGCATTTAACAATGGCTCCTGCTGCGTGACAAAATCAAACATTAAATTAATCAGAGTCATATGCCAATTTAATATGCACATTTCCCGACTCATGTTACGTGCGACTGCTTTTTACGCTTTGTTGCGAGACGTACTTGATTAAACACTTTTATCTTTCTTTTAGGCATACTTTTTGTAAAAATCGATTATTTTCTTTGAATAATCGGTAATTTTCTTCTCAATCTCTTACTAATTTTACGATTCACATGAAAGATTATTATATGTGCCATCTATAATATTATAACATATTCACAGTCGCTAAGCAGCACGATGCCATGTCGATGATAACGCACCATGGGTACTTTAGTGTATTATATTCAAAAGTATAGTTTTGAGAAACAAATTGATATTCGAATAAAAATATTAAAATAAAAATTAAAAATTTAACATGAAAATTACAAATTAAATATTAAAAATTAATAATCAACACAAATTAAAAAATTTAAATGTTGAAATAAAAATTAAAAATTAAAATACAAATTTGTTTACCATATTGAATTTTAAATCGGTTGCTAGGTATAAAAATAATACACTAATGCACCAAAAATATACATACATCACCTTGGTACATAATCATATTATGTATCAACTCATGCTGCGATAATCACAGAATACTTCTTATGGAGCGGTCGCTAGGCGATCAGTGTTTTTGATTTTTTTATTCCGCATTGAGACGTCAAAAATATCGCATTTTCAGTTTTAGATTGAAAGTTAAATGTTGAGAGTTGAAAGTTGAAAATAGCACAGTTGAATTAACAATTGCAGCCAGAATGACATGTGAAAATTTCAGGTCGCTAATGTACGCCGTACATGTATTTTGTGCTACATAGTAGAGATAGCCCAAAAACTCTGTAGACGCTTTAGTGCTCATCCAGAGTCAACGCGTGACGGTGGGGTGGGCGCGGCGTTTTGAACCGTTCAAGACAAGACGCGCGAGCATCCAATCCCTGCAAATTAACTACGGACATTGCAAAAGCATGCTATGCATTTCAATTTTTAGCGCCGTGCCGGCCCCGCCGTCGCGCATTGACTCTGGCTGAACACTTATTATTTTTACATATCGCATGTACGTATGGAATTTTTCTTTTTCCCGAAGAGTCGCGGTTTGCGGTGTAAATATAAAATAAAATGTTATGTAATGGAAACACAGTTCCGACGTACTAGCTATTTTAGACATTCAGTATTTCAATTTCACTGACATCTATGAAGGGTACGGTTATTATAGTTGTATTATATTTTATTAGTTTTGTTTATTTCCAGGTTGCGCAAAGTTGTAACAATTTTATTTTAAATTGCCTGTTGTTCATGACGCCCAAAAATTGTTCTTTACATATTGATAAAATTTTAACAAAAGAAGGATACTGCTGTTCTTTTAATTATAAAGGTGCAATAGATTTTGAAAATGGGTATGCAAATATTATTAAAATAGTTAATAACGTATTTAGTTATATTAAATTTTATCCATAATATATTAATGTGTAGTAGCAATAAGCCCAAATCACAATGTGTACTGTATTATTCAAATATTTAAAATATTATTTTTTTAATTTATGCAACAAACAGGCATTATTTTTTGATACTTCAAATAAGGTAGACTGTTTACTGGGCATTTGTTTAAGTTATTGCATTTTATTATGTAAATAAAATTGATTTTATTTTTCAGTACAATAGCATCCAAGCTAAATTTAAAGAAACCAGAATTCTTGTACTCACCTGGACATTCAATGTAAATTAGATTTTTATTTCATAATACCCATACATTAGAAAAATTAGAATATGAAATTGAAAATAACGACTACAACATTTCACGAAACATCTCATTTTGTGATAGGAGTCATATAATTTCTTGAATTTCTTAAAGTCTGTTTTATTAAAAATAAAATAGTGTTATCTGTAGTATAATTTTTTTTCAGTATTCGTGCACTAATCGTCTCGCTCAATATTGAACCAGATGATTATGTTTCACCAATACTACCTTTATATGGAGCTCAGGTAAGCCTCAATACAAAATAATATTTTTGAAATTAATAATTAATTCGTTAGCACTGGGGAACGTGGAATCCGCGTCGTGGAGATTTTTGTAGAGTGGCGGGAAACATGTATTCCACGTCATTCGAAATTATTTTTGTTCCATATCCACTCCCAATGTGGAGTATATGGTCTTCTAATGGAGGTATCTTAACAGATTTTTTCTACGAGAAACTGGTTGTTACTCAGTTGCTCAACCTCTACTTTTTCGAAGAGAGTAGGGGCAGAAGGATGTGACTAGGACAGGACTAGTGGACTAATCGCTCTCGCTACACGCCGTGAGGATCGGATTAGTGGGAGGGAGGGAATTTTAGACATCGCAAACACTCAGCCTACGAACAGAAATTCATAAATCGATTGAAAGATCAATCTGTGAAAACCGTCCACACCGGGGATTGAACCCGAGACATCCGTAACCGTAGCTAACGACTGTACCAACTGGGCCACGGACGCCGATATAGTCAACGTTAATCACTCATAACTCTTTAAATGTTTTGTTATTTTTTATTGTCTTAGCATTAATTGTTCACAAGCCATGCGTTAATGATGTACTCATTTCTTTACGGCCCCGCCGCTGCTCGTATTTTTGTAATATTTACCCCGACGCGAATGTGTTAATGAAAGATTAGTGTCTTAACATTGTGGAAAAATAACCCTTGCAAAAATAGGATTGGGTAAATAAAGCGACACTGAGTGGCATAATAAGTGGCATCGTGATCCATAACGACTGTGGAAAGGAAAAAGGACGTAACTCACACACAAATATAATAAGTATAGCCCAAACGAAACGCGTACTAAATTACACATTGTAACTATCGAAAAAACAATATTTTGAAAAGACTGAGGGATAAGTCCTTTTACCATTCTATAGTCGATATATTATGTATTTATTTTAAATTAAAAAAAATTAAATGCTTGGCATTACAGCTGACGTCAATGCGTTATGCATTACACAAACATAACAACAGTAACAATAATAATAATTATTGAAAACAATCATACTAATAAAAACAATAATGAAAATAAAAACATTTTTTTTAATTATTAAATACAAAAAAAACAAGACATTTTTAATTTACAAGAAAAAATATTTAGTGAACAATACCCAGAGCTTAGTGCTGAAAATATCCAGCTCTCTAGGCAACGCATTAATCATTCAAACGGCTCTTGCAACTGGTGATCGAATGACCGACGCAAAGAACAAGTTTTAAGAATAAAAATTGCCTGGATATGGTTTCGGCCATGTAGATAACTAATTGTCAGCATGTAAGTTAATAGTCATGAGAATTTCTGAATTATAAACTCGTCCCCGAAGAAAAATAGAGAAATGCTTTAGAATCGAAAACAATCATCGTGCTATTATATATTTATATATATAAATATAGTGTAAGTTTTGTGTGAGCTATTCACAATATTTTTTGGTGAAGGTTACGTCCTTTTTTCTTTCCACAGTCGATATGTTTACCCAACGCCCCCTATAATTACAAACCATGCTGCACGGCCCGTCAGGGCAGGTATTTTTGGAGACGAGTGGTCCGTTACATTAACTGCGGAGTCATGAAATCGATATTTTGGACTAATTACGATGAATTCTAAAATATTTTAATAATGTGAAAAAGTTGGTAGTTAAATGTAGTATCTTTAATGTTAATAGGAATAAAGATAATTTGAATGGATTCGGCGGAAACTTTGGTGTTTTAATATTAAATTAAGGTTAATAACTTAGTTTTTCCACTGGCTGTGTTACTAAATTTAACGCGTTTCGTTTCTTCAAGAAACATCTTAATTAAAAATGAAGAGTAGAGTGGGTTTGTTTTCTTCTACTGGACGTGGGGAGGGAGTAAAACCCAAACAATGATAGTACTAATTATAAAATTAATTACCAGTGTTTGGAGGTGATATGTATGATATGGTAGTTAGCTATGGTTCGATATAGTGAGTCTGAAGATGCTTCTTAAAGATTCGAAACGCGTTACATCTAGTTACACAGCCTGTGGAATAACTAATTTATCAATTTTAATTTCAAATTAGCAATAAAGTTGTTACTTTGAAAGAGTATAATTATAAAGCCTAGTTGTAATCAATGATTGTTATTAATGAACAATTCAAAGTGTGTATTTTGCGATAAATTACGATTCTAATAAATCTACCCTACCACACATCGCATTTCGTGGCATTCACCACATATTATGACGACTGTACGATATAATTTATTGGGACGATTTAGTTATTACTTAACATGCATTCATGTTGGTTTTCGATGAATCGTCAATTATATAATGATTATAGTAAATAAACACTGAATAAACTCACAAGAATTCTTTTCAAATATATGTTATATTCGACGAAAAAAGGAGTTGAGAGACGATCTTCGTATAACCGCCATTCAATTTGTTCGTAGAGACTGACACCTAAGACTATTCTTAAATTGGAAATTTTCTTATAGCATTGCTTGTAACTTAAGGTTGCTTTGATTTACCACATCATACATGTTACCCATCTCTGGTATGTAATGATAAAGTTCATTATTAATTTTAATTACATGTTTAATTCTTTTTAACAGATTTCCATAACCGATCCAGTTGACTTTATAGATAGTTCCGTCAAGACAGCAAATGTTTATGTAAATGAAGTTATAGATGTTACAGTAACACCTTCCATTTTAGAAAGTGATCGATCAATACAAAGGTGGCCAGTAAATAAGCGAAATTGTATTTTTGTTGACGAATTTAAATCGCGTAAAATACTTAACAGCTATCACACTTGCTTGAGTTATTGCTACCAAAAAAACTTTATAGAATATTGTGGTTGTTCTCCATTTTTTTATACCATCCTTAAAAGTTCCTCAAATAACGGTATGTATGAGATTTAAATTTATTATTTTTCAAAATTATTTATCAATCAATAAAATTATTGTATATATATCTGTTATGAAGCTGACATAAATTGAAAAGTTTTTTCCAGTAGTTTAAAATGCAAAAAATATTTTGTTCTAGTTAACATCCGGACTTGTGATATATCGGATATTTGGTGTCTTCGTAAACAAGAAGGTATTGTTTCATTTTTACAACTACTATTGCTATTAATATTCATTCATCGGCTAAATTATGTATAAATTAATCATAAACTTATAGTATTACCAACATTACTTGACCGCCGCCGAGTTTGGAACCAAAATTCACACCTTAAGATAAATTTCCCCAATTGCCATTTTATGCAAAATAAATATATATATAAATTATAATTTATTATTGCAAAATTATTTTTTTAGCGTAAAAAATAGTGTTATACCTTAAAAAATTCTTTTTCTTTTTGATTTATAAATATTAAAGTTTGGTGACGTGCACTTAGAATAGTTTTATCCAAGGTTGATACTATTCCTTAGCAACTGTCAAACACAATCATACATGTGACAAAAAACAGTTCTGTTATTAAAAATACAGTGGAAATAAGTGGCCATGGCATGTTATGTAATTCAAAATGAATCTGTGGGAAAGCCCAGGAAGTTATATGTAACGTTTGTCAGTTCTGCAAACGTAAAAATCTAGTAAATAACAAATAATTTGAAATCAGTACCGCCATCACAAAACAATCAAATTTTTAATGTTGCCAAATTACTCGTTATTAAATATTTATTATTTAATGTAGTATTTTTTATAAAGACTTTTTATATATTTTTTTAAATATTCTATAGATACAGCCTTTAAATTGTCGTAAATCATTTTCAATATAAAATTTAAATTGGTAACGTTGTAATTGTATTTTTACGCAATTTCAATTTTCACACTTTTCATGAAAGTACATAAAAATATTTAATTGTAAGTTTTAACATAAAAATACATGGACTATTGGTTTGCTAATCGCTCTCACTTCACTCCGTTTTTGAGGATTTGATGGGTGAAAGGTAATTTTAGACATCACAAACATTCATGACTACAAACAGTAATGCATAGATCGATTGAAAGACCAATTTATGAAACTGTCCGCAGCGGGACTTTAACCCGAGACATTCGTAAAAATAGCCAATGACGTTACCAACTGCGCCACGGAGCCGACATTATTTACATAAAGTTTTTTTTTGTTTTATATCTTCTAAATTTGTTAATAAACAAAAAATTTTGGCTGAATATGGCAACATACCTAACGCGATGGTGGCGCTCTCACTAACGGCCAAGTAATGTTGGTAATACGAAAAACGAAAATCGTTGGGTGCTTTCCAATTGTTATTATTATACCATGAATTAAATGTTCGGAAGAATGACACAAGTGAAAACACGAAACTCATGCACAAATACGCTGTCCACAAAAGTAGAATTTTTAAGAAAAAATAAAACAACAATAACTACTAAAAAGAGATAACAAAAATGCCTGTACCCATTTTAGAGATAAATTGAATATGAAAATAAGAACCCGTGTTTTTTAGGGTAAAAATAGTGATTTTTATTCCTTCCATATCTAATTTTCTATACTCAAACCAAAACGTTGCATTTGAAGAGAAATATTGTCATACATCTGTCATCTACGATATATTAATTTAATATTACATGTTATCAAGTAATTAATATCCCTGTTATATCTTACGGCATAATTTATCAATCTACACAAAATCAAAACAAATATGTATATCGATGAATATATTTTCGTTTCTAGAATCTATTTACGACTTGGTTGCAATAAACAAATCAAAATTTAATACAAAATATTGTGGATGTTACCCAGAATGCAATCGTCAAATGTTTCGTATTCAGACTATCAAGCGGAATAAACCTTTGGATTACATAGCAGAGTAAGTAGATTGTACGTCGTGTAACATTTCATTAAAACTCTAAGGTGGCAATGATATAATATTGTTTGTTGTCTATACATATCTATTACTTCATATATTAATACACGTGGATGTCATTTGATCTCATTTGATTGAGGTAAAAATAAAAACCACATAAATAATATTACGTTATTATTCTCATATTAAAGTTGTTAGCATAACATGATTGACAAATGTTCAATAATTATTTTCATTCGCTCCCTTTACACCAACGTTTTTGGTTGATAATACATGGAAAATATTATTATCGTTCTATTTCCACAGCGAATTACTATAGATATACGCATCAATATGTATCAGAAATTGAATCATATCGGCCTTCTTGGAAATTGATGTTTGCGTAGCAGTATTGATTTAATTGTGGTATAAAGTATTATCAATGGCCATCACAGACCTGTGCTCTAAATTTCGAATAAGTAATTCATGTCGTCATGGTAGTCTCCGTTTTTGGTGGTACTCCAGAAATTATGGTCACCATATTTTTTAATAAATAAACGAGCGTGTGCCCACTTCAAGTGACAAATGCGTACTGAATCTACCTGACCAATTGTCGTCAGCGAGACGTTTGTTATCGAGATTTTATGTCTGAGACAAAATCGTAGAACAAAGTATTTTTAAGAAAGTGATAAAAAAATTCACATGTCAAAAAATAATATTTTATAAAATTATTAACCGATATTATTGTGATTAATAGTGCCTATTTACTATTTACATATAATTAAAATAAATATCGAGCATAGTCTCGAGGCTGACGACAAACACCGACCTAATCACAATGGTAAGTAATAAAAATATATCCCCGAAAAATGATTACTATTTATTACTCTTCTTAATAATTTTTCTGAGATTTTTGTTAAAAGACGTATATAATAGAATTAACTGTTGCTCTATTTTATTTAAAAATATATTCATTGTAATTCTACTTTAAATATTAGTCTGAAAAAGTGCAAGAAAACGAAGTCTTTGGTACATTTCAAAAATCTTTATAGAATCGTTATATTCAATAAATTGCAAATTCCATAACGATCACTTTTTTAAAAATACTTTGTTCTAAGATTGTGCCCCAAACATAAAATCTCGATAATAACCTACAATAAACCCTAATCGACCTCACGGCGTAAAGAAAATAAAAGCATATCTGAAAAACAGGTGTCCACTCTTTGCTAGACAGGCTTGAAAACTTTACTATTTCCATTTAAATAAAGGTGCAATATTGTAAACACATACTTGGAGACTGCAATTGTTAAAAAAAATTCCACGTTTCATGTTGTTTAGGCGACGGAAAACGATTAATGATTTTCTCGAAATAAGAAGAAAGCCTTATTCCTCTTAATTAAATTAATGTCTTTCCTAGCATGTTATGTCACATTTTTCCCACTCAATTGTAATGAAAAACTAAAAAAGAAAAGATATCTATTTATTGTTATTTGATGAGATAATTATTATTTGACCCTTTTATAGATAAAGTGCTCTACTAAATAGTGAATTATATCTTACAGGAATTTTTCAGTCACGACCACTGTCGCTGTATATTATAAAAACTCTGCATGTGTAAAATATCAGTCACAATTGTTTATGAACTGGGACGATCTCTTAGGTAATTATAATAAATACATATTTGTAACCATATCCACTCCCAATGTGAGGCATATCTCCACAAAATATGGTGAGTTGTTCTACGAGAATTACTTATTACTCAGTCGCTTAACATCTCTTTGTCGGAGAATAAGTATAGAAGCATAGACCTGGAAAGAAATCGTGGTTACATAATTTTGCTGCTTTTGTGACGCCTTGTTTTTGATGATCGAAGGGGTGAAATGCAATATATACATTACAGACATCCATGCCTTCTAACACAAATCCATTAAAACATTGAAAAATAAAACTTCATGTTTATAGTAATTAGATAAGTTCGATTACCGGCAATTGTAATTAAGGCATCCAATCCCGGACCATTTTTATTATCGCAGGATTTTTGATTCAGAATTTCTCAATCCCGAGATTGGTCGTTAAGTGTAATTTCATGAATTAAATTGTACATTTAAAATTTAATTTGTGTTCATTATTGCTTCAATCGGAATGTACTTAAGATTTAATATTTTATTTGGGAATTCGAATGGTTTTTTTTATTGATTTTGAATCAGTCATTTACAAAAAAAAAAACAATGATTAAAATAGTTTTATATTTTATTTTATTTATTGCATTATTGTGAGGTTTTACGAAATGGTATCCAAAAAGTGACATTATCCTTCGGCATTTAAATATTGTCCTCCATCCATTTAAGAAGCAGTCGTATGAAATAGCACAGTTGACTAGAAATAGCAGCCAGAATAAAATGCGCAAATTTAACGTCGCTAATGTACTCCGTTTGGGAAAATTTCTTGTGTCCGACAGACATACTGACGTACAGAGTGACAATTAGTAGTAGTGTAAATTATAAAAAATACGTACATGGACAAGCCGACGTACACCCTGTACTTAATCAGAAAGTGTTAATTTAATATGTGAATTATTTTTTAGCAACCACAGTGAATCCCGAAATCCCGGGATTGATATTTAACCCAGATTATAAACCCTAATTCTAAGCTCAATAATGTTTTTAGAAAAGATCACTCCAAGGATAAAATAAAAATCCATTATATCCATTTAAAAAATCAATGTTTTTCGAATTCCGCAGGTTATTTTTTGCGACTAGTTCAAATATACGTTAAAACAAAATCTAATCTCTTACAGTTTATATAGAATAAAATTGCTAAGGCTGCATGTTATTATCTATATTTTTTATTACAAATCTTTCATATATGTAAATTAACGAAGAAATTACTTAGCAAAATCCACTCAAATGAGCCAAAAATTCTTTCTGTATTTTTTATTGCGCACCCCATTAGGGTTTCAAATTAAGCCGTACAAAAAATTTCGCCTTGTTACTCATTTATTAAATACGGAACGAAAGTAAAGAGCTGTTTCATTAATACACTAAAAAATGTATGTTAAATATATAGATAACAATTAAAGCCTTATTCCCCATCAACAAGGTACTCAATAAGATCTTTCCGCAAAGAATTGACATGTGGCACCATTAGAATAACGTTATTTATTTTTATATTACTTTTTACAGCATACAATGGAGGAATTATGGGGTTCTGCTTAGGAGGGTCGTTATTAAGTATTATAGAAATATTTTATCACGCGATCATAAAAAGAATTATACCAAAAAATAAAAATAAAAGCAATCCTGATATTCAATATTTAGAATAATAATTGTAATGATATATAAGATTGTAAATGGTTTTATTATGCATTAAATTTATGAACCGAAAATGTATTAGTCGTTTTATTAAATTGCTTAAATGAATAAATATTGTAGAATTTCAACTTTAACACAGTAAATGTTTTATGACAATTTATAGAATTATAAAATACCTATATCTTACGTTATGAAAAACAAACAAAAAAAAAGTTTAACTATTATATTGATCAGCACTTAGTGGGGATATATAAAAAGCTTTCGTCACTCAAAATTTTACCTAATAATTACAATTTATACAGCCATAAATAATTACTGAAGTATTTAGCAAACGACTTAAATGAATTGGATGGGAACGGTACAGTTTTTTGTGATTGTTATCAGAGATATGATAAAATTGATTCATTCTATTCATTTAACTTGATTGTGTTAGTGTAGAATAAGCATTTTTAGAATATTTATTGAGTTGATATTCATTCTTTGCTAAGCACTCACTTAGCAATACAGTTTTGCAAATATTACATTAATAACAGCTCGGAAATTAAAATAGTATGATTCGTCATCGCAAACACCATTTTCAAAAGGAAAATCAAAAGCCTGGTGAACGATTCAATGATATGGTAAGTTATGCTGTGTATTGTGTATTTGTGAGATCGATACATGTAAATTATATGTTTGAATGTAAAAATATTTTCTTCGATTTGATCTGAGTAAACATATATTTTTCAAATGAACATTTTTTTTAAATCAGTTATCATTATACTATTCGATAACAATTTTCTCCAAAATCAGTAAAAAATATAGTGAATACTCTTAAAATAAAGATTTGATTTTACATTCAAGCGGTGTTTCGTAAAAGAACATACGAAAGATTTTTGTGATAAAACATCTATTCATGGGCTTCGATACGTCACTGAAGAAAATGCTCATTGGACGCAATCAATTATGTGGACGTCCTTCATATTAGCTGGAGTAATTTTTTGTTTTACACTCATGTACTTGGTTTGGAGTCGATTCGATTCAAATCCCACAGTTACAGCGGTAAGCTTTATTTTATTATTTAGAATTAATTATTCAATTATAATTACCGCAGTCGAATTGATTAAAATTTAGCAATAAAAATGGCTTGACTATTTTTTTTATTAAATTATTGAAGTTATTGATCAAAGTTATTGATTGAATTAGCATTTACTTGGTAGAAATCTATCAGTTCTGACGATGTAGTTAAGCTTAAATAGCTATCAACTACCTAATAAAATTTTGTAGAAGTAAATACTTTGATATGTTATCCTATAATAAAGTTGTTAAACAATAAATGAGACTTTCGTCTATTTCTTCAATAAATTACAATCAATAAAGTCATTTATGAATCAACTCAAATAGAAAGAAATATCCAAACGTTTACTTTGAAAGCCCTTCATACCGCCAAGACAACATCCATCGGTATGCACTCTCTGAAGAACATTTATGGTTTTAAAAATATAATTTAATGGTTCTTCGTTACTTTTCTGTGATTAATCTTGTAAGTAACGTTTAACAGTAAAATTTTTTAGGTTGATACAGTAAATTTTCCAATATTTGGTGTTCCTTTCCCTGCCGTGACAATATGTGATGCAAATAAAGTAAATAGGTCTAAAACTAAGAAAATTGTAGATCTTCTGTAAGTACCATTTTTTGAATACTTCAATATTTAAGGCCATAATAATATATCACTTATAATTTTAATTAAGAAAGTTTATTGCAGTGAAGAATCATATATTTGAAGAATCATAACTAAATATTCTTAATGGTTTGTGAAAATCCCCACAAGTGAAATATTTCATCTTTATTTGTTTTTTATGATCTTTTTTTTCAGAACTTCTAAAAACTTTACAGAAGAATATATTGAAGATTTTTTTAAGACGCTTAACACTCTGTCCATTTCCAGATTTTACGTTAATAATTTGCATTTTCATGACATATTTGAAGTGTTGTATCAAAATCAGTACACAATCGAATCAATGATGTTAGAGGTGAATTTTATCCTTCGTCAACGCATTGAACACTTATTTAAAGCTAATATTATGAGATAAACTAAAATTAAAATTGAAATCTCTGAGAATGTTTTTGGTATATGCATTATTCATGTTATTGTTTGTAGGTTTCAATCGAATGTGATGTTTTAATAAGTCTATGTTTTTGGACCCTCAAAAATATAGATTGCAGAGATTTATTCAAAAAAATTAAGACAAATGAAGGATTTTGTTGTTCTTTTAACTATCAACACACTAATGAAACATTTGACAGGTATTTATTGTGAAACTCATTTAGTAAACAGGCTTTATTCAATAACAGCACATTTTTTTTGGACAAGTTTCACTTTTAAAAAGTTAACAGTCAATAATATGAAAGGCATCCAATTTTAAAAAAACCACACACACAATTAGTTTTTTACTATTGACACATGTTTATAAAAATTAAAACCGGCTTCGTTACTGATCAGTTAATAATACTCGTGATTATCGAAATTCGTCATTATAAAAAATTAAGAGCATGTACAAAAAAAATGGTGTTTTGAATTAAATAATAGACAAGTTTCAATAACAAACATGTGCTGATTTTATGATTTATATGGGAAACATAATGACACCCTGCTGTCTTCAGCTCATAATAGTAAGGTCTTTATCTAGCACGAAAGCAAATAAATCGTTTCTTTCGCCCAGCTGAATAGTGGACTGAGACAGCCTCAACAACGGGTTCTTAAAAGCTCTCAAATGACGACCGAAGTGTCGTAACAGCCTTAGTTCCGCGGTGCTAAGCATCATAAAGCTTCCTGACAGATTTTTACGTAAATCTCACAAGCCTTTTTCTAATATTTGAAAATAAAATGATGTATCTCGTTTCGATACTTATTATTCATATCATTACATGAAACTGGTAAGACATAACCATTAAAAAGGCATCTGTTTCGTATCTGCTCGTACTAAAAATGTTTCTTAACTTGTTATAATAAATTTTTGTAAATTTATTTCCAGACCTGAAATATATCTGCGTGATAATACTTTTAAGAACAAAACGGTTTATTCAGGAGGTGCAGGAATTTATACGGGACTGAGTGTTCAAGTCGTTATTAATGACTCGGAATATATGTCGTCATCAAAAACCATACCATCTGTTCTAGTTCGTATTAACAGTATTCACAATAACATATCGATAGTAATTGATACAAAAATGCTCTTAAATAAAAGTAAACTGTCATTCAAAGTTGAAATTTTCATCTTCAATGGTATTTTTTTAATTTAGAATTTAGAAAGTTTTTTATTGAATTTATTCTACGTTCCATCAAACAATGTTTATTCATTTGTAGTATATTAAGAATGCTTCAGTGGATTTATTTGATTATAGACTGATTTAAAAAGTTTACATAAAAAAAATGTGTAAAATTAAGGGCGCCAGATATTTGAATTTTTTTATCACTCGAGATCAACTCTAGGAGAAAATATATCATATAAATGCATGCCCAGATCTTAAATTTATGTTTGATGTTAATCTTACCCGGACATGCACCTTATCCAACTGATAGCTATAATATCTTATCCCACATTAGAGCAATTTTTTTCTGCAATTATTATTTACAAGTCTCATATTTTTTTAATATTTAAGCTACTGATCCACAAGAACACGGATTTACCAGATATGAAACTACAAAGTACAGTTATTTTAAAAGGACAAAACATTCAATTTCCGATTGACTCGATTGTAGTTGACGCAACAAATGATGTTAGATCTTTGCCGTTTGAAAAAAGGGAATGCTATTTTGATGGAGAGGTGAAAAATAATATTTTTTCATTTGAACTCTACTAATGTAAGCATTTTACCTTTGATAAGATAACAAATATTGTATTTCAGGCTTCTTTATCGATTGGTGCATACGGATATGAAAATTGTATAACTGAGTGTCAAATAGATACAATATTATTTAATTGTGGTTGCATACAATATTACTACAATATTAAATATTATAGAGGTAAGTTTTTACTGTAACTCGATTCAGTTGAAATGAACTATCCGTTACTCTTTTTAAGTATTTGAATTTCGTTTTTATTGACGTAAGAAGATTTTGTTTTATGCAATACTTCTAATCATATTTTATCAACAAAATATAGTAAAATTTCAATACAATGGATAAAATAACGGTAAAATTTGAAAATTGTTAAAGTATCCTATTACTGGTATCCATGCTTAGTCTTAAAACCAACAACCCATAAAGAATGATAAGTAGACAGTTTTAAGGCATACTGGCCAATGGTTTGAGTTGAGCTAATGTCACAACTAATGTTCCCTCTTAGCTGCGCGCGTAGCAGTTTTAAAATCCCCGCGCACTTGTCCAGAGCTTGCGCGCACTCCAATACAGTTATTCAAATAATCTTAAAATTGGAATAACTCGAATAGTACATTTTTTTCAAGAAATTATATCTATGCATAAAAAATTTTGCCTGTGGCAGAATCATATGCTAAATGATAATTTATAATTAAAAAAATACGAGTAGGTTATTTTCAAATAGACTAGAAGACTCCAGCCGTTACTATTTTAGATTTAAAATCATCATTTTCGGGGGAAACATTCAAGAACCGCCCCGGGCGGCACAAACCCTAACTACACCACTTGGTATGTACAAATAAATTATTAATGTTTTTGTTGCTGAAAAATATTATTCAAATTTATAAGATATCATTCAAACATTGAACTGTTTTTTAAATCCTCAGATTTCTAAACATTCAGTGAATAAATAGATATATCGTCTAGTTTCTCCAAAAGTAACAAAAGTTGTAAAGAATTCAACCTGGAATGGCTCCACAGATCAGTAGAAACTGAAATGTCATCCAATTGGAAATTGACCATTAAGATAATATAATGAGAATTAAATCTTAAAAACAAGAAATTGATTTAGATAAAATACATTATAAGTGGATTAGTTGTAAGGAACGACGTGAAAAACTATAAAAATTTAAGCAAAGTTATAAAGCATGTTAATGATTATTTGTTTCGTTCTGCTTATTTTTTCTTAATTTGTGATTTATTCTGTTATTTTATGTTAATATTTTTTATATCTTATTTTATTACAGATTGTTTTGACATAAATTATTAAATGATAATCATTTTAAATACAATATACAACGCAAAACAAATATTTAAATATGACATTGTTGGAGTGGCCTGCATAGTCTTTATATTTCCCGCTCAGCTAACCTCTCGTCTTAGAAGGAACATTGGTCACAACCCATCCACAATTTCCGTAAAAGACGTAACGTTCTGAATCCATTTATTACGCCTTCACTGAACTTGTATATGTATTTATTGTGCTGTTTGTTTTATCAATGAAAAAAAAAGTTCCTTAAAAAATCTGCTTGGTGCTAGTTTATGTAAGACACTATTATTATTTTATTTTTTAGATCGTATTTTATATAAATTTGTTGAGAAACCTAACGAAAACTTCCTCATGAGTAGCCTTTGATATGTTGTCGCTTTATTGGTTTCATATTCAATTTTTTACCTATTAATTTAATTATATCTTACCGCATGTCTTTATCTTTTTTTTAACTAACAATAACATTCATTTCTAGTAAAAGCAGAGTTTGCTTCTCAAAATAAAAGTATAAGGTTTTGTGAAATTGCCGATGCCAAATGCATATTGAAAATCTCACGTAAGCAGTTTTGATTAATTACTCACAGAATATACAAGCTGATAAACATAGTATGTATAAAAATTGTAACGGGAATTTTGTGGGTCACGCATTTTTTTTTGCTATTTTGTCTATGACGTATTGACAGTATTTTTCTAACCTGAAATCATTGATCATTTGTCGTTCTATCTTTCAAGTTAAATCACATTTTGATTCAATGCTATTATGGCGGTAAACAAAGTTTGTATTGTTACGCTTACCAGCTGCGATTATTTATAAACGAATCGGCAAAACTAACGAATGAGAAAAAGAGTCTGAATTAGATATGATAATTCGATTTTACCTTAAACGAAACTTTGACAACTTCTTCACAATGTGAAATAATGAATATATCAAATATATCCCTGAAGACAGGTTTCTGAAGAATCATATCAATAAGTGTAACAGGTCAAAAATTTGCAGTTTTGAATTAAGTGTAAGTAAATGCTTAAAATACTGATATCTAGCAATTTCAAAATGTAACGAGTGGTAATATATGGTTATTTTAGAATGACAGCAGTTATTATTACTTTAGATCAAAACTATAACAACTATGTATATCGTGCGACAACCTCTGAAAACTCCTATATCTTCTTATTTTTTTCTAATGTTAATATATAAAAAAATTAGATAATGTTTATTTAATATTATGACTGTCAATTCGAGTTCATTCGTGTGCTTGAATGCCTGAAGAGGCCGAAAAACAAAATCCGGGTCATTAGTGACGAAATACATGGAAATGTTCAACATCTCAACAATTCCAATTCGGTAAATGTAATTTTTAGATAATCCTAAAACTTCATTAAAATATACAAATATTAGATGTACAGTAGAAGTTTGAACTTGTCCAAAATTTTGTTTTATAATTATCTCAAAACTATGCTTTTTGATTTTTTACACTTCGTCTAGGTACATTTATCTTTGGAAACATATTTAAATATTATAACCGCCCAAAAACTTATCAGCTCCAATTTTATCCTGGCATCTAGTCATATATTATTACACTTACGTATAACACCTAAATTTAATTAGAAGCTGATAATATACAATATAAATAATCGTCGTTTACGGTTTTCTAGCGACTTTGTATTCTGTTAATACAAAAAATGAAACTGGGTCTATACACGGAATGGATTGTGATTGTGTACAAACATGTGATATTAACGACTATACTTACTCCATAAGCGCTGGTTACTACACAGTTGACAAGTAATAAAACTATTTTTGTAATATGAATAAAATCAAATGAATAGTGAATGAATTATATCAAAATCATTTTTGACTAATAAATCAACATTTGACTAAATAAAGAAACTGTATGCTATTGTGATGTTTAATCCATCAATTACAAAAAATATGCGATCATGTAATTCAAGTGCATTAGTAACATTTTTTTTTCAGTGGCCTTAATAATACTGAAGACTCAATTATATTATCTTCATTTCATTCCGAATTTAGTTGTGTTAAATATACACAAAGCAACATTTTGACATGGGATGGACTAATTGGTATTTCATTTAAATTTATTTCTACCTATTCTAAGTATATAATAAATAATTATAAAAATTAAAATATACATTTGTATCGATTTATCACTCTATATAGGGAGGCTCACGCGTGATTGGGCGGTTTGTGTGCTTTAAAACGAGGAAGAGTGTGTTCACCGTTATTTTAAAGAGAGTTTTTGTTATAAATCACACACACCACTTAAGTGTAAAGCCTGCTGTTCTCTTTTTAATACAGCTTGCACCTACACACTCTCTCCACGGATTAGTGTACAAAGCTTGAAGTGCATGAAAGCATTAGCGTGATTTGTGAGAGAATATCAACAGGGTACACTGAAATCTATTTGTTATATTTAACTAGTGTATAATAATACCTACTCCATGCCATTTTGAAAATCTTAGTTTGAAGAGTCGTTTACAAAAAAAAAATACTTTGATATTATAATAAATATTACATTTATTTTTGAAATTACTCATAGGATTATTAAAAACCAATGTATTAATAATATGGTTGAAATTATTACAGCTTCATTTGGAGGAATTTTTGGACTTTGTTTCGGAGGATCTGTATTGAGTTTTTTGGAAATTGTGTACCATTTTACTGTGCGAATGTATTTTTCGTTTTATGCATTCATGAATAAAAAAAAATCTCAACCATTCAAGAAAAATCGCTCTAAATGGGATGAGTACATCAGCCACAGTAACTAAATTCAAGAACTTGAAGTGTATGCCAAGAAAAAAAATATGCTACCTCAAAACCAGAAGAGTAAAAATATTATCGTGAAGCCTTTCAAAACGTAAATCGAGAAAATATTCCCGATAATAAACTCAATACACGCATCTTAATACCTGATCAGATACTTAGTTGAATTCGTTTTTAAGTAAATTAATATTTAGTGGCTATGTATTTAAGTATTTTAGTACGAATTATGACATATGTAATTTGTTGGTATGTATGTATACACGCACTTCACAATAAATATTTGATGAAAAATATTGTGATTTTTATTCTTTTCTTCAAATTTTATATTGTCTACCTTTTTTTTAATCAATGTCCGCTCCCAACGTGGAGCATATGACCTCCTAATGGAGTTATCTCAACAGCATTTTTCTATGAGAACTGCCAGTTGCTCAACTTCTCTTTTTTTTATGAGAGTAGGGATAGAAGGATAGGGTTCGAAGGATCGCTCTCGCTACACGCCGTGAGGATCGGATTGGTGGGAGGGAGTTAGTTTTTGACATCGCTAACACTCAGACTACGAACGAAAATCCATAAATCGATAGAGAGATCAACTTACGAAAACCTTCCACACCGGGTTTGAACCTGAGACACTCGTAGCCGTAGCCAACGACGCTACCAACTGCGCCGCTGACAAAATTTTCTACCTAGTCAACTTATTTTAACTATATTTCATGAGATTATTTTATCTGTTCATAGAAAAAATAGATATACCAATCATTTTTGAAATACACAATATTTTAACAAGGCATTATACAAATATTGTTTTTTTTTTGTATTTGACATTTCATTACATTTACAAATCAGTTACATAATTAACTATTTAAAATACATATGAAATTATGTTTCTTCTTCTAATATAAAGGTTACATGATTTTTTCAATTGTAATGATTAAGGTAAAAATATTTCCTCATAAAGCATTCTATCTAACATGTCCAAACAACATCATTATTGAGAAAGGAGTGGACATTATTATCAAAGAAGAAAAACCTCGATGTAAAGAACATCAAATTTAACCGATATTGAAAAATTTCGTGCTCTATTCCAATACGACATCTTTATAAAAAATCTATATCAATAGTATCAATTAATACTTTTATATTGGTTTCTCATTTTTTATCGTAAAACACAAATGTACGCGGATGAGAAAAAACGGACAAACAACATTTTAAGATTTCGATTGTAAAAAATCAATCTCATTATATTATACTATATCTTTCATTCAGCAAAATACTTTCTATTGTAACATTGCCTACATGTTATGACTATGCTATATATACCTACATATTATTTTATTGTAATTAAAACGTTTTACTCGAGTGGCCATTATAAATATTATCTTTATTATAGATTTAAGTGTATTAAAAAAAACTGTTATTTTTTTAAGCCAGACCAAACTTTGGTAATGATTTATTTGATAAGTGATAAATTTAAATACCGTTTTTACAAGTATAAAAAATACTCAAACAATGTAAATAATTGATATAAGGTTTACTTAGTGTAATGAAGACGAGTACTTTTCATTTTTAAATTTACGGTTTTTTAGAATACCTCATTTTACATCATACATACGAAGTGGTTCTGTAAGCAACTTCTTTTTAACTCTGAATATTTACCGGTTTTTGTATGTATGGTGATTTAATTTTCACCCTTATCAAATGAAAAAAACTTAATACTTACAACAGATATCGAATAAAATGATGTTAGAGAATCTGAAGAGTAAAATTAAATTGGTGCTTATCGGTTTGAAAAATCTTACGTGCAATGGTTTTCGATACGTTACTTATGACAATGACAAATTTCAGTCGACAAGCTATGCAATTGGTTGGATTTCTATATATATTGCGAGTACATTATTTTCATTTTGGTTGATTGGACTGTGTGTTGTACGATTCAACGATACACAAACTGTAACTGCGGTAAGTTTCTTTTTAACAAGAAAAAATTTTATCCATTTTTTTTTCATAAAAATAATCGTTTTCTATGTTACTAAGGATAGCATCTGGCATTCTCAATAGTCATACTATCATTTGAGCTACATGATACCTTTTTTTTTAGATATGGAAATTAGTACTTTGTTGATGACTTAAAATGTAATAGTGTTTGATATTTGTAAATCATAAACATTGAAGATGAAAAAGATTTTCGCCACTGTTATATTATATAATATTGAGAGTATACTGACAAAAAGAATTAAGTAATAAAAACCATTTTTGAGATAACCGCATTAAAAGCGTCATTTTTTTCAATGTTCTCTTTGTCACAAGTACAATTGTTTGTTTTTTTTTTTTTTAAAGATTTTTTTACATTATGATTAGTAACCTTTTTGGCTTAAAAATCACAAGATTCGGTATCGATGAGTAATAGTTATATCACGCTTTTTCCAGATTAAAAAAAATAACAATACGACTTAAGACTGTTTTTCTTCAAATCCATTTTATCCTATGAACTCATGCGTTCTACCGGTACATATAGAGTAATGCACACATTTTGATATTTAAAGCAGAAAATCATCAAAAACTGACTGAATGTGTTTTTTTTGTCAGTATAGTCTGGATATATTGTAGAAAGAATTTAAATTTATTAAAAACTGATAATATTGTTTTAGATTGCCACAAAAAACTATCCGATAAAAAACGTACCATTTCCTTGTGTAACGATTTGCAGCACAAACAAAGTTTCGAAGAAAAAAATTCAAAAATTCTTCTTACTTTTGTAAGTATGATAATTATAAATTAACGTATTTAAATAACGTATATTCTAATCTGAATATAATATATTGGTCTATACTTTAGAATATAATATGATTCTTATTGCGTACTTCTTTCATATGTATTTTTTTAAACTGTATTATTGTATTTAATTAATTTTACATAATATGATGTATTTTTAGTGAAAATAACGGGATCGAAAAGGATACAGCAATTGACTTTGTGAAATCTTTGGAAGCACTAGTTTCTTTTGCAACGTTTAATTATTTTGAAAAAGAAATTCAGAATCATACACAAATACTTCAAGTTCTTTCAGATAATAATTATACGCTTAATAATTTGATGAAAGAGGTAAACTTTTCAATTTATTTTAGGTTTTCTGTTTATTGTTTTAAATTACCTAAATCTGTCAATTTAAATAGTAATTTAGTTATATCTTCTTTGAAATATCTTCTTTTTTGATATTTACATTGTTTTAATTTTTTTTAAATTTAAATAAGGTTATGCAGAGTTGCGACCATTTCATATCGGGGTGCGTTTTTAAACACATAGAAGAAAATTGTTCGAAAATATTTACTGAAATACTGACTAAGGAAGGGTATTGTTGTTCATTCAATTACCAAGGAATTACAGAAGGATTCAGGTGAATGTTTTTTAAATAGCCACATTAAAATATTGAATATTGTATTGATTGAATTAACGAACCCGTATTTGTATTTAAATGCGCATGCGGTTGAATACAGAAGCATAATTAGAAATCAGTTATGAGACACCTAGTATCAAACACGGTCAAGTTATGTTTTTTACGATGTTTACTTTTGGACTGTTTTCAATATTTATTAAAATTATAAACTCCGACAAAAATTACATCAAAATCAATTTTGAATTATGGTTTCTTTATCAAATGTGGCTAAGTCACGGAGAGCCAATCAGATTGCAGCATTTAAATCAGCTGACAGAACATCATTTAGTATATTATAGAGTTATTTTTGCCTGACTGATTGTAAACATAAATTTATTGCCTTTGTTTTTCATACTTAATAAAGCTAATTAGCATTAAAATGGAACGAAATAAAAATTGTGAAATTTAAATTCTAGATAGATAGTGTTTCATTGTTATCTAATATTTTATTGTTAGAATAACTTAATAGAAAGTAATAGTATTGTATTGTATTTAGTTAACAAGTCACTAATATCATATTTGAGCATTTTTTTCATCCAATAAAATTATTTTTAATTAATATAAATGATAACTGCTGCAATACTAATAAATACAAAAATTATATTTGAAAATGAGCATATCAACTCATGCTAGTTTCAAAAGTACCAAAGTCAACTCTTTAGTATCAAGCACGGCCAAGTCATATATTTAATATGATATTGTATTAAATATGTGATTTAAAATATTATTTAAAATCATTTTCGGAAAAAGCTGGACTTATTTGTATGAGTTTTACTTTTTTTATTAAGAGTATATGCAAGATTGAAAAAAACATAAAATGCCACTAAAAAGTCGTCAACCAAACTTTCAGCACTCCCGAACAAGAAAGTAAAACTAATTTGGCCGTGCTTGATATTAGACGAGTATATTTATATAATCATTATCAGTTGTTTGAAACGTGTCGCAAGCTATTTTATTTTTCAGAGTAAATTACTCAAAAGATGCAAAGGCAACTCCACCGCAACATATTTATACTTCGGGTGCATCTCCGTAAGTTTCAATATGTAACAAAATAAAATTAATATATATAACCTTGTTATTGCATTCGCTGGGTTACTAAGTGTGACACATAATTCATCTTACTGAGAAACATCTCTAGAATAACTACTTAATGAAAATACTAAATGAAAAGTGAGGATTATATTTAGTTATAAAAAAAAAATGATTTCGATTTATAAAAAAATTATACGCACAATGTTATTCTCCTTGACTATAGTATTATCATCATTACAGATATCATGGACTGAATATACATCTTCACATAGAACCGGATGATTATCTAGGGCCTATTCGACCCTTAAAGGGTGCAACGGTATTGTAATTTACACTGTTTTATATTTAAAAATGCTTACATTTTTAAAACTAGAAAAACTTTTTCCAGCTTCGCATTTTTAATACATAACTTTTTATGTAAAAAATACTAAAATTTCATAGTTTATTGTGAAACACGACACCGATGTGAAACAAATAGTAGGCATAAAGTTCTGATTCACATATTTTTTATCTGTAAGCCAATGGAAATTTCATTACTTTAGTAAGATTAACTGTTGTCTTTTTCTACAGGTATACATTTCAGATGCAATAAACTTTCCAGAAAATGCTGTAAAATCTACCGTTGTACATCCTGACAAGGGTGTAATAATTAAAATTATTCCAACTGTGTTACAGAGTGACGCATCAATCATAAAGTTGTCACAGGACAAAAGGCGTTGTATTTTTCAAGATGAATTTCCAATAAAATCTATATTTTACAGTTACCATACGTGTAGCGCATTTTGTAGAATCCGCCAGTTTTTTCATTATTGCGGGTGTACGCCATACTTTTATCCCGTAATGAAACAAAGAGGTATAATCATTTATTAATTTATACATAAATTCTTTAAAACTGAAATTAGTTTGAAGATTGGTGATCGAGCGTAGAATAGAATCAAAAGTTGAAATGACTATAAACACGCTCCCAATTTAGAACATATGAACTCCTAATGGAGTTTATCTCAACAGTATTTTTGGACGAGAGCTGCTTGTGACACAGTTGCTCTACTTATTTATTTTTCAGAGGGAGTAACTATATAACGATATGGCATGACTAGTGGTTTGCTAATCGCTTCCGTCAAGCCCAGTTTTTAGGATGGGATTTCTGGAGAAAAATTTTAAGACACCCATAAATCAATTGAAAATAAATTTATTCTACTTTCCGTTTTGGGATTTGAGCTCGCAGGAGCTGTAATCAAAGCCAACCGCGTTGACCAATTAGTTAAGGGCCCCGATAGATTATAAGTGATATATAAATATTGATAGGGTTAAATGAATGACGATAAAAATACATGATGTGAAATTTTATTTAAGATAATTTATTATAATTATTTATTTACACAAAATATCACTGTAATCTCTGATTTTAGTCCAGAACCGAGTATGCGTCTTCTCTGATCTTGATTGTTTAAATAGTCATAGAGGTAAGTGAATTTTTAACATACTTTCACTTTTCATATTTACGTTTCATATTTAAAATACGAAATCTATTAGGACATTAGTATTACCATTCCTATAAAAAAGTACCCGTTTAATGCAATACATCATGAACATATTACGTACGTAATAGTTTCAATTGACAAAATATGACTAACATCAATCAATATTATGAAGTGTTGACACTTCCTACAACTACCTTATAATATTTTGATTGTTATGATAATAAAAGAATTTGACAGTTCGTTGAATGTGTAATGATTAAATATATATTTGATTTAATAATCCAATTATCATGTTATTTTATAATTCCTTTGTTTTGTTTACAGAAAAAATCTTTAACGTGATTCACAAAGATGTATCAGCTGAAGCCCCAAAATGCAATTGCTTCCCCCAGTGTAACGATATAATGTATGACATAGAAACCACTAAAAACTCTTTCAATGCAACATTCGCTGCAAACACGTAAGCTAATAATTATGATTTCATTCATATTGGTCAAGTATTTGCCAAAAAAATCAAAACACCGTTAAATTTTGATTCTTGATATGAAATTCTACATATATTATTTCAAGTTTTGTGTTGGACAACAATAATGGTTACGATTTGGTTACGCTAATTTATTGGTTAAAATAATATTTTCAATATACTTATATTTATTTACATAGTTAGTACTTATATTACTTTTAACACTTTGTGAGTTTTTACATATACAAATAAAAAAGGTTTCTTTGTTTTTAGCAATAACCAATCACTTATAAGTCACGTTTCGATATTTTTCAAAAACAAATACTGCACCCAATATGAAATGCAGCTATTTATGAACTGGAATGATCTCTTCGGTAATATTTTCATACATATTCAAATATTAATACTTTAATATATCTTTTTCCAATACAATAATATTAAAATTTTAATTTTTCAGCTTACAACGGAGGCATTTTCGGACTATGTCTTGGGGGATCAATTTTTAGTTTCATCGAGATTATTCACTTCTTGATACTAAAACTATTTACACGGAAGTTAAAACCGCATGCAATTTCACCAAAAGAATATTTCGTGTACGCAGAGTAAAATTAACCTACAAAAGTTAACTTTCAATATGAAAGTGAATAATTTTAAAACATGAGAGTACATTCTCAATTTTATTATTAATCTGCTTTGAGAATATCAGTAAATAAATATGGAGTCCATAATTTTATTAAATAAATTGCTCAGCTTACAGTAGAATCTAGTGCAGTTATGAAATAATATCCTTCTGAATCTCGATTTGTACACATATAAGCAAATGTAATCATAAAATATTTCATTTATTTAGATGGCCAGCTTAAGCTGTTGGCCTAGCTTAGATGACCAGGCTTTAAAAAAAATTGATTTTCCAGGTTTTATAAAGATGGCTAAAAAAATTTGGCATCCGCCGGCGAAGTTTGTTTAGCCATATCGAAAAACAAAAACATACTACCCAATCTTATTCCAAAATAAAGCCATCCTAATATGAAATATATGTATTTGATGCTAACAAACTTGAGATAAAATCTAATATCTGAATTATATTGAAATACCGTGACTGATAAATACCGTGAATTTTGTATAACATAATGTTTAATTCATGTTTGATAAGTTTGCAACATTATATAGAGAACGAGTTATTCATGGATATATTTAGATTCAACGCAGAGTAGATTTAACTCTACTGCCATGGTGAGATAGGGGATTCTCAGTATAAGGATACATAAGTTAATTTAACTAAGAAGTTGAGCAAGTCACATTTTCTTTTCTGTCTATATTTTTTCAATCATAGTAGTGCCTTTATTAAAATAACGATCCCATGCAATTCTGCGTCTAGCCAAAAGAACATGAGTAATCAATTATTATTTTTCTTGGTCGTCATCGTATTATGGAAGACGATCGTGAAACAGCGGCTGCATGCACATAGTGGATGGTAGTAGGACAACCAACTTTCCATGCAGATATCATCATTATCTAAAATAGAAGAAGAAAGCAACGCTATCGTAGAAAAATATTTACGTTAGTCAAAACACCGCGCATATATCTGTTGGCACTCATTGTAATATATCGAATTCCTAATTATGGTTCGAATAAAATAGTATGATTTCAGTGGCACTTGATAGTAATAATTAAGAGTTTTGTTCAAACACATATGGATATTAAATATAAGCCTGCGTACAAAGTATCTTATTGTATTTATAAATTAAATAAAATATAATTATTGGTTTATACGGGCTTTTTGTTTATATCCCTTTTGTTCATTACAATCGTAGATAATCAAGAATCAATAAAAATTATTAGAAATTGATTGACTGTGTTTCGGTTAATTGATGTAACCCTCAAAAAATACAAAAATGAATTAATGATTAGATATCATCTTAAAGACGACAGATCAATGTCTAGGAAAAAAGATGTAAATTACAAAACCGTTTTGAAAGTGAAACATCATTTTATATTGGTTTTAGGTTTAAAAATTCTGTCTCAGCGACTTGATGTAAGCCACTATTACATCGACACTCCCTTCGTATAATCCGGGGTTCGTAAACGTGAGATTTTACAGGAGAGATTTTCAAAGATTCATAACGCAACTAACCATATAGGTTTTTCGATAAAAATAGTTTTTATTCTCTCCTGAACAATTTCAATTTTGAGGGTTATATCAATTGGCTAAAACAACGTCGATCTGTTTACTATTTACTACGTAGATGGGTTAAAAATACTAGCTCCAGACCTGGATTTATACTTGAAGATGTTTTAGGTTTATTTGTATTGACGGCAATTACGATAATTATTTTTAACATTAATGAAAATTTTCATTTCTCTTCGGCTATGGATTTGTTTATGAAAAGTATTTGAATAACATAGATCTCTAAAATAATTTTAATTGCTATTGGTACCTGATAGATTTTTCTACAATATACGAGAAATTAGTGATATTTTAATTTGGATTCTGTTAATAAAACAACTTTAAAATTTTGAAAATTATTTTTTTTTTGTACGTCCAATTATAATTTCATAAACACAATCCATTTTAGATTAAAGATATAATGGATTTGTTTGTCGATTTCCTAAATGTTGAATATTATTTATTCGTCATTAATAGAAGCTTTTATGTGAACGCTGTCTGTGAATAATAAATAATGTAAATCAATTACTTAAATTCTGTGACTTCACAAAAAATATCAATTAAAGCTATCGACAATCAATCTGCTTTGATAATGTCATGGTGAGGGCTGATTTTTGATAAATATGTGAAATTTTCTAATTTTGTGGAGTGTATTATTAAGTATATAAGTTCTAGAAAGAGCACAAAGTTTAAGACTTAGTTGACCAAGCATAAAATTAGTGCAAGAAAATTAAAAGAAAAATACGTTCATAGTAAGTAATGTATATTTAATATATTTTGTGACATAATATTGTTCGTGTTTCGTATCTTACACGGGTAATTAAATTATCAGCTTTAATGGCGTAATTAAATCTCACAGAAAATGCGACCGAGTGGCCACGCCTTAATATTCCCTGTAATCGACTTTGAAACCAATAGTTTAAATCCTTAATGGACATTTTCATACATTGATTTTAACACGAAATCGTAATCCAACCTGATGGACATTTGTGACCTCGTCTTTTTATCATTAACCTTTATGAAAACAACCACAGTTCTCAAGTATCTCAAGTGCTTAAGTATTCATCTGTTGAGAGATCGAGAAGTTCTCTTCAACCTCACGATGGAAAGAATTTGTATGCTTACATTTTACGATAATTCCCTTCTCTTTCAAACTACTGAAAATAAAGGTTCACGAAAGTGATTCTATTTCATATATAGTTTGTTGATATTATATCTACAAATTTGAAGTCATTTCAATGTAGTTTTTGATTTACTAAATACAGATCGTCTTCGACTTACGACCGATTTTTAGAAATAAAGCAGCTGCAATCAAAAATGGTACGGATACATTTCAACACATCTGAAAGCGCTTTTTCTCAAATCTTGTAGCTGTCAAGCGACAATCTCAATATTATCGCAAATTTGCTCGCCTATCCTCTGCTTCGAATAAATAAAACAAAAAATAAAACTTTGTTAACACAATTCTATTATTGGCATTCATCAAGCGGTTGGAATAAGGTATGTCTGCAAGAATTGTGTTGAAAAGTCGAGGACTACCTGTATTATATTTATTTTACAAAACAGTAAAATTACTGATTTGATCTGTCAAATTTCCAGGGAAAAGAAGCACTTGAACCAATGGCAAAGGGAGTATATAGCTTTTTTAATTTCTTGAGACTATTTAAATGTAATGGATATCAATATGCAATACGTGACGGTGCAGATACAAATCTACTACATCGACTTCTTTGGATTCTCATTATGATCTCTAGTATTTCATTTTCGCTTTGGTTGACTGTACTAAGCTACACGAGATTTAATGAAACTCACACAGTGACAACTGTAAGTATGAGAATTACTTTTTTTTGAAAAAAAAAAAGCTTTTTTTTTGTAATATTAAAGTTTAATACAAAGTTTATTTTTAGATATCCAAAACTTTTCAAGTATCAAAGATAGGATTTCCAACTGTCACAGTTTGTAGTAATAACAAGATTTCTAAAAAGAGTTTCCAGCAATTTAATCATACACTGTAAGTTTTTTCGCATATATATGTTTTGTATCTAACAATATAATAATATAGCTAGATATCGACAATGAACCTGACAAATTGTATTCTTAATATGTGTTCAATACAGTGTATTCATATTAAATACTAAAAATGACTAAACAAACGCTATATAAAGAATTATTAAATTTGAATTTTAATTATTGAGATTTTGTACATTTCCATGTATTTTGTCACTAACGACCATGGTTTCGCCTTTCGGCATCTTCAGACATTCGAGTACACAAATGGATTTGAACTGAAAAACAGTAAATAATGTCTAACGTTTATATATAAGATACAAATACGACAAAATATTATTTACAAGATAAAAAATTAAAAGTCTAGTACCCACACTTATGTTTAATATGTTGTCGTATTTTTATCTTACATATAAAAGTTAGAGATTATTTACTATTTCTCAGTTCGAGTCCATTCGTGTACTCGAATGCCTGAAAATGCCGAAAGGCGAAACCCGGGTCGTTAGTGACTAAATACATGGAAATGTACAAAATCTCAATAACTTAAATTTTATAGTTAAATTCCATTAAGCACCCTCAGTCTATGCCTTAAATTATAAAAGAATTATTAAATTCAAATGTTAGAAACTGAAACGTTTTCAATTAATCTCCATGCATAGCCGAACAAAATATTTCAAATAGATATCATACTTTTTTACTAAATCCGACCCAATAAAAATTTAGCACCTAATATTAATTGCTATTTCATAAAAAAAATATTAAATAAAAAGACACTCAAAAAGGTTCTTTTATTATTCAGAATTATTTTATTATTTCATATATGAAACATCAAATAAAACACACGATACATCCTGTAGTTATAATGCTTTTTTTGTTTCTTGTATAAATAATGCTGTAAGATAAATATGTTACTTAACAGATTTTCTAACGGTGCTGAAAATGATGAAATAAAAAAATTCGTCAAAACTTTACGAACTTATATATCTGTTGGTGTGTATCAGTACTTTGAAGAAGAATCGAATTACAACCAAACGGAAACATTTGATCTACTTTACAAAAATAATTACACTATTATTTCAGCTTTGAGAGAGGTATGATTTAAGTTTTGAAACATAATTTTATATTTAATATATTTGGAATTAAGATTAAAAAAGCACTAACACGCTGGTTACAAAACTATAAAAATAAAAAATAGTACACTAACCTATTTTTAATGATAACATTTGTTGAGACATGTGAAGTATACTATGTTATATTTAACAAAATTTGTATATTTTCAGTTAGCACCGTCGTGTGAAAGTTTGATAATTCAGTGTTATTTTAGTGGAAAAGTTTTAAACTGTTCGGACCATTTAGTGATGGTATTAACAAAAGAAGGTTTTTGCTGTTCATTTAATTATCACAAAGAAAGACTCAATCCAGACGGGTGAAGATTTTTATAA
This sequence comes from Himalopsyche phryganea, assembly GCA_022494535.1. Taxonomy (NCBI): domain Eukaryota; kingdom Metazoa; phylum Arthropoda; class Insecta; order Trichoptera; family Rhyacophilidae; genus Himalopsyche; species Himalopsyche phryganea. Next base: position 864,277 of record JAGVSL010000046.1, read on the forward strand.
TAATTTATAAATTTATGCTTTTCTTAAAAATATGTTAGAACGTTTACTATTATGAAAAACATTTCATTTACACTTTATCCTCTTTAGACGTGATAGATTGGTTTCAGTAATGGAGACGATTAAAAATTACCTAATCCTCTGTTTGCACGGATTATTTTTACATGGTTTCGAAATAACGAGGTCCAATGTAATGGAACATATCTTTAATTTCTCACGTATATATTTTTTTGCACGGCTCTTTTGCATATAACGTTCCCCTGTGAAAAAGAAGGATTGGCTGTCTTATAACAAGTACATATTTAAAATACCATTAATAAAAGTCGCGTCATAAGCGTCATCTAAAAAATCGCATTAAAATAGATCACGTGTATTTCACCTTTTCTTTGCCGCAGATATCAGATACAAATGTGAGCGTCGGGCCGCAATCAATTGACAAGAATAAAATCATTATAAGTTCATGGATTTATATCACAAGTCATAAAAAATATAATATATTATGTGAGATTGTAAAAGTAAAATGATGATTGTAAGGTTTTATTGAAAAAATATATACTTTTTTGTTCATACTTGTCATAATTAATTAAACAATACTTCTAAGAAAAGTGTTCACTAGACTTTAATATCAGATTATATCTACTTCTATTACAGTTTTTTAGTTTTCTCCGTTTAAAAAAAAACGCCCGACCGGCTGTCGCACCGGGACATCCCTGCGCTAGTTTCAGCGGAAACTTTGAAAACTCGGTGAAACTTAAATCTACAATATTTTTTTGGCACAATATAGTTTTTATCAAAACAGTAGATGAAAATAAGAATGAAATAAATGTCATTATTTTTTTATCACATCTGTTTTTTTTTAAATAGACATAAAAATAAAGTTGTGTAATATTTTGAATTATTTTTTTTAGTACGTTTCAAATCGACAAAAGCGTTTCCAAGAAAGAACACTTATATATAAATGGTCCAGACAAGTAAGTGACAATATTTCATTATAAGAAGGCATGTAAATTATATTTTAACATTTTTTTTAACTTAATTATATCCAAAAGCTTAGTCATATCATCTATAATTTAAAAGAATTCGTATATTTAAAAAGGCGTTATCAATTATTATAGTTTCTGTACACATATTTTATATCTTCATTTTTACAAAATACGTTAATAATAAATCTGTTGCGTTATGTCAGTTTTAACTTAGCATACATGAGAAGAAATAATATGTATTATCATATGAACTTTGGTAAGTTATTAAAAATTCAAATTAATTGATCTTCTTCATAGACTATGACTAGGATGCAAAATTTTGCCACCACATTCTGAAAAATATTTTATTGTGACAGTAAACCCAATATGATAAAAACAGATACATAAACTTTTGCCATAACATCACAGAAATAATAGATATGAAAACATACCGCAAAATTACTATACTTCAAAAATAGTTTTCTAGAATATAAAAGGTAAATTTATTTCAAAATAATGTATATTTATGTAATTGTAGTATTATATTTTATTCGTTAATATTATATAAATATAATATAATACATTTCGACAGATTCCATGGATTGGAGTTAATACTGAATACTAATTCCGATGACGATTTTTTGCCGATCAAACCAATCAATGGATCAACGGTATTGTTATTTATATATATATTTAGTCTAACATCACTAAAATCTAGCTTGGTATTAAAGTAGTTTTACTATTTAAACCGTCCTCTATGGAAACGTTACAACCTTCACGAATCACTTGCTTTCCCCTCTACCACTACTCAATTAAGTGATAACACAAATGTCTCCCAGAGAATTCACTTAGAATTTAGCTATGTGTAATTTATTGATAATTGAAATTAATCTCTAGTTTTTGCCTTAATATAATAGCGCTCTGCCAAAATAAAACATATCTTTTTCAAAGATGATGAGAACAGAATCTTTACAGATGCGGTTTGTCTCATATAAATACGCTGAAATTACATTTTAAGTGATTTTAAGGTTTCGAGTATCTTCTTCTCTCCAGATTCCAAGGTGGTTGCAATTTGAAAGATTTTATTTCAACCGCGGAGAGAAAGCAACTCATATTCCACGACCCACAGATTGAGAAAACGAGCGCAAGACAATCATATAACATGAAATTAATGATTTTTTTAAAAAAAAATTTCATTCAAGAAATTAAAATATTTTGTTTCTGCCATCACACATTTACAGTGTTTGTTTTACATTTCGATACCTCAGTTCCAAAGTGTAACAAATCATAAAGCATAGTTCTGAGATAACTACGAAACAAGATTTTGGAAAGGTTTAATCTTCTACAATACGTATCTATTTTTTGTAGATTTTAATGAAATTCTAGGATTATCTAAAAAACATGAAATTTATATCGAAGATAATTTTATTTTTTTCTTATATTAATATGAGTCTTCAAATGATTTTCGTAGTTGTTACAGTTTGGATAAACAGTAGTAACAACCATTGTCATTCTTAAATAACCACAGATTACGACTTGTTACACATTGGAGTTGGTAGATATTGGGTATTCTAATAGATTTATCATACTTTACTCAATACTCAAATTTTTGACTTGTTACACTTTAGAAATGAAGTACCGATTTATATGATATAATTACCAATTTATTTTTGCTTTAGATCTGTCATATGTTTTTAGGTGTACATCAGTCATTCGAAAAATTTTCTGGGCATAACAAGTAAATCGACGTTCGTTCAGTCAGATGAATCGGTGAACATTAAAGTCAATCCCCTCAAATTATTCAGTGACCAATCAATAATACCACTGTCGCCAAAAGCTCGACACTGTATATTTTCCAGTGAATTTTCTAGTAACCAAGTATACACTTATTATACTTGCGTCGGGCTGTGTATGCGATTATATTACTATAAACATTGTGGATGTGTGCCATTTTTCTTCCCACTGCGATATGATAAAGGTGAATGCGTAATTTTTTTTCTTATTCAAATCACTTAATAGAACAGGCACAACGTTTGTAAAATCTTTATCGAACAATTGAAAAGATCATGTACAGAGGTTATAACGAATTCTCTAAATTTAGATAGAAGAATGTGGCAACAAAAACCTTACATAAAAATAACATAAAATTTGATTAGCAATTTTCGGTGGAAAAGCATTATATTTTTAAAAATAAAACACATTATTGGTATATCTATCTACAACTGAATATCTGACTTAAATTGCGAAATTAGTACAAAAATAGTTTACTTCCCCAAAGCAAGTTCAAATTTGAATGGTTCAAATTTTGTTCACTTTCTTGAGACCGGGATTTCAGTCATTGAAGTGCACGGATGAGCTCGAACTGTCAGTTTGAGCTACGTAAGGCGAAACGCCGATTAGTAACACCCGGGTCGTGAGTGACAAAACTTATGATTGAGTTCAAAATTTGAATAATTGAAATTTAATATTAAAACTCAGTCAAAATCTTAAATTAAACCAAATCCAATGCAAAGCAGGTATGTAAACAATACAAAACTAAACAAAACTGAAATATTTTAATATGATAAAAAAAATCTATGATATGTTTTAATTACTTTAAAATATTTTTCAGGTTTTAACAGAACTTGTGAATTTGCTGACATTCACTGTTTACAGAAAAACAAAGGTAAAAATTTTAAGCTAATATTCTTTTTTTATTATACCTTAGATCTTAGATGAACAAAAACCAGCATTGAATTTAAATAAAAAATTGTTTTCCTAGCCATTTATTCTTCTTTAATCAATTTATTTATTACTTACTCTTATTGATTTTTGACAGTTTTAATAGTAACGTTCTTGGAATTGAATGGTTCGTCAGGTGTAAATGCAATGTGTAACTGTTCCCCGGTCTGTAATGACATACGATACTCTATAGAGACTACAAAAAGTATTTTAAGCATAGATTTAAACACTGCAAGTCTGTAAGTATTGCTTTATTTCATGTAATATAGTACATATTATTTTAAAAAGAATCACTAATTTAAAAACTAATATTATTTTTCAGAATTGAACACAAAAATTATACGTCGGTTAGCTCTCTTTCAGTATTTTTCAAAAAGAACACGTGTGTTGAATTCAAGACTGGTTTATACATGACATGGAATGAAATAATAGGTTTGTTTATTTGTATCAAAACAGCTTGTGTATATAAACTTACAGTATAAGCCCTAAATAACGGTGTTTAGGAATATTGTTCAAAATACTCGTAAAAAATATTCTGCAAATGCAAAACTATTGTATCAGTTCTATGCGTACCAGCCGATAATATGACGTACGCTTAGCCACATCACATCAATAATATAATGTTCTTTTATTTGTAAAATTATTAGTCGGAAATTTTCACTGTAAGCGAAACTGGTCATAATCATTTCATGAAAATGTTCAATCAGCACAAAAAAGTATATTATTTTTATAAATACTACACAATACTCTTTATTTTACACCAAGCATGAAGAGTTAACACCCATGTGTCTTTTTATAACACGTAATTTTTCTGATGCGTAGCATATAAATAATCTTTTTTTTTAATAACGCAAACGTATGAAAAATAGAATCCTTTCTTTATTATAAAACGTACACCCCTTCCTCGCATTAATTAGTTATTGAGCTTTTGTTGTATTTTGTTTGAGGCCTATATAATACATTTTATTTATTCTCATCCCATAACGTTCAAATAAATATAAATAAATTTGAATTATTGAGATTTTGTACACTTCCATGTATTTTGTAACTAACGACCCGGGTTTCGCCTTTCGGCATCTTCAAGAATTCGAGCGCACGAATGGACTCGAATTGACAGACAACAGTGTCTAACCTTTATATAGAAGATACAAACCCAACAAATATTGAATGTGGAATGATTGTATATATTTATCCTTTCGTCAAATTGCATCCCATCGAAACTCTCAATGCTATAATAATTGTAAAATCACTGGTAATTCTAATATTTGTCGGAAAATGGCAATTCGTCACTCTGTTAATGTGTTTGTTTACACAATAAAGATTAAGGCGGTTCTCGAAATTTTAACTCGGGTATCAGTCTGGATACTAGACTTATAATGTTTTATCTCGTAAGTAGTGTTTTTCGTGTTTGTATCTTCTATATAAACGTGAGACACTGTGTATTGTCTGTCAATTTGAGTCCAATCGTGCACTCGAATGCCTAAAGATGCCGAAAGGCGAAACCCGGGTCGTTAGTGACAAAAAACATGGAAGTGTACATAATCTCAATAATTCAAATTTGATAGTTAGTATCATAAAAAAATATTTCTTTAAACTAACTCAGAAGCGAAATTATAATATCAGAAAATGTTTAAAATACATTGTACATTAATCCACTCACATCAAAACCATCAAGCAAATTTTTTAAACCTAGAGTTTATTATTTCAACTTTTGCTGGAAATGGTTTATTTACAATAAAAACAAGTTTGTTAACGTATTCGAAAATTTGTTTTTCTTTTAATGTAAATAATATTGCCATGAAAATAAGAACGTGAAAATACAAAATCTCAATAATTCAAATTTTAAATTGAAATTCCGTCAAGCACCCTCAGTCGATGTCTAAAATTATAAATATAAATAAGTAAACGAGTTTATTTTTATTTTTATTTCAGCATATAATGGTGGGGTATTTGGACTGTGTGCTGGTGGATCAATTTTAAGTATTTTTGAAATTTTCTATCACTGCTTTGTAAAAAATTGTTCAGCGAAAAAAAAATGTAAGGTTACTGTGATTCAATACAAAAACTAACACTTAATGAAGAATGCATTGCAAAATAAGTTGTCTAGTTACAAGAGGCTATAACAATTCACTTTGCTTTTTTTTGTGTTTCAACTGTTTATCTACCGTGACACAAGTCAGCGAAAAAGTTTTGAATTTGCGACCCGAGATAATATGAATAAAATAGAACGCACAAACAAAACTTTTATTTGTGTATTTTAATAATTCAATATAAAGTATTAGCAACTAAATGATATCTTAAAAATGTGATCAATCGCTTTATTTTTATTTTGTGATTTTATTAAATTAATGTAATACCTATCTTTAGCTTATTGAAAAAACATTTGGAGTATTACTATTATGATCTTAAGAATCGCTTTCTTGCCAATATTTTGCGACTCATTGAATATGCCGATCGACCGATCATGACTAGGCATTCGAACTCGAATATTCAATGTTCGAAAATACTCGGTACTTTTTGACCAATTGAACATTAGAATATTTGGGCAACTATTCGAATGCTATTTGTCATAATTATTAATGAATTATTTTACGAAATTGATGAAAGATCACACCACAATTTCTCCAGATTTCAAGAACAATAATGAATAGTGGTGTTGTCTTCACCCAACTTAGCCACTTTCAGTATCTTATCATAAATCATAATACTTGAATTTGATTAATGACTCAAGACTAAAAAAACACTTTAAACATGCCGCAATTTCAGTAATTGAAAAAATACCGTTGGAGTAATCCGACCCAGCTGTAAAATTTAAATATTGTATTACAATGGAACGTTATTGGAATGTGTATTTATTTATATTGTATCTTGGATTTCACAGACGTGAGAAAATATTTAGCCATAAATTATTATAAGATTTAGGTATCTCACCATAAAGAAAATATTGTATATATATCAGTCAGTGATTTAAAATTTGAATAAATGTGTTTTTGCTATAAATGAGTTCGTTTTCTTAAAATTTTTAATGTCTTTTAAATTACTATTTTGGTTTATTTAATGTTATGTTATTTATTATTGAAATCGAATTTTTAAGATTATTTTCGTGCTTCAGAAACTATTCAAATGTTCGCTTTGTTTCAGTTTTACTCTTCGATATCCCAATAGTTGATAAAGACGAATGGTTGGAATAATGGCATATTGCTTAATAAGAGCTCGCTTGTACAATGAATTGTTAAAAACATTTATTTAAAAATACATTCACATTCTCACCTCTCATAGTCAATAATTTTGTAAGTTTTGTCTTTATTGATATAATAATAAATGTATTTAAAAAAAAGTTTGTCTTTGTTTTCGGTACATATAGCAATAATTTAAATAATATTGAAGACGAAGTTGGCTCCGTGGTGCAGTTGGTAGCGTCGTTGGCTACGGTCACGGATGTCTCGAGGTCAAGTCCCGGTGCGGACAGTGTCACAAATTGATCTTTCAATCGATTTTTGGATTTCTGTTCGTAGTCATGAATGTTTGCGATGTCTAAAACTCCCTACCACTCATCCGATCCTCAAAATCTGGGAGTAGCGAGAGCCTTATCCTTCTATCCCTACTCTTTTCGAAAAAAGTGTGGTTGAGAAACTCAGTATAAAGCAGTTCTCATAAAAAACTTCTGTTAAGATACCTATATTAGGAGGCCATATGCTCCACGCTGGGAGTGAACATAGTAAAGAGAAAAATCGATAAATGCTTCTAGACATAGATTATTACTCTTTGTTTTTGTAAATAAGACTGAGAGTTTGTTCTTCAATCAATTTTAATTTTACATTGTCAATATATTTTGATAAGATTTACGATGATTTCATAGTGCTCAATTCAATTACGCATATCAGTATATATAATTGAACTTATTAAAAAATATTTTTTATATAACTAGTGAGTGATTGGCATGCGTTGCAATGCCACTCAAAGAAAGAAAGTGTTTGAATTAAAGGTCTGCACGGGCCAAAAATTGATAAAATTACCCCGTCCGAGTCCAACGTCTTCAGGCCCAGCCCGACAAGAAGCCGAGATTCAATATCACACTTTTTACACGAACCCGATCCGAAAACAAAATTTTTTTTCAGCCCGCAAAAAGTCCGATTTTTTCAATATAGTAATTTATTTATACTTTTTAAACAATTGATCTTATTGTTACCATATTTCCACCGAAATTCATAACAATTGTGAAATAAACTATTTCAATTATGAATAGTATTGCCTCATGGTTGACTCATGACCCGAACATAGTTCGAAATACTTTTCTGAAAATTAAATGCCTGCAGTATAAAGTCTGCACGGACCAAGCCCAGGCCAGTGCAGACCTCTATTTTGAACACACAGTAATTTTCCATGTTCGTACGCGAATAAATCAGAAGGTTTTTTAAGATGTCGCTGTATGTACTTATTTGATTCTTTTTTTTAGATTTTAAATTTATTTTTTCAGAAACCTTCACAGGTGTGCCTACAACAACTCCCCAAAGTGTCATCGAAATCGGATGAATGGTAAAAGAACGAATAGAGGACAAACAAACATACATTCATTTTTATACATATATGGATACCTACATACATCAATTTCGATCAATAAAATTGAACCTGAAAAAATTCATTCACTTACGTACGTTTTTTCAATACAATCTACATACGTTTGGAAATAGCTAATGACAGGCAAATAGATTTCGATAAGCATGATAGCTATATTATTTCTAAACCATAAAAATTATAATTCTAAATGACTGTTAGTGTTAAATCAGACGTCACCATGACACGTATTAAAATTAGTGGCTTAAAAAATGGGCACAAGGAAAAGGTAAATATTTTTTTTCATGATGATTCGCTTCCATATTTTTTAAACAACATAAACATATTAGAGTACATATAAATATTTAATTATATACTGTCAGGTCCGTGGTACAATGGTCAACGACATTTGCTTTAGTTACGGATCTCGCGGGGTCAAATCCTGACAGCTTCATAAGTTGATTATTCAATCGTTTTACGGTTTTCTGCTCTAAGGCATGGATGTTTGTGATGTCTGAAAAGTACTGCCTTAGCCATATCCTTTCATCCTTACTCTCTTCGAAAAAGAAAGAGGTTGAGCAACTAAATAACAAATAACCCACATAGAAAACCTTTTATTGAGATACCATAATATGCTCCACATTGAGAGCATACATAGTAAAAAAATATTTACTTTATAGATTCACTTAGTTAAAACAATTATTTCTAATTTAAAATTAAATTAAAATTGATAACTTAGTTATTCCACTTGAGTAAAGCTTGAAAATCTTCATAAGAGAGGCGGTATATTCCGCACTGTGACAATGATTCTATTCTATCTTTATTGTTCAATAAGATTTTACTTAAGTTGTTAACTGTATAAAAAGCTGCCTGTAAGTTATCCGGTAACAGCTTTGACATTTTTAATGATGTCTCTCCAAAATAAATGATTTTAAGCCAGCTAAAAGTTCTATCATGTGTTTGGTCTTTATAAAGATAATGTGGTATTAATTTAGTTGATTGTTTTCGTTTTAATATATTATTAACTAACTCGGTGCTATAACCGTTATTGAAGGCAATTTGCTTTATCGTGTTTAATTGTATTTCAAAATTTATCTGTGTTAAGGGGATGTTAATTAGTCTATTTATCATCGAGTGAAATGATGAAAGTTTTTGTAACCACGGATGCAATGACTCCACAGGAATAACCACGTCGGTATACGTAGGTTTTCTATAAATAGCAAATTTTAATTTATTTATATTTTTAATTTTTAATGTAATGTCCAGAAAAGTTAGCATTTTTCGATGTTCGACTTGTAATCAATTTTATCAATTTTTAATTTAATTTTATATTAAAAATGAACTTCCACAAAGTTATCGCCAAATCTATAGAAAGAATTATTTCTGGTTAAATATTTTTTTGTCATTATGACTATAATACATATTACCAATTACATTACATAAATTTCTAGCAAAATTTCTTCATGAATCATGTAAGAGACTTTTGCGACAAAACCGGTATTCATGGTTTAAGATATGTGACAGAAAAAAACACGCACTGGCTACAATCCCTATTGTGGGGATCATTTATCATATTGGGTGTAGTATTTTGCTACATTCTTATGTTTTTAATATGGACAAGGTTTGATACAAATCCGACAATTACAGCAGTAAGTATCAAAGACCTTTTACAAAATAAGTAGTTATAAGACAAGCCTACATGAAAATACAAGAATAATCACGAGAACTGCTTTGTAAATATTAGGAAGAGTGAGATAACAGATGACTCGCCAATATTAGTAGGCAAACTACACATGGAGAACCGTGAATCATTTGTCTTCGATACCCAGAGATATACAATTCAGTATGAACGTATCGGAAATGAGATCGACTTGCATGTTCGATTTTTGTATGTGAATCATAAACTTTATTTAGTTCGAATCTCAATTTAAATCTTGGTGATTGATCTGTGTTCGCGAAATCGAATTGAAAGCAACGTAAACTATATTATTTTTCATAAAAATATTATTGTTTTACAAATCAAAGACGTTGTATATTATTAATGTGAAATGATTTTTTCAAGGTTGAAACGATCAATTTTCCTGTATGGAACGTTCCATTTCCGTCAGTTACTATATGTGATACAAACAAGGTGCATAAATCTAGGACAACCAAAATCCAAAATATCTTGTAAGTAGCGTTTAAACAAAGTTTTTTCAAAGAAACTTTGGTGCTCTAAATACAAATAAATTGAAGATTCGATTATAATTATATAAGCCATAACTTTTTTCACGATGTTTTTAATATAGACGAATCAATGTTCGTGCTAAAATAAATAATTAAAATTCATATCTGTATAATTTGTCGTCAAAGTTATCTTTAGATTTGACATGTTTAAAATTTAAAAGAAAATGTTCGTGGCATAGGAAAAATTGCTTTTAATTTTATTAAAATCATATTTTAATTTAGTATTCTTTAGTAAAAAGCTTGACAAGAAGTGAGTTCCCGCATCTTTTGTTTAAATAAAACTTGATATAAACTATCTATAATTCTCATATTTATTATGTTAGATATCTTTTAAAACGTAATAGATATAATTTAAGACATCGACTGAGGGTGCTTGATGGAATTTCAATATCAAATTTAAACTGTTGAGTTTTTATAAATTTCCATGTATTTCGTCACTAACAACCCGGGTTTCGCCTTTCGACATTTTCAGGCATTCGAGTACACGAATGAACTCAAACTGACAGACAGTAAATAGTTTCTATCGTTTATATATAAGATAATAATACGACAAAAGTCTAGGACCCACAGTGATACCTGAACTAATCCCAAAAACCCAACAATACCATTAATCCTTGTTGAGAGAACAAACGTCAATTTTCGTCATGATAAAAAAATTGATGAATACAATTTTATTCAAAGAAACTTAAATATTCATGATTCAATGCATGAATTTAGATATAACTATTTTCAGTCGGAGGACATATCAAATTCTTGTTATTATAACAAAATCATTGATTTTCAATGCTGTCATTCTTGTTACGGTTTGAAATGATGTTATTTTCAAATTTTAATTATGTAATTTAAGACATCGACTGAGGGTGCTTGATGGAATATCAATTTGAAATTTGAATTGTTGAAATTCTGATGAGTCAATTCGAGTTCATTCGTGTGCTCGAATGCCTGAAGATGCTGAAAGGTGAAACCCAGGTCGTAAGTGACGAAATACATGGAAATGTATAAAATTTCAACAATTCAAATTTCGTGTGTTAGTATTTTTTTGCATTAGTTTAAAGGAATACTTGAGCATTTTTGGTCATCTATTTTCTTAATAAGCGTTTACATTTATCATGTCAACAATGGTAAAACATATAATGTACAGTTTTATTCAAGAAACATTAAATAAATAATAAGTAACATTACAGTATTGTCAATTCGTTTCTCGGAAAAAAATCTGAATCGTCGTTCTTCTCATATTTGGCTTTTTCGAACTAAGAATTTGGCTACTCTTATGATAAAATAATTAATTTATTACTTGAATATTGTTTCAGAATGTCTCATAATTTTACTGAAGATTACGTAAAAGGATTTTTCAAATCATTGGGCTTGATGATCCAACCGAAAATGAAAAAAACTGTTGTCAGATACGAAGATATATTTTCCGTTTTAAAAGAATATTCTTACACCGTTGAATCAATCATGCTTGAGGTAAAAACTTTATTTGCTTTATTAAAATATACCGCTTTCTTTGAAAAATAAAAAAGACATTCAGTATTATAGTCAGCATATTTTTAAATACAATATTTATCTGTCGATTTACAAGCTAGATTCAAAAATGCAGTGTATTTCAAAAAATATTTAATTTCACGAGTGCACATCGAGGTACACGTGTATAAAATTTAATGGTACATATGAAAACATTTCAGGTTATAAGACCCTGTTCTGATTTACTTGAAAAATGTTCATGGACTTCAGGACACCGTTCGTGTATGGATTTATTTAAAACAATAAAAACGGATGATGGATTCTGCTGTTCTTTCAACTATCACCAAACTAACGAATCTTTTGATGGGTAAAAATGCTTTCTATCGATATATTGAAACACATAACTTGAGTAAATGAGAAAATTTTTACACTGTATTTCATTTTATAGGCATGATATAGAAGACGAAAAAAATTCATTAAAAAATACCACATTATATTCCGTTGGAGCTGGTATTCATACTGGTCTAAGTATTCGTTTGAAAATAGATGAGAGTGAATACTTGGCGCCCACAAGAACAGTGCCTTCCATTTTGGTACGTTTATAGAGTATTATTATGTTGTCCAAAATTATTTTGAATGGAAAAAGTGTAATGATCATCGACAACAAGTTTTCTCCACTGTTGAATATATATACTTCTCATTATTTGGTGCATTGTCATTCACTACCAAGTAGTTTTACTGAAATTACTTAGTCGGAAAATATGAGCTCACACTTTCTGTCGTTTTCTGTATCTAGAATCTAGACTATCCATTGAATCACCTACTTTTATTCAGTAATCTTTTCCACGTACATTGCCGGTTCCGTCACCGAGTCTTAGAAGCTCTTCTTATTTCGTTCTACTCGATTGGGCGATCAGGTTTCGTTTTTGAGTTACTGAATACAGACTGCTCTCGACTTAGGACCAAGATACGTTCTTGAACTTTGGTCGTTAGTCGAATTGGTTATAATTTAAATTCCATACAAAATATTAAAAGTAAATATCGTTCGGTTTAGGTCAGTTTTAGCAGCGTCACTTTCATTTATGGAAATAAGGCAACTGCAACCAAAAATTGTACAGATGTATTGTTTAGAAACATTAGAGCACGCTTTTTAAATCTTATGTTGTAGCTCAGAATATTATCGCAATTTGGCCCGCCAATATTCTGTTTTTAATAAATAAAACAAAAAATAAAACACTGTGAACACAACTATTTTATTATTTGCATTGTAAAACAAGTGGTTGGAATAAAGTTTGGCTGCAAGAATTGCGTTAAATTTGTTTCTGATTACAATGTTCAATGTTCAATGTCAAGAATAAATGAATTCAAAAGTCTTCAAAAATAGATTGCATCATCCACTTTTTTTTGTTTGGAGCAGTAATTTAATAGTAATAATTATTGATTCCTTTGAATGCTCTTGGTTGTTTCGAGTGCTGGATCATTAATGGTTTTAGTTTATACTCAGCAATATTTTCACTCAATAAAAGTATAATATAATCCGTGAATTCCTTGAATAATGTCATACTTTTTGCATCTTTATGAATGTAAGTACGCTCATGCATTTTTTTCCAATAGACTGCGGTTTCGTCAGCATTTACAGTTATGTTACATTTATTTTTTTGCTGTAATTGTCATGTTCTTCTAATTCACGCTTTTGTTTTTGTGGTCACGACGCTTAGAGGGATTCGTTTGTTCATCAAATCTTCCATCCAAATCCACTAATAGTTTTATCATGTTATAAATGGATAGTAGGAGTTTTTCTTGTTGTTAAAGTAGATTTTATAGATGCTAATCCTTTAAATGGTTCACTAATTCTTACTTTATTCTTCAAAAATTCCTCCAATGCCGTGTGCAATGCAATGCCCTCTGCATCCAATAGATACCGTACACTTTTTATGATCCCGGAATTTCGGGATTCACAATTTCGCTATCCCAAAATTGGATATTAAGCGTAATTCTATGTTTTATATTGTATATTTAAAATTAAACTTGTCTACGATTGCTTCAATTGGAATGAATGCATGATTTTATTTGGCATATGGGAATAGTTTTTTTTATTTATAATATAATTTAAGATATCGACTGAGGGTGCTTGACGGAATTTGAATATCGAGTTAATTCATGTGATTGAATGCCTGAAGATGCCGAAACGCGAAACCAGGTCGTTAGTGACGAAATACATGGAGATGTACAAAATCTCCAAATTTTATAGATAATATATTTTTTTAAATAATGTAGCAAAAGCAATAAAATATTGCCGTCAAAATTATCTGTTTTTATCTACAGCAGTTACGAACTATGAAAAGGAGACGAGAACCTAAAATATATATGTATTAATTATGTAGTTATTGTAAAAAAGTATGTATATAAACAAATGCAGGTACAATGTTAATTAATTCGAAGAATGAATTATTTTTTAGAATGTGTAGTGAATCCCGAAATCCCGAGATTGATATTTTGACCATCTGGTATCCCGGATCCCGGGATTGGAAGCCCTACGCATAACCAACGGATTATCCCTGTTTAGATTTTGGTGCACGATCACGAAGACTACCCAGAAATGAAACTGCTGGCCACTGTCGTTCAGAAGGGAGAACTACTTCAAATACCGTTTGACCCATCTTTAATTGAAACCTCTGACGATGTTATCGCTTTAGATTTTAGAAAACGGATGTGTCTGTTTGATCAAGAGGCAAGTATTTTAAAAAATCGCCTTTACATATTCGACAAAGCATTGCTTTTAAATCGTTTCTTTTTTTTAGGCAACCCTAAGCATTGGTAAATATGGATTTGAAAATTGTGTAATCGAATGCAGAATGGATGCAGCATTAAAAAGCTGCGGATGTGTACCATTTTACTATAATACTAAATATTATAAACGTGAGTAGATAAATATCTAATGAGCCGTTGTGAACTAAACTAATCCATTCAGAATAAATATTGGCAATAAAAAAACCGTTTACTTCAAATGCTTAGACCAGTGTCTCACAAGCAGCGTGTCATGATGATCACTATCAGCATGATGTAGATCTGTCACGAAACAAAAACTTTAATACGACGTTTGTAAATCTAACATCCATTGATATAACCAGTGAAATAACAGAGTTTAATTTTTTCTTTGAATTTGAGGTAATATAAATATATATCTATATATATATACATATATGAATTAAATTCATCAAAGTTTCACCAGTTTTACTGTGAATGGTTAACATAAAGCTCATTTCGGTAACGCGTAAAATAAATAATATACAGTGTTTGCAAGTTAAATGTTTGTATGGCGTTGGTTTATAGGTGGGAAGAGTTTACCATTAGGTACTTCTAGTTAAATCAAATAAAAATCTACCGTGAATAAAATTTTCTTTCGTGCAAATATAATTATTATATATTAAAATAAACGACGACGGTAACTTTATAATGTAAATATTTTTTCTATTTAGATAAAGAAAATTTAAGGATTTGTGACATTTCTGATTCTGACTGTTTATTTACTAACTCAGGTGAGTGTTTTTATTATTATTTCTTTTTTCTCTTTTAACCTTGCAATATTTTTTTGAAAAAACGTAAACAATTGATTTTTAGAGTAATACACATATACTTGATGTTTATCATTTTCAAACAACAGTTTTAGGTTAATTTTGTATTATTTAAAATATCTCATCTAATCACGTCAACTAATTTACATTAAAGATGAATTTTACACCTTGCGACCATTGGACGAACAAATGGATAATAGTTCTAATAACCCTGGAATGCAATGTGTCTGCTTTCCTACCTGTGACGTGAACTGGTATATATATACTTCAGATGCTGGACAAATGGTAGACAGGTAATATCCAAAACGGTTGCTTAACTATCAATAATTGTTAAAATAATATTATGTTCTTTATGAATTATTATTCAAACAGGTTATCTGAATATTACTTCGTTTGTTACCACTTGATTAATGGTTAATTTTTTCTTATTTTTTACCATATTTACTAACCACGTCCACTCCTGATGTGAAAACATACCGACTACTAATGGAAATACTGTGCAAATAATTCTCCAATAACTGCGTGTTATTCAGTAACTGAACTTTTTATTTCTGAGAGAGTCAGGGTTGAGAAATAGGGTAAACACAGAACTAGTGGTAAACTAATCGCTCTCCCGACAACCATTTTTTATGATTGGATGGGTTGGAGGGATTATATCATAGACACCCATGCCTTCGAACACAAATCCATAAATCAATAGACAAGTAAAATTACGTAACTCTCCGTACTGGTAATCGAACCCGTGAAGTCAGTCACCGAAGCCAACGACGTTGACCACTTGGCTACTAATCTGACATAGTTTACTACAAGGATAAACATTATTCGCATTCTCAAAATAATAATTATTTTTTAAATATTTTCTAGTGACGACTTGAAAGCTCGAGACTACATCATGCTACATGTCTACAATAGTGAATATAGTTGTATTAAATATAAACAAAGCAATATATTAACATGGGATGGTCTATTCGGTTAGTATTGCGATGTTAACCCTTTTTTTGGTTTACAAATAAACAAAGTTATCAAAAGCAACTTGATGAGTTATATGGATTATAATTTGTGTTTTTATTTGTGTTTTTTATTTGCAGTTATTGACAAAAATAAGTGTCATATATTTAGACGTTATTGCAGAATTAATTTCTATTATAACGATATATTTTTCTTTATTACAGCTTCTTTTGGTGGAATATTTGGACTGTGCCTTGGAGGATCAATTGTCAGTCTTGTGGAAGTGATTTATCATTTTACTATACGACTATATACGGAGAGAAAATATTCTAAAACATTCCAAAAAACAGATGCAAAAATCAATCAAAAGTGGGTAGAAAAATCACCGAACACTGATAAAATACAACAAAACAAGTTGCATGGGAATGTGTTGAAGCAGTACAATATTTACCAGTTTAAAAAAGACGAGAAATATTACAGTAAGCCTCAGGTTACTCAAAATGACGTCTTCTACATTACTAAAACAAAACATATTCAATAAAAATTTAATTATATGTATTATTGTATCCTGTAAAAATTTTCCGGTAATAAATTCTTATTCTTTCAATAAAGCCCAACAAAGTATTTTTCTTTTTTTTTAAATATAACTTCATTTGACCAATAATTGATATTAGTTAACAAATAAAAAGAATGATAATTTTTAGACAAAAAAATATATGTATTTTGAAACAAAGTTTTTATAATGGATACATAAATATATTTTTATTCGTTTTTTCAACGTGTTGAATTATAAAAATATGCTGGTAAGCATTGATACAATGGATGAAATAATTATATTAAATATTTACGTAAGTGTACTTATTAAAATATTGAAAACTTTTAAATCGCACAAAACCATTATTGAAATAAAAATAATGAGAAAACTTTTGAAATTGAAAACACTCAAATTTAAATGGATTTACATTACACCAACAAAAAACTTTTCAGATTTAGTGTTCTTTCAATGATAATGAATTTACAATAAATGTATGTAGTTAACATCAATTCTAACAAAATAATGAATACATCAGTTGCTTTGGGCCCGTTGATTAGAAAGATAATGGCAGTATTGCGGAAAGGTTCCCTTAACCGTCGTATTCAAAAGGATAAATCAAATACAAAAACTAAGTCATTGGTAACTATAACGTTGAATAATTGCAAAATATCAATTAATAATTGAATTTAATCTTTATTTTTTAATTCATTCAGTAAAACCTCAATTTAAGGGTTTTCGTAACAGCCAAAATGGTCGTTATTCTATAAAGTATATTATTCACATAATATACATTCAAGATAGTCCACGACTACAATTTTAAATTTAAATTAAAAATTATTCTCTTCCGCTTTTCTATATCATGATCATGACGATGAGTAAACAAATTAAATGCACACAACTGGACATGGCTTAGCACACGTCAAATAGTCTGCCAACACGCGTAAAAACTGATACAACAGTGGAGTCAAGGGCTTATCACTCGCAGGACATTGTTTACGAGAGTATTCTGTCGAACTTAAGCATGCGTAAACACGATTTTTTAGCAATTTTTACATTTGATCTAAATTTTGTGTGTTGAATCTCAAGTCTATGATATCGAGGTACATTATTTTCGTTATATTTCACAAAAAAACCTTTTTATAAACTGTTAGCCTCAATTGCAATCTTGCGTTTCACTTCATGTCATATATTACCATTTTTTAGCGCAAGTTTATTGTGGCACATACGAGAGAGTTTTGTGATAAATCCAGTATACATGGCCTTCGTTACGTGACTGAGAAAAATTCCCATTGGATACAATCAGTGATTTGGGGATCTTTTACATTATTGGGATTCATATTTTGCTGCATGCTTATGTATCTTGTATGGCGTCGATTTGATACGAACCCTACAATTACAGCGGTAAAATATTTATAATTACATCATATTTTTATTTGGTCAGTATGTATTTCATTTATTTTTGGTCAGTAAATTAAATAATTTGTCATGTCATGCAATGTGTGTTTGTTCGTATCTTATGCACTGCCACACCATTCATCCAATTCTGATAACACTTTGCAAGTTATTGCTTCGACCTGCGCAAAAAATATAGGCATAGTACAATCAGGCCCGGCCCGGCCTGAACCCGACTCTCAACGTTTTAAGTGTTAACTTACAGTAGGTCCTATTATATATAAAAATCAATCTCACAATCCAGATATGTCTAAAATCTAAAATAAAGAATCAAACTCGTACAAATAGCGACATCTCCGAAAACTTTCTGATTTATTCGTGTAGGCACCAGACAGAAAACATAAAATATTGTGTCCAAAATCACTTCAATAAACAGAACTAAAACACAAACACTTTCTTTCTTTGAGTGGCATTGCAACGCATGCCAGATACTCACTAGTTATTATATAAAAATTGTCAAAAACCACCAGACACTTGCACAATTTAACGGCCAGAGTACATTACCGACTGCATTATTATGTATGGAACTTCATACCACAATCTTATCGTACAATTTTTTATTCGTATACATATTTTGTCGCATTTTGATATTTTAAAGCATTCAGCTTGAGTTTATCCGTGTATTTGAATTCCTGAAGATCTGGAAAGAGAAAATATCTGTAAGTGTAAAATATTTTAACGAGTCAAACGTTAACAGTCAGTATTTAATTTAGATAGGCAGTAATTGAAAAAAACATAACTTGGCCAAAATATTAGAAAAAAAAGTTTCTGTTTGCGAAAAGAAAATGGCGAAAAGTCTAAAATTGGTACTTTTCAAGAGAGTTAAAACAAAATTTACGCAATTGAGAACTTTCTAAAAAAATGAGATGGTTTAACGTGAAATTTACTCACTTTTATGGTGTTAGCTGTCAATTACTGTTGGCAAGTCATTATATTTATAAAAAAATTACATTTTATTGTACTAATTCTATAAATAATATACATATATGTATGATAGTTATTTTGGCATATTCAACTATTATTTTAATTTTTAAGACAACTCCCTTTTACTTTCGCCCAACGATTTGCTCTCTAACGATTTATGATTGTTAAATAATAGTTTATTTTCTTTTATAGTTTTTTTTTAAATATTTATTGATCTAATAAGTAATTTAAAATATAACTGCATACTGTAATAAATATAAACTGAATAAATAACACAGAAGTAAATTTAAATAACACGGGAAAATTTTAAATTTTAGGTAGAAACTATCAATTATCCAGTCTCGAAAGTTCCATTTCCATCTTTGACAATTTGTGATGTAAACAAGGTGCAAAAGTCAAAAATAACGAAAATAAAAGATATTTTGTAAGTCCATATTTTGATTTTATTATATACAATATAAGCAAAACAAATCTTATTCAAATTAAAACGCTTAACATTGTTCATAGGTTAACGCATAATTTTACCGAAGAATATATTATGATTTTTTTTAATTCATTGGTAAGTCTAGTTCAGCCAAGCAGTTTGAAAGTAACATACGAAGACGTATTTGACACTTTGAAAATATATTCATACACAATTGAAACAATAATGCTTGAGGTATGTTTAAAATATTTCACTTATACGTGACTTTATGAAGTAATCTCAAATATTTACTAATCATTATATTTTTTCGAATAATTATAAAACTCCATGCCAGGGGAAAATTGTTGTAGGTGGTTCAACGATGTGATGAAATGATTCTGAAATGCATCTGGTCTGCAGAAGAAGTGGAATGTGTGGATTTATTTAAAACAATTAAAACGGACGAAGGTTTTTGTTGCTCGTTCAATTACTTTCACACTAATGAAACATTTGACAGGTAAAACTATGTTTAATTTAAAAATATTTATATTCTATTAAACTTAGATACGGACGCTGGTGAGGGAGCTAGAAGAAAGATTGTCTATGCCATATTGTTTACATTTATAAGATTTTTGTTTTAAGTCAAGTAAACTCTTTTCCGCTCTCCATTTTTTACGAGTAGGACAACCTACGTTTGTTTGAGCAAGTAAATTTAACACGTACAACTGAGCGTGGTTAAGTGCGTGTCAAATCATCAGTCGCCACGTGTCAAATCTACGGAAGCTCTGTAATCAAATAGCAGAACATTGGACGGTGACTTTTAGATTTTATAGAATGATTTAGTCAATTTTCACAGTAGTTCTTCATTGCTGCTGTATCATATAAATATCATATAAATGTATCCAAATAATCATTGAGAAAATTTTTGATCTTCGGTATGATGAAAAAAAAGACAATTTTGACCTGAAGTTTTGTCAGTTCAATCAAGGTTTAACTTTATGATGCTTTCAATTTAAACCATGTTCAAAAAAACAGATCTACCAAAATACACATTTGATTATAAAAGATCGCACTTTTAATTCATCGGTCAACGTATGCATCTTTTTCACTCAATATAAATACTCACATTTTGAAATCGATAGTTGCACGGAAGCTTTAATGAAATGTCACTCATTCTTCTATCCTATATTAGGCCGCCTATATTGTCTTTGCTCCACGCATTAGAATACATTACTCAAACAAAACCAGATCAACCCTAACATAACCTTATACAACTTAACTCACTTTGTCAAAAGAATCCGTGACTAAGTGGAAACTATCGAAATAAAAGTTCAAGTATACCAAGTGAATATTATTTAACACAAAGTGCAATTATTTATAGCCTTTTAAATACTGTCGATGTAACATTTTAATCTTTTATATTGTTTAGCCCTGAGGTGTATCTTCGACCAGATACTTACAAAAATGACTCCATATTCTCCGCTGGAGCTGGTATCCACACTGGATTGAAAGTCATAATTCGAGTACAACAACATGAATACGTAGCAGCGTCAAGGGCTGTACCCTCTGTATTGGTAACTGTTGAGAACATTCGGACAGCAAAATTATACAATAATAATTGGTTATAACATGAATATTCTCTTTTTAGGTGTTGGTACACGATAATACTGACTACCCAGAAATGACCATTTTATCCACAGTAGTGCAAAGTGGAGAACAAGTACAGATTCCAGTCGATCCATCTATCATTGATACAACCGATGATGTAAAATCGTTACATTACAAAAAAAGGAAGTGCTATTTTGATGAAGAGGTAAGATTTTTTAAATACAACTCTTATATGTTTGTTGAAACAAACTTCAATGCTTATTACGATTTGTAATATTTTATTATCAATAAAATTTTTGTTTAAATACGTTATGCGATTTTGAAACGACAAAAGTTTATTTATTCTTTTATTTCGGAGTTTATTTCAACTATAAGTTAAATATGTTTTATTAATATATTATACGTGTACAATTTAATATTTCTTCAGGCATTCCTGACTATAGGAGACTATGGATATGAAAATTGCATCATCGAATGCAGATTGGATACGATTCTAAGCGTTTGTGGATGTATTCCATTTTATTTTAATGTAAAGTATTATAAAAGTGAGTGAAAAATTATGTGTGATATGAAACGTTTATCGTCGAAATTTTAAGCTATAAATTTGAACAATAGAAATGCTAAAAAACGCGGGACAGACCAGACCACATTGTCGTCAGCCATTTTGATACTTAAAACAAGTTCTCATTCCATAAAAAACACAAATTGAATTTAGGTCTTGTCCGTTTTTATTTCAATCATTTTGGCTACCGAACTTGTTGTGGTATATGTATTGGAACTTTTTGAAGGCGTTGGCGATGACACATAGAGCATATCTACATATCGTCGGTTTTCTATAAGAAAACCCTAAATCAAATCGAAATGTATCGAGTTAGTTTTACTAAAATGTTCCTCATTTCGACCTCTACCATATGAAAGAACACACTTATTTTTATAAATTATACTTCTACTTAAAAACCGTTTTGTACAAAACTTAATGAAAAACTCATCTACTGTTTATGTAGCATTCTCTACGCTCATTTGTACTTTTAAATACATGTTTCAGCTCATTATTTTTGTAGACAATTCTTTGATGTGCTTTTTGTTTGAGTTGTAATTTACTTTAACATACTTATCTTCTTTTAGATCGAAGTAATGTTCGGTTTTGTGATTTGTCTGACGGATTTTGCTTAAAGGAAAATGCGCGTAAGATACAATGATTTTTATTCATAATCTAAAATAACTACGTTCTACTTACATTAGTTTTAAAACAGTTTTGTTGCATACATGCATGAATTATATAGATTGTTGTTCATCGTTTGTTATATGGAAATATTTAATTTTTGCTTTTATTTTATATCAAAATCTTAAGACTTAAATTTTATTTTGAAAATTCCATCAGAACTACTCTACTCCCTTCGTACTTCTGAGAAGAGTGATAATAATTCTCAAGTAGGTATGCAATGCGACTGTCTCCCAACATGTGATGTTAATTGGTATACTTACACAACAGATGTAAGCCAAATGATTGACAGGTATATATCTTATAACTAACCCCTATCAAATTTCCTGACAACACTACCTGTGCAAATATTATATATTAAAACAGCTAGCTTTCGTGAGTACATATTATTGTATATACTTGAACTATTTCTTTTATCGAAATTTAATAAAATGATATTCTATCATTCTAGATTCTTTTTCTCTTAGTTTTACATGCATTTATAATGCTGGTTGACAAATTAGCTATTAATAATAACTACCCAAGTAGGTACAGTTGTAATAAAATATTGGTGATTCTTTGGATAAAACTAAAAAATCATTAAAAATTAAAATTCTAAAAGTAGTTATACAAAAAACACAGTTGATAAATTAAAAATAATACTGGACAATGCAATTTTGAAATAATTGATTTTTCTTTTCTAGAGACGGCCGAAATGCAAAGGAATTGATAATGATAAATGTTTACAATAGTGAATTTAGTTGTATCAAATATAAACAAAGCAATATTTTAACATGGGATGGATTGTTTGGTAAGTTTATTAAGTTTCGACGTGATTACTGAAAACAATAGTGTTTCAAATTTTTATATTTTACAAATGTACCCAAATATATAAAATATATATTATAAGTTAATGTTTTGGTCACATGTCTGTATTTATAATGAAAATATTCCTACTACCGTTAATTTTAATGAGAAAGTACTAATGAACAGAATTTTAGTGTCTCAATATTTCTTTTTTAATTTCAGCATCATTTGGAGGAATTTTTGGATTATGTCTTGGTGGATCTCTCTTGAGTTTTGTAGAAGTCATCTACCATTACACAATAAGGCTATATTTATCATTTAATAATCATTTCCAAAATCGTGGAATTAATAATACCTTGACAACTAAAAATACATCAGGAAGAGTAATGAAAGTTTTCAAGCATACCCGTGGAATCAAAGATTTGCTTAATGTAAAAAACATCACACGAGCAGTTAAACATCCAACCTGTAATACAATCAACATTCAACCAAAAACTATCCACAACCGTATTTTTGTTATCACCAATGTCGAAAAGCCTACTAAATAATAAAAAAAAAATCATTTCATGTATGCTGCAAGCATTCGTATAGGTTAAAAATGACTATTGAAAAACAATATTTTTTCAAATTACATTAGTATTTTATCTAAATATATGGAAGTAAGAAAATTTGTTTGGTATGCATGACATCTAGTGTAAATCACAGAAAGCTATTTGTTAGAAAATTATAAAACTGTTTTTTCTTTTAATTTCATAGATGGAAGTACATGGATAAAATATAACGAATGATTTTATTTTATGTATTGGTAAAGAAATAAACTGTTTTGACACATTATATTCAATGAGAATGTCTACGTTCAAATAACAAGAATTTCAATGAATTAGTTAACTATTGTATGTATTATTCCATTGTTACAACCAAATTTATGTAAAAAATAAAGTTTTATTGAATACGGAGAAAAACGCTTCACAAGAAATTTTAAGGTATACATTTTCGAATAATCTGATTAATAATGTCAAAGACTGGAAGCTAAAGGAACGGACATTCAAAATACTGGATACTTTTGAGCTGTTGTTAGTTGTATCGGCATACAATTAAGACATCTTTGGACTAATCAAATCACCAAACAGAAGTTAATACGAGTCCACGAGCCAAAATATCTTATAGTTACTATCACAACCAGAAAAGTTTCATTCTTTGGTAAAATTTTCCGCATTGAGAAATACGAATTACTTGAATGGAAAATCCATGGACTGGCAGTGTGTGTGTGTGTGTGTGTGTGCTAAAGATTGATAGATAGACAGATAACTCATGCAAATAAATATTGTCATACAACATTTTACGCCCCATTTTTATTTTTGTAGAAACAACAACTTTTTATTTGAACACTGAACATAAATAACTGACATAAAATTTCGGTTCCATTTTTTTTAAATATAATTATTCGTGAAGATTACGCGATAAACTTATTACAAACAGGGTACATTTTAAAATTAAAATAACATACAGCACTTAATACGGTTATATTTCATTAGAAGATAACCTAAATGACCCCTTGGACATCAATCAACTGCGGAGCCTTTTATTAACCTTTTTCGTAATACGTCATGGCACAATGAAAGGCAAAACCTCGCCACACCTACTCGAAACTAATTTACTCGGGGGAAGGGAAAAAAATTTATCATCGCCAACAGGGCATCTGTCTCAACACACCTTTATCTCCAAATGTGTTCAATTTGCTTGGACGCATGTCTCTTTATAAAATATGTTCGAGACCATGTATCTTTTGAGTTTTCAAGTTTAAACCTCGATTTCTTGTTGTAAACTGGTTATTGAAATCTATTCAAAGTCGTTTATATCCGTAAACCCATTTTCCAGGAAATACAATCATAACTTATTGGTGCTTTATGCATTGGTTTGTCAGGATTTTGTATTTTAAAAACAGTAATTTTACTTGTTTCGTAGTCCCTTTACATCGATAGACTAAACATTTGACTTTTTCGAATTGACTGAATAATTTTATTTAAAAAAATTGTTACATTTTTTTTTGTAGTTTTTTGGTCATCGCGAGCATTATCATCAGTTAATAACGCTTCCAATGAACGAAATCGGTCCTGATCTTCTTAAAATGTTGGAATTGGTACAAAATAAATTGTGCTTTATTTTTTTCAATTTAATATTTTACCTCTCCGCCAAGAATTAGCACTTAACACATGAAAGTGGTTTTTTTAACCCAATGTGGAGCATGTGGCCTCCTAGTGTCAATAGAAGTTTTTCAATCTCAAAAACAAGAATAAGAAGAGTAGGGATAAAAAGATAGAACAAGGACATTGGTTTGTTAATTGCACTTATTATGCCTCGTTTTCAGGGTGAAATGGATGAGAGAAAATTTTCAGACATCACAACATCCATACTTTCGAACGAAAATCCATAAATCGATTAAAAAATCGTTTATGAAACTGATCAATATTATCTGAATTGTTGAGATTTTGTACATTTCCATGTATTTTATCACTAACGACCCGGATTTCGCCTTTCGACATCTCCAGGCATTCGAGCGCACGAATGGACTCGAACTGATATGGAATACATGGAAATGTACAAAATCTCAGCAATTCAAATTTGATATTGAAATTCCATCAAGCACCCTCAGTCGATGTCTTAAAAAATGATCAATCATAGATTTTTATTTATACCACGGGGATGTAAATCGTTAGACGAAGTGTGGAAAAAAATACGAAAATGTATTATTTGAATTAAAAAATATAAGCATGTTGTTTGCTTTAGATTTGGAATCAATTTTACTTCTTTACAAATCAGGAAAAAAACAAAATTGATGTCAAGCAATTATATACACACGCTTACGCTACTTTTGTATAGAAAATCACAGTCATAGAATTGAGGGGGAATTTTTCTCTCGCTATTTTCCAGTTGAGCAAGTGTGTTTATAAAATACTGAAACATTCCATGCAATAGATGGACAATCCATTTAACAAAATAATATATATAAACAAATCTATTGTGTTTATCAATATGATCAGTAAATTAACACGGCACAGAGATTGTCTAAACACTGATCAATATAATGCGTTCAAATTTGTTCAAACAAGAATAGCAAATAAGAGATGTTTGTGACAAATAAGACTTTGATGATATAGCAAAGGAAACACCACATCTCCCCTACATACTCCTACTAACTCGCACCTATGTATTGCCTTGATAACAGAATGTTTCAAAAAGAGCAAAATATTATAGTATATTGATGCCTATCATAATATCGGTTGTCTGTATGTGTTCTGCTTATCTGTGTCGTCGAATAATTTGTATAAGAATAAAATAAATTGCTATTTTTGTATTTACAGATTATTACCATAACAAACGTGTTCGCTTTATATGAAGAGTTCTGTTTCAATTGTTGACGTAAATTATTTTATTATGCTACAACTTTTTATTTTATCGAACAAGCGATATCGTGCATTTCCGGCACTCAATATTACTTTTAGAACGAGATAACCTAAGGGGCTTTAGTGACATTGGACATGGATTTTTGTTTTGTCAGAATAAATTTAAATGGCATCCTTTATAGATTTTACTGTAATCACTTTCATTCAATCTCATAAGCAACAGATTGATTTAAAACTACATCAAACATTTCGAAAACGCCGGAAATGTAAAAAGAAAAACAATTTTCTGGAAACAGTTACTAAAATATTATGTAGAACATCAATTTGATAAATTAATTTGAGACAACTACAAGATTTTACTCTTTTAATAGAATATTCCGATCAAATTCTCGGAGATTCTAGGATATATTGCATTCGCAGATTCAATAAATGAATTGGAAATATTTACGAAAATGTTTAAGAATGCTGCTAGAAAGCGAAACTCGTGTCACACTTAGTTACCTAAATGAAATATAAGTAAAATAACTAGTTCTTATGAAAATGGCTTTGCATATTATAGTATATTTTTCCTTAACTCCATTAAAATCCTAAACTTATGTTATCGACTTAGTGAAAATCTTCTAGTTATTTCAGCAGTTGGTTAAAAAAATCATAACTATCCGAAAAATATTTTACTATCGCTTAACTGACGTCAAACCATTATTCAGTACATATATGGAAATAATACATTAACTTGGAAATAGCTTGTTTAGTCATACGGGATGTAAGGCAATGAAATAGCTCAAGTAGTGTTTTGAAGTCTCTCTTGACTAAATATATCACTTAGCGTGGATTGATTTTAACCACGTATCCTTGCCTCAAAGCCTTCAAAGAGCAATCGTTCATGATAAAGTAGACACTTGGCCACACACACCTAGCATGATATTGAGCTAATTCACTTTATATTAGATACAAGCTATACACAAACATATTTAGTAAATAGGAAACTTAATGTTTTCTTTGGCTTTTTTCATAATGAAAATCTGAGAATAACGTCATATCAAACCGTAACAAAAATTACAGCATATAAAATCAATGATTTAGTTATAAATAACAAGACTTTTATATGTCCTCCGACTGAAAATAATAATATCTAAGATAATTCATGCATTGAAACATGAATATTTAAGTTTCTTTGGATAAAATTGTATTCATCAATTTTTTTATCATGACGAAAATTGACATTTGTTCTCTCAACAACGATTAAGAGTATTGTTGGGTTTTTTGGGATTAATTCAGGTATCACTGTGGGTCCTAGACATTTGTCGTATTATTATCTTATATATAAACGATAGACACTATTTACTGTCTGTCAGTTCGAGTTCATTCGTGTACTCGAATGCCTGAAGATGCCGAAAGGCGAAACCTGGGTTGTTAGTGACGAAATACATGGAAACTTACAAAATCTCAACAATTTAAATTTGATATTGAAATTCCATCAAGCACCCTCAGTCGATGTCTTAAATTATACCTTAAATTATGTTTTTAATAAGTTTACTAAAAATATTTGCCTCACTACTCAAAGTTAAATGGTGTCTGTGTTGAATTATATGGGTACAAAGCTTGGTAAATTCATTAAGAAAGACATTTTAAATTAGATAATTAGATTTCGGACCTTTTGAAACACCATGTTGACTTAACGAAGCCGTCGCGGCGCCGAGCGTCGTAAAACCAGTACGAATGGAGGCGTCGGATAATATTGGTCACCATTACGAGCGTACGCAGAATTTCGGGTCCAATTGGGAATTCACGTGAATCAAGTCGTCTCACGTTTTCAATTTTACAAAATTACATTCATCAGTCTGAACAATAATTTATTCAACTTCTTTTCAAATAGAAAAGTCCTCAATACTAATAAAACTTCGACGTTTAAGGGACGCTTTTATGTTTCAAAAATATTTTTCGTATTAATAATACACATGTTACATCATCTTTGGTTGACATGATTTCAATACTCGCTATACCACTTTTAAATCTTACATTTAAATTATTTCTGTAAATATTTTTTCTGTTTCAAATGAAATACTATATATACTGAAATCGGTAGACTGAAAATTTTCTTTTTTAAATTACTTAAACGTAAAAATTTTATATTCATTTTTTGTATAAACATTAATAAAATCAAGCAATTTTCAAAATCCTCAATCATCAAACATACGAATAAAAGTATTTTTAAAAGTCCTGCATTTATTTGGGTGACTATTTATTTAAATTATTGGTCAGGAAGAAATAATAAATGGTCACTAATTAATCGAAACGGTCAGTAACAAGTTTGATAAATGGTCAGTTTACTCGTGGTCAGTCAATAAAATAAATGGTCAGTAATTTATACAAAAAGCTTAGTTATTAAATTCAACAATCATATATTTATATAAAACGGTCAGCTTTATTAATTGAGTCTTACTTTTATTTATTTGGAAATTATTTACTAACAAAACATCGTTTTTAACTGACCGTTTATTATTTATTGCTGACCATTTATAGAATTGAACAAATAATTAGGTGCCTTTTTAAATATCTATTTTACATGCGATTTACTTGTTTTTCTACATAAGTGTATTACAGCCAAGTTAAAAAATACATTTATCATAAGAGAGAAAAAAAAATACAGTAAAAGCATTAATATAAAATTTCAAGCTACTCTGAATTAAACAATGTTACTACCTTACGAATATATTATAACCGCTACATGCTAAACATTTTTAAATGTACTTGGCGATAAAATTTGAAAATTCGTTTTCATTGAATAAAAAAAAAGATTTCCTTCAAAGTTAGCTCGTTATTTTAATTTTAATGTTTGGCGTGGAGCGGTCACGATTATTAACAAGGATTGAGTTGAATCTGTTGCTTGACCCTACTTCTTCAGAGAGAGTGAAAATATAATGATAAGGCTATTTGGAGTGGGTAATATAAAATCACTCTTAGCCGCATTTTCAAGTAGTGAAAAGTCAACTCGTTGTTATGTTAAATAAAATTACAAAATCGCTGCCTATAAATATTCATGTACACAATTTTAAAGCTGGATATTCCATAGTAATTTAAATATTTGTATGATATGGGTTACCAACCAGGAAACGGTGTATTACAAAGAAATCTGTACCTACACAGTGACTTTCGAGATGTTTCTTAATTTTAGCGGATGTTTGCATTTTCATTAAGTTACTGAAGCATTTACCTGAAATATCCAGGATTTAATTTTGGAGGGCAAATCGTAACAGATGTTTACGAGTGACTTTGTAATTTCCGGGTTGCTTCCTTATCTTTACATCTGGCAACGCACTCTTAATGTCAGATTTGTATTCAAATTTCGAAAATTGTTGTTATCTGGAACATTTTATACAATTTACAGCAGAAAGGTTCTGCACTCACAAATTTCCCTACATTTTATTTTCCTATGTAAGTCGTAGATATGTATAATTCGGTTTTTCGGCCAATTGATGTGACCCTCAAAAAATATGAAAATGAGTTAATGAACTCATTTTAAAGACGACAGAGCAGGTCTCGGCCAAGCGATGTAAATTATAAAAATAAATTTAGCACTTTTTTGAAGGGAAACATCATTTTACATTGATTTTATGTTTAAAAATTCTGACCCGGTCACTTAATGTAAGCCACTATTATATCGATACTTTCTATGTATCATCCCGTATCTGCAAACATGAGAATTCACAGGAGTGCATTTCAAAGTTTCATAACGCAACTCACCGTAATATATAATACATACTAGTATTGTTTACCTGGCTTCGCCCGAGATGAACGAGGTTTATGTTAGTTCATTTAAACGTCGACTCGCTATATCGAAATTTGGTTGAAAGTCAAAAATATGACCATGAACTGTACCTCTTGTATTACCCACAAAATAAAGTCCATCAGTTAATAATAATCTTAAAAGTTGAAAATAACAGTAATAAAAGATAACAACTTCCCCGCCATTATTCTTGATGGGTGCTTCGTTGTAGATGCCATCGGTTTATTTCAACGCAAAGAGAGGATTTTCTCGACGCAAGATATAATATATCAAAATAATATATCTTCAAACATGCAGTCCTTATGATTCTTGTGTGTGTTTTTGGGTTGGATCGTTCACAAAATTAAAGGATTCCTGCAGAGTGTTTATTTTTTCAAAAGTGAATCCCAATATGCAGCTGCCATCTATTGATTGTCATTATCAAGTAGTCTCAATGTGAATCCCAATGTGTGTCCTTCACGATACTTGTCACATTCAATTCCATTGACGGATCGGCTATCTTTGAAACTCGTTGAACGTTTGACGTTGTGTAACATTGTCATCAAGTTCATTTAATACCGGTGCATTAAAAGCACGAAATGAGGATGTCACTAATTTTAAATAATGGATAATTTTTTACTCAATCGTTTGATTTTTTACAAATTTTACGATTCAAGCATGAAAAATTATTATTTGTGACGTCTATGCTAAAAATATTTATAGTTGCTTAGCGACGGAACGTTGAAAATCATGAAATATTTGGTACGGAGCGGTCGCTAGGCAATCAGTGTTTGTTGATTTTTTTATTCATCATCGTAGACGTCAAAAATATTGCGTTTTCAGTTTTAAATTAAAAGTTAAATATTGAGAATTGAAAGTTGAAAATTACGCAGTTGAACTAACAATTGCAGCCAGAATGGCGACTAATCTGCTGGTCGCTAATGTACGCCGTTTTGAAGGAGTTGTTGTGACCGACAGACATACAAACATACATATGTATTTTGTGTTATATAGTAGAGATATATGCTTTCGATAAAAACAATTTTTACTCTCTCCTGAAAAAATTCAATTTTAAGGGTTACATCAATTTAACAAAACACCGGTATTATGAATGCAAAACTGTATTTTTAGTAAATAAATACGATTTCAATACTAACAAAATAATTACTTACTTTAATAAAAAGTCACACAAGCTACTACCTTTAAACAATAATTTATTTCTTAATTAAAAGCATTATGTTTATTGAAACACACTGATTTACTGAGATAAAATGCACATTTAAACTACTATAAGATCAAATTTCTTTTTCGACGAAACTTTTAAACAAGTCCATACATCACATATCCGATTGTTAAAAGTTTTTGAGAGAGTAACCAGCCAGCATTTTCTTATTCCATTTTTATTTATGACTGACACACTACCAGCACTAATAAAAAAACAAACTATGTTGAGATGCTCCATTAAGTGTTGCTCAAATGTGCCACATTAAGAGCGGACAACGTTAAAATATATCATTAATGGATGTGAAAAGCACGGAAGCTGCAGCGTTACCATTCCCATTAAGCCCACAATGGGAAAATTGTAATTTCATATAACACTTTTCAGATTTTCCATTAAAAATAATTTGTTTATTTAGGACTATCTGATATGCGTATATTACTCTCGTGATTTATGTGCAGTTTAAAGAAAAGTTCGTCGTTGCGTGAGACGTTACGAAGTTTTTTTTAAGTGAACATTAATACGCAAGTCTTGAAAGCTTTTAGCATAAAACATTCAAGCTTTTTTAGTATACTCGCCTGAGCTTAAAGTTAAAATTTTACACACCAATGATTACAGATAAATATATTCATAAGTATAAATATTTAACATTTTTGTAAAGAACACATGCGTTTTTACGAGCTCTGTGATATCAAAATTAATAGTTTATAATAAATTAGTCATCATCGACTCAATCTACGTCTCCTGCCAAATTGTAGAAAACGAGGTGTTGATATTTATCAACAATATAGACAAGCATTTGAAGGCATTTAACTATTTCAAATCAAAGTATTCAGCAAACTATTTTCTAGTGAAAGACATAAATAACACATTGATAATAACACTAATAATAAGAATAAATTAAAAAAACAATTATCCGTTTTTCTTCATAGCTCTCTTTGCTACCGCTCTGCGATATATTACTTAGAAGCTCGAATTGAGAAATTTGTATCAAATAATTTTCAATTCAATATAATTCTTTTCGCTTCGAAAGCTATGAAATTCGATTCACCCTCTGTAAAAGAAAAATCGCTTGACCGAATTAAACAAGTCTTAATGGAACATAACAGATTTAAATATTGTTATATTTTTAAAAATCTATACATAATATCGATACCTCAGTTCCAAAATGCCATGACTCAAAAATCACAGCTGTGAGACAATTGAGAAACATGATTTTGGGCAGGTTTAATCATCTACTACATGTAATTTTTGATTTGAATGATATTTTGAGATTATTGCCATATTTTATTAACAAGAGAATTTATTAGCGGTTTTCACAGAATGTTAGTAGTTGTTACAGTTTACATCTAAAGTAAAAACAACTATTGTTATTCTAAAATAACCACTTGGGACAATTTGGATCTGGAAGATATCAGTATCCTTAGAATTTCCTCATACATAACTCAAAATTCCAAATTTTTGACTAATTACACTTTGGAACTGAGGTTTAATAGGTACTCAGTAACAGACTGAAATAGCGAATAATTTTTAAATTATACAACAATCTTGATTTCATGTTATATTTATATTATTATAATATAGAAACAGCATAAAAGCAAATTCTTTGTTACCAGTATTCAACAGGTTTGTGTAAACTTTAGTGTTGGGCTTCGCATTGGAAAAAGACTAGAACAATAAAATGAAAAATTTTGAGTCAGTCAAAATGCCGCATTTGGGAAAGTAGATGTAGAAAGCAGCAGAAACTTCACCTCTGGTTAAGAACATAATGTAAACTGGCTCTGAAAATTTGTGTAACTTAATTTATAATTACTTAAATTAACGTTACGCTGGACCCATGGTGTAGTGGTCAACGTCGTCAGCTTCGGTAACGAAGCTCGCGGGTTCGAATCACAAGTACGGACAGGTTCATAAATTTGATTTTTCAATTGATTTATAGATTTCAGTTCCAAGGATACGACCAAGTACGCTCATTAACTTTGGTCGTAATTCCAATTGGTCGTAAGTATACTCAAATCTAAATTCGAAAATGCTGAATTAACTGAATTGGAATTAATAAAAATAATGAGAAGAGAGACATTAACGAGTTGGCTTACGTAGACCCCACGACTTTCCAACTGAAAGTACTGCGTCTTAAATTTTTCATATTACTGCGTCATCTTTCTTGATCATTTCATCAGATTATATTCTTGCATCAGCGATGTGATGAAATAATTTAAAATAAATGCATTATTTTCGTCGTAAGTGCGAAATGTCACCCATCTGTTTTACCCATTCACTTATTAATCAAAAAAGTTATCGGATTCTGCCAACTTCGACTCCATAGTTGTACCTTAAAGATTTCATAATGATAAATTCAATGTTTTAAGAATAGTATTATATTTTTAGGACTGAATATATATGAAATACTAACATTATTTAAAATATCTGGATTGACTGAATAAACCAACACAGTGACAGCAGCTCATTCTATTTTAAGAGGAATCTTATGCTTAGAGTGTAATGAATAGAACACGAAACATTCACCTTATTCAAATCATTATTCATAGAAAAGCCAGTTTTACATACATCAAATCTGAAATAATTTCCATGTTAATAGAGTAGATAGATCAGAGATGTTTATGCTACAAACTGTCGGAAGTTGTAGTATTCTGTTTACATTAGTTTCAAACAATAACTGTGAAGTAAAACTTTTTTAATTCCTCTATTCTTAGAAATCCAAACCATTCGAAGGTTATTTTCATTATTGCTGTGAAAAGTAAGTAATTGTAAATTTTACAAGTCTTGAAACTTTTTGAACGTTTTCTATTAAAAAGAATTTTTTTGTTTGCGATGCTTTCAAGACTTCTTCTTAAGCCACTTATTTAATAACATAGAAAGCTTTACATTCAAAAAATACTACTGGAACTTGTTTAATACGAAACAGTATTTTGATCCGACAAAATTTCATTTACATTCTCTTCAGACTATATAGTCGACACGAATAGAGTGTGCAACGTCGAAAAATAAAAACATATCGGTCGTCACGTTGGCGCCGATAATTGTTTCTTACTGTTGATGGCTAACATTTTTTTAACTAAACTGACATTTAAATAATCAGTACAACAAAGGTGCTACTAGCGATACAGTATTTTACCAATCAAACTTTATTAAACGTGTAAAAAGGTAACAAATCACGTATCGGTTAAATCATGAGAATTATTATTCGATTAAGTGTAATAACATCAAAAATACTGGTGAGTTTTTTTATTCTTCTTTTAATACGAAAAAGTTTATTTGTCTTCATAAATTCGTGTTGGACGTGTTAAAATTTATCTCCTAAAATGCTATATTAGCGTCACTTCAGAAGTGAAAAATAAAAAGACTCAGTTTTACTACTGTTTTTATAATAACTTCTTTTTTCTATACTGGTTTGTTATAGATGCTTTGGTAATCTTTCATATCAAGATACACTGCTTAAATTTTCTTGCTATTTCAACACTTTGTAATGAGACGACAGAGCACTGAATAAATATTTGTATTTCACTTATAATGCATTCAGAAGTGTTTTGTGATTTTTTCATTTCTCTGTTCACCTATTACTTATTTCATTTTTTTAATAAAATCAACATATTTCAATCTCTATTTATTTGTTTGGCAACATTTTTCTTAATTTTGGCACAATTTTGACGAATTTTTCTCAGTCATTAATGATAATTATTTTAACCATTTAATCTAATTGGGATGTGAATCCTTAACGGTTAGTGGTGGATTCATCATCGTGAACCAACCGTAATTATCAATATGGAAGACACCGACTCAGAATACTGATCATGTTTTACACCCTAAATTACATGCAAATTTTGATTGAATCCGTGATTTTGTAAACAGAGTATTAATTTTTCTTCTAAAGCTTTTGTTTTTTCACTAGTAAATTGTTCAAAGTTTAAAATTATTAAATTAATATAAAACGAAAGTTTTAAGGAAAAAAAATATTTTTAAAAAGTATACATAATATTATGTAATAGAGCTTTTTTAATATTTCATCAAAAATAGTCGCCTATTAAGCAATTCAACAAATGAAAGAATACAATGATACTAACGTATTACTTAAAAAATATATTTTAGCTGCTCACTAACAGTTTTATAACAATCCGTTTTTTGATTATATTACGATGATAATTTTACGAATAAGAAAGAATCTATAGTAAAACATTATATGCTCATCAAACAATTCAACATTTAATAGTCACTCAAAAATAAATACTTATGTTTATGATATTATTGGTAAATAAATACGAACAAGAAACATATAAATAATACATTATAATATTATATACATATATGACAACTATAATCAAAAAGAAAGTTAATTGAGAGATGTCGGATATGACGCTTTGACGCTTGAAGTCTAATGGAGTTAATAAAATAAATATATAAAATAATGATTATTCTTAGATCTATGAAATAAGTAGGAATAAACGACATGTGCGTACGAAGTTATTAGGTATGAGACAATACCCAATTTTTGATAGTATTTTGTTGTCATCATAAACTCAGTCAATTTCTTAGTGGGACCGATTAAGGTTTTATTGAGAAAAATTTATGTGAATAATTTCTACACTTAGTTTTTTTTATTTATCCGTACAGACCTATCACTGAGTGGTGAACGTCGGTGGTTTCGGTTACGGTTTTCACGGGTTTGAATCCCAGTACGAACAGTTTTATAAATTGATTTTCCAATCAATTTTTAGGTTTTGTGTTCGACTACATGTCGATAGTGTCTAAATTACCCACTCTAAAAATAGGGCGTATAGCCATTAGCTTAACACTAGTTCTATCCTAACCCCATTCTTTTACCGTCACTCTCTTCCAAACAGTAGGCGTTGAGCGGTTTTTTAGAACAACTTATGTTGAGAATCACGACTCTGATTGAGACTTCATATGGTCCACGTTGGAAGTGATCTTTCTACTAAGAATTATTAGTTACTGCAATTGAAGTGACTATTTCTATTATTTCCAATTGAATAAAATATGAAATATACATTATACGGTAACACTTTATTTAAATTCTTGTATAACTATGAATTTATAATAAAAAAACTCATGTTATGGAACAAACACATCACAAACATTTATACCTATGAACATAAATCGATTGAACCATCAATGTCCGCTCGGGGATTCAAACCCGTGGAAATCAATCGCAACGGAATATAAAGGGCGTTGATCACTCGGCAAAATGACCAGCATTCAGTATATATTTGAATATTTTTTTAATCATATATTTTTCAGAAATATCTATTGCTTTTTTATGCGCTGCGTTTTTAACAGTTACGATAAATTAAACAACATTTTTAAATTATAAAGTGAATACATTCATACCAAATTTAGTTCGATGCATGCTTTAGATAATTGAAAAACCTTCATGTCGCTCCCCTTGTCATCAGCTAATAAATGTTTTTATATCTAAAAAACGGTACATAGCTGAATTGGAAATTTAATAATGAATATTGTTTATGCCTTTCACGTCTTTGCTCGGTAAACCCTAATCTAAACGATTGATTGTTGTTCTAATTGACACTAATTTATTCAACATACTTGTTTTACATGAAATGAAAATTGAAAATGTCCTCTCATGAATGGAATGAATTTTTATTCGCATGGAGAGTGAGTTTTAATCAATATAATTTTTAATTACAACGTCACGATGCACCTTCAAGCAATTAAATGTATTTCTAGTTTATTTGAGGTACTGTTTCCAAACTGCAAATGGCTGATGGAAATTGATTATCTTCCAAATCTAAAACCACTGTACTACAATACACTAATTGTTGTATCATAATTATAATTATTATAGCATAATTGAACGAAAAAATTTCCACTTTAATTTATTAATTATTTAAGTAATAGAATGTTTGGTGATTGTTTTAGGAAAGATTGTACTCTTTATCTTTTAAGTGTATCCATGTCTACAATTAAAGCAAATTGATATAAATACAGAAAACCCTTAATCTTTATACACTTTTGAAAAACGCAGCATGCCGGTCTCCCAGCATACAAAATACACGAGTAACAGAGCAGTTCCCTCTGAAACTCTGAACAATGCGGACGCGAGTGAATTGAGCTTTTACGCAGCTTTCTCGAAACATTTGTTGAATGCATGAAATAAATATGAGTGAATCAGTTACTTTATACGTTATACGATCAATGTAAACAGTTTTCAATTTATAAACACAATAAAATTTATGAAGAAAACATTTAATATAATGGTAAAATTCTAGATATGAAAAATATAATATAACGTGATAAGTTGCTTAGAAACCGTACTGAAAGATTGACGCCGATTTCTCAGACTAAATATTTACACTTAATCGGCTACCTCACATATCGTGAAATGAAGATAACTTAATATATTGTTTAAAGATTTTAAAACTACTAAAAAATATTAATACTATAAACCACGCAATGTTTTTCTAACTTATACATGTTATAATAACGTACATAGTGATAAAATAAATAAAAAGTTTCTTGACTTTTGATAATATTAATAAAGACATAATCCATTTTATTTTGTTTACGTTTGGCAATGTAATAGGTGTCAATTTTTTCACAGCTTACCAGAGTTGTGAATTTTTTCAAAGTAACTGAATTGTAGTACATTTTTCTTATTTCTACTTGGTAAGCAAACGATTAAACGAAAGTAATACGTTTTTACTTTGCTTACAGTTTTGCTGATTTAAAAAAATATCAATTAAATTCGTGATATAATCATTAAAAAATTATGTGTATTCAAAATTTGTGCTAATACCGTTTAATTTTTTCAATGCTTTTATTAGTTATTAATTATATTTAATTGTTTTTAACGATATTCAGGTTTAATAAATGAGTATGAAATTTCTCATAACAGCTTAGAGTTACTCATTTATTATAGTTTACGTATTTTTACTGAATTAATAATCAAACATGTGAAGATATATAATATGAATCTAACTATAATCATAATATAAAGAAAACATATTATTTTCAAATCCAATTAACAAAGAGAGTAAAAGTGAATTATGACGGAGATTTCATTCCTAAACGTAGTGGCTTCCCACGTCCAATGTCGAATACGTCTATATTCTATCTATAAGAATGGAAAGGTTGCTCATTATCCGATCTTCAATAACGATTTACACAACCTTTTATAAATCCAAATGTTATGAAACTATTGAATCATGATATTTGCTTAGAATATTTAATTCTTCATGATTTCGTAATTATATAATTATATGTTAGATAAAAAAGTATTAATAGGTTAAATTTTAAATGGGAAAAGGTTCTTTTTTCGTTGAGAGCTTTCCAATATATAGTGTTTGAAACAACTTTTCTCGTAATATCATAATATCTAATACATATTATTAAGAATCTAATACTATCAAATACTTTTGGCAGAAAACAGTGTAAAACTATCAATCTTCGATATATTTGCATATACCACGTTTTCCAGACTTTTCTTACAAGAGAATAGCTACTATCTTCATCCACCTATGCATATGCACATTCATTTGAAGTCGCAATTATTGTCAAAGTAGTACCTGTATCTGCAACATCAATAAAACTCCACCCTTTTTGTACGTCCACCATTTCAAATTCATTTTAATTTGATGCTTCCAGTCTTAACGTTGAAGCACACAAAGGTAAATGAATTAAACAATGGAATCTGTCTACCATACTCAATGTTTTCATTCACTTTATTGCAATCCATCACAATATGTTACTGATAAAAGTTTATTGAGTATGAATACGATAAATGATTACTTCTTTTTAATTAACTAAGCTCAGATATATTTACTCAACCCGATAAGTGATCGAATGGTATTACGTAGCTTGGCTGGATTTAGTAACGTCAGTACACTTTCAACCATTTTTATTTAATTTTCATTTGATCCTGAAGAAATTTTATATAGAGCATTCTTCTTATTTCTATTGTTTTTTTTTATTTGTCCCATAATTTAGGTATCATTATTTTACTTTTAATGGCTCGTTTGTAGTGTTTTAAAGAACGAAAATTTTATTCATAATTAATATCTACATTGTATTATGTAGTATATTTCGCTTTTGATAGTGTATTTTTCAAACGATCAACTCCCTCTTGAAAGCTTTTATACTGATTCTTTTATCAAAATATAAATACAGCTTAGTAAGGATCTTTTTTTAGATTTTCCCTGAAAAGCTCAATTTATTTTGAAAATTATACAAAATTAAACGATATTTGAAAAGGTATCAAAACGTCTGATGTTTACCAAAAACACAAGTTCTCCCCGAAATAGAAATATCTGCGAAATTGTAAGAACTTCTTCCGATCAGTATTGGATAACCCAAAGATTGAGATTTTGATCATGTGATAATTATACATTTGAATCACAAATGTGCTTAAATCAGTATTTGTGGATCTTTCCTTTGGAATTTCCCTTTTCAATAAACATAAAGAATATTCTCACTTTCTATGTCTTTACCTTGGGTAGACATTGCCATATTCAGTATCATTTTTCGGATGTAGGTTTGTCGGTGTAGTAGATATTTTTTTCTGTTTATTATGATTAACTTTATTTAATTTTCAACAACGGCTGTAAATGGTAGATCCGATGAGGAATTGGATCAATTTTTATAATTCACAAGTTTAAGGGGAAGTTAAATCTCAGTTACGCCACTGACTGATACCTTTCAACGGTATTTCTTATAAAGTAGTGTTTGTTAGACCAGTTTAATTTAAACATCATTTTCACTTAACTCTGATAATAAATATTATTCCGTTTTGTTTATTTTCGGGTACGATTAATGGAAGTTCCAAATCATTTGATACTAAAGATTTACCTATGTAACACCGAGCTTGTTTAAAAAGCTGACATTTGTTTATTGAACTAGATTTTTCTTAAAATCTACATTAAACAATATAAACAGCAACATTATTCTGAATTGTTTCACTGCTAACCTTTGATGATGATGTTGAAAAGATCTTCTTTTGCTAACAATATTAAATTTAATGTAACAGATAACAAAAGTAAAAAAATTCAGGCAACTTTGGCTTTTGATGTCAAAAAACAAAAAGATTTTCACGGTTTCGAACTCTGACAAAGAAGTGAGTCAAATAATTTTTCAATTGAATTAAAAAAACGATTCACTAAATTGTGTCGTATCTTGACCCCGCAAAAATGTGTTTCTCATTTCAAATAAATTTCTTTGTGTCGGTTTAAAGTTTGAAGTGTATTTTTTCAGTCGTACCTTTATCTTTTCCCATTTAAATTTTTATTTAGAAAATTATTTAGAATAAAAGTCAAGCACTGGCTACCGTTATTGAAAAGATCCTTTGAATAGGCGAAAAAGTTTCCCGAACTAATTTCACGCTTCATCAAAAGCTTCAAGCAGTTATCTTTCTGACATTTTCCAAACAATTTCAAAAGGATTGGTCGACTTAATGTGTCGTACTCATTTTTCTCCCAGTATTTTTTACCACTTCTGAAAAGGGAAAAAGTTATCTATTGATTTCTATATTACATATTTTTTCCACTTCTTAAATGTTTATAGCCCAATTAATTTAAAATATTGACTGAAAGCGCTTAATGGAATTTCAGTATCAATTTTAACAATCCAAGTTTTTAGTATGATTTCACATTTTAATTTAATTGAATTTTTAAGAAAAATGTGTTTTATTTTTCATTTTAAATCCATACACTAGCAATCGTTCAGATTTTTATTAGGGGTCTCAATTTGTATCGAATCGTTAAGTATTTTGAAATTTCAAAAAATATTGCAAAGAATACAACAAACAAAGATTTTTCATCTATTTAACTTTCAAGAAAACATGCGAATAGCGAAATTCCGCCATAAACTAAGAGCGATTAAATGGACTGGCAACGCTGAATGTAAATTACCAAATAGCTCGGAAATTAGATTACTGTATTGTTATAGATGAATTTTATAGTGCTTAATCGCGAAAAGCTTTTGTAAAAAATATAATTGAATAATTCACTTGCCCTCCTCCACCCACCACTGCTTTCCCATCTGTACGTTTTATACAGCGGTATCCAGTGATGTAGAAATCTTTAAGCGTATCTAAAGTTTTATTTTCTTTGTTGGGAGTGTCATAGGAGCAACTGGCGTGCACTTAAGTGTGCAGAAAATCAATCCCTCCATATAAATGAAAAGCTTCTATGAAATAAGGTCTACTTGATCTCCGTATGACGCCGCAATTTTTTTAAATGCCTAGTAATTAGGTATATTCACCAATAAGTCAGCGTGGTAAATTTGTTTAATGAAATGCTAGACTGACTTTCGTAGCTCTTCCTTTTCTTCATACATTAAATGACACTCCCTTAGGATGTGCTCAGCATCCTGCTTTATAGCAATAAGTTTGCATGTTAGCCTGTCAACTAACCGGCCAAGCCCAAAGAGTATTTTCTCGGAAGCAGCTACCCAATACTCGATAGCTTGCACTTAAGTGTGCTGGTTGTCACTACGTCGTTACTAAGAAATGATTTAGCGTTATATGTATAGATCTGCTTGCTCGCCGTATGACTCTGCGAATTTGCTGAAGGCGATATAGTTTGCTCTTTTAGCTACCATTGAATAACCAATAAAAACCCAATAAGCAAGTAATCATATTTTATATTTCCTTTCGTATAGTTTTAAATTTTAAATTTTTGACAACAATTTTATACGCCCCTGGCATTGAATTTTTTTTAAAGCTCTGTATATACATAAAGTTGAGAAAAAATTGTTCTTTAGCGTTTATTTTCTATTCTCGCTGATTAATCATTAAATCGGAATGTTTTAGTATTAGTGACACCTTTATTAATAAAATTCATTACTAAAAAAAGCAGTGAAGTGTTGTGATGATATAAAAACATGTTAACAACGCAAGCACCATTTTCGCAAATGACTATGAATAAGTCAGATATGATTCTAAAAAGTTCCAGTGATTTATCAACAGATTCAAGTGATTGCCTTTTGTCAACCAATTCAACTGGAGACTACTTCCATACATTTCCTTTGCCATACCCAAGTGACGACGATAGTTTTGCAAACGCCTTCTATAACCCTGATCCTATACTTATTAGCTTCTACATTCCAGTGTTTCTTCTTTCTGTAACAGCCAACACATTGGTTATCATAGTGGTTATTAAATATCACTACATGAGAAAGTAAGTATTAATGCATATTTTAAATCTAGTAATTAATTGTTTTCTACTGTATCAATTGAATATCTATTACTGCTTGTAAAAAAATATTTTTGTATTCTTTCCTGTTCGTTATAATTTATTACAAAAAACTTCTGCGTGCAAACTGTTTCATTGACTATTCAATTTTACTATCTTCAGCCATTTTATAAAGACATTTTAGAAAGTATCGCTAAGGGACATTTTGTAACCGTACTTGAGCACAATAGCTTCCTTTAGATAGGTACCTAAACGCTTATTTATTTATTTAAAAACAAATTATTTATTATTAAACTGGCCAAATGGAATCTACCTTTCTAAGAATCAAGGGTTTTTGGTAAGAAAAAATCACATGCTTTAAAAATCTCCAGGAATAAATATTTAAATTATTTTTACCACCTGTCAGCATTTTCTTAATATGCTTAATGTGAACAATGCACAGATAGAGAGAGAGAAACAGAATGTGTTAAAAATATTACTCACATAAAAAAATCATTCAATACTCACAATCTCTCTCCCTCTCTCTTTTTGGTCACGCGCTGAAAGAGAGAGAATGTGTGTGTGCGTCCTGCGTAACAGATATACATATATATTAAG
Organism: Himalopsyche phryganea; assembly: GCA_022494535.1. Lineage (NCBI taxonomy): Eukaryota > Metazoa > Arthropoda > Insecta > Trichoptera > Rhyacophilidae > Himalopsyche > Himalopsyche phryganea. The sequence continues at coordinate 907,820 of JAGVSL010000046.1, forward strand.
ACCATAGTAAACATTGACAATAAATATTATTTTAAATTAATCAATTATTTATTGTTGCTTTTTTATATACTACATGGTTTTATATACAACCATTGAAGATAACTGCTGAACTTTGTAAAAAATGAGAGTAAAAGTCTATTAAAATTATTTCATTTTGGATTTAAATAATGAAAAAACTTAAATAGAGATTTTCCCAACATGCTAGCATTTATTTCATAAAAGGAAGCAATGAGCATTCAGTAATATATCGGCGAAACATGGAAATTTAAAAAACGTTTTTCGCCAAAATTGTCATGAATAACATTATTACACTTCAAAAGAATTCTTCGATCTTTAGAAAATGGGCGTTTTATCCAACAAAGACAAAATATAGGAAAATATGCGTGGGCAGTTAGCGCATTTTACTTGTTGTCTTTGTTGATTAATCTTGTTATTTAACAAATATTTCTTCGGTAAGATAATTTATTATTATTTTAATAAGAAAGATTTAGAAATATTTTCTCTTCATAAATATATAAATCACTGGGAAATTAATCAATAAGTCTAGCATATTGCTGTTTTGCCGTTCAAACTTCATTAATCACCTTCAAGGTAACATCAGTTGATGAGAAACTAGTTCTAATCATCATAAAAATGTGGAAGTAGTATAAAACAAATGGTGTTCTATTTTAAAAATATAATTCTTATCCATCAAAAATTGACAGTCATCATTTTAAATAAAATAAAATAAAACATAATTCTTAAGTCCTACAGTTTTTAAGTTTTAGAACTAAATACTTTGTTATTTTATGCTATTATAATGGAATTCTACCAAGTAAATGCCAATTCAACCAATAATTAAGAATTAATTCCACAATTTGTTTAATGATCGGGATCAGTCTCACTCACTTCGAGCATTTTCAAGTTATGGATTGAATTATTATTGAAAAAATAAGTAGGTTTTATTTTTATAAATGTAATTGCTTTCCACAGTTAACACCTTAAAAATGATTTTGGGTACACTTTGTATCAATTCAATACAAAATATTTGTTCAAAATTAAAAAATTATATTTCAATAAATCTATCAGTTGACGTTTATAACAGAGAAGTATTTTTTATCGTTTCACAGGTTGTAGCAGTTATTAAAAAAAATTAACATTATCAGGTTTAGTAGCCTGAAAAAAGATAGAAATCTTACAAACTGTCTTTATTTAAGCAAACTTTAGTGCCTATCATTCAAAGCTGGGTAACTGCTCCAAGGACACTCGCTGTAATCATTTGAAAGCGCTTAACGCTGTTGTACACGACATACGCTGCTGTTCCACGATTACTATGGGTAGTAGAGATTTTGTAGTTTAGTAAGTACCGCATTCGCACATAGAGAGTGCTAAGATAAAAATGCTCTCTCAAGGAACAAGACGGGTGATGATCAATATTTAAAATGGTGGAATGAGTAATGAAACATAGTGACTAATTTTTATACATAAGCCGTTTTACCGAGAACTTTGGATCAAAATAGTTAGGTTGCCTAGTATGAAGGCGTAATAAAATTTTCCTTCAATGTAAGTTGTCATTTGATATGCTTGGTGTGTCGCTGTCACAAGTTCGTGATTGATTTACCAAATATTTACGTTTTAATTGGATAATCAACTTCAAAAGAAGTGTAAGACTAATTAAGTAAACAATCATTGAAGGAGTAATTTGTAAAAGGTTTACGTGATGTAGCGTAATTAAACGTTTAAAACTTTAATTAATCTCTTCAGAGCATACAAGAATTAGGTAGGTGTGTATTATCTATTATTCTTAAAAATTAACACCAGAAAAACTTAAAACATTTAAGCTCTGTTGACTGTTAAGTTTTGGAGGATGAATAATTTTACACAAAAAATACAGTAATTTTTAGCCATCGTTTCACAATTTTTTAATACAATCAAGAGCGTTTTCACTTGGCAAGCTATCATTTTCCACTCATAAAACCTTGATTTAAAAATACGAATTTCGGATAAATGTGGAATAAACGTCACAAATTGTGTTTTCTTCTTATAAAATATAGTTCGATTTGAATACTGAACAGAAAAATTTTACTAATTTAATATTACAACCATAAAAAAAATGTTTTGCTTTCTGTTAGTAGTTAAATGTATATTGTTGATTAATTAAATAAAAAACCCACCAATAATAATAAAATATTTGATTCATATCAATAAATATTGTATACATACTAATGAAAATATGCAAATTTTGTTGCCAAAAGATCAGCACTTGTAAGCGTTTTTTTCATTCGGTTACTGTGTTATCGTTTCGATTCCCCCAACTTCTTATATAATTATGGACTATAAGACTACTTTATTATAGTTATTGTCAGGTGAAAATTGGGTTGTAATTGATAAAAAATAGTGCAAAACTTCAGCGATTAAAATATGTATTCAATTAATTGTTTATTAGTGTGGCAAAATTAATTATTATCAACAAGAACGTTTTGGAATTATAAAAAATGGAAAATGATGTAATAATTATGTTTGATTAATAGCGTAAGACGTACATTCTTTGTGTGTTTACAGAGATTATTGCTGTTGTCTATTTATCAAGACTGAAACTGGCCATCAGTATAAAGCACAAAATTGTTTTTAAACGTAAGCTAAACTGTTTATAAATTGCAAATATCTACACCTAAAAATAGTGTACTGCGAAAGTGACTAAAAACAAAAGCATTTTGGTGTTATTGTTATGGAAGGTGTAACACGAAAAATCGTTTTTATGAAAATATTTCTCCACTAAGTGTCTAAGAAAATTTTATAATATTTTTCGTACAGAATATAATTTCGAAATCCACTCAAAAACTACATCACCAAAAAAAAATTCTCAGAACCAAATATCAACCTGTCTTAACCGTTTAAATATCATCTTTATTGTGGCAACGAAATGTTAAGTAGTAACGATGTACTATTGATTTAATTGACATTTATTAGGTGGAGCCCTATATAAAATGATCAAAATCATTAGTTCTCATAATTATAGTCATAAATAATAATGTAATATCATTTTATGACTTTTTCTCTGAGACGATTGTGTGATGCTAAATATCTTTTACATTGGTATGACGAAATACTGTTTTTGGTAAATCTATGTATAACACTTTTGTGTGTATATTCCCGAACCGAATGTTATCACAATGATAAAAGTAGCATAAATATTTAGCGTGTGTTTTATTTCTATTACATAAAATTTTCATTTCAGCTACTAGAAATAAAACCGAGTTCAAAAGAAAACGAAATAAATTAATGTTATATCTACCCCATAACGTATGTGCTTTTATATTAAATATTTCGTTAAGCGTTACATATATTCGGAGGTTACAAATAAAATGCTCTTATTTTTAATAGTCCTAAAATGGAAATTCACTTCACCTTTTTTGGAAGTAGATCCACATTTAACCCAATTCTGTCTCTTTCTCAAGTTAATATAAATAGTTTTCAAAGAAATCGTTTCGTCTCAAAACTAATCCAGAATAAATTTCTCATCTAAACCTAATTTAATCACCTCTTAGTCATTTGTTTTGGTGTTTTCAAGAGAAAAATTTTTGAGCTAGGTTTAGTTGACTCTGAAAATAAGAACAACAAACATTTTATCTCCACTTTTATTAGATTTTCAATAAATTGAACAAATTACTAAATTCGATTCAATTTAACTGCTTAATGTTGTTCAGAGTTTATAGTATTTTCCAAAGAGTATAATTAACTAAAAATAGTATTTACATCAATATATATTTTTAATATTGTCGGCGTCCGTGGCGCAGTTGGTTTCGTCGCTGGCTACGGTTACGGATGTCTCGGGTTCAATTCCCGGTGCGGACGGTTTTCATAGATTGATCTTTCAATCGATTTATGGATTTCTGTCTGAGTCCTCCCTCCCACCAATCCCATCCTCACGGGGCGTAACGAGAGCGATTATCTAACCACTAGTCATAGCCCTATCCTTCTATCCCTACTCTCTTCGAAAAAGAAAAGAGAGGTTGAGCAACTGAGTGACAATCAGTTCTCGTAGAAAAAATTCTGTCAAGATACCTCCATTAGGAGACCATATGCTCCACATTGGGAGCGGACATGGAAAAAAAAATATATATTTTTAAATACAGTAATATTTGAGGTGGTATTATCAATAGAAATTGTTTTGCATATTTATTAATCGCAAATGCATAGATGTGTTAATTTTTATGATGACTATTTGTAGCCATATTTAAAATTACTCCCACCCATCCGATCCTCACTGGGCGTAGGGAGAGCGATTTGCTAACCACTAGTTATGTCCAAGCCCTATCCTTCTATTCCTACTCTCTTCGAAAAAAGAGAGGTTGAGCAACTGAGTAACAAGCAGTTCTCATAGAAAAACTTTTGTTAAGATCCTCCATTAAGATACTCCACTTGAGATACCTCCATTAAGAGACCACATGCTCCACGTTGGGAGTGGATATGGATAAAAAACGAACGTGAATGTATAATGAAAGTGAAAATATATTTAGTTAATTAATTAATATTTCAATTTTAAATAGCATGTGTAAATTTAATCTTGTTTCCCGTTAATCTTTAGTGGAAAGCCCTTAAACATTGAAAAAAGTTCAACACATATAAAACTTTAAATCTTCTTCTTTACTAAACCATAATTTTTCTAATATAATGGCCGCTCTAATATAATTTGATCGATAATGTTAATCCACCTAGTATTAACAATAAACTAAGCTGTACGTAATAACTAAACTGGCTTTCAATTATTGAAAAACATATTTATGAAAACTAAACGCAAATTGCTCTGATTATTTCACGCTTTTCTTCATATTATGCTAAGTAATAAAATTAAATTGAACAGACTCACGGTTCTATTGGTATTATATATTTTTGAGTGCTTCTAAAAATTATTGTTTATACATTAATTTTTTCTAAATATACTGTGGTGCAGTGATCAATGTCGTTGGTTTCGGTTACGAATCTCACGGATTGAATACCGGAACGGACAGTTTCAAAAGTAGATTTTGCAATCGATTTATAGGTTTCTGTTCGAAAGCATTGATTATTGTGATATCTTAATCTTTCTATCCATTATCTATCTTTCTATCTCTACTCTCTACAAAAAAGAGAGGTTGAGCAACTTAGTAACAAGCAATTTTCTTAGAAAAACTTTTGTTAAGATCCTCCATCATGAAGCCGTATGCTTCACATTGGACGGTTTTTTTATATTTTCCATGAAATTTTAGTTTATTTTACAATGAAAAAATATTATTACAATAAGATTCAATTAATTATTAATGGTTCATTTATTTTCCCATTGACACTTTTGTTATTCTGTAGCAAATTATTTCCAATATCAAATTGGTAAAATTAGTAAATAATGGATATTTGTGTTTGTACTAAAAGCGATTCGATGGTCCCAAAGAAAAAATAAAAGACATACCATTTTAATCAAATCGAAAATATAGTATTTATTACTCAATTTCAAAGTAAAAAGAAAATTTTAAATCGTCTGTTTGAAAATATGTGGTAACTGCGGAATTGTATTTTTATTCCAATGTATATTTTTTTTATTGGATTTTTTCGAATCCTAATGTTTTATAGTACCGACCTATTTTTTCCTGTGAACTACGTTATCAATCTAATAAAAACAAAACTTGTCTGAATTACTGAAGGCTATTTTCTACTTAAAAGAAAATGGTGTAAGAAAAAAACCCAGCATAATATATATTCGGGTAATAAGGGCCATGACATACTACTGTAATATAAATATAATTAGTAAATACCCAACGTGTGTTGGCCCATATGTTGCACTTGCTTTGATTTTTATGGAAAGAAAAGGAAAATGTGTTTCATTAACGTTGCTGGCAAGCAATTTCCGGCTTTATCGGCTTTGCAGTAAAGTTAGTAAACACAAAACTAAAAGAGAATGTGTAAAATTACGCTTTGCGAAAATTTGTGAAAATAATATCGCTACTCAAAGAGTACAAGTGAATTATGTTGACAATTCTGATACAATAAAATTGTGTATAATAAAATCATCACGGCCAATTATCTTATGAAATAATTTTTAATTTTACTGTACATTGGAAACGTGTAGTCACAATAATGTACATAAATATCGCAAGTAATTTTATATTATAATTAATGGATCTCGGTAAGACTTTTAAGTCACAACTCTTTTCAAATGAAATTTGATCTATTTTTGCTAGACTGATCATTACGATATTATATATCGTCTCAAAGCTTATCATGAAAATTGTACAATTAACTAATTCATTACTTTTACGATTATATTAACATATTATATTCTTTGTACTGTTTATTTCTAACTGAAAACAAAGCGAATTTCATTTCGCTTAAATATTTTGTATTTTTCAATGTATCCTAATAAAAATCAGAAAAAAGAGAAAAGTTATTGATTTGCGTATAACAGCCACATTTATTTTTCGCTACTAAAAGTGAGTAAGAAGCAATAGGTATACCTCTCTATTCACGGTAGATCCTTTCAAAATAAATGTTTTAAATTCAAAATTCAGCCTACATTTACAAATCAAGTATTCAGTTCTTAAGTGCTAAGAGTATTTTTTATTGAAAATGTATCGAAATTTTTTACTTAACATACATAAAGTTAGCAAAGCTCATATTACACAAAAATTTTAAGATTCATCACGGTTTTTAAGAAAATGTAGCTTTGGCTCTCTTTTGAAGATGATTCTTACACTTTCTACTTTATTAAAGATCGGTGCAACGTACTAGGCTAGGTGCAAGATTGTCAGATTATGTTCATTGAAATAATGATTATAAACCACTCGCACAGGTTGCACAGCCATACAACTGAGCAGTATCCAAGTCTTCTTAAATATGAGTTATTTTGTGTGATATTATATTCATATTATATGTAATAGCTCTTTATAACATTGTTGAGTTGTTTTTATATTTCAGTACTTTAATGATTAATATCTGTTTACTCTTGCTATCAGCCATCGCTTAAATTGGTATAGATAATCGGGAAATAATAGATATTTAGTAACTAGGATTCTCAAAAGACCCAAATTATGGTTAGAATTAGTAAGCAACTCAAATATGTGGTATGTACGAGGTAACTGATTTCTAATTTTAAATTAATCAATAATTTAAGATTAATAAATTGCTTAATCGATACGTAGGTAATTAATTATCCATCATTTTAAAGGTGCTGACTAAAGGAATCTTTATGTGAAAAAAAATATATATACATATAATGTAAAAACAACCAAAACATTTTTTTTATAACGGTTGAATCATTAGGAAAATAAATTATAGTACATTTCTGGTTTCCTTACAAGCATTTCTGCACGTTTGTTTTAATATTTTAATTAACGTGAATATTTAAATCAAAAATACCGAACTTTGAATATTAAATGCCATATAAAATATAATTTTTATTCATTTTAATATTGTTAACAACACAATAATATTTGAATGCTAAGCTTACATCCAACTCAGAATTCAAGAAAAAATCTGTTATTTTTTTGTTCAAGAAAGGAATGAAAGTTAAATACTTAATTATCTTCTAAAATATTTTTTGAAATTCGTTTCAATAACGATGATAAGATCTTTCTACGAATTAAATTTTTAAATCTTTTGTTTCGTATCGTTAAAATGTTTCATTACAAAAAGTATTTTCCTTTTCTCAAATTTTAAAATAACATTTTTTTATTTTCCTTTGAATTATTTCCTCTTTCTCTCTTTATTCTTGGATAACTTCTGCGTTAATTGTATTAAGCGTATTTTTATCACAAATAAGAATATTTTTTATCACTGACAAAAAGAGAATGAAGTATTTATCATCAATATTATATTCATTACATGACTTCTACATTAGTTTGTAACTATGATATTGAAAAGATAAATATAAGTATATTTTATTAACATTTTATCTTTTATTCATACTGATAAAAATATACAAAAGCTATGAAACGCTTATGAAGTAATATGGCTTGGTTAATTAACTTATACGATTAACTGCGTTAAGTATCTTTTTTTCACGCTTTTGTGAATCTTTCGTGACTAATTTTTTCTTTAGTTCTTTTTATAAAAATCCCCTGCAAATAAGTCCAGAGAATTCAATTTAAAAATGTTTTTTGTAGATCTGTGAATAATAGGGTTGCGGAATGGAGGTTTTTTCTTTTATTAAAAAACCTATTCCTTAGGGCGTATAAAACCTTTCATTGAGTCTTTTATTTGTATTCGAAAAACATTATTATTCATATGAACGTACATGCGATGATATTTTAACCATTTAAATTATCCTTATAAATTGCGTGAAGTGGCTATCGATCATTTATAAAAGGTGTAATTTATTTTTATTCTACAGATTTTTCTACAGAACATTCATATGAATATGTTTATCGATTTAAATCAGAATTATTGTCATTTTTGAACTATTTCTATGACGATTATTTGTATTAAAACTATTTTATCATCATTATTATGAAAGGGACACAGTTTTGAAATAGTTTATAACATAAAATTATTTTAACTCAGACAGTATCAACTATAATATTCTGTAGACACCGGTATAATATAGAAGCTGAAAATATATTTATGAGAAAATAAAATTTATAAGCTGGTTTTTTGCTGACTTGTAGCAATAAAAAGATAATTGATGTCCTATTCATCAATCATGTTTATGTACGTTACATTATATTTATGAAAAAACTAATAGATGTTTTGCAAAAACAAGTTATGATTCCACTTAACACTGAAAAATGAACTTCAGTATTACATACTGCAAAAGAGTTTTGATACCACTATCTGTAAACAATATAATGATAAATTTAGATGTTCCCAATCTTTGATTTTCTCTCATCAAAAATATTACATTTTATATCATAACTCACATATAATTTTCTGAAACAAATTTCAACTGTTTTGCAAACATTCTATTACAATTAATTTAAATTTTAAACTCTAAAACTTGTAAAGATAACATTTATACAAACTTCATTATTTAATTGCGATGTTTTTTTCATTTAAAATATTTTTCCGCTCGCGACATCATTTTATTATATCATATTATCAATTAGAAACGGGTTTTATTAATTTTAACCTCTTGATTATTTAATTAAAGTGATTCATATTTTTATTGTGATAGTGTTAAATATTAGAGATTCCAAATATTTGTCATCATCAACTATTCGAATATCAAATAGTAAAACTGGAAATATTTAAACATATTCAAATAGTTTCTGAAATATGAAAATAATATTAAAAATTCGACATGAATAATTAATAACATAACACTGTATGTACTAAAATAGTAATTTAATTGAACATTAAGGAAACCAGCTTATTTATGATAGAAATCACATTTATTCAAATTTTTAATCACTGATTAAACATATAATACTTTCTTAAAGATAAGATATCTAATAAGATCTTTTCCCACTTTTGTCTCATCCCAGATAGAGACAATGTTAGTACACGTTCCAATACCATTTCATCGTATTACAATATTTAAAATTTGCAGCAGAGTCCTCCAAAGTTACTCAAAAGGTATTTTTTTGAATTACTGAAATAACGGCATGCGTTATTTACGGGCGTTTTTTACGGCTTTTGGTCAAACTCTAGTTTTACAATTTATTATAAGATACTGAAAACACCCGAGTTGCATAAAAACAAAAAAAAACACCACCTAGAGTATTCATTATTGTTCTTGAAATCTCGAGAAATTGTGATTTAATCTTTCGTCAATTTTGTAAAATATTTCATTAAAAATTATTACGAATAGTTGTCGAATAGTTTCCTAAATATTCAAATATAAAATAGTTAAAAAAAAAGGCCTAATATATTCAAATATTCGAGTTGGAAACCCTACTCATAACTCATTATACATAAATGAATACCCAACATTGTTTATTTGCTCAACGACAAATGGTTTGACGATTTCCGTTCTACAGTCCAGGGTTCAGATTTTTATACATTCAATTTATATTCGATGTGTAGTTTTTATCTAAAACCTTTATTTTTTGATTTGATTACAATATCTAATACTATTGTAAATACAAGACGTTTCTTGGTTTATCGTTTAGGTAACACTATCCAGTAATATACAAGGAACAAGAAAGATTCTTTACGATTTCTAAAATACTGACTGTTATTCATTTAACGCTTATTTTTAAAGATATATCATAAGGATTCCAAATATTCAGCACATATCATAAAAAAATATTATTAAAATAGAAATCAGAACCCAACAATACAAATCACTTATCGCTGATATAAAGCATCATTTACAATTATTTCACTAATAAGATACCAAGGTAATATATTTATATTTGATCATCTCGATGTGTATAATACTTAGCGACCCGTATCAAGGCGATTACAAAGTAAAACCGCACAAGTAAAAATAATATGAAATGTCTGGAAACCCCTATTCAAAGGAAAAATATAATTTTCTCATAACCTTTGTCAATATAAATACACCATCCTAACAATACTTTTTATTTCATGCGAAGGTGAAAGCAGCGTTTTTTTACAATTTTAATAGAGAAATTGATATTTTTTTTTCTGATGAATATTTTTTATAATAATTCTAAAGTATCTATTTTCATTATTTGTGAATTCAATAAATCACAATATCCAAGTTATGATATTTAATTGATGTACCTATAATTTTAATTGCAGCATGATTTTAGTTTTCTTATATATTTATTTGTATGTGATAACTATTATTTTATTTATTATATTGTAATTATTCAACCCTTAATAATACGCTGTGACATGCTAACCAATGATAGAAATTCATTTGGATAAATAATTTCAAAATTTAAATCATTCCAACCCAGGCCTACATCAAATGAATATTTTGAAACACAAACATGTCACGATAATTTCACAATTTTCATGAAATGCCAAAATTGTGGTTAGACTTTTCATAAACAAAAACAATGTGCTTATTAATATTTATGATAGCAAGGAATTGGAACGGTAGATTGTTTTACATTTATTATTAATATATTTTTAATTTCAGTACTATGGTATTGTGGTTAAAAGTAATTATTATTAATCATATCAGTTCCGTTTTATTTTCTTAATCCGACAATATAAAAAAGAGAACAAAGAGTTATTATAAATATAGTATATTATTAACAGGGGAAAAAATTCATCATTTGTTGATGTCTTGAAAAAATAAAAAATAAAAATGAACGAGACAATGTCGCGCAACCATTTTATTTTATGTCGCCTTATATCAGAATTACGTTTAACAATATTTCGCCCAGAGAAAATAAATCGTATCGCCCATGCTTTGTTGGGATTATTTCGCTTGATACATTGTTCACTTTTATTAGATTTAATGATTTATATACTTCAAATATTCGTCTAATATTGTTTTTATTATTTTTTCCAGTGTCACGAATCTCTTCCTGGTGAATTTATCAGTAGCAGATCTTTTTGTGACTTTACTTTGCATTCCAGTACAAATTGGCAAGGCAATTACTCTAATATGGTACTACGGAGAAATCATGTGCAAAACGGTTTATTATATGCAAGGTGAGATATAATTTTAAATCTTAAACTGGACCAAAGAATTTATTAAATCTGTAAATAATTGGTTAGTGCAAGCTCTTTCTAATTATTCATATAATTTTTTACACTTAACAAATCTATCTCATATCGAACAAAGCTTAAAGTTGGAATTATTCTTTTAAACGAGTGATTCTAAAAAATAGGTCCAGGCAGTTTGTACATTAAACCATTTAATGTCGAGTCAACTATTTTCATTATTTTTTAGTAAAAAAATAATTTAAGAGGTCATGTTTTAAACTTTTTTTTGCAAGCGTATTCTCTTATTGTAAAATCATCACATCAATCGCCCGCCTGTAAGATAAAAATATTCCTAAAAAAGTTCAAGGATTTCATCCCCACACACTACCGCTTGATTGCCCGATAGGGAATCGTAAACTCACACAGCCAGTTTTTTTGCTTTCACAGTTTAGTTTTCAGTTTCAGGGATCAGAACGATTTTTTGTTATATTTGTACAATTTTTATGCAAACCACTTTTACAGCAGATGTTAAAAAAAGAGCTTTGCTCAGATTAAAAAGAATTGTGTTCATAAAATTTATTTGTTACTTTATTTATTAAAAATCTTTTCTCACGGACACTGAACATGTTTTATCTCATGATTTTTTATATAATTAATAAACAAATCACTTAAATTATAATGGAAAAAAAAATACTACGCCTGGGCTATTTATTTTGCTTTGGTATAGCAAAAATTCGGAATTTCTTAAAACTTAAAATCTTACATGTTTCCCATTTCTATTAACCCTTTTATGTTTTTCATATGATACATTATCACAAGATCTATCTGACTTATATTATTGTGTGCTTCATTTATTTTTCTGTTATTTGATTCTGTTTATGTTGTATTGTGAAAATTATTAGGGTCAGCTTTATTGTCATATGTTGTCTTTTTCCAATATATAAAAACTTCATGTATCACATTTAACCGCTTCATTTTAATCAATTCATTAAGGGTAATATTTTTTCTTAAATATTGATAATAACCCCTTTTAAATGCATGATTACAACAAGACATCACTACATGTTAAAAAAACAAATACGAATAATAATACAAGTAAATTTATTTCAATTCTATTTGGCTTAAAGTGGAAGCTTAAAGACTTTGAATATACACTTTATTCGCGATAGTCTCTCAACATCAAAAAATTAAATCGAACGTATTTCCCCAATTTTCAGAACCCTTTCAATCTTTAATTTCTTGTCATTCAAAAAATATTTTTATTAGCATAGTAATGTCCTATATTTAAACATATTGTAGTATATTTATTGTTATGTTTATAGGAGTGGCAGTTGCAGCAAGTGTCTTTACGATAACGGCTATGGCAGTAGACCGATATTTAGCCATCACACAATCAGTCCGAATACCCAAATTGCCCAACAGGAAGTGGGCTTTGCTTGTAATTGTGCTGTTGTGGATCGTGGCGCTAACAATTTTCTCCCCCATGCTTTGGGTTGTCGTCCTAAAAGTGGAAATCGTGTCGATCGTAAACACTACGGTATGTTTCCATTCACAAAGTAAAATTTCTAAATATTTCTCCTAGAAAGCTTAATAAAAAATATTAAAAACGTACACTTAAACATTAAAATGATAAGAACTAAACACCGTTCAGTCTTTAAATTCTCATTAGCTGAGTGATAACGGACATGATATTATAAAAAAAATCTGAAATATGTAGCATTAACTATGTTTTTTTTTTAAATATAAATATAATATCTGCCCCCAAAAATAACAGTTAAAACCATTTTACTTCATAAACATGTTATTTATATCTTTTTGGCGATAATCTAGTTTTATTTTTAATCCAACTTAATCACCTTTAAAAGAACTGTAATTTTACTAAAACTTTGACGAAAAGTGAATGGATAATCTTTTTCTCTTTTGCTGTTGATTTTCATTTCTTTTTTGAGCTTTAATTGAATAGTATATATATTTATTGAATAGATTCAACGCAAGAGACAAGTTCTGTATTGAAAGACATAAAGTGTTTAATGGAACAATCACAGTTACAGTTTCTTAACAAATATTTTTACAATCAAAGCTGAGTCTGCGTCTTTTAATCTACAGACATGTAAACAAACCCTTCCAGTACTGTCACCTCTCACAAAGCATGTCAGTTCAAGTTCTCATAAAACTCACATGTGTAAATATGATACTTTACTTACACATATTATTTACCAACATCTAACATAGTATTAATGTGAGTAATTTATTAAATTTTGTAAAATTATAAACAATATTTTCTAAAACTTTTAATTTCTGAAATAAAAATCGAGTTGGTATCTTATATAATAATAGCCCAGACCGGTCTGTAGGCGTAGATGTAGACGTTTTATTATTATCACATTCACATGTAGGTATCAAATTTTTTCATGACCTAAGCGTCCGTGGTGTATATAAACAATAAACACAGTTGCGACGTGACGCAAATTCCAAGGCAAACAAACAAGGATCAGACCGTCAGTATAGAAACTAAATAACAGCTACTTTAGGCATTCAGCATTTTAATTTCAATACCGTCATCTATGATGGGCGTTGCCACTAGTTATAAATACTAAGAGATTAACAAGACTAAATGATTTGTTACAGCTATATGAAAATATTTAAATTCATCATCTAACAACAAGCAAAACTGTACGTGTCATTATCGTTCACTGCTTTACAATTTATCATTACCTACAATATTAATATATTTATGATATATTGAAACTCAATTAATGACGGTTGTGAGCATGTATGGATAATTTGATAACTTAATACGTTAAATTGATGTTGAAATATTAATTTTATCGTCGCATAGTCGGGATTAACCCAACATACGATGATGCGCCTATTAAGCATCTAATTGATTTTTGATGTTTACCTATAATATGAAACAAATTATATTTAGGGTAAGCTAGGGGTTACGTATAAAATATTGGTAAATTGGTTTGTAAAATAATAATCGCATAATATAATTGTTCTCAAAATATAAGCTAAAATAATCCGCCTAGCAGATTTAATTCTGGCGTGCCCAACTTAAAAATAATATTGTATTAAATAATAATATATATCATTTAAAATTAAAAGATACCTTGGTATTTTTAATTTGATAAAATTAAATAAATACACATTCAATACAATTACAATGAAATAGACATAATAAAAGCTTTTAAATAATTGATGGTTAATTTAATTATTTATAATGACCAAATTAACACAAATATCAAACATTGCTAACGTCATAATTATCGATTTCAAATTGTTTGATGTTCAATATTCGTAGTCACTTCAGTTCAAAGATGAAGATACTATTTAATTTTGTTGGAAAATATTTTCAGTTTGAAAAGAAACTATTATATTTATATACAAATCTTTTGAAATTTCAATGAATTATTTTCTTTATTAAATTTTGATATTAAACATCAAAATCTCAATGCGATTGAAAACTAAGTGATTTAAAGAAAATTCTCAATTAAGTGTTTAACCATTAGGTATTTAGAATTGTTTTGTGAACCACACTTAAATATGAATATAGATAAATCAAATTAATTATTAATAAAATTGCTATTTACTAATGGGAACGTTATCTTTTTGAATATACGCTTTACAAATTAATTTGAATATTATTTGCTTATGTCCCGGCAGTAATTTATTCTTGTGTCTTTTTCCGATAATCCCTGAACAAGACCCAAGATTTTCCCTAACTTAATTAAATTTCATGTCATCAAAAATCCAATTTTCTCCTAAGAAATTTCTAATATTGTTCTGTTACATAGAATTTGATATGTTTTTATAATTCAAAATGAGTTTTCGTTTTTTTTAACATATAAATACTAAGCGATATCTCTGTATCGTCTATTGTCTCGAAATTTATTAATACAAAGATTTTTTTGATAATTTTTTTTGTGTGTAATATTTTATCATTTATTTATTTATCTATTGTAAATTACAGCTGACGCCAATACGCCATGCATTTCACAACCATAATAACAGTAACAACAATAATAATAATTATTGAAATATAAATATCGTAGAAATTTCTTATGAACTCGCTCCAATTTCAACTTGTAGGAATTTTCATATGAACTCCAGATAATAGATCCATATTCAAGCGTACTGACAACCAAGAAAATGTATAGAGTGCAAAACAGAGTTGGGTTTTCGAATGGTTTACTTTGCCTAGCTATAAACCCAAGAAGTTTGCTAGCAGGCATAGCAACGGAATTAATATTTGAATGAAATGTGAAAGAAGAGTCACAGTTTATACCGAGATCAACAATTTCAGATAAACGCTGTAAAGTATTATTCGATATCACATAGTTATATTTAATAGGAAATCTTGAACGAGAGAAAGAAATGCAAAATCATTTCGAAATGTTGAAGTCAAGTTTGTTTTTTATAGACCAATTTGAAATCGAGTCCATATTATGTTGCAGAATAGTACAATCAGACTCCATCTTGATAGTTAAAAACAGTTTTAGATCATCTGCAAAGAGCAGATACTTTATTCCACTCATACTTTCCACAATATCATTAATAAAAATAAGAAATAAAATTGGACTGAGATTCGATCCCTGTGGTACCCCAGAATATGTTGGAAAAATATTTGATGCGCATCCAGCGTATTCAACATATTGTCGTCGTTTTGACAAATAAGAAACAAACAATTTAATTAACTTATTTGAGCTTCCTATAGCACTTAATTTATTTATCAAAATATCGTGATCGACACTATCAAATGCTTTCGAAATATCCGTGTAAATAACATCAACCTGACAATGGGAATCCAAAGATTTTGATATATACTCACTATACACCATTAGATTGGTGACAGTTGAGCTCGCTGATCTAAAACCATGTTGGGAATCAGTTAACTGACAGTCAACATGCATATAGATATATCTATGTAGTATTGATTCAAAAAGTTTAGCCGGTGCTGATAAAATTGCTACAGGCCTAAAATTTGTTATCTCTGACAGAGAGCTTTTTTTATGGACCAGTCTTATACGAGTCAAACTCTAGCATTCGGGAAAAGTGGAGGTACTTAAATTTAAATTGAACAGATACATTAGAGGGGCACTTAAAAATTTTTTGCAGCTTTTATGTAACCATGGGGGAATACCATCAGGACCCACTGAAGATTTTGGGTAAAATCATGTAATATCATGTCTCTCTCAATAAGATGGACCGTCTCAAAATAAACTGTTTTTACGAGAACTGGTTTCAGTCACTCCACTTTGCCTCTTTTTTACGGAGAGGATTAAGAAATGTATCCAGGAAAATACTTTTAGTTAAGACATCACACTCCCTACACCCCACTTTTTTTATATTATCAAATAACGGAGATGAATGAATCTCGCCCATTCGATAAATGAACTGATTGATAAATAAAGGCATGATACGTCTCAAACAAAACCAGTATTTCACGCTCGTTTGATTATTTTTTTTGATTTTTTTTTTTTGCGTTTCTCAATACTTTTTGTAAACTAATTATACATATTGCGGTAGATTTATTTATAATAGTCTTGATAATAATATTCCATTATCAATTGATTTGATTTCTTTTTCGTGAAGTGCACCGTTATCATTTTTCAATATAATATTATTAATAATAAAGTTAGATAAGTATAACCATCAAAGCACGCGCTAATCAAACAAGCGTATACCATAAGGCTTTTGAGTAAACCACCATCGCAGATTTAATATTTCTTACGTGATTTACTTCTTTGGAGTTATATTTCTACGCAGCTATTACCAACATTCATATAAATATTTCATACAAGGATTTTATATTTAATGTTTTGAATATGAATACCTTATGTTTATAGATAATAAAAATTGGCAGCATTTTTATAAAATTTAGACAGACTATTGAAGTGACAAATATTCATTTTTTAAATGAAAACAAAGGCATTTTTTATGTTGAAAATTTTTGTTTTACTAAGCAAATAAAAATTCGTAATATTTTAAATAAAATTATTAAATGACATTTAATTGACAAGTAATTATAAGTTTATGAGATAACAGCATGGAAAAATATATGCAGGTATCGACATTTTATTATTTTTTTTACAATATACAACATGACATTAATTTTGTTCGCTATTCAAGAAAATGTAAAAAACTGTAGGAATAAAAGTTACATGAATTATAGTTAAATGAATTTTATTGCAAATACTTCATCTTATTTACTATGTATGTATTTAAAAATGTAATGTTTGAGTGACCGGTAATTTCTTAATCTTATAAAAATATTCATTATAAAACTTAATCGATTTGAACTTGTCTTTTTCTTGTAAAAAGATTATCTTTAGTAGAGATACTGTGACTTACTATAATTCATTATTTATCTCTGAAAAGCTTCAAATTTTGATGACCAATTTCTCATAATAAGCACTGACAAAGTGAGATCCAAATTGCCTGGGTAGCTTTACAAAAGTGTTTTTCTTTGCATAGTCAAATACTAAAATCAGGCCGGTGACAGTTATGTTTTCTCTTTGAAAAGAACTCTTTAAAATAAATCAAGAGCGTCAAGAGCTAGGGGGCTCAAAAGAAATGAGAAGTTTATGTTAATTCCAAGGTGTAGACGACCCAGACTTGACACAAAGATTTACCTTAAGCTTTAACACGGGCTGGAACAAAAGTTTTTTTTTTGTTATAAAATATTTGTTTGTGTTATAAGCCTTTTTACATAAAAATTCGAATATTTTGTATGTTTCGGACGAGCAATTCAGATTTTTGCTTTTATCACAAAAAAAATTAGAAAACGTTTGTTTTCTTCAGCCGATTCACTTACTTTTTATGACACTGACATATATTGTATTCGAATGGCAACGAAAGCAAATTAAATGTCTCAGCCGGTTGTTGCGGCTCGTTCTTAAATAAATTATTTACATAATGTAAATCTTTACTACAACACAAAATGTTTTTGAAAGAGGTTGTATATTTATGAATTCTCTTCTAAAAAAGCTTTCTTTGTGAATCTTTTTACAAGTGCATTAAGCAACGGGTTTATGTACATTAAGACAGATATACTTTGATAATTTCACATAAAACATTACTTAATTCTTCTTAAAAATTATATTTTTTTTGAACATGTATTTTTAACATATTTTAATATAAAACTTACTCAGTAATATACATTTTTAAACAATTTTCCTTTTTGAATATACTATTAGGTAAAGACTTATTTACCGATATAGTTGAGTGTGCAATAAAACTTCTGCCGTTATTTTAACTAGTTAAAATATGATAAAATAATAATTACATTTTTTCAAAACATATATATGCAGAAATCGTTACATTAAAATGTTATATAAAGTTTGAATTTCCCACTGCACATATTAAATAATCGTAATACAGATAATTTTATTGGTTTATGGATATAAGTAATCATGTTTGCATTATTTCTTTAAAGTCACATGCAAAAGATAAAGGCAAATTTTCGAAGGTAATATTATTTCAATACAAACTTACTGCAAAGCTAACTTTGTCTGATTATGTTTTAAGCTGTATCTACAACTAGAACATCGTCAAGTTTACAAATTTAAATAAGATATTTACTCAATTAACTTTATAAATATGTACACGATATATTAATTTGCTAACCATATTTATGTTTGCAATTCGTATACTCGGTTGTGTTTTATTACAAAATTAAACAATGCCACTACTCTTCCAAAATCTTTAAGGTTGTCGTAATACTCTTAAATAGTCTTTAATGCCTTGCTATAGACTCAGGTTTATTATTCGTTTTGTAGCCATTTACATAAAATTTATTGTGTTTAGCTCATTTCCCATAGCAGATTTCATTAGGTAAAAATTGTGATTGTATTTTTTTCATCATAAATATTTAAGTTTTTAAAGTATAATATAAAACAGAAACGCATATTAAAGTATACACTCAAAAGGGATATATTATTATGTATACAATTCAGTTTAAAAGACTTCCGAGAAATTACTGGATGCATGGTTATATAATTGAGAGATTGTAAAGGGTCAACGATATTAAAATGTACTGAATTGATTTAAATTTAACTCTCGTCTTACGTATTTAATAATGAATATTTATTATAGGAAGTTGAAGTGGTGAAAGTCGACTTCTGTACGGAGGACTGGGAATCGACGCAAACAAAGCGAGGCTTTTTTGGAGCACTAAGTTTTATATTAGTGTACGCTGTTCCTGGTAGGTACAAATGTGTAATATGTTTGTTAATAACATCTTTAATTTAAACGTTATTTTAAAAAAGGTTTAATATAATGACTTATTTGCATCACTTATCGTCATACATCTGGTACTGAAATTTTATTCTGCTTAAATATTTTTTGATTCAAAATCATGTACTGACACTATATAAAATAATACTTCTTTCAACCTTAGTTATTTTGTCGTCACTTTATATGAGTACTGCATTACTATCCCCAATACCTCGTTAAACAAAACGTGACTTAGGAGCCACTTGTGGCTTTCGGGAAACGCGGCTGTGTCTCTTCAATGATATTGAATAGGAAAAGTCGTTTGCTAGCACTTGAAATCAATCATGAATCATATAAAAACCAAATTTTACAGTAGTAATTGTTGTTTTTAAATGCTGCTCCAAGAAAACTTGTTTGCGTAAACAATACTAAAGTTTTGTCAATCACTCTTCTAAGTTTAAATTTTCTATACATATTTGTAAACTTAAATCAGTGTTATTCATATTTGGATCGTACACACTAAAAATGTTACAAATTTTGCGCAACACCATACGTTATTTCAACAGAATTTATTTTCTGTGTGTTTTTAAAAGCGTTTTAAGAAATGCAACACAAGCTCATAGTTGAAAAATGTTTCATGATATGAAAGAAATATTTAATATTTATGATTCACGAACTGAGTGTAAAAAATATGTTACCTGAAATTTGTCAGAAACGCTTAACATATCGAGTGAGCCCAACTTCATTATTCAGATAATATTATTTTCATTAATGATGTGTGTGTATTGTGCAAAGAATTTGATTCATAAACTATTGGTGAAAAGTCTTGTATATAAATTGTGTCAGCTGTAAACACTCTAATGGATCGATTTCTCTCTACCCACAGGATGTATAATGGTATTTGCGTATTCACTGATGGGCCAGCGGTTATGCTCTGTCCGCCCACCATTCGACCATGAAGAAGGGAGTGCTAGTACACAGCAAGTAATACTATTTGCAGTTATTTTTTTCTTAAGAATCTGCCATTGCAATTCTACTCGTATCGGTTTATCATGAAATTTTATGCCTGTACCATGGACAAAATGTCATCTTGGCATTTGACCCAATTTGCTTTGACAGAATCGCTTTAAATTGTAATTTTAAAACGTGACCTATAGAGTATTTAATTTTTGACATTGCTTGATGTGACACTTTGTAAATTGGCATTTTCTCACTTTTTACTATGGTACTACCGCTTTATTATTTAAAGCAAATGGAGTTGTATTTATAATACCAATAATTGAAATCATTAATATATTATTTATAGCAATAAAAAAAATATTGTCCTTATTCCACAATCCGCGATGAGCGAAACCAATTCTGATAATAATTTAAAATTGTGGAATTAATACAAAACATTATTTTTAATTTTTATAAACAATACTCAACCTCCTTTCACCAAGAATCGATAGTTAACAGAACAAAAGCGATTATTTATATTCTTTTATAATTTGTTAAATGTTAATTTAAAGTAATTATTATTTTTTTCAATTAAAATTCCAAATTAATACTTGTTTTCTTATTAAATCACATTCATTATATAAATTGTTATAACTTTCATTACCAAATCTACGCAAATATTAATACTTTTTTATTACATCTAGAGTTTTTCAATTATATTAATTCAAAAGTGCTTAGTGGAAAGAGTTACTGTAGGTAGGCAATATTATCGAAAGCTTTTGTTTGACTTATTAAATGTATAGAATATATAATTGTCGGCGTCCGTGGCGCAGTTGGTTTCGTCGCTGGCTACGGTTACGGATGTCTCGGGTTCAATTCCCGGTGCGGACGGTTTTCATAGATTGATCTTTCAATCGATTTATGGATTTCTGTTCGTAGTCTGAGTCCTCCCTCCCGCCTATCCCATCCTCACGGGGCGTAACGAGAGCGATTATCTAACCACTAGTCCTGTCATAGCCCTATCCTTCTATCCCTACTCTCTTCGAAAAAGAAAAGAGAGGTTGAGCAACTGAGTGACAAGCAGTTCTCGTAGAAAAAATTCTGTCAAGATACCTCCATTAGGAGACCATATGCTCCACATTGGGAGCGGACATGGATTTAAAAAAAATATATATATATATAATTTTGGTATAGTATCCAAGTTAACTGTTCCTTTTTTATTTTTTTTAATGTTTGTTTATCTGCTGGTTTTTAATCTGGTCTATTGAATGTGATTACTTTTGCAAAATATTTATTTTTTCGAAAGGAAAATCAATGGGGATGAAGCGTAATGTTTTTAATTCTAATATGGTGTTTTAGCTGTGTTCATTTATTGTGAGGGCCAACACGACCTAAATTCAAAAAGGAAAAACACAAGATTACCGATATAACTTTATGCCTGAACGTGGATGAATTATTCTGGATATCGCATTGCTTAATCGTTCTTTGGACTTTATAAAGCATGCTAAATAGAACAATATTGGGAAGAGACCATTTTGGAAATCAACTGCTCAATCTGCAAACTGGCTAAATCTACTTAGGCAATTCGATAGAAATATTTTTTATACTGCTTTCATGTTCCCTTGAAAAATTTAGATTTTGCAGATTTACAATTCTCTAATGGGAACGACGATATTTATGTTCAACATAAATTGTGTAATTTTGAAAGGTTAATCGATTTTAACACCAAATATTAGTACTTTGAAACAAAGATGCATTGTAAGAATACATGGATCGCAAATCTCAATATGCTATTAAATTAATGATTTAACAAATATTCGCCATGTACAAAACTTATTTTTGGACCAATTTGGGTACGCTACGAAACAATTCAGCCTCTCGCATTTGTTATTATAATTTCAGTCTGGTATCTACACTATTAGTTAGAAATCTCCATTCGTAATTTGTTACACAAAGTAGGAGACAACAATAAAGTTATTTTTCACTACGAAATCACATTAATTGATTGTTATTTCTAGTTAAAATATTTCAACCAGGCATATCAAATCCTTCGTAATAAAGGTTTGTGGCACTGCTGTGCCAAAGTGGTCAACCAATATAATAAAGAGTATACTTAATTATCTAAACACGTAGGCTATAAACATAGACGCACACTTATTTATTCGCAAAACATCAAACTGACATAAAAAACAATGTATTTGTTTGAATAAAACTTGAAAATATGTTATTACTTTGTAGACATTGTAGTAAATCCGTTGTTTATGTGTATAAAGTAAGGATCTATTGTAGTCGGTATTTCAGGGTAAGCTTTATAATTGAAAACATGACGAAATCTGTACAGGGTTATTACCTTAGAGACAATTTATCTTCTTACATTTCAGCTTTAGAGAGGACAATGCGCTTTGTTTTGCTCCGTTTTGTGTGATGTTAAGACTAATGGTTTTTATTATTTTGTACAACAGGGCGTTCGGCTAGTGAGAGAACGAAAACGTGTAGCTTGGATATTGCTGTTACTCGCTGTTTTATTTGCCGTCTGCTGGTTACCATACAATGGAATGCAACTCCTGGTGGACACGGAATGCATTGAACAAACATCAGTCAATTGGATTCTGCCATATGCGCTACTTCTCGGTAAGTTTATCTTTGTTGGCATCATAATGCTTGTTTGGAATAAATCAAAATGAAATTCGTGTTGGGAGAACATACGAAGCTGACGTCTGCTTTTCACTTTCGTCAGTTTCTACTTAATGAATTTTCTGTTATTCATCCTAAATAACATGTCTTCAATCAAAAACAATGATAAATAATCAATTAATCAAGCAAACGAGATTAATCAGATGTAGTCATAAATAAATTACTTCTAATTTTACTATAATATACAAAATTCAAAATTAAAGCTGAGAAATTTAATGAATACATTTACGAATTAAAAAATTATGGTAATTACTGTTAATGCGTGATATAAAAACGTATTAACAATTATTACAACATTTATTAATGTAACTTCTTCTACTATTTATTTCAAAAACAGGACAACTTTCTTTCACAGAGTGAGGACTTTCAACTGAAATCTTCAATGTTTTATTCCAAATATATGGAATTAAACAACATAATAATTTTTGGATAAGCTATAAGAATCAAATGTTCGGATACCTTGAAATGGGAGCAAACATGGTTTTAAAAAAATACTTTTTTCTCATAAAATGCCAAAATGTATTAATCTTAGGAAAATTAATTGAAATTATACAGTCTTTAATATGATTATAATGAATCGATTGTTAAGACTTTAGTATTTATTTAAATGAAG
Source organism: Himalopsyche phryganea (assembly GCA_022494535.1). NCBI lineage: Eukaryota > Metazoa > Arthropoda > Insecta > Trichoptera > Rhyacophilidae > Himalopsyche > Himalopsyche phryganea. Next base: position 931,800 of record JAGVSL010000046.1, read on the forward strand.
CCGTCTTGTAAGATTATTCTTAGCCTATATTATTATTTATTTTTTTAAATAAAACAGAATTCATTTTTACTACTTGATAATGCTCGTGATGAGCGAAACCGGTCCTGATCATTATATATATGTGAAAGTAGTACAAATGAATTGCGTTTTTTTTTTTTTAATATAATGTCTTTCCACCAAGAATTGACAGTTAAAACTTTAAAAATGTTTATTATAAATATTATAACTTTCTTCCTACTAATGCTCTGCACTACTAATCCATTATTTTACTTTTTCCTGTTCAATAAACAGATAAAATGACGACCAGCAAATATTTTGTAAAGTCTTGTTGTAACTTTCTAAGAAAATAATGCAGCGTTATTGCCTGTAAAGACAATAACAGTATCGTGAAAATACAGCTGGCTTAGAATAATCAGTTCCAACATTCGAAAAACAGCAGAGCTACAAATTATCGAACATTTTCAGAAATACAATAAACACTTACTTTGGATGTTTCTGTTTTTTCTAGAACACACATCGTAATTTTCTATGGGTAGTAAGATTTAATTGACATAATTTTAGATACCTAAGAATCCATCTTTGTATAAATTTCATAATTCATTTGACGCATCTTTTTTGAAACCTATTTACTCTGTACACCGGAAGGAGGGCTTTGGGCTAAATTATTTTTTAAATAATGAAAATGGTGTTTTATTATGTAATCATAAATTGGTAAATGAATCAAGTTTTAATTTAATTCCCGATAATATAATACCCAATATCAAATCTTAGAAAATCTTTAACAGAACTAAATCGTAAACACATTTAAATTTACAAATCCTAGAAATTTCGCAAAAACTAAAGAATAGAGCAATTTTCACGTAAATTAATCTTCGATTCAAATACTATAAAATGTCTCTATTGGTCTAAAATCTGAATACATTTACGTTATCTAAGACATAACAAAACTTAAATATTTTGCATACGAAAAATAGTTCGAATGAAGCCGTTCATACGTTGCGTCTGTATTTATTTAAGTCACCGTACATTCTGAAATAAATTTCTCTCAACGCCTTTGGAGTGGATTCAAAATGTTGTGTCTGTGGAGTTCATCCGGTAAAATGTATCATATCAGACGTTTCGGGGAATTGCAAACAACCACTTTCTCACACTGATCATGGAACTTTGGCCCTAAAGCTGGTTGCCTGAGAGCTAATCTCTTCCAAAGTCGACTGCGCGCAGCTCTTACAACTTTGAGAGATTTTCCCATGTGCGCTTTTGGCGTTAGTAGTAACGCCGAATGTCTGAACGTGCTTCGTGTTTTGATTTCTTGCACAAAATACAATATTTCAACAAAATGCTCAGGCAAGATAACTTATACGGATTATAATTAATAGGATAATAAATATTCCAACAAATTATATTTAATGCTGTGCCAAAACCAAAATCATCCAGTGATATCATTTGTTTTATATTTTTAATGATTTTTTAAATCAGCATAAATCGTATTTGAAAAATACACATTTCAATATTTTTTTTGTGATAATATAAAAAGATTTTCTGGTAAAATGTGGTTATGTATTTATAAAATTAAAATCAGTGAAAGGTCTAAAAAGTTTTTCCAATGATTCAAAGTTATGAAAATATTGAAGACATTGAACGGATCGAATAGTTTTCGTTGTATTAATTCAAATTCACTCAAGACAATAATATAAAATTAAAATTGATAACTTAGTTATTCCACTTGGTTTATCACTAACGTGGCGCATTTCGCCTCTGTAAGAAGCATCTTTAGACTAACTATATTCATTCCTAAGGTAAACAATGATGAATGTAAGCATTAGAATCATTGTTTACCATAGGAATGAATAATCTTACGATATAGTTAGTCTGAAGATGCTTCTTACAGAGGCGAAACGCGTCACGTTAGTGATAAACCAAGTGGAATAACTAAGATATCAATTTTAATTTTATATTAAAAATGAACCTCCGCAAAGTTCCCACCGAATCCATAGAAAATATCAGGCAATACATTTCGATAGAATATAGCTAAGAATTATCTGATGCCAATGTAATTTAATTTAGTAGTGCAGTACGATATTAATATGTTATAATCTAAAATGAATATCAATATGTTTTATTTAGAATTTATTTGATAAAATACTTTTCAATCTTTAAAATAAATTGAAACAACAAAATAGAGATTAACTTGATGGACATCAGTACGCAAAATTATCTCTCAACAAATACATATGAGATATTATCATAACGTGACTCAGACCTTTTATCGATACAATGATACCTATTATAAATAACGTCTTTTAAAATATCCTCCCATTCCAATCACAACTTACTCCATACAGCGATTATATCTTGTCACAATTCATCAGCCGTCTATAAATAAACACTATACACAAAATAAATAGTTTATTGAGTTTTCGCAATTTTATTTTATGGGATGTTACTATTTTTTATGTAGCTATCTCGACCTTACTTATATATACACGCATATATAAATAAATACATTTTGTAACAAAGATTGAAGGGAGATCGATGTTTTACTATAAAGACATAGTCGAAAATCACGTTAGTAAAAGTATTTTTTTTTTGTCAGGTCATGCAAATTCAGCAATCAACCCAATAGTTTATTGCTTTATGACAAGAAATTTTCGAAGATCTGTCAAAAAGCTGCTCTGCAGGACTCCTGATGACCTCTCCGCTCGTCAGCATCAAAGGTGTAAAGTAAGTATTTGAAGTGTTAACTTGTTTGATATTCTCCCACTTAACATATTATGTGATGATATTTTGAATATTTTCTTAGATCAAAGAGTATCCGTCTCATCTTTATAATAAATATAGAACAATTATATGACAATTTTTAATATACTGTATGTAACATGTATTATGTAAGTCATTGTATAAAAACTGTTCAAAATTATTTTTGTATGAAAAGTAAATCTAGTTGCGTACAAGAAATACAAATTAATTCTTATATCATTAAATACGCAGATCATCAAATGACGTAATTGCCATTTTTCATTAGAATAACTTTGTAATGTTGAGAGAATTTTTTTGAAAAGTTTTTTAAGACAATTTGTCTGCATTTATTTTGAAAGAATTAATATATTATGTTTACGAAACTTTTCAAATTTTCTTTTTAATTGCTTTTTAAGACGATAGAAATATTCGTTTTGCTACACGATTACCTAAAGCAAAATAGTACGCTAAATAAAACACCTCACCGATTCAGTATTATCAAATTTTTATATAGAAAAAAAACACTTTTTTCACGTATTGCAGAACGTCGTATGAATTAATTTCAGAGATCATTCAAACTTCATTTATGCAAAACGTTATTGAAAAGCGTTCATTCCTGGAACGTTGTATGCTCGTTATAGTTTTTTGATAATTTACATTTAAAAAATAATTTAACCATTCAAATTATGTTTTTGTTTACTATTATACAGTCTGGGATTGACTAAAAACAAGTCTTGTGAGACCTTAAAAATGAGCCAGGAAATCTAATAAATATAAGATTTTCTACAGTAATATCATAAAAATACGGCCGTTAAATTTGACAAGGCGTCTGAAATGCTGTTAAATATATTTCCCTGAAAAATATCCCCAAGGGATTCTGTTTACCATCTGACCAACACACAATTGCCTTATTCCCTGAGATATAAAATCGTATTACTTTTAGAATGTTTTATAAAATATTCTGTTTGAATCCATTCATTATTTTCTAACTTTTTTATAAATAGATTATCAAATATTTTTATATTCTTTCAATTATAATCGTAATTAGAGTTATACGTGAAGATTTCAAAAAGTTAACTCCGAAAGAAAATCTGAAAACTAAGTTTTCATTTTCGCAATTGAAATCAAAACAAAACCGGAAACTCGTTATATTTGCAAATTAATAACTTCGTCAAAAGATCGTGAAGTTGTTTTAAGACAGACTTTCGTTTCAATTATTGATGAATCATTCAGATTATTTTTTACATTGTGAGTTCATCAGATTTCTATAAATTAAAGCAATTATATTTTAACCTAACCCACACCTCAGAGAAAGCTTATGGTATATTCAATATAAATTTAGATTCAAAAAGAAAAATATTTAACATTGTTTGAAAATAAAAAATTGCAGTTTTTAATCTCTTTTTTAAATTAGTTCTTTGATTTTCTACCCGAAAAACCCTAAATATTATAGAGCCTTAATTTAAGAATGTACCTAAATAATGGAATTAATCCATAATTTTCCATGAAACATTATCTATCGGAGAAATTTAAACAATTCGTATTGAATGAGTTCTCTAAATTAAATTACATTATTCACTCCAAATTACATTAGAGTTAACGAGTTTTCTCAGAATAAATCGATACTTAGGGATTGATATCATAAATCGTATATCAATTAGTATTTATTATACTAAAACATCCACACCCGCACACAGTATAGCATGCCTACTTTACTTTGTTATTATTATTTAACGAGAAAGTTCTGCTCAAATTATTTCTAGAGCATTATTTATCTATCATTCACAATGTTTTTTTCGTAACTTGTTTTCAAAAGCTATAAAATATCCATACTTGCGCGCCCTTTGTAAAGATGATATTCACTTGTCGACGTTTTTCGTTTCAACCTACATTCTTTTCGTACCGCAATTGCTGAGTGCCCGTTGCCTTGAAGTACTTAAGAATTAAACGATATTTCACATTCTCAAAATATCAAATAGGATGGTGACTCCGTTTAAATACTTCGTGACTTTCAATGCGTTCCACGAAATCAAACGTCAAAACTCAGAATACTTTATCTTATCTTATTTTATACGAGTAACTTTTAACAACATGACCTACGCTATTTTATTTTATCTATATTTGCTTCTAATTGTTTTATTACAACCTTTGACAACTAGAATGGCCATGATATGTACTTATCATCCCTCTAAAGGTGTTTTCCAAAAAAATACTTTAAAGAATAAAAGCTTATATTGTTGTCCTAACAAAACACATTTTAATAAATAATCTTTCTTTTCATATATTGTTTTTATTTTTGATTCATGAGCCTACGTCTGTAATATTTATGTTTTTGATAATATTCCGCAAATTGCGAATCTTTAAGTTAAATTCACGATATATTATTTATGATATGTAACCGTTTTTATAAATTTGGACAAAAAAACCGATCCTTTTATGTGATTCTGAATAGTAAATAGTATAAAAAATATATTTTTTTTAAGGACTTTAATGCCATAGCTTTTTCTCAGTAAAAACGAAGGACAGGTACATTTATATGGTCGTACGTGACCTTTCAAAAGAGTTTTTGAACCCTTGCCCATAAAGAGATACAGCTGTGAAGCTTTGATCTACAAGATTACTTTCTCAGAAACTCAGCACGAGTTACACCAGTGCAATTATTACCAGTCGAATTAAAGAGGATGTAAACAAGAAACTTTTCATCTCATTTAAGTACATAACCTTTCAAGATAATGACACAATTAATCTTCATGTGATTATTGTCGTTTCACATTAAAACATTGAATATGTACAAAACAAATTATAACACTTAATAAATCAATATAACAATATGTTTTAAACTATTCTAATCATTTGCTTAAGTACAGGTAATTCTAGATTAGAGTATTCCAAGTAGTATTCCACAGTACAGATCGAAATGTCCCATCAAATGTGTATTTATACTTATTTTTTAAGAATACATAACTAGTACAATTTCATAGTAAATTTCTTTGTTTATGAAAATCAGATAAGAATAGAATTGGTACAAAACGACCGTCAACACAGTAGATGTAAACCCGGAAACACTCATAAAACCGTGCACTCAATTCCATTGTTTTTATTATTTAATTAAGAAAAAAATCTTATCACTTCTCCCATACCGGCAAATATACTCGATTGTTACTTTATATTTCAGACATAAAAGACGGCTTTGAGCATTTTTAGCATTGGAACCATACTACTTCCAATACAAAGATATTTGATCTTGAAGCAAGAAAATTGTCACATGAAAGACATTTTTTAGGTGATTCGCTAAAATGATTTTCAAAATTTCAAAAGGTTTCACAACTACATATTAGAATATTTAAATTAATATAAATCACCTATGATACGTAATTAAAAAGTATAAAGAATAATTCGGTGATTTATTCCGTTGTAATATTTTACTTCATTCGATGCTTTTAAATTCTTTTATTAATCAACGCAAAGAAAGCAACGGTAATGTTTTTGTTATTTTATTTGAAAATTATCAATTATCCTAAAACAAATTAAAATGTAAATGTCATGTTTAAACCGTAAACTTTTGAAGGATATGGTTGTTATAAAATATTAATTCTCGTTAAACCCACACGGTACCGTTTGTTTGACACAAAAAATGGCGCATCAATTTTCACTAGCTGTCTTTTTTGACTAGCACACTGTGGAAATTTGGCACACGCTATGATTTATAGATATTAAAGCGACGAAACTTTCCATTCAAGAATTGTGAATCGCTGTTATTTTTCAATGCCAAAAACATTTTCTATCTCTCAATTGATGATTATATTCCATAACTAGTATAAAAATTTCAAGGTAAACAATTCCATATTTTTAAATTCTTCTATTTTATTGCGAACCTTTTTTTACTTATAACTTTCAATCCATTAGTATTTACAAAGGCGTTATTTAATACTTGTTTCAATCACTTTTTTCAGGAAAAATTTAAAAATAAATATTTAATACCAACAAATCTTTTCTACCATACCCGCTCCCAATGTGGAGCATATGGGCTCTTCATGGAGTTTGCCTCGACAGAACTGGTTCTACGAGAAGTGTTTGTTATTGAATGTATATATGGGTGGGTTTTTGGGATCGTTGAGATAGGTCAAATAGAAAGCTGTCTTCCTAAATCGAGTTAGATGCAACCATTATTTAAATTCCAATTGAATTTAATTAATCCATCGATTTTGAATATTTCATATGATAACTTAAACAAAAGTAAAAATAATTAGTCTTATTGTATCAAACTGTTGGCTTATTTCCGACTTTAATATACTGTTTGGCGTAATTTCTTTGAACTTTTAAAATGTTATTTATACTCACATGTTGGAATAAATATTATACTTTCTCTGTGAAATTAAAATCATGTTTCAGCATGCAAAAATGTATCAAATCACGATCAATCATGAGTGAACTATTAAAATCAATCAAAAAATACATTTTTTAGTATATTAGCCAGATTTAAAAATTTAAACAAATCATACATCATTTTATCGAAACAAACCATATGCCATGACAACTGATATTCAATAAATCATGCAACAGAAAGTGTTTGGGAAATCTATCATCAAGAAAATCTTTGTGTAATTTTGATTGAGTTTTATACAAATAAAAATATCAATTTTTCTCTACAACCTAACCTAAACGTGACATATTATTTTCGATAAGCACGTTTTTTTTTTGAGACAACCATTTTGAAAGGAAGTAAAAAAAAAGTTGACATGGATTACATTGAAAATTGAAGGTATTGTCGATCTAATAAAACTGGACAAACAAAGAGAGATGTACTGTAATTCGGTAGCCAACCTTTGATAGAAAACTGCAAAAACTTTTGCTGAAAAGCTGAGTAGTAAATGCCGTTGAGCTTTCGTCCAACTCGATTGCGCTAAAGTTAACATTCATACATTGATTAATCAACCTTATCATTGATCTGTATCCGAAGACTTTTGATTTTTCCTCGCCAATCTTTATCGTATTTTTAAAACAACGCACAGAAGCCTTTATATATTTACATATAGGATAAGTATTGTTTACATCACGACAATAACCAACGTATTAAATAACGTAATAGAATAATTTTCAAAGTCACCAGAGCGAATAAAATATCATGTTTATATTTTTGAAAATATTTAAGATTCTCTACGATAAAATTTTGACCACCATAAAGTAGGTATTATCATCGTTGACGTTACTTGAATTGTGGATTAAGACCAATACGGACTTTCCCGTTTACCCTCGAACCAATATTAACCCATTTCACACTTCCCTCGTTTATGAGGCAGTAACAGGAAATGAAATTGTTGTGTTCGTAAGTCGATCGAACCAAATCTTCGAATAATTCATTGTTTTATTCCTTTGTTCTATCACATTGAAGATTAAACAATAATAGTTCACCACTAAAAACTATGTTCCAATGTATTCATATATGTTTATATTGTTTTGTTCAAGAAAATTATATAGTAAGTTCATCGTAAAATACAATTATCGGCTTGGGACTAAATACAAGTTATTATATAAGTAGCATTTTAAGTATGTGAAAAATTGAATTATCTTTAAGCACGATTAGCATTTTCCAGATGACGGATCGCAAACCGGCACCGGTTCACGAAAGTAAGATGCAGGGTGATCTAAAAACCCAAAAAGGTACCAACTCTGAACATAATAATAGATAACAAAAAACAGCATTAAACTTCTCGTAAATATTTTATTTGGAAACTGAATGACAGTGTGTGGACATTCATGGCTGTTATATTTAACACATAGTCTAGATACGCGATAAAAAAAATAGTAGGTCATGCAAAAGAATTGGTGTATTTCTTTTAACACGGATAGAAAATGAAATAAAATAAATATTTGAAAAATGGTATTATTTTTTCCTCCAAACTCCCTTTTTAAAATATTGTATACCACGTAAAGACGGTGTTTAATTAATCGATTATCATTTTGTATCAGCAAATAAGAAAATTTTCAATGATTCTATCTTTAGATCGTGAATCACGAGTTGTTTTGGAGTTGGAGTGATTTATTGTATACACTATTCTCTATAAAAAAAACAGTCGATTCGGTAATGTATTCACATTACAATGCTAGTAACACATAAGTGTCAGAACACCAGATGTATAAACAGTATGTGGGAATTTTATTGATGTACAAATTTTAGTTTTTATCAGTAATTTTCTTTGCATCTTGTTAACATAGCATGTTTATAGTATAATTCGTTTTGTACAAAATGTTGTTTTCTTCAAGCTTCTTTTTGATGAAACTTTTTTTTATACATAAAAACCAAAAAGCTTTAGTCAGTTACACGAAAGAACAATTGCCTACATGAAACTCCTGTGCGTTAAGTTAATATGAATATCGACTGTGGAAGGGAAAAAGGACGTAACCCACACACAAAAAAAAATCGTGTATAGCCCAGACAAAACGTGGATTAAATTGTATATATTGTGATTGTCTAAAGTAAATATTGTGAAAAGACGGAGGAATAAGCCGTTCTACAGTTGATATATTATATATGTATTTATAAATATAGTTTTGTGTGAGTTATACACAATATTTTTTGGTGTGTATTACGTCATTTTTCCTTTCCACAGTCGATATGTATGTTAATTACATAATCGATTATATGCGTAATACCAATTTGAAATTATAATACATAGGTACAGGAACACGATAACCCAAACATTAATTAAGTGCAATTCTGATATCTTAATAAAATTTCTCATTTAATTAACCGAATAAATACTTGATACAAATCTTTCTTTCCGAGAAATAAATACTCATAACGAATTTATTTACGTTTAAATAAACGAACTATGTTAGAGTATGTAAAATGTTAATTAATATAGGATATCGTATTAAAAACAGTTTTTAATAATATGTCCCATATTAATTAATTTATAAATAAATAGATCTAGTAATAAGCCTAGCTGTATTATCTAGGCTCGTTAACAAATTATACTGTTATAACTGATAATATGTATATTTTAATTTTAACTAATGGAATTTGTTGTTTTGAAAAGCGCTTTCTCCATACTATAGAAGAAGTTTATTACTAAAGATATTTTTTATGAATTTTGATTAGTGATAATAATAAAAGATTCATAAGATAAATCAGAAGTATATTTATTCTATTATAATAACAGAAATCCGTATTCAATTTCGGCGTATGATAAGTTTACAACTGAAAATGAAAAAGACAATACAAAATTTAAATAAAATAGAAACACGTAATGAAAATCATGTCACGTTGTCATAAAAATTAGTTTTCAGTCTATCTAGTTGACATCTTTTATCAAAAAAACATTATTACATATATAAACGACTGAAATAGATAAAATAAAAAGCGTTTGTCAAATCATAAAAGTGACAATTAATAGGTTGCTGTATTTCATATTTTCACTTGACAAAATTTTGCAGCATTCTAGGAACTGATGGTTTTGTATTTATATTTAGCCTTATCCGCTCTCTACTCGGAGTATATGGTCATCACATCAAGATTATCTGCCCCCCGCTAGTCATTTTGCCTCCTCCCAGCGTCCCGTAGCTCGGCCGTTACATCCAATGGATGGTCATCCGTGGCCTACCACGACGACGGAATTCATCCAGTTGGTAGAAGAGACAGACAGGATTCAGATTTCAGCACTTGTACAAGCCAGGTCCATGATCGTTTTTTTTTAATTATTTTGGAAGTAATAAGAAATTGATCCACCCTATCTCTTTCATCCGAGTTCCTGACACAAGTCAAACCATCGTTCCTCTAATATTCGCAAAAGGATCTGTTTGAGAAGCACATTATACGGTTACTCTAGGCTTCAGTGAGGTATCATGACTTGCAACCGCAAAGCAGCGCCGTCAGAGTGCATGCGTTGAATAGTTGGCACTAGGGCTTCCAATTAACCGGAGATTTTAACTAACCGGTTTTCGGTGTTTTTTTGACGAAGAAACCGGTTAACCGGTTTAAACCGAAATACCTCAGTTCATTATTTTCAAAAAATCATATAAAAGTATTTTTTTTAACTACACCAAATTGAAACAAAGAGTTATAACAAAATTTCAATTTCAATAATAAAATTTAAACTTAAATAAAAAACTTTAATAATATTTAATAATAATTTCAGTTCGAGTCCATTCGTGTGCTCGAATGCCTGAAGATGCCGAAAGGCGAAAAGTGGATAATAATAAAATTCGTAAAAAAGATTACTATTTGAATGTGTTTAAAAAATATTAGTACAGCAACTGGAGAAATTATAAACAATAGCAACACATACTATATCTTATACAACAAAAAAAAATGTGGTTATACACACGGAGCAGAAATAAAATCAAATAGACGAAAATATCTAATCAAAATAGAATGAATAATAACTATTATAAATATGTACATATGAACAAAAATATTATTTCCGTATGTTTAATGATAAAATTATCAATTACGTCTAGAATAAACCAGAAAACTCAAGTATAGTTTGTATGATAAAAAAAAGTTTAAAAATTTGTATATTTATTAAAATAATACATGAAAATTTATTTAATATTTAAAGTGTTTACAGTTCATTCTAGAATTTTGAAATCTTTAATCAATTCCCGTGTGTCGTTGTGATTTTGGATTAACAATCAGAACAATTGATATGCTCTTACGCATTTCATTTATTGTATTGGTCTCAATATTAATGAATCCCGTATGCCATCAATTATAATTATATAATATCTTTTGGGTAAAGTTTTTTCGTAATAATTTTTGCAGACGAATCTATGAAAGCTTAAATTAAATATAATTTAGTAAGTTTTATGATAGTTTTTGGTACGGTTCTGTTGTACAAATATTTCAACTAAGAAATCAGTGGCTTATCAAATCACTTCGTTCCAATAATCACCATGTTTGTATCTCATTACTGAGAAATCTTTCAATTCTTTCGAATTGATAGTATAAAAAAATTAAAATTTCTTTCGTAGTTGAAATATTTACCTAGATCAATTTCACATTTTTTTTTATAGGTTCTAATGGTCGTAAATCAGATTATATAGATTTATAATTTCGTAATACACACAATTGATAATTTCTTTATTTGACTATCAGTAATATGCTTTGGAAAAAAAGGTGTTTTGTCAAAACGTCAACAAAAGAATATAATAAAAATCAAAATGTGGGTCCTACGGTCGAGAAAACATCTGGTTAGCTTAAGTTAGTGATGCTATAACAACTTGCCGCTCAAATATTTATTATTATTTATGGACGTCATATTTTTTATGACGGTATGTTTTGTCAAAAACATAAATTTGCGAATGGATATATTGTATGACCTGACGACTAATTAGGGTAAAGTAAAATAGAGTTTTATTACACAGCTTTCTATTGCTTATTCTTGAAACAAAACTTTCTCCAGTATTACTAGCTACATAAAAAAATTAGCCGCTTTAGGTTTTTAAACATACTTTAGTACAACGTCACATATAAACAATATACCTTTAAAAGTATCACTTAAAAGCAGCGGAAGAATAGAATTTTATTCCAACAAGCAAGTAACGGAAATATCCATAAAATAACATGCACGCATAGACATGAAAATATTTACTACGATTGTAGGTTATAAATATAATCGGCTTTGTGGTTCTGTGCTTAATGTTGTTGGATACGGTTACGGATGTCTCGGGTTCAAGTCGCGGTGCGGACAGTTTCATAAATTGATTTTTCAATTGATTAATAGATTTGTGTTCTTAAGCATGAATGTTTGTAATGTCTGGAACTCCTTACCACCCAACGGATCCTAAAAAACGGAGCGAAACGAGAGATATTAGCTAACCACTAGTCCTGTCCTAGCCCTATCATTCTATACCTACTCTCTTCGAAGAAAAATAGGTTGAGCAACTGAGTAACAAGCAGTTCTCGTAGAAAAATTCAGTTGAGAAACCTCCATTAGGAAGACATATGCTCCACGTTGGGAGCAGACATAGTAAAAAAATATATTGAACTAAATATTTTGCTATTTTTCACTTCTTCTTAAAGGATTTCTGGAAAGTAAATGCTAATCAATCATTAAATTTATTATTAAAGAGTATGATCAGCCTATAGGAGCAGACGACTCAATGGATTTTTATATTGGAAAATATGAAATATTTATTTTTATTATTTTATACAATGTAAACATAAAACTGGCATTTAACAGTTATATAATGTCAACATTATTTAATTTTATTATAATTGTAATCTCCTAAAAGTACTGTCTAAGTATCATATTTTATGTCGCTAATGCACGATGGCGTTTATAAAGAACAGTGTTTTTGGGTGAAAATATATCAAAATACTATTTTTTTGAATATTTTTCCTATAACCTCACCTATTCATTGCATATGAACATATTTTTTTATTTAAAAGATGAAAATCATGCATTTAAGCCTAAATAATGCATGTGTCTTTTGATGATGCCGTATAATTCTTTATTGTATAAAATATCGCTGAAATAATTTCGACACCTTTGTGATAGAGGCGATTATTCAACAATATGTACATTTTTTTCCTCTTAAAGGCGTTAAATTTAAAAAATAATATAAATAAAAGAATTTTTGAAAATATTTTTAAAAACCCGGTTAACCGCGTGAAATAAACCGGTTTTCGGTTTTTTTCAAAACACGCAATAAACCGGTTAACCGGTTTCGGTTTAAGCCGGGTTGGAAGCCTTAGTTGGCACTTGGTTCTGACCAATCAAAATCCCAGACGTTTCGCATTGAGTTGAAGGTTTCTCCAGCTATTCTTAATCGGATTGCGAACTCTTTATACCATCTCCCGTGATGTGTTTCCCCAAATACTTGAAGCCGTCGACACTCTCGATGTCTTGACTTGCGCTAGCCGGAGGGTAGTCTGGGTCAGGACAAAAACTGTTACAGAACACATTATTTTTATTCACATTGACTTTGAGATCAATGCGATATTAGTTGCTCTGCAACCCCTCCATTATTTCCTGAATACCCTCTACAGATTTGTCAAATACGTCGTCGTCATTGCCTTAGATCGGAGACAACGGCCTCATCTCGGTTAGGTGGAATTTTTGAATACAAATATGCATTATTAATAACTGTTAATTATTGTCAATATACTACAAGAAATTTAAAAAACTATATAAACCATTTTACAAAAAAATCAACAAACATGAATAATTGTGGGATGGTATATATAATATAAAACTGCTAAATTAAATTCGTGTATGTTTGTTTATATAGAAGAAATAGTGTCATTCCTGTAACGGAGTAGTGAACACTTTTCGGCATTCGTCCTAGATACACAGGATGTTTAATATCATTTAAACTAAGTAGCCGAGCAAGTCTCATTGTTTTATTTTTAGTCTCTCTATCTTTTCTTTTAATAAACACAATAGTGCATCACTTTTAAGGTGTTAACTGTAAAAAAAAAAAATAGTGCATGGTTAAAATATCTGTCCAATAAAGCTCTGTATCGAACCAAGAGTATGGAGAGTAAATTCGTTCTTTTTTTTATTTGTTATTGCGTTATAAAAAATGGCCGTGAAACAGCGGCTGCATACACTTTACTGACAAAAGTGAGGCAACCAAATTGTATTTTCTCTTCATCCACTCCGGGAACGGTGTGAACGAACTTTAATCGCCTTACGAACAATATTATTAATTGGTCGATTTATGGGTTTGTTTTCCCAGACATGCATGTTTGTGATGATCGCATTCACCTAACACTTATACGATCCTAAAACCGAGACACAGCGTGAGCGATTAGTCCTCCCACTAGTCACATTCTTCCATCCACACTCTTTTCAAAAGGGAGAAGTCGAGTTACTGATTGCCAACTAGTATCACGTAGAATAACTTTGAAGATGTTTTATTAGGAAACCTTATGCTCCACATTGGGAGTGGTTTTGTTTTTAAAAATGAATAAGCTCAACCTAAAAAAATCATAACTTTAATTTTAAAAGAAAAATACCTTTGAGTTTATAAAAAATAAAAAAAATCCTTTTAATTTCTGTTTTTTTTATTCTTCATATTTAGATATCATTCTGTGCTTTAAAAAACTTTTCTAGACATGAGAAACATTAAACACAGATAATTTAATTCACGAAATAGTATAGATTTTTTTATACAGAAATTGACAGAACACTTAAAATAGTATTATCAATAGTCAACAAAAATCCTGAAACGACATTTTTTTTATATTTACGTATGAATATTTTATCTAGATAATTGACATATCCATATGTAAATATAGAATAACTCGAGTGACGGAAATAGATCAAATTTATTTTTTTGCTCTACTTATTCACAATCTCAGTGTGTACTTTGTCACTCAAAGAGAGCTCCTTGTGGCAATTCCTTTCTGTCGAGCCGTATTTCCTGGCTTGAAGACTTGTGATAAAAGTTTTTCAACCACTTGAACTCGTCTAAATGTAAAAGTTACGGTTTTCTGCGATTTATCACTTTATTTTGTAAAGATTTAACCATATTCAAATGTGTCGCCATTGATGGTGTACTAAAATATTCAACATTTAAAAAATACTGAAAAATAGGCATTTGAAAATTATGACTCACTTCAGACAGGTTTTCTCAGAATAATTTCTTAACAATATGTCATAATATTTTCATAACTGACCATAAAACTACACTCATTTATTCATTACAGTTTATCAGATATATAAGTGTTTATTGAAATATTAAAAATGTATTAAATGTGTTAATTTTTTTAGTAAATATTGGACGAAAGAAAATACTTTAATTGCATTGCTTGTTTCTTTACACCGCCATAAATTTAATTGCTTTAAATAGTTCGGTCAAAAAATATTTTTGAAGTTTATGTGGAATAAATCAATTTGTCAACAAAGTAACAAATTGTTCCTAAAAATACAAATTTCATTTATGAAACTATAAAAAAATATACTAAAATAACTTTGGTAAAAATAATAACATAAAAAAAAATATACCTATTTTCTTATTTTCATGTTAATATTATTTTTATTAAAATAAAAACAAATTTTTAAATGCGTTAATAAACTTGTTTTGGTTGTGAAGAAACCATTCCCCGCAAAATTTCCAATAATAAACTATGGGTTAAAAAATGGTCTTGATGCTTTTGATGTGAGTGGATTAATGTAAAATTGTATTTTTAACATTTTCTGATATTATAATTTCGCTTCTGAGTCAGTTTCAAGAAATATTTTTTTATGATACTAACTATACTTTATTTAAAAAAAATAAAAAAAAATTGTTTTGTTCTAGTTGAGTTTTATTTTTATAAATACAATGGGTTTCTAGGTAACTTTCTGAACTTTTGCTGTGACATTTATTGATTTATTTTAATAAGCTATTTTAATTTTCTTCTATAACTGTAATAACTTAATGTGGTGTATTGTTTTAGGGCTAGTTTTACTTGATAAGTATAAATTTTTGACATGAAGTAGTGAAATACTCTTACATAATTGATCCGTCTTTATTATCATGATTTAAACTATTAAATGAGTATTTCTATAAAGTTTTTATTATGATTCTGTATACATTATGAACGATAATTTTCAGCAGTATAATATTCATAACCAGTTTATTCGAAAAGTTGAATACGTATTCTCTTACATTTATTTTGTAACTGATCAGCATGATAACACGAAAAATATAAATTATTCTAAAGCAAAATTTCATGTGCACTTACGATCACAAAGCTTTCTTACACAAAAGAGTTTTCTTTATTTGATTTAATACAATTTTTATACGTTTGTTAGGTTTAGACTGCTGAGTTATGCTTTCAGTTCATTTAATATGCAAGTTATAAAAAAAAATTGAAAGAATTTACGTATAGCACGAACAATTTACTTCATCAAATTATTATTAATTATTAAACGTATAAGCAAGCCCTGCGTTTGGGAGTTACTAGACTATAACTTGATAAAATATTACTTGAGTCGAAAGCATTGCATGTATATTATAGCTTTTTCGTTCATCTCATTATAAAGTATTGCTGCAGCAGGTCATTTTATTAGCTATGCGCTCGAATTTCAGTCGTAGTCTCTATGGTGCCTTAACCCAATTTCATGTATGCCACATAATTATTTTCGTGGAAGCTTAATTTCATTATACATCATACTTTAAAGTTACTTCAACTCATTCATTATTATTTTTAATTAAAAGCCACGTATAAATTATAACAGTAATAGAATAATATGATGTGTGCCACTAGCGTGAATTTTTTCGGTTACTGTCTATGCATTACAAATTAATTTAATGCTATCTCAAATGATGAATTTTAATGATTCGATAGCTTTTTATTACGCTATGTTAAGAATTCATTTCTAATACAAAGTTAAAAGACCCTCTTTAACCAACTACCCATTAATCATTGTGTTTATTACGATGATACTGCTTTAAAGAAAAAACTACTTACATTATATCCTTAATATTTTTTCGGTAAAACAATATATCTAGTAATCAAATGACGGCTACTCAAAATTCAATAATATCCTTTTTCCATTTATTCATTTATATTTGCTTGTTCACTTTACCCATATTTGAAAATAAACGAAACAATTAATCACATCATTGTATAATTATTTGTCAGCAATAAATACATATAGAATAATGGAATGATTATTAGTCGAATCTTTCAAAATGTGTTATGTCGCCATACTGCTTTGTAATTTTAGCAACATCTTTTTCGTAATTTTTAATATTTTCTGATAGATTATGAGAAGTGGAATACACACTATATAACTTAATTTATTATTCTTATAGTTGAGTGATCAACGCTCTTATGCTTTCATCCTATTCGGTTGAGGTGGCCACGGGTTCGAGTAGTCGAACTTGCACTTTCAAAAATTGTTTCGTTTTCAATCGAATTATAGATTTGTATCAAAAGCATGGATATCTCTGACGGTTGTTTTCCCTATCACTCATCCGATCTTGAAAACGGGGCATAGTAATAACGGCTTCTAGCATTTTCCTATCCGTATACTTTTATCCTTAGCTCATCCTTAAAAAATCGGTTGAGTGTTCGTAAAACAACTTCTGTTGACATACCTTATTAGGATTTCATATGCTTCACATTGGAAGCAGGTACGGTTTGAATTAATATAGTGGGTAAAAAAAATCTCTACAATATTCTATTTCACATCCATTTCTAATATGTATAATAAACCTGTGAAATACGAACTTTATCTTTATTTTTTAAGTCTAGTATTACATTTAACGAAGACATTATTTGAGAATATAGCTAAGAAATTTGTATGTAAGTCGCGTTATCTGCAGCTCATCCATCATTTTGTGGACAGACATATTTTTTAACAAAAACCAACGATAATGATCGTCTGTTATTTTTTGAAAAACTCTCGAGCGTAGAGAGTCAATTTTCACAACATAGTGGTTGGGCTACATCAATTTGACTGTATAAAATGTTAACTGTTTTTGCCATCATCAAAATACTCTTGTTGAATAATTGTATTTTGATGCAGGAAAATTTTCACACTGTTGTTAATTTTGAGCATATAATTGGATATGCATAATTGAATAAAACAAAACAGCAGTAAATTCAATTATTACAATAATTAAATTATTCATGCTCAATTTAACAAAACATCAGCACTTAAAAAATCAATGAAACTTTTAATTGATTTTTTATAAAGGTAGTGGTCGTTTTGCTGTCAATTATTTTATTTATGCCATTCATAATTATTGTATATGATTTTAATATATATATTCAATCCTCCATATTTACAATTACTATTGTTTAGAATTTTGTAATCTTAAACATAGCTTCTGTTAAATTGTAACTGTAATCAATTGTACTTAAATCAATTTTCAATGATCTAAAATTAAAATTCACAACTCTTTTTAACTCACTGGCTGTGTTACTAAATGTGACACGTGTTTAGCTTTAAGACGCATCTTCAGACTAACTATATCGCAAGATTATTTATTTCTAAGATAATTAATTATTCTAATTCACAACATAAAAATAAAAGGTGGGGATGGTAGGTTCACGCCTGAAACATTATTAATCTTTCTATTTGTCTTTTTGGTTCATATTTACTGCTCGCAATTTTTAATAATCTCCGTCCTAATGAGAATAAAATAGATTTTGAACGTTTGTATTGAACCTCTTACTTAAGTTTAGTTAGTTATCTTGGTGACATCTTTAGATATTTCGCTTGCTGACCGTCTTACTTGAATGATCAGTTGATTTTTTGTGGTGTTTTCATGCTATTCCACTTACCTTATCTCAGTACATTCTTAACTAAACATATGCCACAAAACCTCACTAGAAAAAAGTTTTGACAGATTTTTTTATTCAAATAATACAAACGCAATTTGAACAAGTAAAAATTGGTTTTATTATGAGCTTTTCGCACCCTAGCTTGTAAATCGCTGCCTTATCCGACCTTCATAACCGCAAATAATTACAAAGACAAATCAGCTCACTAATAGACATTTCTTTTAATGCACTTTTAAAAAGGACGTTACTCGACTATCTTAATGAGTTTTCGATAAACGCAATACAACACCAAGGTTAAAGAAAACATGTGATCTTGCAAAAACATGAATTTTTATTGTTATTGGTTCAAAAACTCGATCGAACAGTGTTGAAATATAATTATAACTTCAGAAAAATCTAGATATATACTGGCAAGAAGCATTGGTGTATAACTTTTTAATATTCGGGACAGGTCTACAAATAGGTTTTTAACTTTTTCTCTAGTAGTTTAGAATAAATAAATAGAATAAAAAAACACCTTTTTTGCACTCGGGAAAACTTTTTCAAATGAAACTTTTTTAAAAACTACACTAGAATTGTTGAATGACGTCACGGTTGAGAAAACCAGACACAAAGACTACTCTAAAGATCTGCAAAGGGAAATGCAGTTCGTGACTTTAGCAAAAACTATTAATTCAGCAACATAATAATACATCATTCTGTTCATACTTATTTGTATTAAAAATCTATTTGAATTGAATCTAAAAATGGCTTTCTACTGTTAGTTTTTATATTTTCTGAATATGAAAGTGGTGAATATTTTTTTTGCTGAAATGTTATTCAGGAAAAACACATTTCACACAAAGGCAGAAAGTGTTTTCAATGATGAACTTTCTCACAAACAACATCATAACAATGTTTTCCATTTTTTTTTTGTTTTGAAACACTATATTTAAACGATGTTTTTATTTATGTAATGATTTTTTATATCACTTTTTAACAACTATCATAACAGCAATAACAACGATTTATTTTTATATCATGTCCAATAATTCTAGTTTTTTATCATATTGAGCAAATAATTGATCGTATTCATCCATCTAAAAAAATACTTGCGCGCAATAAGTAGTATCTTTTAGTATTATTACTACATGGTTACACAACATATTGTATAAAGAGAGTTTATTGGTAACTTCTAATAAAACTCTTCACTTATTTATTATGCATGGCGATAGGTTTATCGATGGTGGTATGTAAATATAATGATTTTTTATAAGGAAGACAAACAGAAAGAAAATTTTATTTTAAATTTGATACAACTGTAAAGAAACGAAAATTCCAGTAATTTCAACACGCATTTTCCAGTAAGTCAACAACGGACTGACCTGACACTTTATTAAATTCATGATTTTAGTATTCAGCGTGCGAATTATTTTTATTAAAATTTATTATATTGTTTAAATACGTTAAAATAAAAAATAGTAACTTAAAAGCTATTAAATCTTTCTAATGTATTTATTTATTATTTATTTATTATCACGATTGATATTGAAAACTTCAAAACTATTTTTTTATATTTTGAATAATCATGGGAAAACTTTTGTTCCACGAGCATCCAATACCACAAATTTACAAATTAAAATCTCAATTAAAAAAATATATACACACTTCAATAAAAAATCACATTAAAGTTAATGAACGCATGGTTTGTGACTAGTTAACATTTTATATGTTTTAAAAATAAATCATAGGACATGTGCTGAATAACATATATTTTCTTAATTTTATAAAATTTTTACCGATGAATTAATTGTAAACATGAAGTTGTGAATTTGATATGTTTGATATACATTACACGAAATATTTTGTTTGAGTACAAAGGTACAAAAGATAATATACCCCTCTACAAAAAAGGAGAGGGGTGGAGAAACTTACGCAAGATTATTCTGTGTAAAGCTTTATATACGATGCAATAAAGACAAGGACGTCACGTTGCTTGACACAAAAAAGGCTGGATTAGTGACCAATGTAATACATTACTTATTCATACGAACACATTTTCTAAAGTGAAAAAACCCTTTTAGTAGTATCGTCGTTTACATACCGGCCCAGATGCTAAAAGATTTATATACTGAAAACAGATTTTACGTGATTGTTATGGGAGTGTTTTGTATTGTAGAATTGATTATTCAAATGTTTTCTGTAACAATAAATCTTGAATATTAATAACTCTATTAAAAAAATCAAATTCACTATTGTGTTTTTTTTTTATAAAACGTAACATAGTTTCTTTTAAGGTGCTAACTGTCAATTCTTGGTGGAAAGACATTATATTTTAAAAAATAAAACACAATTCATTCGTACTACTTCCACATATATATAATGATCAGGACCGGTTTCAGTTTATACTGCTCGTGATGAGCGAAACCGGTCCTGATCATTATAAATATGTGTAAGTAGTACAAATGAATTGTGTTTTAGTTTAAAAAAAAAGTAGCATGGCTTATTGTAAATCAGTTTTCTACACTGCATTCGTAAATTAAATCATATATTGATAGTATCGACAAGTGAAAAATCTTTGATATTTACTATGAACAAAATTAGTATGTTAACAATTAAGCAAAGTGTTGTAAGAAACACATCTTTATTCAAATAAATCGGAAAAGGGTGTTAACAATTTTGTTCCATTTTAATTGTTAACAGCATAAATAGTCGATTTTATTTCATACATATTGGTGCTTCATTAAATTAAATTTTATTACAACAGACGAAGGAATTTCTTAAGTTCATGAAACTCATGTATGATATACATCAATTTATTTCCATTGAATGATATTTAAATTAATTGCTTACAACGCTTTAAAGTATTTGCGAGATTACAAGGCATTCATATAATATTAATTTGAATGTAATGATTTTTCAATTAAAATATTTCAAAAGCTACAGTCAATTAACTATTACTCGTATACAGAAATAAATTCGTTTTTGGATGATTCAGTTAGGCGAAATTGAATTCTGCATATGGCATGTCTTCCAAATGAATATTGATCGTTCAGATATCGGCCGCTGAAGCAATTCAACCGCTCTGTTGGGCCAAAATAATGTCAAAGAGCTAATTTATTACTCTTTGAAAAATTAACCTTTGTATGGCACCTCGTAATCCCAACCACCACTGATTTTGATATACCTTATTTCAAAAGGGTTGAACTTTGTAATCATTGCCCTTTTCTGTTGAGTTTAATGTCACAAACAATACACCCGTTTGTTTATACCAGTATTTCTTGGTATTTTTGACTCGCGTAGTCATTTCAGTATAAAATTGTATTCATATGACTGAGCGTCTTAACAATTCAATATAAAACAGAAATTTATTAAATAATTTGGGGAAATTTTGAGAGATTTGTGACGTGTTTCGCCTCTTTGAGAAGCAATAAACTTTATCATAAGATTAATTATTAATAACAAATATATTGATTCCAATTTATAGTTTACTAGTGAGTACTCGGCATGCGTTGCAATGCCACTCAAAGAAAGAAAATATTTGTGATGTAATTCTGTTTATTGATGTGCTTTTGGACACACAATATTTTTTGATTTTCTGTCTGGTGCGTACACGAATAAATCAGAAGGTTTTCCGAGATGTCACTATTCATACAAATTTGATTCTTTATTTTAGATTTTAGATATATCTGGATTGTGAGATTGATTTTTATATATATAATAAGACATACTGTAAGTTAAAAATTAAAACGTTGAGATTCGGGCTCGGGTCGAGTCGTTCAAACAATAACTTGACAAAGTTTTATCGGAATCGGTTGAACGGTATGGCAGTGCATAATATACGAACAAACACGCATTGATTTTTATATATTAGATGAATTACAAAAAAGTTTGATATTTTCCCTTTCTACTGGACGTGGAGAGGGAGCTAGACTCAAATAATAATATAACCAATAACAATACAAATTGTAAAATTAATTCTCTCCTTCTAATGCATGCTCTGAAAAAATGAGCGTACGTACATATTTTTCTAAACATGTGATAATCGATTGAATATGAGCATACAAGTAATGTTTTTAATTATTTTAATTTTGTAATACTAATAACTCTATCAAGTAGTTTAAGACATCGACTGAGGGTGCTTGATGGAATTTCAATATGAAATTTGGATTATTGAGATTTTGGTGTTTACAAAATAATGATTAAGGCGATTCTTGAAATTTTAACTCAGGTATCAGTGTGGCTCTCAGACGTATAATATTTTACCTCGTAAATAATATTTGTCGTATTTGTATCTTCTATATAAACGTTAGACACGGCTTACTGTCTGTCAGTTCGAGTCCATTCGTGTGCTCGAATGCCTGAAGATGCAGAAAGGCGAAACCCGGGTCGTTAGTGACAAAATACATGGAAGTGTACAAAATCTTAATAATCCAAATGTTCTATCAAGTAGATTAGATTTATGAATAAACCGTATTAATGAATTATAAAAAGAAGCAGTATGATCAAATTCATATTTTACTGAAAGTCAGCTTTTACAATTTTACTCGTGTTTATATGACATATTATAAATAGGCTTACAATTAAATGCACTATTGTTTAAATCATTTTCACTTTCATAAAAATAGTTCTCACTTACTTACATTCCACTTTTCTGGAACCTTTTCACTGTGAATAGCCTGTGCGAAAAATTGGTACAATTTCAATCATCAAATAGGTATGGCAGATAGTTAACAGAACAAAACAAAATAATGTTTTTTTTTTATATATTGAAGAGTCAATAAAATAAAGCAAAGTGTAGTATCTGTTGAATTAAAATACTTTTGACTCTATGAAGAAACTAGGAAAAGAGCTCTTCGAGGACTGCCTTTTTGTAATTTTTAATATTATAAATACGACATATATTTATACAACGGAGCAGTTTCTTTTTTAAATAGTTCCACCGGTACATATCCTGTTTTCTTTTTGGGTTTAATGTATTTTTAACCACAATATATTTTTCTTTGTAAGATCAGAACAAGCATAGAAGAATAATTACCATGTATGATAGATAATTCTTTTATTTTAAAACAGTATTAAAATTAATAAGAATCCATTCGGGTGATGGTATTTATTCCTAAGCATACCACCGGTATAATATTGGTTACAAAAATAGCGAAAGAACCAATAGCACTTAAGTGAAACTGAAGTAGCGTGGCAGAAACAAATATTTGCGTGCGCGTTTGTCGTGTTCATGAATATGTAATAAAAAAATATTCGATTAGGGCAGTGCTGCTCTTAATAATTGAACTACGGTTATAAACTGCGCATTATAGAGCAAATAAATTTCCAATATATATTTAAACGCTGTTGCTAGCGTTTCTTTGCTTTTATTGCATTTTTTCTTGATACAAATCAGCAGTTGAATTGAATCACGTGTAAATACTAATTACTTGTAATAACTTTTGTTGTATAAGTGAAAAATCATGAACAGCATATTTTTTTTTCATTTATTAATTATTCCAGAAACAATTAACTTTGCATGTGTATTGATGGTGAATATAATATATAAACACTTAATATTTACCTATTATTAGTTTATCAGTTAATAATATATATATTCCATTTCTTTTATCCAACTTAACTGAACTGCTTTTTAATCAATGGGTATGGAAGAAAGGAATAACAATATTACACAAAATACACCCAGTAGTAAATATGTAGTATAAATTGTGAGTGTTGATTTAATATTTTTATAAGCCACTGTTGAGACAAAAAGTGGCCCAAAGTTCCAGGCATGCTTTCCAACTTAATCAAATGTAAAGTTTTAGGACTATTTGTCATCAAATCTGTTTCACTTAGTATTATTACGTTTTGGCTGAGATGAAAATTTTTAAAAGAATCCGAAATAACTTTTTTGTTTCTTTGTTATCTGGTGAATTTTTAATGCAACTAGGATAATAGTTATATCAAATTTTAATAAAGTTTGAGAGCTTTTTTAGATGGAAGCACTTTCTTCTGGGCAAAACTCTCGTATATTTATCATTCTGGATTCTCAAGACACATCACGTAGCAACTTGTGATAAAAACCGTTCTCAGCTAACTACCCCAAACTCTCTCCGTCTCTGTCTTTCCGTCACATCACCTAAGACGAAAATTTGCTTTTTGCTTTCGTTTACTCAAGTTTATTTCAAAGTCAATTTGAGACATTGCCTTCCGCACAACTAAGAAGTGTTGAATGGGAAAAATTAACTTTCTCAATTAAAAAAATGGCTGTATTCAAAACTTATACATAAAGAAAACCGATTCGTCAACTCTGGCTTAAATTAATTAGTGAAATGTAAATTGAATATCGATTTCATAAAAATCTGCCACCTTAAATTACAATTTTCAACATTACGAAAATGCACGTAAAATATATTTGTTAATCTGATTTGCTTGATGCAAAATAAGTCTTGTAATTTATTTCTGAATATGTCACAAAAACATCGTCAAAGCATAAATCCCTTCTACAACTAATTAATTAATAAAAAAACATGTTCTTAAGGGATTAAATGAATAGATACGAGAAATATACAAGACATTCATATCCCTATTTTAACAGAAAGACATTGAAGTGAATATTTTTATTATGCTGTATACTTACTTGTCTGTTTTTATTTCCCATAAGAATACAATTACTTTTATAGTTTCATTTCATCAAAGAGATGTAAATAGCTTGTTGTAAACTATTCAGCTTGTTAATAAATCAAACATTTTTACCTTATATACTCATCATATTATTTCGAACTAAATCTTTTTCTATCTCAATCAAAACCATTTGTCGATGAAGCAAACAAAAGGTAAAATGTAAACGTAAAGGACGACTCACGTATATAAAAGTTTTGGTGTACCCTTTTTATCACACGTCTAACATTGGCCTTCACACGTTTTCCCAACATTGTTAATTACTCAATTTTTTATCAAAATGTATTCTACAACTTCTTCACAATCTTTAATTTATTTTGTTGGATTGTTAAGCTACATATACCAGTTGGATTCTCTCAAATATATAATTAAGATTGAAACGTATGAAATACCATAATAAAGTTCATTACGAAATCTCCATAATAATTGTATGAAGGTTTTATAGATCTGACAAATTATTAATTCAAAGATTTACTTAAATTATAAAAACGACATTATCAAATAGAGTCGTAGCATGGACGCTATGTTGTTTATTTATTGAATATCTACAAAAATTCTTTTTTATATCTATGTTTATAACAAGAAAAAAATAATGTTTCATGCGTATTTATGACATTTTCTATTTAACTGTTAGCTTACCATTATTTTATGAAAATAATGATTCATAAAACGTCAAACGTGCATGGCGTGATTTGATTTCCTATCATACAATTGTAGTCAATATAATTTATTATACACGACAATAGTTATACATGAAAATTTTTTCCGAAGTACAAATGAATATTTTCAACGCAACATATTAAATAAAATTTATATGAAATGATACCACAATGCGCCCGTCGCGTTTGACTGACATTAATTGTTGATTTATGAAAATGTCTGCTTATGTGTTAAGTATTGATATCATTTTGCTAGTTTGTCTTCTCTGATCTCTGCAACATAAAAATATAAAACTCACATTAAATTTATTGCATTTTAACGAAACACAATAGAAGATTTTCATTGGTTACAAATATATTTAAAATATGGCGATATGAAAATGAACGTTTTTTAGTTACAGTAAATAAAAAAGCACCTTTACAACAGTGGACATAAGCTTGTTTACAGCATGATACATCGCTCGACGATAAAAAACAATCGAATAAAACAACACAAAAAAATATCAAGAATGCTCTCGTTTTGATGAGAAACATAACATGAAAACATTACAAAAATAAAATTCTATCATCGTTTGCAATGTAAGAATTTAAATGAAACTCGAAGGGGTTGAATATAAAATCATTTTTGCAGAATACCTATCGAAAAATCTATGTTTTCAAACGGGGGTATAGGGTGAGTTAACTTGTTATAGGATCGGCACGTTTGAAAATGATATTAACGTTTCCGTCCACTTTGATTTATAACTAAAAGAGACAATAAATATACGGAGAGACATTTAATTATAACGATAGCGAGAATTTTTAACACTTTACTTAATTATTATATCTAGGAAAATGTATCACCTTTCTCGAGATGGTTGAAAATAATAAATTAATGTTTTATACAATGCCCTTTACTTCTTGCTTATGTCAGCGATATCAAACGTTTTTTTTTTGCACGAGATTCAAAATTGAATTCAAATTGTGCCTTAATTATTTTGAGTAGTAAAAATAACTGCTGACGAAGTATGAAAATTGGTCAAAAAATCATTTTTAAGGCATACAATTCCTTACATCATAAACGTTTAGAAACCGTAGAACCTTTTAAATGTGCATGAATATCAAATATAGCCAAGTTAACGAGACTTTTTTTTTAATTTCAAAAATAATTGAAAAACCAATCATTGGCATAGAATTATACTAAATTTAGTATGACCGCCATAAAATAAGACCTCCAGTGGTAAATTCATTAATTGTATAGTATTTTTTTTTTCTAAAAGGGTGTTTATGAATATATAGCAGACACATTATTTGTTATAACACATTTAAAACACAAATAAAATTTACGTAAGAATTCAATGAAAAATATTTTTTTTATGTATAACTCAAATGAATAAAATCTTTTCGTAAAAATTAAGTTTAAATACGTTTACGTGTAATACAATAATTTATAATTCTTTCTAAATAAATGGTATATTCGGGTAATTGGAAGTTGTCATGTAGATCACGGGTTTGCCATCGCTGGCATATATATAACAGATTTGGCAATTCCGAAAAAAAGTTTATGAAATAATTTCATTTCTAATTTCTGAAAAAATACGTTGTATTTCATTACGTTAATCATAAAAATAAGAAGAGATGACATTCTGTATTCTGGAATTTGAGATACGAAACCTAACAAAAAGGATGTTTGAAATTACAAAACACTATTTCAAGTTAATTTGTTAAATTTATACTATTTTGCTTTCGTTTTACTAGTGAACCATATGTTTCACAGCAAATAAATCAATTAAATAATAAGCTAAAATTATCATAGAAAAATAACTTTTACAAAAAGCTGCCAAATTATCAAAAATACCTGAAGATAAACTTTATTTGCTTTTCTTAATACAAATAAATGTTTAATTGTTTTCTGTATAATATATTTATACATAGGCAATTAATTTCACGCAATAATTATGAAATATCGTTCAACTGAAAATGAAAAGTACAACATCATGTATGGTATGGCTAAATCCAGCACATGTTAGGTGTATCGTGCCATTTTCCATTAGACGAAGAAAATTAGTTAATCAGACTGTGTAGATGTTATGGGTCTATACAGCCCTATACAATAAATTATGTGGTATATCTTAGAATATCATGCGCAGATAATATCTATATACTTCTAGGCTATACACGTAATCTATGAAGTGATTTAGGGAGCTGACAGGATATTTATTACCTACAATTAGATATAGACTTAGACCCACTTTATAAATTGAATACTCAAATAATATTTGCAGGAAAAAGTTCTATTTCACTACTGGATTGTATGATTTGACCTTCAGTAATAGCTTCGTTATTTTTGACTTATTATACGTGTCCAATGAATATTTGAGTTTGCTTAGTAATAAGAAATGTTGGACAAAATTTATGTCTTCATATGTTATGTCACTTTTATGAAATAGATATTAATCATCTTCATTTTTTTGTAACACTTAAATCACTGAAACCATAAAGCTATTTTTCTTTCATACATAACTATTTTTAAAGTTATAATTATATAAATAGTTTTATAATAAAAAAATATTTGAGAAGTGATTTTGTACATCAATTTGAAAGAAAACAAACCTTTGGTACAACGTCAATAATGGTTTTTAACGAGTTTTTAATCATTCAGAGTGTTCGAACTCACTTTCAACATCGGTAACATTATTTTTCATTAGCCG
Organism: Himalopsyche phryganea; assembly: GCA_022494535.1. NCBI lineage: Eukaryota > Metazoa > Arthropoda > Insecta > Trichoptera > Rhyacophilidae > Himalopsyche > Himalopsyche phryganea. The sequence goes on from JAGVSL010000046.1 coordinate 960,761, forward strand.
ATATAAGCTACTACTTTTCTGAAAGAGTTGATATTAATATTATCAAGATAATTGAGCTTAATGCCAATCAATTTCCAATTATGGAAATTATTTGGTAGCGATTTAATGGAGATTACTTAATCTCCTACGATATATTTTAGCGTTATATTATCAAAAATTATTTCCAACTGTGATATACTTTTCCAGAATAAATCGTAGAATATTAAAATATTCCTTATTAATAATATCATCGCGAACATAAATTTGGGACGAATTATTTGCATAATAAAAATAGAAAACTCACGAATAATTACTGCAAAAGAGTTTTGTAACGTTTTTTTTTTCAAATACTGCTTTATAAATCATTTGCGTAATTTCACATCACATCTTTTTAAAAAAACAATAGCGTTGTGCTCAAAAGAGGAAAATTTTAATTTATTTTAAAAACGCTCCTTACAAAAATCATGTTAAGATGTAGTGTGCCGTGAAAATTTATAATGTGCATGATGCAAGAGGTAGATTAACAATAAAAATATTTGCTTGTTTTTGGTTATATTACAATAAATGGTCGAGAAAAATATTGCAATAAAGTATATGAGATATTATTTATAACAAATTTAACAAACGTTGACAAATTATAGTTAATACAGTAAGCTTAATTTATCTCAATAAAGGACGAATACAACATTTTATTGTGTATTAAATATTTTATCATGAGCTTATAAGTTATTTATAAAAGTCGATGAATAAAAATGTTTTTTTTTTATGTATTTTGAAAAATATGTCACCTTCATAACAAAATCTGTCAATATAAGATTTAGATAAAAAGCAGTTTTAGAAAGAATAGTAGCATAGCAAAAAATCATCTCAAAGACAACAATATAATATATTTTACGGGCCATAAAAAAAACACTGCTGAATTACTCCCCTTTTCAGACAAGAGTTTTCCTTGTGATTATGAAATATTTTTTCTCTTCCAAGTAAACCTTTATTGTAGAGCAAAAGCATGTTCAAAATAATGTTGTTTATAGTTATATTAAATATAGGGTGTTCTCACAGGAGGTGTCATTTTTCAATAAAACTGTATTTTTTTACCATTTTGACATGAATTTTTAATCACTGAAATTACACTTGAAACACAAAATATGACAAGTAACAACACCTATCACGTAATTATAGTTATATTTTACCAATAAGGAGCTGTGGAATTGATTGAGCTTATTATGAAATAAATTTCTCTTGGCCATAGTATTACCAACATTACTTGGCCGCCGCCGAATTTGAAACTAGAATTGTCAGTCTAGAATAAATTTCGGCGTCCCTGCCGCAGTTGGTAGGGTAGCTGGCTACGCCTACGGATGTCTCGGGTTCAATTCCCGGTGCGGATGGTTTTCAAAAATTGATCTTTCAATCGATTCATAGACTTTTGTTCTTAATCTGAATGTTTGTGACGAATAAAACTCCCTCCCACCCATCCTATCCTCACAGGGCGTAGTAGAAGCGATTAGCTAACCACTAGTCCTGTCCTATCCCTATCCTTCTATCCCTACTCTCTTCGAAAAAAGGGAGGTTGAGTAACTTAGTAACAAGCAGTTCTCATAGAAAAATTTTGTTGAGATACCTCCATTAGGAGACCATATTATGCTCCACGTTGGAAACGGACATGGAAAATAAGACTAAATATCTCCAATTGCCATTTTAAGCAAAATAAATATCTTGTCTACTTTTAGCAACCGTCGCTAAATATGAGTTTTAAAATTTCAGTTTCTGGTTGGGCATGGCAATATTCCTAACGTGACGTTGGCACCCTCACTAGCGGCCAAGTTAAATTGGTACATCTATAACACATAATAACATGAATGGCATAATATTACATGTCCACGGCAGATAACCTTAACACCATGGAACTGCTGTGTGAAATAACTGCAATATACATGTTTTGTTCACATATTATGAAACTAAATTACTTCCATCAAATCAATTTAAAATTTCATTGACTGTGTTAAGTGACCTGAATAAATTGCTAGTACATTTTAGCGAGACGTTGTGAAAGAATTGTATAAATGTATTAAACACATCGATTGAAATTGGATAATTTATAGTATTGAAGTTATTTATATTTATAATCGTTTTTCAGAATACTTATTCGCTCAACTATTGTCTGTTCAATTTAATATCAGGTTAAAAATCGACAAACGCAAACTAACCGTGAAATGTAAATAAACACATACCTCCGAAACACCCTATATGATACGAATAAAGTATGCATTAAAAAACATTACCCTCTTTTCTTAAGTGATTGCTACTAAGGTTAAAGTTTTGATATCTTCTTTGCATACAATAGTTATATGTAAAAAATGATCCAACCTTTAACAATGTTACCATAGAAAAATAACGATTTATGTTTTTGAAAACGTCATATAATGTAACTATGTATTATTATATTATCACGGAGACAATAATTGTTATTTCTGAAGCATCTTGGTATTACTTCAAAATGCTTATGAACCGTTGTCTTTTCCATAGAGTAATTACCCTTGAGGAATCTTGAATCAGATGCTATTTGTTTGCTAAATGGTTATAGTAAACCTTGGTTTTATTTTTAATCAATACATAAATATTACATATTCACAAGCGTGCTCAGAAATTGCACCAATAGTGTGAATTGTAATTAAACTAGTATTCAAAGTATTTTAAATAACTAGTTAATTGAATTTATTATTATTTTAAAAATTTATTTGTTTTGACATTATAATTTAACACATTATTAAGCCATTTGTGGTTTTATACCCCATTTTACTTTTCAAAATAGACTGTTTGGTAAGGGGAGATATCATGGTGATATGTTTTTCAGATTTGAATTTTAAAAATTTACGTAAACTATTGTTGCTAGCTATGCGGCAGTTGCTATCAGAAGTTTATGGAACAGTTCGACATCTCTTTTACACGTATGACTGACTACCCGTTCGCTATGTTTCGTTTAATACTTCCAAAGGGAACTGCGTGGGACAGTTTCAAAGTGTTTGTCTCCAAATTACCTATTTCACAAAAATACCTCTACTTACCCTATACGACATTTTGTTTCATATAAAACACGAGAAAATAATTTAATTGCTGATCAAAATTAGTACTTAAAAAAGATAATCTTTTTAATCTGAATATGTAAAATATATCGCAGCGTTCCAAAATATTATCTAATTTATAATGAGCAATAAAACTTGAATAATAGTTGTCAAGTTGGTTTATTTCGTAAAACACTTCCAGCCCTTTTAGATCATAACAGATTGGTATTGTTACACTGGAAAATACGTGATATTTTCTTTTTCATCGTTATGCGTCTACTCGTGTCAGTGATAATTTTTTTATTGCAATTATTTATTTTTTAAAACACGTACACCTTAACGATATTACTGTATTTGCAACCCATAAAAATGCTCTTGATTATATAGTTGATTATTGTAAGTTTTTTAAATTCTTTTAATAAGTTATATTTGGAAACGAATCCTTACTTTACATATAAAAACATTTGCTTGGCATAAGTAACATTTATTAAACTGCCTTGAACTACATTATAAACGATCATAAATGTATTCCATGGTACATGCTTACACCAGACCGAAATAACTTGATTGCAACTAAGGTCAAATTTACGATATTTGACAAATATGCCTGTTCACTTAAGAATCAACATATCCTCGTTATCTTACAAATCCCAGTGGTCAATGTAAAATTATTGAACTTTTAATAAAAAACTTTGTCTTTTCTTTTTATTAAGCACGCTATTGAGTGATTAAAAATATCAATTTGAAGCTTTGCTTAAACAACTCCGAGACTTAGGTTCCTTTTTCAACAAACAGTTCTCGTAGAAAAACGTCCGTTGAGTTAATTGAGAATAGACATAGCTTTAAAAAATCTTTCCAAGCGACTGTTGCAAAGCTGTGATCAAATTGTATGGTGAGAAAAAATCGTTTTTTACATTCCATTTGGCAAATAATGCCATTTTCCCAAACCTAAATGTATGAGTACCATTTAATTTCTATAAACAATATTTGTATTAAAATAAAATTTTAAAACTTGCAGACAATATCAATATATATATATATTTATATGCGTTTACACAAAAGTGCAAAAATGTGTAAGGTTTTTTTGCTTAACTCGCGATTAAACAAATTTACATTCGGAGAAATAGCCAAAAAAACAGACTTAAAATTATCTACGCCACAAAGTAAAAAGAAAACGTATTCAGCATAGTGACTGAAAAAGTTCGAGTCGTCCGGCATGACAACGAGTATTAATGATTGGTGGGCAGTTTAAAAATTAGCAACTGGAGTTTAAAAATCACGACGCGAAAAAAATTCGATGCGAAACTAGAACAAGATATATAATTCCTGGGGACATTGCGCAATTCTTAGAAATTTCCAACCATAGTCGAGAATAGAAAAAAATACTTTAGATACAACTTAACTACCTAGGCGTAAAACTTTGTCAATCTATCACACTGTATTTAAATTCTGTTTTAAATTTACACCTCGTTTCATTTTATGCTGGTAGCTTCGTGCATTATCATATAAATTGGCTTTGAACATAGTCAACATCAGTATGCATTGAGAATCTCTTTAGCTAATGAGTAACGTATGCATCGTTGTCAAAACAAACACAATCAAGTTTTGAAAGTTATTTTACATATATCATTAATGGCAACTGATAGTCATAATAAACATGTTTCAGTTATTTTACCCACTAAACAAAGTTAACCATATTAAAAAAACATCACTTTTTTATTTTTTTGCTTTGCAATCATGTATCAAAGCTTTTAATAAGTTTTTGACATAAAAAAACATAGATTAACCATAAACTACTCCAAGCATGCCTTTTGCCATTATCTCTTTTCCTGTGTTACTACGACATTCATTTTCAGCCGGGGTCGATCCACTGCTCCCTCCACTCTTCTCGATTCCTAGCTTTACACTGTCACGTACTTCCACCGAACCTTACAAGTTCGTCAATCCAGCGGGTTTTGGGACGCCCCTGACGCCATTTAGTGCCCCTCGGGTAGCACTGAATGACTACATTTGTCCAGTGGTTGTCTGTTCGTCGTGCGACATGTCCGGCCCACCGCTATTTCATCAATTTGGTGACCTCTATCACATTTTCACTCTTGTTTGCTTCCTTATCCATTGGTTTCTTTTGTGGTCCTTACGCGTTATGCCCAACATGCACCTTTCCATGCCATGTTGCGCCATTCTTAGTTTTTGGACCTCTCGTGTATTGAGAGTCCATATTTCGCAGGCATACGTTAATTAACACTGGTAGCACACATTGGTTGAACACTTTACGATTCAGGCATAATGGAAGGTCACTCTTGAAGATATTACTTAAGTGACCGAATGCACTCCATGCTAGCTTGGCTCTCCGAGCGATATCGTCATTTATGCCTCCATCTTCAGACATTTGCTGTCCGCGGTAGACATAGCTGTTGACCCTGTCGATTTAATTGCCGTTGATGAAGATCGCTTTTGGATCAGCGAAGTGGTTTATCATAACTTTTGTCTTTGAGACAATAATCTTTAAATCTACTTTCAAGCTTTCATTTACGAGCTATTACATCATGCCCTGGAGTTCTTCATGAGTTTCTGCGAAGACGACAATGTTGTCTGCAAAGTGCAGGTGACTGAGGTATTCTCCGTTGATGAGGATCCCTCTCCTCTCCCAGTCGATGCGTTTAAACATATCTTCTAGAGTGGATGTGAATAGTTTGGGTGAGATTGTATCACTTTAATGGACATCCTTGTTAATTGGGAATCTACAGGCACTACGACGGCATATATACATATATTTATCTATTTAATGAAAAAATATATGTAACACTCAGTTTATGAAACATAATAATTAATAGAACTTATTGATAACTGCATGGCACAATAATAATATATTTTAATCGGAAATTAAATAAGCGATTCACGATTTATGTAATGATATATAATATTAAGATAAACAAGCACCTGTGAACAAATTTGAAACTAAGTATGTGGCTTATGTATTACTGCTAACGATTGTTAATCTGAACTGTTCATTTCACTTGAAGAAACAAACACTCAATAATTCGCAAACTAGCACACGTCTTCATTTTGTGTGCCACATTCAGAGTTTCACGACAGAAAATATATTTCATAAATCTCATTTCCACAAGTTCCGCCATGAAACGGCGTAATATTGTAAAATATCGCCTTAGTGTTTTGTATTGTAATGATTCTTTAAACTTCGGCATATTTGGTACTAAATAACTTACCTTAATCTTGAAAACTTTATTTACACCACATGTAACTAAGCAAAGCCCCTCCTCTTTTCAGTTTTACCAATGTGAAATAATATTTGAAAAATATAACTCTTTCTTAATAAAAAAAATGTTTCTACGTTTCCTTGAAAATTCAGATTAACAGAAATTGTATGCGATACATAATGGATTTTATCAAATTGTAAAATTAATAATACGTTTAATAGTTTGGTTATTTTATGGTGCAGTCTTTTTAACAATAAAAATCATCATATATTTTATATTCCAACATATTATTCAATAAATAAAGTCACATTTTCACATCTGAAAATAATAAATACGTGGTTTATATTGCTCGTGTGAAAATCGTAAAATCTTCGCTCATGGACCCCTTCTTTAAGAAAAAAACCTGACTATGAACCCCCTAAGTGAAATAACTCTACGTAACTGCATAATAAAAATATGTGAATTCAAATTTGATGTCTTGAATGGTAAATGGTGATAACTGCACTAAATACACGTTCTATTAAATAGGAAGACGGAAACGCAACAACAGGCTCTGTACAGTGACCCATAATGCAGGATATAAAACTGATATTTTTTTTGTAAACAAAATTTGTGGTATTTTGTTCAAATATTGGTTTCCACTCCTCATTTGTGGGTTATTTAACAAATTGTTTCCGTATTAGTATGGATATATCTAAGTTTGTGGGTATGCTTGCTAAAGGATCCAACATTCACTACTATTTTTTAAACCATATCCGCTTTTTATACAAAGCATATGGTCATCACGCGGCTCCTCTAAGCTTCTCTGTCCCTCGCCAGTCTCCTCGTTTCTTCCCAGATCATCCTAGCTAACCGTAGCTCCGTCGAATACATCCTATGGATGGTCATCAACTGCCTTCCAGGGCAAGGGAATCCATTTGGTTGGCAGAAGAGACAGGCAGGATCCAAGTTCTCCTGGGGCATCCTCAGCACGTTTCCAAGCCAGGTCTATCCTTGCTTTTTTTATTTGGACGTAATAAGAAACTAGTCCGACCGCTCTCTTACCTCCGAGTTCCTGACAGAATCAAACCACCGTACCCCTAGTATTCGCCGCAAGCATCTGTTTTCAAAGCACATTATACGGTTACCATGCCCCTTGGTGAGGTTCAACCGTAAAGCAGCGCCGTGAAAACGCATGCATTGAATGTGAAGTTGATTGAAGTGGCACTTGCTTCTGACCGAGTACAACCGTCAGTGCAAGACTTTCCGCATTGAGTTAAAGGTTGCTCCAGCTATCCTTAATTAGATTTTGAGCTGTTTTTGCAGATTTCCATCTCCCGTGATGTGTGCCCCAAGTACCTGTAGCCCTGTCTGACCCCGATTGAGACCCCAAACCTTACCTCTGTCGTTACGTCACCGATTCTAACACAGCATTTACTGCCCTCGTGCATACATTTTATAATGGTGGTAATCGGTATCGTAGGACTTTACTAATCGGCAACCAATTTACTATGAATAGTGTGAATTCAGTGTTCTACATCGATGGTTTCGACTACTCGGTATTCGTAGAATATCATTAATCGGGAACCGATCTACTGTGGAATCACTGTTCTACAGCAGGGAGGAATCTTTCTTACATTATTTACACAAACCAATTCTCTTTCTGCAGCGAATGCAGAAATAACATTTTATTAAGGTGATCAGGTAGAATTCTATTTCGACTTTCCGATGGAACTGATGTTCTCACTACGCTTAAATACTTTTCAGCAACTTTTGATAATTTAGGGTATCAATATCTCGGAGAGTACATTACCCGTATACCTACACTTGTCCATAATTTTTCTCGCATTTTAGGACTTCAAAATCATTTTTAACAAAAACCTTGTTTGTCGTTCACTTTGTTCAATGTTTCAAACCAAATAGCAATGATACAAACCATATATTTTTTATATTCAAACGAGAGCGATCCGACTTTTGAGTTTAGACTAAGATGTTTGCTCCCAAACTTTCTTCTTTCTTACTTATTTTGGATAATTTCCGACATATTTAAAAAAAACGATCTTTGTACTCCAAGAAAATTAATCGATTCAAATCAATTTAACCGTAGCTTTAAAGATCGATCTTTAAAATCGATTTTCCAAGTGATCAAATAAAATCGCATATCCCTAATGCCGAGTGGTTAAAACCATCGCTGTAGAACACTGACTTCACATTAGATCGGTTCCCGATTAATGAGATCCTACGGATACCAACCTAGTTTAACTATCTACTGACGGAGCCTTACATTCTCTGTGTTGATCAATTCTCACAACTCTACGGATTTCACACCCCCTGAACATCTGATACCTTGTCAGATATATACATTTTCAAACGCTACGAGGGTTAACCACTAACTCTTTGTCAACTTTACTCATATTCTACGCTTCATTTTCCTTCTGTGTTTATCTACTTTGCTCGAACCTACATGTTAAAACTTAAAAACTTTTTTCAATAAATAATTATTACTAGAATCTTTGAAAAGACTTCTTATTTTAATTATAATATAAGCTGTATTATTTTTACCTCAACATAATTTTTGACGAAATATTTTTTCAGTTTGTTAATTAAGCTATACCCTGCTATTCAGAAAGCTGTTTGATCTAATTAGCATTATAAACATCTAAAAAAGAATGTTTTTCGGGTAAAATAAATTTAAAAAGATAGAGATTAATTTTAATTGGCTTATAATCTTGCAAAAAAACTCTCAATAATTTTAATAGTTGACAAATTTTAACATTTTTGTTTCTTCGCAAAATTTCTTCTAACGACATTCTGTTAATGTTGTTACTTTTAACAAACAGTAATAAAATCAGTTTCATTTATCCATTTGGAAATCGAATTCCCAAGTGAGGTATTGAAAGTTGCATATTATTTATATACATAATTAATGATGCAAAAGTTTTCCTACATAACTATATTTAATAAGGTGTATAATAGTGTATATAAATTAACCTAATATTATATTTTAAAACTCAACTATATGTTATTAAAAGATATTATTACTCGCTAGCCGTAAGAATGTCTATTATAAAAGTAGATAATAGACAAAGTAATATTATGAACATTAACATAAAAGTGATGAAAGGCAACCATGATACTTATGACAATATTTTTTTAAAAACATTGCTTATATTCATATAATTACATTTTAACCTTTATCCGACGAGACCGCTAAATACACTAATTTATGATAAAAGTATTCAAAATATAAATATTGCTTTGCATAAATAATAACTTTGAGATACCGAATCATAATTTTGTTTTCGCATTCAATTAATATTTTTGTCATAATAAGTAATGTAAACATCTGTGTTTTGGGGTCGTCTATATTCATATGCCAAAAGTTTAAAAATTGTCACCCACAAAATCATCTAAAACACAGATTTGGAAAATTTTGGGCATAAAGCGATATATCGTTTTGCATACAGTAGGATTTGTAAGCGCTTGTATATCGTATGCAGAGTACAGTATGTAATGGTATTTGGCAGTTCGTTCCGAATGCATGAGCGCTAGCAACCAAACATAACAACTGCATACTGGCGCGCCGACCAAGAGGGCGAACCGTGAACCAATCTAATCGTTCGCAGACTTAACGGCCCAACTCGACCTGTCCCCTGAGAGCGCACAAGTCAAGTTGGTTTCGAACTTAGTGCACGTGCGTCAAAAATTCTTGCGCCGCTGCTTTTTTTATTACATTATTTCAAAATAACAGTGCACTCCTTTTTTATATTTAAAATTAAAAAAAATATTTTTTTTATTTTTCACAGCACACCCAATATTAACATTCACCATAATACGTTTTCAATTTAATTTTGGTATAATTTTTATAGCTTTAAATTTAATTTAAAACTACATGAATTGTGAAAAATGGTGAATAAAGCTTTTATAAAATTTAAACAATATTTTTTTTGAAAATGCTTTGTACTTTACCCAAATAAGTTGACTAGTTTTATAATTATTTTAGTGACAGTTTAGGATCATGCAATAATTGCGCAAAAAAGTGGTTGGGCGGATAAAGGTTAATCAATAATTAGTTAAAGTACAGCACATTTTCCGTATACTTATATAATTGTAATAACTTTTTTAATTAAAATTACAAACAGAGCAAAATGGTATAGTTTAGGTGTGAGGAACCTTATACTGCTTGTAATTGAATAAAACCAAGTTCAAGAAACTTCAATTAGATGTACTTAAAAATGAATGTACATTATTTTATAAATTATTGAGAACAAGCAAATGGATTCAGTCTCAATGCCGCACTAGAAGACCGTTGGCTCTCCACATCTGATATAAGTGGTCATACTAGAATACATTTCGACGTCCCCAACGAACAATACAGTAACAATGTCTTTAATAATAAATCTTGTCTACTAAAAATTGCTTTCTATTAAGGATTTATTAATGTTTATGAATTCTAGGCTACTCCTTCTTCATCAATAAGTTTTCATGCTCGTATCTCTCTTTTAAAATTAACTCTAAAATGGAGTACTGTTTAATTCGTTGGTTATTTGAATATATTATATATGTATCAGATATTTATATAAAATAACAAATCTTTCTATACCATAAAAACATCTTATTTCTAATTGGTGTTGTAATATTCTTAAAATGTTTCTTATAACTAAAAATTTGACTTCTCATTTTAGCTTCAATATAAAAGAAAATTGTATACCTCCCTTTTAACCCGCTCTGTGAAAAGCCACAAATATTTTCGATCGTATTCTAACCATTACGACGTGACAAATGTCAATCTTATTTTGAGGGAGAACAGGCGTTAGGGGAGTGTTTATTTATAGTATCCGATTTCTAGTAAAACTTGAATTGATAAACTGACGTGCTTTTCGCTTGTTCCCGGTGTGGTCTGCGTCAGATCCGCTGGCCAGCTCGCGCAGCCACCACTTCCAGCGGATACGACTCGTACCACTCGCCACACCGCAAGTGCTTCCTTCAGGTGAGTACCTATACAATCAAATAACTTATTTGATGTGAACGCAAAATTTTAATTGGAGCAAGGTACAGAAAGTGTTTTTTATTTCCACATGCGAGAACTTTTTATAGTTGATATTTATATTTATCATGTTAATAAAAATCATGTTAATAAAACACAGCTCGCTTGACACACAATTTTTTTATTGCTGACATAAACTGTGCTTCATTAGTTCATGTGCAATAAATTACCACGGCGATTAAGTAAATATTGTAAATTTGCTAACTAACTATTTATTATACAAAATTATTCTCATACATGAAACTTTTGATTATTTTTAAAGAAAATGGGTGTTTTAAATTAATTTATGAAAAAAGTGTAAATGTGGGAAAATAATATAGCAATTTTAAGGACTTTAAAAAAAAAGGAAAAAGTATCGTCCTTTTAAATAGTTTGCAATCAGTGAGCTATATAATACGTTTACAAATGATTCTATTTGATATTAAATTTTAAAATTGAATGTTTTTTTTATTATAGATAATACAGGTTTTTTCAATTAGGACTATTTCATTCAAATATAATGTTTCTACAGTTTATTTATATTCATATACAGTAATTTCAGTATATCTACACATATGCTATTTTTCAACAATATTTTTTAAGTACTGCAAATATAATGATGATAAATAAAAATAGATTCTGGATTGTTAAAACTAAAAATAAATATTTTGTTTTAAGTTACTTTTTTCGATATTTTTATAATGGCTTTCAATTATCATAACTTGTTGTTCCGAATGAACGACTCACAGTTCTATGGAATAGTTTTTTTGAAATCATATTTTAGTGCACAGTTAAATTTCTTATATTTTTTATTTTCATTTGAAATCGTATAAAAAACGGTTAAATGATTTTTACATTGAAATAAACAATTTGAATTAACTAGTTCATATTTTTCTAGCATAAAAAATGTATCTCTGCTTTAACGAAAACGCTACGGAGCGTAAAGATATAGCTTTTACTTACTGAAAACGTCATAAAACAATATATTTGCTACGACTTATATAATCATTTTACAATGCCATTTATTATTTTGTTTATTATTTAAGGCATTTGTAACAATTTTAAATTTTTATTAAAAGTTCTGTAGTCGAAAAGCAATATAGAGTCGAATTCTATTCATCGTTTCATAGATATGCTTATAATATGATTAATGAATATATCGAAAAGTATTCACTCTTACATTGAAAAGAATTTCAATCAAAACAACATTTTGTTGCTATACTTATTTAGAAAAATCAAGTTTTAAAGAACATAATCGAATAAATGAGGATATATTCGATTATAAGTAAACACTAAAAATGCAATTTCTTGCTAATTTAAAATTAGATATTATGCCATATTATGAAAAATAATGATTTATTCTGTAAAAAATAATACCGTTTATTATGTCGCTCGAATCCAATATGAGATGATTCCTAATTGGGAGTCTATCTTTTCTACTATTCAATGACATGATGTATAATATTATTAATGAATTACATATTACGCATTACAGTTTATAGACATCGCTTTCGTTGAGTTTATTAATTTTGACTTTTAATAACTTTTGAAGTGTTTCCCAAGATTTGTTCTTAGTTTAATTGCGACATTATCTGATTTTTTGATTTCAAGATAAATTTATACGACAATTCTGGATAGCAATTTATTCATATGTAGAAATGGTATTGTTGGAATATATTAGGGTATATAATTTTGCTTAGAGAGCATCAATTTTCTTCTATAATAAACTAAGTATGTCAGATTATTTATTTAAAAAGACTTAGTTATAACAAATCATTAGTTTGGGAAAGCCTTTGTCAATTACTTTTAACCAAGTTCTGAAAGTCTGTGTGACTACATATTCCCTTTCTAATCAACACAAGAAAATTTTTTGGTGCTTAAACTTTTCGACGAGCTTATCATTGAAGATAAAATCATGTCAATTGTACACTTTCTATATGTATAAAATAGTATTTAATATATGTGTGTATTAAAGCAATCGCTTCGTGTCCATTTAATGTATTTATTTGATTTTTTACCCAATTATGCTTTCTTTTATTACTCGATCAACACTTAGTATTTATAGTTTAATTATAAACCCAGAGAACTTTTATTTAACAACAAGGGCTCATTGTACTTACAGTTTGATGGAAAACAACTGAAAAAAATCCCAAAGGACGTTTGTGACTATTTAAAACCGGATGCATGAACAATTTAAAGATATCAATGGCATTTGACCTAAAATAATATTGGAATATTTTATTGCGTCGGGGATTTGTTTTTTTTATGTCAATAATGTCTGTTTTGGTAAGTGAATGATTTTACATTTACTCTGGTTTATTCAATTGGAACGAGGACAATTTTATACGGATGCGGGAGACTCTCGTGCTATAAACACCTTTGCAAATATTTTTTTTTAATTATTTACCAATGAAGCACGTAACATTCAAAATCAACTAAGCCAGAAACTATATAGAATTACAATAAATCCAATGGTTGATATTTGAATATAATAATTTATTTTTGAAACTAAATTAGCCCTCGATGTGAGGCATTAGAGCATCTTAACAAAAATTGTTTTACGAGATGTGGATTTATTCAACCACTCAAACTATCGATTATGGAGAGTGTAAGGGGAAAATAAAGTGACCAGAAGTGAGGCAATCGCTCTAGCTATGCTACGTTTTTAGAATCATATGCGTAGGAGAGATTGTAAACGTCATATACATTTATACTTTTTCAACACAAATCGACTGTTAAGTAAATTTTATGAAATTTTTCGTACTGGAATTCGAGCCCTGGCAGACCGAGTATGACGATAACCCAACAGCGATGACAACTCGGTCACAGGACCGATAATATAATCATTTTATTTTAAATAAATAGAGACCCTTTCTTTCGTCTAAAACACATATAAAAGTAAACGGTATAATTATTTCATGTTATGTATACTTAAATAAAGTTTTCAGAATTATATTTTATTAAAAAAAAATATCCAATAACAATATTTAATATACTCAGATACCTTTGTAACGTACAGTTTTTAGTTTTATAAAATTAAAATGTGAAATCAAAATAATTACGTACGGAATCGTAAATTCATTATTATGAATTTTATTCCATTTTGCATGCCATTTATTTCGATTTCCACTTTTTTGAACATGAAAATGGTAATAAAAAATGTATTTGATTCCTTTTCATATTTAGGGATGACATGAGTATTATTTTAAATTGTTTATCGAGTGTCATCAAGAGTTTTAGCACGGTGACTTTTCATCTCCTGTCATAAACATTTTGATAAATTATTTCACGATGACATTCTAAAACTGTCGCCAGAAAATTGGAAATAGCGGGAATTATTTACGACTGCCTTTTCTCTCCACCATAAACCAGTATAGAAAGGCCTTCCTCGTTTTTCAAAAAGCACTTTGGGCAGATTTTCCGGCGCCTCACTTTTTCATATTTCTGAACCGCTCTCTCTAACAGTGCCACCATTTTCCCATTTAGAGACCACGCGAGAGTTTTCCACTAAAAGTTGTAGACACTCAGTATTTTATTTGTTTGCCGTAAATATACACATACTGTGCAGTGACGTATAAAAAATTACATCAAATATCTACAAGCTATTTTCTTTCATTTTACATTTTTTTCAAATCTATAACAATTCGCACAACTTGTGACAATTTGTATTTATATGCATTCGTAATTAATTTTTAAATTTACCACTTACATATGCACAATAATAAAATTAACATTATTTTGTTAAACGCTTTCATTGGCTTAGTAATTCAATCAGATAATTAATAAAACAATTTTCACTATTTATCATTTGGATTATTTTCAATATTATTTTGATCATTTTGTTTCATCTACCTCTGTTAAAGTACAATTTTGCACTTTGCTCCTTTTAAACATGAATAATTTAAATCTGAAGATGATTAGGAAACAAAACATGTGCCACGCGAAGCTTATCATAAAGTGAAAGTACAAATTTTATCTTCAAAATCATTAAAAACAAAATTACCATCCATCCGAAAATGTTATTCAACAATTTAAGACCTGTTTTTTTCCGATAATATTAAACTGACAATTTTGTCAAAAAACAACTATATATCGAAAGAATTTCACTAAAAAAATTCAGAACTACTAATTTTTCTTAGAATAATGGAACGTTTATTTAGAAGTTTATATTTAAGCTATTACGAAAAAAAAAAGTTTTTTAATAAATATATTAAGGTACGAAATCGGTAACGTAAAAAACGGAAGCACTGTTCAACCGCGCAATAAACTCAAATATAAAGTGCTTCATTTCGCAACCCCAATGCTTAACGCAAAGTACTCTTGCCGGTAAATAGGACCTCCATAGAAATCGAATGGGTTACGAAAATCCTATAACCGTGAATATGAATAAGTTATTATGAAAGATATCGCAATATACTAAGCAGTTTACTAATGGAATAATATACATTTGAAATGATTTTATCCGACAATTTTCCATTTAATGACGTGGGGTAAAATTTGCATCTAACAATATGTGAGTATTTTTTTGTTTTACTGTCCACATAGTAAAGCAGCTACCCATGATCAGAATGGCATGTGATAAAGGAAATGAAACTTTCAGAAAAGTTTGGAGACATATATTTTCAAAAATATTTTCGGTTGCGTGTTTACAAAAACAAGAAAGCGCAGCCAAATTAACGTATTACGATAAACTATTATATTACACAAGTTTCAAACTTTAACAATCTTTCGTGTTTGCAATTGGGTTATATTCATAGCCAATTTACTTCATGAAAACACATTTGCACAAAATACTATGTAAGTAGATATCATTTTAAAAATATGGTTTTTATTACGGGTCATATAACAATGTGATGTGCTTAATCCTTTCAAAGCATATTACATTGTTAATCGATCATGTATGTTGTACTCCCATGGTGTTATTTTATTTCATAGTACATCATTATATTATTGCATCTAACATGTTTTTCCAAAATAGCTGAAAACTTTACGTTCGATGACACAATTAAAAGGCTGATATCGCAGTATAAATTAAGCAAAACGATGTGCTTTTTAGGGAAAGCTGTAATAAAATTCATACAGATCTTTGTCGTTCCTCCAGTGGTTCATTCGATCCTATAACTGAATTCTGACACACTTTATAATAATTGATTTCTTGCCAAAGCATAAGCTACGTTTTTTTTCAAATCATTCACCTTCTAACAACTATCAGGGACTTAGAAGTATAAGTATGAAAATTTTTTCGTTGTTTAATATGCTGCCGTGAGATCTACATCAAATAATTATGAAAATATCGTTATCTTTGAAAGAATATTACAGAAGCGTTTGAGTACGAAAATCGTTTTCCGATAAAGTTTTTTTCTTACGTATCAGATTTATAACAATACTAAATGTATAAGTTATATTAAGTCAGTTTGTTTTCGTGAATTTTATATATAGCTAAATGCGTTATTAATGTTCTTGTAGAGATGAGCCATAAAATTTAAATTTCGAAATGAAACGAAGGTTTCACGAAAATAAGTTTTCGGACAAAAGTATGAATGCTTCTTTTGTAAGTATTTTCAACTTTCATTCGAATTTAAGTGCAAATATTACACAAATAGATCATTTTAATGGCTATTTTCTTAAGCCAACTCATTCTTTATCGTTCCTTATTCTTGCCTTTCATCAATTTATCCAAGCTGAAAACGCCTGTTGCTTTTTCTTCTCAAAGAAAAGTAATGTAAAACATTTACAGATTTACTCCTACAAGCACTCAAATAGAATATTAAATGTGCTCAACAGCATTTCCATTTGTCATTTTGATTACACAAGAGACTATTTTTAATATTTTCATGACAATTTAATCAAACTAATAACGTCGCCAAAACTTTCATCAATGAAACTTTGATAATAATACCTTCTACATAGACTTCATACATTATCATTCGAATGGTTATCATAAAATACTGTAAGAAGAAATTGAACTTGAAGATGAGAAGGGCGTTGCTAAAATTATATTTTTATGTTTTCTTCGAAACAACTTTATCAAATTGGGCTGAGTTTCAACAAAATGTTAGATTTGTTCAAATTGTTTGTTGATTTTTAACTAAGAAAATACATAGTTGTAATTTCATTGATTTATGTGTAAAATGCTCCAACCCATTACTAATACTTTTTGGTTATTAACCTATAATAGTATTTACACAAATTAACTGATTATCTACTGTATTTATTATTTTAAAAAGTACAGAGTATCTATATAGTATAACGTATAAAAATAAAATAAATGCTCAATCATTCCATAAATAATATTAAAATGTTATTTTATAAAGTGTTTGTAATAAAACTGGGGTGAATTTTTCGAATCCACTTTATATCGTAGTTTTATTTAATTGTATCACAATTTCTTTTAACTGTCGAACAAATTCAATAACAAAGTTATGTGATTTAGTTATAAGACGACAATCTATTAGAGTCCGCATTATACAATCGCTTATTGGTTATAAATAACCTTTTAATTGTTATGATCCTTATTTAACGGTTGTCATTACGATAAAATAGAAAACGCCACAAATATTATAATACCTAATTGTTATAACTATTAATTGAAGCAAATAAATGTTACTGTAATCTACGACCGAAAACGTTGATATCTGTGGTCTAGTGATAAGAGTTTTGCTAGCTATTTCGGTTTGACGCCGTCGTGATAACTATACTTAAACTTATTTTTGCTTAGCTATAACTGTTTAGAAGAGATAGACAATATTATGTCACCTCGCGTATTCAAACATCATAATGTTAATTTTAAATTAAATCATTTAATGTACTAATTGTGTGTGGTGTTATTAATTATTCGTTAAAATAAATGCTTTGAAATTTTATTGATTATACGTAATTACATAAGCTTCTTGTAATGGTTTAAGTAAGGGTGATGGATTAATATTTGTTTGGTCATTGAGGAGATTATTGTCATGATTAAGCCTGAGGCTCTTATCAGACAAATGTAAGCATACTGGCGCTGAATTATCGGTTATGTTGTGTGCTTCTTCGAAGAGGTGGTTTAATCAAATTGAGAATCTGTTATATTATTTATAAATGATCTTACATGTTCCTTAAATCTAATTGAAATGCTCCTTCCTGTCTCGAATCACACAGGCCACAGTTACGTTTGTAAATTCCACTTCTGTCTAGTTTATTAATTTTGTATTTGCTTGTTTTTAAGTTGTGTACCAAGATTATTACCTACTTTAAATGCCACATTAACGGAGTTTTTAATTTCGGAGTGGATTTTATCACTAATCTTCCTTAATTAATTAATCGATTTATATAAGCAGTTTTCTACGAGTATGTTAGGGTGAATAAGCTGTCTAGAGAGTTGGTTTTTATAGAGTAATTTATGTATCACCGTTACCACATACCAATATTGTCTATCTCTTCTAAACATTGTATATAGCTAAGCAAAAATAAGTATAGTTCTGACAATAGCGTCAAACTGAAATAGCTATCAACTACCTAATAAATTTTTTTTTAAGTATTTAAAACTAAATACTTTGTTAATGTATCCTATGAAAATGATAAGTGTACGAAATAAATATCTTTTGCTTGTTAACTCTTTATACATGTCCATTCTATTGAAATCTTGTTGTAAAGAGTTTTCTTATGCATCCAACGACAAAAATAGTGATTTATAGAGATATTTTCTTCTAAAACCTGCACATAATTTTGCTGATGCATTCGTATAAAATATTTCTGTATTTTTCCATTACAAAACTTATCCACTCTCCAGCTTTTCCAAGTCTTCAAAAACGTCTGCCAGATGATTATTCATTTTTTAAATAGAAAATTAAAGCGGTATTAGCTGTTACCGGAAACAGTCTTAATTATTTACTCAGTGTCTTATTGAAATTAATATTCAACATTAAAAAGATTCGAATGTCTAGACTTTACATCTCTATTACAAGGGTATAATATTACATTGCGATGTTACGTTTCATTCTAAAATTTATTTTATTTATTGAATGACTTGAAGCTCTGATTTGATAAATAATATAGACGATTGACAAATAAGTTATTTTATATTTCTTAAACTTTGTTTAAGTTTTCTCAGTGTGAACGAACTTTATAAGATTATAATCATTCTACATAGAAAATATCTTTCAAGCCATCGTATCGAAAGTCGCGCCATGTTGAAAGAGACTCCACGCATAAAAGTTTTTCAATTTTCTCATACAAACGGAAAACAAATACCACAGAATTTGCAAAATGAACAAAGTCTGTGACACGAATCCATGAATAAAGATCTTTCGGTAAAGAGTAACTCATCATTAGAAGTCAAAGATAAAAACTACTGTACAACTAGCAAGTACAGTATTCAAAATTGACACTAATTTCAAATTAAAACTAATTAGTTGTACATGATATCACAAACATTCATGCCATTGAAAACAAATTCATAAATCGATTGAAAAATAATTTTAGTAAACAGTTCATACGGGAATTTGAGCACATGAATACTATAACGTTGATGACGCTAACCACTCGGCTAAATTTAAATAAAATATTAATAAACGATTTCCCAAAATCTTTTTTTTGATGTAATTTAATAATGAACATTTATAAAAATTTATTTTTAATCCATATACAGTAGAAGTTTTTTTTACTACTACAAAAATATTGATAAAAAATCAATGTTGGGTTTCAGGAAAACTAAATATTTTCAATGCCCTGTCTTAAATTTTTTTGCTGTCAGATTTATTAGAAGTTCTTAAATTTATATTACAATGTAACTCACGAGAGTGGACATAAATTTTAAAAATTCACGTTAGGTATTATGCAATTTTGTTCTGCGACCCACGTATAGTTAAAACTATGAATATTTAAAGGGATTTGAACATGAAAATTTAGCAGCGTAAAATAATATAACAATTTACACAATGGCAACATAACCTTAGTTTTACGGCAATGAAAGAATTCTTTTAACGATGGATCAAGTAAAAAATTGTGTGGAAAAACCAATTAAACATTAATCACTGTCGGACTGGTCATAAAATATATGATTATACGTTTAAATAATAATTGAATTAAATACTTATTATACTAACTATTTCAACATTTAATATTCCTCCCAGTGTCAGGTTGTAAATTAGTAGCACAACAAGAGGATAGGTTTTAACCAATTAAAGAGAATTTAAGACATCGACTGAGGGTGCTTGATGGAATTTCAATATCAAATTTGGATTATTGAGATTTTGTACACTTCCATGTATTTTGTCACTAACGACCCGGGTTTCGTCTTTCGGCATCTTCAGGCATTCGAGCACACGAATGAACTCGAACTGACGATGCCGAAAGGCGAAGACTGGTCGTTAAAATCTCAATAATCCAAAAATTAAAGAGAAATTTGGATTATTGAGATTTTGTACACTTCCATGTATTTTGTCACTAACGACCCGGGTTTCGCCTTTCGGCATCTTCAGGCATTCGAGCTCACGAATGGACTCGAACTGACAGTAAACAGTGTCTAACGTTTATATAGAAGATACAAATACGACAAATATTATTTACGAGGTAAAATATTATACGTCTGAGAGCCACACTGATACCTGAGCTAACATTTCAAGAATTGCCTTAATCCTTATTTTGTAAACAACACATTAGCAGAGTGGCGAATTGCCGCTTTCCAACTTCTTTTAGAATTACCAGTGATTTTACATGGAAGTGTACAAAATCTCAATAATCCAAATTTGATATTGAAATTCCATCAAGCACCCTCAGTCGATGTCTTAAATTATATCAATTAAAGAGAGTTCGAACTTTTATGAAACTGCTATTGCTCTTTTTGTCGTATTCTCATTTTAATCTGATTTAATGTCTATGAAATTCTAAGCTACATTTTTTTTTATTTTGGATAAAAGTGTCTTTTCTCGCAGTGGGGTTGGAAAAAGCCAAAGTATTAATTAAACAATATAAGATTTACGTTTCGAAATATAATGTTGCAATAAATGTGAGGTAAAAAATAAGATCTCACTCAGATACCGTGGCCACTAACATTTTGAACACTACAGTTTTTATCCTATCAACATTAATATAAGTAGAATAACTTCAGAATATATGAATACTTCAAATACTTCATGTAGTTTATTTTTATTTTGTCATTTTATTTAAAAAAAAAATTGCGTTGAAAAGAATATAATCTTAAATTCTATTATATTTCCGTTTCTATTGACACTTGATAATAATTTTAATTTAAAATCAATATTATGCTAAATTCTAATTGAATTTTAATCAAAATAGTCTTACTCTAAAACTAACTAGACAGCCTATCATTTTTAAATGAGGATTTAATAAATATGTGTTTTAAACCATAAATTTTGACAAACAAGACGATATTTTAACACTAACTTACTGTAGAGTTTAGTCAATCTTGCTGTACTAGCAATATTGATATAATTCAAGACATCGACTGAGGGTGCTTGATGGAATTTCAATATCAAATTTGGATTATTGAGATTTTGTACACTTCCATGTATTTTGTCACTAACGACCCGGGTTTCGCCTTTCGGCATCTTCAGGCATTCGAGCGCAAATTAAATATGTGTTTTGTTTTTAATTCCACTGATTTAATAATATTTAAAATTTCATGCCGATAAAAACCTGAAAAACACAATGACACAAATCAATGTTTATTTCGAACACCTCATTGGCATTATTCATGAAAGGATATGAGAATAAATATTTTATAACAGAATGTCTTTTCTAGCATTGAAGTTTGAACTATACCATATTCGTGAACATATAATTGCAGAGAAAATGAGCGATCCTGTTACTCAATCAAATATTTAAAGTTACAAAATATTTTCTATTATTTAAGTTAATGATCGAAGTATATATTATAAAGTGATTTTTTACCCTAGACGGCCTAGACGAATATAATGAGCTGTGTCGTGCGTGGGCAAAGAGATTTAAGATTATTCATGAAGTTATATATTGCCCCAATTCTTAATGCTTTGAATTTTGATTCCAAATGAACTTTGCATACCTACCTTTATTCATTTTTCATAGCTTCTACCTACTGTTGTACATCACGAAAATTCGAAGTCCAACGAGGAACGTGGCCTGAAACTAGACATATTCCTTCTTTAAATGCAAATCACTTTTTCACTAAAAGTGAATCTTACTTCTGTTAAAATATGTAATTTTCATGAAGGAAAAGTTTCATTTCATAAATTGGTTTGTGAATATGAATTTTATACTACTTCAAGAATTATATGAATTATGTGGCCATGTTTCTTAAATAATTATGAAATTTTATTGAAAAAATGGAAAATATTCTCGTTTAAATGACAAATAGTTCAAATCATTTGTTAAAAAAAACCATTCTCACTTATTCCAAGTTATTTATTGAAAAACAGCAACGATTTAGCTTTTCGTTACTTTATTCAACTAAAAATGACAAAACTTAAATTTTGATACCAAAGATAAAAACTAAAATAACTGTTTTTAAAAAGTATATATTCTCACCTGTTATCGTTTTCAATGATTTCAACAACTCTTGTAATATCTACATTAAATTGAATTTAATTCTTGAAGTTTTAATACCAGTATATTTTTAATCAGTTTTCGGAAATTGTCACATTTTTGATTAAAACAAACGATTATAATATGATAGAATCTACAAAATAATGTAAGAAAGAAGAAAAAACTGTCAATTCAAAAGTATAATGCAATATTATTGAGTAATGATTTTCGTCGAAGTCGTAAGATAGAAAACTTTGAAGGGTGAAACAATTATCTACTTTTAGCATCGGAAAGATCTCCTACAATCGACGTGCTGAGCGGATATTATTGAATCTTTATCATATATAGCAGAACATTGCACAAAACACAAAAGAAATATTACACGAAAAAAAAGTTCTTTGTTTTGGGTATCCTCATGGGTCCATTTCAAACGTATTCTCCTGTACATATTTACTTACGTCAAAAATAGATTTTTCAATGAAATGGCATCTCATTTTTCCGACGTTATTTGTAGCAAAATTTAAAATTCATATTTGTACATTGATGTCTCATATTAATATTTATTTATCCATTTTACTTTAAATATTCATTTTTTTTTTGTTATTCAGCATTATCTTCAGCAGGCTAAATGTCTTTTGTCATTTAGCTTCTTTATATTTGATTAAAATCCATTTAATTTAGAATTACTTACAAAGACGGAGCCACTAAGGTAGAAAAGCCGACTATTACATATACATCCTCTTGATACAGGAGAAAGTGACTAAGTGTAAGATAAAAAAATGTTCAAAAGAACCGTTTGATCATTTGTAATCAATTTAAAAAGTTAACATATCTGATTTAACTTTTTGAAATGTGTAGGTGTACGTATCTTGTTTTAGAAATTTATTCTAGACATTTATTGTGTTTGTGAGAATGTATCAATTAGTGCTTTAATATGTTTTATTAAAAAATGCTCTTTTTAGTGAATGATT
This sequence comes from Himalopsyche phryganea, assembly GCA_022494535.1. NCBI lineage: Eukaryota > Metazoa > Arthropoda > Insecta > Trichoptera > Rhyacophilidae > Himalopsyche > Himalopsyche phryganea. Next base: position 984,495 of record JAGVSL010000046.1, read on the forward strand.
ACATCAACTTATTGTCTCTGATTTTCTTTGCAAATGGCTAATTAGCTACTGCTACATTGCTAAAACATATAATAAATATAAATGTTTTATTTTCAAAACGCCTGTTTCTATTAGATTACTGTGCATGGAAAATGTATTGTTTTAAAATTGATAGTTTCTATTAGATTACTGTGCATGGAAAATGTATTGTTTTTAAAATTGATACATACTTTGGTCCTATAACAAAAGGGTCAGTGATGTTTCCAATGAAACCGTTCTTCTTTTGTTATTCTCACACTTAAATCAATTAGATAAATTTCCGTCAACAACTGTTAATTAAATCATTTAGTTAAGCTTCATATTTTTGAAATTGGTTAAGCTATCACTCATCATTTAATGTTTTCAAATTCATATCGTCGTTAAATTAAAACATTTGACTTCGTCATAAAAGGTTTATTAAGCAATATCTTGTCATACGAGTTGCAATGTTGTTTTTTGTAAAACTATACTTTCATGCAGAACCTTTTTGAAACTCAGCCAATTTCGAGTATGTGACATTTAAATATAATTCCACATATTATGTCAATGGAGCTTAAGCTACGTTTTTCTCTAGTAATATTATTATGTTTGGGGCAAGCTTGTAACAAACATCTTACTCCAAAAAAAAAACTAAAAACGAAAACCTAATATTAGTAATTGCAGTCCTATCTGCAAACAATAAGCTTTTGTGACGAAATCATTAGTAAATAATCATTTTTATAACACAAATTTATTAATTAAAATAAATGATATATTGTGTTCTCTCTATAAGATGTCGCTGAAAATGAAGTCAATTGCTATAAATGTCACTGAAAATTTTTTTTTATGAAAACAAAGATAAACGTGTTGAAATCAATAAAAATATATATTTTATTTTTTAAATAGAAAACGCAAATACCAAGAAATATATTTTAATATTAAAACAAATTTACTGGTTATAAATCTTACTCCTATTTTTCTTGTGAAATTTTGGTAAATCATTTATTAGTTTATCGATTACAAAAAATCATGCTATATTAGTTTCATAATTCAATGGTTTTGTTATCTTTCAGACATACTATTAATTTAATTATAAATTATCTTTCATCCATTGTATAAAAACGTTAAATTTTAGCTTTAATAATATGTTTGTGATTCATTATTGAGTTATTATCAACTAAAATACAATATTTAGTATATATATATATATATATGTGTGTGTAATAAAAATTATTACTGTGACAATCGTAAAACTTGACTAACTGCCTATGTTGACCGATATTACTTTAACACTTACCTTTACTACTAAGGCAAATACAAATAGAATAGTGAATATTTATGTATTGATTATTATATTTTAATAATACATTACACATTAAGCCCTAGCATAACTCGCGAATCAATGAAATAATCTTACCATTGTAAGACAGATCATAATAATTTCTGATATGGACAAAAAATAAATAAAATGAACATTACTAACATTGCAACTAACTTCAAATGCCTTGTTTCTCGTGTTTATTAATGAAAAAAGCTGTATTTTGTGTACATATAACACTTTGTTCATAGGGGCTAGAAGAAAAGATATAAAAATGGAGATTACTAACATTACATCTAGTATCCTCATTTATTCTATAATAATAACTATGCGATGGAATCACAGATTCTATTTATAATCACTAAAGGTTAGCATCGACAACTAAACCAATATCAGAATTTAATTTAAATTACTAAACGTGTCTGGACTGCTAAATATACTCATCATTCGAATTTACATAATTATTTTTGTTATGGTTAGCCCTATTATAGTCGTTAGCTACCTTTCTCAGAATAGTAAATGTAGTAATTCAATTTAATTATAGTTTATTTTAATTCAATTAATAAGTTAATTTTTTTAATGCTGTTTCAATTCAGAAGATAAAATAAAACTGCACACACGCTTGATTTTCTGAAAGAAATTGACGAGATACTAACTAAATTACTTTTTTAAGATCGTATACTTGGCATGAAAGGATCAATTAACAATATTTTCATTTTAATACTAATAGTCACTATTTTCATCCTGTGTCAAGATGATGCCGCATTCCAGCGCATTGCACTACAATTTCGGATATTTTAATTATTTTATGAGTGTCAATTTCACTACATTATTCAGTAAATATTTTGGATAATAGAAACTTGCAGCACACTTAAACACTATCTCTTATTGTGTTGTGAGGTAAAAAAAGTAGCTTGTATTATTAAAATCTTGGACAATTTGACTAAAATAAGAAAACGAACGGAAACTTTTTACTAAGTATTAAAATCGTGAAATGAAACACTTTTTCCACATCGTATTTATGTAAACTGAATCGCCATTGTTTTTTTATTTACAAATATATTAAGAATTAAAATAGCTTACAATTTAAAGTATTGACTTGTGATTAAAATAAAATGCGTAATTCCTATTTATAAACATTGATTTACTTTTAATACTGGCAGTGTGTATTCTACCAATAAACATAACCTCGCTTTATAAAATACTGTTCAAGAAAAGCTTTTTACAAAACGAATACCAGATTTTTAAGCTCATTAACCAATGCTTCCAATGTTATTTAGGTCATCCGTGAATATGATCTTAATAAAAGTGATTTACTAAAATGCGTAGATTTGAAACCGTTTAACATATTTCAGAGAATTTTACAGAGAGGAAAAATGACGACCACTTTGAACAATACTCCGACCTAGCAGAAAATCTTCAGCACAGTGCCTCCAAAACGGAAAAGCTGCCCCAGAAATAGAATAATAACGGTTATTCATTCATTTCATGAAAAACTGCTTATAATAACAGTAATTTTTTTAAAATCAAACGCAAAAAAAATCTGGCGTAATCACCTGTAACGAGTAAATAATTGTAAATGAATTTATAGCGCATCTCTGGATATCAGTTTTATATTTTCGACCACATAATTTTAGATGTTATGGTTGTATTTAAATTGCGCTTTCGCTAACTATTTCCCTTGAATATTTTAATTCCATGATACAATATTAATTTTACCTTAAGCTCCTGATTGCTCAAAGATGAAATAATTTATATTTAAGAAGATGCTGTACTTATTAAATAAAAATTATCCCATTGAAGCAGCTCTGACCTACATTATAATCGAGTTTATGAGATTATATTATAACAAATATTATTAAGTGTCACTAACATAAAAAATGAGATAAAATTCTCTCATAACACTCCACAGTAGCGAGTTGTTTACATTGTCAGTTGAATATTTTAATATTCAATGAAATTTTTCTCAAAAACGATGAAAATTTTTTATTTTGGATACGTTAGTACTTTTTTGTATTAGTTGTCATACTCAAACGAACGCAGAGGCAAAAAACGTGTTTATTCACGCTAAAATTCTTAACATAATTACTATACTTACTCATTTCTTCGTTTTGTATTTCATAATAACTCCATAGTTTAATGATAATTCTATTATAAATTCTATACAAAAACTTCCTGTAAAAAAAGTATGCCTTTCTTTCTATACGATGCTTTGTTTATCTAAATCCTAAGTATAAATGAAAGTAGAATATTTCAATGCTCCTATAAAGCGAGTATACTTTATAAAATGCTACATTTGTCAATATTTGCAAATAGCGTTGATATTGCGTACCAACACTATGTTATTTATAACGAATGTGTTTACCTAGTGATTGATATACAAGTACATTATAATTTCTTGGTAGTGACGTCAATAATGGGTGTAGATTTGAAAAATAAAATGTGATTTGAAAATAATTTAGAATCTTTCAGCAATAGTATTCAATTCTAAGTAAATTTACTGATTGATATGTCTTTTTACAGTAAACAAAATAGTGTAATAAATTTAAAATAAGTCATACGTAAAAGTTTCATTTTATTTTTTCATGTGCTAATAATGGTTTCGTATATGAATTCAACAATCTCAATCATTTTCTATTCTTTTTCATACAGGAGATGAAAGTATTTCCACTCATGAATAAAAATTGGAATGTTCGTGTGTTTCTCTTCGAGGATTTCATTTCTATTGATAAAAATGAGTAGTTGATTCCACAACTCCATCTTCTGATCTTTTCAATCGGTATGTTGACGCATCTTTTGTTCATGGGGCTATTTGTAGATACGTATCTGTACTGTACTAAAAAACATGGTGTTTCTAGTAGATTTCCTTTTGAATTCTCATTGAACTATTGAAAAATATGAAGTCATCGTGCCGTTTATATACTACATGTTGAGTTGTTGTCAACATTCTTGAAACAAGCTTCTATTCGTGCAGCAGAACTAAGATATCTGGCATTGGCCGACATAACAGAACGAGATTACATCGGAAGCCTTCTTTTAATCAAATTTTCTTGCATCACGGAGAGATTAAGTAAAGAGTCTCACCTCACGCCAACTCACAAACAAATTATATGCCTTAGCCAAAATTTCATTCAAAATACCACTAAGACAATGGTCATTTCAATATGCACCCACTAATATGTGATGTTCAGGGAAAAGATCTACCCGATTAAATCACCCTCGAAAGCCGATCAGTATCTGGACAAGTATAAATAAATATTTAATGTCGATAATTACATTACAAACGATTCCCGGTGAAAATTCTGAAACCTGAAACTTACAGAATTTTTAAAAATATGATGCTCACCTTAAGACAACATTCGAATGCGATTCACAGTGCATTCGTGAAGTAGAAGAGGTGATAAATAATCAATATACGCCACCGATATCTTCCTATAAATATATGTCAGTCATTAACTAGATATTTTAGTACCAGAAAAGGAAATTGAGAAATGAATATCAAATATATAAGACTATTATTATAAAATTTCAAATGAAACACGTTCACAGCGTTATCTCAAAAATATCGTCTAGCTTCATGACTCTAACAAAATTAGAGACACATACCTAACTATTACAAACAAAAGTATTATTTCATAAACAACAAAAATTGAAGATATTAATATTATATTTATTTGTTTCTCTTCATGCAATATACAACATGTAAAGTAATGAAAAACTGCTTGTATCGTGTTGTAGAATATAGTACATTCTTACATTTGTCAATTTGTTAATAAAAATAAAATTGCAGTTAAATGGGTTGTATTTCATTCTAAAATTATTTTCACTTCAGAGAAATTGACTATACGAAATTGCGAAAAAATTAGCGACGATTTATTCGAGAAAACAGAATGTCATGGTTCTCGATTGAAATCATATTATTTTATACTGAAAAAAACATTATTAAATTAAATGAGTCCTCGAGAGATAAAATGGTGAAACTTGTTTATTGAAAGTTTTAGTCAAATGAATTTCTTACAATAATTTACGCTTTATTCAATATTATTTCTTACAGGATAAAATATTTTTTTAGTCTGTATTTACTTACCCTATTTCACTTTTATGATACTTCATACTTAAACGCACTATTTTTTCTAAAATGTCAGTTGGCTTACTTCACTTCTCATTGGCTCAAATTTAGTAGTAGTAATATTATATATGGATTACTTTTTTGCATAATTACGTACGAAATTTCAATCACATGATTTACAATATTTATTACCAATGTGAAAGAACAACAAAAAATACGACATGCAAGTATTTTTAAGTTTACTTTTTCAACGCTTTTTCTAATAATGAAACTAATTTACATTTAAAATCACACCTTGACAATTATTTGTAAACTAAATCAACATGTGCTTTACTAGTCATTTTTATAATCTGTAATCTTTCTACACATTAGAAAGTTCACATCACGATTTCAAGTTAAACAACAATAAAGTTTTAAATTAATAAATATCATAATAAAATGAAAATATTATTCACTCGCCGTTAGTAAATATTTTCAGTAATAATAAAAATACCAAGAAAACGAAAGGTACAATACTGAAAAGAGTGAATGACATAGCTTAGTTAAACGAAAATCAATAGTATTCGAATCGTTTAGAAAACCAATATTCATTGGCATTCGTTGGAATTACTCAAATTTTACGCAGATTCTAAATATAAACTCACCACTTCTAACAACTAAGAATTACTTTGAAAAATTCTATTTTAGTACAAGTGCTAAATGCATTTATCTATTAATTTTCTGCAAATTTCGAATCCTACTATTTTTTTTAATTTGAATTGTTGAGATTTCATCAAACACCCTAAATTGATATCTTAAATTATACTCACTATCTTTGCAGCTTTTTGTTTTAATGCCTATCAAAATTCATAAAATAACTAGTATACAATTTCTGTTTCAAAATTTTAAAAAATCGTGATTTTTATCTAAGATTATTCATTTATCACGACACTCATTTGATAACGTTAAAACCATTCCTGAAAAATTTGATCTCTCAAAAATCATTAAAAATAATCATACTAGTGAGTACAATATGAATATGTACCTAATTTAGTCAGTAATTTTTACACAACGCATTTCCAAAATTTGGCAATAAACTCTGTTTTACTTTCACACGCATATATAATTATATCTTATAATTCAAGCTTTTTTTCGGCCAATTTTTCCATATCTTAACCTTTAAATTCAAAAAAAAATGTTTAATATTAGATATGCGATACGTTTTTTTCCTTAAAAATAAATGATTCATTTTGGTGGAAATTTGGCATCTAAATAATATATCATTAAGATTTTTTAATAAAACTAAGTTAAATTTCATAATAATAGGGTTAGAAACAGTATAGTTATTCGTAGATTTTCTTCCACAATCGGACGAGTATTTCTGACTTAATTTTGTACTTGAAATAAGTTACTCCACGTATTTCATTCAGTATCGTCATTTTTTCCAGAATATAATAAATAATAAGGATTTTACGAAGGGCAGTAAGTAAATATCATTTCATTAGTAAAATAACAGCTTCTTGGCCAGAATACCATTAGACCTTGAATTAATTATGTATCATCTAGTTGTAAAAAAATTTCAAGCATAAGGACTTATCCGTTTTTCTTTAATATTGATTAATATTGATAATGTTTTTCAAAATAATCATTGAATTCATGCACGAATAATCCGTAAACTGTTTAACCGCACACGGATGATCGGAAGTTTACCGTATATATTATGCATAAAGGTTCATTCTCATGAATACTTTCAGTTCCATTAAAGTCAATATTTTCATAAATTTGGTTTCTTTGAACTAAAACACGATCTAATGGATAATTCATCAATGCTTTAATCTGTAAATCTTGATTGGGTCTTCGCGCAGAAAAGTACGTCTGCAGAAAAAGCCCTTTCAGAACCAATGCTTGTGGCACGAATTGTTGTTAAATAATTGTACTGTTGGTTTACCGTAAAACCTGTATTTCGGTATCGAAAAAAACAGTCAAAATACCGGGAATGCGATTTCAGTATAATCGACATTGCAATCCCTAGTGGAATCGTTTTTACATTGTTGCGAATATTTTTTACCTATACATTATCTCAACGTTTCTGTCCCCAAACCGTTATTTATTTCTCATTCCGTATGGTAGTATATCTTCCTTATTAATATGTCACTCACTTCACTGAATCTATAAGGTAAATTATTATCTCAGCTATTGGAATATTTCTCTTCCTTTCAAGCTGTTCCAATAATATTTTATCTAGGCATTTTATATAATATAACAAATACACTATGAAATCTCTTAATCATAATTTTATATAAAAATGTGAAAAGAAAATCATTGCAGAAAATATCGATAGTCACTGTGATATCTCAACAAACAAATCCAATATGGCGTATCGTTTTACTATTCATTATTAAACCTTTTATTGAGAGTAATAGGTTATTTGTGTGTCACTATGACGCTGGTATTATTTGTAAAAATAAATTAAGCATATTTCAGATGAATTTCTAAAAATACAAACATTTTCAATCAATAGGGTAAGAATATAAGTATTTAGTTCTACAAGAATTTAATCATTTTGTTGATAGTCATTTCGGATTAACGCCATCGTCAAAACTAGAATAGTTTTACCCTAATATGTTTACATTTTCAAGCATATCCACCTCAACTACTTAAGGAGAATTTTGTCATCATAGAATGCAAAGCTTATAACTCTACAAAATGTAAACATTATAGTGGAGCGTAAAAATGAAGTAATTGTATAATAATATTTAATTAATACTTACAAAACAAAAATTTTACATCTGTGTATGTATAATTGTGTGTTTAAAAAATTATAATTTACAATATTATTATATTAAAAAGTACTAATTGAAAAATGGTGTCTTGCGTCTTAAAAACAAATATCGTTTGGTTATGGGACATTCATTGTTGTGAGTCTTAGAATGGAATTATGTTGTTTTAAAGGTTACGGAACATATGACAAAAAATAACCGTTAAAGTAGCATTTAAATCTCATTTTTGGTATTTTGCAATTGTCAAGATTTGCACTCTATGATGCCGATGACTTTTGATTTCCAGTCATTTGGTCCATGTCTTTTTTGAGATAGTGTAAGGATATATTAATTTGATTAGGACAGAAATAGTTGTTAGATAATTTTTCCACCCGCCCCGTTTTCAGAAGTGGATGAGAGGAAATGCCTTCGACGACGCAAATCGATAAATCAATGTATGAAAGTACCAATCCGGGAATTCTAACCTTTGAAGAGTAAGACGAAAACCCAACAGTGTTAAACACTTGGCTAAAGAACTATCTATCTCGTCAAACGTTATTGTTGCGGCTTAAACCGTAATAAAATGAAATATGATCTTATTTAAATTGATTTATAGTAGGCAAAATATTTCGTAATTAAATGTTTATTTGGACCATTTTTAACGGAATATTCGGAACCATTATCAAGTATTTTCTAATTCGAATTTCCCAAAATCTTTTTTTAATGCTGATATGATGAAAATATAAGGTAAGCTTACTTTGTTGAAAGCACATGGTTATTGGTTGTTGGCATAGCAACCCAAAATACATTTAATTAAAATTTCACAAATAATAAAATACGACTAAGTACTAAAATCGTAAATTTTGTAAGCATATTTATAGTTATAATAATATAGTTACTCGAAAGATAGAGCCAAATATACCAAATCATTTAAAAATAAAAACAATGACAATTAATTAAAACGGTCAACACTTCATAGAGAAAATAAAAAATAACATGCGTGCGATTTTAATATTTATGATTTGCATTACCAAACAATAAACATAGGTAGTTGAGATAAAAATTCCTTCGTCAGGAATAATTGCGTAGGCAGATAGAAATACAAAGTTGAATACGTGTCACGTTTTACGCACGTATAAAAAGCAATACGTGAAATAATTTTGGTTAAAGACCGCGTAAAATTTCGTATAGGTAAACCCGCTACAATCAATTAAATTTCTGTATTTTGAAATTCTTATCGGTGGTTTCGTTGTTTTAATATCCTTTACGTTGGGTTTGGTCTTAATAGTATTCCTACCACTTAACCAAAGTTTAATACATTATCGAGAACATCAAAAACTGTTACATTAGAAATTTGCCCGGCTAATGAAATCTTTTTTAAGGCGTTACATTTATTTCAATTGAATTCGAGCACACCTTATTAAAGGCCGCTCTGAAATTAATATTAAATATCTCTTAATTATATCATTATAATAAGTTATTACGAAATATTCTAAGCTAACTTTAAAAAACAGTAATTAGATATGCATGTTTTATTCAAGGAATGTGAAATCAAAGAACACTTCCCTATAGTAATTAAAATACTAAATTTCACTCTAGAATATAGAATATGATCGAAAATTTGATTTTCTCTGCAAGATTGATCTAACGCCTGTTTTCTTTTTCCGAAATGTTGCACATTGAGTGTTTGAATTTTAGTATTACGTGGTAGAACTCCATTATATGAGTTAAAAAACAATATATATTTATAAATGATTGTATGTTTGTTCTTTTGTTTGTCCTCTATGCGCATTCGATTTCGATGAAACTTTGGAGAGTTGTTGTAGGCACACCCGTGAAGGTTCCTGAAAAAATGATCTAAAAAACTAAAAGAAAAAGAATCAAATACGTACATACAGCGACATCTCGGAAAAATCTTCTGATTTATTCGTGTACGCAAACGGAAAATTATTGTACACCTATCCAAAATAGAGGTCTGCACGGGCTCGGGCTTGGTCCGTGCACACTTTATACTGCAGGCACTTAATTTTCAGAAAAATATTTCAGACTATGTTTGGGTCATGAGTCAACCATAAGGCAATACTATTCATTAGTGAAATAATTTTTAAACGATAACAATAAGACATATTCTTTGAAAAGTATAAATGAATTTTTATACTTTTCAAAGACTTTTTTCGGGCTGAAAAAAATTAATCTGGTTTTCGGATCGGGTTTGGGTAACAAGTGTGATATTGAGGCTTGGGCTCGGGCTGAAGATGTCCGACCTCCAATCCAAAAACATTTCAATAAGAAAAATTAAAGCACAAACATTTTCTTTCTTTGAGTGGCATTGCAACGCATGCCGGGTAGTCACTAGTAATGTATAAAATTCCACAAGGACTATTAATACTGTCAATATCTATTTCGGAATCATGTTTAGAATATCACCGGCTAACATTCAGTTTGCTTCAGCATTAATACCACTCTCTGTGGGAAAATTAAATAAAATATCATATAATACATTATTATATTAGGCGTACACCTGTCTTAAAAGGTATGATTGTTTTTATAAACAGTTTCCAAAAAAGAATGAAAATAAATACCAATATTACTTCCTTTTTTTCACAACCAGAAAGTAATTTCAACCAATCTTTAATACAGTAAAATTGTTACTTAAATCTGACTTATTGTATCAGATTACCTTTTAATTTACATGATTTAATTCTTCATACAAAGCTATCAACCCCTTCAAATAAACAAAGCACGCCGGATAAAATTCAATGCGTTATATATTACATTATGCTAATAATTGTATATTGTTTAGTCTCCCACAAAACCTTTGCTCATTAGAGTGCCCAGACAACATTAAATCAGTAATTTAATAAATAAATTATTATACAAAAATATTTATAAATGTAAAAACATTTTCTAGTAACAATCCCGTTTTAATAAATCGTTCTTTATACAGTATAATCGACAAATATAAAATGTCTCAAGGTACTCATTATTTTGTAATTTTGTACATAACCAAGATGATAATGGAAGTAACGTTTTGTATTTGAAAACTTGCCTGCTTGTTTATTTTTCAAGCAAACACTTATAAAGTGAATTAATCTGTTAAAATTTACGCCACGTACATCTATCTTAATACCTTCTGGGAGGACATTATTTATAGCGTAAAAGTTTGCGTGTCGTTCCACGAAGTGCTTACATATTTTACATACATAGTCATGCCTGATTGATTTTGGAGTTCTTTCTAAGTAAAATCAAATTGACAGGATAATAAATATAAATACATTCATCCGATCTCTTTTTGCACGGGCCAAGAAAATCTATTTATTATGTTGCTTCTACTTAGCTTTTTTGTGCCCTATAACTGCTAAAACAAATAGTAAGAAAAAATTTACACAAAACATATCTTTTCAGAAAGCTGAAAAATAAGTGAATGTACAATTTTTGAAATATAGGGTAAACGTACCAGTAGTTGACCGTTTCAACAAAAATAGTCGATTTACGTTTAGCATTAGACCAAATGATGACAAAGCAAGTGAATTCATAATGGATCAAATGTCTAAATTAATATGATAAGACAAAAATTAGAAAAGGGTCTGTTATAAAAAATTATGTTCAATTTTTAACAACCATGTTTTTGTGTCAGTAGTTGACCATCTAAAAAATTGAAAGTTCCAGTACTTGACAACTTTTTTTCTCAGTAGCCGACCATGCCTAATCAGAGGGTTTCATGACAATCTTTTATCAGAGCTTACTGTAAGACCACAATTCTCTTAAGAAATTCAAAATAAAATACTTACTGCATAAGGTGTTGTTTTTAAATGGCCGCTATGACACCCGAATGACATATATGATGATGATTCGTTTCTCAATCCGACAAAAGATTGTCTCAATTGTCTGAACTCTACAATTTAGAGCAATCCCGCGTATACGTTTCTTATTTTGGGCACTTTTATTGAAAAAGGTCAAGTACTGGTCCATAGTCAACTATTTCGTGTATAGTGTTATTTAGTGCATTTGTAACGTGTCACATGTTAAATATTATTTTCTCTGTGAGACTTAGACCGTTTTAAATGTTTTTATTTTTAAATGATTGCCTATTTCCGGATCTCTTTTTGAGTCGAGTAACTATACTAAAAATGCTTGGGTAATAGGCATTTAATATGGATGTCCGGTGATGACGTAGTAGCATTAACGGGCAGCTAGTGTTATAATTAATTTAGTTGACGTTGAAAACCGTGTAAATAACTGATATTATTCATCAAACTTCAGTTATGTGCGTAAACAAATTGTTTGTTTTAAAATAGATCGTTGAATAGCTTCAATATGTTGAGAATGACGTGTTGTTAACTTAAAATTAGCAAGTTAAAAACATTCAACTCATTGTTTATGTTGCCGCTCATCGCTGTCTCACATATCCGTGTTTATGGTCTAAAATCAAAACATTTTTTCCTGGAAACAAATTGTTTAAGAAAATAATAGCTTCAGGCATCCAATAACAACATACATAAGCAAGACATTTTTTACAAAGCATGTTTGACAAGTTCGCCAAGTTTTAAATCGACAATTTATAGGAAAGTATGTCCTAAATATTGCTTATTAGTGCGTCTACAATTATAAGATACACAAAAATTGTAAATATTTCCGAGTAGCGGTGATCAGTCAACATTATTAGCAGTCGTCTTTTATTCGCTGTTCTACGAAAATCTGCCTAAATTTTTGATACCAAATTTAAAAATATGGAAACCGCGTTGCTCAGTTGAAGTGGTAGTATTTTAATAATTGTTTAAAGTTTAGTGTTTTAAGTTGTGTTTTCAATTCAAGCAAGTTGGCTTTTAATTTTATGTATTATTTGGTATCGTAGACAAGTGCTGAACGCTGTTACGCTTTCGTCCAATATTTTTACGGTGCTATTCGCGAAGTGGAAACTTTCACACATTCATTTTTCAATTGATTTATTACTTTTTATCCAAAAATATAGCTTTACGTGATATATTCGGACCTTCAAACCCAACCCTCATCCAATCCTGAAAATTGCACGTAGAGAGAGCAATTAGCTGACCATGCGTCCTTTTCTATCCCCTTCCTTTTTTTATTTCGCTGAAGAGGGAGGTACAGTGACCGATTTACAACGAATTTTTTTAAAAACAAAAACTGTTGAAATTTTCATCAAGATTCCATATACTCCACGCTGTGATGGACATGATTAACAAAAACTCTTAAATTACGTTCAATACGATTGAAATAAACACTTTCAAAAAATGTCAAAGAAAATCTGTTCTGTGGCTTCCTTTTCTTCGCCAAGTGACAAGGTAATACAATAAAAAATGAAAACATTAAAAACAAAAAAAAAATATTTTCAAGGATAATTTCTACGAAAACTTGACATGAAACCTTTTACAAAGAATGCCTATTTAATGTCAAATATTGACATGTATAATAAATTGCATGTAATATATTATAATATAATTTTTATATTTATATAATGCCGCCTAAAAGTCTAGCCTACATAATGATGTCAAAAACTAAGTCTTGTATCCGTTTAATAACCCAGCTTGATAATTCAGTTTCAAATATTCACAAAATTGTGGTTGATGACAAAATTATGTCAAACTTGTCGTCTGGAATGTATAGCTAAATAGTTGTTCCTTATTTAAAATAATTTCACTTGATTCAATTATTTATAAACGCATATTAGAATATGTTTTTAATATAATCGTGTACCCTATCCTGTGGTTCGTTTATTAAAATATTTGACTTCACAAATTTTTACGCTTTATTAACTCTGTTTGAATGGTTAACACCGTTGGCGTTGGTTTCAATACTCACGAGTTTGAATCCCAGAACGGTCGGTTTCATAAGTTAATTCTTCAATGAATTTATGGATATCTGTTTGAAAGCATGGATGGCTGCGGTGTCTAAAATTCCCTCCCACTCATCATATCCTAAATACTCTACGTAGCGAGAGCGATTAGCTAACCACTTACTCTGCTCTAGCCCTATCATTCTAACCCTTCTCTCTTTGAAAGAAAATAAGAGATTGAGCAACTAAGTAACCATAAATCCTCGTAGAAAAGTATCTGTTGAGATAAACTACATCAGGAGTCCATATGCTAAACATTGGGAATGGACATGGTCAAAAAATTAAAGTATTGGTTAAATGTTATTCCGATAAATCTGTTATAAAAATTGGATAATAATATGTTAAACTTTTCAACGAAGCAATATTTAAATGATTCTTTTTAGAAGCAACGGAACGAAATAAATCAAATTCAAGCAAAAATATTCCATTTCAATTATGTATTCGTGATTTGTTTTGTTTCCAATTTAAATATAAATTTTAATTTAAAAACGTTTTTTTAATCTTTGTACTTTATTTCATATCAATTGGAAAAGTTTACATGAAGATCAAGCGCCATCTGTATTCTAGTGTAAGAAACTACGTGACTGCTTAAAGCTCACGTATTATCAAAGTTTTCTTTATACTTCGTCTACTTTTTTATTCTTAATTAATGTTTCCAATTTCAACATTTTACGGTCGCATAGTATTTTAAAAAAACATTTAATTATATAACTTACTACCCGGCATGCGTTGCAATGCCACTCAAAGAAAGAAAGGGTTTGTGTTTTAACTCTATTTATTGATGTGCTTTTAGATTTTGTATAGAGAGTATTTTTTCCGTTTGGTGCGTACACGAATAAATCAGAAGGTTTTTCAGAGATGTCGCTGTTTTTACCTGTTTGATTATTTTTTTTAGATTTTAGATTTTTTTTTCATTAGAAACCTTCACTGGTGTGCGCACAACAACTCATCAAAGTGTCATCGAATTCGGATGAATATTAAAGGGACGCATAAAAACAAACATTCATTCATTTTTATACATATATCTATAGATTAAATGTAATTTGTGTAATAAAATTAATGATTTTGTAATTTAAGATATCGACTGCAGGTGCTTGATGGAATTTCAATATCTAATTTGAATTGTTGAGATTTCGTACATTTCCATGTATTTCGTCACTAACGACCCGGGTTTCGCCTTTCAGCATATTCTGGCAGATTCGTCAGTTCGAGTTCATTCGTGTGCTTGAATGCCTGAAGGTACCGAAAGGTGAAAACCGGGGTCGTTTGTGACGAAATACATGGAAATGTACAAAATCTCGACAATTCAAATTTAATGATAATGTACTTGTAAATGATACCACCAATACGACGCCGCCACATTGCATGAAATGGCTTTATTATAATACTGAATAATATAATTCAAACAAAATTACAACATTTTGAGATTTTCTCTGCACTGTTAAGAGATTTTATAAAAATAGCAAATAGCGTACAACAGACAACAGTGAAACACAAAAGTTTTCCGTCATTTCATTATTCTTTGTCGACTTTCATAATTCCCACGCTAAAAGTATACAGCCCATTATGAGTTGTTTCCACGAATTCAGCTTTACTGTATATTATAATGTTATCAAAGGAGAATGATTAAATATTATATGGAGTTAAACACGGAATTTTAAGTCTCACAAGTTAAATTATAAATTAATGTTTTAGTTTTGATTCAAATAACATAAACTCTTAGGTCTCAATTAGATCTTTATTTTATTTCTTTAATGTATGTTAAAGTTGAAATTTGAGAACAAATATTTAAAAAAATAATGGTGTTAATCAAATATTTCTGTCACAAATATTTTAACTTATGTATGAAAAATTATAGAATAAAATTTTTCCAATTATGTATTCTAATTTTACAGTCTAAAATAAAACGTTTAATTTAATTTTTCACTCTACTTAAGAGATTGGCTACCAGTAAATTCTTTTAAAAATATTATAATGCTTACTTCTAGTCATTGTGTAGATATTTCATTTCAGATAAATATGATCGTATTCTTAATATTTATACGATAAAAGACTTTAATCAAATGCCCTGAAGCAATTATAAAGAAACAGATATATTCACGGAAAGAGCTTACTTAACCTACAAAGCATTTTTTAAACGTACCTTACTGCACGTAATTAGAATATACTATCTAAATCTGCTTTAAAAAATACCTAATTTTTTATTGAAAAACATGAACAATAAATCTAATATAATATTAATATTTCTGAGCAGTAACACATTGTATCCTCTTATATCATGAAACAAATTATTGTATTTTTCTAATAAACATATTACTTTTAAGGTGTTAACTGTCAATTCTTGGTGGAAAGACATTATATTTTAAAAAATAAAACACAATTCGTTTGTACTACTTCCACATATTTATAATGATCATATTTATAATGATAATAAACATATACTTATAACTACCATAAATTAATTATGAAATTATTATTTTTAATTAGAGGGTGTCTTTCAGGTTTAAATTTTCTTAATAAATATATTTAAATTCCAAAAACATCTTAAAAACATTTTCTCTTTGATAAAATCATCAGACTGTATCCACAACTGTGTGCATATAACAAGTATGTTAGGTATTCCTCGGTTCTTTGACTTTTAAAACTATCGTAAGCAAATTCTCCGATCAGACGACATTTCAGGTTTTTGACCTAGCCACCCACACTCTTAAAAGTCATCGAATGTGTCGAGCTACATCGTTTAATTCACTCACAATTTCCATCAAAGCATTTAAGTTTCCAAGAGGGATGAACACAAATACGCTTATCGAAGCGGAAACTCTCCGCCATATCACTTTATAAAGTATGGCGTGAAATTCAGACACAAACCATTATCCGTACGGCATGACATTGTAACACAATCTTTGGTAACAGCTTTATTCTTTGAGTGATATTGGTGACTCCTCTGTCAATATCATACATTACAAACATGCTGTACTGAGAAAAACACTAGAAAATAATAATACTTTTAATGATACAGTAACTCAAAGGGGGTGTGGAATGAGGGCATTACGCACCCGTGTATCGGTCGAAGGCGTATAAAAGGCTTCATGTTGTTTACCGTCAATTATATAAAAGTCCATTACAAAATAACCATCGAAATATTCTGTTTTTTTTTATTGAACCAGTTATTTTTTACAAACGACAAACAAGTTGACAAAGTCTTTTTTTTCTACGCCCAAAGGGGCTCATATGGAATAGTGAAACATTCTAAAATAGAAGATTTTTAATAAACTGGTTGTGGGTCAGTCACTTTACCTCTCTTTTCAGAGAGTGAAGAAGGACTGTGTTTGAAATGGACTGATGTAAGCTTGTAGCACTCTCTTCTTCCCATTATCAGGATCAGATATAGTGAGGAATTCCAATGGTTTGAATGGGATGGTTTGGTTGGAGATGTGCTAGATAAACTCGAACGCTTTTTTGAGCGTTAAGCTCACTTATAGTTAGGTTGGATTGGGTCGAGATGTGTAAGGTTAATTCAACCAAAGTTGATTTGCAGATTAAAATTTTTTGGAAGCTTAATTTTATAAATAAATGCGTTTTGATACATACTCATTAGTGGATCAATTCTCGATAGTGTTTACTCGGGACATTCGGAAAGCTCCTGCTTGCACAACTCAGTAATACAAAATTTTCACGTTTCAGATTTCTTTTTTAAATGAAATACTAAGCTGTTATCTGTTTCAACCACAAAGTTATTCATTTTTTTTTTGAAACAAAGAGTACAACTTGACTTACTGTCTGTTCTGCTCTTGTATACGCTACGTTAGATTGAGATTCTGCTATAATAGAATAATTTCTATCAACTGAGTGAGGCCCCTTTATCGCAATGTATTTTCACTTTTGAATAATTAATATTTGATAAATGTCTATCGAATTTTGTATCCAATCTAAGTTAACTATTCGTATCAGATGCATTGGAACTGAAGTATTGTTACAGTCTTAAATAACTAAATGTGAATTAGAAATAAGAAATCAATATTATTCAACTGTTATAAAACGCATACGAAAATGTAACATATTTAAACCAATCTATTAAAATATATTTTTGTCAACAGTACACATTTTTCAATTATCATAAAATATCTACAATTTATATTTCACTACGCTTATTTATATATTTTAACTTTTAATGTAAAAAGGGTGATTAGAAATAATAGTGTATGACTTTTTTCTTAGTGGCATATGCTTTATTTTTTTCTTTTTTGTAATCGTGTCTGCTTTCAATTTTGATACTACGTATTTTTTATATTTGGTTTTTAAGGTAAGGATAGAAAGATGAAATTAAAGAATACTGATTTTGATTAATCGATCATACTACTCTCCTCTTTCATGATTTCCACAAAGACAATAATTAAACGATAACAGAAACCCATGGGTGTGAATAAAATTTCAATAATCTATTGAAAATGAATGTATTCAAAATGTCATAATGATGCAAATCTCGTTACCGCTCAGCCAAGATGATTGGATTGTTATTTAGTAAGATTAAGTTTATTACAAATCAATGAAGCTATTATAGATACATAGTAAATCTTTACAAACTCATGATTATTCTCGCAATATTAATAATGATATTCTGTGACCGACGTAATGCCGCGTATTCAGATGCCTCTCTAGAGTAGTAACAACAATGTGTATCTTAATATCTCATCCCTTTTGTCTGGTATAGTAGATTATAAACGAACATGTGACCACTAAGCTTCATAATATACATTTAGATGTGGATATTTAATATACATACATACGTTATGCTTTTGATCTCTACTGTATACGTAATCATAAGTCGAGCTTACTATATAATATGTTTCCAGATTGTATAATAATATGACACATAATACTTCACCATTTAGGGTAAGGATGGTATAAAAAAATACTTTACATGTAATGCGACTACAATCGCACCATTGTTTTTACATTTGGTGGGATATGATAAAAATTATCAAAAATCTCGTTCGCATCAATCTGGAATCCGTATTATTACAAATTCAAATAGGTCATTCATGTTGGCTCATTAAAAAGTTATAATGTAATCGTTAATTGATTTTACTACATTTATCAGTAATCAAAAAGAATTTGGGAACGTTAAAGCTGATAAATTGGAACCATATTTTTAAAAAAATTACTGTTTTACAAATAACAAAAGTTATATTATTCATATTAGCTGACAGTGCAAATTTTTCAAGTATGTAACCGCTTAAAGTCTTAATAAATATTTGTTCAGTGAAAGCAACTTATTTAAAAGTGGTAAAATTATCATGATCGTAAAATTTAATTAAAAGTTCAACTCTTTGAAATATCTAAGTACCTCTTTTATTACGTTTATCACGAAAACTGCTGAAAAATTGCTTTGATAAAATTTTATCGCCAAAGGGCTTATTTAATTGAAAGACCAGATTTTTATTCAAAAGGAAAAGATTTTTACCTTTCATAGATTCAATGGTGCGTTTTAAGCCAACTTAGGCCACGGTGGTTGAAATAGTTTATGATAAAGATCGTTTCACTAGAGTTTTTACGGAATCAATTGCATTGACAAACGTTATAAAAGTAAATTGAAGCTATGATTGATAATATTTTTTTGGAAAAAACGTATTTTAAAAATAATTTTGCTGAGCATTTAAGTATTTATGAGATACCCAGATTCCGATCAAATAGAATATTTATTGTTTTAGATAATCGCTGTTACTTTTTTTAAATATTTAATAGTGCTAGAGGTCTAATCCCATTTTTCTCTGCTATGAATAAATTGAATTACCATATGCTGCAGTTAAAAAGATAAAAACGACTCTTTTCTATATCCAAACCCTCAAAATCTTTGAGAAGTCTAAACCAAAATAATGTGCTGTAGTGGAAGCTATGTGTGGATATACACCGTTTACCCTCTACTTTGTTTGTAGAAATAGCGTGTACCCTCTGGATAAATAAAACATTCTACAAACGGACAAAAATAAAATAATTTCTTGGTAAACAATATTGTAAAAACATTTAATGTACAATTTTTATTTCGGTGTAGCCAACACTCAAGTGTCATTGTTCCAGTTATATATTGAGCGTTGCCGAGTGCTTACTGAAAAAAATAACCATTATCCTTAGTTTTAACTGAAGTTCGTTTTCTTTTTTCAAATCCACGATAAGGTCAAGCACAAGAGGGTGTAAAAATAAGTGTACGATATCATGCGTAACCATATACCCTCTTAGCTTAATACAGCACTGCAAATAAATATATCATACGAAGCTTACATAAAGGTTTCAATAAAAAAAAAACTAATTTGTAATTCCACTGTTTGTGTTACTGATTGTGAAACGTGTTTTGCTTCTTTGGGGAGCATCTTTAGACTAACTGTATCGTAAGGTTATTTATTTATAAGGTAAACATTTATTTTAATAATTCTTAACTTATAAATATTACAAAAATGAAAGGTGGGTCGATTGTTTCTTTTTACCAGACGTGGGGAGGAGATTAAACAAAAACAATAAAAATGGTTATTGCAATAACACTATTAATTACAAAATTATTTACCAATGTTTGGAAAGGAAAATCCTATTGGAAATAAATTTTCTAACGGTTAGCCACCTGTCAACTTCATTTTTGTAAATCATGAGTTAAGAATTGGAATCAATGTTTATATTATAAATAAATAACCTTACAATATAGTAAATCTGAAGATGTCTTTTAATCTGAAGAAATACGTGTCTTAATTAATAACGTCAACAGTGGAGTAACAAAAGTCATCAATTTAATTTTACAATAAAAATTGAATTCCACAAAGTTACCGTCGAATTCATGGAAATCATTATGGTTTTAATAATTATTATTGCTACTAATAGAAATGAGCGATTCAATTTTTAATCAGTTGAATATCAATTTAATTACTGTTGTAAGCATCTATTATGGTATTTTACAAAATACTGAAGATCAAATTAAAATAACAAACTCAACATGTTATGATGTTATCCCTTTGAATTCTGTTCGCATTATATGCATTTGTCTCAAAGCAGTTTGTATAAAAGTTTGTTCTTTCACCGTTGTGTCGACAAAACTGCTATCTATAAAAAGATGTCGTGTAAAATTTTCAATTACCTATTCGGTAAATAAAATAGAACTTGTCTGTTCATACAGTAAGTGCGGGGGAGTTGGCCACCTTTAGCCAGTTTAGTTTAGTTTAAATTACTTTTGCAACTGTGAAAAATAATATACAAAATTTTTGTTGCGCATTTACACAGCAGAATTCAATACCAGCTCGTTTAAATTAATATCAAAGTCTGTACGATAGCTCCTTTAATATTTTATTAGTATGTTACCTTCATTTAATATATTTTTAATCGGAGGTATAAATGCTGATTGTATTCATTTAATTGTCATTTATTTGAAAGAATTCTACCGTAAAAATAGCCAAGTATTTGAATTCGCTGGAATTTATATTGTTGGTGGATATTTCATCATCTGGCTCTCAATTTTGAAAAAAAATCGGTACATGTATTATATTGAACATTAATTTAAAAAAACAGTACAAACAGTATTTATTGCTTAGTGATTTAGCACACAAATGATTCAGTGTAAGGGCAACACTATACAGCGCCGAAAAGACGCGACGGAATGTGAATCATGATTGCGTTCGCTGTTGGTTTTCATATAAAAGCAATGTTCAAGACATCACGACTCACATACTATCACGTCTGTTTTGCGCTTTGTAAATCTAGCCTAAAAATAGTTTTAAAGTAATATTCGAATAACTTTAATGTGATTTGCTTAATGTGTCTGAAGTTAAATGAAGCTAGGTTTTTTAATCTTGTCTTATTTCAAGATATTATTTTATATTATATTTTGATCACATAATATATATATGTCCACCATTCATTGCTATTTTATTTTTATAATGAATGAACCTTTAACATTTGAAAATGGCGGTGGCACATAATATTCCATTTTATTATTTTTTTAAGCCATGTCCGCTCCCAACGTGGAGCATATGGTCTCATAATGGAGGTATCAGAATTTTTCTATGAGAACTGCTTGTTACTCAGTTGCTCAACCTCTCTTTTTTTGAAGAGAGTAGGGATAGAAGGATAGGGCTAGGAGAGGACTAGTGGTTAGCTAGTCCTCCCCGTGAGGATGGGGTGGGTAGGTGAGGAGAGAGTTTGAGACAACACAAACACTCAGACTACGAACAAAAATCCATAAATCGATTGAAATATCAATTTATGAAAACTGTCCGCACCGGGAATTGAGCCCGAGACAACCGTAACCATAGGCAATGACGCCAACAACTGCGCCTCGGACACTGTTATTTATTATTATTAACGTTATGAATCCACTCTCCGTAAACCAACAAGAACAACAAGTCATCAATTAGAAAGATCCTTGAAAACTATTATATTTCACACAATTAACTTTTTGTCCTGGAAAAGCAAACTTAGGTGTTTAAAATAATTATGGTGATGTAACATTTCAAGTGATTCATAATTTGTGTCATGGAAATGATACGTAAACAACTACGCTATATCAACATAGCCAAGAATCTAGCCGTTATATATTTGACCACTAGATAATAATATACCCACTTATTACTAGACAAAGTACTATCAGGCGTTTAATCATTTTACTGCTTTGTTCGTTGGCGGTGTTGATATCTTCTTTGGCCACGCGGCACCTCAATAATTCCCAGTGCCTCCAGTTCCCAATCGCATTGCTTCCTGCCATGACATGCCAGCATACTTAAGTTCCAAATACTATTTAAATTTAACTTTTTTATTAATGTGTACGGCCTTTACTCTCCAAAGTCTAGAAAGACGGAACCTAGTTAATCTTGCGGATAAAAATAAAACACAATAGCACATTGCGTACGTGATGTGCAATCATATCATTTATTCAACGTTTTCATTCTAATATTGCTGCTTTACAGCAGAAAATCATGGCAACTGACGGATACTTGGAAAAACCATTTACTAAGCTTCGACGATAGATGTTTGCGTCGTATATTGGGGGTGGATGTGATGCGTGCCACGGATGCCTACCTATCTCTTCTTCCAACCGGTAGCATATTTTAATACAATACCATTTTATCTTAGATACAACGTATAGTTTTTTACGCAAAATATTTTTTTTTTTAAAAAATCCCGTTATATTCGGATCTAGTAAAAAAAATACTAAGCACAGAAATTGATACTGTAAACACTGTGTTTTTTCATTCACTTTTCGGATTTTAGTTACAGCAAGACCTGTCTGGCACGTTTTGTTAAAATAATAGCTTACATATCCTTTCTTGTTGTTGGTGGGATTTCGTTGTTTTTCTTTACCCTTCTCACAATTATAGAAAAATGATTACCATACATAATCAAGCAAATGTTAATCACGTGAATAATACAGTATTAAATTACAATCAAATAAATAAAAGCATTTGTATATATGTTATAATATGAAATTCAAAGTGACAATTGCTAGAAAACCTGAAAGAACAACTTATTTTTGTATTTAAATCTTTCTTTCCAATCCTGCCTCGAATAAACAGGTCGCATTGTATTCGGGCTAAGACCGTAGTAGCTATTTAGATCAATATTAATATTCGATATGAATTATTAAAGCCTCACATATTGAGATGTGCATCGCCCCGTGAAAAAACAAATATTGACATTTAATAGGGTAAGCCACGTACAGTATTACAGCTTTCTGGAAAACTTCATACATCATAAAATTGCACGTCGTGGACGCTACGCGGAATCGTAAAAATAAGCTCAAGAAACTTTGGCTCTACGCTGTAAAATATTTAATATTTGTTCGGCCGCTTTTCCAAACACTAGTATTCTGAATACAACAATGGTATGCCACTTTATTCGTCGGTAAAAATCAGACGTGTCCATCTCTACAGACTGTCAATCACAATGGATAATAATTATTGCAAATGAAAATTTTACAGCGATACTTCCGCGGATGCAATTTTTTTATATAAAAATTATTATTTTCATCATCTTAAGTTTCGTATGAAATTACATTGATTCTCGACTGGTCAAAACTCAGTGGCACGTCACATGATATAATGATTTTTCAAATGTGATACACTCAAATACTCTCTATCATTTAAACTAACAGATCACTCTCAATCGCATTCTTTTGTCTAATACTTTGAAAATTGTTGCGCTTTCCAACTTTCCATTTTCTTTTTCTCCTGCATTGAAAATTGTTCACAGTCAGTCCACTAAAAATACATATTATTTAATTACTCAATATTATTGATTGTATTGGAATTTACTCGGTACAACCCATTATAATAAAATAAAAATAGCAATGTACATATTCAGTTCTACAAAAATATGTAGAACTGATTTTCAATTTTTATCCTATTTATAGTCCATATTCGTAACTTCAAGCACAGTGACCACAAAATATGGTACTTTATCTAATGTTTATTTTATTATTCATATAATAATATATAAGTAAGCACTAGGACAAACATTTATTTAATTAATATGGTAATTTATTTAATATGTTGAATTGTTTTATTTTAGTTTTATCGTGATATTCAACTATGAGCGTATAATTTAGCTAATCAAAATAAATATGTGTTCATGATCATACAAAATTTTATTATGTCTTGTCAAAATTAGCTCTGAGTATTATTAATTAATTATCAAAATTTTATTCTCATATAGACATCAGTGGCGTGCCGTCCATACATGCTGTAGATGCGCCGCATGCCTTACAATTAGAAAATGAGAATTTTTTTTTCTCATCTGTGTACAGCTATTAAATTATAATTTTACGTAATTATCAAACAAAACTGCTTCAAAGTTCCACGTTTATACACTACATTCAGAAAGTGTGCGCGTCCTGATTGGTATTTATCTCCGTTCTATTCAGCGTACGGCCCCTGACGAAATTTGTTTGAAATGTCGCATGCATGCGCTAAGAAGCTTGCCGCTATGAATCACACATGACAGTTAGTATGCGAACGCATGAGCTTGGATTTTAGCATCTCACCGTTAGTATTGTGATTCGGATTGTCAGATAAATCGTGTTTAATTTGTGGCTACCCTCAACATGGATTAACAGCAAATAAAATAATAGGGATTTAGGGAGAAGAATAAAATTGAATTTCAAAAAAAAAGAAACAATTCGCATATTTTCTTCCCTCACAGCATGCCTTGCATCATAAGTCACCGCACACCACTGATTGACATCAAGTGAGTGTATCTTTATAAAGTTGTAATGGAAGTATTGTTATTTCATAAGGAACTAATACGACTTAAGTCAAAGAGTACGTTTAAATCTGTTTTTTCAAATACTTTTTAGAATTGTATTAAATATCTAATCAGAGCTGACAGTAAGTATATAAATATAATTTACCTTCTACTTAAGTACGAAGAGCCTCGTCAGAATTTAAATGCCATACTTAAGAATCTTCAGATTTCTTGAAATGATGACTGAAATATTTAAGTTATTTTTATCAAAGTTTTTCTTTGAAGTAAACATTTATAATATAAAACCGTTTGTGATACTTGAAATTTCACTGATACTCATTGGAATAAAGGTAGATGGCAAATAAACTAGATAGCATTCAATTCATTTTCCCATATATAAATGTATCATCGCTGCCATGTCCCCTTCAATAGTTTAAAGTGGAATAATATTTACCCACGTTGTGTAATATCCCTTTAAGCAATAGTACCAAAATGTGGTGGAATTGATTATTCCACGTTAGTAATACGGAATATTTGAATTTAAATGAGAATAAATACTTGAGACCCAGTACCCCAAAAGCAATTTTCACAAGAGCCCATATTATTATTTCACAACTTGTTTTAATCCCACATTCTCAGAGCATGAAAGTACTATTAGATGTAGAATTAGTTTTTGGAGTGAGAATTATATTAAACATCCGTTTTTCTTGACATTTTACTTTCAAATTGAATTGACTAACTGATTATTTTACAGATTACACATTTACCTAAAAACATTGATGTATCACCTCACGATAATTTTTTTATTATTTTAAGATTTTATTGTATATATATATTATAAATTACTTACCGAATTGATAATAAAATCACCTTTTTTATTATACAAAACTGTCATTAGTTAATAATACTAAAGACGTCTAAAATTACGTAATCTAACTTTATAGAGCATAATAATTTCTTGTTCACTTGTATTGTCGACATATTTCATTTTTAAAGTGAAAAAATATACACCGCGGCTGGCGTACTTTCTCTCCTCCAACCAACCCATCCGCTAATTTCATACGGCAGTATCCAGTGGTATATAGCAAACGTTAAGCATATCTACATTTTTCTTTTCTTAACTGGGAGTGTCTTAGGTAACTTCCCAAGACTTGGTGGCGTGCACTTAAGTGTGTAGAAAATCAATTCCTCAAGATAAACGAAAAGCTTCTTTGAGTTGAGGTCTACTCGCTCTCCGTCAGAAAATTTATCTTATTCGGTGCCAAGTCAGTCCAATCCAAATCAGGCTGATCGGTCTAATAGATGTTTGGGCCGACTTGCGCAGCTCTTCCCTTCATTCAAAATGAGCAAACGTGAGTTACTGCTTTATTCACCGGGGGTTTCAAAGTCACCATTCGATATGGGTAATAAAAATTTAAATTACGAGTTTGAAGCTGATGCGTAAGTAATGTGCCTGCGGCGCATTTTGGCCTTGTCAAATTAGATATGAGATATAAAAAATTTATTTATTTAGCATTTTTTTAATTTATGTATCCTAAAATATCGTATAATGAATTCTTGGTGAATTATATGAATACTTCTTATAAAAAAATCTTAAAATATACTGTCTTGTTTATTAAAATTATTATGGAATTCTCGCTTTCCTTAATAAATTTATTTGTTCTAAGTTCATTCCATTCTTTTGTAATACACTTGATTTTAATTGCCTATCTAATTTTCTAAAGTCGATTGTAATGGCAAACAGTGTGTACATTCCCAATAAAAATATTTTATTTAAAAATAAAAGTTTATTAAAATGATATTATTTCTATTGTAAAAATATTATACTTATATGTAACAAAACGTGCTTCATATGTTGCAGTATCAAACATTATTCTCATATATTCGGCGATCTATTTATTGTATACTATATAAAACTTCTGTCACACAGGAAGAATATTTCAATACTATCGACATATTTTACAATCTGACCAAACGTAATTGATTTCGCCAATGGAAAATTCTTGTCATACTCATATCAGAACATTTCAATTTATTTGAGAATCTCTCCCTCCCCATTTCATAACATTCGTTTCGTATTAATTTACAAAAGAAGGGGAAAAGGGTTGGTGGACCGCATGGGACGGCACAGATTGAGCTGTCAGAAGAGCGCCGGAAGACACAGTCGGCACTCTGCCATTAACGACTTGATCTGGCGTTCTCTGGTTTCATCAGGGATCCCATCAATACTGAAACCTCTGTTTACCCTCGATACTGGAGTATTTGATGCCAGAATGGCAGAAGGCCCGACGGCATTACGATGATCCCTTGGAGAGTGGGGCGATGCATGGTCTGGGATGCCACTGTGGTGGACACAATCGTGGCATCTCACGTGAATAAATCCGCTGAGTCGTCGGGCTCAACGGCTCTCACGGCTAAAACCAGAAAATCCAGAAAATACGACTGTCTGTTGCCAAATTTCATTTTCTGTCCATTGGGTGTTGAGACGTTCGGTCCCTGGGGACCCTCTGCTTTGAGAACGGTGGCGGAAATTAGTCGAAGGATGACGGACAGGACGGGTGAGTGCCACTCAAGTGAATACCTTAGACAGCAAATAAGCATATCAATCCAACGAGGGAATGCAGTTGCCGTTATGGATACGTTCGAGGTATCCAGAGGGATGGAGGATTTTTTTTGTTCTCGCCGACACTTAAAGTTTGTTTAAATGTTTTAAAACAATGTCGGTAGATGAGTTTTAATGTAAATATTTTTGAATACTAAAAATAAAGATTAAAACCTAAAAAAAAGGAGTTATAATGATTATATATTTTTTTTAAATGGAGCAACGAGAAATTCTATTATATACGTCTTTTAACAAAGAATCTCAAAAAAATTAATAAGAGTAATAAACAGTAATCATTTTTCGGGGCTATGTTTTAATTACCTTTCATTGTGATAAAGTCGGTGTATGTCGTCTGTCTCGACACTACGCTCGATATTTATTTTAATTATATTGACTGTGGAAAGGAAAAAGGACGTAACCCAAATCAAAAAAATATTGTGTATAGCTCACACAAAACGTGCTAATACACTATAATTATATAATATATCGACTGTAGAAAGGCAAAATGACGTATCCCTCCATCTTTTCAAGATATTTTTTTCGATAATCACATGAGAAGGGCGGGTCGAAGAGGGGCGAATGCTTGGTTATCACCATCCAGGATGTTTTGATCTTAATCAAACAACACTTCCATTCGAAGATGCAGTGGTTTATTACACAAAAATTACCAGTAACACATAAAATTGAGTCTACATTTACGTTTACTTAGCGCATGAATTTACCTTTAAGTTATAATACAATTGACACAACAAACGATTTTAAATTTAAATTCAATCCAATTTCAAAACAAACAAAGACAATTTATCATGACTGCGATGCGGCAGATGTCTCGGCCAGCTCGCCTAGCCGCCGAGGCCTCCGGAAATCGACTGCCCGCCAAAATAAAAATTAAACTTCAAACACTGTAGACTCCTCCCTGTTGTGAATGATTGTCGTCAATTAACAAGAGTCTATTAACAAACGCGTGCTTTCTAATTTTAACTCGTCGGTCGGTCGGCAACCGATTCATTTTTAACGACCATAATTTGGTTCGACTACCAAGAATCATTGTCATTAAAGCTGTTTGCTGTCAGTTATGGATCCTAATAAAACTTAGCTTAACAAACAAAACCAGGGTGTGTTACACAATGTATACAATTTAATACACGTTTTTTTTCGGCTATACATAATATTTTTTGTGTGTGGTTTACGTCCTTTTTTCCTTTCCACAGTCGATATGGAAATAGTGAATAGGAGCTATTATAATCGGTAAATATTTTTTTTTAAATATTATTTTTTGATTTGTGAAATTTTTTTACAGACTGAAAAACTTTACTATTTCCATTTAAATAAAAGTTCGATAGTGTAAAAACATGTGCAATTGCAATTATTAAAAGAAAAAAAATATTTCGGCGTTTCATATTTTTTAAGCGACGGGAAACGATTAACGATTTTCGCGAAATGACAGAAAAACCTACTTATTCTCCTTGACGGGCTGGTTTCACTCAGCAAGTGAGCATTAATCAATCCAAGACATAAATTGAACATTATTATTTTTATGAAAATGTATTATACTTGTTTTTGTAAACAAGTGTATAATATTTGATTTATTTCATTATATTTTTTATAGCCTGTATGTTAGTCTCAGAATTTTACATAAATAACCTTTCTCATCAAATGTAATTTCTCAGTAGCTGAACGAAGCCAGTAATGTTTTTCTATCTGTAGAATATCAACACTTCGTTATATTTTATAATTCATCTCTTTATTGATAAAAAAATAACCTTCTTACAAATCAATATTAAGTTTCATACCTTCACCACACCTTCTTTTAATTTGTAACATTATCCAAAACAATATAACAATATTGTATCGAATGATAATATTAGCACAATATTAATATGTAATCGATGTTTTCGGTTTGGCGGTTATTTGTGGAAATTCATTTTCAATGTAAAAATTAATATTGATAACTACAGCAGTAGCTATGTTATTCCACTTATTATCTAACAAGGTGTGCCACATGTTCCGTTTCTTTGAGAAATACGTTTCGACAAAATTTATCGTTATACGTAATTTATCACATAAAAACGCCATTTTGCCATACTGGCCACTTATATAATGTATCATTTTAGATGAACTCGACGAATATTCTTTGTATTTTTTTAACCTATGTCGTTAAACCAATTATTACATATCACGCATTTTTTTATTTTATTTTTTTTAAATATAATGTCTTTCCACCAAGAATTGACAGTTAACACCTTAAAAGTGATTTCTTATTGTCTTTATGGGATTTTTGGAGACAAATTGACGTTTGATTTATGTACATTTAGATTTTTTTTCCATGTCCGCTCCCAATGCTCGCTCCGCTCTATGATAACCGTTTGTTACTCAGTTTCTCAACCTCTCTTTATCGAAGAGAGTAGGAATAGAAGGATAGGGTTAGAACAAGACTAGTGGTTAGCTAATCGCTCTCGCTACGCCCCGTGAGGAGGGAGTTTTAGACAACACAAACACTCGACTACGAACAGAAATCCATAAATCGATTGAAATATCAATTTTATGAAAACTCTCCGCACCGGGAATTGAACCCGAGACGACGTTGCCAACTGCGCCACAGACGCCAACAGAATTTAGAATAATCGTATTAAAAACCTCTACTGCATGCCCATCTCATATGTGCGTAGTTACAATAGTTTAGAGTTCATCTACCGACATTGTCTACGTCTAAATTAAATAAAGGAATTACAAATGAGGCGCATGGAGATGAGGTCACCTGAAACGCCTGAGACATGTTAAATTATAACCATAGCACACACTGATTTAATGATGTTCAAGTTCACAACGCCAATGCCTTAAGACGGTCGCATATATAATATATACTTTCACGCACTCTTGTTTGTTTTTATTTTGTGCACGACTTAGGTTTAATATAATAGCGTGAAAGTAATCTAGCTATATATATGACAACAAATTTCGATTGCGCTTTTTTGCACGTCTTGCTTAATTTAGGAAACTGAGCTCCATTATGCAGCAGTTGGCCTAACTCTTATTATTGTTGTTGGAAAATTGAAAACGTGCACTGTTTTGAATTATAACTTCATATAAATACTTTACAAAGTTGTCACATTTTATTTTCTGATATACATTTATTGTTTTATCAGTATAAACATATGGGACTTAGCAGACATAGTTTAGCAGTCTCGCAGTCGAGTAGCAACCCATCTTGCGACTTAATCCTACTCGGTCACGCGGGCAATGGTTCAGATACTGGAATGTAATTTTACGATTCATTAACTGCAATATTATATCATTGTGTTATCAGTAAAATTAAATTGAATTTAAAATTAAACCTCTTTGAGAAGCATCTTCAGTATAAAAGTGCTTCTCAAAGAGGCGAAACACGTGTCACATTTAGTAACACAGCCAGTGTAATAACAAAGACGTAAATTTAAATTTCATATTAAACGTGAATTTTCACACAGTTACCGCCAAATCCATCGATAATATTTCAGTGGCATCAACTTCATTCACTCAAAATTTTATTATCTTTGCTTACGTTATGTGCAATTGGTAAGATATCAATAGGTATATTTTGAAACCTAGTTGAAAATAATATAATTTTCTTATGCGTTAAAATTTAAATATAATAATTTTATTTATACCTTGAAGTATATTAAAAATTCCAACAGAGCGTCTATGCAAGAAGACAGGCTGAATTCCTTATCACCATTATGTATAGAACCAAATGCATTTTATATGTTAAGTTTTGAAGATTTTATCAAATATATGATAGATAAAAGAATGAATTTAGAGAAAACGCAAGTATCCAAAAAAAATTTAATCCCACTCTACTGTACTCACACTGTCTGTTTTGTGTGAAAGTTTCATTTGAGGGCGCTAATACAGCACTGCCCATAATATAACTACATGGAAATTTTCCTGCCATATATGGACAACCCCCGACCCGCGGGCTGAATTTGGTCCACCAGTTCAGCCCTGAACCATCTCACCGAAATGAGTGGACAAGTAAAACCAGAAACACGAATCGGAACCGAACCGGAAACCGGAAAAACTGTTATTTTTGGTGACATGAAATCTGATTTTTTTTTCGATTTACGAGAAAAATTTTCACTGATTAAAGCCAGATTTAAATAATAAATCGTATTCAAAAATTTTAATTCAACTAATGAATTGTATTAAATCCAAATTAATTAATAAATTGCGAATAGTGGTAAGAATGATAAGATTCATAATTATCTATCTCAATTAAAGTTGATTTAATATGATGAAAATATCAATGAATACATTATAAATATATTGGCTATCAAAAGTTCGCAATTCAAACACTTGAACTGAAAAGCAAGAGTTAATACACTCATACCTTTAAAAATAAATTCTAGAATAAAACAAACTACTAGATTCTATACTGTTGTCGTACTTTTATTCCTAAAAACAGGGCACGGTGGAAAGTTGGAAAGCCTAGAGAAAGTCAATTAAGTATCCATAAAAAAATATATTTTGTCTGCATTTTAACTACATCAGAATTCGCCTTCTATTCCACAGTCCACCAGTGGCAAGCCGCATACGCTAGGACATATTCTCTTTTGGAATTTTAATTATGTATGTGATCACTTTAAGTCATAGCGAAAAGCCGTATGAAGAGAGGTATGGACGGTATGGCTTTATATTAACTTGCTAATATTTAAATAGGAGCTGAACCAAAAACCGTAACTGAACCGATATGTATATATATATATTTTGCTGAGCCAGAATAATAACAGGATAATAGACAAATACCTCAAAAATTCTATGCCATTATCACTAATATTGACAGTCTTGTTGTAAGACCATTCATATTTCGTTTTGTAATCAATAATTTATTTATAATAATAACATAATGTAGTTAATTTTATATAAATCAATGAATTAAGAAATTGCAAGACATTTCGAATCATTTAAAAATTAGTAATTTTGTTTGACAATTTGTTAATTTGGCCCTCAACTAAGAAAGTCTGACCATACCTGTTTTATGCAACATATAGTTAGTGGCTGCATAATGTGTTTAGAATGCAAACAACTGCCCTGTAAGGCTGCATTGTTTTCTCTCGAGTGCCACGTGTCTTCATAGTCTAGTAATATATCACATTCTTTGCTATTACAAGTTCTCAAAATGCTCTTTACTTGATAGTACGCTGTGTGACCGCATTGCCGCAAAATGCAAGCTTTCGAATGGCGTAGCGTAAATCTAGTAAATTAATAAAATTTTCCCGAGGCTCTACGGATTGTACAGACGCTACGATTTTAAAGCTGCCATCTTTTAACGGCTCATTTCATTACTCTTAACCAAATAAATTAATTTGAATAGGATCGCAAATCTTATCCTATCTGCGTCACAAAATGCTTGTAACCTGGTACAATGACTTACGAATAAACATGGTTAAATGTTTATAATTCTATTCGTGAATCTCCGAAGTATTATTTTCGAAATTATCAAAAAATATTCAAATATTACACATATAGTACTTTCATGATCTCAAATAAAAGGTTTTAAACATTTTAGAATTAAACTATACGAGCTTAAGTGATCTATTTATATCACACAAATTTATGTAGACTTTTTAATTGGTTTGTGATCATATAACGGAGAAGATAACTCATTAAATTTGCACGCCCATATTTTTCTACGCTAAATGAAACACAATTTGTTTTGTAAGATATTATATATTTTATCGAAAGGAATTAACTTGGAATTAAGCCAAGTGTTAGTATCTTTCTAGAAACATATCTAGAAATTGATCAATGAGCCTGAAATCATATTGAAATAACATAAAAAATCAACACTTCGATACGTATTATGTATATATTCTTTAAAAATAAATATGTTCTCTGACAAAGGCATGCAACGGAAATTGTCATTTTGGCTTTATATTTAACACAACTCCCAGCAATTTCTTTCATTATTCCCTAAGCCGTATAGATTAAATCAATTAGAAATATTTGCTTTTGTTACAGTATTAGTCTGAAAGATTGATGATAGTGCCTTTCTCAATATATTTCGTCATCAATTTTGTTAAATAAAATCGTATCATCGTTAGCAATATGCATTAGAAAACAAAAAATCAATATATGCAAGGTACTTCGTTTTCAACAATAAACTATGTTAGATATGAATACTTTTTTTGACTAACTTAAGTATAAACTTCTGTTTTAGAATCCAGTCACAACCGAGGAAAATAATATTTTCAATTTTTTTGCCAAAAAATATGTGCCATCCAAACT
The DNA here is from genome assembly GCA_022494535.1 of Himalopsyche phryganea. Classification (NCBI taxonomy): domain Eukaryota; kingdom Metazoa; phylum Arthropoda; class Insecta; order Trichoptera; family Rhyacophilidae; genus Himalopsyche; species Himalopsyche phryganea. The sequence continues at coordinate 1,018,551 of JAGVSL010000046.1, forward strand.
TTTACCCATTTAACCGTGTACATATTCGAGTACTCAATCAAACAATATCCTGTTTCAGATGCACAGTTTAAAGAGAAACGGAGCCACACAATTGACGACTTCCGGGGCTCGGGTGTCACGGCGGTTGCACTGGGCGAGCGGAGGCCCTGTGGTGGGACCCGGGACAGCGTTAAATCCAAGGACGGGACGCCGAACGTCCCCGACGGCCTGCGGACTTGCGGGATCCTGCGCCGTTCACGACACATCTCCCAGGCACTCCGACCCGGAGTACATATAAATGAGAACAAAATTCACAACTTGATGATCAGCAGCAAGGACTGAGAAGTCTATCAAGAACAACGAAAAATATATCACTAATAGACATTTAACTTATTACATGACATATAATATAAATACAATTCAAGAGTAATTAAACAGTCGTCAATAAGTTTTAATATAAATCATAATGTATGTACATACTACTAAATACCAAATTTTATTTCGAAAACAGATATCACTAATATTTGGCAATTAGTAGATTCCAAGGTTTTGCGAAAGACCTTTCGCATATTGGCACCTACAGAGTCAGAGTTTTATATTTATGGTGCTTTATTTTGCATTACGCTTTTGTGAATATAAGTCGACATAGAAATTAATAAATTAAAATTACGAAACTCATAATATGTTTATGAACATTTCGATAATATTCATATTTGGAAATGGAAAACGTTGAAAAACTGCAATGTCAACAGTCACCATCATTCTGTACGAAGCATAGTGAATTATACACTTCACTTAAGTTTAATTCAATTAAATGGAGCTTATTTCAGCTAACACAATAAAGACAGTTCTTATTATTGTACTGTAATTATGCAATATAATTATGTCTCTAAAACAATAATAGCAAAAGGACTTCTTGGTTTTTAAATATAATTATTTATTAAAACTAAAATATTTTCCTTCAAACTTCAACACTTTCCATTGCTAGTTGTTTTAAAAAGATTCAACGTTAATAAAAATCAGGATTTTTATTCAGGGATAAATAAATACATTAAATTGAAAGGCAACTAACGTTCTGCCACTTTGAATGTAGTTGTTTAGCACTTCACTGTTGTGTGAAATCACTGTGAAACTGAATTTATATCATATATTCAAACAGCTTTATATCAGATGTAATGTCAGAAAATGTTAAAGGAGACTAATTGACTCTTTCTTCTTAAGAGAGAGTGGACTGAATGAGAGATAGCACACTATTATAATAGTTTATTGTATTGTCCAGATGGAATTGTTTTCCCCATAATTTTATCACTGCTTTACCAAGTTTTATAAACCCATATACAGTGCGATATCCTGATGGATCTGAATTAATGATAACAGATTTAATTGAAAGTTGTCCAATTATATTTGCATTCGTAAAAGTAATGTGCGAATAGAAGATACAGAAAACTTTATTTATTGAGAATTAATAAAGATGTAGAGAATATCACAAAACCATTTTTTATCTCAATCTAAAATTGAAACTTAAAACACAAATCCGCAGGGCGCGTAACGATGGCCGTTGCGAATACCAGCGAAAAAAAAGGACGACCGAAAGCTTCTCCCGCCGTCGTAATATTTTTTAATTTAATAACTAAAGAATACAATATACCTAGGGCGGCAAAACGTCTGGCATTGACTCAAAATGTATGCTATTGTACAATTTAATATTTATGTATGCATTATATTGATATAGTGATAGGAGGTTAAGGGGTCCACCTCCTCCCTTATTGAGTTATATCCCCATTAAACAAACATTATGAGCTCATTTTTAAGATTTATCAAAATTAATTATAATACAAGACATGTCACACTAATTTTAATTTAATTCGGTGTGTTTTTTATTTATTCTGGCTTTATATGTATATAAATAAATATTTATCATATTGTATTAAATAATAATATAAATCATCATAAACTGAAAATTTTGGTGATATAATTTGAAGTTTAAGAATTACTTTTACTAATCAAGTCTATATTCGGTATTATCTGAGTATTGGATATTCTTTGAAATTTACTCTCTACAGTTTCATTATTGAACAATAAATTCGAAATGCAAAATTATTTTTAACTAAAAAGAGTAAAATATAGCTGATATAACCTTATAGACAACTCTAGCGATCTCACGAACTCGGCAGTGGCAACAGATGTGAATAAATACTTCGTTGGGAAAAAAATGTTTTCGTGCGTTGCAATTTCTTTTAATAATAATCTGCAATGAAATGACTGGAAAAAATATTTACATATTATTATTTTGAAAGGTATTTTCTTTTTCATTATTCAGTCTGGTGGGTTCTCGTAAAAAAGCATATATTATTTTTAGTGAAATCCCGAATTCGACTGAAATAATAAATTCTTATCACAATGACCGCTTTTAGAGCGTAACGGAATCATCGTGTTGTATATTATGCTATGAAGTTTGAAAGGCTAAATTAATTTTGTATTTTCCTTTTGTACGACAAATTCTTTTGTTTTTAAAGAAGGCTAGACATGTCTGAAGATAATTATCGTAGTACTGTGACTCTTCATTTTAGAGTTTGCTCGTGAAGTAATGAGTAAGTTTATTTCATAAATGTACTGTAAATAGTCGATTATTTTCTGCACAAGTCTTACGTAAGATGTAATATGATACTGCGAATAAATAAGAATAGTCTTGCACTATTATTTTATAAAAGAATAGAATTGGTGTCAAAGTTTTATGGATGACAACGAAAATAGAAGAAGTAAGCGATTAAGTGTAAAGGTGTCCATGCTTCCATAAATTTTCATGGTCTTATCGCCTAGCAGCAGAATCCTTTTTCCGAATCCGTCACTGACTCTGACAGTGATGTATTGGGTGAAAATGGATCCAAGAAATAAAGTCACCCGTATGCTTCGAATTCTTGGACCGAAAAATGTCTTCGTTCAGTTTATCTGATCGCATTGAAAAAACGAGCAACCCTGCAAACACAGTTAAAATTTATGAGATTCTTTCGTTTCATTTTTCTACGTGTCCAAATTTGTGTCTATTTTTAGAAAGATGAATTTTGCCAATCACACTTTTTATATCGATTACTACTCACCTGCAATCTTACTTAAAAGAATGCAGACATATTGAGAATTCTCAATTGTTTTGAAAATATAAAAAAGTTTTTTTTACCAGAGCGACGTTGCGATCTAAAATTGTTAAATAATTTCCAAATCAGCTCAAAATATAATATTCAACTAAAGTCGTAACTAATAGTTTCTGGATTTTTCTGACTAGATTTGTCCAAACTAGTGACACTTCGCGTGTAGAAAAAACTTACTTCATCTTTACTGCGTGATCTAAAGATGCGAGTTTGAAAAGCACTGCATCGGATTTTTGAATCTATAACCATAATAATCTTTTTCTGAAATTGGAAAACGAATTATTTCATTGATAGAGTTTTCTACGGTCAGCTAAAAAACAAATTTAACATTTTATATGGATTAAACACTAACCTACAGGTGAAAGTAAAATTTGTAACATTCGTTTAAATAATTTAATCATATAAGCATTATAAGCTTATACCTCTAGAGATTTTTCCGCAATGAAAAATACGAATCAGTTCAACTCATAGAGGGCTATAGAGACGTTATGTAGAAATAGATTCACTTGGCTCAAAATCTACGTAAATGGCTATTTGTCCAAGGTATTGGACTAGTTCAGGATAGATAAACGTATTCGAATTCGTTCGCCTATCTTCAACAGATGACGGAAGAAAATAAGCAAAGTTATTGCATACAGCTTCAATGCTGATTTCAAAAAGTATCGTTACAAAAATCTTTTCTTATCAATATTTTTCTCAAAAGTTATAAAGCTTAAATTGCACAGAAAAATCCTCTAATACAAGCAAACGCCAGCTTGCCTTTATAACAAGAAAGATTCACTGATATATTATTACATAGCTAGTGAACTACCTACTAGATGTAATGCTAATAATTTTATGTGACAAGGGGCAGCTACTCTGTTAAAATTAAACTTACTATTCATGACACACAGTCATAGTATATTTACTTTTCCCGATAAAACCAGAAAACAAAATAAGCTCATGGAAAATTAGAGTATAAAATGTATCAATAATGTTTAAAAAATCCCAATTATATATAAGTTTATTTTTCGAAGAATGAGGTAGATTAATATTTAACAACCATAATAGATATAATTTCAAAAGAAGAATTAGACTATCTAAATATATATTTATTATATTAACAATAATCAAAACATTATTTCATTCAATATAATTGAATTACTCATCTATTCCGTCACTTTGGAAAACGGTCTTCTGTGTATCCCAAACTGTTGTATGTGTGAGCCGGTGGTGGAAGGTGAAAGATTTTAAGGTTATATGACTGAAGTTTCAGCGTAAAATCATTTGCTTTATGCATCACATTCACAACTAACAGCCAAAATATATTCAATATTTTTATCAAAAATTGAGATATACCAGTAAAATATTACATGTTTCCGTGCGTATTGTAGGTTTAAAAATACTAGTAAATCTTACTGTTGAGATGTTTTAGCTTGCTTAGGTTTTGCTATACAGCACCACATTGCTTTGAAAAAGTTATTTTGATGTATTCATATTGTATGTAAAAGCATTTCAGAAAAACTATTCAAAAAATATTATTTTGAGATTAGGGGATAAAAAAATAGATCAACACTACCTAATAGTCACAATGACTAAATAATATTAAATAACTTAAATACCATAGCCATAAGCTATAAATACCATCCTGCCAAAAATGTATCCGTTTTTTGCACACCAACTGTCAAATTACTATTAGTGTAAAAAAATAAGGGCCTACTTTTACCATTAGTTTCAACTATAATTTGTCTGCTCTAGCATTAAATTTTTCATCGGACTATGCTGCAAATAAAATAAAAATGTGATTTGATTATGTAGGTATTTATTTAAATGAAAAGATAATATAAATGTAATTTTCGAATAGAAGCTGCTGATTCTTCGTAATATATAAGTGACAGTGTTTACGTTTCTTACCGCGCCGATAGTATACCTAGTTGTAATTTTATTGTAATATCTGTCAAAATAATTAACATGCCATTAAATTTGTACTCATTTTTGCAAATAGTCACGAGACGTCATAGTTTTGGATAGATTGAAAAAAATAGCACATGGCATATTTTGTATGATTTTAGTCTGGTCATCATGCCAAGATTATCTAAATATTTATACCCTTAACTTGTGTAATAATAACCACTTAATCGGTTAACTTAAATACATGTATATATTTATTGTGCAGTCAAAACTTCATCATTTAGAAATAATTTTATTTGTTTATATTAGTTGTTAATAATGTCTCGTTGTTTTTGCTAAAAAAAACTTTAACTTTTTAATCACATCGACACACTAAATCCTTAAATATCTTAACTATATGTGATCTAACTGTAAGTATCGTGTAACTAATGATTCTGTTAGCTGAAGAGTTTATATGGGAAAAACTATTTAGAAAAAACCTTCACAAATATTGGCTGTGAAAGATATAAAAAATGTTCAATTCTTGTCAATACTCATCCATAATGAAATCATAACCTGGAAGATTTAACTTACACTTACTCGGTCACTGACTGACTTTCAAGCATGACTGGAAAACTTCTTCCAGAAGACTACGCGCATTGTATATTAATGACTTTCTCTCGTTGCATTTACTGAAACATTAACTGTCAGATCATACAGTCGGGATTCACATCTTCTCAATAGTCATAATCTTCATTATTGACGACTCTGGTCTCCATGAAACCAATCTTTTAAATTTATGTTTCCATTGATCTTAGCAGATTGAAGAATGCATTGTTTTCTGTCATATCAGTCTTCTTTGTGTTTTCATGTCAACTTGACAATTACCCTTCCTTTCATTGGTCATTTGAAGGGGAATTAAGAGCATGAAGGAGCAGATTATTCGAGTTAACAGGAAAAGAAGAAGATATCAATGATTTAAATATCACTGTAAATAGAGCAGAGTTACTATATGGTGCATACCCACCACACGCAATGTGGAGGAAAAAGGTTTCTGACTATAGGAATTTTAGTTTATCTAGTTACTGTTATCATGTTTATAAGTTTATTATGAATTGTAAGCTATTTTTTTTTCACTATACTAATGTATATTACAAATCTAAGTTTCAAACCATGAACAAACTGTAAAATTTGTAAATGGGTACCAAATAATAATTACACCACTGGGTGTAATTGCACACTAATAACATATTTCGATAACCTTATTGTATAACAGTATTTCACATCAGATTAGGCGTATCTGATTCAATAATGTATTTATGGCTATAGTTATAAAAACAATTAATGACTAACCCACTAAGCCCTCATAACTATCGAGTCATTCAAGTAATTAAAGTCATCTTTAGAAGTTTTTTACAAATAAAAAAACTGTATTTATATAAGAACATTTATTCAAATGTATTTTTGATTATATTTGTAATGAGATATGAATGCTTTTAAACAATAATGGTTTCGACATCATCAACCATTTAAATTTTTCATTCTTAGGCTTAGATTAATGAGAAATTAACTTTCATTGTAAATATTTCACAAATATCTCCTTATTTACATTTTTATATGGTATTGTTAGTTTATTGAGCCTACATAGCCAAACTGTGAAATAAATTATTTATATGAGCCTTGTAAATACTTTCATACAAAAAAAAGCATAGTGTCATTGTGTAATATTTATATTTATTTAGGTACAATTTACAGACAAAATAATATTATCTTAATTCTAATAGTTTTATAATATACTATTATTTCATTTCAAATATCACATTTTGTGCAATAGGCAAAATATCATAATCTTATATAAGAATAATAATTTTTAAATACATGGTATATACATCTTTTGATAGAATCTTCTTTTAAAAGCACCAAAATTTCCCACATCCGGAGACTTCATCAATTTTAACCGTTTTTAATATTCAGAAACAATTAAAGAATACAACAATTGGAATAATGAAGTTATTATGCATCTTAAATAATATAACGACACAAACTGGTCAACATTGTAAGTTCACAACTTTTATTGAAATCATCGCAAAACCTAAAACAAGAAACAACCATGTTCGTCGGTCTCTGAAAGTATTTAAAAAGACTGAAATATAGCAAAACAATATAATATGAAACATATCACACAAACACAAAGTGTTTTGCTAAAATTGTATTCATCCACAAAATAATATTGCATTGTTAGCATTATGATCAGAATCGACTATGTAATTATAATATGTAAATAAAATTAATTTTACAGAATTGATTATATCCATGATTAACTAACTAAAAATATGGAAACACAATAAAAAAAAAAAATGACTACTGTAAAAATGTCGGCTTTTAATACAACCTAATTGAAATATAGGTATTGCTTAACAAATAAAATGAATTTTGTACACACAGACATTACTAGAAAAATTTTAAAGATTGATCTTCTATAACCCTGATTGTGTAGAGAAGCGTGATATTTAAGTATTAATTTATTTATGGCCATTAGATAACATCAAAAAAGATATTATGATTTTCAATATTTTAGTTCAATAAGTAAGTTTTACTACAAAGAGAAATTTTGTGCTTTATTCATAGCCAAAGAATAATATGATGCGAATGACAATTAAAGTTACTCTTTAGAAAATATTTCTCAGAATCAAAATAAAATTATTCTGTACCTGTTATTATTTATTTCATCCAATTTGTAATCAAGTAATTCGGCCAGTATTGAAGAAACATTAAAATGTGAATATCTTTTATCAACTATGAACGCCATTTACAGACAAAAATTGTGCAATTTCCAGCATGTAACAACCATAAGAAAAACTATGAGAAAGTTCGATTCATAAGCGCATGTTGTAAAATATTTTTAGAGTATGTTATTTTTAACCAAATAAATATCTAAATATCGGACACAGATATTTCCTATCTAACCGCAGTCACAGACTTATATATTTATTACTATTTTTTGACTTTCTAAGCATAACTACATAATAATAACTATATTGTTCTGAGCAAGGACCTAAACAGTATCAGTTTACAAATTATTCCCTTTTCTTTTGTCACCGCAAAGTAACATTAATTGAGTGACGTAATCAAATAGTCATATATCTTACAATTCACAATCAATAAGATACATTTCAAGATGTATTAACATTATTTCATTATTTTAAAATTATACACAAAGGAAGCTCGTGGAATTGACAATCAAAATAAAGGCAAGACGATAATTTTCATATAGCCTAATGGACAAAAGTTTAGATCTCACTCATAGCTTTTATTTAAAAAAATATATATAATAACATACTAATATTGCAACATAGGTATAACTATTTTAAAAATATCAATTCATGAAGGCACATGTTTAAAAGGAATTATTGTACATTTTCAAAATCTATTATAATTAAAAATGTCATTGATATATAAAGCCCTAAACTACATTGAGCAATGATATAACAAATGAAATTAAAATATCTGTCGGGAAATAATCATTTATTTATTGTCTAATGAAAAGCAATTTTGAAGACTACTTGAGCCTGCAAAAAAATTTATAGATTTATACAATAATCTATTTTTAAATTGATTAATACTACAATGTAGATAAATCATTACCAACAATCGACGTTATTAATTGTTGAGTGTATCTTTGGAATTTAATTTATAGTGGGAGCAGTTAATTTTTTAAACTCATATTGAACCAGTACCGGTTCCCGAAGCCTGCATACTTCACGACTGTCTGCTAGAATTTTTGGTGTGTTCTTTAAAAAAAAAACATGATGCAAAAACAAATTGAAATATTCTAATAATATTAGTAGAGGTTTATGGGATTCTTTTCCAAAACTCACCATTGATCAAGTATATCAAAATTGTCTTTTAAGATAAGTCTCATCAAATATGTACAAGTCTGTCCACAGTTAGGATTTCAAACACCTGACCGAAGCACAGAAACACATAATCTTGGAAAATGATCGACGTCAACCAGCATTGTAAAATTTTAAACAGATATTTGCCTAGAATTAGCGTTTTAGTGAAATAATTAAACATCAATTTTTTAAAAAATTAAAACACAATTCATTTGTACTACTTCCACATACTTTGTGAAGAAATATGTGGAAGTAGTACAAATAAATTGTGTTTTAATTTTTTAAAATATCATGTCTTTCCACCAAGAATTGACAGTTAACACCTTAAAAGTGAAAATAGCAATTGACTACGGGCTGTTTAATGAATAATCTTAAATATTTAAAACATTTTTGGAAATAGTCAAAAATGGAAAAGAGCCCCATAATTACTAATAGAATTATACTGTGAACTTGATTCATTGACATATTTGTATCAATATGCCATACGATTGAAAACAATGTGCATAATATATATAATATAGTGCTTTCAAAATTAAGTATTTCTTATAGCGCATCCTGAGAAAGTTATAAGAGGGAGCTCTTTAATAATAAATATGAAATCTAATTTATTAGAACCCATTTATTATTTCATTAAGCATAGTTGAGTTCAACCAAAAATAAAATGAATCATTTTACAAATGATAAAATGAGAAAGTGAGAGTAAATAGTTAGAAAATTAGGTATTAAAAATGTGTATATAATAAATATACAAACTGAATAAAAAGAAATTAAAAAGAAAAACAGATAACCAAAAAATTCGTTTAAAAAAATTATAATGTTTAATCACTATGCAAAGTATGCTTATTTATTATTTTCATATTTAAAGACACAAGATATATTTATACAATTTCATTTTGTAAATTTTCCATACTTTAATAGTCACCTTGCAATGACTTCAAATTCAATCTTGCAATATATATACTACAATTGATAACTACGGATATATAGACAGACATATTTATAAAGAATATTTTGTTTAAGTTGCACCAAATATTGCCAAACTGCAATAGAATAGCACTTCACAAAAATATAAACATCACCGTTGTGTAACTTCACAAGTCAATACATATTTTTAAAGCCATCTCTCTTTCTATAGAAATAATGTGTAATTAGGTATTAACATCTGCACTATGTGATATTGCTATGATAAATTGTGATTTCATTTAAAATGTATCCAATTTGAATTGTGCAATGATTGTAAAAAAAAAGAATTTTTGCATAAAAATAAATTATTTATCAGCAATTAGAAAGTAGTAAACTGATATTGGATTTACCATTTCGCTCCCTCCTACAAAAAAAATCATTTTTATTTATCAGTTTTTGGACAATGGGACAAGTGAAACAGTGGACCATAGTAACTTACAAAATACATTTGATTACTAACAGCAATAAAACTTATAGAGATTTTATAAACAAACCTTATCTTGTTGAACAGTTTTTATGGTGAATCAGGAAATGGAACAAATACATTCAGAAGATCAGAGCAATCAAAGCTCAATGCTATGAAAACATTATTATGTTAGAAACATTTCACGGTCTTATAATAATAATATTGTGGAATATTTATATTCCAGAAAACTTTTAATTAATTTGTTCTATACACTTCAATAACATTCAATTAGATACCGTCGTATCGATAGTTCAGTCGGCAGTTTATGATCAGACAGTCTTAATAATACATTTCTAAGCATCATAATTCTTCTTTCTTAATATACTGGGACCCGGATCGGCAAGTGAATACGTTTCTGGCTCAAATACTGGAGGATATTCTAAATGTGGATAGTCCGGAGTGCTCACGTTACTAATATTCGTAGCATCGCAACTGGATATGGTCAGAGCGGAATCACTCGGAAATACAGAAAACAAATAGGGATCGTTACCTACATTATCTAAGTTGGACGCTGAAGGACAACCCTGTGAAAATAAAATAAAATAAAAAATAAACAAAAGAAAATACAAATAATACTTTAAAAAAAGAAAAGAATGCTTGAAAACAAAATGGACACTAAAAAATAAACAATAGAAGAAATTGACCTTTGAGTAAATGAAATCCTGAGACCATTCGTCGGGGGAAGTCGGATTCTGTTTTCGGAATATAGCCCTGTGAAGCCTCGGCGATCCTAGTATAGTTTTTTCTTTAGCGGGTATGACATGGACAGCCACGCTAGTTTTATTTGAAGAGTTTCCGCTGTGCTGAAACATTTGCTTAAAGCGAGAAATCCCAGATGCCGCCGGTGCCGTATCTCTGTTCAATGGAGAAGGGAATTTTTAATTCAATTATCAAATATATATAATCAGATATCATAGCAGAATTGAAGCAAATCTAACCTGGAATCCAATGACAGTTCAAATTGAGGCGACGGTTTCAACGCTTTGCTGGTGGATGCGAGAGGTAAAGACATGGGCGTATACTGGGTGGCACTCTTAAGAGGCTTATGTTCTCCGACTTTTACTGAATACACATTATCATTATTAGACAACCCTTTGTTTTGGAGTTTGTCAGATTTCACAATAGTTGCTTCACTGCTTTTCATGTATGTTGAAGGTTCACTGTGTTTTGTATAAAATTTATCAGGTCGTAGCCCACTGGAATGTTCGCTGAGTTTGGCGGCTTTCACTTTATCATTCCTCCTCAAAGAGTCTAACCAAAATTTTTCAGGGCAATCTCCTTGCTTGAAGACGGGCTTCGTATCTGGACCGGTAGACTTGCGATCTCCGATAGATGTAACCGAACTCTGTCTGGTCACAGAATATTTTACTTTTGTCGTTTTCGGTGGAGGAAGAGGTTTTTTAGATTCAACAGTAGCTTTCCTGAGAGTAAATTTTTCATCATCAATAATTGTGGTAATAGAACTGTTAGAACTCACATTATACGATGGAGGCTGTACACTATCGTCATAGAGCATCTCATAGCCCAAATCTTTAGCGTTGAAGCATTTATCGATATTTTTGGAAAACGTACTCAGATTATGTTCTTTTATATTATTGGGCTCAATCGGTAATATTCTAGAGTTGTCCGATGAGATCCCGGTGTCAAATAAGTTAACAAAATTTTCTTTGATGACATCATCTAAAGAGGTCGGTGAAATTTCACAATTGTTCTTTTCATAACATTCCTTCCCAGAATTGAATGACAGCTTTCGCGTAACTACTTTTTGAAGAATATCGATATTGTTATTATCTTTATTCATTTTCACTTTATCGGCATCATCATACTCGATAGTTTCATAACCGTCATTCTTTTTTTTTGCGCCGTACCTTGAATTTTTCTTATTCTCCCGAGATATATGCGATTCGCTCGCATTGTGATTATCTAGCACTTCTATTTTAGTTTTTATAACATCCGGAGTCTTCGGTAAACATCTATTTTGAATTCGCTCCATCTTAGCAGTGGTCATGTTTTTTTCTAAAAATGGAGGATTTTCTCCGTAGATAACATCCGGAACAATTTTGTCCCACTGCCTCTGTAGATTGATGTCGTTCATCTGTTTCTTATTATGATTCTTTTCATCGGCTCGTAAGTCTTTCTCTACACCCATAAGAACTCTGTTTGAATAAACTTGCCTCCTCTCTTCTTCTTGCTTATTTAACATGAATTGTTCCAACGTTACAAATCCAATTAAATTATCTGGTCTCTGAACGATGTTCTTTGTGAACGGAGCATTACATTTAGGCTTAGTAACGAAATCGCACTTCTCAAAATCCAAAAGGTTCGGATTCGATGCGTGAATATAATTTATAGGATTCGGCGCTAATTTGTGGTGATTGGAAGTTACATCCGGAAGATTTTCTTTCAGATTGTGTTGGTTTTCTATAGGTCCAATTTTCTTGATTTTAGCGATGCTCTGAGACGTTTCATCTTGAACCGCTTTTGTGATTTTACTAGTGGAACTAGCACTTTGCAAGTTTGACTGAGAAGACATGGAAGGCCCGCTCAAAGGAATTTTCCTGTAACTTCTGTACTGATCGGTCGGCACGGGAACATCGGTACTTTTAAACTTCGACTTCTCTTCCTTGCTTTTACTATGCTTTGAAGAGAAAAATCGTAAGTATTTTCTATCGAGACTCGTCGAAGATTGATTCACATTTTCTTGCGAGTCAGACTTTTGCATTCTTGCAAACTTTTTCAAGGACCCAAATTTATTGGACTTTTCAGATTTTTCCTGTTTATTTTCATTGGATTTCGACTTTGACGCGTCCAGTGACAGGTCATCGTCTGAATAATCAGTTTCCGAAAAATGTTTTGATTCATCGATTTTTCTATCTTTCTTGTGAATTCTGTCCCAGGAGTCATTATTTGTCAAAGTTGCAGAAGTGATACAATCTACCCATGCAGTCATCGCTTCAGTATTTTCAGAAGCAAAATAAAAAAATGTCCCTGTGTGATAAATTTTGAAGGCGAATTGTTTTGAGTTTACTTCTTGTGCCTTTGATACAGTAAAACCACTCAGGAAAATCAGACATTCCGCTTTTACAGACTGTAAGAATATAAAAAAAGTAATTGAATATAAAATTTAGAAAAATACGTATCAATATCTATTGTACGACATAAAGACAATGAATGAACCTTGTAATACTGGGTCCATTCTCTAATTATAATGTCAGACATTTTATAGATATAAAAAACCAGAATTATTGAAATTTACTAAAAAACTACAGAATTTAAGTGTTTACTTACATTTTTGCCTTTGAATCCATAAAATGTGTTACCAACGAGAACACACCACCGTACATCCCAGTTACTACTATTTCGTGCACGACATCTCTGATGAAGAAAACCTTGCATATCGCCAACTCCTAAATCCTTAACAGAAATTTTTCGCCTTTCTGCAATAGAAAAGAATAAATGCAAATTACACTAAACTTGATTTTCACTATTTTAATGAAAACACTCCATTTAAATACACGTCATGTGAAATAACAGACACACTTTCATTGGAATAACATTTTGTACAAATTTTAATAAAAAAATCTAGGCACTTACTTGCGAGTATTGAATTTTTTCTTTTGATGCTTTTAGATTTCCCTGTAGATAAAATCCCTCTAACCATGCTATTGGCCGGAGACAGCGATGATTTTGATGTGTCATAACTAATAGGCTTTAATGATGAAACTGTTGTATCAATTTTATTTACTACAGGGGAAGGCGTTTTCTGATCAACTTCCAATCTTTGCAGACTCTGTGAAGCCATCAATGGACTACGAGGCAATGACAGTTCTGATATTGATAAATTACTATTGGAATGCTTTATTTCTAAAGAGATAGATCCAGACAAAGAATTCACCCCTGGAGAGATGGGTAACTGTATATCATTTCTAATATTCATATTTGAAGGTCCTACATCGGTATTGGGGATCACTTGTATATCTTGTTTTTGAATATTTTTTAATGGCTTGGGAGGTACATAGCCAGGTTTTTGAGTACTCAAGGGTCGAGGAGGTGGTTCAGGAGGCACATCCACTTTAGAAAGAGTCTCGTGCGATTTAGGATAATCTCGCTTCCTCTGTTCATTGATGGCCTCTAACAATTCATTTTGTATGGTCTGAATTTGTTCACTCATACCGGTATCATATACCTTATTGCATGTTGATTCCCCAAATTCAGTCACAAATATGCTTTGCACTCCAATAGTATTATTAGAAACTTTTTGTTGAAGATCTGCCTCTTTTTTTCTGTGCTCCAATAAAGCAATATTAATTGTTTCAAAGATTTTGCCAACTTTTTCTTGATCATGCTGAATATTCGCAGGCTTATCTGTATCTTTTGAATCACTAGAACTATTTTCTATCTCCCCAAATATATTTTCTGACGCTATTTTGTCCACAATGTCACTGTTCGGTTTGTTTTTATCTCTATTTTTTTGATTGATCATAGCTCCACCGATCTGTTCACTCGATTTCATAAATTCAATGATTTGATCTTTCTGCGGGCTGTGTAAAATAATATTTGGACTGTCAATAGATGTGGGCGATTCCGGAATGACTTCTCTTATGAGGGAAAATTCACTGTCATCAGGCTCGCCGAAATCATAAGCAGGAGTGGAAAAACTTTTGTCTAGTCGTCCTCTTTCTCTCGTTTGTCGTTCGTCGTGATTGCTTACGCTAGGATTGTTGTTTTCAAAGTCTCCCATCACCAGTTGATCGTGAAATTTAACCATTTTAGTGGAAGATTTATCATTTGTAGCACTTGTGAATTCTTCTTTTAATTTCACCACTTTAGGATGGGTGAGGCCTACACCCAAGCACGTTTTAGCTCTCGGGGAGAGTTCTAGGCCTGTACTGTAGGATACAGACTTGTCTCTTCGATAAAGATTATCAGAAATGATATCAGATTCATTTTGGTTAGCCATTTGCGCACTTCCAGAATGTTGAAGAAATTTATGATTGTTCAATTCTCGCCAAAACTAAAAAATGATTATATATACATAAACAAATTAAATATGGTATTATTTGAAACTCACTACACTCTTCTACATCAATAGAATATAATAAATTGATAAAAATAATTTAAAATACTTTATAGTACTTATCAGCACTGGATAAATACCTGTTCAATGCTAATATTCGGTCTCTTGGAAATGGGACTGCTTCCGCTGGTAGTGTTTCTTCTCTGTACAACTGAGCGCGGCTTGGGTAGATAGATTCTAAAAATTATAATATTAAAATTACATAATATTTTCACTGTTCAATATTTAGTGTTTAAGCGGTTAAAAAATTATCATTAAGAAACGGATTAATGGCAATAAATGATGTGCCGTAAAACAGCCTTAATATTTTTTATTTTCCTAAATTATGTTACCTGCAAAGCTATTACGCATGCGTGTTCTCAAGAGACAGAGCCTGTTTGAGCAACAAAATGAAGTAAACGCAAATAGTAATGTTGCTTGAGACGAAATTTAAAAGAGAGAATTTTTTAATTTGGTGAGAATATATTGCATTGTAAACAGAAAGCAATTTATGATTTGAGTGAAACAATTGTTACCCATTTTTTCTGCCGCAATTCAAATGAAGACTGTGCAACACCTATCTATTTAAAATCTAAGATTTTATAAGAAATGATGAATCAGCCTTGCTTCTTTAAACAAACCTTGAAAATTTCTCTGAAACAGTTCGACTTTACTCTTTAATCTTTCTACTAAAGTTGACGGCCATTTCTAAGTCCACTATTATTCACATACAGTGGAAACACGATTCTTCCTTTTTCAAGGGACCATAAAAAGCGATAAATGCCCTTTTAAGTCTCTCGGCAAGAGTCCTAACTGATGAACGCGATTACGATAGATCAGGCTTCTACTGTGTATATATATTTATTAAATATCATCATTTAAATAACAAGCATCAATAATTTCTTCATCCGAAATAAGATATGAGAAAAATACCTAGGTTGAGAAGAAATGTGTTCAGATGTTGGAGATCCTGGGCGAGATAGATTTACACTCTCGTCAGATGATGAATTTTCTTCATCTAACAATGGCGTTGGAATAGCAATGATTGGCCTGTAACAATGCATCCATGAAATATAAAAAAAGTTTAAATAAAAGCAAATAATAGATTATGACAGTCAACTCTGGAAAATTACCTGGGTTTCGGCAACTCAAAAGCTACGAGTTCTGGTCTAGGCGACGGTAGACTCCCCCAACGATTGTACGGCATGGACCTTTTCCTACTAGGTAAGCGATATGGCTTCATATATATTTGTCCATAGGTGTGAGTGAGACGCGGACGTTTCTTAAGAGTAAGAAGGACGTCTGCCGGAGATTCCTGACACAACAATAATACTTCTTTGGGCTGCCAGCCGACGACTGTTTGATAATTGACCTACAAAAAAATATCAGAAATATAGGTCAATGTTAAATTTATAAAATATTGAATAGAAACTGCAAAGCTTTACATCTGCAAACATAAAACAGCTTGAAAGCATGTTTGTGAAAATACATGATTTATTTTACATTGGATTACAAAAGAGAATATAACCCGACCCCAAAGTTAGCATTTTTTTGAGCTCAAAGGACACTTTGATATAAGTACTCATGCACCGGAGGTTTTTAACAGCATTTTTATAAAATCATATAAATGGTACATTGTAACTAACAATATTACATCAACCATTTAAAACCAAAGAAAAATAGAGATTGAATAGTATTCAAATTTGAATTGTTCAAATTCTGTACACTTCCCATAAGTTTCAGAAACCTATAAATAATTTGGGATTAATTTGGGATATATCAGGCTCAAATCACAATGTTTATTACCCGGTGGAACACGGTTCAAAGACTGCGCCGGGTAGAGACATGTGTGGCAATCCCAGACTGTAACCGTGCTTATTGATACTATACAAAATAATTATAATCAAATATACTTAATGAATAAGTAAATTACAATATCTATAATGTATAGAGGAAACAAAAGCGATTGTATTATTTAAAAACACAGTCAAACAATAATTTATGAATATCAATTCCACTGTATTAAATATTATTATTTATAATTGTAATAAAATGTCAATAGATTTATGTTGACAGTTTGAACCCTACATTTACATACAGATTATAATTCTTGCATCCGTGCCAGATAAACACTATCTCGGCCAACAGAAATAAATTCCTTTATGCTGTTCAATTTTTTCGAATACACATTATTACACCTCTACATTGGGTCAGTTTTTTTTTAATACACCAATAGTTATTGTAGCTCTCTTACTGATAACATTGTAGGAAAATGGTATAACATATCAAGTCATAGACATACAGAAGTTTGAATTGATTATATGTAATCGCCATTTAACCAGTCAGGTGCCATGCACGCATCGGTGCGTGAATGAGATGTTAGACGTGTATTTCATCAAATCTCGCGACACATAATATTTTTAGTTGACATTGGTTCACACATCTAGTCCCATCTATGCTCTACCAGAATAAATTAAAATAACCCAAAATTATGCTATGGTGAATTAGTAAAAAAGATTTCTGTAAAAGGTGTTCAACAAGCGCATCGAGGGCTGCCACAATCAATATCGGGATAGAGACATGTCTTATTTCTCACACAAAAAATATTTTTACTGGATTTTTAGCACGTAGATAATTAATAGGTGCATTAAGGGCTATCGCAAAAAAATAATTAATGCGAAACATGTATTTCTTTTTCAATATATCCTGATTTTATTATTTCTTTCAGTTTTATTTGGAACCTTGCGGTTATCGGAATTCTTTTCTGACCTCAGGCTTATTTCTAAATATTTTTTGATTTGGTTTAAACAATTGTTATTTTCTTGCAAGCAACTATATTTTCTAATACAAATATCACCTATAAGCGTATTTAGGATACATAAAATTCTTTTACTCATAAATATATCGCCTCTCTAATACGTCAAATATTTTCGCAATAAATAATGTGTAGTGGCAAAAGATATATTTTTTACCATGTCCGCTCTCAACATGGAACACATGGAACATATATGGCCTTCTAATGGAGGTATTTCAACAGAAGTTTTCTATGAGAACTGCTTGTTACTCAGTTGCTCAACCTCTCTTTTTTTGAAGAGTAGCGATAGAAGGACATGACTAGCGGTTAGCTAATCGCTCTCATTACACCCCGTTTTTGAGGATAGTATGAGTGGGAAGGTGTTGTAGACATCACAAACATTCATGACAACGAGTGCTGTGTAAAAATAAAAATATTTATGAATTCGAGTTCGTTACTGTATCAAAACATCATTTTGTGCAAAACTTTATTTTTTGTGTGAAAGTCTATAATATTGTGTAATTCTTAATTATTGTGTGTTTGTAAACTATATATGTTTGTGAAAAGCTTTTGTAATAATGGAGTCCCCCGGAGAAAGCAATTTACCATCATCCTTGAAATATTTACCACCACAAATTGAGAATGATATTTTTATTGTAATGCCAGAATCGGAAGGAAGTAATATCGGATTGATGTTGGATTGCTGGATGACTTCACTGCTTTCGAAAATGATTTTGATGTGCCCGATGACGACGATGATACGGTACTTTGGCTACTTCTAACAGATTTGACTGAGAAGAAGAAGATTCATGTATTCTACAAATCCGTATAATAAATTTATAAAAAATACTATTATTAAAACTATGATAATGAAAATAACGTGAAAAACTGTTATAAGATATGATAATATTGAAATTAAATTTAAAAAAAGTCAACAAATAAAATAATTCTACACTTGTGTTGTGACAACCCTGGTGGCAAAATAAAAAGGTTAATTTTATCGACTGTGACTAATTTAAAAATCAATTAAAGACGAGACATGGATGAATGGCAATAGAAATTAGGTCTTTATATGATTTAAAAACACTTGGCCTGTGGTGACAGAAATATTTTTACGATCCTGGCACTTAAATGGTTAAAGTATTTACAGAAGTATATAAATTTACGCATAAAATTAGGTTTTTTTTATGCAAAATATTGGATATGATGTTAATGTTTTATGTCGGTAAATTTTGATAAAAATATCAACATGCCTATAAACCAGAACCACGATAAGGATGGCATTAATATTTGTTTGAATTAGTCATAAATTACGATTTTGAAAATATAGTACAGTCAAGATTATTAAGGATATGAATTTTAAAATATTTAAAATATTTTTGTATTGATAATGTCGTATACAATACAATAGACAATAATATATAAGAATAAGAGAATAATAATGATAAATAAACAGCGCAAATGATATGAAAAATAGGCTGACATGAAACAACTTAAACTAAACTATTAATGGAGATCGCAAAATATGTGTAACAATTTTGATTTTTTATTTCCTACCCCAAACTTCCCTTAGAATCTAGCAGGGTAGTAGGACTCATGACAATTAATTTTGGAGTTGTATGTCATGCCGACAAACAAACCCGTGATATTACGAGTCTCGCTAACAACTGACAGTACAAAAAACGTAATTTTACGCGTCCTGCTTTCTACCAATAATTTGCGAAAAATGTAATTTTACGTTTCCCGACAACAATGTGTTAAGAGTCCATATATTTCTCTTAACCTCTTCTGGCCTTTCCGGTGACAATAAAAATGATACATACATCTCTCATATATTTTGAAACACAAATCACTTGAATCATTTTCTAACCACTCAATATTTTCTTCATCAATATTTCCGAAGCCTTGTTAATGTATCACATCACATTTTACATATTTCACTTGCTTCAAGTTCTTTAAAATTCAATGAATTTTGTTCCATAATACATGAGTAATTTTAATAATTTTTCACCAGGTTTGAACAATTTTACTGGCTTTACTTTGGTAAACAAAGATATTAACCTTTACCACTCGAGTCTTTTTTTGTATGTGCCTACCGCCTACTCGAGACGTTTTTCGATGAAAAGTATATTTTCAATACAAAAAATCAATTGGTGAAAAGCATGTAAACAAAAAAAAAATTGTTTTGTTATTATTTCCGTAAAATAGATTTATAATGAATATACTGCACTTATTTTAATATTATTTATAATTCTTCATTATGTCATATTTCAAATAGCAATCTCCCATGTGTAATCCTGGTTTATTGATGCAGGACTCGCAAAATAGTCGTGATTCGGACCTACCACATGGGATTTTTCTATTTGAACATATTGCACAGTCTCTCTTAGTCCCGGAAAGCAGGACATGTAATTTATCCGCAAGTCGGTCTTCTGTAGGAACAGTTGAAGTGCACCTTTGAGATCCACCTTGCCAAAAATCTCCTACTAATTGGTCAACCAATAATTTCACAAACTTCAAATGTAAAAACTAAATCGATATGTACAAATTTTCATAAGACTCATTAGAGTACTTCACATTAGATTTGTAAGCTTCTGAATTGGTATAAGATACTAGTAAGTATTGTCAACAAAGATAATCTATTCAAATAAAAAACTGTAAACTATACGAGATGTCCTTGAATTTTAAACAAATAAAAGCGAGTAATAATTTGAGAAATAAACACTTCAGATTATACATCACGCTGTTGACCCTCCAGTCACTAGCGCATTCAATAAATAAGATTTATTACCCTATGCGACAAAAAATATCGATGGCACCGAAAGATTCAGATAAAAACACACGTTGAAATTACGCACGCCGTCCTCATTTGGCGACTTCTTTCTCAGATAAATGTAATAACCTATTATTATTCAACTTGATTGAAATCGCAATAAAAAAATAGTTGAAAATATTTAAAAAAAAAACACTTTATCAACACATTGAGTAATACGATAAACTTCCAATGCCGCCGCTAAGGCGGCACTCGAGTGCAAAGAGTTAAATACATGTATCGATAATCCGCACCCAAATAATCGAGAGTTTACCGTAGTATTATGAAGATGAAATTATTGTCTAAGAAAGTTATTTATTTAGGTCGTATGTAGGTAATTTATCGTGAAAATTCTTTTGATCAATAAAACGTTAGGTAGATGTTAACTAATAACAATAATGTATTCAGTTTGAATAGTATTTAAATACCTGAACAATTTCATCACCGTCTTCTATTTTCCCACTCAAATGTGCAGGGGAGCCAAATTTAATATCAGTCACTTTGTGAATTCCTGTACAGCTGGGTAAAATATCAAACCCGAGCTCGTTTTCTCTTTTCTTCAATGTTGCCAAATCCAATGTTGCCGGCTGTAGAACCATTGGATCTGATATTTCCTGAAAATATACACCAGTACTCAATGGAAAAGTTAACATATATATAAGCTAAGACATCGACTGAGGGTGCTTGATGGAGTTTCAATATCAAATTTGGATTATTGAGATTTTGTACACTTCCATGTATTTTGTCACTAACGACCCGGGTTTCGCCTTTCACTGACTCAGTTCGAGTCCATTCGTGTGCTCGAATGCCTGAAGATGCCGAAAGGCGAAACCCGGGTCGTTAGTGACAAAATACATGGAAGTGTACAAAATCTCAATAATCCAAATTTGATATATATAAGCAGCGAAAAGGCATCATAATTACAAGAATACGACAAATAATTAAAAAAGATCAAAATTGAGATACACATACAGAGCAATACACAAATTATTAGAATTTCAGTGACAAAAAAATGATGATTCACTTGTTCAATTCTTTCTCTGATGAATTATAGCCAAATAATAAATACATTGCAAATAACTCTTAACCGTTTGCACTCCATAATTTACATATTGTTTCATTTTACCTACTTCATAATTGATTTTTGAATTTTAAGGTTAAAAGTGGTAGCAGAATTTAAAAATGATACATTAACTCCTATAAGTTTTATGTCAAGCTGGACTCATCATCTTTTTGCTAAATTAAGCCCACTATTTCAATAGAAGTACTCAAAGT
This sequence comes from Himalopsyche phryganea, assembly GCA_022494535.1. Taxonomy (NCBI): domain Eukaryota; kingdom Metazoa; phylum Arthropoda; class Insecta; order Trichoptera; family Rhyacophilidae; genus Himalopsyche; species Himalopsyche phryganea. The sequence continues at coordinate 1,040,807 of JAGVSL010000046.1, forward strand.
CCTCATAAATTAAACGATTATGAATTTACTTTGGCCACAAATCATAAAAATTTGATTTTAAATAACTATTTAAATGACATTTTTTTTCCAAAGGTTTGATCGATAAACATTTATAACTTACATAAATCAAAAAAAATCATTCAGGTAATGCAGTTCATAAAATATAAATAACTAGCCGACAGTTACAAACTTACAAGCAGCAATGCTGACGCAGCGATCCAATAGAAGACAAAATATACGCATCCAAAATATGAAACAATGAAATATTTTAGGCCTAATTAAGATATTAAAAAAAAAAAATAAGTACACAACTATACAGTAAATATCTGGTTTTATACAATCCCAAGTGCATAGAAACAACACAGAATCTTCAAAACCATTTTTTTTTTATTTCAAAGCGAGCCCTGCAACTCGTATTTAAAATGATTCATCATTAAGATCACTCGACACATAACATAAAAAAATTAATCTTATATGCCAATCTTCATATGAAACGATTTCCTAGTTCTAACTTTCACAATTAACTACTTCCCTGTCTCAATATTTTTCACAAGTAACTAAGAAGAACATCAAATATTAGAGTGCGGGATAGATGCACCTTCAAGTATAAGCTTAGAGGAAGAAACCAGAAAACTGTTTACCGGCATGTAGCTTGGATACATGCTAAATTTCAATAATGTGGCACCTTAGTTGTTAACAGTATGACACAGTATTAAAAAAAAATTTCAGCCATATAAAATAATAAGAACAGTATATATAATATAAACAAACCTGTATGATGATATCAGCCAAGATACTCAGCTTACGGCAGGACTCTTTGATTTCACAAAGTGGCATCTCTGCAAATCTATCACGATGACCATTCGTGGCCATTTTTTCAGAAAGTTGAAGAAGTTTAGTTTTCTTATTTTTATAGTCGATTTGCCCAGAAAATGGAGCCCTAAAAATGATTAATTTTTATCTAATGTAATAACACTATTATATATCTATATCGTCCTTGGCTTCACAAAATAGGGTGAGTCTATATATGGACCAGGTCAATAAGTAGCAACTCAAATAATAGTATTGACATTACGGAACAAGAGTAAAAGTGGAAATGTGGATAATATTTGCAGGCTGAGCGCAATACTTCATTACAAGAAAATGTAAAATTATCTAATGAAAAAAATTAAAACAATTCAACTACGAGTTGTATCAGACACGTAAAAACATACAAGACAAACAAGTTTGCATGAATTTTACATAAATGCCACAGCACTATCTCTATACACATAAAAAATTCAATCACACAACACATTGAATTTTGTTAACTGACACTTTCAAACTAAACTTATGTGGGTAAAATGTGTCGTCAAGGAAATATTTGAGTGAAAATACATGCAATTCTCCTTATTTTAATACTAATTACTGTGATTCAACATAAATGATGATTAATAATAGAGATAACAAAAAAGAAATTCTTACCGGTTTAACCAACAAGCCAACGGCTTGACCGTTGCAATGACATTGGTTGCATCGCTTAGAGTTTGTGTCTCCAGCATAGCATTGTCTTCGTGATGATAGAGATCATTAAACAGAGACGTAGCTGCACATGATAATCTTAGAGCTAGGTATTGTAGATTCTCCCTGTCCAATTCATAATGCTACAAACAACATGTCATTAACCTAAGTCAATATTATTATTATTAAATAAAATGACAAAACAGCACAACATCGGTGGTCAGCAAAACCATATCTCTAATTTTCGCAGAAATTGAGTCATTTTTTAAATAACTATCAAAGTAAGTACATAAGTATATGAAAAAATTACTCACAAAGTTTCGAAGTTGTCCTACGGCTTCCAATATCAGTTCCTGGTGCCCGATAGTAACGACTCCAAGATTTTCTAGATAATCTGCCCTTAGATTTAATAATTCTTTTCCTCCTACTTCATTGTTTAAAAACAACGGTATGTATTGTGATATTACGCTACCCAAACCTGTCATAACAAGTAAAAACTTGACATTTACGCTTTGACAACAGTTATACATGAAATGAAAGGAGTACATAATAATTAATAAACACATAAATTGAGGTAATAATATCAAATTTTCTGAAAACTTGCCTCTCAGCCATTCGGCTATTTGGTCGTGAGACCATTCTGCAACATTTACGTACGCCATCAAAATTTTTACATCCCCATTTTTGTTTTCGAAGTTATCATTGCGCAAGAGAGTTGCTAGAATAGAAATAAATTGAAACTGATTGTGGCTTGAAAATTTTATTTACCCTAAGAATCCGATGGAACAAGGCAAATAGGTAGGTATACAATAGTTTATAATAAAGAATTATATCCGAATAAAATTCTTTTGATGAAAACGGTAATTCTAATATGTACCAATCACAGATTATTGAAATAATAATTCTGAAATTGTAAAAGTCTTTAACAATTAATATTTGAATCTCTAGGCACAAAAATGAAAAAATATTTTGTCTGTTGATTTTCTCCTATTAACCTTGAAAAAATATGCATCACAATAAATTAACAATATTTTTTTATAGCACCAACATTTATTTGTATTAAAAAATCTATTTATAGTCCTCTATGAATATAAGTACGAATGAAAATTACACGACTAGCTCTATTTGTATACTCATGTATACCAATGTCAATGTTCATAGATGTCGTTAAAAATGTATTTACCGATAACTAGAAAAAAACCTGGAGATAATATTCATCAAAAAGTTCTAATTATTATGCATCAAAAAAAAAAAAATGAAAATACTTTTTCAAGATATTTGTGAGACCAATCAATGATACAAACCACAAAAGCTATGAAAATCACGTGGCTTGATATTAACGGCATCAGTGCAGTGGAATCAATCCATGGACATGTTACAAAAATTGTATCAGACGTGTATAAATGTATGTAAGGAAATAGAAAATGTTAAACGTTAACAGAGGCAACAAAACCATCGAGCTCATCTCACTCACCCTCCCTCCCGCATTAGGTCACAGTTACACCATTGACACAAAGGTGAATACAATACATGTATTATTATGGGGAGCAATATTTTTAGCACTCATGCCATAAAGCAAGCGTCCTAAAGGTTTTTTTCCTACTACTCGATGTGTATGTTCATTTCGAAGAAAGGGTATTACAAAAAACAAATAGGTGTTATCATTTTTATCATAATTATAAACCAGCAAAATACGAAAATGTTAAGTGAACTTTTAATAACATATTTTATGAGTAACGCAACTTGATCAATCGCAAACAGATCATACCTACCTATCCCTTAGGAAAACGCTTCCGCTATATTTTCTATTATTACGGAAGGTAGAATGAATTAAATAAAAAAATAATAAAATATGGAAAATATGGCAATATACTGCAAAAATCTGATTATGTGGCAATGTGGTCAATTTAAAACAAATAGCCAGTAATCACCTTAATAATATGATACAGATTGTTGCAACGTGTAACTGCGGTGGGGTCCAGCCATTATTTTACCACTTTGAGGTAATAAAACCGAATACACGAAGGCTCTATATATCTCTAAATTAAAACCTTCGGAATCTTGTGACAACGTTCTCATCTTGGGTGGTATTGACAGGTAGGCCTTAACGATTCGACTCTGCCTTATTAGTTGAGCATTGATAGCCGTTAGGTAAGACTAACTGAAGTCAGTGACGTTCTTATAGTTTTTCACAATCAGGATCAAATCAGAAGTTTGATCACACACCGCTGTACTGAATACCCAAAGTGCTAAAATCGGACGTAAGCCATAGCGGATATAGCAGCATATAATAAATAATAATGTTAATTTTATATTGTAGTTTTATGAAATAATTGAATAAAATAAATACATAATGCTGTAATTACAGTTAGAAATAATATTTCGACTGCTTAATCCAGGCTAACATCACCTTATACAAAACTTATTAGGATTAAATTGAAAATATCTAACCGTTAAGCGGGATTTTAAAATTCCAAAAATACCCTTCGTTCAGTTTGTAGGCATCGGGAATGCCACTGCTAATCTCTGAAAAGGCTAGCATTTCCATCGTCTAAATTATCGACACTTTTAAACAGGACTTAACGAGCTTTCGGCATTTGGAGCGATAACCACCTACTGTGTTTATTTGATCCTTAGTAGCGGAAGACCTGTAGCCATTAACAAAACCCGAACGGTGATAATATGAGTTAATTAGATGATTGTATTTTATCTATCAAATGTTAATATTATGCATAAATGGCACATTGCTTTTAAATGTTATGTTATCGACACAGAATAAAAACTAAACTGTATTCAACTGTATTAAACCGCCTTTTCAGAAAATGAGATCGAATATGAAAAACGAACACTTATCATTCATGCGTCGTTAATATCACCACCATTTTTGAATGACGTTATCAATTTCCCAAGACAGTATTATTTAATATATTTTAAAAAATAAAGCTCAACTCGTTTGCACTACTTCCACATATTTATAATGATCAGGACCGGTTTCGCTCATCATGAGCATTATTAACTGATCTAGTGATGAGCAAAACCGGTCCTGATCATTATAAATATGTGGAAGTAGTACAAATGAAATGTGTTTTATTTTTTAAAACATAATGTCTTTCCGCCAAGAATTGACAGTTAACACCTTAAAAGTGATTATTTAACTTGTTTCGATACGAATTATTTACAGCCGAATATGAAATTATTATAATAATAAGTCGTAATTTCTGTATTTAGTCCTGAACCTTGAAATTATAATTTATTTACAACAAAATGTCCGATAAAAATAGTTAAGTTATAAAGATAGAGATATTTTTAATATCTTCAATGTTCATAAAATAAATAAATTCAGTGAAAAAACGATTTAATTTAAATATGGAATGCTCGAAAATTTCAATTATAACAAGTTATAATATTTTGACGTACATTTTATTAGTTGTCTATGTTTTTTGTAACGCTTAATGGAACGGGCGTGTGCTTAGACGATGAAACGTTTCGCCACACAAAAAAACATCAAAAACGGTTCATCCGGGAAATTCCATACATTTTTCCTGTCTACTTTACGGCCAAGCAATCGATAGTATGTTCAAAGATACACTAAAACAAAACGGTTATTCGTGTCATATTGCGTGAAAATTGTTGATACTGTATCAACAGTCGACTTTGTGTTATTTGCACAACGGGTTATGCAAATGAAAATGTTGCCAATTTCAGGAAACACATAAAACTTCGTCTTGTCAACAAAGCCGTCTTCCACTACGGGGCCCATATTGTTGCCAATTGATATTCTATTTCCGCTTTGCTTCCATAAATCGATAACTGCTTAAATATTTATGATATTGAAAAGGTAATAAAAAACAAAATGACGATTTATCATCGTGTCTACAAGGGTATGAATGTTTTAATGGAAAGAAAAAATTACATTCAATGAAAGAATATATTTAGAGTAATAATGTATATTCGATTAGCACAGTATCCCTGAAATATTATTCGATAATCTTTTTTTGGAAATTTAAATATTTGGCACTACAATCAATAATAGCCATAGGCCATGGTGCTGGATATTTTGTAATTTATAGGCACTCGAGATCAACTTGAGGAGAAAAGACTTCACAAACACCCATCCATGTCCGAGATCTCAAATATTTGAAATTGATCAAACCCATCTGATCGCTAGGGTACAACTCTTAACACAAGACCACAGATGATGACTTATTGCTATTATACCGAGCACGCTTCTTCTAAAAATATATTTATTTAAACAATACAAAATTACAGCTGAAAGCGACTAGGTTTTCTCTCACGCTTACGTGGCCTAGTATTTAATACTCCATTAAATTGATATCCGAATAATCATATCACATTATGATACTTAACTCCAAGCTAGTGACAAGACTTTTTTTTTTTTTTTATATGGTATTGTAAATTGATGTCGTCAATTTTACTTGGGGTATTTCTTTATTCAAAATGTTATTGTTTTCAAATTGATTATTCAAAAATGCCATGAATCCCACACTCGTGACACAACTCATTTGAAGCAGCTGTTCGGCAATCTACATACTCCGCGTAACAACAAAATAGTCGTTTTAAAATAATGTGAGGAATGCACTTTGTATGTAACGGCGCCGTTAAACTATTAAAAAGGTATCTTCCTCTTCGTAACACTGCATTTGCTATTGCCCGTTATAACACACAAATGCATTTTAGTAACCCTTTGATGGTGTATCCTTTGAAAGCTTCTACTATATAAAGTCAAATTTATCATTGATGCGTATTGAGTTATTTGAATTAGCATACCGATGCGAAAGGAAACAGCCATCTTATCAACGCTACACATTAACCTGGGATTGTACTTATTTAAATTACTTTGATACTGTTCAATATAACAAAAAAGTTTTTAGATATCAAACACTAAAACATAATATGTTGAACCCGCGGTGCAGAGGTCAACGTTGTTGGCTCACGAGTTCGAGTCCCTGTATGGACAGTTTCATAAACTTTTCAATTGATTTGAGGATTTCTGCGATGTCTAAAATTCCCTCCTCCCACGCATCCTATTCTAAAAACGGGTCTTAGCGAGAGCGATTAGCTAAACACTAGTCTTGTCTTAGCCATGTCGTTCTATCCCTGCACTCTTCGAAAAAGTGAGGCTTAGCAACTGAGTAACAAACAATAGAAAAACTTCTGTTATGACACCTACATTAGGCGCCCATATGCTCTACATTGAGACTGGACATGGTTCATAGAAGAGAAAATAGTTGACTCAGAGTAAATAACTTTGTTGCCATTCATATCGTATCGACAATGTCGTCATTATTGTATTTAAATATTATCTAAAATAATGATCTGTTTTTTTTAAACACAGTTATTACATATTAAATTAGTGAGACGTTAATTTTTAGATTTTCTGTATTTTGAAATTTTTTTTTTCGCTTTAGACGAAATTAAGAACGTTATTAACAGATCTGATTATTTTATATTAATTGAGGCGTTGTTAGTTAATGATTGTGGAAAATTTGTAGATTTCAAACAACGTTTCTCCTCGAGTTGATCTGCCTAATTCATTATCAGCTTGAACTTACTTTACTACTATAACAAATAATATTGACTGATGATACTAATTTGATGGGACCTCTTTCTCTTTTAATATGGTAAACATTTGGATTATTGATTGAATTGGCATTTACTTGGTAGAACTCTATTTTAATAGGATAAATAACAAAGTATTTAGTTCTACAAATTTTTTATCAGGTAGTTGATAGCTATTTCGGCTTTACGCCATCGTCAGAACTATACTTAAACTTATTTTTGCTGCTTATATATGAAATATAATGCTTTTTACTGGTTTCTGAAGTTTATTTAATTATAACTTTTCACAATCTTTTACCACTTTAGCACTATAAAATTCATCTATAATAATTTTATTTACGAGCTATCTGGTAATTTACATTTAGCGTTGCCAGTTCATTTAATAGCTATTAGTCTAATTCGTACACTCGTAAATTGAAGAATGAATCGATGAAAGTATTATATTTATTTAAATATAAAGCTTCAAATTTTATTACTCTTTTAACTTACATAAATATCACATTTCTCGATAAATAGATAAATGTTTTTAAATACTTAATGATTTTTTTATTCACACTTTGAAAAATAAAACCAATATTCGTATATACCCTACAAATGAATGTAAAAATATTTTTATAGAATTGTATATTTTGAATTTTGAATTTTTATAGTGTTTGAAATTTTAAACGTATGAGGGATAAATTGAGTAACGACATTCGATTTCCTCGTACGATATTGAATGCAATGATGCTCGCAGTAAATGCATCCCTGAATTTCGGACGACCGAATATTTCTCTCGCCGATTGCAATGCTTCGGCCAATGCGATAGACATTTCAATTCAGCCCTCCATCAAAGAGAGACAGGTCACAATGCATATTTAACCAAAGGTAATGATATACTATTGGAATCAACTAGATAGTATTACCAATAATTAATATCATATAATATCTTTATTCACTACCATAAAAACGTTACATAATATTTTTTATAAAACTAAAAAAGCTAAAGAGCGACTTCCTATGACATATGAAGATATAACTTACGTCAATGCAACGACGATTTTTTTTATTTAATAAATTGATATCCGTCATATTCTATATTTAGCAATATATTATGTTTTCCTTTACGATTTACATAAACGCCATATTGGTTTTGCAAAATCTAGCAAATGAATTAAACTATACAAGCCTTTACACAGAAAGTAGAGTTGTGGACGATGGAGGACATGATGAACGACCGTTTTCCATTCGTTATTTCAATGATTAGAGACGCTAGGATGTGTATGCAAAAGCTTAGAAAATCTTACTTAACTAAAAAATCAAATTAACTGAATTGAGACTTGAGACTTGAGGCAAGTGACAGCTAAGTTCTATTTATGTGTCTGGTTTTGGTATAATATATCCTAAATATTTGAACATTTGAAGTATTGTAGTTGCGTAAAAAAATATGGTCTTCATTTAAAGACATATAAGGCAATTTCTACAAATATTGTTTTATATTCCAATATCATGATAAGACAGTTGAATTGAAGCTATTAAACACCCCCTCATCCTAGATAAAGCCTCTATTATAATAAATATTTTTTTAAGTTATTATAATATAAAAAGTAAGTATTTACGAATTATTCTTAACGTTTTTAAACATGGCTATAGTGTTTGCGTTGTACGGTTTCATTCATATAAATATGTTAAATATTCAAATGATTGTTTTGATTAAATTTTTTAAATACCTGTGAGCTTTATTTCCCGTTCAGTTCAGTTCATTGTGAACCTGAAAGTGGGGAGTTATATCCATGAAGCGCCCACTTACCCCTTGTAATTTGCATTCATATATTGAATGAACAATTTGCTCCTCACTCGCTGTCTGTTGCCAGATATTATCAAAATATATATATTTCATTTAAAATATTATATTTAAAATATTATATTTCGTCGCAGTTATGATTCAACCTTTTATCAGAGAAATCAATTATAATTTATTTACGATATTCAAGCGATTGCTTTATTACTATGGAGGCTATTGTGAATAAGATATACTTGTAAAAATGTGACAAATCAATAATCTCTTAATGTAAATTTAAAGTACTTAAGAAACATACATGTGTATTTAAAATTATGGAAATATTTATGCTAGACGTTTACTTTTAAGCAATATATAAATAATTAAAGTATTGAAAGTAGATGGTTCGAAAAAGTTATTGTAAATAAGCTTTCCTTGTTTAAAGCAATGTAAACTAACGTGTATTCCGAAAATCCCAAGGCTCCACAATAAAAAAAAATTAACTAGGGGAGATAAACAATTGAAAATATAGCAATTACAAGTACGGTGTAAGTGTCGCCTTTAGTTGAGTCAATGTATTTTTTTATATTGTAAAACTCTCTTTTGTTTTATTTATTATATAAAAGTAAATATTGTAATGTGTACTGTTATATTCAAATAAGCGATATTTAAAATAATAATAATAGCCCAGACCGCTCTGTAGAAGTTTTATTATTATCACATATCACATGAAGGTATGAAATTTTCTCATGATCTAAGCGTTCGCGGTTTAAACAATGCACACACAGTTACTACCGACGTACTAGCTACTTTAGACATTCAATATTTCAATTTCAACACCGTCATCTATGACGGGTACGGAATAATAATGAAACAAATAAAATTACAGCGCCAACCTAAAATATCTACCTACTTGTATACGTTTTTTATTTGCTTAATAATGTAGTATTTTACCTCATACAAGCCGCTAATAATAAAAACTAATATTAAAATAAAATATTTTATGAAGTCACTTTCCACTAAATTGGATAAATGTGCAAAATAGAATTGAATATGAATTCTATAACTTGTTGACAGTTCCTGCGAAATGCATCTGCGCAGGCAGGCAGACAATAATATTCTCGAAATAATGTTGGTTATGATGCCGATACGCATACTAAAGTGGTTTTAGTGGTTATTCTACGAGTTACTATAGATGAACGAAATTTTGCTCAATACACTAAATTAATCATGGGATTAGAAGTATTAATATACATACTATAACAAACTATTGTTTGAATCTTTAGTTAATGATTTTGCTAAATTTTCATTTTGCAAGCATAGAACTGTTAGAAATATTTTTAAATTATTCTTAAAATAAAATCCTTTATTGTTCATTGAAACCAAAAATTTTTTGAATAAATCACTGCATTATTTTCGAAGCTTATTATACCGTATAATATTTATATATCCTAACTATGCTATATAAAGGAAAAATTGAAAAAAAACAGATGTTAGCAAACATACAGATACACAAAAAAAATCTGTTTATTCACAAGTTTGAATCATATAACGGATTAAAATGACAACGATTATATTTTAGGTAAATAAATCTGGGTGTGAAAAATCTCTGTTTAGTTTTTATGAGTAACTTTATTTACTTTATTAATTTATATTTAAGTATATAAAAATATGTATAGAAATAATCCACTATATCTATTGGAAATGGGGCCTAAAATCGAGAGCTATTAGCTACCAACCAGTCATCTTTACCCTTTAACAATATTGGCTCAGGGAATCTATTTTAGCTAGCACATTCGTTTTTACTTCATTAAAAAACGGTGTTGTTAATTCGTACTGCTGTATGTAAATTTTTCTTTATTTATGCTATTATTTTTTTTAAGATTATTAATACTCATTTGAAGAAAAGGACAAGATAACAATATAAATTAAAGTATGAATGAACACAAATATATGTGGAAAATTTGCAACTAGTTTTTTCCACTCGTTAAATCGGTTAAATTATTGGCGATTGAAATTTTCTCGAGACGGAAAAACGACAGCCTTTATAAATGTCAAACATTGTTGGCACACTTTGCATGCGCTCTTCGCAAGCCAAACAAACTATTTGAAAGAGATCTATTATAGTACTTTTATAAAACTAAAGTATTGTGTGACCACTTACATATAACTCGAAATTGTTTATATGTGCTGTTCTATACCATACCTATTTTTCTCTCGGATCTATCCAAACAGTTTGATTAATGATTTCTTCGAACATGCAAATATTTTTAACAACACTATTTTTTTAACTACTTATTCTGCAGGTCATTTTTTTTTCACTAACCGAAGACATTTACCGATGGAATTTTTTTTTTGAATTTTTCTGTCAGAAATGAACCATTGTTGATTAGATTACAACCATACATATTGTTTCATAAATATAAATAGTTCATTATTACTATCAACAAACTGAAGTTGCTTGATGGAACTTTCATATCACTATTAAGTCTTTGAAATTTGTCGCTTATCATTCGGGTTTTGTTTTTCATCATCTTCATATACCCAATCGTATATTATTGAAGTTGAGTCTTGAAAATATGTTAATGTGAAAATTTAAATATAAAATTTTAGCTATACAAATACGATATTGACTTCAGTTTTATACCTGCTAATTTCAGTGTCGATTACCTTGACTGAGTGATAGCGGTGTTGAGCTTAGCCAAGTTTCGCGATCCATTATTCGAATACAAAAATTGATTTGTTCATACATTGGATTTTTAATCGATTTATGAATAAATATAAAATTAAAGTTGATAGCTTTGTTCTTCCACTACCTGTGTTACTGAATGAGACAAGTATTTTACCACTTTATGAAGCATCTTGAGACTTACTTGAGACAAAACACAATTGATATCTTCTTAACCTCGTTATTCTACCCTTTCCGTCTCTAAAAGGCGTATAGACGGATTTACAAACAGTTCTCTCAAAATATATATTTTATTGAAAGAATCGTCAATTCACAGAAGGTTGTGAAAACGAAAATCAATCTATAGTTAAATTTAACAGAACTTTAGTCGTGAAAATCTCAAAGTAGCGAATATGAATTAGTTTCGGAATTATTTATTATTAAAGTGATTTTACCTCTATTACTAAAGTGTATTTTTTTAATACTTGGATATTAAGGCCCTATCAGAGGGAGTGAGTCGTAAGGAAGATCTGCCATGAGCATCAATGTTCAACTCTGAAAATATTTTTATTTTTTTTAGAATTTGGAATTGGTTTAGTTGGTATAATAATATCAGTTACAATATTATCCTTATTATTTGGATCTAAGAATATTTACCATTCATATTAGTAGTAACCTCGATTGGCTTTTCAGCAAACACACTGAGCTCAACCTGTGACCTAGTTAAACTCTCAAGAAATAGACATTTTGAATAGACACAGTGACTGGTCAGGTAGGCATTTTCTTTGCTGATAATATCTCAGGTAGGTTGATACATATTATTTTCTACAGCTGGTAAAGTATAGTTTTGTGCCGAGCGAAGCTTTTATCTGTCCAGAGCTTGCAAGCCCGCCATGACACCAGATTGATTTATTCGTTCTCCTCGGTAAGATTTACTGCTCTTTAATTAAATTCAGAGAGAGCTTTTACCGGCGTGCCGTACTTAGACACATGGCATAACTCGCTCTATTTCGTTCAGGTGTTTGTCTTTACTACAATAAAAATATGTTTCATATACGCTTTTGATTGCACAATATGTTGAAACATAAATCACACAAAATACATATTGATTAGTGGAATGTAACGTAATTTTTTCAATAGCCTTATATGTAGAAAGCAAAAAAAAACGAATACACTGAAATAACTAGTCACCTGATAAAAGATGTTCAAATTTATATTATTATCATGTTGACAATATTCACTCAAAACGGATAAAGGAACGAGTAAAGTGGAAATGAAAACATCACATACATGCATCTATTGAAAAACAAATATGCATTTTTTCTATTTGGATTCGAACTCTTGACCGTGCAACCGAATACAATAATTGTCCAAAAGCATCAAACACTCGGGTACGGGATAGGCAATTGTTACGGCCAATATTTTACATTCATGATATTTCGCAATAATTCATAATGTTTTATTGTAGTATCAATAATTTTTTAGAGGGTGGCTGTTGAAGTGTAAACGACACTAAATATTGTCAAATATAGATATAGGTAAGATAATTTTAACTGGAAAATTTGAAAGCATCAATTTTCTTTAATAGCAGAAATAATGTATTTTATTTAAAAGTCTCGTGAGACTTGAAAAATAGTGTGTATTAACTATTAACCAAAAGAATATTATGGAGAAATTTCATTAATCTTGCCAACTGAGTACTAATACAATTATTATAAATGAAAATAAATTCTTGAATAAAAATATTATTTCTAGTTTTTTATCATTAAATCAATCTTCCAATAAAATACGTACAATTATCTTATATATAATTGCCCAGACCGCTCTGTAGACGGTTTATTATTACAAAATATCATATGTAGGTATAAAATTTGCGCATGACGTAAGCGTTTGCGGTGTTAACAATGCACGCAAAGTTCCCACGTACTACTAGCTACTTTAGGCATTCAATATTTCAACTGCAATATCTTCATCTATGACGGGTACGGTTATACTAGTTTCAAATAAAACCTTTGTTGAAATATAGCCCCACTTGCAATTCAATTTGTCATCCGGAGTAATGAAATAAATTCTCGCATGAAAAGTACAAATTGTTCATCATAATATTGGGCGGTGCCCGGCGACCTTTATAGTTCGCTGAGTGATGAATTCTGGTGCACGTGCGACAACTTAGCAGCCACGTGTGTATCGTGTATAAATACTTACTGAAGCTGTAAGTGAAAACTTTTAGGACGATGCCGACTCGATAAGGTCTAATTCTATACATATAGGTCCCATGCATCCTTGAAATATTGTAAATTATTGGAAAATTTGTCAAATTCATGCATTTAAAATTATCAATTCTATTGAAGAAAGAAAACAAACTAAAATAAGTATAATACAAATGGTATTTATTATTGATTATTTCATTATGATGTCTTTAAGAATATAACACATCTAAATTTAATTTATTTTGTTGCTACAATAATAAAAGTCGAATGTATGCCAGATGAATGTTAAAATCGCCATTTTCTATGCAAATTAAACTAAAATCTGCAATGCGAATGATATTAAAATTAATAATAACAGTGATACAATGAGTTCTTTTTTTTTGAGTTAACAAAGAATTGTGAAAGCGGATGAAGTGGATTTTGGAACTAATAATGTCATATAGACGTTATATGCCTTTTCTTATGAAAATTCAGCCATTCACTGTGTCAAATTGAAGCATGTTTATGGATTGAGACACTTTCGGTGTCTGGATAACATGTGTATACGAATACCGTGGCCTCATAATTTTGCGCAACATAAAAGTAAAAAATAACACGTAGTAAAGAATAACGATACAATTATCTTCTATGCGTAAAAAGTAGCATTTATGGTTATCTAAATATTTTTATAAAACAATCATATTGTTTCTATATAATTTGTCACCATGTATAGTTTTAAGCAGCGAGTAATCATTTTCAGCGGATTCTATTTAAAAATATGTAATAATTTGTTGCGAAAATTTAAAAATATGTGAGTGAAATATTTAACTTTTCACATTAATTACAGAAAATCAACATAAAATTTTAATGATAATTGTTTTCCGAGATTCTTGAAATGTTTTCAGAATTCTTACACTAATTCAAGAAGTATTTAAATAATTTTGAAAGATTTATTTCTCTTCTCAGTGGTGCTATTTGTTTTATCACGCAGATTGTTGAAATGTTGGCATTGATTCAATATGATTAGCGTATATTGCTTAACACATTCCTGATCAAACTGTGAACAAAACACATTCCGATTTTAATTATTTAGCAATGATTGACGTTTCACGGTTCTCGGCCAAATTCGGAGTGAGAAATCAAAATTGAACATTCTTACAAAGTCGTAAATCTATCAGCCTCCTGTAAGGCGAGACTGCTAGAGAAAATGGGCGATGATTAACGAGTTATTACGCAGGTAACCTAGCATATTTTCACTTTAAGATTTATTTAAATCACATTAACTTAATTAATTAAAATTACTGAAATATCAAAATACGGCATAAATTCCAATTATTTTTGTAAATATGGGTAGGTGTGTACGATGTTGACAAAAAAATCTACAATTAATTTATTTGTTTGACACATTTTTTTGCTGTAAAATAATTTAAAAATACCTAATACAGAACTAGTGTCAACAATAAAAGAAAATGGGTATATTAGTAAGACAAAAGCTGTATTATGGTGCATCAAATTTGACAAGAGTATGGAAAAACCTCAGATATCCATGCCTCAAGATAAAAATCTTTAAAAAGAATAAAAAAACAGCTTTTATAAGTGCTGCTTTGCGAGGGTGAAAGTGTTTATAAATTATCACTCGGTTACGGCGATCAGGCACATGATAGTAAAAATTATAAATTTTTAACAAAATACACTAATACTACGGAAACACGTGTACTATATTGCATTCTATTTACAATTACACATTAATGTTTTCTTTATAATTGTTGTAAAGCGAGGCAAATTTAGTTAACATTTAAGAGAGATGGATTTAAAAAAAAACTTTACTTGAATATTGAGGGTAGCTGAGCAAACTGAAAGCAAGCGAAGTCCATCATCTCTCAACTTCGGTCGACAGCGCATCAAGTGGGAATCTCTCTCATCATCCCCTGTTAAAATTAATCACCCTTCAAACCACCCCTAATATTTGCAAAAGTAATAAAACAACCTGTTTTTAATATTGGCTTCCTCAACCCCTTGTAACGGATTAGCAATGGACCCATGAACACCCCAATATGTTTTATTATATTCAGGCCCAAATCAAGGAACAAAATATATTTGTTTACAATGCCAACATCATAATAATTATGAACGATGAAACTATTGAGTTAATATTTTCCCACTTTTTACATGTGGTTTTTGCAGTCGCTTTTTATTTCAGTATACATATTTAAAACACTTATTAATTTCTTTATCGGTATTTTTTCTTGTCTATTAATTCCATTCTGTGATTCAACTCTCGTATTAGGTTCATCTTGCTATCTTGTTTTTATAATTTAAGACATCGACTGAGGGTGCTTGATGGAATTTCAATATCAAATTTGGATTATTGAGATTTTGTACACTTCCATGTATTTTGTCACTAACGACCCGGGTTTCGCCTTTCGGCATCTTCAGGCATTCGAGCACACGGATGGACTCGAACTGAGTTCAGTTCGAGTCCATCCGTGTGCTCGAATGCCTGAAGATGCCGAAAGGCGAAACCCGGGTCGTTAGTGACAAAATACATGGAAGTGTACAAAATCTCAATAATCCAAATTTATCTTGTGTTTTTTTAAATTAGCGACTGCATTGTCTACCAGTTCAAATAAATATTTCTATACCATATTAAAATACTGAATATCTAATGTAACTATTAGGTCGGAACTATGTGTGCATTGCATAACATTTTAATTTATTATATACACAGTGTACGCTTAGGACATGAGAAAATTTCATACCTACATGTGATATGTGATAATAATAAAACGTCTACAGAGCGGTTTGGGTTATTATATATAAGATTATAGTAGTTGGTATTACTTCATCCTTATCACTAGTATATGAGGCTACACTGAGACCAACGTGAGACCGCAATAAAAGTACAACAAAATATAGGAATTGAATATTTGTTTTTTTTTTTCATAATGTAACTTTTGTTTCATATTTTCATTCTATTTAGACTATTTGTTGGTAAACAATAAAAGAATAAATAAACCATGCCAATAACTCATTGATTCAATTTGCATTTACTATGTAGAACTCCATTGTAATTCTGAAATTAAATTTCACAAGAATTATGAATGGTGTCTGTTAAGCAATCGGAAACGACTTATATCGATTCATGTATCAATTCAAGACAACCATATTCATAAATCTTATGTTGACTGTACAAAATCATGTTAATATATTTATTCTCTTCCCTAGACTGCACTGAATACGGACCACGTCGAATATACACAATTCAAATAATAGACGGCTCGTGTATGCACTTTTCACCGTGAAAAGAAAAGATTTTCCAGCAAGCGTATGATATGTGCTTTATTAGGTTCCAAAACACGCCACTAGGGTGAAGTGAGGCCAGTCCGATCCGCGTCCAATCAATTAATTTTGCATTATTGGATTTTATTACATCCCCTACTAGTCGTGCATCTTATTTTATTGCACTTGTCACTGTGAGCCTGCATGCACTGGCGTATTTAAAACCACCCTTGTTAATAATAAGACATGCATTTAATTTGAAATGAAAGCAATAAATTATATTATTTTTTATTTAATTACATAACGGTTAATTTATTTATTTGATAGATTTGAAATCCATGGAATTTATGAGAGTAAACGGAATTCATATTTCCCTCCAAGCTTTAAATCATATAAAATATGTGTTATGATTTTATATTTAAGTTTTCTAATTTTTAGATTTAAGTTAATTGAAAATTTTACAATTTTATTCTCATGATGCACGGTTTTAAAAATCGAATTCAAAGCTTTTTGTATCAAAATTTTACGATTAGGTTTATGTTTCACTCTATATTTTGTGACATACCGATTTGGATTAAAATCATTTAATAATGAATTATTTTCCTATACATGAAAGTTTTAAGAAGCTTTATTTGCCGTTAGTTTCATTGAAAATTAAATTGAAAAAAACTGTCTCACTAATAAATTATTTTTTATAAAAATATTACATAATATTTTATAATATATAACAAATGGAAATTTAAGACATCGACTGAGGGTGCTTGATGGAATTTCAATATCAAATTTGGATTATAGAGATTTTGTACACTTCCATGTATTACATGTAATACATGGAAGTGTACAAAATCTCAATAATCCAAAAATGGAAATTTTTTTATTTGCAAAACTGTCGTGCATGTTTAATTGATAGATACTTTGCAAATAGTTTTTTGCCAAAGTTTATCAAACAATGTTAACAGAAAATAATAAAAAAGCACTTTGTATTCATCGATTTTTGGTGACTCCGAATCTAACTCTATAACACAGTTTTAAAATATGTATTTTAGTCAAATTGAAAATATATATTAACATAACATGACATAAAAAAACATTATCAGGCCTTAGCCCAAATAAAAGGCATTCATTCATCATAAATATTTTAAATCTAAATACAACAAAATTTAATCCCGTGCTAAATTTGTTAAAATTATATTCTACCCTTTTCCTCGTCCATTCAAAAAGTAAAACTTGTTCACCGCCATCTATTGTCATCCTTTTATATTACCTTTCCTCGGATGCAAATTTGTTGGTATATCTTTTCTATATTGTATGTATTATATATTCTGTACCGACCCTTTGTGTTTATCATATGGGATCAAAGGTCCTGTTCACCGCTCTCGAAAAGCGGAGACAAGAGGAGTTCGCAGAGAGAAAACGGGAAGAAGGACACCTGCTAACCTAATAAAATACATTGTTCGCATTCCTCGCTATTTTATAATATGACAGCGTTTGCATTTTGTTTCATTCAGGGATGTCGTGGAATTCGTCGGATATAAAAATTCCTTTAAAATATTTGCACACTTTCTAGAAGTTTCATTATATCTAAAGAAAAACCAAATGTATTGCTTAATCTGGTCTATTAATAGATTAATACCAAGATCACAAAAAATATTCCACTTCACTATTCCGTTAAACTTATTCAAATTTAGAAATGGCAATGTGGTCGATGGTTTTGATATTTATTATTTAAAACTGAAAACTAAATATTTTTTTTTACGCATTGTGTCCAATGTTTATTTTATACGAATTTAAACTAAACAGCGTATTTGTTGTGTCAAACATATGTATGTTACTTTTAAGGTGTTAACTGTCAATTCTTGGTGGAAACGCATTACATTACATTTTAAAAATAAAACTCAATTTGTTTTGTAGTACTACTACCTTTACATTTTTTATTGATAATCATCATCAATCCGGTTTCTCTCATCGTACTGATGATACTGTTTCAGTTGGTAATGCTCGAGATTAGCAAAACTGCTCCTTATCATTATAACAATGTGGAAGTAGAACAAAACAAATTGTGTTTTATTTTTTAAATATATGAATGTTTTTAAAACTATTTTGAATGATTTGAATGTTTAATTTTTGTATGAATATAATTCAACAAAGTATTCTTCAAATACCTAAAAATTACCACCGTCGATATGGATTACTTAAAATTATCATTTCTGCATAGTGTTTTAACATATAGTAAAAGAATTTTAATTCGATTAAGAGTATAGAGCATAAGATAGAAAAGAAATATTTTAATATAATTTCTTGGAAAACAACTTATCGTTTTTTATCTTGGCTATGGGACGATGCAATGATAATAATGATACAATTAATTTGAATCAATTCAAAACCAATTCAGTGTGTTCCTATAAACATGAAAACGTAACAGATACCACCTGAAAAATGTGCAGCTATCTATTACATATATATTATATTATATGTTGTCGGCTTGCCACACAAATGATGAATTTTATTTTCAATTTTACGTCTGCCTTTTCGATAATTTTTTTACAAGAAATATTTCTGTAAGAATAAAATTATGTTTAGCTCAGTGTTGATACTATTTTTATGTATACTTGCAACAAAAAATCTATCAATATCAATATTGACATCATAATGTAAGCATGGACATAATAATCTTTAGCATACACTTCCATATTTAATTGGAAGCATTGTCGTAAGCAAAAGAATTTTCAGACATGTAAGTGATAAATTAAATATACCTTAAATACTTTTAAATATTGTTTTATCTATGATGAGTAACTATGTTACAATATTAAGTATATATCGTATGTATGAAAAAAACGATACAAGACCAATAACTGTGATCAAAAATCCGGATCATCGACGTGTCCCCAACACAAATCAAAGCTAACAAGGAGCTTTATTGTTTTACGACATCGGCAGCAAAATAACACGAGAAAAAAAACTAGACATTCTAAATTTCACCACAAAGTTTCAATGCCATCCACGAATCGGCCCGAATGAATCTGGATATGTTTTATTTCCCTGTTCTACGATTATATTCCTTATGGCGGTTGGATTCAGGTGTTTTTTGGCGAGGTATCGATTATTTTATTAAGGCGTTTTGAATTCGAGGCTTGTTATAGGCGCATTATATTCCCATGGAGTTAGGGTAAGCAATTAATTACGAGAACCGCGGGGAGCCGTCCTTTCAAAAAGACGTTTGTCTTTTTGTATGTCACCACCTATGGCTTGCAACGGCGGCGCGGTTGCATTCCTTCACAGGCCGTTATCGTTTCCTCAACTCAATCAGACCAAATATCCGCATCTCATACGCGTTTCCATGCATCAAAATACACATTTTGCCAACTTAGCAAAGGGTCTCTCGTGAATTAATACTACATTACCATTGTCAGCCACTAACGACCGACTACTGAAAAGCTGTCTCGTCAGCCACTCACATCGTACAAAATCAATATATTATTAAACCGTATTATGTTTTATCATCTTGTTATTTTTCATAGTTGGTGAAATAAAAGATATATTCTACTCAATGGTACAATAAATATTACACATTTTATTTCACGATCAATACTGATTTGACTAAATGAAGAAGGAAAGTCAAATAACAAGATTCAATCATTGTTATTTATGAAAATATGATAATGTCCAAGATCTAAATTTTATTAAAAAATTTTATTTTGGTTTTCTGATGTACAAAAATTAATGAAGCGTTTTTCCAAAACTGAATATGGTATTCTCTCACTTAACCGGAAGCAAAGAGATATCCCAGTCATTTCAAAGTTATTTGGAAACATATACAAATATCAAATTTTTTCAGGAAAAACTAAAATGATGGTTTTTTCTTTCCGCTTTATTTATTCATCAAAGCGTTATAAAGAGTTCATGTAAAAGCTTCAAATTAAAACTCGTTTCTCCTTATGCAAGACATCAAAATCTTCTTGTTCGTAATGATTTTAGTCATGTGTTGATTGACTATCATATGTTGTATATAAATAGTTATCTCGAATCCAATATAGGAACATTCTTGATGATTAAAATATGAGAATAAAATAACAATGGTGACCATAGAGTACGCATAATAAAACGCCTAAATTTAATTTTCTTCTTTTATTGGGCTACATCCCTTTGCCGAGCTTTCACGTAGTTGGAGTAGGTTAAAGTCTTTTTGTCTACTCCTTCCTGGTTTCCTTTACATCCCTGTAAAAAATTGCTACTCGCTATGAAGACCTTCAGTATGTTACCAAGTAATTCGCCTATACCTACTCACAATATGTCATCGTGTCGTATTTAGGACAGGTCCGGGCAAACTTTTTGACTAAAAGGCTACATTAAAAATAGAAAATGGTCGACGGGCCGCTAGTAAAATTTTATTTTTACATACACATTATTCATAACCGTGACAAAGAAATTTGAACATAAAAAAATATTGATTCTAACAACATAAAAAACAATTTATTGATCTCATACATATCGGGCCGCACGTGGCCCCCGGACCGTAGTTTTGCCTGGACTGCTTTAGGGCAATCTTGGTCTAAGGAATCTTTCAAATTTCATTTCCATTTGTCAATTTTAAGTACTAACATAAATGTCTACTAAGACATTTTAAAAAATCTTCATAAGATGTGAATAAAAATAAAGATGGCTGCGAAATTTGGCAACGCATGTCGTGCATATTTCTTAAAATAAGTAGTCAAATATGGAAATACCTGTTTTAATATTAATAAAAATAAAATTAGTTGTTTCATTCTACTAAGCAATTAAAAAAAGCATTTGAATACTTTTATTTCCTTCCTTATTCAGAATGACCGGCGCCTCTCACTACAAAAGTACCTAATAAAAGCCATCTGAATATTGACAAAATTAGGGTTCGAAAGGACAATGTCTATATCGATGCCAGTAGATAGGACATCATGCTGGGACCAGGGGATAGGGACACGAGGACACCCCATCGAGAAAGACTCGCATGACAATATGGATCGGACAAATCATGACTCATATCACAAAGGCACCACCGGTGATAAATTAATTTCAATATCAAGTCATTTAATAGTGGTTCTAGCTACTCCTAAAGGGTTCAGACAATTTATACACTTATAATACTCATTGATTTTTAACAAAACATTTCACCAAATTCAATATAGGTGAGAATATAATCAGATATCCATAAATGACAAAACTTTGGAAAATAAACATTCTTTATTACAGTTCGTCTTGAGAAAAACTACTAGAAAATAATTGCAAGCTTTGATAGTGATCGAATGACTTGTAACTACAACTCGAATAATAAATGAATTGTTTTATTTTTTTTCCTTGTCCGCTTCCAATGAGGAGCATTTGGTCGCCTAATGCAGTATCTTAAGAGAAATTTTCTACGAGAACTGCTTGTTACTCAGTTGCTCAACCTCTCTTTTTTTGAAGAGAGTAGGGATAGAATGATAGGTCTAGGACAGGACTAGTGGTTAGCTAATCGCTCTAGCTACGCCCCGTGGGGATTGGGTGGGTGGGAGGGAGGATTCAGACTACGAACAGAAATACATAAATCGGTTGATAGGTCAATCTATGAAAACCGTCCGCACCGGGAATTTAACCCGAGACATCCGTAACCGTAGCCAGCGACGCTACCAACTGCGCCACGGACGCCGACTGTTTTATATACCTTCAAATTATTTATCAATCAATAAATCCTGTTCGATAGTATTTCTCCATCAGATTAAAGTGTTTCTTACTAAGCGGATGGGTTTTGATCATACTGTAAAATTATAAAGTAAGTAGTACAAAGGCAATATCTCTTAACACCAAGAGTATAACCGTACCCGTCATAGATGACGGTATTGAATTGAAATACTGAATGTCTAAAGTAGCTAGTACGTCGGAGCTGTGTATCCATTCCATAACATTTTATTTTATTATTCTTGAGAAAATTTCATACCTACATGTGATATGTGTTAATAATAAAACTTCTACAGAGCGGTCTAGGCTATTATATATAAGATAATTATATAAATTTGAATATAGGTCCCTACTACACCTAAATCGGTTTCATAGTTCATCAGTCTATAATAGCAGTTTTAGCTTAACAGTTAATACGTTAAATGCTTGTTGATTGACGTATTTATTAAAATTATTCTACCATAATATCTATATTATACAGGTAAGTACCTAACAAGCTCGTGCAGAATTCTTTGAAGAGATAAATGCGCAAGAGTCAAGCAATCCATCCAGCAAAATCCAAATATGGAAATATCGTATGCGTAACATTTAAATATTATGCACTTATACACATTCTTCGCATACCTGATTGGAAAATGTTATGCAATTTAATTAGTTGCGATTATTGTTTTGAAATAAGTTAGAATATTAGTAAACTAGACTTAGTAGCAGAAAAGTAAAGATGTAAATTAGTATTAGTTATGTAGTCATAATATTTGAAATACACTTGTACACACGGATGCAAAAATGATTTTTTTCTTCACATAAGTATATATATATATATATACAGTTTTTTAAACTATGTCCGCTCTCAATGTGGAGTATATGGCCTCCTAATGAAAGTATCTTAACAGAAGTTTTTAGGCGAGAACTGTATGTTACTCAGTTGCTCAACCTCTCTTTTGAGAAGATAGAAGGCATAAAAGGACAGGTGTTAGAAAAGGGCTCGTGGTTAACTGATCGTTCTCACTACGCCTCTTTTTTAGGATCAGATAGGTGGATGGAGGAAATTTAAAACATCATAAGCATTCATACCTTCGAACACAAATCGATTGAAAAATCAGTTTACGTAAGTGTCAGTATTGGGATGCGAACACCGTGAGATCCGTAACCGAAGTCAATGACATAAACCACTGCACCACGGACCTCATATACAATATCTACGTTTCATTTATATCTACGATTTTAATCGATGCATAACATATCGAATGTATGTCACATATATATTATAAACAAAACAAAAGTAAATATTTATGTGACGGCGTTACAATTTTCAATGAAACTCCTTCAATCAACAGTTTTACGAGTTAAGTAGGTATTGTATAAAAAAACATTTAAGTAATTTAATTTAAGACATCGACTGAGGGTTAGTGACAAAATATATGGAAGTGTACAAAATCTCAATAACTCAAATTTAAGTATTAAGATACATGAATTTAGCTTTTTTAGGCGTATTAATTTCTATCCTTACCCATTCTATGCATTTAAATGTAAAAATTCTCGCTTGCGGCTTTAATATTGGGCCCATGATCGCTAAGCTTGTTTTACATACACTACATAATATTATTAAATAACGTTTTAATATTACAGACTAGAATAAATTTATTCCACAAATAAGTCACCACATTAAGTAGGGGTACCTACCGCACTAAAATTAGCCGAGGGATGCACAAAAAAAAACAAAATCCTGTCCTGTCCAAAATTGTGTATTTGTGGCAATTCTCAATGTTTACGTACTTATTCCAAAACTTATCTTGATAGAATAATGTGTTAATATGCGTATTAAATAGGGCAGAGAAAAACTAATTGTCAAAGACTTTTTAAAATGAAATTAAAATCAAAAAGTGGAACAGAAACATTTTAAAAACATATGTAATAATCAATTATCATCAGTGCATTTTATTTCTTTCGAAATGAACGAAAATTTATGAACACGTAAAACAGTGCAGCGGTGTAAAAAACGCATTAAGAGTGCACATAAAGATGTCAACTTAACCGATTATTCATTCCCATCTTTATCCTGTGGATACAGAGAAAGTGTAGTTGTACCAATGGTTTTCATACTTTAACGAAATGTTCTCTTAAAACTTTTTGACAAAACTCTCCTAACGTAGTATAACATTTCATAATATATTCATTGACATTAAGATTCGTTGACGCATATATATTTACACTTATTCATCAAGCAAAAAACAAGGAAGTATCATTTTTTCATTGCGCTTATGACGTAAGTAATCGACATCTACTATAATCCTTTTTTTTAATCAAGTCCGCTTCCAATATGGAGCATATAGACTCCTACTTATCTTCTACGTTTCTCAAGAGACTTTGTTGGAAAATGGGTGTAAGTCAACGACTTGACATTTCTCTTCGAAGATGGTAAGGATATAAAAAAATTGGAAAAGAACTAATTTGAAGCTAGTCACCATCTCTGCGATCTGTTTTTAGGATTAGATAAAAGGTGCAGGAAAGTATATAATACTTACCATATACACCATTGCCTTTGTATACAGATAAACACGATAGAAAAGTATATGTACAAAATGTTTCATTCCATAATCGAACCCGTGGCCTCGCAATCGAGTGAAAAATCAATCGAAGAAAGTTCAAAAGCGGTGAGTGGTGACCACTTGGTTACAGTGCTGAAATTTATTAAAATGCCTTCTCCTACATCGGTTTCCGATGAAGGAGCTCGAAAGAACACAGAGATTTTAATTACTTTAGTTTCAATAATATGCCAATAAAGCGAATTTATTGTTAGTTTTGATGTAATCATTTGGTTGCCGTATGCGCAAAAATCTTTCAGGCAAGTTTGAATCAGCGTTCAAATTTAAGCGCCAAATATCTATCCATCCGAATAAGTGAATTTATAAAAAAATCTATATAAAATTTGGTTAAGTTTATAATTCATAGTAATAAGGTATTCTGAGCGCTTGAAAAAGTTTTTAAATTATTTTTCTCGGAGACTTTTCCTGCATATGCCGCGCCATGTAAGTATTTTCCTTTCTAACTATCGATTGAAATCCCGAGATCCCACCTATTTTTCTTGAACGCAAATTTTCTGAATTGAGTTCGTGAAATCCCGGGCTTTGCGTGGTTAAAATCGTATTGAAACACATTAACAATCTGAAATATTACGGAGTAGAAATGAAATAATATCTCGAATATTTGAGTGAATTGTTGGTACGCTTTTATTTGAAATCAATGTTTTGACAGATAGAATGTTTCATTATGTTTTCTCAAAACATCAATCCGAGGTTTTCCAATACAAACTATATTTATGAGTTCAGTACTTCTTCTTCAAAAGATTTGAAAGCCTGCAAAAATCATTTCAAAGTGGTTTAGGTTACACAATTTTTCATACGCGTTGAGATTTACAAATAATTTGTGATCTCATCAGCACAATACTTGTAGGGCAAAATGATGAAGGACATTGATTGTTTAAATTTAGCATCTTCACTTCAAGAAAAATCCATCAGTTGATCTCCAAACTCGAATCATGAACCGCGTAGTTAAAGTGACAATCATTAGAACCCCTTCAGTTTTAAATGTGTTTTATGTTTGGCACTCATGAAATGAAGCAGAATTGCATTACCGACGCCAGATAAACCAAATTTCAGATAATTTAATTTTCATTACGATTGTTGATCGCGTTAAAATCTAAAAGAAAACGTTGATAACGGTCCCTGGTCATTTTCAATATTTATTTACTTAAAATTTAGAAATAAAATTCCTTATTATTGAGGATGTGATTGAAAATTGCTATGCATCGATTGAAAAAAAAGGATGCTTGCCAGGAATACTGCTCCTGTTAAGCTCCGCTGAAGCATCAGAAATGATCAGGAGTAATTTTGACTATACCCGAACAGAAGGTAGAACATAAAATTAGATATTTCATAATCGTGTAAAAGTGAAGGAGTATAAGACACATAAATTTTATTAAGAACTGTATATCAGAAGTTCTAACTTTTAGTTCATATAATTAAAACAGAATAAATTTTGAATTTTTTTGCGAAAAAAATAGTTGTAGAAACAGTAATAAAAGGTTAGAAAATTTCTTTCTCAATCAATCAGTTAAATTTATTATTCTGTAAATTACTTGTGATTAACGTTTCATTAAATTAATACATGTATATGAAGATGAGTGTCAATTTAAAGTATATTAAAATTATTCCATGTAATAATTTTGATTTAAGTGAAAAGATGCACTATCTTGGAAGCTACGTTTTAGGTCTTAGATCACCCTCTGAGCTAGCCTCATGGATGATTTGTGAATGTTTTCTGAGGAGACAGTGTGACGCGTATGAAAAAAACAACATCCCAAAACATGCTCAAGGAGATGACAGATGTGAACACAGCAGTAGGCGGTCGCTGGCTGCAACCAACGTACAATAAATATATTACCTTATTCTATTTTATTTGTCACAAAGCGCCGGTGAATTACGATTTTACGGTCAAAATAATATACATAGGCAGTCATTATTAACATGGACTTAAATGATTTGTAGGTGTCTACTTTTCAACTCAGTTACACAATTTTCTTTACCTTGTATCACTGTATTATAGATGCGTAGGATTTTTAATGAATTTTCTAATTTCTTACTGCTTAAAAAATTGTATTAAATTATACACCTGATTTATTTATACTCAGACAAAATCAAATATTTTCAATCGTAGTGATGTTGAAAAACATTTCGTTTTGTCTTCTCATAGTTTATTATATCGTAAGTTTAATAAATTTTATTTTGAAAACATACCAGCTTTAATAGCTACCTATTTTGATTGTGTGCATAATTTGTCAAATAATCTAAATACATCGGTTAAACGGATCCACTAGATTTTGTATAATCACAATTGAAGGTCAATTATGAACAAAGAAACTTTAACTTTTTCCACTCTTAGGTCAGACATTCTGGCCCAAGCCTGACTGGTAGGCAGCTCTGTAGGCCAGAGGGTCTGGCCCAGAGAAGGTAAAAGTTTACTCGCCAATTCACAAGCTCGTAGGTAAATATGCATAATTTCAACTTATTACATATTTGTCATGTTTCAATATTTTGGGACTTTTCAAATTAAAATTACGATCAATATAAACACTTCTGTTTAGTAAACAATCAGAATCAGTATTCGTCAAATCGTTTTTTTGTTGTTTTCCCCATTAAAATCCTTCAGCTGACAGAATGTTTAGTAACATAATACGTAGCTAGAATCCATGCGGGAAAGTGATATATAGTTTCAGTAGGTTGATCTGTTCAGGTAGGAAATAATTTTTAAAAAAATGCAAATCTTTTACTCAAAATATTTGTGTGCATAAATTTTTATTATTTTTCTGCGAGTTTCTATGTGGACAATCATTATTTTTCTGATAATATTTGTTTTATGTAACTCTAATGTGTCTATTTGTTTTGGGCGCGTTTATCTGGACATAATTTTGCGTTTGCAGTGAATGAACGAGACGGTGAATCTCTTAAATGTACGAAAACCGGTTCTAAAACTCTGTTTTATATTGCGATGTCTATTACATCTGGAGTACCTTGGATTCTCGGTTTAGTAGATGTTTGTGTAATGATTATATGATCGGTGGTGTCGACATTATTATGGAAAGATGGTAACGTTTTTAACCTGTTGATCTCTCCAGGGCGCCGAGGCAGCTGGCGCTCTGCGACAAAAACTTATCGAAGGATCATCGTCCCTATTTTATAATCAACAGTGTAAGAAATGGAATAAAATTAAAAACCAACCGGTCAAAGAAACGTTTAGTTTTGTTTTTAAATATATAATATATACAAATCAGACATCTGAATAAAATATTAAACTTCTATTATGAGCTAAAACAAATTGTAATCATATCTGTTTCCAAAGTAGAGTAGATGGACTTCTAATAGAGCTTATCTCAACAGAAACTGTTTTACGAGAATTCCGTTTTATTCAGTCGACAATTTTTTTCTTCTTAGAGAGTAAGGTTAAAGTATAGAACTAGGATAGGATATCTTAGTTAGCTAATCGCTCTCGCTACGGCCCGTATTTAGGATCAGATGGGTGGGAGGGAATTAAGACAACACAGATATCCATGTCTTCAAATACGAACTCATTCATGAAACTGTTTGTAATGGGACTCGACGTCCGATCCGTGCCCACTGAATCCAACTTTATTAAGTTCTTGACTACAGTTCCGGCAAAATTGTACATGTGTTGCATTATTTCTATAGTTATTTTGCTTCAAGCTTTTATCATAAACATGTTTCCATACCCAAGTGTATTTACTGATACATAATTGACCTAAATTAGGTGTGCAGTATCTCAACCTCATTAGCTTTGCCGCTCCAAAATGTCGTTATAATGTGAGTAATATGCGTTTTTTAATAATTCAGATAATAAAACAATTTCACATGTATATCGTCGTAGTAAAATTAATTGTATGTATATCATCGTCGCTATGACAAACACGTTAAGTCGTAAATACTATCAAAGTAAAAATAGAAATGTATTTATTATAGTTATACAGTAATAATTTAATATAATCGATAGTTAGTTCTGAAGATGGCGTTATGTCGAAGTAGCTCACGACTTTATTAGCTACATAATTATTGTAAACCTGAAACCATCGCTTGTTTAACTAAATATAAGGTTTGTATTTAGTGAATACCAATTCAATAGGAAACACCAAATTTGAGTAAATCGATTATGAATAATTGTGTATCTATGATTTAACAATGTATTTTTAAATAATCGAAAAATAATACTCCTTGAACAATGAGAATATCCATAATAATGTAGTTTAAAACAGGATATAATATAACATATTAAGTATACATAATATTTTTTATAATTTCAAAGTATTATATAATTCTGTTGTTACTTGTGACTTGTGAGAATGATGAATAATAATTACATCTATAAACTATAGTTTTAATATATTAACAAACAAAAGTAGTTTTTAAGTAAACTTATTGTGACATTTTGTTTATTTTTCTCGTTCATTTCAACCTCTGGGTATAAATAAGTTACTTTGAAATTATTCCCAGTGACACCCCATGATTCAAAATTTTCAAATTTTTATACTTGTCATATTATATTAAATTGGTCATCAGACCGCATGACAGTAAATTAACATTTAAATTAATTTAAACCAATAAAACAGCACGTTTGTAGCATCAGTTTTAATCGTTTCAATAAAATGCGTCACCGCTAATATGTAAAAACAAAAACATTTTTCTAATGATTTGTGTAAGATACACTTTTCTTCATAAATTACTATGTTTAAAAGCTTTGGGGTGAATGTATCAGTTCGCGGCTGTATCTTGTTGATGTAATAAATTAAGTCTTCAAAATAAGCAATAATATTTGATAAAATCATTAAAAAAACCATCTTATTATTCAAATTGTTGTTTAATTCTTTACTAATGTTTAAATTATTTAGAATCACAATAATATTATAATGGAATTCTATCTTGCTTAGAAATATATAAACAAATGATGGAATATGTTATTCAATGTTTGTCACATAAATGAAATAAATCAAAAATAACTTTTGCTCTTCATTTTTACTATAAATTATTATTTTCGTTTCTAGCAGATAAAATGGTATTCAAAACATACTTAGCCAATGTAAAGGATTCGAGAGTCACCAATACAATGTATGTATTAAACTGAACGATCAGCTTTCCTGAAGCAGAAATCACCAAAATCTTTTTCAATCAATTTTGCCACGTTCTTGTCATTTATATTGTTTTTTTCTTTTACACGATGTACGATATTGCAGCATAATTAGCCTCAAACACAATTTTACTAACACCATCATGTATAAGTAAAAATTCAAGATAATCCTAGCTGAAATTCAAAAAGTTATGCGTACATTTCCTTCACGTACTTTTCGTAAGCTGAAATAAACAATCAAGTGCATATTTCATTATCCATAGTATCAACAATCAATTATTCTTTTAGACCATGGAATTGGATCTAATAAAAACAACTTGGCCAGTTATGAGGCCAAACTTTTCCACCATTTGTCTTTTGAGCGATGTATTATACATTGTTTTTATTTGTGTGACACCTTTTATTTTCAATGTCTGCTTTCACTACTGGTTTATTGTTTTGGTATTTTATTAAAATATTTTACAGCCGTTGTATTTATTTAGTCCGTTGAGAAAATTCCTTGCGAAAAGGATATGAAATGTATCCTTATCGAGTGACATAATTTCATAAATGGAAGTAGTTAATACAATTCAAGACATCTACTGTTGGTATGCAGGTAGAAGTTATCGCTTTCAATATTCAATTACCCGCCTTACGAGAGGATTAACTGTGTGACAATCTAATTGCAAAATATGGTCGAGAGAATTTTTTTGCATTCCGACGGTGATGATATGCTGGTTAACCGATCATTTTAAATACGTAATCATAAACACATCATATCATTATACCGCATACCTTAAATAAAAACATAGGAATTTAAAAATATAAAGTAACAAACATTGACAATGTAACGATTATTAACAATATAATGCAACGGTTAGATAAAAAGTACCAATCGACTATTAGTATCAGCTGTAACTTACAATCAACACTTCAATTTAAAACTAATCAATATAAAATTAAGAAGTATCTTGAGATTAACTTTATCGCAAGGTTATTTATTTCAAAGGTAAACAATGATTCTAATTCTTAAATAAAAAATGAAACTTTGGTAGGGTAGGGAAATTTTTAATTTAAAAATAAGAATCATTGTTTACCTTATAAATTAAAAACCTTTACTTTATAATTAGTCTGAAGATGCTTCTTAAAGATGCGAAACGCGTCACGTTGGTGATAAACCCAGTGGAATAATAAAGTTAACATTATATTTTCTTATTAAAAATGAATTTCCACAAAGTTACCGTCGAATCCATAGAAAATATAAAACTAATCAATTGTGAATGCTCATATATTGTTCGTATCATAATAATTATATTATGATCTCTATAGCAAAATCAATAAAAAATATTCAAATTTACAATATATAATAAACATTAAAGTTTCATTAAAACCTGAAACCGACGATTTCAAGTATATAAATTAGATTACTATTGTCCACAAATCAATAGAAAATCAGAATTTGAATGATGAATAATTATTTTATGGAACTCATTAATATTGGTACATATATATACCATCTTAAATACTCTAATTAATATAAATAGTTGAGAAAAACTGGTTCTAACTATTAATATTTGTAAGTTTGGGTAAATCATAGTTTTTTCATCATAACTTATAATACATTGCCACCGAAGAAATATTAACAGAAACCCATTTTAAAATTAAATATCAATTCGATGACCAACAATGATCAAAAAACGTGATGAAAAAAACAAGTTTTCAGACAAACGACAATATCTTCGTAGGTGCAACATATCCGAATAAACAATTTATATTGTATTTTAATGATTTAATTCACCCTTCATTATTGCACATATGTAGTTGTTTACTAAAAGGTTTCTCAATATCATCAGATGTTACAAAACAAAACATGTTGTCATCTAATAAACTAAAAAAAATGTAATTGCATTCGTTCGCGTGAGACATATTATTAAAATATTGTTTTAATAACGTTTAACAAACAACAATAAAAAAAATCACCAGCTTGCGGTGTTACTATAAGCTATTTCAATATTAACATAACGCGGGTTGATAACTTATATTTTTCTGGATGAGGGCTGGCCATTTAGCCGCGTTAGAATAATTATTGTCATACGTAAAGCGTAAAAATGCCTAGGGCCTTATTCGGATTGAGGGATATGTATGGACACAAGGTGTTAACTGAACGTGTCCTCCTTTGCAAAACGACTAACAGTATGAGGGCGATTATAGCGAACCCCAACTTAATTAAAGCATGTTGCATTACATTTAATTATAGGCCACTTAATTGGTAAACTTTAGTGAGGAATAATTTTAACAATAGTGATTAATTATGGTTATCGATGATCTTTGCTGTTTTCCAACTGAGCATTGGTGTTAAGATTTTATAATAAAAACAATTATTATGCATTCCAATTCGCAGCTCTATCCATGTAAGACATAATGGATACATCACACTTATTGTAGATGGAACAATCCCCACTCAAACCGTGATTATAAATCATTTAAAATAATTAAGATCCCTTTCTTAAATAATTGACACTATGATTGCGATCCGCGTTACGCTTGTATTGGGTATTTAGATTGTTTTTCATAGAAATCATGAAAGTTTAATACTTGATAATAAATAATGATTTAACTTGTTTCATTTCAAAATCAATCTTCAGGTGTTTGTAAATAAATATATTGTACAAAGACTTTATCTATTGAAATCTATCTCCCCTTGAATCTTAATTTGAAGCAATTTAGTCGATTTTCTTCATTTTTTTGATTTTCGATAATCATTTTGAAATGCATGTTTGTAAAAAAAATAAATATTATATCTTGATATTAATTCTAGAAGAAAAGATATCACAAATACCCATTTTCTAGATATCAAATTTCAAATAATAAGATCGACATGTGACACCGTAGATGAAAATATGATTAATAAGTTGATAAAAACACATCTAATTAAAACTTTTTTTTTGAAGCAGTTACCATATGAGTAGTGTGGGGTGTAATGGATCCAGTTTATAAATAAAGTATCAGGCGCGCAAACAAGTTGAAGGGTATAATAATAAGATGCGAGCGTTGTGCGCAGGAGTCACAGCGCACATGGTGAAGTCGCGACTCGCCGATAAATCAACCCTGCAGGAAGTTGCGCCGACACTTCCTTTTCCAAGAGAGAGATATACTCAATTCTCAACATCTCGCCAAGTCAACGTCTGACATCTTGGCGCACGCTGACAAACTGCCTGATCTGCTCCTTTTATTTATATCTCCCGTCCGTCATTCGAGAACGGGATCCCCCTAATAATGATGTTGTAGCCGAGGCTTAGCCATGAGGTGGGAGATCGTCATTGTTTGACAGGGGGAGTTAAGCATAACTAAGTGCCAAAAAGAATCAACTAGACGACTTCATCTTGAAAAAAATATATCATACAAGCTTTTTACTTTCGAGGCAACAAAATTTTTCTAGATTTTTTTGTACTTCGAAGAATATTCTACATATAATATTTTCGAAAGCATTTTCTTTTCAGGGGTAAATAGAGCGGTCAAAATACATGGGCAATGGACAGATCGATTTTACGCCGGGTTACGGCTTGATTCTAACTGATCATCGTTCATATCTTTACTACCCATCAGTGACGTAGCTAGTATTCCTTGAAAAATATGTACTATATTTTTACAATCCTATCATTTACAAATGTTATACTAAATATGAAATTTGTGTCCTGCAGGCTTGTTTTTCAATGTCAAAAAATCTGTAATTTAAATAAGTTTTATATTTATTATTAAAATGGGAATATAAAATTATTCATCTACAATACATTAATAGGTATACATTCTATATAAAAACGAATTAAAAATTGTGAGTTGATTTAGAACAAGATATTCAATAGATTTTACTAAAATAACTTTTAAAAAATCATAGCAAATTTATTTTTCCTCTTAGCAAAATCGCCAGCAACATTATCAACATGTACTTTATCTGCCAATTGGTTTGCTATTGAAAGTATTTTTTAGTCGCAACTTGCTCACTGTTAAATTGTTTTTTTCTTCATTTCGTTTTCGAAAAACTTCTTTCACGGCTAGTAGCACAATTGCAAGAAAATAAATTAAAGGCATTTCAACATCTGGGGCAATGAAGGTTCATGATTATTCTTAGATCTTTCAGAAAATAAATATATTTTGTTAACAAATCACAAGGCATAACAATTCTTATTTGTTTATTACCTACATCATTTTCTACTCATCTTCAAAAATGCCGCTCTTAGAAAGGTATGTTTTGTCAGTGCGTCACAAATTAGACAGAAGAAAACATGATGAATGGAATATGACTTGCATTGATTATGTAAATATAAAAAATATTTATTTTTTACCGTCGAAAATTTTTATTCATCTTCGAAAATGCCGCCCCTCCCGCTATGCTGGTTCTGCTAATTAAATTCATAATACAAAATGCATAGAAATACAAAACTTTATGAATTCTGATATTGTGTAATAAAAGCAGAGTAAAAATGAGTGTAAAAAGTTAAGTACAACAGCTAATTTCATTGCTGCTTTTCATAACATTATATTAATCGTCAGAAAATATATCTCACATTATTAGCCATCTTTGAATCTTTGCAGAACAAACCTTTTATGCATGATTTTTGTTTAAGACAATGAGAGAAATTTATGCTGTTTAAGGAAATATCAGAAATCTTCATCATATAATAATAACGGTAATTGATGGAAAATTATGCTTATCGATAGTTTAACTAATAAGTTTTTCTTTAATTATACAATTATAAAGATACTTTTTCAATTGACAGACATTTTTCATAATATCTTATTACTTGAAGGATTGAAAGAACACAAAAGTACTTGCAATTGATCCGGAATATTCTTTAAATAATTGTAGAATATGTACGTATGTTATTCAAAATATAAGAGGTTAATTTAAAGATAAGATAGATGTGGCCCATAAAAAGTTAATTCGGTATTGAAAAAATTCTATTGCATTTGAATGTTTTTTCAGATACCAATGCATTTTATTACCATCTCCATACATTATAATTTATTTGACATAAATATAAATGAGACGCAAAAGCGTATCTTAATATGACATATTTCATAAACACTTTTTTTATCTGACAGTAAGATATTACCGAACGTGTGCTTTGAAAAATAAGAAAATTAAAAATATGTTTGTATACACGCACACAAACGCGCACGCTGTCTCTCGGAAATATTATTTGTAATCATTCTAATGCTTCACAGTGTTGCTAGAGTCAGAAGGTAAGAAAAACTTTTTCTATTTTTCAAAACTTACTGTTAAAAAATACATCATAAAAATAGTCACACGCCAGCAATACAATTAATGGTCTATAATGATTAGAATATCCCAGGTTCTGGAGTCCAATGGGTGTAATTTTACAAACGTGTGAAGTCGGAGTGTAAAAACATTGTTACGTTATGAAATTAAAATAAAATAATTTGAATATTTAGTAAGTAAACATAACTAGGTAGCGTAAAATTAAAAAAAAACAATATGAATAATATTCAATGACGGCCAATGACATTGTTTGTTGGGCTCGCTAATAAGATATTCCGTAGAATTGTTTTTTTTAGTGTCTTTTCAAAAAGATAAATTGAACAATGTTGTAATAATTAAAATGACTAAGACAGCAATTTAAATTATCGAAAGATTCTACTAAAAAAAGTATTCCTATTTGTGTTAAAGTAATAAACCATCATTCGTAAAATTTTAGAGGAAATAAGTTGTCCATTACTCAGATATCTCCAAATAACCCAAATTGAGATAATGGGAAAAGCAATATTCAAATGGTCACCATAAATCAAATATTATTGATTTGCACTAGAACTTTATGTATTTTATAAACACGTGTATTTTTTTCAACAATTAGGTACTTCTCGAGTATAAATAGTTAGTAGAAGCATATTTAGAAATATGCTTTTACTGACCCAGAAATATCAACGTTTTGTTAAATTCTTTCGAAGGTTATCAGCTTAAACATTGTTCGGTGGCATTTTTCAACTGAGTACTGAATCAGATAGAGTGCCAAATTTTACATATAAATGCATATTTAACTAACATTTCATTTCTTTTGAATTATGAGGTACATATCATAAACAAATTAAGATGATTTTCTAACTCATTGATTAAGTTAAAGCCCGCTCGATGAGACAATACAATTTTAAACAGTAAAGTTGGTGTCATTCTCATTGCCGTTCGTCAGTTATCTTCTGTGTCGCCCTCTTCATGAGTGCGATGACAATTTCACGGTGGCTGGAACATTGTAACACCTATACGCTTTGTTTATCCAGTAATAATGAAAAAATACTTCAATAATTAGAGATTACGAAGATGAGACATTTTAGAAATGCAACATACCCAATCAAAATTCTCGACGGTGAATTTAATTTTCCTGGAATTTAAACGTTTTAATTAATGTAAAATCACACATAATACAACACAATCCTGCATATTTCTCATGAAAAAATCTCATATTGTCTTCAAGTATATTATATTTTCTAGCGAGGAGAAAACGTAAGACAAAAATCATTCCAGTAGTCCCACGCAATTATAATAAAAACGGCACTCGGTTTCTTTTACGATCTCTGACATTTGGTGGACCATTTGAACTTTTGGTATTAAATATTATAAATTAGCAAGTCACGGATTAGAATGAACACTTAGATTTGATTTTTTCAATCGTATTACTGTTCAACGAAACATTCAGGAGTTTTGACACTAACAACTTCACCTTTCGGAATCTTAATGCATTTAAGTGCAAGGATGAACTCTAACTGATAGTTAGTAAAAAGTTTGTATCATTTATATATAAAAAAAGAATGTGAAAAATAATTAATATTTCGTTTATTGTTTATATTTATTCGTTTGCTGTGTACATATATATATATTTGGTATGTTGGTTGGATAAAAAAGAAAATATCAAATACTACAGATTCGTAGAATCGTTGAAATTTTCATATAGCATCTAAATATGCAGGTATGCAGATGGTAGCAAAGTAGTTCTACACGTTTGTCACTGAGCCGCGCAAATCCTTTTAAACAATTCGCATAGATAGCAACGCAGTTCCGGCAAGTCCTGTCTACGTCAGCAGATACTCAACGAGTACCAAAGTAACCCTTGAAAAGTATAGTAGCTAATTGTAAATGAATATTTCACGGGCGGAGAGAGTCGTTAATGACAGGTGACTGTCGGCGCCTCTATTCGAAACGTTAATGACGTCGGAAAATGAAAAATCACTTTTTGAAAGGCGTCTTGATCGCTACACTGAAAATGTTTTTACCAAATGAAGGCAAACGCCTTAAAAAGACATGACAGCATCTCTTCGATTTAAATGTAAAACTATAGAAAAAAATATGTCAAAATACATATACATACACCAAGAAGTTTGTATTCAACATACGTTATATCTTCATTTGTAATTATAGAAATGATTATCAAAAAATACAATTGTCTAGGTAGTAAAATTCTTTATATAGATATACTATTAAGATTATCATATAAAAAGTTCTCTGACATTTTAATAGTGTATCCTCTACCACTTTACTCTACCTTAACGATGAAATCTTAGTTTTCTTTGTAATCTGTGTA
Source organism: Himalopsyche phryganea (assembly GCA_022494535.1). NCBI lineage: Eukaryota > Metazoa > Arthropoda > Insecta > Trichoptera > Rhyacophilidae > Himalopsyche > Himalopsyche phryganea. The sequence continues at coordinate 1,078,736 of JAGVSL010000046.1, forward strand.
ATAATAATGAAAGGATTATATTCGATATATATTTAATAGTTTTAATAAAATTACGTGTGACTAATGCAATTAAAATATTATCAGTTTTCACTTTTTATTGAGAATGAATCTCCACAAAATAACTATCATAACCATAAGCTTTAGTTTTTTTGTAGGTATGTTTATAATTTATATTCACCCAAAATTAAATGACTTTCATAATATTATCATACAAATTGTTTCTCAGACATTGTAAAATAGTATTAGAAAAGGTGAAAGGAATCACGGAAGGTCGACCGTTTTACATGTCTCAATTTTAATGGTCAGGATAGTGGAGACAGGCTGACAACAGACACTCATGCTCTAGACTGAATTCATTTCCTTACTGTATACGTAAATGACAACTTTTAAACAGTAATTTCTAACACAGTATCATTCTTAATACTTATATTGTGCTGTTTATAACCAGGATCAAAAATGTAACACTTTGACAATAACTATCAATATTAATTTCGTCACTGTAATTTTATTTACTTAAATATCCATTTTGACAAATTCCTTTAGCAAAACATTTTGATGCAGCTTATTTATTTTTTCCTAAAAGCGTAGACAAAAGTTCAACAGTGGATAATGTCTGTAATAATATATTTATTTATGATAGTTTTCAATAGATTTGACAGTAACTTTGTGCAGGTTCGTTTTCAAAACAAAATCAAAACCGATAACTTCGTTATTGTACTCGTTACAAAAAGTGCGTCATTTTTTAAAGGTATCAAGTATGTATCGAATTTAATTATCGCACAGAATATAAATTAGGAAAACATGGATCTTATTGTTTACCGATTATGGAGTTGTGGACGATACACTATTAACTTTACAACTAGAACATTTATATTAATATTGATAGTGTATATAAATGCGTTTTATAGTGATGATTTATCAAATGAGATCGCGTAAATGATTTTTTTATTTTTTCTCATAAGAAAATTAATCTTTTCTTCTCGTTGTCAGGTGTTCAGTCATCTCTCTTCGGTTCACCTTCCGCGAGGAAAGCATCATTAACGTTGTAACGTTGAGGAGTGACGTCTGTTCCACGTTAATGTGCCGCGCGAAAGAGTTGCCAGTCTGTCAAAATAATTCCACACATCATAAAAGAGTAATGATTCGGAACGACTTAGAATGAATTACCATTAGTTCGGATTCCGTGACAAGACGACTCGAGTGAACTGAGAACACATCTCATATCATTCGTTTTCTTCCCAACGATTTTAGAATCACTACAGTATAGTTCTTGATATTTATGAATTCATGACAGTGAATGGTTTCAGTGTCAACGATGCTTAGTTCATTCAGATTTCAGACTTCAATATTAAGAGATTAGTAGCCGGAAGTCTGAGTACTTAACTACGAATGTTCGGTTATACCAACATAACTCTAGAAACGATCACTAAATTATAATAATATTCCCAAATCCATAATAAATAATATGAAAACGATATCTCGCCCATATTAATTTACTGCGAATTCCGGAATAATAATTAATAGCGTGCATTACCATCGAAAATCTATATGATTTTTACTATGAGTGGGTTTATTTTTTATTTTAAAAATAAAACACAATTTTTTTTGTACTACTTCCACATGTTTATAATGACCAGGACTGGTTTCGCTCATCACGAACATTATCAACTGATAATGCTTCATAAATGCTGATTATGCTCGTCATGAGCGAACCGGTCCCGATGATTGTGATTGTGAGACGTGGAAGTAGTACAAAAATAAAATGTGTTTTATTTTTAAAATATAATGCCTTTCCACCAAGAATTGACAGTTAACACCTTAAAAGTGATGAGTAGGTTTATTGGCTATTACATAGTAGTTTGACGCAAATATTAATTATTTATCAAAGAACCTGAGAATAAAAAATATATAATTATTTTATTTTACTTAAAAAAATAACAATGAGGATCTGGTTACATAACAGGTAGTCAACGCTTTTGGGTTCGAATTTTCATTCATTGATTTTACGATTGATGCATGAACTTGTATCCAACGACTTGTATGTCTGTAATGTTTTAATTCTTTCCCACCAACCTGAATAGCCGCCTGAAAATGAGGCAAAGTGTTAGCCTATCTACTTGTCCTGTCCTATTCCATTTATCTGTCATTTTGTAAAGTGACGTTGAACGACTCACAATCCGTTTTCGACAAACAGCTTCTGTTGAGACATATAAAATTGGCAAAAAGATCAGTAAAATATACATAATATTGGAAATACGATTTATATTTTAATCTTTGGTTACATTCATTATATGACAAAATTAAAATAATATCATTAACTGGCATTCAGGTACAAAACGGATAATTAAAACATAAGTTTGGCTTTTGAAAATGATTACTTATTAAAATCCTTAGTAGATAATCACCGTATGTGAAATAACAGATTAAACTTACCTTCGTCATTTTCATGGATTCAGCATTTAGAATGGGTTAATTTATTTTAAATACCGAATATTAAAAAAAAAACACTTGAGTATCATATATTTTGATGTTGTTAAAAGTGGCAGAATTGACCAATGTTTAATTATAGATAAGATCCCATAACTCGAGTTTCGGCATACTTAAAAATTGTATTATCTCTTATTTGTAATAATCACAAGAGTAAACTTAATCATAAATGCTCACTTATTTATGAATTTTCTTAAGTAACAGAGTAAAATATAGTCTCTAATTACAGAACATGAAATAAACATCCGCATTTTGGCCAATGATCGATGTTGACTGTTTGACAGATTCTTGCACGTCATCGCGGATGATAGATTTTATTTTATATCGCCTGAGTTATTTTTATGTGAAAATGTAATTTATTTTATAAGTAAGAAATCATATCTGTTTTACGCCCAAGCAACTAAATATTATTAATGTTGTTTTGGAAACCTATTAAAACTACAAATCTCCCGAGTAATGTTTTGACATAATATAATCATATCCGATTGATATTAAATACTAAAAAATCCGAAAATATGATTACAGTTATTTTGTTTTGCTTTTTAATGTGAGATATTCACCTGTCTATTTTGCTACTAAAATTAAAATGTCATTTTAATATAAAATTATAGAGGAAATTCAACATTCGATGGTTCATTACATATTTACAATTTTGAAATCTTAATGCGATAAAATTTCCAAATCAATCGAGTACAGGATGTATCTTAGGGACGTCTACATAAATATAATATCTAATACAGCTATTTTAGTTTCCGTGCACATTTTTATTTTAGTGACATACGTTTCGTACGACTTCAATTTCCGTTGTTATACGAAATACATGTCAAATTGTGCGTATTAAATGAAAAAGTTTTATTTATTTTCATGTCAAAAACGAAGAATAAAATACTTTTGTTTTCAGTATAATAAATGAAGGGATGTTAACTTAGTAAACATCTATGAGATGTATCGGCCATCGTGGGTCAGTTGATGACGCTAGGAGCTTTCATGTAAGTGCCTGCGGATTCGATGCTTAACAGAACTATTTAAATGCAATTGATCAAATAATACAAAAAATAGTTTCGATAAATATTAATAACATTTAAAGCTAATATTCTGTATAAAAAAATTTGTGACGAATAAATAAATGATTCGGCACTCTTCATAATGTGTTATAATATAATATTATTTGAACTTTTACTGTTTCGGCGGTGTCTTTGGGTTCACTCAAAATCTCTAATTTTTAATTATTACATCACTATAAAATTTTAAAAGTGGAATATCTTATTTCAAGCAAAAATACATATATCTTATTTCACAAAAAAGGCGTTTCTTATATTTATACCGTATGACATGGGAAAAGTCGTAATTTAAAAATGACCAACTGTGAACAGCAAGAAAGTCGTTTGACGTTAATTAAACAAAACCACCGTTAGCTTCTGCAAAATGATATCCCGTAAAAGGTGACCTTTAACACTTGCACTTTATAAAAGTCGACTGTGTTATACCTAACAAGCAAAAAAATCATACGATCCTGACAAAATAAGCCACAGATTCAAATGCAGTATCCTCCTTGAGTTTTGATTTTTTAAATATGTATTTCATAGAACTTCCATACTGCCTTTAAATTGTGGAACGTATTTGGCGATTCCTGTATTCCCAGCCAGTGTGTCTAGGAGTGCGGTAAAGGAAATGTTTTCGCCTTAAAAAAAAACGACATTTCGGATTCTTAATGAGGACCGACACATGTTTAGCACATCCCCCATACGGATGAATGAGTTTTACGTCTGATAAATTGGTTTATATTCTGAGGGTGGGTGAATATTGTGCCGCTTAAATAATTATACTGATCCTAGGTTTATGTATTTTGATGTTTCGGATTTGTTAGCATCTGTTTTCCTGTTTTTTTGTTATTATATATAACAGCAAATCGAGATCGCATAAGTTTTATTTCATGAAAATAAAAAAAAAGTCGTGTCACTTCGTACAGATACTTGTATACTCAGCGACTATTTTTTATATTTATTATGAGACTATATCGTGTATTCGAAATTATTTTTGGAAAGAATTTTCATTTCACCTTGACGTAAATATAATACCTACACATATTTTTTGATTACGAAATGAAACGTTTATTTGTCATAAATAAATTAAAGCGTAAATTAATACCAATACATGTTTTTACTAATGCGTATTATAAGAGACATGATTTTCCTTGAGCAGAATGCTACTGATTTATCACACGATATACTGACAGATGACAAAATTACATTAATCAAAACTAATGACATGAAAACATTTAAAAACACATCCTCACGCAAAAAAAGCATGGAAATTATAAAAATTCAATACCATCTTGCTGAATTGTAAACAAATTGGTCGGTTAAATAATAAAGATAGAAATTTCCTTATAGAAATTGCTTAACGGGTATGCAAATTATGATGTCTGTATGCAAAAAGAAAGCTCGCAAAAGCTCCTGAGTTCGCGAGTCGACACACATGTGCGCCGGGTGATGAGACTTGTGTCATTTTTTTCGGTCGATCTTTTTTCTTTTCGATTACTTGTACCCAGATTGTAACAATTCGTCTCCGCTCTATTTGATTCCAATATTATATATTTTTACCTACATTCCGAAACCTGAACACAGTGTAATCTGTACTTTCTCATAACTATTATAAGCTTTAACATGTTCCTATATTTATTTAGTATTTATTTAGTTAAGGTATAGTTGTTATATTGTCAGCACAAAATAGCATATTTAAAAATAACTCAACGAGTTCTAAAAAAAATACTATTAATCTTTTATTAATCTACTCGTATCTATGACTTTAAAATAAATGTCTTTACATACCTATGTTATAATGTAAATAATCTGAATTTAATAGTACAGCAACCATATTAAATGAATTATGAAATATATCGACCAAATTATGTACTTCCTATTTGCATCCTATTATAATGTAATTCTACTGATATAGAACCTTTAGGAATATGTGCAAACCTGTGTTATTCCACTGGTTATGTTACTAATTGTGATACGTGTTTTGAGGCTCTTGAAAAGTATCTTCAGACAGGATCGGCCGAATCCATCGAAAATATAAATTCTACTGAATTTTAAGTCTATATGATTTTCTTTTGAGATTGATAAGAAACAATGAAATGAAGCTTACGTGCAGTTGATGGATTTTTGTAAATACTACACACGTCAATAAATAATGAAACACTCATTATTTTTTTTTCTTCGTTAAAATCTGATGAAAATGGACTTTGCTCACATTTTCATCAGTTCAATTAATGAATCAGTGCATTTTTTATGATTATTCATTTCCTCTACAAAATGATAAATTACCAAGCCCTTATAAACACATACAATCATTTATTTAAGGCTTATAATTAAATGCACTTTTGTTTAGATCATATTCAATTTCATAAAAATAGTGTTTACTTATAATAAATACATTCCACAAAAAACAAACTCTTTCACTAAAAATAAAGTGATCCCACATAATAAAACATATTTTAACATTGAAGAAATATATTACACTTACGAAAGAATATTTTTACATAGATAAAACAGTTTTCACTCAATATAAATTCTCACACTTATCACACAGCTGTAATGAAATGTCGCTTATTCTTCTACCCTATATTAGGCCGCCTATATTGTCTTTGCTTCACGCATTAGAATACATTACTCAAAACAAAACCAGATCAACCCTAACATAACCTACAACAACTTAACTCACTTTTTTAAAAGAATCCATGACTAAATGGAAACTACTAAAATCAAAATTTGAGTGTACTAAGTTAATACTATCTAACACAAAGTGCAATTATTTATAACCCTTTATTTAATAACACATCGTTGTCTAATTATTAGATGATCACTGATATATAACAATGCATGCTACTTTTTTAACAAATTAATCAAACATTATTTACAATAATTTCATTTCATGAGCTTAGGGCATTGCTGAGTTTATTATGTTAGTATTAGCAGGTTTTTGCGTACCGCGAATGGCTTGTAAATTACTTTACGATAGGCAGTCAAACATCTGGCGATGCCCCAAGTTGATCAACTTAATATTATAATGTCATGCGAATGAATATTGATGAAAATGGATCAGGATTGTTAGGCACTACGAAAAACAGAGGCAATCAAAATCATCATTCGCAAATCATTTTTAATTACCAAAATTATACCTTCGGTAGTATTAAAACAAATTATGTGGTATGGAAAACAAATATATTATATAATAATTACTTATTCACGTATGTATGATTTGTGATACCTCTCGAGTGACTATGTTAAGTTTAACGTTTATTAAAACTCTTTGATATTTAATTGTTAGTATCATTGTTTAATTTTCAAAATAATCTGAATCATTGTAAATTTGGTGTAATGCCATATACTTTTATTTAAAAAAAAACGTATATTTATATAATATTAGTTTTAATATTAGAATTAATATAATATGAGTTTTTTTCTATGGACTCGGCCGTAATTTTGTGGAAGTTCATTTTAATTTTATAACATCAGTTCTCCATCATCATCTGAAATGACCATATAGCAATCGATGGCAATTAAAAACTGGTATGATTGCCTTACTTGTCGATGTTAACTTTATTTATGTAAATACGTATCTTGATTTCTATTTCAAAGAAAATCTATTTACAATGTTAGAAAAATGCCAATTTTTATATGAAGTATTTTTGTAAACATTTATAAATATCCTTTTTTATGTACTGTTTATACACGTACTGTAAATTAATTTTCAACTAATTTAGGTATTATCTATCATTGCGTATACTCATTTAATTTATCTAGTAGAACTTTATCATGATAATAATTATTAAATTTACTTACCAATAAAGTCTAAGGTCTTAAATTGAAATTGAAAAAAACTTAATTTAGAATTGACCTTTTCCTAGACCAGAACCCAAACCAGTCTGCTTGGGTCAAGCTATTACCACTAGACCAAATATAGTCATTTAATGTGATTTCTATCACAAGTGTTTTCTAATCAATCTATTTTGAAAACAAATATTGAAAACCACTGTTTGTTGTATGAATATACTGTTAAAATTGCAGATGGTAGGCGGGTTCTTTGACTATACATGTAGTATGTCGGACATTGCTATTGCAACACAAAGAGCCATTGTATAATGGACCCTTTTTATTGAATCATTATTACGTCACCGTCATTTTGACAGTTTTGTTATTCTTTTGGATTTGGCAAGAATACCAACTTCCGAAGTAGCATATCCGTCTATAAAATATTACACAGCAATTCTTTAAGTCAGCTGGAAATACTGGCAATCGACTTTAGAAGGATTGGGGTGTATAGAATATCCTTATGGCTCTTTTTTTGTATTCATTATTATTTCTCAATTCACTCCCGCTCGATTTGGACATTTTTAGTGACCCACTATTTACCAAAAAATATTATTTATATGTAACACTTCTTATATTGTGCCTGATATAAATTGATTACATATTACTGAAAATCCTATTTCATCTTAACATCGCAACAAAACGTTAATTTTATAAAATTTTGCACATATATCATTATACTCAAAATATTCATTTTCACTTGGCAACCACCAACTAATAGAAATGTTTTATTGTTTTCATTAATTAGTTTTCTGGTTATATATGCACTGCGTAATAGGCACCAAGATCTAATATCATGCTTTTTTAATTCTAGAACACACCTACTTTTAGTGTGGCCTCCAGTCTGACATAACTATCGACAGATCCATAACAAAACGGCTAAAGTACGTGATAGTGGGAGTCTCCACCTCAGTCAGCTCATGCCAGCCACTTTTTGGAAACAATTATCTTATGAAGCTCAGATTAATATATATGGTGAATAAATAAATGCCCTATCAATTCTCAGTTAATCTTTAGCCAATTGTGATCAGATAAATAAAATCGGTGGAGAAAAAACAATCGAAATAAAAAGCCAGCATGCTAGTGGGGAAATAAACAATGACATTAATACTCGGCGGTGAATAAACATTGTAAATTATCGGTTTTTGATAACGCTTAAAGATTGTAAAGCCGAAATATTTGTCGACTACAGACCGCTAGTAACGCTATACGTCAGGGAACTCAAACTGTTTGAGTTTTCACTGTGGGTTTGTGATATTTCGAAAAGTAAATAGCACTAACAATATAAAATTATTATATTACATCGATGCATTGATATTTTAATCTCACATAGTAGAATATTCGTTAATTTAATGATATTTAATGTAATGTATTAATAAAAAATAATTATTTTTAATTACTTTTGATATTTTGCCGCCACAAATATTTGTCATATTTTAAATGTTCAAAAAACTTCGAAATAGAGAAGTATTTAACCCCACAATAATTACTATGCTAAATTGTTGATAGCTACTTCGGCACCACGTCTCCATTCTCAAATAACTATTGCACTATACGCATAATGATTGTTATTTTTATGTTTCACAAAATATACAACCCATGATATTTCCGTTTGAAGGAGAAGATTTTAAAATTAAAAACACATCAAATACTTAAATGGAAAAACTTACATGTATAACAGTCACAAAATTGTTACGTATTGCATCTATGCTTGATTAAGTTATGTTTCATTATTATGCAGTATGAAAATCAATTGTAAGCCTATTTTTTTCAAGAAGAGAACATTTCATAAAAATAAAATTGAATGACAACATTTATTTTGAAATATCTCTTGTGAAAAGTTCTACTTAATTTTAATTCAAATGAATATTGCAGTTTTTTTTGAAAAATTATCGTGATATTTATTTATGCTAAAGTTGACGACCGGTCAACCATGGATGTGGTGTGTTTGATACTCACATACATATTATAAGGCGATTGTTCTGTCATTCATTTAACTAATACATATATTATATCTATACCAGATAACTCTATAAGCATCCAAAATATAATGCAGGCACACCTGCAATCCAAGAATGCCACAATAATGCAATTATAAGATTATGTTCTTTGATTCGAAAATATATTTTCACCGTAGAACTTATTCTTATCCTGATTAAGTCAAGAATGTTTCAAAAGCACATTTTTCCAAATAACATTTCTTGGCAGATACTTCCTTCCATCAAGTATTATATATACTCAAATACTAAAATATGCACTTATCGCCGTAACACCTTGTAGGGAAGGAAGCCGTTTTTGTTATAAAATACTAAAATTTTCTTTCTTGTCTCAATATCACTAGATTACTTTTAAAGGAATTATTTTTTTAAAACAAAGTATTAGCAGGTTGTTGTACGTAAGAGTATGGATGTCTGTGAGGTGTCCACCCATTTCCATCCACCCTCTCTGATTCAGAAAACGAGGCGTCCTTTCCAAAAATTACCTTTATTCTTGCCTTTTCCAAGATGAGCGAGATTAAGTGACTGTCTCGTAGCTTAGTTAGTCACCTTGTATTGAAATGCACTGAGAACTGACAAAATGTTAAAAAATAGGTATTTCCTTGAAATATGGCTTAGAGATAAATTAATATTTAAGTCAAATATTAACAAAGTTACAATTCGGTTTATATTATGCTAACTGCACAAAAAATACTCGATTGAAAAAAAGTATTGATGTGATCACTGGTATTATAATATAAAATATATTACACTTTTAATTTCTGTTCCGTAAACATTTTTAACATTTCCACACAATAAACTAATTAAATAAAATTTGACTGTCCATAAATAAGAATAAAAAGTCTTTTTTAACAATATGTTGTCATCCATTGAGCTTCCCCGCAGATTTTATGTAAGTAACGAACATTGGTTCTATCATAAATTATTAAGCGTACGTAAATAAAAATAAAATTTTCTTTTGTTTTTTTCTTAAAAATTTAAACGAGTAACGTTTTTATGAATGAAGCGAATAAATTACAACACTAATACTGCTGTGTTCTTCAGTAGAGAGATTTTTTATTCAAATAAGAAAACCGTGAAATTTAATGAATCATTAACATCATTTCATAAAGCTCGTTAATTTATACGTGTATGTAAAAATACACAAAAGCAATTAGACCTCTTGGGCGAGCATTGAAACGACGTGAGCCACGGAACCGCCATTAAACTTTGATAATCATCAATTCACATTTCTCGAATACCGGTCCACCAATAAACCGCTCTTTATTGTTTTAGGTTTGACAAAAGCCATAAAAAGTCAGGTAGCGCGGTGACGCTTCAATAAAATATAAAATGAAATTTGATTCCCGTGATCGATAGGTAAACGACTATGGAGTCGAACGTGAGATGCGCTTTTCTGACACAGCAGAATTTCAACACAACTGTATGAACATGTAAACAAATAACGTGTTTCAGTCAATATCTAAGTAAGTTATATTAAGTTATATTCAAAAAAATAGAATCATTATCTGCGTTATAACCTAAAATCGTATGATAAAGTTACTCCAAAAATGCTACCTCTACACTACGAGGGAAATAACGTTTTTTCCTGGCTAGCCAGGTAGCCGAATTATAAACGTCGATGGCTTCGACTGCGGTGTTCACGGATTCGAATCCCAGTATGTATAGTTTCCTTATAGATTGGAGATCAACGTCTAGTTTATTGGGAATAATATTCTTTGGATGCTTCCATAAATATTTGTTTCATAACATTCTTTAACTTAAATTTGAATTGTTGAAATTTCGCCTTTTGGCAACTCCAGGCATTCGAGTCTGTCCGAGTTTATTCGAGTATTTGAATGCCTGAAGTTACCGAAAGGCGAAATCCCGGTCTTTAGTGACAAAATACATGGAAATATACAAAATTTCACAATTCCAATTTGATATTGCAATTTCATCAAGCACCCTCGGTCGATATCTGAAATTTAAGAAATCCATCCATCCTAAGGAGCGATAATTTTGTAGTTACGATCAACCCAATAAAAAACTGCTTATTTTTTACCATATCCAGTCCCAATGTGGAGCATATAAGTGCTCCTAATGGAGGTTCTACAGACGTTTTTCTACGATAACTACTTGTTACTCAGTTGCTCGATCTCACTTTTTCGAATAGAATAGGGATAGAAAGATAGGTCTAGGACAGGACTAGTGGTTGGCTAATCGTTCTCGCTACGCGCTGTTTTTATTATCGGATGGGTGTGAGGGTATTCTAGAGATCACAAACATCCATGCCTACGAACAGAATCCATAAATCCAGAGCCGTTCGGATGATTAATGCACTGTCTAGAGAGCTGGATATTTTCAACACTAAACTATGGGTATTGTTCACTAAATATTTTTTATTATTTAGTAATTTAAAAAAAAATGTTTCTATTTTCATTATTGTTTTTATTAGTAGTACTGTTTTTAGTAATTATTATTATTGTTGTTACTGTTATTATGTTTGTGGAATGCATGGCGCATTGGCGTCAGCTGTAATGCCATGCATTTCAATTTTTTTAAATTTACAATAAATAAAATAAAAAAATAAATCGATTGAAAAATCAATTAAACATACTCTCCGTACTAGGATTTGAACCCGAGACATCCGTAACAGAAGCCAACGACGTTGGCCACTGCGCCACTTGGTGCAATTAGCATTACTCATGGCAGAATAAATAACTACATATTTTTATAAATTTCCCATCTAAATTATTCATTATGAGAATTTGGAGACATGTAATATTATATTCTACATCAGGGTTTCCCAAACTATGTTCCGCGGAACACTGGCGTTCTGCGAAAACTAGGCATGGTTTTATATGCTGCTGAAGCTGCAACAAATTCAAACATGTTTATTCATACTATATACCCAATAAAATAAGCAAAGTGTTCTGTTAAAATTTTAGGGCATGCATAGTGTTCCCTGGCAAGAAAAGTTTGGGAAACCCTGTTATACATTTGACACCTATGTTCGAGTCAGTATTAACAGGGGCTACATTAGCAGAAAACAATATACATGCACAACATTAATAAAACCTCACCCATTTTTTATACAATAACTATATTTCGAACTAGTTAAATTAAATATTTGCTGAAATTTTTTCCATGTATTGAAATAATTTATAAATATATTCATCATACTGGTAGCTTGAAATGCTCCCCCGGGTCAATGCCTGACACGTGGGTCATGACTTCGCCATCACTATTATACGCATAAAAGCAAACAAATACAAATCGCTATCGTTATGTAATGAGTTTATTGGTTGTTAAATTAAACAAGAAGTTTTTTAATAATCCAAAATCAGAAGCCAGCAGTTTTGTTCATTTAAAAATAACGATCGAATCTTATAACATCATTTGTAAACAATGATATAAATTTTATTACACATAAAGATTTTTAGTATACGTCGAAGCAGTCAAGCGACTTAAAAAACATTGACCATTAAATGTAGTATTTTATTCATACACGACTAGAAAAAAATCGTTGATTTGCGTTATAAAGAAGCCGCCATGGCTGTTATCTTGATCTACGGTACCCGAACCCAGATTCACAAGTCTGTAAGTCACAGAGGCTTAATCAATTATTAAATGTCACATTTCTTTAAATCGACAAATGTATACGCTGACTAAATCTAAATTCACAACTGATATTTGATATCATCGCTGATATAATGTTAATATAATATAATACGGCTTTATATTGATTCAGAGGCTAAATACCATATTGAAATGAAGGAATACAATTATTTATCGTGTAAAAAGAATTAATGATATATGTTAGTGTATTTTCTTTCAAATGTAAAAGTTTAAAACGACATTATTTCAATGCCACAGGGCCATTCAAGTTGACAAAGAAAAAGGAGTGGTCAAAATATCATGGAAGAATATTAATTATCATATTTATTTTGAAAATCATTCGTAATTAAGTTAACATGCAAGATGATATTTTATGATTTTACGTCATTCTTTGTTAGATATTATTCATCCAGATAAAATACCTGTGTATGAATTGGAAAAAAGCTACCGCCTTTTCCCAAATGTGACTTGATGCATAAACAAGTAGAGGTGGATACGTTTTCCTGGTAGACTTTGAAACTTACGCTGTTTCTGTTCTCCGTTGTAAATTCGCCGCCTTACGTCGGAATGCTTGTAATTGGTCAAGACGAAGCGCGGGAACTGATCTTCTCCTTTTATCTCGAGCAGAACGCCGCTACGTGCTGAGCAAGACCAGGCAGTCGAACCTTGAATAAAGTCCAAGAGGGAGGGAAACAGACAACGGAGCAGAGGACGGAGGGGTGGCGGGATGAAAACTGTGCCTGCCTGCGAAAGCTTGCTTCTGACGTCGCGATAACAATGAACATAGTGCGAAACATTCGTGAGGTAGTGATGCTAAACAAAAACCACATAGTATAAAAAAACTTTTGCTCATACACATTCGAAATTGTTGAGTGCGACAATAGTAAGTACAAAGCCAAAAATATTTACTTAGACTAATCTTAGAAACATTGTAGTATAAATTATCATTGATTGCTCAATATGTCTACAGATTATATTCAATATTAAAATATATAATCAAACACAATGCTACATCAAAAAATAAATCTGATTTGTGAAACATTAACAAAATGCAGTTAGTTAAAAACTAGCCGATCCATAGTTAACGTGTCGTTTGTCAATCAAGTATTTAATAAGGTCGTTAACTGTTAATTTCTTATTTCAGTTAAGACATTTGAGACAGGCGTTTTATTGTAAAAGATATATCAAAATTACCTAGTTTTACGTAGGAACAATTGCATACAATACTTCCGTCTGAATCATAATGGTTATACATCTAATAATTTATAGAAATGTTCCATAAAAAAATGTCCTTTAAAAATTATATTAAAAATTTATATGATATGTAATCCAGAAAACACCACATAGGCTATTAACATTACAATTTAAAGTTAATCTAGCCCCACTGTCAAGAGTTATGTGAATTTTTATTAGTGGTAAGTGGAATAATTAATTATGAATGGGTATTGTTGACTTTTCTTAAATAATAAATCGACTTATTTTTATTAATTAAAGACAGACAATTATTGTAGTGGGTGCATAACAAGGCAGTGTTGTGTGGTGCAAAGTATTAATCATGTCATATTGCTTTCGGTTTTTCGTCACTGCCATACATATCATGATGCGCTCTTATTGGCTAAAACACCGCTCATGCAAGTACACTTTCATACTTGTACAATGTAAAAACTTTCTTTTTGAGAGCCTTATAAAGTTTACTTATAAAAATGTACACATTTGCTTCTTATATAAATAAAATTAAATGGTGTCACTACAATTAACAATTATTTAATAAAATAGTACTGCTTTGTTTTCATAAATATCCTCCATTCAGAATAATGGATAAAAAATATCACGTTTTGTTATTTGCTCCAATAATTAGTATTGATACAATGAAAAGCTAAGTATCATTTTAAAATAAATAATTATTAAATTATTTAACTTCTGAGAGACCTGTTCCTAACAAGTTATGAATATTGTTTTGATCAAAAGTATTTACATTATCCTGCCATGTTCATCTTGGCTATGAAATATTGCTGATCAAGATTTTAGTTATTTTAACTTATACTACAATGTTTGAACTAATAAAGTAGTAGCAAGTGAATACTATTGAAGAGCATTATTAACAGCTTTCACATCGTAAATTTAATATGCTGTGAGCATTTAATTGTAGTCAGTTTAATTTATTTTCTCTAGTTATAAAATTCAACGTTCAGAGACATGTCAGCTTTACCAAGCCAATAACTATATTATTCGTTGGGTGTATTTATTAGTGGAATTAACAAATTCGTACATGACAATCGCCTTTTCCCAAATGGTACAATATAATATTTTAATATTATTTCTATTCCTAAATCGTGTAACGAGGGTCAAAGCAAAGCAAACAATGAGCGGCGGCCAACCATTGACATGATGATGCCGGTCATGTGTCGCGAATGAAAAATGCTCGACGTCATCGTGAAACGTCGACTGATGAATCACAAGACGTCCGGACATTGACAGGGGTGCACAACTGCTGCAATCAAACCATTTGAGTTAATTAGCTGCTCATAGAAACAGTTAAGATCAATTACAAAATAAGGCCTAATAGCTAACAAAATGAATAGTGAAATATATAGTTTTTCAATTACAGTTTAATGACGACTCTTTGATGAAGCCGTTAATTTCTCGAAGCAGGACCTATCATTAATATCACATTGGCTATAATATTATCGACATTATTAACACATTTTTCACTCGGTGTAATGTGCACCTTAGTTAGAATTAATATGCGAACATTGAAATGAATCGTATATTTAATGAATGGATATTGGTTTATGCTTGAATATACCATGTGCCAAATGTTACGCAACAAACTCAATTGAAATCATATATGAGTAGGTAATGACAATAAAAAAAAAGATAAATATACCGCTGATGGACGTAATATTATAGTTAAAGATCTATAACGCGAATTACGCGTTACTACAGAAACAAGTTTGAATAATGTCAAATGAATAATAAAAATTAGAACCGATTATCAATTTTGCTCAACAATCCCTGTTTCGAATATTACACAGCGTTTTATGAACAAATCTACTATGCAGAAGAGCAATTTTATAATTTGTCTATTAAATATCTTTTAAAGTGAAAGTACGCATCTAAAATTTTAAATATGATAATAAGTGTATTTTTTTGTGTGACAAGTGACAAGTGAAATTTAGTAAGAAGAAGTGTTAATTTCGCAAAAATATTTGAAATCAAACATACTTTATTTTCATATATTTACATATATTACATACTTGAAATATTTTCTTACACAAGCCAGAAAAAAGAAATCAATTTACATATTAAAGTAATGATAATATCCTTTTGGCATAATTATAAATACCATCTAAACTTGAAAATAGCCGAAAAACGGGAATTAAACTAATTCTGCAATCAGCTGACGACTTATTTTGAATTTTTGTTTACGAGTTGCTGATACCGCTTCAATATTATATCGCCTCGATATACTAGTCATAAACATAAATAAACTAATTAACCGTGATTGTTGTAAATGTGTTTTAAAATAATTTGTTCATATTGCTAAAATACCTGTCAGCACCACTGCATCGGAATTATGAAGACAAGTCTATTTCCTTTCAATATGTCGGTGGACTCTGAGATATATCATGTCACTGATAAAGAATCAAAATACGGCAGTAGAGAGCTCGACCTCTGCGATTCGAAAACGAGTCCTCACATCTCTTACAGACAATGAAGCCGTCAATCTTTGACCCCCGGTGAACTGTGGCGCCGTGTCTTCTTACCTGGGAACAGTTTTTTAATCACGAAAATTATCTTATTGGCACGATTGATATAAAAAAAAACATTGCAGCATTGAACACTCGGGAAATTGATTTATTAAATATTTATGAAGGATGAAGTATTATATAATGATAGAACTACGAAAAATTAAATTAAAATATTATCAATCAATATGCTTTTGCAGAAAGGGTCAATATGAATCCAAACGTTTTTTGAAAGATTTATTTTATAATTTCTTTTCGCTATAAAGATACAATTTTGTGCAAAATTATTTTGATGTAAAACCTAATCTCTATGAAAACGGGATTTGAATGGGAGCTTTTAGATTGGATTTTTGGAAGGTTCTTTAGGATTGATTTAAGTTGTACTCGTTTCTATTTTCTAACTCACTTGAGAGGGAGTGAAATCAATATTATTTTACAATGCACTACATTAAATAAGGCATCATATTCGTGTTTTTCAAACGTTATATCTTCATCAGCAAGTCTTTAATTTAATAAAAAATAAAACCACCAACAATTATAGAATCGGTAGAATCTAGAAATATAGTACTACACTCTTCTTTTGTCTTGCGATACCAATAGAATGCATTTTTACCAAAAAATCAAGATTTATTTTTTATACTAACAGTAATAACGACGACTAATTTTGAATTTGGATTATTGAGATTTTGTACACTTTCATGTGTTTTGTCACTAACGACCCGGGTTTCGCCTTTCGGCATCTTCAGGTATTCGAGCACACGAATGGACTCGAACACGAATGAACACGAATGGACTCGAACTGTCAGTTCGAATCCATTCGTGTGCTCGAATGCCTGAAGATGCCGAAAGGCGAAACCCGGGTCGTTAGTGACAAAATATATGGAAGTGTACAAAATCTGAATAATCCAAATTTGATATTGAAATTCCATCAAGCACCCTTCGTCGATGTCTTAAATTAGACTAATTTTGAGTTAATTAATCTATTTCACTTTTCCAATCGGTAGGGATAGAAAATAAAATTGTTATCCCATTATCACAAACAGGTAAATTAAGAATGGTTGAACACATAACACGCATCAATACAAGCTGAGAGTCTCTTGAAACACTTATATCGGGCGATCCAACATAAATAATACATCGTCCAATACCAAAAATGTATAATATATACAGTACATAGTGGAACACCATTGTAATAAGATAAAAAATGTATATATATAATAAGTTATCTAGTTATAATTATTGGATATAGTCGAGAGCTATTTCAGCTTCACGCCACTGTCAGAACTAGTTTTATTTTGACAAATGCGTTGGACAATTTCAACAGACAATTATGTGGTTTTTGGGCTAGTACCACCAAGCCCCCCTCCAGATCAATTGATAAATACTATAAATAAAATATAAAGCCTAGCTTTTACATTTTCGCTCAGTACCGCATAGTAGTACATTCCCAATTAGGGAATTAGATAATATCAGATGACTTTTCTAGTATGGCATATAGGAAAAAATAGCATAATTGTGTCGAAATAATCATTTCCAAACATATTTATTGACTACCTGTAAATATGAAAAAATATGAATTAACTCAACTAAATCGGAATTCTGTAAATTTCAAAAATTACGAAATTCATGTGCTTTTGGTTATTGTGTTATGTTATGTATTAGAGGTACAGAGGTATCGCACTGAATCAAATTAATCTAAAATAAAAATTTGAACCCTACCATGTCAAGCGATAATATATCACCGTAATGTGTTTCTATTTCTATCATGAACAGTCATTATAAATTACTTTTTTTCTTCCTCGGGAATCTGTCATATTTTCCAGTGAATTAATTTACCGCACACCCACAGCAAAGTTAGTAGTGATCTAAAAGAATACCCCAAATATAAATATCGAAAATATATAATCACTTAATTTTTAATTACAGATAACTGAAATGTAATTTACCACATAGTTACTGTGCAATTAATTTTAACGTAGGTGTAATTCTCATCGATTGACTATCCCAAATTCTTCTGTTGCGATTGGCTGAAAAATGACATGACAAATGATAGTCGTTTCAGATTTTTTCGCAATATAATATATTGTAGTATTTTAATTATTAACTTTCAAAAAAGCTTGTAAACACGGCGTGCATAGAAGTCATGCATACCTTGATATTATGCCAACTAACATTCCATACAGAATTCCAATCGCTTTATTGTATAAAACAAAGTAGTGGTAAAATATTTGTGTATCGAATCAAAATATTTTAATAAATTCATATAAACACTCATTCGCTCTGACAAATCAATTACATTTTTTTTAAATATGTCACTCCTCCGTTGCATTTAAATTTTATTCTATGTTATCTTCATAATTAGTGACTAATTTGGCATGTTTTTTGTAAAAATCTATTAAAACAGCTTCAAATATTGTTTATAGCTATGCTGTCGAGATAAATACATTACTTTTTTACCCTTAGCCAACGTAATTTTCTTTACCTTACTTATAACTGATGTATGAGCTAAAACAATTTTTTTTTCTAGTTTTAAAACTACTACTATAAAAATATTAACGCAAATTATTATTCGAACAAATAGACACAAAAAGTTATCAATCTTTGAAATATTTGAAAAAATCACACTGTTCTTCTAAAATAGTTTACATACAAAACAAAGCGGCGGTGGTCTACTAGAAAGTAGTTAATAAATCAAATCGATTTTAATGGAAAATTGCACATAAAGAAAATAATACTGATTTTTTTGTACATTTCGATCTAGCTGAAGAATACATAATTTATGAAAAAAATAATACGTGTTACTTTATTCGAAAAATACATTGCAATACTCCAAATAAAAACAATATTTCGTAGTATTTTTTGTGTAGATTATAAATAGTAGATAAATACATCTGCTTATAAAAAAGACAATTAATGCTCTTGGAATAGCTTCTGTTAAAAAAACGTATTTTATGTGAGCAGAAGACATCGCCCCCTATCGATCACCCCGGTTGTTGTAACTTCTAAGGAAGCTTTAATGGATTGGTGACATTTATTACCGTACAACAAAAAAACATGCACCGAATGTATGAAACCAAATTTAAACCGCGACCAAGAGATTCTTGTTTAGTATTTTCTCGTGTGATTCATGTGCTTAATCGCATTTTATGTGATATTTGTTTTTTATTTTAATGAAATAAACACAAAATTAATATTAGAATCTAAAATAACTATGCTATTATATTAATATGTGGCTGAAAATAAATTGAAATATTTGATGAATTCTAAGTTTATCTTCCCGTCTTGAATACCTTGATATTTATGTTTTGCAGTCTAAAAATAATAGCATTATTGCTGCTTATAACAACAAATTGTAATCGATCATTTCTAAAATAAATATGTATAATCCGCATTCAATTTTGAATCCAAAATATTCTTTACTGATTATTTAAATGACGTGTTCAGTTGATTACCTATTACCTACTTATTAATGAAAGCTGTAACCGAGTGGTAAAGCTGGAGCGTTTTCATTATACAGTCTTACTAAGATAAGCATTCAAGCGTTTGAATGTTCGTGTTCGTTGTAATCGTTAAACAAATAACGTTGAAATACTCCAGTCCCTACGCTTAAGATTTAGGTGAATATGAACATGAAAAATGCAATGCGTTGTCAGGAAAACTCCAAATATATCTTCAGGTATTTCAGCAGGTAAAATTGACTAGGTAAACTATAAAACTTAGGTATTCGAAAGATTTTTTGTGAATCAATTATCAACATGCAGCGGATGAAAATAAATAATCATAAAAGAATATATGGTTATTTGAAATACATATACCGGAAGTATATGGACATGCTGAACTATGCTAACTATGTTCTTGAATGATGAAATTGTCACGACCAAATTAACATCACATAATTTAATTATTTAAATACTTGTAGTACAATTCGTCAGCTGCATTTCTCTGTGAAAAGTTTATACCAGTATAGTGTAAAAATAACCTATTTCAGTATCTGAAGTAGGTATCTAAATTACAGTGATAAAACTTTAACGCATCATTGTTTCACACGCCCTTTACAGCGGTGCCTCACGAGAGGAGGAGATGTGGAGTGCTCAGGTACCATCAAATATTACAAAACCCACTATGATTTAAAAAGATCAAATGAAAAAAACCTTTGCGATTAAAATTTATTATAGGTAAAGCATCCATACTCTAAAAGCCTGCTTCTGTAAATGCCCTGTGTCTTCCTAAACTCGCCTTGTTCATCTCCGTTCATATAAATGTTGTAAATGTAAGTAAATCTGGATAGAGGTAGATAAAAATAATAAAAAATATTATCAGGACTAATGGAAAGTTTTACAACAAACAGTTTTAAGCAAAAACATGGAGATCATAAAATATTCCAGAAATACATATCACTAAAGCCAAAAAACTTCAAAATTTATTATTTTGAAAATATAATACTCATCACCTACTTAGGAAGTCAACATTTTGTATGTTATATTGAAAATGAATTACTGAAAATTAATGACCGATGGGTCAATTGAAAATATGAATGAGCATTACAGCATTGTCGTTTATTACGAATTCTTTAAAAAGTATACAGGCCAGATAATAAACATCCATAAAACAAAATAATAGAGTTCCACGTAAGTATTCAATATGCGATAAAGGAAATTATTGGTTTGCTCGTCTTAAATCTAATGTGGAGGTGATCTCAGCTGAATGAAACCACGAGAAAAGGAAAAGTCAGTATTTGCTCACCAATATTCATCACATATTATAATTATTTTTGTATCTATTCCCCCATCACAGAGCCAAATTGAAGAATGGAAGTCAATATATCAAATCAAAGTACTTATTTATCGACTGTTGCTTTAATTTAATGGTAGTTAAAAAAATCTGGTATTCATAAATACACATCAGTGTAGTTTAATAGTTTACCCTGATATAGGTATATTATTTTTACATTAATTTAAGTACCAATTTAATAGTGTAAATTCTTTGAATAAAAGTGAAACTGATAAAAGTAAAGCGTTGAATCCATCTAAAACATGTGAAACTGATTACTCACCGTACAATTTACTAAATTTATGTGATAAACTGAAGATACTTTAGGGGGAAAAGTGGTTTTAATAAAATCTGAATTGTTGAAATAAGCAATTGAGCTTTTTTCAAAACGTGTTCAAAATATTTAAACCAAGAGAAGTTTATTTTGAATTTTTCAGCTTATATTTTCCCAGGTCATATTTTTTGTATACACCCAACCCATTGGACTAGCAAAGTGGAGTTTTTGGTGTTGTATATTTATTCTTTCCGTTGTGGCTGATGTATAGTCTCTTAAATTCCGAGGCAAGTAGTAATATAATGAAGAAGACTTGTTGTTAAGGAAGCAGAGTGTAAACACCGCAACTACCCTTGGGAACAATAAAATCACGCTTCTGTTTACACTTCCTCTTCTGTATCCGCATTCAGACTATATTCACATAGTCACTTGAGTGATAATATTTGAGCTTTCCTTATAAAAACAATTTGGTTAGGTAATAGATATATTATGGAATCGTTAATGTCATTTAATGTTCGTCTTTAACGTCTCTTCTGTCGTAAAATTCAAGGAGAAGTTAAGTGGTTGTGGTATCGGTTACAAACCACTTTTTTACATATTGTACATATCGCCAAATAAACATATATAATTAAATATATACTCAGTAGTAAATTGTACAGTATACTCACGGCTAATGCTTAAAAAAAGAAATTCACCTGGTCACACATCTATTTAGGCTTGTATAGCGTCAAAATGTAAACTCCGACAATCTTGAGAATAGCAAACTTAATATTCCTGATAATTTTCTTAAAGATAACATGCATGAACTGAAAAAAATATGGGCGCAGCTATAGAATTAATCGTATTGGTGAAGATAATTTTGATAAACAAGAGAAAATATGGAATATTAACACATGGTTGAATTCAATATTTTTTCCAATCATAATACATTTTAAGACATTGATAATACTGCAGAAATCAAATTGAATAATTCAATAATAATTGCAAAAAAAAAATACCCAAACATTATTGTATTAATGAAGTTTCAATAATTATGTATCGTTTTCAGATTTAATAAAGAATATAACGTAAAAATATATAGCTGAAAAGGGCGATCTATTTTTTTCTTTGGTAAAAAAGAAACGCAGTGGGGTGGTTGGCGGATGACAGAGAATCTTCCAGGTGTCAAGTGGTACCTGTTACCTGCTACTCAAAGGTAGCGTATATAATCGAAAAAGAAGAAGAATTTTTTACATAATACAATTCTTTTATTAACTATACTATCTGTGATTTTTACTTACCTAGCGACTAGTCCAGAATTTTCAGCAAACTATGAAAGCGCAATAAGTCCACAAATTTATTAAGCAAAGCTGTCGCTACATATTGTAAGGAGAAATCAAAAATGAAATAGATATAACAAATAAAGTGACGTTAGTAATGTAGACATTAAATTTTAAAATTCTCAGAGGCAACTGTTTTCCATCCACCTGTCTATGGAATGTATCCAGCCGAGCACCTTATAATTTACATGCAAAAAATGTTCAACAACTCAATATTAAATAGATACACAGCCCGATTAGGTATACGTGAAGATAAAATCAGTTAAACAAACCTAAAATCCAGCTGATAATACTAACTCAACTGACAATTTACTATTTTTACTTTCTTTCAACGAAAAAAAAAACAACTGACAATAGCCCAAAGGCGTTCGAACGTTTTACGCAGTCTTTTGTTTGTTGTAAAGATTTTGTTCTAAATTTAAATGAGATAGAACGGTGAGTTGTATTTGAAATTGCCGAGAGTGATTCAGTTCTAAAATAAGTTTGACTGCAATACGAAGGTATGAAGAATTCAAATGTTTTCTTTTTTTGAATTTTATCGTCGGTGTTACAAGATTTATCCAATTCACTGCCTCTTCAAGGGAATGTCAATGCTCCTATTTACATCATTGTTGTTCTTTGCTTAGGGAAACTATTTTGCGGAAGGGAAAACAAATAAATATAGAGTAAGAAACCTACCTTTGTTATTCAACAATCTAGATTAAGGAAGTAATGGCGTAAAAAAAAGCAGTTGCAGAATTAAGTATTTCACTGTAGAACTATATTTAGCAAGTATAGTAGATAAACAATGTTAAGTCTATTAATAACTTAAAAATGACAAACTAAGGAAAATAAATTATTATTATGATACTCTTCATCTTGGTCGATGTATTGATAAATCAGTGCAATTTGATGTGAATCAAATGCGGCATTCTCCAAAAATTAAAAAAGGTAATTGTTTATATTCTAATCTTCAAAGATCACAAGTATATCATATTAAAGTTTTGTTCCCAACTATATTGAATTGACACTCAACGGAGAAAGCCGAGATTGATCTGCACCGACTCGTATTATGGTAATGTGGACCACTGAGAAATATTTTTACATTGTGTAGTATTTTTTATGATCAAAAAACTTGCTTATAAAGTTACTTGTAAATAAGTAATATATAAATTATTAATAGCAATTAAAAAACACCTTTTACACGTTCATTAAAATTTTCTTACAGTCACCTTCATCATTCAATGTGACATTTTTCTTAAACTTACATATATTCATATACTTAATAAAAACTCACGATAAAGCTTAGTGGCCCAGTCAGATAGCCAATCTCAATGCATCGGTGCAGTATGGCGGTGTGTGGACTAAGGATTGCAAAACCGGACGACTATACTATCAATACCGGTATCACATAAACAAAAGTGAGCAAAAATGAAAATAATAAATCCAGCCAATTGCGATCGCAAACTGGTATTTAATTTTATATATTGGTATTAAAAGAAATGTCTTTGTCATAAGAATAGAAGGCTGGTTAACCTCAAATCTATTCTTTCGTTGAGATAAAATATGGCCTTAAAAATTAAGTTCATCAACGCTGGGGCATAAGCCGGGCTGCAAAAAAAAACAACCCAGACTAGACGCTTATTGGAAGAATAAAGAATAGTTATTAAACTTTTTTTTTCAGTTTTAATCCACAATGCACAATGTCAATAGTTCGTATTTTAAAAGCCGATATTTCGGTACTGACAAAAACTGCTGAAATACCGGAATCCTGGTTTCGATAATACCGATATTGCAATCCCTAATGTGGACGTTGTGAGCAGGGTGCAGTAAAAGCTCGCACCGGGCAGCTGTTTTGCTATAAATTCCAACGCCACGCTCTGTCATTGTTTTTTTCTTTTGTTTTTAGCAATATAATACATCCGCGGAGATACGAGTATATGCCAAGGAAAACGCTAATGTGTCTTAACTTATCAAAGGCAAAGACAGTGTCATATTTAATATGTAGAAGGTTTAGTTCTATTACCCAACTATTTCAATTATTATCAATCCGTGGCATTGGTTTAAAGAAGCATATTTGTACGCAAAAGTGAACAGTGTAATTTATCAGTCATCACAATATATAACTATTTAATTGTTCTGTAAAAAATGTTTTACCTAGATGTTTCTTTTTTTCATAATCTATCGTAGTGTGTATATTAAAATTTTCTTTGAAATCACCTTTTTTCTTCAAATGCAAAAATAATGTATGAAAATACATTAAATACTTAAATGCAAAAATAATGTATGGAAATTGAATTAAGATATTATTACTTTTGACGGTAATACAATGGCTTACAATTAAATGCACTTTTGTTTAGATCATATTCACTTAGAAATCGACAGCTGCACGAAGCTGTAATGAAATGTCACTTATTCTTCTACCCTACCCTAGGCCGCCTGTATTGTTTTTTCTTCACGCATTAGAACACATCACACTAACCAAAACCAGACCAACCCTAACATAACCTACTACTACTTAACTCACTTTGTTAAAAGAATCCGTGACTAAGTGGAAACTATTAAAATCAAAGTTTATGTGTAGTAAGTTAATACTATCTTATACAAAGTGTAAACTATCGAAATAAAAATTCAGATGTACCAAGTGAATAATATCTAACGCAAAGTGCAATTATTTATAATCCTAATACAATTAATCGAGACGTGAAACTTTCCTTAGACCAATAATTGAAGGTAGGAAGAAACCAATCACAGTAACATATCAAATGAAACCTTTACGATAGCAGTAAATCATCGATAACATTAAAGTTATTAAGCTATGTACTGACCGTGTTAAACGAATAATAGGACAAGCATATTTTTAACAAAGTTGACATAAAAAATGCTACGTTTCTAATCTCAATTAAATACAGAGTTGATTTGAGCAACTTACCTTATTTGTTTTACATGTGCTGTTTTCCTTAGCTTATAAAACTTTTGTTGAATCGTACAGTATCAAAAGTAGAACTATACACGATTTAATTTGAAAAACAGTTTAAAAATAAATAGTTGAGGATATTTTTAAAAGTATTTTTTTCAGAAATAAACGTAGTTACAATGTTTATAATTGCAAAATATGTTTCTCATTGTAATTTCATTTTTAATGCTCACGTAACATTATGTTTACAGCTATGGCAGAAAATTGAATTTTGGAAAGTTCTGTTTTTGATACGATGTGACTCATATGAAGTTACAGAGAATAAAAAAAAACACAAGATAGTTTGTCGCTCGGAGTTTCTTTCATTTATGATAACGTTATTAATTATGTCAGATATAAACTGATTACCTGTCGTGATAAAAAATGACAAATAAATCACTAATTAACGTAGCAGACAGCGAAAGTTGTTTGTATTACGACTCTTTAATTGCAGCTGACAAATTGAAGTTTTCGTCGAATGCAAAAGCTATTGTGTAATTTACTTCCGATTTAATTAAAGTATCTCAATATGTTAAGTTTATTATAATTTTAAACCTAAAAATCTTTACTGTTTACAAAACACATTAAATTATCTCAATGAAATAAAAGAAAACATAACCAATAATACTCAGTATTTTATACAATTCCGACTTTCTTGGTTCTGATTCCGTGCTCTAGTTTATGGTATAAATCTCTGGTCTTATATTGGTGTAAAATTACTTTTCAAAGTTTATTGATATTTTCAGTCCTTCCTAGCATAGACAACGAGCAACAACTGCAGTTAACAATTCTCAAACATCAAAGTGTATTCTGTTCAATCGACTGACTCAAAATTAGTCACGATATAATAAATCTCAAAATAACACATCAGAAGTTTCATTCACTACTTATATAGTAAGCATGGTTAAAAATGATTACCTGACCGTAAAACAACCCTAAAAGAAAAACGCATCCTGCATATATTGCTGGTTAAGTGTCAAATTTAACAAATCCGAAATCAAAATTATTTTTCCGATTTTTACACATACATTTTCCTCAATAAATCGGCAAACGTCAGCATTTTATTGTCAGTCATGACCATCCACGTGAAATAGATCCACAAGAAAGGTTACCAAACGTTAGATTTTTCCCGAACACATCGTACTTTTAAGGCCAACCGGGGCTGTTCGGCAGGAATTTTGGTATTTGTAAGGTAATGCTACTAACATTGAAAACGTTCTAGAAAAATAATAATTCTCACTGTTTAGAAGAAACTTACATACTGGATTGACTAGGTAGTGGTTGGAATGTTGAAACAGAACAATTCCTTCAGATTATAAATGTTTTCTTTGCATTAAGAATCTTTGTTAAAAATATTCCTTTTTACTATGTTTTTTGTCAGATTTTACAAATGGTATGAATAAGGACCAATAATTTAGACCATGGATGTCGTATTTACATCAACACTTATGGAATATATCATGTTAAACATGTCATGTCATTTCCATGTCTGTGGAATACGAAATTATACGATACTATTATAATCATTTTTTTTTATAATTGTACATTAAAACTACGTATGTCTCTTACCGTTGAATTGATTTTGGTTGATTTAGATATATCTTCATATAATTTTTGAAATAAAATAACATTTTTTCTCATTGTATTTGTCTATTAGACAGTTTTTTTATAAACTTCAAAACCCTACAAACCCCTCAAAATCCTACAAAACCCTAAACATTTGGTAAACCTATCCCCACCTATAGTATACAGAAATAGGAACAGGCAATTTCATAGAGTGGGCAGCTCAATAGTGTTTTCAATAGACTTCTCATGCACATGAGGCAAAATGACTGCTTCTAATTAGCAGATAATTAAACAAATGGGGCGATGGGCAATTACACTTCGTTTGCAATTAAACCGCCCGGCGGCGGTGTTTGCAACTACTTCATAAATCATTAATTAGAGACTATTAAATTTGCAAGTCCACATAGTGGATAATATTACTTCAAACATAATATTACATTAAAACAGATTTCATGACTTCCCTGTATTATTGCAACAATTGACAGTATTTATGGACAGAATTAAACTGTATTCAGTAGAAAAACCACATACAGAAAACGGTTTTTTAGATTTTTGAAAAGTTTCCTTATTCATATAAGTGCAACTTGAACGTTAAATTTGTAATACTCATTTCCAGTAGGCAATATAGACGTATTGTGATTCATGATATCTAAGTAATATATAATATTATGTATATTCTTTCATTGCTACTTTGTTTTAAAAATATTTCAGTCATAAACAATTTGTATTTTCTTAGAAACAGTCAGAAAATAATTTGTACGTATAACAACACTAGGATATTTTCCCAAGAGTCTTGTTGATATTTATAGAGTATCAAATAAGTACTTAAATAAGTAACAAACTGAAAGGTAACTTAAGATACTTATTTTTTTATTGCTTTAAGAGAAAATCTATTGAATTTTAAATGTTATTTGTGTATAATTATTACTTACCGTGTCCTTCAATAACGTAGAAAAAATTTATCGATTTGATAATTCCTGAAAATTTGTATAAGATTACTGCAACGTTTTGTTTTTAGTTTTAAATTTACCATTGGTAAGTCATGAGTGTTAAATAGGTTGTTAAACATGTCAATTGAAGTTAACTCAAAAGGGTCCATTCCTGAAAATATTTCATTTAATAAAACAAATATTTTAATATTTTAAACCATTTTTTATTTCAATACATATTCATTTTAATTTTCAACATATCATTTTACACATAGTTCAAATTACCGTTGAATCTAGAACAGTATTGGGGAAAAACACAGATAAGAATATTAACATATTTATGAATAACCTCAATTATATAAAGGTAAGTAAGTAATTTCTGCTCAGTGATAGAAACATCACATCATAAGTGATGTTGAAACTACGAGAATCTGGGAAAGCTTTGTTCAACATTACAAAACGATTTTTTTTAAGTTCTTTCCGTTTGATTTTATTTCGAAATTATGATAATGAATAAAACACATGTAATTATTTCACTAGAATATTATCATCAATAATCAACAAAAGCACCATTAAATTTACAGTGAACACTCAGGCATTATTTTTAAATTTAATTATGCATATTAGTATATTTGGAACCAAATAAAATATTATTTTTACTTACTGAATGCGTTTTGAAAATAATTAGCATTTGACATGACTCTTTTTTATAGACTTAAAAAACTTCTCTGTGTTTTTCCGTTAAAACTCTAACTTACAGTGACCTAAGTATTTAATACCTTATAATTTAATAATCTACCTAAAAATCGGTACGAATAATAATTAAGGTAAAATTTTCTGGTACTATTCTTTATACAATAGTTTATTTACACTAAATTTTTCTAATATATACACCAGGTATTCATTAATATATTGTCTTTTTACATAACATTACTATCACGGGTATCAATTTTCTAACGAAATTAGTACTTCGAAGTGTCACACTGGAACAATTTTCGATCTTCACAGCAAGAGTGTTTCTGTTCGTTTTATTTTTGTGTTTATTGCACGCAGTTCTTGTCGCCATCTTGGTGTCGGTTGTCATGGAAACTCTGGGCATGTATTGACCCAATAAAAGGAAACATTTTTTTATACGAAAATCGCATTCACACTATTACCAAATAGATTTTAACTAACACTTGTCTTATTGTCACTGTATTCGTTTGCATTTATATGTTTAATTTAAATTGTTTATTTTTAATTCTGGAAGGACTCACTATTCACTCACTTAAACGCTCAAATTTTGAATTATCTAACATAACGCAAACTCAGCTAGGCTCAGAACCAGTAGAGATCTTTTGATGTTTCTTGTACTTGGGCTTCCAATCCTGAAACAAAGAAAAAAGAAAATATTAATATACTCTTCACACCATATTTAATAATTGTTTCTAACATAGAGCATTATTCATAACTTGTAGTCCTTCCTACTAGTGAAAATACGTCATATTTGTTCTCTTTCCCATGGTCGTTTAAAAATCTTAATAGGTATACCTTAAAATTTTAAATACTCTAATACAAAAATATTTTTTTTTTATATAACCTATTTATGATTAAATGTTCACAATTTTTCACGTCGCGTGATAATTAACTAATAGAAAATAAAGCCGAAAATTACCACAAAATATTTAATCATTATATGCGGCTATGATAATAAAAGATTATTTTATGTTTAGCATGCTATGGACAGCGTAATATTTTGTGTTGCAAGTTGTAAAATATTAGGGTAAAAATAAAAATTTATTAATTTTTCAATAAATTTTTAATAATACCGTTGATAGATATTTCTGCATGTATATAATTATATTTTTCGGATAGGGAGCATCCCGAATCAGCTATCAACGATATTTGATAATCCATTGCTATTAACAATTGCCTGTTAAGTCAATAGTTATAAAATAGAATATACCCTTTGTGCAATATCGTTTACCTTAGATTTACACACATATTATATTTATACTGTGTAACATAATTATTATTCCTGTATTTTACCGTACCGTGGATTAGAAAAATGAAAGTTGAAATTATTTCAATTTTTCATCTGCTGGTAGAATATCTCTATTTAACCAGATGTTATGCATTATTTTTTACAAATATTGTAGATGATAAACATTCTTCTACATTATTGATTGTATATTATATCCCAACTATAACAATTCCGTATTAAAAATACGAAATCGCAATATTTTACTTAAGGCTGTTCAGTTGGTTAGAAGAAAATTAGTTTAAAAAGAATGCTTTTAAACGTGTAGAAAATAAATACAAATATAAATGATATAAGTACACAAAAGACTTAACACCAATATAGTATAGCTACAGTATAGGATTCGTGATAATATATGCTTGCAGCAGTCAAGGGAAGATTACAATATGTCACCCCTCCGAACCAAATTCCACAGAATGTTCCAGAATTATCGAAAATACCGATAGAATTCTTTATAACGAGATGAATTATTACTATATATACAATTTACAATGCCATTTCATAAAACTCCGTGAGAACTTTATTCAAACAATCAGTTATTGATTGTTTAAACGTAATTATATTCTATAAACATATTATTTAACCATAAAATTACATGTCACGTTTACTCTATCAATTTTTGTACTAAAATAATAAAATTGTTATTTACACGTATAATAGTAGTCTTGTTTATAATAATTTAGTTCGGTATGATAGAATAAATGAATGCGAAGGATACATTTAACAATAACACAGAGCAAGTTTAGTGTAAATGGTAGACATGGGAAATGAGTCACTTAGTTGCAAATCGAAAACTTCGAGTCAATCACTCTCTCTGAATCGTTGATTTCACTGCGTAACGAAACAAATGACTAGCGGCATTAGTAACTTTTTAGGTCACTGTAAATTTTTGGCGGAAAAGCATTGTATTTTAAAAATATAACACCGTTTTTTGTACTACTTTCACATGTTTATAATGAGCAAAACCGGTCCCGATCATTATAACATGTGGAAGTAGTACAAAACAAAATGTATCTTATTTTTTAACTAGCGGTTCATTGGATTCTCAATGAGTATTTTCTCACTCTGACTGGTATTGGAATGGGCAAATAAATGATTTGGAGATCAATCTTCGTTGGATTCTCTACGAGTCGTTTTCACACGCATGAGGTAGTTTTTTTTAAAATAAAATTAGATAGTAAAAAAAAATCAATGCGGAAATGTGGCATTACGTTGACATGTTCTCAATCCAAGATTTCTAAGGCCTCCTTTAAGCGACCAATATCTTTGTGTGTCTGTTTGTCATTGTTATTTGCATAGGGAAAAATACGTAAATTAATGTTACAAAACTGATTATACGTATAATTTAAGACATCGACTGAGGGTGCTTGATGGAATTTCAATATCAAATTTGGATTATTGAGATTTTGTACACTTCCATGTATTTTGTCACTAACGACCCGGGTTTCGCCTTTCGGCATCTTCAGGCATTTGAGCGCACGAATGGACTCGAACTGACAGACAGTAAACAGTGTCTAACGTTGTGTCTAAAGTTGGAAAGCGGGAATTCGCCACTCTGTTAATGCGTTGTTTCCAAAATAGGGATTAAGGCGATTCTCGAAATTTTAACTCAGGTATCAGTGTGGATCCGAGACTTATAATATTTTATCTAGTAAATTATATTTGTCGTATTTATATCTTCTATATAAACGTTAGACACTGTTTACTCTCTGTCAATTCGAGTCCATTCGCGCGCTTGAATGCCTGAAGATGCCGAAAGGCGAAACCCGGGTCGTTAGCGACAAAATACATGGAAGTGTACAACATCTCAATAATCCAAATTTGATTATACGTATGGTGAAAAATAGTTTTAATCAAATTTCTAAATTATACATAAAACAAAATATTGGTTCTCAACAAAAAATAAACACGCGGTCAAAAAGACTAATGTTTTGTTAATTCAATAATGGCAATATACTTAATTTCACAATAACTACCTTATATTTTGGTAGTGATACTGGGTTCAAACAAATACAAATATAAAATGTCATAGTTAATATTTCTTATGACATAGATACTTTGAAAATGTGATGAACTGGCTTGGGCATAAACAATTTCATACAATCTTTTTTATTCACTTTTTTCTATCTCTCTATATTCTGCTAATAAATTTCTAGTGACTGAAGAATATTTTTAAAAACATCTTTATTTTGTAATACTCTATAAGAAGTCGATAAAAAAATGCCACTCTAGGAAATGACAATAATGTAATATTCATATAAATTAAAGATCAATGACTTATTACAATATAATTTGTTACTTTTATATTCATTACAAAGCAATTTTTTTAATAAATCAATATCGAAGTATTTTTATTCATTCCTCGTTATTTATAATATCATAACTGACAATATTACCTTTAAGGAGATCCTGAACTTTGTTTATAGTCATATGAGTATCATTGAATACTGCATGCTGAGATATATGATTTTTATGTCTTTAGAATGTGGATAAGAACATTTCACGTTTCTATTGTGGTACATGTTTCTCCCATTCTTTGATGACGAAAATATAATAATAAATTATATAAATAAAACATTGAATTTCTATGAGTATATTATTTCTGTCCAGCACGCTAGGGGACGTTGTCATTTAATATTCTAATATGTAATATATGACAAAGACACAGGTTATTGAAATATTATTGCATCCCGACGGCAGCGTGCCCTCTCTCAGTCCGACGTCGCAGGGAGGGTTGTGGACAGGTTATTTATGGTAGAGGGGTGACCACCGTTCCGTTATTAATTTAAGAGCGGCGACTCTCCATTCCAGGGTTACCTGAGGGTCAGAGGAAAAGCCACGCGACGATATTTCAACCCCGTTGAAACCGTAAAAAAACACAATTAAAACCTAACCATTTAGTTGAAATAATATATATTGATGTAGCACTTATATTAATTTGCAAACATAGTCACTTTAAACGCCGATTGAATAATCAATTAACCTCAAACCTGGCACATATCAACCGTAGGTAATTTAACGAAACTTTAGGTTTCTCATACCCTTTCAGACGAGTAATAAGATGACTAGGTGATTATGTTTGCATAAAGCTAATTCCACCCCCAGCTTTTTTAATAATAACAGTAAAAAAGGTTGAAAACATCTTTAAAAAACTCGTGACATTTAATGAAAAATTGTGCATTAGCGAATCAATTGATCCACAAATAAAAAACAGTAACCAAAGTACGATTTTCAATAATAAATATATGTTGAGGATATATTTAGTGTATATAAGAATATATACACTAAATATATTTTTTATCGATATTATATATATTAAAGTAACACATTGAAATGTGAATCGCAGTCAAAAAGCTTGTGACGTTTTAATTCAGAATATTGTTGAACATAAGATTTTCTAACTATGTTCCATGTTTTACTGCATAATCAAACATATTTTATACAGATAGTCCAATATATCTCTGTATTGCCAGCATTAAACATATTAATTTTCAAATTTGAAATATTGAGATTTTGTACACTTCCATGTATTTTGTCACTCACGACCTGGGTTTCGCCTTTCGGCATCTTCAGACATTTGTGCGCTTGAATGCCTGAAGATGCCGAAAGACGAAACCCGGGTCGTGAGGAACAAAATACATGGAAGTGTACAAAATCTCAATAATTCAAATTTGATATTGAAATCCCATCAAGCACCCTCAGTCGATGTCTTAAATTATATAAATTTTCTTTGATAAATACTTTTTCCGACTCTACTTACTATGAAATTGAAAGAAAGTAGAATAATAAATATCTCCTACAATAAAACTAAAAGTCTTTTTAATAGCTAATTTGTCATTCAATATTTACTAACATTTAACTCAATATTAAAGATCCAATATTTTCCAGTTGTAACGCAGAGTATATCATAATAATTGTAAACGTAGACATAAGCGGATCTGATTTATTTTATAAATAATTTGTAACAATAAACGCTCATTTAACAATTTTTGTGTTAATTTAATAAGAAACATTAATATATGATGACGAATCGTTTGTGGAGTTGGTCAGAAGGGCCGAGTGGAGGAGACAGCCTTTGTGAAACTCATCATAGAGGTAACACAGAGGAATGTTCATGAATGATGAGTGAGCTTAGTCTGAGTTTTAATTAAAGACCAGCTTATGATTACGTCATTTGAAAAATTAAATATTAATTTTCAAATTAACTTTTCTTCAAACCCTGGTATTTTAACAAATAGATTCAAATCAAGATGTTAATTCATTTTACATTTTATTGTCTTCTTCGTAAGGCTATCGTGAATGCAACAAACGGGAACAACTAAAAAAAACTCGATTATATTTTCTATACGTGTAAACCAGTTGCTCCATTTTTTTTTTTTTTGGAAGAGAATAGGGAAACATACAAGGACACGGCTAGGTCAGGAAGAATGGTTGGCTAATCGTTCTCGCTACGTCCCGTTTTTAGGATTGGATGAGATGGAGGGAATTTTAGACACATCCCTGCTTTCGAACAGAAATCCATTAATCGATTGAAAAATCAATTTATGATACTTTCCGTACTGAGATTTGAACCAGTGAAATCAGTAACCGAAGCCAATGACGTTGAACCCAGCATAAAATAGTCGGGTAAAAAAGTAGCTTAAATAATTCCATAATTCATATTATATTCATTGCAGTTGATAAACATTATATAGCATCAATACATGATTCTTGCATTTGGTTAAAATCTTAAGCAATATCTGATCGCTAAAAGATGCCAAGTAAGATAACAAAATTATTTGAAACCAGATTAGTTTTAATGGCTTTGTATATCTTTATTCAATGTTAACTATAAACTTATTTTACTCATTAAACTCTCTCACTCTTAATCTATTACACTAATATGTATTTAGAATTGTTACAGAATTAGAATCAATGTATGTGTTGTTTTTTTCCATGTCCGCTCCCAATGTGGAGCATATGGTCTCCTAATGGAAGTATCTTAACAGAATTTTCCTACGAGAACTACTTGTTACTCAGTTGCTCTACCTCTCTTTTTTTAAGAGAGTAGGAATAGAAGGATAGGGCTAGGACAGGATTAGTGGCTAATCGCACTCGCTACGCCCCGTGAGGATAGGATTAGTGGGAGGGAGTTTTAGATATCACAAACACTCACAGAGTACGAACATAAATTCATAAATCGATTGAAAGATCAATTTATGAAAAACGTCCTCACCGGGAATTGAACCCAAGACATCCGTAACGTAAGACGCCGACACTTATGTTATACTTGTATTTAAATGTACGGTAAAGTTAATCTTAAGATGCTTCTCGTAATTAAAGCTACCAATTTTTAATTTATATTCACTAGAATAATATGTAGGCTTTAATCTTTAATGAATCCTATAAATGAAGGATAAATTATAAGTAATGCTTAAAACTTCTGCTCTACGCCGAATTTTATAACATTTTTGAAAGGTTGAGTTATTTTACTGAAAGCCAAAAGTATTATTATAATCGTGGAAAATTTCTACCATAACGCACTCAGAAATTTCCTTGAGATCTAAATTTACTGATATTCAAAAACAAACTTTCCTGGAGAAGCACTTCCGGTTGCGTTCACTTTGATGGGGCTCGGGCGTGGTCGTGAGGGGGAAACGGGGTGCAAAAAGTGTAGGCTATATAATATCAAGGACTGGAAGGGACGATTTACTAGGCGGAATGTCAAATAGGCGGCCAAGAGGAAACATTATACCCGAGGGGTGAGATCTCCGGACGTACAATTTTAGTTGTTTGCGACTAGAAGGACGGCCATTGTTTCAAACACGGTGTACAATACCACGATGCGATAATCATGGAAATAGTATTATTATTACTGAAATAAAAAAAATCTATTTTAGAGATAATAAATTTAAATTATTTATTTTGCCAGTAAAAAAGC
The DNA here is from genome assembly GCA_022494535.1 of Himalopsyche phryganea. NCBI lineage: Eukaryota > Metazoa > Arthropoda > Insecta > Trichoptera > Rhyacophilidae > Himalopsyche > Himalopsyche phryganea. The sequence goes on from JAGVSL010000046.1 coordinate 1,115,173, forward strand.
GTTATCAATTAAAATTCAACATAAATTTAAAAAGAAGTGACACGATATACGCTTGATATTTAATAACAACTAGTGGGAACGCCAGTCATAGATGACGATATTGAAATTGAAATACTGAATTTCTAAAGTAGCTGTTCTTTAGTTTTCATACTGACGGAGTGATTGTTGTTTGTTTGCTTTGGCATTTGCGTCACTTTGGAACTGTTTGTATTGTTTATTTGCACCGCAGACGCTTAGATCATGAGAAAATTTCATACCTACATGTGTGGGTGATAATAATAAAACGTCTACGTTTAAGCCTACAGAGGCTATTATATATAAGATATCGATATCTGTATTATAATTATGCAAATATTCATTAGGAAATATAAATTTGATAAATATGTAATACAACTTTTGGAAACGTCCAAAAGTCAACAAAAATACTACACATGACATTTTCCCAAACAATACTAATAGTAGTGGCAAAATAAATAAATTCTATGGAAAAAAATTCGTTAATTTCAGTTAATCGCAATAGAACAGCACTTAACCAAATAATTACCGACATTAAATTGGCATGCTCTTCGTAAATATTATGAAAAATTGCACTGTAGAAGTAGGTGTTTCCACACCTTAATCCTAGATATGACGAAATGTGATGTTAATATTGATTACGAAATATTTATCAACATTATTTTGTTATTCTAGAGCTCATATGTATTTTTTAAGTAGATTAAAATGTTCCCATTTTTAATAACAAACTAAATATTGAATACTGTTGATGATAATATAGTTCTTCTTCTTTTCTCACTTTGCTTATGATATATGGTCAATAGGATACGTTCAAAAAACGCAGACAATAATATTACAATATCGGTGTATTATTTCCGGTCATTCACAAATACTAATAATTTCCATTGTATTCCGATCGATATCAACTATATTATAGAGATAAACAATCGAAGCCGTTCAGATGATAAGATCTCATGTCGAATATTTGGAAATAGCGAATCGATCAAACGTTTACAATGGGGCTTATGGATTGACACGGAAAAGTTTCGCAAGTGGCTGAGAGCGGATTGGCCTATTGATAAAACAATTTACTGTTTTATCAAGAGGTTGCTGCTCGGGAAGGTGAACAGAGTGACGAGCAAGGGTTGCTATCTATATAGCTGACGGGGGGGTGAAAATCGACCTATTGCAGCGGAGATGGCTCCGGTATATGCACCGTCAATCATCGACGATGTAGAAAATTAACATAGAATCGAGAATTTTTTTCCTATAGAGTTTATTACATTTTTCAGCTTACATTTCAACTATATGAAATCTTGCGTAAATTTAAAATAAATTCTAGGTTTACGAGTACTGATAGTTCTGGATATACATTTTTATTAAATATTTCCTTTCCATCAAAAATGAGTCTATTCAAAAATATAAATTAATAATGGTAATATAAACCAGTTATAATTATTCAGTAAAAGTCATTATATGCATATGAATTATCTTTTTTATTTTATTGATTTCGTATTTAAAATTCCACCATATTTTTATGTAATATATGAATATTTAATACAATAATTATTAGGGAAGATGAGAAGAGTGATAATTTACCATCTAGTTAGTTAATTTTATGTTTGCTTTCTTTAAATAACAGTAATGTGAATATAATAAATAAAAACACATAATTTTGATATATTCCTCAATTTAAAACCATTTTCACCATGGTTCCAACATATTGATTCGTTAATATTATGTATGTATAACGGCATAATTATTAAAAAAGAACTTTTCGGTGCTGTGGCTTATGAAATTAAAACTATTCTACTAAAAGATTAAAAGTCCCTTTATTATAACTATGTAACTTAAAAAAAGCCTACTTATTTTAGAATATAATTAATATAATAATTTAAAAACTGTTACTGTTATATGAATGCCTAATAATAGCTTCACTTACGGATATGAACTGTAAAACTCACATACGCAAGTAAAACAATACCATTTACTCTTTCATCATTGTTTTGTATAGCCCCATAAAAGCTGAGTTTTTATTTAAATTCATTTTCAAATTCAAAAACGTAAAAGGTATTTCAATTGCATAATAAAGGAATAATATTTTTATGATCGTAATATTCATACTTAAAAATACAATCGAAACAATATATTATTTTCACATTGATTAGTTGTTAAGATAAGCAAATTCTCTTTTAATACTTATTATAATTCCGAAAATTAATGCCAACGTAAATAATTGTTTATATAACTTCCACAATACGAAGCTAATTTAGTTGATGTTAATAAAGTTTTTCTTATATAGTTTACTATATCATGAAATCAACCTACCGGAGTGTGAAAATAAGTATTTAGATTGTATCTGCACATTGCAGCCTTCCAAAAATCATAAAAAATAATTAACGCCTAACAATTAAACAAACGCCACAATGAATTTATAAGAGTAAACACTAAATCAAATGAATAATCATAAACAATAGAGTGGAGGTTTTGCTTTTGTTCGTCTATTTTGTAGGCAATTTATATTCAAGTTGCCTAAACCTAAATTCTCCCATACATATACTAGATAATTACTGAATTTTATTACTCATTTTACGGTGGTATTATAAAAGGGATAAATAAATGTAAAAAAGGTTAAAATATCTTTTACATTAACCATTGCCGTTCAAAATGTCGGAAATATAGACCTTTAATACAGAAGAAAATACCTAACATTTAAGGTGTTAACTGTCACTTCATGTTGTAAAGGCATTATATTTGTACTACTTCCACATATTTTGATGATCAAGATCGGTTTCGCTCATCATGATCATTATCAATAGATTACCATCGCTAAGCTGTTTATTTTCCGATTAGGGATAGCTGGAGCAACTTTTAACTCAATGCGGAAAGTCTGGGACTCACGGTTGTACTCGGTCAGAACCAAGTGCCACTTATTCAACGCATGCATCCTGACGGTGTTGCTTTACGGTTGTGAGTCATGGCACCTCACCAAGGCACAGGGTAACCGTATACTGTGCTTTGAAAACAGATGTTTGCGGCAATACTAGGGGTACGGTGGTTTGATTTTGTCAGGAACTCGGAGGTAAGAGAGCGGACGAACCAGCCTCTTATTACGTCCAAAAAAGCGACGATGGACCTGGCTTGGACACGTGCTGCGGATGCCGCAGGGGAGCCTGAATCCTGCCTGTCTCTTCCACCAACCAGGTGGATTCCGTCGCCCTGGAAGGCCGCTGATGACCATCCATAGGATGTATTCGGCGGAGCTACGGGACGCTGGGATGACCTGGGAGGAGGCGAGGAGGCTGGCGGGAGACAGAGAAGCTTGGAGGAACCGCGTGATGGCCATATGCTCCGAATAGGGAGCGGATATGGTTTAAAAAAAAAAAGCTGTTTATTTTAGAAAATAACATGATTAAAAAAAAACTGGTTACAACTTACATGTCATTCGCTCAAATTTTTTTTCAGAAATAATGGAAGCATTTGATAAGAACTATTAACTAATCGCTCTCCCTAAGCCACATTTTATGGTTGATTGTAATAATTAAGAATGAATTACAATATATAAAAAATCGTTTAAGAAACAAAATGTACGGAAGTATCCATGTAGGGTCTAGATTTTTGTCCTGGTCATATAGGACAACAACATCTCTAGATCGTTCCTTCTAGTTTATAGCGATTTACTAAGAGCAATGATATCTAAAAGTTTTACAAGGTAAACGATGCTTTTATTGTATTGTATAAAAGATCACCACTATATAATTAAAAATCTTTATATTTGCCTTGTAAACTAAGTACGTGTTTAAATTAATTATTATGATTTCACGAAACCAAAGCAAATTTTGACATGAGTTTTCTAACTTGACTAGCTACAGTTGTCTACATTATATTATTAATGTACAAATCAAAGGTAAATAGCATATTTGGTAGGTTGTTGATACCTAGGTAAGTACTTATGTTTCTGAAGTAGCCAACTAAATGTTGACTTTTTATAGCCGTCCAGTTATTTTATATTTTTCCGTCTAATAACTCGTATCGCTCATAATATATGTTCAAATAGATGTTTAGGTATAACATTAAAGTACAGGAATGTCACAGTTTCTCAATTTATTGACATGATATTAAAATAAATGATAATACATTATGGAAATTTACAGCTCTTTTGTACAAGTCTTCTACAATGGAAGTCTTCTTCAATAGTAAATGTTTATCGAGTAAATTAAAACAATATTCAGTTTTTCATTTCCAAAATACCAAAATAATGTCGAAAAAAATGTAGTTCGGTAAAACGTTTTTTAAAGAATCGTCAATATGATGAATACTCAAAATATTTTCTTTTACTAATCCCGCCTCCATATTGTCTATGCCGTAGACCCTAAGACATTTGGTGTGCAAGTAAAATTTTAAATATTAACATGACAAATAAGGAAATGCATTTTGAGGTTCACATAATACATAAATTCATTGCATTCACTCTCTGGGTATGAAACAAATATGTATGATAGCATATACAAATTTTAAGTCTTAAGTTAATTGGGATGAATATACACAATGCCACAGGAACCTCCAAAAAAGTAAATTATTGTAAGGCAAGTAAAAACCTCATCTGTTTAAACAGTTTGCCTCACCTTCACCCGTTATGTGTATGCAGCCGCTGTTTCACGGTCGCCTTCCATAACGCAATAATGATCAAGAAATGAAACGAATTTACACCCTCAAAGAAATAGGAAAATTAAAAAAAACTCTTAGACCGACAGAAAAGTTTTAAGATACGATTTTTTAAGACATCGACTGAGGGTGCTTGATGGAATTTCAATATCAAATTTGAATTATTGAGATTTTGCATTTACATGTATTTGGTCAGTTCGAGTCCATTCGTGTACTCGAGTGCCTGAAGATGCCGAAAGGCGAAACCTGGGTAATTAGTGACAAAATATATGGAAATGTACAAAATTTCAACAATTCAAATTTAAGATACGACCAACATATCGCCATTTTCAACGTTATAATAAAACCTTATTGTTATATTTAGCTACCTACTAATTAGAATGACAGAAATTCTGAATAACTGATGAGATGTAAGAATTAATTTATTTATATTTATACAATATATTTGATCCGTTTATAAAGTAGAGTCAAGTTATCATTATGATATTTGCCAAAAAGTAATACTTAAATGATGAAAATTTCAACATTTTTTTATTCATTGAAGAATATTAAATATAGGTTTGTTGTGAGTGTTGAGAAGCTCTACACTTTATCTACTTTAGTATATTGTACAAACATATACATGCGAGATACAAGGGGAATGAAAGTGTGTAGGATTGTTGATTGTGTAGCAGTGCGCGAGTGTGTGTAAACGTAGACTGGAAGGGGGGGAGTGGTCAGCCTTGCGCTGATTGGCTGACCGCGCGATCGATCGCCGGCCGCCTGTTTGAAAATGAAACTCATAAAAAAACATTTAATCGCAGCGTTTACGCGGGAAGAATGGTTCCATTAGCGATTCCGTGAAGTCTGTAACCATGTTTGTGAACGGCTCTGTTTGATATTTATAACAGAACGAGAAAATAAATATACTCTGAACACGATTTTCCCGGCGATTTTTTCCGATTCAATGAAAACATTTTTGCAGAGATTTTATCGGTAGTATTTGTTGTAACTGATACTAAGGTTATCTTTCAATCAGTTCTGTATTCTTCCGATATCAAATCAATTCTCTGACAATGAAAACATTAATCTTTGATAACGAACTAGATTTCGCATTTCTACATCCTTTTTCATATACGATGAAAATATTTGACGTTTTTAATTAATTTCGGAAAATCAAACGAATACTTGGTTTTACTAAAATGCAATCCTTAAATTGTTATTGCTAGTACTAAAAATTAATACTCAACTACATTACTGAACATACTTATGCTTATAAATTAAGTCGTGTAGTAAAAAACAAATTGTTAATAGGGCGAGTGTTCCTAAAGTCAGCCGTCGCCAGTGGTCGACCTTTTGAGCTCAAAACTTAAATAATAGTGGATACATTTAAAAAAAAGGTTTTTTTAAATTCGTGCAGGTAGTCTTGCCACTTGTCAATGTATATCCGCACTATACTGACCTATATGATGTAATACGCAATTAAAAAAAACACATTTTTACTTCGTAAGTTTCGACAAATTCATGTTGTATGAGGATCGCAAACAAAATATACTTTATGATGTCATGATTTACATCACTATGTTTTTTATTGTTCTGTCTACTCTCGAAGAATTTAGTGAATTCGTTCGCGATATTTATGAAGTTTCATAGTGATAGCCGAACACTGTGCAACGAAAGGCCGACCATTAGATTTTCGCGGCCGACCACTGGGAGAATTGGCATTTTTTGTAAACTTCTATTATTTTATGCTTGTTGGAATATTAATTATTTTATTTTTAGTTGGTTACATTACTAAACCCCTGTTAATGGAATCACAGCGAAACAAATGTATTTATCATCCATTGACTCAAATTCCTTTTTGAAAGTACACCTGTCGCTTGACTGGCCGACCACTGGCGAAATGACCCTATTTCTTTTAAAAAGCAGTAATATTTTTTGAATATTTTCACTTCAAAAATGGAGTATTCAGACCTTTAGGGAAATACTTGAACACTAGATAATTTTATCACAAGTTCAAGAGACTATAAATCTTATACAAATGAAAATTGTAAAACTCTTAACCAAGTTAATTAGACAAACGCTATGACGTTATATTTGATATCACATATGTACTCATATTTAATAAAAAAAACTCTTATGGCTGAATTAATAGTTACGCCACTGCGTATCACGATCATATTTGGACAATGCCTTAGAACTCTGCATGGATAATTTAGGTAATTTAAGCCAAATCAAATGCAAAATAACGACATTTGGTCAATTCGTATACAAATAGATTGCAATAAACATTGTAATAATAAATGAGATTCAATTGGTTACGATGATTGTAGATATCCAATAAAATAATATGCAATATTACTACCACATCTATGGGTCGAATATATTTAAGAATTAGTATTAATGGCTTCTACTTCATATAATAATATGATAATTTAGGATTGAGTAAAAAAAATAAGAATTATATTTTTCGGTTTTAAGTTACACCGCCTTACATAATATTTTATAAGTTATCTATACATTTCCAAGTTATTTAAATCTGTTGAGCAAAAAAACAAAATTACGCTAAAGTTCTCCCCCTGTAAATGAATAAAACACCTCGTCGAGTAAAAGTCAGAGTTTTCCACCCTCTTACCAAGTAATAATAGGTAATATTAAGTTAGGTCTGGGGGTAGGGGTAGGCTGAAGATTTCAAGCTACAATGCGTCCTTTTCTTGCTTTTCATGTCAATGAAAAAGCATTGTACAAAGTATTGGGGTCGGAAACGGTTCGGCTTTGTATTTTATTGTTCCTGAATTTTGATGGAAATTGTTTTATCACTTAACTGCTCCTTTGATGTAAGTTCCCTTTATTTAATATTTTAAAAAGAAATGAAAAGTAAACTTAGTCATTACTTTTGAATCATCGGTAATGATAACTTAGCTGACATTTCTGTCAGAAATGACAAAATGAAGCAATTTTTATATATTCAGAAATCTTTGAAAAAAACTCACTGTATCAAATATGAATTAAATTTTATATATATCTACAATATGCTGTATCAAAATATTATCACCATTAGCTGATTTCAACCCAACGACTGATGAACACCTCCCCAATAAATCTATATATAAAGTCGAAAATAATAAGTATTCATTCCAGTATTACACGATAAAAAATGTATTTGAATATAAATTGTGATACTTATTTTAGTAGATACTAATAATGAAATTATAACGTGTAAGTGATCGCCGTGACTGAATGGTAATAATCTAAGAGTTATAAATAATTGCTCTTTGGATTAGATAGTTTTAACTTTTGATAGTTTCCATTTAGTCACGGATTCTTTTAACAAAGTGAGTTAAATTTGAATTATTGAGATTTTGAACACTTCCATGTATTTCGTCACTAACGACCCGGGTTTCGTCTTTCGGCATCTTCAGGCATTGGAGCGCAAAAATAAAGCGAATCCCGGGTCGTTAGTGATGAAATACATGGAAATGTACAAAATCTCAATAATTCAAATTTGATATTGAAATTCCATCAAGCACCCTCAGTCAATGTCTTAAATTATATAAAAGTGAGTTAAGTTGTCGCCGTCCGTGGCGCAGTTGGTAGCGTCGCTGGCTACGGTTACGGATGTCTCGGGTTTTCATAGATTGACCTTTCAATCGATTTATGGGTTTCTGTTCGTAGTCTGAGTCCTCCCTTCCACCCATCCCATCCGCACGGGGAGAAGCAAGAGCGATTAGCTTACCACTTGTTCTGTCCTAGCCCTATCCTTCTATCCCTACTCTCTTCGAAAAAAGAGAGGTTGAGCAACTGAGTAACAAGCAGTTCTCGTAGAAAAATTCTGTTAAGATACCTCCATTAGTAAACCATATGCTCCACATTGGGAGCGGACATGGGAAAAAAAGTTGTAGTAGGTTATGTTAGGGTTGGTCTGGTTTGGTTTGTGTAATGTATTCTAATGCGTGCAGCAAAGACAATATAGGCGGCCTAATATTAGGTAGATTTCATTACAGCTTCGTGCAACTATCGATTTCAAACTGTGAGTATCTATATTGAATGAAAACTATTTTGTCTGTGTGGTGTCTATGTTTTTATGTGGGATCATTTTATTTTTAGTGAAAGAATTTGTTTTTTGTGGAATGTATGTGTTAAAAGTGAAAAATATATATGATCTAAACAAAAGTGCATTTAATTGTAAGCCATAATCTAATTGCATTCCGCAACCATTTTTCAAACCCGTGAATGGCCAGTCTATTTAAATATTTCATTAATCATTTCGAACATTAATTTCCAAATATATAAAATACTGCAGCTGAAGGTGTTTATCTAAAAGGAAAAAGTTGTTAAAAATAGTTATGTAGAACGATCATTTTGATTCTAATACACTGTGTTTCATTAAAAATAAGTTGTGTGTGAATCTTCACAAAATACATATTTGAAATGTTTTCATAAAAATTGAGATTCAGCGAAAGAAATATGGAATTAACCTATACACGTATACAACTGTGTCAGAAAGACTAATGACCTACCACTAGTGCGTACTACTATTATTTATGATCTATTTTGGCATGCAGTTTGTAAGAAATGTTTTATTAACACGGTATCACTGAGAAACATAAACTGGCAAACATAGGAATAATGTATTCTTACGCATAAAAAACGCCGGCCAACCAGCGGAAGAGAAAGTTAACGTAATTATTTTGCTCCGCAGTCTTCAATTACCTTTAACGTTAGTTGCACATATTATAATTTGTCATATTAAAATCAATTAACAGAACAATATAATGTGCAAGTAATAAATTATAAAGGGGATAACAAATGGTGGATTATGATGACTTAAATATGTGCCTTTTGTACTCACTGATAATTTCGGAAATTAACATTTCTTGCTTTTTTTTAAAACGTACAGCACATATTTATAAGTTGTGTTATTCATTATGAATATATTGCTAGATATGCGTCTTTCAAACAATACCAAACGACCTAATTGTTGAGTAAACTTTAGTCACTCGTTCGCTCCTATAAAAATACTAAAATAGTCGCGAATCACTTCGTTTCGTACTCTGAAATACTGTTTAATAAACAATAAGCAGAATGATAAAACGAATCATTTAATTTAGTTTGTGGATTCGATAATTAATTTCGGAGAATCCAGCTGGAATTGAACCGTAAGTAATTTTTTACAATTCAAACACTTCTTTGTCAATAACAGGCAGGTCAATTAAACCAACAATTTGATTTAGTTTGTTGAATGAACGAAACAATAAGAACAAACCGGAAAGTGCAATCTACTCAATGTGTTTGATTCGCGTCTGAGTGACTGATTTTTCTTGTCTGCTGTACTCCATTAAGCATCATTATGCCACTTAACGAAACTATGCCTATTTAAAAGGATGCATACACTATTTCGTAAAAAAAAATGATCGAAAGGCTTATAAATGTTTGAGAAAGCATTAATAAAGATTACAAGCATTAGCAATAAATTTGTATTTTTTTTTAAATCCCTTATATCCATCTGATCTATCCAACGAGAGGTAACCTAACCACTATGTCTGTCCCAGCCTTATCCTTCTATCCCTCCCTACTCACTTCGAAAAAGAGAGGTTGAGCAACTGACTAACATGCAGTACTCGTAGAAAACTTCTGTTGAGATACTTTCATTAGGAGGTCATATAATCTACATTGGGAGCAGACATAATAAAAAAAGAAAATACATATATGTATCGTAATGTTAATTGAAAAACTTGTGGCTTAACTATATTTGTGCGAAATTAATTTAACGCAATTTACTCATTTTCACAGGACATATTTTATCGTCATATAATTAATATTGATTCATATTAGATTCACGCATTACGTTACATTATGGACAGCCTGCTTCAATGTGACATAAAAAATTTCATGTCTAGGAGCATGGGTATGACGATATCCTATTAAATAATGATTAAATTGACTTGGAAAAAATTGCAAGCTATGATTTTTTACGTGCTATTCAAATGCCCCAATATGTAAATTGTATTAATCCCTCCTAAAGAATCACCTTATATAACGATATTGCTAATGTAATTTAAGACACTTCGGTAAACGAGATTATATTTAAATTTTAGAGACATTACACCTGGCATTCGCTTTGGTTTTATTTCAATGTGCTCAGCGCTTTGAATACTAAACAGAACACAACTCCCTTTGACTAAATCCGACCTTTTTGCTAACTACATAGGTACGTAGTAAATTTACCACAATAGCTTTCTACCACTGCCAAAATCATTCAAATAGAAAATCTAAGAAAAATGTGTCAAATATAGCTAACTTACAAGTTATTGACAATCTTGTTGAACCGTACGTTTTCTACATTTTTTTATTAAAAAAATCAAGACAAGTTTTCATAAACTAGTAAACGTTTTCAACTGACAAAGATTAAATTTACTACACTTAAAATTAACAATATAATATGTGTGTATATAACTGAAAATATTTTTATACCACCGAGCGTTTGTCAATCACCATTTTTCATTAAAGAATCTCTTGTCACAGAACTAATCGAATACACAATGACATTAACAAAACAAATACAGATATGACCAATTTAAATTCTTCAGTATTTTTTATAAATTTGTAACAACTATTTTGCTATTCTACACTGAGTGTATATTGTATACCTCAATACAAATAAATATGTATTTGTGTATTCTAAATTAACATTATGTGTTTGCAAATATCTATAATGTTTGAAAGGTTGCTGTTTTCAAATACCAATTCGTAGACTCATATTGCAAATTCATAACACACAATAAATGTCCTTAAAAAATTCTTTGAATGACGACATATTATCGGCATTAATTATTTTCAATCGTAACATTCGCTAAACGCCAAATTAACGCTCAACTTTTCATTTAGCAAGAGTGTCTCCTAGCGTCCAACCAAGAACCATTGTACCTGTAGTTTTACACAGAGGCGTTGATTTTTAGTAAATACATCACATTATTTAATTAATATTTACAACTAATTCCTATAAATAAGTTATTAAGTTATTACAAACAGTTCCAAATAGTCACATTTACAATATTTATGAATTATCCAAATATCAAATTACCGCTCAATCAATCGCCTATGATAATTAACAGAATTAACTAACATGTTAACTTGTCTTAAAACTGAATTAATATTTTTTTATGACACGAAGAAATCAATAAAATCTTATATGATTTATCACATTGCTGTTTACAGTGATTAAGAATAATTTAGAAGGCATATTCTATTGAAAGCTTGAAAAATAATCGACAAATGGATATGTAACAAAATCTCTAGATTATCAAAACTAGTTTACACTAGTGCTTGAAAGAAAAATTTAGACATCAAAAAGTAACAAATAGATATTCCCATTCGTACTGACAAATATAAATAAACTGGTGGAAAGGTTTTGCGAAAATTTTTTGTATTGCATATATTTTCTTTTAATATTTATATATCTATTCGGTGGTAATTCATACAGGCAAAGCTATTCTAAAGAGAACGCCTTCAAAATTGTACTTGTATTCCAAGGCCAAGATCTTCTCATTTATTTTGCACAATGTAGCGAATAATTAACTTTATTTTTAATTATGTTAGAAAATTGTTCCTAATAGAAATGTTTGCTAGCCCCGTTGTTAAATCTCTATTTTATAAAGAGTTGGAAAGAAACAAAAAAAGTAGTGGACGGTAGCTGGGGGATTTTTAATTTTTAATGTAAGTTTAACATCGTTTTTTTTTTCAGGAAACGGTTGTATATGATACGAATTGTAGTTTTTTTTTTACATATTTTTTTATCTATGTTCGCTCCCAATGTGGAGCATATGGCTTTTTAATGGAGGTATTTCAACAGAATTTTTCTATGAGAATTGCTTGTTACTCAGTTACTCAACTTCTCTTTTTTTGAAGAGAGTAGGGATAGAAATATAAGGCTAGGATAGGGCTAGTGGTTAGTTAATCGCTCTCGCTACGCCCCGTGAGGATCGGATCGGTGAAAGGGAATTTTTTAGACATCACAAACACTCAGACTACGAACAGAAATCCATAAATCGATTGAAAGATCAATCTATGAAAACAGTGCGCACCGGGATTTGAACCCGAAACATCCGTTGCCGTAGCCAACGACTCTACCAACTGCGCCACGGATGCCGACAAAATATACATACATACATTAAATATATAAGTTTCACAAAAATAGATCACCGTTGCCGAAATACAGATAATTCTTTGTAATTGTGTGTTGTGAGTATTTTGAAAAGCGCCACTGTTTGTACCCAAAATACTGCAGTGGAGAGAGTAAAAAATTAAGAGAGCAGCACGCTCGAAAACGTGGCGCGGCCGGTAACCGAAGACAGTGCCACTGTTGGACAAAAACCAGGAGCTTTGAAAGTCGCCGACCGAACTTCACCCGAACTAGGGCGAAAGTCGAGCTTTGCCAAAAGCCGGTGACAACGAAAAGAGACGTCTAAAAAGTGACCTAATATAATTATATTTAAACGAATTCATAATGATGATACGTCCTTAGAAAATCAACGCTTGAAAAAGATAATTATGGAATGCTTGTACCTCGTAATGGAATTGAGAGAGTAAGAATTTCATTCAGTATTATTCAACTGCAGAATATTGAAATGTATGACTAGTTTTAAAAAGCAACATTTAATAAAAAATAAATATATTAATTCACTTACACCCAACCAAAAATGGCTTTTTGCAATCTGAATATGTAGGTAGGTATACGGTGTTCATAAATTTTGTACATTTACAATATTTCTTAAAATGAATAATAATTTTAAGAATTATAATAGATATAAGTGCAAAATCATAATGTTCTACTAGTTATTTTTTACTTTCTACAGACTTTGATACGATATTTTTCATTTGATTTAAATATCTAGGTCTAGGTACTTACAATGTTCTACATAAGTCATATCATGTCTGAGCTTTTAACTTTTTTTTTTGTTAGCTTTTGACACAGCATTCGATGCTATAAAAAATCAATAATGATTTGATCAAACAAATAAATAATATTACCTTTTAATATCTCTCCTTTTTATAGCAATTTAAATATATCGCTTTCAATAAAATTATGTTAATCCACCAAGGATTAGTTATCGAAATACATTTTTTAGCAATGAAAAACTGCTATTTTGATTGTTTTGACTATGTTTTCTTTTTATCAATACCAAAGATTTTAATTGGCATAACATATTGCGAGATATTTTAACGTAGAATATCGCAAAATGTTACAATATTGAATGAATTACTAATGCAATCCAAATTCCCATGTAATTATTACATTCCTAAGAAACGTATTTATATAAATTTGCGATATGTATAACAGAAGTTTTAACGCACGTTTGAATTACTATAATATTATTTTATTTAATGTAAATTGCACCCACTCTATACCTTAACTGCCATAGAACGAATTCCGATGATAAATTCGCGGAAGAAAAAACTGTCGTTGTGTTAGGATTGATTTTTAAAAGAGTCGGAATTTTAGAGATTCGGCTCATGTGAATTGGTTCTATTGTTAATAACACTAAAATTTATTCAGATCCTTCAAAAAACACCACACTTTTGCGGAAAGTTTTTAGTAAGATTCGACAAAACTGTATTTGATGATTTTCAATCTACGCAATATATTAATAGTTGATAGGAATACTTTTTCTTTAACTATAATTTATTTTTCGCTACCCAGATCTACATACTAAAAATACGTGATCTTTCAGTTTTTTGGCTTATTATCAAAGCTTGGAGTACAAACAAAGTCTTAACATCTCTTTACCGCTGGTATTCTAGCTAAATATATTACTATTTAACATACGATTCTATCGGCTGAATAGTTTGAATGGGGAAAACAATTAACCCCTTACAAATACTGATTTTGAGTTTCCAATAAATATAAGTGTTTCTTTAACAATAAAAATTACAAAAGTAAGATTTTTATACTTTGCTTTTCATTAAAAAAAATTAAATATGTCGGATTTAAATTGTTTGGTAACCAATCATTTAACATCTTAACGAATAAATCCTTGCATAACAAATACAATTGGAAATTAGCAATATAATTGTGACTAATTAATAATACTCGTTAACATAGTTGAGGAATGAAAATAAATGTAGAAATCGGTACTTTTGTGCTATTTATTTTAATCTAAGATAATTTATATATTTCACCCACTGAACTACGTTCTTTAGATATAATATATTTTTATTGGCAATAGCAATGCATACCTTGGCTTAAATTTAATATTTTTCGTAAATCCCAACACATAAAACTGGACCATAAAATAAGAAATACGAGTAATTTTCTAAACTATTTAGGTCCCACATGACGTTTGATATTTTCTTGAGTATTTTACTTTAAGAATGTTTATTTTATTCAGTTAGATAAACAAGAAGAATACATTGATTTTTTTCTTAAAATAATATAAAGTATTTTATTTAACTTACCAGCCATTGTCGGGTAACTAGAGTATGCAGAGGTGTCCAAGGCATGTCCATGGCCATGGTGTGCACTTCCTGCTTGTTCGTGTAATCTAAATTAAAAAGAAAGAATTAATGAAGATTAATTACATAGCATATCTTCCACTAATTAATAAATAACAAATTACTTCTTTTAGACTCTTTTATTTTAAAAATAGACTTATCCTTACGAGTTTCATCGTTAACTTGTATGCTGACAAAAGCATCTGCGCGCGCATACAAGTAAAAAATTACCAGTGTAAACTTTATAATTGAACGAACTTATATAATTGTGTATATTTCACGTAACGAAAAAGGTAAAAACACAAGCGCTTGTGAAATATTTTTTTTAAATTCATGTTAAAGGTGTTGATCTTACCTAGAGGTGTGTGAAGCTGACCAGTCGACAGGTGGTTTGTACTGCGCGTGGTGAGGAAGTCTCGTAGGCAAAAGAAGACCGCCATATTGTGCCATCGTATTGTGGTGGTGATGATATTCGTGGACAGCCCTAAATAATAAAGCATCGTAAATCAGATGGTTTTCATAAATGGATCTTTCAATCGAATTATGAATTTCTATTCGTAGTCTGAGTGTTTGTGATGTCTAAAAACCCCCTCCTACCCATCCGATCCTCACGGGGTGTAGCGAGAGTTATAAGCTAACCCCTATTCCAGTTCTAGCCCGATCCTTCTATTCCTACTCTCTTCAAAAACTAAGGAGGTTGAGCAACCGAGTAACAAACGGTTCTCATAGAAAAATTCTGTTGACATACTTCCATTAGGACATGAACACAAAAATCATTAGGTGTATATTGATATTATAAAAGTTCAATGTGTTTTTAGCAAAAAAAAAATACTGTATACTATTTATCTTGTTATTTAACAACATGAAGGGAACGGTCAGTTGTAAAATTATTATGTTTATTTAATCAGGTCACTTTTTTTACTTTCATCACAGCTTAACGGCATCACAAACCTGTCATGAGGGGGAAGTGTTAAAAAAATAAAATAAAAATTTGACCCATAGCGTAAAGGTTCTAAAGTACCATTACGTTTTAATGTTTTTGCGCTGGGACATAATTGCATTTTTATAACTTAGCTGTGTCAATGAAAAAATAATAAGGTTTATATTATTTACAATGTAGTAATATTACCTATGGTGATGTGCCGCTGCTGTGTACTGCTGGTAGTGTGAGGCCCAGGGGTCGTGCGCTGCGTGCGCCGCATGGGCTGCATGAGCCGCGTGCGCATGGTAAGGGTCCGAATAGATATCAGGGGCAGTCGGCGCTGGTTGGTACTGGCTGTTCCAGAATGATGCGGGGAAGTTTCTCGATGACATCGGCGACGCTTCTGCAGATTTAAAAAAATAAATTGTCAAAGCTGTGATATATAATATTTTGAAAAACATTTATCATGTGTGGTTTTACCAACCACAATATTCTGTTTCAACGCAAACGGATGAATCAACTATTACCAAGCATACATCAATTTTACTGTAAATAAGTAGTTTGTTATTATATTAACTGATTCAATATTTTTATTTAGTGCGTCCGTGGCGCAGTTGGTAGCGTCGCTGGTTACGGTTACGGACGTCTCGGGTTCAATTCCCGGTGTGGATGGTTTTCATATATTGATCTGTCAATCGATTTATGGATTTCTGTTCGTAGTCTGAGTCCCCCCTCCACTCATCCTATCCTCACGGGGCGTAGCGAGAGCGATTAGCTAACCACTAGTCCTGCCATAGCCCTATCCTTCTGTCCCTACTCTCTTCAAAAAAAAAAAAAAAAAAGAGAGGTTGAGCAACTGAGTAAGAAGCAGTTCTCGTAGAAAAATTCTGTTAAGATACCTCCATTAGGAGACCATATGCTCCACATTGGGAGCGGACATGGAAAAATAAATAAATAAATAAATACTAAATAACATAACTATTAAAAATGTATATAAATAAATCTGTAGACATCTTTAATTTAAATATCTTACTGAAAAATCTTGATTATGTCATTCATTCATTAATTTTTTCCGTAGTTCATAGTTCGAATAAAAAAATTAGGAAGAAAATAACTTACGTATATGAAACATTATTTTCTATTGTTATTATAAAATGAAAAATTGTTTTGCTTTATTTTCTTGACATGTTGAAAGTTTGTTCGGATTTCTATCAACTTCTTTGAACTGAAACTTTTTTTTTTAAATAAAGACTATTTAGCCAAAAATTAGAAACTCCATTTGGTATTCATGGATGAATTTAAATTTTGCAAAGCCCCATTTTTAATAGACCATCATTTTCATTTTATTAAATAATAATATTCCGATAAATTACATACTTTCCTAATGACATAATATTTTTATTTCATTTTAATGTCCAACCTATTTCATACAAAAATCGATATCTTTATAGAAAGATTTATCTATATATTCACATTTAACCGAATTCTATAAAAATATACTCGATCTTTATCTGAGGTATTTAAGTATTTAAAATACTTTTCTCCGAAAATAAAAAAAATCGAACCCGACTGCGACATTAAAACCACAATCATCACATCAAATCGCAATAAAACTGTTAAAATAAGCAGCTAAAATGAAACAAAAAAAGTCGGTAGCTCGAAGTAGCTACGTGCAGGAGTCGACCACGTGAAACGAACGTGTGCCACTGAATTCTGAATTCCGATAGCGCTGACGGACGCAAGAATCGAGCACCTGTCGGCAAACGAGGAAATGTTGACGAGAGCCTGTTATCTGGGGAAATTATTTACCCGGTCGGATCGACTATTCACAAATTCCAAACCGAATTCCCGGGAATATCTAAATTAGAAGAAAAACGATTTTACGAATGTCCCTAATGCGGTTGATATGGCAGTTCGATTGTTAGAATTAAAATAAAAGATGAGTGTGTTGCAGGTGGAAATACCGACGCGCCGCGTGTTCCTGGCGTTTATCTAACGTCCGCCTCTATTACTAATGGGGGACAATTAATTTAACTTAAATGCCCATCCACTGTACAAAACGTATCCGTTTACTTTCGCTGAGATGCCATCGAAGATTTTCCGATTTCAAAAACAGATTATGAGTTTAGGTTACAAAAAAAAGAAACACGAAAATAACTAAACTAAGCATAATGTTAGTTAGACATGACATTTTTTTTAAATCCAACTACAATGTTGATACACTCTCTTCGCCCATTAGCGAGAAAACAAGAGACAATAATAATTGTATGTCATCGTAAAATTATATTGTATAATTGTAATAAAATTGTATAATTACACATTATTGAGGCTTACGAGAATCAAATTCTTTATTGATAAAATGGAAGATGTATCCACAAGCTCGATTATTTATTCACAGTTTCGTCATGATAAAGAATATGTTTATTGAATAACCACCCAACACCGTTTTAATACACTATGATCACAAAATATAGGGTTATTCCAGTAACAAGATGATTATTTTTAAAAGTAAAACACAATTCGTTTGTTCTACTTCCACATGTTTATAATGATCATTACGGATTAAGCCAAGTCTCAGTTTAGTATAAACAATGATATGATTATCAGTTACACGAGTACTTTATAATAAATTCAAAGACCGCAAGTTTCTTGACTGTAAGTGTTTAAATACTTCCATTTTATTCCATTTATTCATTCTGCAAGGCAGCAGATAACAGCAGATACCATTTAATTTAAAAAAAAACAGAGATTCGGAATATGCTTCGATTGTACGATGTTGAAATTAACGCATCTCAAATGCAAATGTAAAATTAAAAGTAACAATATTTAAGTTTCCAACCGTTTGTGAAACTTCAAACGGAATATTTTACCTACCTATATAAAATCAAGAGTGGAGAGTTATAAAACTAATTTTATTGTTCAGGCATGTATTCAATAAGTGGTTTCAAACGATAACAATATAATTGAATAAGGGCTTTTGACTAAATAAATTGTACGGCGAGAGATGGACGCGACGATCGCGTCAGTTTGTGGCGGTGAGATTTTATATTCACCGAATTACACGACCAGCAACAGGTAACACGAGCAATAAATCGCAGGATCGCCAAACCGATTGATAAATGGCCACTACGTTTGTTTCACACGGCGTGTAATTTGCATTGTGGCGGTTTTCGGCCGCGCCGGACGGTCTGGCGTCCCTCTCGTCCGCGACGCCAAGCGGTGAGACAAAAAACCAGCCGGACCGGATCGGGCGATTGGCGAGCCTCTGATGCCGCTTATCTTGCGGAAAGAGTGCCGTCGTAATCAAATTTTATCAATATAGGATCTCTAGTGCATGTACACACGTAGGTACAGACTGGGTCAGAAACAGTGGCATAAAGTGTTTTTATTGATTGAGAATTTGTATGCTTGTATTGATATCTCGCCATACAATTTAATTGTGGGAAGTACAATATAATACTTTCTTATGACGTCAATAAGATGGCTTTAAATAAATAAATGACCTTATTTTAATAATCACTTGTAAAGTATTAACTGTCAATTATTCTTGGTGGAAAAGCGTTATATTCTAAAAAATAAAACACAATTTGATTATTAGATAATTTTTCATACAGTTAAGACTTAATAATATCAATAGTCCAATTCCATAGGACGATAAGTCAAAAATTTGGTCGTGGCGTTTCATAAAAAAACAACCTTAAATCCTAAAACTATAAACTTTTTAAAACTATTTGAATAAAAAAGTAATAAGCCATCACTTTTTACGAGTCAAAACTTTGATCGCCATATCTCAAAAGTACCATTTTATAGTTGTATCACTATGGAACTAAGCCTTTTATTTATAGATAATCAAAACGTATTAAGAATGCAGCTGCTATTATACTTCATTCAGACTTCTCACCAAGCATCAAAAAAATGTGAAATCTAACTAATACCCTCAATATTATTGACTATTAAGAATAGGTAGCCATGCCAACATCTTGAACACTTTGTATTAATCGTATTATAGTACAACCATATATATTACATCAGGTACAATAGTCCTTTAATTAAATATATTTTATGCAAAAGTTTTCTGCTGACTGTTTTTTGTCTATAGAATTGTCTTTTCTTTAAAAGCGTTTTGAATTGACCGGCGATTTCCACAGAAACTGCCAATGGTCCGTAAGTGGATGGTATAAGATTTGTAGGAAAGTGAGCTGTGAATTATGGTCTGAGTCATTGGACAGGAGATTTGTTTTAGAACCGATTCTTATTCTTAGCTTTTCAAACATTTTGTCACCGCTATAAGTTTAAATAAAATAAATAATCGTAAAAATTCTAACAAATTTCCTTCGATATTTTTTTCATACAATTTAATCATTTTTATCTCTGAAAATTCTATCCGTTTGTTTACATCGAAATAATATGCATTTGTGCAGTATATTTGTTTTACAACTTTCAACAATAGAGTAAATACTATGCTATGTTTTTTAATTACAATACTATATACGGCAGGGCTCAAATTGGAACGGAGTCACCGGTAATTTTCCTATTCAAGCACTGATATACGATAATAAATATGTCAACTAGTAAAATAAATAAAAAAATACTGAAAATTTCAAATACGTCTCTCCTTATTTCATCTATTCACCAATATTATATATAAGTATTCAAATGAAACACACATACCTAACTATAATATATTAGTTGAATATGTAATATCTAACAAAAGTGTGTTGTAAAACCGACATATTTGTTTTACAGGACGTTCGAAGTTTTAATTTATATTTTTAAAAAATCCAATGAATTTCCCAGTTAGATTATTGATAATAACTTATTTCGTAGTTTTAAAAAAGACCAAATATTTTATGTATTCATCAGTATCGTTACTGCATTTTGTTTTTTTGATAAACAAACGACATTTAAGTCAAAAGAAAATTCTGTATTTAGCATTCAACCTCCAGAAGTAAATAATACGGAATTTTTTCGACTATGCATCCCAACTCCGTATTCCTCTGGATAGAAACTAGACTTTAAAAGCATTATTCAAAAAATATCCAAATTACATCAGTGACGAACTGTTATAGAGTTATTCATTTTCTTCCATTGAAATAAAGCGCAGTTCGGTCCTTTGAGGCTTTACGGCGAATAGGTACTGAATTCCTCTGTCAGGAGAAAACCCGCGATCGCTATGGCGTATACATGTATCGTAACTTTTACATAGGTATCTATACAACACACGAGAATTTAATCCAAATCTACGAGGATAAGAATCTTATTGCATAAGGAAATACGTAAATCTGTAAATATTTTAAACTTAACAAACCTCTTAATTCTGTGAAATCGTAGACGTGTAAATGGCAATATATTTTCTCACGAAATTAAGAGTATGTAACTTAGAATTTTTCACTGACAATTTTTGTTTAAATAAAATCAAATTAATTCATCTTTTATTTGTTAATGGGTTATATTTGTGTAAATCCGTGGTAAACAACACAGGCTTGCAAGCGCTTGGGTTGTCAAAAATATTTAAGGCACCCAGCACTAATGACTAATCTGTTAATTTGTGTCACATTTTTTTTTGCTTTTTTTTTGCTTCGTACTCAAACTTGAAAATATAAGTATAATGTGTTCCTATTTCCCATCCCTCACTCATCCAGAAAACTAGTACTTTTATTTATAAGCAAACCATTTTTGGTAACCGTTGCTCCCCCGGGTCACCGACCTCTGGGCTACATCATAATTGGGCAACCCGCCTAAAAGTTTTTTTAATATCGTATATCCTGGTTGACACTAATTGTTTAAATAGTCTTTGACATAAAATGAGTAATCTTTCCATTTAATGAGAGTCGATAAAAATTAGATCTGACTTTGTTCCACTTAGAGTATAAAGTAAGTAGTGAGTTTTATTTTTTTCATCAAACTGGAGTAATAATAATAATGATTCAGCCAAGTTATACCAAATTTACATTTAGACACAATCGTGTTATTGTGATTTAATAAGATGGTTCCATCACAATAAATTATATTAATTATTACATTAACACAACACTGTATAAACCCTCATATAGTTTCAATTCATATGATATTCTATTTCACTAGCAATCAATCAAGACAGTGACTATTGATTTATATAAATTTACACCTCTTATATCGACTTCTTTCATTTCCATTACTTTTAATGTAAGCAATTGCAGGTTTTCCAGCTATTAATGCCACTACGGATTCTATAAATCTTCTCATCAACATATTTTTTACTGTTTCAAGACTGAACTAAGACTGAAATGAATAAATCTTTCGCAGTAAAACGACTCATTTTTCTACACAAAGCAACGGGTCTTATGGATGCAAACTGAATATTTTATTTTCATATCAACATACTTAAAGATTAACAAAAATTAATAAAAAAATAAGTATATGGTTGTCTTAACACTTTCCACTCTTACTAACAGTCTACTCTGGTGTTTAGATTTTACTCACTTTTTCAGAAAACGGAATGAGTTTGTGCACAAATGAACCATATGTCTTTGGGACAACCTGCGTAGGTTCAATCGTTACCATAATATCAAGTTGCTTATTTGGAATACTTTTTTTTCGAATAAATAATTAAATTCAATTAATTAAAGCAAAACAATCACTGAGCTGTACTAAATTGTGAATTTTACACCATTTTTGTTATTTATGGCGTAATTATAGAATATTTAAGATTTTATTACCGTTTTACGTTCGAAATATCTTTGAAGCAATAGCTTTATGACTAACCGGTGGTTGTTTGGGTTCAAGTCATAAAACTATTATTTGCTGCTAATTGTTTTTTGCTGCACACTACCAATAGCTGCATGGTACCTACCTTTGTTAAAAGCTAGCAAACTGCTAATGGACATTTCAACAAAATATTCAGGAGGGCTTAAAACACAATAAATTCAGTTTTACGCAATATTATTTTTGAATTTCACATATATTATATGAACAACGTTAAGCATTACATATTCATTTAAAATATGTAGAATTCGTGCAGTAATATTGTTTAAAACTGAATTTATTGAGTTTTTAAGCTCTCCTGAACATTTTGCTGAAATGGAGGCATATCTACAGTTTGCTAGAACTAAGCTGACGATACGAAAAATCAAAGCTCCTAATGAGCGATTACCATTTTGTGATCCGAAACTGAAATCATCTGATGGAAGAAAAGCATTCAAATCAATTGGAGAATTTGCATCCCTACTATCCAAAGGTCTACTTTTTATACCTTAAATCACTGGTCTTCAAAATTTATTACCATCATACGTGTGAACTACTTCTGGAAGTTCAATTTTCTAATGAACTGGTTATACATAATATAATATACCTTTTTCCCCAACCGTGTTCGCTACTTATATGGGGAATTCGGAATTCCAATAAAAAATTTGAATCATAAGCACCTCAATATAAGTTGCTTTAAGAAAACCAAAGTTGCTTAATCTCCCTCTTCGGAGACGGCCAGGATAGACAGATAGGACATGGAAAGAGCGAGTAGTTAGCTTAATCACCCGCCTTGTTTTTAGAGTCGGATTAAATTTCAACATCACAAACATGCTTTTGAACACAAATCTAAAAACTGATCAAAAAATCAATTTAAGATCGTGTCCGTACGGGGTTTTGAGCCCGTGTACGCCGAAATCGAACGGGAAGAACGCTTAAGGGCGTCGACCACTCGGCAATAAGACTATAAATACACTCCTTATACTGACACAATTGTATTATTGTTTTAAGAATGAATGAAATCAATTTCATCCAGGAAAATACAAAAACGAGACTAGAGCGTTCAGGAAAATTGATTACGGACCGATACGCAACGGAGCATAGCTAATTACTGGTAATTTTCTGATCACATCCTTCTAGTTTAACATATTCTGAAAAAACAGATTAAGCCAATGAATAACAACAGTTCTCAAATTAGGATCAGGCATTGTTGATGAAAAAGTATTTAATTCGTTATGGTTGTGTAACTTAGAATCTTTGTATAGATTATGATTAAAAATATAAATTTTTGTGTAGGATTTTGGTCGTATAAGTTAAATGTACAGAATTTGCTATCAACAATCTATAAAAAGTTGTTTTTTTGAACTGATTATAATTTACGCAAAAAATATTCAAATTTCGGTATGTGAACGATCAGTGATGTTAATTAAATTGATATAATGATGCTATTATGATTCAATAATCACTGTGGCCCAATGCTGCATAGCGACATATTTGATACGCGCAGTTCCCACACTAATGAAACAATAATTTTTTCGTTTGTCCTTCTAGTCGGGTCCTTTGTCGTTTATTTTTTACAATGTCGCGGTGCCATAAACGACCCATCGCCGAATGCTCTTCTCGATCTCGGGCGACAACTAAACCTAAGCGCTGGTATCCCGATTAAATCGGAGTAAAATTATGTTCGTCATCTTGCGACATCGCAGCTAAACGATTAAAAAATATTTGAAAAACTGCTTTCGTCACCAATACAAAATATCTCCGGATACCGTCAAACAAAATACGAGTCTATATCTTCAGCGTTATATTTTTTTTAAATACCTTATTTATAAAGCTTACACGTTAGTTTAGGCATTGTATAAAAGAAATAATATTCATCGATCTTATCAAATTTTTCTATGATCTTCGATGTGTATTTTATCACGTTACAAATATTAAGTACATAAATATTACTAGTATAGCCTTTCCCGTCATATATGACGGTTTCGCCGGAACTGTGTGTCTATTGCATAACATTTTATTCTATATATACTAATGAGTACCCGGCATGCGTTGCGATGCCACTCAAAGAAAGAAAGAGTTTGTGTTTAAATTCTGTTTATTGAAGTGCTTTTGTATCAGAGGTCTGCACTGGTAGAAATATCATTTTACCCGAACATGGTACGCAATATTTTAATTCCTTACCCGGGCCCGGCCCGAACTGTAATCTGAATTGACTTTAATCGCCCGAGCCCGGCACGAACGTGTGTGTGTACGTATTTGATTTTAATTTTTTTTCTTCACAAACTTTCACAGATGTGCACACAACAACTCAACAAAGTTTAATCGAAATCGGATGAATGGTAAAGTAATTCATAGAGGACAAACAAACAAACATTCATTCATTAATACGCTTAGGTCATGAGAAAATTTCATACCTACATGTGATATGTAATAATAATAAGTGTTCAGCCAGAGTCAACGCGTGACGGCGGGTCGGGTGCGGCACTTAAAACTGAAATACATAGCATGCTTTTGTAATGTCCATAGTTAATGCGCAGAGAGTGGATGTTCGCGCGTCTTGTCTTGAGCGGTTTTGCATTTCAGTTTGAAACGCCGCGCCCGCCCCGCGTCGTCGTTGACTCTGGCCGAGCACTAAAGCGTCTATAGATTTCTATGGGCTATTATATATAAGATTCCGTCAAGATAAAAAGTGCTTCCAAACGTATACATCGACAGTGTATTGATTGAATTGGCATATACTTGGTAGCACTCCATTATAAAAAGAATAACCACTACTATGACATGTAGGCCTATACAAGTTTTTTTTATATTGTAAGTTTATTTTAAATTATGTTTTAGCGGCAACTTGGCAACTTGTTTTAATGCAAGAAAGAAATTTTGATCGTAGAACTAGTTACATGCTCGGATAAAATATCCAAAATAAAAATCAAAATATTATCAGTTGCACTTGAGATTCTACTAAATTTACTGAACTACCTTAATAAAAGAGTTATATAATTTGACACGATGTTGAAAATTGTATTAAATAAACGCTGTCAAATACTTCTGTTGATTGTTGTGAGATTAGTATAGAATAATAAATATCAGTTCTTATTTTAACATTTTCACTTCAAATTAATTCACAAGAGTCTATTTAATTATGTTAATTTGAATACGAAATCAATGTTTCTTTATTCAATGGGTAATTAATTAATAGTTAGTTTGAAGTCGAAATATAAAATTTATAGTTTATTTCTTTCTATTTACTTTTGGCAGACACAAAAATCCAATTAGTTTTAGAAGCAATTTTCTTGTAAATTTTAATTAATACATAAATTTAAACGTACTTAAGAACCAAACATTACAAGCATTTCAGGGAAACGATAACTGTCCGCTCTTAATTAATATTTAATTACACGATGATCGAGAAAAAAACTTGTCGGAATGCGAGGAAGCTGAGGACCAAATTTATAATTTCGATTACAAATTTCTTTTCTTGAAAACTCTGAGATATTTATGTGAAGAATGCATTGACAATAATTCCTGAGATTTCGTAGAGTTGAAATCAATCTAATTAGTAGTGGGCACGCTAGAATCTTGCAAGTGACATCGAACCTTCAAAGAGCTATTCACTATTGAATTTTCCCATATTCATACTTAACCCTTTTTATCCAGAACTCTCTCATTTTATAATATTTATTTATGTTGTTTTCCCCCAGGGAATGTTACCTGGAAAACAACGTAATAGAGATTGCCAATTACTATTAAAATATATAGTCCTTCAGATATAGCTTATAAATAAAATAAAATTTTAATTGAAAACCTTGTTATTCAACTGGTTGTGTAGCTATGTGGCACGTGCTTCGCTTCAATTGCTTTTTTTTAATATTATACTACAACTGAATTTACACATAGTTAGCGCCGAATCTGACGAAAATATACAATGTTGCAAATTGTGAAAAACTCTATTGTTCTATTGTTCGATTAAAAAGTGTATTTTTTCTTACGTACAAATAAAATAAACTGAATTTATTAACTATTTCAACAATTACAAACGATTTTTATGTAAGTATGACACTAACAAAGATCGATAAAAATACAATTTATATTTTTTAAACTATGAAGACAATAATGTATTCCGTAAGCCCTGTAGCTGAGTGGTCACAGTGTTGAGCGTTTGTCATATTTAATTTCGGTGATCAACCTATCAAATCCTGAAAATGGGGCTTAGCGAGAGTGATTCCAAAATACTAATCCTTTCTTATCCTCATGCGTCTTTCCTTACACTCTCCCAATAAGAGAGACTGAGCGATATAAGAACAAGCAGTTCTCAGGAGTATATATATATATATTAACCATTTTATCTCGTTATATTCTTTTAATTATTCTTATTCAGAAAAAGTTATAGTATATAGTTGATAGCTATAGGACTTCATGCCATTGTTGACGGTGGCACATACATAAAATCAAATATAAAGTATAGTTTTCATGGAGTTAATAATATTCAATTTTCATATTATTTTAGTGTTTTACATTTTCATAATAAACAAGTAGTCTCTTCGTGAAATTAAGAACAGTTAAACATTTATTTATTAATATTGGATTTCGTATTTAGAGTATTTTATTTTACAGATATACCGTAATAACTATCATTATCAGGACATCATGGAAATAATTAACTACTGAAAGTCCGACCGCGTTTTAATAGAAAACCGTTTGATGATAATCACAAGTGCTGTAAGGGTTAACATTCACGGCAGAGGCGTCTCGCCGGCTTCGTGAGTTATTGTTGGTAGCTCATCTCCCAAAGCAAAGGTCGATCGTTTTACCCGATAAAAACAAAGTCGAGCCATGTTATTTGCCCCCTAAAAATAAAAAATAAACACGGATACCGCATTGGGCAATATTAAAGGAATTTCCACGGAGCCTGAGAAACGGCCGGCGATGTTTGATATGGTCAAATTTATGTGGGTAACGCAGCTACCAACGCTCTGGTTCTGGGACGGGGTCGAACCCTCCACCGTGGATTGATTTGTAACGTTATTTTTATGCAAGAAACAACGAAATTGTGTCAATAAAACATTCTCTTGGAATGCCTTCTCTGAAAATAAAATGAGCAATGCATGCACAGTCCTCTGTATTTATTCAACATCACAATAAAACATAATAAATGCCCACCTCATAGGTACTTGCCTTTATAATTATTGAATTTCTTGAATCAAACGTCTTTGGTTGGGCGCCACTTTTTTGCCAGATATTTAAATCAAATCGAAAATAATAACTAAGGTGAAATGGAAATTAAGATGCAAATTACAATATATACTTTCGGTGAATTCGGCGAAACTTTGTGAAAATTCATTTATATTGTAAAAAACAGGTCTTCTGAAGATGCTTCTCAAGAAGGCGAAATGCGTTTCACAATTAGTAATACAACTAGTGGAATAACAAAGTTACAAATAAAACACAATTAAAACCTTCCTCAAATATACATGTCAAAATATATTTTTTCGTCTGTCGTCGGTTTGTCCTTATCGGTTTGTTGGGTAGGACTAGAATTTCAGGCTTAGACATTAAACAAGTAAAATTTTCTCTAGATTTATGAATATCTATTTAAATGCATAGATCTCTATATCTAGGTGACGTTTTCATCGATGCCTTCCTTCTGCTATAATGGAAAACGAGGCGTAGAAGAAATGACTATCTAAGTATTACTCTTAATCCTATCTTATTATCTTCATCTTTTCTAAAAAAAGAGGTGTAATTTTAATCTTTTCTCGTCATAACCCTCTATTTTTACACTCTTTTAGATAGATAACTACATAAACATTGGAAGCGTACATAGTGGACATGGTGGTCATGGAAGTAATACTTCTTCGTTGTAGAATTAGTTGTGTCAATGCTTTAACCACCTAAATTTTTCAATCTAAAAAGTGTATTTAAAAATCGACCATAAAACTGATATTTTTCGTTAGTTTTCTCTACTTTGGTACTATTTTTAAAACACCTGGTAAAAATTACAACAAAAGTTAAAATAGTAATTAAAAAATTTGCTTAAGAAGTTTTTTTTCAAAATACTAAATAAATTTGCTTTTCGTAAGTAGGTATTTATAAATCGCAATGGAGGTGTAGTGGTAGCAGCTATGCCCTTACAATGACAGGAACTCACCAGTTTGAAATATTTTCTCAGCTCAGGCTAAGTATGTTGACAAGACTAATTCATTTAGTATACAATTAATGTTCTCGGTTAGCCTTACCTTAATGAGATCGATTTTTAAAACCTTTTTATGTAAGGTTTTGTATTTTATTTTGATCGAAATTAAACAAATGCATACCTCGAAAACATTTTCCTTTTTAATAAACTGACTAATATCGTCTTTCGGACGTTCGTTTTCAATTCAATGAATTAATATAGGAATTAAAAATACAGTTTCTTTTGAAAGAATAATTTAATAATTCATTATTTATAGTTATAAAATTTTTCGGGATAACCATAAGAACTGCTATAATTCATCAGCTAAAAGAAATACTTTATTTTACTCTCTAAAATAATATAAATGTATAATGTATGAAACCTTTTACGGTATTAACTGTCAACTCTTGGTGGAAAGATATTATTTTTTAAAATTATTTGAAAATGCTCACGATGAACTAAACTGGTCCTGATAACTATAGACATGTGAAAGTAGTCCAAAAAATGTGTTTACTTAAAAAAAATTATGAAGCATATTTTTCCGTCCAGCATTTATAATACAAAATTATAAATTAATTTAGATACTAGAATACAACATAAGTCGAAGATGTAAACATTTCACGAAAATTGAGGAAAATTTACTTAGTATTAATGCTTTATTGTTAACGCTCAACAAATGAATTTACTTTATTATTTATGCTCAATAGGTGACTATTGCGAATGTGAATGGACATTTAATTCCTACTTAAAGATGCATAAAATTAATTATGGTGATAAAATCGATTAAGTCCTCAGAAGATGTCACCGAAAGGTATTGCGCGGGCGCATTCTCCCCGCGCCACGCATTCCGTCTCTCTCCTTTACTCAGGCGCCATCTTTCTTATTTACATACATGAAATTTTCGCATTCTTATCGAGCTTTAAACGCGTGTAAGGAACGTAGTCATATTATAAATGTGACGGGTGACTTGCGTATTATGATATGTCCTAAGTACAAACACTGGCATATTTCATTTCTGCGCGTACGCACCGAATTTCCCGCGAAGATTTTGAATATAGAATGTTTTGTATACGCGATTTAATTCAAACATTAATTTTACAAATAGTGTCAGCATTTCGAAAAACCCGCATGTTGATAAATGAAAATGAACATTCATAAACAATAATTTCAAATCATTGGGTGTTTATCATTGCTAGTCAAACTTTCTTATTTTTCGAATCGTATTTTGATAACTAAATTATAAACGGTAAAATATATTGCTAATTTAACATACATTGAATACATTTATAAAAATTAAAACAAAACTCGTAGTTGCTCATAAATCAATCCATAATAATAGAGCGTTCAGGATTCTGACCAATACGCCGGAACTGGTCTTATGAGAGTTTTGTTAAGGCGATTTTTTAATCGATAAGTGATAGAATTTGAACTGTTTATCTAATCCGTAGAAACATCTTTTACTGCCTGCAATTGGGCGTATTTCTGTTAACAAAATCCAACCAATGTACCATTCTGAGATAATTCAATATTTGTGAAAATATTGATTTTAAAAGTATGCGTGAGTATCTGATAAAAACATATACGGGTTATTTAAACATATTACTCAACGATATGATAAAAAGAGGAATTTACAGATAGTGCTTTGAATCTAGCCTGAATAATATTTTTTTTTGCAAATCAGATTTTCTCAAAATATCGTTTTACAGAAATGTCGTACACTTTGGATCGTTTTTGCAGAATTATGGAATAAGATTTTCTCTACGCGTTGGTATATGTCACTGAATTTTGGTCATTTTTTGCTTAGATCTTGTTTGCAGAAATACTTCCAATTATCGTTTTTAGGAGGTGAAATTATTGCAATTATTATATTTTACAAGAGTCGTAATTTAAACTTTTCTCAATGCTTTATTAATTTTTTATCAGGAAATCATCACTTGGTGGACATAATCTCGTTAAATTATATAAAGAAATTATGGAAGAACTTCTAATATAAAATTGTAATCGCAGTAATATTCTTCGTGCCACCCCAAATCAATAACTATTTTGTAATTCCTTTCGCAATTTTATCGTTATTTCTATTAAGGAGTCCGTCATAAATATTAAGATAGTTACTTTTAATGTGTTAACTGTCAATTGTTGGTGGAAAAGCTTCACATAAAAAAAATGCGTTTTACTTTAAAAAAAATAAGATAGTTGTTAAAATAGTAGAAACCCGTCACTTGCATTGACAAACCTTAATACGACAATTTCATTGTAACTGCTGTTATTTTATATGAATTTAGTTTTAGTAGTCATAGTATATAAAAATTCGTTTTGGTTTTCAAATAATAATTTTAAAAGTTGAAAACAAACGAAAAGAAGCTGTCGAATTTCGTTTTCAGTGTAAACATTCTGCCCCCTCGCAATCTGGGGGCAAAAGTCAATCTCACAAAGGAGATGTTTCTGTTTCTCTTTTCGCTGTTTAGCCGTCTGTAGGTACATTCATTTTTACAAGTCTCGAAATAAGTCAGCTGTATGTTGAGCTTTATAAACGATTCAGAGTTGGTGAGCTTTTTGAGAGTGGGTAGACAAACATTTAGTTTTAACGCCTCGCGGGTCAAACTGCGATAATGTCATCTAAGCTTTAAACCTATTTTTTAACAAGCTTCCCCAGCTTTGTTTATTTAAAGCTTAACTTAAAATCTTAAGTTTAATTTTTATTGTCAATATAGTTGTAGGATACTGGAAAAATGTCACTACACATATTTTCATAATAAATGTAATAATTAAAAGTTTTCAATCAATGTAAGTGATATAAATTTACTAAAAATTTGAAAGTGTAACATTTTAAAATCTTCGAGTGACGTATTAAATTTACATTAAAAAGATATGAAATATTTTTTCGATTTCTGTTCGAAAGCATGTGATGTTTTAAATTCCTTATCGCCCATCCGATCCTAAAAACGGAGGGAAGGGACAGCGATTAGCTAACCTCTATTCCTATTCTCACCCTATTCTTACAACGCTACTGACTTTGAAAAAGAGAGATTGAGCACTGAGTAAAAAACACTGATCGTAGAAAAACCTCTGTTGAAATAAACTTTATTAAGAATCCACATCCTCCAAATTGGGAGGGGACATGGTTGAAAAAATATTAAAGTAAACAGAGGTTGAGCAACTAACCAACAACGAGTTTTTATTAAACTCTTTCTACCGATATTCTCCGTTATCCATTGGGGTTCAAATGCTCCTTGTTTGGCAGTTTATTTTAAAAAAGCTTAGTTTTTTGTTAATCATGAAATTAACTGTCAATGTATTATGGAAAAGATTTTATTTATCAAAAGTAAAAACACAGTTTTAAGTTAATATTTTAAAAAATAATACACAATTCATTTGTACTACTTCCACATATTTATAATGATCAGGGCCGGTTTCGCTCATCACGAGCATTATCAACAGTTGATTATAAATATGTGGAAGTAGTACAAATGAATTGTGTTTTATTTTTTAAAATATTATGTCTTTCCACCAAGAATTGACAGTTAACACCTTAAAAATGGTTTAAGTTAATAATTCCACAATATTATAATATTATTAGGATCAGTTTCGCTTGGCGCCAGAGAATGATTTTTCCGATTCTACACGTTTTACCGGTAGTAAAATAAGTAGGTAACCAAAAATGTGAATACACACCTGTAATATGACATTTCTACTCGAGAAGAAATATAATTCGGTATTTCACGTAGCAGATTTATTTATTGAAATAGGCATATTTTCACATTAAAAAAGCACTTAGGGGAGTTCTAGAAATTTTCCAGTTTCTTTTTATTGAATACAATAATAACATAAGCACTGTGGATAAATCTTCTGTGATGACTTCGTGGGTAATTTATATCAAACCTCATATGCCTACGGCTTGTAAAACGGTGGAAGTGTAATATATGAACGTATTTATAACGCGATGACAATAATGTTCTCTTTTTCACATCATAAAGCCGACGGTACAATCCATTCTCAAATCTCCCCTGCGCGTATTTACAGCATTTGCCCATAAACCATTTTTAATGAGACACTAAGAAAGTATTGCTAGTCTGGTTAGACAAAATTATAGCTGCAGCTAATCTCTCCGGAGGCACTTTTCATTTGAAAGAAACTCGCATAGAATAAGCCCCGGTCTGAGAGTAGCGCTGGAAAACAAAAAACTTATTTTAACAGCCACAATGCATATGCGAGTGCTTCCTAGAAAATCTGCGGCTTGGCTCCTTTGTGTATCTAATTGCATGCTAGTTAGCACGCACTTACTAACAGCTTGAATTAAAATGTATGTATAATAATTTACACATGCTTGTGGCTTCAAAATTAAAGCAATTAAAGCTCTCAACAGAAAGCTCTACCAAAAAAGACATTAGTAATAAATATTATCCCTTCTAGCTAGAAAATAGAGCTTTAATAAAGTATTACGAAAGGTTAATATTGTACTGTTTATTCCATTTCTACAATGCAAAACCCAAAACTAATTTTATTTTAAGAGTACGTACCGCAAAATAACAAATGACAAAATAACAATATTTCTGCATTAATTGCATATTTTTGTAAATCCACTTCACTTTCGAATAAGTATTTCAACATCAAGAGTTTTACCGAAGTCTTACAAGTTTAAATTTTATAATTAGAGTAGAAGAGGCATTGTTAGTCATCTACAACCAATATACTACGACACGTAAGTGTGCGTAAGATAAGAACAGCTGAAACCATCGTAGTTCACCATAGATTAGAATAAAAATCAATTGGATAATCAATACGACAAACTTCTATTCGAAGACAAATTTGAATTATTGAGATTTTGTACATTTCCATGTATTTCGTAACTAACGACCCGGGTTTCGCCTTTCGGCATCTTCATGCATTTCAGGCACGAATGAACTTGAACTGACAGACAGTAAACAGTTTACATCGCTTATATCTATATGAATATAAAAATTAATGTTTGTTTGTTTTTCCTCTATGCGTTCCTTTAACATACATCCGATTTCAATGAAATGCGAAACCCGGGAGACGAAATACATGGAGATGTACAAAATCTGAACAGTTAAAATTTCATATTGAAATTCCATCAAGCACTCTCAGTCGATATCTTAAATTATACCATTGGAGCTGCTTGGAACCTGAATCGCTAATATATAGTGACAAACAGTACAAGCTAGGTATTTTCTTGTATTTCATTCCATCTAATACTAAAGCTTATAAAATAACTTTCCACATAAAGTAATTACACATTTTTTTATTTAGAAGAATACAAAAATCCATTAGTTTTTAAAATTTTAATGGGAATTTTATTAGCAGAACGTAAATAAGATTTTTCATTTATTCAAATAGTAAAATTTTAGTTATTAATAAAAGAAATCTTATTTATGAAAGTGTTGAAACAAGCTAGTTATTTCTTAAAAAGGTTACAAATTAGGCATCAAA
Source organism: Himalopsyche phryganea (assembly GCA_022494535.1). NCBI lineage: Eukaryota > Metazoa > Arthropoda > Insecta > Trichoptera > Rhyacophilidae > Himalopsyche > Himalopsyche phryganea. The sequence continues at coordinate 1,149,567 of JAGVSL010000046.1, forward strand.
ATATTTGAGTATAATGCGCCATATTTTCTCCAAATTAAAACAACTTATTTGTTTTATTTAACAATGTAATTAAATAAGAGTGTGCTCAAAACTAAATGAAGTTGTCAAAGCACATATGAAAGCTTCTAATTTTATGTTCACGAAATGCATGTTGGCAGAAAGATGTGACGCCTCCCTGTATGATTTATACTAGCTATGTGTTTGCTGTATCGAATTACTTTTAAGGGTTGTCTTAGTTAACATTCGTGTTAAATGAAGCCGTAACAAAAATGAAATATGGAGATATTAAATAACACGAACGAGTTGAAACAATATAGATAATAATAAATGTGATACACGACTAACTGCTGTGTTTCTATTTGAGATATTATTCTCCAATGATACATTTTTAATACTTTACAAACAAAACCACGGAAATTTATTTTATTAATTATTTTGCATTCTATTCACATCCATATGCAGGATGCCTGTAGTCGAGTGGTCAGCGGCGTCTTCTTCTGCTGTAGACACTTTCATTGATATATTTTTTATTCGATTAATGGATATCCGTTCAATTTTATGGATGAATACGATTTCTACATTTCCTCCCAACTAGTCGATGCTAAAACCGAGACATAACAAGAGTGATAGGATAAAATAACAAAGTATTTAGTTCTACAAAATTTTTATCATGTTAATAGCTATTTCGGCTTTACGCCAACTAAATACTTTGTTATTTTATCCTATTATAATGGAGTTCTACCAAGTAAATGCCAATTCAATCAATAACAAGAGTGATTTCGACTTTCGTTGAAATGCTCTATTAGTAGTCAATATACTCTACATTGGGAGAACATTGTTGAAAAAAATACTAAAAATATAAAATTGCCAATATTTTTATCATTATTACAAATCGACTGTGATCATTTGTAAATAAATAATCAATGCGTATTATTATTTGTTGCGAGCTAATATTAATATTGTGTTTAAATTAAATATATTTCAATTTGGCAACTGAGCTTTTCTAGTTCAATATCTTTGAATCTTCAAAATCACGGACCCATGACTGAAACTTAGATACGTAAATGGATGTTTCGTAATTCAGCAATTCTTTACCTTCTCTGGAAATTCTTCGTAATTCCTTTATTGTAATTCATTTAATTTACGAAATTTATTGATAAATGTTATTTGTTGATATCTTCTTGAACAAACCTTCAAAATGTCACCAAATTAATTGGTCCCTATAGCGAAAAAGTCCCTCTCAAAAAAGTAAATTTAATGACCGGCTCCAAACCAGTCCTCGTATACATACACTGATATTATATATATATGCTCTTTTATAAATGCACGACTGCTCCCAAAGTGCTTCGCTTTGGGGCAAGACATTATAAAAAATAAATCAGTCGCTTTTTTTTGGTAATATGGCTGCAGACTTGTAAGCGGCTACTTCAAAATCCAAGAAAGACAATGTTGACCTGATTTGGCATTAATATATTTTACCATGTGTCTCCAGCCTTAAACAAGTCATTCTCATTATATTCAAGAGTTTATACAAAAACAAAGCATTTAGACTTTGGCTGTTTGCCAGTGCGAACACTAGTTTTGAGCATTGAAAATAACAAAGCTTATTATATTTGCCAAAAATAAATACATTGTAATTATCAAGGCCGATATAGAAACAAAATGACAATGAAAGTCATTGAATGATATACATATTTAAATATGTTAAACTTTTATTTTATAAACTGTACAAAATAATCGAATTGTATGATTTAAAACATTTTCACAAACAGTATACTTTATTTTATTGCAGAAGTGATAATCGATTTAACATTTTGATATGGATGGATATTGGGATGCAAACATTTTGACATTATTTTACTGTTGAATAAGCTATATCTAGGTTGAATAGGTGGGTTTCTGATGACGATATATGATTTATTTATGTGACCAGAGACTTGAGCCACATAAAAGCTTTCTTCCTACCTGTATTAGCAAACTACAACTATAAGAGATACAGAGATCTTAGTTCTCTTAACCGTTAGAAAAGGCTAGATCAAATCTTTATTTCACTTTCCAGGGTGAAATTCTGTTTTCTTAAAATTATTTTAGCTGATGACTTTGTGTGGGCGAAGATACTTAGAAAACACCCCTTACAAATAATGGTTGTATTTGAATTAACAAATTTTTATTAGGAATCGCTCTCGTTGAACAGTAACTCGGCATATTTAGACGAAGAAACTACCGCCTATATTTTTTGGAAAAATAGATCTTTAAATGATTTTTTTAAGTGAAGGCGTCGAATCATTAAGGGCGTCGGCGTCAACGTTGGCGTCGGTTGCGGCCAAAGCATGACCGGCTAACGCACCGACGCGACGCGATATAAGTACAGCAAGCAGTTAGATAACTCCATTTTATTATTGTGTGAACGAGCTACGATCCCTTGGCGTCGTCTCTTTGTGCCGTAGGTACATTTAAGCTATTTTCGGTCGATTCAGTCGGCTAGGCTGAATTGAATACCCTACATATTGCTTGTATCGTTAAGTGATACCACAACATTAAATGGACGGTTTGGCGCATTGCGGATTATTTATTGACGAATGATTTCCTAATGGCAAGCAGACAATGCAGATTAAGAACAGACGTTAATAATAACCGATTTTGATTCATCGGTGACAATTATTATTCGATAAAATTTTATGAAACGTTGTTAAGCGAATGCAATCAAAAATATTTTCACACTAAATGGTATTTTAATATAAATGGTTGGCGTCCGTGGCGTAGTTATTAGCGGCGTTGGCTATGGCTACGGACGTCTCGGTTTCAATTCTCAGTGCGGACAGTTTTCATAAATTGATTTCTCAATCGATTTATGGATTTCTGTTCGTAGTCTGAATGTTTGTGATGTCTAAAACTCCCTCCTCGTCTACCCATCCGATCCTCATGGGGCATAGCGAGAGCGATTAGCTAACCACTAGTCCTGTCCTAGCCCTATCCTTATATCCCTACTCTCTTCGAAGAAATAGAGGTTGAGCAACTGAGTAGCAAACAGTTCTCAAAGAAAAATTCTGTTAAGATACCTCCATTAAGAGACCATATTCTCCGCGTTGGGAGCGGACATGAGAAAAATTGCTAATTTCCATAAAGCGAATGCTTAAAAATAAAATTTTAAGTAACTAATGAAATAAAGACACTGTTGAAGTTTTAAATTATTATAATTTATGATATTGACTGAGGGTGCTTGATGGAATTTCAATTCAAATTTGAATTGTTAACATTTTGTCAGTTCAGTCAGTTCGAGTCCATTCGTGTGCTCGAATGCCTGAAGATACCTAAAGGCGAAACCCGGGTCGTTAGTGACAAAATACATGGAAATGTATAAAATCTCAACAATTCAAATTTTCAATTATTATTTTGATATCACATTGATAGTTCATAAACAATTGTATGCAATAGGATAAACATACCAATGTACTTATTTCTACGAAGAGTTTTAGATATTCTTCATAACTTTTTTAATTCTCGTAAAACTAATTACGACGCTATTTTTACACTGATTTAATGGATTTCAACCACATAAATGCCAATTGAATTGATAGGTATGTGGAAATCATTACATTAATATACTTATATGATTCAAATTTATAAATTAAATATTTTATTCTAATGATTAAAATTCTTTAATCTAGTATGTAAATGTAAATAATGAATACAAAAGATAAACTTCAACTGTGTAATATGAAGTATATAAGACAGTAACATATTATTAGGAACACCGGTGACTCTGAATAAAAAGAGATAAGTCATAATACGTTGAAACGTTCATCTGATACTTAATCGCAAGACATGTGTTAATACTATAACAATATCTCTCTTCAGTTTGAAAATAGCAATGAAGATACAGTAAAAGACCGGGAGAAATATATGTTAATTCACACTGACAATAATCACATCTCATGCATCGGTATAACGATAAATTAGCAATTAAAATGTTTGCCCGACCTAACAAAGCGGTGGCCCACGGATTTTCCGAACAGATATTGCAACTAAGCCACCTCATGCTTTATGCTTTAGATACTCATTATGTGAATTCCACGAGCACATTTGCAAGAGGTGCCAAATTAGTGGCTTATAAGTAAATTAGCTTTATTACAAATTCACAGCTTCCGTCTCTCAGTCTTTTATACAATATACAAAAAAAAAATCTTAAATATGATAGGCATGTATAACATGAAATAGTTTTATCGAATGGTAATTTATTTTTTTATCCATTGTAACTTAATTACAAAAATCGATACCCAAAAATCTGAGGAAGTTAGGAAACACGACTTTGGGCAGATTTAGTCTTTTACTGTACTTCTATTTGTTGTAGATTTTAATGAAATCATAAGATTGTCTAAAGAATATGTTTATATGATAAGCAAAATTTTATTTTATTCATATGCTAATAATAGGAGTTCGCAGAAGATTTTCGGGATAGTTTCAGTTTGAATCTAAAATAATTAGGTGTGTCACTGTCATTCTAAAATAACCACAGATTACCACTTTACATTTTGGAACTGGGAGACGTTGATATTCTAAAAATTTCCTTATACATATCTCAAAACTGAAATTTTTTGTCTTGTTACACTTTGCAACTGAGATATCGATATTTACATATTGTGATGGAAATAATAACCACGGGGTTTAGATAGAGAACTAATTTGACCACTTTTATAGTTAAAAAGTGTATGACTTGTTTTAGATAAAATGTGTAACTGTTCAATATTATATAAATGAAATTTTTGATTAGAATAACACAGTAAATGTCATGCATACATAACTGAAAAAGAATTAAAACTGATTTCAAAAATATTAAGGCTAAAAAAATTGTGAATTACCTATAATTAATGGACACTTTAGCAGGTTAATACTGTAGATAATAAATTGAAGAATTAAAGAAAAACATAAATCTGACACGAAATTTTCACTTACTATAAAGTCAGTACAGAGAGAATTTAAAACGTAACTATTATTGTAGTGGACTGAATTTGAAATAGTAATTAAGCTGCTTAAAAGTTATATATCTGACAAGTTGTGTTGCTTAAAAAAAATGTAGTGAAAACGAAATAGAAAAGGAATGGCTCTTATATTTGCACGAATGAAATGTAATAACTTCATATATAAGAAATATTTTCAAAGTTATAAATATTAAAGATGACAATCACTTTCCGTTTGTTTATAAATAGTAGAATAAAATATTCAACCAACATCTTGGATTTAAAAAATACTCTATTTGAACCCACCTGAGAAAAGACTTGTAATCATTACTATAGGATATTCCAAAAATGTCAAAATTCATAAGTGATTGCAATAAAATAATAGTTTACGACGTTTTACTATGATTGGTATCAATTTGCAAACAAAACTTGATTTGTTCCTAATACAAATTAAATGAACAATAAGTATAAGAATTTAGTATTTAGTCAAAAATTCACAATTTTTATATCTCAAACCTAACACGTTGTTTTCTGTCGGCTAAAAGTGCAAATCATTTAATTCCTTATAGCGGAGGGTAAAAGCGTAGATCATTTACAACTAAATGTATTTTTTTAAATGAATATATATTTTAGTATGATAACTAGGTGTTATAAATATGTTTCTTGGTGACATTTAAATCTTATTTTCCGTGTTCTGAGTGATACGAGCATTGCGTTTCATGCTGACAATATACCAAATAATCCATTCAAGCATCGTATAGCAGTGAGTCGCTCGTATTAACAATTTGAATAGTCAGGAATCAAGATTCTTCAAATACGCCTAATGGCCGCCTTCAGCCTGACTGGTTGCTCTCATTTATCTAAGTGTAGAGAAGCAGAATGCTTGAGATGAATGAAAATATTATGATGGATAATTATGCACACCAGACGGTGACATGAATTATTTCGAGGAATGTGATGCCACATATCCCACTCTCCTTGGTCGTCATCAGGAAAATACTTCATTTTAACACGTTAATCACTTTTTTCGCACATTTGAAAGATAAGCAAGGAATTCCATATTCATACTCTACAAACAAAACTATAATAATAAGTCTACTTGATACCGGATTCTAAAACTTACTTAAAAACTTCCCTTTTCGAAAAAGATAAAGAATTTTTTTTTTTTAAAAAGATTTGGATATGAAAGAACTAGTTAGTAAGGTCGTCTAATTTTGATTTTATAGAAATACCATAAACGATTAAGTGTCAACATCTTCAAACTAAACTACTAATCAGAATAAAAGTACCTTAATAGCAGAAATTCTTGGGCGATAATATTTGTTCATCTACAAAAATTAGATATTTTGAAAATAAAACACATTAGTTTTTGCACTACTTACACATTTTTAAGACGAAATTCTGCTGCGACTCCAATTATTAGAGCATTTAAAAATACGACATTACCTCTAGCTTTAGCTATTATTTTTATATTCAAACAGCTTTGGAGATATAAATAGAGCACCATTCATATGTTAACTGTCAATTCTTTGTGGAAAGACTTAATATTAGTGAAAATAAAACACATTTGTTGTACTTTGGAACCGATTTCTCTGTCCATACATATTGTTATCTTATTCCACCTAAATTTACATTAAAAATGTAAAATAATTGTGTCATTTGATTGTGCTCGCGATGAGCGAAACCGTTTCTGATCATTAGAAAAATGTGAAAGCAGAAAAAAAATATATTTTTAAAAATGCCGTTCCAACAAGCATTTAAAGTTATATTCACTTTAAAAACAAATGAAATATATTAAGACTATTAAATCGTCCGCTTTAATACGAGAGTTTATCACTTTAAATTTTTTAAGGAAAGTAAAAAAACATAGTAAAGGAAACCAAGTTTGAGTCAAAAACAATTTCTACTTAAATCTTTGTACTTATGTCCGTTAGCCATAATACGTGACAGGGTATTTGAGAGAAATTCTGAATATATTATACTAGACACGCTAGCATTACCCAAACTTATTTTAAAGCTTTCAGCTTGTAATTACAAATAACCACAGTTTAAATTTGGTTTATAAAATATGCAGACGTTTACAGTATTGAGTTTATTTGTTGGTCAGTAATGTAAGCTTTCATAATAATTTCGATGGAGTTTATTTTCCTTAATGCATCGAATATAATTCCATCTTAAAAACGACGTAGACTAAATAATATGCCAGTCAAAACGGGATGCTAATTTTTAAAACAAAATTAGCCCACCTTGATGCACTCTGTAAATAGTATTGCGTGAATTTATATTTAGTATTAGTTAAATAACAGTATGAGTACTGTTTTAAAGCTTTATAATTATCTTTTCGCTGAAAAAGCAATATTACAGATTTTGATATTCTAGATTTTAGATACTGCCTAGTTCAGTGATTGCCAACGAGGAATCATTCTACTCCTAGGAGACATTTGAAAATGTTAGTAGCGATGAATTCACCTTAATTACCTTAAGATATCCAATTATCGTCATTTCCATTGCAAAGTTGTATACATATCTGCATGTACGTTATCGACTTTTTGTATTATTAATACTACAAAAATATGCACCTAGGATACAAAATAACACAACTAACGAAATTGTTTGCAAGCATATTTATGTTCTATTATGAATTACGTATTTTTTTATTTTTGTTTCAATTCGATTGAATATTTTTTAAACTTTTTATAAATATAAACAATTTCGCAATAGAAACGACGTATTTCACATACGCAAACTTCGTAATCATTTTCTTATTGAATGCTCTATTTTCTGTTTATTTTAAATTTCATATTTTTTTATAGAACATTAGTTTTATAAACACGTGTTAACCATATTTTATACTAGAACAGGGTTACTCAAGTGGTGTTCCATGGCACACTGTAATCCGTGAATTTAAATCAAAAACTTTAAGAGATCAAAATTATTTCTTGAAACAATAAAATTACTCGCCTGATTTTTTCCCGTGTTAATTTACACTTTCGTTCAGTTGTACAAAATATAAAATGGTGTGACTAAATAAAATAAGGAAACGTTATTCTAGAAACCAGATTACAATATGAATACATTATGTTGTTACAGAGCCAGACATAAGAATGATCTGTTGAATGAAAAACTACATTTGCCTTTTTACCTAATTATTCTGAAAAAAGCAACGAGTCATTAAAAAATAAATCAAGTGCTCCTCTTTAAGTAGTGAATATTTAAAAAAAATGTTTTTAATATTGTTAATTTATGATATTATTTTGACATGATATCAACACTGGCTTTATTAAAATTTAATTTAAAGAAGTAGAAAATATAAGAGATTTTTAATTCGCTGTCTTAATAAATTTACCAAAGTGTTGGGGAAATTCGTTAATGCACTGGCAATAGCTAAAACTCCCAAGTAAGTGAGTTTCGCAAAAGGGTTCGGAAGGGATCTTAGATGTAATTAAATTCCTTAGTACCACACGTTAAATGAAATTACTTTTGGACCAGTTCACAGTTGGGTACGTCCTTCTTATTTAAAAGTTTGCACTTTAAGATTATTTATTTCGCTTTACCTATGGTATATAACTATTTTCTCTATGAAACAGTTATTACTAACAAAAAAACTTGTCGAAAAATTCCAATACAGATTTCAATACAAAAAAAACTTTTGTGTAATTTATTTTCGAATGAATTTAACTTATAAAATATTTTGGTAACGATTTTATCAGTAGCTAACGAAAGATCAAAAAAATTTAAACTTTGGCAAACATAAAATACGATAAAATATTTCAACTACCACCATGGTCAATAATAAAAATATTTTGATTTTTAATACAGCATTGAAAACCTACCTTTACTCGCCCCAGGGGTAGGTTTGTCAGTACAACCAAGAGCTCTTGTAAAATGTTCATCCACCACACTTGCAACGTCGCCAGAATAATGCGTGAAGACCACACAGTTTGCTGATACATATTGTGCACGGGATCCACCTCCTGTTGCTCCATGACAACTTCCTTCATCATCGTCGTCATCAGCGCCTGCTCCTGCAGCTGATGAATAAAACGATGTAGGCCATAAATATCGGCATTTAAAAGTATATTCGTGTCCTACCATATAATATTTAATATATAACTTTAAGTTTACTGTTGATTCTTGATAGAAAGATATTATTAAAAAAAAAAATGTTTCTACGAATTCCATAATATTATATTATATTGACTAGTGATTGCTTCGCTCATATTGAACATTTTCTACTGATTTTGGAATTCTGTTCAACTGGTGTTGACCTGTTCAAAATTTTCCCGATCATTGTACAAAATTATGAGATTGGTACATACAAATTGTTTTTTATTTTTATGAAAAGAAGTTCTTCTTTTTAACACTTCAAAGGTAATTGTCAGTTATTTTTGAAAAGCGTTTTATTTAAAAAATAAAGGTTTCGTAGTTGACATTTATATTGTTAAACATTGTACGACAACGAAACTTCTACTTGCGTTATTTGACAATACAATACAATAGTTTTTAACAATATATAAAAAAATGATAGCACAACTGTTCGATTTTATTCAATATATAGTCAAAATCCAAAAAATAAGTAATGTTTCATAAAAAGACAAAATAAACTCGTCTAATTTGATCACGTTATTTTACCAACCACTGCTGTGTCCTCAATGAAATATTATTCTATGAATTCATTTGTCTTAATTAATTATGTAATCATATTCACAGTGTTCATAATTATCAAATCGTGTTGTTCTTTGTTAAAAATAACTGACGAACTTTCTGCATAAATAGCTTAATATAATTTATTGTGCCAACCAAAATAAAGACTTCATAATTTGTATTGCTAGATTTATTGTAAGGATTTTATTTAAATAGATAAAAGTAAAATGATAAAGTATTTAAAATAAAATTAAACATAATTATCTCACCTTCTGCACTCGTTCTTCCGTGTAGGCTGAGGTCTTCTTCTTTTGCTCTTAACCGTTGCGCATGGGAAATTCTCGGAGGACTTCCTGCTGGTGATGCACCACCACCAGAACTGATAGATCCTCCGGAACCACCAGCGCCGCCTACGCTGCCGTATACGTCTTGAGATAAGGGTTGCGTAGCTGCCTGCACATTAAACTGTAAAACAAGTGTTATATTAATAACTGAAAAAAATAATTCTCATCCTAAATGTATTTTTCGGTAGAATAATAAAATGCACTACATGATTGTAATATCACAGTTCCAATTTAGTATCATAATGATTTGTAATTAATAAGAAAATTTCAATGTTAAAAAATATGTAAAAAACTTCTTTCCTGCATGACAACTTTGAGAATTGTGCAGGCATAAACAAGTTACATAGACCGTCGAAATTGGAAATAGTTTAGGGATGTGTACCACAACCAGTAGCTGACTGATATCTCATACTTCACTAAAACATATAGAAAAAAACTAGTAAAATAATGTACTAATCTATATATATATATATATATATATATATATATATAAATGATTGTTTTTTTCCTCTATGCGTTCCATTACCATTCATTCGATTTCGATCAAACTAAGATGAGTTGTTGTATGCACAACCGTGAAGGTTTCTGAAGAAAAAAAAATTAAATCTGAAATCTACAAAAAAGAATCAAATTCGTACAACTAGCGACATCACGAAAAAACCTTCTGATTTATTCTTGTACGCACCACACAGGAAACAAACATTATTATGTACCCAAAATTCAGGTAATCACGGTCCCGGGCTTGGCCCACGGGCCTCTACCCGGCCCGGCTCATGTGCCAGGCTTGGGCGGGTATAGAAAATTCAAATTCTGGCTCGGACCAGGGCGGGTAAGGTATTAAAATTAAAAAAAAACATTTCGTACTGTAATCGAGTCATGAGTCAGCCATAATTCAATAGTATTCATAACCACTATAATTTATTTCACGTGTGTTATGAATATCGTTGGAAATATGGAAACAATAACATTTTATATTGTTAGTAAAGTATAAATGAGTTGCTATATTTAAAAGTAGGGTTTTTTCGGGCTGAGAAAAATAAATCTGGTCGGTTTCGTGTAACAAGTGTGATTTTGAGACTCGGGCTCGGGCTCAGCTGGATCTGAAAATGACGAGCTCGGACCGGGTAATATTATCAAATTTCAGCCAATGCAGACCTCTAATCCAAAATCACTTCATTAAACAGAATTAAAACACAAACCCTTTTTTTTTTTGAGTGGCATTGCAACGCATGCCGAGTACTCACTAGTTATATATAAAAATAATAATATACTTGAAGGATTCGAAAAATACTATTTTTTTTAAATCCAGTTAACTTTTAACAGTTCTAAAATCATTTCGTTACCCAAAAACTACGACGGTACCTTAACCATTTGCATATCTGGTCAGATAAATTTTAAGCTGATGTTTAAATTCATGTAGCCTTCCACAGGTGGACAGGCAGCTAGCATCACTCAATTGATGTAAAAAAAGCGGTGGTCAACTGAAAACATCGCTCTGCCGCGAAGTGAAGCAAGGCACAATTATTCTCGAAAAGCCGACAACTTGATTGTTTTCAATTAGGAATGTACGAGCCCGCCGTCCATTGTTTAATTCTCCGTTTAATCCGAGTCGGAAAAAGTCGGCCGGCCGGTCGGGATTTTAATTTCCAGGAAGTTGGCACCGCCGAATGGCCGACGGACGAGCGCTGCCGTGAAAATGACGGCCATTACTGTTTTTCCGCTATTAAGATAAACTGTTACAGCCTTTTAGGTAACACGGAATACTTTTTTTACTTTCAAGATACACGACGTTTTTATTTTTTATTCCTCGGTAGCATTAAACATATTACCATTACGCGCATGAAGAAAAATATTATTTCAGAATACATATTTCACACAGTCATGGCATAAGACCTACAAATATACAGCCAGTTGAAATAAAACAAAAATACATAATTACTACCGGCCTCGCAGCAGAGTAGTAGACCTCCATAGATTAGGACCTACTCGGTTGCGTGGTCGAGGCTTCAAATCCCAGAATAAACACATCAATTACTCAATGAACTTTTCAATAATGGTATATCAAATGTAGTTATATTTATGAGAACTGGTTGTCATTCAATCGCTCAACCTCTCAGCCTCGGAGAGGGTAAGGTAAGAAGGTTAGGAATAAATAACGACTAGTAGTTTAATAGGAGTTCGTTTAAATATCACAGACATCCATGCCTTTGAAGACAAATCCATAAATCGATTGAAAAATAAATTCATAAAATTTTCTATAAGGGGAGTCGAACCTGTGGACACAAAAATTATTCTTTTAGATATGAACGTTATTCTACTAAATGTTTGAGTTTTAAATAACTCGCTATACAATAATGGAACAAGTATTTATTCTCAGTCAATTGTTTGGTTTTGGTAGTAACCTTATAGCCTATAAAACCTGATTCGCTGCTAAAAATCCACTGCCTGTAAAGCTCAAACATTATTTTGTTCATCAAAGTATTTGTCTCTCTTTCATTCGTCTTAATCAATTTGAAAATAAACGCGAACGAAAGAGATGTAGCGACCGCATCAGTCCAGTGCATATTTGAAATCAGTCGGCGCGGACGCTGGTAAAAGCATTCCGAGCGGATTCCGCGCATCTTCGTGCGCCGAAGACTTTTTGCGCATGCGCGGGAAACGTTTGGCGCTAATGTCGGCCATAGAAGATTTTCATAATAATAATTGGAGATCGTGCAGCCGTCAAAGAAAATATTCACCAAAAAACTCTAACGGTAATGATATTGGAATCGGTTTTAAGAACTACCACTCTGCATCAATTGAGTGCAGTTGTTAAAAACACGTACATACACATAGAGATCATTTATAACAAGAATATTTTCAGTGATATTTTATCATCGTTTCCATAAAGAAATCTATGTACATTGTAACTTAATTTATTAAGATAAAAGTATAATTTGTTCGGAAAATAGCTTAACACTCAGAACCATTCTATACGAACACTGATTAGGGTGCGTTGTGGACGCTAATGCCTAATTTTGCTAATCTATAACTGCAATGCAAACGTATGCCTATTTTATAAGTATGCTGAAACTGTGACGTTTGCAAGGCTAATATTTTTAAAATTTTCAATCTTACATAAAAACCGTCCCGTGACAAATATATTTAAACATGATATTATCCCATTAACTTGCTCATTGACAAACCAAACAATATTTACATAAAGTACAAAATGTTATATATTCTGTAGCCTGGTTTTCGTGAATCACTTTTCTCAACCCTCGCAATAGCTTAGTTCTATAAGCCAGCGTTTGAGAATCTTTCAGTAGGGTTGGTGACGTGTCTGGCGTTGATTGCACTCGTATAGATTACAGCATCTATGTCCACTGACTTTTAGGCCAGACATTACTGTCGAAAATTAAGAAATGGGTGTAATCGTAAGCAACAACTACTACTCTGCATTTAAACTAGTGGTTCCTACGGACCCCCAGGGGTCCTTGTGACTGCTGAGTGGGTCTGTGGCAGATTAAAAATAATTTGGGGTGCGTGGACAACGTCAGAGGGTCTGCAAAAGGTTTAATACAAGAAAACATTTCTGACACATTTTCATTATTACGAAAGTTAAAATAATAAATAAATTGGTCGTCATTTGTTGGGTGTTGAGCCGTTTTGCAAGCATACCCACAAACTCAAATTAATCCATACTAATACAGGAGAAATTTATTGAATTGTCCAAAATTGAGGAGCTGAAACCAATGTTAGAACATGGACACTAGATTATAGTTACAAAAACAGATCCCAATTTTATACTGCATTATGGGTTCAGAGACTGTTGATTGCTTTCCCGTCTTCCTATTTAGTAGAACGTGGATTTAGTGCAGTTATAAACCCCATCATACTTTATATATAAAAATGTTTTATTTTTACATTACCATTCACATCAAAAATAAATTTATAACTTTTCTACAATGCAGCTGTGTAGAGTTATTTTTCTTGGGGGTTCACGACATGATTTTTGCTTTAAGAAAGGCTCCATGGGCATAATAAGTTTGGGAACCACTGATGTAAACTGACGTTGCCCATAGACTATTAAACACTTTTAAATTGTACCAAAAAATATTTCTAATACAATACTTTTTATGAGAAAAACTGTATTTATAATAAAATAAAGGTTATTTAAATAACTTTTAAGCAAATAAGTATACATCTGAATTGTTATTCAATAATATATAGTAGAAAAGATAATCAAAACCATTTTTTAATACAACAATAAAACATGTTATTTGTACCAATTCTTTGATTTTATAATTAGGACTTGTTTTGCCCTTAACATAAAATTTTGGAGCTAGTAAAACAAGGTGTCGTTTATTTTTATTAATATAATATAATATAATGCCTTTTCACCAAAAGTTGACAACGCCTTAAAAGTGATTCAATAAAGTTTGAAACAAAGATTTTTAATAATTTTCTGTACACGAATCCACCCCATAAAATAATAAATTTCCAAATAGTTCTCTGTGCTTTCAAAAATATTTTTAATACATAAAGCATCACAGTGCCATAAATTTATCAACTTAATTATTAGGCACGTGAAAATATTCACTATGTGGTTAATAAAATATACACCTACAAAATTATTTGGATGAAATGCGGCAACACCAGCGTTTTGATTAATCACAATCTATTAATAATGAAAGTAGGAAGTATTGCCATAGAGAATTTTTGAGCTTTGATGTTTGTTGCCATACGCCGAATATTTCATTATTTTAATTAGGGGCGTATCCCAATACACATTGTAGTCTGTCACTGTGGAAATGGCTCTTATATGCAAATAGCCGAAACGCCTTTGTGATAACTCTACCTATGTATGTTAAATAGGTGCATTAATTATATTTTTTTATTCCTTGTGTTTTCCAATTTTTTTTTTTAATCTTATTATGACTACTTTTTTACAATTTAATTTTATCAGTTGAGGCTGGGATAAACAAGTGAAATATTTTTTTCATACTCATGCATACTATAAGACTATATTTATGAAGTATAATTGATTCTAATTTTATTGAATATCATATTTCAATTATTTGACACAATATGCGTTATGAAGACTGCCGTGATGTCAGTATTTATTATTTAATATTTTATACAGTATTAAAAGTTAGATATGTTTTTACAGTATTATACATATGTCTATATCATCGCTTGCAGTGGACTTATCTCTATCTTTATCGCACAACCTCATTTGGGTATGAGCAAGTAGGATACAAGAGCATGCGCCGCATGCCCTTGCATCTCGCTTCGACCTTTACTTTTCATGTGATTGAGCGAGAAAGAGATAAAGCCACGGTACGCGCTTGCTGTGTATTTATCTGAATAAATATATGAATAGTTGTGATAAATAAAAGTGTAAAGATAATATGAATTTTGATTATTAAATTGAAATAATTATCATTTTCGTATATTTTCTGATCGGAAACGATAAGATGGAAATTAACAGAAGCCATAGCATTCTATCTACTGATGTAGTATATTTATTTGCTATGGGACCCTCTCCCATGGACACGCAAATATAATTATCGTAATTAGTTTTATCTTTACTCTCTCAGCTTTCCTTAAAAGAATAAATCACACGAAATGAATCCTTATTTGTCACGACTATCATGAGTACATACTCAAAAAAATGAGTACATAAAAATAATTAAAGAAATTGAATCAATGTCTACGTAATAGCTAAAAACCTGGAGTTCAAAAACGATTCTCAAATGGGTGAAACGCGTGTTCCACTTTGTTAGTGATATAAAAAATTATCCATTTAATTCCATATTTGTTTAAAAGTATAGTTCCACTGTTTGTTAATAAACGTTTTATCAGGCTTCGAGTACCGAAAACTTCGTACGTTTGGAAAATTTTATATCATCGCATAATATTAACATTAATAAAACAAAATGAAAAAATAGCGAGTGATTTTTATTGTGTCTTCATTTACCAAACTGATGCTATTTCGTTGTAATCTTTCATCTTGAAATAAATGATTTTAATGGAAAGCGTATGTATTATAACGAACTTTTACCGACGGTTTATATGACGTCTAACGACTCGAAAGAATGTGAGCACTTTTTCTTTGGCTGTACACCTTGTTATTTATTGTTTTTTCCCACGCCGCGAATTTTTTCCTAACTATTCAAAACAGAATGAATTCCAAATGGCAGAATACTGCGGAATTTATTTTTGTGACTGATGTCTCCACTGAGATTTTTAAAATTTGTAACGAAGTAAAACTTTTATTCAACACAATACATCAAAAAACAATCTGAGTTTATTATAATTTTCGAAGTGTACAAAGGTATCCTTTCAAAAATTAATTTGTTTTAAACGTAACTCATATTATTTTGGCAAGTCGTTTCCATTACAAAATTGTATATCTGCGAAATCAAAATTTTAACAGAGAGCATAAAAACAGTTTAAAAAACAACTTTATTGAATTAAAACAAAAATAAAAAAACATGTAATTAGTATTAAATGTATATAACTAATTGTGTGTGTTTTTATATTGTTTTAATTAGATAAAGTTGTTTTTAAAACTGTTTTTATGCTGTCCTGAAAATGTTGATTTTGCAGATAAACAATTTTGCAATGGAAACAACGATGTGATAACAGCATGGAAAACTAATGTGGCTAGACATTTTTTTTAAAAACTGTTTAACATTCAATTTCAAATATAAGCTTTTTTACTATTAATTAAAATATAGCACGATATTAATGTTTGATGTTACTTTAGTCTTTAGTAGAAAATACATCTGTATTAAAAGCAGGAAAGCAATATTATTTGATACCGCACAACACTTAGAAATACAACAAGTAATCATTCCAATGTATCGTTACAACATTTATTTCAAATACATTTGAAAAAGGAGTCGGCAAAGAACGTTTTTTTACATTCAATTCGATACAAAAATGTCATTTTTGCCCACCGTTGCTTTAAGCAATCATTATTGATTACTACTTTTGGTTAAATGTTACATTTTATTGTTTTGTTTAGTATAAAATAATAAATTATATGTAATGTTAAATTTGTTGATATAATTATTTAATGTAATGTGTGAATATAAAATCAATCAGCCACGTGATTTTTTTATAGCTTTAGAAATAGCAGCGTTTTTTAAATACCCCATTTGATTAATTAATCAAGTAACGTGAAGTGCTCCTGAGTGTCGACAGTGTACGAAAATACGAGGCTATATTTACTTTTTGGAATATATCCACGTCAAAAAATATGCAAAGAATGTGAACTTTACGAATTCAAAGTATGCTTTGGCCGTTTGATGTCATAATTAATCGCCGAAATCATTCGCATTTTTATGTCAGATTTAATTTGAAAAAATGCGCTAGGTGGTTTGATAAAATATTACGCTCGAGGATAACGTAAAATCAATGGGTCAATGATCTTGTCCAATAAATACACCAAGGCTATTTGTTACTATTTTCTGTTATTGTGATTCAAACGAGCGATTTAATTTCTTAGCGTGCTTAACGAATCCTTTTCAAAGATGTCTTTCGCATTATATATAACTGAAACAACGTCGAAGTAAATCACCTTTTTTTCTAACGGGTACAAAAGTCCCTTCAACTGTCATTGAAGAAGTTTAAATATTGTAACTAATTTATAAGTTTTAATAAAGCTTTTATTTAGTAGTATTATTTTCTTTAACATAGCTCAATGAAATTTATATACTTAATATTACGCACAGCTCTGTTTTTTTTTATTCAAAAATCATATTTTGCAAGTTTATTATTATTTTATTGGCTACTCAACCTATGTAACAATAATACAAATTCTTATTTAGAGTACAGTACACATTATATTTATTATAACTATGGGTAGTGAGAGTAATATACCAAAATGATTTTTTACTTGCTTGGCACGCCTTCTCAATTATTTTATTGACTGCACTAAACATACAAACTGTGTGTTTTTAATCAAATGCAATAATGGTTCAACTATTTCGTGTTCCATTTGTAAAAAGACTCTGCAGATAAGTACTTCATTTTTAGGAATTACAAGAGATTGGATAATTTTACTAACCACAAATAACATTGATGAAATTGAGCATTTTCGAGCTCTTTAAATTACCCTGCAATTTTTGGTTTCAATTAAAGTTTCTAAGAAATTGTACGAATATATTTTTAAAAATTATTGCACTATTGTTCGTATAGAAACATTGAATGACATGGGTTTGCGTACAGAAACACACAAGTCAAGTAAAGTGGTTTCAAGTGAGCATTGAGTAGGCCCCACACAAAAGCGGTTAGACTCGTTATACAAGGTCGACCGAAGAACTTGACTATCCCTTACGTTTTAATTTTAATTGAATTATTATTAGATGAAAACGTTGAAAGATGTTTTTAAAATAAAAGCAAATATATGTTACTGAACAAAGAAATTATTATAACGGCAGCAATTCATCACACTTTTCATATTTCGAATATAAAAGTAGATGAAAATTTTTGCTATAAAATACCTTATTTGACACTTTAATTTATGTTTGATATATTTTTTTTACTTTTATCTATTCATAGATTCATTGAGCGCAGTCGAATTAATCAAATTATGTATCTGTATGCATAGATAGACAGATATTTTTAGCCTAAATAAAGTGGCTAGTTAGAGCTAGATATTGCAATATCTGTAATATTGATCTGACATGTAAATACCGGTTTTTAAAATTCATACAATCGGTTTTTCGCTATCACAATATCGTTCAAGCCGAGACGAACATCTGCAGACAGACTTACTTGACTTTTTATCTATTGTTGTAATACAGGCTTTGATATTTGCAACACCGTATTGAAATCTCTATTTCGAGCCATTATAAATTGTTATATTCATTGATGCACTATACTCCACATCGGTGTTTTGCTGCTCCTAATACCACCACCATGCCAATACTTATTGCCATCGTAATTTAAAAGTCTTAAGAGTCCATACCATATATTATTGTCAATTAATGACAATTATTCCTGTAGGAAATCAACTATACATTCGTAAAGTTACATTTCCCTCAGTTTAAAAAATATATGATATCTAGTTTAAATAAATGCCAAAAAACTATTTGGTCCAATTTTGTAAATATAATGTAATACATAAAAAAATATTTTGAACCGCCCTATAACGATACCGATATTAATAATCGTGGTAACTGTCGATACAGGTACATGTTGAGATTTTATTGAATAGGTATCGACCAATACTTTTTATCTAATACACGGAGATACGGTAACATATTATATTGTTATTCTATAAAACATGAGACGAATAATTATTATTCTGAATGATTTGCGCTGTCAGTTATACCTGTGCGACGATTTCCCAATCAAAAAAACTTTACGTACAACACCGGTTTTGCTGTACAATAACATTTCTTATTATATTATTTTATATTTTTTACAAAACCGTATAAAATATCAACATTGACGATGAACGATGCTTAAGAGTGCTTCAATTACATACGTTTATGCACTTCTGATTCTGACAGTTGTTTATATTTTATAAAATTTTACACACACATAAATACTATTATCCATTATTATAGATTTTATGAGTGAATTCTAATCCCAATCAATTGGAATTTAACCATACATTTACGCCAAAATTAAAATTTGTGTATCAGAATACTGATATAATAACAACAATAATTCCTTATTTTATGCATCACAGACGAATTCCATTTGAGGAAAAGGATTGAAAATCTTTATGTAGATTAAGATGTCAATACTAACACGTTTTAATTTGCTGAGATAATTAGATTCATTATTTACAAAATAAGACAAATTAACTTATTACTATAGAATCACTAGACCTTTGTCAGCCTGATGATAACTGGATACTACAAAAATTATTATCAAAATGTGGAGTCCTATATACAAAACGATATAAATTAATTAAATATGTGCCAACCTATGAATACATAAACGTAAAGATCCTTTTTGTCAGATGTGTTTAATGATCAAATATTATTCAATATGATTGTTGTCTTTAAAATATAGCCATCAAAGTTTACTATCACTGCAATATTTTAACAGAATAATTTGATGCGATTTTTGTCTAAATAACCTTTTTTTACTTCAATATTAATTTCAAAATAGTAATTTACTTTCATATACAAAAGAAGGCTATTTTTTATTGCATACTCAATGTTATTAGACTTCAGGAAAAATGGCGCAAAAATTTCTTTACCATGAATTATGCTGTTTTTTTACCATTGTTTGTTTCCGTGAATCGACATACGCTGGAAAGTATTTGTTGCATAAACTATTCTTCAGATAAATGTACGCAATAAAAGATGAAAATCATTGAAAAAAAAATTATTATATTCTAAGAAATCTAACAATGTGATACTTTTTATAACGAGTTTGAACATTCAAAAATTGCATTCTACATTCCCGAAAAGTGCAGCTATTTTTAAATGCACATTGAGGTTTTAATTCTGATCCTAGTCATTGTCTCAGCAGCGCCAGGTCGTTCACTCCCCAATTACAGTATTTTTTTTAAATACTCTTGAGATTGCATTAATTTTATGTAGTGAATTCTAAGAAATATTATTAAAATAAGTGTGCCGTTATTTAGCAATACTAAAATCGTTTCAATCAACATGAAAACACTTTCTAAACCCCGTAAAATAAACTGTACTAATAACACAAATTACATTAAATATTGAATCACAGCTGATTAATTATTTTGCCACCTAGGTAGTTTGTAACCTAAAATGTGTATTATTGTAATATATTATTATAACACATTAATTTGTCATAGATAATCTCACTTTACATTCCAACGAATATGCTAATTTCGTATGATCATTATTTTCCAGATGTAATTAATACAGTAAGTATGCTTTTATAGAAACAAAAAATAATTTTAAAAGTAGCCGGAGTTGTCCGTTTTCTGAAGATTCCAACTCACGGGCATTATCAACTGAGCGAAATTGGTGCTCATCATTATAAATATGTGGAAGTAGTACAAATGAATTGTGTTCTATTTTTTAAAATATAATGCCTTTCCACCAAGAATTGACAGTGATTATATACAGTCATATTGATTGCGTCGAGATTTGAAAAATGAGATATATATATCAAATAAAAACATAATTCTACCTCCCGATAGTTGTTGTCAATAATTGCTACACAAATGCTATAAATTCCTTAAAATTGTAAAACAAACCATAATAATCTTAATTATTCAATATGCCGACATTTTTTTGCCGGCTAACCCCCTCGATTACAATAAAGAGTTTTCATAAAGAATCACAGTAAAAGATATTTCATAATACCGCTGTGACAGATTACAAATAACATTAAAGAATACATAAATTACCCAGTACATTTTACTCGATACATAAATTGAAAATTTATTGATGTGTTTCTCTTTAAATATATTTTCTTATTCATTACATACATATAATATGGAATATATTCAGGTTTAATTGGTTGCTAGCAATACAGTACACGTGCTAAAATATTGCTACTGGTTATTGAAATAAATTAACGCATTGTTGCGTCAATGGGTTAAATAAACTATCGCAGAATTCATTCGGCTTACTTCAAAGAGGTCGTTATGTTTTTTGTGATGTTATCCGCCATCTGTCGGTCATATCAAAACGGTGGTCGTAATAGATACTAAGAGATATCCGGACTGCTACGACGTAGAACATTAATGCTCGCAATAATACGTAGAGGTTACGATCGACACTTCTCGAGATATTATTATAAATAATTTTGATTCTTGTTTCTGAAGAACATTATTTTACGATTTTTTTTTATCTTCAGACATTTTCAAATGAATAAATTGAATTTGTTCAATCAATTACATTTTCTTTACACGCACTGTTTTAATTTCGAATCCATCGTATTCAAAATAATGAGTCTATGTTGCGTACACGCTCTTTAATTCTGCATATGCGAATATTTCTAATACTATTAGAGTAAAATAATATTTATGATTTGTTTGAAACTAAAAAAACTTATCTAACTACATTTTTTTTACTATTTTTTGGTTTAAATATATGCTCTATTAACCGTATTAATTTTGCTTTTGGTGACTACTGTATTAGTAATTTGTATGGCTCATAGAGAACATCGTATCCATAGATAAAAATGGTGCTCTCTGATATTGTCGCAGTAATATAAATTATAGTTCCGCCCCTAACAGCGATAACCAGGTAAAAAAAACTTGTATCCTGCGTGGGAATACTTGAAAAGAGTTCTATCATATATGTAGACATGTATAGTATACGAATAATTTATTATTCAGTGCATACTTAAATAGGCAATATAAAGACGTGTTATTTTTTTATTTAAACTTTTGGTTCAGAACTAATATAACTAGCTCATCATGAGTATGATTTATTAGGCGAACCGTAACCTCGTAAAAACTACTGTCTGTTTATAGTCGCAATGAAACCACCAAATTACACTTCAGTTTTTATTATCGTTTTAATATGTGACACGCGTTAGTTTTTTCCTTAAAACTTGCCGAGTCTCTGAATAAATCATTATTTATTAAACAAGTATTTAGGGATGACAAAATCATGACGTCATGAAATTATAATAACTTAGTACAGGCCATACTTCCTATTTTAAATTGATAATATAAATTAATATAATATGGTATTTTATGCACTTGTATTAGATATAATATATTGTAATTATTATTGTCAGATTTAAGCAGGCAGTTGTTTTCGAAAAGAGTTAATTTTACTTTACATTACAACAACTCATTTTTTGCATTCTGTTTTAGTAAATGTATGCGTGTTGATAAATCAATAAAAAAATAAACTGAACATAAAATTTGTTTTCTACATTAACTATTTAAAAATTTCAACAGTATAATAATATTTTCTAATAATAACTGACAAATATTACATATTACATATTAGCTACAATAAGGTCAATTGTCTTGTTCTATAAATGAAACAATGACATCAATATCTCTTACATAGAATTATTATTAAACAAAAATTAAACACCCATTTATTCCAACATAATTATTTGATCATTTTCTAGTAATTATATATTTTAGTTAAGTAAAGTGTCGAAGAATGAATTGGAATTGTCTACTCTAGGCTATCTAAATCAAAATTAACGATTCCGATAAAGGTATGAGAAAATTGGTTTCGAAACGACAAATATACGAATGCAACCATTATAGTTTAGGCTAATGGATTTAAAAAAAAAACTATTGTAAATAGACTAAGTTTGTTTAGTCACTTGACAAGCTCGTGATTTTATTGTCTTGAGATATTCAAACTTTATGGGCGTGAATAATGAATTTTATTTGAAACTTCCTTTGCTCGACAAGTTATTTGCATTACGGTCTAGTGCACTTTTTATATTATACTTAATCTTTTGAGATATTTAATTCGTGTAATTTTTTTTTAATTAGTCGACTAGTTATTGTTTCAAACGCGATTCTTTAAAAGGGTTCCATCAACAAAATACTAATGATATGCACCTTTATTCTATTATATAAGTTAAATGATAGCTCACTTGCACTAGTTTACCAAGTTAATTTAACGCTTGCTTAGAAAGGTTTTATTAGGGTAATAAATTTTCCTGAATAAGTAATAAAAAAAATATGATTTATAACAACTAGTTACCGTTGAATATTTACTAATTTAAAAAGAAAAAACCACAATAATAACACAGTTTAACTACAATCCGTAATTTATTATTATTGTGACAAGCTCAACGAAATGCGTTTTGCAATAAAATGAATACAGCGATCTAAAAATGATTTATGAAAGTTTTAGTAGTAACTTTTATGACTTTTCACTAAAGCGTATCAAACGTCATTCCATTTTTTAGATGTTGGTTTAATTAAATGCTGATTGGCAAGTTAACTAGACATTATATGACAATCAACAACAACCTGAAATAATAATATAATATTTTAGTATTCAATAGTGTACCAAATAAAATATTTGTAAACGATATAATTCGTGAGATGTGGTGTTGATAGAGGATCGTCCGTATCTTCATTCCTCGGCGTACCTGAATAATATTAAGACCCTATGAGGTCCCTCCTAGAGGGGTTCAACAATCATTTTTATTGCAAAATGAATATTTTTTCATTGCATTTGCCACTTAATTATTATTTTTAAATGTGTTTAATCTATAGGATACTTATCGTTTCAATGAATAGGTAATTGACACTTTATGTCTCTTTCAATGGGCCAACTGATTGATCTTGAAAAATCTGCCTGCAGTGCATACTTCGCTTTCTCCTTAAACATTACCGCTATTGTAATTTGTGTTTTTTTTGGGTTAACCTTTATATGACCCAATAATTATTTTCTCAAATCGCTAGTGGTTCATATTAGACGAGTTGGGCATCGAAAAACCTCATAAAAAGAGTGTTCTTCATTTCTTGTACCCCACTGTAAGAAAAGTTACTCAAAAAATTATTCTCCTTATTAAATTGATCAATCAATGTAACGCCTAAAAGATATGAGAATACTGCATACTTTATGAGATTTTTTGTCTTGACTTAAAGTACTTACTTAAATTTATAACTTGTATGCTACTAAAAATTTATTTAATTGGGATTATCAGAATTCGTGTAAATATTTTGCTTATAAAAAAACAGTAATGTTAGTGTTTTAAAGTACTGTATTCTAAAGTAATAATTCATCACAGGACACGGTTTGAAATTTCTGCTTTGACTGTCACTTGTCCATAAAACAAATTAAATGAATTATCAACCGAATGGATTGGTTGATAATCGTTGGAACAATCATTTTGATTCATCATCGTTCCAAATGATCCTCGAATATTCCCACGTAAATCATATCATCGAGGGGAAAACTATTCATAAAGTGAATAAACGATGTCGATATTCGATGAGAGCAATCGATAAGCCATAGATAATAAATCAGTCACATTGCGAGCGAAGCTTCCCTTGTCTGTGGCAGTCGGGCCGACATTTGATTGTTACATTTTGTCAACCGACCGTGAGATAGGCATCTATCCGGCTACGCGACACATAGATAAATGTAGAGGATTTTTCATTCCGTAGTATTTTCTTCGTAGACTCGAGTATCTATTTCAAAATTAAATTGCCTGTTTTCCACTATACGTTCAGTGATTTTTCAACGCTCTTGCATGAGAAGCTTATAGTATAATAATAGAAGCTTACAATGTTTTTGTAGTATTTATTTTTTTTTTTTACAATAGTTATTTATCAACAAATAATTCTTATACACCTATAATAAAATATCTTAGTTTAAAACATTATATACAGTTTTTAGTTTCATAAAAACTCATTATCGTTTCGTTAGTGTAATATTTGTATCATTGCCATATTCGAATACTATTCGCAAACTTTGAGTGCAAAATAGTTTGCAACTATTTTTTTCTTCTTCTGTATGAAGTCACGCTGTTAATTTAATTTAATTTAATTCAAAAATAATTTCAAATATCCTACTTGATGAGAGTGTTAAAAATATGCTTAATAAACATAAATTTTAAAATTAGCATAATAAGATATTACAAACGCTTTAAAAACTGTTTATTTTTATTTTATTTTTAGTTTTAACGTAATTAAATATCAATCAATGCTTTATTACATTTTATTTAAGCAACTAAATTGACGTGAGCATTTCGCACACAACCAGCGTTAATTGTTTGAAATATTTCAGGAGCCCAACTGTGTAACAACGAAATTTTCGTCGGCTGAAATTTACTACATATGCCATTGAAAAGATATTAAATGTGGTGCTCATTATTTATAAGTTGTTGACCATTATTATACGGATTTTAAAAAAATGTTCGTCAACCCGTGGAGTTCAAGCAATAATCCAGGGGTGCTGATGCTAAGCTCTTTGGGAGATAAATGAGTGTTATGTCTTGGCCCGATGCATGAACCCGCCGCTTTAGCTCACCGCTGACAAATATACCAAAACATCAAATGCATTTTGTTCCCTCGGCGGCATTTAGTACGGCTTAGAACATAGAGAAAAATAGCACTCAGTCCCCCTTAGTAAATACTTAATGCATAACAATCTCAAGGAGGTGTGCTTGCAATAAGCTATGTAATAATATTTCTATGTGGGTCATATGCAAACTCCATCTTTTTCTATAATATTTAGATAATAGCGTTTACACTCAATATTAGTATAAGGAACAGACAACAAATTCCCTCATTCAAAAATTCCTATTGCTGTTGAATAATCAACAATTTTATTTAAGCCGTTATTATTGATTGCCAAAAAACACATTTTTTGGAATGAAATTTTTATTTAATTAAAACGATAGCTCTATAAATTATAATTTATAATAACATGCATTTGAACATTAACTAAGATTTACTTTTTTAGCGATTTTTATCGATGTCTCGCACTTGGCTAAAAGAGTAGCGTGCTGTAAAAAGAATAATCTAATCCGGTTTTTAAATTATCAACAAGTATTATGAGTAACATCGACGAAAAAATTTGTCGACATTTTGTTCAGATATTCAGCACCCCGGTTCCTAAAAATCTCCATTTCAAGTCCTGCTTAAAATGTAGATAATATAACTGTGATTAACAGAGTAATATATTTAGTTAGCATTGAAAAACTTTATACTTCTGATTATTTTTACGTTTTAAATAGGTGCAATATTTTTGACTGGCATTCAGTGGCCGTAAAAGATTTAAAGCGAAAATTTATTCGATACTTAAATACGTAACGACTGGCTTAATAGTGTTTAAAGCTAATGCGGTTGTTAAATCTCCCCATATTGTTCGGTGCACTTACCTATTCTGTTAGCAACGAAAGAAAAATAACTATTTTCTTCTGACAAATGAACGCAGCTAACCCTTCGTAAAGCCCAGCTGTCAATCAGCTATCAACGGATACTATACTTTCACATGAAACTTTCAAATGACTCCTCACAAAAATAACAAAATTATACAAGTATCGACTAACTTAGAAGCTATGAAGATTTATTTGGAAATATATCCACCCTCAAATAGACGCCTTGAAACAATTCTAAGCTACATTCGTTGGTTATATAATCTATGTTGGATAATTTCAATTCTTATTTAGAACGGAATTTTCATTTATTCTCGTAGAAAGCTCTCACTGTGGAATGTCTCACAGTATGGTAATAAAATATATGTTTAATGGGGAAAGGTTTTAGTTTTATTGTGGTTTTATTTTGAGACATCGCTTTAAAAAATACTTATTCAATCAAAAAAGAAATGCTACAAAAAATATTTAATTTTCCAAAAAAAAACTTCTTTCATGTTTTTACGATATTTATCGTGAACTAAATCTGTTGCGAAACGACAATCTCAAGTTTTGCAAATTAATTTTGGCTTTTTTGCCACTCATTCTCAAATTATTGCTTCTTTAAAATGTTTTATCATCATTACTGTATTATTAGACGCACAAATGCAAAAAAAAAAAATGACGAAGGCTTCTAGAACTGCATAATGAAATATCGTAATTACGTCACAACAGTCTTGAAAATTTGTAGTTTACCCACTTAGGCAAGGGTGTCTAACCTTTAAGGCTTTTTTCCTTTCCTTAATTTTAAAAATGTTTATTTTAAATGCAAAATATTATTAGATAAGTATGTGTTTACAAAATAATTTAAATTTTGTATTTTCGTATATTTTTAACACAATATTTATTGTATATAATATATACATATAAATATTTTATTTATATAAAATAATATTTTTTTAAAAGTAAAGGAAGTTGTCGGGATCGGCCAAATTTTGCTACCGGTTGATCGCGATCGACTGGTTGGACATCCTTGCACTAAGAGATTTTAAGAGTCTTGGGTGACAATATTACATTTTAGAAAATATTGTATATTAAAAATACTCATACACGATCTACAAACGAGTAACTTTTCGCGTAAATAGGTATTCCGATTAGTAAGAAGCTTTCTTTTGGATGAAAATATATAAAAAAAAAGGTAACTAAGTCACTGCGAACACTAAAATCCCTTCACCTTCACCTTCTTCCTATTTCTCCACTATTTAAAGTCCCAATATTAGCAAGCCATGTAGATGAAAACGTTTTTCCCAAATACTGTTTTGTACCAAGACATTTACATATTTGAGTATTTTTAATTTAATGAATTATTGGAAATAGATTTTGCATTTGCCAAATTTCATACTAACAACCAGTACAGTATTGTGTTATATTATATATCATAATTATGTATAATTCGTTGAATGATAATTTTAAATAGAAAATAAAAAAATAAAATCAGGTTACTTCGTAGGAAAATGTGTATTCATTCATTGTTCAAGGTGAATTTTAAGAAAAAAAAGTATTTAGCCGAGTGGTGAACGTCTTTGGCTTTGATTACATTGCTCACAGGTTCATATCTCATATCCCAGTACCGACTGATTCATAAATGGATTTTTCAATCAGTTTAATCGATTTGTTTTCAAAGGTGTGGATGTATATTGTGTCTAAAACTCCCTAAGGCCCATCTTACACTTAAAAATAGGGCGTAGCGCTAACGATTAGTCTACCACTAGTCTTGCCCTAGCCATATTCTTCTATTCTTACACTTGCAATAGAGAGGTTGAAAAATTATGTAACAATTAATTCTCGTCGAAAAAATCTCTTTAGATAAGCTTCATTAGGCGTCCATATGCTCTACATTAGAAGCTTCATGGTTTTAAAAAAAATGCTTGCAACGACACATAATAGCGTATTGTGCATCCAAGTAACAGAGGGTATCTATTATTGTAAAATTTTCGTTTTGCCTATGTTATATTTTAGACAGAGGAATTGTTACATATTCTCTGAGACATTATTGGCATACTTTTCATAGAAGTTTAATGTTCACCGCTAACTTTTAGACAAAAAATAATTATCGTAAAGTAAATGTGTGTTGGTGTACAATTTGATCACGCGCTGCCATCAATTGTTAGGGGTGACACGCTTTCGTTTATTTCAACCCCACGCTGTGCCTCTACTGAAAGGGTTGACACTAGTGATGATAATTTCTCAATATAGGTACTTAACACGATACACTTAAATACGTAGCATATTTTGAATGTTGACATTATGCGAGATATACCAAATTCACAAATATATATATATAATAATATATAGCGTCCTTTCCATTGCACAATTGTATAGCTGCAAAATCAAGATTTTTATGCCTAAGTATTAATAAACAACTTTGTCAAATTAAAACATGTAATTAATATAAAATATATATACTTTACATTTTAGGTATTTTTTGATTCAATTCGATAAAGTTGTTTTTAAACTGTTTTTATTCTATCCTGAAAAAAAAATATTTTGCAGATTTACAATTTTGCGATGGAATCGACGGTATTAAATATTTTCGATGGATTCGGCGGTAACTTTGTGAAAATTCATTTTTACGCGTTTCGCTTCTTAAAAAATATTTTTTATCTACCTAAAAACAAGCTATTTTACTTTTTTATATAAAATATTGGAGTTCATTTTTTATTTTATCTTTATCGCGTTAAATCAGTAACAATGCCAGTGAAATAACTAAGGTAGCAATTTTAATTTTATATTATGACGAAAATGGTCTAAAAGATAAAATAAAAAATGAACTCCAATATTTTATATAAAAAAGTAAAATAGCTTGATTTTAAGTAGATAAAAAATATTTTTTAATCAAAATTACTACAGGAATCTTCAAAATAAGAAGAAATAGAAATTATAAATAAGTCAGACGTCATTCGTTAATTTGAAAAGAATCTTCTGCTGACCAAACGTTTAAATTATCGACCATGTAGGTATTGTATCTTACTATTTGATTCATGTTTTATTGCCATAATATCGTCGTTCTATAAATTGAAAAATGACACAGCGTACGTAAGAATACGTTTATTTTTATTAATTATACTTTTACTAAGAAACAGTTTTATACAAACACACAAAATGAAAAAGGTATAGCATTACAAACATTTGACAAACTTCAAAGTTGAATCATTCAAAACTTGTATTTTTCATTTAGTTTCTTCTTCCAGAACAATGACGATATATTAAATATCGAAGATTTTCAGTGAAAATTACAAGAAAAACAAAGCTATGGTTTTTGTAATAAAGTAATAAAAAATGGTTAATAGAAATTCCTTTATTTATAGATTATGAGGAAGATTATTTAAATATATTTATTATAAAATTTGCACTATTTTAATTTACATCGTAATCACAATCTTGCGTAATAAAACAAAAAATATAGTACAACCACTTGAACCCAAATATTAAAAAAAGCAATGATGCGGTTATTTAGATGCTACTTTTGTTTGGTTTATTTATGTTACAGTTTGTGTAGTTAAGAACTTTTTTTTCAAAACTAAGGTTCGCTGTTTACCAAATGTTACCGAAATTGCAATTAAAAATCACTTTTTTTTATATAAACCTTTTAAGTTTCTTCTGATTTCAATATCACTAAATTCTAATTAAATATATTCATTTTTGGTTGCCCTATTGAGCTCGCTTAAGGTGAACAAGAATAATGGCAGGGATCAATGTGTCACGAAGAGAACCGCTCCACCCTAAAGACCAAATTGTTTTTACATATGACATTCTAAATAAGGTAACTCGAATATAACTACTTAAAACATGTGCCCCGTCAATTTTTCAAAACCATACTATATACCTATTTACATTTACTTCGATAACAAGAAATCTTCGAAGGGTTTCCGAGTTTAATTTGGTGACCAAATAACATTAAAAACATCAGTTAGGTATCTTAAAGCAGTAAAATACACCGTATTAGAGAATTTAAACTATCGATTGCTAGAATTTGGAAATTGATCTCTAATTTTATTTTATTGAAAATATTTCTTTAATGAACGACACTGGCTTAGACCAGGCCTGGGAAAACCAATATGTATTTTTGTGCGACCTATTTTGCGATCAATAAATTGTTTATTATTAGAGAATCACTATTTTTTTTATATTCATTTTTTTTAAAAAATAATTTAAATACGTAGAATAAATTTTGTTGTATTTTATAATATAATAAAATTATACCTTACAATAATAAGAAATAAATATCATTTACTGATTTACTTAGGTATGAGAAGCTGCTTAAAATTACCAAAGTTTGTTCAAGTAAACATACTTGAGAATATATATTTATATATATTAATTGATCTTAAATAAGAAGGTTGCACAATATATGTATATCCATTACGTGAATTGTTATGAATTTTGTGTTTATATTAGTCTATAAAAAATAGTGAAACTAGTTAAATTTTTAAAACTAATGAAATATTTACTATTATTACATAGCTTTAACAAAGCCATTTGAAATCATCAAGATAATTTTAATTATGTACGAGATGTAATCAAATGTTACAACGCATTTAATAAAACTTAGTTAAAAGACTATGACGTAATTTAATTAAAAGTTCTATACAGATACCATATCTAGTTGATATTGCGAATTTGTATAAATTGCATTGAATAGATTAAAATAGTGTGAAAAATTTCATTGTATCTTGTCATAGAGTTAAAATTGCATTAAAAATAATATAAGCACAAGGAATTTTTCAATTTTAACACTAAGTGTGATTTAAAACTATCTAAAAAATATTTGGTTCATCTCAAAATATGTGTTTTCAACATTGCTGACGTTTTCTGGAATTCCTCTTATATTATAACAATAGTAAGCCGCTTAAATATAAGAATCCACCATTTAATAAATTCACGGAAGTGAATATAGCAGTAATACTTTAATTCATTACAACATCAAGAAGGTAAATAAAGGTGAAATGTTCAGTATTTATTATACACGTGGGTACTGAAAACCCTGTCATTGTTTGTCATTTCATTTAAATTTATTTAAGATTATATATTAAACTTTCAATCAAGAAATCAAATTGGTCAATTCAACTTTCTGTAATAAAGAAATATATACTTTTAGCTTTAGTACAAATTGAATATCTCATTAAATACTAATATAGAATCTTAATGCTAGATAATTCTTTCTTAATATGCCATTTGCAGTCCGCTGGTAAAAAGTGTCATGCTTTTTTCAAATATAAATATTTAGATAATCCAACAATAGTATTTTTTATCCGACTTCGCCCAAGATAAAGGACACTTACATTAGGTCATTTAAACATTGGATTTGTAAGCCAACCTTCATCTCAATTTTTACATAAAACATGTAAACCAAATATTGATGTAAAAGTTGTCTATAGTTCAGAAAAATGTACTGTTTTGATCCCATCATCAAACGATAGGCGTAGAATGATATTGCAAATACCATCTTGTTAATTTTATTTGAAGTTCCTTTCTGGACTTGATTGTTATTATTGCATATGTATACTTGCCACCTGGAAACTTGAGTGGATATTGTTCGCCACGATACGAATCCTGCACATTGTCAAGATAATGAATTTGAGAAATGTGATATTATCACGTTTCTCAAATTCATTTGCTGCAATGTTGATGGCAATATTATTTACTACCGATGCGTCAAAGACACGAAATGAGGATTTCACTGTTTTAAGTTTTAAAATTTAAAATTATGCATAATTTTCCGCTCAATCTTTTGATTTTTTACAAACTTTACGATTCAAGCATGAACAATTATTATGTGTAACGTTTATACTATGGCATATTTATAGTTGCCAAGTAGCATGATACTATAACGATGACAATCACTGAATATTCGGTATGGAGCGGTTGCTAAGCAATCTTTCTCGGCTTTTGTTGATTTTTTCATTCCGCATCGTAAACCTCAAAAATATATCGTTTTCCGTTTAAGGTTAAATGTTAAAATTTGAGACATGAAACTAGAAAATACCGCCGTTGAACTAAAAATGGCAGCTAGAATGACATGTGAAATTTTCACCTAGCTACTGTACACCGTTTGGGAGGAGTTGTTGTGACTGACAGACATACAAACATGGAGGTGTCAACGTGTATTTTGTGCTATAGTGTAGAGATTAATGGATTAATAAATATATCAAAAATTTAAAAAAAACAGTAGAGAACTGAGCCATTTATAAGATAGCTTCATATATCAAAAAAGTTTTAGAAGAACTGTTTGTGTTTGAACTTCAACTACTGTAATAAAATTGATTAAAACTTGATAAACTCTTGCAAAGTTTATTTTTGTATAATATTCTGCCGATCGGATATGGCCAGTGGTGTAGCTGGTGTAGGGAAATTTGAATGTCTGCAACGTCCACGAGACAAACAGCTATCATATTTCCCCTCGCCTTTAAAATAGTTGGTAGGTATACCTTTTTCAGATGAATGACAATTTAATATATCGATGGTCTAATGTTATAAATATAAATTTTGACGAAAATTACTGTATAAACCGTATCTCGTTTATTTAAAATAATAAAAAGTATTTAAACTTTTTAATGGTTTACAAGTACCCTAATATACTACCCATTTAATACTAAGAAGAAGAAAAGACGTAAATATTCAGTTTCTTTTAGCCTCCTGTAAAATTTTGTAAAAAGTCACTTACGGGACTATAACATTAGGACATCGATATGTTATTTTACAATTAATTAATACAATATGTACGCATCTACGATTATAACAAAAGACAATTTGCGATTTTTCTTTAATTGCGTAGTGATATTTAAATTTCAAAAATATTCAGCTAGAAAATATTTCGTGCTTGTAGAATTCTTTCTGAAATATCATCGAAATAAATATATCACATGGTTTTATAGTTTATTGGTAAAAAGTTGAATGTTCAGTTTATTGCTTACTCACCAAATTCATTTTGAGTTTATCATTGTCACCTTAAAAAAATTCTAAGAATATCAATATATATAATTATCGTTTTGGTGTATGTTACTTACCCTATCATATTGATGGGCGCTGAACGGCGATGCAAACGCCGTGGCTGCAGCCCTAGCAGCCGCTGGTCCGGCCGCCCTTCCATAAAGGTAGGGGTAGTAGGCGCCGTAGACTACCTCGGGGCAACCCATGGCGAGGTCGGGCCGCGGCTCGTGCCGCGACCGCCCTCCCGCCCAGCCACCGAGGCTACCCGCCGCCACTGTGCCCGCAATTGCGAGCTAGTCGCTACTCGACTGGAGAACCCACTCGCTTCTCCGTCCAGGATTGTCACTAAGCTTGCGTCACTGGTCTCCAATTTTCCACTTAGTTTTGTATACAACCACTTTTAAGCAAGTCTTTTAATCAAGTCAGGTATTTATTCACTCAAAAACTTTTAAAACAATACTATAAATAGTTTCTTGGTATTTTACTATTTCTCGCTTGATATAAATATAATATAAACAGATATAGTAGATTTTTTAAAAAAATCACTTTCGCATAATGACTATGTAGTCAAAGTTTTTTTAATTTCACTTCAGCTTTACTACTTTTGGTATGTATCTTTATCAATTTTTAAAGCATTTTTTATCCTGTTAAAGATATAAATAATAAGTTGGTTATTTTACAAAAAAATATTTACAAATGACCAATAAGTACTTTTTAATCAGGGGGCTCTTTCCCTACGCATGCCCTGACGGAAAGAGAGATAGAGAGTGTGTGGGTGTATGCTGCGTTATGGATAGATATTTAAATCAAGACGTTATTTAAATATTGTAATACTTTTAACCCTGTGAATCACAGTTATGGTATCTGTCAATTTTACGTGCCTACTTTAAGGTTTTCACGAATTCTAATTCCAGGTGTAGGTATATATTTCTCTTGTATTCGATTAGAAAAAACAAGTTGCATATTTTATAATTCTATATTCTATTAGATAGTGGGTTTTCAAGCTGCGAAAGATATTTTATATATAAAAAATATTCCGAAATGGTAGTATTAAACTTTCACGATTATTAAATTTCTAGCAACACTAATTATAAACAAAAAGGCTTCTCAAGACACTTAAAAATAACTAAGTCATATTGTCATATGGGTCGAAATCGATTATTGTAATTTGAAATATTTGAGGAGAGTGTCTGCAAGCAAAAACTGTGAGCATTCTGATGTCGTACACGCCTCGAATGTAGATACGATAACTATGCTTAACATGGCAAAATATATATAAAAATATAATGCATTGTCAATGTATATTTACGCAAGATTACAAATGAAGTTATGTTAATTCCAGAAGTGAAATGAATTGACTTCATAATATACACATTAATGGAGATATGTTACGTGTATTAATCACCAATCATAATATCTTTGATTACAGCTTTAATTCTCAATATTTTTATTTTCTCTAATAGAAATCATTCCCGGATTTACACTCTGCACTCTTATGAGATTTACTTAATACTTATAGTTAACACTGGGGTTCAGAGTTTACTCATTTTATCAGAAAAAGGACTGCATTTTTGAAGAAATGATGCAAATATTTTTTAACAATCTGTTTAGTCCCAATGGAAACCATAATAAATATAATGTTGCTTTTTTGGGATACTTTTTTTGAATAAACAATTAAATTTAACTAATTGAAGCCAAAATAATCGCTTTGAATTATTTAAGAAGTATTTTTTGATATTTAAGGTTTTATTACCGTTTTACTTTTAAATATTTTTGAAGCAACGGCATTATGACTATCCACTGGCTGTTTGGTTCCAAGGCAGAAAAACTATTATCTGTCAGCGTCTCAGCTACTTGTTTTTTAATCATACTTCAGTGACACAAAGGGTTAACTCCATAAAGATGATGTGTAGTTTTTTTTTTCAAAGGAAAAAACACAATTTTTTTCTTATAAAATTGAAATGCGTCAAATTATCAGATATCATTAACAATAACTGAAAAAGTTACAAATCTTCTCAATAATTAGGCAGTTAGATATTGACTGTATTATTGTGAGAAATCTAGCACCACACACCGATGTCTTTCTTGGACATAGTCGAAAAAAACATTCGAACTGATGACTAAATTTGTTAAATATAAACGTGTTTGTCGCAGTCGGGCCCTTGTCTAATGTTTGGTTTAAAATGAATAATGCGAAGTGTAAACATAAATCGGCCTGTCAGGGAAATTTAGTGGCGGGCATCGCTATCTTGGTTGACTATCGCGCACACATATCTTCCTTTGGGCCCAAACGCGCCGATGTCACATCCAGACCGGCAATATCCCTCAACCGGTCTCAGATACGGCGCATCATTTTTAATAGTAATTAGGTGCATCTCAACAGGTATATTATTGAACTAATTTGAGCGACAAACATCAGATACTGCGTGTCAGAATTTGTTTTAACGTATAGCTACCAAACCACTGATGTTTTGTTACTAATCATTAATTCCATTATACGCTATTTTTCTTTTGAATAAAATAATATCTTGCTACTACCTAAGTACACAATTTGCATTAAACGTCTAACGTATTAAGCGTTAACGAAAACATCATTTAACTTCAAATATTAAAAATATTGTATTGTTACATTAGATCGTAAAAGTGTGAATATTGGTTTTAGATAAATTTGTCAGCTCGTTAAATCTAGCATGGACTGCATCTTGTACTGCTGGTAGTTCAAACTATAAACCTACGTGAATATTTTGTAATAATTTTACCTCAAAAATATTGTTTTGTTGAAAGTATTTCGTGTCCCACTAAATATGCAAATTGATCTTATTTTGGGTAGCGGCCCAAAGGTTAAGAGCCACTGCTCTATACCAAGAGCTCCCAACCAACTTACCAATTATTACGATTGTGGATTTTAAAAATAATAATGATTTCCAATCTTTAAATTTAAAATTCACTATAAGCCGAATTATTTGAAGATTTCTAATTCTACATAACGTATTACGAAAATAATTGAATGGTTTTGTTGAATCAATGATAATTAAGATAAAAATTACCTCGCAACCTCAAAATGGTTGGGTACCCTTGCTCTATACCACGCCTGGGCAAACTCTTTGGGCTAAGACACACATTGACAGTTAACAATAAACGGCTGGCCGCAAGTAAAATATTATTTTCATTACCTACATTATCTACTATCATGAAAACGAAATTTCAACTTAAAAATTAAGAGATTATCTTATAATCAACAATTCAACGAGGCGACTGAGCCACACAAAAATACGGATCTGGCCGCGTGTGGCCCGTGAACCTTAGTTTGCCCAAGCGTGTTCTATACCATCAACCTAATCGAATCAATATTAATCAACAACATATTGACGCAAATATAAATTAGCTAGAGCAACTGAATTTTTTTCAGATTCCTGTAAGTATCATTGACTGGTTATTTAACCAGCATGTATATGTATGACAGTCAAAGCAAAATGAGATTATCCTTAATTCAAAGTTATATAAAACTGCTGCTCGGCTTGTCAAATAAACCAGAATCTCATGAGACATAAACTACAATCATAATGTTCATAAATATATTGCATATAAGTATTGATATGATCAAAATTTAATCCACATCACTCGATAACACTGATATATAGATTTTAGGTACTTGACCAAATCTAATGATATTTCTAGATGACGAAAATCGCAAAACTTTCTTTTTTGTAAGTGATCTTAAAAATACTTATCGCTCATCGCGAGCTCTATCTGCAGATGATCAGTTGATCATGCTAACAATACGCGAAACCAGTACTGATCATTATAAAAATTTGGACGTAATACAAAACAAATAATGTTTTGTTTTAATATAATGCCATTATATCAAGAATTGATAGCACCATAAAGTGAATAATAAAGGCTAAATCTACCAAAATATATTCTGATTTTTAATTTATTTCGTCACAGCTATGGTATCAGACAGTATTATGTGTTTCGATGTTACAGTTCTAAATTAATATGGAAGTCTTGCGATTTATAAAACAATAAAAGGTACATATTTTATATTTCCCTAAAAATTGGATCTTTACATCCGAAACCATAAGAGATTAATTCTTATCTAATACTACAACTATTTATCAAAAATATTATAACAGTATTTATATTAGTTAGAAACCAGTAATAGCTACCTCTTAAATAAAAATAGGCGTCGAGGGGGTGCGCCGTACGAGGGGCGTGTGAGTGTTTAATTTTACACAGAAACAGACAAAAATAACAATAAGTATCATGGACACATTTATTAATAAGAAAAAAATATTTTCCCTTCCAATATTAGGGCCTAATAAAGTCAGAAACCTTTCACATGAGCCTGATGTGAGTCATAATAATATTATAAGGGGTTATTTATTGGATTGGCTTGGCTCAACATTTAGACGAGGATATTTTGACATCTGGTCGCGTGCGCCCAGCCACGATATAAAAAAACTCTGTAAAAATATTAACGCAAAAGACTCATATTAAATTTAACTGTATTTTAAACTAACTAGCCGTAGCGACGGCAAACGGTAGTGAATAATGAATACCAGGAAATCTACTTTTAACTTTTACTCTCAAAATTTATTTTGCATTAAACTTTATTAGAATATTCTATCATAGGCAAGAATCACATCTGTTTAAATATAGCCTAACTAAAGGGTAGATTGCCGACGTAAAAGGCAGTAATATTATATTATATATATGTATATATAATAGATATCAAACTACATACTTGATCGTCCATGACGGATAATGTTTTGGTTGAAAATAAGATTGTCAAGGAATTTTTTATAATACACTTTTGATTAGTCACACTTCTTACTCAACAATTATAAACAGTATCAACAATTATTTTCTTGATTATTTTTACTAAAATATGTAGACAAAAGTTTATTTCAAGATTAAAAAAATAATATCTATTGTGGCCCGAGTAAAAATAAGGTTGAGAATGGCTGCTCTAGAATACAGTTTGAAAAATATTTATTCGTTTCTAAGAATAAGCATAACACGATCAGAATAACAAGAAAATGTATTTTAGTATTTAAATTTTTTTCTGACAGAATGTCTACGGAACATTTGATTAAGTACCATCACGGAAAAGGTTTGAAATTTTGTCAGATACGTACACAAGAATATTTGAGCTTTGGATTATAGGTTAATTGTTGAACCAACTAAAATCCAAAAGAATAAAAATAATAAACATACCTAGTAAATATCCCTACTTAGGTATGATTTTGAAATTTAAAATACTACAAAAATAATGGTTTGAACTTGGAATATGTGAGATCATAATGGATGTAGGTATGTAGTATTTATTATATTGCAATTTTAAAGGAAAATATAGATCAATTAACTATTTTTGTACCTTTCGTAAACCCTATCGCAGACTGAAAACACTTTTGGGTATAGAGTATAGACTTTTCCTGTATTATGTTTTCGTAAAGTAAATAAAAAACACTTCACACACAAATATTTTGATGGTTAGGTATAATAAATAATATGAGTTTATTAGGTAGGTGTCGATTTTTTCATTAATTGCAAAATTTGTACCCAAGCCCTTCTCATGTTTTCAGTTTGATAGAATTGGTTAAAATATAGTGATAACTTTAATTTACTAACGTATACATTTACTGATTATTTGCAAGAGGATTGACAAAAATAACTGTTAACTATTAGTTAATTCAAAACATGTATTGATCTACTGTCTACTTATTCTGTCTATATTATAAAAAAATGTGTCGTTAAAATTCATTGTGTTTACTATTATTTTAATGACAATATTTTTAGTAAGATAACATATTATTATATCTACTTAGCTTTAAACTATATGTTTATAAATAAGAAAGTAGGCGTTAATTTGCGTCAAAAATTTGAATAAACGTTTTTGTAAAATGAGATTTTTTGTTTAAATAATGACAATATTGATATTCAATACCTATGCATACCTATGTGAGATATTTTTAATATGCATAGCAAGAAAGTATTTGGGTGAAAAGGTAGCAAGGTACTATTTACTTGAATATTGTGAAAATATTCCGACGCTTGGTAAAAATAACTATTTTGCGAAAAACAACAAAATACTTCCGAATGCTTTACATCGATAAAAGAAAAGTAAAATGTATAAATTTGTACATCAATCAAAATATTTTCAAAATTTATTGAATAGAAAAATATCGCATAAAAAATAATTGTAAATTTGAATCTCACAGTAAGTATCATTGTATCAATTTTTGTGTATCGGTTCAAGAAAAGAATGTTTCATGACTTTAGGAATAATTATGAAAATCATGACAAATTATAGTGGCACCTTTATGAAAATGGTAAAAATACCTACTAGTGGTTTTGTTTTTAAATAATGTTATTCACAAATTATATCACGTTTGTCACTGAAATTAAATCATAAAATGTCGCAGCACATTCATTAGTTCAATTCTTCTGAATGTCTTATTCGTACGTTATCGAGTCTAAAGAGCACCCCAACTTTGCGTCGAGGGTCTAAATTAAAGCAATTGTCATCCAATTCCAAGTTCATAATACCGGAGCACTGTTTCACATTGTCGATGTGTATGTCATTCTGGGGGGGGGGGTAATGCGGGGGGATACGATCCTGTATTCGAAACACGCGTCGAACGGAATTCGCGCGATCGACGCACGCGCGGTATGTACCACCGACTCTCGACACCGACACTCGACTGACATTCCATTTCGTTTGAAACCGGACGCTCTCACCCCCACCGACGCGAAACAGACAACGCCTTCTATCCCCCCCTGCCGAAAACCCAAAACACGCCTACCGTTTGAATAATAAACGAACGCCACTGTGCCTCGCACGGAAATGTCCAATAGGACTCGACTTATCGCTGAAAGTGCGGCCAATGGGATAGCGGTATCTACGCGAGCTTTCGCCACGCCCTTTTGAAAGCTTTCCAGATAAGTTATCGAGTTTTCTTTCAGAAAAGCCTACACGAGAGCACTGGATACTTCATCGTCCGGTTAAACGTACTTATTAAGGTTTCGCTGGCCGGCAGAGCAGTTTATTGTGCGGGTAGTTATTTATTCGATACTCGTCTGTTATTTATTTACAACTTTATAAGTTTTGCGCTGCGGATATATTTTCAGAAGGTAGTCGGCGAGCTGGCTTTGCCGACTCGCGTGCTTTTGTTTTTTATCAAAGCGCTCGGATATAATTGGTCGACGTATTTGCGTTTTTTGACCGGTGAAGTAGGCACAATTATAAAATGTAATAAATTAAATTGAATCCGTATGTTAAATCTACCATCGAAATTGACATAGTGAAAAAATATTACGTACGGGCTTTTATATAAGCAAAATTATTTCGCTTCGTTAACTTATATCAAATTACCTACCTACCATCTTACCATCTACTTGAAAAAAAAATCGTTACCAAATCGCGATAGACCACTGGTCACAATCGGGTATTGGAACGTCATGGACCGGGAGATTTTATGAAACAAATATTAAATTCGCAGATTTGTAGTAGATATTGATTGATCTGCCAAAAGTCCAAGAATGAAAGACTTACCATTTTTTTAGACTCGCATATAAAAATCAAAAAATAAGCAACTTATTTTGTTATCTTTTTGTAAAAATACTCAACTTATTATAATAATATGTCACTATTTTAATATTCTTCGTAATCTTACTTTCTTAGCGAAATTTTAACAATGTATGCATTTTTTAACTCTTTTACGAACATGAATACAATTTCAGTTAAACTTTTATTTCAATTGCATACTTAGAAATGAATTTGCTTTTTCTGTATTTTTTAAAATTATCAAACCAAAATTAATTGTAAGATAGGTAAATAAAATAGGAAAGAGCCAAGATATGGTTTATCATAATAAAAAAAACTTAAAACCTAGATATTTATTATACCAATGTTTTATAATAAAATGAAGAAAGCCAAAATAATAAAAAAATTAAATGCTTTCAAAACTTCGATTCAATTTTCGAAATTTGAAACTAGTTTTACTCTGATAAATTATATGTTTGTAGGACCAAATTAATATTGCCAATCACTCTTTTAGTATGTAATGTCAATTCTGGTGAGTTTCGGAAATTGTTGGAGGGCGTTGTATTATATATAAAAAAAAACTCATTTCTTAAATCATTTTTTTACATGTCCGCTCCCAATATGGAGCATATGGTCTCGTAATGGAGGTATCTTAACATAACTTTTCTACTAGAACTGCTTGTTACTCAGTTGCTCAACCTCTCTTTTTTTCGAAGAGAGTAGGGATAGAAGGATAAGGCTAGGACAGGACTAGTGGTTAGCTAATCGCTCTCGCTACGCCCCGTGAGGATAGGATGGGTGGGATGAAGGACTCAGACTACGAACAGAAATCCATAAAACGATTGAAAGATCAATCTTTGAAAACCGTTCGCACCGGGAATTGAACCGGAGGCATCCGTAACCGTAGCCAGCGACGCTATCAACTGCGCCACGGACGCCGACATTACTAATCCAACGCCGGCTACGAACAGAAATCCATAAATCGATTGAAAGACCAATCTATGAAAACCGTTTGCACCGGGAATCGAACCAGAGGCATCAAAAACCAGAGACGCTACCAACTGCGCCACGGACGCCAACATTAAATCTTAAATCATTATAATTACACAATTTCACCAAATGAGTTTGAGTTGAAAAACTTACGCTGAAAAAACCGGTTCTGACCATAATAGTAGTACCAAAATTTGTTTTATTGTTAAATAATTAAGTATAATAATAAATACGTACACAATGATAACGTAGTTTCTGAGACATTTTGACAATCCATTCAAATTTAAATTAAAAAATAAGAAGCTACACAAATATTAATTTAAATATTTACTAATGAAATAATCTCAATATGTTTTGAAGAAGAACGCGGATTAATTTATTGTTTTTCTGTTGATCACATGAGAGGTGTCATGGTATTCATGCTTTCTCAAAAATATGAGAGTTAAATGCAATAGATTGGCATAAATTATTTTCAATTCTATAATATTATTATTGATCAGTCTAGATATCTACAGCAAGTCTTTCGATGTAATGATTTTATAAATAAAATTACAGCTACCGGCATATTCTGGAAAGTGGAATTGTACTTATTACTTCAATTATAAGAAGATATATTTAACAAATTTGCGTTGAAAGATATCAACACGAATCAAAATAATAAATTAAATATTCTAAAAAATAGCATCATTTGAAAGCTATGTTTCAATGCTTATAATAGTTGTTTCTTCCACTAACTGCCACATGATAGTAGTATAAAATAGTCAAAACTCGATAGTTTACACTTACATTGCTATTAAAGTAAGAAAATTCTGTATTGCTCTACAATACAGATGTATTATTTCAAATAAGTTTAGTTTTCTCAGACGACATTATGTGGCAAACAATAACTTAACCCTAGGATACACTTCATATCTGCACTCTCGCTAATTACTATAACTAAGATAATTGAAACTAGACAAGCATATCAGCTGAGTATTGATTTTTTTAATTGGTATAGGTTCAGTGAATTCTTTCCGAGGTACGGAAGGAACGGTGTATCAATTCACTACACTATGCTATATATAATATAAAAAATACACATTTTTTTAACGTGTCCCCTCCTATCGCGGAGCTCTAATGGAGGTATATTAACAGAAGTTTTATCTATGAGAACTGCTTGTTACTCAGTCGCTCAACCTCTCTTCTTTCGAAGAGAGTAGGAATAGAAGGATAGGGCTAGGACAGGACTAGTGGCTTGCTAGTCACTCTCGCTACGTTCCGTTTTTGGAAGATTGGCTGGATGGGAGATGACTACCAACATAAATCCATAAATCGATTGAAAAATCAATTTACGAAACTGTCCGCACCGGGACTTGAACCCGAGACGTCAGTAACCCTAGCCAACGAAGCTACCAACTGCGCCTCGGAGCCGACAGTTTTACTTATCACAAAAAAACGACATCACGCAAACTATGAACAGTAAATTAATAAAAAAAAACATTATTCACAGTGTGGTCAAAGATATCTATGCCACAGTAGGTAGGTACAGAAGTATTTATTAAATACTTAAGCAGAATATCTTTATACCTACCTATCTGCGTCCCTACTTTACGCGCTTCGCATACAAAACCTCGCCAGTCTTCCATTAAAGTCTTAATTTCGCTTGGAATTCCTCTCTATTGCGAGCATTAGCATCTTCCTCCCCCACACTTACCGACTCTCTCTCTCTGGTACACATTTCTATGCCACACTATACAACCACCCTTCAGCCACGATGACATCACTGGGCGCCATAATAAATCATCTTTATTTCAATTGCAAT
This sequence comes from Himalopsyche phryganea, assembly GCA_022494535.1. Taxonomy (NCBI): domain Eukaryota; kingdom Metazoa; phylum Arthropoda; class Insecta; order Trichoptera; family Rhyacophilidae; genus Himalopsyche; species Himalopsyche phryganea. The sequence continues at coordinate 1,193,580 of JAGVSL010000046.1, forward strand.
TACTCGCTAATCTGTCTGTACATATCTTAAGAATACGCTTTACTTCTCGTAAGCATTAAATTACCACGAAACCTTAGTACTATATTTTTAAAGGTTACACTATGAATATGTATAAAGATATATGTTTTATAAAATTGAAATATTATCAAGCTGTTTGTTAACACCAAGTTCGCTCATACTACTCTACGAAAATCGGCGAAGGTATTTTTGTTGTGGCTAATTAACATAGGCTACTTACGAAGAGTTACTCAAGTCAGTCTAACCGATGGTTGGACTGATCGGTCATGCCGACTAGATTGTGATAATACTGTGCGGCGCATACAGAAAGCGAGCAGAATTCAACTTATAAAAAATTTCCATGTATAAAATGTCTTTAGTGTGATGCAATTTAGTGAAAAGCAACTAATTTACGGGTGACTGCTCTTACATCCCTACATTCGTATTGGGATCGACTTTGGTAACATTAAAAAAAAACATATTTACTCTGAGATTAAACTCACTTCAAAGTATGCTAAGGTGCAGCTAAATCATAAATACGGTACTGCTTACCACTCAATAAAACATCATGATTCAATGATTCACAACAACTAAAAGAATGATTGATTCGTTATTGAGTGGGTCAGTGATAGAATCGAGTCGATTCTTTTCCTGAGTCTTGAGTATGTCGCGACAAGTCCAAATGTCAAGGTTAAACTTCAGAAAGCTGAGTGCTGAGTTATCTTCGGCATTTTAAAAATGGCGGCGCATAGATTCTGAAATGGATTCCTCAAATCGCTCAGACGGCAGACCGTGTCGCGATGTATGTTTTCTATCGAATACTTAGCAATACAACAAAATTCTTTCATCAATATTACACTACGACTCGAACTTCTAAATAAATGGTTAAGTATTCACAATAACATAAAGAATTAAATACGCACATTACAATATAAAAATCATTTTCGAAGGAAAACGGTACAAGGTATCCAATATTGTGAATACCTACATACTTTTCTTTCAAGCTGCAAAAGTGAAGGCCATTCTAGAGATGAAGTGATTTTCATCATCTTATATGTATTTGTTTTAGGTTTTATGCAAGAATAAAAACATTATAACATACCTTAATATTTAGTTATACCCTTAAATCAATCAATAAATTAATAAATTATCTTACTTTGAAAAAGTATGTGTACTTTAATAAAATCTTTATTATTGGTAATTTTCATCTTGAATTAGAAATGGATTAGACATTTGTAGATATTATTTTTGTCGGATATGTCTGGCACGTGTATCGCTCATTGGAAAAGCAGCTTCGGATGGAACTTCTTATAACAAAATTGCGATATTTTAAAAAATAATACATTTTTACGTGAATTCAAAATTAATTCACACAAATAGTGAGCGGCATCCATTCAAAATATTAAAGTAGCCAATGCTACAAAAACCTTTATATTATTTAAAAAGTAGAAGTGATGCGTATTTATTATAACTAATAACCGAACCGTCATAGATGCCGGTATAGAAATTGGAATCCTGAATGCCTAAATTAGGTAGTACGTCGAAACTGTGTGTGCATTGCATAACATTTTATTTTATGCACACCGCGAACGCTTACGTCATGAGAAAATTTCATACCTATATGTGATATGTGATAATAATAGACAAAATGTCGGCTAATTGCATACATTTAACGATCAGAAGATTATTCCTGACTCAATAAATTGTCGGCGTCCGTGGCGCATTTGAAAACGTTGTTGGTCACGGCTACGGATGTCTCGGGTTTAATTTCCGGTGCGGACAGTTTAGAAATAACACAAATTGATCTTTCAATCGATTTATTGATTTTTGTTCGTAGTCTGAGTGTTTGTGATGTTTAAAACTCCCTAGCACCCATCCGATCCTCACGGCGTGTAGCGATAACGATTAATTAACCACTAATCCCGTCCTAGCCCTATCCTTCTATGCCTACTCTCTTCGAAAGAAGAGAGGTTGAGCAACTGAGTAACAATAAGCTCTCATAAAAACTTCTGTTGAGATACCTTCATGAGGAGACCATATGCTCCACTTTGGGAGATGACATGGGAAAAAAATCTATAATTCTATACTATCAAAGTTGATTTTGTATGTTTATTTGTAATTTCTTTTGTCATCGATTTGATCGCGACTGACATAGTCTAACATCTATTTGAGTTTATCTCAACAAATGCATTAGTAATCGGCTGTAATGGCTTTTTAAATTGTATGTATGACAACTTTTAGTGCCGTTGCTGAGACATATTGTGTTATACTGTGAATAATTCAACTAAACATATCTAAACGAATGAAAAAGAAAAAATTTACAAATATCATATGCCTATACCTTAATATGTATACCCACAGAAGCTGTCAGAAAATTAGTGTCAAACAGATAATATTAATTAGGTACCTACCCAATACTGTAAACGACAACTTGGATAGATTGAGAACATACATTTTAAAAGGGTTAAAATTCAATTGAATATAGTATAAAAACCAATCATGATTATCATATGAAAATTTTTGATAATTATTTGCATTTTTTACGACTAACCTAGGATTGATAAATCTTCAAAATTCGTGTTTTCTGGAAAATTTCAACACCCAAATAGGTATAGCACAACCCCTTTTCGTATTATTCACGATTTTCTACTCTACAATGCTTCCACACCATCGCTCGGTAGCAGTATCGCTTGACTTGTCTTAATACTTACTAGATATCAGTAGCGGGTAGGAAATATTTCTCGAACACTTTTAGACCCACAGCGTTCACTTATCAGCACAAACGTCCATCTGTTTTAAAAAATCAAAGCATAGGTATCTGATGTTTATTGTTTTTATAATTTACTTTCAAATGGTACATAAAAGTTTGCGTGGATAAATAGTCGCTTTGGAGAGGCTTTATTTTAGAAAATTAACTCATTTGTTATTAAAAGTATGAAGTTGCAATAACGAAGACTTACTTGTAAAACGAAATCGAATTTATGATAATACATTTATTCTTTATTGCGAAATTACTTTGGCTTCGTGTTTAATTTCTTTTGGTGACTATAACTTTAGATTACTCTGTAATATAACTTAAGACATCGACTGAGGGTGCTTGATGGAATTTCAATATCAAATTTGGATTATTGAGATTTTGTACACTTCCATGTATTTTGTCATTAACGACCCGAGTTTCGCCTTTCGGCATCTTCATGCATTCGAGCGCACGAATGGACTCGAACTGACAGAACGTAAACAGTGTCTAATGTTTATATAGAAGATACAAATACGACAAATATTATATTTGGATTATTGAGATTTTGTACACTTCCATGTATTTTGTCACTAACTAACGACCCGGGTTTCGCCTTTCGGCATCTTCAGGCATTCGAGCACACGAATGGACTCGAACTGACAGGCAGTAAACAGTATCTAACGTTTTATATAGAAGATACAAATACGACAAATATTATTTACGAGGTAAAATATTATACGTCTGAGAGCCACACTGATACCTGAGATAACATTTAGAGAATCGCCTTAATCTTTATTTTGTAAACAACACATTAACAGAGTGGCGAATTGCCGCTTTCAAACTTCTTTTAGAATTACCAGTGATTTTACAATTATAGTAGCATTGTGGGTTTCGACGGGATACAAATCCGAAATTGTGAATCTATTGTGAAAATCTTCAGGCGCCCATTGTATTAAAGTCGATGACACTGTAAAAATTACACTTTAATGATATTTTCTTTCAAAGTTTTATTTGTGACATTTATTTTCTATGTATATTGGGTTACTATGCCATCGATGAACAACAATGCAACTTCAACACAGTTTACGTTTTATGAAGACAGCACAGATGTCACATTAAGTAACTTTAGGGCATGAGTAACGGGATACGGCTACAGATATTAAGCTCGTGGTTTTCTTTATATGATAGTCATCTGAAAGTGAAGTCCAGTTCCCAATTGAACCGCTGTACCAGGTGATGCATCTTGATCCTATAGTAGTAGCGAGAAGCTAATGTTATATGATGTAAATATAGGTATTATATAAAAAAATACTTGAACTCACAATACCTTTGCAAGTACTTACTTATCGAAAATGGTCATATTGTTAATCAATTGAATATGTGGGATCGTTTCAAAACAATTATATTTTGATATCATCCAAGCAACGATACACAAAATTATATCTGATTTCATATCATTCGACGCAGCTTTAGAATACTTAATAATATGTACACGTCACTGATATTGAAATCTACCCTCTGTGTCTTCAGCGGTTCGATATCACCCCACTGTCAAGTCAATACTTCAGTGGCAACATGTTAGATGTCAACCAGTCAACCAAATGAAATTTTCTTAACCCTTTAATGTTTGTTTTTATTTTAAAATACAGTACAAATGGATTTAAAATTCATGCACATGCTTTGTTATAATTCAGGTAAAAAACCCTCAAAGGTATCACTATGTCTCAAAGTTTAAAAGTCATACCTATAATTATTTTATTTGTCCTGCTTCGTAAATTCTAGGGAAACACTGAAATTGACTCATTTCAAGAATTATGTTTTATTTATGAAAACAACGTTTTCATAAGTAATACATGTCTTGTAAAAATAAATATTTCATAAAATTGAATCTCATTGTATTGATAACCTTCCCACTTGCCTCCGGCTTATCCATGTATTGGTGTATAATATAAATATATCGTGTGAACCTATGGTATTCGACGTACTGACATTATATATATATACCTACACTATTGTCTGAGATGCATAGTAAAAGGTTTCCTGATATAGAACACGATTGAGGCGTAGTCGCTTTATCGATTGCTCTAGATATGGGGATTCGAATGTTACTCAAACTCAGGTCATTTATTTACAAATTATCTGGGATTCATTACTAAATATTTCAAGATATGACACAAGGCTATAACGAAAACACATTTACCCTTAATCGATTACTGAGTCGAATGTTCCATGACTTATAACTATACTTGTAACTTATATAATATGTACATTATTTTATCGTTCTTGTCACCATAGATGTCGATAGAATGAATAAATACAAGACGTCAGCAAAAAAGGTTTCAACATAGAGCTGAAAAGGGGATTGGTGAGAGTGAAGACGACGTCACAAGATGAAATGCAAGCATCCGCCCTCTCACAGGCCCGAATTCAACTGGAAAATCCACGTGCGTTTTGGGTGACAGTATAACTTTTTTATGAAAATAAATTGAATCATATGTTATATTATCCTACATCTATATAATAATGTAATTCTTTTCAGTATGTATAGATTCAATTATTATTTTCCGTCATCGTTCAAAATAATAATTTTATTTTAACAAAATTCTTAGGAAACAAATAATAGCTTACGATAATTATTATTATAGTTCGATATAGTGATACAAAATTTTCAACATAAAACAGTGGTATTAAAAAGGTAATCATTTAAATTTTAAGTTCAAAACTTCCAAGTAACCTATTCATCCATCGAAAATATTCTTCTAATAATTTCATTTATTTTCGTTTTTTTTTTAACTTAACTGGTATTGTTTTGACGAGTACTACTTGTTATCCAATCAATCAAACTTTTTCCCAGATATAGTAAGGATATAACAACTGGGCTAGATAATAACCTGTGGAAAACTTATGTCTCTCTCGCTCGCCTCGGATTGGATGAGAATGATTTGTGCCTTTGAACGCGAGTCCATAAATCGATTATCCGTGAGGTGCCCAGAACCCGGGAACGGCGTAACCAAATAGAACGAATACCCAGGAACGGCTCGGCTACAGGAAATGAAAACTATATGTTCAACAAAAATTTCTACACCACAATAAATATAATGATCTTAATATAAAATTAAAATTGATAACTTAGTTATTCCAACCAAGTGGAATCACCAAATTATCAATTTTAATATTATATTAAAAATGAACTTCTACAAAGTTACCTCCGAATCCATAGAAAATATTAATGATCTTACCTGTATTATGCAAATTTATTTAAATCTTTAATCATTATATGCAAGTTATTGAATTCTTGATGTTGGGATTCCAATTTGCTCCTGTGAGGAAACTGTCGCCCTAGCTAGGCACCGCTTATTCTTTCCGCAGCGATGAATTTCAAAATGAGTGTCATCAAGCCTCTTGTCGGAGGAAATTGAGCGACGAGCCCGCCATTTGTGTCGTGAGTCCTCGCCCCGTCGCTCATAACTACCCTTTTGTGTGCCTGCCAACAGCCTCCCAAGACACGGGCACAATTCGACCCTTAATTAATCAATTGTCTTTTTTTTATAAATTATAAATGCATACAAATGATAAATTCTCTAATATTAAATCAGTTACGTAACTAAATTGAAAATGCATACAAATTTTAACACTCAATTTTTCTACTGACTGACATCATAGTTTAATCATCTATAACCAGAACTGTAGATAGACAAGAAAATAGGGATAAAGCAATTATTTTAAGCGATGTATAAAGTTGATACGTTGTGATTCTTTTATTTCAGCCACAAAAAAGGAGCTAACCGCTAAGCTCTTCATAAATAATACAACCATGTAGCATATCGATCGTCCAGTTCATTAATCAGATGTCTCTAAATAACCCATATTGAGATAATGGGGAAAGCAAAATTCAAATGGTCATCACAAATCAAATATTTTTGATTTTTAACCGAGTTTTATACATTTTATAAACAAGTGTTAAGCAATTAGGTACTTTCCAAGTATAATCAGTAGAAAGATAATTAGAAATATTCATTTACTGACCCAGAAATATCCATATTTTGTTGATTCTTTAGAAAATTATCTGCCTTAGCATTTTTTGGTGGCATTATTTGATAGTACTGAAACAGATAGAGAGCAAAAATAACGTATAACTTGCATATTTAACTCAAATTTCATTTTTTTAACGAATGAACTGTACGGTCGATGTGGATTTCGATATCATTAATAAGGATTTCGATTTCGATAAGACATTGATATGAATTTCTGGATTTAAATCCAAATATTTTAGTTTTGGTATTAAACTATAAAACTATGAGTAGGATTGTTTTTTACTTTGATTTGTATGTAACAAATCTCTAATTAAAAAAAAACACTTCAACATGGAAGGAATCACGGTCGCCTCTCGTATACTCCAACACAATCTCCTTACCTTCGTTTTTGATAGTCTAGAGGTCCTTTCCTACTCCCTCCAACCACCAGAGTTTTAGTCTTCTCTGGATCTGTTGATGCCGAATTCGTTGACGATCTGTCGTTCTATAGACTGTCAGCCACCCTTCAAGGACCCTTTGTTAGGAAAATCAATGGCACGTCAACCGACGCTCGAAGAAAATTCTCTGTCGACTGTTAGACGGATTATCTCTCAAGATTAAAGTTTTTTGTACGCTACCCGGTGCGTGGTGGGGTCGAGGTTAATTGGAGAAATCGCTCATTGTTCTCACAGATTGACTTAATAATTAAAATCTACATGACTTGTTGCAGGTGTCAAAAAGTTATTTGATTATATCTACAGTATCGACAGAAACTACAAATGGTAGAAAAAAACGACCGTATGAACATGACCCTAACCAAACAGTCCATTCATAAAATTAAATACACTTGGGCCTCGTGTAACGCAGTTTTTATATTACACGACTGATTAATTGTAACGTATTTTTTTATAACACGGTTTCAGCATTTTTTTAAAGAAAATCATCCTAAAATGAAATCTACGTAAAGATTTATACGCTAAAAGCAAACAATCGCTTATTAGTGAATTTTAAAGCATAAATCCAAAAGTACTCCAGAGTCCTCCGATAATAAAACTCACAACCGATCTCTAAAAAAAGTCGAATGTATAGAATTTTAAGTGATGTCGATGATGAATGAATGATCTATTATATTTTATTAAGTTCTTTTTAATAAATACGAAAATGTATATTTTTTCGATTGTTTATTAAAAAAACATAAAGGATATTAACAAACTTTGATATAATTTAAGGCGAAACCCGGGTCGTTAGTGACAAAATATATGGAAGTGTACAAAATCTCAATAATCCAAATTTGAAACTTTTGATATCTTTTTAGAACGAATATCATAATTTTATATGAACTTCGAACCTTGTATAACATGAATTTATATTACAAAACGTTTTTGTGGAGCCATATGACCGTGTTATACGAGGTCCAAGAGTACTTCATATTATTATTTTTTTTTTTTAATAAAACACAATTCTTTTGCTTTTTTATAGCACACTAAATTACTCACAAGGTGGCATTATTAATTCATTTTGCGATTTGGAAGAACAATGATCTTTCTTACCTCCTGCCCTTCATTTGAATATCTGTAGTAAAATTTGAAGGTTTAAAAATAAATTGATTCTCACTTTTACGGTCAATAGAAATTGAGAAATTTACATGAATATGTACAAAATTCATAACTTTATCAATGACATAAATATATTAGAAGTTATTGTAAATAGTAGTGATAAGTAATTCGCATGCATGAAATAGTTGTAGATAACTGGATATAGGCACACGAACCGGTTCGGTGATATGCAAATTCGATGATAGTAACTTGTTTCAATAATAATTTTTTTATTGTTGATATTATGTCATTAAGTATTGTTGTTACTTTCTGTTTTATAGTGACTAAATTACATTTTTTTTTCATATATCACTGCGGGTGGCCTCACGGGATATCATGATTTTATCATGCATAATCTCTTTAATACGAAAATTTTAGAGAATATATTTAGTTTATTACCACCTTCTATTCCTACTCTCTTCTAAAAAAGAGAGGTTGAGCAACCGTATAACAAGCAGTTCTCATAGAAAAATTCTGTTAAGATACCTCAATTAGGAGACCACCATTTATTGATTGAATTGGAATTTTCGTGGTAAAAATTCATTATAATAACGAAAAACAGCAAAGAATTTAGCATCACAAAAAATTCATTAATGTGTCGATAACGATTTCGGCTTCTTGCCATCGTCAGAACTCTATAGTCCTGTGGAACTAAATACTTTGTTATTTTCATTTTGTCATTACCATTTAAGTTTTAAAAACTCAGTAGTTCTTTTTTGTGATTAACATTTAGTTAATAATGAAAACGAAAAATTCTGATTCTCAAAAACTCCTTTTCGCTTTATTTTTGCAAATTCTTTATTGTGATAGTATAATAGAACTTTAAAAAATGTTGACTGATGTTAGTCCAACTTTTTTCTGCCCTAGTAAATATACTAATGCAGGGAAAAATGGAAGTTTTTTGGAAAATCTCATGCAAAATAACTATTTTCGAATAATATTCAAATATGATTGCAAAACATACATTATTTCAAAAACAGGAAATTAGCTGCCTTGCACAGGAATCGAAATATGTTTTAAGCTCGTTTCGCGTTTAATATTCTAGATTATTGGACTAAAAACACGAGTCTAAGATTAGTTGTTTATTACAGTGCAATCAATTTGGCCAAGGTATTAGTGCGTTCCTTGGGATATCTTAAGATCATAGCAGCATATAATTCAATAACAAATGGCGGGCAAGTGGCCAAAACTTTGCAATTCTTCGCACGGCAAAATGGTTACAAGACATTCGTCTCGATTTAAATTGAAGCGAAGTAGACCAACCGCCGACAGGAAATATCGTCGGGTCATCCATCACCATCTCCTTACTGAGAACAGGGGAAACGTGCTAAATGATCAGTGATTAAAGTACATGTAATACCATTAACCGAAAGAACTCGAAGTAACTTCCATACAGCATTTAACTCAATTGTTTATAGTTTCTGAATTTCGCGTTTCGACAATTTCGGACTTATGCTTCATCAATTTCACTTGAATAATTAACACATCAATATAATATTCTAAAAATTAGTGACCATTTACTGAGTTTTTACAGAATTTAAATAAATTAACCGACTCAATTGACTTTTACGTTGTAGAACTCGATTGTAATAAGGTAACAGTAGCAAAATTTTAATTCAGAACGATTTATAAGATATGCTTGATAGATAGGTATTTTGGTTTCATGACGCAGTTCTGACAACAGTGTGCTGCCGAAATAGGCACCTACTATATCTTAGATTTCTTGTAGAACTATTATTCTTTGCTATGTTTACTTCAGTAAATGATTTATGTTTATTTATTTATTCATTAAATACAAATTTTCTTTGTTTCCTCTGACTAAAACATTCAGAAATTCAAAAAAATGTAACTCCTTTTAAAGAGAAAAAATACATTCTCTGCACTATACCTCTCCATCTACAATTTCATTATTCTTCTTTTTAATATTTTTACATTTTATCTTTTGTCCTTATTTTGTTATTCAATCTAAAAAAATAGGTTAATTTACCCTGATCGAGATTTGATATATTCGAGTATTTGAAATAAAAAATATGTTTTTATATATTCAAAATATATTTAAGAATTGTCACATACAATATAATTACACCACTATATTCAGAACGAAACTTTTGAATAAAGACCACTCTCTCACTTTCCAGTACGCATATCCACACTCCCTGTTCAATTTTGATACATCTGTATGCCAATTTTGTTGATTATTTTGAAATAAATTTATAAACCATTTTTAAAAATAGTAAGATCGTTGGATTTACACGATATTTTTTAAGCTTTTTGAATGTTATACTTATTCCATATTAAGAGTATAGTTCTCTATGCTCCATTTTCCTGTCCGCTGCAAGGGTTTTTCGAATCTCCCTGTAAATACTTAATGTTAATCCAATAATTAAAAGATTTATTATTTAATAAAAAAGTCTTTATAATTCTTATTTCACTATCTAATAAAACAATACCATAATTTGAACATTCTCGCGAGGTACATCAGTTGAGTCACTTTTATATCTGAAACATGTACCGCTGTCAACTTTTCATCGTAAGAAATTTATTAACGGCGTATAAGAGTTTAACAGTTTTTTACTAGATGTCAGTAAAAATTCTTATTTCAAATATCATGAAATCAATAAAAATAATAAAGTAATTTTAGCTGACACCCTCAACGTCAAGAAAAGATTTTGTTGACAATTATTTATTAAATATTATTCGGAAATCACATCAATGCTTTGTTATAGTTTTCTATTTCTTATAATTATTATCGCTATCATCAAAAGTCTATAAAAACATTTAACAGATGGCAATACAAACGTTTTCAAACTAAAAATGCTTCTTTATATTCTAAAAATTCTTTTTTACTCTACTCTTTAATACTCTACAATTAGTCTTTATTTGACAAATTTCATGTATTTGTTTCGAATAAAAAAACAGAAAAATGACGTAGATGCAAAAAAACTTTTCTGAATCTATTTGAAATTACGAGTATTAAAATGTATGTAGATAGCGAAATATCATCACTTCGCTCGGACATAAATTATTTATCTTCCCAATACGTATTGTTTTAGCAATTCTTACGGATATTTTATTTTAACAAAAGTTGTTTTATCTGCGTCAAATCAAATCATTTTTCCAAATTTCTACTCTAGATTCAACACCTGTTTTTGAATAAGTAATTTCGTATTCAGTAAACGTATATTCAGCGTTGAGGTAAGTTGCAAAATAATTTGAAACTCTTTCCAACTACAAACTAGGCACACAAATTCGGTAAGTAGGTACAGAAGTGCTGAAATCGAGATAAATGACAAAAAAAAACAAATCAGTTTCTCAACAAATTGTGTTTGTTTAAAGTTTAAAACAAAACCATTTGCATAATCTTTGAGAAAAGCGTAGTTTTTTGTGAATTTCTTAATAGGAGTCTGAAAAAAGCGATAAACTTTTTGCGAACTACTTACCTACTCCAAATTCTGTCGACCATACTAATTTAATCTATTGAATGACAGATATCTAACATCAATGAAACTTAGCGACATGTCACAAGATTGCTAAACTTAGCTATTTCAATTAAAAAGTTAATTTATAGGAAACAGCAAACAACTTTGTATCGAAATGAAAAAAAAAACAACTAGCCTTCAATAGATTTTTTGTAATGAATGCCACAAATGTGAATTCAGTTGACTTATAAATATTTTTATAAAAATTTCATCACTTATTATCAGTTTTCGAATAACGTTCACTGCATCAAATAAAATTGAAAAACCGATTTAATTATGCACTTTCTGTTTTGTGATATAAAACCTAGATACCATTTATTATGACGAAGTATTGTTATTGATTGCAGTATTGCATTTGTTTATGATTTGTACGTAGGTATTTGCTTAAATTAGAATCTGTCATTCAAACATTGGTACAGAAGCATCAGCACGGGAGCAATTCAAAGTATCCACTTAGTTTATTATTATTTCTGCTTTATGAATACAAAATTTGTTAAATAAATTATTATTTTGCTTAAATTAGAATTTTGCTCAAGGTTGATAAAATACCATCAAGCATCCTTAGTCGACATCATAAATTAATTATTATGTTCATTTATTTTCTTTGTATAACTTCTTTACATTAATATTTTGTGTGAGTGCTGATTATTTTTGTATTGTAGGTAATATCATATTGTAAAACAACTTCTTATATTCTATTAACAAATTCTTATATTGACCCAGACTTTTGCATTTCTCTTGTATATTATTTTGTAAACGGAGTTTATTTACAGCTAAAATTAATATATTCATGCAACATACTTTTCTCGCTTTCGGTATAATCAAATTAAAAAAATATATTGTTTAAATATAATGTGCTAATTCTACGTCCTCTGGAGATATATACTATTTAGTATTACTTAATTTCTTTTAATAACAAGGTCACTAAAACTTGGCGAAATAATTTAGTGTAACTAATTTAGTGTAACTAAATTAGTGTAATTAAATTAGTTTATTTCTCAAAAGCAAAGAGTGCTGCTTTAGTTAGTGCTTATGTATTATACTAGTAATAAAATCTATGATAATATTTATTTTATAAATTTGAGACTAGCCCAGATTCTAGATCATATTTGATTATAGAAAGTTTTATATTTGCGATAAATAGAATGAAAAATGTAATTATTATATTTTGTTGGATATTATACATAATATATGCAAAATATCAAGGTTACCATAGAAATGTTGGCAATCTCTGTCACATTCTCTTCGTTGAGTTGTCGCTTCTTAAATACTGTCATTTTACGTTCGATTGTCACTTGCGATCTAGTTTCACTTTCACATCAATTTTGCTTTCGATGTTAGGTAAGTTAAGTCGTTGACTGAACTACAAGATCAAGTTTAACTTGCGTGCACTGAAATCTTTTACACTTGCTATACAAGTAATAAATAACTTTCGTTGATTCAATGAGGCGCATTGGATTCTGCCGGATGTGTTTATTAGCAAAATCGATCATTTAGCTGTAAAGTAAAAACACAGACAGTATGTTAATTATATTGCGTTTTTACGAGGTGCTTAGCGCTATTATTGCATTCAACATAATTCAAAGAAATTCTTCGAATTAATATTCATAGATACCGTCACGGAACAATAAAATGTTGAAACGCTTAAGTCACAGAAAACAACTACTAATTTCTTTTCCGCTATGCGTACTTACGTGTGTCGATTGAATGAATAACAATAAAACATACTATTTTCAGAAAAAATCAATCAAAATCGATACTTTCTTTTCCAATTATAACAAAAGAAAGAAATTCACCTTAGATTTCATTACGTTTGTAGAAAATATTCTTCTCGCTATGAATCGGTATTGGTTATTTAATGAACCTGATGTGAGATGAAAAAATCTCTTTATTAATAATTGAAATTTGTCTTTATTGATATATGAGAATAACGCTAAGGGACAAGTGAACAAAATGATCGCTTTAAGAGGCAAATCGATTTTCATAAATAAATAATGTGTTTGTAACTAATGTAAATGTATAATGTTTGTTAAAATAATGTGTACTAACTGGGTTTTCTAGGTGACTATTTTACTACAATGCGTGGAGAAGTGTCTTGATGCACTTCCATCAAGTTTCTTATAATATTTGTTGTTACGAAACTCTATGAAATGATCATTTTGTCTCCAGTATTTTAATTATTCTATACAAAATGTATGCTACAAAGTGTTGTTAAAAATTAGAGTACATTATTACTGTATAAGGAGTATTCACTTTCATTTCTTTTCTCATGAAGTTATCCAATTATTGAAGAATAGTTATTCATCAAATAAAATAGTTTATTAACCGTCGCTAATTTGTTCGATAAAAATACTGAATTTCCGTTTATGGCACAAGTACCTACGGCTTAAAACCGCGATAGTGTTTTTTGTCCATTTTTTGATATTTCGATTAAGATATACTTTGTAGTCCAAATTTTTATTCGATGGTACTTAATGACACAAAAGCCGACTTGTTTATTGAATGAAAAGAAGTAATAGTAAAGAAAAGTACAGTAAGCGTTAAAACAATAATTGATGACCGAAATAAAAGTCAAGTAAGCAACAATTATATAAAATTTAAAGCTTTTATAGAAAATAAAGCTTTAATAAATTAAAAAATATGCCGTGTACCGTAGTTCCTCGCTTAAAAGACGCACTGTCATTGTTAAATACCAACAATAAAAACACAATGAAAAAAATATTTAAATGGGTATATTATGTATTGACTTTCTTCTATTGAAATCCATCATAGTCTAATGTTCCTCTTGATTTGTTGTCCGATATTTCAATTCAGATTCGTTGTTGTCCATATCTTCCCATAAAATATCACACTTCGAGAGCGATTGTAATGCGCTATCGAATATAAGATGCACCCCAAATTATCAGACACTTAACATATAAAAAAACCTGCGTCTTATAATCGATGCAATACGGTAGTTGATATTTTATAGACACGTTACGATAAAAAAAATACTGGTAAAATTTAAATTAAAATGTAAACTGTATTATTAAGGCCAGGACCTGTCAGAGAAAATAAAATTGTTAATAAAAAAAAATGGAAAAGCTTGTACACCATTGTTAAAATTTGCAATGAATTTTCATATACTGGCAGAGATGGAAATTTAAATCAATTTATTAAACGTTATGAATTCCGGGAGGTATTGAAAATTTTGGAAGGCGACTAGATAATTATCATCAATAAGCAAGCATGAACACCGAGAAGCGGGAAGACTACCGAAAGACTGATATTTTCAAACGCAGCACATGTTGGCTATATATTTAGCAACACTGGAAGAGTGGAAGAGAAAGAAGGTAAAGAAATATAAATATATTTCCAATTTAATGACTTCATCTCTCAGTCTGTCAATCAATATTTAAGAAAAATATTTTAATTATAAACCATGGAAAAAAACAGGATAATATTATAACATATCTATATTTTATAGTTTCGAAGTGTATTCCTATCTTAGATAGTAATAAAAGATAAAAGTACACTTTTTGTAATTGAATCAGAATCAGATTATAGCGTTAAATGACTAAAATATGCGTTTATAGGGAATCATTGTAGTGATCTTTCATGCTGTTAGCAAGTAAAGAAAAAACGGATTCATTTAAGTCGTGTTTTTTTTGTAGTAGATTATTTCATTTAACTTTCTCTTTGTCGAATAGTCGAACACACCTATGTACAATTATATCAGATTTTTAGATGAACGATGTACATCCCGAAATATTGTCATCTTTCATTTTTAAAAAACTTCACGTACAAAATGGTGAAGTCTATTTAAGCTGTGCTTTAACTCTTGTGATAAATAAATTATTAATGTCAATTATATACTCTAGGATCGGATGGGTGGTTGGTTGGGGGAATGTGAACATATCAGTCGTCTCTGACTTTGGACGCTAATTTATAATAATTCGATTGAAAACTCAACTCTCGAAAGTGCTCGTTCAATACGTAATCCATGTTTTTTTTTTGATTATTGGAAACAAAACATTTGAGGTTTTTTCTCAATATTTAAATTTTATAACATACAGATTTGCTATTTTTTATAATATATTTATGTTACCATTATGATCATTAAGACATGAACTAGAAACTATTATGATACACAAAGAATACAAAATAAATTACCAAAATGAACAATTAAAAAATACTCATATTTGTTTTCGGTATAACCTTATAAAAAATCAAATTACCACTAATGCTGCCCTACAGACACTGTAGAACAGTGGTCTTTTGGAAATGTCTCGTGGCCGCACCAAATCTTTCAATCGTGATTTAAAATATTAGGCCAATTCATTTAAGGTATTCATTACGTAATTGAATTTTCTTTTAATCATACACCATTATCACAGAAAGATAATTTCTTTAAAAATATGGACTATATTTTTACAATCCTGTCATTTACAAATGTTATATTTAATATAACAGAGTAGTAGTAGAGAGTTCTGCAGGTTTGCTTTTCAAATATGTCTAAAAATCTATTAGTCATTAGATGTTTACACTTTCATCCTTCTGAATGTTTGTTTATACATAATTTCTCATATCCCTTTTAAATCGGGGATTGAATCAAATTTCCTTCAAAATTAGAAAAACAAAGAATAACATACAGATGTTTCCATATTTAAAAAACAAATCAGAAGATAATCACCGTTAAACTTTATGTATTTGGAAAATCTCTCGTCAATGATAATTACACTATTGCAAGATGAACAACGTTGGTTTTCGTACAACAGAACGAATTACTTAATGCACTGCAGCACAAATTAACCCGATGGGGTTACCGTACTTCTCCCGATTAATGTTTATCTAAAAAAGGATCCCAATCATCTCATTACAAATGCGTTTTCGAACCTTATACGTACACAATACGAATAAACATGTTGTATATATATTATATTACTCATTTTTTTAATATCAATATTTATTATTATAGAAACGTTAGTGGCGACCGTGGCTGCATATGAAAACCACTGCTGTAGACTGATATGATAAATCGATAGAAAGTAAGCATTTACCTTATTCATTTAAATCCAGTAATTTTTCAATACGTCTACTTACATAAGAAAATTGAATTATGAAGTAATATAATATTATAATAAATACTGTACGTGGTTAATTTCCGTAGATAATATTTGAACCACTTTACGTTTCATAAATAAGAAGAGAAAAAATCAAAACGCACAATAAATTAAAAAGAGCTGCACATTTTCATAACAATATTTTTTTAGCATTACAGTTTGTAAACATTATCTCTATTCCGAACAGCTACATGAATATTATTGCAATACTTTCATTTTAAAATAAAAACACGAAGAAATTTTATGTATCTAAAAAAACAGCCTTTTATAATGATAATATATCTCCGAGATTGTATCAGATTTTCTTTGCTCGTTTAGGACTTTTAGTATCTTTTTTGAGAGTCATTCTCTGCCGTACAAAACTACTTATCAATAAAAATATGCAGCGATCGTTTTTTTCTGTGATGACTTAATTAAAAATTTACGACATTATTCAAGTAATTATATATATATATATATTAATGTGTTATATCTAGTCGTATGAGTTGTTGTTTATAATATTTACGGTGAAAACAAGTAAAAATCAATTTAAAGATGTTTATAAAAACTTTTAATGTGGTTCAACTTTGACACTAAGTATGGTATTTATTTATTCTAAAGAGGTCGTTCACATTGTAACTGTGCATAATTAATTTAATTTCTTTACAATTATTATGATAATCTATCGATTATTTTCACAATCATAAACCTTCTCACTAGTCATACACAGTATTAATAAGAACAAAAAACTTGTGTTACATTTTCATAAATAAAATGACTTCGTCATATCCAATTCGACGTCGTGACACTCGTGACTACCGCAAAAAACATCCACAACTGCGCACATGTACATAAAATTATATATAGCTTATAACTCCAACATAATAATACAATCAATTATTGCTTTTGCCTTTTAAATTAGATGTTTTATAGTTTTTTTTTTATCCCAGACCAACTGGTGCAAATCGGTAGAAAGGCGAAAACGAGGACACCCGAAATGGAGTAATCCATTCCGATAACGGATTTCGGACAAATATAAGAACGAAAATCTGCAACTTTGATTATACCATTACAATAGCACTTGAAACAACATGAGCTTCGCATAACCACAACATAATCAAGAATATGAAAGTAGGAAAATTCAGAAAATTCAGAAAAGCTAACAGGCCAAAACTTTTTTTAAAATCTATTCCTGAATAACTTACAGGACTGAAGTCAAAAAAATACATCCAAGAGTCTTAAGAAATACGAAATCTTGGAATTATTTAAAATGTCTTGCTTAAAGATCATATCACATTTTATAACAAAACTAGCGAGTACCCGGCATGTGTTGCAATGCTACGAAAAGAAAGTGTTCGTGCTTTAATTCTGTTTATTGAAGTGCTTTTAATATTTTAATACTGAATATTTTTTTCAACTAATGCGTGCACGAATAAATCATAAGGTTTTCCGAGATGTCGCTGTTCGTAAGTATTTGATAGTTTTTTTAGATCTCTTTTAAATTTTTTTTCGAAAACCTCCACGGGAGTGCGTACAACAACTCACCTAAGTTTCATTGATATCGTATGAATGGTATAGGAACGCATTGAGGACAGACAAACAAGCATTCATTTATATAAATATATAGATAAGACCTACTGTACGTTAATTGAACTATGCCTATAACCTTCGCGCAAGTACAAGCAATAACTTGACAAAGTTTCATCAGAATCGGATCAACGGTATGGCAGTGCATAAGATACGAAAAAACAAACATTGATTTTTATATAGAAGATATCACATTGCAGGTTTTGTGTGATGCTATATTATCATATTTATAGTACTAGTGTACATTAAAAAACTAAAAAAATATCTAAAATGGTTATGAATTCAACTTACAGTAGTTAATGTCAGAATCTGGATGAACAATATTATCTTCAAAATGACATTCATTTTAGCTTGAAAGAAGACACAAAAATATCCTATCTGAAGATAATGTCATATGGTAAAATCACTAGCTTTTAACAAAGACTAGATTCTGCAAAATTTACCATTTCAGATACAGGTGGTAAGAGTCGAAGCAAAAGTGTTTCGTATATATCTATTAATCGAAACATTAAAAATAATTATTGTTTATAAATGCAATTCGCTCATTGAAAAAGTTCTGTCAGAATGAACAATGAGACATCTAAACAATCGTAAAAAAGTATATCCGCAAACCTGCTAATTTCCGCTAAACGAATCTTAAATAAAGGTGACGAGAAGCCATATTTCATTGTGTTAAATGTTAAGCAATCCATCCAATCGTATAGCTGCGTAATTATCTCACTGACTGTACGGCTATTTAATTAATTTGACAAGCTCGATCTGTACTTGTGCGTGACTGCATTTTCAACGATGTCTTTAAGTAAGGAAAAAAATTTATATTAAGAAAACTAAACTACCGCCAAAGGTAATGAGTGGAGTGGGAAATTTTGTCCTCTCAGCGATTCCATGGCTTTCCGATACTTGGTATTTTTTCATTTTAACTTGATCTGATACCCTTCTTAGATATGTGCATCTCTTTTAAAAGCTGGACAGCCTGACAGTTTAACTGTACCAATTTTATGAAGAAGAAAAGTCTTTTTTATTGAAAATTTGCAGCTCTGTGCACTAGTATCCGCAAATAGCTGTCACCCGCGTACCCTCTAAGAAGAGATCGTGTAAACCAAAAACCTGAGCAGTTTAAACAAAGAAGTGCGCAGTATAAAACTCTATTCCGTTGAAGAAAAAAAAACATTTTGATATTATTCAAATATTTCGGATACCGTTCCACTGTTTCTTAAAACACTTAAATAATACAGGACCACAAATAATTAATAAGGTATACAATCAAACAACGAATTCGAGAGGATTTTGTTCAGCTGCTGACGCAATTATCGCCAATAATAAGATATAAAAAAATGTGCTAATAACATTTACCCAGAGAAACGAAAGATCATAAAATTATTTCTGTGTAATGCCACATATGTGGTGGTGGTTGAAGTTATAGAAATAGTTTCTTACTTTAGACCGCATTGTATGTATTACTTTCGTTGAATTTTAATAATCTCTAACTACATTTAAATTGGTTATGTATTTGACTGAAATTCGTTGAAACAAAAGTTCAAAATCCTTCATCAATGATATATATTTCAATTATATCCGCCGGCCACTTCAATTCTGTTCATGTTTTGCAATAATCATTGCAACGTTTACTCAGTGTAACTGATTTTTTATTTAAAAAAATCTTTTAGTTTCAGCTTTACTTTAACGCTACATAACAAAAGGTTCAAACGATATCGCCACAGATTATTTCTATTAAGAGGTCAAACATTTAAGCAGAGCAAAGTATTATAACTTTGAGACATTTGTTTATAAAAATATAATGCCCTGCTATTTATGAACATCGGTAATGTCTGACTTAAAATAATAATTGATTGATAGTTTTCTGAGATTCTGAAACGATTGTAAATGTGTAAACTAGATGCAATTAGACTATTTACAGACATTCAAATTTTTCGCTGTGTACAAATATCGCAAGATTATTGAAAAAACGATTAAATAATTACGAAATAAGTAGTACATGATGAGGACGTATAACATTAAGAAGTTAATAGTGTTAATACCATGTATGTATGACTTCATTTGTGCTATGGAGATATTTACTATTAACAATAAACTTCATCGATTCAATTTATTCAATTTAATAGAAAATAAATGCATAATACACAATTTTTGAGACACAGATACTACTTACAGGTTGAGCGGAATAAATAAATTTAAAAATAGGGAAAATTTACTGCGATATTATTACGAACGACGAATTTTCTGTACATGTTAAACAAGAGATAACTTTACTTTATGACCGATGGAGCTCTATGGCACAAAGTTATAGTATGCATAATAAATATTTATGAAAGAAACTATTTTTCAAACAATATACAACTATAAATCAGTGCTATAAATCATAGCAACTTTCAGTTCGTGATTATTATTTTTCTATATTCTATCGAGAAAATATTTCGTACATAATAAATAAATAAAAAATAGTGTATCGGATATTCATTAAAATATTATTTATGAATACTGTAATAATTGACCGCACACTTTTTATTGATACATATTTACCTGTCTACCTGGATATTAAAAATGTTTCATTGTTCGCGAGAGATAGTAAATTTACATAACATGCAATATTGCTTTATCAATTTTTTTTCAACTAGTATCAAACACCTCTGTTTGTAAAAGCTATGTCAAAAATAGATATTTGAAATATTTCCTATTTTTTTTTTTGTACTATGTGTTATTTCATTATATTTATATTATGTATTTGCCACACGCAGGAAATATATTGTTGAAGTATAATATAATATATTCCACTTTTTTTCACAGGGAAAAATAACTAGACGAAAATGTTGTATGTACTTATTTATTATCAAAACAACATGAAACATGTTATTGATTTTCAAGGTATTAAAATATGGTTGAATTCATGAAAATCTTGGAATTTCGCGTTATCAATCCCGAGTTTTTCTCGACAAGAATAACTGTGGGCATTGTAAACCCTCGTTGCACAGTACAATAAAAAATACTAATTTATATTGCATTGAACAGTTTTTCGATTTGAAAATTAATGTTAAAACACTTAAGTATTTCGATTATTATAAATTGCGGTTGCATCCAAATTGCACCCGATATGCGTAATAGTAAATTATTTTTAGAACTTATCTACAGTTTTATTACGCAAGTTCAATTTAGCAAATCAAACAAAAAGTTTAATAATATTTATCAATACTATTTACTTGACTATACGTTTGGTAAAGACAATGGGTTTTTCTTACTCGCGGTTAGAAGATTTGGAAACTGCGCGTAAAACCCCTATATCGAATTCGAATCGATAATTCCGATAGTTATTGGAATGAAAAGAACTTTGGAATGATTCGATTAACTTTTTATCATTCCCACGAGATTTATAACATCAATTTTAATTCGAAGGAAAAAACCACAGAGAAGAATGCCCAAAAAGTATTTCAACGAGCAGAACGAAGTGTCTCGCAATTTTTGTATTCATAATCGTATCAAAAAAAAATGTTACCCAATATTTTTTGCTACAGAATTTTCAATGGTCAAATAGTGAACATGTATAAATAATATCGGCAGGTTACGTTATGTTCAAGATAAATCGAATGATGCAAACTATGAAATTAAATATAAATAAATACTCAACATCGAGTGCGATACGGTCGCAATGACTCTGTGAAAATATTTCCTACAGCTAATAGATTGATATTCAGATATTTTGACTCACAAATAATTGCGTAAATATAATGTTACTCTTGCCCACGTAATATTCCATATTTTCAATAAAGAATTATTGATATTGAAAACGGTACCATTTCCATATTATTTCATCACGTGTTAGATAAATGCACTTGACTATTATTTATAGCTCCGCGGTGCCGTGTTGCGTGCGGTCCGGAGTCCATATATTAAACGTTTATTTTTAATTCAAGTGTGAATTTTGGTGAGCGGTATTTTAATTATGATTTTTCTTTTTATTGATTGAATTCACATTTACTTGGTAAAAACTTCATTATAGTTGTTCAAGTCCCGGTGCAGATCCCTTTCAATCGATTTCTGTTCGAAGGAATGGGTGTATGTGGTGTCTAAAATTCTCTCTCACCAGTACGATCCCAAAAAAGTGGCGTACTGAGAGCGTTACTCCTGTCCTAACCCTATACTTCTATCCCTAATCTCTTCGAAAAAAAGAGAGGTTTAGCAACTGAGTAACAAGCAGTTCTCATAGAAAACTTATGTTGAGATACCTCCATTAGGAGGCTATATGCTCCACGTTGGGAGCAGACATGGTAAAAAAAAATGTTTTGCGTAAAACTGTACATGTATCGATATGCGCAATTATCAATTAGCGCATTTATATAACCATTCATTTTTATCCATAACGCATGGGTGGCAGGTGTCAGTTTTGTTTTCATCCCTAGTGTAGGTACAACCAGTGGTGAGAGTAACTACCTAGATATATTTTATTACTTCTAATACTCGATGGCTATGGGAGAATTTTTTTGTAATATGACAAACAGCCTTCATACTGAAAATTCGTAGTTTATATTGGTGACTATTTTTTAAACGGATTGACTTTTGATTACTACTGTAAGTCGATAGCCGTTTTCAGATTTTTTTTATATACTTGCATATTTGACACCGTTTCAACTCAATTACACATAACTACGCCCTTAACTCAATAAAGCACCCAGATAATGAAAAAATCTTTTCAAACTCCGCAGAATAAACACTCGAGGAAATACCGTGACCACGTTTTCGTAATATAAAAAATATTATAGCGAAACATAAGTTAATGTATAAAGATTAAATTAATAGGAATCATAACATATTTTATTTATCTCCAGTCTTGATATTATTTGATTCTTACTATTTACATTACTATAGATTCAAACAGTATTTGGCGAAGGTACGGAACATATACATAGGAAATGATAAATATTATGAAATCTGTTATTAACTGTAATGCCATAAATTATCTTTTTCATTTTACCACAAAACGTAGGACATTAATTATCATGGCATACAAAGATTACTATAATTAGTCACCTAAGCACAATATGCAGTACTTATAACTATAGAAAATTACAACATATCCATCATTTTCAATGAGTAAAAACAAAATAGTTATATAGCAAAAAAAAGTAAATTATGTAAGGTTGTTATGGAGATGTTATTGATCAATTATTAATCTATTAAATCAGAATATTTTCTGAAGCAGTAAGATTATTAACTGTTCACAATCTTCCTTATCACGAGTTCATCATTATCACAAAGCTAGTTGTATACAAATGGCTACATAAATAATATAATTAAAGTGAAGATTTTTTCACGGCCGAACACAACGCAACCGTGAATTGGTATGGTCAAGTTTATTCTGATTATAAAAGATGAGTCGATTTATTCACGCCATTCAAATTGAATTAATTGAAATTGTTTCCATTGAATCACGTGATTATTATTATTGAATTTGTCAAACCAAAACAGTGAAAATAAATTTGTTTACAAACTTTCTAATTATGATTACATATTGCCTTTTTAACATGCAAAACTTGTGAGATTTTGGTTTACCATATTTATGGCTATTAACAACCATCTTCGGCCCATCGACGGATGAAAGCTTTCTCATGATTATTCCACTGTGATGGTTGTCTGTTGCAACGTTCTTTTTTCCAATGAACTTGTCAATTCATCGAACATCTGTCAATTTATCGATTTTCCCAGCTGCATTTTTAATATTTTTGGCGCACTTGATATCTTCTAACGACTTAACTAACATGGTTGCAAACATCAAGTCCATTTCATTTCATTTGAAGCAAAAGTCGGTTATAAAAATTTACGAGCCTTACATATTTCTGTTTTGGACCGTTCTCAATCTTCAAATATAATATCATTTACGGTGAGCTGGAGAGTTTTTTCAAATTCTTCCATTTATTCGTTACGCTACAACGTACAGATATCCATAGAGATTGTTTTATTTTTTACATTCAACTTTCGGGAACATTGATACGCTATAACGTCATCGATCAAGATCTCTACAGTATGCAGAACGTTAGATAGTGAATTGGGGATGACCGAGACAGTAGCACTAGGAGAAGTTACCACAAGAGAGTCACAATCTCACGTGGTATCGTCAAGGCGTACTAAATCCAATAGGTAACTAAATAAGGGACGGCTCTTGTAAAGGAGCAAAGGGTGCACTACACTCATATATGTCCTATCAAAATATTCCATTAATGAACGATATTCAAACATAATAATTATACCAATTCACTAATTTTAAATTTTCCTCGTGTCCCCCATAGGAAAATATTGCAGGAAACGACGATCAATAAACACGACTAGCGAACGTATTCCGTGCCGATTCATAATACATATGAAAGACGGTCGATGACGCGGTAGGAGCATAAATTCATTGCACTCCTTAGACGTCTCAAATGTTCTATGTATTTTGACATATTTGTGACGCACACAATTTGTATGGACTGTTTTCGCGGGCCCTTGGAGCACTGATCTCCCTGACGGGAATTCCCGAACGTGCCCGAAAACGATTTGACGTTTGATTTTACAAGCATGTAACAGTCATTTGTAAGAATGAAAAGTTGCAGTCGAACAAGCTTAGTAAGCTCATTTAATTTCAATATGATTCTTTAACTACACGCTCTTCAATGAGAATAATATTTAACTACCATTATAACTTTTGGAGTGATGAATACAATTTATAAAATTATAACTATGATCGTGTATAATGCCAAGGAGATATAATTGAATAATTAAAATAGGATAGTTTCGAGTTTTTTACCAGGTTGGTCTTACTTATTCCATAATGTTCAACTGTGTATCTGGTTCAGTTTCGTAATATACCTTCCTCTAATATTTTTTATATTCTTCAATAATGAATTCTACAAATTACTTAACCCGAAAAATTTTCGGTTTAATACAGAATTATTCCAATTGCAAACTTTAATATGTTAACCTTAACATACGATTTCATGGAGGAATTTAAATTTAAATTGAATTAACTGTCTTATACAGCAGAGAAGATTTTTACGATGTCGATGGAGCCCTGTGTATACTTCAACTCTTCACGAATAAAAAATACATGTAGTATTTAGCTAAGCCGTTAAGCCATTACAAATAATTTATAAAATATCGATGACTTCAGTCGAAAGTGAGTGTTACTTCTAAAATTTAAAAAGGATCAATTCATTTTCAGAAATATCACGACTAAAGACAGACGAGGTTTCCCAAACTATCATCCGCGACAACGTGGAGTGGTTTTATATGCTGCTAGGGCTGCAACAAATTTAGGCGTACTAAAATTCATATTGATGTTACCTACCTAAAAAAATAAAAAAAGGTGGTCCGTCGAAATTAATCCGCAGGAAAAGTTTGGGAAACCCTGGTGAAGAGGAAAAGTTGGTATCGCCAATATCAGACTTCTATGTTCGTATATATATATATATATATATATATATAAGTCTGGTAGTGCTTTCAAAATCCAATAGATTTATCCGAATTTACCAATCAATCAAAGAAAACTGAGTATTAAATAATAAACATAAAGAACCTATCTCGGCCGAAAGTAATCGATTTTTAGCTAGGGAATAAACATGGTAAAAAAAACAATACTAAAACTGCATAATGAAGTGAAAGATGTACCATTGTTTCAAGATTCTGCGTATTATCTAGTTAAATAAGCACAGTGGCAAAATCATGAAGGCGAGCGTACCCCGGAAATATTTGCGCATTATTATTTTTGAACAATGCAATCTTCAATATTTTCTTCAATTCAATATTGCAATAATGCGTTACGTATATCTTTACATCGAATAACAACATAAAAAACTCAAGAAAAAGCGTTCACATTATGCAAATACGGAACGGTCATTTTTTACTTGTGGTTTTTATTGAATAATTATTAGATATTGTTTTTCTTTTAAGTTAATTAAGTACGATTAATAATATTTAAAACACGAGAACTCAGTTGAATTCAATACAACGTTTATTATTTTTAGTTAATAATTATAAAACTATGTCTTAAATAATAATATAATGTAATGTAAAAATATAATGTAAATTCAAGTAGAAAATGAGTATTATGAGACAAGGCTTTGAATTTGTCAGATTTGTTTTAATAAAGCATAATCAACTTGATTATAAATTTCCCAAAGAGATAATTGTCTATGGTATCGAGGCAAGTTTCTTTATGCGGTAAAAATCGTCTTTCTATTCATTTTCTTTTTTTCATTTATTACAATTATATTTGAATAAAATATTAAATATTAATTAAAAAAACACATTTTTTGACGCAAATAACCAGAAAAATACATCGCCTCCGTTCTGCCAAAAAACTTTTTCTGACAAATGGGTGTTGCATATAACAACTACTTAATGATTATGCCATACGATTTCTTAATAAATACTTTAAATCAGCGTGGTAGACGACAATGTGGACTATGTCGCTGTACGAAGTTATATTATTTTTTCTGTTTACTTACAATTTTATTACAATTCGCAAGCTATTTATATAGGAAAAAGAGGTCATTGTAAGTATTGTTATTGTTTATATCTACCCCTTTCTCCATGCCCAATGAATGAAAAAACCAATTTCCCACTTAATTTTTCATATTTCAAATAAGTAAAGAATAATAATAAACTGGTTTTAATTATAGTAAATATGTTATATATATCATTGGTTACGCTATAGTCAACACTTATACCATAAAGTTAGTTTAAAGATGCTTTTCAAGGAGTGAAACAGGTGCCATACCTAGTGAATCACAAAGCTATCAATTTAATATTAAAAAATAATTTCTACAAATGTACAGCCAAATTAATTGAAAATACTATGATCCATTTGCCAAATATTGACATTGTGCAGAATTTTCAGGGGGAAAAATTGTAGTAACGCTACTGCTTTTTTGGCTTAAAATTTCATATTCTTTTTAATGCACATGTTTTATGAAAAGATATTCAGCAGGAAGCTTTGGATATCCAACAGTCTTTTACTTCTTTACTATTGTGCATTATTGTATGTATTCTTTGTATGAAATTAACAAAAGATACTGTATTTGATTCAGTAAGATTTACAATTGAAAAATTCTAACATCGTGAATTTGTCACTCTTAAACAATAATAGTACCTATCATAAATCGAGCCTTCAGTTCGTGGATCAGAAGTAAGTAAGTTGTGAAAAATTCGTGACTAATTTTGCATGCAACATTCAAATAAGTGTGTCCAAGATTTTTATACACAAACGGTAGCTTTAATGATGGAAATAATTACATGGAACAACGCTCTTTTAGCTCAACTTTTTATTTGGAAGTATAAAAATTCTGTCATTTCCATTCCTAATTGATTAAAAATCTTTTGAAATGACTCGCTATCAATAAAATATTTAGTATTGACCAACCATTTATTAATCTTGTACGCATTGTTTATGCGAAGTGTAATAATGTGATGGTAACTATTTTTTAAGAAAATACATTCCGTGAAAGGCAATCAATAGTGTTCCTTACATTGTGCGAAATCACTTATCAACTTTCTTCAGTTTTTTAACACAGAGTATAATCCTATGTAATATGTAGGTACATAATCCAACCTCCCAAGGTTTAGTCACTGAATCCTTTCAGATTCTTTACAGGCATAAACTTACGTAATAGCACCATGTACTTTATAATTCAACGTATCTTATCTTAATTATAAAATACAAATCAAAATAGGGAGCCCTGCTTTATCAAGTGACACGACTCATTATTATTTTGTACGAATCGTACCCAGAACTTTCATCGAATCATCTCTTGTTGCGCAGTCAAGAAATAGACAACATAGTAATTTGTTAAATCGCTCATTTAGCAACAGGGCTTGGCTTAGAAAGTTGCGAGAAACTTCCTAGGTCACATTCAAAACCCTTACAGAAGCAAGGAGACGTGATCTCACTGTTGCAGGGATTACGCTTTTTTTCGCGAGTCGCCCGCCGTGAGGGGTCTGGAGCGCGTCACTCGGCCGTAGGCGCTGACCGTCAAGCTAACCTTTGCAGTTCCGTAACAATTTCGCGGATTTGATTTATTTTAAATATCAATTTTGTTTTTTTTTTGTATTTGTGTTAATTTATATTGTAAATAAATAAATAGTGAGTTAACTAAGGGAACTGGGGTTTGATTGGACGTGAAGAAACATCATCATCAGCTCGCCGAACAAAAGTCTTACTCACACAATGTATTGAATTTCAATCCAATTTTATAATTTACTAGTGAGTACCCAGCATGCGTTGCAATGCCACTCAAAGAAAGAATGGGTTTCTGTTTTAATTCTATTGAAGTGCTTTTGGATTAGAGGTCCGCACGGGCCGAAATTTCATAAAATTACCCGGTCAGAGCCCGAGCCCGAGTCTCAATACCACACTTGTTACCCGAGCCCGACCCGAAGCCCAGAATTATTTTTCTCAGAACGAAAATTCCCGATTTTTTTAAATATAGTAATTCATTTATACTTTCAAACAATATATGTTATTGTTACACGAATAAATCAGAAGATTTTTCCGAGATGTCACGTATTTGATTCTTCTTTTAAGATTTTTTTTTTAGATTTTAATTTTTATTTATCCAGAAACCTTCACGGGTGTGCCCACAACAACTCACCAAGGATTCATCGAAATCGGATAAATGGTAAAGGAATGCATAGAAGTCAAACAAACAAACATTCATTTATATATATATATATATATAGATAAATACTCACTTCTAAGTGAAATATATTAGCTACATGACATTAATACTACTGAACCTGAAAACCATGGGAAAGCTTTTACTAAGTTAATAAAATGATACGTAAATATACAATGTTATATCTACCATAGTTTGCTTTTTTAACAAATAAAGTAATGTATTTTTTTCAAAATTTAATTGGTATCACGTGATACCCGGATTGTTTATTTACGAAGTGATATCTAGTTCAATTATTGCACTTATTAGCGTTCAGTAATACATCATTTAATAAAAAAAATATTCAGGTTCATTATATCAAGACGATACATAAATATAAAATTTCCACTTGACAATAAATAATCGAAATTTAGAATCATCAAGAAATCATACTTTATTCAGTATCGTACGTTTTATAAAAATTAATTCTTTTTGCGTGCAATGTAGCATAAAAGCAGCGCAATTTTGTGAAATTGAGACGTTATTTTGATTCTATGGTTTGAAAACAAAGTTTTATATTGTAAAAGCACCATACAATAGATAACAGCTTGACAAGTACAATAGCAGGTGCTACAACAGGTAGATTATAGTTGATGAAATTTAATTTCAATTGTCGCACATCAATTATTTTTTAATAGTTAAATTAAATCAGCAGTCCTCAAACAGTCAGTCTTTTTTTTCTGATAAATAATTTTTGAATAAAAAAAAACATTAGAATTGCTGAATTAAGTGAATAGAGAGGAAGGTAGTTCATTCCCATCACGAATGTCTGCCATTGGGTAAATGAGTTTAGTTTTTAGGTAATTAATTCATGATTAATTTATCTCCACCTATTTAACATATCCACCAAACAATGGAGGTTGGAGTAATTATAAAAAAAAATAAAAAAACACTTATTTTTAATCATATCCGCTAGCAATATATAGCGTACTCCCAACAGTGCCAACTCCTATAGATTTGTAAAGTCGAGGATTTAAATCTCGGATTTCAAAAGGCAAAACGGAAGTGGCACTTTACGAGGTAAGTGATCACCGCTGAGTACTACACTTACCAATCCAAAACACTACCAAATCAGTAACTATAATATATAATCTATTCATGCATATAAATAGCATATTCGCAGTGAAATAAGGCAACGTTATTGAAAATGAATTTCCACTAATTAACCGTCAAATACACTGAGGGATATTTATTGTTTCATAAAATAGCTACATATGAATTTCAGATGTCAAGTAAAGTAACACATGAATTTGGCAAATATATCATCTTCTTGAGTCAATGTGTCAAAATCCACTCCACTCGACACCATCAAGTATAACGTATACACTATTATTTTGCTTATTACAATTTAGCTAACAATCTAATTCAAGGCAAAAAAAACCTAGATTTTTGCTAATATTCAGAGATATTTTCGTTTAGTAATGAACTAATGAACCAACAGTGGTGATGAACCCTTAATTGTGTTACATAGTTATCCAGTTGATGAAATTTCTTAACATCCGATGAAAATGTACTGTTGGACGTTGGACGATAAAGTCTCAAATTTCTTTCACGGCTCTTACAACTTCGAAATCCGACTAGTCGGCTCGCAATGTGGAGCATATGAGGGCAAAAGTTGCCAGCTTGTTAACTTTTTGTTTCGTTTATATTTAGGCCAGCCAGTGCAGTAAGTGATAATTGTATGTTCGTTACATTTCAGAGAGGACTAATGCCCCCCCCCTCTGAAATGAAGCCCCTACCCATAGTGGAGCATATCTAAACAGAATTTTAGATAACAGCTTGATACTCACTTGCTCATCCTCCCTTATTCAAAGAGAGTAGGAATAGAAAGATTGGACTAGGACAGGACTAACGGATAGCCAATCACTCTCGCTACCCACCTTTTTTTAGGATTGGATTTTTGGGAGAGAGCGAGTCATCACAGACTATATTAAACTGTCCGTACTGACGAACCCAACGACGTTCATTCGACCACAGATACGGAAGCTTATGATATTGCCAATAAAAAATCACCAGTGAATATTCTATCGATTTATAATTAGTCAGTACAACCATCAAAAATAGTATAGCGTTTTTGATGAAAATACATGTTGATTACCCCTGCTCGCTGACAAACGTAACGCGATATCAATTTAGATAACATGCCTTCATAAAACGCAATAATTATTGCAAATTCCACTTGATATGTAAGATAATACGCTATATGTAAGCTTTGTTTCTTTTAATATAGTAAAACATCGCATAATATGCAGTATTTAATATACACAAAAATGTACTATTATAATTAAAGTCACGGCCATAAGGAAATAAAAAGATATAATGAAAATATCTCACCTCTGTATATGCTTCCAGGTTACCGATAAAATCATTTGCCTTATAATTTGGTAAAGCACTTTTAGTGTTGAGTATGATCGTAGATTAAAATAGATATAACGTAATTGGCAATAATGGTGATAATGTGTTTTTTAAACAATAACTTGATCAGTTGATTTATTATTGTTACTGACATCGACACCTTGAATTAAAGTTGATTCGGTAGGATAACCTGTTGACTTACATTGTCTCATATAATAATTAAAAGCACTTACTATCATTAGTGGCATCGCACAATTCGATGCCCTTGTCACATAAGAATAATGTCTAATTACTTACATTACCTACTAAAGAATCTCTATATTGAAATGTTTATATAAAGTAATACAACAAATAATTATTGTGGTAGAGTAGATTATGAATGAATGTGACAAAGGCTTATTTCGATCGCTTCATATGATTTCAAATCATTGTTCTAAATAAAAATTATAACTGACCAGCCAATACTAAGCTATAATATTTTGAGTGATACTTATTCGAATATCAATATCCAAATTTAAACACGAATAAGTCAAACTATTAAACCTACTTTGGTACGTCTAAAGAGGGGGTGTGTCCAAATATTGTGAATTATAATGACTAAGGAATGGAGGGGGTGGGGGTTTATAAATATAACGTCATAAAATTTTAAAAAATATTAACAAATTCTCTTATGAATAAAACATTTTTAGCGGGTTCAAAAATGTAACGTAATTTAGACAGGGTGCTTTATATTTTGTAACGACATGTGACAGTGAAGTAGGGGGGGGGGGGGTTAAAAATACCTAAAATTGTTTGATGTAATTTATGGGCGGCCACTACATGACAAAATAAGTCAATCG
Organism: Himalopsyche phryganea; assembly: GCA_022494535.1. Taxonomy (NCBI): domain Eukaryota; kingdom Metazoa; phylum Arthropoda; class Insecta; order Trichoptera; family Rhyacophilidae; genus Himalopsyche; species Himalopsyche phryganea. The sequence goes on from JAGVSL010000046.1 coordinate 1,225,960, forward strand.
ATATTTTCTTAATTCTATACAAGTACAATATATTATTATGGTGCTTGTATCGTTAATATTTATTATTGACTAACAACTCTCCAGTCGACTAATGTATGTAAGCGCCGAAAAGGTACTTCTTCGTGACGGTATAAACTGCTGCGCACTAAGCAGGAAACGCAAAAAAAGAACATCTTTTATTATTTTTATCCTTGGTCATCGCTATGAATTACCACGTGCATGAATACACCACGACAAAAAAATGATCGTTGTATTAAAATAATGCTACGGAGATAATAATTATGTAAATACTAAATAGCAGAGGCATTGAGTGAAACGGATAACAGACGTGACTTTTATTACATGGAAAAAATAAATTATATGAAGGTTGCAGTTTAGAATATCTTCTTAAATAGGAAAAAACATACACCATACAAAATACTTGATTATGTCCAGTTAGTGAGTGATATTGTATAGAATTTATCCATCGTTCAATACACGTCATAACAAATTAGCCTAATGATTTGAACGATTTATATTCATATTCAATGATACGCAGTAGTGTAGTGAGCCCAGGTCACCGACCTGGTACTTCTTTTCAAGCCAAGGATCGCCGCTACCACTTTTTTAACCTGGAACTTATTTTTCGAGGATGTGTATTAAAAAATATTTTGATATGAAATATTCACGTCTCACCAAATAGAATAGTTTTCATCATATATATGATCTTCAGCATATATTCAATCTCCAAAAAATTAACAAAAACTGGAAAAGTGTTGTGTGAAAAAATTAGCTGTGTTTTGTGTGAAAGACGGGTAACAAGTTTAATTAGAACTGTATCTGCTGTTTGGCAAAATTATTCGTGATTGTGTCGACATTTTGATAAAACATACAGCAAATCTAATGTTTATTAAATTCCATGATCCACAAATTGAGAAGTGAAAGCCAAAACTTTACGTACAAAAATGGTCAAGAACACATCGATCAGCCATTGATACGCAGACACGTGTTTGCAGTGTTCCAGTCGTTTCCAGCATAGAAATTTCTATAAAAAGAAACTAAAAACATAGATATTTCAACAAGTAGGATTTTTTATTGACTAACATACTATTTTTATATGTTTAATTTAAATAGCATTCGAACTACAAACCGATATTAAGATTTTTTTAAATAACGAATTAAACCTGCTATCATAAATATGAAATCATAATTTAAGAGGAAAAGTCGGGGGGTGGCAAATTCAAGGACCACCCCTAGCTACGCCACTGAGAGGAAATAAATGACCCCCCTGGTACTTTTTCATATAGCAATACAACACTATTGATACGTGTATCGTAACTATAGTTAGACTAGATTAATTTAACCAAGTTCAATCCCAAGTTATATATCTTGGCCAGTTTAAAAAAAATTACTTGAAAAAGTTTTAATTTGAGCTTTTGAGCTCTATTTTCTCACAAAATACACCAATTCTCTTTATACAGACAAACCTATGCCAAAATGTAGACTTTAATGTCAAATCGTCATATTTATTTTTTATATTGGTCATTGTAGCTAATAATGTACAACGTGTTAGACATTTTTTGATTCGAAATCACATGAGATGAACTCAATTAGAATGTCTTAAGTCACTCGAGATAAACTCCAGCAGAAAATTCTTCACAGATCCCCATGGACAGGATCAATGTATATTTTTTAAATCTGCCCATTACTCGACATATATTTTTATTATCCTGCTACAATATTTAAAATTGGCATATACGATTTGTGAAAATGAGTTTTACCTATGATATCTAAGTGAATGTCAACATGTCTTAATTAAGAATATGATTCAATTGCTTGATACAAAAACTTTTAAGTAATCGGGAAAAGGGCATTTCCAAAAAATATTCATTCAATAAATTCTAAATTTTTCATATTTGCAACACTGCAATAATTCCACAAACTATCTAGATTTATCAGTAAAAAAGATCATGTACTCATGCAGAAGAGAAATCTACCTAGACTCATGGTAAATTTAATATAAAGCATAAATGTTGATAACTCCATTATTAATTAGATAATTTCATTAAAAGAATAAGTATATCAAATATATTTTGCGTATGTTATGTGAAGGATAATATGACACAGTTTCAAAACATTGAAAATTCTCATTGCATAATTCGTTTCGAACCATTGAGCATTTTCGTTTAATCAAGGTCAGCGCTCAATAACTGAACAATAGTAAGTACCAATAAAAACATATTAACTTTGTGGATCGCATAGTACGAATAAAAAATAATTTGAAAAAACAAAATATTATCTATATTTCATGTTCACAAAAAACGTATTCTTTCCGTTTTTATTTCTTGAACTTAAATAAGTTTGAATCGGTACAATGTGATAATAATAATTGTGGAATGAATTAGACGTGAGGTTGATCGGAGAATTAATATATTGAGCCTGCGTATCAAGGGTGGGTAAACCACGTCTTATAATATAATACTAGTATTTTTTCCCGTAATAGAGGGCGCTTATATATGCTCACTTAGATTTTGGCGTTATTTTGGTGCTAGCTAATTTCGAAATCTGGAAGACGAATATTAAAAATATGAACGTGAACCGTACTTCATGTGACACCCACAAAATATAGTCCATCAATTACTAATAATGGTAAAATTTGAATGTTAAAATAATGTATTCGCAAAGCTATCATTTTTCCAGAGCTCGAAGAATCTTCTCAACGTCGTGTTCGGTGGATTGGCCAGACGATCTTGCAAATTGTCTTCACTAAAATAAATACGTTCCGGTTTTCTGATGCACATCAAGATCTACGTCAGTGGGATGTCGTTCGTGAATGGGAAATCCTCAAATACGCTACGCCGCTTCATTGCTCGAAAAATGTTGCTCCATCTCTTTGCAAATTGGATTGATGGTGAATGGCTTGCCTTCATGACGAACATAGATACATGGCATCTTGAAAATATTCACATATGTACGTTTCATGGACAACCAGTAAACGTTGAGCGTAAAATTACTAATTTTCAATAATCATCAGTGTCGATATAATTTACAATCGCATCTTTCAATATATTCGAATATATTCGTTGACACACAACTTGTTTCGATTCAGTTTTTATAAATAACAATCGCTCCGTCTCAATGTTTGCATACATGTCAACCAAATATTGATGCAAAAGTTGCCTGTAGTTCAGCAAACGGCTTTCTTTCGATCGCACCATCCAACGATAAGCATAGAATGACATTTGAGATACCATCTTGCTAATTCTATTTGAAGTTCCTGACTAGATTTGATTTATATTAATTGCATGCAACTTGACTTGTTACTATAAGGCGTCATACGAAATGTGAATCTCGCAAGTATTCTTCAGGTGTGGGCATTGTCAAGACAATATTCCTTTGCTTAAATTCATTTCGAGCAATGATGACAGTAAGTCCATCTACTACCGGTGCGTTAAAAACACGAAATGAGGATGTCACTGTATTAAGTTATATAATTTTGATCTTTTACAAATCTTACGATCCAAGCATGAAAACTTATTATTTGTGATATTTATATATACTCTAGTATGGAACGTTGATTTTTTAAACTCTGCATTGAGACGTCAAAATATAAAGGTGTCAGTTTAAGATTAAAAATGAAAAGTTGATAGTTGAAAGATGAAAGTTGAAAATGGCAGCGTTAAACTAGAAATAGCAGCCAGAATGACATGTGAAATTTTCACGTTGCTACTGAACACCGTTTGGGAGGAGTTCTTGTGACCGACAGACATACCTGTGTGATTTCTACATGTGTTTTGTGCTATATGGTAGAGATATACCTTTCCCGTTTGTGTTCTAGCTAAGTACATACTGTCTTACTAAAGATTCTGTCAGCTGAATTCTAATGGGGTAAATAATTAAGAATCATCCCTTATGAATACTGATTTCGAATATTCAATTCTTATCTGGAATTTTTATAGTATATATTTCAACATTATTTAATTTTAAAACCTGTTTAAAATTTAAAAATCGATTTATTCGAAAATAGCTCGAAAAGTCTCAAATACTTTTACTATAATATTCACACCATTCTTCTTCAAAAATATCAACGGTAGGCTCTGCCTTTTATCAACTCTGGACAGCATGAAGGTCAACCTTTTTTCTCTATGGCCGAAATATCGTCGCTTTAATACGAGTGTTCATCCAAGGATATGAATCCTGCCTAACAACTAAGGTGCAGGGGTCTCGGCTTCTTCGTTTTGATAATCAATTTTTAAGGGCTATTCAGCGACAGGTGTTCACAACCATAGTGAAGAGACGCATGGTTCGAAAGCCCGAAAACCTCTTAGGTGCCACTCTCGCGGTTTTCCCGACTTACCATGAAACACTGTTGCACCAAGAATTCACATGATAGATGATATAAGAATTTCTTTGGACGAGACATTAGCCGTGTACTTCCCCAGCGCACTGAAGCCAAAAAAGTGAAAAAGAAGATGAAGAATTGAATTACCAACTAGTTAAATGATGTTCTGGAAATTTCTGGTTTTCAGTCATAAGTCATAACTAACGGAACAAGTCTAAAACAAATTATTAACAAAAACAACAAAAATAAAATACATTTGACTGTCCATAAATATAATTTAAGACATCGACTGAGGGTGTACATGGTTAAAAAAAATTAATGACAGTATGATTCATAATTTATGTCAATCAGTGTTTCAATTAATACAATAGCATACGTTACGGGCTTTATTTCAATACAAAACATCTATTCACAATATGATCTCAGTTGTTATGAAATAAATTCTATTTTGTCTCCTTATGTCTCTGAATATAATATCTTCTAAAAAATATTCCTCGAAAAGCTTCATGCAAAATATAAAGAATATACTCAAGCTATTTTTAATACCAGTTCTTAAGTTGAAATTCAATAAAAATCGTGCGTTCTATTGGCGCGAAAACAGGTGGTGCAAAACCGACGTAAATATTCTTTTTAACCGAAATCAATTAAGGCAACGATATTTAGCAAGGGATGGTGCGAATATTGGGATAGATGGGCGATGATGTTTACTCTGACCAAACGGTCACGCTCGTCTCTGGATGGTTACGACAGTGAAATTTGGATGATGACGATAGTGGAAAAACCAGAACTGGAAAATACTTATTCAAATACGGATTGAAGTTAGAATAGGTATTTCTATTTGGATATAATTAAATCTTTAAAAATTAACATGAATATTAAAAATATATTTTTCATTATGCCAATAAGTGAACAGGCATAATTGTCATATATGGCAATGTCTTAAGTAATTTGAATTGTAAAAAGTGTTTCGGATTCATTAATTTTTTATTCAAACTCGCATAGAATTCTTATAGATACGTATAGTGTGCACAAAAGTAAAATAAATATATTTACAATATTGTGATCAGTAGAGGACGAATTTCACACTACACGCTGATTTATACAATTCAAATGTTTAAGTTAAGTCTATTGACTGAATTGGCATTTTCTTGGTATAACTCCATTATAATAGGATAAAAACAACAAAGTATTCTGAACTAGTTCTGACAATTGCGTGAAGCCGAAATAGCTGTCAACTAACAAAATAAAATTTTGTAGAACTGAATACTTGGTTATTTTTATCCAATTGAAAAGTTTAGCTCAAAATATAACACAATAAGCATAATGGAAACTATGTAAGGGTCGCTGGAGATACAATTCAAATAGTGGCACGTGAAATAAAGAAAATCGTATTTTTTAATACAAACTAGCACATACATATGTCTCGAGAAAGCGAAAAAGCACAGTTATTTCAAAATAGTTATAGCTATATTATTTACAAATTTAATCCTTTGCATTGTGGAAATTTAATGCTACGCATTATTGGGACTGCGCTTGGATATTTTCAACAAAAATTTCATTACCGAACTGAAACATTTATATTTTTATTTGGCCCAGCGGTAATCCGAGTATTTTGACGCTAGCAATAACTATATTATTGCGGTCATTTCTTTTATCGAATTACCCTTTAGGTCTTCACACCGTGTAAATATGTACCTACTTATTACTGAATCATTTTTCGTAGTGGTGTACAGAAAACCTTCTTTGAGTGGGGTTCACAAGTAAGTTGCAGTCATTTTCTTCAGTTAACAAACTATACCGTGAATTATATTCCTTATAAATGGACGGCGTGATTGTTGGTAGTCATTATCATACCAGACACCGTGGAGTGAGCGCGGGCCTATCATAAGGCCATCGAGTTTAGCTATTGTACTTAGAAACGAGAAAAATAAACGGAGGTTCGGTGTAACGTTATATTTATTTAACGGTCCAAAAGATAATTTGTATCGATACGCTTCTCGGACTTACGACTTTTTTGTCCCTTTCCTCACGCCGGCTCATTGTTGCGGAAGTGAGAGGAAAAGTGTTGGATTTTTTTCTCGTTTTTTGGCGGCGGCCAGCTCGGTGGGAATTATGAACATGTTGGGAAACTTGGTGAGTTGCGCATGCGTGATTAATTGATATTTCAATATTTGAATTTATCGGAAGGTTTTTGTGCATTCCTAATTAGATACGCTAATATGAATATGAAATATTGTATTTTATTTGTGCAGTGCAATTTTCAAGTGGATAGGATAGTAATACATATTTCACAACATATTGACATATATTTTACTTGTCTACAAAAATGATGATTTTTTAATTTTTTGTATTTAATTAATTTCGTTGATCTTATGAGAGTTTCAATTTTTAACATTTCTGCTATAGTTCAAAACACTATTTTACAAAAATAATTAATTTAAACAACTTAATACAGTTTTTTTGATACATTTTTTTTTCTTTCTCTAAAATCAAATTCTTCAACTAATCCCATTTTTGCTTCATCACAATTGAAACGTATTATTTTGCGATTTTTGTGTTCAATTTCATGAATGTATTTTTAAATATCTAAATATATTATCAAGGTGTTTATCTCATTATAAAAAAAAACAATTTATTATTGGATTTTAATTAGGAGATATTTCATTCTCGTATCGAGGCTTATAATATACATTATGATGACCAAAAAATATATTACTTTTTGCTTTCTAAATATATTTATATGAACCAAAACCCACGACATACAGAGTGGTGTAAGTAAATATTGTTGTCTTTTCGACGGAACGTGCAAAAATCGCACGCGACAACTATTAACTATCTACCAACAATGAGTAGCGATTATATTATTATATTATTGAGATGTACAGATGTAATATAAAAAAAGAATTAACTTTATCTGAATAATAGAAATCCAAGATAAAGAAAACATTATTCGTCGATAACAGATTTTCCTTCCGAATGTTTCAATTTAATTGTTATTGTACAATTGTTATAATTCAACTAAAAAAGCATTAGTCTCCTGATATCATTTTAATATCTTATTGGCCGGGATGTATTTTTAATTCTTACTATTTTTTAGAGTAATGTTTTTTTAAAAAATAAGATCGTCAACATGTTATCTTATGGGATCCAATAATATATTATTCCGTATCAATAACAGTAAGTATATTTTATGTGCAATGCTAATAATTTTTTTCTCTACTTACATTTGAGAAACTTCTAACGCTTCGGAATAAAGACTATTTAAATTATTGTATGTACATATCTTCCATTATACCTTTGGAACATTTTACCCTAGATAGAATCATACCATTTGTGAAAAACTTAAATCGAGTTAATTCATTTATAAATTGAATACAAATCGAATTAAATAACTCTTCAGCATATATCGATTGTCTATATCAGGAATGGGCATACATGAGGTCAACGAGAGCCACATTGTGGATTTTCATATATATTAAGATCCACACCATAGTCACGTTCTCGCGTAGTATCTTGTCACTTCCAACATTTAGAAAGGAAAACTTGCAAAAATAAAAATATAATGGGGAAATAAAATATCCATATTTTTGTCAAAGATATTCGGAGCCGCACTTCACCGATAGAGTACCGTTGAAGAGTTTTTACATCTCAAAACTATAGCATAAAGGTAAAATTAAAAATAGGTTCTATTTGGAATCAACACTAGTTCTACAACTTAGGGTAAATCTTAGGGCTTCATTGAATATTTTATTGCTTATAATATTACAATCTATATATCAAACATAATTTATTATTTTAACAGCACAATATGTGACGTAATAAATAGTTGGTCTGTAGAAGTGTGAATGTTGACATCTTAAAAAGTTTTAATACACTTCATAAAATAGATTTCTTTTCAAAATAAAAGAGAACATATTTTTCAATTATTCAACGCGACTTTTTTATCGTGACCATAAAACAATTAAAACATAATTTGAATATAAATCGTGCTCATATATAACCATTTAGTCAATGTTTGGTTATTGGTAATCTTGTCTTTTTATAATATTCATATAATAATGGAATGTTTAAAACACTTAGAAGTTGAAGATATAGTTGACGTCAATATAAAACAAAAAAATATTACATTATATTTTTATTTTTATAATACGGTATCTATTTATTCGTCAATAGTAGTTTTCAATTTTTTATAAGGTGTTTACATATTGGTGAGTACGTACTATGAAGTGTTATAAAATTCTTACAGGTTGAATAAACTTTTTACGCAACGAAATAATTGAAGCTTATAAATGATTAATCCACCGGTCACTGAGGAAATTGCAAGAAAGAGATTTCACTTCCGGGGTTTCCTAAGTGCATTGTTGATAAAAACGTTAACTTCCTTTAGAGATAAAAGATTTATTTTCTTCGTTAGCGCGAAAATTACAATGGTTTTATTCATTAATGATATTATTATAATTGATATTATTAAACAACAAGTAGGCACGTATTAATAATAGTAGTTATTTAAAAAAAAGAATAATGTTTTAATTTTGCTTGTATTTTGATTCTAATTACCAAGTAAATAAAACGCAAAAAATAAACGCAATTGTTTTGATTTGTTTTAAAATTTCAAAAATGACAATTTACAGTCAATTTTTGGAGAAAAAGATGTAGTTTAATTTTCTGAATATGTCGCCCTTATAATATAATGTGATAGATATTATATATATAATAGAATTTTAATTAATGGTCGGGTCTATGGTGCAGTGGTCATCGTCGTTGGCTTTGGCTACGGATCTCACGGGCTTGAATCCCAGTACGAACAGGTTCATAAATTGATTTCTGTTCGAAGGCATGGATGTTTGTGACGCCCAAAATTCCCTCCCAGCGCTTAGCTAGTCAACTAGTCCTGTCCTGGTTCTATTCTTCTATCCATACTCGCTCGAAAAAAAGAGAGGTTGAGCAACTGAGTAACAAACAGTTCTCATAGAAAAAAAATATTGTGATACCTCCATTAGGAGGCCATATGCTCTACATTGGGAGTGAACATGGATAGAAAAAATGAGATTCACAAATGAAAATTTAGAACTTCTTTACTATAAATGTCATCTCAACTAACAGTGAACAATGAAAATTAAAATTAAAATGAAGTACTAATTAAAAAATATGTTAAACTTTAAAAGGACTTTTTATCAACGAAATAATTTAAACCAAATTCTTTGGTTTATCAGTTGATGTTGAAACTAATCTGTAAGTGAATCAGCAGCAACATATTAAATTACACACATAAATAATGCTCAATTTCTTAACATTTCATTTTATTTTGTAAATCCGAAAAAATTGTTTAATACTATAGATGTACCAATTTAACTTGCCGCTAGTGAGGGTGCCACCGTCATGTAAGAAATGTTACCATACTCGATCAGAACTGAAATTTCAATAAATTCCAAAACTGATATTTTAGCGACAGTTATTAAAAGTAGGCAAGATATTCATTTTGCATAAAATGGCAATTGGATAAATTTGTTCTAGAATGAAAATTCTAGATCCGAATTCGGCGGCGGTCAAGTAATGTTGGTACTACTATAGATTTAAAATAAAACAAGTTTAAAATAGTAACGCTAATTATTATTTTTCAATTGACATTATTTTTACTAATAACAATCAATATAAATATATATTGTACTGTCGTATGTACGTCATTTCGGTTCATATTTAATCAAAAATAATAATTGATTCTTTACCGATTTGTACAAGATTACATGCTATTTTTTTATTTGCTAGATCGCTTTGGTGCGTTTTTCAAATTAATGATGGTATATTTTGTACCAGCCACAAGTTAAGTGGAAATTTAATGCACCGCAATTCACTTATTCGTCGATAGTAAAACAATAGTAGTTATTAACTTTCTCGTCCAAGGCTTATGACTATTATATAACACGATTAAATCATCAATAACGCGTATATTTTGTAGGACTGTAAAACAATAGAAAAAGTAATTGCTAGAAATAGACATAAATAAACGTAACGTAAATAATAAGTAGACATATTTTTTCAAAAACTATTCATAAATAATAAAGATCAAATTCATTATAATATCAAAACGCATTATCATTATATTTACCTCCTTAGTTTGATAAATATTTAGGAAGTACTAGTGAGTACCCGGCATGCGTTGCAATGCCACTCAAAGAAAGAAAGTGTTTGTGTTTTAATTGTATTTATTGAAGTGCTTTTTGACACACAATATTTTTTGTTTTTTTTTCCGGTGTGTACACGAATAAATCAGAAGATTTTCAGAGATGTCGCTATTTATACGAATTTGATTTTTTATTTTAGATATATCTGGATTTTAAAATTGATATTTATATATATTAAGATCTACTGTAAGCTAAAAGGACTCGGGCTGGGCCGGTCCTAATCGTACTATGCCTATGTTCTTCGCGCAAGTGCAAGCAATAACATCACAAAGTTCTATCGGAATCGGATGAACGGTATGACAGTGCATAAGATACGATCAAGCACACATTGATTTTTATATATTAGATAAGACCTACTGTAAGTTCAAAATTAAAACGTTGAGAGTCGGACTCGGGCCGGGCCTAATTGTACTATGCCTATGTTCTTCGCGCAAGTGCAAGCAATATTTTGACAAAGTTTTATCGGAATCGGATGAAGGATATGGCAGTGCATAATAAGATACGAACAAACCCAGATTGATTTTTATATATTAGATACGACACCAACGAAATTAATCTCATATTATTTGTGTGACAAAAGATTCAAGTTTTTTAATTAACATAATTTTGTTACAAAAAAAATATCTATACACAAGATTTTAATATACCATAATGCGTACAAACATACCACTAGTGCAGTGTTCTGCAACTTGGTGCTGGCGGGCACCTGAGTGCAAACGAATCTTATTTAAGAAGTCTGTCACAAACGATTTTTTTAAATATGTCGTAACCGAGTAACATCAAATAAATTTTACAAATACTACACGTTGTAAAAAATATTCAGTGGCTATTTCGATCAGTCAATTAATTTGTAAAACAATTACAAAATTAAAGTAGAGTAAAATATGCAGTTATATGTAAAATTTTGCGTTCTAGAATTACTTTGCGTGAAAGAATTAAACAAAAGTTGATATTTTTGCATCAGTAAAAGGATATTTCTAAATATCCTTTTATCGACTATACTCGGAAAGTACCAACTTAATTGTTTAGCACCTGTGTATAAAATGTATAAAACTCGAATATAAATCAAGAATATTTGATTTATGGTGACCTCTTGAATATTACTTTTCCCATTATCTCAAGATGAGTTATTTGGAGATGTATGAATAATGAACTGGAGATCGATTTATATAGATAACGTAGAATCTGATGATACTAGTTCCATTCTTGCCGGTCACGCTTTATCGTTTTCCTGATGTTATGAAAGCTCGCAGCTCCTTCATCCATCAAAATTAAAATAAAGTGCCCTCTGCCATAAGCAAACCATTCAGGGCGCTCATCTCAGTAAAAAAAAGGTTACCGAACACTGCACTGGTATAAATATATTGCCATTTCTTAGAGCAATGCTATTTCAGCGTATAAATAGATAAAAAATTACCGGAATAATAATTATGTTACTAAATCACAATCTTCTCATTTTGCCATCAATATGTTATCTTCATATACATGATAAATATCACTATCAATGACTAAATGAATATTTTAGCTGTCGCATTCAACTGAAAAAACTCATAAATGTAGGTACACAATTGATAATCTAATGATATAACTACTAAAACTTATTCATGTATAAACGAAATGTTTTTTTGATAATAGAGTATAAATTCTCTCCAATTACATCGAAAATTATATTAAGATAGTAATCAAAATGCTTCTGGAGATGTTGCAATGGCCACTAATCAAAATGGGTTTTGCTTTTTTTCAGAATAGATATCAAAAGATAAAAAAGATTTTTCTCAGCAATCGCTGGAAATATATTATAAAAACCAGCGCGTACAGCCAGTCGCATTTTTTACTGAATTTGAAAAAAATCCGTGGCAAAAACTATTTATTGAGACTATTAACGATAATCAGTGACGTTACAGGTATTTTATGGTTAGATAGTTAATATATTATACGCATTTTAGTTTTATTATAACATTAAAAAATCATCAATTGTAATAAATAGAATATAAACTATAATTCCCACGACTTCTTTACTCTTTCATCAATAAAACTTATATTATATTGAAAAGTGCTTATGGTACATTGTATTAATAAATTGAATTGACAATACAATAATGAATAACATTTATAAAAAAATCTCACGAAAATGCAGTAAATATTGTAAATCATAATTAGTTTACGGTTTTTAGTAATGTATTAAAAAGTTGTTTAATTTATATTACCGTTTTCTATAACTATGAAGAACGTTTTTGTCTATTTCATTAAAACTCTCCTTTGATTTTAAGTAAGTATAAACCAAAGCATAGTAAAAAATTTATATATGTAAGCCTCACGCGGCCTTTTGTCATGATAATTAGCGGGTAATGGACTCAATAAAATGAGCACTACTTTTAAAGAAATACAGTTTAATCATATCACTTAATAATAAGAACACCTGCGTATTACGTTTATCAAAACATTACACGGCACGATAACGTTTCTTTCATTGTTAATGAGTATTTCGTTCGGCCCTGATGTCGCGGTAAGTGACCGTGGAAAGAAAGACTTTTCCTTTCTAGACCGTACCCAGAATTCGATCCAACAGCGTTCGAGTTAATTTAATTTTCTTTTCCAAACATCAACCCGTATCGGAACGCTACTGACATTAACGTTATTATTAACTTGACGTAAGAGAAAGCAAACGTCGTATCTTCGAGTGAAACGATAACTACCGCTTGTATTGATTCATTTTTATGTAAATAAATAAATGCAATGGTGGAAATACAAAGCAGTTTTTATTTTTTTACATAAAAAAGTAATAATTACATTATAAAGAGTGAAATTTATCGGCGGTTTCTTTGCCGCCAATGTAAAAATGAAATTATTTTTACTACGCCACTAAAAATGGTATGAAGTGCATGAATCAGAGCAGGGCATGTCAATAATAGATCGATTACAACTCCATTTGACGTCGATCGCGTCCATATTACCAATTTTAAAAAATCTATTCTGAGATTGTGAAAATAATTCATTGAATACATAATACAATAGTTTTTCGTCATATTTCGATAATTATAAAATGTGCTAAAATTTCGAATAAGTAACTCGACTTTACTTTTTTAATGAAATTGTCGTTCGCGACACGACATACGTTGACCACCTCTGGTTTAGTGAATTGATATGCCTTCAAACAAAATCAACAAAAACAAGAATTGTATTGCACTGATGTTTAGTAATCACTGTATATATCTTACAGAAGTCTTATAGAATCTTACAAAAGTAAGAGAGAAACTTACAATTTTCTATAATGATTTATTTTAGCATTGCAATCAATAAATAGCACGACCTAAGTGGGCGAATATGTGACTTATTTATTAACAGATTGATTCAATACAAACGTTCAGTAACGAGTACATAATTTTAAACTTTAAACAAAGTTGCGGGTGTGAAAACGGGGATGCTCGGTATATGAAGATTAAACACAAATATTCCTCGTTGTTGAAATACTATATGTGCGGAGCGGACATCGTTATTTAGTGCTTCAAATAGAACATTGACAGACCGGAACGCTCAATAATGAACAAAATAAGAAAGCGGATGTTTGATCACACCGAAGGGAAACGAAAGAGAAAAATCGAAATCATTCACTTTTGTACACACTTTAAATTGTATATATACAGTGGCGGCTCGTCTTTAGGGACCACAAGGGCCGGGCCCCACCAATAATTTAAAAAATATTTCAATGGATTCAGCGGTAACTTTGTGGAAATTCATTTTTGATTTAAAATTAAAATTGATTACTTAATTATTCCACTGGCCATACTACTAAATGTGATACGTGTTTCGCTTCTTTAAGAAGAATCTTCAAATTGAAATGTAGAAACGAAACAGTGAAAACATCAGTGACCGGCGGGGCGCCGCGCGACGCGCCATACATTTTTCGCTGAGTATTCTCACCGCTGCGGGCCAGCCGATTCGGTCCCCAACAGGCGGTACATTTCTTTGGTGCCTGTGTTCTATGTTTTCTCAAAATTTAAAGGATGTTGTAGGTCCATCTGGCTCGGACTCTTCCGTATACGATCTTTTTATTTATTGTAGTAATCTTAGGCTTTTTCTAATCTTTCACTATTGAATCTTTCCAAATTTATTTACATTGCTTCCCTTTCAAATATATAATTATAAATATTCTAATCATCACTAAATTATAATATTATTTTTTACATTTATATTTTTTTGATTTATATTGGATACACATATAATAAAGGAATACTGCAGTTCTTATGTGGTAATATTGTACAATACGACTTTATTTTATAACTGCAGCACGATTCATACGTGAAAACAATTTGTTTGCCGGCGGCGGCACTCTTCCGGGCCAGTTCGCCTGGCCCATCGCTCTGGTAGCAAATACATAACGTGCGATTATCTGATTATCTTCTTATTTTTTCTTCGTTTGACCTGGTTCGTTTTTTTAGTATGTTTAGTAATATATTTGTTTTTCGATTCATGTCTTCATTGAAAACCTATTATGTTTTGATCATGTCACTATGTACAATACATATGTTGAAATAATTTTTTTTTAAAATTTGCCACCTGGTCCTAGCTGTTTCTATTGTCACCAGCTGCCACTGTTATATATTATATATAAACACAACTACCGATAATTCACAAAATTTAAAGTGTTCATATCAGTCGAAGCACAAATCACAAAAAAGAGAAATATAATCCTTACGATGCGTCTGACGAAATTCGTATTACAATGCAAAAATTTATGTGACCCAGAATGCAAGCCAAGTTTTGTTGTTTGCTAAAGATTCTAACAGCAAAGGGAATGAAAAAAACTGTTTAGTAAATAAAAAAGCTCAATACTTACCAGGAATTTTCGTTATGTGTTTTTAAGTTTGAAGAGTTTACTTTAACTTGTCTAGTTTCGAAACGCGTAGACCTTCTGCCAGAAGGTTGAAGTAAAATCTATCGTAATCGCAGTTATCAATTTTAATTGTATTTTTTTAATTCTGATTGTACGTATTTATTATCAAAATAAAAGGACAGTACATAGCATTACAGCTGACGCCAATCCACCATACATTTGACAAATATAATGTTGAGAATACGTAAACTAAGAAAATATTTCATCGAAGCTTTTAAGCTCCGCGCCACACATGCATACTAGCGAGTTTGGCAATGTTAGATTATATGCCGTATAACCACTGATGTGCTGTTAAAACCAAGGTGCACTTGGTGGAACATCAACACCCAATTTTATACATTTTTTTTTTCAAATTAAAAAGGAAAAATTTCAAATAAAAAAAATATATCATTTTCAGCCGGGGTCGATCCACTGCTGGATGAATGCCTCCCCCAGCTCCCTTCACTCTTCTCGGTACCTAGCTTTACGCTGCCACTTACTTCCATCAAACCAGACAAGTTCGTCAATCCAGCGGGTTTTGGGACACCCCTGAGGCCGCTTAGTGCCCCTCGGGTACCACTGAATGGCTGCATTTGTCCAGCGGTTTTCTGTTCGTCGTGCGACATGTCCGGCCCACCGCCATTTCATCAATTTGGTGACTTCCATCACATCTCTCACTCTTGTTTGCTTCCTTATAAAAATATGTACAAATATATATATATATATACCTACATTAAAAAATTATTTACTTTTAAGGTGTTAACTTTCAATCTTGGTGGAAAGACATTATATTTTAAAAAATAAAACACAATTCATTTGTACTACTTTCAGTTGATAATGCTCGTGATGAGCGAAACCGGTCTTGATCATTATAAACATGTGGAAGTAGTACAAATGAATTGTGTTTTATTTTTTAAATATTTATTTACATTACATAATTTATACTTAACATAAATTTATTTCAAATAGTGTTTTGGTTTTGATTCGAAATTTTAACCGTGACGGGTCGTATTCGTCTATCAACGTATGGCTTAACGAACAGTATGGAATCCTATGAAGTCAGAGGCAAACCTATCAAATTAATGGTCATTAAGTCTGATATATGTCAAATACATAAAGTTGCCTTTTTTCTAAACAAATAGTGATCATTAACGAAAATCCTCGTTCCGCCTCTGCAGAGCTTATTGCAATTGTATTAATAATATTTTTAGCTCTTCTGACCGTTTCAGGAAGTTCATCGCGATTATCTCTTAAAATATTATTGTTATAATCTCTGAAACCATTTACATTTATTTTGAACTTAATAATTTCACTTAGAATCTTAATATTAAAGGCCGCAAGTTCTTACTTTATCCATATCGGATCAAGTATTGCGATCGTGTAAAATTCGATATCGGAATGACAGTAATTAAAAAACAATTCGAATTTTAAGAACCAGCTCTACGAACCAAAATTATTTTAGCAACCGGTTCGACAGAGGGAGTGCGAACCCATACCAGCACATCACTGCGCATAACCTTCCACTTTTTACTACACCAATACGCTTTCTGTATAATACACAAAGCGTATCAGTGTATTAGTACGTATGAATCCAGTGTATGCATCAGTATGGATCCTAGAACCGTGTATGGATCCCGCGATCTTAAATCCTAAAGCTGGAGTGCAAAGTTATACGGCGTGTATTCTATCGAATATAGCATTTAGACTAGTGCAAGATATATGACAAAACATACTTAAAAACGAACCCATGATTTAAAAAAAAGTGCTCGGTATTACCCTTGTACTAACAACAAATAAGGTTTAAATCTTCAATGGAAATGTAAAAGATACTAAGCTCGCAAATACGTAAAATGGCACTTAACACGTAATATGTGCACTAGGCCAGCGGTTTCCAACGTTTATGCTACAATGCCTCCCCTAAAAAAAAATTTCCCTGCCTCCCTACCATTATTTTTTAATCGTTTTAATAATATAGACGCGTTTTAAAGAATAAAAACCTAATCAAAAAAAAATGATTTATGTAATTAACAGAATAATTACAAGATTTTGTGGCGTTGCTAAGGGTTTTGCCTTCCCCCACCATTTTGTTTCCAAAAATGATTTAATATTCACAATCGTGTTCTTGAAAAATATCAAAAATCTAGTCTTAAAAATATTTTTTATATTTATTATTTATATATGTCGGCGTCCGTGGCGCAGTTGGTAGCGTCGCTGACTACGGTTGCGGATGTCTCGGGTTCAATTCCCAAGGCGGACGGGTTTCATAGACTGACATTTCAAACGATTTATGGATTTCTGTTCGTAGTCTGAGTCCTCCCTTCCACCCAATCCATCCTAACGGGGAGTAGCGAGAGCGATTAGCTGACCACTAGTCCTGTCCTAGCTCTATCCTTCATCACTACTCTCTTCCAAAAAAGAGAGGTTGAGCAACTGAGTAACAAGCAGTTCTCGTAGAAAAATTCTGTTAAGATACCTCCATTAGGAGACCATATGCTCCACATTGGGAGCGGACATGAAAAAAAAATTATGTACGTTAAATCCATTAATATATTGTACATTAAAATTGCAAATTAATTTAAAACAAGATATTCAGCAGATTTTATAAACACAACATTATTCATAACTATTCGCAAAAACACACAACTATTCGCAAAAAAAACATAAAAAAATTTTATCTAAATTATTTCTCCTTGCTTTGCTCTTAGCAAAATCGTCAGCAACATTAGCTAAATCTATTTTATCTGTCAATTTGTGTTCTATTCAAATAATTGCAAGATTTTTTAATCGCAAATTGCTCACTGTCGATGTTAAATAGTATTCTATTAATTTTAATCACAAAATGATAATTCAGCATCTTGTGACTGTTCACAACAATTTCTTGTTTCTGCCTCGACATTGAGGCATCACGATTATCCTGAGATTATTTTTATTTGTTCATTACCTACAGAATTTTATGTTCAAAATGCTGCCTCCAAGAGTGTATTTTGTCAATATTATGACATGAAATTTTATTTATTTGTGGATATTATGAAAAATATTTTTTAATTACAAAATTTTGCTGCCTCCCCGGTTGGAAACCACTGCTCTAGGCCATTGTTATAATCGTTCAAATATAAGGTACAAAAAGCTTAACATGGTCTTAGTAGCCTTGTCATTTTCTTTCATACTACAAATCTATTCACGGATAATCAATGCTTGAACTAGGTTTGGGAGAGTACTTGATCAGTTTTAGTATAGAAATGTACCCACGACAATATTGTTGCTGATTTCAAATCTTTTAATATTCGGTGATCAATTGAGCATCACAATGATAACTGCAAACAGTGCAAACTTTTCCTGTAATAAACATTTTTAGATGAAATGTATAATATCATCGTGTGTATTAATATAAGAAATAATAAATTTGAATTGTTGAAATTTTGTACATTTCCATGTATTTCGTCACTTCGTTGTTATTGTTGTTGTCGGGTGTAGGGAGTAATTCAGGTATTAATGTAGCTCCTAGACATGATGATAAACGAAGTGACGTTAGTGACGAAATACATGGAAATGTATAAAATTTCAACAATTCAAATTTGATGTTGAAATTCCATCAAGCGCCTTCAGTTGATATCTTAAATTAAGAAATAATAGTTAGCCCTTATGAAGTCTGAATATAAAATTGAATTGTTTTTTAGGTCTTCCTGTGTGCTGCATCTTTAGTGACAGCACAAACATATTACATGCAACCAAAGTTAAACTCGTCAAAGGATGACTTCAAATACGAAAAAATATCTAAGATATTGCAAGCACCGATGTTCAGAAATGATCCAGCCGTAGCCACAGCAGCTGAGATTTCAAGTTACCTACCTCAAACTTACGATAAGAGCGAACCCGAAGAATTAAGCGAAGAAACAAAAACCACGGCCGGAAGTTACCTTTTACCAGTACCGTCATTAGTGTTGCAAGCACCCAGAGCGGAAGCCACAAATTTATATGCCAATCAAAAAAGTTACTTGCAGCCTATTCCAGCATATTCTCCATACCAAGTGCAACCACAAGGACAGCCACTTGTTCAGCTCCCAGCTGCAAATTTCCAAGCACCATACATTCCCATTCCAATGGCAAATTTTGTACCGCAATATGCCAATCAAGATAATAAACAGTTTATGCCGATAAATCCAATCTCTAAACAGCTAGATCTACCTCTTCCCGAGGGGCAACCTAAAAATCAAAACTTCGGTTATCCTCCAGTACCTTCCACAGAATTGCAGACCCCCCAAGTTGAACCAAATGACCAGCAGTATGAACCCAATCCCCATGCATTAGCACCGCAGTATTCTAGGCCGCAAATTCAAAATATTTACAATGTTCTTCCACAAAATGTCGAAGCTCCTTATCCTATTTTGTCTCAATCCTTAGAAGCACCTAAAAGTCAATCGATTAAGCCCGTTATTAATTTTCCGACGAAATATTATCCCAAAAAATACAACCCTGATTTAGATGACTACAAGCCAAAGAAGGCAGCCAAAAAAATTCCTGTAATAGAGCTCGTCGGTGATGAATTAGTTGATGTAACTAAAATTAAGAAATCTGGGAAACCACAGAAGCTCACTTATGATCCATCTAAATCTGACAGAACAGAGGAAGGAAGTCTTGACAGTTACTTGGAGAACCAAGCTCGAGATAAACAACGTCAAAAGTTCGAAGAAACCCAACTGAAGCATCAGTCCAGAAAAGAGAATGAATCGAGGCAACAGGTAATATTTCTGTATTTTATTTGAATATTTAAAAAAAGAAAAATATTTTTTATCACCCCATTTTCGGTAAGTACTTAGTAACTAGATCAAGGAAACGTTGAATATGATTTCTTCGTTCATTAAAAGATTCCATTTTTTTACATCCTCCATAATAATCAAATTCAATTGTTTGATAGAGATCTGTCTTAAAGAAACATGTGGGGCTTAACAGCAAGTTTAAAAAGAAGATATTGAGTAAAATCATGTGGTATTTTTTTTTATTACGAACATACTAAGCCCTTCTTCATTCGTTTTTACTGTATCTCTTGAACCATCATCGAAAAAGGGTTGAGTTGAATGACGAGCAGGAGAGTATTCTCCATCAGGTTTTCTTGATTAATAAAAGGTATAAGAACTCATTGGAGAAAACTGTTTCATCAACTTAGGTAGATCTCCCCTGAAAAGTTATATAAATAGCATAATTTTAGAAAATGTAATGTCCTAATCAAAGACACATTTAGAAAATGTGCCAACACTCTTTACCATATTGAAATTTAAGTGTAGGAATATACAATTAAATACGTTTAGTGCTATTTAACAAATTTTAAAATAAAATACAGCTTTTAACATTTTCTTTTAAATTTCTTTAGCAACAATTCATCGATAAAACCATAGCCAGAGCATCAGTAGCAAACAGTGAGCCTGTAGCATCAGAGACTGGATTCAACCACTTTCATCATGGAGGTAAATATATAAGACTAACTAATAAATAATCTCTTGTTATTTAAAATAAAGTGATAATTCATTAAGTATTAACATAAAAAATATCACATACCATATATATAACTAATCAATATAGTTCTAAATTTTTTTTTCCATGTCCGCTCCCAATGTGGAGCATATCTTAACAGAACTTTTTCTATGAGAACTGCTTGTTACTCAGTTGCTCAACCTCTCTTTTTTTGAAGAGAGTAGGGATAGAAGGATAGAGCTAGGACAGGACTAGTGGTTAGCTAATCGCTCTCACTACGCCCCGTGAGGATTGGATGGGTGGGAGGGAGGACTATGAACAGAAATCCATAAATCGATTGAAAGATCAATTTATGAAAACCGTCCGCACCGGGAATTGAACCCGAGACATCCGCAACCGTAGCCAGCGACGCTACCAACTGCGCCACGGACGCCGACGTTCTAAAGAAATATGATAAAAACATATATTCGTAAACATTAAATTAAAATTGTTCGTTAAGTTATCAATTTTAATTTTATGACTAAATTACCCTCCTTCACCCACTTCTGCTTTCCCATTCATGACGCTGCAATTTTTGAAAGGCTGGGTAAATCGCCTTATAAGCCATCAAATCGCCGTAACCGATCGACACAATAGGTTGCTGTATCCACTTGCACAGCTGTTTCCATTTCTCGTGCATTAAATGACACTGCCATACGATGTGTTCAGCATCCTGCTTTATAGCACAACATTTGCAAGTTGGCCTATCCACTAACTCCAATTTGTAACTGTCAAATCCACCCATATGTAAGATTTATTATTTTATTTATGCTGGATGTTATTTTCATTATGATATTGTTATTAAAAAGAGTATTCTCTTTTTAGGAAATAGTTTTGCTGCACCCGCTCAACACTCCGGTGTTGGCTTAGGTGGAGTATCTGATGAAGGCAGTGTGGCCCATCATAATCACAGAGAAGGTGGTGAGAGAACTGAATTCCAAATGCACGGTCAACATGGACCACACAGTTATAAATTCGGATTTGACACAGGCAAAGGGTAAATTCATAATACTTTTTATTCATACATCAAAAATAGTAACGTGTTTAATTCTTTTTGGATTTTATTAATCCTATATTGACATCACGGCATTGTTGGAATCACCTGTTTTTTTTATATGTATACAAGTATAAAGTAAGCGATATTTTTTCTGAATAAAATATCAGTAAAATACTGCACACTTTATGACCCTGTTGAGCGCTGATTAATTTCAATTGAGTTACAGACCTATTATATAAGTGTTTGTCGTGTTTTTAGATTCTACTTAGTTTGTCCTTACAAAACATCACAGTTTCTCAAATCTCACGAATGAATCAAAAAAATATTGCATGATTAAGCACAAAATCATTATTAGACTCATGAATAACCTGACAATGAAAAGGCTGAATGGTATTATAGAGAAATCAGTGTTTTTACACATACTCTGAACCAATAAATTGTGATTTTATTTTCTTATTATTTATTCACTCACTAAGTTTACGAAGAAGGTTTCCAATACCACGTAATAATGTTCAAAAATATTACAATGTCTACCTAAATAGTATTAGGAAGTAATAACTTATAAGAGCTATGCACATGTAATAGTGATGACATTGTGGCATGAAATAATAATGATGTCCATTAATTAGTTATTCGGCCTTGAATTATTATTCTAGTGTACAATATATATTATAAGATAACACTAAAAGAATTGGTATACTTTTTATTTAGAAAAAACCGCCAATTCCGATATGAAGAGAGGGATAATGAAGGCATCGTGAAAGGTCATTATGGGTTCTATGACAAGCACGGTAAACTGCAGGTTGTAAACTACGATGCGCATCCACACCACGGCTTTCATGCAGAAGGCTCATTTGGAAGGGTTTGAACAATCAATCTATAAAGAATAATTAACACAAATTTCAAATGATGTAGGTATACTATGTTTAAGATGTGTAAGATGAATGCTGCCAAATATGATTAGATTTAATTATATCTGATTGACCTGTTTTGTACCCTTTTGATATTGAAGTGAATCCTGCGAGTATTATGTACATAAATAACTTATTAGAGTCGTTTAATTTTTCCAATGATGAATGGGGCTCAAGATTTAATAGGCCCCATACAAAGCCAACACATATCTCAAGATAATTTAATTTTTAGCGTAAAAATTATATTTATTAAAATTAAAAAAAAAACAAATTTTCTTTATGAAATAAAGTTAAACATAATTTGAAGATAAAATTAAGATATGTATAGGAATGCTAAGAAAAATATTTCATTATTATTAACGATATTCACTGTCAATTCTTGGTGGAAAGGTGTTATATTTTAAAAATAAAACACAATTCGTTTTGTACTACTTCCACATGTTCATAATGATCAGGACTGGTTTCGCTCATCGCGAGCATTATCAACTGATCATGATCGGTCAATTGATAATGTTCATGATGAGCGTAACCTGTCCTGATTACTGTAAACATATGGAAATAGTACAAAACAAATTGTGTTTTATTTTTAAATAAATAATGATATTATCCCATTTAAAGATGATTCAATGATTATTAGTTCATAATCATTTGAGTATTTAATACCATTAAAGCAATCCTCTGCGAAACTGGTGATAAGTAAAATAGTCACTAGAAAATGTGTTTTGTTTAAATAAATATAATGTCTTTCCACTGAAAATTGTCTCAATAAGAATCAATAAAGAAACTAAGCAAGAATAAAATTTAGTTGAAGTAAAAAAATTATTTCTAAATTAGGAATCAAAATATATAAAATTAATATAACCTTGGAGCGAATCTATCTCTCAATTCACATAATGTGAATTCCGAACTAAGAAAATATGCCGATAATGATAAAAAAAAATATTTTTCATTATAATTATGTTTGTATTTCTCTAACATTCCTATTTCTGATGACGGCAAGTTTCATCATATCAAGATAAAAATATGGTTGATAACTTTTGACATCTTAAAAACCCCATATATGTACTTAAGTTAATATTTTTACAAATTAATAAATAAAATGACACAAAGATACATTGTTTTACTTTATTAAAAATATATCAGTATAAAAATAGATAAAATATACATTATAAAGTGCGGGATTTCGAAAAATGATTTATCAGGTACACTTGCACATTTACACATCAGGTATATTTATAATTTATATGAAGCTGAAGTCATTTGGACTCTTGGACTTCTTATTGTTGATATACTCATAGAACCATCTTTCAATATCACCAAGGAGACTAGACGCACCGATACGAAACAGCTTTGGTGTGATCCATTCATTGCCAAGTTCCTCCTTGATAAGTATCAACCAGTTGATTGCATCTTGCCACGTTTTTATGCCGCCAGCGGGCTTGAGGCCGATCTGATGAAATGATGTACAATTATTTTAAACTCTTTCCCTGTTGAGCCACAAAATGGAGTTTCCCAGACCCGAGATTTTAAGAGTTAATTCAATGGCGTCACTTTTTAAAAAACTTTGGAAATGGTCAATTTCATTTGTTTCCATATTTTTGGAAGCTTAAAAAAATTTTAATTTTTGATAACACTATTTTTGATTTCTTCCTAAAATTGACTGATTTCGGTATACAGTTTGCATCTGAATTTATTTACTGAACATGATTAAATATCATTTTGATTCATCAAATATTTATTCAGCCTTATTTAATTACAGTTATTACTTAAAATAACTATTGAACAAATATATAAAACATTAAAACTGAAGCAGCACAGAAGAACAATTGTCAATACCTTCATAAAACAATAAAATATCAGCCTTCGTAAAAAAAAAACGTTATGAATATTTAAAATAGTATCTCAACTTCTTAGAGATGACGATTTTAAGCCTGTTCCTTGTCATGAAGGAAGAGTCATAATGCAAAAACGTGTCAAACTCGAAGGTGTCCAGAATTGTATTGGAAAACATTGACTGTCATCAAATAATTTGCTATTTTACCTGAGCTTTTAAGTAGAAAAACGGGAGCAAACTGTTCCGTACCAAAGAGACAGAACAGTTTAGATCATTACAATCTGTTTTCCCTGTATTTAAAATATGAGCTTAATTTCATAGTAACATTATAAAATGAAACAATCATTTATTACTTAAGAACACAAACAATATATATATATATAATAGGTATTGACTGGTAACTCAAATTTCAGAAATATTTCATTGTATTGTATGTGTTGAAAATGAGACCTTGATTCCAGTATTCTTATAATGTTGTCGGATAGCTCGGCACATGACAACTCCCACAGCCAATGTTGCATTCACAGATTCTTTTCCAGTAGATGTTTTAATGAAGTCACATCCAGCCATCATTGATATCATTGCAGCTTTGTAAACCTTGATATAAGTAAAAGTACCTTCAGTTAACTAATCAAGAGAAAGATAAAAAAAAATCCATTCAGTAACAGCCTGCTGTAACTGCTATAAAGACTTATTTTAGATAATTTACAAGGAAAATTTCATCCACAATAATTGACACACATAAATTTGATGCTATAAAGATGTCCAACATTTTGACTCTCTTGGGAAACAGCAATTGAAGAATAATGTTTTTGGGACACATAAAATATTTAATAAAGAGGACTTACATAAATAATAACAAACTTTGTGTGTTTGCATCCATTTTTCATTTTAAAATTGAAAGAGAGCAATACAAAACTAATGAGAATATTAGTTAATTCTAGAGTTACTTGTCAGAAATATCTGTAAATTTTGAGGTAATATAGTTCTTCAGACTGAAAATGTAATAGAAAATATAACAAAATATTCATGATTGATGTAGTTTTACTGAATGCCTCATATTATTGACTTATGTTTGATATAAACTAACATATCATAAGCAGAACAGCTTAGATTACTATCTTTCAACAAAAAGTTAGCACATGAAATAATTTGAACCAATATACAAATAAACATGTTCACAACATTCTTATTCCTACTACACTAAATAGCTCCAAATGTGACTACATTGATAAGAAAATAACTAACTGAAAAAGTATAAACTGTCATGATCATACTTACGTTCTCCATGGTTCCAAGTTCACCGATTGCCAGAATAACTTTCATATGAGTTTTCCCACAAACAGTTCGCATTTCTTGAAGCTCTTTATATAACAAGTCCCATTGCCCAGTCAGTACAAGACTACGATCAATAACAACATCTATTTCTGTTGCACCACTTTGAATCGCGAAAGTAATCTCTTCAAGTCGCGTAGATAAAGAATACTGACCAGTCGGGAAACCAGTAGCCACTTTGAAAAAAAAAAAGTATAAACTATTAAAAGTTTATTCGAATACAAAGTGAAAAAAATTATTCGTTTCTGTGTCAAATATTGAGTTTCATTAGATAATTTTACCTGCAGCAATTTCAATGCGGTTATTTGCTGGCAATGAATTTATCACAGAGGCAGCATCTGCTACTCTTGAAGGATAAACACACACAGCTGCTGTTGTAATAGGAACATAGTCAATATGGCCAGTATCGAATCCCAGTTCAGAATAATATGCCAACGGAAGTGGATTGACAGCCTATAATATTATTTTTAATTTGAGAAAAATAATTATGGGAATATTAATAATTTAACAGTTGAAATCTTTTACATGGTCATAAATGCTTAGTCGTCTTTCCTCAAAACGATCCATTTCTATGCTTTGATCTCTAAGCGAATTTTTGTAGTGAATGCACAAGTGTATATAAAGTGGTGCATATGAAATTTAATCCCTTAAACCCTCCCCACTCCCTTCTATAAGCAGGCTTGGTCTAAAAGTCTTCTGCTGAATTATCATCTCCTGAATATATTCCGTTACATCAGCGTCACCATTAATTACGATACTTTTATGATCATCATTTTTTATATATTTTATGAAAAAAACATGTTAGTGGTCTGCGAGATTCAAAATTGTGTTTTTAGTGGTCTAGCCAAAAGCCCCCATAGTTTCAAAGTTGTAAAAAAATGCAAAAATAAAACAAAACTTGAGCAATAGCGTAGTCATCAGCGATCATAAAAAATCTGGCAGCCCTATACACATATCTAATGAATAAGGTTGAAGAAGCACCATTAAATGAAGTAAACGTTGAAATGATATATTAGGCGTTCTATATTTCATTAAACCATCTATATTGATTACGCAACAAGAGATTACCTTTTGGCATAACCTGCTCACATTAGAGTAAGTGTCATCTCCAGCTAATGTTGTCAAATCGATTACAGATATGGCTTTCAAAAGCCAGGCAGCCTGATTACATTTATTTTCTATACAATGAGTTAGTACTTGACATACTCTTTCATTGATACTATTTAAATTGGTGTGAAATACTCTTTTCGTGACAACTCCTGGAAAACATAAAAAATTAAACTAAAA
This sequence comes from Himalopsyche phryganea, assembly GCA_022494535.1. Taxonomy (NCBI): domain Eukaryota; kingdom Metazoa; phylum Arthropoda; class Insecta; order Trichoptera; family Rhyacophilidae; genus Himalopsyche; species Himalopsyche phryganea. Next base: position 1,253,208 of record JAGVSL010000046.1, read on the forward strand.
CCCAGACAAAAATGATATTCAAGAATAGAAAAAAATATTTTACATTAATTTTATATGAAGTTATTTACAAACCAATATCAACCATTTTTCCTCAATAATTGGCGAATACTCCGATAAAAGTTTTCAAATCCTTACAAGTTGCAAAACTCAGTTGATTTTAGTTTGCTACTTAAACTATGTGTTGATATATTATTCCTAATTTTATATTGGAAAATGTAGAACACGTTAAACTAAATTAACACAATCAATCGCCAAATAGCGAATATCTTCCAGTATCAAAGATAACGAAAGATGACAATTAATAATAATTCCTTAATTTATGTATCTATGTAACCATTATGTAACGATAAGAATATTATTGCTTATCTACGAAGTAAATAAATGCTTTTATTTAACTGCTTCAAGATGTTCTGACAGTTTATGTAGGGTTTATGGACTGTTAAGCTATGCTCACATCACTTGCATTAAATGTCAAACCGCTTAATGTCAAATCAATACATACTGATGAATTTTCAATATTTTTTCGTTAATTTTAAAAATTTGTCAATTTTTTGTAAGAAAACGTATTTTGAATTATATTTAATTCAATTACTTGGATGAAGAATAGCATTATTTATGGTTTATGAATGTAAAATCATGATAAACGACCTGCTTTTTCTTTCAAAATAAAATTTAGGCAAAGTAACCCCACCGATGGGTTACTCAGCCTACCCTAATTTAATCAAGATTTCGTTCATATAATTTTCATACCTGGGTAGGAAAATGTAGCCAAATGTAGATATTTGATGGTGACCTAAAAATATTTTACCTGAGAGTTGTCTAGTTATTGCCTCATGGGCAAATATACCCCCCCGGTTCACGTTCGTTTTCATACATTTTTATTTTTCAGGGTTGTGCATAACAAAAAAAAAATTTCAAACATAATCGAATTTTTATTGCATATTTAGAAAAAATAAAAAAATAGTTGGTAACAAATGAAGTTTAATAGAATCGTTATTACTAATAGGTTCTCATAAAAGATGAAATAATAAAACATCAAAAAGTATATTCTTGCTGGTAAAGCAAAAAAGGTAAAATTTTTAAATTATAAAACATATATAATTGGCCCGTCAATTTTATTACATAACTATTTAATTTACAAATAGCTAAAATCCTTAATTTATATAAAACCTAATAAGCGATATATTAATGTTTTCAACTCGTATGGCAATCTTGATGCACATATGTTAACGGGAAGATTATTATCCTTTTTCGTCATTTTCGTTATTGGCAAAAATTTTCGGCCGATTACACTGTGCCCGAGTCGAGAGAATTTCACATATTTCGCATTTAATCACAGCGTACACACATAAGAAAAATCTTATGTGTGTATACTTTTCATTAATTGTGTGTTTGGATATATGTGTTTTGATACCATTAAAACATGACATGTAATTTAAAAATATGTTTCATCATTGCGGAAGAGACTGTGTATCTCGGAGAAATCGTGAATGAGGAATTAGACTTTGCCAGAGTAAAATCCGCCAACATCAAATAATGCAAACGTTGCAATACATAATGCGAATTCTACAAAATTTATCACTCTTCAGAAGATTTTTAAATTTTATCTAATTTCTTCAAATGTGCATGTAAAATATAAAATAATTTATGTTTCATAGCCCTGCTTCCATATATGAAATTTACCATTCCATTGTTTTTACGTGTTGATTAGGTAGATGAAGTTTCGTAAATATGGTGATAAACATCAAATCATGAATAAGTTTATTTGTCTAGGCGTAATAAAGTGAGTGATTAATGATTTTGTTTGTACGTCTAAATAGCACGTACCTAGCCGCTTTTGCGGAGCTCCGATAAACTGCCTGGTGAAGAATTCTATTTCGTCATCATAACTATGGCCGTCCTTGTTAGCCAATTTGCTTGGGATAAATTTATTAACGTGATTGAGAATGCTTATTGCACTTCTTTCATTCTTTTAGTGAATTGATACATTCGTTATGCATTTGATTTATATAAAATCTAAAGCAATTTTTTTGGGTACTGTATTACGTTACAAGAAGAGAAAAAAAATCGAAAAACTGCACCGCGGAAGCATTTAATTTGTTGGGACCTGGAAAGTGTTAAAGCTGTGGGTAGTAAAACTTATAAAAAATATAATTAATTAAATAATAATATATGTAACTAGGTACTCATCTATTGTACAAGCCTGCGGTAGGCAAAGTAACCCCAAAACATAATTCAATTTCATAATCTACTGACACACCCTGGTTTTTTTGTTAAGTTTAAGTTTTATTAGGGTCCATAACTGAGAACGCACCGCGTTAATGACAATGATTCTTAGAAGTCGATTCGACTCTTATCGTGAAGGGCGATCGGCCAAATCTCCGGAGAAACGAATCCATTTTTGACGGAAAGGGGTGGGAGCTCCGACGGCGCAGGAGTCCGATTTTTGATTTTTGCGGGAAGTCGTTTGCCAGCCTTTGAGCCGAGAGAGCCACTGGCCTCCGTGGCCGGCACCGTTGACGTTGTGGATTGTTTGTGTTTGTTTTGAAATTGGACTTAATTTAAAATCGTTTGTCGTGTCACTTGCATTATAACTTACAAATAAATTCATATGTTAAGTAAATGTAAATGTAGACTCAATTGTATGCGTTAGTAATTACTTTTGTGTATTTTAAGCCACTGCATCTTCGATTAAAAATAAATAAGAGTTGAACCGGATTTGAAATGGTGTTTGTTTGAGATCCCAGACCTTCCAGGACGTCGATAACCGACCATTCGCCCCTCTTCGATTCGAATCTTCTCACTACATTGCTCGGTGACTTATTTACTATTAAAATCAATCAAATCGCAGAAAAAAATGCTTCAATTATTCCCAAGATATCAATAAGTAATGTGATGGATTATTAGAAGCTTACCTTTAACAGTTTTTTAGATACAACGTAAAGTTTTGAAAAATCTCTCTCCACTATGAAATTTTAATGTTCACTAAAATGGCGCTAAACTGTGAAGTGAAGTTAGAAACAGTTTGCAGTATTAAGTTCTGCCAGCATAGAATCCTCGATAATACCATATATAAAGCATTGTTAAATACATTGAAATAAAATATGTCTAAAATAAGAATAGTAAGCTCTTTAAGCTTGCGCCGACATTACGAGCAATTTTTGGTAAGAATTGAACTTTTTCTTAAATGATTCAAAAGACAATCATTCTCGTAAGGGGTTTTTCTTAAGTGTTTTCCCCACAAAAAAGCCTTCAGCTGACAGAATCTTTTTAGATAGTAGAACTTAGCTAGCTTACATGCGGGAAACGGATATAAAGACTTAGTTTGTACGCACCCTAGCACTAACTTTAGCCAGGAAACTGGTGTTCGCTTCGCGGACTCCACATAATAGTTTTTGTAGGAAAGTAAAGATAGGAAAAAAAAACATTCACTCAAGTACTTTGTGAGTGGTTTTATAAAAATAAAATGGACTCGGCAAAGTAGTCACCCATCGGAAGGCAGAGTAACCCCATTTGACGGTACATCGCTGTCACGCGCTTCCGTGAAAGTGGAAGAAATAATATTACATTTTAAAAATGTAATATATCATAATATGATTGATAATATTTTATTAAAAACTATGTAATGGCAAATAATAATTTTGAATTAATTTGTATCAAAATGATATTTTGGTTATTATTAAAAATATTGCAATAATAATGCTTCAATAAACGACATTTAATACGCCAAATATCATAAAAAATTACGTTTATTCCAAATCAATTAATTATCTTTAATTAAATAGTACATTATTTTTTCAGCTTCTTTAATCACTTTCGAATCTGCAAATTTTGTTGAGCCAATAAGGATTTTATTACAGATGCAATTAGTATTGTTTACGAAGTTCTCCCTGAAACTTCTCTTCAAATTCTTTATGGTTTTTTTTGGATAGTGGCGTTTTAGATTATATTCCTTTGGTACCTACAAACGATATTATTTCACCTGGCTTTTCTACGGTGTGTTGTTAATTTGTGTTCTAGTACTCTTTTTATACTACACATTTATTTTTATGTAGTTTTTTTTGTTAAATCACTTACCTGCAAGTATTCAATATAGTAAGGATTGTCGATTTAGATTCAAATACATTGATTTCATTGATATAAACATGTAGGCGAAATAACACTGGCTCAGGATTATTCCGCCTATTTTTTAAAAATTCGCTATTATGTTATAACAGCAATGAGGTAGAATAATACTCATAAAATGGGCTGCAAACATATTAAATACCATACACCATACATATTTACATTCTGCGTTTTTGTGTCGTCATAATTTAATAGGCGGAACTATCATTGGTTCACTGACGATTGCATATATTTAAAAAAAATAACTTAGGGTTGTGCAAGCGATATAATTTATTAATTTTTGTACATAAACTATGTTCAGATGTTTTCATAAGGTAATATGTAGGTATATTGATTAGGTATAGAAATAATTTAATGCGGCTGGCTTACAATCTTTTGTTTCTAGCTGAAATAAATAAAAGGAAAAAATTACATTTTTCTTGATATTAAAAAAATAATACTTTAAAAGTGTTATGATGACCCTACCCAAGGAGGAATAACCCCAAAACGCTTTTCGCTTTGCAGTACAACTTTATCAAACTATTTATAGCTTATGTTTCACTTTAAAACCTAAATCAAATATCGATTACCTCTTCAAAACAGTGTTGCAAACCAAGTACTTTTGAAGTTTAAATATGCGCCCGCTATGACATCTTGTTTTACAGCTCACCTTTAGTCCTCCCTTCCACCATGCCTGCAGCCAAAAAGTTTGCCCCGGCCTTATCTGAAACTGTGATTCCTAAACCATGGTCGCGGCCACTGCGCTTCGGTCAGGCCCAAATTTTTCCTGTGATGGAACACTTCATAAAGCCTGAAATGTTAACGGAAAATACATAATCAATCAAAAAATGAGAAAAAACAATAATTGTTTTTATTTAGTAATTATTTTCAAAACATAACACATACAAATATAAGTGAATCAAGTTCTTTATGACTTAGATAATTTGAGATCCTTGAAATGCAAATCGTCTTGATATCAGGCACAATATTAGAATGTTGAATTCGTATAGGTAATCTGGTGTGGCGTCGAACCTGTTCCTGTACTTCTTTGCAGCGTATTAAGAAAATCCTGCTTCTCATAAATATTTCATAATAAACGAGAATGTCTTCGGATAATATTGAATATGAAGTTATGTTTGAAATATTGAGTCAATATCTATTTTCAAATTCACAAATTTGCGTCATGTTTTTTAATCTCATAGTCGTCATATTCCAGTTTATATCCAAAATTCCAGCTTCGATTCCTAGCAGGATCAAACACCCGTAGGAAGAACTCATAAAATAATGAAGACGATTTTTTAAAATTATCGTTGGTTTATTTAATAATACGCCCTATAAGTAGAAAGTATTATTATTTGGAAAATTATATTATAATTCAAGTACATCTATTGACAAATAAATATTACTGAGCATGTCATAGAATAGATTATTTATGCCCAGTGACATTTTAATGCTTCAAGGTTGTTAACAGAACACCAATGTATTCCAGAAACGTAATTGGATTTTTTCAACTCTGCCACCAATTTCCAAATAAACTTATTATTAATGTTCCTAACTGCAGGTTCATTTGATTTTACATCTTCAATTTTACTTGACAGTAAATAAGGTAATTTAACACCAGTAATTGATATCATTCGTTGTAATGAATCGTAAGAATTGCAAATATATAATGCTGGTATTATCGGCACGTATATGCTGAATATTTTACATTGATGAACAAATTTTTCAAAAATTCTTGATTCGTATATCACTTGAGTTATTATTAAGTCCGCTCCAAAATCTATTTTTTCCTTCAAACGTTTAAAATAATCGATGTCGTAGTCATAATTTGGATCTCCAGCTACACCAATACAGAAGTAGTCACCAAACATTTTCCTTACGTATTGAACAATATCTGATGCGTGTCGTAATTCGTAGCATTTAGTCGATTTTATTCCATCTAAAAATAAAATCTGTATTACTTATCAAAAATATATATTTTTTAATCTTCATTCCAAATTGAATATTCAATAAAAAACAAAGCTGACGATATATTGTGAAATTGCGAGTGTACGAACCTCCTTGGAGAGCCAAAATATTTCTTATTTCAAAGCTCTGCAATTTTTTCAAAATAATGTTTAATGTGCGGAATGACATGTCAACGCAAGTGATATGCATCATTACCATTTTACCATCGCCACATAAAACTTGAGCGAACTTCATAGCAGGAATATTAACAACATTTTCTTCATTAACATCAAGGAGACACATATCTTTAGGCGTTTTCCAAACCACTGAATAGAATAAAGGTGATACCTCCTCTATATAACAATTTGAGAAGCTTGGAGAAACTTCAATAGACATAAATTTCTTTTCCGTTACTTTATTCAAGATCAAATCGATTAGTTTGGGTTGGATATTGTATTTGTCCATATTGAATTGTGCTATTTTATAGTAAGTTTAAGTAGCCTTCTAAATCGGTAGAATTCTAACCTATAGTATTAAAGGTATAAACAGTTTAATATGTCAACTTCAAATGTACTTAGCAGTGCTTCCCACTCGCACTCGTAGAGAACCATAGATAATATACTAGAGAGAACTATACTTTTACCGCACTTCTGATTTTTGTATCTCTGCCATAGACTAGAGGCGTGCTTACACAATATTAGAACAAAGACATAATAATATTTTGCATATTTGTCTATGCACTAAAAGTATAGCAGTTAATAGTATATTACTTTATGATAGCAGTCTAAGCCAGTGTCATAGATATGAGTGATACAAGTGTTTCTAAGCCTTTCTACGCCTGCGGACCTGCATGATAAAAGTGAAAAATTGAAAACCATTGAAAACTAAAACAATACGTCTACGTTCGGTTGATTTTGCTATGCAAAACCTTAGATCTATTTCAAAAATAAAAATCCAGCACATTTTACCTAGATACTTTTTTTTATTTTTCTTGACAAAATAATGAAAAATAAAGCATTAAAAATCATGGTTTCATAGATTATTTTCTTCCCTAATTAATATGCACATTACCTTATCGGAACATCTGAACATAGTTTATGTACAAAAATTAATTAATTATACGCTTGCACAACCCTAAACTAAATTTTCAAAATGTATGCAATCGTCAGTAAACCAAAAGTAATTCCGTCTAGCAAATCTTGACGATGCAAAACACAAAAAAACGATGAATGTAAATGGTTAATGGTATTTAATATGTTTGCTGCCAAAGTCCATATGATGTAAAGATTGTTATATTGCAGTACATGTAATGAGTATTATCATAACAACCTCTACATAAGTATAAGGGGCTTTGCTACTGTACATAGAATAATTAAATACATCTACCTTCAAACAGGGTTATTTCGCTTACCAAGTATAATTCCGCCTAATAAAAATATTGTGTACATATGCACTAGGGCATTCAATCCTAGAACCTTTTTACGATCCCAGGATTGTGAGATTCAGAAATTCTCAATCCCGGGACTGGTCATTAGGTGTAATTTCATAATGTTATATTGTAGGAACATTTTAAATTTATTTTGTGTCTTAATGATTCAAAATATTTTTTTTGAGCATTGGAATTGTTTCTTTTGTTGATTTAAAATCAGACAGTAATTTACAAAAAAGAGAAAAGTATTTAAAAAAAATCAACGATGAAAATATTTTTATATTTTATTTCATTTATTGCTTTATTATGATAGATTTCACCAAATGGTATCCAAAAAGAGAACATGTCCTTCAATTTGACTTAAAAATATTGTCTTACATTCATTTAAGAAGCGGTCTTAATTTGTCCTCCATTTCAAATTGGTTAAGAGCGGCTGTTACGAAATATGAGGAGGAAGACTACAATAAATTTATAGGTTATTATAAAAAAACTATGTATACGAACAAACTGAAGTAGGTTCTAGTTAATCAGGAAGTTTTAATTTGATATATGAATAATTATTTTTTAATAATTTTTGTGAATCCTGAAATCCCGAAATTGTCTGAATACCAATCGTGGAATTACGGGATTGGTTAATTGATTGAGATCCCGTATCTTGGGATTGAAAGTTCTAATATGCACACAAAAGTAAAGTTGTATTTACTTCCTTTGAAATTATAAATGTTTTAGAGGTACAGTGTGATTAACTGATGATTGAGAATAAATTCATAAACAAATATTTTTTTCTACCCAAATGAAAAAAATAAGTTAAAGTCATAAAACAAAATATTTTTTAGGTGGAATTATACTTGGTAGGCGAAATAACCCCATTTAGTGGAAATGGCTTATGACATATTTATTAGTATATTGTCTATCATATTATTTATGTACATATCTAGTTTATAGTATATTATCTATGGTTGTGTCAAAGAGAACCATTAGAAAACTATAATTACGTTATCTCTTGCTACGTCATTTTATATGTTGTGTTTATTTACAAATTGTTATAAATTACTTTTCGGATTCTAATGCAAGAAAGTTAAAACATACAAAATATTATATTCATTTGAGATGGCATCTATTGAGTTAGACCCGTCGATTAAACAAGCGTTGAAACACTTGCATTCCAACGCTCGAGACTCGACTGAACAAGTGAGGTTATTATTGGACGATGTACTACGTCATACATATGGGGCTTCGAAGACAATGGGAAATGTTCTATCAAAGAAATATTTAGCTGAAGAGCGAAATGATAATTATCAAAAAATTAAATCGAAAAGTGAATCTTCTAAAACGAGTAGCAGTAAGACTATACCGCAGCCATCACAAAGTCCCCAGCAGATACAAATTCCCGAAAGAACTGACGATGATGATTCAAGTGTTATGGACAGGGAACTTGAATTACTCGAGGAGGACTTGACATGCGCGGTATGCAGGCAAATTGATGTGCAAGCTGGCAACAGACTTGTGGAGTGTGATGTTTGTCATGCATTGTATCACCAGGTCATTATTGTGGTCACCATGATATTTACATACAGTATAAATATCTTTATAATATTTAATAAAATTGTTTTGATTACAGGATTGTCATAAACCAGTTATTTCTGAAAGTGATGTGGGTTCTGGTTGGCAATGCGCAACTTGTTTGATATCAACCCATGGATTTACAATGGCGACAGTCACTCCAGTCAAATCTGGTTCACTATCAGGTTCATCTACACCTGTCAAATGTTCTTCATCTAAACCAACACAGCCTGGTTCCTCTGTGAAAATACCGCCAATTGTATCGAGTGCATCGAAAATCGTAACTCCCAATATTAATATAATTTCTGCAGACAAGAGATTGCAAATCATGAAGAAAAAAGCTGCCAAGCAACAAGAAAATAAACGCAAGCATTCCAAATAACATGGTTTGTTTAATTATATTATTCCACACAGCCTGGTTCCTCTGAAAAAACCACCAAGTGTATTGAGTGCATCACCGAAGATTGTAACTTTCAATATTAATATAATATCTGCAGACAAGAGATTGCAAATCATGAAAATGGCTGCCAAGCAACAAGACAATAAACGCAAGCATTCCAAGTTTGTTTATTTATATTGGTCAATATTGGGAGCAGACAGGGTAAAAAAAATTAAATTTTATTGTCCTTCAATTATAATTATTCTATTACAAAAAATATAATCTAATATTATTATAATTCTTCATTCAACAATATGAAATAGTATAACAATTGGTTTTTATAAAGTTAAAAAAGCTTTGGATGGGTGGGAGAGATCCTAAAAATGGGATGTAGCGAGAGTGATACCTTACTAGTCCTTTACTAGCTCCACCCTTATATTCTTACCCTCTAATTGTGAGAATCGATTTAAGTTATTTTCACAAAAAAAGCATTTACTGGTACAAGGTACAGGATGGTCGGAAATGAGTAAAATTTTAGGAAAAAATCAAACATTGAAGATGATACCAATAAATAATTCATTTTTACACAGCTTGACAACCTGTGCTACTCGAAATAGTTTACACTCGGATACAGATAGTTGAATACTCTTTTTTCCTCGAACATCTTATTTTTTTAATTGTTACTGGGGCCTCCGCCCATTCAGATCAATAGATATTTGTCACTCATTAATGTCATCATGAATTATATACCAGGAATTCAATTTTTAGGCCGACTGGATTATGGCGGCGTAGATAGCTTTGTCTAGTTTTATTGCAGTGTTCTATTAGACATCATCCATTTTCTAATTTTTCACAGGCCGCAGAGGATAAAAATAATGATAAAACTAGACAAGATATGCATTTTATTAATTTTTAATTTAATAGTTACATCATTTTATCGGCTACTTCAATCTGCATTATGTGCATATTTGCACAATGGAACTTTAACTGTAGTGAGTGGTATCAACTTTAGTGAGATTTCTGACACTGCATGCTGGCAACAAGCATATTGATGTAGGGTTCAATGTTTGTGGTTGCTATTCTCGGTACAGCATTGAAGTTATCATTGTTCAAGCGGCGTCTGTGTTGAGTTTTAATAAGGAAAACGCTTACTCGCAAATGTCGGTGCTTATGAAAAGACTTGCACAAAGCGCAGTCTTCTTACACAGGGTGAGGAACTGCTCTTCTAGAAGACATTTGTAAAAATTCTGCAGATTTAGTTGCAAAAATGAATCGGCCTCATTGATGGCAAAAATAGACTGCATCTGTATCACAGATAGATTGAATCATTGTAAAAAGATGAATTTCAGTTGCTAAAAAAACTGGTAAAAATATGAGTACCTTGGTATCAAAGTCGGACAAACGCCAAATCCCAAGAAAATCATGTTTTTATTGTTAGTGGTGGTGCAAGTGATGCTCGTTTCAAAAAACTCATCAAAAGCATCAGAATCCTACGTTTTCATATAGATTTTTAAGTTTAAAGTACATATGTAGTTTCAAAAACGGACACTTACCATCCAACTTCGCGAAATCAGCAGACATATACACATTGACCAATCACAGAGCTAGAATCTTCATAAAAGTGTCATGGCTGCCGAACTTGATGCAGCGTGGAAACTTCATTCTAAACTATTTCTGTTAGTTTTTGGAAAAAACGTAACTTGGAGGAAAAGTATTGTTTTTTACTAAATAAAATGGACTCGGGGGAACGTTCGAAAGTGTATGGTTAATCCCAGCGAGTGGAAAAGAGTCAAAGAAAAGATATTAAAGTGAGTAATTTCAGAATATACTATAAAACTTTTTAAATCGCAATGCATCTTTTTTAGTATGGTTTATTATTAAAATGTAATGTGTCAAGCCTCATTTCATGTTTTGTTGAGATAGTAATATACTTATATAAATATTTAAGTGGTTTTGCTCGCTATTTACATACATATTACACTTGTTTTACATTTTTAAACATAGCTACTTCGTCAATACTATGGGACCGAAAGGGTAGTTCAATAAAACACAATATTTTTGAAATCATGATTTCTACGTTGAATAAACCACTAATTTTTTTCCAGATATTCTGCAAAAGACATGTCTTTCTTTCCAAGATCGTTGTGGTTTGCAATGTAGATTATTAACAATGCAAGATATAAGGAAGTCCCACGAATCGTTTTATTCCTCACCAGCTAAAGACAAGCAAGATTCTTTTATATTTTAATTCTACAGAGCTCTTGAAGAAAACCATAATCAAGATCGAAGAATATCATGACGTATTTAAAGCACATGGAACATTGAAAATAATTGGGCTAAATTCACATAAAAGAAGGAAAAATCAACATAAAATCGAAATACCTTACAATTGTGACATCGGAAGAAAACAATAAATTTTGAAAAAAAAATGGAACATGGAATAAATTCTAGCCCATTTCAATTGTGATAAGTCAATGATGACATTATTGAAAATAATAATAATTTTTCAATCGTCGCACAACTCGCAGAAACTGCTGCTGAATGTGAATGCTTTGAAGAGGTAGAAACCATTGATACCTTTGACGAAGGCGGGGCGGAACTTGTGGAAGTCAAATTGTCATCTCTATAAAAATACCTATTAATTTTAATGTATTTTAGACATTGTTAATTTTTTCAATAAAAAGAGTTTCTGAACTACCCTGAAATTTTAATCAAAATAAATTAATTTTGGATAAAAAACGGACACTTACTGGCCTGTTCGTATCAAAAACGGACAAACACCAAAGTTTCGATCAAAAATGGACATAAGCATTTTTGAATGACTTTATCTGTTATATACAAGGTTTAAATCTTGGATTCAACTTATTAAATGTGATTCTGTAATTCCAAAGCTTATGTACATTCTAAATGTCTATGTATATTATGTTTCAATATGTATGAAATGAAAAATCACCTCTGCTATACATTTTTGTAAATGGCTTATGTCCTACTTTGATACCAAGGTACTCATATAATCGTATAAAATAATATAAATAGTGATATGTTTTCTGTCAGTGACGATTCGGATTATATTCCTTTGCTATTACATAATTTGTTCACATATCAAACACAGAATATTTTAATATTTAATGAAAAATTTGATGTTAAATATTTTTTAAGACATCGACTGAGGGTGCTTGATGGAATTTCAATATCAAATTTGAATTATTGAGATTTTGTACACTTCCATGTATTTTGTCGATCGCAAGATGCTGAATTATCATTCGAAGCTGAAATGGGGAGAGTAATTTTCTTCAGCTTCATAATCTTAAAGAGAAATATGGTTTTCTTACTCCATCAAATCGTTTTAGTGAAAGTTACGCGTGTCAGTTATATTCAGATCACAATGATGTTGATCGGTAAGAATTCAAAATCACATAGATGTGTAAAGGGTGGCGAAGATCGAAATTTTGCAATTTATTGAAAAATATAATTTTGTAGACTCATAATTGTGTAGCTAGCTGTGAAATGAGTTTTTCGAACGTGAAATTAGTAAATAAACTATTTAATATCAACATTGAGCCATTTGCAATTAAAAAAATTATAATATTTTCAATAGCACACTAACTGGCAGATAAAATAGATTTTCGTAATGTTTCTAACGATTTTGCTAAGAGCGAAGCAAGGAAAAATAAATTTGTTACAATTTTTTAAATGTTTTGTTAGTAAAATCTACTGAATATCTTGTTCTAAATTGATTCACAATTCTAATTCGTTTTTATTTACAAAATGTACCTATTAATGTATTGTTTATAAATAATTTTATATTTCCATATTAATAATAAATATAAAATTTATTTCAAATGACTTATAGATTTTTTGACACAATTGAAAAACAAACCTGCGGAACTCTACAAATTTATTATTAATTATTGTAAAAATATAGTACATATTTTTCAATAAATTATATTTATACATAAAAAAAGTTTGTCTGGGGCGCATTTTTCTCCGTCGTGATGATTTATAATTAAATAAAAAAATATTAAGTAATTTAAAAAATAGCCTTAACCCAACACTATTTTAAATATAAAATCATCATTTTTGGAGAAAAGTTATTAGTATTAAACATAAAAGGAAATTATACTTATTTATAAAAAAAAAACTTTCTATACTTATTCATAACCAATCTTTTCCGTTGTATTGGTTAAAAAAAAATGTAAAAATGAGAGGCGGGCAAATTCAAGCACCGCCCCAGGCGGACAAACCCTAGCTACGCCACTGGTTATGTTAAACAAATATTACATAAAAAAACATTTTTTTTCATTATTACTGGTTCGCGAAAAAATTTTCCGTTTTTTTACCGTTTTTTTACCGTTCCGCAGGTGTAAAAAGGTTAGGGAACACTGGCCTAGAGGACATACTATTATGCAAAGGTCAAGATTAAAAACAGTGTTTGTCTACGCCATCTGCAGAATATTTATTTAATTATTTTAGGTTGCTATTGAAGTTTAAAATATTCTCACCGTAGCTGAGTATGGATGGGTCTTTCAGGTACACGGTAGATACATAATATAAACCAGGAGTCTCCAAACTGTTAAGCCTAAAGGCCACACTGACTCCAAAGGGCAAAGACTCGTAAGAGAAAGAAAGAAGAAAGCTAGCTCAACATACGTAGTTTTGAATTATGCTCCGGTTGGTGCTTACGGGCAAGTGTCAGACATTTCATTGCGACGTAGATAGGCTACAGGGAAAAAACCAGCTTCTGCCTGATTTATACACTCATTAACCTTTCGAGGAGTAACTAATTAATTATGGCTGTGCTATTAGGAATGAGTTTTTTTTACATACTTAAATACATTTTTTTCTCAGTTGATAATGCTCGTGATGAGCGAAACCGGTCTTGATCACTAAACATGTGAAAGTAGTACAAATGAATTGTGTTTTATTTTTTTAAAACGTTTTTTTTATCAAATCAATGTAATGGAAAGATAACTGTTCACACACACACATATTACTATACTGACGTACATGTACGTCCATACTCCTTTGCGGAATAATCGCGGCGACGTATATATGACGTCCATACTCACAGAAAGGTTAAGTCCTTTCGACAAAACATTTGGTTGATCAGTTGCATAAATTTGCTTGTGGCTTTTTTTCCGATTACCATCAAACATGGTTATTCCGCCTGGTGTGTTGCTAATATGCATTTACTGTATTCCTTCTGTACCACGCATTTATTTGTATGAGGCTTTTATTGTTATAAACACTTAACTGCAGTTACTCAAAATGGTAAATATTATCGATTTACATTCTAATGTTGATTTCACTGATATAAACATGTAAGCGAAAAACATTGGCTCGGTGATGTTCGCCTACTTTTAAAAAATCCGAAAATTTCTTATCACTATCACGTTATAACAGCAATGAGGTAAAGTAATACTCATCATATGCTGCAAACATATTAAATAAATATCATTAACATTCATTGTTTTTGTGTATTTTTCATCATCAAAATTTGCTTGGCGGAAAAACCCTTGGTTCACTGACGATTGCATTTTTTTGTTCCATGTCCGCTCCCAATGTGGAGCATATGGTCTCTCAATGGCGGTATCTTGACAGAATTTTTCTATCTCAACCTTTGTTCTGTTCTGAAAACGTGCACATTAAAATAATCTATGAAACCATTGTTTTTTTTGCTTAATTTTTGTTATTATGTCGAGAAATATAAAAAATGTATGTAGGCAGATTATAATATACCAAATATTCTTATCACCATACAACGCCAGTGAAATAATTTGTGGCAAATTTCACATTCCACTGTATCTGATTTATTATTTACACAACATTTGTACCTATTTAAAATTTATATTTTTTTCTTGATATTAAAAAAATAATACAGCTTCGAAGTGTTTGAATGACCCTACCCAAGGAGGAACAACCCCAAAACAACTCTTCACTCTTCGGTACAACTCCGCCTGGCGTATTGAAGGCTTTAAAACTTGATTTATTTAAAAAAATGATGCATTCTAGTTCTTAACATATAATAGAATAGAGAGTGAAAATATCTATATCGTAACTTTTATATTTCTGGGAGATAAATGATTATTTTTCGACAGGTGAGGTAACTGTATCTGCACACGCCATTTACAAAAGAAAAGTTTTAAAATAACTTTGAGAAATTCTAGAAGTTTAAAGGGCTCAATGTGGTCAACTGACTATGGAGAGTAATGTCATAAGCAAATATTGTGTCTACCCGAGTGTAAAAATAAGTTGTGGCCATATAAATAAATCAACTTTTATTAAGCGAAATTGTACTTTGTAGGCGAAATAACCACAGTTGACGATACTTATCTTTGTGAAAAAAACTATGGTGGGTCAGACTGGGTAGGTCCGGCCAGATTGGTGGTGCTCGCGGGCCGTAGTTTCGAAACCCCTGATATTAACTACGTGAATATTGTGCATGCATAGATATTTTGGCGCACATGCACATCGTTCGTGAAAACCTATTTCAAAGTTTAATTTTATAATTTGAGCGTATAAATAATTAGGTACTTATCCTAAAAAATCAAATAGGTACCTACCTAGCACTTTACTTATTTCAAAAAAATAACATAATTAATTTGTATTCTACCCTTCGATATGGCAACACGTAGTGATTAATTTACAAATGGCGATGGTTTAGTGTTTTCGTTGGACTGCACGTTGGGTATGGTTTACGATATCTTTCGGTGAGTACTGTAAAATCCAACCTTCGTGGTCGATAAACGGTGAATTTCGACACATATTTAGTAAACGTCAACCATAGTTTTATCGCGAATACCAAAAAACTCATTCATATTTCACAAATTTTGCCGGCGATTTTTCGTATGATCACTAGATCTGCATATTTTAATTATGCTTCTCTGAATCTTATGAATATTCTATTATTGTTTTGAATCTTTCGAAAATACGCTGTTATGCCTCAATTGACATAATAATCATCAAAGATATTGTAATTTAAAAAGGTGCAACTGGCGATTGCATATTGCATCCATGCACTTTGTAATGGAGGATGGATAACTTCCCGATTGTTATATTTGCGTTTTCTTTGTATGCCATTCCTAAAATTTTTTATCAGGGATATATATTTTTGAATTTCTGTGTGCCGCATTCTTCCAAAGCCTGTAATATTACGTAAAAGTCTAACAGGAGTAGATTGCATTTCATTGAATTAGGTACAGGTACCTGTATGTAAGTATAGTACACGGAACGGTACACACTGCTATCATTAAACCCGACTTAGATTTCTTATGTTGTCAATATACTATTCTGTTTTTTTATTTGTAACATCCCCGGGGTCTACAAAATTTGTTATCTTCTAATTATTTTGAAATAATCTTACAGAAATATTCTAAATTCAAATGTCTGTTCTGAAATATTAGTTAATTGATATGCCTACCGGTAGGTAGAGATTTAATTCATTATGTTCCAATGTTTTTTTTTTTTGTTATTTGCAATCCTCATGATGTTGCTCATTAATAACTAAACATGACATTTAATATAAATATATATAAGTAAATTGTAGTCATCTATTTACTACTATTATTCAACTGGTTATTTATTCTCAAGATCTTATCTGATGATAAATAAAATGTTATTCATCAAAAGAAGTATTAATAACATACTACAGACCACATTGCCTTGGAACTGGAAAAAAAACTTCTATCTTACCGAGTGTCTCTATAGTTTATTCTTCATGGAAAATCTATATCAGAATGACTAATTCCATTTTGTTTATTTTAAATTTCATGTCAAATTGAAGATAAAGGTTACTTACAATGTTTTATTTCTTGAGAACAAACGCTTGCTATCAAATTTATTCATATATGTTATCAGTTGAAAGCAGTGCTCCTCAAACTTTTCTCACCCACGGTCCACCTAAAAACTCCTTAGAATTTCGTGACGCACCACAAGCAAAAATATGTAAATTTCAGGAACATTTCTTCAACTTCTTTTTAATATAAAATTAAAATTGATGAATTTGTTATTCCACTGGTTGGTTGCTCTACTAAATGTGACACATGTTTCACCTCTTTGAGAAGCATTTTCAGACTAACTATATCGCGAGGTTGTTTGTTTCTTATGTTAGTGAAGTTAAATATCAATAGTTGGATTATTTCTTTCTACTGGATGTGGGGAGAGATCTAATATATAACATGGCTTATATCTTCATTCATATTTAGATTGTATATAGGTTGAGATGACAAAATTCTTCTCGAATTTGAAGAGTTAATGCTTCTATAGAATTTTACTGTTACTTGCAAAATGAGTGCGGCGACACATTTTTAAAGGCATATTTTACATAAAAACAATTTGTTTTGTACTACTCACGATGAGTGAAACATCATTATAAAAATGCGGAAGTAGTAAAAAAACAAATTGTGTTTTATTTAAAAAATATATTATATATACCAAGGTGATATAATATCACTTTGTAAAAGGGATGTTTGGAGAAGATTTGCATATGATGTGAGTTATATTATACAACATATGCAGAGATACATGGAAAACACACGTACAAGGCCAAAGGTTGTTTGATCTTAGCTTAGGAAGCATTTGAATTTGTTATATTGATATGATTTTATTATATAATTTAAGACATCGACTGTGGGTGCTTGATGGAATTTCAATATCAAATTTGAATTATTGAGATATATTTCCATGTATTTTGTCACTAATGAACCGGGTTTCGCCTTTCGGTATCTTTAAGTATTCGAGCACACGAGTGGACTCAAACTAATTCAAACAGATAGTTTGTAACGATTATATACAAAAAAAGATAAGAAAAATCATATCGCTGTGTCTAAGAAATTAACATTTGGACTAGAGACCACCTTACGACTGAACAGAGGTGTGAGGGGGGTTTTTTAAATGTAATTCCAAGAAATCCCAATTTCAAATTAGGGTGCCCATGGGCCGATGGATTAATATGGGGAAATTCATTACTTTGATTATTAATTTATGTTTAGTTTTGATTGTTTATTCATGTTTTGTTTTTTACGGACTCATCTCACGTACAGGGTACAATAGAGGAGAGTTTAGAAGATTCAGTTGTTCGCTCGAAATTGGTAAGGAATTTAACTGGGCTCTATTGATTTCCAAAATTTCTTGATAGAATAATTTATGATCCCCATGTTTTGATGCAACATTTTAACCCCATTATCCGCATTGATCGTATGGTCCTGCAATAACAAGTGATTTGCAAATGTTGATGTATCTTTTTTTAAATCTAAACGCGGCTAAATGTTTTGATATGATTTTAGTATAGCGATTATAATATAACTTTCATTCTTCTACTTCATTCTTATGACAATATCAGGATACATTTCTGTTTGTGAAAGGAAAGGGTGTTAATTCTAAAATTGATACTTTCAGGAAAGCCAAAACAAGATTTGTTTTATTGAGATCTTTCAAAATATGAGACATTTCAACTTGAAATTTACTTATTTTTAGGGTGTGCTTCTTGGAGAGGCATTATAATTATGAAAATAAAATACATTTTTGTACTCATTGCTCAATTTTATGGAATAAGAAGAAATGAACAAAAGTTTTACTCTTTATACATATATACATCATAGTTATTTTAGCTTATCCAACTCAGTTTATAATTTTTAAGACTTAAGAACCCTTTCCTTTCGCACACAGATTTATTGATAAGCGTATAATTGCAACCTTCAAAGGATATTTTTCCATTGTGAGAATATATAAGGTAGCTTATGTCTTATAATAATGCATTTTTCAGAGTCTAAACTTTGGATGCTTTAAGTCAACACTTCGGGGGAAGGGGATCTAATACAAATAAATTCATTCAATAGCTGCAACATTTAACATGGGTATTCAGGATTTACAAGCGCTTTTAGAAACAGAGGGAGTTAGCGTTGACTTATTTCGCATCGGCCGCAACCATGCCGGGGGCTTTCGACTCGTACTCGATGCCGAGGGCTGCCTCGATAGACTGTACGGAGGATATTTTTCTGGTAAATATTTTGTCTATTTATAAATACCTGGTATTATAATAAAAGTTAGCTCCCAGTCCTGAATTGACTTATAACATTACATTACCGACAACTATAGAAATAGAGGCAAATTTATGTGATCCAGCTGGATTAAAATTTTTACAGGTATCAGCACTTCTTTGCACATGCTGTATTAAAATTTAAATAATACCTGATGTGACATATTTTAAATATGGAAACTTGCTGTATGGCTGTATTTCAATTATATAAATAGTTTTTGAAATAGACTACAAATTAAAAAAATCTTGTGAATGCGATTTTTTAAATAGATTGGGCATGTGGAGGGCAGTGGGCTAGGTGTGTTCAATTTTTATCGACATTAAGCGGAGCGCTTTCAGAGCACCAAGTGTCATTATGTGTCTGTTTCAACGGAGCCCATCCGGCTCCAAATGAAAATGCACCAAATTCTACACCCCCCGCTCATTGGGCACAACAGCAAGCACTTCACCGGCAACGAATCAACAGTGTTAGTATATTTAATGTCCTTATTGCTTCTTTAATCCAAACTTTTAATGGCCACTTCTTGGTACTGTCATTAATACAATCTAGCATCACAAACAATAAATGAATGAAATATTTTGAATGGTGGTAAATTTTAATTTTTGGTGAAAAGACATAATAAATATAATACAATTTATAGTAGTTATACTACAATTTTATAATCTGATCAGTACAGGTTTCACTCAGCAATCAAAACCATATGTAAACCAACGTCTATAAAGTTATTTTGCAAATGAAGTTAGAATAAATTATTAGGTTTTTGATCATTATCAATTTTATTTCTTAAATAGGTATTAAGACACGTCGGAGCTAAGGGAACTCCGCCTCCTAAAGTGTGGTGGGTTCCACCGGTGGGACTCCATTCCTGCTTGCGATCTGCTCTGCATCAAATGAATGTAGCAGTGGTAAGAAGTGTTTTATTGTCTTTGAAACTTAATTTAGATATGATTGATTGTATTTACATGGTCGTATTGTATCCAATTTTGTAATAAATTCTGAATTTATGAGAATTTGGCAATCCAAACTGTGCAGTGGAAAATGATTTTAATTATTAAATAAAATGAAAATTTTGTGAATTTTCAGATGGTATCCTCTGATGAACATCACCAAGAAGTGGTGGCTCTGTGTCGAGAGAAGGGTTATGCTGGCATTGTGGGATGTTCCGGCGAGTACCTTGCGTTTCAACCACCTAGATATTTCAGTTCGTCTCTACTAAAATTGACTTATCGCTCATCCCTGGAAACAAAAGAGTACATGGTTCACGATATGGTTCAGTGGTTGAATATTCCCCAAGACAGACTGAGCATTGTGGCAGCTCTTCTCGGCAACACTATATTGACCGAGCAACATCTCACCGAATTTTATAAAAGACTGAACAACCAAAAAAAGGTATTTAGAATTATTAATCTTGCCTGGTATAACATTCTATGATGGAGTATGTACAAACGGTCAATTGAATGTGTGGATCTCATCTTATGCTGTATTATATTTCAGACTTCCAGTGAAGACGTGGTGCGCAGCGTGTGTGATTATGTGCGTGATTTGTCGAGCAGTGATTTGGACGCCATATGTGAAGACTTATTCCAGAATCCAAATGACAACCGCTGCGCTCGTTTCAAACAGTCCGTTCAATACTACGTGAATGGTACCAAAGATGGCTTTTTGAAGTATAAAACAGGTTAGAATAAGCCTGATTGTAACAATAAATTTTACAAAATTTCTGGTAATTTTTGTTATATTTTTATAATTATAATTCTTTCAGGTCGCCGTCCCAAAGTTAAGAAAACTCCCAATGCTACAGGCATCGGTCAAAGAGAAGCTGACATGGATACTTCCCGATTAGCATCTGATCTTGATGATCAGGATGTGAGTTTTTCTTAATATTGAGATGTAGTTGGGAAGAGCAGAAATGAGAACAATTATTTTTAATATAGGAAAAATATCTGACACGTAGATTTTATATTGTTTTAGTAAAAAAATATTTAACAATGTTTTGATCAAAGGATTATTTATTTCAGGCAAAACTTGAGTTAAAGGTCATTGCTGCTGATAATAATAAACCGGAACTAGAAAGAAAAATCAACAAAAGCTCAGCCAATGCTGCCTCCTCTTCCAAATCCTCGAACACTGCTGGCAAAAAAGAAAAAGAGGTAATATATATTTTGCGTAAGTTTGAAGAATGAATAAAATGTTTATCAGACTTCATTGCCGTTTCAATGTGCTGACTTTATTTTCCAGGCCTCGAAGGGAGTGTGCCCTTCGGTGGCAGCAGAAGTTTTGAGAACATGTGCAGAACGTCATTCCAAAGGCTTAATGGCCCCCGCATTACTGCCAATTTTGACTCATCGCCAGGTTACTTTGCCAGTTCTGTTAGAAGATGAGGCACACCGCGAAGTGCCTTCGATTCACCACCTCTATCGTCCTATCAGACAGAATGTATACGCCATTCTTTTCAACATGCACCACTATCACTTTATGGCCAATCACAGCAAAGGTATAATTTCCAATTTTATTTCTCGCAATAGATTCAGTAGTTAGGTTGTAGTAAAAAATATAACTTAAATTTACTATGTACTGAATTTCGATTGTATGTTGAACCAATTTATTACTTTCCTTTTATCATATTTATTCATTTTCCATTCCGAAATATACTATATTAGGTAACTTGTCGTAGAAGATTATTATTTTAACTCCTAATATTGAATACGGACATCACTTATCTAATATTTTTCAAGCAAATGTCCGAGCATAGTAATTTCCTTAGTAAGTTGACTTTGTTTTATGTTTACAGAAGGTGAAAAGATTCCTTGCAATGTTAATGTTAACGTCTTGGAGTGGATTTACACTCGTCAAAATCCTGGTAAATCTCCTGAAATTGTTCCTGGAGTGATGTTAGATTGGCCTGTACCCACAGTTCAACGCCTTTGGTTTGGGTAAGCTTATGGTGCAAGAAAAAAAAATACTTATTGCAGCTTTCATGTTTGTGACAACAAACATTACATGTCACTTTTTTATATTATAGCACGGCACAGGATGATAAGTGCAGGCGAATGAGAGCTTTCCTCTCTTGCATGAGGTCGGACCGCTCTGACAACTCGCTCATGCTGAACCCATCCTACGTTCCGCAGCAACTGTTTATATTGGCCACAGTTCTCCGGTAAGTTGAGTATAATAAACTTCTTTGTATGCACTGCTTCTTATAGCGCACGTATTTACACTCGTCATTATTTTGCAGTTATATCATGACATCCCCGGTGCAGTGTCTCCGCAGGCAAGAGCTGGATGCGTTCCTTGCGACGGCATTCGCCGCCGATCTCAGAAATCCACTGCACTTGCAAGAGATGACAGTGAGTAATGTCGCAGTTTCGCCTTCCCTTTTTTCTACATACAATTATCATCAGATAAGTGACAAACGCTTCTGTTTCAGCTGTCGGGGGTGACAGTGAGAGGAATCCAGTTGGGGACGATGCTGATGGCCGGCGTAGAAACTGCACTTTTAGCAAATGATGCGTGCGGTGCTCCCGTCCCCCTTTTGGCTGCGTCCCCTTGGAACTTCTTCGATGGAAAGCTGTTCCAGCACAAACTGGCCAGGGCGTATGCTGTCAAAAATCTCATTCAGTTGTGTGACAATCAAGTCGATGTAGTTATTAAGGTGATGATGTTCCTCCTTCTATATTGTAAACATACTACTTGTACATTTCAACAATACTGACTAATGATCTCTTCATTTTAAAGGTTGAACGTATGCGAAAAGCAATTTTGGAAGACTTGGATGTGGAGTTTGCCATGCCTCCTTTGCCTATGAATGCTAGTAAGTTTTCATTTAAGATTTAATTGTATAAATTTTACTAGAAGATACATAAAGGAGCTTTTTATGCACAATATAAATATACCTTTGTTATTTCTGAAAGAGTACTGTAATTATAAAATCCATTTATTTGCCACATACAGTTAACGGCTAAGTTTTTTCCACATTAATTATATTTGCTTGTGCATAGTAATTCATTCATTAAAATTATATAGACATTTTGGGAATGGGCTACCCTCCACCTAGAGTGTTGGGCTGGAGCGATGTTGGTCGCAGGATGGGAACCGGCAGTAATGGAGCTCACAGAGGGGAAGGAGGACGTTTGCAGATTGCTGGGGTTGTCGTTGGCCAATGGGGTGCTAATTATGCCCGAACAGCCCACAACAGATATGGCGCATCTCAGGTCAGTTTTCTAAAATAATGATTTATAAATGAGCATTAGTACTGTTAACATTAGATAGTGTTACTTCCTTTGAGAATATGATCACTTCACTGCATCTCTCTCGTCATATTCTTTATCACCGATATGCCTAATTTCATCCATTACCCAAGTCAATACCGTGTACCTATGTTGATTATCGCTTGCCAACATGCCGGAATTCTTTAACTCGGCAGTAGAGATATGTCTAGGCTTTGATGGTTTATCTATGCCACATGTCACAATTTATGTACATAGCTTGGTGTTATAAAAAATTGCTGTCTGATTTATTCTTCACAAAACAAAATCACTGTTTTCAAAAATCCGTATGTAATGGTTCTGAGCTACCACAAAGCTTTATTCAATGGATACATTTTATCAGTGGGACTTATTCTAACTGAGTCTTAGATAAATTCATATATGATTGTAGGTGGGATATGTCAGCTATACCCCTCCCCCGCGAGGCTCTTATGGATACACTTCGACTCGCGGCAGAGGAGGAGTGAGAGGAAGGAGTTCTCTCTTGGCCAGAGGTGGAGGGGGAGTGGCTCGCAGACAGAGACATCGCCCGGCCAAGGTTACTCCTAGAAGAACCACTACTGTCACAACCACCTCTAATGCCACCTGCAATGTTGTTTCTTCTGCACCTGCTAGAGCACCCACTGTGTCTGTTAATGGGTATGTTTTCATCTATATAATGTATTTTTTATTTTGCATAATTTATTATTCATCATAGTATGTATGTCTTTTGGTGTACCTCAAGTCTTTAAAATGATTTCACTAAAAGTTTACTCGAGAACAGAGATATCCTCTATGTTGAAGATACCATTTTTCATTCATGGTTAACATATTAAAGAGTTTCTCATACCTCCATGGAATACATTTCTTAAAATTACCATGGTCTCTAAATTTTAAGTTACTGAGAGTAGGATTCCATACACATTAGTCGAGTCTTTAAAAATATTTATTTACAAGGTTAAATAAATATTCAAATCAGGCAGTTTTGTTGTTGATAAAATTGGCAAAATAAATGGTTGTTTTAGTTTGGGATATACTTCACTTATAGGCACTTCCTTGTCTATTACTGTGCTTCATTGTTAGTAATATGAAACCATTGTCAAAAAACAAAACCTCTGTCTATTCTATGATTGTTAATTAAGTTGTAGTATTTTTATGCTTGTGGAATAAAGATTTATCCATATCTGAATTTTATTTCTTTTTAGCAAAACTGTTCGTACTGATGAATTGAAATATCCGTTGAATGGTCCAGAAGATTTATCAGCCGGTGATATTTTAGCCGATTCAACGACAGAGGCCAGCTTTGGGCAAGATCAAGCTTCTGACAACCCGGAGTCTTCCGACTCAGTGTCCGGACAGAATTCTAAAACACAGGCTAAAGTTGGTAAGCCTTTGAAGAAAAATGCTCTCAAAGGCAAAAAAAGGGGAACTCAAAAATCTGAGTCACCTGCAAAAACTGATGATGCTAAATTTGCTGACATTGTGGCCCCGTTTGTTGAAAACGGCAGCTCTGCCGGCATAAGTAAGAACAAAGTGGTACGTATTTTTACTTTTTTATAATAAAATACGATGACAAATTACTGTCTTATTCTTGACGGCACATTTTTCAATTTATAGTTTCTTTTAATTTTAAAAGTTCGTTTGACAGGAAACATCTTGCGACGCAAATAACTTTTTCTGGTGCAATTGTAGTTTGTGGGTAGAAAGGGGTGATCGACATGACAGATTACATTTCTAATTGGAATGTAATCTGAAAATGATAATAAATTTTGCCTGGCGACCGAAGCTCCACAGGTAGTTCAGTCTCTGCATCAGATTTTCTTGTGACTTATCATGTGACACCCAAAACCTGAGCTATGACTTGTTTCTCAGTTTATAGAGATCTATATAACATTTGATTGGTCAATATTAAATCTTCTGCATTCAGTCTAGAGTGCAATAACCAAATATTTTTTGCACGGCTTGCAATTGCGTATTATTAACATAGCGAGAACATTCGCATCAACCTTTTTACATAGGGATATTTATTAACTTTCTTGGTGTAAAATTTTTCATAATGTCTGCCCCAATTTTTTAATCAAACCGATACTCAAGCATTCATAATAAATCAAATATCAAAATAATATTTTTTCTTTTCTATTTCAGTTTTCTACTAAATCTGCTATGACAATAATGAACGGCAACGGAGGTACCGATGCATCCTCCAATGGAGATCATAAAGGGCAAGGGGATTCCACCCTGAACGACTAAACAGACATCTTAGCTAAATCATTTAATAGGAAACGTCTCAATAATTTTTATCATTAAATTTTAAATTCGTCTTTTTTGGCATATGTTATTTATTAGTTTTATCATTATATTTCACATCAATACATTAATTTTTATATGAATCGTTTTCATGTCATCTTTTATGAAGCTTTACTGCTGCCTGTTATTGAGACTTCCTACATATTAGACTGATAATGCAATCACTAATTTGTGATTTATAAATGGTACGAATTTATTTTGTATCTTTCACTAAACAAAGACAACACTAACCCGAATTTGACCAGAACAATCTCAAATTATCCAAATGATGCGAATACAGTTTGCAACGGAAAATATTAGAGATTAGATAAAATAAAAACTGTGACAGAAAGTGATATATATTATACTTCTATTGTTAGAGATGATAAGATACTATTTAATTGAGTAATGTAAGCAGTTTTTATGATCAGAGTGGTATTATATATACTTATTATATATACTTATATATCTTGCCCTGTATAATTTAGTCGCTTGCATGTGTTTGTATTTATTTTCATTTAATGGCTCAATTCATACACATTCATACGAAATTCATACTTAATTATTTATTCACCTTCTGTCATACATAACTTACTTGAATGTAAAAAATATCACAGTTAACAACTGTTCTGAAATAAAATCTACATATTTTTTGACTACTGAATCACTATCATCTTTGATCTCTTGATAAAAGACTGTTTGTCGGTTTCATAGTTTATTATTATCGTTGAAATGGGCATCTAGGATTGGGATGTTTCAATCTTGATAATTCTTTCAACCCTACTAATAAATACATTTTTCTTATTTTATACATTTTAGCCCTTGGCCTGTCTCATTGGCTTGGTTTATTTAACCCAAAAGGTTAAATAATGTTAGATCTTTTGAATTTTGTTTTTGAAGTGTATGGATTCGGCCATTTATGATGATTTCCAGGTAAATTGGTGACAGAAAAAATTTCAGAGGTTATCATATATTTTAAAGTTATTTTCATATCAAAATTTTATATTGAGTAAGATGAAATTTAAAAAAAACCAATTTCATACTACTGTATGTATTAATAGTAATTAATTTTAATGAAAATATGAAAAGTATTTGCACATATAATGTGAATTTTTTAATCCGATCGCTTACAAGAAAATTTAGTGCAATAATGATTTACTCTTCTATTTCAATTTTATTAAATACGTGTTTCTTTAATAATGGTGTTCTGAGGAATACACAGGCTTGAATAATTTGTACCAAGCTATTAAAAAGTCTTCAGGTGAAATATACAAGCTTGCAAAATGAATAATGGCGTGTATAATATAAGATTTGATCTAAGGAAATGTGAACATGGAGTTTATTTATTTATATTAACATATATTTTTTTAAAGAGAAATATGAATCGGTCCACCTAAATATTATTCATTCTTAATTTTGTTACTATTCATCCAAAAACATATTTTGAGAAAAATTTATCCAAGTTGAAAAAATTTTAATGAGTCATCACGCATAGCTGAAATATTTAAAGTTAGTGCATTTTGTCAATATATTGATCATTTGTGAAAATAAATTTATATATTGTGAGCAGTGCATGATAAGGTCCAGTAAAAAGAACATCAATATATCGTCGTTGTTCTGGAAGAAAACACTAAATCGATAAAATTACATATTGAGTTAGTTATACCAAAATGTTCCTTATTTCAAACTCTACCGTATAGAAGAACTTATTTTTATCAATTACTAGTGAGTACCCGGCATGCGTTGCAATGCCACTCAAAGAAAGAAAGAGTTTGTGCCTTAATTCTGTTTATTAGGGTGCTTTTTGATTAGAGGTCTGCACGGGCTGAAATTTCATAAAATTATCCGGTCCGAGCCTGTCATCTTCAGGCCCGGCCCGGCCCGAGAACGAGTCTCAATATCACACTTGTTACCCGAAGCTCAGATTTATTCTTCTCAGCCCGACAAAAGCCCAATTTTTAAAATATAGTAATTCATTTATACATTTCAAACAATATAATATGTTATTGTTTCCATATTTCCAACGATATGTATAGCACATGTGAAATAAATTAAGTTACGAAAACTATTGGCTGATTCATGACCCAAACATAGTTAGAAATATTTTTCTTAAATTGGAATTCCTTACCCGAGCCCGAATCTGAATCGTCTTTACCCGCCCGAGACTTTTTTCCGTCTGGTTCAGAGATGTTACTAGTTGTACGTATTTGATTTTTTTTTTAAATTTATTTTCTCCAGAAACTTTCACGGGTGTGCGCACAACAATTCACCAAAGTTTGATCGAAATCGGATGAATGGTAAAGGAATGCATAGAGGACTAGCAAACATACATTCATTTGTATATATATATATACGTTCACTGAAAAACAGTTTTGTACAAACAAGATGAAAAAGGTATAGAATTTCAAACATTTGATAAACTTCAAAGTCCAAATACTCAAAACTAGTATTTTTCAGTTGGTGTCTTCTTCCAGAACAACGGCGATATAATTAAGCTATCGTTTATTTATATTTGGCTATCCATCTATACTGCGTAATTTTGTATTGACAATTGTTTTTCACGTAGATTATATTGTTTTTCGACCACATAAATATACCTTAATGAAATTAATATTTTATTTACACACTTTTTAACCACAGATAGGTGTTGCGGGTCACACTCGAAATTAATCTGCCAAGGGTTTCTGAATCTAAGTTGTGCTTGTAAAAAAAGTGCATTTTTCTGACAATTTATCAATCTGACGTGATGTTCATTTTATTGGATCGACATGGTATGATGTTAATTAGACTGACTTAAGATCTTTGAAGGATTAAAAGCATGTTCAATCAATCACAATCATAATTTTTTGAATTTTTATAAAAGTAATAATTTAAACGCAGTTTCACCTTCACAAACCTGGACTAACATTTGTATAAAACATAAATTGTCACTTACAGATTTTTAAATTTGATTTGATTTCTAAAATTCAAGTTCACAGTGACCTCATTTTTCTTCTATAAATGGTATTGCGTTACGATCAATATTTCATAAGACTTGCTTTATCCTTCAAAGTGCTTGAACTTGTCTACAAAGTACTATTAGTGATAAAAAAAATCATTTTGTATGCGATGTATGTAGTTAAGTTACCATCTTGTCATATTTTACTGTATAGTGCCTTTGCCACAGTTTCATATTGGCTCGGAAACTGATACAGTTTTGAAATTTCTCTGATGTCAGTTACCAATATATCTGGGATGCTTGTAGATCTAAGTCGATATAAAATAGACCTCGACAGAAAGTTACCATGCGCCGTAACTGAACTGTTGAATCATCCACATTATAGGTAGTTGGATAGGTGCTATTTTGTTAGAAGGTATAGTATTATTTGTCATTAAATTTGTGGATCTTTTTACCGTCAGTGAGGAGTGTGGTAACATTGTATTTTTGTATATTTGTTATATTGTTATACCTAAATTAAGTATGAATAATCTCTGATTACGGATATGATATGAATTAGATGCATTGAATGTATCAATAAACCAACTGTTGGACATATCGTGCAAAGACGACTTTACCCTTTCAGGATTGTCGAGCAGTTGTCTAATAGGGCTTTATGAGAGATAGGTGTCTTATTGAATGTGATGGGTTATGATGAGTTCGAGTGACTCGCTCATGTTATGGCTTGGGTTTATAGTTTCGAGCT
This sequence comes from Himalopsyche phryganea, assembly GCA_022494535.1. Lineage (NCBI taxonomy): Eukaryota > Metazoa > Arthropoda > Insecta > Trichoptera > Rhyacophilidae > Himalopsyche > Himalopsyche phryganea. Next base: position 1,282,880 of record JAGVSL010000046.1, read on the forward strand.
GATTGTGTCTTATTTACACTGCCTTAATATGTTTTTAATGTATGAAAATTTTTTGAGGGAGTTATTTATAGGGATGCAGTTTATTGGTACTATGAAGTAGAAATGCAATTTGACCATCAAAGACGAAAACCGAAATGGCAATGAAACTCTTGTATACAATTTACTTCTTAAAGTAAAAAGTTCATACTCACGGCGAAACAAAAATATGGCTATCATTAATGTGTTTTTTAATTTTAACAGAAAGTTGAGATATTGTGTTCTCTGACTTGCTAACTATTATTGTCTGACTCGCCATAATACTAAATGGAATAATGTCACTCACATAAAGAAGTCACGAAACTTAACCTCACACAACCACGCAATCCTCACGATGCCGAGGACAGGTTTGTCACGTGCAGCCTCTCGAGGAAGTTAAACTTGGTCCTAGACCAAAATTGGTATTAAAAATGAAACTTGCGAACAAATGCATAAATTTGTTTAGTACAGTTTCACACAAGGCATCATAATGGCCCCCGCGCCATCCCGTTTAAAATCTTAATATTAATTATTGTTGCTTGCTTAACACAAATATTATATAGTCCTAGAATTTTATCAAACTTATTATTCAAATACTTCTCTCCCGACCGGTTTGAATTGCAAATGTATGTGTTTGACTACATATAGTTATTGGGATTTTTTTAATTGTAGGAGACTGATCATAAATGATCGTCTCTTTTTATAATAGGGCTCATTCAGAGTTGAAGTAATTGTTAGTTCTGTATTTTATAATTTTTGCTTCATGCGAGGTGACCGCCTAACGGGCGTTTATCAACAAATCGGAAACATCCCTCTCCTGGCTAAAAATTGATCCGGTCAGTGTTATCTGTATGTTATTAGATCAATACCTGCATGAACATTTTTTTCCTATATACATCCGATTTATAATATTAAAAAATAGCTTTAGTATATGTCAGATGCTCATTTTGAAAATATTTGAACGATTCTGATAATAGTTTTGTTGCTATGTCAAAATATAATATTCAGTATATTAGATTATTTGTCATGTAAACAGCAGTTGTTTAATTGAAGTAGCTAACATATGAAACCTATGGCTTTTGAACATGTTTATCTAAAATCAGAAATGGTAATAATAATGGTTCATAAATATTCACTCATTGTATAATGGTTATAAACTTTTCGAAGAAGGATCTTAGAAGCCGATTTTTGGATGAAATGTAAATTGTAAGAGTTGTACTTGTCTTCAATAAATAAAAAGTCCATAAAATGTGTTTTAATTTTTTTTCATATTGTGTTTAAAATAAATTTATGTCAAGGGTCTATTCCGAATCTTTTATGAATTTCCAAAACTGTCGTACAATCTATGTCAGCGAGAGCTCCCATCACCGCCTGAGCTGCGTCTTTTATGTCATTGTAGTCGTGTAGTAATTTTAAATGATATTTTTTTATTTCTTCATCATCCTTTTTGGCCAACATCTTGTCCAGTCTTTTCTCTATCTCGAGAAGTCTTTTATATTCAATGGCATTGTTGCTGGGCTCCATCTGTTGATAAAAATATGGAATTTATGTTTACACGTCTGCCATAACACTACTTTTTAATGCCCTTTTAAGTTTTTTTCGATTCCCCGTTTAGTAAATAGTTTATATATAAGAAAAATTGTTATCGCTAGGTGTAGGAGATACATATCTGAATTTATTTTAATACTGATTTGATAATAATGACTTAATTCTGGCTCCTACGGGACCGATCTATTGGCCCCATTTCATACGATTTTAATCAGGCCAGGAGCCAGAGTTAAACTTAATTAGGGAAATAATCGCATAAATAATTACAAACTCATAGGAGCAATTCCAGGCGTCCACATTAAAAAGCAATTTGGAAGAAATATAGCATAGTGGTATCTACTGATTTTAAATTGGTGGGTTTTGTTATGGTGAATATCAGATGACATATCGATCTTAACAGCCAAAGCATCTTAACCAACATTTTGTCAATTTTACAGAAGAAAAAAACGCCATGTATTGTGAAAAATCAACATTTTATTTTTAAATTTGTATTATTGAGATTTTGTACACTTCCATGTATTAAATACATAGAAGTGTACAAAATCTCAATAATCCAAATTTGATATTGAAATTCCATCAAGCACCCTCAGTCGATGTCTTAAATTATATTTTTATTTTTTCATACAACAAAAGGTAATCAAAATGCCTATCGTAAGACATATTTGCCTTTTTTGTATTCGCAGTGAATAAAATAAAAAACTTACGATGCTCTGGTGGTCACAAAACTGTGGTATTATTTTATCTACTATGTTACTTAAGATAAAACCTACGTTACATAAGTAAATTGGATGGACATAAAGTTTCATTTAAGGAAATAAAGGTAAAAAATATTCTATAATTATTTCAAATTATTATAAATTAAGTTGAAGTATTGTAGAAAGAAGCTTGATGGTGAATATCTAGAAGATTATATATTTAATTGCGATTTTCTTCATCTTCAGCATCCGTTCAAGCAATGCACCAGGTACTGTAGGTTTAGAAGGAATTGTCAAAATTTCTTCTCTAACTTTTGAGAAATACCCTTTTCGGTATGTAAAAAAATATAGAAGAATACAATGATTCAGCTTGATGCTTCTAGTAATTGTACCTTTCACATCCATCTCCAGTACGCGACTATGTGTGACTTATAAAAATTCTCACTGAGTTTATCTCGCATGATATTCCAATTTTCAAAATATTTGGCGCATTGGCTGTAATGCCAGATTCATCATAATAGTCATAATGGAATGGAATGAAATGGAGAAATAGTGACTGATTTAGGTTCCATAGTAGTCATAATGGAATCTCGATTTAATTAACTAGTATGTAATGTTTTAGTTTCTAGCGAATTAATCAACTTTTGATTTGTACCCGAATTTTATACATTTTACTAACAGGTGTTTAACAATAAGGTACTTTCCGGATATAGTCAGCAGAATATTAAGAAATAAACTTTTACTGATCCAAAATAATAAAATGCAGAACTTGTGTAGTATATCATTATTTTCCAACACTTTTACCCTCTGCGGCCTGTGAAAGATTAGAAAATGGATAAACTGCTCCTTCTTTCATACAGGTTGTGCACCATTGATATAAGACAATGCTTTATTATAATACGAGTTGTGGAAGTGAAGAATGTGTAAAGTGAATTACTGAAATAAGTATACACCATTGTATTTTACAAGTAATTCTTTATTGGGTTTCATGAAATATTGTAAGAAAGGTTTTTCACATTTTAAGAGATGGCAGATCCTCAACATGTAGATTACATAATATTATGTTCCATTTTTTTGCATGCCTAGAGCCCAAGATAGCATTGTATTTATTGTTCTCTTTTCATTAGTTTGAAATCCAAAACCGTTGACTGTGTCAACACTATTTTTCACATTACCCAGATTTTCTTCATTGAATACATCAAGCAAAATAAAGGAAACGAGACTGTAATCTTCAATGATAGATGTTAAAGCTGCATTCATTCTATTATATTTTGAAGTTATCGAATCACTATCTAAAGTTTCCAATAAATAATTGAGATCTAGAACTTCACTGTAGAAATCCAATCCGAAATGTAATTTATCCGCATGTTTTTTAAAAAGATCAATTTTTGTCAGGACATTTACATGCGGCAACCCAATTCTGAGCATAGCACTCAGAGAGAGGATAAGGGAAGATATAAATTTTCCAGCATCGGAGCAATGGTGTGAATCGACTAGATGCACTGTGCAAGCTTGGATTTCTGCTTTGGTTCGCAACAAGTTGAAAATTTTTCCCAAGCTTTCATGGTGACTGTAAAGTTCCACTTGACCCGGGATATCAAATAAAAAATAACTTTTGTCACCTTCTGAAAGGATTTTCTCATACAGCCAGTCAAAGTTTTTTTCCAAGTATTCTATGCAGTACATCAGACCAGCATTAGGACCCAGGGACAAATCTGTCATAATGTCTTCTAAGTTTATCAAAGACTTAATGTCAATATCAGGTTCGTAAGGCAAAGCATCATTTGCAGGATCTAAATTAACCAAAACAACTTTTCGACCCAATTTTTTCAAATAATCAGCCATTTTCCAGCAATATGTAGTTTTTCCTGAGCCGGGTGGACCTATGACCAGTTGACCGTAGAGTCCTTTGGCAGTTTTCATAGCTCGATGCGGCTGTAGAGTCATTTTAGATATAATGTTAACTAAGATTTCACTGTGATAAAGCAATCTAAACAAATGTCTTTGACGGCTCTCAATGTCTCAACGCCGTAGTCTTTCAGACTAGAAAACAAGAAAAGAGTTTTATCAATATCTAAATTTTCAGCTAAAAACCTTGCAGCGAGTTGGTTTTCTATATCTCCGGAACCCAGAAGAAATTTTGTGCTGTATGTTGATTCCTTCAGTACGGTTGAAAGTGATGCTTCGTCTTTTTCCACTGCTATCAAAGAGCCGATCTTTTGGTATTGAGTGACAATCAATAAAATGCAATTATTGAATTCGGCCCAGACAAAATCTGTGGGAACATTATCAATATCAGCACCAATATTTTTAAACACTCTGCTTTCAGAGCTGGAGTACTGATTCACTGCTAAATTTTGCATGAGATCGGGGAGTTCCATTGTGCAGTTTCATTTATAATAGATCTGGAAAAAATTCATAGAATTTTAATTTTGAATACACATAAATAGTAATCGGTTCATTATATTGATGGTGAAGAACACCGACATGCCTAGCAAAAAAAAATATTACTTGGGAAGATAAAAAATAATTTATTTGATAATTTGATTTGTATTGGCTGTAAAAAGAAGAATAAACTGGACTGTATTTCTTTTTGTCAAAGTAGGTGAAATTCAACAGGTCTGTGATCTTATCCATTGATATTGCAAAACATATTCATGTTGAAAACAGTTTGAGTCGTTTTGGTAATTAATCATTTCAATACATTTGAGCTGCACACATTTTAACATCATTTACCACAAGCAGCGAACATTGTCAAGGTAAATGATACACATTTGGAAAGGACCTATAATGTTACGAAAATAATTGCGGTAGTTTAGTTTTCAGCGACTCTTTTGTCATGCAACAAAGATTACTTACTTTTAGCAATGATCAAGGTTGAAATCAAGATTTCTTCATGAAGGGACTTATCAAATTTATTTATAATATTATACAGCGATTTAATGAGTTCATTCATGTTATTGATAAAAACTTCATATTGTGATTTTGATAAATCTTGTTTAAATATTAAATGTATACTTACAATATGTATATTAGAGGGTTGCATGGGATGACATTTTATAAAATTACACTTGTTAACGAACCAGACTCAAACCCAGATTTATGTTTCTCAGTCTGAAAAAGGGCCGTATTTTTTTCTTACTTTTAAAAAATAGTAAATTAACTGATTCAGCTATGGACATTTTGTTATCAAAAGTATTGGTAAGCCGTATGGATGACTCATGACCAGAACATGGTCCGAAATATTTTTCTGAAAATTGAATTTCTCTCCCGAGCCCGGCCTAAGATCGAGTCTCAATTGTCCTTACCCGACCGACCCCAGCCCGCGGGCCGGCCTGGGTAAAGACCCACAGGCCAAGCCACTCATTAAAGAATTATTTTGAAATATGTTTTCATAAATAAAATAATCTTGTGTTCTGATCTTTTCACATATATAGTAAATAATTTGTAGGTTCATTAATAAAACAGAGATGTAAAATATCACAGTTAACAATATTTCAGATAGTATATTAAATAAATATATTCATAGCATCGGAAGAATTATTACGACCGGTTACAAACCAAAAGTGTGTAGGAAGCAATAACGATGATTTGCTCAATCATTTAGTAACGGCTGTCGCAATGAAGTTATAATGACATGTTGCCTCAATTTTTTGCCAATGAATACACTTTATTTTCAGATTATGAAAGTTAAAACTTACCTTTAATGTTTTGAGTAAAGATGACATACAAGAATTCAAAAAGTTCCAGTCAGTTTAGATTGAGTACGAGATTTCAGCCGAGCAAGGTTTTCTTTAGCTTTTTACATGAATAACTAAATATGTTCCTCGCTTTATCGTTAAGTTTTAGCTCAGAAACGCACGCAGAAAAAGTTCCATTACCATTTCATCGCCTGAATACCATCGCACATTTTTTGTTATATTGTTATGTCTATCAGTCTATGGTGGTCTATGTTTGTAATCCATAGACATTCATAGTGAAAAAAAACACTTCGAAGCGGAAAATTGGAAAGCATAATAATATTGCACAATATTTTTTCTCATTTCTAGAACTATGATATAATTAATTAAAAGTATAAAAACAGACTATATTTTTCGCCTCATTTTCGAATTAGTTGATAATAGTAATTTTGGTATGGAAAATAGATTTTAGTGGCTTTCAGAAATAATTCATAATGTTTATGAATAATTTTAATCCGACAGTAATGCCAACCTTCAGAAACTATACTTGCCTTTAATATGTCAATATGAGGTCCGCCAAGATGCAAGAAAAGATTTTAATTATTACGATTTTTATATGTTTTGCGTCGATTGCTTCAGGCGAAGTTGTATTTACTCCGCATATTGATCAAGATGTGTGCCAACAACTTTGCCACAACAAGGCGTTGAATCTCAAGACTGTGAGTTATGCATACCTTATGAACAAATAAATAATATCTTGTCTTCGAATTGCAAACTATTCAATCACACTAAATAAAAGAAACCCATCTATGTTACCCTACCTTTCTTAGTATTTCATCATTTTTCATTGGAAATGTATTCATTCATCCAATTGTCTAATACATATAATATAGACAATTAGGTATATACCAATAAATCAATATATTTGCCAGATGCGCTAAATATTTATTTTTTCATTGTTTTAAATTTATTGAAGTTAGCCTCGAGTAAATGCAATATTCAAGTACATACATTTTACTGCTAAATATATGAATAACCCCTGTTTTCGTGATGACAATGAAAGATAATACATTTAAGATTAGATATCTTGAATCAACCTATTTTGTTGCATGAAATTTTCACAATTCGACTGTAAAATTACTTATTCTTTGATAAATAGTATAATGAGCGAAGTCCACGAATATTTGTGAATATCTCTAGATTGGAAATTTTTTTTTCAGCTTTTTGATTAATATATTACACCTCTTCCTGCATTTATTGTGCGTTCCAACTAAATCATAGATTCTCAAGCTTATTTTGCCCACCGCCCACTTTGAGAATATTTTTTTTCTGGAGCCCCCAATTTTTTTTTCTTACCATCTGTCGCGAATCTGAAACAGCTATTGCCACGAATATATTTAAATGTGTAATTACACTGTAATATTATAAAGTCGTAAGATAGGATATGACGCTTATCCTATTTTTGAGTTTAAAGAAGAATGTTTCAATAAGAACAATTAAACCCATACATAAAATTCTTGTTAGCCATTCTTAAATTTAATTTTTAATTCCTCATTTGTCGTCAGTTCTATTAGTTCTTCTTCTAACTGGGATGATCCTGCTGTGTTAACATTTGAAAAAGGATCTAAAACCCAGTCTGGTATGTCCATGTTTAAAATATCCTGGAATCGTTCCTTGAAATCATTGTGGAGGTTTTCCAAGTTTTGACAGTAAACAAGCAAGTCGTCGTTCTTGAATGATACTGCTAATAAATTTGGGAAGTTATTGAATTCCCGTCTGCCGATACTTCTTTTGTATAATAGCAGTTTGGATACAAAAGCAGCAACGCTATTTTTTGTCTTAATCAAGCTTAAGTCGTCGGCTTGAAGTTGGAGATTGACATCATTAATCAATGTAACAGGTCTGTCAAGTACGCAATATTGTTCTTTGATGAGATGAGGTTGTCGCACAATTATGTGTCATTGTTTCCTAGGAACTCTATCACAGACACAGTTTGTAAAATCGAGTCAAACAAGTACCTTTTGACAGCCAGCGCACCTCTGTGTGAAGCAACTATCGGTTGAAATCTTCATCATTGGCAATGCAAAGCTAAATAAGCTGACTAAATAATCTGTCATTCAACGAGTTACTTCTGATTTTATTAACTGCTCTGATAACATGTTGCAGTGATGTATGGAGGCGTTCACTCAGATTTTTCAATTTTCATCCACTTCCTGAACTACCGAAATATGTAAATTTTTGCACACGTGATAAAAATGATTACTATACATACAATAATAAAAATTAACCAATATTAAAGTTTAATTTGCTTTATTAGTAAATACATGATGAGTGTGTTTTTTTTTTGTCTTTTCTAGACTATATTTTTTTCACCTGCCCTCACCCTCACTGTGCCATCTCAACGCCCCCTAATTTTCTCTGGGTCTTCTACTGCCCCCCCTGAACCACCCACAAGGGGGCGTCATCGCCCACGTTGAGAACCTATGAACTAAATGAATGAAAAAATCATCAAGTATTTTTTTTCTTTATGTCAAGGTCGATTGGAGATTACAATGCGAAAGGGGTTGCAGATTGTTCAATATTGCCATGAACACAAATTGGTCTGCTGACAAAAATTTGGATTTGAATGCAACCAAAGACCAATGTTACCACTGTAAGTTACAAAAAAACCATATCAATTATTTTTGGTGGAAAATCATATATTTATAGGAATAAATACTATATCATACTGGGCTTATTTCTTGGACTACCACTCTTATGGCTACTATAGCATTTCAAAACTTTGTATGTGTCATTTTTTATAAGATATGTAAAAGTTTCTATTGTTAATGTAGCTGTAATTTCATATAACTGATATCCGAAGTTACTCTTTAAATAATTGTTACAAATTTTATATACTAGTAAGAGCCTGACCAGCATAAATTGACTTGAAGAAACAGAATGTTTGTAGTTATAAAAGTCAATTTTTGCTAGTTATAAACGATTTTGAAGATTATGTTAAGTAAAACGTCGTATGTAAAAACTTAATTTTTCACATTCTTTCGAGTTATCCCCCGATACCGTGGATAAATCATAAATGTTCAATGCGTTCTATAAATGTATTAAATCCCCTGATTAAAATTTTTAGTAGCTCATATTTCAGACTAGCTTTAAAGTTTGCTATTTTTTTTGGTTTTAAGAGGAAACACTGCAATCAGCTCACATTATATTTAACATGAATTTCAAAATTATAAACAATCTAGTATATAAACATAAAACATCCAATGTTGACCTTCTCTTACTTTCCTAGCGTGCACTGATGCCTACAATGACGATGCAAGAACTCACTGCTTTACAGGTTGCTCTGAAATGTTGCAGTTGCAAAAGGAAGCTTGGTTGTTTTACATAGAGCAGCAAGGTAATTTATTTGACAAATAGTGTCAATTGCTTAAATCTTCTTTTTCTTATGTTTTATCCAGGGCTTTGAACCGGAACTGAACTGAAAACTAGAAAAATAGTTATTTTTTTTCAGAATGAAAACCGGAACCGAACCGATATATATTTTTTACTTGAACCCGAACGAAAACCAAGACAAAATAATGTAATGGTTCGAAGCCCTGGTTTTATCAAAACAACAAATTGAATGTAGTTATTATATCTTTATTAATCAGTTGCATTTGACAAAATATACCCATACATATATTTTTATTTTCAATGTATTGGACTTCAAAATCAGTCAAAAAAAGTCGCAGCCAAATATTGTTAAATCAGAACCATATATGAATCATAGAGCAGACATTAAATATTTTATAAAATTACATATTGCTATTACAGAATTTAAAAACTGTCAATTTTATTTATTCATGAACTTGTTATGGGCGAAACTAGACTACCCTATTCATTTGGAAAAAGCATATATGATGAATTTTAATTTTATATTCCATTCTATCCCATCCTTATTCAATCTGAATAATTTAGTTTCAATTGTATTTTTAATCTCAATTATAAGATTCTAACTGCTGTCTTATTTATTTAAATCTCTATTATTTTTATATTTAATTTATTGAGAATGTCCATTAACATTTTTATGAATTTTTAACGGGAGCTTTAAAGTTCAATACCATTTTTAGGAGACAGCAGCATCCTTGAAGTTGAAGTTAGCTTAGTCTCTGATCCTGCACTCTGGGAGCAAACACTCAGCTCGAATGGAGTTTACAAAATGCCTCAGACATTTATCCGTACCATGCCACTAAGACCAGAGGTAAAATACATAATGAATAGTGAAAATTCCAATATAGTATGACCAGTATTGTAAGCTGACTCCCTTAAAAATAGTAGCTTAAAAAGTAGTATAATGTGAGAAAATGAGACAGACATGTATGTGCCCTGAATTATGTTATCTTTTTGCATGAGTCAAATAAGGCTGGTCACTTATTATACATAACATCTCTAGCTTAATCTGCAAACTCATTATAAGTTTAGGTGCTTCATTTCAAATAAATTTACTGTCGTTCTGCTATCTTTATTTAGTTTAAAAAACAACTTTGTCGAATTAAAACAAAAATAAAGAATGCGTGATTAGTATAGTTATATATTTAATATTAATTACACGTTTTTTATTATTTTTTTGATTCAATAAAGTTATTTTTTAAACTGTTTTTATACTCCTGAAAAAATTTGATTTTGCAGATATACAATTTTGCAATGGAAACGATGATATGCAGTTTACATAATAATCTATTATACTATTAACCATTAAAGAGATCAGATGAATAAATTTTTATTTCTTGTTTGTTTTAGATGACTGATATTATTGATGGAAAGAACTGGACTCCTTGCACACCACAAAGTAATGAGATACCGCGGTGGATAGTTGCATTGATTGCCATTATTCTGACTATATTTACATTATATGTGTCATTTATTTTACCATCTCGAACTGATAATGCCCTAATTGAAGAGGGAGAATTTGATGGATGTCGTCGTCACATGAACCAGGATGACTATCTATATGACGGAGATGATCTCAGAAAAGAACTGACGATTCTGTATCACGGAGAAGCAATTTGCAAGAAAGAGATGTGCGAAGATGCGGCATTCCAGGGTCCCAATCTGAACCTCATAACTTTGAATGAATTCCTGTCTGAAGATTACCATATTAATGTAGTTCCACCACCCAAGTATACTTTGCTTCCTGTCAATGACGACAATAAAGCTTAAGTACTGTCGATTTACTGCTTAATCATTTTTTGCAGATTTTATTAAGCCTATTCCAGTGTTTGAAGGGCATTTGCCCCAATTTCGATGTTATTGTTAAATTATATTAAATGTATACTGCGATGGAATCGGCTTTTTAGATTCCAATCGTAATAACTTAAAATATTTATTACCTATTGTGAAAATAACCAACAAACTATATTGTCTTGTGAATTTTATATTATTTATTTTAATTTTTTACCTTAAATAAAAACATTCAAAATGTTTCCATCTCATACAAGTTTCAAATATTACATAAGTGATGCATAACTTTTTAATTCCAACTTGTGATTTTAAAAAATTATTTTTTGCCATCTGACATAAAATTCATAAATCTGATAGTTGCTGTTAATAAATGTGAAAATACTTTCATCTGATCTAAGTTAAAAATATTTGCAATTTCTAGAGCTAGTCATAGTTGCAATTATTATTCAATTAGTGATAATTATAATTCTCTATTATGAAAACATGTTGCCGCACTATGCTGAATAATTGAATTTTGTTTCCAGTAACTTTTAGCAACCTTCTTATTTCTTACAATATATGTATAAATGTAAAAAAAAATATTTCAGTTATACTACTAAGTATACAATATTGTCTAAGATGATTTATAATTTTTAAGTATTGTGATGTGTTACTTAACATCTTAGACTTATTCATAAATTTTATATGGGTCTCAAAAGGTTGTAGGTATGCTATACATTTTTCGGGTGACAGTTTTAATATAATAGGTTATTTATGAATGCAAATGGGTGCAGTAGTTTTACACATGTATACACTGAATAACCAGTTTCGATTTTCGATGTTTCAGACAGCATTGTTTTATTTTGCATTTCATTTTCTACTCAATGCTCTCAGTTATTGGCAAGGGAATATCATTATCCTATTGAATCTCATTTGAAAAAAAATCTGCAAGCATTGATAATTCAATTTTCCACTTACCACCACACTTGCTGACAAGGAGACCCATTGTACATTCACAGTGTACAACTATTTGTACGTCCATTACGTATAAGCACTGCACATGTGATCTCAACAAATGATCTCATTCATTTTAATTGTTATATTAGTATAAGTTTATTTTAATGCCAAAGAAATTTTAATTTTTAAATACTTGTTGAAAAAGATGAACTTGTCGCAGATTGTTCTGAAACTATTTTTCATTAGTATAGATTTGATCAGGTTTACTTCTCGGTAGTATATTTCCATGACATATCTTTGAAAAAGAAAAATATGATAGCGTAATGGAGCAATTACAATGTCTATTGTCAACAGTATTTGATAGTATTGAATGATATTGCGTTTTATATTTCATGAACACTTTGATGTAACATAATATCGTCGCCCCAAAAGCATGCAGAGTGAATAGAATCGTGTGGAGTGGAGGTTATTTCTTAGTATTTGAATGAAATGAAAATTGTATCAGAGGTGACTTATTTCGCAAAGATTGAAATGTATTTTTTTTTCCCTAATCTGAACGATTTTGAATTTTTAAGAGGTTTTACGTCAAATATAAAATTTTCACATTATTTCAAATTTATTCTTTCATCTACTAAGGTTTACTGCTTAAAAATCAAATTAAATATACTTAAATTGGTGTACTATATATGTTTCTAGTAATAATATTTAAGTAAGAAACAAATATATTTTGCCACACATGAATTGAAGATCAATTTACAAATACAAAATTTGCTTCTTTTTTTTTTTTTGGCTGTGATTTCATAGGCAATTGTCCTTTTGATTATTATATAGAGAAAAAAATTACAAACAAAACCGCATTCATAATGCCACCACCACCAAAATGTCACAAGTGGCCTTTTGCTTTTGTGGCAAAGATATGTTGTCATGAGATCTTTATCAAATTTATATGATCACAAAATACAAATATAATCATGGTACCCCTAACATAGTTATGAAACTCAAGATGCATCAGCATCAAATGGTCCTCTTATTAACCCATTCACGGCACATTTCTGTTCGCTAACAAAGTTTACAGTTTGCATTAAAAAATGCAACTAGTCAGGTGACGCAGTAAAGCATAGTGCCCACTGTATGCAATTTAAAAATACATTTGTTTGGTCCATGCATTTGCAGATGCTCATTTCACATGATTTTTTTGTTTGGGCAAGCTGACCGAGTCAATCGCAGAAGGCTATTGAAACTCGCAAAGTTTGTTGTGGGCATCACAGCAAAGTTAAAGCTAACGCGCGTAGTGCTGTGTGGGTTCTGTAATTTCATAGTTGTTTAGTTGAAATTTCTGTGATTTTATTTATGTGACTAATACCTATAAAATTAATCACATATTTCCATTACACTTTGGTGATTATGATCATTTTTTATTTAATCAATTAATAGAGCCCTACCTGTTGGCGATATAATACACATCTGATAACTTTTGTGCCAGTTTTTATGGAAATGAGCAGAGATTAATAGTTTTTGTCCATGACACTAACACAATTTAAGAAAAAAAATAGATCATCGGACTAACATTACCGAGAAGCTTCGCCTTCAGATTCCCAACAATACCGTGGTGATTTCAGGGACATCTCTATTTCGTCAGATTTCCTAGTGCACCTCAAGTCATTTAAACTAAATTTCTTAAAATTTGGTGGACAATAAGATAGACTGCATCATTTCTTCTAACAATCCTTAGTTGAAAGTATGTTTTGGCCTGTCGCTTATTCAATTTGAGAAGGTAATTACGTTTATAAATGAATAAAACTGCACTGTCTGTATGGAAATTTTACGTGTATTTAACAATACTATACTTATTCATTAATAAACCTTAATATTAATTACAGATGTCTCATTTAATACAGACACATGCAAGACTTGACAACACATGTAATAGACTTGAGCTTATACTAAATATGTGTTGCAAAAAAGTATCATTATATAATGTTATTAATATATGAAAGTGATAAAATATGGTTCGTGAGTTCTTGACAATCTTATAATTTATATTTAAAAGTCATTTGTATCCGGTGAACTCAGCGGATGTTTTCTACATTAACTTTAAGTTTGCATGATTCAGAAGCGCCCGCTGATTTAAATATTCACATGTATATTTTTAAAGATTGAGCTTTGATTTGAAAATATGTTTTAAAAAGTTTTAGCCATTTAACAATGTGTAAAAATATACACTATCATTATACCCTGATACATGTCAAGTAAATGTTTAAAAAGAGTGGAGGACACGTAAAAAATGAAGTATCAAATAACAGAAGAAAATATTTGTTAACATTAAATCATGCAAGCTAAATTTTCCTTTGAAAAAAAAGAAAAGTGCACCAATTTTCATTTTATTGAACTCTCCATATTGGATGTGTATGTACTGTAGCATGATTATGATAACATTATTGTTCATAATTTGGTATGTCTATGTGATTACTGCTTTATTGTACGATATTAATGGAATAATAAAACGTAGGAAAAATAAAAAATGTTTTTATAACCAGCACATAGTGAAATCATCCTTCCTCGATTGCAATTTCACAACATGACGATATAACTTGAGAGCCAGTCCAAGAGGTAATCCAAAACTGGCTATGACATCACTTCTGCGCATCATCAGTAATGATCTGCCATCGATTTCCTAAAAATAAATTTCCAGATGATTACAATATCGACTGCGTTTTGGCCTATTGATGTAACCCTCAAAAAATACGAAAATGAGTTAATGATTGGATCTCATTTTAAAGACGACAGAGCAGGTCCCAGCCAAATGATGTAAATTAGAAAAATAAATTGACTATTTTCTGGATGGGAAACATCATTATTGGTTTTAGGTTTAAAAATTTTGACCTGGCCACTTGATGTAAGCCAAATATCGATAATCAATCGGTTTAATCCCGTATCTGCAAACTTGAGAATTTACAGGAGTGCGTTTCAAAGATTCATAACGCAAATCCTCATATAATACAGAAAATAAATAAAGAGAATCTAACCTGTTCTTTAAACACATGAGCTTGTTCAGGAAAGTAAGATGAGAAATACTCATATACATCATTGTGTGACCACCTCTGTGCATCAGGTATTGTGGTGTCGATAGCTATCTCGTCTCTGTCATAGGGATGTTTCGCAAACGTTGCATTTTGATAGCATTTATTGAACTCGTAGTCATCCATAAAAATGGAGTGTTGATTATTTCTCTTACTAATTTTGTCTTCAATAACTGCGGGACTCTTTAGTTTTTTCGTGTTGCCGCTGGGTGTATCTTTCTCCAAAACTCTCATTTCTGCCACTTCTTTATCTGCTTTTCTCCAATGTGTGTTAGAGTTTCTATCAGGAGATGCTGTTTTCCGTGGACTATTCCAGTCCGGCTTTTCAGCGGATATCGGACTGGATGATTGATCATCCTTCTCTGATATTATCAATTTGGACTCTATCTTATCATCGCTGTCAATACTTTTGATGGAAGACTTACCACTTCTTCTACCCACGCTACTTTTAATGGAATCCGATCTGTCTGAATATTTGGAACTCTGATCTGAACTGCGGATCTTATCGAGGTAAGATGTATCAATGTTTTGACCTGAATTTCTTGTTTCCTGGCAGTTCCTGCATTCCCATTGATCACATGCCTTAGATCGTTCTGAAATAGCAGGTGAATGACACAATGCATGATAAGCATCTGCGCATACACTGCATACTGTCAGAACACCCTAAAAATAAATACATGCTACATCAAATATTGAAAACACTTTCTTTTATTAGTAAGCAACTGGAGTTTTGAGTTAATAATCATTACTTTTAACCCTTTGAGCAGTATGACCCCATGGTTGCAGCCAAGTATTGTGTTTTCTATGATAGACCAGACATTTTTTACATTTTTATCAGAAATTTTTGTCAACTGCATTATTTCTATTCTTTCCTTTATATTTGAAAAAATCTGTAGCCATATAATATTTTAGAATCAAGGTCAAAAGTACAACATGGCCACGGATTATCTCAATAAAGAGCTTGCGAATTGGATGTAAAAGCTTCTAGATAATTCTTTGGAAATAATGATGAAAATCAATGAATTATTTAAGTTCGATACTTTATGTATTTTAAATTTCAAACGCATTGATTTTCGGGTAACAAAAAAAAAAGTATTTGGGTTTTTTGTTTAAAAACGATATAAATTCAAAATCTTTACTATATAGCACAAATTCATGTAGAAATCTATATGTTTGTCAAAAAGTTTCAAAGATCACCGAGCCTTCGATGGAATTGAATGTTGAAATGTGCCATTGCGGCGTTGGGACTACTCGAGAATTAAAATCAAAGGAACGCGTCATTAAAGGGAGCTGCATATTCGGATACACTATCGAGAATTAGGACACTTTATATTATTTTGAATATCTTGTTCCTCATGTTGCCTTGAACTATACCAGTGGCATCTACAACAAGGCATTCATCAAGCATTAACACATGATCGGAAAATCTTTGTAGTAGATTGGCATGATAAGTCCTTCACGACAGCATGCACGTAATATCAGTCGGGAAACACTACCATCCCATGCTTAATTTTGTGGCGCTGCAAGAGCCATTGTGGATCAACAAGTTATTTATCGAGAAGTTCTATGGCGCCATAACAAGAGTTGAAGGTGGCATAGTTTTTTTCCATTAATGCTATTTTCAACTTTTAAAATTATTATTACTTGGTGGACTCTATTTTGTGGGTGTTACAAGAGGTACAGTCAACGATGATATTTTCAACTTTCAACTGAATTTCAACATTAGCTACCCAACGTCTTAATAACCTAATATAAGCGTCCTCTATCTTGTCCAAAGCCGGGTAAAAAATACTAGTATTCGATAAACTCTATTAAATAAAAAAAATACTACTCAAAAGGATTCCATAATTGAGGCATTTTCTTCCAGGATTTATTCAATATCAAAAGTAAAAATTCACTTACGGCATCATTAGTCTCAATACACACAACACATGTCTTGCAGTGGGGGCACTGCCAAGTATTGTCAGGCCTAAGTCTCAGCATACCGTCTCCTTGTAAACATGACGGGTGAGCTGAAATAAAAAAAAATATATCCTGAGTTAGCTAAAATAAATCGACCACCACATGGATACCCAACCAAACACATTAAAATTTCTTTAGATTTTATTAATATCCTTATTGTGCCCCTTCTAATGCTTACATATTTTACATTACAAAACAATAAAATAAATGTATACCTTTAATGCTGCAGTCTCTGCAACCGACCAGTTTTTCTGTATTGGCAGTGTCCAATCTCTTGTGTTGGCGACAAACTGAACATATCCCGCCGGTTACTTTTTCCACTGCTTCAAGAATCACCGATTGACTGTCATTTGTCTCATTGTCACCTTCTTCACTAGAGTCGGCACTTTCCGATTTGGTTTTTTGTTCAAAATTATCAAGGTCTTTTGTGGCTGACGATGAGGCGTTTACATTTTGTTTTTTCAATGTCGCTTTGTTTAGAGAGCCGGCTGGACGTCCGCGTTTCTTTTTACTCGGTACATTATTATCAGACGGGTCGAAAACTTTCTTTGCCCTTTTCCTTCTCTCGCCTACTCTTACTGCAGTTTCCCTCTTTGTTTCATTGTTTATACACGCATAGGGAAGTTTCATTACAGTGCTTCCCTTTTTTCTACCAGGTTTAAGTTTTGTTCTCATCGGCGATGAAGCAGCAGAGGAGTTATTGGAAGAATTCATCTGAAACATTTTATTTAATGAAATAATATAAAGGTAAAAAATGGACAAACAGCAAAATATTAGAATTTTACAAAAATATTAATTGTCGACAATAATTGAGTAAAAGAAACTAATTAGTATACTGATTCTAAATGTGTACAATAGTTGTCCTGAAGGTTGATTTTGGAGTCATTTGTAAACGATCTCAGCTGTATTAACAATTCTGAAAGCATGGAAAAAATTGCCGCGACACAATGTTTTTGTTTTTTGTGTTGATGGATTTAATACTACAATGTGTTTGTGCTCGACTAAATTTATTGGATCATCGATATTAAAATTCAATAGCTCGGTATGTCCCGAGATGAATGTTTTGTAGACTCGATGTGTAGAGTCAAATTAGAGATCTGCACGAGCCGAAATTTTATAAAATTACATGTTTAAATGTTTGTTTAAATAATTGCACGGATCATAAGAAAATGGTTAACACCAAAATGATTAAATCAATGAAATGTTTGAGTTAGAGGTCTGCACGAGCTCAGTCTTGGCCCCCGGGCCTCTACTCGGCCCGGTTCGGGCGAGTAAAGACAATTCAGACTCGGTCCGAGTCCAGAAAGGAATTTAATTTCCATAAAAATATTTTAGACAATGTTCGGATCATGAGTCAGTCATACGGCAATACTATTCATAACAAAACGAGACACCTCCATGTTGTGCCAACGAACCCAGATTCCACCTCAAATCATCTCTCACTGTACAATTAGTAAAAAAAAGGCAGTGGCAAAGAAGGATTCATGCATTTAGTATTTTCATTATTGTGCATTAAATTCATTGTTATTAAATTTGGACTGTTGAGATTTTGTACACTTCCATGTGTTTTGTCACTAACGACCCGGGTTTCGCTCTTCGGCATTTTCAGGCATTCGAACACACGAATGGAGTCGTACTGTCAGTTCGAGTCCATTTGTGTGCTCGAATGCCTGAAAATGCCGAAGAGCTAAACCCGGGTCGTTAGTGACAAAATACATGAAAGTGTACAAATAGTCTCAATAGTCCAAATTTGATATTGGAATTCCATCAAGCACCCTCAGTCGATGTCTTAAATTATATCATTGTTATTAATAATTGTAAATAATTCCCATCAAATAGTCATGTTTACAGTTCACAAACATTTGTTGGAATAATAATCCGACACCGACTGTCGGTGTAGATTTTTTTTTTTTTGGTACCCAAACATTTAAACGTGCAATTGTATCCATAGAAAATTTTCGTGGTTTTTAATAATTTTATAGTCCAAACGTTCAATCCATCCTTATATATTTTGAAAGGGTGCTAAAATTTAAAAGGTCAATCACAACACTAAACAAGCTGGTCACTCCTATGTACCATGTGTAAAAATATGCAGGGGTTACATCTTGATAATGAACATCATTTTAAACAAACCATTGGGTATATTTTATAAAATAATAAGATATTCTCTTTGGAAACAAGTAAATGTTTTTTTGAAATATACATATAATAAAATATACCTTGACATGGGAGTCCGCATAACTGTAATCAATACTATCATGATCAGCATCTCCGGGCCCTAGAGCAAAATTCCCGTTCTCCAGTTTTATTAGTCCGCCGTTTGTTAGTTGCTTTTGAATAATACTTTCCAAACACTTCTTTGAATAACCCAAGTTTTCCTTTAATGCGATTGCTTTTATTAATTTATGATGAGGTACTCCTAGTTCACTATAATCGGGATCTATAAATATTAGCTCTGCAATTACCATATTCATAAGACTTCGCTCCGCAGATGAAGAAGTCTTCATGATTCCTGAATAAAGAAATAACAAAACATTTGAAGGTAGTACTGCTGTCAATTTACTTGCTAGTTTAGATCAAATCAGAATGGAAAAGTATAATAAAAATTAATCTTAGTAAGTGTTAATCAGATAATGGATGCCCCATGGATAATGGATGTTGAGGATCCTTGAAGAGAAAAATAGATAAATAAACTTTTCGTATGCATAAAATAAATAAATAAAATATTCAGAATTATGGAAATTGTTGACCTTTCAAAAATATAAATTAAATATCTGATTATTGTTTCAACTAAATGAAACCAAGATGGTTCGTATTATTGAATACTCATTTGTTTACATACCAGTTTTAGAATTATCTATAGAATTTTTCAATTCCTTTTTCCATTTCGCAGCATTTCTGTAACTAACATTCCCTTTATAATCAACTTTGCAGACAACTTCAGAATCTACACAGCGTTTTAAATCGGCTTTTGTTTCTTTAAAGCTTACTTTGAATTTCTTCAGCATAAACCTGCAGATGCGATCAATATCGGGTCGTGCTTTGCGGGCTCGTAAATGATCTATCGTTGCCAAAATGTATGGTTTATGCTTGATTTCTGTCATTTCAGAGTGACAAAACCCATCTAAAATAATTCACGACAAATAAATTACAAAGTATCGATTTCGAATAAAGAAATTAAACAGAATAACATTGTCTGTAGTATTTGACAGCCGCAACTATTATCAAATCAAGTTCATTTCACAAAATAAAAATTGCTATTAAAAATAATAATACAAATGTAACTATATTTCAACAACATATTAATACGTTTTATTGGAATGGTTTAACTATGTAGGAGCCTTTCAATTATTTAGACAACAAAATAGTACAGGTGATTATTTTTCGGTAAACACTTGAAAGCGCGATTTTGCCATTCCGTAAATTATTCAAATAAAAAAGTTTTATTTGGTTTATTTATAAACATAAATTTAGTAACTTAACAATAACATAAAATGCTAAACATTTTAAAGAACTTAACGCACAAAATATCCCTTGTTCAGCAGATTTAGTATTCTTATTATATTACGAGTAAAAAAAATGGGACATCGCTACACAATACGACATTCGAAACCACGCCACCCACAGTAAGTTATTGGTCGCTATATTATAGAAGCTGCGGTTTGGCAGTTTTGTTTACCTGGCAATTCAAGGGCTGTCACTTTTTGATTGCCAGTAAACGTATTACATTTTCCTTTACTGGTCTCTGATAGGTATAATAGTGATGTGAGGCTAGGAAAAAACTGGGTTTTTACCCGGCTAAATAGATAGACATATTTATGAGTAAATAAATGATTTTATCAAAAAATTTTGGAGTTCAATAGAACCCAGTGAAATTCATTGTCAATTTTGAACGAATCACTTAATCTCTTAAACTCCCCGTTATTGTATTCTTTATGTGAGATGAGTTTGTAAAATAAACAAAAATCAACTATCAAAATAACGAAACACCCGTATTAATACATTCATTCCATAGTCACCCAGACAAAACCCACTTATTTGGAATAACTAGATATACTTATCTATGCTTTCTTCGAATTGGATTTTTAACACTTAGCACTCCTATGAGATTTACTCAATACTAATAGTCTACTCTGGGGTTCAGATTGTACTCATTTTTTCAAAAAATGGAATGAGTTTTTGCACAAATGAAGCAAATATTTTAGAGACAACTTGTGTAGTCCTAATGGTGACCATAATATCAAGTTGCTTATTTGGGGTACTGTTTTTCGAATAAATAATTAAATTCAACTAATTGAAGCCAAAAAAATCACTGAACTGTACTAAATTGTGAATTTTATATTATTTTTATTGTTTAAGGCGTAATTTTGGAATATTTAAGATTTTATTACCGTTTTACTTTTGAAATATTTTTGAAGCAACAGCTTTATGACTTTCCGCTTGGTGTTTGGGTCCAAGGTCCCAAAAATATTTTTGCCTGCTAATTGTTTTTTGCTGCACACTGCCAATAGCTACATGGTACATAACCTTGTCAAAAGTTTATGGCCTACAGTTATTTATTACCCGTCAATATTCTATTTTTTCTTGGTTACTATCTTTAAGTCAACTTTGAAAACAAAGGCACGACATCCCAGGAAACGAATTTACAAATAAGATTTCCTTCACAGATACATGTTGTTTTTGAAGCTTTTGTATGTCTTAAAACTTTTGTTTTATAATATATATTTACAGTACTAACGCATTCTAATATATATTTAACACATATTTCTATAGATTGACGAATTAGTTAGTCACATCAAAATGGTCAATTGATTTCTTATATTTTTTTTTTTACAAATTGTATGAATTGATCATCGACTTCTAATACCAGAAATTAAGTGTTCCCTACCATTTCAACGTTTTACTAAAAAAAGGATAGGCTACAGTAAATTGATCGGCAGTATCCACACCTTCCTTTTTTTTTGTATAATTGCTTAATTTTGATTGAATTTCGTATTATACGTTATTTATATAAATTATTGTTTTTAAGATGAATCGCAAGAACTCCCTAAATTTTTTTTCGATTGAATCTTTCCACGAATCCATAGGGAAATTTTTTACCTCAATTGGGGTTTTCGAATTTTGTTTCTTGAATAGTAATTGGTAATTTAAACTATTGACCTTATCAGCCCACCGGTAAAAAATAATTTCATAAAATCTATAGGATCATTATAATATGATAGTTTGTTAGTTTGTTAAAATATTCGATTACCGACTAATAAATTGTATTACTTAAAATGAACTAATAGTATCATGAACAGAAATTTCAATTTTAAAAAACTTTCATATGTTTTATTGTCACTATTTAATATACATTGCAGTAGTATTATTATATTAAAAGCATTAATACCACTGGATTCGACCCATTATTATTCAGTGTAAATCATGTCCAGATCTTTCATCGGGTCATCTCTTGTGCGTAATGGAATGTGTCAAGCGCATCAGTTTTTGTCAACGTTGAATGCATTTTTAGAAAGCGCAAGAATCTTTGTAGGTCACATTCCAAACCCTTGGGAGAGCGCGAGGTAGTAATAGTTTTTTTTCTCAGTGAATCGCCGACATAGACTATTATACTTTTAATCGCCGACAGCGAAGAGGTGAGGACGTACGCACTAGCCGCGCGTACGCTAACTATAGAAGCCGTCGTTTCGTGGCAACTCGAAATATTAACCCATAGCACTCTGGGTACCAATTTTTTTCGCGGGCTTAATTTTTTTTTAATTCAACGTGCGTATTTTAAACTGTGTTTTTTTGTATATGTTTGTATTTTAAATTGTATACTACTAACTGAAATAAAGTGAATTGGACTAAGAAACCCCAGCTTGTTTGTGTGTACTTGAGAGACATCCTCATCATCATCAGCTTTGGAATCGAAGTCCTATTCACAAATGGCTCCCAACTGAGTGGCCATCGAGGTTCGATAACCTCGGGACAAAACGCCCTGAGACGCTAGCCGGAATTATTTCAGTTAGTCCGGGCTTAAATCCCGGTGGTGCATAACAACCGGTGAATTGAAATTCACCAACCAAAATGTATTACAACCCGTGCACCCCAAACGGATATGGAAGACGTGAGGCGGATCCACGCTACCCACTGAAGAAATCCGGCCGAAAAGAAATCGGAGAAATTATAACGGCCCCCGCTACATGCCCGACACGCATAACAAACGGATATACATGAACGAGTCTCCATACAGGCCGGGTCAATTCGAACCATATATTGACCGGATGTACGTGGAAGAGCCCCTCTACATGCCGGGTCGATTTGAATCATACAGTGACCGGATGTACGAGAATGAGCCTCCGTATATGCCTGACCGCAAGTTGAAATTCAAGCTTGTACCTGGGCTGAGTTATGACGGAGGATTGGAATCAGACCCCACGGAGTTCTTGAGGCTTTGCGAACAAGAATATTCCTGCATCAGGACGCCCATATCATCCTGGGTGAAACACGTGGTGGAAACCTTAGAGGGAGATGCGGAGGCATGGTACGCATCACTCCGTGAGAAGCCGAAAAATTGGGAGTATTTCTAAGTCTTGCTATTCCAAAGCTCCAACGTCCGGAGTCGTCTGGATCGCGGTAGGAGAGAGCTTAAGACTACACGACAACATAAAGGCCAGAGGGTTTTTCTGTTTATGCTCGAGAAGGAATACATGTGTAATCAGCTCTTTCCCAATGAAGACTGGGAGGAACTCGCGAGAATCTGCCACGGGCTTATGTTGCCAGAATACCAATGGGAAATGATACAGCGTTCCTGGACAACGCTGGAGGAACCCGTAGACGCCACAAGAAATTATGAGTTTGATGATTTTGAATGTGGATATGAATATGCACAAAAGGTGGTGACGTCACCACGCTACGAGATGGCCAAGTTGCCATGCTGTAGCGAAAGCGCATCTGAACCCACTTACGCGCCTGCGCGTATGTATACGCCAGTGCTAGCCGAGACGCCTGTTCCTGAGACGTCACCTGAATATGTCGTGACGTCACCAAATCACGACGCTGACATACCGGTTCATAGCGACGACACGCCTGGGCAGACCTGACCACTGATCCCGAAGGAAGGCATCGTGATCAGACAGACCGTCTATTCCCCGACGTCACAGCAAGAAACCCCAGCTCCAAGAGCGGACTGGAGGGGGACGTTGGAGAGGTGACCCTGCCGTCTGCCACAACCACCTTACTTCCTGATTTGGCTGCCACCGTTGAAACCGTGGCTATCAAACATCTCTCGGACACAACCTGGAAACCTGTTCGGCCGCCCCGTCGAGCAGAGAAGTTACTAGTGACGTTATTCCCTGAGACGGCACTGCCTGAGGTGCAGTCGCTGGTTACTGCACCGCCTGAAATTCAATTCAGGCCCCCATCTGAAACTGATGAAGAATCGCAACCCACGGTGAGGATCTTGTAGCCTTCCGCAATGTCACCCGAGATGCCCTTCGAGGAACTTCCTGATATCCAATTCAGGCCACCGCCGGAAATTAATGAAGAATCGCCTCCCACGCTAAAGATCTTGTGGCCCTCCGCAATGCTACACGAGATGCTGTTCAAGGGGCTGCCTGAGATGAGCAGGAAATCGCTGCCCATGCTGCAGATCTTACGGCCACCCGCGATGCCACCCGAGACACCGTTCAAAGATCTGCGTGAGTCAAAGTGGGAATTTTCGTTGCCCAAACTTGCGCCGCCGCCAAAATCACCGGATGAAGCGTAGCGACGCCGAAGGACACGCCGTTTCGTTTAGTGACTCAGTGCAAATTTAAAGACTTTGCTGTAGTTAGTGGTTTTGTGTTTTCTGATCCAGTTGTCATGCTTTGTGTTTTCTTGTAATTATTGCTAAGACGACCGAGGCTAGTTCCTGGACATTTAAGTAAGGAGGTTTGATACGACCCATCATTATTCAGTGTAAATCGTGCCCAGAACTTTCATCGGGTCATCTCTTGTATTTTGTATCGGGTCATCGGATCAGTTTTTGTCAACGTTGGATGAATTTTACAAAGCGGCAAGAATCTTCATAGGTCACATTTGAAACCCTTGGGAGAGCGCGAGGTAGTAATAGTTTTTTTTTTCGCGGGCTTAATTTTTTTTAAAATTAAACTTGTGTATGTGAAACTGTGTTTTTTTGTATTTGTTTGAATTTAAAATTCTATACTACTAACTGAAATAAAGTGAATTGGTGTAAGAAACCCCAGCTTGTTTGTGTGTACCTGAGAGACATCCTCATCATCATCAGCTCCGGAATCTAAGTCCTACTCACACACTATATACTGTAGATTTTTTAATGAATTGATTTATGATGGTAAAAATGTATTTTATTCATATTGTTCTTTTCTTTACTTTGTGAAACAACGGTCCCAACACTGAAAAGGGCTTTGACGCTGACAATCATCGATACAGACTGTCCAAATCAAACGGCGAAATAACCCCCGTTGACGTACACCAATTAATTATAGTTTTAAAAGTTGATAATTGAATAAAACACAGTTTCCCTATTAATGACAGCCAGAATAACATGTGCGAATTTCAGGTCGCTAAAAATATTATATATTTTTCTAAAACAAATCAATTTGAAATTATTAAAAAAATTAAAAAAAATCAAATTAAAATTATTGCATTGAAGAATTTATTTTAAATAGATTTCTGAGTAATTACGATGATTTGATATCGTGTCTATCGATCTATAGATAAACTCATAGTTCTGCCAATAGTGGGAGGCCAACATAGAAATTATCTTCTTGTAGAACTAAATACTTTAATATTTTTATCTTATTACAGTGAAGTTAATCTTTTTTGTGAACAAACAAACGTTATTTATTTATTGATAAAAAAAACAATGCAACATCTGATGTTTAATATAAATTATGTTGTAACTACTCAAGGGCGCACACAGAATTTTTTTAGTGACGGTCCAGCTGACGTTTTTATTAAATTCAGTGTCTATTTTTGTGATAAGAAAAGTAAATCCGTATTTGTTTTTTTTATAATTTACTTACTTACTTGGCTGTTTTGTATTCGACAATTAAAATTATGATGTGATTAAAATATTAAAATCAGAGAAGGAACTTAAATTTTGTCGGTCTTCCTTATAATAAAAAACAAACTTATATATTCAAAACATAATGAAGTAGTGAAAAGGAGGAAAATCCATACAAATTATCGGTAGGTACACCACGGGCTGAGATTGTGAATAAAGTTTTTAGAATAAAAATTAATGTGAAAATAAAAGCAAATTGCGTAATTGTTAAGCGTTTTCTACCGAATTGAACAAAACCCTAAGTCTACCACATAATCTCACATATATCTACATTAAATCTTCTTTCATATTTCCTATTATAAGTTCCATCCCTGATTAAGATACAGATTATAAGTAAAAATTACATTACAGTAAAAAAAATCATGTTTACTTTACACATAAAACCCTTTGCTGTTCACAGAAAGGTTTGGGGTCGCAACCTATGGTTTGGGAAAGTGAGAGTTTTATAATATTTATAACAAATAAACAGTATCCGCGGAAACGAGTGTCACCTACGATTTCAGCACCATAAGTCAATGAAAACTTGGCAAAACCACAATATTTTGACTGTTTGGGATAGATAAAAATATTTTAAAATCCCATGGGCGCACACAGGAGGGTCGTCCAGCCATACTGGACCGCCCCCCTGTGTGCGCCCATGTACCTACTTCCTTATCCAATTTTATGTTTTACATAAAAAGATTATGTGATTATGAGTTATCAGGAATAAATTGTCATAATGTACAATTTTGAACATATCATAAATATATTTTAAAATGTGGTCATTAGCTTTCGTCGTGTTTGAATGTTATTTACCTTTTTTTTTTCAAATGTCGTATCTGTGAAATCATTTTATTTTATAAACTATAAAACTTTTGAAGGTTGCTAAGATCATCATCGACGTTCATCGGATATAACAAGAAGAAGTCGCATAAAAGAAGAATTCATAGTGCTCAATTTTGGTTTGTATTATTTTTACCCCTTTTTGCTCTTTATTTAGTATCTCAAATTTTTTTTTTATGAGCACTAGTTGTGTTTCATTGGCTCTTCCTCCCCTTTACGGAGGACTGAGAAAACTAACTACTTGTTAGCTAATTACTCTCCTGCCCCGCCTTGTAAATTGGATGTGTAGGAGAACTACTATACTATACACATGATAGACAGATATTCATAAATATCCTCTTAACAGACTTTCATCTGAAATATGGGTTTTGATAAGTTTATGATAACTAGAAAAATATAGAGAAATGTAACTTTTAATATTTGCCTATTTTAGCAAAAAAAATGAGCCAACTATCCTGATAGAACACCGAACAAAAGATACGAAACAGTTATTTTAATTATTTGTAAATGAAAATGAATATACAAGCATTACAGCTATTACCATTGCGCCATGCATTAGTTAATTAATGCTCAACTATACGCCAGTATTTGAAAAAATGGTTTAAAATACTTCCCGATATTTCTTTTAAATAAATAAACGTGGTTTAAATTTCTTATATAGTCTATTATTTACATAATAGAGAATTTTTATTTCAATACCTAAGAAAATTATTTCTAAATATGTGTTATAAGTGCCACATAGTTTGGACACTTCTACGGCAACTCAAAACGTATGGCGCCCCGCGCCGCACAATGCCGGTCACTGATGTTCTCACGTTTGATTATTGCCTTTACATAAATAAAAACTAATTAATTGATGACTGTCAATTTCAAAATTGCGTACCGTCAACCGGGGTTATTTCGCTTACCAAATATAATTCCTCCTAATAAAAGTTGTTTTGTTTATTTGCCACAACTTATTTTCAAACTCAGGAAGACGAAATATTTTTTTATGACATTATTCTCAATAATCAGTTGATTACACTGAACCTTTTAAGCATCTAGAACAGTGGTTCTCATGTGCGGCCACCAGAGGATTTATCTGCGGCCCCCAGCGTTTCTATATAAAGTGGTGAAGAAAGAAATATTGATATGCCACCGCTGTAGTGATGCGTGCACTGTACCCTAGGCATGGTGTAAAAAGTAAAGCCCGCGCCTTTACTGCAGCATATGTATGCCATATTTACGGTCAGAGAACGCCGCTTCTATGAAGGACCTCGCTGCTAACTGATCCGCACCCGCATTAAGGGTCAGTTAGCGGCGAGATTTCTTCGTCAGTGTGTCACGTATGTTTGTATATGGAGGAATCTGTATATTATTTAATTCTCTACGTTTTGAATTTTGAAGGGAAATTGATATAGTCCCACCGTCAAAATGGATATAATATTTATTTATCAAAAAACGTTCAGAAGGATGAAAGTGTAGCTATCTCCAGCAAAAATTTTAATAACAGTCGTGCGAAGGATTCGAAAATAATGAGTGCAGCTAGACGACGCCGTACTTATCGGGAAGAGAAAAGAAAGTTTCACAAAGAATGGGAAGAAATGTATTTGATTGTACACATTGAGAATATACAAGATTGTATAGTAGCCGTGTGCGTGATTTGTAAAAGTGAAATTAATCAAATCAAATCATGTGCTATGGAACGGCATTATAAAACCCATCAAGACGAAGTACAAAAAAATGGTCCACTCCGAAATTACGCCAAAATTTAGTAAAAAAATATAAGTCTGAAGTCTTTCTTCACAAAAAAACGTAATGAAAACATTTCTATCACAGAATGATGAATTATATCTGAGTTTCATTAAAGTTGGTTATTTTATTATAAACATCGAAAACCTTTCACAGAAGGTGAATTTATAAAATCTGTGGTGTTGGGAGTTGATCCTCAAAATAAACTATTTCGTAATATGACGCTTAGTAATGATACAATTCAACAAAAAATTATCGAAATAGGAAAATTTATAGGACTTGAAATAATCAAATCCACCAATAAGAGCCCATTTTATAGCTTATTTTTGGACGAAAGTAACGATGTGACAAAAACGAACCAAATTTTAGTATTTGCAAGATATTTCGACGTTGATAAAAGTGAATTTGTTGAACAATTATTGTGTCAGACTTCATTGAAAAACCGCCCAAATGCAATCAATATTTACAAAGCTATTAAAGCAGATATGATGAAGTTAAACGTATCAACCGATAACTTGTGTGCTGTGCTGATGGAGCTGCGGTTATGAAGACCGAAAGAAATGACGTATTGATTTTGTTCAAAAAAGACTGTGGAAATGAAGTATTTCATATGCATTGTATTGTGCACCAAGAAGTGCTAGTTAGGAAAACTATTATCAAATGCATAGACGATGTGGAATTGACAGTGAGACGGGTATTAAATGCAATAAATACCTGTAGTAAATTGTCAAACATTATTAGATCTATATGTGAAATCAACGACGAAAAACACAATGTATTAATCAATTACAACCATGTTAGATGGCTAAGTTTTGATAGCAGTGTTCAACGTTTTTGTGATTTGAATATTTACGTTGTATCTGATTTGGCATTAAATCATAAAGATTTAAGTGAACAACTTCAAAGTGATTATATATAAGGGTCGATTTTATTCCTGAAAGATTTTTTGCCGCTTATTAGTTATATTAATAAATACTACAAAAGAGTAATTTAACAATAATTGAGACAGTTTTAATCATTAATAAATGAAAAAACGCTGAAAAAGACCTCGTGAAAGAAGTTGAAAATGACAGTTTTTCAATATTATCTTCTTTTATTGATTTTATAAATAATTTAAACAAAATTAAAACTAAAGCATAAAATAATAGAGTGCATTAAATCTCTAAATTTTGAACTTGATAGAAGGTTTGAAGAACTGAATTTTTTCAAAACTGTTTCTTTTATATCTTCCCCTTTTCAGATGATGACAAATGAAAATTTCAAAGCACAGCAAAATAGATTAACATCGTTTGCAGTATTAAATTCAATTAACTGGGCTAACATAAAATACACATTATAAGAAATCAGTCATGATCAAATTCTTAATGACCATTTTAATAATAATACTTTTCAAAATGGATGCAATGGTGTACAAAATTTCAATTATTCAAGTTTGAAAGCAAATATCTCCGTTTAAATTATTCTCGTTGAAATAAATATTGCATTATTTTAATATTTAAGGGGAAATTGTATTGCAAATAGCACGGATAGTACAACTGAAATAATGGGGAATAAAATAGGGTCAGTCTCGTGTGTGAAACAAAAAAATCGTACCTTAGAAATTGCACATTCTTGTATAATATATTGCGAAGCATTGATGGTTAAAAAAATTTTCAGAGGAATTACTTACTAACAAGCGAAATGAAAAGTTATTCATATGCTTTGACAAACAAAACGAGTTCAAACAGAAACTCAAACATTGGCAAAGTTATTACCTACTAGGACAGCGTTGTCCAACAGAAATCGTTTGGTGGGTCAAATAAAATATTACCGGTATATGGTGGGCCGCATAAAAAACAAAAAATCAAACAAACGTAATAAAAACACTTTATTAATAAATAATTATCAAAACTTTTATTTTTTATTTAAAAAAAAGACAAACAACTTATCAAAATATTTCATTTATTTAATAATTAATGTGACACTTGTCTTTTTATACTATTTGATATTTTTTTATATCGACTGGTAATTTATTCGATGCACATCGCAGTTGATTTGTTAAGTTTTTATTAGCCAACCTGTTGCGACACTTCGTTTTCACTATTTTCAATTTTGAAAAGAACGACTCGCAGCGATATGTGGCCAAATGCAGCTGTAATGTACATTGCCAGCTTTTTTAATTTCGGAAATTTATCCTCGAGGATATATTTTTGATAATATTCACGTTTATTTCCTTCAAACATGCATTTTAACTCGATGCTTGATTGGAAGTCTATTAACTCTATTTGTAAATTTGCAGGTGCGGATTCCACTTCTACGTTAAAATGAGCTAAAAATATATTATAAACATTTCCTCATACTTTTTCATGTATGAGAATCTGTCGTTGAATGCTTTAATTGAATTTGAGATTTCATTTGCAGATTTTGAAATTTTTTTACTCTCACTCACAATTAAAGTCATTTAATAATTGGAAATGAGTGGCATCATTTGACCGTCGTTGATATTCATAAAGCTTACGTTTTTATATGAAAGTTTTTATATCTTGATAACATTCTGTAATCAATTTATTTTCACCTTGTAGCTTCTGATTTAATTTTATTGTTATATCTGTTAAAAACATAAATCTAGATGCCATTGATTATCATAAAATTCAGATATATCATTGTCACTTTCTTTCATAAAAATTCGAATCTCATCCCTCAATTTCCAAAATCCTTATAAACAGTTTCCATGACTCAGCCATCGAATTTTAGCGTAAAAAAGGAGATCGCTGTACTCGGATTCCAGTTCACGATATTTTTGAAACTGGCGATGCTTCAATGAATTATCTTTAATTGAATTAACAACAACCGACATTCCATGCGACATATTCAATACTTGTGCACATAGATTTTCAAGGTGCAGAAAGCAATGGTAAATGAACATTTCAAAATCATTTGAACTTTTTCCCGCGTCTTTTATGTGTTCGAGAATTAAATTAACAGCTCCAACATTTTTTCCAACCGTTGAAGGGGCCCCATCTGTAGGGATACCTATGGGAGTTTGCAAATTGATCTGATGAAATTCCACACAATTTATGACAGCTTCTTTAATATCTCTTCCGGTGGTTATATCTTTAAGTTCTTCTGTCACATTCATTTGATTGTCGATACCTCTGATAAAAATAGTAAGCTGAGCAGTATCTTTTATATCCGTTGTTTCATCTAAAGCCAGTGAGAAAAAAGTAAATTTTTGAAGTTGTTTTGAGCGTCAGTAGAAATGTAATTTATTCTTCTTGCCACAGTTTGATGTGAGAGACTGATTGGAGTGAAGAGATTGACTTTTCTGGACAGATTTCTTCAACTGCGGCAATTAAGCACTCTTTGATGTGTAGTCACTGTCCATAAAAAAAGATATTCGCAGGCTGGCACTGACAATAGCGTTTGATTGCACATTTTGCTTGTGAAATATATTTTGTTGTGTTGTAAGATTAACTTTTAGTAATTGTAGATTAGCTTTCCGTTCGCCAATAGAAAGTTCTTCCATTTCACCATATTTCTATTCATAATGTCTTTTAATGTTGTATAATTTGAAAGTTGAAATAGAATCACGGCAAATTAAACATACAGTATTGTCTTTTATTTGAATGAAAAAGTACAAATCTTCCCATTCACTGTGGAACTTTCTATTCTCATCTTCAATCCTTCTTTTCTTCTTTACAATTCTTCTTCCAGACATGATGAGGCTGTTTTTTTAATTTTTTTAAGAATTAATAACTGATATGATTAAATAAATCTAAAGCTGCACTATATTACCTCAATTCATAAACAAGCGCGTCTAAATATCACACACAAGTTGCAACTCGACCAGATCACAGACTGCACTAAATGTGACTAATTCTAGTTAACAATATGTATAGCAATATGTATACATATTGTGATGTCACATTCTCAAGAAATGTCCAATTCCGAGAAATACGAAAACGGGAAACACCTCAACAGAATTTAACAATCGCACGCGCCACAAAATATGATAAAAATTTGTCATATTTAGTAGCGTGAATTTTTCTTGTTTTGCGTGAACTATTTTTGCTTGTTTTGTTTGATTTATGATTGTTATTCATATGGAAAATATATTAGTAGAAAGCTTCAAACTCCAATAGAATCGCAACAAATCTTAAAATGGGCCGCGTGTTGGACATAACTGTACTAGGATCATTAAAAATGCTCCAAATGACCAACGAGACTATTATTGAAAACAGAAAGATTATTTTAGATTTGGTTAAACAAAAAATGGGGAATGCAATCAACATAGCTTCGTTGATTTTTAGTTACAATTTTACAAAATGTTTTATTAATTTGATTTTTTTTATTTTGTGTCAATTGTTCCATTCCTTAAAGTAAATATAAAAGCGTTTAATTGGCTTTTATTAAAAAATAAATTAATTACTAGGTATTAAAATTCATCAAATATTTTTTTTGTTAAATTTGCCATGTAGTGTGCCGCGAAATAATAACGAGTGCTTAGGAGTGCCGTAGGTGAGAAAAGTTGCAGGTATCTGCCCTATCTCAAAAAACCAAAATTTTCAAACATAAATTTTTAGGCTTAACAAATTTCCTTGCTTAATTAAAAAAAGCATTCTGTCATTTGTAATAATATGAGAAATTTTCTTTAAATAATAATGATACAAAAATATATTTTAGTTTCAGTGCCATAAAAAGGGTTTACATCACTTTGCTTGTCTCTTGAACAATTTAAAAATCGTTTATGGTAAGTTCGTACGAAGTTTGTGTAAAGTGTAAAATTGAAGCCTTCAAAATGGATCAGAACGGTATTTTTCTTTTTAAGTAATGAAATAAATATTCCATCATTTTACTTGTCTATTGAGAAATTTCATAATAGTCTATGGTATGTCCGTACCACGTTTGGGTACAGTGTAATACTGACGCCTTCAAAATGGACCAGAGCCATATTTACAATTTTGAATACTTGCAGGTAAGTGTAAATAAAAATAAAAAGCACATTAAAATAAATTAATATTAGAAAAATATACAGTACATACAAATTGACAACACACCGTAGAAAATTCAAGAGGAATAACGCCATTTGACGGTAATTACAATTTCTATATATATATTTTTTATCTTATTTTTTTAAGTCATTTCGAATACTTTATTTAAATTATTGAGTGGGTCAAGCCCTTGTGGTTCCTAAAGACGAGCCACCGCTGCTTAGGCAAAATTCTAGATGTTTAAAAGGTTCAGTATGATCAAATGAGGATTGAAAATAAAGTCATAAACAAAAAAATTGTCTACCCAAATGTAAAAATAAGTTGTGGAAGTATAATCAAAACAAATTTTATTAGGCGGAATTATACTTGTTATGCAAAATAGCCCCAGTTGACAGTAGTATTTATTTATAATCAGAATTCTCTTATATTTATATTTTTCACTGTTGTAATAATGTTTGTATTATTATAGTAACACTGAAATCTGTTAGCAAAAATAATAATGGCTGCGGCGGGGATCGATGTGTCAGGGCTCCTCAAATTGGCCCAAAAATTCAATTGTTTTTACTTGGCAGGTAATAAATTATTTCGACAACGATGTGTCACTTTATGATAAACTTCATTTACTTTCATTCCCTCCCTCATAACAAGAATCACTCTTAGTTTTCACAACTGATATGTCTATATTGATCTCACCATTTTTTTTTATTAGAAGGTACCTATTTTCAATGTTATTGAACTTTACTGAGAAATAATAATTATAGCTTATCGAGTTTTATTACATATAAATTTTAGGCTTACGTCTCGGAGAATGCAAACCATTTATTGTAGAGGGGCACCAGGTTGGATTGGTTCGTCCTGACATTCTAAAACACCTTTTACGATATCCAGAGGTAAAAGTGAGATATTTCATACTTAACTTATTAAGTGTATTTAATCTTGGAATTAAAGTCTTTACCTTTGACAATACCATTATCTAAAAATGTTAAGCATTTGTTTTCCACTATAAGTTGAATCATCCATAAACTTAAATTAAAATTGTACATTTTGTACCAAGATCAAGAATTATGTTTTCTCAACAGTGCTTTTTTGTCACTGGAAAATGCGTAGAATTGAATCCAGCGTTTCGTAATTATGAAGAGCGTACTAGCCGCGTTGCGAATGTTTTACGACAGTTAAAACAGGATGATTGCTTATCTACCTTGCGAGGATGGAGGGATGAGGTATGTTTTAATTATTCTTTCATTAATATTTCCATGAATCACCTCATACGATGTTGCTCAATGAATGATAGTTGCTTTATCCATCCAAAAGTTTAAAGGCAATGTAAATTTTATATTAAGTTAATGTATTTTTTCAATTCAATACATAAACCTTCCAGCCAGACATTGTCGTGGAGGGCATGCAGTTGAATTCTTCAATTAATAGTAATGACATTTGAATCATTACAATTTTGTACATTTTCATAAGTTTTGTCACTAACGACCCGGATTTTGACTTATGACGTCTTCAGGCATTCAAGTGCACGGTTGAGCTGACAGTTTCTGATGATGCCAAAAGGTAAAATCCTTGTTATTAGTGACAGTAATTATAGAAGTGTACCAAATTTGATATTG
The DNA here is from genome assembly GCA_022494535.1 of Himalopsyche phryganea. Lineage (NCBI taxonomy): Eukaryota > Metazoa > Arthropoda > Insecta > Trichoptera > Rhyacophilidae > Himalopsyche > Himalopsyche phryganea. Next base: position 1,318,222 of record JAGVSL010000046.1, read on the forward strand.
AGGTTTCCATCTAGCAGCCTTAGTATAGATCTTAAATAAATAGTAAACAAGCAAGCTTCTCTTAGACTTTTATTAATATATGTATCTATTAATATTTGATAACTTTTTCCAAGGTTTATAAAAAAAATCACTTGTCCCTAAGAGTAGAAAAATGAAAGTTGTATGTGTCCCTGAAGGTTTCATGGAATAAAGCGCAAATTTTGACATATTTGTGTATTTATGGGAAAAACTCAGGACAATCTCAACGAAAAATATATTTAAAATGTGCAATTTTAATGATACTGGAATTTTGTGTCTTTACATGAGGATTATCTTTGCAGTGCTACGCTGTCAGCGCTCCCGGATACCCAGATTTATTTGAAATGGACAGATGTGCCACATGTCTTTTTGGAATCCAAAAGTATGGCGTTACAATCAATGGATATGTAAAACATCCAACAAAAGGATTATGCCTTTGGTTTCAACAACGTAGCACTACTAAGCAAACGTGGCCTGGTAATTATACATTTAGTTGATGAAATTGTTATCACTGTCCTGAATTGATTTTATTTGAAAAATATATTAAAATGTGATGATAGTGTTACTTTCAATACTATTTGCAATTTTTTGAAATACTTGTCGTTTATTCTCCAAATAAATGGCTAACTTAGATCATGGATTCCAAACTGTAAACTGAAACCAGGTGACTGCATGTTTTTATAGTAACTGAAAAAAAGATTATTTTGAATGTTTAGTTAACAATTATTGAATATGGAATAGTTATTTTTTCAACAAAAAAACATACATATATCTATGTATGGAAGTGAAACTAGTATTTCAGGTGTTCACTATGCAAGTAATACACAATGACAACATTTAGTATAAATCAGAGGCACTTGAGAATTGTGATAAAAGCACATACATAATATAATTATATATTATACAGACTTCAAACTATTTTGACAATGATATAGAATCTGTACTGTATTTCATCATACTGTATCAGGGCAGGTTTAGCAAGTTTTAATGCAATAAATTGTGAAAGCCACTTCATTTTTGAATGGCAATGGAATGATTTTCTATTGAAAAGTTGATATAAATTTGTTTGGGATTTAAATAATGCACAGTGCCATTTACACGCACACGTTACATAAGTAAGCCAATTAGTGAGAATTATTTCCTACAAAATCTAATGATCCCATCATTTAACAAAAATATGAATTTACAGACACCAATACCAGTAAATGTCTTTCAAAACCTTTATACTTTCATTTATTTTGGATAATTTTGTGTAATATTCAATACATAGAGATTTTTAAAAACAATGAAGTCTGAAAGTATATCTCAAAAGCTGCCAATATTGTAAATGTTTTGTTTCAACATGGCAAACTGTCGGGTTATGTAAAGTTATTTCATTAATGCAATCCAGAATATAGTTGGGTGTGTTACAGCGGAGCATATTTCAAGTGAAAATGTATCAAACAATGTATTTACAGTTTCACTGCTCAGTATCGGTTAAAATATATTTGACAGGTACACGCATAAGGTTTGAAGTCGCGTATGCGTTTGTGACTTGTTGGTGTTAGATGGTTAGATAATGTACTCATATTAACCATAGATAATATTCTAACTGTCTTTAAACCTTGCTACCCGATGATGAGAATGCTTGGATATGATTTCACCGGCGCCAGTAAAAATATAATGTCACTTAAAATATGCTATCGATGTTAAGGTATGAAAACCTCGTATCTGAAAATGTTGAAGTTTTCAGTATGATGAAAAACCTCAAATATTTCTTTGACAACATGGCCAAAGTTGTTTTACGACATGCTTTATTAGCTATGTGTGACCTTTTGCACGATTTGGATGTTAGCTGAGATTTATAAATTTGACAGAATGTGGCTTAGAAATGAGTTATGAGTTTTTGTTATTTTAAAGTAAGATTTTGTATTTAGTAACGAGGTTTCAATACTTATTATAAATTATTAAAATGATCACATTTTATTTTTCTTTTGAAAGAAAACACATATTGGGCATTATATTTATTTGGTAATATCTTTAAAAAAGTTGATGGAAAAACATAATGAAACAAGAAAATAATATTTCAAATTATAAAAACGTATTAAGAGGAAAAATATTATTCATGTAATAGCACATCATAAAATCTATGGTGATCCTTCTTTTGGACAATTGGTTTCAAGGATTCAAGGTCATCATATTTTTTTATTTATAGGAATTGGACCATTATAGAGTTTTTTAATGGTTCCAGTAGCTGGTGATGCTCGTCTCAGTAGATCACTCCATTCATCACCGAAATGTAGTTTGTACTGAATTCCGATAATTTTCGGGTGAATATTTAAAGACTTTACTGTTAGTGACACATAGATCACCAACTTTCTTGTCGGATCTTATGGATTTGAAGAATTCAATATCCGAATAATCATTAAAAAATCCGTAAGAATGTAATCCACGTTATATGGATTGGCATTATCCGTGCGAGATCCCTCAATTAATTTTTAATAATCAGATAGTGAGAGTAGCTCTCCATTTTTGTTTGCGCCGTTCAATGTCTGCATTCACACTATCTTATTCTATTTGTGAGTGACCATTTACCAGATATTTTTAATACATTTTGTTCTTCAATATTATTTAAAGCATTCGACAATGTAACATACCTGTTTTGTGCACAGCAGCCATTACTATAGAATACTTGATCGAGGATTTTCTCTCAATTTGGGACGTAGTGTTCCAAAAAGTCGATAATGCAAATGGTGAAAGCGTCAGCATCCATACAAACCTCACCTTCGTGCCAAACATACCTAGTCATCATCCCGCTGCCTAAATTATCATGGTCGATGGTTTTTTTTGTAAATTCTCTCATGTTTTGTTTCTTGAGTTCAATGGCAGTAATTTTTGAAGTTGACGAGTTGGTAAAATGCCACTGTGACGGCTTCGTTTTATCCAATTCAAAACAGACCACTCCCCGAAACCGGAAAGAAGGAAAAGATGTTTACAGACTGGATGACTGTAGCAGGGTCCAAGAATGTATGATTTTCGTTAGCACCATCTGTCTCATTTTCATAATATGGATGATGACATATTGGAAACTGAATTGTGGGCTATATGTAGGTTATAAATACTATTTTTGATGCCCCTAATATTCGGAGGCCCCGAAGGATGGGGTAATCCGCCACTGCTAGAGCCCGAATCTTCATAGTAAGAACACGAGATACGAGCATTACATCTTAAAAAAACAGATTTTGAAATGCGAGTTTTTGTTTTTTATTAATATCTCAATAAAAAGTAAATGTCAGATACATGTTAGAAACATCAATAGGTCATCAAAATTGGTATAAAATAAGTACAAAAACTCAATATCGTAAAATCTTGACTTACTAGGTTTCCATATCTTAATGACGATATGTAATGTTTAACCAGTGCAATTACTTTTGTTAAAACAATGATAAATTCTAATATTTCAAGTTGATTTAGATACGGACTGTTTGTGATTTGGTTTATTATTGTATGTTTTATCTTAATCTAGAATGGTATAAATCGAACTACATAGTGTATTTATTGTTTGCATTATTCTTGAGGACAGTGACTAGTTTGTAAATTGAATGTTTTATATAGCTTTTCATATTTCCATCACTATATTATCATGTAATCAATGTTATTTTCTATATTCCATATATAATCTTTTTAAAAAATTTGAAATCTGCAGTAAATAATGAAAGTGTAGTAATATTCAGTATATCAATATTTCATAGAAGATGATTTATTATTCAAAAAGTGTTCAAGATCTCACAGTTCCTTATAGGGAGTGCTGAAATTCTTGTTTTCCAATTAGTTTTCAAGGAAGGTTGACTGATTGTATCACTTGATTTGTAAGACTAACAGTTCTTATATAGAATTATTTAATATGAAATCCACCTACATCTGTTAATTTACTGCATTTTAAAATTTAATTTCCTTTTATACTAATATTAACTAGGCAAATGGGACAACATGGTTGGCGGAGGTCTATCAGTAGGATTTGGTATTCTAGAAACCGCCATAAAAGAGGCAGCCGAAGAAGCTTGCGTTCCTAATTCGCTGGCCAGCACTATGATACCTGTTGGATGTGTCAGGTAAATTATCTGCTCAAATGAAAGTTTTCATTTTAATATCATGACGTAAGCGACTGTACTAAAAACAATTTCACCCTGAGTTTGAAAAATCACCAAAATCCTATATTTTCATTAAATATACTAGAGCAGTTCTGAATATAGAAGTATACCTCTTTTTTATAGTATTATTTATATTGTTATTTTTTATACAAAACTGTCAGATTTTTTAAAAATTGTTGCTAAATTGATGATTTTGTGTTTTCAGTTTTTACTTTGAGAGTGAAAAAGGATTGTTCCCTAATACAGAATTTATTTATGATATGGAATTGCCCGTAGACTTTGTTCCTGATAATTCTGATGGCGAAGTACAGAGTTTTGTCTTGCTTTCTATTAAGGAATGTTTAGACATGCTTTTTTCTCCAGAATTTAAAACTACTAGCGCACCTGTAGTAATCGATTTCTTAATTAGGAAAGGCCTCATTACACCTGACAATGGTGAGTAAAAAACTATTTCATATATCGACATTTCAAATTATGTGATCGTGTTTTTTTTTATAAAATTATTTTGGATAAATGTGAACTCTCGTTTTTGTGAAATTTTACTGTTCATTTGTTTCAGAACCTAATTTTGTGGAGTTAGTGGAGTTATTGCATGTTCCTCTTCAATCTATTTACCGGTGGCCTTTTCATCGGCAAGAAAATGGACGGCCTGATTCACAAACAAATCATACTGACAATGCCAAATCGTAACTTGTGAAAGAATAACTAGCTACATTATTTATTTATTTATTCCAATTCAAAATGTGCACTGAAAATGTTCTGCGACGGTTCAATACACGATTATTAGGAGTTATTATTAGTCTTATTCTTAATTTTTGCAACATATTTTTCCCTGACAGAATAGTTATTTATATTTTTACATGGGATTCTTTGAAATGTTAAATTAATGCACTGCATTGTATTGTATTGTAATGTCATTGTTTTGGTTCTGTCACTAAACAGACACTATTGATAATATCTACTGCAATTTATAGTAAATGCATGATTTGTGGATAAAGATAAATATTGTTGGAGATTTTTTGTGAAATAATCATACACAAAGTGTCCTTGGGTTTTCAATAGTAGTCCCGATAGATCATAATGTATTAAAATTAACTACTCAAAAATACTTCTGATAGATCGGTTCGTGCCTTTGGTTTAATATTTCAAACATCTTTAGATTTGTATTCAGTTTGACAGTCTATTATTGGGACTGCCATCGCAAAATCAAAATTCCTGCTTGTAGTCCACTAGTAATAACTGTTGTCGATACTTTTACTTGCAAGTACTTTGTAGATCTCGGCTTCTAAAAAAGTCAATGGTATGTAAAACTTAATAATAATTAAAAAATAAATAATGTAATGAGTATTTATTTATGTATATTATGTAATCGAATCACAAAATTTGCATTACACTCTTGGTAAGATCTACGTATTATTTTTAAATTATGTATGAATATTAAAAAGTGGTTGGTGTATGAAGACTTAAATTTAATTTGGTGCCATCTCACTTTTTAATTAATGCTTTTTGCGTTATTACCGTGGTCAGAATTGATTTATTCACGATGGCTGTCATTGATTGAACAGAAAATTCAAAGTTATAAAAAAAACATGGTACCAGTTTACAGAATTCTATCGCTTGTACTAAATTTATATGTACTAAATTTTTGAAACTTAAAATATGTACAAATAAATTGAAAACTATAAAACATTTTTCACAAATAGGTTGGTATGGAATGAATGTCCTCCGTAGAAATAAAATGCGAAACACTTATGCTGATACTGCAGTGTCCGAATGCGTGCGAGTGTGTTGGGTTTGTGCTTTATAAATCAGTACTTAGTTAATACCAAATTAAAAATATAGCTTCAAAATTTATATTGAAATAAAATTTTTGACGCAATAGTAAATCTAAAACTTAATCCAGAGTCTTCGAGTATAGTGGAATATTTATTTGTGGTTGATCTTTTATGTATTGTATGATTTTTTTGTGATTTGAATAAATGAATATATGTGAGAAATACATAGAGATTTGCTGTATTTGAAATGTGATGCAGGAAATAATATTTATTGTATTGCATTATATCTGGACAGATAATGGACTTTTAATGAAATGTAGAAAACACATTTTTTTGTCGATATAATTAAAACGTGGTGTTCGTACGCACCATAATATGCACGCGGTTTGTAAATGGCCTTAATTAAAATCAATCAATTTAATCAAACCAATCTTTTTAAATCAAATGCATAACTAGCGTTTTATTGTAATACAAGAAATATAGTGTTATTGTTAAAACAAAACCAGTGGAAAAGCAAAGTTATCATTATTAATTTTTATCACTTATCTGATTTTTTTCTCCTTGTATGAATTGTCCCTCAAAGTGAATAACCTGAAAGATTACCACGACAATAATACATTTATGTATATTGATATTGACATCTTCAATTTTATTTTTAGGAAGAAAATATAATATTAATACTTGACTGTCCGCTAATTTCAAGTGTAACATTACTTTCAGTATGGTGCCGATTTCGTAAAAAAAACGAAAAAAATATCATCCTTAAAATTTTAATAACTCCAAATCAATGATTCTATGACAATGAAAATTTATTGGGATATGTTAAGTATACATATCCATATACATCGAAACAGTTAAATCGAATTTTCCCATACTGCTATCCGTGCACAAATGAAATTAGTAAAGAGAATAAACAAATTTGTCACCGGAATAAATTCTCTTAAATATTATTAGAGAAATGAGACAATGTCAACATCAAAATTTCACAACATTTAGGCATTACCATCGCTAATGGATCATAAAACAGATTGAAATGCTTTTACAAAAAACATTTAATGCGAAATGTAATATTTTAAAAATAAATTAAATCAATGGCATTTCCTATATTCTTAGAATAAATAGTTTTTCAGAAATGAGGCAATGTCATAATATTACACCCTTTCAGTGGTGACAATTGCTAATTCTTTTATTCTTAGAATATATGGTGTTGGAGCAATGAGATAATGACAATATAATATTTTAAAATTTGCATTTCCTTCACATAGGGGTAATTTCCTTCGCAGGGTTTAAAATTGACCCGGAAGTTGGAAAATAAAACATCAAATGCGAAACGTAATATTTAAAAAACATTTTGAATCCTTATTGGAAAATTATAATAAATCAATAGTAATTTACTCTATATCCACCATAATATGAGTTGAGTTCCTAAGCCAAACGTAGAAACAATAGATCAAAAAAGAGTTCTTCAGTATTATTGTTTTGACATGAATCACTTATGTGGATGGGGGGGGGGAGTACTGAATTTTTTTTTACATCTAACTTTGGATACAATTTAAGACATCGACTGAGGGTGCTTGATGGAATTTCAATATTAAATTTGGATTATTGAGATTTTGTACACTTCCATGTATTTTGTCACTAACGACCCGGGTTTCGCCTTTCGGCATCTTCAGGCATTCGAGCACACGAATGGACTCGAACTGTTCTTAGTTCGAGTCCATTCGTGTGCTCGAATGCCTGAAGATGCCGAAAGGCGAAACCCGGGTCGTTAGTGACAAAATACATGGAAGTGTACAAAATCTCAATAATCCAAATTTAATAACTTTGGATACAACTTCATAAACTTATACATAAAAAATCAATTTGTGAAACTCTTCATTTCGGTATTTACTTCGGTGACTGCAATCCAGTGAAAGAAAGCCCAACAGCGTTGACCGCTTGGCCAATTGACTGAAAACTAACTTCAGTACTTACATAGGGGAATAAAATTAACTATCCATGGAAAAAACCCTATGTATATAGTTAAAATTGAATTAGAATATTAAATATAACCATCGCTTTGATTTAATTACCCTTTAAAAAATTGGATATTGCCATCTCTAATATTTTTCGAATGTTTTTATCGGTATATTTCTACAGATTATGACTATTTTCGAAAATTCAATACATGTAGTGCCATCTCAACAAAAGTTGAAATGAATATCACGCGCGTGCCACCTTTTTTTGATGATAAAGTTGTATTAAAAATAACATCCGAAAATGCGTGAGCACAAAACGTGTTAACGAACCGTAAAGTGCTAATTGGCTAATTCCTTTCCTACCTTGCAGTCTCTATGTATTCTCCTCAATATTAATTTAACTAATTTATGATAGTATAATCATTCCCAGTAGTATAATAAATAAGTTAAATGTTTATGATTTGCTTTGAAAAGTATGTAACATAGTCATCAGCTCATGTGCGGTATTGTATTTGAAATGCATATATCGCATTGAGTGGTAGGTACTGCTCAAATATGTGAATAGCCGGTCTGTAATATATTAATATTGTATTGTGTACTTTGTATTAGTTTCAAACCTTTATATATTTTTATATCATGTAGATAGATGGGTAGAGATTGTGCAAACAAATTTTTTAAAATAAAATGCTGAAACAGTGAAAGTGCTTTTCTGCTCATTTTATAAGTCAGATAAAAAAAAAATCACCTTTACTGAGAGTATTTATTTACAGAAAGAAGTGTGTGAGTAATATAATATAAAAAAAATCTTTATTTCTATTTTAGTTGTTAACACTTTCTTGTCACTAGTTATAATAATGTCACTTCCGAATTTGATTTGAAATAATCCAATGTCATTCTTTAATTCATCGTGACTGCATGCAGTTTTAATATCATGATTGCTTATTGTTTAATTGAAAAAATATTTTGCGGAATATCCTGCATGTCTCGATTGAAATCCAAACGGGAAGAATAATTAATACACACCCAAAGTGAAGCGTGTTAATATGTATTGTCAATTGATTATGTATTAGAATGTTCCTATATATTTTATCACCTACTTTTTTCATCTTGTATTACTGTTTTATAATAACGATATTAATAATTATATTTGTGATCTTATTTAATCAATAGTTAATTTACTGAAAATAGATGAAATAGTCATTGGCTTTTTTTAAGAGTGTAAGTAAGAAAATAAATAATAAAAGTTAATGTGATTCATATTAAATATACATAAATATATTTAATATAAAAAGGTTTTTTGAAGAAAACTCGCTGCGTGTAATAATTTTCTATTATATATATATGAATCCCGCATGTATATTGTTCGGTTGGTCGCATTTATTGTGCATAGAAATTATTATATTTTACAATCCAATGGCTGTGTATGTCATGCACATTCCCGACAAAAGAAAACTTATCACAACGAAAAAAATCTATTTCGAATTTCACCCTAATTGTAATATCCCATTGCAATACTTTTGCACATTATACTTATTAAAATCATCGCTTCGATTATGATTTAATCGACAGCTGGAGATGTGTCTTTTAACCATTGACATATTATGTGCTTTGATTTTGACTGCCTGATATGTTGTTTATTTATGAGTTTATTCAAACGTACGTATGCTACTGCAGAGAAAATCAATATTTTTTTTGTTTGCATACTTTTGTAACGAGATATTTATTTAATTCTTGTAGCATTGTGCATTAAACACCCGTGAAAGTGAGGTCTTCGGGTGAAACGATGCTTATAAAACGTATTTGATAACTTGATATTGAAGGAAAATTTAGTGTTCATTGCAATCCATGGTATCAAGCCTTTGTCCGTTGTGCGGGTGTGCATTTGTAATCAAATTGCTAGTCAACTAAACATTTCACGAATAACTTTATTTTTACAATACACTCATGCATGGACTATTTTATGTAAGACTATTTAATTTTATTCGGTAAACTCATTGATGTTATAAATTGATATAAAAGGATCTTCTCGTCTATGCAAATTTATATTTATAATAATATTTTGAATATATTTATTTTATGTATTTCTTTTTTATTTTGCTCACAATTCGTAGAATCTAAGAATTCATTTATTGTCCTTTATAAATTGAATTTGGTGGATATTTTGACTACGCAAAATCAATTATTTTTCATCGCTGAAAGCGCTGTATGTTGCTTTTAAGTTTGCCATTAGTCCTTTCGATCAAATGAGATGATTCTCTTTTAAAAAGCTGTTTACATGACGCCCTCGTTGATAAAATCAAATGTGCTATTTTTACAAAAATATGCAGTATTCAAATAGTTTGCTGCCAGAGAAGACGAATGATATCTCAATCTCAAGTGCTGACATTCTGACGTATCATAGCCAGTTTAAATTTAGATACACTTAATTCCTTCGAGGTGAAATTTCATCTCAGTCTAAATTATTTCTAATTGTGCATCATAAATATTTTTAAATGAATCAATATAGTAGTTTATTATATTATTATATAATCATAGTACTTAAAGATAAATAAGGTATGCAATGGGATAAATCCTCACATTGGAGTCATTAGGTTAATTTATAAAACTTGCTTACCAATTAATTGTAATACTATTGTAGGGAGATAGACAAAATGGAGGATGTTGATAGTGACTTTTGCAAACATTTTAATAAACCTACTATAGTATTGATAACCTTACGATTATTTTGTTTAATGACTAGAAGCATTTTGCTGTTTACTGTATAGATTTTGTAATCGCTGTTTGTAATGCTTGCATTGTTACAAGTCATTCATTTTCAGCAATTAAAATTAATTATCAGCCGCCCTAGCCACACAGTCTTAATCTCAATGATAATTGTAAATTCATATTCATCAAGAAGCACATATGTTTGCAATATTTTTATCCTTTTGTGACTGTATTTTGAATCATCTTTCTAAAATCAATCATAATTATTTACCAAATATTTTAATTAAGATATGTATGAATATTTTAGTATTGTTATATTCTCGGTTCTACTTTTGGATCTTTAGCGAGTCTTACATGTTCAATCGGAATGGCATTCCGAATGACAGTGGAACCCTACACTTAGACTTTCATTCTAAACGGCTCATTTTACAAGATGCTGTCTTGTAGTGTGGTGGTCACGATATGAACAATGGAGAAAACAAGGAGTGAAATGAAAAAAAGACATGTGTATATTTAATGCTGGCCACAGCCACCACAACAAGAGTGAAACGAAAAGTCGAGTAAAAGAATGCATACAGAAGCGGAAATAATCACTCGTTTGAACTTGTTGCGGAAGATTGTAGGAACTTTTGTCGACTACAAGAATTCCTTTTTTTTTCTTTATTTTTAGTTCACTTTTTCGGCAGTTCCCAAGATTTTTTATTTTTTTCCTGACGTCTCAAATGGTGGATTTAACTCGTAGCAATTTCCCCAACTCTTTATTTCTCCTATTTTTACTCATATAAAGTACAGTGAAACATTCCAAAGCTCTTGCAGCGTTTCATGCATTTCAATAAAACTTTTTAAAACGCGATCGTTGGCATGCTATGCAAAGTTCACATAGTTGACAATATTGGCGGTATACATTGCAACTTAAAACATGACCGTAGCATGACTGATGAAAAGATTGTCCGCACAGCAGTACACGGTCATTCAGACTGCCGAGCTAAAAATTAAAGTGCAAGCTGCTGAGTCTTGGGCAGTCGCTCCCAAGACAATCCCAGCACAGAAATATCACGCTTCACGTTGTTTGCTCCATGGGAAACGTCTCCTAATACCTGAATGTATGACTCTGACAGGTGGTGGTGGTGGGGATTGCAGTCTCCATGCCACTTGGCGTGATTGACGCTCGGATTTGAAAATATCTAGAAATACGTTACTCATGGCTGTCATTCCTTCAATCGCTATCGTACCCTACTCATTCTGAATGTCATTTTTGAACAAGACTCATTCCGAATTATCGTGTAAGGTTCGCATGAGGAATCCAATATCGTTTTTCACTTGTCTCTCTATTTTGGTATAAATAAATTTTAAAGGATCAATGTTTTAATTCAGATATCCTTCAATTTGTATGGTTAATTCGTTCTTTTAAAACCCACAAATGAATTTATAAATATATATATATATATGCTGATGTGCATCTCATTAAATTTTTCTTTCGTTTGACATCCACTTCTCAGTGTATGAAGTGACAGGACTGTCATGTCACAATATAATTAGTAATTGTTCATATCGTCATAGAACGCACTATTGTTTACTAAGGGTTAAAAATGAGCAGCAAATAACCAAATTCTTTAGGCTTTCCTGAAAATGTCCAGCTTCACGTTTTAATGCGACCTATCAAATTCAAAAGACTCATTGTAGATGTTGCGATACCTACAATGGTCGAGAAAATTAAACAGAACAATCACAAAGAAGCGAAATACTACTTCCGCTCTATGGCGATAATAATATATATTATTTTGTCTATAGTAAGTTGTATTGGTACTACAATACGTTGGCTTGACTTGATGGTTTCTGTATTTTTTTAAAAACTCCATACAAAAAATAAATAATGCCCTTTAGTCTTAAATATAAGTACTATTATTTTAGTGACAATTATTCAAGAACTTCCTTCGTTTGATAGTGAAATTTAAAAAAAGAAAATATTATATCCCAGTTTCTCCTTAAATATTATTATTGAAAGGATAATGGATCTCCATTTTTAGTAAATCTTTAGGATAACTGCCAAAAAGCGGAGATATTTCACCTCACGGTGTTAATTGTAAATTCTTGCAAAATTACTCCAAAAATTGTGTCAGGATTTTTATTCAGCGCTTCCAATGTTATATGCTGATTATACACCATATCACTTGTCTTTATGCGAGCTTCAGATTTTAAAATGTGAAATTCAGCTTTAAAGTAGTTTTATAATTTGTGAATCAATTTCCTTTTTCTATTAACATATGCATTAACTGACTAGCATTTTTGATATGTTGGCCAAGTTGTTTTTTATGAGAATAATTTGACAATAATGATTTTTTAAGTGGTTTTAAAATATAAAACATTGCTGGCTAGAAACAAACTATTCATGTATCATTAGGTATAGTAAAATTTCAAGCATTTAACAATCTAGTCTCCAGCATTGTTTGATTTTTGTTTTGTAGCTTTTGAAACAAAAACGTCATACAAGATCATAAATAGCCACAAGTCTTCCCTGTGTAGGTATGACTGAAGCATTGTTTCTGTTAAAATTTAACTTTTGCTTTTCAAATTGGTTTTATGATATTCTAAATTATATAATTTGACGATTTCTAAAATATACAGCTTACAAAAATTGAAAAGTGAAAATAAAAAGCTATGAAAAATAATTATATATACATCTCCATTATACACATATTGTCTTGAGGAACTGGTAAGGTTTTAAGGGTTATATAACCAAAATATTACCGTTGTACAGAAATTTTCTCTGGATTAAAATTTATTGTACTTTGTCGCCTTGTTGGTGAACTAACCTATTCCACACAAATTTCGCCAAAAGATTATATTTTATGTTGTTAAGTAGATTGGTAGATAAGTACTATATTTGATGGTGTTGGAAAGTCATGTGAAATATATTTTTTAAAATTATTTACTAATTTATCTATACATTACATTTGTGAAGAAAACCTCCATTCAATTAGTAATCTTATTGTACTTCTAGAAAAGAATAAATCATCTTGAAATATTGCGAAAAAGTTGTCATAAAAAGCAAGATTTAAAATTTTATGACTAAATAGAGATATGGATATTTCAGTAATTTACAAATGCCAAATAGGTTAGTTCACCACCAAGGCTTGCTAATTTTTTCATTGAAATCTTTTACATTGCATAATTACGTAATAGGAAAATACATAATTCAAATGTTAAATGGACATTGCTAACACTACACATTAAATGTCTTTTAGGCATTTTCATATTGATATTTTAAAATGGAGATAATATTCAGTGTATTAATAAAAGATATTTTTATGAACAAATTGACAAAAATTCATTCCAAAGTACCCAGAAAGACTATTTCACAGTTGATCAAGAGCAATATTATTTTTTTGCCTTATCACGCTAATCGCTTCTACAGTTTTGTGATTGAAATTAACCTTGCTTTCAAAAAGTTTACGCATTCATATATAGTGATAATCAGTAGTGCGAGAAGACTATTGGATCTTCTGATTTACGTATTATTGTTTTTATGGACTCTACATCCAGACCTAAATATTTTGAGGCTAGTTCTGTGGTAACGTATAAATTCCCTTATATTAAATTTACCACTGATAAATTAGATGGTTCAAAGCAATCTAGCATAACAAACTTACTCATCAATATTAAAATTATTCATTATTATGCTATTTCCGTATAATTAAGAATGTATAATTTGGGCCAAGATATAATAAATATTGACAGTAACCAGTGTTCATTTTCTTCCTTTTCGTGATCCTTATTAAATTGTCAGCTGTTCTACTATGGCCGAGAGAGGTCTACTACTGCTCTTGACAAGGTTCTGATTTTATCTATTACATATTTGCAAGTGTGGCTTCAGACATAGGTGCTACATCATAAGCTGGCATGTAAAATGAGTAATTTTTTCATGGAATAATTGTACCAAATCCCTTTGGTATTGCTATCAATGTTGAAAAAGAATTCCGGTAAAACTACATTAATTTGTTACATTTTAGTTTCAAATAGGATTCCAATGAGAATAATTCGTCTTCTGGCTCACTTCACATTAAAATTTCAATCCGGTTCGTTTCTTAATGTTTAGAAAATGAATGAGAAATCAATGGAATTTTTAAATGTCACTCGAGCACCACTAACACATGACTAAGATTTCAAAAGGTATATTTTCAAAATTCTAGATGATTAGGTTTGCTGAGGTTTTTTCCTAAAATGAATTCAATATCAATAATCATTACAACGCTTATTACACACGAGATGTGTAGCCCAAGGAAAATGATATTTAGAAAATAAAAGATATTTTAGGAAAAACATTTTATTCAGATAAATAATTCGATAATAATTATAATAGAATTTGTCCTATTAAATACATCAGACATGGCTTCCACCTGTACACGTACATAGAAATTAATTATTCTCACAATTGTCAGTAGCAAAACCAATATTAGTTTTTAGTACGCAAAAAGTACTTACATGTACAGTGCACAGTTCAACTTATACTTGAGCTTTTTAGGTAGGCAAAGTAAATATTTAACGAATTGTTTTACGACTAGTGTAGCAAACGGTTGGTATAAAAGAAAATAGTTTTGTCTTCAAATAAAACAAAATAATATAATGCCATCACTAATTTGGAACATGTGTGATTATATAATAGATCCAAATTAAATTGAACACTGGATAATGAACGAATTCAGAAGCACACAGTTCATGTTAAAAATAATTTGGTACAAAATTATGGTCTCCAAAACACAATTTAATACAACAAATAGTGTTATTACAACAATGAATAATAAAAGATATCATTTCAAACAAGAACTGATATCTAAGAACACCGCCATGCAGTCTAGTTATTCAGTAAAGATCTTTATAAATTCATCAGTAATCATCACCTCTCGAGACAACTTCTTTACAAGTAGGTCTCAGAATGATGGTGTGTTCATACTGAGCAGTATAACATCCTTTAACATCGCAAAGTGGCGGATACGCGTTGACGATTTCCTTATCGCAGAGATCTTTCAGAGCCATCTGGTATTTGGTTGCGCCGGCTCTATCCAACCACCTTTTACAGAATGCCAGCGTACCGAAGTTTTGGTTTATGAGCTTCAGAAGGTTTTTGGATGACTGAAGTCTCAACGGGACGTACGGTTTGTCGAAATCTTTCATGTAATGGCTGCAGTCCATGTCATCGTGAACTTGTCCTTTTCCTGTCGAGCCGAATGTTTCAATCGCATAGAATTCATTTTCTTCCATTCTTGTTGTTTCACCACCTTTGACAATCGGAACAGTTTTACCAGCATGGATACCTTGAAAGTAAAGAACAAGAATTATTTCTTACCTATTGATTGTACATGCGTCATTAGTCACCCTCGAAAATTGCAACAGATAAACTGCAATGAAAACATTTGAAAAATGTTGAGAGCCTCTGAACCTCTATTTTATGTAATAATTGTTTATTTTAGAGATGTTTCAATAACTTTTTTATTTCCATGAATTGTATCATTTATTGGTGTCCCAGGGGGGAGTCACATGCATTTGGCTGTGAATGTGTTAAAAAATAAAACACAATTTGTTTTGTACTATTTTCAAGTGAAACAGGTTCTGATCTCTATAAATAGATGTAGAAGTAGTGTAAAACCAATTGTTTTATTTTTTTAAATTATAATGCCTTTCCACCAAGAATTAACAGGTAACACCAAAAAAGTTTTCTATTTAGTTGTAATATTGTCAAATTGTGTTCTGTTACAGATTGGCAAAGGAAAGAACAAAACTATGCTAATTAGGAGGCAACATCAGGGTTACAATTATTGTATAAAGGGTATAATACTGATTTATTTATGTCATGACTACATAATCAGACAGGTATAGGAGCTGTACAGCTCGACTGATTTCAGATATACACATACCATTTCTGGCAAAAGCACTTACGATATGGGCTAATTGAATGGCCATTGAGGTTTCTGATGGCTTTCACTTGATAAGTTTTACCGTCGAGTTCGATTTCGTATGACTCCATGACTTCTTGAATAGCCTCACCGATATCACATAGCCTAACATCAATACCGGCAGCTTTGATTCCAGTATCTGTAGCTTCTTTGACAGCTTGTAACAATTTGTCATATCGCGGATTGAAAGCCAGGGTGAAAGCACAATCTATGATTCGACCGTTGATGTGAGTTCCGAAATCGATTTTGACAACATCATCATATTCTAGAACTGTTGGATCACCTGAAAGAAAAATGATTTAAATAACAGAAAAGGTAGTGTAAATTGTGTACAATTTAATGGCGAGTCCGTTGTGTAGTAGTCAACGACGTGGGTTGGGTTTATGGTACTCGCAGGTTTAAATCCCAGTACGGACAGTTTCATAAATCGATTAATTCATTGACTTTTGGATTTGTGTAGTGGAAGGTATGGTATTTGTAATGTCTAAAAATTACCTCCCACTCATTTGATCCTAATGGGAGTAGCGAGATCGATTAGATATCCACTAGCCCTGTTTTGTCCGAGCCTCCTATACCTACTCTCTTTAAAAAGAGTGGTTGAACAACTGAGTAACAAGTGGTTCTCGTAGAAAAACTTCTGTTGAGATACCTTCATTAAAAGTCCATATGCTACACATTAGTATCAGACATGGTTTAGAAGAAACATATATCATACGATGAAATCTGATAAAGAGGTAAATAATTGGAACTCACCAGCGTTAGGAGTGTAATGAGCAGCGCAGTGATTTCTGGAACAACCTGTTGGAAAGGCGAGTCCAGCAGATAAGCCATTTTCTCCAATTAGCCTACGGGCAGTGTTTTCTAGCTCTTCACAGATGGAAATCATAGTCATTCCCGGTTTCACCCAATTTTTGATGTATTGTCTTGTCTGATCACAAAAATGGAATATTGAGTATTAGCCAAATGGAGAGAATCTATAAAAGCCAAATTATTTGCGCCTTAAAGACCCCTAGACAAAAATTAAAATACTAATTGAATCGTAAAATATGATTTTAACTTAATTCACATTAGTTGTGGCTTTGCACTTAGGTCTGTAAAAATCTGAGGCTATGGATTTTTATCATTTGCAACAAGTATCACGGTCACAAGGTGGGATTCAAAGATTTATATGTACTTACTTGTCTATGGGCTTCTGCAGCATGCCTAACTTCATTGTAAATATCATTATGAAGAAGATCAAGTGCTCGTTTTTCTTCACTTGAAAATCGATCTTTAGCTGTTCGCTCATCGATTCCTTCAGCTTTTCCATGGTCTACAACCTGTCCAATTGGATAAACACCTGAGGAAAGAAAAACATAAGTAACCTAATTTATATGTTAAATTGGCACGAAAGGAGAATGAGAGTGACATAATATTCGAGCATACAGATGATTTAGCATAATTTCATGCGTAGAGAATCAATTATACCCAAAACGGCGGCCTCTGTGATCTAGTGGTAAGAGCTTTGCCATAGCGAACGAGTAGGTCCCGGTTCAAGTCTCAGCAAGGTTAATATCAAATTTAGATTTTTTTCAATTTGAATTAGTGACATGAGTGACTTAGAAAAAATTCCCATCGAGTTTATATCGCATGATTTTCCAATTTTCACAATATTGCACGCATTGGCTGTCAGCTGTAATGCCAGATATTTAGAAAAAAAAACAATATTCAATATTGGAAATGAAATTATTTGTAATATAAAATAAAAATTGATAACTTAGTTATTCCACTTGGTTTATCACTAACGTGACTCGTTTCGCCTCTTTAGGAAGCATCTTCAGACTAACCATTTTGCAACGTTATTTTGCAATGGTAAACAATGATTCTAATTCTTACATTAAAATAAAAGGTGGGGGTGGGTTTTATTCCATTCTACTGGACGTGAGGAGGGGGTAAGACATAAACCATTTACAAATCAATTAGTGGTACTTAGCCGCCTGTTCTGTTTAAAATGTTATTTACTAATCCTCCATTATTGTTAATGGTTTTATTAATTTCTAAAAACTCTAACCTATTCATTTTAATACCTTTTTTTATTTACACGATGGAGTATTTCTATGTTACTATTTTTATTAAAATTATGATCATTTTCAAATAAATGATTCGCAAACTCTGAAAAATTACTACTTTTGAGACATCTTATATGTTCCAGATCGAATAGAATCATTGTCACAGTGTGTAATATACCGCCTTTCTTGCGAAGACTGCCAAGCTGTCTTACATAGGACCTATGTAGGACATACAGGTGGAAGCTTTAATATTAGAGTTAAAGATGTCTCAAAAGTAATAATTTTAAAAATAACATAAAAGAGTAAAATGCTTACCATTGGGAAACTGTTCAGCAATTGACAAGGCTGGAGGACCACCTGGGTCCTGTTTTGGCTGTGCCTTTCCTTTACTTTTATGCTTCCTTCTTTTTTTCTTGCCTTCACCGGCCACTGGTTCTGCAGCGTCATCACCACTTTTATCATCAGCAAGGTCAGTGTTTTCCAAGGATTTAACTAATTCTTTTTCTTTGCCAACTTCATCAATGGCAACTATGGAAGAACAAATCATTATTTAAGATTCGATTATAGCCCATGATTGAGAATAAAAATATAAAATCAAACGTTTTCGAGCCGGTACAGGGATAAATCTAACCGCCTAATAAATACGGCACGAATATTTTATTAAGATCTAATCATCCAAAATTATAATTTCATATATTTATGATAAAGCCGGCGAACAAGGAGTCACGCAAAAAATAACTATATACAGCTACATTAGATTATTAATCATAGGCTTTGTATGTATTTGATTAAAAGTAAAAGCCGACATATTATGATGAATAAAAAGAGAAGAGTAACGTTAAAAGTAAGTTTATAACTTTTGGGTTAGGCATGAAATGCAGCCAAGACGAGTCATTGTACTACGCAGCAAAAACTACTCCCGGAAAAGTGCCTTCAACTTAAAGTTAATTAAGAAAGGATTCATGAATTGACTGATTTTACTACAGGCTTAGTATCACAATATTATCAAGTTTAAAAGTTAAAAGTAACGTCAATAAGTAATCCTCACCATTTTCGGCATTGGCAGACTTCTTCTTCTTCTTTTTTCTTTTCTTCTTTTTCTCTGCATCCGGTAATCCATTTTCGTCTTCTAATTCTTCGGCATTGTTATCGTCATTGGCTTCAGTTTCATTTTGTTTTGATTTTTCTAGATCGGTCGCAACCGCGGCCATGTTTGTATTTGTAAGGTTATGTTGCTTTGCGTTTGCTCAATGTGTCTATTTCACTATTTTGGATACGGATGCGATGCCATATTGCACAAACATGTAACTTAACGGATATAACTTTTGTTATGGCAGCGCTGTTGACAATATCTAGGTAGGTAGAGTATTTACCTACCCATAATAAGAAAAATATAAATTCACACCAAAAAGCGTAATCCGATGGAAGACACAAATATTTTACACTTAAATTTACAAAAATGATTTTTGTTTTTGATTATTAGGTATATTAATGTGGATACGTGTAAAATAATATATTTATTCAAATTTGAATTATTGAGATTTTGTACACTTCCATGTATTTTGTCACTAACGACCCGGGTTTCACCTTTCGGCATCTTCAGGCATTCGAGCGCACGAATGGACTCGAACTGACAAACAGTAAACAGTGTCTAACGTTTATATAGAAGATACAAATACGACAAATATTCTTTACGAGGTAAAATATTATACGTCTGAGAGCCAAAATGTTTACTCAGGTATCAGTGTGGCTCTCAGACGTATAATATTTTACCTCGTAAAGAATATTTGCCGTATTTGTATTTTATATATAAACGTTAGACACTATTTACTGTCTGTCAGTTCGAGTCCATTCGTGTGCTCGAATGCCTGAAGATGCCGAAAGGCGAAACCCGGGTCGTTAGTGACAAAATACATGGAAGTGTACAAAATCTCAATAATCCAAATTTGATATTGAAATTCCATCAAGCACCCTCAGTCGATGTCTTAAATTATTAATATATTTATTATGTTATTTTATATTTATTCACATTACCACCTTTGATCCGTGAAATAACCTGCCTTCGATGAGTTGATAAAACAAACATCCGTTAATATTATTGATTAAACCTTCAGGTTTAATTTATTTCTTAGTAAAATATTGAAATAGTATCTAAAAATTAGATAAATAAAATGTTTTCACCTTAAAATTCATAATATTATTGAAAAATTGTCAATTTATCGATGTATTTAACCGCTAGGAAAAATATTCTTATTTGCTTCTGTAAGCAGTAAAGTTTTGAATACCTTAAAATTACAAAAACTCAACTTATTTAGATTAATTACGGGTCTTTCATATTACCAGACCTCGCCAAAAGCAATATAATTAAAATTCTTTTATCAGGAAGCTTCTAGCCACACGTTTAAGAATCTGTCAAATTCAAGAAAAGTTACAAGCAATTTATGATATAAATTAAACGATTAAAAAAATAACTTTACATACCTTCAACTTGGGTTATTTCGCCTACCAAGTACAATTCTAGATAATAAAAGTTATTTTGTTTATATAGCCACAACTTATTTGTTCACTAGAGTAGACAAAATATTTGCTTATCATATTATTATCAATAGCCAGTTGATCACGTCGAACCTTTTGAACATCTAGAATTTTTCGTAAGTCATTTTGAACTTTACCTTTGTAAATGGTGTGTCCATATGCAGATAGATACCTTAACTATCGAAACATCATCATTTATCTCCCAGAAATACAAGTTAGGGTAAAAATATTTTTACTATCTATTCCATTATACGTTAGCATTTAGAATGCATAAAAATATTTAAATAAAGCGAGTTTCAAAGAATTTGAATACGCCAGGCGGAGTTGTACCAAAGAGCGAAAGAGTTATTTTGAGGTTATTCCTCCTTGTGTGTCATCAAAACACTTTTGAACTATATTATTTTTTTAATAACAAGAAAAAATAAAAAATTTCACATTTAATTATCTTTACTACAAACAAAAGATTGTAAGCCAGCAGCATCAAAAGAATTTGGGTTCTGGTCCATTTTTAAGGGGTCAATTTTACACTGAACAGAAATGTGGTAAGGAAGTACCATTAACGATTATGACATTTTTGAATAGACAAGCAAAATGATATTAGCCCTCTTATGGCATTGAAACTAAAATAAATATTTATTTCATTATTAAAAAAAAATACTCATTATAAAGAACGATAAAACGCTTTTTTTAATTAACGAATTTAACGTTTATCAGGGTATTGTTTGAAAATTACAGTAATTTCAGACTTTGTAAGGGTGAGGCTCACTACTGTTGATCTCTGAATATAAAGAATCTCATTTTTCAACTAAATTTAACTGATTTTTAGACACAATAAAAAATGATTTTTTTAGGTAATATAATATAACAATAATATTATGTTATTTGTGTTGCATATTATTTAGTTACTCGGTGTTTACAAACTTTGTAATAAAAATATGCAGAAATAATAGGATACAATATCAGAGTATTCAATTCTACAAAATTTTATTAATTAGTTAATAGCTATCTAAAATAACAATCAATATGAATCAATAATTATACGGAACCAATCGATATTGAAATAAAGTGCTAAAAGATCGTCAGATGTCCGTCACTGGACATCTTTGATAAGTGAGTATTTTTTTAATGAAATTTGGGTTTTTGAATATAATAACAAATTGGGCGACCAACATCATTCATTGCAATTCTTGAAGATATAGCCGCATTATATCCACTTGAATTATAAGGCAAATAGTATAATGATACTTCTAGCACTGAATTGTTTAAGTTTTTTTATTGTTAGAAACAGCTTACCTGTATATAACACATTTCTTGTAGCCATAACCCTCTTCCATACATTTTTTTACAATATTAAATTTGAAATTGTGTTCACATAATTAAATTATTGACGGAAAGGGGTGACTCCGACGGTGCAGAAGTCCGATTTTTGATTTTGCGCGAAGTCGATTGCCAGCCTTCGAGCCGGGACTTAATTTAAAATCGTTTGTCTTGTCACTTACATTATAACTCAAAAGTAAATTCATGTGTTAAGTAAATGTAAATGTAGACTCAATATTATGTGTTAGAAATTATTTTTGTGTATTTTAAACCACTGCATCTTTGATTAAAATAAATAAGAGTTGAACCGGATTTGAAATGGTGTTTGTTTGAGATCCCATACCTTTAAGGACGTCGATAACCGGCCATTGGCCTCTCTTCGATTCGGGTCTTCTCAAATAATACATATTCAATATCAACTTATTCTAATAAGAGAAAATAATGATTTTTTATTAAAAACTAATTAGTTTATAAATAAAACAATATGTTATTTTATTTTTTTATTATTAATCCGTATAATGTTATTGTAAATACATATTAACTATTATTTTTTATTTCGTATCAGAGGATGCGACGCGAAAAACAGAAACTTACATGAAATGATGGCTACTGTCACTACTGGTAACTTTTGTTATGATCGATACAATCACGTCGTAATTTAACCGTATTAAATAACCACCGATGAGTGATGACATTTCATGTAGAGTCGAAGGTAGCCGATTATAGCGAAATGTGACTTCTAAAATCCAAAACTGCTACAAACACCTGCGCCCCGCGCCACTGTCGGTACGTGAGTGAAATTACAAGTCAACTCTTGTTCTACCCGTCGGGTTTGAGAGAAATACTGTCGTCGATAATCGGCTGACTTCGAGATTGTAGACCGTTGTCTCTGTCGCACGGCTTGTCTCAACAGCTGTGTGGGACGGGGCGTCAGAGATGTGTACATATCGACAGGCGGGCGACTAAGTAGTTACACGCGATCGACCAGTCGACCGCGGTCTACGCTTTGGCTACCCCTGTTATATACGATTTTTAGGTGAGAGTCTCAACAACTTGTAATATTTTTTTAAGCCATAGTATCAGTAGTACCTTATTCGCCTTATATGAAATAGAAAGGATTATTCTTCCTGAATCGATCAATAATAAAATAAGTGTAAATATTCGTTACATGATATTTAGCAAATCTAATTAAAATTTAATTCAATTCTCAAAGCGTTTAATATTTCAATAACAACTTGTAGTTGGCTTCAAGCCGTTAATTTCAACCTTTACTTTCTATGACTTTTCGAAAATATTCAAAACCCGTTGAATTGTCACAAAATCATTATTTTTCCGTGTTCAAGCGTTTAAAGCATAAATATAAAAATACTGCTTATTAATTTTGTCAAGATTTGTGAATCTTATTAATATCTTGTAATATTTAAATAATATCTGACAATTGAGTAGGTAGTTTGTATGAATAAGACAAACGTGTTAAGTTCTTTCATCTTTATTTTTTAACATTTTCCGTGAATAATTTCTCTATACAGTACACACACACACAATACTTTCAATGACTTCAGTAAAAAAAACATTTATTTAAAATATTATTATCAATTGTATATTATTTAATAAATTTACCTAATTACACATTTAGAGAGCTTAACAAACATGACGATAATAGTAAATACCTATATCTTATAAAATACAATATTTTAACTGTACAGGTTATATTATAAAATATACATAATGTAAAACCATTATTTATTTATGAATAGTCTACAAACAAACACGCGAAGAGTTGTCGATCAATTCTCGCAGTCATTTGGTTTCTCACGAGTACAACTCACAGCACTATGATTAAAAAATGTACCTAAATCACAACTAAACACCATGTCTAACACTTGTCGAGGGCTAAACCCTGGAGAACAAAAATGAAACGTCCTACAGTCAGTTTTATCAGGATAAAACTTATAATACTTTTTGCCTTTGCACGAGAATCTCATGGTGGTTATATTTTTTTCACTCATAGTCACTAAATTCACTGATGTTAAGTTATATTTTTTTAAACCTTGCGTCGCATTGTGTGCATTTATTTTAGAGTCCACAAAACTAATTGTGGTACTTTCAATTGTCGCTACATCCAGTGTAGTTTTAGCAGAACTGTTCTCTGTGGTGGGTACAAAAGTTTTTGGTTTCGTGGTTGATTTCGTAGTAATTACTCCAGTATGTTTTAAGTGATCATTTAAAATATTTGTATTTTTTTTCACATTCTGAGATTCTATTGTGGGAACTGGCGATTGTGCGCTGCTACTTTTAATTTTAGATTCTAAACCGGATATTCCTATAACCTGAAACCCTAAAAATGGTTTAACAGTAGATGTTTCTGTTGAGTTATCTATCGTGGAATTTTCTACGTCTGTATTTTCTGGGGATACGTTGTCTTCATATGTTAATGGTTCATAATTATCATCCACATAGTCTGGTGGAATCCATGGAGTTGTTGTAATAACTGAAATATTTTTAATTTCATTTACAGCATTATGCTCATTTATTTTCATGATGGGTGATGTATTTGTTGGAGTTAAATCTATACTTATAGGATCTTCTAAGTCGGTGCTCAATGTAGTAGTTGAGGTAGTTTCGTTGAATTGTCTGTTTTGATCACTATTTACTTCAAAAATCGTCTGTCTCGATATTCTATCATTTGAATGATTCTTGCTATTTCTCTTAGACCTATTTCTAGCTAATTTTGGAACATCGAGGAAGAACGGATCCAATAAAACGTCCGATTCTTTATAATTATCATAATTTGTAGGCACAAGAGGTTTGACAGCATGAACAATATTACCAACAGTGTAATTCAATTTTTTACCATTACTGTCACTAACTGACGCACTCGCCGTAACGATCACACGAGGCAGGCTTTTGGTATAGTTATTATTTCTAGTTGCCCATGTGTTGTAGTAAGGAGTCGATGTAATCGTGGTTGTCTCCGCAGTTTTGTCAGCTAACGTTTTATCATCATATTTTTCTGGTTCTTGACTACGCTTGTGTTCATAATGATACTGCGAGAAATCTTGATGAATGAACGGATAAGTGGGAGTTAACTTTTCAAAATCATATTCACTTTCAATAGATATTTCGTGCCTTTCTGATGGTTGATAGCTCTGAAAGGTTTTAGCGGGAACTTTAGAAATTTGCTTTTGATTTTGATTTTGATTGGGGCTCGATGAACTCGATTGGCTTGATTTAAATCCTTGAGGCGATTGAGGCTTTCTAAAACTGAAATAAAGTGGTTCGTTTTGTTGTTTTGGCGATGATAGACCATGGTGTCCGGTTGGTACATTACCATGAGTATTGGGAGTGGGGATAAGTGGTGTTCGTTTTGGAGAGTTGAACGATTGGAAACTGTTGAATGTCGCTGGTTTTTCATATTTTTTAGTATCTGTCTGAGGCGTAGAACTAGTTAAATATGCTCTATTTATTGGAGAATTTTCATTAGCATTATTAGCAGACTTGAGGACGTCTGCATTGTATGTGCCGTGGCCTGTGTGAGTCGTCACGGTAACATGCGAGTTTTGACCATCGCTAGAGAAAGATTGCTGTTGGAAAGAAATGGCAGGAGTCTTCCGACTTGCCTCATTTTGTTTATTGTGATGATAAATAAAGTCCTGTGGACTAAACAATTGCGAGTTGTCGTCGCCATTTGTAGATTTTGAATCGTCTTCGCCTGTACTAGTTACATCATAATCTTTAAATTTATTCTTCTGCGCTGCCAAGTTTGATTGTGGTCTTTGAAGTTGTGAATCAGTATTAAAATGTTGGAAGTGATGGCCCGGTAAAGATGATGAGTTCTTTTTGGGAGTGTCGTTGTTGTCATTATCATCAATCAAATCGTAAGCATCGTCTTCTGTGTCACTCGTATCATGATAAGATTGAACAGTAGTGTGGTAATATGTAGCTTTAAGTGTAGTGTGGTAGATTCGAGGGGTTGTGATCGTAATAGGTCGTTTTGTAGTTGTAGTTGTTGTGGTAGTAACTACAGTTGTAGATTTCGGTGTAGTCGACGTTTCATCGTACATTTCTTCGAGATCATATTCTTCATCTTCTTCTCCATCCTCTTCTTCAGTATCTGTAATGAAAAAGGGTATCACAAAGTTGGTAGGGAAATAGAATGCTTATCATAAAATATCACAGGCATACATGGAATTGAAAACACACCATTAAATAACTTGAAATATCAATTTTTGAAATTGTTCATACAGGAATTTGAACCCGTAGACAGCACAATCAAATAAGACAAACGTCCAAGAGGGTTGACTACACGGTTACAAGACTGGCATTAACATTGCATCTCAATGATTAAACATCTATCATTACTTGTGGGCAATTATACTCACCCAAATTACCAAAACTCAATGAATTTCATAAAGTTCCTTTTGTTTTTTATGTAAAATATTGCTTACATTATTATTTTCAAAAATACATCATAGATTTTTTTAATCTCTTTTCAATAAAGCATATCTACGAAATTGATTTTTCAGAATATACATAAAAAATGGATACACTATGTGTCAAAATTATAAATATCGATGTATGTATTGGCTGATCTACCGGTACTCGTCTAAGCCAGCGGTCGACAACCGGTGTTCCGCGAAAAATGTTTGGTGTTGCGCGGAGTTATCTCAGCTACGCCACTTTTTTCAAGAATCCATTAACATGATTATTTTAAACACGAGGCAACAAATATCGCAATAATTAATTAGTTATTAACTAACCAAACAAGCGTTATTATCACTCCATAATAAAAATGTTAACTCTTGTGATCGTTATTTAACGTATGCCTGTACAGTTTAAAAAAACGTGTTAGTGGTCTGCGGGATTAAATATTATGAATTGAGTAGTCCGAAAGGTTGACGACCGCTGGGCTAGACAATGTTGAGAGTATATTTTTTTACCATGATGTGATGATGTATCAGCCTTAATAATAGGTGGCGCAGTATTTCCGTATAATTCCAAATTCAAACTATAGAAGTGCTCCGACTTGCTGCAATCCACTTCATCAACTCTTTCGCATACTCTAGTCTCCTGAAAAGACAAAATAATCTGTTAGAGATCTTAATGAAAGATCAGGCACGTGTCACATCTAGTAACACAGCTAGTGGAATAATAAAGTTATCAATTACATTTTTATGAATTATAATAGTACCGACCATCTCTGCAGCTGGTACGATTGGAAATAATAATGACACGAATCACTAAGCATATATATATAGAAAAAGTGAATTTAAAATTTCAGAAGTATATTATGCTCGAGAGAATTTAAGACTTTCAGATTTATATATCAATTTTTGAGTTAGATAGAATTGCGGATCGTAATTTCGGTTCGATTTAATGATACCTAAATTAAAACATATCTAAAGTAAAACAATATGAACTAAATCACGAGTCTCCAATATTTTTTTGTCCAAGAAGGTACACTGACTGGTTCACAAAGTTGGTTGAGTTTAAAACAAAACCAAAGTTTTTTTATTCAAACACAATTATTGCTGTCGTGGGCTTCATTCATGTTGCTTGCGGGTCGTAATTTGAAGACCCCTGACACTAAAGCAATTATATAAAGTTTACGTTGACTAGTAGAGGTGTTGTCACAGGTTAAAGTATGGCTTACTAATCCTTTTAATGTAACATGAACAAATGTGCGTATTATTGCTAAATATTAATGATTTTTCCTACATTTGTTGTATATCCTCATTGTAAATGTTTCAAATTATCACTACAAATCTGAATGTTTGACAAAATTTTTTGATGTAAGCGATTTGAATACCGATAATCTCGACATTTACCCACTATGCCGGGATTTTCGTGTCAACAAAACAGGCGAGATTGACATCTATACTCAATATGTTGATGCTGCCGCCCAAGTTCACAAGGAAGCTAAAATATAATAATATGGAACACTTTTTTAGAACAAGAATTATAATAATTATGTAGTGGTATGTGTATACCTGATCGAAAACGGTGCCATTGAGGCATAGGAACTTTATGTCCATAGGTTCTTCTAGTTGACCTATGGTGCAGACGTGAAACATTTGGCAGTCCGTCTCTAAGTCTGCGTAATATCCTCCAATCACCTTTCCCGCGCACGAAAAGTTCGTTTCAGGAAGGTTATCGAAGTCCAGATACTGAAATGTAAAAAACGAAATAATTGTCATAATTTTAGGTCGTATAATAAGCGTCCTCAGCCGATTAAAAATAAAACCATTTGTTATGTGAACTCTTACGGAGACCAATCGAAGGCCAGTTACTCGATATTTTTTTTCCCGATAATACGGATGAAAGAATAACATTTGGATATGGGTGTTTGCATGCTTATTACTCCATATCTCGTTTTCACGAATGGATACGGTAAAAATGTTGAAAACATCATAACCACCAATGCCTCAGATTATGTAATGTTTTTACCCATTATAATAATATTACAAACGTCCATTAAATGATCCGATTCTCGGATTACACGGAAGAAGCATAGGGGCCTCGCTAGTCTACGGCGATCGGGAAAATCAATGATTATAAAAAAAAATAGACAAGAAATGATGATCGAAGATCAAACTGTTTACTTATGGTTAAAATATCTAAAAAGTTTTTGATGATAGTTAAATTAAGAATATTGATAAACAACTACATACATAAACAGGAATTTATTATAAAAAATGTGTAAATCATAATATTGTTGATTAAATCTTAGAATTAGCTCATAATAAACTCACTGTAGAAGGCAATCAAAACAATAATGGAGGTATTCAAGTTTTTTATAAAGTGGTAATGAAAACATTTTTTTTTGTGCGACCTCATAAAAATGTATTCAAAATAAATCCGAAAAATGCGTCTATGATAGATTAATTTAGTTCAAATAGTATATTTATTATAACTGTTATCTTAAACTAGTCAGCGCTAACATTTGGACGTTTTCGTTATTACAGCGTTATTTTGGTGCAACCTAACGTTCAAAGTTGAAAATATTACCGTGGATCGTACCTCATATTTCTATAAAATATTATAGACCATAAACTAAAAATAATGCTAAAAATTTAAAATAGTACAGTCGACATAGAAATGGCAGTCAGAATGATATGTGAAAATTGTACGTTTGCTACTGTACACTGTTTGAGAGGTGTACTTGTGACAGATAGATTTATAGATGGGTTTTCTGCTGAATATTATAAATTATGGTGTAATAATTCACGCTAATAAAGTAATTTGCACAATACAGATCAATACTATCCACCTATGATAATAAATATCAGTTTTTATTAACCTTATTGAAGAAAACGCTGGTTTTACCAAAGTGAAATTATTCAACCCCCCTTTAAGCAAAAACCGAATTTCAAAATACTATTGTATATAAATATATCATGCGATGAATTTCTTGAAATAAGCACCAATTTATATTAAACTGGTTTTAATGCAGCAGCGCTCGGGTAGACAAACAAAAAAATTAAAACCCCTATCTTACAATGATTGTCAGAGACGACCGAATGCATCGGCAAAATATGCAATGTTGCACTTGAATTTCAGAAGCGTACCCCTCCCCCAAATATAAAGTTTAGAAATACTGACTTGGTGGATAACCATTTCGATTTATCAAGAGATGTAATGAGATGAATTAAATACAAATGTTTAAAGTCTCAACTGTATGCCTTACCCCTGGTTCAGCTGATTCAGATATACAAAATTCATTTTGGAATATGAATAGAAGAAGCCACAGCCAAACTGGAAATAAAAAGGACAATAGGTTAGAAAATTATTAAAATAATATCGCAAAAGTTAAGCAGTCAATAATACAATGATTGTATACCTAATTTGGGCACACTAATGTTATCTGAAATTTTTCGGTGTTTTGATGTATTTTTTATGTTATGTCCTTAGAAAATGGGTTTTAAATTTTCGTTGACTTATTAATGGACCATGAAAAGGTCAACAACGTAATTGTTAGGTACAAAGAACAAATAATAAATTAAAATTGATTGTTAGTACACTTGTATGAATATAATATATAATAGATACGATAACTGATTGTACCGGAAGTGACTGTCTTTTATGATAAACATAATAATAATTATATTATTTTTCTATTTTTTTAAACTATACATAATTTATTATAACTCGAATTATCTTATATAATAATGTTTTAGATGGTAGCATTAATTGATTTTGGAAATAACGATTATATGTAGGTATGCGAGGTAAGTGAGGAATGGGCGGGAAAAGTTTGCGACGTATAGAACAGTGCGTTGTGAGACGATCCCAAGTGTGTCGCAGCGCAGTGCGTCCAAAATAAGAATAATTTGTTTTTTTTTGTATCAGAAAGAAATGAAAGCCATTTGGTTACTAAGATCTCCGTTACATTGTTCTCGGTGAAACAAATATTGTATTATTTTGATATTAATGGAATAATTGTATTAGTGTTTGCAAGGATAGTGCAACTGCAATCATGACAAATAAAATGGGGGTTGTCTCGTGTGTAAAACAAAACATCTTACCGTATAAATTATACATTGCTGCATATATTTCGAAGCATTGGTGGTAAAAAAAATCCGAGTGGAATTATTAAATATTGAATGTATCAAAAATACACACATTATCCAATCAAGAGTCTAAAATGCGCAATTTTTTTGCAAAATATCAGTCACTATTATACTATTTCTAATTCACGAAATAAAAACAGATTAACAAATCATAAATTTTGTTTATGAAATTTACATATTTTGTTTTGTGGTATACTGTGAAATATTAATGAGTGCTTAGGTGTGCCATCAGGAGAAAAGGTTGTAGAGCACTGGTATAGAAAATGAGACCAAAAGATGTTACCAATCGATTTGTTCTCCACATTCTCAAAATTAAGCTTCTCAAAAAGTAATAAACTAATTTCAGACATATATATTATAACTTATTTCGTAGGATCAAAAAGAATCCTTGCGATCTAAATGAAATAATAAACATAATTTGTATCATCTGTAATGTTGTGCAACTAAACAAAATGATGTTGAACTTAAATATGATCAGAGTGAGTTTTACCAATGATTTGTCAAGCTATGTAAATACAACTTCGATCTTAAAGTGAATATTGGTATTTACCAGCCCACTTCCTCAGAAGGAATGTCGTATGGACTAAATAAAGGTGAGCGGATTAATTCAAATACCTTTAACATTAAGCCGTGGACACATTAATAAAACGATCGCGGATTCGCTTATTTACTATTGCATCAATAGAATACGTAAGCATAGAATAAACTTAGAAGACTATTAACGATTTGTTACTAGTGAAATTTAATCTGATGTAGGTCTGCGAAGACCTAGTTATTTGAACACTAATTATAATTATGCATGAAATGTCAATTGAAAGATTTTATAAGACGACTATCACGACATCGATAGATGACTAAAATTATTCAAAATATTTCCTTACTAAGGTATGATACAAGTTTTTAAAACTTGACGTTTCATAATACTGATCTCTTGGAGGCCTTTTAAATATTTCATGTTCTTAAAATGTCGTCCAAACCGGCTGGAAATACATTTTTTATTATTAGACGAACTATCTATATATATAAAATTAAGATTTGTTTGTTTGTTTGTCCTCTATGCATTCCTTTACTATTCATCCGATTTCGATAAAACTTTGGTGAATTGTTGTGAGCACACCCGCAAAGGTTTCTAAAGAAAAACAATTAAAATATACCCGACCTTTACCTGGCCCAACCCGTGGGCCGAGCTAACGAGCGGACGGGTAAAGACAATTCAGATTAGAGCTCGGGCCGGGTCCGGGTAAAGAATTCAAATTTAAGAAAAATATTGGATTACTGAATGAATTACTATATTAAAAAATGAATAGAGCTTTTTTCGGGATGAGAAAAATAAATCTGGGCTTCGGGTCGGGTTCGGGTAACAAGTGTGACATTGAGACCCAGGCTCGGGCCGAGCCGGGCCTGAAGGTGATGGGCTCAGACCGGGTAATTTTATGAAATTTCACTCGTAAATTACTAGTACTAGATTGCGGCTGAAAATTTAATTTCTTCGAGCCAGAACGGTCGGTAATTAAAAAAAAATTGACAACATTAGTCATTGATAATTCCCATGCAATTTTCGACAATAATCATATAATATTTTTTGATGATTTACATACCAGAAAGATTTTTTTTTTTAACTGAAAGAGTCACAGAAAAATTTACACTTTTGCGCGTTGGGGATTGTCTTTCATTGTATTATTACACGGCTATGTATGTTTAAATTTTTTTACATAAAGCAGTAACATAAATGAATGCTAATAGAATATATGCAAAAGGCAAACGTCAGGTTAAGTTTCAATAATATTTATAAAGACTCCATTTTGATCTTGACTGTTACATAAAGTCTAATCGAACGTTTTGATAAATTGTTGTCCTCGACCATAACCTCGAAATCTAAATTATTACCGAAAAAAATGCGAGGTGCGCCATATTTCCATATAATTAAGAGATACGCTATGATGTTAACTATTGAACATGACTGCCTAGGTGTGTACCTACCATTTTACATTCAAGCAATCTGTTCATTCAAGAATGTAGCCGATGAATCGCTTTTTTATTAGTCTACGAGGTATGTTAATTACTATCAGTTTAACTTGAAAACTATAAATTTATTTATAGATATAGATACATTTTTGAGAAAAATTTAATCTACTTAAATTAAATTGATTGAATATGAAATGGCTACAATTTGAATAAAAATGTACTTACTGCAAAATTTCGTTTTAATTTTAATATTATAAATTTTCACTTCCTTCCATTAATACTTATTAAATAATTTAGGTACTGTTAATGATTCATAGTTGACATTTAAAATATAAAAGTGAAACAAACTTTTAATACATACCCATTTCAGATAATATGTGTAAAGGATTGAGTAAAACCTCAATTGAATATAACATTTTGTTTTATTTCAATAGATTTTAAAATGAAATATAGGTTTACAGTTTTCGTCTGTACCTACACAACCTTTCAGAACCGACAGCGGTTTTTCGAGAAATCAAAAATTATATTGGTATGTAATATTAACAGATAATTAATATAAATACAATTTTTTATTGAATTATCGTTCGTACATACCAGTATTAATTGGCGTGCAGATACAAGACATTTTCGGTAGGTTCATGATAGTTACAGACGGTAGAATTTATGCATTTTCTTGTGACTTCAAATTAGTAATGTTAAATAAGTTTATTATATGAAAAAGTGTAATCTTTCTAAACTGCACGCCACTGGCAATATCTATAATAAGTCTGTACATATTAATATACTATATATTTATTTATAATGTCATAATCTTCGGTATTTCCCAGAGTACCAAATTGTATCCAAGATGAAATTTGAGTTTTTTTTAGAATATAATATTACGAGTTATAGAAGGTGTTTTTTTGCTACATCGTCGAATGTAGCAAGATAATGAATGATAAGAAATCGCCTGTTGATGCTTTTACAACCTTGAAATGCCACATCAGATGGGTCGGGTTTTTTTCATGGGCACACTGTGTTATTTGTTAATGTCAAATGAAGTTCCGTCATTGTTTCGGCAGGCGAGCGGTTTCCTTACGCCCCCTTTTACATATTTATAACTCGGTAAATCATTATTATCATTTTGGCAAAGAATTCGTTATGTCACGTCCGTATGATGCTTATTGTATCGGTGACACGGGTTCCTTGAAATCTGTGGACCCAAATGATGTCAATTCAAAAGTTCACGGTTTGGCATTTTAACACTTATAAAATAGCTACCAGCATTGCCATTATCTAAATATCTGTTGTATCTACCAGTATTATCTACACAAGGTTGTTAAATTAGTCATTAGTAGAATATTATGTTGCCAAACAATATAAAAAGGGAAAGTGCATTCCGGAAAACTCATTATAAAAAAATATAGTAATTTTTTTATACAAGGAAGATACCTGGTTTTTGAGCAATGACAAGATCAAAAACTGGTTAATATGTTAATGATACATATTATTCGGTTTAGACTGACTAAATTAATTAACTGTTAGACTTACTGCACCGGTATTATTATTAATTTACCTTAGTGATCTCAGTAATTAATATATTTTTTGCCCTCTCCCAGTGTGGAGCATAAATATGGCCTTCTAATACAGGTATCTCAATAGAAATGTATCAACGAGAAGTGCTTGTTACTCAGTTGCTCAACCTACTTTTTCGAAGAGAGTAGGGATAGAAGGATAGGACTAGTGGTTAGCTAATCTCTCCCGCTATGCCCCATTTTTAGTATTCAATGGGTGGGAGGGACAGACATTACAAACATTCATGCCTACGAACAGAAATCCATAAATCGATTGAGAAATCAATTTATGAAACTGTCCGCTCTGGGACTTGAACCCGAGACATTCATAACCGTACCCAACGTCGTTAGCCACTGCACCACGAAGCCAATAGCATTTTTATATCTTTAATTGTCACTATTTGCTCATATCTTTCTTAAGGTGCAATCAGAATCGAAATTCTCTAAAAACTTCTGACCTAAAACGTATTGGAAAACTGTTCAGCGAAAGCGTAGGCGGGTCCTCAGATGTTTTATCCATTTTTGCCGCATTCATATTTGGTGGCGAAACAAATCAGAACCTTGTAAAACTCTAACATAAAATTAATACACAAAAAAATGCTGTTAATGAGAGGGATGTACCTGATATTTGGCTTCAAATTAGTGAGGTATAATTATAAATTTCCACTTTTAGTGATTTACAAACGACTTATTTTTTTCGAAAGAAGATTAGTAACCACGCTAAAACCCCTTTCCATGAAGAATGAAGATGGAAAAGCAATCAAAAACTTTCTTGCAATAGCCCATAATAATAATAAATATAACTTTATGAGGCCAGAACTGGTGGTAACCTTTTCTACACTGCACGTTAAGTTCTTCGTTTGTGCTTAATCCAATCACTTTTTCTTGTAATATGACATAAAAATACTATGCTGCCTGCAGTCTTAATGAACTCCGTTCCGTGGACCCCCTGTAAGTCTATATGAACCCCTGGGGGTCAATATGGACCGCCTTGGTTAACTATGGCCTATAATTATTTCTCGATAACGAAAGTTGAGCAATTGACTCACGACCAGTCTAAGAAAGTGTCCAGTAAAGTATTTGATGGTAAGAGATCAACAATTTTTTAGTAAAAGTATTTTTCACTTCCAACGACTTTGAATTTTAAATGAATAAATATTATTTAATCTATACGGCTACATTGTCTTCAGAATCAAGCTTAAAGTTAATATACTATTAACTTTTTTTGTACAGCCCAAAAACTGAAGTTGGTGGACGAAAAATATATATACTTAATATAAAATTGAATTAAAAATTGATAACTTAGTTATTCCACTTGGTTTATCACTAACGTGACGCGTTTCGCCTCTTTAAGAAGCATCTTCAGACTGGCAGAAGCATCTTAAAGAGGCGAAACGCGTTACGTTAGTGATAAATCAAGTGGAATAACTAATTTATCAATTTTTTATTTAATTTTATATTAAAAATGAACTTCCACAAAGTTACCGCCGAATTCATAGAAAATAATATAAATACTCGTTATATTTTTGTCTAAACCAATCCTAAATATTAATAGTGTGTATTTATTTTATATGAAACATTATTAAACTCCAGTTAAATGACCCAATTATTTTCATAACTGTGTCAATTTTTTCTAGATGATATTAAAAGCCATCGCCACCGCCAACCGCAGGCGCACGCTTTTTGATAGGTTGGTAGGCCTGGCCATAGGTCAAAGATGGCTAACACTTTCGCTTTTGACATTTCGGCTCGGCGTTTGAACGTTTGAATGCGGCGATTAGTGGATATTATTACTAAATATACTCGAAATTTGATGAATTACTATTCACTTATCTTAGAGCCAAATCTCAGATCGTCGCGACCTTTATGTTATCGGTTACTATTCTATAGAATTGATTATTAATAAATTATTTTCATTTAATTTGAATTATTAAAAATTGATATTGAGATTCCATCACGCGCCCTCAGTCAATCTTAAATTAATTATTGAAAATTATGGTGCTTAATAATTGTGTAATTAAAATGTTCAAACATCTGAAGCAGGATGGATATCACTTGCCAACTAATTGAAGTGATCTCGCGATTTACCGTATATTTCTGTAATATTATAAAAAATAAAATTATTTGGTATAATCTTAAAGCTAAAAGTAACAACATAAAATATTAAGCAATTTGACTTACTAACATAAAAAAATTCTCCACTTTCGATAAAAATATATTCGATAATCTTGAACTACCTAACGGAGAGATAAGCTGCCTATTATTATAAATCGGTTTGTTTTGAAACATGCTAAATATTTTGCAATTTTCTCCTTTCTTCAGTGAGCTAATTTTAGCTGAGCACGATATGTTTTTAATGGGTACAGTTCCTTTGTCGTGGATTAGCTGTCTGATAAAATTAGCATAAGTGATAGTTTGATAAGACAACATTAAATAAATGGTACTCACTTTGTATTTCCTCACCCTGCAATCAAAGTCAAAATGTACGAACGTGGCTTACAAAAAAGCAGATAAAGTATGTAGTAAATACATTGAATCAATAAATGCGGTACATTTAGTCATTATTTTTAAGTGGCTTCAAGAGACAATGTTTCCTTTTCCAGACAAAAAACTCGAATAGGGGTTGCAATACTAGCATTACAAAAATATATATAAATACGGCCTTACTAGTATTTCGACATTTCATATAAAATATAAAATCCAATTTTGCTTAATTTTCAATACCGAGTAAAGTAAAGGATTTTTTGCATATTCGAAACCGGTATTTCGATATTGATCGAACTTGGATCCTGGTTTCGATAATACTGGTGATGCAATCCTTACACTTTTCCGATCCAGTTTTCAAGAATTAGAAAATCGTTATGGTACTACAGTACTACTTTTTTACCCAAAAACTTTGTATATATTTTTTAAAACTATTTTCCACTACGGATTAAAGGCTATCGGTTGTGTTATTATGCAACATAAATTAAATGCGATTTTAAATTGGTCTATCAAACGCAAGCTTTACTTCAATATTCAGAAATGCTGTTGAATATTATCATACTCTCGTTCAAGTATCCCTATCAAATATGAATATGAGATATCAAATGATACTCGGCGTTTTTCCGAAGTTTAACTTATTTTCATTATTCAGTCGTATTTCATACGGGTTTCATATATTTATAACGCATTGAACTCTTTTCGAAGGAAACTATCCAAGACAACATGCAATTGTTTTTAATGTATTATATGCCTTTTTTGAAACACAGACTATTTATATTTTCATACTAGTGAGTACCCGGCATGCGTTGCAATGCCACTCAAAAAAAGAAAAGGGTTTGTATTTTAATTTTGTTTTTTTAAGTGATTTTGGATTAGAGGTCTGCACGGGCCGAAATTTCATAAAATTACTTAGTCCGAACCCGTCATCTTCAGGCTCGGGCCAGCCCTAGCCCGAGTCTCAATGTCATTCTTGTGACCCGAAGCAGACCTGAAGCCCAGATTTATTTTTCTCAGCCTGATAAAGGCCTAACTTTTTTTAAATACCGTCTGGTGCGTACATGAATAAGCCAGAAGGTTTTTCCGATATGTTGCTGTTTGTATGTATTTGATTTTTTTTTATATTTTAGATTTAATTTTTTTTCTGAAATCTTCACGGGTGTGCGCGCAACAACTCACCAAAGTTTCATTGATTTTGAAATCAGATGAATGCTAAAGGAACGAATAGAGGAAAAACAAATAAATAAACATTCATTTTTATATATGTATATATAGATATAGATAATTAAATTATGCGACTATCGCAGCACACTGTATGGAATGCATGCTTATTTAACAAAAATATCAACGAATAATGTGATTATATAATGAAGAGTATAATCAAATGTGTATCTTAGAACGTATTAGAGAGATTATCTAAAGCGGGCTTGTCAAACACAAGGCCTAACGAGACTTACAATCTAAAAAAAGCAAATTTATTATCATTTAATCACTTTGAACACGTTCCTCGAATGTCTGCATATTATTATTTCTATGGAAATTTCGATTCACGTACCGGTGAGTACATATTACATCAGCTGAGGGTATTACATCAAATTATGAGATATGGTTTGAGAAGACCTCGGATCGAAGAGAGGCGAACGGCTGGTTATCCAGAGTCCTGGAAGGGTTGCGATCTCAGACAAACACCATTTCAAATCCGGTTCAAAACATATTTGTTTTTTCATCAAAGATGCAGTGGCTTACATTACACAAATATATAAATCCTAACACATAAAATCGATTCTACATTTACATTTACTTAGCAACTGAATTTACTTTAAGTTATAATACAAATGACACGACAAACGATTTTAAATTAAGTCCAATGCAAATCAAAAAGAACAAACAATTCACATCGTCACTTCACCTCCGCCACGAGAGCACAGCTCATCCCGCTCGGCAGATCGTAATCGACTGTCTACAAATACAATTAAAAAAACTCCCTGCATTGTCGGAGCTACCCCTTTCCGTCAAAATAGAGTCGTCCAGCGGGCGTACCCGGCGGCTATTGAACGGCATGGTAACAAGTTTCGGGCCAATTCTGCGAATTATTGCCGCTGCCGCTGGGTGATTTCAGTTCTGGACACTAATGAAACTTATACTTAACAAAAATCAGGGTGTGTCAGGTTATACGGGAAATGTCGTTGAGTATTTTTAAACAAATACACCCAAAATCCTCTTTGTGCTCGTGCAAAAAAAAAACCCGTGCAGGGAACATAGATGAATGAAAGAAAGATTACGTTGGACCGTGTAATTCTGAAATCGTGTAAAAATAATCAAATAGAAGATGAGGCGTAATATTGTCTGTTTATGTATGTGGAACAATATTGGAAACTGTAAATTTCGGCATAATGTTTCTTAAAGGGGGCGTTGTTATATTTATAACATTGCTTGCTGCTTAAATAAGAAGCGGCGATTGCATCATTGCGTATTACGATAATACTTTGGGTCAGTGCATCCGAGTTTTTTTGCGTTAAAAGCAGTTAAGTATAAATTGATCCATATTTCAAGAAATTCTTTGCATTTTAATGCCGTAAGGGTATAATGGTTTTAATAAGGTAGCTAACAAAACCTAACGGCCTAGTGCAAAGAAATGCAAGGTCAATGATCACATCAGTTTTAAAAAATGCGTGTAAATTATGTGTAATTCATAATATGTAAAAATGGTATTCAGTAGAACCTAGATATTACGGACTTCGGATATACTAAACATCCGGTCAAATGTAAAATTGTGAAAAACATGCTGTTAATGGTATATATGTTACGCCGAATGTGTGCAATGAATTATTTCATGAAATGTGAAAAATTTTGCCCGATTCATGAAATAACCATGCCCGTTGCCTCATTCAAGAATTAGACTAATTATCTGCCGAGTTTGTGAATATAGAAATCTTAAACTATCATCATGACAGTAGAAAAAGTAATTTTAATACGGATGTCAAATTTAGCTTGATTTATTAAGATTACTATGCGATGCGAAACAGCTCCGGTTTATGCTGTGTCATTGATTGGACAATTAGCAGTTACTGAATTGGTGTCAAATGACTTGAAAATAACTTTTTAAAAAAAATCGTTCATTCGTAATATTATACTTCTAGATATTTTGGGCTCGGTAAATGGAAATGGACGTCATTGTAGTTAATGATTAATGTATTTTTGACATTTGGTTTAACTGTAAAAAACACCACTGAAGCGCTATTATCTATTTTGCTAAATGTTTGAACTAGGCAGAAAAATTCGTACCGAATTCACAAACTCGGCAGATAATTTGCCTAATTCTTGAATGAGGCAATGGGCTTGGTTATTTCATGAATCAGGAAAAATTTTGCACATGTACATGTTTAAATTCAAGTGTCACTGGCCTTATTTGATTTTGTTTGTGTAATATAATTGTTTAACTTTATGCCTACATACAAACAAAGTGTATTTTCGACAAAGGTATTTTTTATTTATTTCTATTGTATTTGATAGCAGAACATTTTATTGTGGATTAAAATTTTCATACCTAACTTATCATTGCTTAAAATCACATAATATTTTCAATCCACTTATGGAAACTTCACCGAGCTTGTACTGACCCGTTTATTTTCTTAATAAAAAAAATATTCGGCTTAAAAAGACATCCCCTCACCCGCATCGGTCAATTATGTCAAGATCCTCCTCTACATTTACAATTTCAGAAAAGATTTTTTTTAATATTTACATTGGTTGTATTCAGTAGATCTTCTTCCCTTAAAAAATTAAAAATAAATCATAAAATGTAATTAATTAATTCAAATAAGTCCTTATAAAAATATTCTTTTGGTTCTCCGAAGAATTCTAAGTCTATTCTCACATTTGGCTCTTTTGGTCCAAGAGGCTGCTGATCCCTGGCCTAGTGTAAGGTAATGTGACCCATGCTGCAGAATGCTTTTGGCATGCCTGGTCTTAAGGACTAAGGTCTAAGGGTAGGAAATGTCACAATCAAGTTTATGTACAAAAAATATATATATTTTTCGCATGACATAGTAACCCTGATGTATTTTTTTATAGGATCTGTTTTGATTATCTTGCTTAATCTCAATCTGATTGGCATCTCATGAAATCTGTCAGTCAAATTTATGTTTGTGAGATGCTGACTGAAATTACCAAAGATTTGTATGTATTATTATACAAAGCAGGCAATGTTTATGAATCATTATTGAATTTATTAAATTTTCGAGATCAGAGGTGGGATCCCGCGGCCAGGGTATAAAGTGCGGCCTGCTGAATGAATCCCAATAAAACTGCAAAACATGTTATTTTATTTATATGTTTATTTGGTTATTTTAAGCACAAAATCAACTTATCTAAAATACAAAAGAGAAATTTTTGTTTTAGGATTTTTAAAAAATTAAGTACATTTTGTACTATGCCCTACTATTTCCTTGAATGCCGCTTTATGACTTTGTTCCCTACCCCCGGTCATAATGGACGATCCATTTGTATTTTTACTTTATTATAATATGTAATTACATCATCAAAAAATAATTTAGATGCATTTTTACTCATCGTCGCCTATCTTGCAAAATACGTAACTAAGTTTCACACTTAGTTACACGGGTAGTGAGATAAATGAGTTGTGGATTTTAATTTTACTGTTGGGTCGGCGCATGCCGCATGTTTACAAAGTATTGGTAACAAAGCAAAAGTGAGCATACATATGTCATTGAGATAAATGAAGAAATTTGTAAAGATCAAGTATGTGAAAGATTCAATGATTTAATTTGTTGAATAAGAAATGACTATCAATTTCTTTTCGTGCCCATCTGGCAAGCGTGTCGTGATGGACCATTATATCACGCAGCGTGCACGGTGCTATCTCAGTCGAGATGCTATTGCAACACTTTATCACGTGTATAAAAGCTCTTTGTTTCTAGACCTTCATTAGATTCATTGGTTTTTTGCGGCTGTGCGTAACTAGGAGTTTGAAAACTATATTTCATAGTTTTTCATTTTAGATTTTGTTTCATTAATGCAGTGCTCCGCAACCGATATGCCGCGAGACGATCCCAGGTGTGTCGCAGCGTAGTGCGTCCAAGTAAAAAAATATCGAGTATTTTGATATTAGAATGGAAATAAATCCATCAACTACCTAAGATCTCTAAAAAATTATTTTGGTTGAAATAAATATTTATTATTTTGATATTTAATCGAATAATTATGGTATTAGTGTTTAATAGTGCAACTGTAATAATGATGGGGAATTAATGAGAGTTGGCTCGTGTGTACAAAGAAAAAATTTACCGTATAAATTATCCATATACTGGGAAGAATTGATGGCGAAAAATTTTTCAGTGGAATTATTACAAATGATGAACGAATGCATCAAAATAATACACATCAAATCATGAGCCTTAAATACGCATTTTTATTTTGAAAAAAAAACAATCCCGATTTTTTCACACAGAAATATGTTGGCTGTCTCGGGGTAAAGTTTTGGTAAGATTATGTGAACTTTGCCAAGAGACTTATTTTATTTTTTACTTAACCAAAACATGCCAGAACTCTTTGAAAATAATCATTGGATAGCCTTGCTACATTGCTAACATCTTAATGTATATGAATGACTTAAACAGAAATTGAAAGGTCAAAATGAAAAGATATTGACATACTCTGTCGAATACAAACAGAAACTTAAACATTGGCAAAGCGAGTTACTACTAAAATCATTAAAAACAGAAAGATTATTTTAGATTTGGCCAAACACAAAAATTGGTAATACTTTTATACACGCAACTTAGCTTAGTTTATTTTGAATAGTTAGCTTTAGTTATGATTTTAGTTACAAATTTTAAGAATACTTTTTTTACAATTTGTAATTTTCAAAAAAGTCAATTTGAAAAGGTAAAAGGGTGTATCTGGCTTTTATAAAAAATAGATTAGCTAGTATTTAAAATTTATCAAATAAAAACAAATCAATAAATTACAAGTTTCGTTTATTTAATTTACAT
Source organism: Himalopsyche phryganea (assembly GCA_022494535.1). NCBI lineage: Eukaryota > Metazoa > Arthropoda > Insecta > Trichoptera > Rhyacophilidae > Himalopsyche > Himalopsyche phryganea. The sequence continues at coordinate 1,361,243 of JAGVSL010000046.1, forward strand.
ATTTTGGCTTGTGGTGTGCCGCGAAATACTAATGAGTGCTTACTTGTGCCATGGGTGGAAAAAGGTTGCAGTGCACTGCATTAATGCTTAAGTAACGTTTTAATATTCTATAAATAGTCACAGTGGCAACTGTCAATTCTTGGTGGAAAGAAATAGTATTTAAAACAAATGTTTCCGAAACTTTATTAAATGGCTTCACGTATCGAGAAAATTTTCAACTGATCTATGAATAGATATATATAACGATAGTATAAATGTTAATTATAATAACTCTATCGCTATTTAAATACAGGGTTTCGAACCTTCCTTTTTTTTTGTTTCAGTTTTCGTTCAGGTTCAAGTAAAAAAATATATATCGATTCGCTTCCAGTTTTCGGTTCAGTTTCGGTTTGTTACCCAGGTATATAATAATATTTCTATTTGTAATATACGTCGTGTAAATATATACATACTTAGGTCACTGATTCAATTCATTTCAGGTCAGGTCAAATAAAATATTAGAGGGTAAGAAACCCTCTCCCTTGTTAAATACTCTCGAAAACAGTACGACAACGTATCGAAAGTATCGATATTGTATTTTTAAAGGTTTCTTGCAGGTATAAAAATATTAAGAATTATAATTATTTTTCAGCGTACTGTCTTAAAAGAAAGAAGTATTAAATATATAATGCTCAACATAAATGAATTAATTCATCATTCTTTAAATTGGTCTATATCATCGTTGTTATTATTTTTGTCTGGAGTCTTAAATAACTTCATAAGTCAAAATAAATCTTTGCTTCAGATTATTCATCATTGATTTAATAAAATAACAATAGAGTAATTAGGTCAGGGGTACGTGTACTCCCGGTTGAATATCGCTGGCCTAGATCAGTGTAAATGGCCATAAATAAATTAATATTATTAGATTGAAAAACATTGATTAGCCAAAATAACATTATTTTTTATACAAACCACGTACATGCAGGTGTCTGTTTAGCTGATCTGTTTTTTCAATATTTTGTTGAGCATATTCTGCATATTATGCAAATTATTGCATAGATTGGCTGTGACAAAGACATTATTTAATTTTGTCTCAAAAAACTAAATTGAATGCAATTCTAGTGAAAGTTACTTGATAAGCCGGTAGCCTTCGTTTTTTAATTCAACTAAGAGTTATTATCGGCATGCCTTTTTGGTTTTATTTAATTAAAACTTATTGATTTGGACACGTTGTAAAATTTGACAGCGCCGAAGCCACGCTTATATATATATGGCATGATATTTCGTGTCATATTTGTAGATATTGAAATGAGTTGCTTAAAGTTTTAGCCTTTTTTATTGAGATGATTAATATCCCAATTAAAATGCTAAGGCTTAAAATTAAATGTACTTTTATTTAGATCATATTCACTTTCATAAAAATAGTTTTCACTTATAACAAATATATTCCACAAAAAACAAATTCTTTCACTAAAAATAAAGTGATCCCAAATAATGAAATATATTTTAACATTGAAGGAATATATAACACTAACGAATAAATATATACACATAGATAAAATAGTTTTCACTCAATATAAATACTCACACTTTTAAATCGATAGTTGCACGAAGCTGTAATGACACAAAACAAATCAGACCAACCTGTCATAGCCTACTACAACTGAACTCTATTAAAATCAACGTTTGAGTGTACTAAGTTCATACTATCTAATCCAAAATGCCAACTATCGAAATAAAAGTTCAAGTGTACCAAGTGAATACTATCTAACACAAAGTGCAATTATTTATAACCGAAATGTTAGAAGCAACGAGATGTATAACATACTTCTGTATAAATGTATCGATTACTCCATATTGACAGGCCATCCAAACTTTGTTATCGCACATTAAAGCTATAAATACGCTGCTAAATTAGCGGGTTAAAATGCAAAAATGACGTTATAATAATTATAGTAGATTTGTGCTATAACTCTGAGTACAATAGAACTACGCGTTTTAATGGAATTTTTATGTTTTTTTATTTATTTACTATCCCAATTCAAACGGAATTAAATAATTTTAATCGGACTCTAGTCACGATAATGATTACCCTCCCTTCAGTCAGATTAAACAAATCGTGTATAAGGATTATAATTATTGTTTTCGTAAAGTATAATTCGTTACCATTCCTAGAAAATAATGTATCCACGAAAGTAACTGTTCACAGATACACGAGAGTAGCTAATTCATGTTATTTAAGATAAGCATGTTTAGCAAATTGTTAAATACGATAGTTGTCGATAATAGCATAAACTTTACTCAACTGTTTCAACGTGGTATTTACTGCTGTAAATCTAAATGTGTATACAATATAATATAAGAAGACGTAAGGAGATTGTTCTCAAGATTGAAGATGCAACATCGTTTCCGGTTGCTTTGCACGACATACAGATTGTGAACTTTTACGAACACAGCAGTGAAGTTGCGTTATGACACAATTTCTGGGAAGGCAGTCTAACGCTTAAATTGACTTGCTTCGTATATTTAAATAAACGAATTGCAATTTGAAATTGGAAGGTAATATAAATGAACCATTCAAGGAACGATTTGAAAGAAATATAAGGATTAATCTGTATGGTTTTGTGGTATTAAAAAATCCATGTTGAAAAGGGACGCTCTATTTATGGTGTTTATAAATGTATTCTGAGCTTCCTAAATTTTGTTAACTTATTATTACAATAATGCAGTGATAGTAGAACTGTGTAGTTGTTATCAAAAAAGTTTGGATTATGTGCCTTTTAAAATGATAAGAACTTAGTTTCCATTTAGAATGATTCACTTGTATTGCCCTAGTACACAACAAAAAAACATTCGGAAAAAATATTGGTATGGAGAAAAAGGACACGATGATGTTTTGTCGCTGTATTGAAAGTTTCAGAAAATATCTCACATTTGGCACTTTTATATGTCAGAATATTGATATCAGTTATTGAATAGTTGTAATGATATAAATTGTAATACGGCTACCATCATCAATTTTTGACGAAATGCTGCTTAGCATCAAATAATTTGGTAAGCAAGTAGCACACACAAAGCTTATTTAGATTCCTAACATATTTAATAAAAAATTTTACGGGAGGTATTTTGACAAAAATGTACGTAATGTAGTTTAGATTACCTAAATTTTTGTCAAAATTGAGATATCAACATTGCGTAATATACATCGCGACGCTCTTTCCATTGATGATTTAAAAATGTAGTAACACTGCTACAAAAGAATAAAAAAGGCATATTACATACACTATGTAATATATTATACGAAAGGATATAACACCAAGAATATGTGCATTATCTTTAAAATTTCCCATAGATATTGTAGAAAAAAACCTCAACAATGATTAAATCAAGGATAATAACAAATAGTGGTATTTAAAACCGTTGGTATTCTAACAAAAACTTAGAACAGCCATAGTGAAAAATTGTTATTATTGACATAGTGCAGTTTACCTTCCAGGTGCAGAAATTTAAACTCAAATAATAAAAGACATAAGTATAACATAATATAATAATAAATGCATTTTTTAATTATTATTGTAATGTAAATCTTTTGAGTATTCAATCTTTTTAATGTATCATTGAAATTGAATTTTATATTTAAAAGTATATTTCAAGTATTTACATTATTATTTGATAACAATAAGTTTAATTTATTAAGTTACCATTCGAATACGATTAAAGTGTGTTTTATTAAACATTTATGAAACAAGATGTATTCTTTGCTTACAATTTAAGCTACAATAGTCTTTAATTTTGTACGTTAGTTCTGACTTGCGATTTTATAAAAGTGAAAACGTTGAGTAGACGTTTTACTCGCCTCACTGTTGAAAAGCTTTTTACCGCGACTGCCGGTAAAGTTGTACTTATATTGAATTAGAGTTAAAAGGAGGTCAGGAGTTGCACTCTGATCTTAGGTTATATTATATAATTTGTATGCATACATGTTAAATAATAATGCATCGTGTGTGAAGCAAAATTTACAGTCGCAAAATCGCTGCAAACAGAAGATACAAGTTTTTTTACTGTAAACGGTTGATATTTTGATAACCACGTTATTCATTTCAAGATGCATTACTTTTTTTAATTTCCAATTGACGAAAGTCATGCTAGTCTTGAAGTCGAGTGGTTAACGTTACTGTGCCTTCATTCTATTCGTTTGCAGCATCATGGGCTCGGATCGATAGACGGATACTTTCATACATTATTTTTTCAATCGATTTATGGATTTGAATTCAAAGATATGGATGCCTGTGATGTTAACTAACTATCTAATCTCGTTTTTAAACATCTGCCAGAGTCAAAAGTTTTGACGATGGCGTGACACCAAAATCGTTATCAATAATACCTTGTAATTCACGTAGAACTAGATACTGATTGATATTTTTACAATGTAATTTAAAAATTAACTATTCTATCATATCTTTACCGTCGTGGTAAAAAACAAGTCGATAATAATTGTTATGATTAAATCATTACAGAAAATTTGTTTGACAACCACTTACGTATTATTCTAATATAATAGTGAAAATAATAACTTTTGAGAAATGAATGTACGGGAATTTGGTTAAAATAATCAAACTTAATAGAGTGTTTTTTTTCATTTAAAGGAGGGTGTTTTTGAATTGATTTTTTTAAATCTGTGAATTTTGCCAGATCTTTGAGCTTGAAATAAATGATATTGGTAAAAATAAAGAAGGTTTTTCAACACGGACGTAAAATGTATCTACAAACAACGGGAGTGCTTGATTATTTATTTATCAAAATTTCGTAACAACACCATGATTCTTTAAAAAGGTAGGTGAAAGAAGTGGGCCTGAATCCCACTTTGTATTGTTTCGATTTGCGATATTGTGACCTTGAGTCAAAGGAAGCACCTATCAACTTGATTAATTACGAAAAAAAACTGTTACATCTTTAAATGATCCATTGGCTAAGAAAAATAAGCATCAACGTTGACCTTAAAATAGCTCAATTATAATTTGCATTAAATCACACATAAAAAAAGCAATTTCGACAGTTTAATATATCCGAAAGTCGTTAGCCTTTGATATAAATAAATATTGTATTAAACAAATACACGTATGTTAAACAACAAATTAGTATAATATTAATCGAAATCATAAATAATCGAAATAAATGTTAATCGTGTGCCATTATTAAAAAAAGAAATGATGTTTGAAGATTATTAAGGTGAATAAAAAACATGTGTGAGTGAAAAATTACAAATGTTTCCCAACATACATTGCCATTTATCTAAGAGTCAAAAAAGTGATTTGATGATACCTTTTGTTTTGACCCAACTGACGTTTAAGGTTACGGTAATTTTATTGAATATTTAATCTGGCATATTTCACAACATACATTTACAACATGAAATTATTAAATAATTTGAATTGATGGGCATGTAATATATTACTATAATGTAGCCAAAAGGTACTTCATAATATGATTATAACATCAAATACTCTACAGCTCAAAAGAAAATAATACTTAAAAAAGTACATCTTTTTGGTGTGGAATGGAAGTGTACAAAATCTCAATAATCCAAATTTAATATTGAAATTCCATCAAGCACCCTCAGTCGATGTCTTAAATTACATCTTTTTCTTATTATGTTTGTTTTTTTCTTAAATTGTATACGGTCAAATTGTAAAATATGAAGAATCAATTTTTGAATAATTGATGATTGACAACTAGCAGATAATTGTGCTTGATTAAATCATTACACATGTTCATTTATCATCATGGAAGAGGAATTAAGTGATTTTCTTATAACGAAAAATTTATTGATCGCATAATGGGCTGTATAAAAATTCTCGAACGGCCGTAGTTTGCCCAGGACTGCTCTAATTCATTTGACAGGAAGTGAGCTTAATGAAATTTCAAGAAAAATCCCGTAAATGAGAATCTGTTTAAGATCATAATACTATGAATAGAGCAGTTAATAAGAAAATACATTTAATTATACCTCTCTAATATATTGTATTTGTATAAATTTGTTCGATATAAATAGTTATACATAATATTTTGTATGCATCACATAGGGCAAGGCGTCTAATCTGAGTAGTAACTTTGTGTACGTTTTTATTTTATATCTATGGTATTTGCTTCTCTTACAATTTTTCTTAACAGTCATTGAGAACAATTCAAGCTATAGGTCTCTACAATTTCGTACATTACTTTTACTCACAATATTATTTTGTTTCTAAATTCAGTTAACCGATAAATCAAACGACACTGATAGTATAATTATGTAATACCTTTCAAAAATGCTATTTTTAAAATGTTGTCTTACCTTGTAGTGCCGACATTACACGAGGGCCGAGAATTTTCATTCCTAGGTTGACTTCTTTCCGCCGCATCTGAAAAAATAGAATACGCAAATTATTACACTGTAAAAAATACCGAATGTTAGACGAGAAATTGGAAAACTTTTATTTGAATAAGTATATATATTATGGAAATGAAAATAAATTGTGTTTGCTGTTACATTATAATATTACAGTAATAACCTGTCGTATACTTCAGTGTTTCGATATTAGTGAAATGAATGATGTCTGATGATAATCGCATTTCAATAACTGATGTTGCAGTAAGTTTTATGAGATTTTGATTAACGATACAATCATTTTTAATGTCTGTACGAAACTGGATTGTTTCGTTTTGAAGTTTTAACTGACATTGACGATCGGATTAGGCATTTAAAATGATTGGTCCGATAAGTATGACACATGGAATTGTAACAAGCTGTCAGAGTATTCAACCTTTACATTCCGATGAAATATAGTAATGTTCCAATTCTTGGTGGCGCCACGACGCTTATTTTGGCGGTCGCGATAAATCTCAAGGGTTAAACGGTATCTTCCGCAATACCAATACGTTATAATATAAAAAAATGATATAAATTTAATTAATTCAGTTAGAATATAAGTTCTCAGAAATTGTTATTTTAAATAGAAATTGTACAATAATTGAATAAGTATTTTTGAAGGTGGCAGAATTGTTGAATTTACGCTGTCGCCATTGATGAAATATATGACGGTGGCGCAGAAATGTCTTGGAGTGGAGACTTAGTGCGAGAATAGTAACATAGACCAATTTCAATTACTGATGAAAATAATAATATGGTTTATAGAAAGGTCAAGTTCCCAAGACTATAGCTATGTAATTGTTTCAAAAAAATGCGGAGAAAAAATGGTTTAACTACAGTTTTTGACTTGAATACAAAATTTTTCTTATACAAACCCATATAATATGTATAGTAATTTCTTTAAAAACCATTTTATGTTAACAACATTATCAACGACTTGAATCTTTACCGTAATTAAAAATTTAATCAAAACATTTCCTTCACACAGTGTAAGGCTATGAGAGAGTGTTGATCAATTTCTAACGAAAAAAATAACGTCATTTAAACAATATGAAAGCCATTTCGTTACTAAACAATCTGAAATAGCATTAAAAAGAAATAATCTTTATCTTACTATCAAAACGTTTACGGAATTATATACGTGTATGAATTTCAATACTGGAATTTAGTTACGATAGCTTCGTATCATTTAGTTTCGATCACCTATATGAAATAAAATGGTTATAAACTGAACAAGTAGCAGTCTTGTTTTAACAATAATGTTATGTGAAATATTCAAGATTTTTCTGGTGAAATTGCTATTGGTGTGTAACTGATTATGAACATGTCTCGGGCAATAATTATGATGGTGATCAACCATAAAAACGCTTTTTGTGACTGTTTATTTCAATTGTCATAGAAATACCGCAAACGGACGCGGAAAATGGATGCTAGTTATCAAAAAAGGCGACAGCAAACGCCTCCTAAATGGTGGGAGACGCTAACAATTGCTACATAATTTTGTCGGTTTTATAAATCGATTATGAAACAAAATGAATGAATTATTTAGAAAATGTTCTTCCTGGTGTTGTCTGCTTATTGAAACGTAATATGCCATATGGAGAATTTGGGTATTTTTAAAACTATGACTGGCTGGTCACCAATTGTTCTACACCGCTTAAAAAAGTTAATTATCACAGTGAAAAAATGGGACTATTCATAACATATTGTTTTTAAGCAGAGTTAGAGCAGATAGATAAAGAGAAGTCATTAATATTAATGAACTCATGATATTTTTGATTTGTTTACACTTTGCATTTGACATACTTTATAGCAGTTTTATGAATACGATTTTGTAGTCTAACAATGGATTTTTCTTGACAATGAAATATATAAGTAATCAATAAAATCAGAGCTGTCAAATTGATCCAAAATGACGAATTAACATTACTCTGGTTGCATAGTATTGATAGAATCCACTGTATCTTATGAATTGAATGTGTGATTTATACAAGCTCCTAAGCTTGACATAAACAACTACGGTGTTCTGGTATATTGACAACACTATGGACTTACTTACTAAAGTTGCTACAAAATTACCCTTAACCATGTTCTGCTGTGAGGTAGGCAATAGAAAGACAATGCATGGTGCTCAGTACCATGGTATTGAAGACTGTTTTGTTAACTTTGAGTCATTTCAATATCATAAATCTTGTAATACAGTTACCATGTAATTTGTACTAGCGAACGCTTTAAAAGAGTAGTCAAGATGTTCAACCGGATGTTATTAGCTTAACACCTGTTGTCCTACGCCATGTCAGCCATATGTCAAATTAATTCGCAGGTAAAGCTTCGTTACTCATTTGCTTGGAACTGAAAACAGCTTAATATGTTTGCAGCACACGTGTCGTTGTGAGTAATATGCCGCGAATGCAGAACACTGTGGGCAGTGTGGTTGCAATACACCAGCCACCAGCCGCAGATGGAAATGCAACGTTCATTATTTCAATGCATACATCATACATCGGAATTTCAATTGTTCACAGAATTCAATGTAAGAATTTGCTTAAGGTAAGAATTACTGTATGAATAACGAATTATTAGAATTGAGGGCCATTTTTAAAGTCATTCTTCCTATAAGTCAGTGTTTCCTAGGTTTCAGTATGCGTGCCCCTGACATCATACGAAAAAATTTACCCTTTGAGGGTTTTTAAATCTTTTAAATAATATTTACCTTATAATATGTCATGAATGTTGGAGATATAATATATATAGTCAATATTATTAAGTCACATATTTTCTAATGGAAAAATAGTTGAAGGGTTTGAAAACATCATAAAGATTCACATTGCTAAATACATCAGTAATTAACAATCGGAATTAGAAATGACCACGATTCACACTTCGGAGATGAATGAACTTTTCTGTAATTCAATTTTCTTGCAATGATAATTTTAATAATAATAAATATGAAAACTCTTTTCAATATATTGATGTTTTTGACTATTTTTGATAGTAAAATACATCTGCATGTGTAGTTATAAAACGATTTTCTGTTGACAACTTATTTTAGGTATATTGCTGAGATATTCAAATATTAAAAGAAAAATATCAAAATTTGCCGATATACCACGGCAATTAATTTATTAGTAGGATTATAATATTCTTACTATTTTTCTTTGATTGGATTCATAACATAGGTACAAATAACGAAAAGATAAAAATGTTTTAATTTTTTGTGTGTAGATCTGATATTTAATCAATTTGTTTAATAATTTATGTGCTCATGTCATGAAATTTAACATGGCCGATATGCCTTCATTGATTTCATGTCAATTTATCATATCCGACATAAAATGTGTTTTGATAGTTTTTCTACATAGGTATTTTGAATGTATATTCGACAGATGTATCTTAATGTAGTTATTTTTTGTGTCATCGTTCACATATTAAATCCTACGGACTGTATTAATTTTGTAATCGCTAAACAATAGTTACACAATATTTCGACGAAAGTTCAGCCAGAAAAAATAAAAACATTAAATAAGTCTTGGTGCTTTATGTTTTATAAATCTGTGACGTTGAATGATAAGATTATGGAATAGTTTGTCACGGTATTTTGAAATATTGATGGATTAACTTCAACATGCCATTCACATTATAGATTAGTTAAAACTATAAGAAACGGCAAGCCCATGTAAAACATTTCTTTTTTTATACTTTCGATATGCTTACATAATATTGTGACATCGACTCCAATGTATTATTTTTTGTAGACTCATTGTAGACGATTAGGTGTAGCTAAAAAATTGATAATGCACAAGATATTTTGAAAGTTTAGATCAAAACCATGAGATAAAGTCAAAGGGATTTTTTCGACGAGAAAAACCAATTAGGGACTTGAGCCCAGATCCATCTGATCGTTAGTGCAAAGCTCTTAACCACTAGACTACAAAAGCCGAAACGAATTATGTCGTTACAATATGGTGAACACAAGGTCTATGTAAATTCAGAAATTGTTAAATTTAAGATTTAATGCTTTAAATTTTAAATTATATCAAAAAAATGTCGCAAAAATCTTATACATAATAGCCCAGACCACTCTGTAGACGTTTCATTATTATCACATATCACATGTAGGTATGAAATTTTCTCATGACCTAAGCGCTCGCGGTGTATATATATATAAAATAAGATTTTATGCAATGTACACGCAGTTCCGACGTACTAGCTACTTTAGATATTCAGTATTTCAATTTCAATACCGTCATCTATGACGGGTACGGTTACCATTATATAAGAGTTTGAAAACGCAAATATAGTATTTGATGGCAAGAAAGATGAGGATAAACAATTTTATCTTTCAATATTTGGTGATTAGAGATTTTGTGATAAGAAAAAAATAATAATACCTTTGTGAAAATAAAATGAAATGTAATATAACATAGTGAAAACAGCCACTTATATAACATAATAACTCATAGAATATAATCATTTGAAAAAATAACAATATGGTAACGTGTAACTAATTCATATTTTATTTACGATATGATAATATGATAGAATGTTCAGCAATAAATTTGTTGGGTTCGGTTTGTGGTGAATCGTTTTAAAATTATTTTTTTAAAACAAAAAATATTAAATATGTGTGGCTTTTACAAAATACGTGGACATTGCATACTTAGTTGATTTTAATTTAAATTGAATTTATTTAGTATGAAGTATAAACATGAAGCAATATTCAGTTAGATAATTTTTTAAAATACAGCGCCAAACTAATAACTGATATTCACATAACTGTGTTGTGTTTACTAACAGAGTCGTTAAATGAAAATTACCTACTCAAAGGAGCACGGATACACACTTTATAAATGTTTACAAGAAAATTATATCTTTAAAAGATATTCATTGTTATCGCTCTGACGCCCAAAACAGCTAATAGAGAGTAATTGATTTTGAATATTTGTGTGCCGTACTATAGATGTACCTATTTAACTTGGCCGCTAGTGAGGGTGCCACCGTCACGTTAGGAATGTTGCCATACTCAACCAGAACAGAATTTTCAATAAATTCCAAAATTGATATTTTAGCGACGGTTATTAAAATTAGAGAAAATATTTATTTTACACTTTTACATTTTACGCACACAGACTGACAATTTTAGCTCCAAATTCGGCGGCCGTGCAAGCAATGTTGGTAATAATATAGTAAATGGACTAACATAATAGTGCTACTGTTCAAATATTGATCAATGAACAATATTAATTATTGATAATAATCCACTTAGCATTAAAATTCAAAATGTGTTGGTTTTTTTGTTTCACGTCATTTTTGCATTGCATATTTTTGACAATGGTGTTTAAAAAAGTTCATACCAAAAGATACAGTTTGAATAAAAGAACATTTTGGTATACATACAGTAAAACCTCGATAAAACAAGCTTCAATGCAATGGATATCGGACTTAATTGTACATATTTCCACTTAACTCATGCTTACACCCAAAAGTCACAGAGCGAAAACAATGTTCTGTATATATGTAAATAATGTTAACGATGTGATCACACAGCTGCGACAGTTTTAAAGCGTGTGGTCCAATAGTTCGACCCGAATTGTTTTTTAATGACATACAATTTATGTGCACTTCACTGCACTTGCCTATAAATGTTTTGTGTCAGTTATTTTTTCAGTACATAAAAAAGCATGTTATAAAACCAACTTTATTACATAACTTTCTTTCGATTTTGACGGGTATTCCCTTGCCAGCATTAATCCGGTGTATATAAGTTTTACTGTAATTCCAAGCACGAAGTTTACACTATTTTGAAAGTACGGGAACGACATTACGCTTAATATACGTAGATCTAATACAATGAAAAAAATAGTCTGGAAAGGTTATTATTATACTTTTTCTCTCTTGATATCACGAGGCTTAAATCTTATAGGAAAACAAAGAAATCGTGACATGGTCGTTTATTTATTCTCCTTTATTTATGTTTGCGAGATGAGTTGTTACATTATTTTAAATATTATTAGTTATGCAATTCATTGTCGAGTAAGGATCTAGGCGCCCACGCACGCTAAACACACAATTGAATTGATTAAATTGTTCCTATCGCCATAACTCGTAGCTGCATTCATCATTGCAGTAATTATCAGACGAGAAGGCGTGCGGATGAGATAATTCGTGTAGCCTTAAATAAAATGCATTGTCGATAAATACTATGATTACTGTAATAAATTTAAAATGATAATAAAGCAATTATTCTAATAATAGTGGCGTTTATCATTGGATATATGAATGAAACTGAATTAAAAGTAATGCATATTTGAATTCTTACGCGGAAGTGGTGTTATAGTGACATCTTTTGATGAAAATAATTAGTTACGTATGGAAAATTGTATTTAAGAAATATTTTTTTTTGCTATTAGTTCCAAATTATTATTAAAGGATCAGGTACAGTTTAGTTAATTGTGAGCGTTTTAACTGATTAGTTTAAAATTCTTGTAATGCGCGAACCCGGTCCTGATCATTATGAAAATTTGGAATTCGTACCTTAAGAATTATGCTTACTATACAGAAAAAACACGGACAACGAAATAATATATATTTATACAAACTGTATATGGCTGATTAGGATAATGCGAATCGGTTTTATCACAAATGGAAAATAGTTGCAATAAAATCATGGGCCGATTTTAAGTACATAGAGTATATTTCTTTAATGATAGCGACTATTCCACTGTAAAAGGGTTATACAATATGATATGTAATCTAGTTGAAACAAAGCATTTGTAATTAGTAAATAATAATATAAACAACTCAAGACGTCTCATACTAATTTTCCCCATAAATTTAGTGTCCGTAATAAGAATTACAATTTATGCAAATGTTGCCAACGTAACGGTACAAAATCTAATTTCCAGATTTGTAAAAGTGAAAGTTTTATGTAAAAATAGAGTAGCTTTATCAAACACTGAAAAATGTATGTAAAAATTTAAATAACAATATGCAACCAGTTATTAAAACGTATTCTCCTTTATGAACTCCATTATATTCAAATAGTTTTTATTCACATTAAATAATCTTTTGTTTATAAAAGTAAAAGTTTTGAAGTAACTGATCTAGTACTTAATAGTACAATAAGCGGAGGAGGGCGTTACAATCACAACGCGTATTAATTTTTGTGAATTAATGAGTATTATTATGGTAATAACATTTAAGCAAGTTTGGCAAAAAAACGGAAACGCAAATAGCGCAGAATTAATAGGAGGTGTAATATGTGTGATGTAAAATTTATCAAGATTAATCATAAGAACGCAACCGAGTCTTAGGTAATTGATCCTGAAACACCCCAGGTCATCTTTTGACAATGGACTGTGGCAGGTATAGTATTGAAAACCTTAGGACCTATTGAATATATTGCGTAATTTTGAATCTACTGGTTATAATAAAAGCTCATGAATGTTTCTATGTCGGGATTTTTTATCAGTAATTAAGAAGGTATTAACAGTTTGTTACTGTGATGATGATAATGTTTGACACCGCCCCGAACTTACGGGACGGGCAGGGTCTTCAAGCCATTCAAAAGCCGTCTACAGACTCGTCCTATTTAATGAAAGTATCATAATATGTCATGTTTTAACACAGCACTGATAAGATTTAGTAGTAAGAGTAAAATTGTAATAATTAGTAAAACTTTTAAATTTGTCTTCCCTCTGTTAATTTTAAGTTTCAAATTTTGCCGCGCTGTGTTGCCAAGCCATAATATTTTTTTCTAGTCAATTATCGCCGGAGTCGAGGAAGTCTTATATCTGTCCCGTTGTTTTTCTGAGAATGTGTCAACGCCATTTTTGATTTAAACCCGGCTTAAGACTAATAGCGGCCAGCTTTGGCATCCGCTGGCTTGTATGAAATCAATAAAGTCAGGGGTGGGGGTCAGTAATGAAATTTTGTAATAGATATTTGGCGATAGTAGTGTTCTCTTGGTCAAGGGGGGAATGTCGCTGTGTGCGGCGGGGGGGGTTGTGTGTTCGTGATCGTGGCCGTGTCGTCCACATGAGCAAGTGAAGTGTTGCTTGTCTCCCGAAAGCCCCCCTGGCTCTATTGTTTCTCTCCGTAGTAAAGGAGAAATCGTCGTAAAGATATCAACTGTTTGGAGAAACATTTTGTAATTGTGACTGCGACTTGTAACGTGTCTAAACCTTTGCTTAAAATCGTGTAAAAAGTTTATAATGTACCAAGCCTAGACTGCAACAATAAAACAAATGCAAATGAGCGAGAGTGAGTTTCATTGAAGTGTCTTTGTCTCCAAAACCTGTGTCTGTCGTCCGCGCGTATTATATTATTTTAAGTGATATATTTAAAAAATAAACAGATATAATTTACTGCTTGATTATTATTTTTTGACAGATTGCACATAAAAAGCAATTGTATTGAGCACTTGTTTTTAAGTGTAATGTTTCCATATTTGTTTCAAATAATTTTATTTACTGTTATAAGGGTATATGAATCGTAGATCTTGTATTTTGTTTGTACTATGACGTCAAGTGTCATGCTAGAAATAGACGTTATAAAAATGGATACATCCGAAGTAGGTTTTTTTGTATGTTTAAAAGACGATCCAAGCAAATGGCTGTTTTTAATAAGCGTCAGCCATTTATAGCTGATATTCTAATGATGAAATATTACGCACGTTTAGTTATTGATTTATTACATTACCTGGTCAAACTTAAACCACCTCCACACTATGGCTTGTTCCACGGAATGTAATAAATACAATCTTATGAAATACGTGATAAATAATTGAGCTAATTATTTGTACTGGGCAATACCTTTCTGTCTAAGAATATAACAAGCTCATGAAATTATTCTTGGGACAAATAACAATTTTTTCAATTGTTCGTTTATTTCGCCACCGCTTGCCATTACGTCAGGCTGTATTTAACAGGGACAGAAATGTATCTCCGACAATTAAA
The DNA here is from genome assembly GCA_022494535.1 of Himalopsyche phryganea. NCBI lineage: Eukaryota > Metazoa > Arthropoda > Insecta > Trichoptera > Rhyacophilidae > Himalopsyche > Himalopsyche phryganea. The sequence goes on from JAGVSL010000046.1 coordinate 1,376,591, forward strand.
TACTTGTTAGATATAATTGAAATAAGATTATCTAATTATATAAAATGAAAGTTGAAATCAAAATAATTGCTATATTGAGACAATATTACTTAAATGTTTGAATATTGAATGCATAGAACCATAATGTTTAAATAATTATATCAACTATTATTTATTTTAAATGCATTGTGTTCATTTAAGATGACATGAGTAAAATACTTGACTACTTTTTGTTATGAAAACATTCTATTTAATTTCATTTGTTATTTATTTGATACTTCCAACCCATACAATCCTCAGGTTTGCTCGGGTCAGCTTTTTGCTTCCGCTAAAGTAATGTCAGCGTCTTTTGGTGTCAACGAGTACACCATGAACGAGTCATCAGTGGTCTTTTAAGACAACGGAATCCAGTTGGTTGACAGAAAAGACGAGCATGATTATCAGGCTACCCTGGAGGCATGTCCGTTTGCGTTTTTTTTTAAATTCTGTACGATGCAACACGTTGCTTACAATATTTTAAGAGTGCTGTAAATTGAACGAATACTTCTCTCTGCATATTATTAAACGTTTACAATTTCTATCCATTCGAATTTATGTCACTTACCGTTGATAATACTAGATATAAATGAAAGAATGACAGCTCGTAACACAATAAAAACTCTATAATGCTGCATGTAGAAGAATTCAGTAATATATAGTATTTTATGTGATTGTGACTTGCCACTTATCATTATTTCAGCACAAAAATTTAATAAATCGATACAGCATATCAAAATATCACTATTTTGTTAAACGTAAATGCAATGAATGATAGACATAGTTGTATTTCAATATAATCATAACAATATTGTCAGCTTAAGGGCTTAGCCGTTCTATTCAGTCCACACAAAAAGTGCAGGTTTCTTAGACTGACTGATATTGCATCATTTCGTGTGATAGCGGCAATTTAAACAAATTGTCTGAACGTATACAAACAAATATCTTTCATTTGTAATAAATAACAATGTTATTTTTGAATATGTATAAAATTCTATATGCATATGAATCAAATCCACGCACTTTCTACACATAATCATTTCGGATATCCGATTTGTTATATAAATACCAACATGCGCATACGAAAAAGTGTTTGTTTCATAATAATTATCAAATTGATGTTAGATTAGTTATGGTATTGAAACAATAAAACAATTCATTGTATTAAAGATATCTTATCAGTTTTATTTAAAAACTATCAATACAATGCATCAAGTAATTCCAGATAATGTTGCTCAATTATATATTTGTCAATAGTTACAATATAACATTTCCAAACGTTTGGAACAATGTTAAATAAGCTGAGAAAAGCAATAATTTATCTCGAAAACTTGCTATAGTACAAATCTAGTAGAGCTAAACAAACCAGCTTTCCGTTTGATTCATCCTCTACAATACTAAATTATTTAGCACCCTTTTATTGAGTGATTCTTTTATTTTCCCATATTTCCTTTTGAAATATTTTGATGGTAACTTGTCATGGGAGTAAAAAAATTATTTTATTGAATTGGCAAGTGATAAAATTACAAATGAATAAGTCTAAATAAGATTGCGGGATATATATTTTACATTTAATAATATCTTTACATCATTGAGACAAGGTTTTTTGTATATAGGTTGGCATAGGGCAAACATCGGTAGGTTAGTATATAACGTTGGTTTTTTTTAAGTATTGTTATCTAGAATACATCTCACGGAGTCGATACGTGTTGTTTGTTATGACTCAACAATACGAATTGAATTACATTATAAGGATTTCACAAATTAATTCCAATATCTTGAGAACAGTGGAATGTATCATTTAGGATTAATTAATTGCTTCCCAACGATTTATAATGTAAACGATTGAACACTGATTTCCAACCAATTATCCTTAAAACTGTTTGTTCCAAATACTATATTATAACTACTCAAATATAAATATTATAATTTGAAACAGTAATCATCTAACTGTGATTTGAACGCTCGAGTGTTTTCGAAACCCAAGAATTCTTACGATACGTTGGACGTAGGTAATTATTTACTTATTCGATTGACGGATTGTCAGTACAAGAAAGATTTGATGTATGGCTAGTAGAGGTCTGTGCGGGCCGAAATTTCATAAAATCACCTTGTCTGAACCCGGCTCTCAATGTTACACTTGTTACCCGAACCCGACCCGAAGCCTAGATTTATTTTTCTCAGCCCGGAAAAAGTCGAATTTTTTTTATAGTAATTAAAAAAAAAAAAAAAAAAATTCAATTTCTTCCCCTGGCCTTACCTGAGACCGAATATGAATTGTCTCTACCCACCCGACCCCGGACCTCTAATGGCTAGTCTTCGAGAGAGGTTCGATAGGTAAAGTCTATAAATTTATTGTTTCCATTGGTTGGAAGTGCAGTTTTTAATTTTTAAATATAAATTAAAACTCACAATGAGGAAATTCGTATTATAATTAAAAATAAGATTATGTTGTGTAAGACTACATAGGTAGGTTGGTAATATACCTATAGCACTATAGGCCTGGGCATGTAAATTCAGAGCAGATCTCGTGATCGGTGAAAACAAATAATTGCACTGATTCGTGATGCATAACGTATAATCTAAACGTAAAACGCGATTGTTTCATTGGGGAACGTTTCATCGTGGCCGTTTTTATTCAAAGAGTAATGGATGAAGGTACCCACTCAGTACTTATTATTGGAACAAGATAGAATGCAATGCTTATAACTTCCCGAATACTGTCAAAAATATCTGTATTTATACATATTTTATTTTGTATTAAATATCCTGTAAAACTATTCATTTTTCAAAGCACGTTTTCTAATCATAAAAAAAACAATAACGATTTATTGTTTCTACAAAAAAATAACTTCTTAACTGAAAGGCATCAAAATTTGATAATTTTCTCTTCTGAATTTTTTTTTCACGAAATCTCAGTATAAAGTAATTACGTTTTTAGGCTTCCCATAAAGTTGTACTGTGTGAAGCTACAAACTTTTTACTTTATATTTTAAAGTATACGTTTATTTATTCATTCACATTTTCGATCTTTCGATGTCTATCAAAAGAAAACGAGTTTAAGCTATCTTTTTCTATTCAAATTATATCAAATGCTATCGTGTAGTTGTCAAATGGTTAATCCCAAGACATAAGGAGAATAGAAACGATGAAGCTTCTGTGATACATCTATTCACGAGAAAAAATAGCTATGGCAATATTCATAAAATAATATACATTGCTAAAAAGCCTCTGCAATATGTGGTATTAGAATTCTATTGAGTGTCCTCAGACGATATTTTAAGTAAATAGTACAATATATATGAAAATTCATAAAAATCTCAGCATTATACCTATGTGATATTTTATTACTCTTCCATATTTCATTTTGTGAATAATAACGGAAATGTAGTTATAAATAAATGAAATAATTCAATTCAAATCTATTATTTCAACTGTGGTCTATTTCAACTATTCTGTATTTGAATGCAATTTTTAATAAAAATTGAGTCCATTTTTTCTTAACCAACAATGTGAATTTTCAATACAATTTAATGCTTTATGATTCAATACTTTAATTAATTGATTGACTAGTTTTAAAAACTGGGTTAAATTACTTTTATTACAGTAAATGCATTAAAATTGCCAATACAATATGCTCGAGTTCACAAGAATTTGTAAAGTAATTTTAAAAATATTCGAAGTTACACAAGCACACCGTGAAATTCTTTTGAGCGGAATTAACGTTTACTTGAAAATGTATATCATTATAAATTTATAAACAATTATTATGGAAATTTACATGAAAATGAAATAAACAAAGATATCGACCTTCGAGATTGTTATTGTGGCTTTGATTATGCGAATTGCTCATTGATTACTCTAATTGACAGACCGGAAATCAAAAGAACAGTTTATGAAACTAAAGAAATTAAATTTAGACGGAAAAACTTAAAAATAATATAAGACATATTATTCAAGACATTTAAATAATATTTGGCGGCATATTATGTTCTGTTAAGCTTTTATTGAGGTATTTGTTATGTACGAAGAGTTTTTTTTTATTTATGCAATCATAACTTTTTAAGTTGAAGTTGTAAAAAAATAATCATTAAAAACTCATTCAAAGAAACTATTAGATATAGTACTCGAAAATTTAGAATTAGTTTGAGCGAATAATTTTTTTAGACACATTTTAAAATATATTACTTGCCTAAAAATATGACGCACCTGAATAAACAACGAAGATGAAGACCACAAATAGCATGAAAGATCACGAAGACCACGAACAATAAAGACCATTTTAGAAGTTTAGTAAGTACGACAATAATACTTATGTAAATAAAATATCGGTAAACAAGTTTCGAAGAGTAAGCAAGGTGGACTGTATTGACGCAAGCACATTACTGACGGACCAGATTGCATCAATATGCATATGAAAACAGCATAGAATACAAACATTTTAAAGATACTGTGCTTTTCCAGTTGATATTACGACATGCATCGAAGACTATTTCCATGATAATTAATTCAGACTGACAATTAAGATTCTACACGATTTAAAGCTTTATGGCACATATTTTTAAAGTCTTTGTGGTACATAATATATGCTTAATTTGTTTTTCTGTATATTTTAACACATTCTACATTTGAATCTGAATAAAATAAAGTAGTGATGAAGTTATACAGCGCTATTAACGCACGAATGATTGGTTCATGACTGGCTCACTTTCCCAGAGAAAGAGTTATATCACATTGACGGTTTATACCACATAGGGGGCCCATTGTTTTGGCAAACAGCATAACAATTGGATCAGTCGATAACATTTCACACAAAGTTCGCACGGAGTTTTTTGCTGACCATCTCCGATAATGTGGATGCTATTAATTTAGCGGAATGGATCCAGGCAAGATAGATGAGACATTGTTGTGAACACTTCTGTGAAAGTTGATAATAGTACTCTAGTATTTAGATAGAAATGTTACGTAGTTCTGTATACTTTGAACTGTAATTTAAAATAATATAATAGACAACAGATTGACATGGGAAGTAGTGCTGTTTAATACGATCCATACCTTCTCTAAAAACATCGTATAGATTGGAAATGTTTCATAACAATATAATTATTGTAACGATGATTTATCAGAGGTAAACTATTTATTGTTATAAAAAATCATCAACTAATGAAATGTATTTAAAACAAGCTTTTAGAGAAAATTTTATGATATCCCGATAAGTTTTCTTGTATCTTAGTACCTACCCACAAGATTTGAATTATTATTTTAAAATGTCAATTTATATGTGAATTATGCACATAAGATACTTTGTGAAAATATTAAATTATTCGACAATGTGAGAAATAGCACCTAAGCCCTCATTTGACAAAAAAAATAAATACAAACTGTTTCTTGAATTTCATTTAAAAATAATGTAACCGGACATTGGACGTGTTCCAGAAAAATGTTTCATAATTGTGAATGTCTATTTTTTTAATGACTACTATTTAAATGCCAGTAACCCTTTCAACCTCTTCGGTTTTTGCCGTAATCGTACGCACGTTTAAGGTTTCTAGTCCCAGAATGTATCGAAATGCACGGTTGTCTGATTGGGTTTCCTCCACTCTATCTTATCTTGACAACATTGACAGTGTTTTAAAACCCCATTTCCCATAAAATATAATAATTTTTGATGACACCCATTTCTGCTTGTTGAGTTTGTGAACACATTTTTATACTAGAATTATTTGCAGCGAAAATATCTATTTCCAGAAATATGCGCGGAAATAAGAAGAGCTGAAAATGTTATATTTATTCAGTCTGTTATGCCTAAATTGTATTACGTAAATACTGTAATTCAGAAAACTAGTAATATAGTTACTGTTATGAATACGTCAACGAATCAGGCATAAATAATATCCTCATTAGTCAAAGTATGTGCTCTGAATTATCAAAGGTGCATGGCGAGATGTAAAACGCAGTTTCAATTTATGTAATATAATTCACTTATGCCTACACAAACGAGCGAGTATTCCTTCTTAAATGTCTGAAGCAACGTCCATTAATCATAATATGTAACAAATGCGAAACATTTACGCAATGGCTCGCGAATGAAAGTCAAATCTGTCAATGTTTTAATCAATGTTAGGTGGGACCCTTTCCACGAAAACTGCTGAGGTCGCAGAGGCCAAGACATTATACCACATGTATTTTTTAAAGAAAAAAAAGTAATGCTAGTGGCATTATGAAATGTGAACATTTTTATTGTATAACTATTACAAAAAAACTTGCATTTCGAAAGGGTTACATGTATTCTCTAGCATAAAACTGTTACATTGGTACTAGTAAAGTTTCTTGACACACATTGCCGGTAAGTATTTAATAAATTATAAGCACGCCAAATTGAAATGTTTCATAAAAAAAATATGTAAATAACAAATGCTTCAATACACAGTTGAGCATATGTATTGTCCTGATAATATGATAATGTTTAATAAGATACAGGCTTACATATAGTAGAACTTTATCGTACCGTACGGTCGTTACGTGAAATATATTGACTTGTGGTATATTATTTTCCATACAAAGACTTCAACTGACAGATTCAATAGCATCACGGTATTCAAGTAGATTTTTAGATAGTAGATGTAGAAAAAAATAAGTTTGTCATTTTTGAATAACAGGTTCTATATCGACCCTGTCCTGGAAAAATCGTCATGTCCAAAAAGTTGCGTAGGATTGCCCCAGGATAGAATGCCATGCTGTAGCGAAGTGGTAAGTTATGAACCTTTGATATCTTATTACTTGAGATTAGAATGTCTTCACTTTTATTCTGAATGAAAGTTCATTTATAGTTTGGAAAAATATTGAAATATGTAAATGGTACTGCTGGGATTTCTCTATTTTCAATAAATTCAGTAATAATTATGGCATATTAAAGTAACAACACTTTTAATTATTTCAACGTCGAGCAGAGTTATAATAAAATAAAATGGTGTAATACAATCGACACAAAAAGTGTAACCTTCTTTTGAATAAATAATATTGTATACTTTTAATTAACTTTAGACCACAGTTATTGCAAAATCTAAAAACGATTGATTTTCAGACATCAAACAACTGCTCTTTTAATGGAAAACATTCTGAGAAGTTGTAATAATATGTAATTATAATTTAGATACATTTCATAATAAATGCAACCAACAAATCATTCAAACAATTTTTTTGTAGAGGGAAAATATTGCATCGGTATATATGACAAGATGAATTTTTCAATCAATGTCTAGGATTAGAAACAAAAAAAACTAGCACATAATTCATAATAAAATAGAAATATCAGATTATTAATAAATAAAATTTGAGGACTTTTTATAAAAGAAGTTTGATTGAAAAACGTACAAATCGCTTCTGTATTAGAACTGCTAGAACTATGGTAAATAATGTGAAAATATTATGAACAAGTTGAATGTGTTTGAGTGGAGCTGACATTGCTGACTTTTGTAACATATTGATAAACGGCGAGATTGACAGTTGAAGAATTGCAGATTAATCGAGAAACTAGTCAAATCACAAAATTAAGAATTTCTCTGAGAAAGCATTTACAAAACTGACTTGTCAAGACAAAGTAGTCTCACTGTGAGATATTTTATCCACAAAAAACGTTTACCAAAAAGAAACACACTCCTGCATACTCACCTGAATTTAACTTCCTGTAATTTGTGGTTATTTCCATCAATAAAACCTGCACTATGGGCGATGGATTTACAATTTAGCTGATGTTTAACAGAATGCTCGAAAATATTCAACGGAATTCTGGAAAATGATTTACAAGTCTGCTCCCATAATTGTGATTAATTTCTAAACTAGTGTATAGGCTATAGATTATAGATGGACAAGGGCAGAACTTTAAAGGCGACAGGCGTCCCTAAATGTACGTAACTTGCAAATGTCTAGGAAAAATGACGTGAAATGTGATATTTCAAGTGTTTGGCCAGCGCATACGTCGAGTGATCATTTCACACAATAGCAGTTATGAAATGTGATGTTACTGAGTGGAATGGTAAGTAAATTCGTGATTGTAAAAGGAGACCGTTTGCAAGTGTGAGAATCATCGAAAACCATATTTGGAAAACGGCGTCTAAGATAAAGCCGCACAAGAAAAAAAAGGGCAAGGAAAAAACCGGACACAGAGTAGAAAAAGTTTTACATTTAAAATACTTCTTATCGTTTCATAAGTTTTTCAGCTTGAAAAAATGTTGAAATCAGATTTTTTATTTTAAATAACGTCAAATAATAATTTTCAAAAACTCAGCAATCCGACGACGAAAGATTCATTTGTTGCGTTCTATCTTTGTTTGAAAGTGTTGAGTTGTAGATAAATTGTATTGAGACATTTTTATATATAGGCCATTATGAGTATGCAGTAAGACATGACTGTCATGAAGTTGTAGGATAGGAAAGAGGTATGTTTGTTTTCAACAATCCTTATTTCCGTGTCCGCTTTTTTCCTGTACGGTTTTATCTGTTCACTGGAGAACGCAATACAACGAGTGAATAATATAGAAAAGGACTCGTTAGTCTGTCGCCATTCTCCAACCGAGAAACATCTTCTCCGGACTGTAGTACCGATATGATACATGCACCATCATCATCATCCTTCATCAGTTTTAATCACGTCAAGCAACATGCAACATTGGAAATACATATTCCTAAAGATGCATATTTTTTGATCCTGAATTATGAGAACTAAACAATCACACCTGGTATTTTGTTTTCATGCTTAAAGTTATAATACAATTAAAACGAATGGAACTTGATGAACGCAGCATAGCTGACCTTTTGTTGTGCCAGTCTTTGTTTAAAAATATTTTAGAAACTAAATGTTTCACAAGTCTTTAGAAGAAGAAGTCGATATATCATCACGCTGCTAGGATGGCACATTACAAAATTATCAGACACCTGAGATCAATAATAATTGCTTGCGTTTCTAACGATCTGACATGAATGAATATTTCAAACGCTTATATGATACGTTTATTATTGGCCTCTGGGTAGATATGTAAATATTTTGTTTTACACGAAGTGTTGTGGAATTTTGGCAATATTCGCTATAATAACATTCTCACGTTTTTTGAAAGAAAATACCTCGCGTGAATAGTATTAAATGTATAGTTGAATAAAATTAAAATATTTAAATGCTTGTATATTTAGAAGTTCATACAGTCGAAAAAAGAAATTTAATCGTCTAAGCTGTAAATTTTAGATGTTTTAAATTGGTTGATATGTGTGAAGAAATTTAAAATTAATGAACTTCCTAAAAATTTACAAATCAATTGTTTTATTACAGATTCCAACAACTCTTTCGAACTTATTAAATATAACCAATGCTCAGATTAAAACTCATAAAAAAGTTCGAAAATGTAACATATTTTATATTAAAAATATTTTTTAGTTTTGAGCAGCATGTTATTTATATATTTAAACAATGATTCTTCTTATAAATTACAAAAATGAAGGGTGAGACTATTTACGAGAGGTGAAACACGTATCACAATAATACAATTATTACACAACCAGTAGAATAACAAAGTTATCAATTTTAATTTAATATTAAATAAGTAATTTTCGTAAAATTACCACTGAATTGATGGAAAATATTACTTATCTTTCGCTCTATTTTATATAAGATTTTCATAAACTAGGTATAGATTAAAAAAATATTAATAAGTTTAAAAGAATCTAAAGTACACTATTTTTTTGATTATATTTACTAGTATGATTTTACAAAAAATATTGTTTTTAAATATTGTAGAAGATAAGATACGTATATTACATTGGCGTGCGGTGGACTTATCACTATCTTTATCGTACAACGTAATTTGGGTATGAGCAAGAAGGATACAAGAGCATGCGCCGCATGCCCTTGCATCTCGCTTGCACCTTCACGTTTAATGTGATTAAGCGAGAAAGAGATAAAACCACCGCACGCGCCTGGTAAACTACTAGTTAAAGAGTCAAATGTTCTGAGATTCATATATTCTTTCTTATTAAATACGTTTTTTAATCACGTTTTATTTCACTAATAAATGGACAGTTAATCGCGATATTAAAAAAAAAGTAAAACTTAGGTTGATATAAATAGTCGGTAACCTACAAAATAATATTTTTATGCAATATTGTAGTTATTAAACAATTACAAAATAGATCAAAGTAATTCGAACGTATCACTGTAGAATTGTGACAAAATGAATATATGATGTAATAATTGCGATTAATGATCACCCAAATGTCTGGAGCCCTCGGGGAACTCCGTTATGAAAACAGTCTCATAGTGTGATCTAATAGAATTATGTGAGCTGATTTTATTGACCATCATAAATCATTGCTGACAGATGACCTGAACTACAAATAATAACAGTTTGCTTAACAACATGCATGTCATTTATTGTGTTCAAAGGTGTTTTTATTACCATAAACATTTATATTTTTTTTTGACAAATTGATTTATATAAAAGACAATATTTTTACACTCTGTTAAATTGTTGCATCAAAGTATGGGGGATTATAAATTATTTTATCAGGAAATTTTGGAAATCAAGAGCCCAGTTAAATTCCTTGCCAATTCTGAACGAACAGCTGAACCTTCCAAACTCGCCATTGCTTTATTCTATACGTTGAAACCCCTTAACAGATGTCACTAAATGTGGAATGATTGTATATATTTATCCTTTCGTCGAATTGCATCCCGTCGAAACCCACAATGCTATTATAATTGTAAAATCACTGGTAATTCTAACAGTAGTTGGAAAGCGGCAATTCGCCACTCTGTTAATGTGTTGTTTACAAAATAAGGATTAAGGCGATTCTCGAAATGTTAACTCAGGTATCAGTGTGGCTCTCAGACGTATTATATGTTATCTCGTAAATAATATTTGTCGTATTTGTATCTTCTATATAAACGTTAGACACTGTTTGCTGTCTGTCAGTTCGAGTCCATTCTTGCGCTCGAATGCCTGAAGATGCCGAAAGGCGAAACCCGGGTCGTTAGTGACAAAATACATGGGAGTGTACAAAATCTCAATAATACAAATTTGATATTGAAATTCCATCAAGCACCCTCAGTCGATGTCTTAAATTGGCTAATATTATTGTATGATCCATATGTAGGGTGAGTATGGTGTGGTATGATCAAAATAGTTTAAAATTATATTAATAACTGTGTACTAAGTTTTTTGAAGGTTAATATTGGATCATAGTGCATAATTTAAAGTTTTGTGTTTTTTAAATGCTTGATTATGTAATACCAGTTTAATATTTGTCAAACCTTAATTATTCAATTGAATTATTTATTCTTATTAAATCATAATTATTTCCTTCCTCTATGCAGAGTATGAACCAAAACTTTATAACAAGCATGTTCACTGTAACATTTATTCCGTATAGTTATAATACCATTTAAGTATGCATATAAATAAATTATTTAGATGCTCTTGATGATAAATATCCAAGGTCGGTGTTTATTAAGCAAAACTTGCTCAAATTTGAGAGTTGTGATTATTATACTGAAAAACGTGTTTAAGTTAGCACTTAAAATATATTATTCCACTTAAAAGCCAAATTATTGCTTTATATTTAAGTAATTACCACTCAACATCATCACAACTAATGCTTCACGTAATGGAAGTTGTTATTGAAGTAGTTCGCAATAACAAAAAACATAATTAGATTGTTTAATATTACCTACTAAATCTGGGAGCAAATTTGATATTAGAATGATGCAATATTAATGATCACATCGGTTTGTTGTGTTATTTTTAAATGATAAAAAATAAAACTCAAGCCAATAAGCTGTGAGATGTCAGCCTTAGTATTCTTTACCAATTGATTCGGCGGTAGCTTTGTGGAAATTAATTTTTAATACAAACTTAGAATTGATTGTTATTTCACAAATTACGTAAGTAGGCTAACCAGTGGAATAAAATAGTTATCAATTTCAATTACTTTTGACAGTGACAATGAACGGTTGCCTTAGTTACGATAACATCTCTAATTGAAACAAAAAACATTTCAAAAAAACCAGCATATGTAAATATCATATATGCCGTTTGCTGTCATTTTTATGACGACGGAAGTAAAGTTATTAGGAATAATAAAAATATGCATGCATAATATGTATGCGCTACGCACAGACGCACGTAAAAGCATATAAACGGCAACCGGTTCTAATGAAGTACAATCTTGCTTGAGGCAACAAAACTACTTATTTTTTGGCAGAAATTGAAAAAAAATTATAGTAAGTTGTAAAAATGTTGTGGTGAAAATAAATATGATATTTACTTATTTACAATTGTGTATTTTATTAATATATTATGATAGCATATGTGAGCATCATTTTCTTTGTAAATCACTTCAATGATGTCAGTTCAATGATCAGTCAAATCATGGTGGGATGTGGGAAGACATCATATTTATAAAAATCAAATAAATTTTATAGTACTTATTCTACAACTTATGTTATTATCACGGTAGCGTTAGCTCTAAATTTTACAAAATTAAGGGAAAAGTAAATTAGATTATGTTGTATATTTATACCTTTATAAAAAAAAGTGTGATATATTTATCTGGGTTACTGATAAATTTTGAATATGAGAAAATGGACATCGTGCAATATTCTTATTAATAATAGTAAAGTGTGCCACTTTAAAACTATATCACATGATGTGAGATAGAATATCATTTTTTAAGCTGTCCAGGTAGGATGCAGTTAATTATATCAAGTATTAAATTAATGTTTTAGTCGTGAAACTCTTACCTTCCGAAAGAGTAAAGAAACACTGTGCCATATTATTTATAATGGTCGTGTAACGTTTCTTGAAATTTAATGCCGTTTGCAAAAGATTTAAGAGATTGGCATAGAAAGGTTACTGTAAAATGGGTGGTCTCATTCGATGACATGACCGGTGGACATGGTGATGAAAATTAAAAGATGAGCAATTTGCGGAGATTTGAACGAGATCGTGAATTCACTGTGAAAGAAAACCATTGTGAATGCAAATGACTGTAACATATTTATATGTTCAACAAAAACGGTTTAGTTCACAGGACAAGTGAGTAGGTGGCAAAGGAGTTTCTAAGGGTTTATTCATAACATAGTGTCGAATACGAATCGCCCTCTTAACGCATTTCGAGATTAACACGCAAATTTTGAAGACTTTAATTATTAATGTTGACAATAAAACTCTTTTATCATCAGATATGAATGCATTTGTAATTTTATGTATTAATTACGTTATGAAAACAGATAGAGCAACTGCTATACTAGATTCTAGGCCAGGTTTTCAAGACACAAATAAAAAAACTTGCTTTCAAAAAAGATGGTATCAATATTGATTCCAATTTGGAATTTGTAATTGCAACACCAGATTAAAAAAACATGCAATTAGTTAATAAAAAAATATATTTTGAATGTTTTGAACCATATAAATTCTTTGAGAATTTTTAATGTCACGCGAGATCAACTCAAAGAGAAAAGACAGGATAAACACCCATGATCAAGATTTCAAAGGTAAAATTGAAAAAATCTTAACATTATATTATTGATATTGTCGGGACTTGATCGCTGGGGTGAAGTCTTACAACAAGACCATAGAGATCTAATTTACTTTCTGATGACACGAAGCTTTTCTTTTGCATACTGCCAGAAGTGGGAATAAACCGTGGAGTAACTAGGAGGTGCATACGTTCGCAATTTGGGAAAGTCTTAAGAGGAATTAGTGGGTTTTTCTGTCATTTAACGAAAAGCGTCAATCGTTTTCCGTCGTCTAAAAAATACAAAACGTCGAAAAAAAAATTTTTTCTGTAAATAATTGGACTTTCAAAGTATTTATTTCACCATTGCACTTTTATTAAAATGAAAGAGTTGCCACCTGTTTTTCAGAATTACTTTTCTTTGCTTTACGCCGTGATAAGATAAGGGCTTATTGTAGGTTATCGAGATTTGATGTCTGAGATAAAATCGTAGAAAATAAGTATTGTTAAATTCGCAATATATTGAATATAACGATTCTATAAAGATTTTTGAAATGTACCAACAAGTTCGTTTTTTAGCACTTTTTCTGACTGATATTTTAAGTAGAATAATACTGAATATATTTTTTCAAAAAAATAGGGCAACAAGAATATTCTATTATATACGTCTTTTAACAAAAAAATCTCAAAAAAAATTAACAAGAGTAATAAATAGTAATCATTTTTCGGGGATATGTTTTTATTACCGTCCATTGTGATTAAGTCAGAGTCCGTCGTCTACATTGCGAACTCTTTTGGCAAAATGAAAGAAAAACCTACTTATTCGGCTTAAGAGTGTAAAGGTGAGTTAAGATATTTTTTAAAAAATCCTATCAATAGTTCCATTACAAACTTAATATAAGGCATTCTCCAAATTGCAAGTGCGCTACCGAGTAAAAAAAAATCTTTTCATAATATATCCTTCATAGGCGTATATTGCTATAACATTAATTAACCTATGAAAACGAAATATTTTTTAATGCGTACACCTGTAGAAATATGCCCCTAATTATTGATGTATATTAACCTTTTTTAAGAATACCCTGAAGGCTTATAAATGTAAATAATTAACCCATTTTTGAGCAGTGTTCCAATATTGGAGCATTTATCTTTTTTTGTTACCGTACCAATAAACAATATCTAACATAAATTGAGACTGGATCAATCAACGTCTGGCAAGCGTCGGGAGTGTCTGATGCAGTCAGTATTCTTTCAGGTTTTAATCTATCATGAGTGATGAGTGAGCAAAATGACATGGAATCTGAATGAATTCGAGCAAAAATGGGTTTAAGAGTAAGTTGACCACGGCGATAATTGGGTCGTTTCGCCAGTGTTCGGCCAGTTAAGCGACAGGTGTACTTTCAAAAGGGATTTTGAGTCAATGAATGATAAATACATATTTTTTTGCTGTTATTCAATTAAACAGGGATTAAGTAATGTAACCAACTAAAAACAAAATAGTTAATATTGCACCAAGCATAAAATAATAGAAGTTTACAAAAAAATGCCGATTGTTCCCGTGGTCGGCCCCCAAAATCCAATGGTCAGCCTTTCGTTGCCCAGTGTTCGGCCATCACTATGAAGGTTCATGAATATCCCGAAATAATTTACTGATAGTAGACAGAACAATAAAAAATAAAATGATACAAAGCATGACAATATAAAGTATGTTTTGTTAGCGATCCCCATACAATATGAATTTGTCGAAACATTCGAAATAAAATGTACTTTTTTAATTGCGTATTGCATCATATAGGTCAGTATAGTGCAGATATACATTGGCAAGTGGCAAGAATACCTACACGAAATAAAAAAAGTTTTTTTTAATATATCCACTATTATTTAAGTTTTAAGCTCAAGAGGTCGACTACTGGCGACGGCCGACTTTAGGAACAAGCACTCTAGGAAGGCTTTTCTTATAAGGGTATGTTATTTTTATCATTGTGAGAAATAAATGTCTAACTAAGTAGTTGCCGGTCTCAAATAAATTTTGACATTGAATTTAATATGTATGTTTACTACTGGTCATTACTAATAACTGGAAACATTGATACTGTTAATTAGCTATCAGAGTATAAATGGGTAATTAGGGTATTTCATAAATAATTAATATGACGTAAATGCAATGCATACTGAAGTGAAGATTCACTAATAATTAGTAAACCAATTCTTTTTGTTGAGTGGCAACATATAGCAGTGTTTCTCAACAGGGGCGTAGTCGATTCCTTGCGGGCGTGTTTTTTTTTATATATGGATGTTTTAATATTGCTAGCCTTTGAGGATGCTGCAGAAATTCGTGTGGGTGATTTCATAATGTTTTGATATTAGTAATCTCAGTTTAAGCATAGTTCTGACGATGACGTGAAGCCGAAATAGTTATCAACTTACTAATAAAATTTTGTAGAACTGTATAATTTGAAATTTTATCCTATTATAATGCAGTTATATCAAGTAATGCTAATTCTATAAACCTATGTCTTATCATTGCCTCTTATGAAAAAAGTGTCTAACTAACAGTTCTTGTTAAACATCTCTCGTTGAAATGATCCTTCAAGAGTACATAGTATGCTCGGCGTTGGAAGCGCACAAAATGTAATATGGCGATAGGTTTTTTTATTTCAATATCACTGTTAAAAAATATGTATGATTTGAGTTCTTATGTTTGTGTCTTAAACTATTTTTTTTTCAATGAGTAAATTCTCGCAACCAATAAAGAATTTATATTACAGGAAGCGCTAATGACTTCACCTGCCCAATTGTATAACTTAAGAAATAAATATTAAATTGAATGAATAAAATTCCGATGAGATGAAATTTAGACATATTCGGCATTAAAAAAAGAAAAAATCCTAAAAATTCGAGCAAAATAGAATTTTTATTACGACCAGCTAATGGCCATTGAATAAAACATGTAAATATCCACTAAATAGCGTGATATGGTTATTAAATTATTATTATAGAATGAATTTGCACGTATAAATGCCAACTCACTTAAGAAGCAAGGATAATAATATATTATTATTAGCATGTCAAATCTATAGAAATGGCTCACATTGCAATAATATAGTAATACGGCCGGATGCGTTGCGAAATGGTCAGATTAATCAATTAAGAATTTATTATTGAGAAGATTTTTGACAGGATGAGCGCGGGAAAACATTAACCTATGATGAGATATTTGGCAATCGGCACCAAAATGCAGAGAAACAAAGCTTCACGCCGCACAAAGGCCTCGTATACAGATATAGAAACGGCCAAAATTTATTGTTGATGGTTGTTATTTGACTCGGACCAAAAACGATTTGGAAGCTTTTTTTTCTGTATATTTAAAAACAAATCAATAACTTTTATATTATGCCTTTGTGGCTGGAGGTTGAGTACAGTTTATGATATAAAATATGTCTCATTAAAGACATTTAAATGGGTCAATGACTGTTTGTTTTTTTTTTGTTGAAATCTGCATATTAAAAGTAAATTTGGTATTCGTTAGTCGAAACGTTTACTAATTCAAAGAATAACACGTGAAATACATGTTTAATGAAGTTAGATTTAAATAATCTAGTTTTGACGGGAATGTTTTCAAATGGCTTACAATTAAATGCACTTTTGTTTATATCATATTCACTTTCATAAAAATAGTTTTCACTTATAACTAATACATTCCACAAAAATAATTTTATTCACTAAAAATGAAGTGAACCCACATATTAAAATAGTTTTCACTGAATATATATACTCACACTTTGAAATCGATAGTTGCATGAAGCTGTAATGAAATGAAAATACATTACACAAACCAAATCAGACCAACCCTAACATAACCTACTACAACTTAACACACTTTGTTAAAAGAATAAATGAGAATTTGTGACTAAGTGGAAACTATTGAAATCAAAGTTTGAGTGTACTAAGTACTATCTAGTAAATACTACCTAATCCAAAGTGCAAACTATCGAAATAAAAGTTCAAGTGTACCAAGTGAATACTATCTAACACAAAGTCCAATTATTTATAACCCTTTTTTTTCAAATCAAACCTGAAATACAACATGAACTTCAAAGTTGGCTTAAATTTGAATTTATGATATTTACATTTATTACTTGAATGTCTTTTTAACAATGAAATACACTGGAAAATAAATGTTTGCAGCGAAACTAATTCTACATATTGGAAAATCAATCTAAACAATATTAGAATGTTTGTCATGATCGTTTAACCAAAAGTTCGTGCCGTTGTGCGTTGTGACATAGGTGAATATTAAATTAGTTATTAATTGAGTACACTGTGGTGCTGCCATTGAGAATGGAAAAAGTTGGCGCGTCTTCAACGACCTAGACATGGCAGCATGCATGCTCTTAATTTAAATTTAATGATCGTTTCATTATTATAAAACGGGCAAGAAAATAATGAGTAAAAAATATAACAAAAAGAGGTGCCGGTGGAAGCCCTTGACATGAAAGTGATGACACCCAAACATTGCTGAAAAAAGCCATTACCAAATTGGAGGGAATTTCATTGTGTAATAGCCAATTCGGATTATTATACTTACGTGCAGTTCCATGAGAATATATTAGAATTGTATATATTTCGTATATATATTATTATATATTATTTCGTATGTATATATTTATATAATACGTTGTTATTTGTGGCTGAAATGAGGAAACAGATATAATGTCATTATTGCGCCCTGTTCGTCCGATTTAATAATCCATGTCCAATGTCCATCCACACTTTTTTATATTTATATATTCTTTAATAAAGCAATGAAACCAGACGTACTATATGGTTGTTGATAACAGCCGTATGGAAAGACATTAAATTTATTAAAGACAATATGTCAAACATAAATATACACTTAATACACCATTAAAAAAAAAGATAATAAACGTATTCTTCTACTTTATATCCGAGTACCCGTCATGCGTTGCAATGCCACTCAATGAAAGAAAGGGTTTATGTTTTAATTCTGTTTATTGAAGTGCTTTTGGATTAGAGGTCTGCACGGACTAAAATTAAATAAAATTACCCGGTCTGAGCCCGTCGTCTTCAGGCCCAGCCCGGCCCGAGCCCGAGTCTCTTTTTTAAATATCGAGACATCTTAATAGAATTTTTCTATGAGAGCTTGTTACTCAGTTGCTCAACCTCGTTTTTTTCGAAGAGAGTAAGGATAGCAGATAAGGTTAGGACAGGACTAGTGGTTAGCTAATCGCTCTCGCTATGCCCCCTGAGGATCGGATGGGTGGGAGGGGGTTTTAGGCATCACAAACACTCAGACTACGAACAGAAATCCATAAATCGATCGAAAGATCAATTTATGGGAACCATCCGCACCGGGAATTGAACCCGAGATATCCGTAACCGTAGCCAACGACGCTACCGACAGCGCCAAGGACGCCTAGAAATTTATACTTCCATTTAATTCATTTATACTTTTCAAATAATATATGTTATTGTTTCCATATTTTCAACGATATTCATAGCACATGTGAAATAAATTATTTTAGTAATGAATCGGATGAATGGTAGAAGAACGCATAGAGGATAAACAAACAAACAAACGTTCATTTATATATATATACTAGTGAGTACCCGGCATGCGTTGCAATGCCACTCAAAGAAAGAAAGGGTTCGTGTTTTAATTCTTTTTATTGAAATGATTTTGGATACACAATACTTTTTGTTTTCCACCTGGTGCGTACACGAATAAATCAAAAGATTTTTCCGAGATGTCACTGTTTGTGCGTATTTAATTCTTTTTTTAGATTTTCGATTTAAATTTTTTTTCTTCGGAAACCTTCACGGGTGTACGCACAACAATTCACCAAAGTTTCATCGACATTGGATGAATGGTAAAGGAACGCATAGAGCACGAAAAAATAAACATTCATTTTTATATATTAGATATAGATAAATGATGCTTCTTTAAACTAGCCCATCATCAACCGAGGATCTTAATTTAATAAATATTTATCTTTATTAAGCATATTTACAATGAAATGCTGTTTTATTGATTATAAAATAAATGCAACACAAATAATTATATTATATTTATGTTGAAATCGCTCCTGTGTTTAGTTTATAAGCATTAGAGCATCAATCAATGTTCTCTTTTCTTCGTTGTGAATTAATAATATCGATCTGTTAGATTTTAGACTTCATGAGTGATTCCAAAATACTAAAATATTTTTGGAATTTGTTGTAATAAATCGTTTTGAATGAGTTTCATTGTCTATGCTACCTGTGTTTAAAGAGAGGAAGTTTGGTGAAATTAATAACATCTACATTATTGTAACCGATACAATTTTAAACCAATTTTGACAGCTAGTATATATCATTTGCAGTCATTATATAAGTGGATTGCTTTTGGTAAATTATTGTTTTAAAAATTATTTGATATGTGTATACCAGTATAGTAATAAATTAATACAGTAGTTGGCAGTTTCTTTACTAAGGTGGCACTCCAAATGGCTTGCTAACAAAATCGCAATATATTCTTTTTTATGGATGTAGGAGTTGTGAAATTACGTAATACACACATATCAAGTCGAAACATAATTTAGAATATATACAATATAAGCTTCACAGACACTTGAGTGCTCGAGAGCCTCAGGTTGCCGACCACTGCTTTAACAGATATGCGAAAGGCAAAGGATGTTATCACTATGAAAAAACTGTAAGACCTATCAAACGTGAAAGGTATAATATGAACTTGACCTATATCAGAAGTCTGTGATATCATCTATATTAACCTTTAAATATTACATGATGTTAGGCCTGAAAAATTATTTCCTTGAAATCGAAGCAAATAGTAAAATAAGAGATACATAATTCGACTGAAATTTTTTATTTATGAAACTGCACCCAGCGAATTATATGTGTATTTCATTTTATTATTGTTAAGAAAAATAGTAAAACTCCATCAAAATCAATGCTTTTGAATTGGTAAAATGTTATTGGTTTGTATTGAGATATGTATTTACTTTTTTAAGCATGACTCTTATAATGAGCGTACCCTTTTAGATTATTAAAAAAATGCAATAACTACCTGACATTTGGATTTTTTATTCAGATTCAAGAAGTGCAATATTTTTCCCAGAATACACAATGAAGATTTCAATAATCGATATGGCATTAAATATAACACATAAAAATTGCAATAGACAAACCTATTATTCTTTAAATTTCAAGTCAGTATTTGCAATATATATTTATTTACTATATTTTTACTTTAAGAACAGCGTTTTTTTCGCTTGTATGAACATTCACTTGGTAATTATTTTTAAAGTGATTTAATATATTTTTAAGGTTATATTCCACACTTAAATTAGAAAACACATGCTAAAGACACGAACGATAGGTCTGAAATCCTTTCATAATTTGATACTATAAATAAGATTACATAGTTATTATAACATAAGCTGAAAAGATCACGCAGGAAATACAGAAGTTGTGTTTTTGATACAACATGATTTTTTCAATTATTCATTGTAGCTTTGCTTTATCTTTTGATGAAAAGCATGATTCCTATTGCGTTATGTTCATAAAAAATATCAATATTTTATTTCAATCAATCATATTAAATTTAAGATATCGACTGAGGGTCTTTGATGAACTTTTAATAGTTCAAATTTTGAACAGTTTCATGTATTTCGTCACAGGTTTCACCTTACACGAATGAACTCGAGCTGACAGTTAGTAAATAGTTTATATCGTTTATAATATATACTATAAATTATTATCACATAACCCTGGAACTACATGAATATTTGAATTAATTTCAATGTTGATTTGATATAATGCCACCCAACCCTGATTGGGAAAACAGTCGTATAAAAATTACGAACTCATGAGGCTTAGCAATTGCAGGTGACCTTGAACCAATTATCATTAAAAAGCAGTTTGGTAAAAATATAGTGATTTTTAATTGGTGGGTTTTGTTAGGGTGAATATTAGGTGACGTATTATTTTGGGAATTTAATAATTTTGATTTCTAGAGTAATTTATGATTATTTTACGAACTCATATCACGTTCATTCGTGTATTTGAATGCCTGAAGATGTCGGAAAACGAAACCCGGGTCACTAGTGACGAAATACATGGTAATGCATACATTTTAATAATTGAAATCTTAATAAAGTACTTGACATGATTTTTTTTTTATTGATAATCAAGGCTTACTAAGAAATTACTTTGTACTGTGGATATTAACTGTCACATCAGAAATTGTTCACTGTACTTATTCAGTTTTGTGTTGAATGGTTTTTGATACAATTGGAAGAATTCAGATAATTCGAGGGCAAACATACAGGTTTCCGAGATTTCAATGAACTTTCTAGGGCTTCTGAAGAAAAAGTCACTGTATATTTGTACGACTTTGTGATACGAGGTCATTACAACAATACAAATTATATAATTTTTTTCTCTGTTTCTTTTGATTCAAAACACAATAAGTGTTTGACATACTTTGAATATTTAATCGATATTTCTTAATTTCATTAAGCTTATGTATTATGCGATACTTTTTATGAGATATTCTGAATGAGCTCACAGTAGCTCTAGTGCATTCATATTTTTTATAATGTAATTAAATCGTATTTCCTTTTGAATTAAAAAAAATGATTATTTCATTCATAGTTGAATAATTATAATTATGCAACGTATATGTTACAAATCATTGGGAAATGTACTTAATAAAAAGAATTAAGTTAAATAATATTAAAACACTCTCTTTTAAAGGAAATTTTATGTGTAGAAAACATAAGAACAATTAGCAAATCCAAGAAAATATAACATAAACCGAAAAGAATATTAAAAATTTAAAACAATTTAGTGTTCTCATTCAACAATTCTGTTTTAATTTGGCGAGGGAGTATTTTAAACTTATATTTCATAAATGATAATGCGTAGCTGAATGAAACCTATCATAATCATAATATAAAATTGTTGAATACATATCTACTGGAAATTTTTCTTAATTTATGTAATATTTTTTCTCCAATAATTGGCTTTTAGCACTGTCAAAAATGGTATAGTATTTGACGACAAATAATAATTTATGTTTTATTCTATTCTCTTCAGTCATATTATATTTTTTCTTTTCGATTTATTCTTATTTGAAGAGGTAAATACAAATTTAAAGTGTTTGCGGTGGTAGGTACGAAATATTATGTCGTTTTTGAATGACGCTGTGTTAAGATCTCGCGTTTTACAAATTCATTCATAAAACTGATGTATATAAAAAAATATTTACTTGCATACGTCACCTTATAAATTTGATCGAGTAGGTGTGCCTATTACATGTTGTAATATTTCAAATATATTTTTTTTAGTATTGAAATTAAATCAAATAATAATAGACCATAAAACACACATCGTTAGTCTCTCTAATGCCATGCCACATTCGAGCTGTAACCATTAAACAATATGTTTAAATTGGACAAAACAGCTTACTAGAGATAATTTCGGTGTTTTTTTTTTTCACTCACAAAAAATGCTTCAAGGCAGCGTATTAGCGAATCCATAAAGATCACAATAGATTGATAGCATTAAAAAACAATAATGATTATGACTTGCATAAAAAGTTAAATATTGGGAGTAACAGACGAAACCTAAGATTGTGGTATTTACGAAGCAACATAATAATCTATACCATCTTGTTACTATTTTTTATCGATTGTAAACTTAATATAGAATAGAATATAAAAATAACGTTAACATATTATAATATTTATATAATACTAGCTTTACTACCAGGCATGGATGAAGGCATGGACGTAGCCAGCTGAACATAGTAATTGTACCAGAAGTTGTCAAGTACGATAAAGTATGTCACCATGACTCTAGAGTTCATTGTTTGTGAGTTTTGTGTGAGGGACAGATGCGAGTTTATTAAGTTTAATATATTAATATCGATGAAAAAGCCTAATATTTATGTCTTTATACCTACAACTTATTTTTTTAAATCCAAAAGTATTTAGTACTTATTCTGTCTTACATTTTGTATTGCAAATGTAGTGGTTTAAAGCAGGAAGTATTTATCTAAAAATAAAACACATTTTTTGTATTAAATTAAATTACGGAAAAAATCGTGTTATATTTTTTTCCACCAAGAATTGACGGTTATCACACTAAAAATGACACGTCATATTGTCAATTTAATGCTGCGCAAGTCAATCCAACCTTTCGATTGTCAATGTGAACCTGTTAGCTAATAAAGCACCAGATTTTTTTGTCTATACATAGAAAAAATGATATTCTGCACATTACAATAACACCCGATCGATTTTTGTGCAGTTGCCCTTGAGACCCCACCCTTTGCAAGGACAGCATTTTTAATTCATTACAAAGTATTTGTTGGATACGGCTTTTTCATATCTACCAAAGGTAGATAAGTCTCAGACGTCTAAGAAGAATATAATAACACATACAAGGCGGTCAGCATTGTATTATATTAAAGAGTCTGCATAAATGATTTAAACACTTATGGAGAGGAAATATTTAGTGTATGTTCAATGTAACACTGTTATTTCTTCAATACTATCTTCATTATAGAAGGATACAGGCTATTAAAAAGCAGGAAAATATAAATATAAAATAAACGCTTAATAAATTATATCACGACCATTTCAATGTCACACTGCTCTTTATCGTATAGAAATTTATATTCTCTTCAAGAAGTTACTTACTTAAAACGGTAGCTAATTAAATGATTAAAATACCTTCTGTCACAATTACTCGACGTTCATATTTACAGGTGTAATACGTTCAGCGATCTTAATCAATAGGAACGAATTGATATTATGTACTCTCAATGCAATAGATACTTCTCATCAGATTTTTGCATACATCAGAAATATAGCACTGAAGTGAAAGTGTTGCTACTTAACCATGAAACTAACAAACTGTGAAGTATATTTTCATAGTTGTTTTAACTGAAATTAAGCGATAATTTAATTATGTTTTATGACAACACGAAAATGTCAAGTAAGGCCTATATACGTGCTAATTCTGAAAATAATATTTTTTAGGATAATTCCCCTAGCTTGATTTTACAGTACGCTGTTTTCATTTCTACACTATTTTACATTAAAAATATCACAAAATTTTCTGAAGATCCAATGTATAATATGATAATTATATATTTCCCGGCTCTGAATATAAAACTTGAATTACATTCTTATTGCTGTGCATCTTAACTGTCAAGTCAAGTGTTTTAATATAATCAAAGAATCAAAACCTACGAAAAATTCCTTTTAAGGTGTTAACTGTCAATTCTTGGTGGAAATGCAATTTTATCAGTTGATGATGTTCGTGATGAGCGAAATCGGTCCTGATCATTATAAACCTGTGGAAGTTGTACAAAAAATCGTGTTTTATTTCTAAAACCTACGATGAAGATATTATTTCATCTTCAATTTAGTCCTAAAATGTTTCTTAAAGAAGTAAACTGCGTGTTAGGTATAGAAATGCAATTATTGAAATATATATTGTATTTTATGGACAATAAAAAAGGCTGAATTCATTGATAACATTAAGCTTTACAGGAGCGTCGAACGACTAAAAGGGTTTCTGTTTTTAATTATAAAGACAAAATATCCTTCTTTTCTTATTTTCAAAGGAAGATTACCATAAAAGATATTGGAAAATGGTAAAAAATATTAGTAGATGCGTTACCATGGCTCAGTGCTGTAGGACGTTTTTCTTCGACGTAGCAACATTAACTAAAATTCATTCAAAGCCAATAACTTTGCGTGAAACACATTTGCTAGAACAAAGATATGTAACGATTTTGTTGTTGCAATTGGGTACATTTTTCAAGAATAAAAAAGCTTTTCAATTACTATGCAATGACCTCTCTTTTTTAAACACTTTTGTAAAAGCATTAGTAAGACGATGTTGTAGCTCGCGTGTTTTGGGTAGATCTTTATTTACCTGTAGGATATTCACACGGCCGTGTGAGAAATGATCTGCGAAGGTGTGCGTAGTATTCTGTGCATGCTCTGTGGCCTTGTTATGTGAGTGGATCCCAGGAATTCAGTGCGATCTTCATTCATAACGTAACATTAATTATTACGAGGATGATCGTACTTTGCAGATTGTTATGTACATTTCGAATTCAGGCTATTTTGATAATGCAAAATGCCAAAACTATCAATGCTCAGGTTTTTGTATTGATTATTATCGGAATGAGAAGAAATCGTATTTACCTGATGGGATTTTAAGGAAATCATAAAATGTTAACTCTTAATACTTACTCCAGTAGTGTTAATTATGAATCTTCGAAGATATTCAAAATATATAAATACAGTATTATTTTTGTCGTACTTGGCTTTAAAATCACTCTGAAAATAGAGAGAAACCGATTCAGATCATATTCAACATTGGGGAATTAGTACTACAAAATATTGTTTTATTTATGGCGTAATACTAATGCAACTATTTAAAATTGTTTAAATAGCTATTATAAAACTCGAAATATAAGCAAAAAACGTAAAAAAACATTAATTAATTAATTTTAAATTATTATTCAAATATATTTAGCATTTAATAGAAGTTAATTTTAGATTGAAACAATTATAATCATTTCCTAACCACAACTTTACATCCTTTTACTCGTAAAACCATTTCTGTTGAGATGTTTCATTAGTAATCCATCTATCTCCACATTGGGGGCGGACATGATTGGAAATATTAGATAATCCCATAGTTTTTGGTAAACTTCTAGTAGTATATATTTAATTAGTTAATTTATGTTCATCATTAGGATATATAAAAACACCTGTGTTTGGGGTTAGAAAACTTTCCAGTGTTATGATTAATAAAATATTGAAAAATCGTAAAAAATCTGAATATTCTGATGGGACATTTAATAAGTTAGTAAAGGTTAAGTATTCATTTTAATATGTACAGTAAGAGGCAATAAAAGTAACAAAATGATTATTAGTATTTTAGCATCACTTACTTTGACAGTCATCTAACAAATATGAAGCTTTTAATGAAGTATAATTCATCGAATTCAATTGAAAAGTGAATGTAAGAATTATTATGGTTTAGTACTAGTTCAGTATCTTTGACATTTGCAAAGGTTAAGTATCATTATCAATATATTGTTTCATTTAATGAATAGTCTTGGATCTTCGTGATTTAAAAGACTGAATATGCAGTACATTGGTTAAGGATGCAAATCGTTTTGTAACATGATTCGAATCACCGATTCAGTATCAAGATGGTACACATAATATAGCTAATGAACGTTTCAACAATAATTAATTTGAAATAACAATCAGCCACTTCAGTTAGTAATACAATGATTATAAGATTATTCTTGTTGAAAATTTCATTACAAATCTAAATATAGTCAACGGTCACGCAAGTGTAAAATAAAAGTGATACATTAATTTAATCCTATGTCACTGACATTTACTGTGTATGTTTTTGGGAACAATTAGAAGTATATATAGTCTATAAATAAACACTACACGATGATAGAATATGTAACTGGATTTAAAAAAGGTAGTTTTTGTATAAATTGGTATATTATAACATATCTCTCAAAAACGATGTATCAAAATCTATATTGGACCACCAATATCATTTCTCTAGCAAACAATTTTATCGAAAAAGTTGATTGTAATAGATAATTTCATGAGGTACGATATGAAAAATTAATGAAAACTGTCAGAAAGTAAGATGAAGCCATGAAGGCTGAGAATAAATTTATAAAAGAATTAAGCAAATTTATCTGGAAAATTTTGACCATCATCTTAAGCCATATAAGGGTATGTATTGTCTCGTGTGCTTAAACCTTAATATTTGCAGTTGATGTCTGTATGAATTGCAATCGATATTAAATAAACATTATACAAATGATGAAAGGTTGCACATGTTAGCCATAACTCATAAAATTTACATTGGCTGAAAAACTGTTATAATAAAATTAGTCAAGAATGTGCTACACTAAAATTATCTTTCATGGAAGTTGCTTTAAATGTCAATGATATCATAATGCTACATAAAATAGCCACCGACCGGCAATTATAAAAGATGAAACGTATAAGGTCGTGATCTCTGATGATCTGGTTTTGCGATATATTCAGTTTCACAATTTATCGGAACATGACGTAAAATATGCACTTTATGGAAGCCGAAGGTTAATAACGATGTTACATGACATTACGAGTCTATGATATATCAATGCAATTTTCTATGGTAAATTAACTATTAATTTATGAGATAAATCGATCTCATTTTCAATTCAGAAAATAAATTTAATAATAATAAATTATTTAATTTCTACTAGTGTAAGACTAAAAACAGCCTTTCGTGATGGTACAATTATTTCGAAACATATCTCAGCTAAGTAATGACTATACATTAAACATTTTATCAGCCAGCGAGAAGTCACATGCTTAAATTAAAAAAAAATAAAAGCAATTCTCTAAATTACATATCTTTTCTTGAAAGTCAAGCTCATGATGATTGATGAATAAATATTAATTTTGAAAGATTACGAAAATTATTTTGTTTTGTAATATTATAATTTATTTCATATTGCAGTGAATTAAATCTGGTCAACAGTGATAAATTAAAATGATCAATTCATGAGACAATAAAGCAAACCAAAAATAAACAGTTTTAATTTGATGAACAAACATACATCGTTTCATCTCGTTAGTTTGCATATCTTAAGGCATAATTAATACAAATATAAATGATTTATTTTGCAAAACATTTGATAATAAATCATTGTTCATTGTGAAAAACGCACTCTGTTTTCCAAAATTTGATAATTAAGTAACATTTTAAAAATGATTGGAATGCGATTCAGTTAAATTATTCAATATTGCATAATATTATAAATTATAGCCAACGTTTGATTAAAAAAAGATAATATATTATTTTAGATGACATTTAGGTCTTGATTGTGTTTTGAATTTTCTATTAAGCATATGTGTTTTAAAAATAAAACACAACTTCTTTTACAATACTTCCACATTTTTATAATGTTCATGACCAGTATCAACCTGTCGGTTGATAATGCTCGTGATGAGCAAGAGTTGACAGTTAAGACCTCAAGAGTGATTTAGTATATATGTTTGAAAGCTACACGCACAAATTAACCAAAGCATTTTTGGAATACAAAGTCTATTTGGATTTTACATCCTTTTATCTCTAAAAAAATCCACTAAAGCTGATACTTATTTTGTATTAAATTAAGATATCCTTTTCTAATATTTTATAAAGACTAGTTTCATGAAAGGATATTTATAATTGATTCTATAATATTGTCATATTTGCACATGGCGTAGTTATCTTCTTATTGAAATATTGATACGTTGAGAAGTACTAACTATTTATATAGCGCAAAATAAATGGACTCTATTGAAGTGATGCAAATAAGGTTAATTTATAGTTACACATATGAGGTGAGAGGTAAAATGCCAACAATTATATTATTTATTATATAATAATGCATTCGATACAACATTGAACACTGAGTTACGTTCATTCGAATGTAATCACAACACAAAAAGACGTTGAATGCTTCACTTATGTATTAAAGAGAATGCAGAAGCGGATTTATACACTTTCAGCCTAGATTTTAAATCTCTGTACTCTGAAAATACTCTTAAATAAAATTTCAATACGCTTTAATTAATGCGACTTCATTTACATGAAACTAATAAACTGTTAAGAGACACATTTTCATCCAAAACCAATGTGTTTTTTTCAGTGTAAAACATAGGAAACTAATAATAGAACCATCTAATTACGAAATATAAATACAGAATAAGAAGTCTATAATAGGCTGTAATAGGTTTTGAAGGGTAAATACTAAATATACTTTTATAATATTCCATTTTTATTAATTGGTTTTCCATTTTTTATCAAATATTACAATTATTAATAAAAGTTATTGACTTGAAAAAAAAAAAAAAAAAATTTCGATCAAATTGGTATATCTATTTTGTAAAATAGAAGTTTTTGTAAGATCCCAATTTTTTTTTTCAATTTAACTAAACAATTTAAAAAAATAAATATAAAATCCTGCAGCAATTCATTGCTAGCGTTTCTTTTTCACTTTTTATCGTATGTTTGATTTTCCGTAAATCCACCTCTGTACGTTTGTAATAAACAATACTGTTATAAGAGGAAATTGTAGAAACTATTTGGATAGGCGTATTTTGACTTTCCAATTGTAATATCTGTTGCATTGTGCAAACTTCATCCAAGTAATTCAGCACTATTTATTGAATGCTGAAAAAACTAATAAAAAAATCATATTGTCATTATTATGATTTAATTCAATTTTCATATCAGTCAGAGAGATATTTTTACAACAATGCAATGTAGAAATCAGGGCGTTTTTCGTTGCACGGATATCATTTTCGAATTTAATAAATCAATCTAAATTTTAGATAATCCCAAAGAGCCATTATTTGGCATTGGAAAATTAAAAAGTTGATAAGTCCATGATATTTTTTATCTCAGAAGCAAAAGTAGTTTTAACACATCGCAGACGCATAAAAAAAATATTTATTATTTTTTTTATAGTTGATAATTGCACTATTAACTCATTTTTAAATCTTAAACTTTCAGGTTTTAGTGTTTTATTTAAATATATTTAAGTGTAGTGTTGTTTGTTGTATCATATGAAATATAAAGCAAAAAGACATATTTAGATATAATCATATTCGTCATTGACTTAAAAATTGAAATTGGGTTGGCTTAGCGAGTATGTATAAAATCGAGACAAACAAAGTATTCTACTATGATTATAAAGACGTTAAGCCACCATCATATATATTATGTACTCTGTATGAAGTGACCTCAAAATAGCTATTGGAATTTTATAAAAATCTATGAAGCTTTAAAAACACAGAGTTTTTTTTAACCTAAAAATTATTTAAATATTTTGAAAAATGTTCATAAAATCGATCGTATTCATATCAATTGCCATGTAGGCTGATAAATAATGTAAATCCACTGTAGTTTATTTATTAAAAATGGAAACTACAAGTTATTTCACATTAAATTTGGATTATTGAGATTCTGTACACTTCCATGTATTTTGTCACTAACGACCCGGGTTTTGCCTTTCGGCATCTTCAGGCATTCGAAGTCGAGTCCATTCGTGTGCTCGAATGTCTGAAGATGCCGAAAGGCAAAACCCGGGTCGTTAGTGACAAAATACATGGAAGTGTACAAAATCTCAATAATCCAAATTTGATATTGAAATTCCATCAAGCACCCTCAGTCGATGTCTTAAATTATTTCACATTGTTATTTAGATCAATAAATTTTGAACAATCGTCGACTTGTTCATTGGTTTGTTTTTATAGTGGCAGAAATGTTTCTTCTTTAATATTCACGAAAGAGAGTGTTTCTGGTCAGATTAATAGTGGTTGGTCAATATTGTTTGTATATTTATTGCGACAAAAATGAAACCGCGGCTATCCGCTCAAATGTTGAGACTGTTTTTATTGAAACCGGTTGTGATCGTAGTGGGTAATAGTGAGTATAAAATACAGAGATTATGAATCTTTTTTACAATTATGACAACTACAACATAATCAAGTGACTCGTTATTATTAAGTCTAGACAATTTATAATGGTGTGAATTTTTTTGTCTTATTTGTATCGTTAGACTACCCACTTTAAATGAAGTGTACGAAGATAGTAATTTGGATTCACTCACCAAATACACTAATGAATCTTTTGACTAACATGTATTTGTCCCTTCTTTATACTTTTTGAAACACACCAATGAATTACTTTTCATCTCCAATCATTGATTTGTACAGAAACGCAAAATTAATTTCGTAGAGATACCTAAAAACAAAGCTAGTGACACACCCTGGTTTTTTATGTTAAGTTTAAGTTTTATTAGGGTCCGTCACTGAGAACGTCCAGCATTAATGGCAATGATACGTGGAAGTCGACCCGACTCTTGTTGTGAAGGGCGATCGGTCAATCGCTGGCAGACACGTTCGCTGGACGAATCCATTTTTGACGGAAAGTGGAGGCTCCGACGGTGCAGGGAGGCCGATTTTTGATTTTTGAGTCGATTGCCAGCCTTCGAGCCAAGAAAGCCGGCGGCCTCCGTGGCCGGCACCGTTGACGTTGTGAATTGTTTGTGTTTGTTTTGAAATTGGACTTAATTTAAAATCGTTTGTCGTGTCATTTGCATTATAACTTAAAAGTAAATTTATGTGTTAAGTAAAATGTAAATGTAGACTCAATTTTATATATTAGAAATATTTTTGTGTATTTTAAGCCACTGCATCTTCGATTAAAATAAATAAGAGTAGAACCGGATTTGAAACGACGTTTGTTTGAGATCCCAGACCTTCCAGGACGTCGATAACCGACCATTTGCCTCTTTTCGATTCGGGTCTTCTCACTAGGTTATGTCAATATAGCAAAAGAAAGTTCAATAATAAATTTAAAATTGGAATTATGTTTAAAAAATTCGATTGATCACGTTTTCATTTTAAATATAGGTATAAACATTCAAAACTCTGCGATCTTGGTAATTGACCAAATTCATGCATGTCGTATTGTTTCTACATAAAAAAATCCACGTCTAAAAGTTAAGTATAGCCGGCAGCAGTATGACCAGCTCAAAGATGAAATGCATTCATTAAAACTATTACTTCATAATTATATTATTTCGTATGCCAATTTTACCAAAACACATAACTATTTTTATCTTAATACCTTTTAGAGTTGACGTGATGCACTTGTCCTAAATATTCTTTTTTAATCATATGTTGGTGTCTGTGGTGAAACCGTTTCGTTCGATATAATAAACTACTTCGATAAAGTGATGGTTTGCGATTCGTTCTATAAAGAATGTATTTTCAAGGTTTGATCGCAATTTATGATCGCGGCACGCACGGATGCTCTCAGGAATTTTAACGAAAGTATGATATATTATCCATTAGCAGCCATATTTTCAACATCTGACACGTTGAATCAATTCTTTTGTTGACGGATCAATCAAAGTTAAATAGATATTAAAAACACATTATAGAAAAAGATTTCATATTTAAATTCTTTGGAATAAAGATCGTGGTATACTCAATTCAAATAATAATGTTGTTGTATTCATGTTATACATTATTTATTATCACGTATAAATTAATTAAATCAAGAATGTATACGCTATACGGAAAAATATCTGTGCTTTTATTGCATTGTCATAAAAATAGAATTATAATAATAAATGTAGTCGAATATGGTATTTTGGAAGGAATATGAAATAATAAAAGTATCTGACATCAAATTGGCATTTAACTGGTAGCTGTATTATCGAACTACAAAATGAAACTAGTGATAGATATTCAACACGAGACTTAGTGAAATTAACCGGTTTAAATTAATAAATTCTCTGAACGTGAAATCTTTCCGTGAAATTTATCTTACAACATTGTCAAGACTGACAAATTTTTACGTGAACATTTAATTAAATTAGTATTATTCACATAATTCACAAACGTATTCAAATTTGATCGTATAATGAGAAATTTATGTTTTTGTTTATTACAAACAAAAAATGTTAAATGATTGATTGATACGGTTCGCTGGCAGACGATAAAAAAGTATTTAAATACGGAATAAATTACATAGAAAAATATCTATCCTATTTATTTATTAACTCAAAAGAAAATATTTAAATTCGATAATTTTCTTTGAATTGTTTCCTTCCTAGCAAAAGGATTTAAGCTCAAGAATTAGTTTGATTACATCTATAGTCTATGTATTTAAAATTATCTAGTAGATAACAGATTACAGTGTAGTGAATACCAACATCCTACCACGGGTACGTTAGATATTATAAGGGTATCAGAACATTTAGCCACTTTTAGATTGAAAGAAGATAAATTAACATTTGCCAACCATTTACTTTCAGATAATCACTCGTTCAACGCGGGTGAAAGGGTTAAAACGTTGCATCAAAACATGGAGGATCATAAACTATTTTATCTGTTAATTTTAGAAATAAACAAGACAGCTTAACAGTTTATTATATTTGGACGAACAACTTAATCTCACTCCCTCTTATTGTATCCTTTACGTGAGATGAGTTCGTAAATACCATAATTTACTTCAGAAATCAAAATAAAGTAATTCACACAATAACACATCATCTGATATTCACCATAAGAAAACCCACCAATTTAAAATCAGTAGGGTATCTCTATGCTATATGTATAGAGGTACTCTACTGATGTTTCTCAATTACATTTTAACGCCGATTGGATCTTGTCATCGTCTTTAATTGCGGGATCCTATGAGTTTCAAATTGCTTATGCGACTATTTTTTCAATTAACGTTAAAAGTCGTTATTATCAAATGAGTATTACAAATAACTCAGATATCGATGCAGTTCCTGGACTTAACGATAGTATTTTTTCTTAATTCGTCTTATACATAAACAATATAAAATATTTATTAACTGGAGTGAAAAATAATTCTATGAAACACGATTGTTGTCAAATTAGCAAACATGGTATCATTATTTTAACTACAATTTCTGTAGACATCTAACAATATAACATTATTAGACTTCCACACATCAAGAGATTTGCAGCAATGAATTAATACTGCAGCTTTATAGAATGTTTATATTTTCACATTTGAAGTACACGTTTTAGATAAAAATACAGTCTTGGCAAAATGGATGGCTTTGTTGTTGTTTCTACACAATACTTATTGTTGCTGGCATGTTTGGATTATATCATTATATAAGCAAGGAATACAATGATAACCTAAATGCATGACACATAATATATGAGAAGTCCGAGCAAGCAGTGGTTATTGACGTACAGGAGTGAAAAGTAAGGACGACTGAAGTTTCAATACTATTTCACAGTGTCCTGTGGAATCTAGGATAAGTTGGTGTGATGATAAATAGGTGGAATCAAGAAACCTTTTGAGTAATCGTAAGAATTCCTCTCAGCAACCGAAAGCAATTTAACATTTGATTTAAGATCTTGTGCATGGATATTTCAAATAATTTTTTTTTAATCGAACTAAACTTGCCGTTTTTTTTAAATATTTTTGTTGAGTTTATTTTTCTTAACTGATTTGATGTTAAAACTTAAAACTATCTGACGCGTTGGCAATTTGTGAAAATTAAGCATATAGTCGAAAGTTATCGAAATTTCTGTGACCAATCGAAATAAGAAGACAATTTGTGGCTTTAGGATATAAGTTATTAAGTCATATTGTGTTGAAAATGATATATGAACATCATCGTATTACATAAAATCTACTATGTTGGTGAGTAAAAGGGGTTATGTAATCAAAAACTTAAGAAAGGGTAGTGCTAAAAAAAGTTGGTGAACATAATAACCTTATGGTGTTCAATTTATTTTTCAGATTCTGATATCTCATTTTCAAAATTTATGACTAAAGCATTTTTATCCTAAACACAGTATAACCGCTATAAATATATTGAGGATATACGGACAGAAGGCGTTAAATAATAACAACAAAGTCCTGTGATAATTGCACTTAAAGCATTTTTTTAGCGTAGAGAGTACGTTAACAAGTACAATTGTTTGTGATTTAAAAAAATATTTTGTAAGTAATAAAGAAAAATCTTTTTGGTATACAAATGATAAGATTTGGTATCGATGAGTTATAGTGATATCATGCTTTCTCCCAGAATAAAAATATGACAATATGAATTAATACTGTTTATTTTTCAATGTCACTACATCTTATTACTTCTTACGTTCTACCAGCACGTAGAGCATTAAATATTAAAATAACTTCCTATTTTTTATAAATGGAACAATGTTGTCAAAGGACCTCTTTGATCCCAGGATTAATTTAAATACCACGATTTTATATATGACATATTGTATCAATTCGTAAACCCGTTCGTTTGTGGCGTTCTATTGTTGTGACTGAAGCCAGTGTCAGACACGCTTTGTGACCGGTAATTTTATAAGAAACGCCTTCCAGATATCCGACAGGAAATCAAAATGTCAATGTCTTTCCGGCTACTATAATAATTATTATCAAATAAATAAATACTCTATTCAATTAAGCTTGCCAATTCAAAATGACGGAATGTCGAGAGAACGATTTTAAAATACAATAAATGTACGTGATTGCTTTATTCAACCTCTTATTTTAAGTTTTGTACTTACATAAAATAATTCATAAAACAGTTATATTTATACGCGGAAACTGAAAGTTGTACTTAGATTTTAATTTTATCTTATAAAGCTTGGTTTCTTTCTTGATTTCTTATCTGGAAATCGATAGAAAAATATTGTTTACTGTTCGTTCAATAAATAATTTTTATCTTTTTGTATAAATAGGTAGTACAGAAAAAGCAATTATAGACATTTCTATAATCAAAGTTACCTAATAAGTAAATAAATTAAACGGTTTATTATTGTAGACTTCATGTAGTACAAAAAATGCATTAAAGGTTATTTAATAGTATTTACTGAAAATTCTTTGTGGAGAGATGTAATAATATAAATTATAACAAAAAAAATGCATTTTTTTTTTACTTTTTTTTGAAAATAATTCTGTCTTCCAGCTTTATTTTGTTTCGTTTAATGTTAACACAACTCGTTTGTTGTACACTTATAATTTTATTTTTAAAATATAATGCCTTTCCACCAAGAATTGACAGTTAACACCTAAAAGGTGACTTGAGATGATCGTCAAAATTGTCCAGATAAATTTGCTTAATTCTTTTATAAATTTATTCTCAGGCATGAAATTTAATTTTCTGACAGTTTTCATTAATTTTTCATATCGTACCTCACGAAATTATTTGTTATAATAAAATTTTTCGATAAAATCGTTTGTCAGAGAAATGATATTGATGGTCCAATATTGATTTTGATACATCGTTTTTGCGAGATATGTATAACAATTTATACAAAAACTGCTTTTTTTAAATCCAGTTCAATCTTTGTGTAGTGTTTATTGATGAACTATATATATACTGAATTGTTCCCAAAAACATATATAATAAATGTCAGTAACATAGGATTAAATTAACGTATCACTTTTATTTTACACTTGCGTGACCGTTGCCTTTATTTAGATTTGTGATGAAATTTTCAACAAGAATAATGTTATAATCATTGTATTACTAACTGAAGTGACTGATTGTTATTATTTTGTTGTAAATGTAAAACTCTGTAATGAAAATAATATATCTTCAGGGATGTTAATATTGACAGATACTTAAAAACTCGAGATCTAACAGGCTGTGTATTCAATGTTATATTGTGATATATTATTGCCAGATGAATGAAGTTTGACTACTATGGAAATTTTGAGCATGTCGTTGGATTGTATCATTCAAAATGTCAACAATGAATGCTTTTGCAAAACCTGTTCATATAAATCAACTAATTTTTCGACATATTAAGTCGACACACGGATGATCTTTTCACTAATTTACTATTGTTATCCGCGATAATAACTTATATTATGAAAGAGTTAATACTATTATAGTCTTATAAATATTACAAACAAGCGTATTCAATCAGTCTATTCGTTAATTATAATCTGCAGTCATCGGTTCATAACAAAATGTCACTACTTAAGCATATTAACAATAAACAACGGTATAAAATATAATATTAAAATTGTCAATGGTGTTTAGTGTTATATACATACATGCTACATACTTTGTCATATCTGGTGATTCTGCGATAGCTATTATTCTATAAACTTAGAAGATATACAAAATTTGGTCGTATCTTTTGATTTCATGAATGTTAATACGATTATTCAAATAGATAATATGATTATTTGTACTGATTGCATGCATTGTGTTGTTATGGTTATATCATAATTTTAAAGTGCAAGTTCAGTAAAACGGAAGTGACCGAAAATAAAGAAAAAGTCTTCTTCTTTTACACTGTCAGCATATGTCAGCTGAATCGTTAGTAATTTCATTCATTTTCGATAAGCGAAGTGTTAAACTTCTGATAATTGATTAATACTTCAATAAATAGAACACGACTGGGGTCACACAGAATTCAAATTATTTTAAATTATCCCAGGTACTATGTAAAATGATTATTTTAGCATATTGATGCATGAGAATAGTTTAATATATCGTTTTTAATAATATTAGCAATAATTATTTGCAGAGAAACTTTGTACCGGTTTAAACAAAATTCTCCATTTGTAAATACATAAATCATCGTAGTATCAATAATAATGATGTTTTTCGGTAACGCTATTTTTTAATAAACTCTCAAGTTGTATGTTTTTGACTAACTAAACATTGCAACTATTTAGATGTTGGAAATAAATCAAGACATGCTGGAGATCCATAATGATCCCCATATAGATAATAATTAAAAATACAGACAATTCTGAGTCAGTAAACAATGCATACGAATGTAACAAGATGCACTTAATGATGCGGACAGGGAAGTGTGCCCGTTTTAAAAATGATCAACATGAAACTGCAGATTTATTTTATCAAAGCGTTATAATAATATAGGAAACAGATAGAATTCTGCGATAAAGCATGCTAAAACTATTTAGTTTCACTGCAAACCCATAAGTATCGGTATTAACTACAATTTATAGATAATACTGTAATGCTACAGATACAAATGAAACTCCGTAACCGTCAGCAATGTGACAGACCGTTATTATAATGGTGTGTTAATATTTAAGTATTTTCTTCCGTGATATATATAGAAGGCAGTTAATATAATAGAATATTACATAATTACTACTATATAAAATGGATTTCCACAAATTTTTCACCGAATCCATCCAATATTTTTTGAATAAGTTCCAAAATTTCAATCTATTATTTTTCACAATGACAGGCTCCTTAAATATTTTGCACCTCTCGGAAATAGTAGCTGTGTTGTAGATACGTCAATACCACATTGTTTTTTTCTCGATAATGTCGTTAATGACTTGTCGGAAGTATATTTTTCATTTAATCTACCATAAGGATGTATTGGTAAGGAAGAATAAGTAAAGAAAAAAATAATCGTAACTTGCGTTTCATTCTTTTTTTAATTAGTGTTTTTAATAAAGAAAATACTGGTCTGTTATCATCAAAAACACGTATATATGAAATGACTTAAATGTAAGATTTTTAATAATACGCTATGGATATATTTAATAATTTGTAAAACTATTTCTCAAAAGTGAATAAAATTTTCCTTGCGCTTTGCAACTAAAAAAAGATTTTAGGTCAATAAATATTATCATTGGCTTCTACGGATCCAGACTGGTGAGTCCATAGTGAAGTGGTAAACGTTGTTGACTTTTAAGGATTTCAAGGTTTCGAATGTCAGCCCGTAAAGTTTCATAAATCGATTCTTCAATCGATTTATGGATTTCTGTTA
The DNA here is from genome assembly GCA_022494535.1 of Himalopsyche phryganea. NCBI lineage: Eukaryota > Metazoa > Arthropoda > Insecta > Trichoptera > Rhyacophilidae > Himalopsyche > Himalopsyche phryganea. The sequence goes on from JAGVSL010000046.1 coordinate 1,415,521, forward strand.
GAAGGCATGTATGTTTGTGATGTCTAAAATTTCCTTCCACCCTTCCGATACTAAAAATGGGCCGTAGCGAGAATGATAAGCCAACCACTTGCCCTGAGGTAGCCTTATCTTTCTATCACTACTCTCTTTGAAAAAAGGGCCATTGACCAACTTCGTAACAAGCGGCTTATTAAAAAAATTGTAGGAACAACGACTAAAATCACCGAATGTTTTTTTTTTCAGCTATTTAATAGTGTTTTGATATTCTGGGAACCATGTTTATTCAAAAGTTCTTCTATAAATAGACGTCAAATACATGGAAAATATTTATAAAACATACGAAAATTGTTGCAAGGTGTAACTTATCATCTTAGTTAAATTTATTGTGTGAAGTAAAAATCAATTTTCGAAATAAGACAAAATAATAAAATACCGATATGATTTATATCTCTTACAAAAATACCGACATTATTTGCAATAATTAAATGAATAGCTGTAATTTTTTAGTGTTAATCGCCAATTATCGTAAAGTGTTTAATAGTGTTCTTTCGGTTTATGTAATTATGAAAATTTTAATCGAAAGTATGTTGTGAGCGATTAATATTGGTCGCGATTGAATGAAACATTTCATTACGTGAAAGATTTATAAGAGAAACCACAGTGAACAAATAAATAATACCTATTTTATTTTAATTATTTTAACGTTACGAGTGAGCGTTGATCCAATTTAAAACAATGTATAAGTGTATTAAAGTAAAAAATAACGACTTTAAAAGATAATGTAATACTTACTATCCAAGATAATTAATTACGCTGAATTTTAGATTGGTATATTTAATTTGTGATTCAGTCAATGACATAGATATTATATTAGGTTAGTAGTACAGGGGAACCCCGATCTATCGTTCTCACATAAATAATCCGCATTAAGCGTTCCCCGATTTATCGATTTCCTCGATCTATCGTCTAAATATTATCGTCTCGTCACAAATATTATCCCGATTAACCGTTTTTGTTGAATATTTTTCATTTCGTTTATAAGCACGTTTTACCCGATCCCCCGGAACGTAAAAAAACGGAGACTACAAGCGTACAAGCTTCCTAGAATTGATTATAATTATGGTCATAATGTTTCGTATTATGACTGCATCTGCGTTGACATAGCGAAACTCGAACTATTGTTTCTAGAAAGAGTGACATTCGCAAAACAATCGGAAAGTGTGACGAAGTCAACGAATAAAAGAAAGTTTGTTAAGGAGTCTACTTTTAGTGAGCTTGATGAGATTTTTTACACGCGGTATCAGCGGGTGCGAGCTGAAAATAAACCTTTTGATGGAACCATAGTTAGAGAAAAAGCTTTGCAAATAGCCAAAAAAGTATCACGAATTTCTCTGCATCAAACGGATGGATCAATAGGTTCAAAGATCGGTATGGTATTGTTTGTAAAAATCTACTTTTTTATTTGAAGTTTTTTTAGGGTCCCTTGAAAAACATAGAATTGGGGTTTCACTGTATTGTATAAAATAATGTTTGTATTCACCAAATTTCAATTACTCAACAATTATCACTTTTTAAAGTTAAAGTGATTCAAAGTGATGACAAAAAGACCAAAAAATACTAAATTTCAAGTTATTAAGACTTAAAAATTTATGTATGGTTATAAAAGGAATTCATCATTAATTATTCGACTAATTACCTGTGAATTCATTCAACAACAATTTGTAAACCAAAACTATTTCGAATTTCATGGCAGTAGCATTCTGTATTTAAATTAGCCCCCCCCCCCGATAATATGGCTGTCATAAGTAAAAATACAGCTTAACAGCAAACGGTGTACTTAGAGCAGGCATGTCAAACTCGATTTGCACCGCGAGCCATATCGACTAATTTACATCAGTGGAGGGTCGCATGTTTCAATATTTAAAATTGGACCAAATAAAAGACGTTTCAAATAAACGATATTTTAAAATATACAAATTATCAAGAAATTGACAACTTTTTTTTGAGGACACTTGGAACCGTTTTCTACAAAGCAAATCTCTCATACTTGTGTTGGGCTAAGTCATAAGTTTTATTAGTATCATAACTGACGTTCCGACTGACATGGCTGGCCATATTATCAGCAGGGAAAAATATATTTACATCGTCTGTGGCGCTGCTGTCCCTGCTAATCACACGAGTAGTGTTGCTATATGTAAAATTATTCAAATGCAAAATTTTAACTAAATCGTATGCAAATAAAAGTAAATTTGTTTATATCAAAATAAAGAATTAATATTGTTTAATAATTAAAAAAAATATTTTTCCAAGAAGTCTCAGCGGGCCGCCAACTATTTGTCGGAGAGCCGAGTGTTTTACATGCGTGATTTAGAGCAATGAAGCAAAAACTGCCAAAACAATATCAAATATTTTTTGCACGATTTTATAGATAGTTTTTATTCATAATATAGTTAAATTGTTGATTTGATTAATTCCAGTTTCTAGAGAATACATTTATACGAATTTTTGAGATTATCATGCCAGGAGAAATGTTGGTAATAAAATCTCCAGATTAAAGAAATTCTAAATTTTTCACTGCAAATAAATCTGTATTTACAAATACAGTAGTAATTATAATTTAAACTTTTCACAAATTCCTTCCTCTCCCCAACAAAGACAAAACATAACATCAAAGTACTTGAAAATTTATCGATTCTATAACAAAAGATGCAAAAGTCACAAGCTACAGTGTGGCATGTCCAAACACAAAATATTGATTTTTTTCAGTATTCAGTATTTTTTTATTGAAAAAGTTAACACTTCATAGAACCAGTAGTTAGTTTGTCTGTGTTTCAAAACTTCATTTTAGGAAATCCTAGAAAGCCTTGATAAAATCAAAAAGAAATTTTGAATTCTCAAAAAAATTGAAAGATGAGAAGCATTGATAGCTTTGCAATATAAATCAAATCTATAGACTGGAACCGGTAGTAGTGCACGAATGAAAACGTGCAGATAAAACATTATAACTTATCCAATTAAAAACTATTGGTTTGCTGTATGAAACATGTAACTTGTTGTTTCTATCAAATGTAATAAATGTTTCATTAAAATATTTTAAAAAATAAATTAAATTCATAATGTAATTGTTATGAGGTTACATCTAACGTAATATATATTTTGTGGATGCTCAGCTTATTTCCAACAACCGCAATTTACGTTGGAGGTCAATGGTGTAGAAAGTTTGACTTTGTAATAGAATTAGTTGACTTCCAAATGGAGAATAATAATTACTTACGTACAAAATAATGCGAACAAGTGTTTCGCCTACGTGAAATTGGTGACTGAAATAATTGCGTTGGTAGGCAGGTACACTTACAGTCCGACAACTGAGACTTTTGTTTTGAGTTTAATAGATCGGCATTGGATTATGCCAATAATGTTGTCAATATACTATAGGATAATCGTCTAGTGATAGTCAGATGTTTATACCTCCTGTGCATGACTTTTCATCAAGAGAGATGACTTATAAGTTGAATATGAAATAAAATAACTATGTTTATCCGTTTTGTAACGAACTGATATTGCAATCAAATTTTCAGTTGTAGAAATGTAATAAACCTTTTTTATTTACAATTTTTGTTTGAATTAACAATTAAAACAGTTACAAAATCGAAATAAATTTTGTTTTTGAAAACAGCTATTTGTGATTTTTTAATTTAAGTACCGTCTTTTTCCGAAAATAAAACACTGCCTTACTTTTCTTTTTTGATCCAAAATACGTGCTAGGGCTTATTATAGGGGGAGGGCTTACTTTTCATGTATTTTCATAAGTAGATTTATGTATTTTTGTTTAATATTTATTTGTATATAGGAATTTTATATTTATTACTTTTTATTTAGGTAACATATGAACGTTTTAGATAAATTCTACCCTCTAAATTCCAGGAATTAATTTCGGCACCTGTGAGTGCATTGCTTGCAACGAACTGTAAACGTAAAAAGTTATTTCTCGGAATTTTTTGTTCCAGACTGTGCAATTCTCGGAAATATTAGGCCAGCTAGAAGTACTAAGCTCAACAGCATTTTTTAACGAATTATATTTTTCACATTATTTTAACTAGGGCTTATTTTCAGATGATGTCTTAGTTTTGGAAAAAGACGGTATCAGTTATTGGAAATGTGTGCCTACTGTCTGAGCGAAATTAGTCACGAAAAGTAGTTTTTTATTTTTATATGTGATTGTTTTCACCGAGAATTGATAGTTACAATCATGAAAGAAATTGAATTCATGTCTATCTTGGAGAAAAGATTACAATTCAATCAAATATAGTGGTATATCATTAGTATGATTATGCTGCTTGAGCATAATATATCGTCAGTAGTGGGTAATTATTTTTAGGAAATAGTATTTTCAATAAACTCATACGTAGAAATGAAAGACATCTGCAGAAGTCGCTTTCAACTACCTACTGAATACGTGATGATGAAAGTTATTTTAATCGTTCACGTAATATTTACGGTAAAAGAAAACCTTTGAAATTCATTTGTAGAACATGCACATCCACACATTATTAATTCTAAATGTGAAGATGGTGTACGTGACATTAATGTGGAAACAATAATTATATTAAAAACTTAAATAAAACGTTGGATGGCTTAGTATGTATAATGTCAACACGACAGATACCTTTGCCGAGCTACAAAAAAATAAAATAAACTTACCATAGTTCAACTTTGTGATTTTAATCTAGACAGAACTTTTTAATGTAATAAATAAATTATTTATAAGTGCCTACTTTATATGTTTATTGACTACTATGTTTCCTTGCTAAGTATCAAAATCTAGTGCTGACACGAATCATGCAATGAATTTCAATTTCGAGTCGACAATGTTGTTGAAAGCAATCGAAACACCATGTTATTTGGTTGTAGATCAATAGATTACTGGTAGGTACACATAATTGAATGAGTATTGTTTTCTCGGAAACAAGTTGGTAGTAAGAATAAGTAAGTATTTCAACGATAAAGTATTAAATTTGGATTATTGAGATTTTGTACTCTTCCATGTAAGTGTACATGGAAGTGTACAAAATCTCAAAAATCCAAATTTGATATTGAAATTCCATCAAGCACCCTCAGTCGATGTCTTAAATTAGATAAAGTATTACATTTTTACTGATTGGTATGGTATATTATTTTACGGTATTCGAAGTAATCATTTGTAATTTTTATTTTACATGATTGACGGTAAAAAATTCTTTCGACTAAGCGTTTTGCGAACGATATATTTTGATCAAGTTGAAATAAAATGCTTTTGAAAGCCTGGACTTGATTCTTAAATACGGTAATATAATAATAATCTTTTAAAATTTGTGCTACTGAACTATCTTTGATGAAATAAACAACATAATACAAATAAGTGACAAATAGTACACGTTATAGAACTTACAAAAGAGTTTGTAAAAACTTGTAGGCTAATACTGAAAGCTGTTTTAAGTATAAAATGCATAGTTATCATAAAAGTTACAATCACACTGCTTATTTAAAATAGCATAAATGATACTAGTTGAAAGCGTCTGTCTATCTTAGCATAAATAAAAAAATGAATTTGTTTGAATAACGTTTTTATTGTCCTACGTTTTTTTTTAGAAATTCAATTACCAATGTCGCCAGGCATATGTATTTATTATAGATTGTCGATAAAATTAATAGCGTGAAAATTATATCGAAAGAATAACCTCAGTCCACAGTGTCAATCAAATATTCTGTGGTTACGTGATTTCTTATTTTGAACATTGACATTTTTTAAGCCGTATGCAATTGCGTTGATTTATTTATGCTATTCACAAAGAATCTAATTCAAATCACACTTTCTACTGCCTCGCTTAAAAACAAAATTTTTATTTCTTTATTTTAAGCCACGAAGGTGAGAATTATTTATGGTGAAATGTAATATTTTCCTCATTATAATGAATATATGCGTCATAATAAAGCATAGAGAAAGCAGTAGTTATAAAATAGCCGATATTCTAAGAATATTCTACTGCAGGAGATACGTTAAATAGACTCCTATTCATTTCATATTCCCGGACATCTACATTATCAAAGTTAATAAATAATCAATTACCATTTAATATTAGTTCCTCTATTTATTCTTTCCAAATAAACGCTTAATTCCTATGGGATTTCATATGAGGATGGCAATTAGTACAACCGTAGCAACTAATTTTCTCAGAAAACTAGGAGCCCGCTTCGCGTACAGTAGATGAACGAAAAAAGGCAATTGCAACCATAGAGATTTGAAAGTACACTGCTGAAACTATTTTTTTAGACAAGATATGACTGGAAAGATGAATTTGTAGGGCTAGTCATAAATAGATTTCAGAAAGAGTTGGGAAATAAAATATACTTTTGCGTTAGCATAGAATTATTTAATAAATAAAATTAAAAATAAAACACAACTTTTTTGTACTTACTTCCACATATTTGTTATGATCAGAACCAGTTTTGTTCATCACGAGCATTATCAACTGATGAAGTAGTACTAACAAATTGTGTTTTTTTAAATATAATGCCTTTCCACTAAGAATTGAAAGTTGACACCTTAAAAGTGATAAATAAATACTAAACAAACTTTCATTAATGGGAAATAAAGGCTGAAAAATCTCTATAACAGAAATTAAAATGGGTTCTATCTATACGACACATTTTAATTTTATTTGATTTACAATAATGTTTAAATATTGGTACTTATTATTTGTTTATGGTTAACAATTTTTATATTTTTTTTATCAAAGGTGAGAAATATTGAAAAATAAATATATCTCCATGAGAAATATTGAAAAATATATATGTTTGATTAATATAATTGTGTTATATTATGCATTACATCTATTATATTTTACAGTATTGTATATAGTTTTTTCATTTACAACTTAAATGTCGTGATAAGGTGTCTTGCTAATGCATCTGCCGGATATAAAGAATAAATTGATAGTCCTAATATAATTTGTAGAATGCTAATGAGTTTTACTTAATGATAATACTGGCATTAAAAAAATCATGAAATACTTCAGGAAAAGTCGTGCTTGTTAATGCACTTCCTATGATGTACGCTGTTTATGTAAACTCAAGGTTTTGGCGGCGAAAGCCTACGTCCTTCAATAGGTTGTTAATTTAACAAGGTTTTTAAGCATTATTATAAATGTGATGTTTTGAAGCATAAGATGTAACATTGTTATTAGATTTGAATTAAATTTAAAAGTAAACTATTAATTGCAATTACTACTCGTTGCTTAAAATTAGATAAGAAGACTCACGATTAAATATGTAAGATGTGCTGCAAATATTTCTGTAAATAGTTATTTAATAAAATTTTCCTGTGTACTGTAAAGTTTGCAAGCTTGTAATAAATTGTTACAGTCTATTTACTTCGGTATTTTCAAAGAATATTAATAATATGATTTTAACAATGGTGTCGTAATTTCTTTGAAAATATTTTAGTAATATTAACTTATTTCATACGTTTGATATTATGTTTTCATAAATAAATGCGCGACAAATACTATAAACACGTGTGATAAAATATACTTTACATAGTAAAATTAAATTTAAAAGAAAATTTTCAATCACGATAATCGATAGGAATAGTCATCATTTGAAAACCATTTGTTTCTAAATAATCATTAATTCGATTTTACCGATAAATTTCAAGTCCTGCAATTTATAATAATTAATCGCTAAGACTTTATAAATACGAAATTTTTAATGCATACAAAAAATCTTCCTAATTCTAAATTATTGATGAGCAATTAATCTATTCTTCATCGCCCTTATTGTATCCATTTTAATAAACTTCACACATATTTATCAAATTACTATTTAGTATTAGTATAAACGTATCCATTATAGATGACGGTATTGAAATTGAAATACTCAATGTCTAAATTAGCTAGTACGTCGGAACTGTTGTCCATTGCGTAACATTTTATTTTATTATACACCACGAACGCTTAGGTCATGAAATTTTTTTATACCTACACATAATATGTAATAATAATAAAAAGTCTACAGAGCGGTCTGGGCTATTATATATAAGATTGAACATCATTTTGTTTATTGATATTACTTTGTTAGTTATGTGATATTAGTTATTGACAAATATCTAGTGGCTGTTCCAGATTGACAAAATATTAATTCCTAAATACTTTACCCAATTGCTGTAAAGTGTCATTATTAATATTTATTTAACATCATTACATCAATCAGGAATGAAATTCATTTAGTGTCTCTCAAATTAGAAGTGCCATATGTTTTAATGAATATGTTTTTCATACTTAATTGACGTCCAATGTGGTTTATTTTTTGATTAGAGATATATGGTAGGCATCTATTTTTAATTAGTAGTGAACATTTTAATTCTGTAATATCTAATAATTCGTACGATAATCTGTAAATTATTTTTTAAAATGATACACCAATTGTTTTGTACACCTTTTCATAAGTATATGTGATGTATTCTAATGTGGAAATGGCAAAACAAATGTTTGAAGTTTTTTACATGAAAAAAATAGTAAATTCAAATAAGAATGTAATGCGTCAATAATGCTGCATTGATGTAAGGCTGTAAATAGCAATTGAAACTTTTGTGTTCGGACCACACATGGATTGTACTCTTATTGTTAATGATTGATATTTGGCGTTAATTATGAAGTAACCATTTTTAAAAAAATATATACACTAAGACATGCAATAAAATGCATTACCTAATTATGCAAAAAATACAAGGTAAGCAATGAGGTCACACATATTTTATGAAGAATATTTTTGAGTACAGCCAATTGATGAACGATTTCTACCAAATAACGAAGTTATAAAATATTTTCATTTAATATTACGTGACAAAAAAATAAGCTATTTTATATTAACAATATCACTGAATCATTTCATTCGTGATGACCGAAGAAAGAAAGAAAATAAATAATCGAGGTTATTGAGGTCAAATCGAGAGATGACCATCGTAAGAACCCGCATCAATTGTACGACGAACGCTTTCTCATTTTTTCTATACGCCATTCAATTTCTCAATAGCAAATCAGATGTATCATCATTCTATTAGAATTGCATATTACCTCACTGACAAACAGTTAGCTGTTTTAAGTTAATGGGTATATAATTGATAACACCCGGAAGGTAAATGGTTTATAAGTAAGCTGAGTGCCAAATAAATGGAATAACTGTTTTATTAATTATTTTACCAAAGAAAATATTTTCAATTACAGTCAATTGCCAATGCACCAAATATATGAAATGACAATACATTCACTGTTAAATGATGATTAATGATCATTTTTTGTGTGAAATTAGATAATTAAAAAAAAAAACAAATTTTAATCAAATTATATTGTGAATAGTTTTCATCAATCACTACCATTATTTATGAAAATTGACGATCATGGCTATTTTAATATTTTTCATGCAATTTTTCCAAAAATAAAATGGAAGTGTTTCTCTGAAATTCAGTATTAATTAATATTAAAATATCTGATAATTCGTCGCTTTGAGTAAACAAAGTTCTATCTGGAAAAACTATTACTGTTCAGAAGCAATTTTAGATTTCAGACAATTTAGCTTTTTGAATGAAATACACATATGCATTTACATACGCGAATGAAAGAGATAACTACTTTTGAGACTAATTTCCTACAAGCGGGATTTATAATAATATATTCAGATTGAACCTTGATGCACTGTAACATTTGTATGTTTCCAGATAGAACATTTTTCTAATTTGCATTTTGATGGATTGGTGGACAATTGTAAGGTTTCTTTAAATGCAGATATAACTGTATTTTTAATGCGAATAAAACTGTATTTAAAACTGATTTTGTAAAATAACGGCAGATGGAACCTTGTTTACCTGAGGCGACAAATTATCGAGAAAATATGGAAAACTTTGAGCTTCGTAAAAAAAAACAAGGTATACCATAATAGTGTGGGGTTCAAATGAAATTTTTGTGCATTAATTTCTAAAAAACTTATGTTTTCAGATCAACCAAGATATTCCACTAAATTATTAGTTTTATTTCAAACATGACATATATTTATATTGGTTTGAACAAATTTTCATACAATTTTACTTCAACTTTTGTTACTTAAAGTGATATACTTAAAAAAAATATTACGATGTAAATTTAAAGACATGTACTCAATAGAGTCCATTTTAATGAATTTTATTACAACCTTATTATACCTATTTGAATATTTTTTTTAAAATAAAAATATTAATCATTACCCCTACATTAACACTATAATGATGACGAAAATTATGTCTCCAAAGTATGAAACAAATTCCATAAAAAAATATGAATTAGACTCAACGTTAGAATTTTCATTTTATATCGCTCTCTCGTGGTAAACCGTAAGAAATGAACAACTTTCATTATAATTTATGTTATAATCTTAAGCTTTTTGTATTCAGATTATCACAATTCGTAACATTTAAGCTTAATGATGGTTTAAACATGATACGTAATACAGTATAATCGAACGATATTTTTTGTATTGTGTAATTTATTACAATAGCCATTAAAAACTTGTTTGCCTTACTTTAAGAGGGAGGTTTATTGGATCAGTTTAATGGCAATTATGAATGATTAAACGTTTGCGGTCTGTTAAAATATTGTATTAAATAAGTCGTAAAATGGTTACCTAGTTAAATTATTATTTCATTATTGATCAATTAAATGCTAAGAAAGTCATTAAGTAATAATCGTCTTATATCACTAAGTTATTGTAGGCAGAACCAGTTCTGAACTGATTATTAAATAAATCTATGAATTCAGCAAAACATCTCATTAAAATCATTCCGATGTATGTATAATGTGTATACATATTTCCTTTCCGTCCACATCTATAAAAACAAGAAGAATATTTGTACGGCTTATTGCTGAATTAAAGCAATGCAACGATTAGTGCCTAATAAAAGTATTTTAATTTTATTGATATAAACTTATTTAATTTCAATGAAGAAAAAAGTAAAATGTCATTGGTATTTTCAGCCCGTGCTACTGTATCAAAGCCCACATTTTGATATATACTGGTAAATATATACTTTTTTAAATATTTGCAGTTGCTAGGGCATTTCGGCTGACTAATGCTCGTCTAGAGGTGCACATGTTTAGAAGCGAGCTTTGTGTGATGTTTTTTACCTTTTGTCTTATTTGATTGTAAAATAACATTATTATTTTTCTACTGTCTTTTTTTCAATTGTATTTTTTTGTTTTGTTTTATGTAAGTACTGTCAACATTATTTGTTATCAAAAGCATGGCACATTGGCTTCAGCTGTAATGTCGTATATTGTCTTTTTTACAAGGATCATAAATGTGTCTAATAAACTGTTGTTAAAATTGCATTCTACTGACGTTACTTGCTGTTATGCTCCGTAAAAAGTGTTTTAAAAACAACTGGTTGTTTTTCAGTCACTCAATCTTTCAATTCAGGAAACAAGAAAATTTATGAAGCAGTTGTTTTCATGGTTTTATAATTAGTGAGGGTAGAAGAGAATGAACACATCTCCACCCTTAGTAGTGAACCATCTTTAGAATGGAAGTTATAAAGCGGTATCATTCAACAACGTTGATTATTTATATTCCGCTTACGACTTTTAATATGTTATTGGTATATATTAATATTTACTGTGCAATAAAATGCCAATAATGATCGTTGATATTATAAGCAAAGCGATAATAATCTGTCGCATAGCGTCGTAATAAAGATACGTTGATTTTTAACTATTGTAGAAAGTAAATCGATTCACGAGCGGAAGTTGCGTATTCTATTTGTAATGCAATACTGGCCGATCGGTTAGTTTTGTTTCGTCACAGAATGTATTAACATTACCAATTAAAATAAATTAGTATGATGGAATATTTAAGTTTGAGGTGAGAATATATTATTAAAACCAGAAATTTTCAAATAAATATTATGGTAAGTCGGTATTGCAACGTTAAATTAATTGGGTTAATTATTTTACTTTGACAACTCAATACTATGGGAAATTACACAAAGGTAAATTGAAAAACAAAACGTTACTTGTAATCAGACCGAGTACAAAGATATCAAAAACACTAAAAAATCACGACCTGTACCTCAAATAAAAATATAAAATTGTGTAATACACATTTACAATTTTGACCCCGTCTGCGATTGAACAAGAAAACTTATGGAAACTATTCTATCAAAGTAAGAAGATAATATTTGATTTTTCAATCAATTTATAAATTTCCGTTCTTAGGAATGAACGTTTGTGATCTAGAATTCCCACCCACTAATCCGATCCTAAAAATGTAGTGTAGCGAGGGCGATTAGCAAATCACAAGTTCTGGCCTAGCCCAATCCTTCTATCCCCACTCTCTTCAAAAACAAAAAAATGAGCAACTGAGTGACACGCAGTTCTCGTAGAAAATCATCAGAAATCTGATGAAATACCTCAATTAGGAGTCTATATGATGCACATTGTGAGTGGATATGGTAAAAAAAATGTTTATGGCCACATCGACTTTTAATGAATTTATAGATTTACATTTATTATTTAGAAGTAATAAGTGAAAATAAGATCTTGAGATTTCGTTCGCACCATCAAAAGCATCACAGTCAATGTTTTGATTCAACAAACAAAAAATATTACACCCATAAATGTGTTCTTAGGGGTTGTTCGTTGGTGTGTTTTTGAGAATTCTTTGTGAAATGACCAAATTTTGATATTAAAATTTAAAAATCAAAACTGTATATTTTGAAAAAAATTTATATTATATATTAAATTGCAATAAATTCACTGAATCATTTATTTTAATATTCTTTTTATCTTTGTATATTGACAAGTGTAGAAATTTGTAAGTGAATATATTAATATAATATGTACTAACACTATGTTCAATAGAGAGCACGGATTATTCACTGGGTCACATTTGATAATACTAGTTATGTAATTGTGTCATAATGATTCATAAAAAGAATATTATTATACTGGCTTCTAAAAATGTGGGTCGATTTTAACTCACTGAAAGAGTTACCTGTATGAGTTGAAGTTTATCTTATATTTGGCACTTGGCACGGAAAAGATGAAAAGTAAAATTTTAAATAGCTTTGTTTGCCTTTACTAATACAATATACCATTTTAACGATACAGAAGTCATACAAACGAAGTAGTTCATAAAAGTGCTAGAGTGAATAAGTAAAGAAAAATCAAAATGTTACGAAAAACATTTTTATGTATGCATAATCGAAATAGCATTATATGCTAATTTGAAAGCCAAGATATGAAAAAGAACGATTGTCTGTTGATTCTTCTTTGAATTTGATTGCAATCGAATTTGTTGTAATAATTTGGAATGCTAACACATTTCATTTTAACGTTTAGCAATTAGCTGTCCCATACAGGAAAAGGGTAAATTATTTTTAGATACGTTGCCCAGCCTTATCGTGTAGAATAAACACAGCAAAATGATGTTGAAAATGACAATGAAATGACTATGTAACTAAAATAAATAAATAAATAATATCACATTTTTTTCATTTATTTAATATAAATAAATTCTAGACAACGGTAACAGTATAACGAAACAGCCGTTGACATTTTAAAGTGTGCAATTATGAGTTAATCATTACGCTCTAGGATGTTTACGGAAATCTATTCCATGACGATTTTGTATGAAGAGGAGAACAAAATATTACATGGTAAGTTGGGAGCGAAATTTTTAGAACTAGTGGAAAGTTTCACCAATTTCAAAAAGGAATTCGTTTCAAGCGTGACAATCCAAGTGCAAATCAACAAAGGAACGAAATTTTGAACGAATTTATATCACATGTGATAACGGAAGCCGATCCGATGATATGTTCAAAGATGTGTAAAAATTGAAACAATGAAAAATAAAATAACTGTATTAAACAAGAGAGAGTGATGTGCAAAATATCGTTAATTTAAGGATCACTTTAAAGAATCAGTAAAAAATAAAAGTATGTTCATGAATAAAAAGCAGCAAACGGGATACAAATATCGCAGTGAAAATTCGAAAATTCATCGATTTAAAAAAATAAATGATGTATTCTAATAATATTTAAGTCCTTTGAATTCGTGGAAATGAATTATCTACATATCGTATTTCTGACTTCCTTCTTTTTAAAGGTATGAGGGCATTTTTTTTTAAATAAAGCGCAATTTGTTTTGTACTACTTCCACATTTTTATAATGACCAGGATCGATTGTTTTCATAAAGAGTATTATCAACAAATAATATATAAATCTAAATAAGGGTATTTATATAGTTTTTTATTTAACATATTTTGACACAATCCCAAACAATGATCTTATTAAGTATCGTTTGGGTTTGAGTAACACATTAAAAATGTTCTAAAAAAAAAGAGTAGATAAGTTTCTCATATAAATTTGATACACTGATTCTGATTTATAGCTCAAGCAATTAGCATTTCCGTTTTATATACGTTTTGCTAATAGCACTCAATATCCGTATGATCTCATTTTTTGTATGTAAAAAAATCATCTCATCTCAAATTTAGTTGACTGCTATGCAATTTGAAAAATCTTCTAATATGAGAAACTTGTGATATACCTGTGTGGTAATTGATTAGAAGATAATGTATAGTGGAAGTGAAAATATAAACTTTCCGTTTTAGTTACACAATCAAAAACTTACACAGATCGACGGTGGCGAATAAAATTGCGTTTAGTAAAATAAATAAATGAGGTTAGTAATGATTTTTGCACCACCCATCAGGCGTAATGTAGAGGAAATATACCTCCTTACTAAATTTTAATTTATATACGCGAATTTATGGCCTTGGGTCTTATTGGGTCAGTAACTATTTCCATGTTTAGTCATTTAGAACTAATAAATTGTCAGTTAATAAAATAAGCATTTAATAATTTATAAAAAATTGTCAGTTATTAAATTGAACGCTCAGATATTTATATAAAACTGTCAGTTTTTTAATTAAACCCAATCTGACATAACCTTTATTTATTTGGTAATTATTTACTGATCAAAAAATTATTTGCCATAATTTTATGGGTGTCAAGACAAGATTGCTATTGCGTGTACTAAAAAAATTATAAAAAAGATTCATAAATGTATATCCAGAAGTTAGTGCTTAATAAATTTGATTTATTGATTAAACAATCAAATAACAGCCACTTTTTAATAAGTGTGGTGTAAAGCAGTTAAATAATTTATTAATTGCCTTTATTTAGTGTTGAAACAAATCACTTATGGCATACAAGTTTTGACGGAAGTCGTTTGTCAAAGTTGCGAGTGGCATGCTAATGCTGCATGAATTTGGTTCTGTTATTCGTTTTGTCATTAGAGCAAGTTATAAAAGCAAAGAATTTCGGCGAAAAATCACGCGCGACAGGTTTCGCAATTGGACGCAATGCTCATTAGCTGCCTGTGCTGCCACCTGCTGGAAATTTACAATAAAAATTATTGGACTTATTATTTCGAAATTGCTCAGTTAATGAAGCAAAAGGAAATACTATTAAAAAACTGTCGTGTGTTTAAATGGTATGACGTATGTACACATAACTGATGCTAACGTCCATTTTAGGTATTTTTTTGTATCAATGAAATAGTTCAGATGAATCAAAATCATACGTAGAACAGTATTAACACTATGTAAACACTGTTATTATTTGAAAAAGTTTTCTTTTAAATTTTGGATTTTCTTGGGAAAAAATGATTCGTATCCACAACTGTTCTTCATCAACATCATTAGATAAAATTGCTTTTAGAATTTATTTACAATTATTATGTTATTAACCAAAAAAAGACGCTGTGCAATTAAATGGTAGCCATAATACTGTAAACAGATGAAATAGTTATATGAAAATAATGAAGCAGATTTTTCACTAGTTTCGACTCTCAACGATACTGATAAATCCGTTTAAACATAAACAGTTAGATTTTTGTATTATTGAGATTTTGTCCCGGGTCGTTAGTGACAAAATACATGAAAGTGTAAAAATCTCAATAATCCAAATTTGATATTGAAATTCCATCAAGCATCCTCAGTCGATGTCTTAAATTATAAACAGTTAGTTTTTAATACGTAGTTAATTTAAAAAGTTCAACTAAATATTTATAACTTCGTTATTGATGAGCTGTTTTCACTATAAAATTCTTGAAAGGTCAGTTCATGTATTGTTTCATACAGAATAGCGCTAAGAAATATATAATATTATTAAATATAATATATTTCTTCGATGACATTGTAAGATTTTCTGAATTTATTATGATGTGGATAATAAGGTCACCTTTTGAAATATTAATCTTGTTTAAATAATGCAATGCAGAACTTATTGTGATCTATTTAATAACGCGATAAATTAGTGTTCGATAATAACCGTCCAGCATGTCAATGTGTTGAGGTGAGCTAGAGGTCGTTATTTTTATTACCAATCATTACAACCAAGTAGCAAATCACTAAGATAGCACGAGTATGGTTAGTGATATTATTGAATAAAAAATAAGACAACATTTTTCAGCGTAGATGCATTTGAAAAACAAAGTGAAAAAATCGCACCTGTCGCTGAGTTGAGCGAAATAAAATAACAAAAACAGACTTGTAATGCCTAATCATGTTTTTAAATTTGTTATTGTTATGTTGTTTTATTTCCCTGTTAAGTAATATTATCACAAATATTTTGATTTAATGATTTCAAGGCATACTATTTTTTACTGTGGTCACCTAAAGATTTTTTAAGCGTTATAATAATGCACTAATAGTTTCCTCACTGTCGTAAAACATCATGTAATTCGTCGAAAATAATATTTTCTTATCTTGGTGCCGTCTTCTATTGAAGATTAGCGACAAAATTGTAATGCTGCAATTGCAAAAGGCAATAGGAAACCACTGTCATCAAAATTACCCCGTATATGCTGAATTTGCATAGTTAAATTTAATTTGGATGGTTTACTCATTGAAATGGATAGTTCGAAAATAAATTAATTAAATCCTACTACATTCCAAAATAACCAAAGTCAAATCGTTATATTGATTGTTTTAAAAAAATACTAAATTAATTAAACCAAACTTTCTTACGGCGCTGGCGAAATAATTGTTACGATTGGTCATGTTATGGCAAGATTTAAAAGAAAACTAAAAATAAGACAGAATATCTTTTAAAGAAGAAGCTAACGAAATTCAAGTTGTTAAAAATATTTAACAAAAAAATGTATACCTAAGTTTAAATCACTATAAAGCCTAACTGTAATGGAGAAAATCTAATTGAAATAAATGTTAATATAAGAACAGTGATTATAATGTTAACGGTAATGAGAAGTCTAATTTAAATAGCTATTATATGTAGTAAAAGTTATTGTTTAACAAAATTTTTAATGTTCAAATAGAAATTTAATGACAGAGGGCTATAATACTAATTCCCGGTTGCAATTATGAGGACTTGAGACTTAATTTGATACAATGTTTACGTCTTTTTTGTATTCATTTTTATTATGATTTTTTTCAGGGGGACGTTTTTAAATACAGCAAAGTATTTGTTGCACTAAGGGTTAATTAAATATAATATATAGTATGACAGATTTTATCATTAGAAAAAGTTTGAAATAAAATAATTATCATATAGTCAACTGTAAAAAAAGGCACTCGGATAGAATTCGAGGCCATTGGTCGATAGTAATAATATTTATTGCCAACGGAAGTTTTTTCTTTCTGAATATGTGAAAATACTGGGCATTCTTGCGGTCACTATGCATAATATATCTCGGAAACAGAACGGCCTAGAGAAATAAATATTAATACAATATAATTCATTAGAATAAAACAATTTGCTGACCAACAAAACATAATTGCTCAAAATTACGTGAATTTATTCCAATTTCAAATAAGGGGCTCTAAGCATCAAAAAATTCTTTAATTTGAGTTGCGTACACAATATACATATGATGCCATACAATATTTCTATATAACTTTTGATCGTATATGGGAATTGTTATTTTTTATAAATACAATTTTTATACGCACGTGAGGTGTTGACAGTACGTCCTGAATAATATTTCTTTCATAACGAAACGTATTAGCTGGATGTCTCGATTATTGAGGTTGTTTTTTGATGATGGGAAATTTTTCAATCAAAATGTCTGGTCTCACGTGACATACCAAATCAATTTGTCTGTGGTATAGTAATATCTAAATGTGTTTATGAAACGTCCGAATACTTCACACGGGTAAAACGAAAGATAATTGTGAAAAAAGTTAATTAATTTATTGTAGAAAATTTTTAGAAAATAATTAACACGCAATATTCAAATATTTTATGCGCGTGCATACTTTTATAATTCTTCAGCATTAAAGAACCAAATAAGTACTTATTATATTTTTGCAATGTTATATTGTTAAAATTTTACAATGTTAAATTATTTAAAAAAAAAGGAAAACAAAAAGGTTGTAAAACTTTCATTGATAACAAGCGGTACCCGCTGTTGGGAAACATACGTTATATTTTAGACTAAACCTCACAGCGGTTATCCTGCTGTGCTAAGTGCTAATGCGGTAATGGACGAATTAAAGTATTTTAAAAATTTTATGAATTCTAATTCAGTTTCAGCACAACAAGAAACAGTTCGCAATATAAAATCAAGTTAAGAATATATTTGTTGTAGTATGTACAGTTAAAATATCTTATTCGTATATTAGTTGGAAATATGTGTGGACTTGTTTTGCGTTTAGTGCTGCAGTATTACGGAGTATCAAAACATGTGTAAATTGTCAACGTTTGTCTCAGTGGTAAGAGCTCCGCTTTATAGTTAGTAAGTATCGGGCTTTAGTTATGTTAAAGTAAATATTAAATGTTGATATTTTGAATTCAACATAAGATGTCTTGGATTTTTGGGTGTTTTTGATTTCTTTCCTCCTCGAGTCGAATTTGTGTTACTGAGTTTAAATATTAGATGAGTTTATTTCAAGTGATTAAATTTAATAATTTCTGCTGCAATGGCGATAAGCTGTAATACCCAATTTATAAATATATATTTTTTTATTACGACTCACCAACAATATGATAAATTGAACTAAATAAAAAGTTATATCGATTGAAAAATCTAAATTTTTTAGCCAATATTATAATATTACATAAAAATTATGTAAAAAAATAAATGGTCAGAATTTAAATCAATTTTTGATCAGAATTCAAATCAAATTTTAGTCAGAAAAAAATAAAATTTTTGGTCAAAATAAAAATATGAACGGTCTGAATAAAATTATTATACGGTCACAATAAAAGGTTAAGTTAGGTTAGGTTAGAAATACTGACCATAAATTATTTATTCTGCCCTCTGTAATTCTGACCGATACATTATGACCATTTAATATAATTTCTGACTAATATATAAAAATTATGACTGAAACTGAATTAAAATTCTGTCCAGAAAAATGCGATCTTTGCAAGATCCCAGTATACCGTGTGTGCCGTATAATGTATAAGCGAGCAATTGAACATTCAAACATGTGTACAATTATAAAATTGTAAAAGCATGAAAAGTTTTATTAATTCAACTGAGTCGACTTTTGTATCAACAACTCTTATTAAGTTTTGTTAAATTTGTTGATATTTTGAAATACAAAAAAAATCGGAAAATAAAGTACTTTTTGTGTTGAAGTTTTATAAAAGACTTTTTAATATGGATACCTATTCTATTTTTGGCATATTTGTGTGTTTCATATCCGTGGCAAAAACTTTGGAGACAAAATTTTCCGCACGGATAGGCAGTACTTTTATGAGCGTAGCAGTGTCGGCTGCAGGTTGCAGTGAGCATTCAAATAATGCCTTCAACGACTGTGCTGTGTGGAATTACTTAACATAGAAAGAATGAAATAATTATCGGAGAGTTTGTCAATAGCTGCAACGTGCTATACGAGATTGAAGTCTACGACACAATAATGCGACCGTTATGAAATCGCACTTGCGCCAGTTGTGACTTGTGACGTACTTTTGCACTAGTGTTGTTATTTATATTTTGCACTTTTATCAACATTCATAAACTAGGAATATATGAACAGTTTCGTGATGATGTTAAATTGGATAAAGACCGACCTAAGAGGGGAGAAATATATTATTGTTTTAGTGCTCGTTAAAATTAGTAAAATGCTATATACGTATGTTAGAGGTCTGCACGGGCTGAAATGTCATAAAATTACTAGGTCTGATCCCGAGTCTCAATATCACACTTGTTACCCGAAGCTCAGATTTATGTTTCTCAGTCCGAAAAAAGCCCATTTTTTTAATATAGCAATTTATTTATACTTTTCAAGCATATGTGTTTTTGTTTCCATATTCATAGCACATGTGAAATAAATTATTTCAGTTATGAATAGTATTGCCGTATGGCTGCCTCATGACCCGAACACAACACAAAATATTTTTCGTAAATTTCGTAAATCTCAATTCTTTGTATGCATCCCTTCTGAGAAGCGTGGAGGCTGTAATAAAGAGCAAAGGAAAAGATACAAAACAATAAATTTCTAAACATGTAAAAAGATTTATTTTATCTCAAACTAACTGTTATTACTCACTAATTGCATAACAAAATTCCGACGGAATAAAAAAACAAAAAAAAGACTACTTGCTTGGGTGACCGTCATAAATCAACTCTATTGAGTGTCTCCTGCCAGCTTGTAAAAATGCTTCCATTCAATAAATACGTATTATTTTAATATTTTATGTCAATCCTTTCTTCAAAATAAAAAGGGTAGTATAATGTTTGTCGGCGTCCGTGGCGCAGTTGGTAGCGTCGCTGGCTACGGTTACGGATGTCTCGGGTTCGATTCCCGGTGCGGACGATTTTCATAGATTGATCTTTCAATCGATTCATGGATTTCTGTTCGTAGTCTGAGTACTCCCTCCCTCCCATCAATCTCATCCTCACGGGGCGTAGCAGAGCGATGAGCTAATCACTAGTTCTCTCATAGCCCTATCCTTCTATCCCTACTATCTTTGGAAAAAAAGAGAGGTTGAGCAACTGAGTAACAAGCAGTTCTCGTAGAAAAAGTCTGTTAAGATACCTCCATTAGGAGACCATACGCTCCACATTGGGAGCGGACATGGAAAAAAAAAATATTCACGCCCAGGAACCGAGAGGCGTTACCATTTTTCAAATACAATCCAATCGGGAACTATTACAATTGTAATTAGTTCAAAATAGTCCCTTTATGGGGCAAACTTGTTCGCAATATATAAGGAGATGCGTTTCAAAATATGTCATTATATTTTATCATCAACTTGTTACGTATAGCATTCGAAGATATATTTTGATTTCGAGCCCTAGAGCAGGTTTGTATTATTACACAAATATAGTTATATTATCTCATTCAATTTATTATTTTTTAACAATTTCATTTTTCAGTTTTATCCCATAAAAATATGGCAAGAAGTTTATCAGATGATGATTTGTCAATTGAAGAATTATCTGAAGGTGAAGCTGAAGCAACAGAACTACTTTTGAATACGGCAGTGGTGAATGCCAGAGTGATATATGAAAAAGTGACAAAAAAAAACATTACTATTGTGGAATTTCGAAAACAATTATCATTATATCTTACCAGCTGCGTAGATTCTAACCAACCATCAACATCAACACCAATCCAAAGAAGAGCACGTCATGAACTTTTAAAAAAAAGGTCAAGCAAGAAAGGTTCGCCGTTACTGTGTCAGGTGTTATAAATCGAACGTAAAATTTGGACGAAAAATCGCGAAAAATAAAACTAAACAGTTTGTGACATATTGTGGCGGTTGTGATGGAAACCCCTTTTATTGCTTACCATGTTTCAATACGGAACATAGAAATGTATCCATGTAAATACAATGTTTTTTGAATATAAAATAAATAATTATTACCTCTTCTCCTGTTATTATTTTTTCATCATATTTCGACCTTATTGGTATATTTTGTTTTCTAGTTTTATGACAATCTAAAGTTTTTACCATGAAGTTACTCTTCTGAATGAGTATTCGATGTTTTTCTCCATGATAATCTTTCGTATTATCGATCACATATGTGTACAATCATATCCAAATCATATTTCATGATTTCATATGTTTTACGTTTTTTTTTAATTTTGAAATAAAATTTGTCGATGTTTTTATGTGCATCTGGTTGGGTGACGCCATGTGAGTCACATCTGATGATAAATATCATGGTAGAAGTGCCCGGCGGCGCCCGACGACACTTTATGGAATCTGGTTTTTGCCGGGCACCGGTGACTGACACGGCGCACTGGTCAATGTTGATGCCGGTCACCGGTGCCCGGCATGGCACGAAACGTGTTAACAGTGCCCGTGCAGACTTCTAACGTGTATATTGTGTTCTACAGACCTAAATCGCGTTTTAAGCGTATCGTGTGTGATTAAGGATACAAGGTACATTCCGTTATTTGATCTAGAGATTTTATGAATTCAGTCACAGGATCCTTCGATTGTAAAATATAATTGTGTTATACACTGGCTTCTTACTTTAATGATTTACTTTGGCACAAAAAAAGTTAAGTGAAAGCGGGAACATCCAATTACTTTTAAAAAAGTCATGTTTTATTTTAAAATTACTTTGGTGGTCTATTTATTATTTAAAAGGTAAAAATGCCGTGTTGGCGCTTGAAGAAAAGTTATGCGTTGTTTTGTAATCGACCAATTATTCACCAATGGTCATTTTTTTTTTCATAAATAGATGATTGTAAATCCTTTTCTAGTTCTTTTCACTAGATCTTTATATAAAAAAACGACGGAACAAATCTAGATTAACTAAGCCGATTCTTCTCACATTTAAAGGTAAGACTTTCTCATTACCTACATAACTTACATCGCAGGGGAATAAGACAGACATCTTAAACAAGACATACATATTTTACCCCCTCCGCACGTCCAGTAGAATGGAATAAAACCACTCTTTATTTTTAATGTAAAAACTAGAATCATATTTTAACTTCGAAATAAATAGCCTTCCGATATGATTAGTCTGAAGATGCTTCTTAAATAAACGAAACACGTCACGTTAGTGATAAACCAAGTGGAATAACTAAGTTAATTTTAATTTTATATTAAAAATGAACTTCCACAAAGTTACTGCCGAGTCTATAGAAAAAAAGACTATACTTAAGTTGTCTTCATGCTGGTTAACGATAAAATGACCTTTTTAAGAACTTTTTAAGCTAGGAAACTTGGAGTCCGCTATAATTTCAATAGAACGGAGAAGTAGAAAAGACGAGACAAAACGATGGAAGCTTCATATCATTGTTACAAATTATTATAGAGAAAGCATTGATCATTTATGTTCACACATTGCGCTATATTTTGAGGTGTATAGATAGATAAAAGTGACTTAATTTTAATGAATTATTAAATAGTCAAAGCAACACGACGAAGTGTAAAGTTTCAATAAATTCCTAATTGAAATTTTATTTTATTTTATTTACCTATAGTGGATTATGGCAACTGGGTTACTTATCAGCACTCAATATCATACGAATTCAATTATATTTTATAGTGTAAAAATTTAAATTAAATCACAATGTGGCATGATAGAATCACTTAGCTCGTAAAATAATCCAATTTCCTTTGCTCATTTGATATCTGAAATAGCAGTACTTTTGCCGTGTGCTTTATAATTCTGGGACAAATTATTATAGTAGGTCAGTGTTTCATAATACAGAAATTATCTAGGCACGTACAATATAAGTTTTTAAACAGTAGCTGTGAGTAGTCTTTAAATCAGATAAAAATATTGATATTGCAGATAATGAGTAAAGCGAACAATCGAACGTTCGTAATTGTATTTAGCAATAAAGATTGATTAATAATGGATAGCAGCGAACTGTATTTCGTCAATTTATCAATTAAGCCGTCATTTACTCGCCCTTGAGTAATTTAAAATTTTGCCGATTATTTTGTAATGGATAGATTTAGTTTTTATGATTTCATAGATTAAATGTTATACAAGTTATTGCATTAGTGCAAGGTTTACAAAACTATTCAATGCATGTCCCATTGTGACACATAAGATAAAGCTTACCAGGGTGTACAATTATTAGTATACTAGTGAGTACCCGGCATGCGTTGCAATGCCACTCAAAGAAAGATAGTGTTTGTGTTTTAATTCTGTTTATTGAAATACTTTTCAATTGGAGGTCTACATGGGTCGAAAATTTATAAAATTACCCAGTCCAAGCCCGAAATCTTCAGGCCCAGCCCGAGCCTGAGCCTCAATATCATACTTGTTACCCGAACTCGACCCGAAAACCAGATTTTTTTCAGCCCGAAAAAAGTTCGATTTTTTCCAATGAAGAAATTCATTTATGCTTTTTAAATAATATATCTTATTGTTACCATATTTTCACCAAAATTCATTACACATGTGAAATAAATTATTTCAGTTATGAATACAATGCCTTATGGCTGATTCATGAACCGAACATATACGAAATATTTTTCTGAAAATTAAATGCCTGCAGTATAAAGTATAAAGTCTGCACGGACCAAGCCCGGGTCCGTGCAGACTTCTATTTGTGTTACACAATAATTGTCCGTGTGCGTACACGAATAAATCAGAAGGATTTTCCGAGATGTCGCTGTACGTACGTATTTGATTCTTTTTTTTTCGATTTCATTTTTTTTTCCAGAAACCTTTACGGGTGTGTCTACAACAACTCCCCAGAATTTCATTGAAATCGAATGAATTTTAAAGGAACGCATAGAGGACAAACAAACAAAAATTCATTTTTATATAAATATGATATATGTAGATTATCTATGATTTATTACTAAGCGGCTATGTTGAAAAACGTCACAACAGAGTTGTCTGAGGAAACCAGCAAGCACTTCGTGTTGGCACTAGTAGAATGGTTAGACGATTGAATATATTATTTAGTTTAAGAAACTAAATAAGTGAAATATAATTTTTATTATTTTTGATTGATGAACAAACATGGAGCTATGGATGTACGTACAGTCAAAGTATGCGTAATTTAATAAATTAAGCTTTACTGAATACAAATTAGATTTCATCTATAAAGCGGTATTTAAATTCTTTTAAAACATAAACCTACAATACCTAAGACCATAATAATAAGTCTATGTTTTATAGTAAAATAATAAACACTGCCGTAATATTTAAATGTACGAATTTGATTTGAAGTAATTCTTGTTATACGTAATTATTATGAAAGTAATGTTTTATCACCTATCTGGATAATAAATTTCAAAGTTATAACAATACGGATTAAAAATCATATCTGACATTTAATTTATGACGGGTAATTGCCGTCATAAACTATTTACTCTTTAGAATTATTATTTGCTTTATTTATTACTGTTTGTCC
This sequence comes from Himalopsyche phryganea, assembly GCA_022494535.1. Taxonomy (NCBI): domain Eukaryota; kingdom Metazoa; phylum Arthropoda; class Insecta; order Trichoptera; family Rhyacophilidae; genus Himalopsyche; species Himalopsyche phryganea. Next base: position 1,440,878 of record JAGVSL010000046.1, read on the forward strand.
ACCTCTTTTAGGTACAAAAAGGTTGTCAATCATATTGTAAATATGGTCGCGAAGCATTTTGGAAGTAAATATGAAAACTGGATAAACTGGTCTGTTGGTTTTGTAACACAGGTTTATTAATATGTACTTAATTAATAGTGTAAAGCGCAAACAAAAAAACGCTAATTTATTATCATTTTGAAATATGTAATTACGTGAATTAGACTTGTACACGGTTGTTACAAAAGTTTGGTGTGATTTAAAATGAAATGCGTATTACCGTTTTAAAATATAAAACCTATATGAATAGGTTTCTGTTGACAACTTGATATATTGAGGACCACATCTAAAAATATCTTAATTTATTGATACATAATATATAGAACAGGGTCGGCCACCAGGTCGATCGCGGAGCTATTTATGGTCAACCGTGATCGCAATTGACATTCGCATTTTAAAATGTGCTAAATCGCCATTTTGCATACGATAACATACTCTCTCATATATTATATTAGTATTTTTATTACCCAGCTTCGCCAGGGATAAAACAAGCAATTTAGACGATGGTAATATTTTGGTGCAAGCTAACATTTAAAGTTGGGAATTGAAAATATCGCGGTGGACGGTACTTTATGTAACACCTACAAAATATAGTCCATCAATTAATAATAATGTACCTAGATATGGCAGAAATAATGGCATGTGCAAATTTCACGTCGCTAGTGTACACCGTTTGGGAGGAGTTCTTCTGACAGACAAACAAACAGATTCATACATGTATTTTTTTGCTATATAGTAGAGTTTCTATGTGGGAAAAACCTTCCAAAAATATTTTCCAGCTTGCTGAATAAAAATAAAATTTGATCAAATCTGTTGGCTAAGATTATTCATCATTGATTGTGCTTGCTTACGAATATATCCAAGAACTTATCATTTATCGAATATTTGTTGGTAAATTCTGAAAATTATATTCACTGATTTTTCTTCTAAGCCGATAGGACTATAGGATTGTGTAGGAATGTAGAGGTGAGAAAACATCAAAAACATTCAGCATTGAAAAAAAAAAATTATTCAGAGGAAAACCAATACATGAAAATACTCCTAGACCAGTAATTCTTTTCCATGCCTGCTTCACGAAAGTGCAACACATTCCTACTGGGTTACTGCAGCCAGCAGTAGTATTACAATATGAGGGTTTTAAAAATGAGATGTATGTGATCACTTAGTTGAAAATGTACCATTTTGATTAATTCTTTTTTCTGCTAGTATGAATTGAAACTTTGTTGTATTATTTCCCTATATATTTAAAATAAATAAATATAATATTATTTATGGAAATAAAACATGAACTTAAAAGTAAGAGATTGGTAAAAACAATGTATCTCATTATTAAAATAGGATGTAAACACAAATGAATTGTTTCATTATAAAGGTATGGAACACTATTAAATTATAAATTGTTGTTCAACGGTCATAATTCTGTATGGCTTACAATTATGGCTCGCAGCTCTATCCTACATTGTCTTTGCTCGACGCATTAGAATACATTACACACACCAAACCAGACCAACTCTAATATAACCTACTACAACATAACTCACTATGTTAATACTATCTAATCGAAAATGCAAACTATCGAAATAAAAGTTCAAGTGTACCAAGTGAATACTATCTAACACAAAGTGCAATTATGTATAAGCCATTCTTTATTAGGTATATTGTTGTGTTTTTATGAAAAGAAGCTAACTCACGACATCTTTGTTTATATCCATAAACTTGACTTCAACAGTCATTGTTATTTGTTTTTCATTTTTATTCTGATGATTTTAAGTACAGTAAGTTTTTTGTTCAAATTAAAATGACATGACAACAAATTATATAAATGTAAGATATTCAAAATTTCCCACGTAATTCTGAATTTGGAAGGTATTTCAAAATGATTGGATTAAGAAAACCGTGCACTATCCCGTGTTTGCAATCCTAACTGTCACCGATGAAGAATCCGTGCCAAACGTAGTACATATTGTGTATGAATATAAAATACTGCATGTGAATCACGAATCACAACGCGAGAAAGTGTAAGTGTTTATCACATTCAAGTGAATTTATCAGGCAGTTATATAATTATTGCGAGGCAGTAAGACAGTGTCGACTGCAATCTATTATAGGACAAAAAATAAATAAATAGGCATTGTGTAATAGGACAGCTGTTGGACCGCGCACATTGGCCGGATATGTGCTTTGTCTCATTGTCAGATAGATTGTCAGCATGATACAGGTGTGAAGTAATATTAACTTAACGAGAAAAATAGCGGTAGAAAAATAAAGCGCATTGTAGCACGTATTTATTGTGATTCGATGATAGAATTAACGATGTAAGCTTAGTTTTTATTATAAAGATATGATTTTTTGAGAAATAAATATGTCGCATCTTTCTTTCTTGTATCTGTTCTTTGCATCAAATCTGTTGATATATATAAAAATTATATTTATTTGATTTGGATTATTGAGATTTTGTACACTTCCATGTATTTTGTCACTAACGACCCAGGTTTCGCCTTTCGGCATCTTCAGGTATTCGAGCACACGAATGGACTCGAACTGAGAGACAGTAAACAGTGTCTAACGTTTATATAGAAGATACAAATGCGACAAATATTATTTACGAGGTAACATATTATACGTCTGAGAGCCACACTGATACCTGAGTTAAAATTTCGGTAATCGCCCTAATCCTTATTTTGTAAACACCATATTAACAGAGTGGCGAATTGCCGCTTTTCAACTTCTTTTAGAAATACCAGTGATTTTACAATTATAATAGTATTGTGGGTTTTGACGGGATGTAATTCGACGAATGGGTAAATATATACAATCATTCCACATTTAGTGACATCTGTTAGGTGTTTCAACGTATAGGGTATAATAGCGGAGAATTAGGAAGGTTCAGTTGCTCATTCAAAATTGGCAAGGAATTTAACTGGGCTCTATTAATTTCCAAAATTAATTTGGCGTTTAACGGAATGTTATAATTTTTAATTTTATCTACTAACTCTAATGAATTTTTAATACTATACAATGGCTTGAATTTACTGTGATTGCGGATGAGAGAGTTAGCTCTTTTGGAAAGTTTATACGCTGGAGCATTCATATATGAAACTACCGGGTGAATTGGTATTGAATTCTTGTGAATTTTCGGTAGCCCATAAAATTTGGGGGCTTATGGATTTCTAGTAGATAAAAAGGACAAATCCTTAGGGTTGATTGTAGGGTTGTTGTTCTCGCATCCTTAAGAAAGATTACTTAAACAGCAACAAAAATTACAATAAGTTTAATGAGGAGTTGGCTACTCTTAAAAATATTAAAACTAAGATTATAAATAGTTGTAGCATTACAATCAACCCTAAGGATTTGTCCTTTTTATCTACTAGAAATCCACAAGCCCTCAAATTTTATGGGCTACCGAAAATTCACAAGGATTCAATACCAATTCGCCCGGTAGTTTCATATATGAATGCTCCAGCGTATAAACTTTCCATTTCCATAAATCTATATAAACTAGACATAATATATAAACGTTACGTCTATATAAACGTTAGACACTGTCTACTGTCTGTCAGTTCGAGTCCATTCGTGTGCTCGTATACCTGAAGATGCCGAAAGGCGAAACCCGGGTCGTTAGTGACAAAATACATGGAAGTGTACAAAATCTCAATAATCCGAATTTGATATTGAAATTCCATCAAGCACCCTCAGTCGATGTCTTAAATTATATTTATTTGAATCAGTTAAAAATTAAATGTTTTCTTATATGGGTCGATTGTCGTAGACGATCACTCAACAGCAGAAATGGGGAGGGAATTTATTCATGCCAGAAGGCCGCATTCATTTATGTGATCTAATAAAACGTTATTCGAGAAATCTGTATTAAATATATAAAAATGAATGTTTGCTTGTTTATCCTCTATGCGTTCCTTTACCATTCATTCGATTTCAATGAAACTTTTGTTAGTTGTTGTGTGAAAAATTTAAAATCTAGAAACTAAAAAAAAAGAATCAAATACGTACAAAAATCGATGTTTCGGAAAAACCATTCTGATTTATTCTTGTACACACCAGACGAAAAACAAAAAATGTTGTATATCTAAAATAGAGGTCTCGGCCGGCGTGTAAAGACAATTCAGATTCAGGCTCGGGTGGGCCCGGGTAAGAAATTCAAATTTAAGAAAAATATTTCGTACTATGTTCGGGGTCTGGGCTTAGGGTATGTTTCGGGTAGCAAGTGTAATATTGAGACTTGGGCTTGGGCCGGGCCGGGCCTCAAGATGACCGGTTCAGACCGGGTAATTTTATGAAATCCCGTGAAGACCTCTAATCCAAAAGCACATCAATAAACAGATTTAACAATAAATTAAAACACAAACCCTTTCTGTCTTTCAGTGGCATTGCAACGCATGCCGGGTACTCACTAGTTTCAAATAAAAATTAACATACTTTAAAACCAGTAAACATAAAAAGTAGTGAACAAGTGATGTAATTACATAAATTTAATGTGGGGTACTTATATATATATTTATATATTGGTTTTTGACTGTAGTTTAATAATGATTGCTTTTCGCATGTTAATAAACAGATAGATTAATGAATCATTTCGAGTATACTTCTTCATCTATAAATGAAGCATATAAAATATGTATGCAATGTATGATAAATTTGATCGCATAAAATGTTGGCGATATTTTACGGGTTCAAGACTGCCACTGTGAAAAGTATGTTAGATTGATGATTTTAAACGCCTGTTTGTTTATTAATATTCATTTATATTAGTGACCACGTACATTTAATTTGACGTCAATAGTTATATTATGTAACGTATATGGAGGAAGTAAGGAGTTCCTACGCAATGACTGAAAAATCAGCTGATGCTATCACTGATAGATACATGGTTTGCCAACGACAAGTATATTTGTATATAGCTATAGGGTGTTTTGAAAATCTGTGCTACTGAAAAATTATATCGCCAGCTTATATATTACAAGGAAATTAAAGTCACCGAAATTGATCGTACATAATATATTTGATGGAATCACACAAAAATGATGAATTATTGGTTTTAAAAAACTTCAATGACAAGTACCAATAAGAATTTTGATCGAATTTCATTTTTCGTGGCAACAACTGTATTTTTAATACATATGCGTGTATTAATTGTATTTGTAAATTTCAATGTACTAAAGATAAATGAAATATTACAATGATAATAATTCGTCGGCACCGTGGTGCAGTGGGTAACGTCGTTGGCTACGGTTACGGATGTCTCGGGTTCAAGTCCCGGTGTGGACAGTTTCATAATTTGATTTCTGATCGTAATCATGAATGTTGATGATGTCTAAAACTCCCTCACACCGATCCGATCATCAAAATAGGGCATAGAGAGAGCGATTAGCTAACCACTAGTCTTGTCCTAGCCCTATCCTTCTATCCCTACTCTCTTCGAAAAATAAAGGTTGAAAAATTGAGTATCAAGTAGTTCTCGTAGAAAATCGTCTGTTGAAGTACCTCCATTAGGAGATCATCCCACGCTACCAGTGTGGAACATCCACACTGAGAGCGGACATGGTAAAAAGAAAAAAAATATTTTTATTCCACTATTAGCATTTTTAGTATTTACTCGTTTTATATATTATACATGTTAAAAATGTATAATTTTTCGGTAGAAAAATTGCAAGAATCGAACTTTTTCAGAAATAATAATTTTTCTCTAAAATAATCACTTTCTTATTGAACACCTCGTTAAATCGTAAAATAATAATTCACCATTCAAATTGTTATCAGAGATCTTTAATATTAATATTTATTTCCATGAATGAGCGCTGAGGTCAAGAATTTTAATGACGAGGCTGAGCTTTAATTTTACTATTCTTACTGAAATTAAAATACACAATGTATTAATTTACAAAACAATAATTCATATTTTTTAGATGACTATTTATTACGTGAACTTTTATTTTTAGACGTGAAATTGTATCTACACCCAATAATTATTATCTAAATTATCATCGCATTGTCAATAAATATGTAAGTTTCAATTTCAAACATCTACCAAGAAGTTAAAGATTTACTCATTTTGAATATATTATGCCCGGTTTCCATTGATAAAATACATGGAATAGAAATAATATAATTGATAAGATATAAAATAATAGTTCTAATATTAATTATAATTAAACTAGATACGAAAAATTGATTAAATCACAAATCACTGGATGCAGCATCTACGCCATAACACATAAGTGAAATTGGCGTTAGGGGTTGGCTTTTAAAGGGCAAGTATTTTTGCCTTTAAAGAAGTTCTGAAATTTAAACCATTTCAACGCTGAAGTATAATGTCAATAAACAATTAACATCCGAGAAAGAAACTGACGTGTTTATAAAACTATTTTTATTAATTCTTTATATATTATATAAAACAAAATATTGCTGTTTTTTTATTAATGAATAAAATATTATGAAAGTTTAAAAGAGATACAGCGTTTTCTCATTTATTGTTGGCAAAACAAAACAAGTCTTAGTAAATGAAACCAAGAATTTTTAGAGATTTGCTAGTAAAACTTTAGATAAAAGATATAAATAGTGTTCACGACAAGCGTTGACAATAATATAATCGTACATAAACAATACAATTCTTTTGAAAGAGTTGACTTTGTGAAAACTAATTCCTTTTTTACAATTGCATGTTTCTGTTTTTTCAATTTAGGAGTTTATTTAGAAATGAAATTTGTTGAAAAATACTAAATCTTTTATTCAAATTCGTATAATCATGCAATCCTGTAACTGAGTGGTGGTCAACAAACGTTCTTGCAAAATTTTTTATACTCAGATAAGGTGTCCACGTGTTCAAATGTACATTCAAGGGCCTGGATTTCTGTGAATTCCTTTAGATTCATCTAATCCTAAAAGTGGAATGTAGTGAGGGCGAATAGCTAATTTCTAGTCTTTTCCTAGCCACAACCTTATTTCCATAACCTATACAAAAAAGAGATTGGACGACTGAATGAAAATCAGTTTTCGTAATATAACTTCTGTTGAGATGCTTTTTTACTAGTTTAAGCTTCAAGTTGGGAGAGAATATGGCTGAAAAAATATACAACTGAATTAATTCAACGTTTCAAACTTACCGTTTGGCGTCGAATAATTATAGCTCCCATTGATCGGCTTTTGGTGATAAATTTTATTTCACTATTAACTCCTCAATGTTTCTCAGACACATATTTAAGACAACACATTTTTTTTTCTATTGAAGATATATGCTTTATTTTCTTTTAAGATTCCATTTTACTATTTTTTTGTTTATCGTTATGTTTATACTGTGTATAATTTTAGCGCTGCATTTCATGTGAAGATCTGAAAAGAAAAGAGAGATCATATAAATATGTTATATTTAATTGATGTAAAATAAAGAACAATATGTTTTAATTAAATAATAAATTAAGACAACATATTCTACAAAATTCAGTGTAAATTCTTGTCAATATCTAAAGAAAACCGGTCCAATATAGGGTTTCCGAGTGGCATAAACAAATTTATCATTTAAATATAATTTATGAATACTAATAATTTTTATGCCTACCGAAATTTTTTTATAACATTCTCTTTGTGACTGTTACATAAAGTTTAATAATAAAATTATTAGAGAAGCGCATTTTGAGCATTTTTTAAAATCAATTTTACTGTTTGAAAAGGTTCATTTTAGCATCTATTTTTAAGACGCATCAATTTTAAATAATTATCGATTTCAATACATTTTAACAATTTTTTTATATACCTACATAATGTAAAATGTACATAAGATACATGTAATAAAGATATATTATAACAATAAAAGATGTACAGAAAGTCATGGTAATTATTAAAATACATCAAAATACAAAAACAGGACATAAATCTTTAAATAAAAAAAAATATTAAACAATTTAAAATTTATCATGGAATATGTTTAGATAGATGATTCTTTCAGATTAATACGATGATCGATAAAAATTTAATTGTATTTGCAAACATCAAATCGTTTTGCACAAGCACTCTCCATATTAGATTTATATGACTATTAATTATTACCATGTATCCAGTAATAATACATTTTTTACATCAGTTGAACTTATTTTTTTAAATAAATGTTCATTCCGTTCAATGTATTGAGCCTCCTTGTCCTATCCTTGACAAAATAGCTTCATTCATATTAATATTACAATTTGAATCCGTTACAAGTGGATTAAATACTCAAAAGGATTAAAAACTTCACTTAATGTTTCATAACACAAATTTGTCTCATTCAACATTGACTATATATGCGTTGAAGTTATATTTTTAACATTTCTTTAGAAAAAATAACTAATCATACATTTATATCTGATTTTAGCATTTATTCGCTTATTTTACTATTTCGACATAAATAAGCATTTATCGCAAATTGATCAAAATACGGGTAATGGTAATGAAGTATTAAGACATGCCTTTCAATCTAAATCCATAAATCAATGCGTGAAAGTTTTCGTTTAGGGATTTGAGTCCGATTAGAATGAAAGCTCAAGAGCATTCATTGACCACGTCAACTAAGCACAAACGTATAAAAATAAAATAAAAAATACTATTTTGGTTATTACTATCTTAAATAAAAAATTATAGCCAGGTAAAATATTTAGTTAAGAAAATAATATTGGTATTATTGTTCTGGAAACGCATTAATGTAACTGGTCTGAGATATTTTACTCCACGGTATTATTGTAATATTTTTGTCCATCTATGAATAAACTTTCAAAACAATAAATATGATGCTTAATACAGACAGGTATTCAAATGGCGTGAGAGAATGATCGAGGAATATTGTTACGTCTAATAAAGTCTTTAAATATATGACATTAATAAAATTTCCTTGCAAATGAACACGTTTTATAACAAGCATTTGCATAATACTGGTGAGTTTTTATTTATGAACCAGTCAAACACGTCCAGAATTTTTTTTTTGACAAAGACTGTTGGCACGTGAATTTTTTTCCGTTTTAATTAAGTTAAATTCTGAAAAATAGACAAAATTATAATATATGCATGGTCATCGAGTGTAGTAATATGCATATTGTGTACATTTCAATCACCCACGCACTAGCAAAATGTTTTTCTATATGTAATAAATTATTACTAATAATTCATTGACAATGAAGCATCAATACCGAGCAATAGGCGATCGGTTTTTCCATCATTATTTTCCTATTCATTTTTCTCCGACGAGTAATGAAATTAAATGCCTGTCATTTTATTGCAAGACGTAGTGTAGTGGTTATAATGTGATTGTTTTGGGATAGAGTTTCATATTATTATAATAATAGGTATGGGCGTTTTGTTACCTCGATGATTAAGAATAGCGGCTGAGAAATTGATTTGTGAAATATTCCCCGGTTTCTATGAGAGGTAAGAAAGTAAAATTAATGTATTTGATACGATTATTAATAAAAATGTTTTTCAATTGTATGCATAACTATAGAAAACTAGTATATATGAAACCATTATAATATAGAAAACAATAACAAATGAAATGAGCTGCACTATAACATTGTAGTTCTAAGCTATCGATAGACACCTATTATTTATATATTTTATAAATAGTTACAAGGGCCATACGTCCTTTACTTAAGAGGATAGTTCTTCATTGAGCTGTACTTTATTTTGTGAATTGATAATTCACGCGCAATACACAAACCATAGAATAAAAAAACGGTTCTTCCGTTTATACCGCCGGGCAAAAGACACGAAATGACCGAACGTTCATCGCTGCACCTCATCATCCACGTGGGGCGTTAGTTGACCGACTAAAAAATATAAACAATACATTCATACCTTCCAACGGGGTCCGGTGGATTTATCTCTATCACTCAACCTAACCTAGCAAGTAGGTTTTAGTAAAAGAGCATGCGCCAGCATACCCTTGTATCTCATTCGCACCCTTCACTCTACAAGTGATTGAGCGAGATAGAGAAATACAAAGCAAGCGTTTTCCAAAACAGTCATTTTCGCATGAATGTGTATATGTTTAAAAATATTACCTATCAATATTCATGCGTACTCGCAATGCCCAGTTCAAACCTTCAGATGAGCGATATTTATATACTCGTAAGCATGAAAAACTTAAAAAAAGGTGCGATCGCTCAATATAATAATGGACACTTTATGAAAATTTATGTGGAAGATGAGGTTGGGTAGTTGGGATGTATTTAATGTCATTTTGGAAGATGTGTATTACCGAATTTTGGACGTTTATGGAGAGTCAAAATCGCGACGTAGGTAGCGTTGAAGCGGGGCATAGAAGCGGGGCGCGCGAGAAAATTCACATGCATTCATGTTTGCAGCAATAGTTTTTTTGAGTTATGTGACGTGTCATATGTCATATTATGGATGACTGAAACACAGCGAACATTTCGTTTCTTGTGCCTGGGGATATAAACAGATGTACCAAAAAACTATTGTTTCACTAGACTCGCTCACGGCCCGGCGCCGGTGTCGTTGATGTGCGTGTTAGCATGTAATGAACTGTATGTATATTGTAAAAGACTTGAAATTGCAACGTTATATTGCCATAAGTCACTAGTGTACTAAATATGTTCACAGTGGTTATAGCTCATGTTTGGTTATATGAATTTAAATTAAATATGCTGTGAAAAATGTGAGTGATATAATTTGCGATTTAACATGGCGCCAGAATGAGAGCCACATCCCACTTTAAAGAAACAATTTAAAAATTGACATTTAATCATTTAAAATGTCAAAAAGAATGTTGCAAAATTCAAATATCGTTGACAAGTAGTTTATAAACTGTGTGGTTATAAACGCGTCGATGAAAAAATGAGGATATTACTTTTGAAGTAGATTTATCGAGCAAGCCTACATAAGGCGAAAAAACACTTCGTCAAATATGCAACGAGTTTTTTTTATTGCACTTAACCACGCATGACGCTGGGCCTGTCAACATTTCACAATTCGTCTCTAAATTTTATTCGAAAATTGAATTCTGTGTGTGGATATTTGTTTTTTTTCTCACAGCTCATACGTAGGTTGATTCCGGAATTCATTTCATAATTATTGAATAAGCTGTACTCATTCACCAAAATGTTAGATTCGAAATTCCAGCATACAATTTTGCTTCGTTTTAAGATTCGATCAAAGCCACCAAATAATATTATGGAATGACATTTTTATTCAAATATTATTTATTTAAAAAGGCATTGTGGTGCGCTAAAATCATCTTCAACCAAATTCAAACCGTCGGCTCTGTGGCGCAGTTGTTAACGTCGTTGGTTACGGTTACGGATGTCTCGGGTTCAAGTCCCGGTGCGGACAGTTTCATATTGGTTTTTCATCGATTTATAGATTTCCGTTCGTAGACATGAATGTATGTGATGCTTTAAATTCCCTCCCACCCATCCTATCCGCGAGAGCGATTAACTAGCCACTTGTCCTGTCCTAGCCCTATCCTTCTATCCTACTCTCTTCGTAAAAGAGAGGTTGAGCAACTGAGTTACTAACAGTTTTCGTAGAAAATTTCTGTTGAGATAACTCCATTAGGAGGCCATATACTTCACACTGGGAGCGGATATGATAAAAAAAATTCAAACCAATTTCACTGTCATAATATTATGATAAAAATAATGCTGCCACTGTTTTGATAATCGTTTGCTAGAAATAAGCTTAACTATAGATGTACCAATTTAATTGGGCCGCTAGTGAGGGTGCCATCGTAACTTCCAACCGTTAAATCCCAAAACTGATATTTTACCGACGGTTATTAAAAGAAGACAAGATATTTATTTTGCATAAAATGGCAATTGGAGAAATTTGCTCTAGACCGACAATTCTAGTTCCGAATTCGGCGGCGTAAGTTGAACAGAAACATCAAAAGGTCAATTTATTTTTTTAACATTATTAAACATATGGTAAAAATGTGCATGGAATAGGTTGTAAATTTGGCTTGGAATCTTCGAGAAATTTTATTTGTCCGTTATGATAGTTTTGTATACCGTTTGATACTTCTTCAGCTCAACAGGTTTCATAAAAATCTGATGTAATTACTGACAATATTCAAGTTAAATATGAAAATACATTTCTACTGAATCTTATGAAGAGATATTATAAATACAAATTAAGTATATTTAGAATGGCACCGGAACACAGTTTCAAAAAATCAATCCTAATATTATTTCAGATACTGTGTATGAATTATAATTTCATTACAACTACTATAAGTAATTTGATAATAAATATATGCAATCTGTATTGGCAGAACGAAGACAACTCATTTTATTTAATCTGCAGAGCTTCTGAAGAAACCATCAGTTTATTTTATTCAATTTGAGTCCAATTAACTGTTTAAATTGTAGAGATCAAAATGGTTGAAGTACTCCTTTTTTATTAAAATGAATATTTTTTCAAAACATTTTTACTCTATCATATTAACGAGAAATGGGAAGTCTTTTTGTATTCGCCAGCATGATGAAAAAACTTAATTATTTCAGTGACGAACGACAGGAGATTCTTGTGTTTTTTTTTTATGTCCATGCTTTTTTTTTAATGTTCAACAGAGTATTCATATTATATCTGCGATTTTACTTTTGAATTCTATTACAAATTATCAGAATCCGCAGCACTACTGTCTGGCTATAATTATAATGCCAGGATATTGTTAATTTAAACGATATGAAAGCAAATAGATAAAGCTGCTTTATTTCTCGATTTTTATTTAATCTTCTATTCATTATTTTCTCATTTCTCCATCAAGTTGTTACAGAATTAAGTTACAATTTTAATATAAAATTTTCGATGTTATTGACCATTTTTATTAAAATGTCTCTTTTTGACAACAAATATAGAACTGTTAATAATTTTAACATATATTGGGTAAAAATTAATATCCTGATAACATTTAGAGTTTAATCGATGGATCATTATCTTTTAATAAGCCCATGTTGAATGTGTGTGAAATTTGATGACATTCGTTTGTTTTTTGTATTGAATAAAATTATAATATGATTTCATTGATGATTACGCTAATAATTAATGCGAATATAATGGACACGTTTCATAATATAGATGAATAGAATTATATTTAAAGATTAATAACATAATATTTAGTTGTAGGTATATATATATATGTACTTTAAATGTATTAGTTAAAATAATTTAAATAATTTAAGTACATTTTAGTTGTTGAATTAAAATAATTAGTTTGGTGTAATATGGTTAGATTTTATATTTTTCAATCTATGATATGACAGGTTTATTACAGAATTTAATATCACAAATGTATCTTATAATTACCTTTCTAGTATTAGATGATTTATTTTTCGAATGAAACTATTCAGCTAAATATTAGTACTTATAATTCATTTCATGACCCGTCAGCCAAGAATATTCAAAAACCGTAAATATTTTTATCATTCAGCTAATAATGATTAAAGTTAGAGACATTTGATTTATTCAAATTTGTATACATATTTAACTATCTCAATGAACAATTGTTGTTAATGGCATATTTTCAGAATAAGATCAACACTTACCAAATAACGAAAACAAAACTATACTAATTTGAAGTTTCGTTTTGTTATCTCGTTTATAAAGATATCTTTCCATCCTAAAAGCCAAAACAAACTACGATGTAAAAGAGGGTATTCATTTCTAAATAAGAAACATATATATCTAATTGTTGCTAACGTAAAAAGATATAATAGAATATTTTAACCATATTTGTCATGAAAATTCATTGTAAAGAAATAATTTTTTTACACTCTTCTATAATGTTAATTTGTCAAGATACGAACTTTTAATCCTAAGTTGACGATATGGGTATACGCGATACCATAGTTTACCGGTAAAAAACAGTAATTTAAATTAATTCTCATTTAGATTTACATCAAAATCTTGTAATAAAGATTAAAAATGTAGAAGATAATATTATAATAAAAATGAACTGAGATATTTTCATTAAATATGAACAGCGCTTAATTAAAGATATTTAGCTGTCACTTTCCCACACAATGGCTTAAAATCACGACATTGTATTGTTAATAACGACAATAAACACTACAAAAATGATATTCTCATTACGCAATTCTAGCAATGTGTTTATTATTACGACAACTTACGGAACAGATGGTTTAATGTAGCAAATAATCTCAAAAGTGATATCTTTTCGTGCACGATTATTCCAATCTAAATCAGAGTAACGTGATTTGTATCTACAAATCATGAAGTATATACATCTTAGTTAAATAACCGACAAATCGCAAGAAATAAGCACGCACTAGAGTATAATAGAACAAAATAACTAACTCGTAATCTCAATTCAATATAACTGAAATAAAAAAGAATAAATATATGATTATATATTATGTAATTTATATGCTCATTCTCTTACAGGGATATTAAATGTTATGTTATCCGTTCCCGTAGCCAGTAAGTGAGCTTAACCGATTAGTCCAACTGTGGGTTGTACAAACTTGAAAATTTCTTTATCTAGAGATTATCAAATACAATGATAAGTACCTAATTTATTGTCACATAGCTGGAACAGTTAAGCATCGGCAGTTTTAGTAATTGTATACAATAAAGAAAGCTACCTAGAATGCCGTTAAATACTATTTAATCTTCGGTTTCGATGTGGTTACTCATGGTCAACAAGAAGTAAGGCTAATACGATGGACTGAGGAGGAAGAAAACGAAGTCAAAATAGTAAAGCGAAGTTTATCTCATATTATTTATAATGTTTTTTATTGCTTCAGGGCTCTTAGTGAAGATGAATTTATTATTGTAGTATGAGAGATATGACTTGTATTACTTAACGTGTAGTTTAGCTGATATACTATTATGTAATAGCTCTTGATTAATAAATAACGTAATAATTCCCATATAATGGTCTGCTTTAATATATTATATATACGTCAATGATTATTAACTTTGTTTTTACACAGATAATAAACTGCTTGATATATTCCCGGTGTCCTTTCCGCCAATCTTATAATGCATGTATTTTGAAATATGTTTAAAATAGTGAGATCACCACAAACAAATCAATCCACGTTTCGAGGGTCAGGAGATTCGAAGACGTCAGGGTCAAGTATGCTGCCAGCTGCCACTCATCATCAGTGGTTCACCGTTACACCACTTGACCTCAAGAATTCGTGTTTTCTTCCACTGACGGCTGAATATTTTGTTCAATGAGCATCCTCGTTTGAAATCTGCTTCATCTGATGCAACTTTCTACTTGAAATTTCACCGAAGCCATATAATTTTGGAAGTATTATTTTTATACTCGTTTTTAGTTTTGATATACTTATCAACAGAAAGCCTGAACGCACTTTTTTATTATCATAAATGAAAAAAAATATTTTTAATTAGCTATTAAACGTCTATACATACAGTTTTTAATTATTTTTTGTCTGATATAATTTAAAAATAACATTTTTCATTCAACGGGAAACAAATATAGGATACAGGTAGGTCTACAACATTAACTAACAAATTATTTAATCTATCAACAATTTTTCATGATTTTAATACATATCAAGATGTCGTTATATTCTTCATCTGATATCGAAAAAAAATTTTAGTGATTTAATTCACATCTAATATTGAAATTTTATCTTTGATGGAAAGAAGTCATAATATAATGATGTAATGAAAAAATATGCATGTAACATATTCCAGAAACTTTATTTAAGCTATGAAGCAGTTTTGCTTAGCTTGTTAACATTTTCAACTGTCAATAACTGAGATAATAATGAATGACTGTAATCGTAAACTGTATTAGAAATTTGGATAACAGAAAAATTATAGAATTATCTCTAGCTTATACAATACAATAAAATAGCTTTATGTGTTGGTCAGTATTATTACAATTTGTTTAATTATTTGGTACATCGTAATTCAATTAATGCTGTTTTAAAATCCTTGACACAATGCGATTGTGTCGGAAGTATCGAATTAATTTCTTTAGAATTTCGTAGAATATGAAATTTTTTTTGAGTTTCATTGTTTTCTGGTCACTATTAATTAATTTGTCAGAAAACAGCCTAAATAAAATTCATTCAGTTTGAGAAAAGAAAACAAAAAACCCGTTCGTAGTTTTTTAATGAACCGCGAAATTAACTTGAGCATTCTGTCACATTGAAGAATCATATTGTTTCGGTCAAATTAACTGAAAAAATAACTTAATATGGTGAAGGTTAAGGAGCTTTAGATTGGGGCTATTGTTTTTTCCAACACGGTCACCAAATAAATCAAAGTTCTAGATTTATTATTTTTATTTTCAATGAATCACGATTATTTGTGGTGGACAAAACAAATTGAATATAATGTGATTGGAAAATCAATTAGTTTGTGGTACTTTTATAATTGATATTTGTGCCAAAGCCACTGGTAAATAAAATGGTATATTTAGAACAGCTCTAAATAAATACATACGTCATTCAAATATTATAAAAAAATTTGATCCAGTCATGTTCTAACACGAAAACATTGGATTATTAATAACGTATTGGATAGCATACGAGTAAATGAGTTTAGCATGTAATTATATGAAAGATTTATTCCTACTATAAGCACCTAGATTAAAATTAAAGACTGGTGTATTTGTAATGTTGCTTCGCTTCTTACTCCTATCCTATTTTCATCTTGATCTCGAGAGACTGACCAATTATAAAACATTATAGCCCTCACAATTTCCTCAATTGAAGACTCATTTTAATAAAATAAATACTTTTTTATTATGTGCATAATTGTGGTGAATACATTCAGACGTAGAAATGGTTTCATAGCTATACACAAACATATACGCGAAGTCATAAAAAAAATTTCAACCCATGCGAATAGATAACATGCAAATCTCTATATAAATAGATGAAAAAATCGTTAAATACAAAGTTGCTTTATTTTTCGCTAATAAATGTGATATAAAACATCTGCTTGCATAGTCTAGTGGTAATAATTTTATCCTAGTGATCACGAGTGAGTGTTAAAGACCCGGTGAGCTCAAAATGAAATGTAGATCTATTAAATGTAAAATTTGCTGGAAGATTCGGCCTGTGACATCAAGTTGATTTGTCATTACATTTTTACATAAAATTTTTATGTCATGTTATTTAAAAAAATCGAAATATCTGGCGCATTCGCTATTATTAGCTTTATCGCCATTTTAATTATTTAAAAAGTAGAAATATAGGTATATCGCAATATTTTTTGCGAACTAAAAACAAGCATATCAATATTTTCCATGTTGATGATTGAACATTGAGCGTATTCAAACAAGTGAGTGAATAAATGAACGAAATTATCCAGCTTAGCGTGTTCGTGTTAGAATTCGCGAAGTAAGTAGCGTAATGTAACAGAGAAAGTAAAGCGTTTTTTTATTACATTCCGTGAAGTCAGGTGCTTTAAATAATGTATTAATTGGTTGGCAGCCTGCGTAAAGTGCTCTGTTTATGTAATCTCAATACATTATTATTAAAAAAAAAACGGAACGAGAAGACAATGTGAATGTAAAGCAGAGCGATTGGGCCTTCAAAAAGCAACATACCTGTAAAGTTACATGCATGATTTCAAAATGGATGAAATCGGTTTATTTTATGAACGCAATAGCTTTTTGGTTGAAATAAAGTTTATTTTATTAATTGAAAAAAACGAAAGTAGTCTTCATTTCAATCGTTTAAATCGAATAAAAAGTATTATATTTATAAAAAAACCGTACATTTATTTTTAATAAAAACTGGTTTACTTTTGTAATATAATGTTATCAAAAATAATATTTTCAGAATATAATTCCTAGGGGTCCTAAGATGACTAGCGCGCAGCTTTCAGTAAAAGGGAGAAACCTTTTAAGAATTAATTGTTAATTGAGACTTTTAAGATAAAAAGAGAAATAAGGATCCAAAAAAAAAAAATACTACCACTTACTGGCAAGAACTAAATGTGTTTTAAATATTTTTCATATGATTTCAACATTTCGTTTGATTTGTTTAAATAGATATTAAATAATGATTATGGATATTTGATATAAAAAGAGAAGGAGTTAATTCTAAAATGTCTTCTACTTGTCAATAATATTGAACATACTATATCGAAATATTTGGAGATTTTGTTAACATTACAATAAATAAGGCAAACTGCTATTCTACAGTGAATGAATTGTAAGTAATATTAAATATATTATATTACAATAAATGCTGAATGTCTAACCTAAAAAAATTCTTCTCACGTCACCACAAATTGTAAAAAATCTGAAAGAATACGTACGTCACAAAATGTCGGCTTTAAGACATATTTTTCGCAAGCATAACAGTATCATTAAATATATAGATAGTGACATAATTTAAATAATACGCACTGATGAATGAAATTCTATTGTTTATTGCGTGTAATCTAAGCCAATAAACGTGTACAAACAGATGTTTGATCAATTATTTCAAAGTTATGAATTTATCTCAAAAAGATTCGATGTCTTTCATATTTTCGAATGAAAAGTTACGTAATAACGGATACGACAAATATCTACAAAATTGAATAAAACTGATTTTATGATACGTATACTAAAAATTCTGGGGAAATTGGTTTCATATAGTTCTTTTATTAATTAAAAAAAGCGGTTGACGTATTTACTAAATTCTTAAGCCACTTGTAGCTTGTAATTCGAAGTATTGGATAAGGTGACATTGGAAATGATTTTGTTTATTTTCTTCAATACAACTTTCATAAATATTTTATGGAAGGTTTTTTCACAGTGCGGTATAGATTTGATCTTGTTTTCAATTCTTAAACTTTTCGATTCGTGTTGTAATTGTCTTGATATTGTTTATCGACTTACGTTCATGTTATTATGAATGAAAACAAAGTATTGGATTGAGTAACAGGTGAATACGAGATACACCTTAATATTCGTATTGTTAGCGATAATAATGCAAATATCACGGATATAAAGTTCTGTATACGTGGTTTCATTTATACTTAAGTATTGCATTAATCACCCTGAAGCAAGCTTCATCAGTAGTTATATACTGTTATCGATGGAAAATGAACGCTAATGATATAATTAATCATCGTTATCATACGTGGCTATTATAATTTTGTAAAAAAAAGTAATTGATACTTCCAGGGTCCAGGGTGAGACACAAATATTTGTTATATAGTATTATTTGGTATTGAGTGGTAAATACCAAATATATGTTTTTTTGTGTTCATTAATATATTGGGTAGTACCGTAATACACAATTCAAATGTATATAAAATAAAATATTGGAGATCAAGTCAAAAATGTAACCGTGTCTTGGGCCATGGTGTAAGAAGTATGGGTAAATTTGATAGTTGTTTTTGTAAAATATGTGACGTCACTTTGACGAACCAAATTTTTGTTGTCACTAAAACACTACTGTTAACATAACAGGTTGTAATTCAATGAGCACAGAATGACGTCACAAATGCATAAATGGCAAACGTCATTTTTGACCAAGCTCACATATGCTTCTTATACCATGCCCTTGGGCTGTCGTCATAAGTCGATGGATCGAATCACTTAATCGACTTGTAGGGAAGGCAAATATTATTTTATTGAAACATAATAAAAAAGTGCATGAGAAAACAACAGTACAAATTTAAAATTATTTTAGAATTAACGAGAACGTCATACAAACTCTTTTTCGTTTTAAATCACCCAAACCACCCGATCGAAGCGTTTGCTTAGAAAGCCGGCTATTATTTGTGTTGGAAATACGACACTGATTTTGTTTTACTATATAATAATTTGAATGATTAAATATATAAAAATATTTGAAAAAGGTGACAGATGTATACAAAAAATACAAAGTAAAATACTAGTGCTGTTTCAATATATCACCAAATAATCAAGATTTTTATTTTGATAACATGATATTTTTTAAATATATTCCTCAGCCTTGGAAAAAGATTGATCACAAATCTTCGCTGACAACTTCAGGCACTGGAAGGTAATAATTTATTGAAGATTTATATAGGAAACAAAACCGAGTATTGTGCATATTGTTGAAATATTGATTTAGTCACACCTAAAAAGAATGACATATTACAGTATTGCAAAATTTAAGCCCACCACTTCCGCCTCACAACAAAAGAACAAACCCACAATAACAATTTATTATTGTTTTATAGTTATTGAGACATTATCCAATATCTTTTGAATTCATTCATGTGTAAAATCGATTAAAAAAATAGGATGTTTTTAAATATTTTGACGCTTTTAGATTTTTTTAAAATAAAACGATTGAATGATCTCGCAATGTTAACTATACATAATATTTGAGATTATTAGTATTTAAATAATCACTTTTAGTGGAAAGGTATTATATTAAAAAAAATAAAACACAATTTTTTTATGACACTTATTTTTTATAATAATCAGGATCGGCTTCGATCATTTCAAGCATTATGGTTATATATATTAACTGGTGAGTTGCGTTAAAGCAAATTCCTTGACTTTTTTAAAGTGTTTTATTAAAATTGAATGCAGTTCTCCAAAATGTATTCAATCCACAAGCTGTCAAGCTGAGATAATGGACTTTTGCAATCACGTGAAATGAAAAATGTAGGAAGGTCGCAGCTCTTAAGTTATTATTTATATGATAGATATAGCGATAACTAATCTTATTTCTATTAAATGTAGAATATGAACAACTGACTGACTGTTTTAAATTGAATATAAAATGTTTCAGTTTATTTTAGTTGTCAATAGAGTAGTGTGACTGTTTTCGTAAACCTGGCTTGTATTACTAGAACAATATTTCCACAGTGCTTTATTCAAAGACTATCTTTTTTGCAGCCAGGTTATTTTCAGTAAATTCTAGAGTAAGCCTTCACGCACTTAATCTGTATTAAATTTATTTCTCTATTTAACGGACTGGCTAGTTTCTTCATAACTACGCCCAATTGATTCTCGCTTTTGAAAATTAGCTTTATTGAAAACGAAATTTAATAAAACATCTCAGACTTGTAAATTTAATATCGATGAATTTAATTTTAATCAGGCTTGGATAATATCAGCTTCTATACGGCGGCACGATTTCATGAATAGCTTCTATATATTTTTGTAATTTGAATTTTATTTAAACTGTGACTAGTATGAAGCTATTTTTTATAAATTAAAAAAAAAACAAATGTTTAGTTTAATTTATACCTTAGGACTGACTTAACTTAGCAGTTAATCGTTTTTAAGTCATACTGTATACTTGTGTTTTCATTATGTGTTCATAATTTACTGTGTTGTGTTGTACGCATTAAATAATTAAAATAGTTGCTTCATTTGCATGAACAAGAATTTTCCTCTTTGGTAAAAGAATCAATAGATGAGTCAGTATAATTTATATTCAAGCGTACTTTTTTAATTAAAAATATTTAAAATTTTCCCCACAATATTGCTTATTAAGTAATGTATTAGTATATATAGTATCGAATAATCATTTCAAAACATGACACTATATTTAGCTTATGCTATTTATTAAAAATAAAACTAATGTCATAGGTGTATTCTAAAATAGATTTTTATTTTTTAAAACAGTAGCAGAGTTGTGTAAATCGTAAAAAAAATATTTAAGATCACGAAGGATATATAAATCATTTAGATTTTGATCATAAACGTATAAGGCAATGGAAAATGTTCACCTTAGAATATAAATTAAAAATATTTGCCCGTGAGAACGAAAACGAAGAGGATAAAAATAAAACCTACTCTATCATAGTTCCTATCAGCTATTAAACAGAAGATTATATCAGAATTCTCGAATTTAATGTATACGTCATAGCATTATAAATACATTGATAAACATAGTGTGATTGTTTGATTTGAACTATTGATAATGTCAAGGCTATCTTCAATTCAACTTTCTTAAAATGAAATCACATGGCATGAACGCGTAGACGAGTCATTTTGAGATTGTGTATAATGCAAAAATAAATTATAGGAAGAAAAAACGCGGAAAAAAGTGATTATTTGAAAATTGATTTCGTATTTATAACAATTCCGTTTGTAACACGTAATTGGTTTAAAATTGAAAGTGCTATTTTTGAAAGATATTATTACTATCCGAGAAATAAGATCTTGTAAAATATTTCAACTTACAGGTACAATTATTAGCAATATTAGCAATATTAAACTTCTGAGATAAATTATGATTCATTTATTGAGAATGAATCTTAATTCAATTGAAGTAATAATAAGCATTTTATATTTCTTTACTTTTATTATTTCGGAATTATTTCTTACATTTCCACTCTCTCTACCCTATCCTGAAAATGGGACCCAGAGAGAGCGATTAACTTACTAGTTGACCTTCACATACTTCTATCGTTATCATCTAACATAAAGGTTTTCTTATTGAACACGTTATGTCACTAACGACCCCGGATTCACCTGTCAGCATCTTCAGGCATGACTGACAGTTGAAATTTAAAAAATAATTAGTTTTCTTATATAGTTTTTGTGTAACTGTTCCATTTATACATGAAACGTGTTTCTTTCGTTTGCGCATCATCTTCAAAGTGAATTAAAATATTTATAAAAGAATAATTTAAGACATCGCTGAGGGTGCTTGATGGAATTTCAATATCAATTCTGCAATAACTGTCAATTCGAGTCTAATCGTGCGCTCGAATGCCTGAAGATGCCGAAAAGCGAAACCCGGGTCGTTAGTGACAAAATACATGGAAGTGTACAAAATCTCAATAATTCAAATTATAAAAGTCTCGATTATAATTATTTGTTAAGACAATTGTGAAAACGTATCTTAAAAACATAGGAAATTTTCAATGGACTCATTATGGTCGTTGAATATATTATTGGAACGTGTTGCTTTTTGGCCCATGTATTATATATCGTTAAACAATTTTCAAGTGAGTATTTTTGAATATTATAATATAACGGGTAATATTGCTTTTGTTACCAATATCTCTCATAACAGTCATACCACATTGCAATCTAGCACCATCAACAGCAGTTTAAAGAATGTTTTTGAAAAATTTCAAAGTTATTTAATACAAAATTTTACTTCTTTATGTTTCAGGAAAAGAATTTAATGAAGAGTTAGTTTGAGATTGAAAAAATCACGTCATACCACTCACTTTAATCAACAACCATGATAATGAAACAGCGGTGCGGACAAGAAGAGCTCTACTTTACCGATAAACTATCAAGAGATGTCCTTGAGGTCAATTACAGCCAAATTCATAAGCGAATAATACAGTCTTTACAATATTTGAATTATTATAAGTTGTGGATTACAATAAAAAATCATATCAATAACATAAATAAACGACTGTTTTCAATTATTTCAATAGATCGAGCAATTTGACATTTAGTTGTTTTAAAAAAAATAAGGCATTGAACATTTAAAATGAGTATATTTTATATTATAATTTTACACTGCAGGAATTCGAAAACAATTTTTTAAGACCATCTTCCCCGCTGTTATAATATTATTTAAATAATCAATGCTTCCGATTTTTTCAAAGAAGATTTATCGGGCGCGTGTTGATTCATATTCATACACTAACATTTGAAGATCAGAGTTCAAACTTGTTTTTTTTCTTCATCAATAACTTGCCGAGAGCCATCAGACACGCAAAAACCGTTTAGTGATAATTATTCTATTGCGAGCACCTTAATTTTCTTGTCTAATTAGAATTCTTAAAAACAGGATCATTAATAATTTATAGTGTATTGAATATTTAAATCTACACTATAAAATAAGTGCTGTTTTTAAGGTGTCATTAATTTGATTCCCATTTCATTAAATGCCCGGGAGCGTGAATTTTCATAAGAGATGATGTAATTTTTTTATTTAGATTCTTAAAGTTATTTGTCATTGTACATTCAAATATTATTGGAATCGAAGTTTGGAACGAGAATTTCCATAAAGAAGATATTTTTATTTTTAAGCTTCAAACTCCGTTAATAAATACTTTTGAAACATAGAATATATCTCATATGCGGAAAGGGCTTAACGATTATAAATCAAACGGTTTAACGTTCGAATTTAGTGTGTTGGAATAATACTAAGAGAATTTGGTCAGCTAATTTTCTCACATATAAATTGTGCATTATTAAAATTAATTAAATCAGAAATGGTAGAAAAAACACACTAAAACTATTTGTATTCACGGATCAGGGAAATAATTGCATAAAATATATACTACATAACTTTGATTAAATTACGAAGCTAGCTGGAGTCGTTAGAAGAGAGCGACGGACACACTTTACCTTGACATTTCGTGGAATTCCATAAACCTACATCATTATCAAAATTGAAATTAATAACATGTTTTGGGTTTGCAAGAAGTTGTTTCGTATTGCATTTACTAATCTTAAGGACTGTCCAATTACTTAATTTTATTATTGATATATTGATACTGATAACAAGTTACATAGTTATGATTTAAATATCAAGATTGTAAAAAGGGTGACTATACTCGAAATGACGACGAATTATGGCCAAAAATATTGTAAATTATCACGTAGTATATATTTTCTATACAAACTTATAAATAATCTTATTTTAAATTGTATTTAATCGCGAGAATGCTATGTATAAGATAGGGATGGGCACCCAATTATGATCAATCGCGATCTGAAGTGCAAAAAACGATCTTGAATTTAACGACACAATTATTCAACAGTTTACTACCACACGTTACTTGTTGAATATCACTGAATTCAACCACGAAAAGCAGAAATTCAACCTTTTGAAATAACAATTGACATTTTGAAGATAAAATTATTCACGCCTCGCGTCATTTGGATCTATTGTTTTGAAATATTGTTGAGAAATTAGTTTCTTATTAATATCTTTACACGATTGGTGATAAATGAAAATAGAATCTACACCAAATTAATGACATTATAAATATTCATATGGTTCGCAGTATGCAAGATTAATAAACGAGATTTGTATATATTTTCATATAATAAATTAGTGTATATTATATTTTACGACATTACACTGATATTGAACGAAAAATGGTTGTTATATAGAACAGCATTAAATTACCTGCTTCATTTTACGTAGGTATGTTTGATATCCCAATACGCATTGTGAAATAATTTAAAAAAAATTAAACACACTAATAAAATTACATAGACTGACGTTATCAGTTTTACCGAGAAATTACTACAAAGAATACTGCAAAGTATAGTCGTCTAAGACATCCCTGGTAAAAGCAATATATGAAAATATCGACAGGGAAAAAGAAAGAAAAAAAGTATGTTATTTAACTAGTAGGCTTTAAATTTTTAAAAAAATGAGTTATCGGTGGAATTAAACGTGTTTTATTTTTATTATAGTATCACGAACAAGCCACTTAAAATGTAATTCATGGAATATGGCATTTTATATTATAAGCAAAACAATATGGGTAATAGCTTCAATTATATCGTTTTTATTGAAGAATACTGTGGAATCCGATATGTAACCACCTTTCATTTCCTTGATGTAATATTACATGCCATCAGATGATTGCACTCGTATTTTATACCCACCGAAAGTAATCAATTGAATGGTATTATGGTGTTTTATCATTTGAGAAAACTCGATTTTCCGTCGAGATTGCAATAACGATAATCGGCCATAAAAGTAAACTCTCTCGGTTGTTATTTAGAGAGTAAGGCTGCAATTATAATACAAAACTGGTGCTACTGGAATTTACATGAGCGAGGGTTGATGCTTACTAATTTACTGACAAAGGTGAACAGACTCGTTCAAAGTAACTTGCATAGTTCTTAAGTTCTTAAGTATTGCTAGCTTAAAAAAATATTATACACCATGACAGCTCTTAATGTAGTGTATAACGAGTTGCTTAGCGAGAACTGGCTGTAATTCAGTCGCTTTTTACGGAGGGGATTTAGGATATAAAGGTAAGGCTTGTAATGGGCTAGAATTTAGCTGATTGCTCTATTTGTATTCCATTTTTTATGATCAAACAGTATGTAACACGGTGTAAATCACGTAAAATTCAGATCTATTTGTAATTTGCGGTGAGAGTAATTGTAAGGCCGGAAATATATGGGCAGCATCTTGCTGCTGCTGCTGGCAGTCGTTTCTCGGCAATCCCCAATTATTGTTCAAACAGAACTGCTGTCGAGGTCGGCAGCAGTGTGTTGTTGTGTATGCGCCAAGTATAAGTTTTGTATGAAAAATTGGGAATCGCCGAGTTGCGACTGCTGGTAGCAGCAGCAACAGCAAGGTGCTGCCCTTGGAGTTCAAGTCTATATATATTATACTTGGCTTCGTTGGGTTCAAATCCCGGTCCGAACAGTGTCATAAATTGATTTATGAATTTATGTCTGTAAGTGTTTGTGATGTCTAGAGTTCTTTCCCACCAGTATGTTTTTAAAAACGGGGCGTAGCGAGAGCGATTAGCTAACCACTAGTCCTGTCTTAGCCCTATCATTCTATCCCAACTCTTTTCGAAAGAGACAGGTTGAGCAACTGAGTAAAAAGCAGTTTTTGCGGAAAAAAAATCTGTTGAAATACCTCCATTAAGAGTCAATATACCCTATATTGTGAATGGACAGATTAAAAAAAATCTTTTCAATTTAACATTTCAGGTTCACGATTTTTTTGTAGTTAAGTTTGAATTTCGATCGTAAAAACACTGCACCTAAATAATGTTTACATTTTGGAGTTTCCACACTTAATAATTCATTGTTGAGTGTGGAAATGATGTTAAGTGAATGACGAATGATGTTGCCAATCAATAAATTACGAAAAGACGTTTGTTTCCCATAAAACATATATTTATCACCTCGTTTATCAAATCTGTTGTGATAATGTCACAAAACATTGACATGTTTTTTTCATACAGTAACCAGCGATAGCTGTAAAGGAAAAATATTTTTAAATTTAAGTCTAAATTATTACATTCATATTTTTTGTTTCTAATTTTTTATTGGTATGCATATTTAGAGGACTAAGCTAAAGGTAAACATAATGCAATTTGCATTACCGTATCATTTTAAAGAAGATAAAGATGGTGCAAGGAAATAACATGCTGTAATCAAATCGTTTCGCCAACGTAGTCTATTTCGAGATTGTCTAAGGGAAGAAATATCACAGAAATTTAGGCGTTCAGATATCGAGCGAAAAGATTTCTAATACATGTATCAAATTTAAATAGCTACAGTTGAACCCTTGATCAACAAACTGACGGAAAACCTTGAGTATTCATTACATAGTCAAGTCACATGATCGAAAAAAACATCTTATAGTGAAATAACTTAATAATGATCTCAGTGAATGACGAATGTTATATATTTTAATTTATTTTGATTAATGAACATTTAATACTGAAAATTGCAAACGGTCGTGCGACTTAAAAAAATGTAATTAAATATTTAGTACCGTCAATTAGAGTAAGTTTACCCACCGGTTTAAGATTGGCCCACTACATAGAAAAATAATACAATACTATGATAATACTAATGCCATAGGTAATGAGTAGGGTACCTGGTGGTAAAAACATAAATTAATGTTCAACATACAAATTGTTTGTTTTATTGTTGAATTTGTAAGCTGTCAGCTTGGAATGATAAAACACAATTTAAAAATATTTCTTGAAATAAATTGAATTAGCCATATTTTCAATTTGTATAGCAATCTGTAAACCAAATGCTACATATTTTTTCCCATCTCAATTATGTACAGAATATATGAAAGCGAACAGAAAAGTTGCCAAGAATTTAAAATCACTGAATTTATAGTAATTGCATTGATTATTTGTATAATGGGCCAAAGTTACCCGAGTTGGATGAAAATTTTCCCCACCATGTTTTATCTATATTTATATATCAATTTTAACAATAAATCTATTTATGTTGATTAAATTTCATCTGAAGACATTAGTTAATTTCTTTGTAGAACAATAACACATAAATGCAATGGCGATCCATAAAAATACAAAAACTTTCAGAACTGGCTCAAAGTTACCCATATTGACTTATCTTATTATTGAAAGTTTTATTGGTGCAAATTAAGTGATATTAATAATCAAAATACAAACGTTGCAGAAAACGTGCTGATTTATTAAAAAAAAAAAGAATTTTTCTTCTTATTTCAAATTTTTATCGAATGAGTTAAACTGGTCTTGATTATTGCGTGTAATTTTTATAAATAGAGTGCCTTTCGACCAGGAATTGACAGTTAGCAAAATGAAAGTGAAAATGTGCTGACATAGAATATAAAACAGGAGTAGAGAATAAGCTGGATTTTATTTAATAGAATTAAAGATTTATGTTGTTGATACAAGTCTATTTATGAAGTGTAAACGCCACATTATGCGTTTATGAAATCGGTATGCCAAGCGGCGTGCGTATTACATACATAAATAAATAAGTCATCGAGAATAAATTGACATGAGTGCAGTTTAGCATTCTCATATAGCAGCTATAAATATATCAATGACAAAAGGTGATAGAAATTGAAATAGTGAGAATTATAATGAAATGAATACTTTTAGAAGATAATATATAATAATTTATAACGTATAAATCGATCATTTATGTGTATTTTTAATGCAGAAAACAACTGTCAAAATTGCAACTTCTCTAAAAAACTGCAATATTGCGAATAAAAGAAAAAACTTTTTTTTTATTGGTTTTTAACCTTTTAGCTGCCGGTAGGTATTGGTATGGCGGTATTTTGCACGCCGAGAATTTTATTTCAAAAATAAAACCTTCTAAGTATATCGTTTTCGAAAATGTATTAAAATTTATTTATAGAAACTTCCCAAATGAATGAAGAGTGTTCTGATTGTGCCGCCATTCATCCATAATAACAAAATTAAAATGCTTATGACACCATCAGGGTTGTCAGGGTTTTTCATTCCGGTGACGAAGCTTTTTTCAATTTACGTTTCAAGTGTTTGAAACGAATTCTGTTTCAATATGATAATAATATAATATTTTATCTTACAAATAATATTTTGTCGTATTTTTATCTTATATATAAACGTTAAGACACTGTTTATTGTTTGTCGATTCGGGTCCATTCGTGTACTCGAATGCCTCAAGATGCCGAAAGGCGAAACTCGGGTCGTTTGTGACAAAATACATGGAAATGTATAAAATCTCAACAATTCAAATTTGAGTATGTATATGTATTTATTATATTTCTTCTTTAACCTTATGATATTATTTACAACCACTGAAAACTTTAATCAGATAAATTCTAGACCAAACTGAAGGTAATAAAATTTCGAAGATTTACGTAACAGCACTGATTCGAATTTTATAAAATAAATAAGGTAGAGACATAGGGCAACTAACGTTCAGTAATAATGTCTGGTTGATTTTTGAGATATGGTATAATACACAAGAATTGTTCAAATATTGAGTATTCATGAATAGGTTAGGAGCCGTGTATAAGGAAGGTCAGTTTTTTTGGATCAAAATTAATGGATGTAATAAAGATGATGACCAAAATCCACCAGGAAAAGAAATATGAAGAAGAAGAAACGGCGAAAACTATTGAATGATAATTTTAAATTGAAAAGCTTTCTCAAACAGTTCATTGACAAAGCAAGGTATTATACAAGACAATCTTTTTTGTGAATATATTATTGTACATGTTACATGTTATTTATGCTTCAACTGTCTGATTATAGTGGTTGACATAGAGATTTAAAATGCACCATGAAAGTCTCTTTAAAATCACATTATGGAGTGTCATCTTAGGTGCAGTTTAGGCTGGTCAAACGGGTTACGTTAGTCTGCGCAATACGTCACCTGAATGACAATGAACCACGTTTATGTACCCGTTTGCCACCTACCTGAGCGATGATCGACTCTAATTTGGTTTGCGGTGAAATCGATTGTGACTAACTGAAAAAAAGTCTAAACAATGAACATTGAGCTGTCTTTCACTACGCAATATCTTTGATTTACCGACACGAATCTAAATATTCTTTTTACTGAAGTCTTTTTGTCGGAGGAAAATTTTTTCCATATGAAACAACGCTATTAAAAGTAATATTAGTTTTATTTTGTATCGATGAAAAAATGTTACTAAATGCTTTAAAATATGTGTTATTGCTTAAATATAATGACATTATTTGTTTTTCCATATTTTTTGAAATACTTTGAAATCATAGTTATCCATTTAATAATAGAAAGATGACGAAGGTATTAACAATAGATCAAAACAAAACGGAAACAATACATAGTTTTGTATCCTTATACGTTTCAAGACAAACTATTACGAGAGGATTACCCATAATGAAATGGTTAATCCACATCACAAGCCATGCATATTAAATAGCGGTCATTATGCTGTTGCAAATATCGGCTTCATTCATGAAATCATCTCATACTCAAAATTGTAACTAATACTGAGCAGCACAGTCGATTTTTGTAATGGTGTGTATCCAATTGGCAATTGCATAAACATAATATGCAAAGTAATTATTGAAATTTCAAGCTATGTAATAACACTAGGATGTCTTGTTATTTGATCGTCATTCATCTTTTGTAAATTTGGTTTCTAATTATTCAGATTTCGATACACGTTTATTTTTCCTCTTTTTGTATTTATAAGAAAGTACTTATTCATTCAAGAGTTGATGTTTGAGCAAATATTATCATGCCCAAGAATATGTATGCCATTTTGTTGCCAGTCTAAGGAAACACCAGTATTCCAAGGTGAAGTAAACGGATATCCATATGTAAACGGACGGAAATGCATGAATTAAAAATTTAAGCATTGGATGCACGTTTGAATCAGACGAAATTATACTGTGAATAATAAATTCATTTGCTATCAAGTAATTCAAAATATGTAATCTTTACCGAATAATTTGACAAAACGAAATATATGTCAATCATCCGATGAGAGTTTTTAATTTAAAATTTGGCCGTTGAATGGTAGACCATCCGTAGGTTTCAAATGATTACAGTGTAAAAATAAATAAATATATGTACGTCTATTCAAAGATAGTCAGTTGAGTAAAATGTTAAAAACAACTCTAAACAGTTTCACGATTTTTCGTTATTGGTCTTTTTACAGGTATTATTAAATAAATATAAAGACTCATATAAATAGGCACGTGGCAATAGATCATTGATAGAATCTTTAAGCATTGTGGCAGGGCTGTACCAACTTCGGGAAAGCTAAAGTAGCCAGGAAACAAAAAGTTTTAGTATGGCAGTTTTCTAAAAACCATATCCGCTTTCTTTTCGAATCATATGGTCATCACATGGTTCATTTGATATTCTCTAAGACTCTGGACGTATCACTATGTAAGTCAAAAAAATCAGACAGTGAAGGGTAATGTTTTAGGCTGTCATGGCCCATTCCGGTCTGCAGAACTAGATATTATATTGATTTCAGAATCATCTTATTACGTTGAAAAAAAGAGTCACATATTATATTATGTTATGCAAACAGCTCATAAATTTCCACACCCTATCGAAGTTAATAAAAAAAAATACGTAATACCAATAAATAATACAACGACAATAATAAATCATTTTTTTTATGTGCACTAACATATCTCTCCTTTGAGAGCATCGACCTGATTTAAATATCTCTTATACGTAAGAAGTATGGGAAAAGTAATAACTCGTTATACCTTTTTATGGAAAGAGTAACATGAAAGAATTTTTATCCATAAAAAAATTGTTGAATGTTTTTTGTTGATGAAAAAATAAAATCTGTCACGCTAAGTAGTCAGATATATACCAAAGCTGGTGTCCTAAATGAATTAGGTAGAATTGTGTGAAAAACAAAAGTTGTTATTCAGTTATATTACATCATAGATTAAAATAATAATCCTAAAATTCAATCAATTCTCACGGTCCAAAGATTTAGAATGTCGCTATAGAATCGTAAATGTTTATTTATGGGTGAGATTATTTGTGAAAAATTATCTTCCACCGTGTAATTCTTAAAAGATGATGAGCCAAAAATATGTACGATTCAATATAATTTAACAAATTGCAACGGTTACTCACGAAAATATGATAATATTATTTAATAAAGATATTTTTATCGTTAGAGAACTGTTCTTAACATATTCAGTGATTGATTATCGATGTGTATTTAAATTATTAATAGGTAGTTGATTTTTTAATAGTTTTAAAGGCAAAGGGTGGTAATATTAGCTTTTAAATAATATAAACACAGCCCAATGCATCATTGAGAGTTCAAGGATGAAAAAGAATGGCTAAATCTTTATAAGACCTTCATTTTACAATTAAATGAATAGTTGTTTAAAACTTGATATGAAAAAAAGATAGTCAATAGATTCGTCACATTACGTTTTTTGCGAATTTGTATTGACAGTGAAACGAAGTTGTTTGCAGTTATGCTCAGTAATCACAATCTTGAAAACAGACATCCATTCTAGGTTAGTTTAAAGTTTTTTTGGAAAGTGTTTCATTTTGTTATTTGTTTAAATACTTATTCAATACTCAATGAAGAGCTTCAAATGTAATTTTCATAGAAAATAATTATGGCAGACGCTTAATAGAGCATGGCTGATTAGTAATTATTGTGAAGATAACAAAAAGAAAAAGATACGGCCGATTAATTGATTAAAATAGGGCAAAATAAATTACAAAACACTATTTTACTACATTTATAATGTCTTCAATGGCATTACCATCATTAGTTATCTACAAAATCACGTACAGAATAGCCCTCATATTGAATTTGTGTCAATGTGAACACCATTGCGTAACTACAGTTTTCCCCTCCTCACTAAATATGCATTCCTATGATGAATCTTTCTTTCTAATCTTCATCTTACTTTTGCATATATTGTTTTCATTATTCTTGTTATGAGAAATGATTTCAAACATAACAAATATTATGCCATTGATTTCTTAAAAGTTTAAACAATATTTTCTTATCAAATTATACGCAGGAAATATTATAGAATATTATAACAACACTTGTACAAACAAATTGGTACTTTTTTTGAAAGATTTGATTAAATTCTACAAATAGAAATTGATTTGCGCTCAAGATCAGTGGTCGCCAACCGGTGGTCCGTAAAAGAATAATTTAAATATATTTTCTATTTTTTCGTTAAGGCGTTTTGCAATTTTTGTCTTCTTAAAATCAATGTTTATATAAAGCCCGGTTCGTATTCGATATAAGCGGTGATTTTAATGTGAACGATATAGAAAACTTCTTCTGTTTCCTGTGGTCTATCCTAGGTACGGCGTAGTGTTGCAAGACTTGCCATGAGTGAGCATTGAGGCAAGTTACAACTCAATTGTCACAAAAAACAGATAATAAGGTGTCCTTTTTGATTTTTGATAATTGTTTTTGCTAATTTTTGTTTTAAATTTTTAAAAAATGGTTTCATTGACAAAATTTACTTGTGCAGACCGATTCAGAATTTGAGCGTTCTACAATTTACATTTTTAAAAAATATTTCAAATTTTATTAGTTTTTGAAATACATAAAAGACATCGAACTATCAACGGGAAGACGTGGCAAATTATTTTTAGACGAAATATAAGTGCAGAAAAAGTTGAATGCATGATTATGTTATAACGAAAAATCGTTACATTTCCTACATCACAAGTATAATACTTAGCACAACGAAGTGATCGCTTTATAGAGACATTTAGTTTTTAAATGTCAATATTGCAAGAGAGTTGAGCTTGTTCCCCGCATTGCGAATTTGTTTTATTCTCAGTTAGCAACGCTGCAATCTTGATTTGCCATTTCGTAAAATTCGATAATAAAATATTTTCATAATGCGGATCAAATTTCTGCAACAGAGTGCATGTTTTTTTATTTCATTATAACGTGATAGAAAATTGAACTATTTCAAGAATACTTTGACATATTTTTGGAACTCTATAGAAACACAAGTTATTGGTTTCGAATGACTTTGCTGTCTGTTGAAATGTCATTTGATATCAATAAAATTGAAAGTTGCACGATGAGCGACGAAATTTCAGCCTACGCATTGTAAAATTTGTTCACATATCGATTATTTTTGACATTTAATTCAGTAAACAGCAATAATTGGTACATTTTCAGTCAAAAACCTTTAAATACCATGTGCATTAGTAAATTTAATAACATAAATGTTTAATCATAATTATTTTCATATATGCCCAATTAGTTTATTTGTGTGTTTAAATAAAACAATATTTAAAACTGTGAGTGATGCAAGATTATTTACTGTGAGAAAGTTTCCGTAAAATTTTTGTTTATTTTTTAAATACTTTGAGTAATATTAAAATCTTATAAATGAATTCAACATTGTAACCAGAGCTTGGTACATTTTAAATGCACCACAGCATTTTAAAATCCCAATACTAGCGACAAAAATGTTATTCTTTTATCATACGTATTTGTCATCATTCATATATGAAATGGATCACGATGATTGTATATTAATAGGCTTGAATGAAAAGAAAAATACACAAAACGAATTTATATAAATAAAGCTAAATTTCCATAAATCGCGACTTCAATCCAACGATCTTGGTGGTAACTAAAGTTTTTTTTAATAATGAAGATAATCTTACAAAGTTAAGTTGTGTTATTTTATATTCTCACAATGAAGAATTGTATCGATTTGAAATTCAAAGATGATTGTGGAAATGTGTCAAAGATTTCAATTGACAAAATTGTTGCCTTATATAACAAAACATTAATATTTAATGATGAACACCAGTACCTGTTTCACTTAATGACTTAACGTTGTCAAAGTTCTGACAATTATTGTATGTAATCGTTATACCATAGATGAAAAATGATTACGAATTAAATCAGAAATTATCATCATGATAAACTATTTTATTTTATACATTTTATTATGTCATGCCATAAATAATTAGATACAAATCTTTAGAATATAGAAAGCCCACTAAATATGTTATTTTTAGACATTTGACGTTGTTTTAGAGTTTCCGCATGTCTATATTTCAGATCAAAAATTGTGTGGGCTTCAATTGTTTACGATGTGACTATACAATAAAATAAAGTAAAATATATTTAAAATAAAAACGATAGTAAATGTTTCGGAACAATAGTGAATGAAGTTGTACAACCAATATTGAATTGGCAAAAATGAAAAATTATATCCACGAAAAACCTTTCTTTTTATTTTTTCATGTTATTGTTTACTGTAAATATTATTAAAATAGTCAAAAAAGTTTCACCAAGCGTTTACATTGACTGTCTGCCAATTACGTAGCATTAAATCATTGTTAAAATTTTACGTACGCAGCTTCAATTATAATTTAACTTTTAAGGAAAATATCATAATTAAATGGATATTGTATGGAATAATAAATATTTAAAATGGAAGATCATTGTAATAAATCACTCAAATAACATTCATTCTGCCGTAAGATGTTGCGATGTTGCCAGATGGAATAGCACAATAAATTTTAACATTTGACAAAACAGTCGTGAACATGTCTGCAAAGTCTTTTGAATTAAATAAATGTAATGAAAATTTATAGAACAGCACGATTAACTGAAAAGTGCTGGTTAGAGAAGATTTTGTAAATAGTGCCAAACGTATATTTTAATAACAGTGACCATAGGTTTTTATATAATAGGAAGGCCCATTACTTTAATTACATTTGAAAATTACCGTTCTTTCCTTTATTTATGAATAAAAATATTAAATTGGTTATTGGCATGAAGTAGACGGCACAAAAGAATATAAATCGGACATTTAATTAAGGGCGCTGCGCCGATGCTGCACATTTGCATGTGTAGTATTATTGTAGTAAATATTATTGGCCGTAGAGGTCTGCACGGGTCCGGGCTTGGCCCGCAGGCCCCTACAATGATGAAGACAACTTACTTTTCAAACAAATATTTCGGACTACCTTTGACAGTTTAACAGTATCTACGACAGCTTTGCCAAAAAAAATCTTGATTAAAAAATTAAATTGATTGTTTAAAAATACTTTTTGACTTGAACTTTACCATATTTTATTGTCATTTAAAGAAATCGAGCTTTCTTCGGGCTGCGAAAAATAAACCTGGGCTTCGAGCCGCGCTCGAATAGCAAGTGTGATTTAAAACTCGAGCCCGGGCCGGGCCGCCCTCAAGACGGTTGGACTCGGACGAGTAATTTTATTAAATTTCGACCCTTGCATACCTGTAATAGTGCAGTGTCGAAGCTGAAGAAGTCTTGAAGATTTGAAATTCTATTGTTATAAATCACTGGTGTGTTTTGGTTCAATATTAATTTGTTACGTGAGGGATTCGTGCAAAAATAAATTGTATGTCTGAGTAGTAATTTTTTATTTGGTTATTCAATTTTGGAATCAAGGAATTTTAGAAACGATAAAGAAAACATTGTGATAGAAAATAAATGAGAGACGTTTTCTGTTGTAATATTATTTACTTTTATTAACTTTATGATTCTATTGTTATTGGTATTGCTATATTAAACCCAAGTATTTCGATACATTAATTCAGTTGCAGTAGGTTTTTATTGTTAAGAGTTAAAAACATTTATAAAATGATTAAATATTCTTAGAAACGAATTATGATTTATCATCCGGTCAGTGATTTATATGATAATAAAATATCTGTTTTCAAGCACCATTAAAAACAAATAAATAAAGGATGCATACAACTTCAAAAATAAAAATACAAATTCTAAAAAATAACTGTTAATAGCCGTTAGCCTCTCTCAAATATATCCTTAGAAATCTGCATGTTGATCAATTTTATATCTACAATCGTAAAAAATATGAGGTCTCGCTCAAAGAAAAAAACAATAATAATTGACGATGCATATCAAAAATACAAACCAGTTTGAATAATATTATGCACGTATTATAAATTATTATATAAGTAGATCAGCCATTACAAACGGTAGTACCTATTGAACAATTTTACTGTTCAAATAAATAACGCTAAAAACAATCATTTATTATAGTTGCATTGTATTTCCAGCAGAAATTGTTGTAAAACTATCAACACGATAAGCGTAAAAAATATTCTACTAATTATTTGCTAAATATCTAATGTGATAATTGCTATTTTGTTAAAAAATAGATGTATTTAAATTGTAGGATTTTTGTAAAATTTTTCACAAAGTATGTTTTTCTGGGAGAATGAGGGATTGAATGAATTGAACATGCATACGATATATTGATTGGAGACAGTAAAATTAAAATCTATTAATAATGTCAAGTGTTTGTTTGTCGTATTTAATTGTATATACCCAGAAAAAATTGTAAAGTAGTTATTATCACTTGAGCAAAAAATCGGTCTCAAAGAAATAGCTTTTTATTATTTTTACTGCTATTTCGTTTATTATTGTTTGAGACCATGGTGTAAGAAATATGTGTGAGACTACCAGCAAGTAATAAAAGCAGCTCAAATGGTTGAAATGTTTTTATCGTCCAAAATTTGTAGGTTTTGTAATAGCTTATCTGTATATAGTTTGACCTGACACCTCTTTTTCAAAAAATCACGTGGCGTGTTTCGGTAATCAGGGTGCATGATGGTAAAACGTCGTCTTCCTCACCGCATACTGTTTTCAAACAAACAACATGCAAAGACTCTCTTATTTATTAAGTGATTAGGAAATTTAGTTATGTTAAAATAAAACCGAATGATATCGATGACATGTTTTACTGTCGTGGATTCGATAGAATTTAAATATAATTCATTAAGCGTTTTACTATAATAATATGTATATATTTGAACTTGTTGTTTTCGTGTCTTAAGCACGTGTCTCATATGCCTCAAGGGAAACTGAACCTTGCCTGTATCATCTTCCATTCTAGCAGTTTCTTTCATCCTCGAAGGCCACTGATAATTTGAACTACTTGCATAACTTACTTTGAAGGAAAGATGGTCAAGAGATGATTCAACCGTCTACATTTTAACAAATTACCAATATTTTTGAAATTTTTCAATTTGTGTCATCTTGAAAAATTGGTCCTGAGTCATTGACGGGTAAGGAAAAAATTCTTGATAAGCTATACGTTTGTTACACCACTGGATGATGTTTTATAACATTAATCTACGGGGAAAGCAGGGGTAGGTGGAAGAGGAAGTATCTTGGAGAAACATCGTTCTACCAATATGCTGTGAATATATGGTTTATATGACAATACTATTACATAATTAGAAAAATTTACACATAAAAATATTTGTTCATTCACAAAGTTCCAAAAATATATTTATGCATACCAAATCGTTGAAATGAAAACGCTCGAACATAATATATAAAAAATAAATTGCTTTTCATATATGTAGCCATATCAGTTTTTTTTTTTAAATCGTAATATTACTATATATATTTTTTTTAATGAAAAAAAGGCGACTGAGTTAATTAAATGCG
This sequence comes from Himalopsyche phryganea, assembly GCA_022494535.1. NCBI lineage: Eukaryota > Metazoa > Arthropoda > Insecta > Trichoptera > Rhyacophilidae > Himalopsyche > Himalopsyche phryganea. The sequence goes on from JAGVSL010000046.1 coordinate 1,479,248, forward strand.
GATTTAAGTATGTATCAATTTCTTTATTTGATTAGAGAGCTATCTACGTATAAGTAGAAAGATGACTAGCTTATCGAAAGTGGGCGATATTTGTCGACGAGTGTCACATTTATAAACGGTCAACTGGATTTACCAGTGCCGCAAGATATCATACAATATTGCCTTGTTCATCTATTTGCAACTACTCACGTACAAGTCTGATCTATTTATTGAGATGTGCATTTAGATTTACTAAGATATACTTACGCAGATGGGAAAAATATTTTATTCATTGAAAATCGTTCTGTCATAGGGATTCCAAATATTTGTTGATAACAAATATTCGAATATCGTATATTAAAACATATGTATAAATAAATAGCGCCTACCATTTAAAAAAAAGACAATCAACACATGTTAAAGAGATATATTTATGTGAAATCATCACAGTAGTTGAATATAATTGAATCACATAATATCATCAGTTGGTAATTCTCGTGATGAGCGAATCCGGTGCTGATAATTATAAACACGTGGAAGTAATACAAACAAATTGTGTTTTATTTTTTAAAATATAATTTTTGACTTTCATGTACAATATATTCATTATTTTGCATACATCAACATACCAGTTCCCAGCCTTGAGTTAGTTTTATGGTATTTTAATAAACAAAATAAATTAAATCAAGACGTGACACCAAATCACATTTTTATTTTGGTAAAATTGTTTCAATATATATTAATGTTCGATAAACGAATAGCATTCGAACAGTACCATCCAGGTCAATATAAAATTTGCGATCTTGGGCATGAGTGTTATATCTTTTCTCCTTTTCAGGTTGATCTCGTGTTATTTCAAGTATTCATAATATCTTGCGCCTTACCTCGTTTACCTTTAAATATTTTTTCTTACCGTATTTTTGTGGCTTAAATCATTTTTTGATCATCCCTCTTGTTAGATATTTGGATAATGAATTGGAGTAAAAAAATGCAGACTATAAGTAAAATATATATAAATATATACACTTAGTAATAAGAAGTTTGGGATAAAAATTTTGATCAAAGAGAATCTGAATCGGTCTCGCGCAATATTCTGTCGTTCTTTGTGAGCTTTAAAGTGATTACACGTATATTATCAATTTATTTCAAGAGAAAACAATAAGAATATTTTGATAAATATCACGTGATTTTTTTGTTGAATTACGGTTTTTGATGATTGGAAATATTATGATAAAAGTGATTTGATGGGATTTATTTTTATTTAGTCTCATAAACTACATTTACTGATACTTTTATTACAGTAGTTTTTTTCATTTCACTGTATTTTAAGCAAATCATCTTTAATTTATACAGATATTGTATTTATTTACAGCTAAAAAAACCTGGTATTGTTGCGTAATTCAATAAATATTGTTAATTATCTTACGGATATCCATATAAGTTTCTTTACTTTATTTTGTAAATCACCGAAAATCACCAAATTATGTAAAGTAAATCAGGTGTGGCAGAGGTCATTGGAAATATTCAAATGTGGATACTAAAATTTTATTTGCTGATTGATCTAAGATTGTTGCTGGTTTTTGGAATCGCTGTGGGAGACAAGTTTTGTCTGCGAAAGTGAAATTTTCATTCCAAACTTTGTGAGCTGACAGTTGGTGGCAAAACAATGCAAGTCGGCAGCTGTTGTCGCTTGGCGGGCAAGGAAAAAAAACGAAAATATTTCTCGGGTCATTAACATCGGAGTGTTGGCAACACCGTCCGATAATATCTAAAAGGAACGGAACAAGTGTAGTGATTTCTCACTGTAATCGATAAAAATCGACAGAAATCGATGATTCATTTAATTTTTTTCACGCGATTAAAACACAATATGGCTCTACAGCGCAGCAACGTGGCTTATTTAACAAGATACTTATTTTCGACGAATTCAGCTGGTGACGTTACGGAAATTAATTTTTAATATAGAATACAACTTGATAACTTAGTTATTTCACTTGCTGTGTTACGAAATGGGACATTTGTTTTGCTTCTTTAAGAAGCATCTCCAGTCTAACTATATCGCAAAGTTATTTATTATGTAGGAATACGATTTTAAAGCTGATGCTTGACGTGATTAAGCGGTAGAGACGGATGCTGGTGATGATGCTGCCCAAAGTTCAATCGACGGGATGACGACAGGAACACAATGGGACGGTTGTTGCGTCGCGGTCGATACGGAATCTTCTTTCGTTGTCATTTGCGTGTCCATTTATACTGTATTTTGTGATCTAGTTTCGACAGACATTGATGGTCGTTGATATCTCATGCGGTGTCAGCAAAATGACGGACATCAGTCAAATATGATTGCAAGCATTCCGTAATCTGCAAAGTCGTGTCTTGTCATAGGTACATTATGCAGACCAGTATTTATATTTCCAAACCTGCAGCGTCAGGTCTCGCTATAATTACTAAGGTAAACAATGATTCTAATCCTCAACTTAAAAACGTAGGGTGGGGCCCTACATAAGAAGCTTGACAATCTTCACAAGAGAGAGAGAAGAGATTCTCTAGTGAAGACTGTCAAGCTTCTTATGTAGGGCAGACAGGTAGAAATGTTTCAATAGTAATAATTTTTCAGAGTTTGTGAATCATTTTAAATGGGACCACTATTAAATTTATTTCCCTTGGGATTTTAACCTCCAAATTACTAGTAATTAGCATTGTATGGTAATAAGTACTATTATCGTTTGTGGCTTACGTCCTCCCCACGCTCGGTAAAAAAATTCCACCTTAATTTTGAAGTTTGGAATTAGAATCATTGTTTACCTTAGAAATAGATAACCTTTCTACATAGTGAGTCCAACGATGGTTCATTAAAAAGCGAAACACTTGTCACATTTAATATCGCAGCCAGTGGAATAACTAAGTTATCAATTTTAATTTTATATTATTTTCGGATACATGACACGAAAAAAAGATTTAACATCTGAAAAGTTGTCATTGATTTGTAAATCAAATAAAACAAACAAAAACATCCTTCAACATCATACGTAGGTATTTGTCTTTTTGAGGAAAACATTTTAATTTTGTTCATGTCTGCTCTGGTAACTATATTTTTTTAACTAACTACTGTGCATTATAATAAAGGAATGCTTCAAAAAATACTTGCTCGTTTATTTATATCAGTAACTAAATTATTGTTATAACTCATTTTTTTTTATTTAAGCCAGTGAGAAAAAATTTAAAAGAACATTTAAATTACAACGTGTCAAACATTTCCTCACTAGAAAACTAGTAAAAAATATTTTATTCTCAAAGATAGTCTCAGTAGTGAGAAAACGAGATTTTCTTAGATCGTAAAATATTTGAGCAATGTTGCTTGCACAATGAATTCTACTGAGAGTATATTTAATGTTAAGAAGGTGAAAAGTGTTCTTTGAAATGATTTTGCATAATAGCTATAATTTATGAAACCAATAATGGATATATTCACATAATATCGCTAACGAGAAATTGATATTACTGAAAGTTTTCAAAGACGATTTTTTTTATTTTATTTTAGTGTGTTCAGTTGTTTATTGCCATTATAATATATAATAATGATTCATAGCAGATATACTTCATCATGCTTAATAACTACAACATTACCTGATATTTTGTTTGTCATAATCTACCTGTTTTGTTTATTTATATAATCTTTTGTAAAATTATTTTACCGTCATGAATAAATAGCAGATAAATAACGTGTTTGATTAATTATTATAAATTATAATTATCATATGACAGCAGCCTTTTAAGCAACAGATTACTTAACTACTCCAGAAAATGTTTCTCCTAGTAATCCGTCTTCACTTCTGGTTTGCTTCCTTATATCATATGGTTTACATTTATTATGATATTTCCCATCTTTGGTCCGCACTGAGCACGCACGAGTCATTTAATATAATTTATTTATGGCTTACAATTAAATGTACTTTTACCTTTCATAAAAATAGTTTTTTCACTTTAACAAATACATTCCACAAAAAACAAATTCTTTCACTAAAAATAAAAAAAGGGATCCCACATTATAAAATATATTATAACATTGAAGAAATATATTACACTTACGAAAAAATATTTTCACATAGGTAAAATAGTTTTCACTAAATATCTCACACTTTGAAATCATAGTTCCACGAAGCTGTAATGACACAAAACAAACCAGTCCAACCCTGCCATAGCCTACTACAACTTAACTCACTTTGTCACTAATTCTTCTACCCTGGCTGCCTAAATTGTCTTTGCTCCATGCATTAGAATACATTGCACAAACCAAACCAGATCAACGCTAACATAACCTATCACAATTTAACTCACTTTGTTAAAAGAATCCGTGACTTAGTGGAAACTATTAAAATCAAAATTTGAGTGTATTAAGCTAATACTATCTAATCCAAAGTGCAAACTATCGAAATAAAAGTTCAAGTGTACCAAGTGAATACTATCTAACAAAAAGCATGCAATTATTTAAAACCCTTTATTAATTAATATTTGTAGGGCACTTCACTGGAAGCGGACGTTCGCTTATGTTCGTGCCAATCGATTCTCCCGTTTTGTCCAACATGCATCAAATCAATGGAAACTAAATAAACGTAGATAAATGAAATAATAATAATGACAAAGTTAAACTTTGTCGGCGTCCGTGGCGCAGTTGGTTTCGTCGCTGGCTACGGTTACGGATGTCTCGGGTTCAATTCCCGGTGCGGACGGTTTTCATAGATTGATCTTTCAATCGATTTATGGATTTCTGTTCGTAGTCTGAGTCCTCCCTCCCACCAATCCCATCCTCACGGGGCGTAACGAGAGCGATTAGCTAGCCACTAGTCCTGTCATAGCCCTATCCTACTATCCCTACTCTCTTCGAAAAAGAAAAGAGAGGTTGAGCAACTGAGTGACAAGCAGTTCTCGTAGAAAAAATTCTGTCAAGATACCTCCATTAGGAGACCATATGCTCCACATTGGGAGCGGACATGGAAAAAAAAAAAAAAAAAGTTAAACTAATTATATATCACTTCTTTACATAGTGATCTAAATCACGAAAATTTTTAAGTGTTTGTAAGTGTGTAAAAACATAGTTTTCAGAATCATTGGTAATAACATAAATTGGTAATGTATTTAGCTTTCTAAATTATTTAACTTGAAAAACTGACTTGTGTTTTATAAAAGAAAGAATATATTTTAAAATAACCATGAGATATAAAATTTAGACTAATGTAAATGACCAGACAAATTAAGCATGAAATTGAATTTGAATTATTGTTAGTATTAGTTTTTCATAAGCATTCTTTAGAAATCTTTATTATCGGCACCAGCCGATAATATTTAACTAATTGATTGATTTATTCATTATGAGATAGCTTTTCCTATACCAGTGGCACCGATTTTAAAGGTGTCGGCTGTCAATACTTGGTGGAAAGACATTATATAAAATATTTATAAAAATGAAACTTTTTTCAATACGAATTACACAGTTTCAAAAGGACCTTTTTCTCTTATCGCAGGCATTTAAAATTTAATCATCAGGATTAATTAAGTGTTTTATTTTTATAAATAGTTATTAATAGACTATAGAAGTTTGGTCATCCAGAGAAAGCGTGTAAAGGTATTTGAAATATTGCCCTTGTAGAAAGTAATAATGTTGGACATTGAAAAAACTCAACTTCCACACTAATTTTGATGAACATGAATGGATTTTCGAGAATAAGAATCCACAGGAATATAAAAGACATATGTACAATGACTTTTAAACAGATCATAAAACTGAGGGCAAGACCAATTGCATTCATAATTTTGTTTCATACGATCAGAGGAGCCAACTGTTACTGATTTATAAAAGGGATATTACAGCTTTTTTTATTACTATATTTTACAATGGTTGGAATATTGGATGTTTCACTTACGGATACCAATATGAAACTTTAAACCTACCCGAAAGCTTAATAATAAACACTTTTATGTTTGAGTTTAACCCATTGACAGGTTTATGAAAATTTGGGATCATCTTTATTCATTATTTATTTTATTAATAAAACTATCACAAACGTATTCATCGAGTACGTTATTATGCATACAAAATAAGCGTTGTTTAAAAATTGATTGAAACCATCATACATGTGATTTTTAATCCGACGAAAAAGGCTTAAAATGATTTTCCAACATTAATTCCGAGCACATTGGGTTGATTATAATATCAACTCAAGGAAAAGCTTTGCATATTACTTTTACAAATGAAATATGTATCTCTAAGTAATTAATGCAATTTTAATTATGTTAATCGTTAAATAATTTGTTGCAAATATTTCGAATTCCATTACGCGTAACGATATTTTCGTATATTAAAAATAAATCACGTTTCCAGTGTAATAAAAATTACCAAATAGATTCACGGTTTAAATATGCATTTTTTATTCTCGTTTGACGAGAAGGCTCTGCAGATTATCTGCATGGAAACAAGTCGAGCTGAAATGTCAAATACCTACAGCATTTTCAACCAAAGACCTTTACGATGCATGAGATAGATGAATTCTCATCAAATGCCAAGGTAAATGAATAACGACGGCTCATGTCTTTGAAGGCCTTATTTTTTTTCTAAATCTAGCCCTAGAGGAAAGAGTGATTATGGGTCGCCAATTATATATTACACCACGATTTTATCGGTGTTATAAATGCTAGAATTTTTTTTCAATTACATTTTTGAACGAATGCATTTAATAATGTTTGTCAAGAAACATTGCTATTCACAAGCTATCGACATTGCGGTGCATTATGAAGTATTTTTAAAAATCCTGGCAGTTAGTTTGAGTTAATTCATATTAAATGAACAATTTAAAATTCATTTCCGTCTATAAGTAATAAGTGCCTTTATTTTATTGCTAGTAACACGAACTATGCTTCTTGAAAATAATGACCGTTTAATGTATATTCAGTCAAATCTGTGTTAACCTGATATAAGCAAGAGTGCACTTTTAGTGGTATTGATTGGTAAAATGTCATTTACAATTACTCGTTTCATTTAATTGTTGATGAAAAATAAACCTAATATTATACAGGTAGTCCTCGACTTATGACAGTTCGACTTACTACGATTCGCACTTACGGCCGAAAATTTACAAAAATATTTTTTTACTGCATCACGGAGTACCATTGCAGACAAATAAGTAACAACTTTTACAAATTTGGATATTTATTTATATAAACATAGTATTTGTACGTTTATTTTTTAATGTGAGTAATATTCTTGGAATAAACCAATATTACAGTCAGAAAGGTATTTCAACGCGATTCTTGCATGCATAAACTTATTTCATTCACTTGTTTTACAAGGAAGCTAATGAAATCGTGTTGACAACGTTTTATTCTCTGTTTTATTTATAAAAAACCGGCGCACCAATTAACGATATTTTTGTGATTGTCGTTTGACAGCTACAATATAAGATTTGAAAAGCGCGCTCTGATGTGTGAAAATGTATCCCTACCATTTTTGGTTGCAGTTGTTTTATTTGCATAATTTAAATTGACTACACTAAAACTGATCCGAGCCGAACAATAATTAATTTCAATATTTTGTATGGAGTTCAACTTGCGACCAAAGTTCAGGAACGTACGTATCTCGGTCGTAAGTCGAGGACAATCTGTATAATTTCCCTCTACTTTTATCTCGTTAATGCACAATGTTCGTTTTTAGAAAAACGTCACTGCAATAATATATTTCAGACTGAGTTCTTTTCCTTATGGGGATCATTTAAAGCATTATGAATAACGAAATGTTTCTATGAGAGTTGGTTGTTATTCATAACCATGATTTAAATAATTGATTGGGAAAGAATGAAAGAGAAGTTTTCGCTGGTGATGCCTGTATTCATTGTAAATATTTAAAAGGTTAAAAAACACGCGTTTAGAAATGCGATATTCGTAATTTTACAACACGGAGAGAGTGGTGCTTGATGAATCGATTCCGGTAAATATAATTTTATGTAATTAAATAAAAACAAAAACAAATCATATGATTATACATTTTTAATTGTTGAATGTGTATTAGATGTTGCATGCATGATATGGAAATTATCAAATGAAATCATTCTCTATTACCTTTCTCTCGTATATCATTTATGCGAGGCTTAATAAAACTGTTCAATAATGTAAAACTGATGTTAATATTTCTAGGAAGTTTGTTTTTTTTTCAGATGTTCTGAAACGTTTAATGAATATGCATAAGTAGTGCCATCTTCACTTTTGCTTGGGGACGCAGAAAATGTAAACACAGTCCAGATATATTAAATAATTTTCTCAAGTAATATCATAAAAGGAATGCCATTAAAAAAAAACGTATCGTAAGATAATGTTGTACTCTATTATGATAATCAAATTTTTAAAGTTTAATACATTAATATTCGGGTTATCAAACTGTAGTTTACGATTTAGTTTGGAAGGTTGTAGAGTGATTGAATAATAAACTGAAAACAATTTACGATACGTGGTCATGATAAAAAAAAATGCTTGTATTTCTGTTGCTCTCGGATTTTTTAGGGAGCATTTACCCTAATCCAAGGGCTGCATTATAAGATAAAATTTGATTTTCCAAAAAATAAAAAAACATCGAGAAATTAATTCATGAAGATTTGAGATTTTTTACTACAAAAATGTTATAACAAGAAATAAATATTTCAGATCATGCTTTTATAAGTAAAAATAAATAAATATTTTTAAGAGAAATAAACCTATTCTTTTCAAGTATTGAACTTATTCTTTTATTTTTTTAATGTGTTTTCACCGTTCTTATAACATTTAATTTTAATCTACTTGTGATTCACTTTTAACACCCATAAAAGCGAGTCATAGTGAAATTACAATGAATGTATCTAAATAATGTGTATTATGAAGATGAGCTAAGAGTTTCATTAAAGTTCCATTAAATAGATGCAATGATAATAATGCAATAGTTGTAACGGTTTGGTAATAAAATAACAAATATATTCAAAGGAAATGCAATTAAAATATTCTGGTAACAAATTGAACTTTTACAATTGAATATAATATGTTTGTGTTTTGTATTGTGTAGCTTGACTTTTTCACATTAATTTGGTCCAGAGTTAGATATTTAATAATTTTTATAGTCTTGTTTAGATTTATTAATAGTCGGCCCCGATAGTGATGATTCAAAAAAACATTCGTGCACCGTTTCTGTAATTTCTAATAGAGCTTTACGTCAATACTTTTATTCATCTGACGTAAATAATTATTGGAGACAACTTACGAAAGAAATACATTTTATAAAAATATCTTCTGATTATATCGACGGTGTTTTGGCGAATTAACCCTAAAAATTGAAAATATTCAGGAGATAATAAAAACTGTTTTTATCGAAAACATTATATGGTGAGTTGCGTTATGAGTGTTTGAAATTCACTCCTGTAAATTCTCATGTTTGCAGATACGGAATTATACGAAGGGAGTGTCAATATAATAATGGCTTACATCAAGTGGCCAGGTCAGAATTTTTAAACCTAAAACCAATGTAAAATGTAGTTTCCCTTCCAAAAAGTGGTCAATTTATTATTCTAATTTACTTCATTTGGCCAACACCTGCTCTGTCAACTATAAAATAAGATCCAATCATTAACTCACTTTCGTATTTTTTGAGGGTTACACCAATCGGCTAAAACAACATCGATTTATTCATTTTTTACTATATTTTCTTACAAAGTGGAGCATATTATGGAGACAAAAACTCTTTATCACTTGCCAATCGTTTTGTTTCTTTCCTTGATTTTATGGCAGCATGCAATAGGTTCACTGGGAACATCAAATTTATAGTATCTATGGTATCCAGAATTGTATTTATGGATAGTGCCGTACAGGACGCTAAAATCAAACCAGTGGGAAGAAGAGGCAAGCATTCGTGAGGCAGTCTAAATGCCTTTATATATATATATATATACATACTTTTCATTGTTCATTTTTAAATTTTTTTACAGTCTTTTCATGTATTCTTTGTCCTTCGTCGTGCAACGTATTCAATTGTCTTTTTCAAATCAGATAAATTTTATTTGTAATCTCGACACCTTTGCATTTTTTGTTGAGTGATAATATTTAAACTATACACACACTGACAATCTCAGTTTTGGTTACAAAATAATTATTCATATATGCCATGTTGAAAGATGAAATGCAACCAACAACAAATATCATTTATTATTTACTGCGTTTCAAATAAATATTCTGTGACATAAAATAACATTATAACTGCACAAAGAAATTTATTTGATAAGCAATGGCAGTTCTAGTAGTTCTCAATGAAATTAAGTGTGTATTACTACATTACTTTTGTTTTTATTATGATCTCTCATATGACATAACCGATTCGTGAAAAGATTTTTGTCTCAGATCAGGTAACTTCTGGTGAAATGTAAATAGTTGTGAATGAGAACCGATCGTGATATTTTATGTAATACGACTTGTAGTCAAAAGCTGTCAAAATTACACGCGACCTAAACAATTTAAGTAATGATATTTGTATGAATAAAACGTGACTTAATAAAGTGTGAAAAGAAATTGATCACGTCTCGTTATCGTGAATAGATTTTATTGAACCAGATTATTCAATAAACTAACAATTTTGTTTAGTTTTTCTGTCCTAGCTGATAACTGTAAGAAATTATGCAACCAAGCGATGCTTGCATATTATGCAAAATACGATCATTTATTTCTCTACTGAAATCAGTAATTTATGTTTAAATAGTCGCAACAGGGAAAGAATAATCATACTTAAGTATTGCCCCAATTTATATCGTACCCTTATTGTAAAACAGTAGTATCTACAAATTTAATTGTTCTGAGATAAACAGACTTTTATGTGGCAAACAAAGAGTATTGTGTCCTCATTTTCTATCAAACCATAGTAAATTATTATTGTAAAAGAACAGCAACGCAGATACTGCAGTATTGCAATAAAGATGTAAACGTTATTTATAAATCCAACGTATTGCCAATAATATCGTTTTACAGTGAAAATACAAAAAACTTGGAAGTGTATTATCAGACTAAAATAATCGGAATACATATACTGCTGTTTTATGCTAGTGCAAATCTTAAAAATACCATTGCTATAGATGTACCAATGTAACTTGGCCGCTAGTGAAGTTGCCATACTCAACCGGAATTGAAATTTCAATAAATTCTAAAACTGATATTTTAACAACGATTATTAAGAGTAGACAAGATATTTATTTTGCACAAAATGACAATTAGAGAAATTTATTCTAGACTGACAATTCTACTTCCAAATTCGGCGGCGGCCAAGTAATTTTGGTAATACTATAAGCAGTAATAAAATCAAAATTTTGAAATTTGCACTTACTACTCTTTTACACTCGGGGTGCGATATAATGTTTGTAGCATTGTTTTAATAAACATATGGAAATAGTGAATACATGGCTTACAGTAGACCTGAGCAAATTACGACCCGCGGAGCACACGCGGGACTCATGAACAACTGCATCTTGAAATTCGCCAAATGGCAAAGATGATGATACTAATAGTCTTAAAAATTTATACATATACTGTGTTTAATTATGTTTTCATTTTTTTGTAAGGGTGTGCAGTTATTTATTTTTCCGGTAGACATTCTACGTCGTTCTTAAAATAAATATAGTAAATCATATTATCGTTTCTACCGAAATTCTTAATAGGGTAGCACCTAATTTTTAACTACGTCACTACTATTTAGCATACTTGCTTAGTAATATGATATTTTTTTTCAATTTTAATGAGATATACTAATCAAGGCTTACAAACAGCTAAAGTTTTATCATTCAATGCTCACTGATCAATATCTAATCTTGTAACCAATTCTGACAATATTAATTCCAATTTAGAGTGTATGGGCCACTATAAATTGTGTTGATATCTCAATATTTTATGATAAGCACGATGTTTACGTTTTATGTTTACGAACCATTTTGTTTTTTGAACTGGTAACTGAATATATGATTGGTTAAATAAAATATTTATAATTTATTTGAATTCTGTTAAAAAATAATTAGTTTTAAAACAAAATACAGTAATTATAACTTTATAACCTGTTAGCATGAATATTTTAGCGATAAATTACTTCAAAAATTACCATATTAGCACCCAATCAAGATGATTTTACCTGTAAGCTTATAATAATTTTACAATGGCTGTATTTTGATATATTTTAACATGATACGTTATCTTTTCCTTTGTTTGTTAATAATATTTTTATCATATCGACGGTGTTTTGGCTAATTATTGTTGTAACCCTCAAAAAATACGAAAACGACAAAATGTTTGGATCTCATTTTAAACATGAAAGAGCAGGTCTCAGCCGAAGGATGTAAATTAGAAAAATGAATTCACCACTTTTTAGAAGGGAAACATCACTTTACCTAGGTTTTAGGTTAAAAAATTCTGACCTGGTCACTATTATATCGACACTCCCTACGTATAATCCCTATTTGCAAACATGATAATTTATAGGATTGTATTTCAAAGATTCATGACGCAACTCACCATATAATGTTTTGGATAAAAATAGTTTTTACTCTCTCCTGAAGAGTTCTAATTTTGAGGGTTAAATCAATTGGCTAAAACACCGACGATACTATCTTTGTGTTAAAATAAAATAATTTTAGAGTAACAGGCTTAAATAAATTGAAATTTTCTTAAATTTATTATGATTGTGTGCATATAGAATGATTATACCAGTGGTGCACAGCCTGTCTGACAGAAAGGTAATTTTATCAATTTTTTAATTATTGTTCAGGGGATGCAATAGGTAAAAGTATTGAAAAATAATGATGTGTAGAATAGATAGATACACATTGAATTATTTTTAATTGAATAGTCACATGTCAGATACTTCAATCACTCATTCTGCCAGTGACGATTCAGATTATATTCCTTTGTTAGGTACTGCGTAATTTGTGCTAAAAAAATATTTCAGGCTCTGCACCATTCGCTTATACAATTGCAACGTATAAAACAGTTTATTTAGTTATTTTATATTGAATGCGTTTCTTAGAATAGGATTAGTATTTTTAAGTATGTTTTTATTATCATGTCTATATTTTCTCGTTTAAGATTGGAAGAATTCTGCTCCCAATGTGAAATACGTAAAATGAAAATATTGTTAAACGATGAGTGTTTGTAAGCCAGTCATCCGAACTTTGATGCAGTGTATTAAATGTTGAAGTAAGTAAAGCACCGGTAGTAATATAATCACTTCCGTTAAACTCTGTTAGGATTCGACAGAAAAGTGATGGATGAAAATATCATAGATATTTGTACCATTGGATATAAAATCATAAATCGAAAAATTCGAACCATAGATCACGAACCGGTGTAGTAGGAAACTCTATATTGTAATCACTCGGTCACGGCAGTATGAATATCGAAGTTTAATATAGTCAGTACAATTCTCGAGTCATTATATATTATAGAGTATTTGTGAATATTGATTTATCAATCATGGTATTGACAAATGGCCAAACCTTCTATTCTTCCATTCTACCCTCTCTAAAAATGGAGGTAAAGTTGAGTCATAACAAGTATTCATTAAAAGTCAATTCTGTATGAAGTGCATATTATATGACCAAGATATGCAGCGGAAATGGTCATAAATATATTACGGATTTGTTATTTTATAATTTATTGGAGCAAATGAATAATATGAAAACTACGATTTATAAAATTTGAATTAACTATTATCTAAAAAATTATTGCAGCGTAAATACTATCAGTAAGCAGTTAGTATTTAGTTTCAAAGCGAAATATACCTACATTGTATTAGTGCAATCAACAAACTATGATAATATTAGCATATTATATTATTATGCAATAATAACATGTTATCGAAAAGTTCAGAATGATTTAGCTTTGAGATCATAAAAACCTGAAATAGAAAAAAGCAGGGGTGACTTTGAATATGTAAATATAATAATTTAGCATTTGCGATCGGATTTTTAAAAGTTGTTTGACGTAAGAATAGGAATTTAAGTTTTTTTTAAATAAATAGTGGAAGGACGGCGCAAGAGTTTTATTGAAATGATTTACATTTATTTGAAATAGATTGATTTAAGCGGTACCATTTGTTTCTTCTGTGAATATTACGAAACATGTTGTCGGCTCCGTGGCGCAGTTGGTAACGTCGTTGGCTACCGTTACGGATGTCTCGAGTTCAAGTCCCGATGCGGACAGTTTCATAAATTGATCTTTTATGCGTAGTGAGAGCGATTAGCTAATCACTAGTCCTGTTCTAGCCCTATTCTTCTATCTCTACTCTCTGCAAAAAAAGAGAGGTTGAGCAACTGACATGTAGTTCTCAGAGAAAACTTCTGTTGAGAAACCTACATTAGAGGCCATACACTCCACGTTGGCGGCGGACATGGCAAAAAAAATATAATAAAGTCACTAACCTGAGGTGAAGAATACTATTTTATTTATCTAATGATAAGCCGTTGTTGTTTAAAAAAATATTATTTAATTTTTGTATGTAGTTATATATATTGTACATCAACAAAATTTTTATAAATTATTTATCAAACAATTGAAAATTCATTATAAAAACAAACAAGTCATAAAAAAAAAAAATATTTTTTAAATATATGTAAAGCATACACGGATATTTTAATTAATGCTACTAAATCAGTAAAAATACAGTACATATTACAAATTAAAATTTCATTTATTTTAGTATAGAAATTGATTGGCTTAGTATGGACGAGAATAAACATAGTTTTTCTTGTCTTGTAGAATTTAGAATACGAAGTATTTGATTTGACTTTATTATAATTGCATTGTATTATTCCACCAAGGTCTAGTAGCAAAAACTGGTAAACACTAGTATAAAATAAGTTTATTTGTCAATATTAAAACATAATCCTTTTCAGGCCTATTTACAATCTATAATCCTCTTTATAACTGATTCGTTAGATAGAGTTTACATATTTTTTACAAAATATGTATTCGTTATTTGACATATTTTCACTTTAAATAATTGCATAATTGTCATTTATCATTTCATACTTTTATTAATATACTATGGAAAGTTGAGTGAAATATAAAGGCATAAAAACAAACCTTTTTTTGATCAAACACAATTCATTTGAAAGTATTGTCCAGTAATGCTGCAAGTGGTATCCATGTCAAATAAATAAATAAATAAAAACAAATCGAGTAGCACTAAAATGGTGTGAAAATAAAATAACAGCGTATGTTTTGTCAACTTTTTAAAACACTATTTAACAACACATTTTTATGCAATCGAATTGGATAGCTTTAATTATTTGTAATATTGTTGATTATTAAAGAAAACTTTCTTAGACAAAAAACAAAAAATCACACATTCAGCGGTTGATTGATTTTGAAGTTTGGTCCAATCGTATTTTGTTTTTTTCGACGAATATCGGTAGGAAACATCAACGCCTGTATATTCCGAGGCACAAAACCCGCGACGTCGATCTACGCCGGAGCGTATCACAAAACTGAACCCACTGCCATATTAAAAAGTTACTTTTACTCCGCAATACTTGTGAATAAGTAGGCAAAACCAGCGCCATTATAGATTTCTCAATCGGGTTTGCATTGCCGATTCGTATGTCTAGCGAGCGCAATTTATACTGCCGACGTGTTCGATATGTAACTGTAATCGGCACTATAAATTCGATTATCTTAACGTAACGCACGTCTTTGGTAATGATGTCCAAATTTGTTTTTGAGACCAACTCACCGTTTCGCATGTGTACGTAGTGGTAAAAAGAGCTCTAGATACAAAATTACCGACATCCATTTTAATTTGGAATCCGCTTTTCCTAATGTGAATATTTTTTCACATCCGCCCCCAATCTGGAGCAGTCAAAGTATAATAATACAATTATTATTACAAGTAAATAATGAAATATTAATTTCAAAAAATTTTCATCTCGAAAATAGGTATAACTCAGAACTTTTCATTGATATCGTATTTTCATTATTTAAAAAAGCCAGTCTTATATACGTACGTGCATTTTTTTATTATACGTTATTCTTATTCAGTGTCTTAAGAATCATTGATACTGCTCGCTTTTTAGCTTTCTTATATTGTCCAATTTTATTTATATTATCAATAAATAAAATATTTTTATTTAAGATATAAAAGGAATATAGAACACAACATGGTCAAAAGATTAGTTTAGTATGGCATGTATAACAGTAAAACTTTTAAACTGACTTTTATCATGATAAACTAACATTCCGTTATTAAAAAATTCTCACGTTTGAAATGTTTAATTAAATATAAATAATATAAAAGTACCAAAAAACATTAACTGTTTGTATTATCCGTTGTTAAATGAAAACTTTTCCCAATTGCTTAACCATTGCTAACCTTAATTTACAACGAAGTATATAAATTTATAGTATTGATTTATATCGGTTTCGATACCGAAAATAAAGTTAATGACTAATTATAATTTCTTTTATAATTAAGTATAATGTGGAGGTTGATTATTTTGAAGTTGATGTGTTTCATACCTTTAGATTAAATAATATTTGCACAGTATAAGTTTCTCTGTACGAGCCGCATACAAGTTTTGTTGGTAATTTGTAGCTATTTATATTAATAACTTGCCATTATCAAGTGATGCGCGCAAGTTACACTGCTCGTTTTATTCAAAATACTGAAGATGCGGTTACAATTCAATTGATGTTTCAGCAATCAGTTTCAGTTTTTTTCCGTTTTTTTCATATTCATTGGAGAACAACTTTTTACAATTCATATTTTTACTGTGCCATATTATAATCTTTGTGTTAGTGTTTTAATTTATTCTATATTTAACATCCGTGTTTTATTTTTACTCTGTAGTCGAGTGATCAATGTCGTTGAGTTTGGTTACGATGTATTTACACTGGTTCCAATCAATTGATTTATGGATTTCTGTTTGAAAACATGGATGTTTGTGATGTACAATATGACCTCCTGCCCATCCGACTCTAAAAACCTGACGTAGCGAGAGCAATAATCTAAACACTGTTGACGTTCTACGCTTATACTTATACCCCATACTATTTAGAAAACAAAAGTTTTAGCAAATGATTAACAATCAGTTCTCCATCAGGAATTCATATACTTCACATTTTGAGCGGACATAATGAAGAGATATTTAATATATATTTATCTTATATATAATATCCCAGACCGCTCTGTAGACGTTTTATTATTATCACATGTATTTAGGTATGAAATTTTCTCATGCCCTAAGCGTTCGCGGTTCGGGGTGTATAATAAAATAAAATGTTATGCAATGTACACACAGTTCCGATGTACTAGCTGCTTTAGACATTCAGTATTTCAATTTAAATACCGTCATCTATGACGGGTACGGTTATGCTAGTTATAATTATAATTAGTGAAATTGATTCAGAAACAATCATTTTAGCTTTAAAACCTAAATTCATTTATCATTTATAATTTCAAAGATAAAAGTGGCATCAAAATAAAATCCAATCCCGTAGCCGAGTGAGAGCAATCTAGGACTGTTGGACTCGGTTGTTTAGTCGAGAGTTCGGATTCTTGAATGCCACTTTCATAGATTGATTTTTAAATAGATTTATGGATTATTTTCATAAGGCATGCATATCTGTTAGGTTTTTATATTATACCCACCCTGTATGATCTTGAAGACGGATGTAAAGAGGAGGGGTAGTTTTAAAATTAATCTTATTCTCCCAGTTTGTATATAATAGGTTCAAAACCAGTGGGGTATTTGAGAGTTCCATGCGGTGAATTGCTGGCGTTTATTGAAGATTTTCAATATTAAATATACTTATGCATATTTGGAAGGTATTTTAGTAAAGTAGCTTTAAAGTATCTTTAGTAAAGTTAGATTATCTTAGGAAGGGGGAGCTATATTCTGATAATTGGTGAAAAGGGGAATGGAGAAAAAAGGTTGGGAACCCCTACTCTATATCTATATACTTTATGAAAAACAGAGGTTGAGTGACTAGCTTATAATCAATTTATATTAAAACGTTTACTGTTAATTCTTGGTGGAAAGGCATTATTTTTTACTGATTCCACATATTTTATAATGGTAACGGTGAGTGAAACATGTCCTCATCTTGCGACTTTTGCTGACGCCCAAATGTTCGCTTATTTTACCCGCCTGTAGTAAAATGTTTGCGATTATCGATGTACAAATTGATAAATACAGTGGTACTACATTGTTGAAGATATCATTAATTATTTACAACTAGCACGATAGTTCGAGGTTTTGGCTTCCTCAAACGGATTAATACTGAACAAATATTGGTAAGATAATTTACTTTAGTGTCAGCTGCTAAAGTTTCAACAAAGCCTATGGCCGTTTTGATTCAAAATATAATAGGTATATATTTCATAGAGACATTGAACCCTTGCCAGAGTGTATGGCCTTGTTATTTTGGGATGAAAAAGTATATAGACTTATGAACAATATGCCTTCTGAATTACCGATTAGTTTTTTTTCATATTTTAACAAACATAAACTCAAATGTATAATGAAAAAACGGTGTATCGTATGTACTATTTTTTAAAATTTAAAACAGGACTGGACTAGTCTAGTTTTAAGTTAAAAGTGCTTTCTAGCTAGCTCATAGAAACATTTTTTAAATATATGTTTTTCGCAATGAATTCGATATAATATTTACTGTTGTTTATTTTTATTTTATTCTATAATCTCTCTCAAATAAAAATAAACAATGAGTAATTTAAATTTGTTATGTTTTATTCGGGAGCAAACTAATTTTTGATTTAGTTAAGTACTTTTAGTTCAAGGGATATCAAATCAGTCGATTCCAACGACCGAATAGACGCTTATTTCCCCTGCAATATTTAAAACATAATCTATCGCCAAACATTTTTCTTTTATGTGGCTTACGTTGGAAATTTCAAATATTGCTTACATCTAAAAAGTTTTCAACTTGAACTAAAAAATATGAACTTTTTATTAACCTGGGAACCCATGAAGAATAAACTAAATCTCAAAATTGTGGAATGTAAAAAAAATATCCAAATAGCATATTGTAAAATAATGTTTCAATTAAATTATATGCTAGCGTGTGCGTCTATACACATTCGAGGACATATTCATATGCGGGCGGTAGCAAATAAGTCTACAACGGCCTTTAAGGATTTTATTATAATAGAAAAACAGTCATTTCAAAAAACTTTATAAGACGAAATGAACTTTGATATGCGCGAGCATTCTAAGAAGTTAGCGACCGATGTAATTGAAATACATTCCGGATGTTAATAAACCAGGATGTTAAAATTAAAACGTATTCAATTTATTAAAATTGATCATTGTTACATTAAAAAATCCGGTTGCCAACCTATGATCAAGACCAACAATAGCAGTAGTCAATCTATCGATTTTGTGTAGACTGATATACTTAATAGCAGTCTTATACTTGCGTGTCAATGGTACGGGCATGGAATCCCAGTTAGGGTAATTTGCAGATAGCGACTATTTCAATACATAAACTCATATTTTTTTTCAATGGTGTTGTTTCCTATACGTCTAACCGTCCTCAATCATTGAAAACTACTATCAGTTCGTAGTGTTCATGTTCACATTTTGTCATGATTGACAAGCAGAGGAGAGGAGATTTTGAAAACAATATTTCCAATATTCATCATCTTAAATAAGATCTCTTGTCTTTGGATGTTTCTCTAGTTTTGTGTTGTGGAATTAAATACTATTATAAAATTGTATTATTCATACCAATCACACATCATGGAAGAGGTAAAGCATTTAAGGATATCTGTAAATAAGCTGCGTTAAAAATGATGCTAAAATTTATTTTTTAACTATTTTAATTCAATTAAAAAAGATATTAGTAGTTATAACGCAATTTCGTACAAGATATTTTTTTAAGTTTAATAAAAGACAACCCTCACAAGCAAAAAAAACATATTTAAACAGTGTTAAGCAAACCCAAATCACCGGAATGCGTTCCCCGCTAAATTGACGCCCTTAGACCTCAGAGTACTGTGTTATATCAGAACCGTGTTAGCTGTTAGTGAAGCATATACGTGCAATGAATTATACAAATGAGTTCTACATTATATATTATATCGAAACCGTGTTATAAGATATCAAGCTAAAGACAATCGAGTATTCTTCTTATTCCTCTTTATGGTAGTTTTTCTCACTGGTGAGGGTCACGACCTTCGCTTATCGCCACAGCTCCGTGTCCCTGGAGAATCTTTCGCCACTCGCTCTTGCAATCCGCTGCTCTGAAGGCCATCGGTAAGAAGAGGCCCATGGCGTTCTTCGCCTGGTCACTCCAGCGAGTAAGGATCTTTCCGCGACCATTTTTGGATATATAATAATTAACTTTTAGCTTCTCGTATATACCTGTTTTTAATAACGTTTAAAGAAAGAGAGAAAACGCTGTTAAAATGTACGTTTTGTAATATAATCGGAGGGTTACTTGCAATTCATCCCAAAAAAGAGGTTATTTTTATTTGAATGAGACATGCAACAACTAAAACGAGAGTTAAACAGCTTAGTGATAAGTCACAATGGTGACGATATTTTTTTTTTTTTAATAGTATGGAACCGGAGATTCTTTTATAGAATTTCCCATATTACAGAATTATGACGTGTTAATTTATTATGACGATATTTGTCGAAGTCTGAAATATTAATTGAGAAACAGATATGTCTGAGGCGCGTATTCATTTAATGTGTATTTTATTTAAAGCATATTTTAATTTCATTGTCATTTGATCATTTTATCTGAAAATGATATGATGACTATTATTATGAAATATTTTGTAGTCTTTTCAAAGAATTTGGATTCGTGCTATTTTTTTGATGGGAAAATAGCATTAAGTTGAGTCATCGCTATTTATTTTGAGGTTTATAAAGTAAAAAAACTGGATAATTTAAAAAAATATATAAATATTTTAATTACGATGTTTGTATTATAAGTATATTAATTTATTATATATGGTCAATATTTTCTAGATATAATTGATTATTACAAAATTATTCACTCTTCGCTTTCAAGCAGAAAGAAGGTTATGTATGATTGAAGATATAACAGTCTATTTTGTATATTGATAAGATTAGCATTTTAAATTATTTTATGTTGTGTAAATTTAAAAATTTCCAGATTTTTTCATCTCCCTACTTCGTGCTTAGCAGAGTAAAAAAGTACATAAAAAGTTTTCCCGAATTACAAGGTGTTGTTGAGGTATCTAGGTTTGATGTTATTTAATTTTATATTATGCATAAAGTTTTTAATTTTGTCTGAAGGTCCCAAGAAAAATTTTGTGTCTCACCGATTGAGAGCCTATAAAGGTATACGGTCAAAAGTTTTTACCATTATTTATCGTCAGCAATTGCCAAATATTTGATAAATTATTTATTTAACGAGGTAAAATTGAGTTAGTATTCAAAGGTTTTAAAATTGTTATTGTGATAATTGGTTAAAATGGTCTATTTTGTGCTAATTATTGTCATTTCTACCCTCCAACGTAGATGCTAAGCATACTTACTGTTTTGAATCTAGTTTATTTAAAATGTACCCATCAAATATTTTGAATAAAAACTAAATGTCAGGTTGATATAATTATAAATTTTTCGTATTTATTTGTAGAATGAAAATTACAATAAATCCCATTATAGCTAACGCCAATGCGCTATACATTTGACAAATATGATGAAAACAGTACATAATTATAACAAAAAATTTTGAGAAAATTGAGATAATAAAATAATTAGAGGAAAAAAATATTACCAAGAAACAATACACAAACTTTATTGCTGAAAATATTCACCTATATAGAAAATGCGTTGTTCAACCAAACAGACCTTGCAACAGCCGACTCAAATGACCAACGCAAAAGTTAAAAAAAAAATGTCTGAATATGGTTTCGGCCACGTAGATAAAAATTGAATGCATGTATGTTAATAGTCTTAAATGTTTCAAGATTATAAACTCGGTCACGAAGAAGAAGAGATTACGATACGTGCAATGTCGTATGAACACTCTTTTTACAGACGTCTTTGACAATGGAGACGATGTTAAAAAAAGTATTTTAAGTTCAGGTTTTAAAAATAGAAGATGTCGCTACAATCTATTGTAATAACCGTTAACTGCTTCTACACTTGTTGATTAAGCCACAGAGAAATGGGTGCTTTGCAAATCTCAAAACACACTGACGTTGGAATCCATTGTGTCAAATAAAATAAATGCATACATTATTATGAAAAAAAATACCCCATTGACCCCAATACAAGAAAAAAACAATCGATAGATGATAGCTAATATATGTGATTATTTATACGACTTGGACAGAAAATAATATCATGTCTATTTGAGATAATAATATCTCAATTACATAAAAAAAATAAAGTTAATATCTATCTTATTTATAGATTCTTTTTAAAGTGAATGCTCATGAATATAAAAAAAATAATATAATACTTAAATAATTAATAAAACAAAAAATGCAAACTTCAGCTTCTGAATAATGCTCTTAATACGTTTATCGCAGTAAATAATCAGAATAAAAAAATTCGTGTTCACATAACTATGCACTGGTAGTCAAAATATGCTAATTACATCAATAATATGAATTAATGCTTCTTCTGTATTTTATTAACATACGTAAAATATTTTGCAGCCAATGAATAATAAAAAATAGTCCATAGATTGACTGAAGCGTTTGCTAAAATCCTGTATGCTGCATTTTATGATTTAGACAAATATTTATAATCATCTAATATTTTAAAATAAGTTCATAATTTTTTGTTTCATTAACAGATGTCAACGTCACAGTTTTTTGTCGTGTTCTTAATAATAGATTTAGTTTTGGTATTTCATTGCCTGGTACTAGCAGAATCTTGCGAAGTATGTATAGAAAATATTTAAAAAACACATCTCATAGCTAAAGGCGCTTTAGATATAACTGTTTCGTAATACTTTTGGCCAAATGTTGTCAAATATGATTCTTATGTCATTAATTAATGCAAAACAATCGTAACTACTAATATTTAGTTTGAAGAATGTATACAAATCAACTAGTACTTCAACTGACGGAGGCTGTTAGCAATACAATACTTTAAGACATCGACTGTGGGTGCTTGATAGAATGTCGATATCAAATTTGAATTGCTGAAATTTTGTACATTTCCATGTATTTTGTCACTAGCGACCCGGGTTTCACCTTTCGGCATCTTCAGGCATTCGAGCACACGAATGGACTCGAATTGAAAGGCGAAACCCTGGTCGTAAGTGACAAAATACATGGAAATGTACAAAAGCTCAACAATTCAAATTTGACTTTAAGACTTGCTTTGTATACACCGGTGTAATTAAGTAGCCAGGTAACTATGAGCCTCCCGTCTAGTTACAGTGCAGAGATTACCACATTTGAAATATGTTTGTTTTGTTTTATATTGAAATAAATTTTGTTATTGATGAAAAGCAATGTGTAATGATAAGAAATAAACGTAAAAGTCTTACCTTGCACATGTGTTGTTTATACTAAAATTGTGTTTACAATATGGATATTTTTATATTCAATTTGTACTTACAATCTGAAGAAAATAATTAGATTTACACCTGAGTCTAATTTTAAAGTTGAATAAGAGCAAATTTGTATAAGTAGTTAAATAAAAAAATCATGACCGAGTAGATTAATCCAATTCAACACTTGCCAGTTATTTAATAGATTAGGCGTACAGTTCTTTAACAAGCGCAGACGCCCCGCAGTTTGAAAGTCTACGTCGCCGACATATTCGTATCAAATAATAAAATAATTATTATCAATGACTTGTTTCACAACAGTGAACGACCACGCCCAACCTTCCAATTGGCCTTCACTGACCAGTAATGTCCGTCTCATTGTCAATCGTGAAACACAAAAAACTTTTATAACAGATCTGATATAAGTCAAATATTAAACCCCATATTTTAATCTGACCCGCTGACCCTACAAGATTAATATCGATTTAATATCAATCAACAAGATATTTTTCTTGTTTTATACGTACGTGCGTATCGTTCGAGATAAGGTCGCTGTAGGATTGGTTCCTTGAATATCCGTTTGCGCGAAATTGATATTTTGGATGCATCAATTATATTTCTTGAACTTACTACTGTCGAAGCGTTGGACGCCACGTAACTTAATTCTACGGATAATTGCTTTATTATCATTAAAGCTGTAGGACAGAATGGTAGAGATAAAATTGAATGATGGAATGGGAAAAATAGTATAACAATAACCGATACGGAAAATATTTAATTCAAGTTTTAAAATTAATGAAATATTTTACATATAATATTTTGTCCATACCATACGTCATATAATTATGTTTGTGCGAATTTTTCTGTACAACTTCATCCATCGTATTTTGTTAGTACAATTTTGCTATAGCAGGCTTGTCCAAGCCACTGCCCAATGCAGTAAATAATTTGGCCCAAAACAAATAGTGAATTCTAACATTTTTTTGCGTTTTTAATAAAGCAAACAGCGAAAATATGCAGTTCTGTTTATCAATTTAATACAGGAATTTCAATAGGTTTCAAGATTTCCATAAAAATTACCAAATTTTTGATTCTGTTTTCAGTTGATATAACTATTTTACCTCCAAATTTATAAATGTAATGCATAACGTTGTAAACAGACATTGACCTAAAAGAAAAATTTAATTAAATCACTTTCCTGACATTTCATAAAACCTATCTTTCCAGAAAGAAATATTCCAGTCTCAAAAACCACGCGTTATATAAATATGTCACCGCTTTTAGGCAACGGATCGAATATACCATTAATTTTACATCGTCCTCCTTAAATTTTATAATAAAACATGTTAAAAAAGACTAACTTTAATTATTCTGTGTCTCAAATATTTTGTATGTGGCCTAGAATAATTACTCTGGAATCAATGTCGCACAAGATAACCAAAGGTTGGACTCCTATAGGCTATAGTATTTTGTCCCATACATTTTCTCTTAATATCTTAATAAAACACAACCAATAATTTAGTATAACTAAGCTTGGCGCGTTTAACAAACCAATCAGAAAGTGACGATACGGCAATGGCACTTCTGTGACATAGTTGCTCTCATTTTCTTTCTGTGATCAAAGTGATTCAAGACTGTGATTAAATGACGCTTTAGTTTCGTTGACGGGTTTTGATTGAAATAATAATCGGATAATCTGATTATTATGTGCCATTTTGTGTGTTGGTAATATTGTGTAATAGAACTTAATTCCATATTGAACTAGAACATATAATTGAGATTAAGACTTTCTAAAATATATCTTACTAGTAAAAGGTATATTAAATTTATTTGAAATGTCGATATGACATTATCAATGTCATAATTATTCAATTCTAATAGTTATTCTCATATATTTTTATTTAATTTTAGAATACGGAAGATGTAGCATGTAAAAAAGTTTTACTTGCTAAGCTTTATCAATTTACATAAGGCATACAATTAAATGCACTTTTGTTTAGATCATATTCACTTTCATAAAAAATAGTTTTCACTTATAACAAATACATTCCACAAAAAAAAAATTCTTTCACTAAAAATAAAATGATCCCACATAATAAAATATATTTTAACTTTGAAGAAACATTGTAGAATATAATAAATTATATATAAATAATCCGCCATTTATTTGGGTAAGTGAGTCAATTCTTTAATTAAAAATGCACCAAAAAAAAAACCAAATAAAAAAAATCATTAAAAAATATTATTAATCATCGAATATTCGAGTTCATTTGACATCTTCTGTTATTATAGGAATGTTATAAGTATGTGAGAAAGTTTCCTTGATCAAATTATCTGTTTAAAGTAAATAGGTCAATGAGTTTATTAAGAATATCATTAGCGAT
The DNA here is from genome assembly GCA_022494535.1 of Himalopsyche phryganea. Lineage (NCBI taxonomy): Eukaryota > Metazoa > Arthropoda > Insecta > Trichoptera > Rhyacophilidae > Himalopsyche > Himalopsyche phryganea. The sequence goes on from JAGVSL010000046.1 coordinate 1,505,152, forward strand.
TATTGGCTAGTAATTTATGCGTAACTTTAAACCATTTTTAATAAGAAAAGCTATAATTTGATGCACGGATTTCGCAAGTATTACTTATATCCGTTATTCTGGTTTACCTTGAAAACATATAACTCAATTCCTTTTGTGTTTTATGTGCGATTGTCTTATCATTGGAACGCATAAATACATACGTCTATTGTTTCATAACGAAATTGGACCAATTAACGATTGAATGAAATACAAACTCACGTTTTTCAAGTGGGTGTCCCGTGCTTCAGAAACGTTTACTGCCGCTTGGAAGCCATGCTTAGTCCATAAACTATAATACACTATTAACGGTCGTTGTAAGTAAGAAATGTTTTATGGCTCATTATAAAAAGTATCGTAAAAATTGAGGTTAATTCAATACATTTCAGTTTCTATTCTATTTATGTCAGGATCATTACCAACTGTAGCGAAAATATTAAATTTCTTCTATGGTTACATACATTGTCCCTTTTTTCTAATTTACAGTAGTCGAATGTTGAAAGTTTTTTTACTATCTCCGCTTGTCCTGATGATGCATCTGTATAGACGTTCTATGATAGCATGTTGAAAGTCAGTCTTTCGACTTCTCTCTTCAGAGAAGGTATAGAGAAGAAATTAAAATTATTATTATTCGTATTACTCCAATCGTTTTATCCATCCCTTATTTATCCCTTCTTTAAGTTAAAGATGAGAGATTGCACTCAGGCATCAATTTATTTGGATACAAAACCATCAATCAATTAAAAAATCAGGGTATTAAAGCAAGGGTTCTCAACCAATGTGGAATTCCTCCTAGTGGTGAGTTCCAGGGAGGAATTGTTAATGCTTATTACAAATTTTTAAAATTACTTATATGCTTATTAAGGAAGCACCTTTCCAGTTAGAGTTAGATTATCTTGAAAAGGAGGGAATTGTATTTTCAATATTTAAAAGGGGGAACGAAGTGAAAGAGTTTGGGAGTGCCTGCATCAAAGTCTCGATTCGGGGATTCGAGCTCATGACCTCCACAACTGAATACAAGAAGCCCAAGAGTATTTAGTCGGCAGCAGAACTGGCGATGCTCAAACCTAGTCATGTGATACAAGCTAGCAAGTCAGTGAGTTCTACAAAAATTTTATTTACTTTTAAGGTGTTAACTGTCAATTCTTGGTGGAAAGACTTTATATTTTAAAAAATAAAACACAATTTGTTTGTACTACTTCCACATATTTATAATGATCAGGACCGGTTTCGCTCATCACGAGCATTATCAACTGATGATAATGCTCGTGATGAGCGAAACCGGTCCTGATCATTAGAAATATGTGGAAGTAGTACAAACAAATTGTGTTTTATTTAAAAAAAAAAAATATTTTATTAGTAGTTATTCATGTTTTTCGTTAACCGAATTGATACAGTTAATTTGGTTATTTTTAAATTGTTTAAATATGACAAAAAAACGTATATACCTGATGAAAATTAAAACAAAAATCTTAGTTTCATCAGTAGCTCATATACCTTAGGTAATAAACGAAGTTATTGGTTGTATGAGAGGAAATTACGTACAATTAAAACAATGCTATAAATATTTTTTAAATTATTGTATACACTAGTATATTTGATGTGAACATATGTACGAGACATAAAATCTCATGATTGATACAATTTTTTTATTACCATAAGTCTACACACTTGGTAATCGACATTTTTTACCAGTGTTTTTATGGCACATGGATACAATAAATCACTTAAAATCACAGCTTATTATCAAACCCCTTATATATAAAATTTGGAATCATATCCTATTCGAGAAATGAATAAATTTCGACCTTGAAATTATTTCTCTTATAATTAACTTTGTTTGGTATATGATTTATTTTCAGTAATAATTGTAAGTTAAAAATGAAATGAACCCAGATTTTTTAAGTATATTTTCAATGAAATAAATTCCACTACAAGCTTGTTTAATGACATCAGTATTTTTTTAATTTTAAATACGACGAGTGGCTTCCTGCTAATAAATTTATTTTCCATGAAATTTTCCCCTCCTAACACTAGTTATTAATATTGTAATTAGTATTATAATTATTTGTACATAATAAGCTCGATTATAAAAAAGTCCCACTAACTAGTATTTTTTTCATTTATATGTAGAGAATAAGAATTAACGTATAAGCTTTAAATAACACATGTCACACGTAGTGACACAGATAGAATATCAAAGCTATTTAATTTAATTTCAGAAATAAAGATGAATTTCTACAAAGTTATCGCCGAATGTCCACTTAAAATAGGGGTAGTGTTTTGACATAGTGGAGTGATAGGATAATAATTATGATAGTAATTATTTTATATAGTGAATTATTTTGTAAAACTGAATACTTTGCTATTTTTATTAAATTATAATATACACCAAATTGTCTTTTTGCATGTATTCGAAATAACACGGTCCAAGAAAAAGAACCGAAAACTTCTTTTAAGATTGTTTTTTTCCCTTTAGATAAAAGAGAAAAATCACATATTGCACTGCATTATGTGTACCTTGTATTTATGTCGGCTAGGCACCGGTCAAGTTGGCCGTTGCTTAGGAGACCGACAATACCATCAAGGAGCTGTGCAATTCCAGCGTGATTTAAAAATGATTATGATAGCTTTTGAAGAATCATGATATAAAGAGCTTAAAAAATCACAGCATCTGATAATCAAAGTTTTATTTAAAATCTATGAAACAGAAGACGGAAATTTTATTCAAGATACAATTGTAAAATTTTTCATTTCCACCGATATTTTAAGTTGTTTTGTCTTGCAAGAGTCTATCTGTTAAAGGTTATGTTAGAATGACAAAAAATTCATTTATCTATAAACTCAAAATGGATAAGCAATAACAATTAAAAAATTCGTGCAACTAATTTTCAAAACACTAAAAACCACTCTATTAAAAATCCAATTCATTAGTTACAATATTTTGTGAAATAAAACAATATGAATAGTATGTCATTATTAGGCAAACAAAAGCAATCACATATTTGACTATAAATCAATTAAATTGTAGTGTATAGTTAAAACGTTGAAAATTAATATGTTATGACCCAGTTATTTTAAGTCAATTAACAAATGAAAAAAAATAAGAATACGTTGCAATCCAATATTGCGCTAATAACACATTGTGTAGGTTGATATTGTAAAAAAATGATAATATTAATTGATTTGCGTGTTTAAGATTAATGTCAAACAAAGAGACATTTCGTATATTGAATTGGGATATAATATAATCCTGCAATATTGCAAAATTGGCGTGGAAGTAATAAAGACTTTCTCTCAAACACCACCTACAAGAAATATAATATTTCTTTAAAAGGAATCTTATTGACTCAATTACGAACATATCATAATCTTTTTTCATGACATATAAACAATGTAAAAGCTTGCTGTCTTTTGCTTGTTATATTCACTTCTGGAAAAGCTTCAGATGAAATTGTACCTTGGAAATTTATGCTTACTAATCGATCGTCCAGTTCAACACTTAGACATTTCCAAATAATATAATGGGAATGATTATATTGATATAATGAGAAAAACAATCTTTAAATAGTCAAAATTTTACATATAACTGCATATTTAGCTAATTTTGTTTTTGGAGTGCATATGCAAATAGAATTTATCAAACCACGCAAGTATGTCGAAACTAAAGATAAACTCCGAATATTTATTTATTTGAAAAATTTTATGTTGATAATACAGTTTGTCTTAAAAACATATATAAAATATATATTTGTTAAGTACCTACTACTCATTAATCAGTTGATAATGCGCGCAATGAGTCGAACCAGTCCTGATCAATATGAAACACGTGGTAGTTCAAAACAAATTGTGTGTATTTTAAAATATAAAGTCTTTCCACCAAGAAGTGACAGTAAACACGTTGAAAAACATACTTTGTGATATAATTTTTATTATTCGATTGCATATCATTTAGGATGAATGGAAATAGTTCAGATTTCGATACATCAACATCAAAAAATATTAAATACATAAATATATAAGCCGTTTCCAACATATTATAAGCAATTAGCAAACGAATGCCTTAGTTGACCGAAATATTTTTTTACATTTATTTTATCAATCACACAAATGGATGTCGAAAAATCATTTGTCAATATTTTCATTAAAATATGTTACTCTTTTAAAATATGATTCATTTCACTGAGTTTTAATTCACCAGTGTTAGTTAGTTCATCAAAAGAAATATTCAATACATTTATACATATGTATATGTAAAAAAAATATGAACTGTATATCGTTGCTGTTCTGGAAGAAAACACTAAGTCGAAAGATGACATACTGAGTTAGTTATACCAAAATGTTCCTTATTTCAAACTCTACCATATGGAAGAACACACTTATTTTTATAAATTATACTTTTACTTAAAAACTTTGAATAAACAAAATAAATGAAAAAGGTAATGCATTTAAACATTTGACAAACTTCACAACCCAATTACTCAAAAGTTGTATTTTTCAGTTAGTGTCTTCTACCAGAACAACGACGATATATAAATATACATATTCTAACAGGCACTCTTTGCCACTGATATTAGATTTTTTAAATAATCTTTATTTTGATTACATATTAAAATAACGAATTATATTTTTCGAACTTATAAACAACTGGTTTACTAATCAATCATAACGCCAAAACTTGTTTACGAAGACGCAAAAAAGATTTTACTTTCAAAATACTTAGGTAGTTGTTGTGACTGTTAAGTGATAAGTCAAATGATTTATTTATGGTTAGCCAAATCATCGTGTATCCAAAGTATACGGACGTTTAATTATTATGAAAAGTTTAAAAAAATATATTTCCGATGACGAAGCACAATGATTCGCAGAAAAATTTTGGAATTTTATTTACATGATTTTTTAGAGTTTAAAAAATTCGACCTACGCGTCAATCAAAGTCATCGATAGTTACAGGTTAAACGCCAAGACCTTGCTTCCGTTACAATGCATTATTTGTTATTAATTATTTTTGGAAAAGTCATTAGGTAAATTAACACGAAGTTTTGCGTTCATACTTACGCTATTACCGCCGCAGTTTGAATTCCTACTACAGATTTCAAATATTGTTTAAAACAAATATTGGAATTACTAATATTAAACCTTTCATAATGTTTATGATTGCTTTTTTCATATTTATAGTGAGACGTATGTCGAGTATTGGGGGTTATATAAACAAAATAGATTATAGCTATATATAAAGCGATGCCGAATGACATTTTTTGGTATCTCACTATGAACAAATAATATTTGAATACAAAAAAAAGCTGAATATTATAGTATATTCAATTAGAAGCTCTAAAATACTGTTTAAAAATGTATTTGTCCCGTAAGTAAGCTTAAAAGATTTGTCATTCAATTGTATAGAGCTGTGACAACAGTAAGTTGTTATCATCCATTAATATACATTGTGTTGACAGTCAATTCTTGTCAGAAATATTATTAATTAATAGCATTTATCGATTGCCGGTGTTTCAAAAAAATTTGATGTCACAATTGAGTTATTTAAACTTTATGTAGACCGTAGTTTTACCTTACGATATCTTCACGTTTTCAAGTGCACGGATGACGTCGCTCCGGTTCTAGATGAGAGATTTCCGAACATATTTAGTCTATCGCACCCTTTTCATTAAAACATAATATTCAGCTATCCCTGGAAATATACTTAACGTCTTGTTAGAGGCAAGATAATATAAATAGTGAAATATATGTCATATTTGTCGCGTATTTATAAGACCAGACTGTAAACAAATAATTAAGTTTATACAAACCTTATCGTGTTGTTGTCTTTGTAACAGAGTTCTTGATATAATTCAATTTTATATTACAATTTGAACGTCTGATTGTAGCACGAATGTTGACAGCTCACTGCAGCCACATTTTTAAAATTAGTATTTAGCAGGGTTTTTTTTTAAGAAAAAATGTGCCGGAACTCACTTTATGTCAAGCTTTTTTACTAAGTAAAACTATATTCAAATACCATTTAAATGAAATTTAAATCAGGTTGTCGTATGCCACGAAGCGCACAAAAAAAAACATTTTTTTAGATTATTTTGGACATGTTATATCTAAAGTTAAAGAAAAAATCAAATATAAACATTATGTTTGATACATACAACTACGACTAAATTCAAAATAAAATTGTAAATGCATACATGATGTATGTATTTGAATAAAAGTTTATCGTGATTTCCAAAGTTTCGTCCGATTCTCGTCTGGCAAATCGTGTCGATTCCTTTTCTTGGTGTCAGTGTCTATGGCCGAATGTCTTCCTTTGAGTAACACCGATCAACATATTTTGAAGAATCGAAAAGTGTCAAAGGTGGTTCCACGAGTTTGATGAACAAGAGTGCCGAAACTGTTTTGGTGTTCAACGAAGCTCTTATTGGGGTAATAATTGGATTCATTTGCGAAAACTCGCGTTCACATTCACTTGAAGAAATGGTAATAGAGTTCAGAGCATATATCAAACATGGTTTCGTCTAAGTGATTTTGATTTTTTGAAAAAAAATAAAAATACTGTGAAAAAAGGTGCCGGAAAGCCGTTTCGCCGCGTTAAATAGATAAAAAAGCCCTGATATTTAGAATATTCATTTGGTTCAGTGAATAATTAAATATTTAACGCATATAATAACCAATGTACTTCAAATAATGCAGTCTCAGATTTAACTTTTCTGATTTATGATATTCAGGTATACATAAGTAATCGAGACATTGCACTGTATTATGATAGTAAAAGTCGTGTCTACATAAATACACATGTCAACGTATTGTGACTAAAGTATGTATGTGCCAATCTATAATATTTATTGTATTCTTACGAAATTGTTTGTGGTCGACCTTCGGCTGACGGGGGATTAAAAGCGAGATAATATTTTTTCCGTGCTTTTTTTATTTTAATGGAGTGATTGAGCCTTATCGGGAGATTGGTTTCAGCCACCGTTTTTATTCGCGTGATACTTTCGCTTATAATCAATATGATATACTATATTACAATAAGCAAATAATAAAATATATTGCAATTGATATTGACATAGTATCAAGTATGTGAAATATTCTTTTTATGTGTGCGGAAACAATAAATCTAACAATGATAATTATTTATGATGATACTTCGCAAATACAGACATCGAAAAATTAAAAAGTAAATTTGTCGTCGAGATCTTAAAGCATCCAATTTGACAATCAAAATAATACATGTAATGATTAATGTTATTTGGATAAATCAAGCTATTCAAAGACTTGGAAAAAACGAAGTCCAACTTAATTTTCGTGCTTATATTGCTGGTTTTCTATCACATATAAAGTTTCAATTTTGTTTCGACAATGTCAATGCTCAATACAAGAAATATTTGGAGACAGTTTGAGAGTGATTTGCTGTTTCAAATAATTAAGCCTTATGTTTAATGAATAAACTAAGATTTCACAATATCTTCACCCTACTCTTTCATTTAAGAATCCTGATTATTAGAAAATAGCTTCGATCATATTCGCTCCCTATGTGTAGCGTATGTCCACCATGCGGCACCTCCATGATTCCATGTCACCCGCCAATCGCTTTACTTCCTCCCATGACATGCCAGTGTCCCTCAGCTCCACCGAGTACATCCTGTGGCTGGTACTCGATGGTCTTCCAGGATGCCGGAATCCCACCGGTCGGAAGAAGAGGTAAGCAAGATTGAAGCTCACCCGAGGCATCTGCAGAAAATATACCGACCTGTAATAATTTACCTGATAAAAACTTTTAAGCAATAGATTTAAAGAATTTGGGTTGGATTCTCATATTTAATACTTTGATTTTTAAAACTTAACTAATGTATTTCATATCAAGATTATCTCGAATGATTTTGAATCGTCCATAATTATTATGTAGTTCAGAGGCGGCAAACCTTTTCCTATTGGAAGGCCTCATTAACTCATCAGAAATCTAATAAGGTGGAATTTAATAAACATACATAAAAACATAAGTACATTACTTTGTAAATGAAGGAAAACAATGAAATTTATTTATTTATGTATTTGTTTATTTCAGTTAAAAGGCCACACTTGGTTCCCTAAAAGGCCACAGGTTTGTCACCATTGGTCTAGTTCTATATTCTGCTTGAAGATGTAAGCCTAGCTAATAGTTTGAAACAAAATGATTCTTTCATAATAAAGTAATCATAGCTATGTTATTATATAAATGTATATTTATAAAAAATGTTTTATAACCCTTGCGGAAATCAATAAGTTGCTATTTCTAGCTTATTAAAACGGAATTCTAACAGGAATCTTCCAATTCAATCAATAAATTCTTTAATATATACTGCTAATCTTTGGCTTATCATAAGAGGTAATAAAAAATAGCTGATTTTTTAAAAATATTTTAGGCTCGATTACTTTGCTTATGTATTAGCTCTTTTGGTGTTGATAAAAAGAACCGGTCCTGGTTTTTTCAATGCACTTTGGCTTATGAAATATAAATTAAATATGCATTTCATTTTTTATTAGCCTGTTGTATATATTAATAATTGCAACCGTTGTTGTTGTGGACCCGGTGGATATTGCATTACGATATTGGTGGCAATTTTTTCAACTATATAATAATAATTGTCGCTCCAAGGCGTTGTTTTGTGCCGGTGTCACAGCAAATGGAATTAGAAGGCGACAATCGGCAAGTCCAGTGCTAGCGGTTTGGGTCGGTTCGGTCACGAACTTGACAGTTTACTTGACGCAACGTAAAATGATACTGACGTAAAAGTTATTTTTACACAATCAGGTCACACAGTTAACTAAAATATTTAATTTTAAAACTATGAAAATTTCGTTGTATTTTATTCAATTGTTCAACTCGAGATAAGGCAAGACCAACCGAAAAAAATTGTAGGCAGAATTTTGTTTGTAGAAATTTTCATTGTTTGACTATCATCGATACACATTGTAAAGTTACTCCTCAAATGTTGGTAAAAGCACAAAAAATATTTTTTACACCCAAAAAGGTATCGACGATTTACTTCTCTGGCTTCGTGAAGACTTATTCAAAGGTGAGAAAAATTGGTTATTTTTACCAAATCAAATGCAACATAATAATTTCTCGCTAACTTTTCATATTTGAATGAAGTAAATTTTTTAACAGTATATTGATTGAATGGACATTTATTTAGTATTACTCCAGTAAAATAGTTTTTACAATGGCGAGAAGCCAAAATAGCTATCGATCAATTCTTATAATTCGTGTGAAACTTAATAATTTGATATTTTTACCTAATTATTTTTAAAGGAAGATGGAATGATAACTTATTTTACTTAAAAAAAAGCAAACAGCTTTTTTAATGCGTTTTGTACCTTTTTATAAACAAAATATGGTGATATAAAACATGCATATTAATATTAACTTTATTAGTTTAAATGTACTAAGAGGAAAATAAAGGCCGTCAGGATATAAAATTATTAAATAATTTTGTTTAATAATAATTAATAGATAGCAATTTGACGTGCAAATAATAGCAAAAATAAGTGCAAAAATAAGTAAATATAAAATTATGAATTTTTGTTTGTACAATACGAGATTTTTTTAATATATGTACTTGAAAGATAAAGCACGATATACAAATAATACTGTATAATTCGCTTTTTCATCGTTGACTAGACAGTTTTTTTCAAAGTTTTTGACTGCAAGAACAAGTATGTTATATTATTATTCATTGTGGTTTATGACAAGAAAAAATGCAGTTTAGCATGGAATTTTTTAATTGAAATTTGTTTTAAAGTAAGTAGTCAGAATCAGTTTAGTCCCTGAGTGACTATAATGATAAAGCATGAGAGACATGAAGAAAAAGGAGTTGAATTCACTAATAAAGGTAAATGCCTTTACTATGCCATCACAACGATGGCATTGATCCACATACGATTGGGACGTGTAATAGTTGTTTCAATCAATGTTTTAGTACCTCTATTAAAAGTTTATTTCAATGAAAACTTGGCTGGGGGTCACGTGGTACCTAATAACTTTGAAAGAGTGTTGATATAATACAAAAATGGTGGCCCATGAAACAGAGGGTAGATAGACAAGTAGGGAAGATTTTTATTTCAGACAATCCCACATATAACGTTACATGTTCAAACAAAGAAGAAGATCACGAATCAATTTTTTTCTAAAATTAATTATTTGGACTCGCTATGAATGTGTTCCGAATGTAATACTTACACTCACATTGAGGCGTCATAAACTTAGCGGAATTACATTTCAGAGCATTTAAAGTTGAATCAGTTTGACCTAGGGATAAAAATACCTGGCTCGGTCGTGATTCAAAAATAGGTAGGTCATTCGTTACGATAATATAATAGTTGCGCAACTGATATATCCGCCAATCAGGATATTACTACAAAAAGAATTGTGATACATATATGTTCATTCCGACGCAGATTGCTATTACAAATACACAGGGTAAGTTAATTAAATTCAGGTCAAGATTATTGTTTTCTTTATTTTAAGCGACTTTCAAAAGTCAAAAGGTCGTTTGTGGGTGTATCATAAAATTGACTAACATACGTATAATATTGTAGATATTGCACGTATTCTGAATTGGACATGCAAGTTCTTACACGGAGCATATTATCTACCCCGTTTTAGTAAATATCTAGCATACTTTTTAATTATCTAATAAATCAAAATATGTATTCATTTTGTCAATCGCTATCTGCGTCAGCAAATCTCAAGAATTATCTTTAAAAACAAAAATAAAGAAAGTGGTAAACATAGATTAGAAGTCAAATAATAAAAATAAAATGATTCATGCAGATCCTCTGCTAAAGGGTTGGTAGTCTATGAGTGGAGAACTTTATTAGATTAATTGATATCAATACATAATAAAATAAAATTACGAAATTGAAATGAAAATTAAAATTGGCACCTTTCATATAAAAGCATATTATTAAGTACCCTTCATGATCTGATTATTAAACCTATGCTTAATTTTAAAAACGAATTCCTATACCTTATTCCTTTAAAATAACTTCAAAACATTTCCCGCACTAATCAACTTAATGTATTATAAAATAAATTTATAACACATTTTATGTATGAAAATACTAGTTTTTACCCGGCAACTCCTAATATAGAGAACGCTTATATTAGGTTATTAAATTTAGACGTTGGTTAGCTAATGTTGAAATTTGGTTGAAAATTTAAAATATCATTGTCAACCTTACGTCTTTTATCACACTCACAAAACACAGTCCACCAATTAATAATAATGTTAAATGTTGAAACCAGCTATAATAAAAGTTAACAATTTTGCCACCTGCACTCTTGTTATGACGCCGCAGAACTTCCCGATAGACAGCTTGTTGATTTGCATTTAATAATGGCTCCTGCAGCGTCACAATTTAAACATACGATCAGAGTCATACGCTAATTCTCGATGACGATTCAAGATGCACACCAAGTTGTACTCACTTTTTACCAAATCACAAACATGAAACTCAATATTTAAAAGAAATATTTGCGTTCGCGTTACTATCTCAACTGTCACATGGAATTTGTGCTATATAGTAGAGATCATGAAATCAAATTAAAACATTCAGCGGTCATCAATGTATTTATCAATTGTCAATGGTATTTCTTTAACAATTCTTTCTGATTAATTACTATTTTAAAGACGGTTTCATAAATACAAGAACTCATAATAATTTTTTAAATTCACGTCTTATTAAATCAGAGAAAACATTCATAATACAAATAGTTATAGTCTATATTAGCGATAGTAAAGCCTTGAGTCGTGCTGTAACCGGAGTAATGAGTTAAAAATTAAAACAACCCTTAGGAAAATTATTAATTCTTTCGCCAAATCGAATTTTATATCGACCACTTTGAAAACTGATTGGAATAAACTTTGTTACATTCAATGAGAATGCTAATTTATTTTATATGAAAGAAAGCCTCTTATTTATATTAGACTTCAACCAACATAAATAACATAATTTTTAAACACGTTTGTCCTATCAACACCAGAATGATTAAAAAGAATAAGGTGTTTTTAAAGTCAGTATTGTAGCAGTGAGCACACTTGGGCTTTCGTTTTGTTATTTGATTGCAATATGAAGCTAAAAAAATTTCTGTTGATATTATGATACGAAAGTTCTACAATGAGAGTGGAAATGGTTTGAAAAATAATTAATTCTAGATTTCAATGCACAGCAGAAGAGGAGTAACACTTTTTTTAGAAAGGTAGAGGGGTTTATATAAGGGAAAATAAAAAAAAATAATAATTTATATGTATCACAGTCATACGATTGGTTCAATTGGCTGAATATCTGATACATAATAGCTCAGACAGCTCTGTAGACGCTTCTTATTATTATTATCACATGTAGGTATGAAATTTTCTCATGACCTAAGCGTTCGCGGTGTATCATAAAATAAAATGTTATGCAATGGACACACAGTTCCGATGTACTAGCTACTTTAGACATTCAGTATTTCAATTTCGATACCGTCATCTATGACTGGTACGGTTATACAAGTTTGTGATAAATGCTTGTTAAGTTGGCGCTAAAGACCATCCAATGAAATAAACAAATGCAAAACAATGCTACGCAAATGCTTGTTATCGGTGGTGAAGTGGAGGGTATACCATCTTCTAAAATCGTAGTGCTTAAATTTAAATAATAAACTATCAGTCCAAAATAGTGAAATAAAGTTATTTTAAAAGAGATTTCATTCTTACCAAGCATTGTATTACTGATTTCATATGATTACTAAATAATTGTCATTTTCATCTTTATCCTCCGTTTTCATTATGGTCATTTTTTTATAATCCACAGGACGCTACTCTACAATACGAATATATACTATGTTATAGGGTATAAATAATATGAGAGGTATGTATGGAGTATACGATATTGCACCATGAGTGCGTTACCGTATTCCTCCTGCATAGTTTATGACTACAGCATTACGTATTGACTATTCGGCTATGCATACGAGGTAAATCGAAAAGACTGTGAAGCGAGGTAATATAGTTTATTGCTGAGGGGGTATATATTATTGAAAATGAAGTGGTACGTGATTTTGAGAAAATCTTAGGATAAAATATTTATATTTTTAAACTGTATACACGATCAAGAAAGTAAACATTAGTTTATTTTACGAATAGATAAGCCCAATAACATATAGAGGGTAGAGGGTATACTGACATGATGCATTGAGTCAGTTTTAGATGGTTTTATGTTTTGAATATCAAAATGTATGCAATTTAACACTCTACGTATCGGTGGATCACATGAAGTAATAGGATATGATGCCTTTGAAAGGAAGCAGTATTAAATCCTTTTGTTATTTTTTTATTCTGGCAGAAATCATGGTATAACTCACCAAATAATTTGTATTCCAAAAATATTATTCTATATAATGCACAAAAAATCTTTTTAGCTGATTTTAATTTGAAAAATATGATGCGATTATCTCAGAACTTGTTTTCATGACTTAACTAGTGAGTACCCGGCATGCGTTGCAATGCCACTCAAAGAAAGAAAGGGTTTGTGTTACAATTCTGTTTATTGAACTGCTTTCGGATTAGAGGTCTGCACAGGCCGAAATTTCAAAGACTTACCCGGTTCGAGCCCATCATCTTCAGGTCTGGCCCGACCCGAACCCGAGTTTCAATATCACACTTGTTATAACACAATATTTTGGTTTTTCGTCTGGTGCGTACACGAATAAATCAGAAGGTTATTCCTAGATGTCGCTGTATGTACGTATTTGATTCTTTTTTTCAATTTTAGATTTTCAATTTTTTCTTCAGAACCCTTCACGGATGTGTGCACAACAACTCACCGAAGTTTCATCGAAATCGTATGAATGGTAAAGGAACGCGTAAAAGACAAACAAACATTTATTTTGTATAATATTTCCCGGCATGATCACAATAAGTCCTTCCTGAAAGTTTCGTCGCGATCGGTTGAGTAGTTTAGGAGCCTATAAGATCCGGACAAACCAACAAACCAACAAACAGACATTCATTTTTATATATATAGATTAACGTCTTCTGTCATTATAACCTAGATATCATATTTACATTATTAAAACGATAAATAAAGTCGAGTACATTCTGACAGGACACAATAGATTATCAAATATATTATAAATTCCTTTCAAACTCTTAATTATACCTCGTTAAAAACACATTAATAAGTGATTTTGATTATCTGTTATAATATTAGTATTAAATAAAATATTACTCCCATTTTATTAGCTAAAAAAATCCAGTATTGCCCACGGTATCCAAAAAACGGTATTAATTGTTGCCGGTAGACTATAATCAGTTGCTGATAGGCGATCTGGGAGAATGGTCTGATTTGCCTAGTTTGTGCAATGGACATATTTTTTTCATATCAATGCCCAAGTCATTTACATACAACCAGAGTCGTTGATATCAGTATTATATGTTTTATGCCTTATTCGTGAAACATGAAATCTCTTGCGAAACAAAAATTGTTAAAGGTGTTTGCAATTTATTCGTATCACGAGGAATATTTATTTTTTAAGCGAATATTGCTTTGGCAAACACTTATAATCCTATGCATTTATTTAAATGTACTTGAAATGCTATGAGAATTTAAAATTAAATATCTTACAATGAGTAGTAATTTTATTTTTGGATACGTTTGTTCAATTATAGAGATGCATTAATATACTTTGAATTTGATAATGGAAAATACGTCTTTAGGCTTCATATTTCTACGACGGTAAGGAAATTTGATGTCATCCAAATACCATGTATATATCGACTCTGGAAAGGAAAAAGGACGTAACCCACACCAAAAAATATTGTGTATAACTCACAAAAAACGTGCTAATACACTATATTTATTTATGAATATATAATATTAGAAAGGCAAAAGGACTTATCCATCCGTCTTTTCAAAGCATTTCTATTCCGATAATCACAATTTGTAAAATTTAATACACGATTTGTTTGGACTATACACAATATTCTTTGTGTGTGGGTCACGTCCTTTTTCCTTTCTAGAGTCGATATGAATATAACGTAGTAAAATGTATATTTTTTTTCGTCCAATTAAATTATATCGATTACATAGAGAGCAGTCCGATATAATAAAAATGGTGATTTGAAATGATATTTACCAAAATTAAACATAAATCGCATTAAATAACAAAACCAATTTAAAAAGATTTAAATAACATGTAATTCAATAAAAATACTTGGTCACAGAATAACTTAATACATTTATCGTTATAAAGCATAAATAATTTAAATTAGAATTAAATCGTTTGAATTATACGGTGTTATCATGATAAATGTTTTATACAATGCATATTTTAAATGACACTTCGCTGAAAGTGTAAAACAATTTTACACCTTTTATAAATATACATTTAGCAATTATTCAAAGATGTTTGTCTGGGTAAATTGTTATTCAAAATTTTTTATTAATATTATTAAATAAAGTGTTGGTTTGATATCTCAAAGATTAACTTTATGTTATTAAAATTTATTAGCCTTTAAAAACCTTTAGCATATTATTAAGATAGATAAAAGGAAAATTGATTGCTTTTTTTCTGAGTTGATTTTAATAAGAGGTTTAAAGCCACTTTTGGTTTTACAATAATAATGAACGGTGTGATAATATACGAGTTTAGCATAAATAGGCTTAATGCTTCGATTGGTTCATAAATACGTTATGTCCGCATACGTAGTAAGTAAAGCATAGTACTTTCCAGAATGGTTACTTTTTCCAATAATTGTGTGTATTATGTTCATGGTTAGATTCTGTGAATTATGTTATGAATATTTCTCTGCTTTAGGTAATAAACATATATGGAAATATGGGTTAAATCTGAGTAATTGGATTTAAATGACCAAACAAATATTCTCCAAAAGCATATACAGATTCTTTGTTTTTCAAGGAGCCTTGAAACAATGAATGGGGGAAAGTCTTGAAGAATATTATTATTTTCAGTTAGTTCTTGACTAAAGTCGTAACTTTCCTCATTTGCGGGATTTTAGTTGCAAGTTAGAATAATTCACAATGCTAAATACTTACTAGGCAAAAATGAACACTGATCAACTAGTACTCAGTAGGTGAGTCATCAACGGATACATTATGAGTCGGCATTATGGTAACAAGACGACGCTTGCAAACTTGTAGCCTCGGTCATTTTAACGATCGTGCTTATGAACGGGTTGATAAATGTTCGATAAAAACAATATATCGGGATAACATTTGTGACGAAACAGCAATAGCGGTTGAATGAAGTCATGCATATTTCTGAGCAGGAATTAAACAAAGATTCGACAAAAACTATTACTTGGAGTAATATTTGTGACGGAACAGCAATGGCAGTTAAATCAAGTCGTGTGGGGTGGGGTTGTGAGCGAGATGTTAAATTTTAAACTATCGGTAAAAGAGTAAATTTCCCACAAACAGGTCCCTGGTGCAGAGGTCAGCGTCGTTAGCTTCGGGTATGGAATATCACTTGGTCACTTGATCACTTGATTTTTCAATCGATTTTTGGATTTCTGTTCGAAGGCATGGATGTTTGTAAAGTCTGAAAATTTGATCTCACCCATCCTATCCTAAAAATGGGACGTTGCAAGTGCGATAAGCTAAGCACTATTCCTGTCCTAGCCCTATCCTTCTGTACTCTCGAGCAACTGAGTAAAAAGTAGTTCTCATGGAAAAACTTATGTTGAGATACCTCCACTAGAAAGCCGTATGCTCCACACTGAGAGCGGACATGGTTAATAAAAGTGTAAGTAAAAGTTGTGAAAATTTTTGTCTGTTTTCTGTATTTCATAACGTCTGCCATATGAATAATAGATTTACAAATTTCCAATAGTATGCTGACTTGAAGCCCTCTGGTTAGTTGTTGATATTATTAATAAAAAACAAAACCTTTTCTTAAGCATTTTTTTATTAGATGGCATATTTATAATGTGAAGAAATACTTCATCTATCAACTATTATAGATGTCACTTCTATTTAATTTTCTTTTTTCCAGAGTTTATGAGAAAAATTCTGACTTTTTAATAAGATATGTAGACTATTTAATATGGAAACTGTATTTCATAATATTTGTGTCTATAAATAAATATCTAGAGCTTAATCTGATAAGTCTTGGCGATATCCATTACCTAGATTCTCAATGAAAACTGTCGCATAACCATTCGAGACCGGCCCTACTAGAAACAGTTAGTAAAGAATAATTATTCGAGGCGTGTGTCTGACTACCCTAGTTCCAGTTGTGATAACAAGATTTTATGCAATAACAGGTTATTGTGTTAAGCCGTTAAGCGAAGTGACCAAGACAAATAATGCAGGTATTAAATAATAATAGTAAAAATAATTTACGCCTCTATTATATATTATGATCTATTTATAACTTGAATAAGTCTACAGCTTATTATGCGTTATTAAAATGTTATATTATTTGTTGTTGTCAAATGAATGGAAATGAAATCAAAACATATTCTTCTAGTAAGTATTTGACGATTTTAAACCACTTGTTTTCGTGTATATAATGTTGATTATCTAAATCAAACTGTAAATGACATTACAAATAACTAACTATCGTCAACTCAATTTAGTTTATAAAACAGAAATACAAAAAAATCGAAATCATATGAGACCATGTATTATTCTATATGCAATGTTTGAATCATCCACACAGCTCTTGCAATTGTCGTCTCAAATTACCGACGCGAATAGCCTGTTTTAAAATACCTGATGATATCGGACACTCGGATAGTTGGCGTGTATTTCGAATTAATTTCTTGATTTTATTTTTTAAATATACTTGCCTCGTAATGTATTTTTTTAATTTTTAGATACTAATGATTTCGGTTACTGCGCATACAATATTTGTTTTTCAAGAGTAAAATATATGAAGACTACGTTTCCCACACTTCAATAAAAAATATATTAAAGTTTGTATCAGGGGCTTCGGAAACTACAAAAAAAATAATTATAATCGATGCAAATTATGAAAAATTTTCTGACATTACTGCCATCTATACAAATAATATTTTACTTTAATGCAATGCTACCAGTCAGTTTCGTTAGTACAAAAACTTCAAAAATATGCAAGCAGATGTCCAAACTTTTCCGGCTTTACAATAATATTATTCACGAAATATTGATATTGGAAAATCATATTATTATAAAAAGCGTTAATGAGTTTTACTGTATTAATATGTTATAATTAATTTATTGTGTGACATGAAATTGATTTACCATTACGAAATGTTGAACGAAATATCATACTCACATTTTTTGTTCCAAGCTGCAGCATGTTGATAATGTATTATTTTTAATGCATAGCTACTGCCGCATTCGGTAAAAAAAATAACTTGCAACTTGATGTACGGGATGGGAGATGTAATAATAATATCAATGTGTTACTAATAAGTTATGTATGCGTACAAAACACGCATAAGTATGCGATAACACGTATAACAGGAAACTTTTACTCTAATTGTAGCCATTGTAAGTAAATGCTCTATATGATAATGCAAAGAGATGTATTTATAGGTAGTTTATCAAGTAACTGAAGCTGAAAAGCAAACAAATAACTTCGAAAGTTGCACCAAGTGGGTCAGTCGTAGATCTCAGTTAGCTATGAGTGCAAATACTCGTTGTGAATTGTAGTAAGCCTGAACTTATGTGTGCAATGTCGATGAAATGGATATATTTATATAGAATAGAAATTTTCATGTAATTAGTAAAGCTTAAAAGCATTACAATTTCTAAGTGTCATTATAATATTACATAACGATATTTTTAACAACCAAAATACCTTCTTATCGTAATTCACATGGCAGTATTAGTTGATTGTAATTAGATTAAGGGAAGTCTATTTAAATTAGTGTTAAAGCAATGCCCACATGGAGCGGTGGAGTGAGCGTTTTAATGAGCAACGCTCGTAATTCTGTCATTCAAGATCTCTTTTTACAGTGAAATAAAAAAATCGTCTATACTTTGTTATGTTTGGTTTTCAGGAATGACAACAGCTGTAAGTAACAAATTTTAATGAGGCTATAAAATTTGTATACTTTTTGAAAAAACAGTACATACTTGATTTTGCCATTGTGTATATTCGACCCTTTGATGGCAGAACGTCTAAAATAGTTCCCCTCGCCTAAAGATGGATTATTTACATCAATATTATTTTCGATTCACGATAGATTACAAGTACATAATAAATGTATAATGTAAGGTAATCTCGAGATTACTGTTTTTTTTTTAAATACAAATTATGCTTTCTCGTAATTTCATTACGCTTTTTACTAAGGATTATATGGTTTTCCTCGTGAATCCGTAATGTGCCCTTCGAAAAACGGGTAAATTAAAGCGTATTTTCTGAGAAAATTTAGAATCAAATTATGACACAATCGTTCGTAGTAAAAACGAATAATTTTAATGAAAAAGAAAAGAAAAATGGAAAGCAGTGTTTGTTTTATATAAACATTTTTCACTCTGCTTATTATACTGATAGGAAAATAATTCTTACTGATGAACGATTCAGAGATTTTAACTTGACGTCAATTCTAAGAATATTAATATTGAAAATTACAGTTTCCTTTGTTCCGTCCGTAAAATCAAAATCCTTTTTTATGTTATAACTATGTTTATGTAATGTTATGTACTCATGTTATAACGATGCTAGATCAAATAAAAAATTGAAATAATATACTATTTAAAACAGTTTGTTGGCGGCATAATTAATAAGTCATGAAACATATTTTCCTATAAGAACATATTCACAAACTCTAATAGAAACCAGGACTGGCATCAACAATGACAATGATAACGGTTTTTTTTAAAATATAAATAGATTCTCTCATTTAAACTAATGTGCAGACATTTTAGATCGTTTACAAAGAAAAAGTTTCATAACGATATTATAAGGATTAGTCTGTCTTAAAATTGCGAATAAAAGTAAAAGGAAGTTAAGTATTGTATCATTTCTATTCAGAAATGTCATTCAAGGCGAAATGAAGGCGAATGCTTGCAGATTGAGTGGCCGTAAAAATAATTTATTTACAGCATATTTCAATGTCTATAGAACGTTACTAATAATGAAATAGTTCTCATATTTTCGAAGGATTCGACGGAAACTTTGAAGACATTTCTTATTTTATTAAATATTTTCTTTTATAAGTTTATATACTATGGTATATACATATAAAATATGAAGAAACATTCAATGTTTTGACAAAAACTTGCTTGAACCGTTTTTTTTATTTAGTACTAATTAAGTGTTTTTCATTCTAAATTATTTACTTACACATACTTCAGTAACGTATTCAATGTAGATGTCACGCCTATGTTACTATTAAAATAACCGTATCAATCTTTTAAGCAAATACAGAAAACAAAAACGAATCGTGTTTTAGCACGCTCTCTCGACTATCTTGTATACAATAGTCCAGCCCGGTCTGTAGGCGTAGACGTAGACGTTTTATTATTATCACATACACATGAAGTTTTCTCATGACCTAAGCGTCAGCGGTATATATAAACAATACACACAGTTCCAACGTGACGCAACTTCCGAGGCAAACAAACTACAATCAGTAAGTCAGTATGGAAACTTAAGAACAACTACTTTAGAGATTCAGTATTTAAATTTCAATACCACCATCTTTGACGGGTGTTCCCACTTGTATATATTTAAGAGTCAGATAATATTCATTTGCAACTAAATAACACAGTTAGTTTTTCTTCTTATTCATGTTCTTTTGCATAATAAACAAACGTTTTATAACAGAAGGCGTTTTAGTTTTTTAAATCTACTTAAAAAGTCATCCTATAAAATAACTGTGCTTAATTGGTTACTTAAAGTATCTGAAATAGTCATTTAGTCAGTATTTATTTTATTTGAACAATCCATTTGTCGGCTTATAGACGTATATTATCTCCCTCGTAAATATACACGAAGTAATATTAATATGTTCTTTGATGATTTGATGCCTCACTCTTTGAATACAATTTATAATTTCTCAGCTGTAAAGGTTCTAAAAGTTTGTACAGACATCGGTTGTGGGAATACTTCTAATTTTATGCTGCGTAAAATTTTATTGCAAGTACTCCGGATTACCGCTGTGTTCTAGTAGCGAAGGGATATTTTAACAACTTGAGATTTTTTCTTTTTGCAGAGATTCGCTTGGAATTAAAGGCATGAGATTTTCTTTTAATTTAATGTATTTCAAATAAGTAATTTTGCGTTGGATGAATTATTATAAATTAATTAAAAATGTAAAAATGATCAAGAATCTAACTTTGTAGCCTATAGATAAGTGCTCTATATAGTCAATATTTTGTATGGGCTTACAGTTCAATGCACTTTTGTTTAGATCATATTCACTTTCATAAAAATAGTTTTCACTTATAACAAATACATTTCACAAAAATTCGTTCACTAAAAATAAAATATAATACATTACACCTACGAAAAATTATTTTCAAACAAATAAAATAGTTTTCACTCAATATAAATGCTCACGCTTTGAAATCGATAGTTGCACGAAATTATAATGAAATGTCACTAATTCTTCTACGCTATATTACTATCAAACCAAATCAGACCAGATCAACCCTAACATAACCTACTACAACTGAACTAACTTTGTTAAAGGAATCCGTGATTAAGTGGAAACTATTAAAATCAAAGTTTGAGTGTACTAAGTCAATCATATTTAATCCAAAGTGCAAACTATCGAAATAAAAGCTTAAGTGTACCAAGTAAATACTATCTAACACAAAGTGCAATTATTTATAACCCTAAAAGTTTGAGAACGTCTGAATTGGTGAATGCGATAACTTTTCTTCTCGAGTTGATTTTTAGTGTTTTTTTTAAAATAATTGTCGTAAATTATTTTTCGACTTTTATTGCAAATATTCACGTATGAGTAAAATGGTAAGAATAATATTAGTTTGAAGAATATATTAGCAACCATTATATATTATTCTAACAAGGCATTTGTAGAACATAATAAAGTCAGGTTCTCATCCCAGATTTTCTCATAGTTTTAATAATTAGAAAGTGTTTCATTTAATTAAGCTCAGGATATATGGTTATTTTATTAACAATAGCATAAAATAATAGCCCAACTATTTTTTAACTTCCATTATCAGAATCGAAAGAAAATTATTTTTATATATATTATATATGTAGCCATATAAATATATGATTAAAAAATATAACGTTAGAGTGTAAAAAGGTTTTTTCAACTTTTCAAGTCGCATTAAGCTGGTGAAACCCAAGACATGAACTCTTACATTTATTTCTCTGTTCGAGAGCGAAAATGGAACTGCATAAAAATGAGAAGTGAATGAATTTCCGAGCAGAACATTTGCAAGAGACCGCACGTACAAAAAGAGGGTCACATGTTTTGAATACTCTCAGACGGCTTTGAAGTATCACAAGGGAAATATTTACTTCTCTCTACTAAGAAATATTATCATCTGAAAAGGCTACTCTTTTCGTTTTCCACGCAAAAGTTTTCGAATATTGAACACAAAATTTTATGCAAGTAACTAGTGATCTTTTGAGATGCTCTTTTTTAAAATATTTTGATACTAACGAATATTGAACACAAAATTTTATGCAAGTAACTAGTGATCTTTTGAGATGCTCTTTTTTAAAATATTTTGATCTTTTAATTAAATGTGACGTTTTTTTAGAAAGATATGACGTAATATTAATCAAACTAGTACAACCGTAACCGATATAGATGACAGTAATGAAATACTAAATGTCTAAAGTAGCTAGTATGTTGGAACTGAGTGTCCATTGCATAGCATTTTTTTTTATATTACACACCGCAAACCACGACAGTCATGAGAAAATTTCATACTTACATGTGATAATAATAATTGTTCGGGCAGAGTCAACGCGCGACGACGGAGCGGGCGCAGCGCTTAAAACTGAAATGTATATTGTGCTTTTGCGATGTCCATAGTTAATGAGCAAGGATTGGGAGTTCACGCGTCTTATCTTGAGCTGTTTTACATTTAAGTTTGAAACGTCGCACCCGCCCCGCTCTCGCGTGTTGACTCTGGCCGAGCACTAAAGCGTCTACAGAGTTCTCTGGGCTATTATATATAAAATAAATGCTGCATTAGTAAAATAAAGTAACAAAGTCACTAAAATTTATGCCATGATAGAATGAAATCGTCCTTGTCAATAACATTTCAATCGCGGGCTTCATTATGAATAAATCAGAACTTATAAAATGATTCAAAAACCATAGTTTAAAATGCTGTTTTAAAACAATTTTAAATATATTTTAATGTTATGGATATAATAATATATTATTACAGATTTGTATATATTATGTTATATTATGATTTCTATGCACATGTTTAAAAGTTTTATATATTATGTTTATAATTATGCGTTGTAAATAAATCAAACTATTGTGAATGATGGATCGATGATGTTTTTCGGAAAATATACACTTTTGTGAATCGATCGCTCAATGTAAACGTGATATTAAATATGGCGACAAGAGAATCGGTTGTCTTTAAATTGTTCTTCGATGCTTTTTATTAGACATTTAAGGCAAAAGCTTTTTCCAAGAGATTTCAATTCTTTCATCAATATCATAGAAAGCTACGATAGGAAGAATATAAATTTGTCGGCTCCTACTGGTGTGCCCCGAAATATATCAATTTTCAATAAACGTAAAAATTGTTTGTTAAAAGCGAGTAAAATAAACATTTTTTCCATTTTTATATCACGCGATGCATTAATAATATTAATGTAGACATATATTTTTTTAGAAACAAGAAAAATGATTATTACTAAGGTGTCTGTTATAATATTATTTTATATATTAAAATCGTAAGGGGTATAACGAGATATATGTAGCATCGTTTTTCCTCTGTATGGTTTTTACTTTTTTAGGTATTTTTAGTTTTACATTGCAACTGTTTCGTTACGTCCTTTTTCAGACTACTCTTTTTGGTTATTTCAATAAATTTTGTATGAATGCCGCAACCCTAGTTAGTTAAAAGGCTTAAATGTACAACTATTTTTCTTTAAAGGTGTTAAAAAAGCATGGTGGAAGGCACTATATTTTAAAAACAAAATACGATTTGATTTATACTGCTTCCACATTAGGTTTTATTTAATAAAAAGAGTGCTACAATTTGAATAAGAATGTACTTTTAATAATTAAAATGTTAGAAAAAGTAGTCACTGGAAAGTAAAATTATTGGGGAACCTTGCATTTTATCTAACGTAGGGGGTCATGCTTATAAAAGGTTTAATAGGAATTGGTTTAGTCATGAAAACTATGATTGAATAATAAAATATGGAAAAAAAGGTTTTTAATTAGCAAACGATGATGAAAGTTAAACTGAAAAAGGAAAATGTTTCAACCTTAACTAAAAAATAATGTGATTACCGATACATACAGTGATGACCTGGGGTCAACATAGCGACAAAAAAATGTGGATAGAGATAAAAAGCAAGCGTTTTTCATGATATCTATAATTTGGGATACTTTTACAAGAGCATTCGATAGAAAGCGAGGAGTGCGTAGGGTCATTGGTGCGTCCGTATTTTTATTGCGACTCGGTGTGGCTTTTTATGGCATATCTAAAAGCGTATCATAAAATTGGGCACATTCAACTGTCGCGAAGGTTTATGACTTTTGTCCACTTGATGGCCGCTTGCTTATTTTTATTATTGCCAAATAAGACTTGGACCCATCAAATAAAGCAACAGTGGTTTTAATAATCTTATACAGAGTTGGTAACTCGAACGCAATTATCTGGATTTTACATTCAAATTCCGAGAAAGTCCAATGCAAACGCAAAGTTAAAAAAAAAATATAAAGAATATTTGTACAAGTTTAGCATACCTACACTTGTGTACCAATTATGTTCTATTGGTCCTCATTCTTAATAATGATTATAATCGTTGTAATTTACTTTATAATAGAATTTTAAGACATCGACTGAGGGTGCTTGATGGAATTTCAATATCAAATTTGAATTATTGAGATTTTGTACACTTCCATGTATTTTGTCACTAACTACCCGTGTTTCGCCTTTCAGCATCTTCATGCATTCGAGCGCACGAATGGACTCGGACTGACAGACAGTAAGCAGTGTCTAACGTTTATATAGAAGATACGAATACGACAAATATATTATTTACGAGATAAAATATTATAAGTCTAGGATCCACACTGATACCTGAGTTAAAATTTCAAGAATCGCCTTAATCCTTATTTTGTAAACAATACATTAACGGATGGAAAATTATTAGACATCCACCATACTCTTCGGGCATTGCTCCTTCTGACTACCACCTGTTTCGTTCAATGCAACATTTTTTAGAAGGAAAAAATTACGCTAATTATGATGATGTGAAAAAAGGAGTAAATGAATATGTTGAATCAAAGCCCATTACATTTTTTGAAAAAATCATTAGAACCTTACCAGAAAGGTGGAAGAAGTTCATAGAGAACGAAGGAAAATATATATCGTAAATTAACTTGTAAGCTCTTTATGCATGCACTTTTTCCTGTCCAAAAAGCACATTTATTTGTGTAGGAATAAAGAATGAAAACTCGTATATTAAGGAACGAATTAAGGAGAAAACTTTCTCCCTAGTTAAAAAATATTTCAACAGGACTGCAAGTCCGTAACGTGTGTTGGTGTGTACGGCGTTTGGTACCCTAATGATATCGAGATTAAGAAGTTTATATTGACTATACTAGGAGTGATGAAAATCCAGACTTTTAAGGACTCAAGTGCAGCCTTTTGACTGAATCCAAACATTTAAATACGTTTTAATAATATACATACATTTTTATGAATGAATGCAGCTTTCTGAATGGAAATGTTCGCCACCTCTAAATCATACTTTTACGAAAATCGAGTAGACTTCATAAAAGCTGTACCTTTCTCTAAAAAAAATATATAAAAATTGCTTGCGATCAGCGAAACCGGTCCTTCATTATTTACAAGTTTCTCTTATTTTTTTACATATCATTAAATTGCACATTGCATAGAAAATTAATCTTCATTTATTATGCATTAAAAAGCATATGAAACCATCACGATTATTTTATTACACATGTTTGTTTGGGGAATAGGTTTTCTTCTCAGTTAAACGATAATACTTATAATATAAATTTAAAATTGATAACTCAAGAAAGGTTAGTCTGAAGATGCTTGTTAAATAGGCGAAACGCACGTTAGTGATAAAACATGTGGAATGACAAAGTTGTCAATTTTAATTTTACATTAAAAATGAATTTCCGTAAAGTTACCGCCGAATCCGTAGAAAAGATAATATTTACGAAATTTCTTATTTTTTTATTGTCGTTTTTCAAAAATCTTATATATAACAGTCCAGAGGGCTCTTTAAACGTTTTATTATTATCACATATAATAAGTAGGTATGAAATTTCCTCACGACGTAAGCGTTCGCGGTGTATATAGAATAAAATGTTGTGCAATGCACACACAGTTTCAACGTACTAGCTACTTTAGACATTCAGTATTTCAATTTTAATACCGTCATCTATGACTGGTACGGTCATACTAGTCTACAAATATAAAAATGAAGATTTGTTTGTTTGTTTGTCCTCTATAAATTCCTTTACCATTCATCTGATTTAGAACAAACTTTGGTGAGTTGTTGTGCGCACACCCGTGAAGGTTTCTGAAGAAAAAAAAATTTAAATCTACAATCTAAAAAAAAGAACCAAATACTTACAACTACATTAACATCTTTGAATCAGACGGAAAAACAAAAAAATATTGTTCCTATATCCAAAATAGAGGTCTCCATGAGCCCGAGTTTGGCCGCGGACCTTTACCAGGCCCTGGCTCGGGCGAGCAAAGATAATTCAGATTCGGGCTCGGGCTGGGCCCGGGTAAGGAATTCAAATTTAAGAAAAATATTTCGTACTATGTTTGGTCACGAGTCAGCCATATGGCAACAGTTTTCGTAATATAAATAATTTATTTCACATGTGTTATTCATATTTCGTTGGAAATATGGAAACAATTAAATATATTGTTTGAAAAGTATAAATGAATAACTATATTAAAAAAAAAACCGGGCTATTTTCGGGCTGAGAAAAATAAATCTGGACCTCGGGTCGAGTTCGGGTAACAAGTGTGATATTGAGACTCGGGCTCGGGTCGGACCGGGTCTGAAAATGACGAGCTCGAACCGGGTAATTTTATGAAATTTCGGCCCATGCAGACCTCTTATCCAAAAGCACTGTAATAAACAGAATTAAAACACAAACCCTTCGTTTCTTTGAGTGGTATTGCAACGCATGCCGGGTACTCACTAGTGTGTATATAAAATCGTTAGCATACATGATTATAGATGGCTTAGTATTCGCATCTATGGGGAAATACCATGTAACAATCGCATGTTTATTTCGCAGAAGCTTTGATTTAAATCGTGGAGCACACTATTATGGAAACAGTTGTCTTACTTACTATAATAATAATTACTATATAATAATAACGCATATTGTGTTGAGTATTTGTCCTCAATATGCAAACTCTATCAGTGATTCTGAATATTATTTCGTTAGCGTGAAACGAAAATATCTCCATTACAAATTTAGTTATTATCTGAATGGTGTATTTTACCCAAATTTCAATTTAAATGCGCGTGTTATATCAATTATATTTAATCTACCGCACAAATATTTGTAAGGCAGATTAAATGTTATTGGTAGCTAATGCTTGCAAAGTTTTGTAAATTGGCGTTCATTATACTATTATAGCAACATAACTAGCTGATGCTGACTATTTTCACAACTATCATAGCAGTTGAATAATTAGAAAATGAACATTAAAGATTAGTAACGACTGTTACTGACAAAAGGCATTAAGTCATAAAAACAAATTCTGTGATAATCGCATTTAAAGCATTATTTTTTTCTCAAAGTTCTCAATTTCCCGAGTACAATTGTTTGTTTTTTAAAAAAGATTTTTATACATTATGAAGAATTCGCTTGTTGTATGTAATACAAATCATAAGATTCGATATCGATGAGTTTTAGCTATATTATACTTTTTGCTAAAAATAATAGCAATATGAATATTGTTTTTTTTTAAAGCTATTATATTTTATGATTTCATGCGTTTTACCTATACATAAAGCATTCAATGGAATACATTTTGACATTTGAGCATATAAATATAAATATTTAATACCTGGTTGTAAACAGACGGCGGTCACTCGACATCGCAATTTAACCTGCGATAGCTTTTGCCGCGAACTGTTGGAGGAGCCTTAGACAGGTAGAAGAATTCGTTACCAGTATCTTCAGTATCTTGTGAAAGTCAAAACAATGCGTTCTGTCAATGACACTCGAGACTCGTCGCTTTAGTGTTAAGACGTAAGTCGAATCAGGCTTCTTAGCCTAGCATATTTTGAAATTGTTAACCACCTCTGAACTTAGACACTGCATTAGCCTGAATGTTCACAGTAGAACAGCCGAAAAAACCTAGCCCTGATTTACAGTCTGTGGAGGGTGCCAGTCTCAAACGTGGCGACTCAAAGCTGATTTTCCGGTCTAAATGTCAGCTTTAGCGTTCGGACCGACTTCTGATTCCTGCCAAGTTCGACCTTAAAATTGAATGTAATTTTGGTTACCTGTATGTCCTGCTGGGAAAATAAATGTTTCAACCCATGATATTCGTTTTTGATTTAACCACGTAAAAGTTACGATTTACACTTCATGTAAGTACCCATTGTATAATCGACTGAAATTTGAAAAGGCATGTTGTTGCTTATTTGAGTTAAAGCAAATTAATGTTTTTTGGTTCATTCCACACTTACCTCCATTACACATGATGCGAAAAATTTTCATTTGTCTACCTTTATAGTTCTGAAATCATTTTTTAACAATATCCTGTACTATGTTGTGGGATATACGCTTCGCTTAAAATTTTGATTATAATAATGAACAACAATAAAAATGTCCCGTAACTGACTTGTCAACGCTCTTCAGTTTAAGTCTACTTCGTTGCTCGGCAAAAGGCTTAAGCCGCTGAAAGGACAATTTAATTTTTTTGACATTGTTTTTTAACGGATGTATTTCTACATCTTTTTCAATTCTGACCACACGTTTATCTCAGTAATACTCACATCTTTTTATACTTACGCTCTCCAAAGAGTAACTAGTTCTCGTTAAAACAACTTTCGGAAAGATGTTCGGAAGATTAGTAGTTAATATGTGATTCATTTAAGCCGACATAGTTTTCAAAAGGATGAATTTCAAATGAAATCCTTGAATGTTGAGATATAATAATAATAATATAGTATAGTTTTTTTTTTTTTTTTTAATATAATGTCTTTCCACCAAGAATTGACAGTTAACACCTTAAAAGTGAACATAGTATAGGACAATAACGTAACACAGAGGATATTGTTATTACGAATCACATAATATATTCTTTAGTCGTTATACACGGAATAAAGAAAAAAAAAGATTTGGTATGAGAAAACTGAGCGACCGGATGTATAATATTTTCTCCTTATTTGATATTTATGGTCGGTCCCTTCGCGGGATGGCGTTTAGCGTCCGTTACTTATTTGCATTTTTTACCCTTGTAAATCATTCATAATCTATGGCCCGCTCTTGTGAGCCTGTGTTTGTAAAAATGTAAATATTTGCATTGAGGCATACAATATGTACGCGTGGTTGGAAGTATCTGTAAAAGGAGATACGTCTTTATAAAAATGATGAATATACGAGACTCGCAGGTTGTGAGAAGTCGAAATATACACATGGACGCATAATGATAGATTTTTTCATTCTTCCAATATTATATCAATGACTTAGTATACATTTAAAAGACATAGTGAACCAATTATAGCAACGGATAAGTTCTATCGCTTAAAACATTTAAACAACCCATTTTTTTTTTAAATACTGTATTTTATTTATTTATAGGTACATACTAATAACTTTTAACGTGTTAACTGTCAATTCTTGGTGGAAAGACATTATATTTTAAAAAATAAAGCACAATTCATTTGTACTACTTCCACATATTTATAATGATCAGGACCGGTTTCGCTCATCACGAGCATTATCAATCGTGATGAGCGAAACCGGTCCTGATCATTATAAATATGTGGAAGTAGTACAAATGAATTGTGTTTTATTTTTTAAATTACATTGTAATACATATAATACGATTATATGACGTAACACGTTTAAATTGTTTTTGATTTCAATTAAATTGGTTATACGAGAGATGTACGTATTCCTCAGCTTTCTGAAAATAACAAGATTTGCTTACTATTTTTTGTATCCGCTATTAGGCAAGACAAGATTCTTTTCTATGTTAACAATTAAAATGACCGTTAAACTTACTTAAAATAAATGATTATTAGATTAAATTAAAGCAAAACGAGTATCAATGAAAATTGTTATTTATTCACTTTTCATTGAAATTTTAAAATTGAAAACAGTGGAAAACTAAAAATTCGTATTTAAATCTACCGAGGTGGGCAAACTTGTTACTGAGTGGGCACTAAAAATATCTGGTTTATGACAAAGGGTTTTTTTTATCTTAATTTTGATAGATGGCAGGGTGGGGGGGTTTGTGAGCGAAAGAAATATTTTTTATTCACCGCGGTCACATTCAATATACTTCGCGGGCATTTTGGTGACTGCGATCTCCTGGTTGTCAACCTCTACTATATGGTGTATTTTCTACAAACGGCATTGTTATTTAAAGATTATTACTAATTACATGCCATATCTCTAAAACCTACTAAAAATGATTTATTATTTACATGATGATAATAATACTAGTCTATCGATTCATTAAGAATTTTCTAATTAAATAATGTAATACATTATAACGAAGCTACAGCTTACGCAAAACCAGGATAATTAAATTTAAGCTTTCCGTTAAATAAGCAATTTTCGAAGTCTTCGTTTGATGTTAATATAAGCTTACTACAATATTGATGTATTTCAATAAAATGTGATTGCAAACATACTGTTTGAATAAATTATATTAAATTACGATGGTTATACTGTTCCACATGAATTAATATATTTTCAAAGAAAGTGTATGAATTTAATATGGTTCAGCGGTTGCCTTTTCAAAACTTTCGGTTTCTGTAAAATGCTATGTTCAGCATATTTTATACAAATTCAATCCATCAAAGGACTTTTAAACTTTCTAGACGAAATTATCTTAGGGAATTTGACATGATAAATTGACTTCTTTGTGTTGTATCAAAAACAAATTGGCAATCAATAATAAGGTTTTTTATGTGACTTGCATACCCGATCTAGTCAAGTTTAGTAGCTTAACAAGAAAGTTCTGTAACTCAAATAATTAATAATAGTATATTTCTAACGGTGGATTTTTCAATACAAAAAGTCTTAGTCTTTGAACATAGCATTCATAGATTAAATATACATGTACTATATACAATGATAGACATATTTATAATACATTATTGAAAATAACATTATTATTTATTGCCCGATAGATTTTCAAAAGGTCTTGAGATCGGAGAGTTAGAGTCGTCAAAGCGTTGATATGTATTATACAGTATAGCTAAAATATTAGCGCAATTAACGATAAGAAATATTACATGAAGAAAACGGTTCCGTCCACTATTATTTTTTTCATGGTAAATCAATTAATCTATTTACTAGTTGTCCGGTACTGCTCTCAACAGGATCACGGCACATAGCACAACTAGAGCATCCAACCCCCGACCCCTTTTATGATCCCGGTATTTTGGTATTTACAATGTTTCAGTCCCGGGATTGGTCACTAAGCGTTATTTCACGTTTTAAATTGTTCATTTAAAATTAAACTTATGGCCATTATTGCTTCAATTGGAATGAATAGATGATTTTATATTTTTTTGGTGATGGGAATGGTTTTTTCATTTAAATATTGAAAATCGGAGTATACTTTTTATTTATTGAGTAAATTTTATCTAAACATGAAATTGATTTTTTTTTGTAAAATAATGTAAAACAAAACTTTACAATATATTTTTTTTAAACCATATCCGCTTCCTATTTGGAGCATATATTCTCTGTCCCCCGCCAGTTTCCTCGCCTCCTCCCAGGTCATTCGAGCGTCCCGTAGCTCCGCCGAATACATCCTATGGAAGGTTATCAGCGGTCTTCCAGGGCGACGGAATCCACCTGGTTGGTAGAAAAGACAGGCAGGATTCAGGCTCCCCTGGGGCATCCGCAGCACGTGTCCAAGCCAGGTCCATCGTCGCTTTTTTATTTTGGACGTAATAAGAGGCTGTTCCGTCCGCTTTCTTACCTCCGAGTTCCTGACAAAATCAAACCACCGTACCCATAGTATTTGCGGCAAAAATCTGTTTTCAAAGCACAGTATACGGTTACCCTGTGCGTTGTGAGGTGCCATGACTCGTAACTGTAAACCATACAATATATCGATATCAAAATTATCTGTACGGCTGTTATGAGAAAGAAAAAGACCGCAATACATTTATGTATTAATTATTATAAAAAAATCTGTTCATAAACAAACCGAAGTACACATTGAAGTTAATCAGGAAGTATTTAATATGAAATAAGAATTATTTTTAACATTTACAGTGAATCTTGAAATCCCGATATTGAAAGCCCAAGGCACCACACATGGCACTGCCCATTTATAAGCACAGCAGCCCAATGCACATGCCAATAGTTGTATATGTATATGTTTGCTTCTTCTTAGCTGCTATTAATGATAAAAATAAAACCAAGAACATGACTTGAAGATCACTCACAGATGACGATAAAAAATCTGCCTAAAATAAACGATTTCAAGCGTTTTCTCAAGGCTGTCAGTTTTACTGATTTGTTCACAAGTAATCTCAGCTGGTGAGGGTAACAGCACAAACTGTGTTGAAGCCATGACAACTAAAATAAATATGTTATAAGTGTCACAAATAATAAAATAAGTCAATAACTAGAAATTTGGAATATCTGCTTTGATAATTGCATCTAAATAAAATGTGCATCGCCTTAATAGCGGAAAATTATCTATTATTAATACCGAAAGTATCCGAAAACCGTCACAACCTCAGAGAGATAATATATGGTATCACCATCAATAAACATACGTTGCGGTTACAATTATATTTAAAATGTTAACACGAAACGTCCTATTTATCTTTATATATATGACGTCAAAGGATGTAAAATAATAAGTTGGAATATTTTAGATTTCTCATTAAGAGTAGTTCCGAGAGTGCGATACAGAACATTTATTTGTGTGTAGATAATAATGTTAATGTGTTGTGTTGTGTTTATTTAATTTTTACCTTTTATTCGCACACCTTCAAAGATTTCAGTGTAAAAAAATTACCTGCATCAAAGCAGAGTACCTACGGATAAGCACAAATCGATTTTGTCCCACGTTTTAATTTTATTTTATCTTTGGGAAGAAAATCTCATTGAAAACATTGTAAACTAGGTTGCCTCTACGAGGAACTGTTTAGTGCCCGACGTAGTTTGATATTGGATAAAGAAGAGCTCCTGATTTTATTTTCTTTCTCAGTAATTTGTTTTTTCTTATCATCCCAAGTAACATCTTTTACATTAAGACTTTTATTCGATTAAAATATATTGTTTTTTCACATGATTGTTAAATAATAATACTAACAGCATTGTGATAAGTAAATACATTCGATAGAACATGTTGCCGTCAAACAGAAGAAATCTATAAAACAACACCCAATTCTCTTTTATCACGGGAAATACTGTCCAAGGACCACCATGCAAAAATAAACATGTAAAGTGGTAAATTGAGAAAAAACGGGACATTCGTACGTTTACACAATTCTTTTTGTGTAAACGTACAATTATCGAATTATCACTTTTATTTTATATGAGATAAAATTCAAAATTGACATAATACAAATGCAATACCTATGAATGCTTGCATGATAATTTATTTCAATTATTAAACTACTTGTCGAAATACGATATTAAATGTTATATTTTTCAATGTGTCTGTCAATAAATACATGTGGTTAAAGTATTTTTATAGCCTTCTTAAAGTAAAACAACAAGTGTAAATAAGCATTAATGTTTGTTTTTTAGACCGCGTTATTTTGAAATCTTTTAAAAAAGCCGCGTAAAAGAAAATCGCCTTTAATAAATTTTATTTATTCACATATGGATATAAAATCAGCAGCAGACAACTTGGCAATATGATGTTTTCGTGACCATGTAACCTCTTTAAGCAGCCCAATTTCATCTTGAATAAGACTTTGGTGTCCTAAGAAGATAGGGCAGAGATAAAAAGCCTTATCCACTTTCGTAGGCAATATTTGGTAGAAGATGGAACTAAAACACAGGACTGTCATTACTTTTAAACGCTTAGGTAATATAATGAAACTTTCCTTATTTACATCAGACGATCGGGCATTGCTTTTAATATAACAAATTTAATAGTTACCATAGACTTTCAAACAAAGCGTAATACTATCTTCAATCTTTAAAAATACTTATTTTGGGATTCGAATATTGTTTGAATAGGACGACATATTTGATTAAAAACAAAGTTCTAAATTAATTTAGTACTAATTTCATGCTGTTAACAGCGAACTTATTGTGTATCGTATTCTTAACCCTTGCTTACTCATGGTGTAACAACGACTTACTTCAGCCTTAGGACCTTCAAATTATCTTTGAAATAGATTATACAGTTGAAAATTTTGCTATTTGTAAATAAAATAGTTCTATATATGATTGAAAATTAAAAATACATTATAGTTTAGCTCTTATTTGTAAAATTAATCATAATTTGAAAACCTCGTCAATTTTACAATCGAAAAATACAAAATTATAGTATAGTAACAATTCGAGATGCATGACGTATCGTATGCAACCGTTATGTTTCAAACGACACTAAGACATGTCTCGAGCTTGTTCTGTTATCAACAGTTTCGATTCTTGCGTCTTTCGATAATGTCGCATAGTTTGATACGTATTTTAGGTTTTACACAGACAATTTGATGTAACATAAATACTTATTATTACGTAAAACCATATTTTAGTTTTTGAAATTGTCATTTCGCTTTATGAATACGTTTATAAATTCGTTAAATGCAAAATCAACACGATAACGAAATGTGACTGCGTGAAATTTGAAGGGATTTTTTTAGCATGAAAACGGGAAGGTTAACGTCATTTAGTATAATATCATCATTGTTCTGGAAGAAGACAAACTATAAAATACTAGTTTTGAGTAATTGGACTTTGAAGTTTGCCAAATGCTTGAAATGCCATCCGTTTTTCATTTTGTTTGTTTGTTTGTACAAAACTGTTTTTAAGTAAAAGTATAATTTATAATAAGTATGTTTTGTCATACGGTAGAGTTTGAAATAAGGAGCATTTTGGTATAATTAACTCAATATGTCATTTTTCCGTTTAGTGTTTTCTTTCAGAACAGCGACGGTATATTATATATTTTTACTTAAAACTGATTATTTATTTCTAATTAATTAATGTTTTATTATTTTCATGCATATCATCGAAAAGTCTAAACTATATATGCTAAAAATAAATAATGAATA
Organism: Himalopsyche phryganea; assembly: GCA_022494535.1. Taxonomy (NCBI): domain Eukaryota; kingdom Metazoa; phylum Arthropoda; class Insecta; order Trichoptera; family Rhyacophilidae; genus Himalopsyche; species Himalopsyche phryganea. The sequence continues at coordinate 1,540,790 of JAGVSL010000046.1, forward strand.
AAGATAAAACATTTTTAATGCTGTTCTTTGTAAAAATTATTTCAGATTCATTTTAAGCATATCCGCCACCAATACCGAACATTTGGTCCCCTAATCCCCATCATAAGTTTTTTTTTATTTTTATTTGATTAGTTGATAATCTACGTTATGAGCGAAACCAGTCCTGATCATTATAAACATGTGGAAGTAGTAAAAGAAGATGTATTTTATTTTTAAATATATAATGTATTTTCACCAAGAATGGATAGTTAACATGTAAAAGTGATAAGTTTTTCTACGAGACTGCCCATTACTCAGTTTCTCAACCTCTCTTTTTTGAAAAGAGTAGGATAGAGCTAGGACAGCACTAGTGGCTAACTAATATCTCTTCCTACGCGTTGTTTTTTGGGTAAAATGAGTAGGAGAGAATTACATATATCACAAACATTCATATCTTCGAACGTAATGCCATAAATCGTTTAAAAATCAATTTAAAAAAAGAAAAATTTAACAATACCACGAACCCGACGAATTATTTCTATTAGACCATAATTGTTAATATAATAGAAGAGTTTTTAAGACTGTTATTTCAAAACAGTTTTCATTTATATGTATACGTAGATTTATCACAGACTTCTAAATAAAATAAATCAAGAGTGAGTAACAAACAGACTGCCGTCCAATTTGAAAGAAACTTTATTCGTTTCTCTGGCGTTAGTTTTTCTCCATTATTCATTTCTATTGGGTAGCATAAACAATAGGTTGATTCTGTTTTCTGGCAAGGTGGGTCGTCAGCCGCTTCAATGAAATGGAATAAGTAAACTGCGATAAAACTTTGTTTTGGATAAATGCCCCCTGTTGAGCAATAATGTTAAAGCATTTGATCCGGTGCGATAAAATAAGCAAAAGATTTAGATTCGATGCAACGAACTGTGAAACATCTGCGAAATAATATTATTATACAATAAAATGTAAAATACAAAGTTACATTGTCAAACCTAATACAATTTTTATGAAGGATATTTGTTTTACAAAATTATCTAGGGTACTCAACGTTGTGCGAATTTCAATATTTTGCCTGGAATTTTCGAGGATAAATTATTCAAGACTTGGTTGCTTACCGTTTTATGTGCAGGAAGTTAAATAATAAATATAATAAAAAAATAGAAGAGTTCGATTTGTTTTCCGTTGAATGCTGTTCTCGAACTCTTTGAATGCTTTACTTAATGTCTTTTGAATGTTGTATCGTCTTAGGCAATTTTTCCTGTTCGTTGTCAATTTTTGGACATTCCAAAAGGATGTGATTAACACTCTGAATCATATTGCCGCATTTACATATTGGACTACTATCTACCAACCGCCCAAGCTAGAAGAGTTTGGCAGCGAAGTGACCATGGCCAGTTATGTCAAGAGTACAAACTTTGGTTATCTCCATTTGCCATCTTATTTTCGGAAATAGTTTGTGGGTTTGACGGCCTTTTCCCTATCGACCGAGCTTTAAATATTCTTGCTTATTTAATATATATCGAGTATGTGGCAGTATTTATAAATTAAAACCTTGTACCGCCATGTAAATATGTCGCTCATTTTCTGCAATATAATGAAAGAAAACTGTACTGGCATATTTTGTTTCATACCAAATGTTACTAAATTATTCAAAATATTTAAATGTTTCGTGAAAAATTCCGATTTTTGATTGTGTCATGTTACAGCAAATGGAGACTCTCACTTCAGTAAAATATTGTCGTAAGTCTGAAATTGTCATAATTGAGCTATATATTGTATATTGTTGGATTCGTAGATTTTTTCTCTATTTTTTAAAAATATATTCATATCTTGAACTCAAATAGTGTAAGAGAAAAATCGTGAGCCCATCTCAAAAACGGTGGCAATAGTATAACTGCAGTAAATAACATTACTTTCTCACATAAGAGATCACTTTTATATGTTCCCATAAAACAAACAATAGTTTATGCATCCAGACTTTTTTACATCAAATTTCTGTAAACTACGGATGGCTCTGTGCAAAACGATAAATTCAGGGTACAGATACATATTAAACGAAATGTGATATATAGCATCAGTGCAATATTTTAAATGAATGCTTGATATAAATTAAAACGTACATCCAATCCTTTACAACAGGGCATTAGAGAATGGATGAAAATTTGAATATTCGCAATGAAACTGTAGAATGAAGCATTCAAATAGCCAATATTAACGTGTTTACGAATCAGACGCTTTAACTGTTAAGACGGCAGTATGTAAGGAAGATGTTCGGAGAAATATGTTGATAAGTACAATTTAAGTACCAAAGTGCAAACGATTTTTTAAAATTCTTCGTGCTTATTTAATAAAAAGAAATACGTTTAATAGACGTTTAAAGTAATTTTCGTTTATATTGATTTTTGACAGTAACTAGACGTACCTGATCAACACAGTTAGTGTTTTAAAATAATAACTATAATACTTCATAATGTACAGCCAAGAATTGGTATTGCAATTGAATATATTTAATTATGCAGGAAGATATAATTGATGCTTGATTTTTATTTGAACATTGATGAAATAATACTATTGGAAATTAATGGATGAGAGTGGTTGTTAATGAAATAAATAAGCATATAAAAATCACATCATTATCTCTTTATCTGTCAGATTTATAATCAGAAAGGTTATCACATTTTTAGGTAAGCAAACAACAGATTCAGTAAGACATAATAATATTATGTGTAATGTGTAAGCGTGATTACTTGCCAACAAGTCAGAATACATAAACGTATTTTTCTTTATTTAATGAGATATAAAGCGAACAGCTTTGCTTACTCTCGTCTACATAATTTGATTGCCGTTGAAGCAGACACACATTTACTTTGTAAACGGATGTAAAGCAATGCAACAAGATTTGTAAGAAAAAATCGGATGAGCTATTCTGTTTTGGTATCCACAGGAAACCCGTTTAGTTTGTTGAATTTAATGAACTCGTGACTAATTATTTTCAATTATTTTGTAATAATTAAAAAAATATTTATGATAAAAAATTTTAAAACTGTAAAAAAACATTCAAACTGAAATATTTAAATTTGGATTATTGAGATTTTGTACACTTCCATTATTTTGTCACTAACGACCCGGGTTTCGCCTTTCATCTTCAGGCATTCGAGCACACGAATGGACTCGAAAAGTCCATTCGCTTCAAGCAAGTCGATGTCTTAAATTATGAAATATTTAATATAAAGTCATGTTTCTACAAATGATAACTAATTAAATAAAAAGGTTTTTACTGGAAGTCTCGTTATATCCAATAAATATATGAAATGTCGTTATAAAAACATTCAATAAACCTTTGAAATGAAATATTTTTTTGTGAAATAATTGGCAGCAATTAGTAAAATCGTGTCGTGACAACCAAGCGATTTATTTCTGGGAATCCTGACATTTTTCTGTCTTGAATCTCGAGCTTAACAAATCTAACCAGAAGCTCGAGAATTTCAGATTTAAAATTCATTTTAAGTGCCGTAATTCTTTTTATTTGAATCGTAAAATTTTTTATAACTCGATCTGACAGTTCGAGTTCATCCGTGTTACTGAAAACCCGCGTTGTTAGTGACAAATCATATGGATTTGAACATAATTTGAACGGTAACAATTTGATATTGAAATTCCATCAAGTACCATAAGTCGATATCTTAAATCACTGATTTCATTTAATGAATACAACACCTCAATAAATGAAAACGGCTAATATTAACAACCCATAGGTTGTAAGCTAAGTATAAAACGTGTTAATTTAAAAAATATGACTAGAATCTGCAATAAGAAGAATTAGGCACTTCGATTTTAACCGATCAGAAAAAAAATTAAGAGAAAGAAATGTTAAATGAATCTATTGGATCAAACGATTATAGCGTTGGGTAAAATACATTTTGAATCATAACGGTACAGTTGCTTTCCATTTTTTGTATTTTTTTATAGAAAACAAGTGCACAGCATTTATAGGTGAAAATATCAAATACTTGAATAACAAGTAGGAATGTTGCTAAGAGAAAAATCGTTATTCTTGAGAAGCTTAGATTATAATTTCGTTACAATTAAAAATTATGTATTTTGTATATTATTTTTAGACAGCATCATTAAATTATGACTGTGATCATAAATAATATACGATCGAGCCATATCGTTCAAATTTACTGATCAGCCTTTAATTTTTCATATATGTCTTTCGCAAAAATTACTAAACAGTCTGGAAACTGGATTTAAAAAAATATTTCTTTCGATATTGAGAAACTCTAACCAAGAAATTCAATTACAAATAAGCCAATTGTATTGAACCGATTGTAGTTCCAATGATTATTTTTTTTTGGGCTTATAAATTGAATACGGCACGCATTGTTTGCCAATCTTTTTAGAAAGTCTTTTCCAGCTTTTTCTTTTGAGCTCGTAAGATCTAGGCTGCCAATACTTCGCAGCTTATTCCAGAAGCTTCAACATCTAGGTACTTGAGAAACTTTCAGAAAACTTAATATATTGCGAAGCGTTAGCTAAGTGTGAATTTATTATGAAAAAAAGTTTCAAGCAAGAAAAAGAAAACAACGATCGTCATTAATTGTTATTTTCTAAACGGAAAAGAATAACAAATCTGATAATTATTACAAACTTGGTATTAAATCAAAAACGAAGGTTTTACGGTTTCTGCATATTTTCAATTAAAATCATAAATAAGTTATTAACGAAATTATGAAAGTAACGAAGTGGATTTATTGATAATCATTTTGATTTCAGATAAACATTTTATCACTATAATTTGTGTGACTCATGATGCAGTGTAAATGGTTAATCTCGCATGTATAAGTTATATTGGTGTGATCAATTGAATACCATTTTCTATGATTCTTGGTACAAAGAAATTTTACTAATGAAAAGCAAACACAATTTTTAGTCACATTAAGATTAATTCCTGATAACAGTTGAACTTTTTTTTTACTGAACACGTACAATACTTATTCGTGAAGAGGTTTTCTTAAATGTCTTTCCCATAATTCAGAATAAATTTCCTTTGTTCAAAGATTGACCCAATATTTTATACCAGCATTCAGATAATATTAAAATGAGCTGATAATGTGTGTATAATGTTTTTTGGGAAGACCTCTGTTTTAATTTCAGACATAAAAAAATAAAAACATTTAGTCTAAAAAATTTCGAAACTGGATGGTATAGATTTCATCTAACTCTTTATCGAGTATAGCAGATTTCTAGAGTTAACGATGAAATTGTAATATATTAGTAACTTCTTGTTGTGTAAACGCGTATACGTATTTACTATTGTTTGATTTGACAATTTTTCTTTGAAGATAATTTTCTTTTTCTTGATAAATTCTTGATTAAATTGGGCGTCAAATCTGAGACACTCCAAAACTTGTTTAGATACACCAACTTATGAACGATTCACAAAAAATGACATGCAATTTGTTCAGAAATTAAAGATACACCCGTAATACGAACTAGTTTATTTATTTATAAAAATAAACAAAGAAAACATATTTATAGCTTTCAAAGGAATTTAAAATTAGCAGCATAGAAATTGTATTGAAATAAGAGATACTTTGGTGATTTATAGATTCAAAAAATAAACAAAAAAAATATATTTCTCAAATAAATCTATTTTTTTACTAGATGGAGTTGATTTTCTTTTATGTTTGTTCAATATTTCATCCAACCTTTGTTTGCGCCGACAAATCACGTATTTATTTCATCTGTAGGCAAACAGTCTGATGTTCCATTTTTAAATTGAATTTTACCATTAATATGATTTTACGTTTATTATTTTAATGTACGTGATGTTGCTTCCCATGACATTAAGGCCACGAGCTGTTTAAAATGAAAATCTGCCAGTTGAATTTTTGAATCTGTGACAGGTGCGGGAATCGAGGCAAATTATTTCGCAGCCGGGAAAAATATTCCTAACAGGTGTTGATTTTTTGGCTTTATTTATAGTCTGGAATAAATTAAAATCACATGAAAGGGATAATTGAATTCTCGGCGCTTTCGTGAAGCGGAAGCGGCAGGATTGTGTTAATATTGTATTGCGTCAACCGTTATTTAGTGAGGAATTACGACTGATAATTGTAGGAATTCTCGATTTAATGTCGGAATTGTTCAGATTATTAATTAAAAATTATTATTCCATGATGGTTCATCAAAAACAAATTTGATTATCGACCACTGTTTTAATTATATGAAACCTCCTACATTATATTTAAAAAATCTGGTTCGATCGCAAGCTAGATCATTATTCGATGACAAATTACGTTTTTGTAAAACGAATAATCTTAAAACCACAAAATAAATACACTTAAATTAAAGTAATGATATCTTTTTTGCATTATAAATCAAAATATCGTATTTAACTTTTATTACGTTCAATTATTACATTTGTCAAAACGTTTTGATTTGTTTATCTCGTAGGCTCAAAAACAGGTTCACTAAAAAAGGGTGACAGGCTATTGGCTAATAATCAGTTTAATATCAAACTTTGTGCATTTAAAAATTTAACTTAACTAACTTAAAGTACAAAAATTTATGTTTTATTTTTATAAATATAATACCTTTCCACCAACAGTTGACAGTAAACACTTTGAAATAGGTTAATGAAGCAAGTATCTACGACAAAACTTACTGTCTATTTAATCAGTCTTTTTAAGTCTTATGACAGCTTGTTTTTAAGAGTTTTTTAGGCTTAAAACAATGAAACGAAATCGGTTACTTTACTTATTAGTTAAATACGTAAAGTAACCGAAATACAGCTTCTTAAATGTACCCAACATAAGAAAATGCAAATCAGCGATATTATGTAATAACTACAAAATGCATAGATTTATTTTTATTTTATTATTAGGTATTTGAAACCATTGAAAACAATTGCAAAAAAATAAAAAAAATATATGAAGTACTAAACATGGAAAATACCTCTCATAATAAATTTGAAATTTAAGCAGAAACGTAAATCAAATATGTCATGTTTATTGTTTAGTCATAATTTTTTTTCCATATTTTTATTGTTTTACTTGTATGCATTTAAGTTTTGTTACTTATAATCAAAAACGATTTCTTAAGAACAAGAGTGACACCGCTATTAGATGTCTGAGACAATCATTTCTATTGTAAATCTATCGGTAGAATAAAACTTAAAATGAAAAAATTATCAAAATGGCAGCATGTTACCAACATAAAACAGAAAAGAAAATATAATTAAACAATTAAGCGTAACAGAAGATCACTAAATAACAATGGGGCGAGTAGATACTCAAAAACACTACTGGCATTAATCGTCATAATCAATTCTTCACTATACCAATAAAAATGTATTTGCCTAATTATTTTATAAAATAAAAAAAAAATGTTTGATATTGTTGTTAGTACTATGATTTTTTTCATTATACATACAGTAATATATAATAAATATATTGGCAAAAAAAAACAGCATGAAAACAAAATTGAATTATTTTACTTGTGTATTGAATGCAATACAATAGTTGTATAATTAAGTAATCAAAAATAATGATGATTAATTCTTTTTCTTTCTTTTTGCTATTGGACACCAATTATTTAATACACCTGTTCATCTTGTTTCATTTGATCCCTTAAAAGGCCTAAAATTAAAGCCGTTAATTTTATCTGTTGTTACTTTTAAGGTGTAAACTGTACATTATTGGTAGAAAGGCGTTATATTTTCATAAAGGAACACAATTCCTTATATACAACTTCCACATTTTTATAATGATCGGAACCGGGTTTACTCATCACGTATTTTCAACTGATTCAGATGATAATGCTCGGAATGAGCGATACCGTTATAAAAATCTGAAACCAGTACAAAACAATTTGTATTTTATTTTTATGATTGATCTGTTATCGTATATTTTCGTAGTGGTGTTAAAATTTTTTTTGTTGAAATTTTCCCTTCTGTTTGTTTGTTATGATAAAATAATGAATGAAAATTTGCAAAAATTAATAATGTGTTTTCAATCAATACATGAATTTCTGTTAATGTAAATGTTTTTACCCTTAGGGAGCGGGTCATACATAAAGCAATTGGCTAATTGGTAAAAATAGTCGTCGGTGACATGTCTTTTCGTGTTGTTGATATTCATTTCCGTTATCTAATATTAGATATTAAATAGAAACATTATCACTTTCACTTCTATTCGTTTGTCTATTTATTAGGTAAAAGATTTGAATGAATTTCAAATTCCGAAAAGAGTGCTTTATGTCTTATTCACCCAATTGTCACATTTTTGATTGGCAGAAAATAACAGATCCTTGTCGATAAAACTGATTTTTAATCGTTACATTGAGAGACCTTTCCATTAAGGCTTCCAATCCCGGACCCTTCTTAAGATCCCGGGATTTTGGGATTCAGCATTTCTCAATTCCGGGATTAGTCATAAGTGTAATTTTATGTGTTAAATTGTACATTTAAAATTTAATTTGTGTCCATTATTTCTTCAGAATGGATTTATGATTAAATATTTTTTTTGGGCATTGGAATGGTTTTTTTTATTCATTGAAATCAGAAAGTCATTTACAAAAAAAGAGAATATTAATTAAAAAAAACGTAATGATCAAAATAATTTAATTTTTTGCATTGTTATGGTAGGTTTTATCAAATGGTACCCAAAAAGAGGACATATCCTTCAATTTGACTTTAAAATATTGTCCTCCGTTTATTTAACAAGGGGTTCTAATTTGTCCTCTATTTTAAATCGGTTAAGGACGGCTGTTATGTATGAGGAATGTGAGAAGGAGACTACAATAAATTTATATTAATTTTATAGATATTATAAAACAACTATGTACATGATAAAACCGATGTACATGTTGTAGTTAATCAGGAAGTTTTAATTTTATATATGAATTAGTTGTTAGCATTTGGAGTGAATCCCGAAATCCCAGGATTGTTTGAATATTAATCGCGGGATTGGAAACCCTACTTTCCATGCTTGTGCCGTTATAAATATTTTTTCGAGAATCTTCATAAACGTTCCAAATTATCATAATTGGGAGAAGACATTGTTATTATTGAATAAATATAATGTTATTTAGTAGAAATGAATTATTCAACGAACGATATTATACTACATGACAAAAAGTATTGTTTGCAGGTACATATTAGACTATGTGAAAATCATCATTCATTGGACTTTGGGAGAGCATTACCGGGTTGGCACAGTTGGGTCCTAATTTAAGATTGCTAATTTGCATATTTGAGTTATCAATCAATAAACTGATTCAAATCCAAGGGCAGTTCTGAACTTGTAAAGTTCTCTACTTTCCTCGCCATTTAAGTCGCATAAACTTACCAAATTAGGGCGTAAAACGAACGTTTAAGTGTTTGTAAATACTACCACAGAAACACTAAAAAATAAATATCGGTGTTAAGAATATAATTATAAAGAAAAGTTTTAAAAGGTTCGTAGATTGATTAGGTTCGGAAAAATGAAGACGTGTCATTGAACTTTTCACTATATCAATCCAATACTGATATGTTCACTCTTGGATTTTGTAGATTTTCATTCGATCAAGAACACTGAAAGATATGACGTATTTATTAAGCGTGCAGAGATACAACACATACGTCGTATGAATTATATTATTTTAAAACAGTTAGAGGTTACAGAATGTAGCTTCTACTTAAATAGATATTTTCTAAACTTTATTTTCTCCGAGCCGGGTGTTAAATAAAGCTTGCCCATAGCCCACAGGTAATACGTATAAACGAAAATCTAACATCTGCGATCGGTGTTCATACAGTAGTTTTAATGGTTTGTAGGATACCAGGGAAACCTAATGGCCAGCAGTCAATAAAGATCTATGTAGGTATTAGTACCAAATGCTCGTAAGGCACATATATATATTAGTATAGTAGGAACATCGGTAGAAAATAATTCTGTGTTCAAAGATAAGAATTTATTCGGAATTATATTTTATTTCAGAACGTGATTAAGTTTTCTTTTATCGTTAATATCTATCTATAGCTAGATATATTCATATTGAATTGTAGCTTCAATTCATTATGCCTTCTTAGTTACATAGAATCAGAGTGGCTTAGTGGTAACGCTTTCTGTTTCCGTTCATCATTTTGATTAATTTGAATTACCAACTTACATGTACTGGTTTTTTAAATTAATATTTAAAAGATCTGTGGTGATGATTTTTTCAATTTTATCTTTTTCGTAAACTAAAGCTTTCAGCCACCAACCAATTCTTCTCATATCACATCACTCCTTAATTTCGCATAAGGATTACTTATTAAAGATATTTTAAGCTATTTCGTTGTAACCAGTTTTAGTAAAAGAAAAACTTTCTGCTGAAAGCATATCTTATTGAAACGGAATCTCTGTATAGTGAAAATTAAGATAAGGTAACGTATTATGCTGCAGTCATAAGTGAAATGATAGTTAATGGAAAAACAAATATTCCAAAAAATGAATAGTCAGTTCCTTTAGCTCGATTTTAAAAAATTTTTATTTCGATTAATGATAATATCACTAGACAAATTAATCAAAAGAGTCTTATATATCATAGCCCAGAGAACTCTGTAGACACTTTAGTGTTGGGCTAGAGTCAACGCGCGACGGTGGGGCGGGCGCTGCGTTTGAAACTGAAATGCAAAGCCGATTAAGATAAGCCGCGCGAATTTCCAGTCCTTGCGCATTGACTACGGACATTGTAAAAGCATACTATGCATTTCAGTTTTAAGCGCCGCGCCAGCCCCTCCGTCACGCTTTGACTTTAGCCGAACACTTATTATTATCACATATCACATGTAGGTATATTTTCTCATGACCTAAGCGTCGCGGTTCGCGCTGTGTAATATAAAATAAAATTATACACAATTCCGACGTACTAGCTACTTTAGACATTCAGTATTTCAATTTCAATACCGCCATCCATAACGGGTACGGTTATTTTAGACCAGTGATTTCAAAACTTATTATGCCCCTGGACACATTCTTAAAGCAAACCTCTCATCATTACCCCCCTACATAGCTGCATAATAGAAAAATTACAAATTTAATTTAGATGTCTTAAATGGTGAATGGTGATGTTAAAAGTAAAAGATTTTGATATTTTAAGTAGTATTTATTGAAATTATAACCTTTGCTTTAAAATACAAAAAGACATTTTTTTTCAATGAGATGGGTGAAACTGCTGGGATGATATGAGATTATTTATGTTCGGCTTTATATTTGTGAGTAACATTCTTAAGTTTCCACGAGCACTTATTTGCAGTCGGATTCTTTTTTTCGTCATGAGGTTCATAACTGTACTAAATCCACGTTCTACTGAATAGGAAGACGGGAAATCAATCAACAGCCTCTGCACAGTGCAGGATATAAAGTTGGTATCTGTTTTTTTAACCAGAATTTATGATATCCTTGTTCAAGCATTGGTTTGAGCTCCTGATTAGTGGATAATTCAATAAATTGCTCCTGTATTAGTATGGATTCATCTGAGTTTGTGGTTCTGCTCGTAATGGGGTTCAACACTCAATCTGGGATAACCAATTGAAGAATGTCTTCAAATCTTTGGCAGAGGTCAGAATGAAGAGCTGTTAAGTGTTGACAATAAGTTGGCAAATCTTTATCTCGTTTTTAAAATTTCGAAAGATTTGGAAACAGGGAGTATTCTCCCCTCCCCAAGTTTTATTTGTATAGAATTTTTTTGTAACAAATGCAGATATCATACTTTTAGTTCTGATTAAATTTAATTGATCACCTTGCAGTTTCAAATTGGTTTCGTGAAATGTGGCAAATAAGTCAGTCATATAAGCTATGTCATTTTTGGAATCAATTGGATTGAGCCGCTAATCATTGTCTTTAATTTCCAACTCCAACACTGAATCAAAGAGTGTATAAAATCGATCCAAAAGTGCACATTTAGAAAACCACCGAACTTCGGTGTTAAATAGTAAACGATTATAGTCTTCATTTTGTCGCTATGGACTTTTGTCAAATAGTTCTTAACCTTAGAAGGTTTTTTTTTTTTTTTAAATAAAACACAATTTGTTTGTACTACTTCCACATATTTATAATGATCAGGACCGGTTTCGCTCATCACGAGCATTACCAAGAATTGACAGTTAACTCCTTAAAAGTAATTAGAAGGTTTCATTGATGCGTTCGACAAAGTTTTATTGAAATAGAAGGCACATCGGTAAAGTAATATTTTCTGATAATGGAATAAAACCATATTTTAAATATTCAACACTATATTGACTGTATTTTTTCTTCGACTCACTAATACTGCTTTCTGTAAAAAAAAACACATTGAATAAAACAAATTGTCTCTTTATTATCATCAAAATTGCATTATTATCAAATAACTACCAAAATAAACTTAACTTTAACAAAACTCTAACTAAGCGTACATAAATTCAATATATTATGTCAAGAAGAAATCTTATATATATAAATATACTTACGTAACGTACAGTATCTTCGTAATAATACAAAAAATGATACTACTTTTTGTTAAAAACTAGGAACATTTGTTGAATGCACTACACATCACGCACAGAACAGAACTAAATTGTTGATTGGCACGACTCTTTTGCAGTGTCATATTTTAGACAAGTTATAACTTGTAGCGGCGAGAATCCGTTCCTGTTTACACCTGCATAAGAAAGACGGCCACGGTCGGTCTGGTTGTAAGGTGGCGTGGCGGGATGGTTGTAATTACTTGTTTTTTTTATGTTTTATGTTTATATTTTTCTCTGGACGTAAAAATCGCTACCAAAATATTTATTGCTATTTATTTTAACTTTCATAATAATGAAAATGTGTTACAAATATTTTTTTTATATAAAACCTTTCGCGGACCCCCTGACGCTGTCCACGCACCCCAAATTATTTTATATTTACCACAGACCCCCTCAGCGATCACAAGGACCCCTGGGGGGTCCGTAGGAATCACTTTGAAAATCACTGCTTTAGACATTCAGTATTTTAATTTTACCTTCATTTATGACGGGTACGGTTATACTAGTTATTAAAGTAACATTTTATAATGATAAAACTACGGTTTATTTGTTATTGCTCAGAATCGTCATTTTAACGTTAGCTATCTTTATTACTTATAAGAGCAGCATTGTCGGTGGTAAATAAATATAAAGTAAAAAATATATTACAATTGTTTTGTTACTTGAAATGGCTTACATACATTTAATATTTCTCGTGTCTAATAAGAAATGAAATTATAAATTAAAATTTTAGAAATTTATGTTGTATTTATATAATAAATAAAGTTTATAAAAAAATAAACTTTCGGAGGCTACTGATTAAAACCCTGAGACATTTGAACTGGATAATGATAACGCAAAAACATTCTTGCCAAAAGAATCACGAATAATAATGAAAAGTCTGACATTTGTTAGGAAAAATGAGGTTTATCGGATAAAAATACATTTTATCGATAATGGTGAGAAAATAAAGCACAGAAAGAATATTCTGTTGAAACTTATCTGTAATCTACTTCCGAAAATATGATTTCATAATTCAGTGAATCATGTACAGGTATTTTATTTGAGTAGGTTATTAGGCACTGACTCGTATTACATTGACAATCGGATGAAAAGATGATGTAATTAGTAGCATCTGGTAGCTTTCTGTCACCATTTAAATCAATAGAAAAATACATAAACTTCCTGGCATAATATTCATATATAAAGATAAGTTTATAATTCAAAGCATCAGTTAATGATTTGAATCCATTATTCAATATGGAAATATGCATATATATTACAACTGCATCATGGCGTTCGATAAGTATTTATTTATTTGATGTAAATTATTAATTGCCGAAATACTAAGCTTAACAATAATTAAAATAAAAAGTGTTTTTTAACTAGTAACAGTTGTTAGCATGATGTCAACATGCATATATGTAATTAAAATAGATTAATAAGTGTTATTATTTTTAATTCATCAATATTTTTGAATGAAGATATATTTATTTAAAGAGTGTAATCATTTATAAAAAAACGATTTTCAAGAATAACAGCTTACATATGAAGATGAAGAAACTATCGTTTACCCATTTAAAGGTTTGAGTTATTGTACTATGATATAAATATAACGATGTGCTACAAAATCGCAAATTCAATTACAAAATGTATTCTTTGTTTATTGTAAATGTATACATCCAATTACATAGGACAACAATAATGTTTAAGTAAGTGATGCCATCCATAGAAAGTCATTGATATTTTATTAATTATTTTCGCTTTGTTTTACAAATTTTTTCACCGTTCTAGATTTCTAAAATAGCTAAGCGATTTTAAATAAATGCAACAAATAAACATCGCTTACAGCATTAAATAAAACTGTAATTGTTTAAAGAAAAAAACAAGGTGATGCTATCGAAGATAAAACGTCAGGATAGTTTTAATAGAATAAGTAAATGTCATTGATATACTCTGGTAAAAATACGAAAGATATTAACATGTTTAAGGAACAAGGTCAGAAACCCCCCCGCTCCTTGATGACGATAATATTCATTTTAGGCTTAGATGTGTGCTTAATATACTGACATGTGTAAATAATTTTATGTAATTGTTTTATTAACCATAACCTTCCTATTCGGAGTATATGGCCAACACGCTGTTCCTTCAAGCTTCTCTGTCTCCCGCCAGTCTCCTCGCTTCCTCCCAGATCATCACAGCGTCCGGTAGCTCCGCCGAATACATCCTATGGATGGTCATCAGCGGCCTTCTAGGGTGACGGAATCCATCTGGTTGGTAGAAGAGACAGGCAGTATTCAGGTTCCCCTGGGGTATCCGCAGCACGTCCATCGTCGCTTTTTTTTTATTTTGAACGTAATAAGAGGCTGGTCCGTCCGATCTCTGACTTCCGAGTTCCTGACAAAATCAAACCACCCTACCCCTAGTATTCGCCGCAAACATCTGTGTTCAAAGCACAGTATACGGTTACCCTGTGAATTGGTGAGGTGTCATGACTCCCAGCCGTAAAATAGCACTGTCAGAATGCACGCGTTGAATAAGTGGCACTTGGTTCTGACCGTAATAATAATCTTCGACTTCATCCTGAGGACATCAATTTCACCTGACCGAGGCGTGACCATTTTCCCCAATCTGAGGCTATGCGACCTCAAGTTTTTTTTATTGTGTGAATATTTAAATACGTATACTTATCTAGCTTAATATTATGATAAATAAATACATTTTTTTAACTTCCAACCTTTCTCCAGTTCCTGATGTTGAATATTATTTACTATTTGTTGTCTCGAATCAATATTAGGCTGTTTTAAGAGCTAATTTGTTAAATAGTAAATTGCAATTGGACCAACAGTCATTGAATATTAAATTTGTATGATGAACAGTATTTATTACTTTTGAGAGGCAAAATTGTTGACAGTATTAATATGAAAACAAAATAATAATGACAATTAAGAATAATGTTACAGCATTAATACTTGTTCATTATGTCAATGAAATATAAATACAGTAATAAAAATTACACAATGACTTAGCTAATGATATTTCAGAACTTTATTTGAGTCCATGCAGTAAGTAAAGCCCATAAAAATATCTAACTCAGAAACGGTATACATGTATATTATAGGTGCTGAGACGTCGCGACATGGATATAGCTATAGGAGCAGACGAAGCAATAGACACATCCTGTTTGAAAAACTTTTGGCTGGAAAGATTATTTGAATACAGCCGCCGATTGGCGCCAATGTGCCGTATATTTGAAGGCACCAGGGCCGCAGAAGATCGATTCGGATGGACTCAGACCACCGTGGAATAGAAGCTGTGGGGTCGTACGCTAGCCTCGTTCTGCGTTCCTGATAGCTCTTGCCCTGTTCAGTCTATTTACCCCACCACGCATCCCTTGTTTCAGTGGTTCTCAGGCGAGCGCATATAATTTTGAATGGGACGTAAGATCCGCTGCCTACCCGCAGAATCACAAAGCCAAATATTGACAGGCGTCGTGTCGAAGTGGGTGCCCGGAGAAAACAATATTTGGGAAATCTATAGACTTTGACTGAAAAATTAAAAGATGTTTTATTCATAAGTAAAATAAAAGGTCTGTAGATTTAGAATAACCTCAATCAAAAAAATATGGTAATGGTGTCTTATTTTATTCAATTGAAAATAATATACGTAACAAATACTAGAAATTCTATTGTAAGCTGATTGTTTACTCAACATTATAAGCAGGGAAATGGGAGGAACCATTCATAATACTATGTTAAAGCCATCTTATATGAGCATTCACTCGAATAGTAAAACTTCTATCGATCAGGTCTATGTATTTGGCCCGACAGTCTTATTATGACATTTTATAAATTCGGTTTCACTTTTATGAATGCATTTTTACTTTAATTTTGTATCAAATTTTGTACAAATCTATCTAGCATTTATTGGATTCTTAACATATATATTATTGATTTTATGGAATATTGAAACATTTGCAAACACAGATAAATCCAACAGGATTTGACTAGTATCATAAATAATTTGGTATCAATTATGTTCTGGTTAATTAATGATTTTTATCTTTGACGATTGAGAATTATAGCCGCATTATTATGTATTAATATTGTTCAATAAAATTTCTGTACATCAACATAAAATGATTATATACTTAGAGATAATTATTTATCTAGAGTGTTTATTTTTTACATTATGGTGCAAATTGTAGAAAAGTTATGAATTTAAATAAAACATGTGCATTTTTTGTAAAGAAGTGATTTCATTATATTAATATTATTAATGGAAATTAAGTTATTTGCCAGAAATCATAGAATTTAAATCATTTTTTTGTTGTGTAAACAACACAATTTTTTTTTATAGAGTGGTGGCTAAATCCAAAAAAGTTATTATCACTGGGTGACACTCACTGAATTAATTATATCTCCATTAAAACTGAATTATAGGCAGGATCCTCAAATCCTTGAAAGCATCTCATCTCGAGCCTCTCCTTGAGGTTCATCGCTTTTTATCTTCGCGCACTTAGCCAAACCCCAGTCGCGGTCGACGCTTGCGCAATCCGCCCGCCGATTCTCTCGTTCCCAGGGTTTGTCGGTCATTCGTCGCGAGTCTGTGCTACCGGCAGCATCGCCGTGGATCATACGTCGGGGCTGTAACCCTATACCACGGCACACCCCCAATAAGCCGACCCCGAAGGACACCCCCCCGCCGCGGTGCGCGCGTATGCGAGTGTCGAGTACCCGACTTGGCGCGAATCTCTCTGCGTCCGATATGGCAGAGGAAACTTTTGTGATCGTCGCGCGGTGAACTTTGGGAAGAGTTGTGACAATGGTCGTGTTTGAGGAAAGTTTGTGATATTCCGTGTTAACAGGGGTGGATTGGCGGACGACGCTCGAGTGGCACACCGGATAAGGTACGCCCCCTTCAGATTACGGACCCGATAAGAATAAGTTTAAAGATAATTTCAAGAACGATTACCGTATACATAATCACTTTTTCATACATAAAAAGTATTAATGTTTAAACGTTTCGTATTTTTTTCGATTATTTACAACGAGAAACTGGTTATCACAAGAATTATGAAATCAACATAGTTTCAAATAATTTGAAGTCTGAATAGTTTTTTTCAAAAAAGTAATTCAAATTACAGGCACCAAAAATATTATCGAGTGTAGCAAAACAAAAATACATGTTTTGTCTGCGATTTTGAAATGGGCAACGTAACCAATTTTCGGTAGAACTCATTTAAGTCTAGTTATTTTCAGACCTAAAAGTTTTCAAAACTTTGATGTTACATATCTCCAGGTCACATGAAATGGATGAACATTTTTCTTTTTACTGAGGAAACCATTTGCGGAAAGCTTGCAAGCGTAAAAGAGACAAAAGAATCTTTTTTGAAAAGTTCTCCACACATTGTTCTGACCTCAAAAGCTCCGCTACGCTAAAATATGCTTACATAACGCGTCACCCGCAGAGCCTTAGCCGCGACACCTCCTTTTATCTCCGCGACGACTCTATTCATGCCAACAATATGTTTTTTTTTAATGAAAACCACTCGTATGAATAATATGAATTATGTCAATGTTTTATAGAATTACCTATTTATATTCCAATGGCTCAATAGGTTTTTGGATCTGGATTAAAACTAAGAATATTGGTGGTTCGACTCTTATGCTTGAAATGTAAAAAAATGCGATAAATATCATAACTCGATGTTGCTGTGAACTTACTATTAACATGTGACTAATGCTTGAATCAATAATTTAAATTATATTATAACGTACTTAGGTCGAGAAACTGTTGAAATTATTTAAAAAATATAGGTGCAATGGCTTAAAAAAATGATATACAATGTTGTTAAGTATACTATTGAATGACTAATGTTATATTATTAATTAACGAGTTTCAATTATTATAAAATTTACTTCATTTTCATTGATTACAAAATGCTTAATTTCTCTTTGATTACACAAATCATTTAATAAAAAATTTACAATTAAAAAAATATATAAAACAATGTTTAATTTATTCATAATAATTTATCCAACAAATTGGTTACATTCCATCTAAAGATGTAACGAAGATGAATGCGGGAGAAGTTTTATGGGAATAAATACTTATATACTGTCTTATTCGTTTATCATAATTAAAATATTCTAATATAATTAATAAATAGCAGATCTATAATGTTCAAAAATATGATATAAATTCGACCTTGAGTGCAAAGCTTCACAAAATAAAACTTCATAGAGTGACGTCAAACCTGTGTTATTTTATTAGATTTCAAAAAGATATTTAAAATCTTTGGATTATTTCTTAAATTTGATTTCATTTTTTTGAGTGTAGTCACTGTCATATTAAAAGGCCCCTATCAAAGATATGAAAATAAAATGATTGAGTTGTATTTTACAAAGCTATTGATTAATACATTGCTATTTAACGATGTAAATTAAATTAAGTGAAAGCTTAATTAACATATTTAAAAAAAATATCCTCGATAGTTGACCTTTATTCAAAAATAATATTTGACATTAATTAATATACCTATGTTTATTTGTTTGTACATTTGAGAAGTTAACAATGAAACAATATTATAAACAAAAAAAATATTGAAAAAATCGTCTATTGCTCAAAGGTTTTGTAATAATCAAAACTGAAATTTGTGTGTAAAACATTTCAGTTAAGTGGGAAATAACAATTTTACTTTGAAATCTCACTGTTAAATAATATAAACAAACCAAAAACTCAAAACAAGCATAAAATTAATCTGTTTTTCATAAAAATTTTATTCCTTTTCTTCCTTTTGGTTCTATTTTAATAAATAAATTTAAAATCTGCTTCCGATATGGTTAAAAAATTACAAATCATAAGTTAATATGTCTGAAACAGGGCAATATATAACTAAAAATAAGTTATTTGAGGAAAATAAATTTTTTGTTTGACAACGTTTTAGATAACACCAAACCGATTTTAGCTTAAATAGTTAAGAATGTTAGAAGAAGACACAATCAATAAATACTTCACTTATCTTTGGTGGCTGATAGAAATGTCAAAATCGATTTTAAATCAACCCATAACAATGCAATTGGTGTTGAAAGCTGGCATATAAAGTTATGATTAATATCAAACAAGCTTTGGTGTATAGCAATTTTTAAGCCTTGATAAATGGCTCCTTAGAAACTCCTGGAATTTATTTGGATGGTTTAACGCAGTCGAGTTATAGAACACCCTCAATATAACGTGTTATAAATGCGTGATGAGTGTTAGCGGGTACAACGTTGACTATCATAGAGCAATACAGATTTAGTTGTCGTATAGTCTAAAGACTCTACGGAGTAAACTTCATAGTTTATCTATTGTGGTCTTTATAAATCAAGATAACCACAGATTTAAAGAGTTTCTGGAGTAAAATGTTAAGTTGGAAGGGCAATCTCACAGGCGTTACATTATCAGCCGCAGCTAAGTAAACCAATTTAACTTATTTGCTGTCTGAAACTCTGCCTAATCTACTCAAAGCTTTCCGATACTGTGATATATTGTATGCAGTTTATGCTATTTGAATCAAGGCTAACGATTAGAGAAATAACACAATAGGCTTCATTATTTTTTGCAGGGTATTGATCTATTCTGTAAAAACATTCTTTTAAATATAAAATTATTTATTCGGTTTACTTTCTTCCTTTATCATTTTCAAATTTCATTAGGGCTAATAATACACGCTTAACGTGGAACCAAGTGGAATAACTAAGTTATAAATTTTTAATTTAATTTTATACACTTGTAATGTATTTATTTATTTATTGAAATCGGTTTAAAAATTATGAGCGACATGACATCAAAATAATAAACTTTTATAATTTAAGACATCGACTGAGGGTGCTTGATGGAATTTCAATATCAAATTTGGATTATTGAGATTTTGTACACTTCCATGTATTTTGTCACTAATGACCCGGGTTTCGCCTTTCGGCATCTTCAGGCATTCGAGCGCACGAATGGACTCGTCGAATGAATGTCAGTTCGAGTCCATTCGTGCGCTCGAATGCCTGAAGATGCCGAAAGGCGAAACCCGGGTCGTTAGTGAAAAAATACACGGAAGTGTACAAAATCTCAATAATCCAAAAAATAATAAACGTTGGCGGTATGATTAAAGCATTACAATATTCATTAACGTTGCCTTACAACATAGTTGAAATATGTTTATTTATATAATAATCTGGTCTATTTGATTATGATTAATCAAACAATTTGAGGTTTTGACTATATGAAGACAAGCTGTCAGCCATGTCCGAATCCAATATGAATCTTTAATGAGGTATATTCTACAATGCATACGAATAGTTGTCAGTTAGTCACTAACCGTAATTTTCAAAGAACATAAGAGCTTAACGGGAAAAAAACTATGGAGTAATGTCATACATTCTTATCTTTGGATAAGAATTTAAAAATAAATGTAATATTCAAACCAGTGTTTAAAATAGGATAATAAATGATCTACTAGATTCAAATCATTGAGCCACCTCAGAATGTTTTTCCAAAGACATACACATATTTTATAAATCGCTCTTTTAAAATAAAAATTCAAGTGATTTTTGAATAAGACGATTTGGTAACCATAAATATAATTCTCAGCTTCTGAAGAATAGGTACAATTCAGGAAGGTTTCTCTCAAAAGAATTCGACACTTTTCTCTAAGAACATGCGTCCCTTTAGAGGTACTTTAAACGGACAAAAGCTATTGGCAATAACACAAAGAGAACCTTTGTATATAAAAATCACCATAAGTACTTATTCTAAAACTTCCCTGAAAGTATTTTAAAGATCCGTTTTTGTGTTAAAATAACTGCCTATGAGCTGTGGTGCTGATAAGATGTAGGTAATATTACGCGCAAATTAATTTCAAGAGATACTTAATCATTCCTCTAAACATATTTGATAATTAATCACTACTTTGAATATAGATGTGTGGTAAGATATAATTTACTGAACCGATACTTAAATCATTTAAATTGTGTAGCTGTCAAATCTTGATAGAAAACACCGAGCAAAACCAATCATAAGAATAATAAAATCGCTGTGGGGTAAGTTTAAAATATTTTTGTCGGATATATATTATTATATTGAAATTTATTTCAGTAGAAAAATAATATAGGGGTATCCCAAGATCAAGTAATTAGTGACGCTAGTGGCGATTTCATCCTTAATTTCTACAAATTCAAATTAATAGAAGATTTAAATCAATACTTACGATATTGATACATTTAGTTTAAAAGTGCGTGTCAAAGAAGCGAAGCACGTGCCATATTTAGTTACATCACACGTGGAATAACAAAGTAATCGATTTATCGTGTAAATATTTTGTGTGTATTTTTTCATAAAACATAAGTATGTCTTCATGTCATCGACGGTATGATTTGTTTAAAGTTTAGAATGTTGGTATGGTACTTATTTTAGTATATTTGTATAACGTTGAATTTGACATCAACAAAATGATATACTGAATATCATGAATTTAAATAAGAAGCGTATTTTTTTCATATTAGTTAAAAGAATATCGATTTATTTGGAGGATCGAAGAAAATTGCTGAAATACTTTATTATAGTTGCATGTGTTGTCAATATTTTTATCTCGAACATTTCACATTATAATAATTATATTGAATAAATTATGTCATATTACTGAAAAGCTGGTGTGAAGTTGGTTGCTGATTTGCTTTAAAATGAATAACTGTAAGATATACAAAATTTTTACTGTTATAAAATCTATAGATTGGCTATTACCGTTTGTCACCATCGTCATGGTATTTCGACAAAATTTTATTCCTTTTTATTGAATCCATCAATAAGATATTTTATCAATTATTTTCGTATGTTGAACACACTAATTAAACATCGAATGAGCAATTATTACTTCTTGAATATCGTCCGATAATATGGGTTACAACATTCAAGTCGGTGATAATACTTACCTTTGACGCAAAAAATTATGCTGGTGAAACAATTGATCAAATGTATGGACTATATTATTTATTATTGCTTTTAGTAGTATTACCTGTTTATTTTTTCGTTTAATATCACAAATAACCTTTTAATAAAAAATAGCAATGCCATTGTATTCGTTCACATGATAAATATGTGCAAACATAGTAAACAATTATGATTATTATTTGGAATAATATAGTTTGATATTTTTTACCATTCTGTGAAAAGTGAATCAATTTAAAGCTTACGCAGATAGATATTCGCACACCCAATTTGTGATCAGCCTACCGGCCTAATTTAAAACTCGATACCGCCATTACGATTATGATAAAATTTATTCAAATCGTAGCTTAGCGAGCAGTATAAATTACACAAGCGACTGGGTAATGCCCATTTTGCAGTTGGCATTCGTGAACGAGAGAGAGAGATATCTGAATAAATTCTCACACTCTCTAAATTTTCATCGCCGAACCAACTTCAACAGCAATCTGCACTCTAGCCATTCCTCGCTCCATAAAACCCCCCCGTCTACATCTTCGGAGATCTTCTCAATTTTCTCACAATGTGACCCAGTGGGTGGATGATTGATCACGGCGTGTATGGCACTTAAACGTATGCGGGAATCTCCCCGCCGCTGCAGATTTAGTAGGCCGGTTTACAAACTGCTAACATTCCTTTAATTAGACTGAAACATAGCCAGAAACCATTTATTTTATAACCTATTATAAATGATGTTTTTCCAAGCATTAGCTATAAAATCTTGTACTTTATATATATTTAACGGTAATTTGTGAATAAATGTATATACGTATAAGCTATTAAGGATTGAATGAACTTTATTATCAGAGTGTTTTATAGAATTATAATTTAAGAGGTGTTACTGAAGTTAATAGGTAGAATAATATATTATGATTTTGATAAGGTTAGAAGGATTGCTTGGAATTTTCATGTTTCTAAACCAAGTTCATTCCCAATGTGGAGCATATGGTCTCGTAATAAAGGTATCTCAAAAAAAATATTTATTCGATTACTGCTTGTTATTCTTGTTTTTTTTAGAAGAGAGTAGGGATAGAAGGATAGGGCTAGGAAAGGACAAGTGGTTAGATAATGGCTCTCAAAACGTCCCGTTTTAAGGATTAGATCGGTGGTAATATAGTTACCTGAGCCTTAACAATATATCAATATGCTTCAATACCTATGTATTTGAAGCTATGCTAATTGGCTATCGTTCTATTTTGATATAATAAAATCATTTTTTTAGGAAGAATAAGTATCTTTCGTAATATAATATTAATGTATTGATGTAGTATCGATACATAATTATAGTATATGCTGTATAAAGAGAAATGCCTTTTACATGAGTTGGATAGATATGTCTCCGAATATGAAAATAAAAAATTTTCCTTTGCTTTATTTTTTTATGATGAAACGAATTGCATATAAATATATTAAATAATAGTTTGTATTAGTCTTTATACCATATGCTACTCGTTTTTTACGCTGTAAATCGAGATACCAAATTTTATGGTTGGTAGAGTGATAATTTTATTTATGAACAGGATTTTATTTATTAAGTCTTTAGTTCTGAGTTTATATGTAGACATAGGTACTACCATTTTATTTTCATGAATTACTTTGATAAAATTTCACTATTTGGTTGAATTGACTTTTGTAAATTGTGGTCCTTATTTTTTGCATAGAGAGAAACAGTTTTTATCCAAACAGCATCTCAAAGCAATATTATTTATCGAGGTGGTGTAGGTGTTTTAAATGTTCAAAAATTATACAAAGTTGATGAATATATGCGCCATTGGTTATTTTTATATTTTTATTTTTGAATGCACAACATGGTGTTTCTGTACCTTTAAAATCAGTAGATAAGGTAAACGGTCGATAGATTTATTATGCGAAGAAAACTCACTGCAGTGAAATTAGAAAATCTTTCAATTCATAAAAATTGCGAAGGTACAAATTTACAATCATGAATATTAATTTATTTTCAAATGATTTTACAGGTTCTCTTCAAAATATGACAGCTTGCAATAAGCGAAACCGGTCGTGATCATTATGAAAATGTGGAAGTACTATAAAACAAATTGTGTTTTGTTTTTTAAAATATTATACACTAAGAATTGACTGGTAAAATTTTAAAAGTGACATAACAGTATTGTTTGCGAGTTATACATAGGTGATTGTTTTGAATGTTGAATTTGAACACAATTTTAAGATTTGGATTATTGAGATTTTAGACATTAGAGACTTTTATTGAGATCAGAGACAATTTTAAGAGACGGGTCAATTTTTGTTTCTCTTATATAAAGTCATAGTTTACGATAAACGGCTCTAAGCTTCGACGTTATAGCAACCCCTGCTATAGTAAACCAACGATATTTCCCTTTTTATACATTGAACATTTCAACGTTAATAGGGCGTTGTATGTTATATAACCATTAAACCAAAGGTAAGCAATGGAAATTTCTGGAATAACATGAAAATATTTTTTTCACTCCACGGTATATTTTAAAGAGATTGTTTGTTTATTGAGTCTTGTTAAGTGAACCGCAAGATCAAACCAGACATCAAAAGTTTCTGTCAAAACGGAAAGCATGCGTGTGACGCACTTTAAGTAATCTCTTAGAATGTGAAATAAAGTTTTATTTTTCGGCTACTCAAACGTTTCTACGCAAATATTAAAATCTATTAATAACACATCATCTGCATTTTTAACCTTATTTGGTGAAGTTCTTGCGAATTAAATATATTGAGTTTGAATATATTGAAATTTTATAATAGTTTTAAAGATAAAAAAAAAACATGCGTTTTTCTTGAATGTAGTAAAATGGTATGTCAGTTACAAACATCGCGCATGTTTTTGTGAATTTAAGTTTACTAGAAGTAGTATTTTAAAAGCTTGACAGCTTGAAAAATTAAAAAAGTATTTCATTACAATATCTGGGAATGTTTCTAGTTTTATTTCTAAGAGAAAATCTAAATGATATTTCCACATGATATGTTTTTGTATTTTTTCGCGTAACTCAAAAAATGAAAGAATCTATTTTCTATGAACGATTTGTTATATTTTTATTTTATACCAAAAGAAGTTATAAAAAATATTACAAGTGGATTTCAAAAAACTATATAACTTTAACTTTTATTTATTTCGAATACCGTTAAATATTTAAGAAAAAAGCACCTCTATTCTTTTGTATCTTGAAAGATGGTATAAAGTAATGTTTTTGAGTATTAATTAAATAAACGTATCAGTTACATCCAGATTTTTCTAATTCATTACAGATACCGTTAGATGGCACTCTTCCAGTCGAACCTTTTTATTTCCTCCTACCACTCGTGAAAAAAACGCTCGTTTCTCTAAGACCCCTGCCCTCTCGTAACTCCAGAGGAAGGGAAATGACAGATTTATGTTTGGAAAGGGATGAGGCGATGCGGACGGAAAAATCGTAAAGAAAAACCTAACACGTCACGGATCCGGATATAAGGACGCATCGACGGAAAACTTTTTCAAATCTAAAAATGTGATAAGTTCATTTATCAGCCCTCTCCTAGTTTTTTTCATGTCGTCGAAAAATAAAAACTCCCCACCGCTCGATTGTGATATATATTTATGATAGAACGATGAGCAACTAGAAATGTGGCAAAATCTTATTTCAGCCGTCAAGATTTTAAGGAAAGAACAAATTTTATATCGTTTTTTTATTCTTGATTATTTGCTGCTTTTACTGACTGTAACATTAAAAATACTCGGATCCTTTCAAACGATGTTTTGTGCTATGTTCAAACAAATAATCTATGAACAGAGACTTTTAATTAAGAATTCGAGCTACAAGTCTTAAGAGACAACTCAAATCAATTTCAATTTTCATATTGATCTTCTATTGTAACAAGACCGTGAAAGAAACTTTGCATTTTGCTATCTTGATTATTCAACAAGGAAAAGGAAGATAAGTAAAAATGACTTTTTTTGTGATTTTTTTTATTCTATGGTAAAATACATTTTGGCTTTTCTGTGAAAACGTATATTATTATTTTTGAGCAAAAAGTCCAACATATGGGAATGGAATTGTTATTACTTTTTAACAATGCGTTTGAATTTCTCCTCTTTACAGTAAAATTTGATATTGTTTTTCATGAACTATGAAGCTTTCTAAAACAACGCGAAAATGATGTTATCTAAATCTGTCTTTTTGTTTTGTGACTAGATGTAGGATTTTTAATCTGTAATATCCATGTTATCATTTTATTTATAGTTAAAGTTGATTTTATAATTATTTGAATGCTTATCCTTATAACAATGATAACAAAAGTGATGATAATAGATAACTTATTATATTTAGAGCTATTGGCATTGTAGAGTTTTTAAGAGGTATTTTGCGGAGCAGTTAAGTTGACTAAATGGGTTTATCGATGCTTTTCCATAAAGTTTACTGCCGAAGATTAGAGTTTATTCTTTTAAAATACCAAAGAATTTACGAAAAGCTCATTTGTCGTTAATACTTTATTTTGTGCGTATATAAAACTGTCAAAAAAAGGAATTTAGTAATATAAACGTATGTATATCAAACGAATGATTTGAAAAAAAGCTTTGATGAGATTTGCGATTTTGAAAAAAATGGTGATAGACTAAATTACTTATTTCAGTTTATTGAAAACAGTTAGATTGAAAGAAGCATATCGTCATTTGAACGTATCGATTCCCTCATTTGGCATCCCAAAGCGATATAATTAAATTGATTGACGTTTTTCACAACTGTTGCCAATCGACTGGAGCAGCTGTTGGTTTTACTGTAATTGATATTTCATTTAACTTAACGATTAAACGTTTAAAACCTAATATAATATATAAATAACACTATGGGTACGTCTGGTCGATGGCATGAAAGCTGTTTAGCTAATTTCAATATTTTCTAACTATTTATTAAATTGCAATAAGCATTTTTGAATAGATGAGTATGTAATTAACGTATAACCAAATAAAATTTTGAAACTTAGAATCCGAATTATTTCTGAAATGCTAGGTAAAGTAATACATGAAATTGTTTAGCTCACTAGCACCATCGTCATGTTAATATAAATGCTTTTTTTGACACATTTCATTACGCGATAAAACCAAGTGAAGTTATTTCTCACGTTTTAATCCATAATGTAACTATTGTTTTACTAAACTTATACTATGATAGATGAAAGAATTTGATTTGACTACAGATATTTTTCCCCCTATTTTAAGCGTGATTGAAACATATAATTACAAACATACGACACTTCATGCTTAACTATACTTAGAGGACTGTATCAACGACTAACAAAAGCATCGTTTTGCTTCGGGGTACAAAAAATACTCTCGTCGAAAGAAGGTTATTTTTTATATCGCTCAGTGTTGAATACGATACAAAGAGCACACCCCAGGAGCATTCACTAGAAACGTGTTTGAAGTGTAAAACGGAATTTGTTTGCAATACTTACTACGCAGGTGTTTCTGACTTTGAAATCCTTAAAAGAGCATCTTTTGAGAGATTCGTTTAAATCCCGAAGAAAAATATGTAAATTTTGAAAGAAAACAAGAAAGTTTTATCGTTTTATTGTCCCGCAAAACTTCTCTGCATTGTTTTCAAAATATTTGAATTATTTTATCAGCGTTAACCATACCAAAGTAAAGTTTTTGATAATTTAATAAATCTATTTTTCATTTTGAAGTCTAGTGGGCGTCACCTAAGTCAAAAAGTATGTCCTTTTAAAAAGCTTGTATTCACATTGACATTTAAAATTTGACCATGATGCGTATAATTTTAAAACTTTCATTGTAACTTAAGCAATAAATAAAGTCTCGCAAAACCACAAAAACCCTCAAAAATATTAGTTTGTTGTTTTTTTGCCTAAGCACAATTTCAATATGAAATTACGGGAATAATTGAAATTATTAAAAATTGTATTGCATTTCATTTATTCAATCAATTGTTTCCACGAACTATTTGGAGGGTTCGGGGAAACAATGGGGAGTGTTTCAAACAAGAATTTTGACAATATATAGTGCAGTGCTGTTGTAGAGAGCAACGCTTAATTACGTATAATATAAAAAATATCTTACCTTCTTATAAAAAAAATAATAACATTATTTTAAAGGACGAAACCTTTTTGACAGTATAAGTTTATACGTATTTTTATTTTCATTGCGTGGCTCGTCGTAAATGGTCGTTGAGCTGAGCTTTTCTCAAATATGGTAAACATTTATCAACTTAATTTTAGCGCGCATCCAAGACGTTGTGATCAAACAACTGCACCCTAAATATAAACTCAACGAAATCAGCTTCTCCGAAAAAGCTCTAAGAAGCCTTCGGGCGGACAATTAAGTTGTTTAGCCTAAATTTAATCAGCAATGTCAAGTCTTGAAAAATGTAAATTATGTTACGGATAAATTTATATTTTCAATTAAAAATATTGTGTTGTAGTTTAAACATGGAAAAATATTTACAAATGATCCAGGTTATTTAAATTTTATAATTTGATCAAGAAAGTAAACAAGTAATATGACTCATGTAGGTTTATTACAACAAAAAAATTAAAATCAACTTCATATTATTTGCTCAATTGTTAAAGTTATAAGATTTAATATAAATCAAATATACGAGTATATTCAAACTTTTTCGGTTTTATATCGGTTATCCCAATAGTTGAATGTCAAGAAGAAGGCATTTTTTTATTAAAACAAAAATAATTCAGTGAACGTAACTTAGGATTATCGATATAACTACGTTATCATTTATTTGTTTAATTAATAGGGCAGAAATGCAGACCTACATTTCTCCTTAAAAATCTTTTTAGGATACAAATCAAGGACTAAATTTGTCGTAAACTAAGTTAATTAGGCTAACTCCGTTTTGCTGATTAATTTAAATGTATCTTGAAAATATTAAATTTAATATGGAATACAAACGATGGTATGTGCAATTGTGTATACTATTTGTATTTTAATAATTTAACAATTCCTAATTCGTCATGTGAAACTCATAATTTCATAAATAATAATTATATACAATAATATCACCTGAAAAACTGATCTACGAATAATGAAGTTTACGCAGAATTGGTTAATTTGTTTGCATATGTGAATTTAATTATTTCAAGAATGTTAGTTTTGAATAGATAAGTTTTTAATAATCACCATGAAACAACAGTTATTCCTGATATAGTTTATAAATTGAATAATTGCAAAACCAATTCAAACAATCTGTTTAACTATGATAATTGTCTGCTTATATCACAAAATCATATTGCCTATAATATGTAGTGTGCGGAAGCGTCTAAAGTTGATATGCGAATAATGGCACAGCCATTGTTTTAGCTGAGATCGCAACGTCGTGCGTCGGCGTCGACATAAAAGGAGATCGCTGAAATATCTACACGCAATTTCTTTCCACTTCTGGGAATAAAAATGCGCCAAATGATTCATTCAAAATAATATTAACTCGAAAAGTATTCTGAATATTATCATACAGGTCATGGGCTTGCGTTATTAGCTTTTTCAATGCTGATTTTATTAGTTTTGATAAGTAAAATTATTAAGGGTGCAGAACATTTTTATTTATAAGCGTGTATCGTGATATTCATACTGTGTTGAGAAACATTAACAAGTCCATTACTGCTAGTTGTTTATTTTAATAAAGTATACATCATTATGAAAAATTACAGTAAGCTATTACAACTTTCTCTTTATATAGGACGGGTACGATGTAAGAAAAAATATATTAAAAATAAGTTGAAATTTATTCGCGATTTTTTTTTGGCACTAAAATAAAGTGATCATCTATTATATACTAGTGGCTTGAAATCATAAAATAATCTTTTATATGTTCCAAATAAAAGCTCTGTGAAGTTAAATATAAACTGATTTAAAGAACCATGTTTGTATCAATGGCCTTCAGAAGAAAACTTGAGAAGAATGAAAAAGCCCTAACCAAAACTTGTTTTTTTTTTCGGTAATTGTATTAATAATTGTTTACTTCATTTTACGGTAGGTCATAGGTCATAGGCTGATCATAAAGTAATGATATATGCCAACTCAAGAGTAAGTAGTAGAGTAAACCTAGAAGCGCCGGAAGTGATACAATATTTGAATAAGTCTTAATGAAATAATGAATTTTTAATGACATTTAATGATGATATTGCTAAATATGTAGATGCGCCGTTATTCAGTTCTAGGTAATCATGCAGGGCGCATAAATTATTGGTATAATTAATGTCGCTACAGAGGCTGACACACGTGTACATAAAATCTACATGTACACGAGGCGGTGGTAGACGGCGGCTGTTTCATTGTGGTTGCTGTGTGAACAGATTTCTCTTGATTGTTGACACAAACGAATCCAATTTGATGTTGTGCGGAACCTCAAGATTTGGAAGCAATTAATGAAACATTTGATCAAATGGAGGGGATTGTAAATTTAATTAGAATCTTCAACGGCTTATATACAGCTAAATTATGACAACGCGTTATTTCCCGAAGCGTATGCAAACTTTCAATAGCAAATTAATTCAATCAACGTTACAAAATCAAATCGTTATTGAATATGTCATATTCTTTTCATATTGTTATTCTAAAAACAAAAAAGACTTAATTAATGCATGTTTATTACATCGGAAGATGGTATGTTTTAATTTGAATATAAATGAACGATAAAAACCTTTTGTTTTTAATTTACTCTTGTTGAATGTTTGACCAAGTCAAGCTGTTTTTTTATTTTTCAAATATACATAACCTGTAATTGACGAAATGCAACGAAGAATGAATGTTTTATTTAATCATTGAGTATTTTTTGATTTATGATATAAATATTGAATTTTTAAAAATTTATAAGTCGCCAACAAATCCACAAATAGAAAAACTTGAAACTTTCTTTCAACAGAATCTTGAATGGCCATTTTGTTCATCACAAATAACAATATTTGGCACATCGCGAAGAATAATTAGAAGGCCACAACTATTGCGAACCAAGTATAGAAAGGGCTATGAGAGATCTATCAGTTACGAGTAAAATTCTGTTCATATAATATACAAAGGAAGGGAGTAAAATATATGTTTGATGAAAACATGAATCAATATGCTCTGTAAGTCTATAAAAAATGAAATATTTCACAACCGTACATGTGGTGATGATTATCAAATTTGTATCCACCTTAGAATTTGATTTTTGATTCTTGTAACTTGATAAAAATAAGATTTATAGAGCTTAATAAAAATAAAGGCTTTGGATAAATTTTTAATTAAATTTTTTTAAAAACATCGAATTCTAAAAAAGACTCAAGCTAATTTAATATTCATCAAAATTTCTAGAATACAGACAATTTATACAATATAATATAAAAAATTTCACGCATAATTTAAAATAGCTCTAAAGAAGGTGTAAAATTAACCAACTAAAATTATTGGCTGAATTCATAGATAACAAACTTGAGATCAAACGAAAATTTCCCCTTCTTTAGAAAATAGGCGTTATTTCCCGGAAACTTGGGCGTCCGAAGAAAGATAGATAAAAGTTTTGAAGGGATCCGCAGCGACATCCCTTATCATTTTCTGGGATGTTTTTCTAACTTGGATAGGGGTTATTTTGGCGGGTGATTTGTGGTCATATATCAAATGTCAGACGGCACGACAGCCTTAATCCGCTACCTTAGCCCACGCACCCCTTCAATCTCTGAATAAGTTTTAAGCACGCTGAAATCCATAGATTAAAGTTTTCGAGTTTTGTGGTTAGGATTCACACAATGGCGGTATATGTACATCTATAAATCGTTCAATAATTTTAAACCGTATTTGAAAAAACGAAGCAGGATGAAATTGATCATTGATCAGAATATAATCACAAAAAGTATCTTTAGGTATGTTTTCCAAACACGTAGAAAAAATATTTATCTATGAGAATAGTTTTCTTTATAAAAGCATGCTGGTGTAATGTCAATATTGATAACGTTAGATTTTTAGATATACTAGATTTCTTGTATATCTGATAAAGGGATAATAGACTTTATTAGATTTCCTTATATACAAAAAAAGTCAAAATTTTACTTTTTTCAATATTTAATTACAAGCGTTATAATTTTTTTTTATAGTTATAGAATTGAAAAAAATATTCTTCTTGTATTCTGCGTTTATTTGCATTGTGACCACTCTAGATTAAGTCAAATTTTATTGTTTGTACATGTAAGAAGAAACGAATAATTAATTTGTGTAATAACAAATATTTTTTTCTTAAATTTAATATAACTGACGTGGGTTAACTCTGGGTGACTCTAGAGACTGCAAGACTTCCCGTGTAGTTTAAATTCATTCAAAATATTTGGCGTGTTGGTGATTTCACGCAATGCCAAAAGTATTTTGAATTGTAATTATTATTAGAAGTTCATAAGTCATTCTTTGAAATTGAATGGAGGCTATCTTTTAATAGTCTATTTAAGTGCACTAAAATATCAAGTTTGAATCGTTAAAATTTTGTAAATTTCTATAAGTTTTGTCACCAATTACCATGGTTTCGCTTTTCGGGATCTTCAGGCATTCAAGTACACGGATAAACTTGAACTTTTTTGTTTGTCATAAAGAATTATGAGTTTTCTAAGTTTTAAGCCTATGGACGTAAAACATGTTATGTAGTACTGTCCAAATTCTAGTTTTCTCTCTTTCAAAGGCAAATCCCAGAGTAAATAAAATGTGCAAAGATATATTTTCAATGCACTCGATTCATATACGATACACTACAATCGAACTTACTCGTAACAATTGCGGGGATACTAGAATGGGAAT
Organism: Himalopsyche phryganea; assembly: GCA_022494535.1. Taxonomy (NCBI): domain Eukaryota; kingdom Metazoa; phylum Arthropoda; class Insecta; order Trichoptera; family Rhyacophilidae; genus Himalopsyche; species Himalopsyche phryganea. The sequence goes on from JAGVSL010000046.1 coordinate 1,574,074, forward strand.
TACTTTCTTTCAGCGATGTGCAAGTAACTTTTCAAAAATACTTCTTTAGAGACTGGAAGGAAATCTGAATTTCAAATATCTGATAAACAACTGATGTTATTTATATTTCACAAAGGTTTGATTCCACGAATAGACATTGACTTTTCAATCAATTTTTGGTTTTGTTTTATAAATGTGAACATGGTTGTAATCATTTTATCCCTTCCTTCCCTACACACTCATGAAAACATGGTGCAGGTCTTCACGACGACTTAGATAGCAAAAAGTTCTCTAATAGTTTAAAATTTTATTCTTACCAATAAATTATATTTAAAATCTAATTACTACGCAATGTGGTATAAAAAATATAAAATAGTTATAAAATTGAAGTGCTTCAGTCGTATGCAAATAATAACAAATTCAGTAAAAAAAGTGATTCTGAAACTTGGGTATTATTTCAAAGTTTCGTAAAAACCTAACTTTATTGTTCGAATATTTTTTATAAAACCCTCACCACACAAACACAAATTTTCTTCTTTTAAAGTTTAATCATAAATCATTTAATATAAGTACGTAATATCGTAGTTCATTAATTTAACTAAGATAAAGATTTAACTAGCAGAAGCATGAGATTTAGATAAAAACTTGTCTTTTTCATTGAATAGTTTAAGTTTTAGGAATAGTGGAAACATTAGTATCTTTATTTTTCTTCATTAATAAATTTTATTTGATAGATGAAAAACAAATTAAACTTTAAATATTATCCTTTTACAATGCATAAAAAAATTCTTTTGTAAAACACGTCTGTCAGACCATTCTATAGTGAAATGGTATTCATGCCGTTGTACTGTTTCTACACCGTACTAAATTTTTGCATATTTTAAACATTAATATATTTATAAAGTATCAATTTATATAACTGATAAAAATTGAGTCATTATTTAAAGGTAATTTTTGTGGCACTCATTAATTCTGTTTGACTTGCGATCAGTTGTGACCCTTTTAATTCCATATAAGCCTGAATATATCCAGTTACAATTTGGCTAATTAAGTAATTCGCTATTGCTTTGTTATGGCTGTATACAAATTTGACCTTAAAAGTCACTAGCAGTACGTTTAATAAACGTGGGCCCTGTCCAAATGTTGTGCACATATTTACTCATTTGCCCAGAGTAGCCCACCCTTCAGGGCCGAGTCGTATCCTCGCATCCTTTGCAGTGATGGTCATTTTCACAGAGGGACTATATATCATATTCAAAATAAAAGACTGAAAATTGTTTCCACACGAACTTCATTCTTGTTAAAGAGATAGAGTGTTATATGAAAAATAAGCCTGTTGGAATAAATTTTGCATGATGAATAAATTAGATTTCCCTTAATTAAAAATTGTTTTTCGATATTAAATGCGAATCCATCTTGTAGATTATAGACATAGAAAGAATATACGAAGTCGACAAGTTTAACATTCATTTAACTTCAATTTGTGATAATTTAAACATAAAAACCACCCTTTCCTTTGACACCGCCCCGTACTTACGGGGCGGACAGGGGTCTTCAAAACCAATCTGCAGACTCTTCCTATTCATGAAAATTTAATATGTAATATCCCTCTCAAGGCGTTCAAAAATAATTTGTCATATTTGTTTGTTTACCGTTATTTTTTTACCGTTAGAAGTAAACAAAAAGTGGGCGATGCTTAGGGAAAGTATCACTTGTCCCTCGGCCTAGGGGATTGGCGGTTAGTGGCTGACACAGCCCCGCGGTGGTTCGGTCAAAGGGATGACCCTATCATAAAACCACTTGCTGTGTTTTTAAATTGAAATTGTGTATTTTAAATCTGTTTGTGTTTGTGTAACTGTCTTCGAGGAATTTATAAGTATAAACTAACTGCAATTAAAGAGAAAGTATACTGAATACGACCGGGTTTTAATGGAAGACGAAAGAACCTGTAAATTATTCTTGTCGCCACGTCGGACCTGGGGCAGTCGAAGTGAATTGACGCTCCAACCTTCCCCTCGAGTAGCGGACATTTTACTCTCACTTTACATCCCTTTAAAATTCAATATGTGCATTTATTACGTATAAATAACTCAATCCTCTTTTTATTCGGGGGATACGTTCTACATGAAACACCACCTTGCAAAAAAAAAAACTGTGTTGACAAAGATAAAGTGAGTGAATAAATAAGTTACATTACATTGGACAGTGCAATTAAGAAACCGTTTTAAATAAAGCCGTCCAAAGAGAGGATTCAGTGAAAATTGATAATATATTCAGCGTAGTTCCGTCAAACATGCTAATACGTCATATATTTTTTTTTATAATATCATATCAAACACGAGTTCTGAGTAAATTGATGTTGAATATACTGTGCTAAATCACATACGGTAAATTGTCAGGTACTAATTATATCGTTACGTAAAAATAATTAGTAAGATGAACTTGTAAATAAATCGACATATCGGGTTTTATCTTAAAGATAACATATTTTTTTGAAGAGCTTGAATATCAAATAATTATATACCGCATAGGCGTATTAAATAACTGATTTAGAATTGATATACTAATAATTTTTGCCATCTTTATTTATAAAATAATTAATTTTCTTTCCATATGCTATGTTGAATTTTTTCCAACCTTACTTTGGAAAGGTTCTAACTGAAATTTTGGCCTAAAATGACCTTTTGATTAGAAAATTTTGTATTAGCCACATTTTACCACATGCGTTGATTTCATAGTGAGTAATATATTGTTGAATGAGGGAGTTAGCAGTATCCCTGAGTTCTATCCACACACTTTTTTTCATAAATTTGTTTTATACGGTTCGATGAATCGATATAACTTTACTAATTTTTATCATTTCGAGAAAAAAAATACTTTTAAAATACTACATATTTTTTCTAGTTTTTAATTGTACCTTCTAAATAACTTACCAGTAGCTGTTTTCCTGTTATCCTGCCATCTCATTAGAAATGTTCAAAACAATAAAACTTATTGAGTTATTATTATATTAAACATTATATTAACTATTGTTTGTTGATATTCAGTGCAATTTGAACTTGCATTGAGAGAATTTAGTTCACAGGTTTAATTACCGTTACTAAATAGTTGACTACGACTTCTTTCCATTGTGGTTAAAATATCTGCCACTGGATTTGTTTAAACAGGCCGCACTCTTCCTACCCCAAGTCATCTCTGTAGTCACTTCAAACAATGTCCCCCACTACATAAACATTTACACAAATATTATCTTACACTCACTTTAATCGATTCCGTACAAAGCAAACGATATTGTGGGGATTAGATTACAAATTTTATTAAACTCGACTCCCAATTTGGTCAGAGTTATGAGGATACAGAAACCATTTCGGGAAAGGAAAGTAATTTACGTTATATTGTAACACAAAAAACAACAATAACAACCTGAACTAGTGATACATAATATTTTATAATATATTATGAACAAATATGAATTTGTTTTAAAGTTTTCATATGGTTTATTATCACTATCTCAAAATCAGAACACCTTAATGGCAAAATAAGTTATAATTCTCTCAAAAAAGTTTTCCCAAAACATTTTCCAATTTTATTATTTTCCGTCAATGGCAGTTAGCGTATATTCCTCTGTTTTAGTTAAAATGAAAACAGCTGTCTCGGGTTAGCTCATATTTTTTAGTTTCTTTATAATTTTAAAAATTGATTCAGTATATATGTTAAAATTGAGGTAATTTAATTAAGTTTGCGTCTGTATTATACAGCATACTATTTTATTTAGACAATGTAGGTAATAATTTACTTAACTTTATTGTTTATTGTAAGTAGATACTATATTAGCATTCTACTAAATTATATATGAATCATCGGCGTGCGGTGGACTTATCACTATCACCATCGCACAACCTAATTTGGGTATGAGCAAAAAGGATACAAGAGCATGTGTCGCATGCCCTTGCATCTCGCGTACACCTTCACTTTTCATGTGATTGAGCGAGAAAGAGATAAAGCCACCACACGCGCCTGATATGGATATATTTATTTCAAAATGCAAATATTTTTTTATGTCTGCTGTAATGAGAGTACGTACTTTATGTTTTGTTTGAAACGACTCGCGCGCCACCTATTGTAAAATGGATGTACTAATTCAGAAACCTCAGGTGGGCGCACAAAAACTCACTAAAGTTTCATTTCAATTGAATAAATGGTAAAGAAACGCATACGAATAGAAAAAGAAGAAAATGCTTGTACTGTTGCTACCTGTTTGTCCTTCATAAGAAGCTACTAGTATTGATTTGTAATTAGTAGTGTTATAGTAATTAGTCTATCAGTGTTTATGTCTTACCCCCCTCACGTCCAGTAGAATGGAATAAAACCCACCCTTCCCTTTATTTTTAACGTAAGAACTAGAATCATTGTTCACTTTTTAAATAAATAACTTTGCGATATAGTTAGTCTAAAGTTGCTTCTTAAAGAGGCGAAACGCGTCACGTTAGTGATAAAATCAGTGGTAAATAAAGTTATCAATTTTAATTTTTACATTAGAAATAAATTTACACAATGTTTTCGCTGAATCCATAGAAAATATGCTTCCAATAGTATATTCGTCCTATATAACCAATTGACATGATTGGAGTACATTACTCATTCCATAATTTTAGATTTTTTTTTCAGAAACCTTCGCGGGTGTGCGCACAACCATTCATCAAAATTTTAACGCAATCACATGAATGGTATAGGAATGCATACGGGACAAACACTCAAAACAAAGATACATTCATTTTTATGTATATAGATCAAAATATTTAACGTAATAATTGTGTTTTTGACTTGTTCCAGGAAATGGAATATACATGGTATTATGAATTAATCGTTAAAGTAAATGCATTTATAATTGATAGTGCGTAATTCCCTGAGGTTGATGTAATGGTTTAAGTAAGTGTAATGAATTAATGTTTTTTACGTCATTAAAGCGGTAATTACATTGGTTATATCAGTTAATTTCCAATGCTAAGAAATTAGACCTAAGGTTTTTGTTATATAAATGAATGCATACCAGGATTGAATTAGAAGTTTATATTGTATGATTCTTTTAAGAGATGGTTCACAATTTGAGAATCTGATATTTTATTATTGATTGACTCTATATGTTATTTAAATCTAGTTTAAATACTCCTTCCTGACTGTCCAATCTATAAAAGATTACACAAACCACAGTTCATTTGGTAAATCCCGTTTCTATCTAGTTTATCAATTTTATCTTTGCTATTTTTAAGAAAGTAAACAATAATCTTGGTATATACCAACAACCAGAATCATAATTTATATTTACTTTAAAGTAATATTTAAAGCATCATTTTGGTAGATACACGCATGTGTTCAGTAAATTTAAACAGATATCTCGCCAATTTTCGCGACAGCATCATAATGAAATAGCTTCTCCCATATATTTAATTAAGAACGAATTAGCAGACATCCTGTTACATTAGACACGACGCCTTACTCACAAGGGATGGGGTGAGGTGGTCTCTTTTTTTGCCTTTATTTTATAAGATTAATTTCAAAAAAAGCTCCACGTCTAAAAGCTATATTTCAAGATAGATATACTTACTTAGTAATAATATTTTTTTGTGTCCTGTTTGTGATGGGGTGGTTCTCTAAAGCGGCGGTGCGTACATTCCTGAAAATATTTATGTTCCCGGAAAAAGGTTCATTCGGAGTATTTAAATTTTAAGGTTTCATCTGATAAATTGAGGCAAAGGGGTGATGTTTATTTAGTTAGTATGTACTCTACAGAGCTTGATTAGAATTTGTCTGGGTTAAAAAATGATCCAATTTTCATTACATAATTCTCACTCACACTAGTTAATCAAGGTTACGAAGAAAAGGTAGTTTAAGAGAGTAATATAAATATTTCTAACAAATTTATTTAAAAAAAAAATTAAAATCACAACCGGGTTAAACACTACACGGAAATAAAAAAAAATATATTTAATTGAAACGCTTTCAATATTGAAAGTCTTCTTCTAATGACAGCGCTTAAGTGAAATCGTTTTTCGTCTTCTATACCCCATTGTGTAAACAAGTTTCTTTGTCATCTTCAGGCTTAATTAATTACTGAAGATTTGTTGTGTGAGTCGTTATAAATTGAAAAAAAGAGATGAAAGCCGAAGAAAAAACAAATTTTTCACTCAACAAAAAGTTACTTACATAATGACTATTTGATAAAACTTATCACAATAACCGCATTATTATCGCAAGTCTTATTAAGAAGACTTTTAGCCAATCATCAATTTGAAGTCATCCTTAGGGATTTCCGAACGAGATATATTTATTCGGGAACAAAATGTTAAGTAGAATCAGTGAAAGTTTCTTTGCGGAAAGACTCAAAAAATAACAGTTAACTCCTAACATTTTATATAGATAGCTCCTATAACGTTTTCATTTTATTACCAACAGGTTTTATGCTACATAGAAGAATGTAAACTTCCACTTTAAAATTTCAACTAGATCATAAAGAAAGACTTTAGGCGTCCTTATAACTTTTTACTATTACAAACAACAGTTTTGTTTTTTTTTTAATTTAATACATCGAATGAGGGCGCTTGATGGAATTTCAATATCAAATTCAGTCAGGTTGAGTCTATTCATGTGCTCAAATGCCTGAAGAAGCGGAAAGGCGAAACCGGGATAGTTAGTGACAAAATACATGGGAAATTACAAAATTTCAACAATTCAAATTGAATTTTGTTTTTGATGAATCTGAATTATTGGAAACGGCAATTAAAGCACTAATATCATATTGAATTTAACTATAACCGGACAAAACAGAACTTGACAAAAAAACACCGCCAAAAATTTGGCCTATGTTGTAAAGTGGTAAGACTGGTAAGAGCTTTAGCTTAATGATCTTATCTGGTTCAATTTACAGCAAAGTAAATATCAAATTTTGATTTTTTAATTGACTGTCAGCCGTAATGTCAGATATTTTTATTAAAAAAAAGAGCACAGTGACAAAACGGAAGAGGAAAAAAAATACAGAATACTTTTGTCTATCTATTTATGATTTAATATAGTAGCTGCAGGTTGCAATAAAATGAATGAATACATATCTAAATTCTCTGTTATAATATCACGATGTTCCAAAATGTTTTTTTTTTTAAATCTTGCAAAACGTCCTTCAAATTTAAATATAATGTTATAAGTAATAAATTCAATTATACGGAATATACCATTTAATTATTATTGTTATCGTAGGTACAACCTGCACTTGTTACTTTATATTATATATTGCTTTAAAATTGTGTGGATTATGTATTTAATTCATTAAATAGATACGACAAAATAATATTAGGAGTGTTATTTTTCCGCTGTTTTGTTTCGTCACCAACCAAATTTTACATCTTTAATGAGCGAATGGTGATATGTAAATAGGAATTGTGATACTCAACGTTTTACTAAAATAAATACATTAAAACCACTAATAAAACGCTAGTAAAAATAAATAAATAATATAAAAATGTTTTTCCATTGTATAAAATCGAATTAATTTTCACTCAGTTGATATCTCACAACGAAAATTTATTAATTAATATTACAATACTTGCGTAGCCAAGATTTCCCTATTTTTTTAGCTTGAATTTCTACAAAGAAAACGTGTGTCAACTTTTACTTGTATAAGTTGCGATGCTCCTTGATATACTCTCAGCGAAATGCTTCTGCTTCTATAAGGAAATAAACGGCCAAGGAATATCTATTACTTTCTTTAAAGTAACTGGAGCAAATGGTTAAACGCTGAAGTATATTTGCTGTCAAAATTATTTATGTGTGACGTAAGTTACATATCGCTAGTTCAAGTACATTGTCATTCACGGGTACCTGTTTTTAATATTTGAAAAACGATTTAAATTTTTTTTAATGAATAACTATTTAATTTTCTGTTATTTTCTTTTCCTCTTTTTTTGATAGGGGTTTTTTTTGAAATCATGAAGCATCAAGGCCGTTGTCATAAAATATTCTATGTGTGTAAAAATTTATGAAATATCTTACAATCACACCCCTTGCCCTGTCTGATGGCATCCCTTCAAACGTGTCTCATGACTTATTCAAGAGGATTGCGTTCGCAAAGTCCAATATCATTAATATTTCAAGATTTACTGACCCGAAAGGTTTTCCTTTTACTCAACACATCCGATAGAAAGAAAATTATTTATCAATATGTCAACAACTTCGATTTATTTATATTTTTACCGCCAATAAAACTCTCGTTGATGAAGGTGTTCGGTTAAATTTTATTAATATTGGTTTTATCTGTCGCGTTAAATAGTGTTTGTATTTCAAAAATGAGTTGTGAAAATTCCATATTATTTTATTTTGTCACTATTGTAGTGATTTTAATAATCAGTCACTATTTTTATTTCGCCTAGTTTTTTTCAATAAAGTAAACTTACCAAATGAATATTTTCTTTTATTTATAATATTGACAAATATCAACGTCTTTCAATGCTTTCTTTTAAACAAAGTAAGGTAAACGTACCAGTGGTTGACCGTTTAAGAGAAAAATTCATCAAAAGAAACGATGAACGTTTAGCATTAGACCGAATGATGACAAAACAAGTGTATTCATAATAGATCAAATGTCTTAATTAATATGATAAGACAACAGTTAGAAAAAGGTCTGTTACAAAAAAATTGTGTTAAATTTTTAACAATTATGTTTTTGTATCAGTAGTTGACCATCTAATAAATTGAAAGCTCTAGTAGCTGACCACTTTTTTTTTCAGTAGTTGACCATGCCTAATCAGAGGTTTTCATTACAACCTTTCATCAGAGCTTCCTGTAAGACTACTCTTGGTTGGATCAAGTAGTATATAATTACATTCACTGATATCTTTGACAATTCTTTTATGAAATTCAAAATAAAATACTTATGCATAAAGACTTGTTTTCAAATGGCTACTATGACAGAATGGTGATGTGTTAGTTCCTCATCCGACAAAAGATGGTTTCACTTGTCTGACCGTTAAAATGTAGAGCAATCCCGCGTATACGTTTCTTATTTTGGGCACATTTATTGAAAAAGGTCGACTACTGGTACATGATCAACTACCAGTATATTTACCATATTCCCTTTTTAGCTTACAGTTAAATAAAAATTTGTAATGAAGCATACACATTTTATGTCAAAGTGTTGTCGATTAATTATGCTCAGTATAATATAAGTTAATGTATATTGATACAGTCTAAATTATAAAATTCACTTATATGACTGCTTGATAAATAAAAAATATTTAAATATTTATTGGTTAATCATAATTGAATATTTCTGCTATCTTGAAACGCAAAAACGTAATTAATGTATTTATTTACGATTTTTTTGTCAATTGATAAAGATATGTATTTCTCTTAATACAAACTGGGGATAAAATATTTCTTTAAGTCAGCTATCCAAGTTTAAAGAAATGGAAATGGTGAAGTACAATATAATTGTATAAACATTATTATATCCTAGATTTTCTACAGACTGAAAAACAATACTGGCACTTTTAATGTAGCATCTCTTTAACGGATGTCCCGAGGGTAGCTCTCACCCAAGTGCAAGGGTTAAAATGCTGGTGCTTAAAATAATACCAGGCATTTTTTATAACGGAAAAGCACTAGACACTATAAGCAAAAAAAAAATCGAAATTCTTAAATTAACGTGACAATTAAACAGGAGTGTTGTTTTGTTAAATAAAATTGCAGTATTTATTTGTTGATTTAGAGAAAAAGCGTGTATCTTTTTTCATTAAAATTTTTCTTCGATAACTTTTTTATTATGAATTTATGTGGCAGTAAGAAATAAAAATATGCGAATAGTGTGAATTTCACACTGTTATGAATGATGTGGACCGGTTTTGCATAAGCTGTTCAAATTGATTTATATATTGTGTTGTTTTGCAATCGATTCTGACCGATTATTACAATTTTAATGTTGAATTATTATCAATAAAATTTCAGAATAAATCAAACTTTAAAATTTCTGTCACCGAAACAATACTGACGTCAAAACAATAGCACTTTTTTCTGTTTGTTACTGGACTACCTATTGTAAGTCACATTTTTGCACAGTTACGCCTAGATAAATATTGGAATGGATATGAATTGAATACTGGTTTTTCTCCTATTGTTGTTTGAGACTAGGAAAATATTAATACGTTTTTTTGAATTGCTTTTTGTATCAAAATGTTTTTATTATTCATATATCACCAGTGGTTATACAAAACATAACATTAAGAGGTTTTATTCAGTGAATAAAGTGTTTAAACGTGTGAATAGAATAAACAAATCATATAGCCTGAAATTGACAGGTTTATTTTCATCTGGAAGTTTGAAGTGTAGGACGTAAGCACGTTAGGAATATTTGATGAGATTTATTCACATTCAATGGAATTCGAAAGATCGCAGATGAATCCTGTTAAATTATGTGATACCAAGATTTGGCGTTCGGTTTTTCAGAAAAATATATGAATTTATTTATCTAAATGCTTACAATTGACATCAATCATGTGAAAGATTATACCAAAATTATGTTATTTATCCTTATATTTTTCACTCCTGCAGTGATGAATTAAAAAGGTATTTGTTCCGTTATCAGATTAGTTTCATTACCGTTCCACATTTTTTTATATTTCAGTTGTAAGCATTCTGTTCAATATTTACTTAAGGTCAAATAGGTTATGGTAATATTGAAATAATAATGTTTAGATCACTTCCCGATGACCATTCACTTTTGAAAGAAATGATGTTTGGCAGACGGGAGTATTTATAAATTGAATTGGTATTTGGTACTTGGAAGAAGTCCATTATAATAGTGCAATAATATCAATATGAATAATACGAATATTAATTACTATTCTATGCTATAGTTCTGACGATGGCATAAAACCTAAATAGCTATCAATTAATTTGTATAGAACTAAGAATGTTATATTTTTAAATAATAATATAATTTGTACAAGGGTGTATGTATACTATCTATATTAAAAAAAATGTGTGCTAAAACAGCCCTCTTGGAAAAACAATGCAAATCCTTTTACAAATTTAATAATAGAATTATTACTACTGAGTGTTTGAAATAACATAACACCTAGGCGGTAAAATGTATATAAATTCAAAATAAATTTCCTTAAATAATATTTTCATTACTTTATTGATAAATATTTTGTAGAAAATTCTGAAGGATATCACAAACATTTAAGTAAAAGAATGGCAGAATTCTACTTTTTTAAACGAATTTATTATCTGGATTAGCAGTATTGTTGAAATATATATGAAATATCTTTTATATTTCATTCGTTTGTATCACTTAGGAGGCTGATTAGTGAGAATAAAGCAAAAATATTGTTTTTTATGAAGTGATGGATTCTGCCATTTTCACTCAGCACCCACATAATAATGAAAAAATAGCGGAAAAGTTGACCGGATATTTACGAGACAATCGATTGCAGCGACACAGGAAGTAAACCGCTCAACCGAGGAAACAACATTACAGTCTACTGCTCAAATGACCGGAAGAGGCAATGTTGCACTTCTTTATTAGGTACAATAATATATATCCTTTTCATAATAGATGAATTTAGTTTGAATTAATATTCAAATACATATAAACTAGTAACCGTACCCTGCATTGATGACGGTAGTGAAATTCAAATACTGAAGTAGCTAGTACGTTGCAACTATGTGTACATTGCATAACATTTTATTTTGTATACACCGCGAACGCTTACGTTTTGAAAAATTTCATACCTACATGTGATATGTGATAATAATAAAACGTCTACAGAGCGATCTGGGCTATTATTTTATATATAAGATTATTATTAAGAAATTAATGTTTTATAATCAATTCAAAAATGCAAATGACATAATTGAAAAGAATATTTTCAATGCATTCAGCGGAAGCTTTGTGGGAATTCATTTCCAATATAAAATTCAAAATTGATAATTTTGATACTTCACTGGTTGTGTTACTAAATGTGTTTCGCTTCTTTGAGTAACAGTTTGAGACAAATTTTTGGCAAGGTTATTTACTTGATGATTCTAATTCTTATCTTAAAAATAAAGGGAAGGGTACGATTATTTCACTCATGGGGTAGGGTTAGGCACAAACAATAATAGTAATAATTACCACTACACTACTAATTTTTAGAGGAAATAAATCTAGTAGTGGTAAGCCATCTATCCTATTTTAAATGTTGTTTATGCGAAATTCGTGTTACATTTAGTAACACAACCAATGGAACGATAAAGATAACAATTGTAATAATACTAAAGCTAACTACATATTTGAATTGTATCTCATGAATAGTATAAGAACAACAGTTGGTTGTTATTGTTTATTTATACCTGTTCTATTATACATTAAAACGAATTATTAACGTATACTTATCAGTCATCTATGATTTGTTTATGATTAAACATTGATGTTACAAACATATTTTTGCACACAATTCGACGTATAGTATTTATTGTATTATTATTTACTCACATATCGAAAGAAAATTTGATAATTAATTAAATAAAAACTTAAAGGATAGAATATTTTTGTCAGTTGATAATGCTTGTGATGAGTGAAACAGGTTCTGATCATTATAAATATGTGGAAGTAATACAAATGAATTGTGTTTTATTTTTTAAAATATAATATCTTTCCACCAAGAATTGACAGTTAACACCTTAAAAGTGATAGAATATTTCTTGACATGTCTTCATGTCATTTCTTGACATAGCATATTCTGTCTACGCCATAGTTCTCACGATGGCGTAAAGCCGAAATAGCTATCAACTTCCTGATAAAAAAAATTTGTAGAACTAAATACATTGATATTTATCAAATTAATTATTTTTAAGTAAGGTAAATTGCGATTATGGATTCGTTTGGTTAATATTTAATGCAATGACTGATTATTATAATTATGATACTTCTAAACAAAAAATGTGTATCATTTGTAATTATTTGCGATTCATAATCAATCAACAAATTAATCAATACAGTTTCTGGTCATTAAATGAAGTGTGTATAAGAGAACAATAATTTATCTCCATTTGCTTGAATTATTTTCGAAATATCCCTCATTTTCACAAGATTTGCTTTAATAAAAGTTTGTTTCTTGTTTCGCTTGCGATGGCTCATTCTTTATCCCGAGAATTTCTCGATTCATTATTATTAGCATCCAAAATTGGATGCAAGCCTCTCTGTTTACCTTTTCGCTTGATATTTACATTCATTCAGCCGTATATTCCCGTAAATCTAAGTATCTCCGCTCTTTAAGACTATCAGTATCTGGCGGTTACCGCCAAATGATGAGATTCAATCAGTATTAAATAATAACTTCTCGTTGTTTTTTGAAATCATATTGGTCGTGAATAAAATTTTACAGCCTGAAAGATTTTTTTTATTCTGATGTATTGAAACGAAACAATCGTGCATAAAAGAATTGTATCGTTTAGAAATGATCTACCTTTAACTTCTAGCTACTAAACCATCTTTAAAGAAATAATATATTTGGCGTATATTTGTCAACAAACGCCAAAATTTGCCACTGAGTTAAGTAACATATTGTGTAAATAAATTTTTAAATTAATATCATTAAAAATATTATTGTTAATAATATGAATTAGTGAATCTTTTTTTTAATAAGGACTTATTATTAACACGTCGTAATTATTAATTCTATTTTATTTGACTAAAAAGGGCTTTTACTGAACTAATTTAAAAAGTGTCTGACGATAAAAATTGAATGATAAAACATTAAGCCGTTGAATAGTCAAAGCTTAAAAATTGTGAGCAATGGAATGAATTTTGGAGACGATTATTAAAGGATGAATGAAGATTTTATGGCTTGTTAAAATTTTAATAAAGAGATATCTATGTAGACCAATTTAATAGTTAAATGAAACGCCCCACATTAGGAGCTCTTCAGAAATTATTCGTCAAAGAAAACTTTAATTGAGAATTAAGTGTAATTAATTGTTAAACTTTTAAACCCAGCGGTATGAGTTAAGAACGCCTTATGATCAATTCTGAACAGGCAGATATCACAAATCTTCTTTCTTTTCCAATTGATCAATATAAAATTTCTCCTCTAGTTTATCTGAATTGATTTGTAATTTAAAATATCTAGTGTATTGGGAGAATTTCGTTTTTATTAAAAATAAATAACACACATAAAAGTATAGTTAAAGATGTAATACAATATTTTGATCGATAATGTAAGATTTTATATATAAAGTAAATGTGTGTAATACAATATATTTTACAGCTTGATATTGAACTGCCGAACCATAATATATCATTTGTGCTATTATAGTATTCGTTATAATATGTCTACCGTACGGTAAAAAACAGTGATAATGATAAGTTTGGAAGGTTTATTTTTCCACGAACAAAAAACAATTTCAAAGTTTTTGAGCTGTTTACTAATTTGATACTTATCTTAATTTCCAAATAAATCTAACTGCTCATAAAGTTTGTCAAAATTTATGTACTTTTAACAAAAAAAATAAAGCACACGTCTTATTATAGCCTTGTTACAATGTGAAAAGTGTTATTTAAACTCTGTAATCTGAACAAAACGAAAAAATGTGCGCTGTTATTGAGCCATAAGTTATGAGATTTGATAATAATTTATCGCAAGAATAGGTTTTTTCTTTGTGCCAAACAATGGCTGAAATCAGAGATAAAAGAAGACGACCAAAATTTTGATAGGACATTTTCTTTGCACGCAGCTGAATTATAGCGGGCAATAAATCTTAGGGCGATATTCTTTTATTTTTGGTAAATGTACGGAATTCTCTTTGAATTGCCTAAGCATGAAAATTAAGATCAGACAAGTTCATTTTGTATTTATAATATCATTCATTCATAATTTATTTTGATAACTAAGATGTTAAAGTACGGTTGTTATTAAATTTCTTTATGATAATTCGTTATAAAATTTTATATTTTTTTTTATACAGCTTGGCAAGAATCGACATTAATATAATATAATATTTAACACCGTTTTGTAATAGATAATTAAATAAAAGGCTTAAGAAAATTATTTTACTCGGAGATTGGAAATATAAATATAACATTATTTGAAAGTAAAACGTGGAATAATGAAATAAACGTTTTAGCAATCATATGTTTAATACTCCATCGTTATCAAGATTAAATTTATTGTTTTATTGTGATAATCAGTTTTTCATACCTTGAAATAACTATTATTATTATGGCATAGTTATCAAAAAATTTCTTTGCACTTTGTACAAAGAGTGTTTAAAAAAAATAGTAAAATTGTGCAATGGAAAGATTTTATGTGTTGAAACTAAACTGTTTATTACATGAAATGTTTGGCATTAAAACACACATTATTTTAATCAGTTTTTGTGGGTTGGCAATGGCAATGAATACACAAATTTAGGTACAAAATTTACTTAAAAAGTAACCTGAAAAGGTTTCGTCCAATAATACGAGACGACAAAATACCTGCTTCAAAAATTCCCAACTCTCACCGCTTATTTTCAATTATTTTGTTAGCTTTGGGGGTTTCAAAGGACTTGCTCTTATTCAAGCTTGACATGATAAAAATATACTCACACAGCAGTAGGTCAACATTTATATTTATTATGAAAATCAGGAGGAAAACATATGGACGAAAATAATAAATCCAATGATTAATAACACTAGGAGATATTTAATGCTTATTTATCATTGGGATTGCTTCATAAGCGTATATTTTATTCACATTGGCTTAATAAATAATGTACTTGCATACAATTTTAATATTTACTGAGTGTTTGATTTTAAATGTCTTTTAATAAGCTTGTTTCTATGAATTTTTCTTACAATAATTATATATATTAATAATTCATGATTAAAAATCATCAGTCACATCGATTTTTTAATTATTTTCGAATACTAAAAATCGCTTCTATGTTTAAAATATTAGATGAGGAATTTCTCGAAATAAGGAGACCTTTATTTATAAGTATTTTGGTAAACATCGTAGCAAAGCAGTATGTTAGATACTATACACATTATGTTTGCAGTACTGTGTAAATGGAGTTGGCATTTACTTTTTAGAGTGCTATTTGAATACGGCTTAAAAGCCTTAGAAGTATTTATTTCCACAAAAATTATAATAAAAAAGTTGTACTGATGACGACCTGATGCCGAAATAACTATATTTCATCATTTTTTTGAAACAGAACACTTCGTTTATTTACTTTTTCTATTATTTTGAATAAATTTAATGTTAAGTGTAAATAAATATATACACTTAATTATTTTATACAAATAGGCCTGTTATATTTGTATTTTTATCAGTTGATAATGCTCGTGATGAGCGAAAGTGATCCTGACCATTATAAACATGTGGATGTAATACAAACAAATTGTGTTTTATTTTTTAAAATAAATATATACGTTGGCTAGTTGTGAATATTTGAATGCTGCATAATTTTGTCAAAATCATTTCTTTACTGAAAAACAATTGTCTCTCCATGTTGGAGGGATACTTTCCATTTTCAACGATAAATTAACAACTATCTATTCATCAAGCGAAACGTAGTAACAAAATTGCTATATTGATAGTTGAATAATTAAAAAAGTTTATAGGTTTTAAAATTATTTAATAGCTAGCATAGTTGCTGTGATAATGGCAACAGAAAATACTACACGGCATAATTTGGCTTAATATGATTGGTTGAGCTTGTGAGTAAGGAAGGCTGGTAAACCAATATTATTCAGTTAAACAACGCGAGAAATAATTAAACCTCCCTCTGTATGTTCAACACGTCGTTATTAATTGAGAAGTATGACTCAAGTCAAAATTTATTCTAAATAATATAGGTGAATAAATCAATGATATTTTTTGATTGATTAAAATAAATAAATAAATAGAACTCTTGCATACATATTTTATTCATAAACATATTGAAGCAAAAAATCTGACGATGGGTTGAAGCAGAGATGGCTATGAAAAAATATTATAATTCTTATACAAATAAATACATTCACTTTTTAACCTTTTTTTTTAAACCATATCCGCTCCCTATTTGGAGCATATGGCCATCACGCGGTTCCTCCAAGCTTCTCTGTCCCCCGCCAGCCTCCTCGCCTCTTCCCAGGTTATCCCAGCGTCCCGTATGGATAGTCATCAGCGGCCTTCCAGGGAATCCATATGGTTGGTAGAAGAGACATGCAGAATTCAAGGTCCCCAGGGGCATCCGCAGCACGTGTCCAAGCCAGGTCCATCGTCGCTATTTTGGACGTAATAAGAGGCTGGTACGTCCGTTCTCTTACCTCCGAGTTCCCGACAAAATTAAACCACCGTACCCCTAGTATTCGCAGCAAACATCTGTTTTAAAAGCACAGTATACGCTTACCCTGTGCCTTGGTGAGGTGCCATGACTCGCAACCGTAAAGCAACACCGTCAGGATGCATGCGTTGAATAAGTGGCACTTGGTTCTGACCGAGTACAACCAGACTTTCCGCATTGAGTTAAAAGTTGCTCCAGCTATCCCTAATCGGATTGCGAGCTCTTTACGCGGATTGCCATCTCCTGCGATGTGTACCCCCAAGTACCTAAAGCCATCGACTCTCTCGACGTCTTGCCCCGCGCTCGTCAGAGGGTAGTCTGGGTCTGGACAAAAACTGTTGCAGAGCACATTGGTTTTACTCGCATTGACTTTGAGGCCAGTGCGATACGAGTTGCTCTACAGCCTGTCCACTGAATTTACCTTACTAATATAAAACAAAGTTCTACCTATGGAATGCTAATTCACTCAATAAACCCAGAGGAGTAATTATTATTGTTGTAAAATATGTCTTTATGAGCTCTTTGACATTACTATGCCATTAATTTTGCATTGTTATTTTAGGGAACTCGTCCAGTGAAATGAACAGAGTTGTCGATTTTAATTCAACAATAAAAATGAAATTTCACAATGTTACCGTTGAATCCATTGCAAAAAAAGTAATTTTCTATTAAAATTTTTAGTTTTTTCCTTAATGTAAAAATAATTTAGTATGAAATCACAATGACGTTGACTGTGGAAAGGAAAAAGGACGTAACCCACACCAAAAACTATTGTGTATAACTTACACAAAACGTGCTAATACCATAATTTATATATAAATATATAATATTTCGACTTTAGAAAGGCAAAATGACTTATCCCTCCGTCTTTTCGAAATATATTTTTTTTTGATAATCACAATTACAGGTTTTGTGTCGGCTATACACAATATTTTTTGTGGGTGGCTTATGTCCTTTTTCCTTTCCACAGTCGATGTATTATCACAATGATAGTACGTACTTTTTTACATTTTTTTTGAAGTGAAATTTGCTGGAACTTACGTTTGAAATGAACATTTTATTAGTTTATTATTTACAGGAATAAATTTAACACTCACTTCTTGAGCAAAATATAAAGCTTGACACTCAAAAGTATTATTCCTGGACAAATGTAAACGCGTTTCCACTAAAACACTTCCGAAGTGCTGCCGATAAAAGCTTCGCTGCGAATGCTTTTGTTACGTTATAAAAACATTTACCTCCAAATATTACAAATTTTACGATACTAGGCCGATCCCTCACAGTTTTCATATAATAAAATTGGTGTTTTGTGATAACAACAGTTTTTACTGCTCCAATTGGTGCTCATCAGAACAAAACGGGAATGATATGATTTTTTGTCACATTGTAAAACTCTCCCTTGAAAGGGAGAAAGAAACATTATGATTTTATTGATTGAAAGCTTTGTCAATTAAGCAATAAAAATGGAAATCAACTTTTCGTGCCTGTATTTGGACTATTTTTAGAACCGCTCATTTTTCATTTCAACGAATCGCGTTCAAAAAATATAGATAGTATGTCATTCAAGACTAGAAATGGTTTTAACAATAAATCGGTATCCAATAGATTATAATTGAGATTACTTCACCTTTGGATGATGAAATTCTAGTGATATTTAAATATTTTTAACCTGAGTTATTATCTATGAATATATATCAATACTTTTTTTATTAAAATTTGATACAATTTGCAGGCGCTTAAAAAAGCAAAATGTATAACAACTTATTTCGTCCATTTGTAGTAGAAACTTTTTGATTCACGATTATGTCCAAGTAACGCCATAATTTTAGACTAGAATAAAATACCAAAACAATACTGTTTTCAATAAAGTTTTTACAAAAATGCTTGCAAATGATTTTATGATGATAAAATTATAATTGATCCAAATTTAAGTTTCATATGAATACAAAATGAAGAGGTTAGAGTAATAATTCATATTTTTTATTAAAAATTAACTACAGTATTTAAATATCGCGGTAAAAGAATTTGTTTTCAATAATTTTATCGTCTGAAACGTATTTTACGTTATAAAGTTGAATGACATAATAATATCATATCTTTCTAAAGTAACTCCATTAAGCAAGTAAACGCGAGATGTCAGATTATATAATATATTCTTGCTCACTCACTCTACCCCCTAATTATAATACCAGATGAGGATATAAATAAATTAGCCAACCAGGCTTACTTCTACTAAATTTATCTAAGGTAAATCTAATAATTTTAAACTCAGTAGATTCACTACGTTATGATTCAACGTATCTTAATTATATTTTTTACAATAATAACGATTATTGATAGTAATTATTTCAACATCTCCTTACTACTATATTATATGTATTGCGTGAAAATATATGTACACCAATTTTTTGTTGTATAATATTTTACAATATGAATACAATAAAAAATAATATCATTCTATGTTCGTATTTTAAGATTCGAAATATGCAAATATACTGAAAAAAAAAAAAAAACTTATATTACCTTGAAACAACTTTTAGATTTTATTTTTAAATTGGTATTTGCATGATCTAGTGCGTTTTTTGTACAGCTTTATGTCTAATTTTGATTCTCCAGTTACATTGTCAATTTATGAATACAAATTATTATCAAAGTATAAATAATTATTTTAAAATAAGTGTTTACAAATGGAAAAAAACAAAATATTGAGATTGAATACTGGAAAAGCTTTTGTGAAGCAATAAAAAAGTCGTGCAGTTGTTAGGGAAACAGCTAAAGCACACGTGACAAATAAGACAATACGAAACGTCTTTTTGTCTTGAACAAAAATATTCCGTAGCTTCGACGTAATGATCGAAACACTGGCAAGCTTTTCCGTAGGTACATGTCGTCTCTGAGCTTTCTGTGGCACTACTTTCGTATTCAGACTCCAATCTACGAACGAAATCATAATGACATCATTTTGAGTAATAGTTGAAATTAGACAAAACGAATAAAGCTTCGAGATGAATTGCTAGGACGTGAACGGAAAATTTACGATTGTTATGCAAATTATGTAAATATTTTTAACGTTTCACAGGAAAGTTTATTTTCCAAGCAAATCGCTGTAGTAGCGTATTAGTTTTTGAATATTTAAATATTATAATAAAATCTTTCCACGCAGTTCGTTGTATAAATGGGGTTGAAATATGAAAAACTTCAAATCCAATTTGAAAATGGTTATCCTGTTAATATTGATTCACAACATGTGTTTGCATCTAACAGTGACCATTCAAGTAATATTTTGAGCTTGATTAGCACGTGATAAACATCTGCAGCAGTTTTAATGAGTGATGGCCGATGATATGACACGCGTTTATTTAGATTGACAAAATACAATTTATAAATTATATTTTGTTTGAAACTGAATACAAATAGATATATAACTACGATATTTACAGGAGATTGATTCCATAAAGGTATACTTATGTGTAAGTTATGCAATAATATATATATATTCTTTACTAACATTAAGTTTTTGAAATAATGCAGATACAAATATTTCATCTACCCCATTATAAATGAAATCAAATTCAGCTAATCAGAGTTTAATTTGTTGTTTAACTTCTGTTATTTTTGCATTACGAGTCATTGTGAAAAATTGTATAAAAACACAATCTTGAACGAAAAATTTGAAGTAGAAAAAATGTTAAAATTAAGAGAAATTTACAAATTGCCGCCTAGGGAATGCTTCGTCGGTAGAGATGAAAACATTTTGGGCTCGTTATTATTCAGAAGGTGCATCTTAACTTCACCCTCCGGAGAATCGTTAAAGTAAACCTCTGTCTGTGCACGAGGTCATGCCAAAACCACGAAGGGTTGGAATTTACGTTATTTCCGACTTTTGCTCATAGATATTTGCTACATACTTACATATAAATGGAGAACCTGTGGGTAATAGACTGGCCCTGAACCTAGCAGGTACCCATCGTGGGTACGATAAATAAGATTTTTAATCTGGAAAATTGATTTGAACGTAAGTCTGATTTATTTTTATTTTTAATAGGTATGCTATGGGTTAAAATGAGAATCAGTAGTATAGAGTAACAGTATTTATGTTTATACAATTAAATATAGTGTGTCTTTGAAATAAGGCCTGATTTTTTAATTGCATCTACGCAGTGTTAACGTATAATACTATAATTGTATCGTAATATTTTGATGATTTCTTACCATCTTAATTACCAATAAGAAGCATATTAATCATATGTTTGTAAGCCATATACGTCATTTTCAGGTGGATAAAGAATAAAAAGGTGGGAGTATAAATCATACATACAAGTCTTTCGATGAAAAAATCATACATTGATTGGAAAACGGATGAATGAAATTGTTTATTCAGAGATTTAAATATTTGAACGATCGACCAAGTAGACAGATAGATCAAAGTTTTCTTCACTAAGCTACAAGTATGGTCAATATTTAATTTACACATTATGTCATACTGAAGTTCATGAAAATTCTTCCAAATGTAAAAAATTTTCGAAGATTGAAAATCTATCTTAGCAACTACCCTTGTGTAGAAAAACTTATATCAATGTATAAAAATTTCTTGAAAAAATATTTCTGTTTGTTCGAAATATTTAATAGGCAATTCATTAATTACACGTTTTTCGTTTCATATGTGATTTTAATTGAATTAAGAAAATTATTGAATAATTATAAAAACAGTTATCGCAACCAATTTTCAATGCGATGTATGAATAATACACGATTAATTGCCTTATTAAATGTGAAACAAGGGGAATAGTAAAGTCCCGGATACTCTTGTTGGGAATTGAAATTTCAGGTATTAAAACCAATTTTGTATATACACCAGTCACCACTGAAGGATTTGTTCATGTTACTAATAGGCTTCTATGGTATATTTTATAAAGGTTAGTAATTAAATTTTAATAATTACTGAATTTAATTTGTTTTATAATACGATTCCTCGCGTAGCGAAACCTTTCATGATCAAAATTAAAAATTGTGGAATGTAGATTTTTCAAAAATTTCATAATATTTTTAATTTTTGAGTCAAGAAAGCAACATTTGTGTTTACTTCTCTCTTATGAAAATTGAATTTCTTAATTTATCATTCGATTTTGAAAGAATTCTAATTATGAAATTTAATAAAACCTAATATTGAGACAAAAATTACAAAATATAAAATTCCCGCCTCCCGAATAGTTGTAGATTTTGACAAATGCTATAGAATACAGCTAAAAGTATAACAAGACACCGTGGGCTACAAAAAATGGTTTATTGAGGCAAATTTATTGAATAAAGTAGGGTTAGTACAACGTCAGAAGCTCAAATAACAAACAACATTTTGACGCAGAGTTTGAACGTCGGCGCCAGTGTCGTGACGCACTCCTGAGCACTCAACGGAAAGCTGTCAAGCTTCCGTGGCTTTTGGCTTTAGTTAATTGTCTGATAGTGAAAGAAAATTGACCTTTTTTTATTTCAACCGAATCGAAAAGTTAAGACTCTTTTTATATCTTCAGGTAAATATTTGATGAATTTGTTATTGTAACTTGATACTTAATCTAAAATAATTTCTTTCTTAACAGTTTTTTTACAATGAAAAATGAAACAAGAAAAGCTCCTATTTATATCTTTTCTTTGCTTTTGATTTCTTGAATAATTGCTTTCACAAATTTGATATTCTGATGCAGTTTATTTATGTCATTCATAACTAAAAATATCTAAACCGTTTTTAAGAATATTTATTAATACGTTCTGCTTCACCGGGTTTGAGGTGCAGTGGTCAATGTCGTTGACTTTGGTTACTGATATCACGGGAAAAAACCCCTGTTCGGACAGTTTCATAAATTGTTTTTTTAATAAATTTGTGGTTTTCTGTTCGAGGCATGGATCTTTGTGACGTCTAAAAATTCCCTCCCACCGATCCAATCTTAAAAATGGGACGTAGCGAGTGTGATAAACTATCCACTAGGCCTGTTTTAGCCCTGTCTTTCTATCCCTACTATATTCGAAAAAAATAAATTGGGCAACTTCTGTTGAGATAATTTCATAAGGAAGCTTCACGTTGAGAGCGGACATGGTTAAACAAAGGTTCTGCTTCTTCCAAATCATACTTGCTATCAACTCATAATAGTATATGAATTATTTAAGTTAGAATATTTATATTTAACTATTTTAGCTTGGATTGCTTGTGAGTCAACTATTTGCTCTATTTTGAGTCTTTCTAGAAATTCATACAATATAGAATTCATATAAAAATGCGTGGATATGAATTGTCAACTTGTCCCTAAAGCTGCCGCTATACTACAATATTCACAGTTTTAAGTCTTTGTTAATAATGTATCGTCAAAAATAGTTATTATCTACCTAATATATTGCACTGCCTAGCAATATATAATATTTACAGCGAACAATATTACCTGACGCAAGGATATGAATGAGTAATAAAATTATGAATTATTGATCAAAAACTACCATTATGTAATGTAACGGGTACTTAGATAATAAATATTAAAACTAAAACCATTCACATTTCATACAAGCCCATCGGCTGGCAAATTGAGTGCAAAAAGGTCTTAACAGTAGAACATCCCCCAGTACGAACACATATTGGATATCTTCCACATATTTCGGGGAGGAAGGACATGAGGGTGGTTGCTATGCTAAGGGTGGCATCACGATGTGACGTCAGAGGGAGACTACAAGTGTTATCGTACTCTAGTTTTTATACGAATTATCTTTATCGCAAATATTATTTCATAGTGAACTGTCGAAATTGGTTTTGTTATTTCAACGGACGCGTTCGAATAATAAATGTATGTTTTTATTGAAATAAATTGAATCAAATAAGTCTCACGATTTTCAGATACGTGAAGGTAAGCAAAAAAGAATACGATACGGAATTTCGAGGAAAATTTACACATGGATACAAAAGGCGAATAGGCATTTTGTTTGAGTGACAAAAGGAAACATTTATTTTCGGTACCAAATAGTTACTATTTTTAAAGTAAGAATTTATTTACAAAAGAGTTACGTTTTTTATTACAGAAGATATATATTATGTTAGTTGTTAAATATTTTGACCAACGCAGAATTTTATGTTTTTGGAGAATTAATAGCATAAATATATATTAATCAAAAATAAAACAAATAGTAATACATCTTATACTTTTTGGTTAATTATATGATCATATAATTAAAGAAAATGTATAAATTTTATTTTTAAATGTTTACTTAAAAAGCGTGTAATATTCATGTATTGAATTGAAATATTTAAGATTTAATTTATCACAAAATAAAAGTAAATGCTCATTGTTTACTTTGTACTAAAGCATTAGGCAAACTCGTAAAATTTACGCTTTTGGTGATCAATCGTTAGTGTGAAATAATATCAAAAAAAAACAAATTTTTAATATACAGATTATAGCATATATTAAGTTATAATTCTGAATATATTATTTAAAAATCATTTTATTTTATTCTTTCTTTTCTTGGAATTTTAAATTAACTGATTGAAAGATTACACAATATTCACGTCCTATCTATTAACACATTCGCAACGGGAGAAATATGACTAAAATACGCGCAGCGCGGGGCTCATTCGCAGGAAATTGACAATAGGTCATGGAAAGAATAGCATGAAACTGACCAATCGACAATTACGCGAAAACGAGTTTGGATGTTCTCCTAAAGGTGTTTCGTAATGAACTGATCAAATTCTTTCAATAATATTATGAATCAAATATGAATTATTAGTTATGAGCCGCAATACAAAATCGTTGCGACGCGGAAAACGCGTCCCCCGGAGCTAACGTATTAAGTTTAGTATCATATCTATCTGATAGAATTCATTTTAAATACAACTATCTTGCGTATTATAATACATTATTAATATTTGTTTGTTTTTTCTCAGAAACCCTTTTTTTATTAATGTTCTCACAATGCCTTTCAAATAATAAAATTAAATTTGACCATTAAACCATTATGTTGTAGCACTAAATCAAAATATTTCACCAACTTCCTCAAGGTTAGGCTTTTAGGTGGCTTGAAATATAAAGGGAACTTTTTGGATAAGCCGTGCAGAAACTTTTTAAAATAAAAAAAAAAATGACCGGAGACACTGATAAATTTTTCGTGTTGTATAAAATAAGCAGGGTAAATTTGTGGGCAGATATAGTAAGTATTTTTAAAATTTGAATTTCAAATTTTACGTATGAGTGTAAATTTATTATATTAAATAAACTTCAAACCATTAACATAGGTACACATTTTAAGGACTACGATTAGTTGAAAACGTTTTTCAAAATGATATCTTATTTAATATACAATTAAAATTGATAACTAGTTATTCCATTTGATTTATCACTAACGTGACGCGTTTTGCTTCCTTAATACCGTATTTGGTTGTTTTTTATTTCATAAAATATATATTATGGATTCGTTGTAGATTATTTGAGAATAATGGGTTAAAAAAGAAGTTTCTTTACATCAACCATACATGCAAATGATTGATTGATGTAGTATGGAAGTATTGTGTTATAAAATATTAATATATAGCTAAGTTGTCGCTCTGCCTAAAACTCGCTTTTAAGGAACGAATTAACAAACATAACAAAAGTCAATCCCCATGAGATTTATCACTCAACTCAATTTAGTTTCAATAAAATATATCAAAACCTTTATTATATTAGCACTAATGTAACTGAACAAAGTTTTTCGAACTGCCTAGTAGGTTTCAATAAATAATTGATTAAATTTGACGTGTTTTTGAACAGTTTTTGTTTTTGCTTCTTAATATTTCTTTTTATTCTTTTTTTTCAGACATGATTCTAACATGTATAAATTTTGTCTAGGCGATTACTAACCAGTGATACGCAATATCGTAATATAAAACAGTATCTATGATAACCATTGATTTTTAACATTATGTGACCTTATTTAGAATATTTTTTTTTCTTTCAGATACTGAGGAATACGCGAAGAATACGTGTCGGATAGAGATGGTGGGGACAGAAAGAAGAAATTAAATAAATTTTAAATATTTAAAATAAAGTGAAACAGAAGAGACGTCCAGTTTATTTAAAAAATATTTTTTTGTGCTATATAAATGTAAATAGTTCAATTATCTGTATCATAAAAATAAATATATAATAAAATCAATTTTATCCGATCTTATAATATGTACACATGTAAAAAAAGTTAATGGAGTTTTAAAATTTGTAAATACGATATTTTACCAATTAAATATATCATGCCAAACTAGCCGATTAGAATACATAAAAGATATTAAAAATATTAAAATAACACCAAAATGCATAAAATAGAGTGATCAGCCTTAATTTTTTGGTAATTATTTCGTATCAATTATGTATTTAAAAAAAGAAGATTATTTTCATTAAATCTCAAAAATATCAAAGTTCTGTATTATAAAATCTAGTAAGTAATGATAGTTTGCTGTTAAAATATGTAAGCCAAGCAATAATTTTCTACTTAATGTTGAAGCTGTCAAAAAAAATGTTTATTTTCATGTAAATTTAAAAACTAATTTTATATTCTGATGGAATTCGCACAAAATGAAAGAAATATTGATGAATTTAGAACACCAGAGGATAATGAGATTCGTCAATCCGAAGCATTTGAAGCGCCTGGTTTCAAGCACCGATATAAAACAGAATGAATGGGTAGCACCCAAGCTGATCTACATTTAACATGTAATCGTCTCAAATTGACATTTTTATTTCTCCACCTATCCCCGCTCACAACTCTCAAGTCCCTTCCGCCGCGTTATTATTGTCGTTCGATCCTCACCAAAAATAAAAACAAATGATTAAAATGAATTTTTCTGATTCATCTCACAACACTTCGAGAATAATAAAAACTGTGTTTATTATTTTGAGCGTATCGCTTTGCAGCCAGAACGGCGTCGCCAATGTCGACCGCCCAAATTCGACTGACTTCGATTTTCGAATTCGAAACGCGAGTGGAAATCAAAATGGCGGTATTGTCAGAATGGCGCGGTCGAGTTATCTCGGCTCGGGGACGGGAAGAATTGGCAGTAGGTTACTGCAAGATGGCGGCAGGTTGGATGTTTATTTTGGCATAGCCGTTCCGGCGAGTAACCAAGTCATCCTAAAGGCTTTCAACAAGACTCTGGCTAATGTATCGGCGGCCTTCACAGCGGGGGAGTTCGGACCGCTTTACAAGAACATCACCCTGCTGCCCTTTTTTATCGAACTGCCGGAGAATGAAAAGTGAGTAGAGATATTTTCATTAAGCATAATATTTTTTCTTGCAATAACGTAAATAATACACCCGATTAGTATTCCTTCTGTTTCTAACATGTAGAAATATCAGCGATTCTTCTATGTATAATCAAGTAACGATTAAATGAGTTTTACATAACAATATCCCCAAAATACATTACTGTTAGTTGTTGAACGGTTAGTTATGTGAAATGACTTTAACCTTCATGTCAAAAAATAGTGAAATCAATTTATTATCTATTATAATATTAAAAAATATCGACAAGCTGTTTCTCAACTACTTGGAAAAATTGATAGCCATTTTAGCGTTACACCACTAAAAACCATCTTAAAGATTTTTGTCAAGATCTTTGTAATATAATTCTAACGCAAATTGTCTCCATTTCAAGATAAAAATTGTGAACAAAATGCACGTTTTTATTTAAAAACTAGGATATTATTTATTAAGCAAGTTAGCATTCATTGTCAACTAGAACAATACATAATAACGCTATTTCAAAATAAAGTAAAATTCAATATTAATTTTTATTTTCCGTAAAATATATATTATGTAAATGATTTATATCTTATAAAGCTCCAGATACGCCTAATGACTTCATTAAAGATTCAGTTTATGAACATGCTTTATTGTCATTAGCGATGGTGACGTCAGGATAAATTTCTAATAATTCGGAAAAGACTTACTTTCCACCAATAAGGGAATATTGTATAAATAGGTATAATACTAAAATTCTTAATATTTTATCTGCAAAGAAAATTTGATTCGTTCCGTTACGTCAATGGTATATAGTAAATGCTAATCTTATAAAAGTATTAATAAAAATACCATTACCTTTGGTCAAAAATATGCTGCTTTATGAGTAATATAGTATGCGGGTCTTGTAAAATATTATTATATGACCCCGAAGAAGAAGTACAGCTGAATATATTTTTTAAAAACTAATTTGAGTTAAAAAAAAGCTTTCGTTGATTCTTGAGTAATAAATGTTTGCCAGATCTAATATATCACGAAGTCGTTATGGTGACCGTTGCGCAATAACAATAATCCTAATTTAAAAAAATACAGTGAATATAGAAAAATAATTTTAAGTTTAAGCGTATTTTAGTTCATAATTAAAATTATAAGCTCGATTGTAATGAAATTGTTGATTAAACCATTTACAACTTTAATTTTATCTTAAAAATAAAATACAATTTGTTTGTACTACTTCCACATTTTAATAATGATCACGAGCATTATCAACTGATAACAATAAAAACACATCAAAACTATTTATATTAAGTTGGATGAACAAATACATGGTATACAAAACCGTTGGTTCATGAACTACGGTAAGAATTTACAA
This sequence comes from Himalopsyche phryganea, assembly GCA_022494535.1. Taxonomy (NCBI): domain Eukaryota; kingdom Metazoa; phylum Arthropoda; class Insecta; order Trichoptera; family Rhyacophilidae; genus Himalopsyche; species Himalopsyche phryganea. The sequence continues at coordinate 1,603,010 of JAGVSL010000046.1, forward strand.
GTAATCAAACAAATCCATCGAAAATATTTTTATTCATCCTCTCATTTTGTCAATAATGATATTGTTATATAATAACGTGCGACTCAATTAGTTAATCCATTTTTAAGGCGTGCTTATATTTTCATATTTTTTTCTGTTCATGAAGTATTTGAATTATCAATGAGTTGTTGATTGAGGTTTTATTACGCTTAGAATTTGAATATTTGTCCTTTCATATAAACACATGTTTTAACTTTTTACCTCGCATTACCGTAATGTTATTTGTATTATTAAAAGGCAGATGAGTTAATTTCATTTTAAAAACATGAATATTTAATATGTAATGTTTTAACGTGAATATTTTACACCAGTTGTATATATAGATGATGAAGCTTGGTTTGTGTATGCAACTTAAATAATTATATTTTTAATTGCCAGATATCAATCCGAAATTCTTTAAATTAAATTTATAACTTAGTTAAATCAATGGCTTTTTTACTAACGTAACGCGATTCGCTTCTTTAAGAAGGAAAAAAGGTTACATTAGAAATAACTCCAGTGAAATAACTAAGTTAACAATATCTAAATTTCGGATTATTGAGATTTTGTACACTTCCATGTCTTTTGTCACGTAAGACCCGGGTTTACTGTCTTTCGGCATCCATTCGTGGCATTCGAAGCTGAAGATGCCGAATGGACCCGAACGTTAGTGACAAAATACATGGAAGTGTACAAAATCTCAATTATCCAAATTTGATATTGAAATTCCATCAAATCAGTCGATGTCTTAAATTTTAATTTTATATAAAAATGAATTTCCATGAAGTTACTGCTGAATCCATAGAAAAAAAAACCAAATTCATCATGTTATAGTATACAATTTGAACTAAAATTCAATTGGGTTTTTGTAAACATTTTACCATATTAACAGAGTGGCGAATTGCCGCTTTTCAACTTCTTTTAAGAAATACCAGTGATTTTACAATTATAATAGTATTGTGGGTTTTGACGGGATGTAATTCGCATTCAATTATAAATTAATGTAATACAATCATTCCACATTTAGTGACATCTGTTAGGTGTTTCAACGTATAGGATATAATAGCGGAGAATACATGGAAGGTTCAGCTGCTCATTCAAAATTGGTTAGGAGTTTAAGCTAAAAAACCATCGTTTTTTTATTTTCAAATTTTTTGATAAAATAATTTATGATCCCCTATATTTTTTGCTCTATTCATTGCAACCCCATCATCAACAGATTTCACTAAATATTTACATATAAATTATTATAAATTAATTAAAATTATAATTATTTAAAAAATTAATTAAAAAAAAATAATATTATAAATTAATATATTAAATATATACTAATTATTTAGGGTCGATAATATTAGAATTTACTTTGAAGAACTCAATTTAAATATAAAATAAACATACTGTACGTTTTTCATTGTAGATAAATTGTGAATCATAAAGTGTGAGTTACGATAGTTTGAATGGAATACAGTGAAAAAAATTTTGACCATAAAGTGCCATGATTAAAAAAGACCGCGAGGCATGCGATCACTTGTAAATGATATGACGTTAAAATTTTATCGTATCCTTTGCTTACAGGCGTGAATACCAATTTTTCCAACACTCAGCGAAATTTCATTTCTTTTTTGTTTAAGTGCTACACTTAAACGTGCATTTGATATTTCACAGAAATTACTTTCGGAAAATCTTTTCCTAATTCTAAAGACATAGAGATTATTATTTCTCGGTTCTCTTTTGTGAAAAGAAAAAAAGTCTTGGAAAGTGAATAGAAGGTCAGAGAATATTTAAAGAAAATATTAATTGCGTTCGGTAATTCTTTTATTTCAAAATGTAAAAAATAGCAGCCTCTTTCAAAGTTCTTTGTGGTATTGAATAATTTATTTATATTTATAATTAAGTCAACATATTTTATTATAAGTCAACGCATATTATATATTATGTATATCGTAATTAGAGCAAAACTACGTTTTGATAATACACGGATTTTAATGACATTAATTATAAACTATAAATAGACATAGAAAAAACTACGATTTTCCGAATCTAGGAGATTAAGAAAAACTCGCTTATATCATAAACGTTTTTCTAGTAACTAGAGATTCAACTAGACTCTAGTCGAATCTCTAGGGGTTTCTATATGCCTGCTATGCTGCTGTAAACGAGTTTTATAGGGAAGTTTAAGAAAAAGTGGACGTCTTAGCGTATCACTGAAGAAAGATAATAAACATTCCCTAGACGGCTCAATAGATATAACTTTAAGGAATTGCATATACAGGATCATTGTTAAGTAGTTAATTTATTACGGTTTTTATTATTTTTTCATAATGTTTAAGTAAATAAAAGAAATTATCGTAATTAAACTGAAGAGATAACCAACAACTAATAATGATTTATTGTGCATGCGATGGTTAAATAAATCAAATTAATTTTGGTTTTCCTTTCCAATAAATCCAGCATTCAAAATTTTTTTTTGAAATAATTTATAAAACCCGATAACGAATTATGTTGTCGGCTTAATATGAAAAAAATATGTTTTTGCGTTTCAGATCAATATTAGGAGAGGAATGAAATTTATCATACGTTTTGTATTTGATTGAATTTCATATAAAGCACTTAAGCCTTTATTGATTGATTTAATACTTAAATCTTTAAAGTTTCTCTCAACTGTATTTTACATGCAAATTTTATATACTATTATATTATATGACAGATAAAAATGAAGTAAAATACAAAAGTGGCGCAATGATATTTGAATGTAGGGCTTCCAATCCGGTTCAAACCGAAGCCGGTTAACCGGTTTACCGCGTGTTTTTAAAAAAACCGAAATCTGGTTTATTTCACGAGGTTAACAGGGTTTTTTAAACATATTTTTAAAATTATTTTATTTAGACTATTTTATAAATTCAACGTGTTCAATTGACAAAAGTGTACATATTCATGAATAATCACCTATGCCACAAAGTTGTCGAAATAATGGACAGAAATGATTTCGTACGATAAGCAATTACACGGCATTATCAAGACAAAGGTTCTAAAACAGTTTGTGATAAATAAGGCACATGCTACACACTAGCTATTATTGTAAATGTGAGAAATCATCTGTAGAAATCTTGAAGAAATCGTTGACTAGAATATTATTTGTAATATTACAAAAGTAAGTAATTTTAAATTTTATAACCTACAATACGTTAGATATTTTCATATCTTTATGTGCTCGTTATTTTATCAAAATTTCCTTTTCATTTTAAGTGATAATTTTAAAGATGTATTGTTGATATTTAACATTATACTAATATAAACTTTTATAGAATTTTTTTTCGAAAATAATGAAATTAGGTATTTAGGTTTAAACCGGTTAACCGATTTTTTAGTCAACAAAAACACCGAAAACCGGTTAGTAATTATCTCCGGTTAACTGGATGCCCTAGTCATACATATTCTAGTCCATCCGTGATTAATCATAAGTGATTAAAATGGTCTTTTTAAATATGTTATCTAGATTGTGAGCTTCTTTCTAAGCGAACAAACGAAATATAAGAATTAACATGTGTTCAAAAGATTTTTAAAAACTTATGAATTATTTTTTAATAATAAAGGACAACATTCCATAAATCTGTTTCATCTGTGTACAAAAACCAATTTCGCAATGCCCAACATAATATTAAATCTAGTAAAAAAATTAAATTATTTATTCGGGTGCCTTTCAGCAGGGTTGTTTGTTTTCTTCTATTGTTAACAAGGGATTTTGTGTTTTGTATGATTATTATTGTTTGTAGCCGCGGGCGATCATACGAGGGCCATGTACCCCATGCCGTTTTAGTATTATGGGTTTGCACTAACCTCAACGAGGAAAACCTAACGATAAATTCATGAACATTTATCTGTTAAATTAAATTTGTAGAACTTATGTATTATAGTAAAATTTGCTATGTGCAGAAAGTTTCATGATTGTATTTTTGTTTTTTATTAGGATACAATTGAATACCCTTTAAAAAGGTTTCAACGAAAGGAAGGTTACTACATATTTATTGTTGTTTTGTAAAACATAAATTTACTTCCAAAGACCCTCCATGTTAACGTTAAAAAAATACTAGCTAGGCATCTTTAAGGTTGAAAAAAACTTTAATTGGTTATCAAACATTTATAAAATTGATGATAAGCATTAGACGGTTTATTTTATAGGTAAAGCAGAAAATAAATTATTATCAAAATGCGTATAATAATATTGTTTTAATGTATAAACATATTTTTTTTCGTATTCAGCGGAAAAAGATATATTACTTTAAGAGTTTAATGGCCGCGGACTCATATATGAGTCCTACGTCATACATTCCATTCTATTGAAAAAGTACTGGGTTATAATCGAGTTTGATTTCATATGTCAACGAGAGGTGGTGGTATTTACAACACAAAAGTAAACAATATTTTTACCACACAGTTTTGTAAAACTACCCCTAGATGGTACACGTTTACTTTTTCTTTCTCGTAGTATTGGTTATTATTATTTACACATTGCGTAGTGATTTATTGAATGGGCTATAAATGGCATTTTTATAGTGCTTGAGGCATTATGATAACCGTGTCCTGTCCCGGGGTGACTTGTAACATCTACAACAGGGATGATATGAGAAGCAGGGATTTTTTAGTAGACTAAGTTTTTTTCACTACACCACATAAGTATGCAACCCACAAATATAAAAACACTGCTTAAACGGCATTGATTTATGCGGCTTAGTATCTGAAAGCCATCACGTTAAATTTGATTAAGATATCTCAATTGCTTTACAAATTATAGTGAATTTAGTGGAATGACAGTTTTTTTCGAAAATGCGAAAAACCATGCGGCCGTTAACTTGTTTTAATGTGTTCGACCATTTCTTTCAGTACTCATTTTTTTTATACTTCTTTGTACAATTGGGTATTATACACGTGCTCTAAGTACTGTATAGCAAGGAAACTTTCAATGGTGCTAATAATGAAAGTGATAAATTAAATAATGTACATGAGATGTTTAAATCCTTAATTTTTATAAATGGTCCTTATACCTTATTCAGTTATTGTACAAACGAATCATCAAAATCGGCTTTCGATGATAAATAATATACTTACGGAATTGGCTTTTATACCTGTTTTGACAAATATTATAAATTTATTTTTCATATATAATATTATGGATTAACGCGCGCATGGTATTAGAAAATATAATCAAGCTTTGTTTATTTTTACTTGTACTAAATATATATTTTATTCAATAATACACAGCATCAATTGATGCGTCGAGAAGTTAGAGCTGAATGAAAATTAATAGGTGGCTCATCATTACTTTTTCACTGAATAATTGAGTGCGACAACATTGGAAGCTATTCATTTTACTTTCAAGAGCATTTACTTTGTTTGTTAATTCTACTTAATTAAAATAAAGAATTAAATACGATTTATAAGTTATTCAATTGTATAACAATAAATCGCTACGTATGCCTTAAACATTTTGAATGATTTTGTTTTACTATTTCAACACTGGAAAGGGAAGTTTATTTATTATTGGCTGCAAAAATTTACTCAATCAAAATGATAATTTAAATGGTTTTTTAAATTTCAATCAATTCGTTTTTGGGGGCATATCGCTATATTTATACTATACTTATGCTAACAATTACTGCTAAGTGACTTGAGCGAGACATTTTTTTAAATTCCACTAAAATCAATGTTCCTCGTGAGGAATCGTTTCTTCTTTTCAAGTATAGAGCCAACCTGCCAATTTTGATACAGCCTAGAATAGCTTTGGATATCGACACATTAAGCTTGGATATGAATAAGTTCGGATAAACACAAACACAAAACACAAACAAAACATTATACATTTTTTAAAGAAATGTTTGATTTACTTACTATTTTTTTTTCATAATCCATTGAATGTCTAAAAATGAGAAATAATCGTAGGTATTATTTCTACTTTGTACAATTTGACTACTATTATAATTAAATTTACCACAGTAATATAAAGCTTTAAAATAAATTATGAATAATAAGCGTATGGCTTTTTTCTTTAATATTACCCGCATATCTTTGGGTTTTAGAACTTATCCTTCCCGGATAGGAACATTAGCTATTATTATATAACTTTATTGATTAACAAAACGAGGATTATAGGAATTTATATTTTGGGAAAAATTTAAGTGCTGGATAAAGATAAAAAAAGAAGCTTTGGATATTTTGGTTTAATTACTAATTGCAAATGTTGCCTTATAAATGTGATAAATATTTCACAGGAATAATCAGTCATTAAAGAAAAAAGTCCGTTTGCTAGATTCCTTTTTCAATCGAATAGCGTCAGATAGGAGCTGCCCTTGTCGATTGGAAATAATTCCGGATATTGAGGGTCGCGTTGTTAGCGGTTTTTGCTTCAGAAATCCAATTACGCGTGGCTCGAAAAACGCTCAAAGCTCAAGCAACTTTAGACGGTTGCCTTCAAGAATAACGGGCGGGAGCTTTTTTACGCTCAACGTGAACTTTCAAGCGAGTGGGGCGGCAAGTCGTAAGCGACAAATTGCTTCGGAGAGAATGGCGATAACCAACCGCTTAAATTATAATGTTTAGCATAAATTGCGTGAAACTTGATCTTTCTCATATTAAAAGCAAATCAAGTACTTTGGTGGACTTTGAAGTTTTTCCAATAATTTAAAATGAGTAATACAAATTTAACCTCCCAAAAATAGTTTATTGAGATAATTTATGTGTTCTTATTTGAACTCCTATTATGTTTTTTTTTCGTATCTGTTTGAAACATTCGATAAAGCAAAGTCGTGTCCGATGGATATATCGCCGTAGGCAATTCTTGCCAACCGTTGTTCATATCTGAACAATTCCAGAAGGTACAATCATAATATCTTTGTCAGAACTTTGAGGGATAAATTTCATTTATTTGTAACATCAGTACACTTTAATTATTAAAGATATTAAACTGATAACTTAGAATACCCTGAATATAACTAGTAAAATTGTAATACTATATTATTGAACGTTCTGTAGCTTAGTTATATTTGTACATTAGAGGAAGCTTAGTGTTATTGATAAGAAGTGTGCGGACTCGAGTGTTCGCAAGGTAACAATATATTTACATAAAACGAAAAAAAAAATTCATATATATTGTGTTAGATCATTTTCACTTTCCGTTAATCTCACGTGATTAAAAAATATCCGTCACATTAGCCATCAGATGTAATCCCAAAATATTTCCTTTTGTTTATTCACTGATTCACTATAAATAAAAAAGAATTTACATATGATTTGTTTCAAAATTGTCAAAATTCCGAAATACGTTTGATTTATTAAATTATTGTATTACATATTTATTATTTAAGATTTTCGTAGATATAGCAATAATTTTTCAAAAAGTCAGCGTAAATGTGTGGAGATGAGATATGATTGAAAAAATTAGGGCAAACTACAAGAAATTTGTCAAGCAAAACAAAAGAATGTAACTCTATAATAGTGTCGTTTTTCGTCCTCTAGAGTCACATTACACACAGCTGCCCAGGAGAGTTTTTATAGTAGAAATCTCAGTGGGGAAGGAATCCGACAAAGTTACACGATACTCACACCCCTAACAAACTAGAGTGAACAAAGAAATGCTGATAAATAAGGAGCAAAGAGGAGATGGTTATTTTTATGCCATATCACAGTAGGATTTTTATCGTGTACGGATATGCGGGGGCTGTATACCCACTTTCAACCGTGGGAACGTATTAAGAATCAAAATGATAGTTGGATATATTATATTCGTATCAAATCTGTGCTTGGACGAAGGCAGAAAATGATTCGGCATTTTTGGATGAACCAAAAATGCCGAATCATTTTCTTCGGGAAGTAATAAATATAATACGATGAGTTTTAAATACTATGATTTTAATGGAAATAAATTGATGACATTAAAAAGGAATAGATATTGGTGTTTATGGAAAACGCTTGCTACGAAAATTTTTAATATTGAAAATCAGTTATTTTTAAATTAATTTATACTTATCGTGTATTTAAGTCAAAGTCTGCCTTGAGTATATTTATAAGAACAAAACTCATTTATTAAATGTTAACGTTAATGAATTCGCGTCTGGAAATCTTCTTTCGCCGGTATTTTTTCATAATATAAAAGAGTTGAATGTAATCTAAATGAAAAGCATTTTCGAATTTTGAACATAATGCAATTTATCTAATAAAAGCATTTCTCTTCATACAGTTGTCTGTTAAATGGTTTATACTGTAATATATTCGAATCATTTTTGAATAAATAAATAAGTAATTGGTTTCCAAAATTTTTGGTCACAAAGGATATCGATCTTAAAGTATTACTGTATAATTAATTCGTCTTGATTCTGTCTGTCTATATACCTATATATAACCCGTTTATATTTTTGTTGTAGTATTCCGATTTTAATATGAATATGTAAGCCAATAAAGCACCTATTATAATGTAGTTAGGCATTACCAGAAATATTATAATTGCAACACTTATTTAGTAAAAAAAAAAACATTTTTTATGAAATATGGTTTACTTACATGATTTTTGATGAAATTAAAAGTTTTAAACCAATAAAACGCACATTATAAAAAATATAACCTGAGGTTTAAAATTTATAATATATTATCTGTTATTAAATTAAAGTTTGATTAATTAAGTCTAAATGGGGTTTTATCAAAATAAATTATGCTGCAGAACTAAGTCATATTCAAGACTTTTCACTGGCAGCATGCCCACCTTTTAATCTGTAGTTATCATGATAAACGTATAATTTAAACAATGATATCATTATCTTTAATTTTTAGTTTTAGTTTTTAAAAGTATAATTACATATAAATCTTTATATCTGTTAATAGCTAGTAAATTAGTCATTCAAATGGATTGGTTATTTGTGGATGTGATAGTGCAGTGAGATCAAGGAATATCCGTGGATGGAATAACAATAATGTTATGCACACGTTCAAATTCAGCGAATGACATAATACAATGTTATCAATCCTCCCCATTGCTTGTTCTCTTCTTAAGGATTGTTTTAAATTGTTTCTGTTTTTTTCCAGCCACGTTTGCTCCCAATGTTGAACATAACGTCTTTCAATGGAGCGTCTCTACAATATATTTTTTAAGAGAGCTGGGAGTTATTCATTCATTCAATCTCTCTTTTAAGAAGTGTTTAAGGATAGATGGATGAGGCTTAGAAAAGAAAAATTGTTAGTTATTAATTAACTTAGTAGTTTTTATTCTACTTCAACCTTACCATCTACGAAATAGCGGTTGAGCAATTGGTTTTCGGGTATGTATTTATTACTTAAAATAATATGCCCGTTTAAAAATGTATTCAAAAATAATTTATACAGGAACAAAACTAGATTAAAGTCTCTCAAATCTAAGTTGCGAAGTTCTTCCGCGTATTCTAATTATTTTAAAAATAAGGTAGCATTAAACTGTTTAATATATATTATCTAAGATATCACTTGGTGACTGATCTTTTTCAGCTGTTATCAATTGTTCGAACTTTATGTCCTGCCCACTGCCGTTGGTTTCTTTTAGAAAACATGATCACATCTCTTATAAATTAGTTACTTTCTCATTTTTTTCGCGTAATGCCCAACATTGAAATTTTTATGTGACATTGATCGTGATACCAAGCTTTTGTGATCGCCGGAAGCACGCACTGGTTGAAAAGTTTGCAGTTTTAAATGCGTAGGTACTTGTATGAAAAATTAAAAAAATAAGAATATTTAAATTTGTGTAATAAGAAATAATGTGCACAATCAAATTGTGTTACAAATAGTACGATAATTCTTTCATTGGATAGGTGGTTCCCATCTTATGCGTTTTTTTATTATGATATAACCAAGGACATCAATTTGCATACTTCAAACTTCTCTCGCATCTTGAACCCTACACCTTCTTCAATTTGTGTGTAGGGTACGCAGGCGTCTGTCAAAAAACCAACCCTTTCTGCGGCTCTTTGTGAAGCAGGAACTGTGAACATCGTGTTCGAAAGCTTCACTCCAAAAGCTTTGCAAAGAGGGATTCTGTAAAAACACAGATATAGATTATATACATTTTTTAAACATATCGGGCTAAATTTATATTTCGGGAATTGTGAATAAAAGGTTAAATCATTAATTTATTAAAATTAGACCTCCACATGGTTTATCTATGGTGTATATATCTATGGTATTAATCATTATCAAAACCATATGAAAAATTTGACTACAACCATTGAAAGAATCAACATTTAAAATAAAATAGTCTTATAATATTTATTATTATTTTTTAAAATTAAATTGACTTAATGCAATTTACATTTTCTACAGCATTCATATTTTAAAATATCAAGAAAGTGGTATCAGTTAAATTTAAATATTATTATTGTTGTCTATTTCTTCGCTTCAAATTTATCTTTGTCGTACAAATATGACCGTGTATGAAAAAAATTAAATGAAATGAAACGTTCACTGTGACATCTTATAGTGCTACAATTAAATTAACATTATCATTTTCAGGGATTCCAATCGAATATTCGGAAATATATTTTTTGATATTAGGAATTTTGATAATTTTTTCTAGTAATATTTGTTTTTTATGTTAAGTTAATAAAAATATCAATGGCGCCGCATTATATCTAGATACGATATATTTTTTTATGCATACGCCATAATTCTTACGCCAAGACATGTACTCGCAATAAGCATATGCTAAAATTTCAAAATCCAAAAGTATGAAAAACCAATAAATATATTTGACGACATTCGGATATTTGTTTTCAACTAATATTTGGATATTCTATAATTCTTTGGTATGATTGAATAATGCGATGTCAACGTACTAAAAATCTCTTGATAAGTTCTAGTGATTTGATTAGCAGTGGATTGATACTGATCTAAGCATATTTTTCTTTGTAATACAATCGATCGTGAATATAATTATCAATGTTTTATGTACACTTCAGTACGTTACTACAATTCTACGTATATGTATTTAGTTTTGATTGACTATAAAGGTGTCGTTAAAATTCGTTCGTATTATGTATGCACAAAACAATGAGACTTTAGTTGGTTTGAGTTGTCTCCATTATTCGAGATAATAATACGTCCGTATGTAAAGTGAAGTGGAGAATTATTGCGAGTTCTCAGTCTCAAGGTACGAGGAAAATTATCTGGAGAGCACCTCTCCCGTTCAGTTTGACGAGGGATCTGTTAGATAAACGCTATACGGCCGAAACTGGTCCCCAGGCACAAGTAGCCTTGTTCAGCCCTTAAAAAGGATCCGGCCTTAAATTTTGTTCCCTGGAATAAATACGATTAGGTTTTACGGTCTCCCATCGTTCTCGGCTCGTTTTACATTCTCCGTGTATCTATTTCGAAAGTTTCGAGGGAATTCGCTCTCTATATTATGTTATTTATATGTTTTCAATATGCAGCAAACTGACCGAATTGGTATTCATTTATATATTTATGTTACACAATAATATGCAAAGTAAATTTCTATAGAAAACAATTCCGATGACAATTACTGTTGTTGTTTTTTTTCATGTTCGCTCCCAACTTAGAGCATCTGACCTCTTAATAGAGGTATTTCAACAGAAGCTTTTATGAGAACTGCTTGTTACTCAGTCTCTCAACAACTCTTTTTTTCGAAGAGAGTAAGAATATAAGGATAGGGCTACGACAGGATTACTGGTTACAAGATCGCTATCGCTACACCCCATTTTTGAGGATCGGAGGTGTGGGATGGAGTTTTAGACATCACAAACACTCAAACTACAAACAAATATCCATAATTTAAGATATAATTTAAGACATCGACTGAGGGTGCTTGATGGAATTTCAATATTAAATTTAGTTATTTAGGTTGCACAAGCTTTAAAATTAAAAAACAACTCGCTGATAGTGTTAGACCGGCGTTCTATTGCAAAAACTCTCTAGGCAAATTACTTATTAACAATAAAGATAGAGTAAACTTTAAGAACAAATCTGGTATTTATAAATTACAATGCAATGATTGCCAACATTTCTATGTGGGTAAAACCACACGTACATTAGATATAAGGGTATCAGAACATTTAGCTGCCTTTAGATTAAAAAAAGAAACTTCGACATTCGCAAATCACTTGCTAATGGAGAACCATACGTTTAATGCGGATGATGGGGTTGAACTGTTGCATAAAAACATGGGGGATCATAAATTATTTTATCAGGAAATTTTAGAAATTAATAGAGGCCAGTTAAACTCCTAACCAATCTTGAATGAGCAGCTGAACCTTCCAAATTCTCCGCTATTATATCCGATACGTTGAAACACCTAACAGATGTCACTAAATGTGGAATGATTGTATATATTTACCCATTCGTCGAATTACATCCCGTCAAAACCCACAATACTATTATAATCGCCTTCGGCAATCGCCACTCTGTTAATTATCGGTGTGGCTCTCATACGTATAATGTATTGCCTCGTAAATGATATTTGTCGCATTTGTATCTTCTATATAAGCGTTAGACACTGTTTACTGTCTCTCAGTTCGAGTCCATTCGTGTGCTCGAATGCCTGAAGATGCCGAAAGGCGAAACCCGGGTCGTTAGTGACAAAATACATGGAAGTGTACAAAATCTCAATAATCCAAAATTAAATATCCATAAATTGATTGGGAGATCAGTTTATGAAACTGTAACGGTAGCCAACTGTTCCACGGAGCCGACAAAATAAAATTTAAAAAAAAGTTCCATTGACTCTTGAATATTAAGTAAGAACTAAATATGTATCAATTATTGTCAAATGAAAGCAACTGATTTTATTATATTGTTTGATATAAGATATCAAGTAAGGGTGCTTGATGGAATTTTAATATCAGATTTTAATTGTTGAAATTTAGTGACGTTAATGACGAAATACATGGATATGTACAAAATTTCAATAATTAAAATGTTATATTATGTTTGTCTTGATATGTATTAGAGGTCTGCAAGTGCCCGGGCTTGGTCCGTGGGCCGGGTTCAGGTGAGTAGAGACAATTGATATTTGGGCTCGGGCCGGGCCCGGGTAAAGGATTTGTTCTTTAGAAAAATATTTCGGACTATGTTCGGATCATGAGTACTTTTGATAACTTAATACTGTTGATAACAAAAACTTTATTTAAAAAATTTATTACGTTTCGAATAGCACTTAACACAATAGAGTCTTTTATTTGATAAGTATGGAGACATCATTTTATATTTTGATAACCTAAACCTGAGCTCATAAAATTGTTACTGATCCGTGAAACAATGCTTTGTTAATTTAATCAGTATCTACTTTATATTCGTTTTAGATAGTCGACTGTTCCTTGTGCCGAAAAATTCATTATCAAACATACAAAAGATTCGTTAAAAATGAGTTTTAACGATATAAAGAAAGTGTTGAAAAGTGGTGACTGTGGTGATGTGTGTAAATTATTCTGTGAAATAATAGATTTTTCTACATGTGAAAAAGTTGGGTAGGTACGTTAATCAATTTTATGCTCGGGCCTGAGATGAACGGGCTCGGGCCGGGTAATTTCATCAAATTTCGGCACGTGCAGACCTCTAATATGTATGTCTTTTTGTAATACATTTATATTTTTAGTATTTGATGTATTTAAATTTACTTGTACAGATATAACTATATATCTGCGTGTAAAACTGTGAGCCAGTAAAAACATGTATAGTAAACAAAACGTTGGTACCAGGAGATTTTCCAATGTCCTCGTTTATTGTGTAAAATCTATAAAATCAAAGTAAAGCAATGCATTTTAATAAAAATACAAATAACCGCATAATAGTCATCCTCGGCTTGATTCGCATTGGCAATTATTATTTTTAATATTGGACTAACGCTCGCCAATATACAGAATCAAATCATTGATACGAAAAACAAACTAAATATGTACAGATACAAATTTGTATGTATGTTTGTATCGCTAAACTCAACACTGGACTTGGGCGACATGATAAAACTGATTATTAAATAAATAATTATGCATACATATATGTTTTGTATCGCATCTAATACATATCATTTGATACTACCGGTGAGGCAGAGGGGTGGATAAAAAAACGATAAGAAACACACGGCTTTTTTCAGTAGTAATAGACTTAGCGTCAGGATAAATTCTCCGGACAGTCCACAGTTAAAACGTCCAGACTTTACGGTGAATATATTTATTGCGGTTTGGTTGCATGGTACAGGTTTTGAAAAGACAGACTTATGACAGTGAGAACACGGTTCTCATGATCGCCACAAAGAGCCCGACCTAGTGACGGAGCTAGGGACGGATAGAGAGTTGCAACACGGATAGTGGACTAGCCCCGACTTGAAAATATATATATAAAGTTTTGAGAGGAATTAAACGCAGCTCTTCCGTAATTCACCGAAATGTCACGAAATAAGTCGAATGCCACATGTGAAGACGCTTCGGATGTATTCGGGTAATTTCGACCGGCTATCTATCTACTCATAAAAATAAAGGTTCGGGGATTACGCCTGAGGCCGAAGATAGAAGTCTCTACCAACGTGCGTGTGGAAAATTATGATTATTGACTATATTGCCTTGTCCAAAGCTATACATATTAAATTCCCTTTGCAAGATGAGATGATTTTGGAAACTATAAAAGCCTAGGGTTCACCTGACAAGATTGGGCCGTGTCATATTGTAAGATATTTTGGATCTAATAACGATAAAAACTCTGATTTATTAATGATAGTCATATGAGAAAATACAAAAATGCTTAGTACTTCGAATTGGTTTTACGTAAGAAAAGCATGTGAACCACTTTATCATTCCTACATACATAAATATATACCATAGATTTTGAAAACAATATAGTGAAATGTTGAGGATGGAACTGGACAAGCGTGGCCGTGAAGCTCATGAAAGTCGATGACAAATCAGAATACGGATTCATGGGTATAATAATTTAATCACCATACAATCGTAACTGAATTGAAAAGTGGTATTTTTCCATGTCCAAAAAATTCTACTCAGCATATTAGTGAATATGTTTAAATAAAAACCATTTTAAATACCTTGCTGCTAAAATTTCCTTGGATATACTGTAACCTCTATAGTCGGGATGCACACATAAACCAAATGCTGCCATAACTTTATCGACATTGTATTTTTCATAAACATCAGGACAATGCTTCATCATTTCACTGTATATTGTCATTAGCTTCTCAGCTGATTTGCAAGTAATCTATGAATAAATAGATGCAAATATACTAACCAAACTATTTATAAGCGAAGTAAAAAGGAGTAGTATGAAATAAAGTGAATCGTTGTATTTTTCATTAGCTTATTTGCTTCCTTTAGTTGTAAAGATAATCCAAATATTTATGCTTTCAATGTATACAAATGTGGTGAATTCTGGAATCTTAATTTTATAGCCTAATATTCACCAAATAACATTTAATATTTTTTGTAAAAATTCACTTAAAAAAATAAAATTCAATCCAAAACAACATTGATAACTTTATTTTTCTGCTGGTTGTGTTGGATATTCACCTATATATTAGTTATTTTTTAATTACTAATATTATAAATTAGATATTACGAGTGGACTGTTTTCTTTCACTGGTCACAGGGAGATTATTAAGATATGATTTACTTATGTTTTGTGGAAAATAAGTTTAATAACGGAGAGCCATCCCCGTTCAATATTTTGTTTTTTCATTGATTCTTATATACGTTTTTACTAATCTGCCTGACATAAGAATTTGACAGTTTTCACAAGAGAATTTATAAAAACCATTTTGACATAATGATTTAACTTTACCTTCATCTTCTCTGAATTTTTAATGCTATAAAAATATATTTTTCTTTCTTTCTGAAACTCATTCAAAGGATTTTGAGGAAGATTAACGTCATATTACAATGCTCCCATGTTTTTGAAACTAAAAACTGATCTCGAATTATTCTTCATATTTTTACGCTATACTTCTCCATCTAAAGTTTAGATTCTAAACTACACAACCCTTAAGCACTTTGTAATTATACATATTTACAATTTATGTAATTCAGTGAAAGATAAAAGAAGGAAAGAATAATATTGGATTAAAATCTTACCAATGAGGAATAGTCACCATTTTTACCCTTTTCTGAAATACCAGTAAGATTACATCCAACCAATATGGGTTTCTTACAACTCTCATCGTCATTGTTTTTGACGATCGTATCATCGCTATCGAGAAGGCAAATAGTACTCGCATTTTGAGGATATATAATTTCTCTTATGTAGTAATTAAAAGCTTTATGAAACTCTGGGTCAGTGTCGCAACCTGTGCAATTAAAAAAGATAACTGATTATTTTCTCAGTGAGTAAATGCATAAGTGGACAGTCAAATTAATGGTTTTTCAAAGGCGTACACACAAAAGTTATTTTATTCAGTATCTTTAGTAGGTTAGTTATTGCATAAATAAATTAATAAAATTTTGTAATAATTGACCAAATAATCTACAACAATTTTACTGTCAATTCTTGCTGGAAAGGAATTATGTTTTGAAAATAAAACACAATACAACTTTTTGAATGAAATACACTTATAAAATACACAAATAAGTAAATGAAAGAGATGACGACTTTTGAGACTGTGATTTCCTACACGCGGTATATCTAATTATATCTTTAGATTGAACCTTGAGTCACTATAACATTTGTATGTTTTTCAGATAGAACATTTTTCTAATTTGAATTTGAAGGGTTGATGGAAAATTGTAAGGTTTTTTTAAATGCAGATAGAACCGTATTTTTAATGAATAAGAAACTGTATTTAAAAGTGATTTTGTAAAAAAACGGCAGATAGAACCTTGTTTACATGAGGCGACGATTTACTTCGGTTTATTTAAACAGAGATCATATCGTATTATAAATTTATCTTACAGAAGAAATATACAGCTGAAATTTAGTAGGTGCCTGGCAAAAATTACACTATAGTACATTGCAGTTAGCATAAAAAAGAGGTAAACATGGTTTGGCAGGTTTCACAACAATCTTTCACTTGAAGAGAAAATAATAATTATTGTTTTTACAGCTGTAGCGCTAATGTTATACATTACAATAATATGTATAGTATTTATTACCCGACTTCAGCCGGGATAGAGGTTTAACATTGAAGACGTTAGCGTTATTATGGTGTAAATTTGGAGATCGTTGATGTTGAAAGTTGGAGGTTGAAAATTTCACCGTAAACATTACCTCATGAAACACCCATAAAATATAGTCTATGAATTAATAATTTTAATAGTTAAAAAACAAAATGTGAAAATTTCACGTCGCTATTGTACACCGTTTGGGAGGAGTTTTTGTGACAGACAGATTTATGCATTTATTTTCTGCTATATAGCAGAGATAGTTCATAGCTATTTTAAGGCTTAGAGGCGATAGTCACTTTAGTTATTTTATAACTAATCATTGTCCTTGTTATTGGTTTGGTCGTTGTAGGTTATTCAGGTGTTTATATTTGTGTATCTCTAGTTCGATTAGGGCAATTAATGGTGGTTTTTATGAAAAAATATAAACATTTATATGCGGAATTTCAATTTAAGTAATTATCATAGTGAGAAGTTTATTTATCATTTTTTAGTGATCGCATACGTTCTTTCAATCTAGATAAAACACTTTACTCTCTCTTCTATAATCATCAGTTTATAGACAGTTTATAGACATCGCTTCTATCGAGTTTTTCGTTTTTGTTTTTACTAGTTTCAAGTCTTCTATCTCTCTCATAATTTTAATGCTATTTTTTAAATTGTTGTAATGAAGCTGTTTCTAATTGTCAATTCAATCAAAAAATATTTGATATTTTAAATGAAACCTTTCAGTATCATTCGAAATAAGTACATACGATATATATATGTTATAATAAGATAAGAATATAGCTCTAAAGATTTTGTAAGCGTCTGAATGAGATAAATATAATAAATATCGTTATTCATGTGAAGATATTTACCTGAAGTAGAATTCCATAGTTCTCCTGATAAATAGTATTTGGTCATAAGCTCAGCCGCCTCATCTTTCCATTCATCTGTAATATCTTGAATTTTAAATTTCAGTATCTTGCCATCATTAGATGTCTTCTCAAATGTACACCAGGTTTGCGGAAAAGAAACTTCTGTTGGTCGACGCCATGTAGTGGAGAACATTTTTTTCTATAATGTGTATACATATTTACTAACAGATCAATAATTATTCAATTGAAATTTGGAAAGGAATAGGGTTATTTACGTTAATTAAACATTGTGCGTTTTCATGATATGTATGATATACGATAGTGCTTTTGCTTTTACAAATCTACAGGCGTCTAAGACCACGGATACAATTTTTAAAATGAAATCAGTAGCAATGTACCTGTAGATTGATGTAATCAGTAGATTAAAATAGGAAATATTTTATCTTTTTCATCATCAAAAATTTACAATTTCGGTTTTAACTGTAGACAAAAATATTCCGTCCCATTACGAATTAATCAAACGTATTCTAGAGACGCAAGTTAATGTATTCAAAATGAAAATATATAACGTTTTATGAATCTATGAAACAAAGGTTTCAGGTATTGAAAATATGAATAAAAAAATAATTGAATAGATATTATGATAAGAATTGTGAATAATATGATATAATATGATAATTGCATGATGAGGTGATTTGCACTAACACTATATAATTAATGATGTTGATACATATTCAGTGGAAGAAAAATAAAACGATTTACATCTAGTAATAAACGTAAGTACAAGCATTGTATAATAATGGCATGCATTCATTGGCGAGAAAAACAAGTAACTGGTAATTACATAAAACGCTGCTTGTGCCCTTGAGAGAATTGTTGTTTATATATTCTATTTTATATGGAAAATAAAAAAATGTTATATTAAAGCGTAAACAGTCTCAATATACTTATCATGGAAATTAAAAAAGTTGAATGTTTTCGTTGTGATAAAAACGAGAAATAATAGAATAATCTAAATGCTTGTTATCATCAAGAGTAAAATAGTATTTGATATACTATTATTATAAAATTGTATGCAATGACAGTAGACAGTGAGATGATATCTTGTTTTTTTTTATAACAATAATTCGACAAACAAAATGAAATATATTACATAGTACTTACAGGTTAGATAAATAATAGTAAATATATTATAATACGGTTTTATCACTGTTATCAAGATATTTCTTCTGTCGTTAGTCCTCCAAGACGCTTACTGCCACACTGATGGTCTCGCAATTCACAAGCCACTGCTGTCAGGCATGAATGCTACAGGGGAAGAAAGGGGAACGTCATCAATATTATCAAATTAAGATTTGAGTGCCATCTTATTTATTATGCTAAAAGTGTAAACAACGTAAACGCGTTAGGTCACGAGACATTTTACATTAATATTTTCCTATACACTTTTAAGGTGTTAACTGTCAATTCTTGGTGGAAAGACTTTATATTTTAAAAAATAAAACACAATTCATTTGTACTACTTCCACATATTTATAATGATCAGGACCGGCTTCGCTCATCACGAGCATTATCAACTGATAAAAATACAAATATAACAGGCTTATTTATATAAAATTGAGTGTAAAAATGAAGGTATATAAAACTGATGGTTCATGAACTAAGACAAGAAAATACTGATTAACAAACAAATTATACATAAATAAAATCTTTCATTTGATTTATGTATCATTTTATACCATCAGTTTACCATATGTTTGTATTTTTATCAGTTGATAATGCTCGTGATGAGCGAAACCGGTCCTGAACATTATAAATATGTGGAAGTAGTACAAATGAATTGTGTTTTATTTTTTAAAATATTTTCCTATACAGGTAAGATTAATTATTTGATATAGGTATGCAACATATTTATTATTTACTAAATTTTATGTTTATTACATACTCTTACGAATTATCGTTGTTAATATTCTTGCTCTTCAAGTTGTATTAAAACAGAGCAAGAAATGTCGCAAGACATTCCCCTTTCTTGCTCTTTATTTTTGGGAGTTAGCTTCATTTTTAATATTTTTTTTAAGAAAAGTGATAAAATATAGCGTTGGAAACTGAAAAATTTAGTTTTGTAAACTTAAATTCTTTCAACGATTTGATTAAAGTAACATTCCCTCTTTAACCCATTTACCTTTCACATATTGTGCTGATAATTATCCAATTTATCCACTTCTTTCGTTAGTTAAAATGTCATATGCGTAGAAAAACATGCCTACATTTTTACATACATTTTTTAAGCCAACTTTACCGACTGTGAGTGTTATTATATACTTACGTATCTACAAACGTGATGAAAAATCTTAAATAACTTCATAAATACTGTCGTTAGTACATTTTAAAAGAGGTATTATGGAATAGTTAAATGTAAATAGCCATCGATACGTGCCAAACCAGCAATAATGAATTTGTACATGCCATAAAAGTGGAAATGATTTTTACCTACACTTAGAACCGCAGTATTATTTCTTTAGCTTAGGAATATACGATAGTAAATTTTCGTTTTAAATATTCCACAAACAAAACTATGAACGAAATTACGTTTCCCCAAAAGCAAAAGGACATTTGCGAAACAAAACCTAAGAAGTAGCAATTAAAAAAAAACAAAGGTAACTTGTGTATTGGTAAACAAATCTGCAATTTATGTATGGAAAAATATATTTGTTTTAACTTAAATATTATCAGTTTGAAGCGCACATACCGATTTAAGTTTATTTCATTTTATTTCAAGTAATAAGCCTTTGTAGGCGAATGAAGAAATTTAGAATGTGAAATTTTTAGTGAAATGTAACTTAAAACCAAATGCATT
This sequence comes from Himalopsyche phryganea, assembly GCA_022494535.1. NCBI lineage: Eukaryota > Metazoa > Arthropoda > Insecta > Trichoptera > Rhyacophilidae > Himalopsyche > Himalopsyche phryganea. The sequence goes on from JAGVSL010000046.1 coordinate 1,623,868, forward strand.
TAGATCTTTAAGTTAAAAGTTGAAAGCCACCTGTGATCCAATTTTCATTTTAAATAACCAAGAAGTAACCTCCAAACGATTTTTTTCACTCTAAAAACACGTAAATGCGTTTTTCTTTAAACTCGATTCTTTCACAAGTGCCCTTTTGCTTTTGGAAAGACGATGAGCACCTATTATTAAAGTTATTTTTATTTAAACTTTAATATATGTTATGTTTCGTGTTTCGTTAATGAAAGTGTCAGACTTTTAATGTGGAGAATTTCTTAAAATAAAATTAAAATTCTTTTTGACACATTATTTGATTGTTTGAAAACTATCTTCAGTCTGAGTAATGTGTCACACATAGTAATAACTCATAGTAATAAAGTGAAGTGACAAAGTTATAAATTTTATATTGAAAAAAAATAATCGAGAAAGACGCTACAGAATCCATAAGACGTATAAAATTGTTATTATTATTGTCCCTTACCGTTGTTCTATTTAAATTGTGTGCGAGACTGCGATCAGTTTCTAATTTCGTATAATATAATATGTAGAACGCACAAGGTTATCACAAAAATAAAGTGACACGATAAATCTTCAAAATCTTTCCGATTTAATGAATTTGAATAATGCAGTATTAACTTAGTTAATTATATTTTCATTTTTATTTTTGCAAATATTTTTTTCAATAATAAATTATAATATTTTAGTTTCAACTTTTAATTTAAAAGTTTTTTTCCACTCCACGGAACAAAGTTTTTGTAAGATTATTTCGTGGTATATACCATCGGCGTGCGGTGGAATTATCACTATCTCTATCGCACCACCTAATTTGGGTATGAGTAAGAAGGATACAAGAGCATGCGCCGCATGCCCTTGCAACTCGCTTGCACCTTCACTCTACATGAGATTGAGCGAGAAAGAGATAAAGCCACCGCACGTGCCTGGTATATACCTATATAGCAGAGTATGATTCACAATTTCATTATTCACCAAGTCAGATTATATACCACTGGCGACTTTTAATTTTTAATGATTTGTATAAATTTAAAAACTATCCATAAGTGAATGGATTCCTAAGAATGATCGCATATCCCACACACCTGCTAATTTACGTTTAAAACCTTCCAGTGAGCTGCGGCAGTTTTGATGTGTCTGTAATTATATGAAAATGATCAATTATCTATCAATTAAACATATAAAACCTTTATTTTGTGAATATCAAATACAAATTTGCTTTATAAACGGGTTTTTAAAGTCACCTTTGGACAATTGATTACTGGCGTTACTGCGTAGCATTGTAGTATTTTTCGTACAATTAATAGATTTATATTCTTTCGAAAATAATAAATAAGTAATAATACATGGATATTGTGATGCAATATCATTATCAATCATTAAAAAATTAGCAAATTAAGCGATTGACTAACTGCGAAGTTCTCTTATAAAATTTCTTTTGATGAAAACTCGTAGTGAAATTATATGCTTCGTTTAGATAACAAATTTGATGGAATAAAATATAAACGAAATACTAACTATAAAGAGTATGTGTAAAAAGCTATTCATATCGCAAAAATCCTGATACTAAATGGATTAAGTGGATATATTTCCATGAGTATGCATGAGTGTATAATTAATTATCTTCGCAGGAACAAATGGTCATCAATCATCGATAACACATTATTTATGGATTATTTGCACTGTTTTCAGTGGGATTGTCGTGTACGACTGTGCTAGATTGATGAGCTCAAACAACAACGAGCGGCTTCAAAAATTCGTTCAAACAAAAAACAAATTTAATGATTAATAAATGTTGCAAGATTTTCTGCTGCAAAATATATTTATTGAAAGTATTGGGTAAAACATGAATTGCTTTCCTATTGAATATTACTTTGTAATAAGATGACAATTTATTGAAATGATACTAAGCCATCAATGTTTATTTATTAGGGGGAAAAATAAAGTAAGCCTGCATTGTCTAATTTCGGAGTTCTAAGCATTTTCTTGGCTTCATTACCCCTTCCAAAATTAGTCTAAAGCTACCCCAAAACGTGCATTAAAAATAATATGCATACAATGTATTATGTAATATTAGCTCTGAAATCCCCCTCCCCTGTGCAAAATTACACTCCAGTTGGGAGCCCCTGATCTAATAAATAAAAATAAATTGAAGGGTGTTGAACAGTATGTTTATTTGTCATGGTGATTATCAAATGCATCAATTTTACATTCTTGCAAAAAGTAGTTTAGCATAATATAACGAATACATTCAATGCTAAATTTTTAAACAGCTATTGTTTGTTTTCCTCAACCGCCTTCTTATGACATTAAATGACAAGGTTCAGTAAAATATTTTAATACAATATAAACACAATGTCATCCGTAACAGTAGAACAGTTTCTATTATTCTATTCATAGTATTGTATTAAATTAGTTTTAAAATAAAAAAGATCAAAATAGTTTTATAAGAAAAATCCTTTAAGATTATTGCACAAATATTTGCTATATTTCATGTAATTGTGTGTGTGTATGTAATATATGTATACATAATGTTTTTTGCTACAAGAAACTACAGAAAAGGGTATGATTTCCAATAATTTTATTTATTTATACTGCAAATGAATTTACCCGTTTGAGATGGTTGTGATTCCTAGATATCATTTATGCTCATAAACCTTTTTAATATGTACGTATTCAATATGAAGATATTCTATCGAATAGTTGAATATTATTTTATTGCGTATGTAATATTCATATGCATAACTAAGAATATTGAGACTATTTCCAAAGTATTTATTATATTATATTGAGTAATTTATCGATAGTCCAAAAGTTGTTAGCTATCAAAGATAATTCCACAATATTTGCTGATATTTTGTTTGTAAATATGCATTTGTTTTTACGCGACTGTAAAATTAAATATATATCAAAGTCATATATTATATAAATTTGTACAGTTTTGAGATAATGAATACTTGTTGAAACTTCGGCTCGTTAATTTAAATAATACAATTAAAGCATACATTTTCTATAAATGGATTGAAATAACTATTTATTTCACAATTGTTTCTTGTACAGTGTTCTACGTTTTCACTTCGATTATCTACAATTTATTATTACTGTACACTTACATCGAAGACTATACAAGCGTCACGTTAGACATTCAAGTGACCACTGAGAAAAACTGGTTCTTTTCGAACGTTGTGTTCCGAGTACCGCGAGTTCAAATAGTGCAAAACTATGGCATCCAATCCCGGATCGTTTTTATGATTCCAGGATTTCGGGATTTAGAATTTCGCAATCCTAGGATGTCGGTATGCCGGGATTGGTCATTAAATGTAATGGCATTTGTTAAATTGTACATTTAAAATGAGTGTATATATTATTTAATGTATTTTTGGGGATTGGAATGGTTTTTTTTTAATTTGTTTAAAATCACAGTCATTCACAAAAAAATATATAAAAAAAACATGAAATCAAAGTAATTCTATTTTAATTTTTTTATTGTATTATTATGATAGGTTTTACCAGATGGTATCCAAAAAGAGGACATGTCTTTAAATTCGACATTAAAATATTGTGCTCCATCCATTTAAGAAACGATCCTAATTTTTGTATAACAAATACTACAATACATTTGTATTAAATATGTAAGTATTTTAAAAATAATCATATATGAAAAAACTGAGGTATAATCTGGTAGTTTTAATAATTATATATGAATAATTTCTTAGCATTTACAGTGAATACCAATATCCCGGGATGGTCTAAATATCAATCCCGGGGTTTTAATTCCTATGCTGAACCTATCGTACTATTGGGTGTCACATTACGTTTTCGTTGTGTCGTGGCAGAGGTCGGCATTCTCTTTACTAAGACGTCCCCCCCCCACTAATGACTTGTTTATGACAGTGGACATTATATTTATCTGAATCTTGATAATTTAAACTCTTTAAACTTAATATTGATTATTAAAACTCATTCTACGTCTATTTTTGAACTTCGGCCATACATAAAAAAAATATGAGATTTGGCATGGCAGACCGTCAGCTTATTTGCCATGAGCCCTGGGTTGCCAACTAGTGACTTGGGTTATTTACTCTCGCATTTTTTTTATTGATCGATTTGAATAAAATATAAATGTTTGATAAGGACAGATTCTTTTTCATAGAATAGCAAAATTAAGGGAACGAAACAGGCATTTTTGTAAAACAAAACACCTTAAATAGCATGGTTCATATATTTTTTACTGTAAATGTTTACATTTTAGAAGCTTTATTTCAGTATAAAATTGCCATTTCCTGTAGTCTTTTAGAAAATACACGTATAATATGAGAAATTCCCATGCGTGTAGTTTCTTCTAAATGAAACTCATTTATCTTATCTCAAATGTTTTAGTCAGAGATCAGAAACCTTTCGAAGATGAAAAGTTTCACTAAAAATTGTTAATATTTAAAAAGTACGTTTATTTAAATTTCAAGTTGGAAAATTTTTGTAAATTCTTGTTATAAATAACTCTTTTTCGGATTTATCGGTTACTTCGTGTTGATTCATTTCATAAATGGAAGATTTCTTTCATAGCTTACATATTTCATCATTAAGACCTGAATTGGATTTACGCCAAAAAAGAGGAATGTCAACTTATTTTATTATTTTTACAGAAACAAATCAAGTGTTAACGACAAAATATACGTATAGTAATGCCCAATTTAAGTGCGACTGTACATGGTAGATAGAAGTCTACTGAAAATAGCTGCTGATGAATTGTTTACAAAACTCTGTTTCTTAAATACAATCTCTATAATTACAAGAAAAAAATATTGCGTTTCTTTCTGTACCATCTGTATGATTTTATATTGAATCAACTTGTTGTTATTATCTTAGATTTTTTATAAAATAACAAATAGATAACCAACCATCTGTAATGACTTAAGACTTACCTACATTAATACATAAAAAAACACTTAAACTCCAGAACTCTTATTATGTTTTGAGGTTAGGCAACATTACATTTATCTGTATAATAGCTGTCATAAAATGTTACATAAACAGATAACTCAATCGATAAATTAGATAACTGCGCAATTTTATGATGCGAAGAAATATACAGCAGAATTTAATTTGGTTTGAGTACAGGTAAAATCTTGTTGATATATCTGCTAGATGTCGTTACAAATTGATAAAATAATAATAATACCATGTAATTTATTTTCAACCTTTATTCAAATGTTTTGTTTTACTTGCTCGAATGTCATGATAATGCGCTTTATTATTATAAATAATAATTATGTTTAATGTTATTTTTAGAATATATACCCAACGAATATAATCTTCAACACTGAAAGCTATATTAGGTATAATGTATTATTCCCACATGTAGAGAATTGTTGGAAAAAATTATTTGAAATTGAGTTTCTTAAGCCTACTTTGAAAGTACATTACTGAATATTTTTTCTTTATGAAGAGACGTATTAATATTTTTTAGGTTAAGCTGCGACGGAATGTAGATGTTAACGCTTGCCTTTAGATTTTATATTACAATATTAACTGACTTTTTATTTGATTTATAATGAACACTTTTGTAGTGCTTTTTTATTGCGGAAAAGTAGATGTAGTAATACTTGGCAACACAATATTTTATTTTAAGTTAAGAATAGAAATCCATCAATAAAATATCGCCATACATTCTGACCACTTGGGAAAAACTGAAAGGATTAAACAAAATCATGAAAGATTATCCAGCGATTCTAGATATCAAACCAAATATTAAATTGAAAAAATTAACGTCTGATGTTTGACCTTGCCAAGAATTGTTACACGATCTTCTGATTTATTTAACAATAAAAATATGCCATTTAACAATACAATATAGCTTCGCAAATAGCTAAAAACGCAGTCAAACAAATTATTTGTGTAAATTGAAACAACTGTCTAGTTATAATACTTTATTGATTACAAATAAATATATAGATGAAGAGTGTCTATTTTTTAATACAGTGATTAACTTGGGCATTTCGTTACTGTGGCATGCAGGTTCTTACGTTAAATATCGAGCTCAAAACATACATAAATATATGTTTAAATCGATTTTATACATATGTCTTCATTTATACATTCAAGACTTCTTGGCTAGCTTCACTAAATAATAGTTTAATTAAATTTATTACTTTTTAAAAATTTTAATTAAATCTTGCCACAACGCTGTACATATACGTATTTTGTACTTGAATATGTTGAAAAAGAATGCAGAAGATTTCGGAAATGCATATATTTTACCCAGAATCTATTATATTATTATTTAATTGCGTAAAATATTTTTCTTCTTTCTTCCAAAAGAGAAATTAAAAAAAGCAACCGAATTTTGTGGTATTAGATTTTTTTAAATGAAGGTTATGGCTTAATTATTTATTTCCTCACTGGGTTTTCTACTCGAGCCTGATGAAGATATTTAAAAACTGTAGAGCGATAAGTTTGGAGCCAGTAGTCATCCCTACATCGTATCCTTTATAAAATGCGACGTTGAGCAATTGTCTCAAAACCCGTTTTCGTATTATATATATTGTTGAAGTAATTTATTCCGGGACCTCATGATTCATTCTGGGAGTGAAAACGGTAAAATAGATATTTTTTTTGCATTTATTACAAAAAAGGTAGTCGGTATTATCCTTAAAAGTTTTTATTCGTAAGTTTCCGGTCGGTAAATAGGTTAAACCTAAAGCCATACAAACACAAATTGTTTGCTTTGATCTGTGAGCGAGAGAATCTGTTGTGATGAAACGTTTAATTTAATATGATAGTCCATCACAAGCAATTGTAATATCTGTCAATGTTATACAATTTAACCTTTGTACACTACAAAATCAATTATAATTAATATCCTATAGTGTGTTACTATTATGTCAAAATATAATTAAACGGAATTTAAGTGAAGAAGATTGAATTATTACAGAATAAATCACGCACAAGTCTCAGAATAATATTGATAATCGTCATTGAAAAGTTTGCGATCCTAAGACATACATGTGCTTGTTTAAGAAATGCAAAATGAGTAATTAATTAATTTGATCGAACTATTTTATTTGGTAAAATAGATAAGTATGTAATTTTAAAATAATGTAGAACTACGTATATGGTTGGTAATTTGTTTACTATATAAAAAAACATTTTTTAAATTTTTATTGACATGATAATTCTGTGTTAAATTTTACATTTTGTATCAAAGGCCGATATTTTTCATATGATTGCTTGTCAAGTGGGAATTTTTTTACAAATTTAATACAATACATCCCCGCCAACAAGCAAATTATAATTTTCGGGTAACTTATGTATTATTCCTGAGAAGCTTTTAATAATCTACAATATATTAAATTAATTTATGATCATAGAAGGCGTAGAGAACATTATTTGTAGAAAAGAAAAATAAATATGCCAGTGAAATGGTAGGTATACCTCTATAATATAAATTGCGTAAATTATACGAAAATGATTCAAATAATTTTAAATAAATATACGTTTAATCGGTTTTTTGTACGTTTTTTAAGAGCGTGGTTTTCACTTTATTCTAATATACTTTTACCTCAGATTTTCTTTTATGTTCTTTAATGATATAAAAAATTGTTTGTCAATAAGATTACATATTAAATTAGCACTGGCGTATATTATTTATAGCAAAGAAAAACTGAAAAAGTATTCGGAACACAGACATAAAATTCCTCACTTTACGATATATGCCATTATTTTTAAACTATGTGAGTCAGTTTTAAAGTCAAAATTAGTTTTCTTTTCAAAGTCAGCATACGATGTTTCATAGTAAGTTTGGTATCCACATTTCTCAGCCGATCTCTGCGACGCCGATGACGTGAAGGTGGCACATATTATTTCCAACCCGATGGCTTTACAAAGGTCTACCCTGAAAAAAAGATATACGCACGGGTTAAGGTCAAATATTTTCTGTTTGTATATAATAAAAACTTGAGTTCTGCTTTTAACTTACATCTTCTTTGTCAACTTGAAGTGTTTTTGGCTTGATATATATTATTTTATTGAAAGTTCTCTGTTTAAAGTAAGTTACCTGGCACGAAGAAGCTCATATCCGATTCCTAATCCTCTATAATCCGGATGCACTGAAAGCCCAGCGTCGCCGACTACTTCAGTCACGTCATAACGATCAAAAACATCGTTACACTCATATGCTGCGTCAAATAGTTCAAATAGCCGTGTTATTGCTTTTGACGTAAACTGAAAATGCAATAAAACTTACATAATATATTAAATTCGATCACGAAGAGATGACGAGACGATCATTACTGATTTTTAGTTGTAGCTTTTTAAATATTATTAATTCAACGAACCCTGACTTCTTTACTGTTTAAAAACCTTCCCTGGTAGTAAGGAGTAGGATAAAATGCCTAATAATATTATCGCTGATAATTAGTCATGTGCGTAAGGGTATAATACAACAAAGACGGAAGAAGAAAATGAAGTGCTGGAAATATGACGAAGCCCTTCATATATACTTGTTATATGCCATTAGTATTAAAATATTTCGTCGTAGATAATTTTTGATTCCAGAAAATGATGTAAAACTATTGCTACCAATCAATAATATAGCCCTTTCTTCTACAGAATATACGATAAAAATGTGAACATGTCTATCCCTCGACTAGAATGGCAGTACTTAATTCTTCCTGAGTTTATTCCATGTAATTTTACATTTTAATAATATCTGGCACATTGCCAGATTTTCATAGATGACATCGAAAACAATTTTGCAGCTACATATCGCCGATTTAACTAGAAAACTGCGTATCTACATTTCAGCAAAATTTAAGCAGAGCTTACTCAATAAATTCAGTTTTAAACAATGTTATTTTTGAATTTCATATATGTTATATAATAATGATTCAGTCTAAATCATTTCGCTTGAAAAATAAACATAGCACCGATACCGAAGAAAAACAGTTTTTTGTACCTCCTGAAAAATTGACTAAATTTCGGATAGATACTATTGTAAGATCACCGTCGATATGTTACCAGTGTAATTAATTAATTAAGTGAAAGGAATTTCTATATATTCAAATATTCCTGGCTGATTGGACTAAAGGGTAAAATAAACGTCGATAAATGTATCAATAAAATTTAATCTAATACTAATTCTGTAATTGGACGTAATGTACGTGAGTCAGTTGTTTGATGTTATCTTAATATATGGTTTGTAAATATATTATTTTAACATAATTTACATATATGCAAACTATACAAGCCATCTGGACACCCTAAATGGAACAAATAGTTTCGACAATTATGAAGAAATAATGATTATAAAATCACAATTATTTAGGCGAGTATATTGTTGTACAATTATTTAGTTTAATATCGTAATTTATGTATTTTATAATATATACTATGTTAGAACACTTTACTATTCATACAATAAAACAGAAAAGAATCTTTTAATTTTTATGTAAGATGATACCGCTATTTTATTCGAAAACAGGAAAGACACATTTTGCCAAGTAATTTTACATGTTTTCAAATTTATTACATACTATATAAAAATCAATGTTTGTTTGTTCCTATCTTATGCACTGCGGTATCGTTCATCCGATTCCGATAAAACTTTGTCAAGTTATTGCTTGCACTTGCGCAAAGGTTATATGCATAGTACAATTAACTTATAGTAGGTCTTATTATATATAAAAAAATAATGTTTGTGTGTTTGTTGATATTTTTTGCGTTGTCATTTTGTCAACTTATTGCTTGAACTTGTGCGACGGTTATAGGCATGGTACAATTAACTTACAGTAGGTCTTATATATATAAAAAATAATGTATGTTTGTTTGAGTGGCATTGCAACGCATACCGGGTACTCACTAGAAGACTATAAATATCAAGAGCATATTCAAATTCTTAATTCGCTCTTATAAAAAAAAGTATTTGTTGACAAATTTCAGGCATTCAATTGTTATCTTTTATCTTAAATTAAATTGTATTACTTAAACTAACTTGTTAATTGCTTTTAATGAAAGTTATTATTTGGTCACCAAATAAATGAAGTAAGCGGTCATTTATTATGTATGAAAGCGGTGTTTAAAAAGACCATTGGTGAGCAGTAAGTAACTATTTTTTGTTAATTTTAGGCTAAGTTAGATCATAACAGTTTATTTACGTAACTAAAAATATACAAATATATTGAGTATTAAATACAAAACATATTTCATATTACTGGCCAAATAAATGGAGGCCATTTTTTAAGGCGTTTAGTTAAAAAAAGATGGAATTTTTCATTTTATTTAAATTTATTTAGACGTAAAGCACTGGTTATAAGTATATAGATATAATTATATCTATTTTCAAAATTTTGAAGATGTTCAAAGAAGGATAACCACATGGCGTTTCCAAATTAACGTTCTGTTTGAATATGGAACGATAACATTTTGATCTATCTTAAACAGAGACCTAAGCCCGGCAAATGTGACATATTAATAACGAGGGTTACCAAACCGTTCTTGCCTGACAGCAGCATTGCATAATATATTTGATATCTTCAGACAATCAATCAAACATTAAGGCACTATATAACAGTGAATATATACCTACACCATAATCGATTTGTGGATCGTTCTTCCTTGAAACTGTCATTAAATTAAATCCTAAAATTTTAGGCTTGTTGTTTTTCATGTCATATTGCTTATCATCGTCGATTAAACATATTTGAACCAGCTTTTCTTTCAAATAAGACGATTGGAAAATGCAGAATTCTTTTACAGCCAGCTCTTCAAATTCGATTCCTGTAACGATAAAATACTAGATTAATATTTTTTTTCATATAAACCATATAATTTTTTTTTAAAACCTATACATTTTACCCATGTCCGCTCACAAGGTGGAGCATATGGTCTCCTAATGGAGGTGTCTCAAAAGAAGTTTTCTATGAGAACTGTTCGTTACTCAGAATTCAATATAATATAATACTTTTTACATTTATTCAAAAAAATAAATGATTCTAATGTTTGCATTTATTTTAACACAACTTTGAAAGGTGATTGTTTTGTTTTTGATATATTTTTGTATCCATGTCAGCTCCAAATGCCGAGCATATGGTCTCCTAGCTTAACATAAGTTTTTTACGAAAACTGGTTGTTACTCAGTTGTTCAACGTCTCCTTTTTCGAAGAGTTGGGATAGAAGGATAGGGTTAGGACAGAACTAGTGGTTAGCTAATCACTGTCTCTACGCCTCTGAGGATAAGATGGGTGGGAGGGAGGAGTTTTAGTCATCACAAACACTCACTCTACGAACAGAAATCCATAAATCGATTGAAAGATCAATTAATGAAAACCGTCCACACCGGAAATTGAACCCGAGACATCCGAAACCGTAACCAACGACGATACCAACCCTACACATAATGATTATGAAATAATGTTAAATTTGTTTATTTTTAATATATGGGTACAAAATTGCATTTAAATTATCATGATAATAATAATTTCATTAAAATAATAAATAAAACTCCACTTACAGTAAAATTAGTGGAAAAATAATTACTAATGATTGTGATACCTGTGTTGTATGAATAAATCTGTCACGCTTTGATAACATCTATAATATATAATACAAATTGGAAATTTTCGAAAACAATGAAATATATAGAGAGATCCGTTGCCTGAAAATTGAAAATCCATAAACAACCCCATAAGGATACAGTGATGCAGGGCTTTTTCTTTAAAAAAAAAAGTGCCGGAATTCACTTCTTGTCAAGATTTTTACTAACGAAAATTATATTCAAATTTCATTTAAATGAAATTTAAAATAGCTTTTCCTATTGCTTTCAAAAAATTAAAAATATGGTGCCGGAACGCCGTTGATGCATCTTTCCGATTGTGATATTTTTTTGTGTATATATTGAATTGTATTCGAACTGGAGTGTTGGTTGTCATATGTTATTTTCACTGTAGATACTATATCAAGATTAAGATATAACTATAAATATTCTTATAATTAAAATATTTTTGATCATTCAAAACTGTAGAATAAATTAAAATTCATTAAATGTTGCTAGAAATGCATTTTTTGTATGTTCATTTAATCCGATCATAGTATTATTTTTTATTCTCGTTCTTGTAACCATTTTTTAGACAAAGCGTTTATATGAAAGGTCAGTCACGTTTATGTTAATAGACCTTTATAGTCAAACCAAGAATGGCATGTCAATTATTCAAAAAAAGTAAGTTAATGCTTACAAGTGGCACTGCTCTGTATCCTGGTATTGTTAAAGACATATATTATTCGGAAAACCGTATTTAATCAATTAGTATTATAAAGCCACGGTTCAGAAAGAATTATTATTTAATTTCAAATACTGGCTATCTGTGACCGTTCGAACGTTCCGCTATAATCTCGCAATGTCAATAGTTTCTTGACACACTGCAAAAAACAGTGTCAACACGGATTGTCCTTCACGCCAATTTAAAATTATGCAATAAAATTCTAGAATATTTTCACACGATTATAGTTCTTAAGCTAATAAGTGAATATTTAATCAAATGCTGGGAATTAAAAACTTTGTTGTTGATTGGTAATTGTGAATTTTTTTTTTATTGTTATTGTTATTTATTGATTATAACATCTCAGCCCAGACCGCTCTGTAGACATTTTATTATTATCAGATATCACATGTAGATATAAAATTTTCTCATGACCAAAGTGTTCGCGGTGTATATATAAAATAAAATGCTATGAAATGAAACACAGTTCCGACGTACTAGCTACTTTAGAAACTCAGTATTTCAATTTCATTACGGTCGTTTATGACGGGTATAGTTATACAAGGTTTCTATTAAATGAAAAATATGAACTTTGACCGCTCTTAAAATGAAATTACATCTCTTTTCATCGGTAAGGATAAAAAAATGGATTAAAAAAAGGACTCGTAGTGAGTAAATGAATACATCACCGATATCCATGATTCTGGAAACAGGTCCGTAAATTGATAATCAAATTAATGTATGACAATTTCCAATTAGGAATTCGAACTCTCACCTGTCTTACTTATATTGGCTCTATACTATCTCTGCATTAACTGTGGACTGCCTCGTTGTATACCTTGACGGAAGGTTTGTTGATGAATGGTGCGATTTTTACAAGGTTTGATCGGAATATTGCTGAATTTGATAATCGATTCTTGGCTATTACGTTCACAATGCGATGGAGTCATTAATGTCGGTGGCGGAAGATGTTTATATATTGAAATTAGAGTATTGCAACAAGTGCTTTGTTTATTTTGCAGACATCTGGCCTATTTTCATCCGGAGTGCCGGGATATTCGTTTTTTCAACATTGCTAAATATAAGCCTTTTGGGCATTGGACTTTCGGGCGGGTTGTTCGGACCCTTTTTATAGATAATAAAGATAAGTAATACCGTAAGAAGTTGTGATACAAAAAAAAAGTGTGAATCTGAAAATGAAAAATCGTTATTTAAGCTTTGTACGTGCGTTTTGATGGAGTTTCTACATATGGTTAGAATGAACATTTTTTTAACGCTGACATTTAATAATTGAACTATACAATATAATTTACAATGTGCACGGCAAATACGGTTTCTTATGTTTTTCAGATAAAATTTGGATTGTCGATTTTTGTTTCAAATATACATATTATAAAGATAATAGATTCAAGTCGTGAATTTAAGTTAAAATCCTCTGAAAAAGAGTTTAAGCACTTTGAATTAAAATATATAAAAATGTGATTATTTGATAGACATTAAATCAAAATTAATTTAATTGACACGTTAGGAAGACATTTTTACTTAGCAATTAAAAATCATAAGTATTTTTCGCTGCGTCAAACTATGATAATTTGTGCAGTTTGTAGAACAATGAAACAAAATTCGAGTTAATTAATAACAAATTAACAAAGACTGTGCTTAAGAAATACAGTGTCGTAGCATTTATAAAGTTTTGCGCCATGTAAACAGCTTTTATGTGTTTTATGAAACATGCGGTACCTAAGATGGTTACGACGCTAATTTTATTTCTTCATTGTAATGGTTTCTACGGAAAATTCTTTGAAATATTTGAATAAGAAAGCATATCATAACAAATTTTAAATTGTTTAATTAGTTATTGCGCAAATGTAATATTTTTTGTTTAAATATATTTTGCAGCCATTGTTGATTACATTGCAATTATTTTTCAAAGGACATTTTATTTTTCTTGTTTTAGCATTTCTTGTTACTAAATCCATTTTTTCTTGGTTTTCACACTATTAATATATAAAACATAATATTACAATTTCTTTTCAACTACCATACTGTTTCATTATAACTTTGATTAAAATAAATTAGATACATATGCAATTTTCTATTAAAAATGAATAAAGTTTATTTAATATTATGGGCACAATTTTTTAAAATTAGAATTACATTTAAAAAAATATTATGACACACGCATTTAAAATTTTCAATTAAAAAATACGCAATGAAACAGAATCAATAATTATAGTTTTACTTTAATTATTCATAATAACCAAAACCTATTTTAATTTTTGTAAAATTGTGTAATCCGTACCAGTTCTGCCTAAAACACTGAATATATTTTGAATTATGTATCCCTATTTTCCTTTCTGTGCTTCAACTGAGATCAGTTGATAATGCTCGTGATGAGCGAAACCGGTCCTGATCATTATAAATATGTGGAATTAGTACAAATGAATTGTGTTTTATTTTTTAAAATATAATGTCTTTCCACCAAGAATTGACAGTTAACATCTTAAAAATATTTTAAATTTTTTTTTTAAATGAATCTTAATTAAAGTGAAACGGGTATAACGGACATTTTTAGAGGACGTTAATTGTAGCTTTGATGAAAATCCCGTCAGTCTACAATATCATTGATTTAAATGCAAATAACACAAGAGGCAAAAAAAAAATAAAGATGTTCTATCATAATTTTTACAGGTATTAAAAATTGCTATACATCCCAAATGAGACCTTGGTGTTCTAAGGTTATGAAATATTATAGATATGTCAACAAAACATTGTTTGGTTGATATGTGATTGATTTATAAATATTTAACATCGATTTATATTATCAAACGCAGTATTTTCCATGTAGCGTTTTTGGAAGAAGGACATCGAAACATAAAAAAATTCAATACTTTGTTGATGATTTCCATGGATATTAATTCTTTAGATCTAGAGTGAGGTAACTTACGGATCGTAAAGTTTAAAAAGTATTCAAGTGCAAAGTTCTATAACTATATATAAAGGTTTTTCATAAATTTATGTATGTTAAGCAGCTTTGCCATCTGGCTTAAACTTTTCAATAAAGTTGAATTCTCTCTATCGCTGACAGAATTTTTATACATATAAATCTTTTTTTTTTCTTACATTGTTGTAATGTTTATTAAATCTTTATTAATAAGGAACGATTGTCAGAATTTCGCTTAAAATTATATCGCCGTTGTAAAATATCGGGTGTGTTTATATTATATTAACGGATTAAGATTTTACGAGCGGCTTAGTACTGTAACAACGCTTTCCTGAGCCTCTGCGATTTCCTTTACCGAGTTAGTGTATTTGGGCAAATTCACGAAAAAGCTTTCAGGAAACATTTGCTTATCAACACTCCGCAGATTAACATAAATAACAAGATTTTTGCACTTATATGCTTACAGCCATTCACCCTGCCATGTAAGCTTTTTGATAAGAGAAAATTGATGCCTTAGATTCATAAGCTATTCAAGTAAGAAAAATCCGACAATTAATTATTTGAATGAAGTATTTGTTTTCCTATCATCAAGTGAAGTTTATTCTTATGAAACTCATTGTGATAATGTTAAAATTACTCTTACCAACTCCTGTCGCGCTTTTCATTATACAAACGTTAATTAAATTAAATTGCTGACAATATTCGAAAGATACGAGTTGACCAGGTAGAATATTTCCAAATACTCATTTTTGTTGACTGAAAGTAAAGGCTTTATAAATAAAAAATAACTGTGATTGCGTCCCACGAAGAACGCTTCACCAATGACCAACATGGAGATTGCTTTTTACGCAGCACAAGTATATGGATGCGTGCTTTATTAGAAATTTTATAATTCCAATTGCTCTTCCTTAATATGTGGAATAAGAATGGTTTAAGAATGGAATAAGAATGGCTCAAATATAACGGGTCGAACGCCCCCCATTGTATTATTCATAAATACATAAGCTTATAGGCTTTCTTACGCCGTTGCCACATATATTTATGATCGTGGTGTTGTTTGCTTAATTAATATTGAACCAATTATGAGATTTACATTAAAGATGATTTGTAAATATAATTAAAATAAAAAAATCACCATAGATACAAGCAAATTCTTGGTGAAAGGTATTACATTTTAAAAAATAAAGCACAATTTGTACTGTACTACTTCCTGTATTTTTAACACAGTTGATAATACTTGCAACAAGTAAAACCGGTCTTGATCGTTATAAAGAATGTGGTAAATCAGTACATTTGTGCTATTTCTTAAAATATTGGAATACTATAATGATATAGGTACAACACATAAGATATTTTAGAACATTCGAAAAAATAAAAAAGTCTTCCTCTCGGTTACACAATATAAATAAATACCAACATTAACCGATAGTTAATTATAGATATTGAACACGCAAATGGTTGGTTATGAATGAATACACGAAACCGATATAAACAGTTTTTAAAACGTTATTTTTTCTTTTTTTTGTATGTTAAAATTAGATTAGATTACCCAAATGAGTCGTTCACCTTATCGCAAAGAAAGTAAACAAAATGAATAAATCGTATATTGTTAAAAAAAAACGTATTATGAACCTGTTAAAATATGTAAAATTAAAATATTTTTTTACTACTTCCTTTACCTAGAGCTTTGTTCCAAGTCTCGTCTCTCATAAAGAATTCAACCATGAACTTCATAAGGTCGTCAAACATTTCTTCAGGACAGTCTTGCACCTTAAACTTTAATACTGATCCATCTCGTTTTGTCTTTAAAAATCTTCGCCATACCGTTGGGTAAGACAAATCCTTTGGCCTTTCACAAACCATTGTTTATATTTATATTAAAACACAGTTTTTATTATTTTATATGTAGAACAAAAATTGTTGTATACTGAACACTGTGTGTCACTGAAATTGTTAAACGAATGTTTTTTTTACTCGGCAAAATAGTTATTTATGCCATTGTCTACTAAGGAAAAAATTTAAACTCTTGAAGTAAACATTGCACTGTGGATAAACACATGTTTTGTTTTCGATACTGCGAGCGCCGCGAGGACAAACCGAGTTCTGTACGGCCAAGATCTCAGTGGCGTTGTATTTTTAGTCGACGGCATCATCGGCTGTTCCGCCATAGTATAATAATGATTAAATTTCAATAACGACCGGTTGCCTTGTTATTGTATATGAGAACAAAAATTACGTTGCGCAATAAGTTTGAATGAAAAAAAAAACACTTACAATTCATGCAAATTGGCTCTCGTACGAGATACTTTTTTACAGACGGATCCGCATTTGTTATTGGGAAGGTCGTGGACATCTGACATGTTTTAATTATTATATTTAATATGGAATAACATTACGTCTGGCACCATCGTGAAAATATAATTAAATTACAAAAAGTTACAATATGGTAATCATAAATTTTTTTTCCCATGTCTGCTCCCAATGTGGAGCATATGGTCTCCTAATGGAGGTATCTTAACAGAATTTCTCGCTTTTTTTTCGAAGAGAGTAGGGATATAAGGATAGGGCTAGGACAGGACAAGTGGTTAGCTAATCGCTCTCGCTACGCCCCGTGAGGATGGGATGGGTGGGAGGGAGGATTCAGACTACGAACAGAAATCGATAAATCGATTGAAAAATCAATCTATGAAAACCGTTCGGACCGTGAATTGAACCCGAGACATCCGTAACCGTAGCCAGCAACGCTACCAACTGCCCCACGGACGCCGACAGTACTACGAATATTGTCAAACATTCATTACCGGAATATTATTTAAAAAACAAAATTTAATTTATTTTGTAATATAGATGTACCAATTTAATTTGCCCGCTAGTGAGGGTACCACCGTTGCGTTAGGAATGTTGCCATACTCAAGCAGAACTGAAATTTCAATAAATTCCAAAACCGATATTTTGGCGACACTTATTAAAAGTAGACAAGATATTTATTTTGCGGAAAATGGCGATTGGCGAAATTCATTCTAAGCTGACAACTCTATTTTCAAATTCGGCGGCGGCCAAGTAATGTTGGTAATACCAAGAACTAACAGTTAACACCGTATAAGTGATCAGAATATTAAGTCGAGATAGTTATAGATAATACATATTATATGGCAAAGTCTTGGTTTCTTCTACTCTAAGCATATTTAATAATATAACACCACGAATTATGAGTAAATATTTTTCATCTGATCTTTAGTTAGTTTGTTAAAATGATCATTCTAAACTGTAATCTGGTAAAAACATGTTCTTTCTAGTAAAATCTATTTTCATATAAAAAGCTACGTAGTTTTGAATATTGAATTGGTGATAGTAAGTATATAACATGATCTTAGATGATAAATGATTGCATAGAAAACTTTTTCAGATTTTATTTCGACGAGAGTAGGGATATAAATAACGAGAGGTTGAACAACTGACTAACAAGCAGTTATCGCAGAAACACTTTTGGTGAGATACTTCCATTAGGAGGCCATACGCTTCACATTGGGAGCGGACATGATTAAAAAATATAATTAAGCAGTGTGGCTTGATTTTGTGATATTTTATTATAATACTATAGTTTAAAAAAAAAAAAATAACACAATTCATTTGTACTACTTCCACATATTTATAATGATCAACTCAAAGCGATGAGCGAAACTGGTCCTGATCATTATAAATATGTGGAAGTGGTACAAATGAATTGTGTTTTATTTTTTTTGTCTTTAATGTCTTTCCACCAAGAATTGACAGTTAAAGTGATAATACTAAAAGTAGCTTAAATGTTATGTGTTATGAAAAACAATATGGCTCTGTAAAAAAATATAACATTGTTCATATTGAGAAATGGTATTATTATAAATAAGGTTTATCACATAAATAACAATCGTGTATATATTTATATGTTTAAAATTATCAATAAATATTTTAATAATATATAAAAACAATATTTATCTTAGTAATTAGTTACGTTAGTACCTGCCACCTTTGTTATTTTAAAGTAGATATATGCGATTTATCAAATAGTGATTGAAATTCTTTCTTATCTTTAACGCTCAGCGATTATGACCGCATGGCAACAATCCACCGAGGTCAACCACTCAACAGACTGTACTTTTACAAATGCACTTGATTAAGTAACTAAGTATGCAGTATTTCGTATCGAAATATATATTATACTAGTGAATACCCGGCACGCGTTGCAATGCCACTCAAAGAAAGAAAAGGTTTGTGTTTTAATTCTGTTTATTGAAGTGCTTTTGGATAAGAGGTCTGCACGGGCCGATATTTCATAAAAAACCCAGTCCGAGCCCGTCATTTTCAGGCCTGGCCCGGCTCGAGCCCGAGTCTCAATATCACACTTGTTACCCGAACCCAACCCGAAGCCCAGATTTATTTTTCTCAGCCCGAAAAGAGCCCGGTTTATATTTTAATATAGTAATTCTTAATACTTTTCAAATGATAAATATTATTGTTTCTATATTTCTAACGATATTCATAGCACATGTGAAATAAATTACTTACGTTATGAAAACTATTGTCTTATGGCTGACTCATGAACATAGTACGAAATATTTTTCTTAAATTTGAATTTTTATCTCGACCCGGCCCGAGCCTGAATCTGAATTCTCTATAACGGCCCGAACCCGGACCGGTTAAAGTTCGCTGGCCAATCCCTGATCCATGCAGACCTCTATTTTTTTTGATTTTCCGTCTGGTTCAGAGATGTCGTTAGTTGTACGTATTTGATTCTTTTTTTTTTTTATTTTAGATTTCAATTTGTATTCTTCAAAAACCTTCACGGGTGTACGCACAACAACTCACCAAAGTTTGATCGAAATCATATGGATGGTGAAGGAATGCTTATAGGACAAACAAACATTCATTTTTATATATATAGATATAAGTATTCTTATTATTAATGCGTTTAATTTTATTCAATAGAAATTAAATTAATTTTCCATACATATGAAATATTGATCGTATTTTTACTTAGGTAAGCCTATCATATAAATGTCCCCAAGTGTACCGTTTCTCTATTGTTGTGGAGAGCTGAAAATATTATTTTTTCCCAATGCGAAAAATAAAAATATACAGCCCTGGGATAAAATATAAACGGCAGTGTTGTCATGACCCTTTTCTACGTCTCCTTAAATTTCAAAATGAAGCTTTGAGCGATGACTTACAACCAGTGTAAAGCTTCTAAATTATATACTAGGTAATAATGTTATTAGTATCCACTATTATGGTTATTCCCCTTAAGACATTTGGTCTATCATTGTATAATTGATACAATATCAACCCTAATCTAAAATTGAGAACGATACTGAAAATATTAAAAAAATGTTATTTTCCTTCTGGTGTATTTTTTTAAATATTTAAAATGTCTAAATAATCCGGCCATGCATTTGGTAATAAACTGTAGGAATACTTTTATCTAGTCTACTGAATCTTAGTAAATCTTGTTAAGTGAGATTTAAAATCTTTATGTTTTTCCGATTCCACATACGTATTTTACTTATAATACAAAAAATCTTTTATCTATGGTAGTAGTGACAATTTACGCAGCGACGCCACTGTTGACGAGAGTAAATGAAATATGTCAATCATGATTCACAGATAATGTGTGTTCAGTTCATTCTATTTGATCAATCTGATTAAGACCTATTATTTTATCAGTAATTCACCCGTGAAACTGATATATCCTGATTATCAATGTTGACCCTTTATTTTTCCACTTATATCGGGTGTCCCAAAATTCAAGCAAGAAGTAATAGAAAAATTATTGATTCATAAAGTATACAGTATAGAGTTATTAAAAATAGAGCGGTACACGAAATAACCTAAAGTATAAATGTCTTTGTTTCTGGCTATTCGATACTGATAACTCGGCAAAGAAAAACAGCTTAGCTTATTGGTATCTATACACTTACTCCATTCTTCTTTCTTGCCTTTTTGGCAAAGACAGGTTGAACGACTGATAAACAATCAGTTCTGTCAAGATAGTCTACCAGGAGTCCATATTGAAATAAATATTTTACATTTAAATAAAATTACAGTTATAATACAATTGTTTATACTCATAGACATCTTAACAATATATTTTGTTTGCAATACAAAACATCATATTTTCAATTATCATAGTTATGAGTGTATTCTTTGATTGTTCATTTAATTTTCTAGTTGATAGAGTATTATGTTTCTTATTTATTCATATAGAAACTTAAACATGAATTTTGTCAGAAGATATTGTACAAATATTTGATATTGCTCTTCAACGTTCTTGTTTGTACGGAGAGTTGTTCTCCTTGAATTATTGTAAAGGTCACAATACATACAATTACATGAGAAAACAATTACTACCTATAGTTTATGTGTGCCTCTGAATGAAAATAACGAAAGATGAACATTAATCTTAAGAAAAAATAGTGTGATGAATGTTTCCACACCAATAAATGTGTATTCATAATAATTATCGGACCAGTTAAAGTTATCAGTAAGATTCTGTTGACTTATCAAAGTATCCTTGTAAGAAAGTTATTAATACAATATTGTTTCAGATTCAGCGCAGATCTTCTTGTGGGTGCGTGCGCAGCTTTGCAAGGGCGGCGGGCGGCTGCGCTCGCAGTGGGTGGACGGAGCGCTGCTGCCGCGACAGCCGCCCTTGCCGCCGCCAGGGCTGGCCTGCCCGTGCTTAGAGTCGCCCCCGCGGCAGCTGCCTTCAGAGATACTCTCGCACAGGTAAACTATGAATTCATTTTCACGCCATTGTAATGTCGCACCTGCCGAGCAGAACACAGATTGTTCTCCTTTAATATTTTACCATCTTCTGTGGGAAATACACTTACAAACTGTATGGGATCAGGTCATGCTGATCAATTCTTTTAAATGAAATAAGCTGTTTGTAGTATTATGAGTACGATAGATTTGAATAATTTATATCGTGGTGTATATTATCATTTCGCATGAAATACAGCTTTATATTATTATGATATTTCCAATTATTAGACTTTAACATCTCTCATCAATGTACCGGCTTTTATTTTGGGAGTCTTTGTGACTTAAAAAAGCGGTTACACAACAACTATGCCCGAATAAGTCTCCGACGGGGCCTAGATTTATCGGCCCCGTTTGATTAGATTTTAATTAGACCAGGAGACAAAGGGTTAAGTGTTCAACGAATTTATGTCAGTAAAAGTCGTTAAATTAATAATTATACAGTCTAATTTTTTATACGAAATATTGAAGGAGTTTTTTTTAATATTCTTCTATCAAAACATTATATTTATAATTCTGAAATAAAATTTTTCAGTAAGAAGCCTGCGTTGGAATCTGGCGAGATTTAATACGGTCTTAACAAACACGGTATATGTGATATTTACCACACTTATTAATAATACACTGTACGAACTAAGCAAGTATACTTAATTACATAATTGAAATGTTGCTTTAACTTAACGCAAGGCGTGCATTTCAATTACAATAATTTTATATTATTAATTAGACAAACTATGAAAAGATTATTAAATTTATACCATTAAAACATTCAAAAATTGTATACGGCTATCAATAGAACAAAATAGAAATTTAAGTTTGTTTTATTTTAAAATTATAGTAATAAACTGAAAAATTTTGAGCTGACATAAAATCATTGATGAATTTGAAACGATTTGGTGTATGCTCATATTTTGAATATATTTTTTAATAATTAATGGGCGAAGAAGTCAACGAATACAAAAACCAGTTTATCAAAATGTTGTTTTCAATTAAAACATATCTCAACGTTGTAAGAAAATAATTTTGGATATCACTACTTTTTAAGACGCCATTTCGCATTGAAATCACTTTCAAATATTCTAATAATAATTTAAATTTTATATACTATCAATACGAATAACACTCTTAAAACATTTTTTTTTGAGAAATATAATAGTAGTCGTTTTACCAAATAGTTATTTTAAAAATAAAAAATGCAATGATTAATATTGATCACCAGATGTTCCAAAACCAATGAAAATTCTCAAGGTTTGATGACAATGAGATAATAAAAAAGGTTTTGTTTCAACCATTTCGACTAATGTGACCTCAACAAAAGTTGTTCAAATTGACCAGTCGTAAGTCACTCGTTCAACTCACCGCAGAAGACAAAGGAAGAAGAATGAGGCTAGGAAAGGACTAGCGGTGAGTTGATCGCTTTTCCTACACCCTTTTTTACGATCAAATGGTCGCTAAAATAAGTAAACATCAACTACATTCATTCTTTTGAAAAATATTCCATAAATCGATTGAAAAGTCAATTTATGAAAGTATCCTTAATGCATTAAAATCTGTGGCTTCCATAACCAATTAGGACGAAAGCTTAAGAACGTTGACCAATTGACTACAAGAGTGGTTTTTAAATTATAATGCCTTTCCACCAAGAATTTACAGTTAACACCTTACAAGTGAAGACTAATGATTGTTCACTTTTAAGGTGTTAACTGTCAATTGTGTCACTTAGAATAGTAATGGTGTAACTCCAAAATTACGAAAAATGAGTTTATACCTCAAACACGCTCAAAAGATGTTATTCTATTAGTTTAATAATGGTGCACTTCCATATATACTCCTAATTTCTTTAATAAACTGTTTTTATATTTCCATATTTAACTATATTTTTCAGAATAATAGTGAAGTATATGCAATATCAGAATAAGAGTAATGTGTCCGGACAGACTTCACTACTACACTAACGTTTAAGATCTTCAGTTGATGGACAAACAGTTATTAATGGTTGTTATTTGATTCTGAGAACATTTTACAAATTCAAAACTGGAGTTACACCATTACTATTCTAAGTGACACAATTCTTGGTGGAAAGGAATTATAATTTTGAAATGCAACACAACTTGTTTTGCACTACTTCGACATCAGTTGATAATGCTCGCCATGAATGAAGCCGGTCTTGATCATTATAAAAATCTGGAAGCAAATTGTGAAAAAGGAAAACAAATTGTGTTTTATTAAAAAAGAACATTGTTGCTAAGATACTAGCTGTTGTTATGTGTTATAATAATTATATTACATTGCATATTATATTATTTTTTTTAGTTTGGCATATAATTATACATACCTTCAATATATATATATATGTAATTTGACTAGACGCTAGTAAAATATTTTTTATTTATCGTAATCAAACACATTTTTATATCCGTTTGAATTTGCTCCTCTTATTGTGGCTGCGATCTGAGGTATCGTGGTTCAAAGGTGTCTTTGAGAGGCGGTCAGGAACGTTGACCGACTATCCTTTCATACACCTATGTCTAGAGTTCTTGAAAGAGTTATGGATTGAAAAAAGGCGAATAATGTCAGCATAAATGATATACGGTTTTGGGTACGCCAATGTAAATTATAATATATTCCAATCATTCGGTATATTTTGACATTTACTCGATGAAGTAATCCGAGACATGTGCGAAACATCTTTCCATGAATTCAAATGTCTAGCAAGGTCGATTGGTTGTGAATACACTTACTTATGTGTAACTAGATATGTTGATATTATAGAGTATATTTCATATTTTTTTGTTATATTTAAATCTGATAAAAAGTCGGATCCGTGGTACATTGGTTAACGTCGTTGGCTTTGGTCACGAGCTTCACGGACTTGAATCCCAGTACGGACAGTTTCATAAATTGATTTCTCGAAGGCATAGTTGTTAATGATTCTGCAGTTTCCTCCCACTCATCCAATCCTAAAAACAGGGCGTATCGAAAGCGATTGGCTAACCACTAGTCCTATTCTAGCCGTATCTCTTTATCTCTACTCTTATCGAAAAATAGTGGTTAGAGCAATTGAGTAACAGCCAGTTCTCGTAGAAAAACTTATGTTATGTTAGAAGACCATATGCTCGACATTGAAAGAGCACATGGTTAAAAAAATATATAAACCAAAAACAACACAATCACCAATGAGAGTTGTTTTAAAACCAAATGCGAACATTAATATCATTTACTTTTGTGAATGAATATAAAAAGTGTAATATTATATTGAATTCAATTTTTATCGAAAGACATTAGTCGTTTGTTATTTATTGCAAAAAATTAATAAAAGAATCATTACACAAATTATAACTTCTCCAGTCCAATTTCCGTCGTCTCCACTGGGTGTTGTTTTTTTATCGAAGGTCGGCAACTAAATTGCAATATGTCTGTCTATGTTAGGCCAGTTGTATTAAATCACCGCCTTGATATACTAATGGAGTTAACGTATATTATTAAAGAGAATCTACGTCTTCCCACTCCTCAGATAGAATCCACTATTTTTCATAAACACGATGAGTTGAAGCAATTCACGTAAATCATTTCATCGGACGAATGGTTGAATCATAAAGAATAAAAATAAAATTTTCAATATTTTTGGTTCATGAAATATTTTTAAATACTAGTAATAAATACTTGGATGGTTTTATTTATATCAAATTATCAACATACAAATCGTAAATTGAAAGCGTCTCAACTTGTATCGACATTGGTTTGTGACACAGACCAACTGAAATAATTTCAATAAGTCGCGGAACTGGACATGCTTACTAATACGACTGCGTTTGGTTTAAAAACATATTTTTTGTTAGGATGTTATTATTTTCTGCTATATATCTTATAAATAATGAATTTTCATAGTTTTTAAACACCGTTTTGCTACTTTTTACGTTTTTGTGTTGTTCCATATCCACCAAACGCAATTTTTTTTCCATTTTTGTGGATATGGAACAAACCAAGACAATTATTTGTTCCGGATGCAACTTAATATTTTTTTTCTGATTGTTTTCGTGGATAAAAATCACAATATAATTTACATTTATTATTTGTTTATTACGATAAGAATAATTATCATAACAAGTCTTAGGTAAGGAAAGTAAATGTTAAAAAGTTGTAGAGTTTTCTAATAATAATACAAAGTTATAAAAGTATGTTGGTTGTGAGGATAAGCACTAAGTTGTAGATTAAATATAGCGAATTATGACTTCAGTTTCATTTAATGATTGAATCAAATTGATTTCAATAAAATAGCCATTAAAATCTTTTCTCCATTTCACATTGGATAGTTTAGTCTGTTTTTCATAATATAAATGTTTTAATTTTGCATATAAAATACCAGTAAATTTGATTTGATAAACAAAAAATCAGCCTTCTTCATTTAATTTAAAACCTCTATTTAGAATAAGAAAATACAAATTACAAACAAATTAAATTTTTTTACGACAGGACGTGCGTTCACTACCTGTAGGAGAACTGTTACCGTTACTGTTGTCCATAAAAAAGCTCAACGCCATTGTTCAGAGAGGATCTAAAAAAAACCAATACCAATTATACCACGGGGTGACGAATTATTACTATTGGTTTGTTATATATTTGGATATGGAACAAACCAATACTATATGTTGTGTTATTTTGATGGATTTGGAACGAAAATACTTATTAAACTAGTTTATTTCAACAGTTTCTGAAATTTTGTCTCTGGATATAGAATAAAACAATAATAAACGGTTATTATAACGTAAAAACGTTTTTTGAAAAAAAATGGTCTGTGCTACAAACCAATACTAAACTAGCAAAAATTTGGCTATAAAAGAATGTTGGAAAATTACTTCATTAATTGGATAGTTTTGATAGTTAAATAATTTAATTTACAAAAAAACTGTCTTTGATAAAGGTATTTTTAAGTATTTTGTTATTTTCAACAAAAAATAGCTTGAAACTGTTGCTTGGCAAAATATGTTTCAAATAATTATGTATTTCTTAGTAAAGTTATTGATTTGTTAATGGATGATAGAATTAAGTTTGGTTAAACAATGATTCTATAGAATGATAGTTGAAATCTTAAATTTATTACGTTACATTGATATAGGAAGCAGACTCAAGAAAATAAATGAAAATGTTGAAAATACAAATAAACTTCTCCGATATTCGTTTGGTGATATCGTTTCACATCGGGGCTAGAAAATTTTGATTTCCCTTGCGGTCCCAAGGTTAGTTGAAGGTACAGATTGTTCCAGTCCATATTGAACATTTTCAACACATAAAAATGATAAGACGCTATTTTTATTTTTGCATACTGTAGTCATATTTCAAAAGTCTTACTGAAACATTCATAAATCACAACAAATAGACAATAGGGTACTACCGATAAACACGCCATGAAAAAATATTTACAAAAATAGGAAAATTATGGCAGTCTCCAGGGTAAATTTACGATGAATTTTGAAGCTTTAGTTGTGGAATATTTACTGCTTTTAACAATAGTGGTCATTTATTTTATTTAATACAGATTGTTAAGCATATATTTTCCACTGCAATCACTTTTGTTTTGGGGGAAAATATGTTTTATTGTTTCCCTTTATTTTCTTCATTCCATAGTGAACATTAACTGCTTCATTTCATACAAAAATAAAACAATTATAATTTTTTATATGTCCCAATTCTCTTGTTTAACTAATGATTTAATGTTTATATATATAAAGAAAGTATGATTTCCAAAACTTACCAAATAATGCATAATTTGTATGTTCAATTATAAACTCATTCATTCGTATAAAATTTGAATAATTGAATTCCTAGAAGGTTGTCGGATATCAATAAAAAAATATTCCTTTGCAATGCTTAGTAATTGACTTGACATATTTCAAATGAAAAAATATTCGGAGTATATATATGGGTACCGCAAATTGTCTTCAACTCTCAAAGCTGAGAAAATTCAAAAATTTAAGCTCCAATTAAAAGTCTCCAAGAACCTCGTCAAGACGATGTCCAACTCCTTATGCTCCCCCTCCCCCTCTCTTACAGGAAATTCTTCTCTAGTGGAGGTGGTTGCGGAAGACGCCGACGGCCACGCCGGTCTTCAATAAGTCGCCCTAAGAGATAAATCTTAAAGTAATGAGCCAGGCTCGAACATTTTAGTTAGGGACTGGGCAAGTCTTAAATAAGCTAAGTAAGTTCTTCAAACTTACGCCAACATTACGAGCAATTCTGGTTAAGAATTGAACTTTTGTTAATGATTCAAAGACAATCATTCTCGTATGGGGTTTTTTCTTAAATGTTTTCCCCACACAAAGCCTTCAGCTGACAGAATCTTTTAGACAGCAGTACGTAGCTAGCTTACATGCGGGAAAGAAATATAAAGACTTAGTCTGTACCCACCCTAGAACTGACTTTAGTAAGGAAACTAGTTTCACATAATAGTTTCAGTAGGAAAGTAGAGGTAGGAAAAAAAAAAAAATGTCTTCAATTTTTGTTGTATCTTCGCAAATAGTCAAAATATGTGTCCTTGTAACACAATCAATGGAATAATTAAGTTATGCATTTTAAGTTTATATTGTAAAATAGCATTATTCTACATAAAATATATAAAAACTATAATGCTCATGAATTTTTTTTTGTTAATCGTTACTGAACAATTAATGTATCGTTGGTTTTTTGTGAACATTAGTTGTTTATTGATTGAATTGGCATTTAACTAGTAGAAGTAGATAATAACAAGGTAAAAATAGCGCAAGTTATCACCTCCACAAGAACAATAATAGAAGGTTGTTTGTCATTTCGGCTTCATTTTATTATCAGAACTAGTTCTTTCGAACTGACGATGAAGTGAAGCCGAAACTAATATATATTAAAAATTTGGTGGATCTGATACTTTTTTATTTTTGCCCTATTAAAATTGACATCCAAACGTTATTTAAGCCACCCTATACTATAGTTTATTCGTTGAAAACCTCGGTAGTATTGGGCGAGGAAACTTTTTGACACAAAAAACTGTATGCTTATGAGAAAGTAGTAAAATTGAAAACAGATTTTGCAGGAGCTTCATTCGCGTTTCAATCGCGCTTTAAAAACCCATTTTATGGGTGGATAGTGATAAATTTTCAAAAGCAAATCCATTTGAAATAAACGCTTAATGCCTCGCACACACGCATTATTATACTGCCTCTTGTAGGATTTTCCCCCTTTATAGTCCTATATTTTTGAAAAAATCGGATTTCATTTCTTTTATACATAAATCGCGAAATACTTCCACACCTTTTCCGATTTATTTGCCTTTGTACGTATTCAATGCCAAACTATTAAAAAATACTTAAATTTTACAGCAGCATAAAAATAAAATTTACGATATGAAGCCGAATGAAATAGATTATTTTTTAAAAACCATATCTGCTCCTAATTTTGAACATATGGTTATGCATAATTTAAGACATCGACTGAGGGTGCTTGATGGAATTTCAATATCAAATTTGGATTATTGAGATTTTGTACACTTCCATGTATTTTTACATGGAAGTGTACAAAATCTCAATAATCCAAATTTGATATGGTTATGCATTCTATTAAAAAAATATATTAATAGTGAGTCGTTAAGCTTCTTTCTTTAAAGACGGAAGTGTTTTTTCTTTATGGTTGGTGGGTTATGAAAGCATTATAGCGATCAACAATTTTGACTAAAAATTAACAATCGAAATATGAAAGTTTTCATTCATGGATTCGAATCCCTTCACCGTGCAGAGGAAAATGGCACAACAATACTGACCATTCAGCTTTAGTTCTGAAGATATTTTATTGTTCAATCTCTGTCGTTACAACACTCTACAGCTTTTTTAAAATCTAGTATCTATGATTTATAACAAAGTTGTTTTAAAAAGAAGTGTTTTACCTCATTTTAATGTTAATAACAGAAGGAAAACAATATTATCATACATTTTTGTGTAGGTTTTTTGATTTACATATTTTTTCTGCAACCGAATAATATTTGATTGTTTAATCGTATAGTCTTTTTATCTCGAAATTTTCTCCGTCCACATTTTTTCTTGATTGATCAATATCACCATTCAATAATTGACGTTTTTTACGTGACCTAAATACTGAATACACACTTAAATATCATGCTGCTTACTGAAAACATAAAAATAAGAGCACACGCTTTAAATCTAATAATTCATAAATTATTCGAATAAAATTGCCATACAATGTTTAATTATGTTTTTATCGTCTTCCAGCTTTATATTAATCTTTGAGAAATTGACTGATTGGAATAAAATATGTACGGCATTGAAGCTATGATTTTGTGTTTGTTAACCGGTTCACCAAGTTAGGTTTCAATATCACAAATCAAAATGAGAATCTAGCAAAATATTACAGCAAAAGGTTATTCTTTTCACTGTTTGCGTCTATAGAAAAACTAGTGCCCGACTAAACAAAACGTTGATTTGCAATGGTCTCACGGGTTTGAATTGTGGACATTAGTAGTGAAAGTAGCTGGACTGGTCGACACATTTGAAACAAGTATTTTGAGGCGCATGTACTTAACCATGAATGAGAGTGGATTGTGTGTAATATGGTAAAATGACGAGATTTATTGCATTTATCAAGAATTGAAACAATTCAACTTTATACGACTACAGAGGCTAAGCTGGGGCAAATGGCGAAGGGACACTACTCTGCCTAGATGGAAGGAATCAAAAGTTGATGCCACGGAAGCGATGGAATAACATGGCAAGACGACTTTTCGAAAGCCTAAAAATCTTTAATTGGAAAATGAGTGTTGATGATTCAGCTGTATAAAAGAAAGTGATGGAAGATGGCAAGGCCTTACTAGAGCTGTAGCGCCATTAAAAAAGTAGAACATGTTACTGTAAAATTAGAGCAAATCTTTTTGTTATTTGTGAAAATATTCAGAAAATGATTGCAAAGCTATGAATGTTTTCAGGTAATATCAAATGAATTTTTATACACACATATTTATTTCGTTTTGTGTGTTTATAAATAGCCTTTACACATATTTTATTTCACCCCTTTTTAAACAATAGCCGTCACCGTGTGAATTGAGAAGGGTTAATGCATTTACAAAACACATTTATCGAATGTCGGCCAATACAGCTCGTCCGTTTATTAATAGCGAACCTCTTTATTGGCACTTGCCCCCATTTCGGTAAGACCGCTCAAGCCCCGCTCTCCTCTATCGCTACAGCTAATTGATCCTAAAGTTGCACCTCTTCATTTCTTTCGACTTTCGACAAATTTCAGGTGTCGTTTCGAATTACGAAATAAAATTTAGTGTGATCACTTAAGTAAAATAAAGGTTTCCTGAATATAGAAATCATAATTTTAATGATCAAACATTCATTTTATGGCATTCATCCAATAACACTACTAAGCGAAAACTTAACAATAAGTGTTACTTATAAAATTTATTGTGAGAATAAAATTAATTGATCATAGATGATGAAATATTTCCAAATGTAATTTATAAAGCATGAATTAAACAAATGTTCTTTTAGATTCCTGGATTTGTTCCCATATCGTAATAGCTGATACTATCTGAAAAATCTCATCGCATAAACGAATATTCCCAAAGGCCAGTTGAGAATTCAGTTTTGAAATCTATGCGTTTTTTTATGATTAGTTAAGTATAGTTTAATATCCGTAATAAATAATGAATTGTTTTAAATTAAACTAGTACACAGATGAAAAACGTTTATGAACTTTTGAACTTATATCGATTACGTATTTATGAGCTTGTATTGAACATTTTTCATAGCAAGTTATTTTATTTTTAATACCTACCAATGTTTATTCGATATGTGCGTTGGTTCACGAATAAACTAAAAATGTGAGCCATTGTAAATCATTTAGATTTCATATAAAAAATCAGTTACCATAAAGAAGGCACTGAAATCATTGACGAAAAATTTCTAATATATTAATTTGATATATATATTTGGGAGCCTGAATTCTGTCTGTATCTTCTACCAACCGGATGGATTCCGTCGCCCTGGCTGGCCGCTGATGACCATCCATAGGATGTAGTTGGCGGAGCTACTGGACGCTGAAATGACTTGGGGGGATGCAAAACGATAGAGAATCTTGGAGGAACCGTGTGGTTGCCGTATGCTCCAAGTAGAGAGCGGATATTTGTTAAAAAAATATTTAAAACCAACCTCACTCATGTATTAAAATTGGTTTTTAATGTGAAATTCCTGGTTGATAAGAAACAATAGAAATACGACAAAATTTGTTGAAAAATATTATTTGAAAGGTGCAACGTAAATTAAAATGTAACTATATGTACAAATAACGAATTAATATCTTTTTGTGTAACACCATTCATTTAAATAGAAAACTAATGCCCTTGAAATTTATTTAAATTAAGCAAGTCCAATTCCTTTATACCTGTAATTCAAGCATGAAAGATGATTTACGACTCAAATAACTCGCATCTTATTCTCACAATGAAGCGAGTTTTAATAAAAAAAACATTCGAGTTATATTAAAAGTTTTTGAATCTTATGACGAATTTTTCTTCTTTCTAAAGTGCCACAACTTTTATAACGTCGTTCTAAAAAGACAGTACGAATATGAAATACCGTTTGAAGACGAGATGGATAACACTTTGATTATACTATGTGAAGTTTTTTTGTTCCATATTAAAATACTTGGTAGTATTCCACTTTTAAACATATTGTTTTTATGACGTATATAGAACGATTTACTCTTGAAAAACTGGACAGAAAGTGATTGCCTTATAACGCCCCGTATATTGTATCTAATATAAAATTGAAATTACTCCATTCATATTCTATATTATGTTCCACTATGCATAAACAGTACGTTGATAGGCAAAAGCATATTTTTATTCGGCCAGTTAGTAAACGACAACATTAAAAACAATATAGCTCTAATTGATTTGGGTTTTATAAACGCTTTAATAACCGGCCCCTTAGTCAAGTGCTGACGAACAAAGGGCTTTCGCTCTACTCAGTAACAAGGTCAAATATTTGAGTCTCAGAATGAAAAAATTTAAATATTTAAAAAAAAAACGAATGCATACGATATTTTAATTCCTTTTGACCCATCCCATCTGATTGATATTACATGCTTAAAAAGAGCAATTTGCGTTTGATTTCTTAACCCAGATCATTTTAATTTTTTTATTGCCTTATTTACAATCATTCAACCGTCTGTTGAAATGCATCACAAGAAATCTGTACGCTTATAATTAGAAGTGGACATAGATAAAAAAATTCTCTTTTTTTCAGTACAATTCATCTAAAAACTGTAGCTGAAAAAATATATACTCATTATCATAATGTTTTCATTTAATTTTGTGTAATATTGCCCACGGTTAGTATTTTGAATTATTTTATTATTCGTAGACTCTTCTGCTTTTGCCCCATTAACATTTTGGATCTCCAGGAATGTTCTTCCATTTGTATAATTGAGTTTGCGGTTTCGCAGCTTTATGAGGAAACGCCCCCATCTTCAGGAAAAGTTTTATTTAATAATGTCCTTTGTTTTAGTTTCACAATGATTTTAAAGTAGCAAAAGCCTCAGCTGAAATAGCCCCTTGGATTTGCGGTTGAGTGGAATGAGGTAAAGGTGACAGTTGCCCGTTACAGCTGCCATTAGGAACGTTTCAACACCACACTTTTGAACAATAAATATTTAACAGTTTTTTTTTATTTAGAACTATTCAACACGTCATGTTTTTTTTAATATGTTATTTGCAGCGATCTTTGTGCAATAAAATTAGCTGAAATATAATATGACTTCATTTTTCTTATTCGATAAACTTCTTGTTGTGTTATACCTAATATAAAATATCTCCGTTTATATTATTACGACGGCAACAACGAAGAATATTAGAATAACAGCTG
Organism: Himalopsyche phryganea; assembly: GCA_022494535.1. NCBI lineage: Eukaryota > Metazoa > Arthropoda > Insecta > Trichoptera > Rhyacophilidae > Himalopsyche > Himalopsyche phryganea. The sequence goes on from JAGVSL010000046.1 coordinate 1,657,770, forward strand.
ACACCAAATATAGACAAATAAAGAATTAAAACTACTATTATAAATTCTACCGGGGTAATATTTGTCTCGATTCCCATACAGATAATGATAAAAAAACGAGTACGTTTTTAAAAGTACGCGCTTTAAAACAAATTCACACATAAATTTTATAAGTGACTTACTTCTATAATCTTAATCAACATGTTTTAGGTAAACGGAAAACGTCTGAAATATTTAGTATAAATAATGTCATACATGACGTGTCGATCGTCGAATAACAATCAAAATATAAACTTATTGACGTTTCTACGTAACTTACGTCAATTCGTACATGTGAGTGTTGGACGGATTTCTGCAGGCGTTATTGTACCCTCATAATTTTATAGCGAAATGCACAAAACGTTATTGATTATTGCTCGTTTGACGTGTGCTATAAATTATAAAATTAACATTATTATTTATTTTATTCAAGGATTTATATTTATCACTATTTTTTAAATTCAAAAAATATACTACAGGAGTTATAAAAAACGTTTTTGAAATGTCAAAATTATAACTTTTATAACATGCTACTCAATAAATTAGTCTACAATGACATTCTATTGAAAACGGCAATTGAGGTCAATAAATTGTTCAACGATTTATTTTATTTAAACATGACAGCTGCGATTTATGATACACCATAAATTATGATGCTTATTACCAATAAAAATACTGAGTTATTAAAAATATTTTATTTTTCATATTACATATGTACTTGGGTAGAAAAGTTGATAAGGTTTATTTTAAAAATACAATAATTATTTTAACCCAAATGAAAAAATATAATACTTATCGAATATTTTACTAATTTATATGTGGGATAATCAAATGCTAATCCATTGAAAATAATATGATGTATATTATGATTGTTTATTGAACACAAACTCTGTATTTGAGGAGTCGTTTGATTACATACACATTTTGTCTATATATTGTGTTAATTACCAACTCAGTTATTTGATTCAGACGAACAATTTAAATTTTAACCAATAAGCATTATAAAAATGATATGTAAACGTATGTAAAAGTTGCTTGAAATAACTTATTATTTTACAATAAATTCAATAAGAAGTTAAAGAGAGTAGGGATAGAAGCATATGGCTAGGACGGGACTACTGGTTAACTTATCAATCTCGCTACGCCTCGTATTTATCCATAGGAGTCGGAGGGAATTTTAGACATTACAAACATTCATGCCTGCGAACAGAAATCCATAAATCTATTAATGAGTTGGGTCCATGGTGCAGTGGTCAACGTCGCTGGCTTCGGCTACAGGAAAATAGAAGTAGAAGAAAGGGTAGTATATTCGTTATTGTAAACTTTGTTATTTAAATTGTTGGGCAACCGAATGTGGCTAGTGTTTCGCTTCTTTAAAAAGTTCCGTTCTTACTACTTTGGCAGTTTTTCAGTGACTGGACGTGGATATAGGATAGACGTATAGCTCGTATTAATGATGGTTATAGGGAACTTTCGATAGAAATAATTATAAAAAACTTGGACATCATACTTATTCTATTATTTACATATTATATATGGGTACTTGCAATGAGCAGTTACTAGTTAGTAAGTCTTCGACTTAACTTTAGTTAATAAATCAGTGAAGATTATGTTGTCGCTATGCAGCATTACTTACGGTCAGTTTTATAGATGGTTAAGTGCTATTGTTACATACAACTGACCAGTTTTGTAAAAGCTACTTAGTAACTAAGATTTTCATATATCAGTATGTACTTTCAATACGCTATTTATTTATAACTACTTAGATACGTACGTATTTCGCCATAGTTTATTTCCTTGGTTAATTGTGGTAATACGATTTAAAACTTGTTTGCGTAATTTTCAGTCGTTAAAACATGAACAATTTACTTCCAAATAAGCTCATCCCATTGTTTTATTACATTCATACGAAAAGGTCTACAGAATGAATAGAATGTTTTCGTGGTTTAATGTATGTGCATGCATTATGTTTTCTATAACCGAATGAAGTTATAATAAAAACTACACACTCAGTTGCCTACTAGACGGCGGATTCCCCCTAACCTTTTTACTTCAATATTTAAAAAAGATAAGCGGTTTCATATAAAGACCAATTTATATTAAAGTTATATTATAGCATTAATAAAATGATGGTGTAATTATTTTAAATAAATGTGAAGAAATACAAGATTAAGATACAAAATTTAATTCTCTTTTCGGAAATAGCAAGGCAAGAAGGAATGCAAAATTACAGTTATTTATTCGTTTGGATACAAATTCATACTGAGATTAAAAAATAAAATAAAAAAATTACAACGGGGCTTATTCGGAACAATTGACTATTTGAAAACGAGAATATTTTGGTATTATGCCAAGCTAATACTGTTCCTATACATCCAATATAATCAATCAGTCATTTAATTACTTTAGAAAAAGAAAGATTTATTACTCGGCCCAGATCTAGTTCGAGGCACCATTTGTTTCTGATCGAAATTTAATGCTTCATTACAAAAATAGTAAATTGTAAAACTTTGATAGGGGTCACCCATAACCTCTAAAACGATGCCAACTTACACACGATAAATTCTCACGGAATGTCATGGTAAACATAGGGTAGATGTTTTGCATGGATATGATATACGGTATTCGTAATTAGTCACTTGTCTTAACCTGCGATATGCTTGTCGGTTGAAAAGGGTTACACGCGTAATCTATAAATGCCTATTATATAATATCTCATACACCGTCAGCCCGCTTTACCACTTAGAGAGTAGGCAGACAGACGTATCTTATTAAACTGTCCATATTTGTTTTAAATGTATCATTTTAAAATAAGCAACAAGTTAGTAGTTTTAACTGTGCAATAAGAAATGTGTCCATTTATGTTGTTTTCTATTGAAAGATAACAAGCAAATTTTTAGGTTATAGTGCAAATAACTTTTAAAAGATATAATTTAAGACATCGACTGAGGGTGCTTGATGGAATTTCAATATTAAATTTGGATTATTGAGATTTTGTACACTTCCATGTATTTTGTCACTAACGACCCGGGTTTCGCCTTTCGGCATCTTCAGGCATTCGAGCACACGAATGGACTCGAACTGAGAGACAGTAAACAGTGTCTAACGCTTATATAGAAGATACAAATGCGACAAATATCATTTACGAGGCAATACATTATACGTCTGAGAGCCACACCGATACCTGAGTTAAAATTTCGGAAATCGTCCTAATCCTTATTTTGTAAACACCATATTACCAAAGTGGCGAATTGCCGCCTTTCAACTTCCCTTAGAAATACCAGTGATTTCACAATTACAACAGTATTGTGGGTTTTGACGGGATGCAATTCGACGAATGGGTAAATTATATACAATCATTCCACATTTAGTGAAATCTGTTAGGTGTTTCAACGTATCGGATATAATAGCGGAGAATTAGGAAGGTTCAGCTGCTCATTCAAGATTGGTAAGGAGTATAACTGGCCTCTATTAATTTCTAAAATTTCCTGATAAAATAATTTATGATCCCCCATGTTTTTATGCAAAAGTTTAACCCCATCATCCGCATTAAACGTATGGTTCTCCATTAGCAAGTGATTTGCGAATGTCGAAGTTTCTTTTTTTAATCTAAAGGCAGCTAAATGTTCTGATACCCTTATATCTAATGTACGTGTGGTTTTACCCACATAGAAATGTTGGCAATCATTGCATTGTAATTTATAAATACCAGATTTGTTCTTAAAGTTTACTCTATCTTTATTGTTAATAAGTAATTTGCCTAGAGAGTTTTTGCAATAGAACGCGCGTCTAACACTATCAGCGAGTTGTTTTTTAATTTTAAAGCTTGTGCAACCTAAATAACTTATTCTATGCCAGATTCTAGGGCGGTCTATGTCTTTAGACAAGTTCCCGAAATATAGCATATTTTCTGCTAATTTACGTTGTTTTTTTGATACAAGATTATCTATAAGAGACGCCTCATAGCCATTATTAATGGCAATTTGTTTAATAATGTTTAGTTCGTTTTCAAAATTAAATTTATTTAGAGGTATAGTGACTAATCTGTGAACCTGAGAATGGAAAGCAGCCAATTTATATGAGAAAGGATGGTCTGACTTAAAATGAATCGCGGCTTCTGAAAACGTCTGTTTTCGGTAAATTTTAAATTCATGAATGGAGTTTTTAATATCAATATTAAGGTCAAGGAAATTTATATTCTTGCCCCCTACTTCTAAAGTGAATTGAATTTTATCATCTAGTGAGTTAAGAAAATTATGAAGGTTAGAAACTTGTCTCTCAGTTCCATTGAATAGACAAAGGATGTCATCTACGTAACGGAACCAATAAACTACGTTTCTAACTTCTGTTTTATTGCTAAAAATAAGGTTTTCTAAATGGTTCATGTAAAAATTCTGCTAATAGTGGTGACAAACAACTTCCCATTGCAAGGCCTTCGGTTTGTTCATAGAATCTATTATCAAATTGAAAATAGTTCTGGTCAACGCAAACGTCTAATATATTAAGTAATTCCGTAGTAATGACAGGATTAACTCTACGCGTAAGGGTATCTTTGATGATTTGTTTACAGGTACATTAGTGAATAAGCTAACAACGTCAAAAAGAAATTAATTTGGCGTTTAACGGAATGTTATAATTTTTAATTTTATCTACTAACTCTAATGAATTCTTAATACTATACAATGGCTTGAATTTACTGTGATTGCGGATGAGAGAGTTAGCTCTTTTGGAAAGTTTATACGCTGGAGCATTCATATATGAAACTACCGGTCGAATTGGTATTGAATCCTTGTGAATTTTCGGTTAGCCCATAAAATTTGGGGGCCCCAAATTTTAGTAGATAAAAAGACAAATCCTTAAATCAATACCAATTCGACCGGTAGTTTCATATATGAATGCTCCAGCGTATAAACTTTCCAAAAGAGCTAACTCTCTCATCCGCAATCACAGTAAATTCAAGCCATTGTATAGTATTAAAATTCATTAGAGTTAGTAGATAAAATTAAAAATTATAACATTCCGTTAAACGCCAAATTAATTTCTTTTGACGTTGTTAGCTTATTCACTAATGTACCTGTAAACAAATGTAAACAAATCATCAAAGATACCCTTAATACGCGTAGAGTTAATCCTGTCATTACTACGGAATTACTTAATATATTAGACGTTTGCGTTGACCAGAACTATTTTCAATTTGATAATAGATTCTATGAACAAACCGAAGGCCTTGCAATGGGAAGTTGTTTGTCACCACTATTAGCAGAATTTTACATGAACCATTTAGAAAACCTTATTTTTAGCAATAAAACAGAAGTTAGAAACGTAGTTTATTGGTTCCGTTACGTAGATGACATCCTTTGTCTATTCAATGGAACTGAGAGACAAGTTTCTAACCTTCATAATTTTCTTAACTCACTAGATGATAAAATTCAATTCACTTTAGAAGTAGGGGGCAAGAATATAAATTTCCTTGACCTTAATATTGATATTAAAAACTCCATTCATGAATTTAAAATTTACCGAAAACAGACGTTTTCAGAAGCCGCGATTCATTTTAAGTCAGACCATCCTTTCTCATATAAATTGGCTGCTTTCCATTCTCAGGTTCACAGATTAGTCACTATACCTCTAAATAAATTTAATTTTGAAAACGAACTAAACATTATTAAACAAATTGCCATTAATAATGGCTATGAGGCGTCTCTTATAGATAGTCTTGTATCAAAAACAACGTAAATTAGCAGAAAAGATGCTCTATTTCGGGAACTTGTCTAAAGACATAGACCGCCCTAGAATCTGGCATAGAATAAGTTATTTAGGTTGCACAAGCTTTAAAATTAAAAAAGCAACTCGCTGATAGTGTTAGACCGGCGTTCTACTGCAAAAACTCTCTAGGCAAATTACTTATTAACAATAAAGATAGAGTAAACTTTAAGAACAAATCTGGTATTTATAAATTACAATGCAATGATTGCCAACATTTCTATGTGGGTAAAAACCACACGTACATTAGATATAAGGGTATCAGAACATTTAGCTGCCTTTAGATTAAAAAAAAGAAACTTCGACATTCGCAAATCACTTGCTAATGGAGAACCATACGTTTAATGCGGATGATGGGGTTAAACTTTTGCATAAAAACATGGGGGATCATAAATTATTTTATCAGGAAATTTTAGAAATTAATAGAGGCCAGTTATACTCCTTACCAATCTTGAATGAGCAGCTGAACCTTCCTAATTCTCCGCTATTATATCCGATACGTTGAAACACCTAACAGATTTCACTAAATGTGGAATGATTGTATATAATTTACCCATTCGTCGAATTGCATCCCGTCAAAACCCACAATACTGTTGTAATTGTGAAATCACTGGTATTTCTAAGGGAAGTTGAAAGGCGGCAATTCGCCACTTTGGTAATATGGTGTTTACAAAATAAGGATTAGGACGATTTCCGAAATTTTAACTCAGGTATCGGTGTGGCTCTCAGACGTATAATGTATTGCCTCGTAAATGATATTTGTCGCATTTGTATCTTCTATATAAGCGTTAGACACTGTTTACTGTCTCTCAGTTCGAGTCCATTCGTGTGCTCGAATGCCTGAAGATGCCGAAAGGCGAAACCCGGGTCGTTAGTGACAAAATACATGGAAGTGTACAAAATCTCAATAATCCAAATTTTAAAAGATAATACTCATCACAAAGGTTTTCTTTTATCTTCTATAATTACACTACTTAAGCTTTTCTGTTGATCCAGTAATATAAATTATTTTCAGTCTCAAGCGAGTTAGGACGCTGCTACTTACCATTATCAATATTTCAGTAGATAGCGTATCAATATTTTAGTAGATCCGTCGTGTTATATAATGTAACTAGAGCCACATTGAGTTGTATTCGGTTATTTTAATTATCATATCACACTACCGTCTCTTCCGTGGAGAAGCTGGGATTTTTGAATCTATGATGGTTGCACTTCGTTCTACAATTTAGTGATTTTATTTAATGATCAATAGGCCTGATTAAATTTCTGCTTCTTCCAATGTATATTCGGTCCCCGTAAATTATATTATAGCTAAATAATATTTTTCAAAATTTAGACAGTGGTACTCTACTAATCTTGTTCTACCAATATTCTTATAGATTGATTTAATTGGAATTGGTTTGGTAGAACTTCATTATTTTAAGGTAACAATATGAGAAAATAGTTCTATGAGGATTAAAGAATTTGGTTGACAGCTCTTTCGACTTCACGCTATCGTCATAACTATTCTTTCGCCACAGTAACATGACGTGAAGCCGAATTAGCTATCAATCAAATTCTTGTTAAACTAAAGACTTTGACATTTTTACCTTAGTACTCTTACCTTTCTGTTGTACTTTAAAAACATTCTTATTACTTTGTAATGTGATATAGAATTACATTTTTCTTTTTATATATGTATATCAATTTGAGAAAATGTACAAATATAGTTGAGAATGCATGTAACCGGTTAACAAACATATCTTCATTAAATCAACTGTCGTATTGGAAAGGCTAAGTGTATTTACGTGAAATGTCCATCCACTGAAACCGAAATTCATTTATGTATCGTTGCAGGATGAATGCGGATCTCCGCTGTGATCCCACCGTGCAAAACTTTTGGTGGTTAATAAGCTGAAGCCTCAGCACATGATAGTATTATATGTGTTGTTTGATTACATCCGTTTGGTAATATTGCAGCGTAAAGTTCGGTCTTGTTATCAATGAACGAAGGGTTCAGAGTAGGGCTTCCAACCCGGTTTAAACCGAAACCGATTAACCGGTTTATCGCGTGTTTTGAAAAAAACCGAAAACCGGTTTATTTCACGCGGTTAACCGGGTTTTTAAAGATATTGTCAAAAATTCTTTTATTTATATTATTTTTAAAATTTAACGCCTTTAAGAGGAAAAAAATGTACATATTGTTGAATAATCGCCTCTATCACAAAGGTGTCGAAATTATTTCAGCGATATTTTATACAATAAAGAATTACACGGCATCATCAAAAGACACATGCATTATTTACGCTTAAATGCATGATTTTCATCTTTTAAATAAAAAAATATGTTCATATGCAATGAATAGGTGGGGTTATAGGAAAAATATTCAAAAAAAATATTATTTTGATATATTTTCACCCAAAAACACTCTGTACTTTATAAACGCCATCGTGCATTAGCGACATAAAATATAATACTTACACAGTACTTTTAGGAGATTACAATTATAACAAAATTAAATAATGTTGACATTATATAACTGTTAAGTGCTAGTTTTATGTTTACCTTGTATAAAATAATAAAAATAAATATTTCATATTTTCCAATATAAAAATCCATTGAGTCGACTGCTTCTATAGGCTGATCTTACTCTTTAATAATAAATTTAATGATTGATTAGCATTTACTTTCCAGAAATCCTTTATGAAGAAGTGAAAAATAGCAAAATATTTAGTTCAATATATTTTTTTACTATGTCTGCTCCCAACGTGGAGCATATGTCTTCCTAATGGAGGTTTCTCAACTGAATTTTTCTACGAGAACTGCTTGTTACTCAGTTGCTCAACCTATTTTTCTACGAAGAGAGTAGGTATAGAAGGATAGGGCTAGGACAGGACTAGTGGTTAGCTAATCTCTCTCGTTTTGCTCCGTTTTTTAGGATCCGTTGGGTGGTAAGGAGTTCCAGACATTACAAACATTCATGCTTAAGAACAGAAATCTATTAATCAATTGAAAAATCAATTTACGAAACTGTCCGCATCGCGACTTGAACCCGAGACATCCGTAACCGTATCCAACAACATTAAGCACTGAACCACAAAGCCGATTATATTTATAACCTACAATCGTAGTAAATATTTTCATGTCTATGCGTGCATGTTATTTTATGGATATTTCCGTTACTTGCTTGTTGGAATAAAATTCTATTCTTCCGCTGCTTTTAAGTGATACTTTTAAAGGTATATTGTTTATATGTGACGTTGTACTAAAGTATGTTTAAAAACCTAAAGCGGCTAATTTTTTTTGTAGCTATTAATAGTTGAGAATGTTTTGTTTCAAGAATAAGCAATAGAAAGCTGTGTAATAAAACTCTATTTTACTTTACCCTAATTAGTCGTCAGGTCATACAATATATCCATTCGCAAATTTATGTTTTGACAAAATATACCGTCATAAAAAATATGACATCCATAAATAATAATAAATATTTGAGCGGCAAGTTGTTATAGCATCACTAACTTAACCTATCCAGATGTTTTCTCGACCGTAGGACCCACATTTTGATTTTTATTATATTCTTTTGTTGACGTTTTGACAAAACACCTTTTTTTCCAAAGTATATTACTGATAGTCAAATAAAGAAATTATCAATTGTGTGTATTACTAAATTATAAATGTATATAATCTGATTTACGACCATTATAACTTGTAAAAAAAATTTGTGAAATTGATCTAGGTAAATATTTCAACTACGAAAGAAATTTTGATTTTTTTCTACTATCAATTCGAAAGAATTGAAAGTTTTCTCAGTAATGAGATACAAACACGGTGATTATTGGAACGAAGAGATTTGATAAGCCACTGATTTCTTAGTTGAAATATTTGTACAACAGAACCGTACCAAAAACTATCATAAAACTTTAAATTAAAATTATATTTAAATTAAGCTTTCATAGATTCGTCTGCAAAAATTATTACGAAAAAACTTTACCCAAAAGATATTATATAATTATAATTGATGGAATACGGGAGTCATTAATATTGAGACCAATACAGAGGGGAATTGATTAAAGATTTCAAAATTCTAGAATGAACTGTAAACACTTAAAATATTAAATAAATTTTCATGTATTATTTTAATAAATATACAAATTTTTAAATGTTTTTTCATCATACAAACTATACTTGAGTTTTCTGGCTTATTCTAGACGTAATTGATAATTTTATCATTAAACATACGGAAATAATATTTTTGTTCATATGTACATATTTATAATAGTTATTATTCATTCTATTTTGATTAGATATTTTCGTCTATTTGATTTTATTTCTGATCCGTGTGCATAACCACATTTTTTTTTGTTGTATAAGATATAGTATGTGTTGCTATTGTTTATAATTTCTCCAGTTGCTGTCCTAATATTTTTTAAACACATTCAAATAGTAATCTTTTTTACGAATTTTATTATTAACCACTTTTCGCCTTTCGGCATCTTCAGGCATTCAAGCACACGAATGGACTCGAACTGAAATTATTATTAAATATTATTAAAGTTTTTTATTATTTAAGTTTAAGTTTTATTATTGAAATTGAAATTTTGTTATAACTCTTTGTTTCAATTTGGTGTAGTTTAAAAAAATACTTTTATATGATTTTTTTGAAAATAATGAACTGAGGTATTTCGGTTTAAACCGGTTAACCGGTTTCTTCGTCAAAAAAAACACCGAAAACCGGTTAGTTAAAATCTCCGGTTAATTGGAAGCCCTAGTTCAGAGGATGCACTTATAACGACATTCATCGGTATGGCAAAAGTTCATTTTAAATTATAGCACTGTCCTTGTGAAATCCCTCTTGATAATTCACGTTAGAATAATTTCATTTAATATTTTGGTTTGACGTAAATTTTGACGTAAAGCATTTATTTATATATAAACGTTGAACATATGTAACACAAAAATCCACCTAATATTAAAATAATATATTATCGTCGTTTACATTGCAAAATTGTATATCTGCAAAATAAAATCTTTTCGGGAGAGCAAATAAACAATTTAAAAAAAAACTTTATGGAATTAAAATAATAATAAAAAATACGCAATTAATGTAAAACATTTACAACTTTTCTAATTACCTGTTTTTGTTTTGGCTTTAATTAGATAAAACTGTTTTTTCTGCTCAAAAAAACTATGATATACACTTTTATAATGAAAACGACGATATGGTACATGTCTAATGCCATTTTTTTTATTTCTACGAATATTTAAGCGTATATTTTTCTGTTTTAAGAAGCTAAATATGTTTAATTTTTTTTGCATATTCTATTCCAGAGTAATATTGATAAAATACATTAACTCAAATAACTAATGATATGCGTCAGAAATATTTAATAAATAATAACAGTTCCATTTGGCTTGGTGGAGAATCAATTTGCAATTGTTACTTATTTCCATTTAAATTACTTTTCATAGTGTTTTGACTTTAAATCCTGATTTTGCCTGTTTAATACATAACATTTTAACAAAATATTCAAAAAAATTGCAAAGATAATTCTAAGAAGGCAAAATGAATAACAATAGTATTTTTTATTGTGGTATATCATTTATCACGAGTACAGTTTTCCCATAAATATGTGATTTTCCAGACTGAAAATGCAATCGATTTTTATTTATGTCATGCAGCGGTGAGCACAAATTCTGTCAAGCTGAAAAATGAATTTTATTGACATAGGTTTATTCAAGAATAGAGAGAAATGGTTATGTCGACCCGCTCAAAGAAAACTTTAAGTGTGTAATAAAGAATGTATCATATTTAATACAACATACTTTCATCCACAGCCACTGTTATTCATCACTAGTTGACTTAATGGTAATTTTATTGAAGTGTTATTTTCTATTCATTTTCATAAAGTGTGTTATCAGAAATTCTCCATAGCATATTATGAAGTTGATTTAATTAATTTAATGAAGATTTCAAAACAACTTTAAGCCCAAATAATATTAAGAATTACAGTGAAATAACAATGCTCTTAACATATTTTAATTTTAAATCATTTGGAAATACACTTGGGTCTCGTATGAAATGGTCATATGGATCCACAAAAACGTCGTTTAATACGAAGCCATGTTATACGAGGTTTGAATTTCATACAAAATTAGGGTATGTGTTGCAAAAAAATATCGAATTTTGTTAATATCCTGTATTTTTTTTAATAAACAAAAAAAATATAGATTTACGTATTTATTGAAAACAATTGTATAACTTATAAAAGATCATTCATTCATCATAGCTATCACTTACAATTCTATTTGTTCGACTCTTTTTCGAGATCGGTTGTGAGTTTTCATTACGGAGTATCTGGGTAATAATCGATTGTTCTCTTTTAGCGTATTGATCTTAGCGTATTTTATGATAAGGTGCCAAGATCTGTAGTAATTCCCTCTTTAACTTTAAACTTCTTTCTATTATAGGATCATTTTCTATAAAAAAATGCTGAAACCGTGTTACATAAAGCGTGTTGTACAAAAATATGTCAAAATTCATTAACCGTATTAGATCAAAATCGTGTTGTATAAAATCGTGTTATACGAGGTCCAGCTGTAATTCAACGGGGATCAAACTTAGTAACTTGTGCTATAAACACAAGGAAAAACTATGTCACACAATTCCGTGTCCTTGATTTAAAATCTAAATTAAAATGGCAAGTGATAATTCACTGTGATGTATTGAAATTACAACCTTCTATCTGAAATACGTGTTGATGGATTAGTACAAATATTTTTCTGAAGGTTTGTAGATTTTTTAATATTATATTCATGTTACAAAACCAATCAGTTAATACACATAATAAAAGTAAAGTAAATTCAATTCAATAATTTCAATACTATTGATTATAATAATAATTAAATACTTACGCTCAAAACTGCTGTTACTTTTCATTGTGGAAGGGCATACATATTAATATTCCATGAAAAGCTAATCAGGAATTCAAAATTTAACTACTTCAAGCACTCAAAATAATTAAAATCAACATTTATTTTAATGTCTACGTAACGCTAGCCAGGCCGAAATTAACAAAGGAAATTTTTAATTCACTAACCTAAGCTACAAACATTAATCATGAGAAAAAAAAACCCTGTACAAGCACTTAACTCGAAATGTCTCTGCACAGAAGAACATTTAGGTTGTGATCTTTGTTATTTTATTTTACTATATCTTTGTAACGAGCCTGTGCAAGTCTACGGCTTCCACCGTTCCCTCCCCGAGTCTTCTGTTGTTTAGTAGGAAGACTTTTGATAAACATATAAATTTATCTTAGACCTGAGGCAGACAATTATATTGTGTTGTTATCTAGGTACAACAAATACGATTTTTTTTATCCCTATTAAATGAAGTTTTTGAGCAAATGCATAAGTAACAGAGAATGCTTTGATGGATCTAAAAATGTAATGTAATAATTCTCACTATGTATTTATATGTTTTAGATGGCACTGTTTATATACACGAGTGAACTTCTTAATAAATAGTAACTGACTTCCCAACTAGTCACGAGTACAATTTATGCGTATATAATTTTCATTCAATTTAGTCCAAGTTTATTGATACCGTAGAATAGGGGGAATAGAGACACTTTTTCCCATCACGACTATGTATCTTCATACTTGCTCTACATTATTCAGACATGAATGGCTTAAAATGTGTTTTTATGGTCCTATTACACATTCATGAAAATATTTTTTAAATATTCATCACCGTTTTAAAGACACCGTTAATTTTTTTCGATGTTTTGTCTCTATTTAACTTGCATTGGGGTTGAAAAAGACGAGAGGGGGGTGATTAAGGACTTGAAAGGTGAATAGAGACAAAACGACAGTTTGCAATGGTCTAAATTTATTTACTGTAATGCAACAACTTACGTTCACTTAAGAATTTTGCTGAATCAAATTAAAAGCGCAGTATGTTTAATAAAAATGTATCAATTATAAAAATATATTGGTACAGGTACATGATATTTCACAAAAAAACGTTTAAAGTTAGCATGATATAAATCAATGCATGATATAAAAATATATATATAAAAAAAAATGATATAAAAAAAAACATGGCAAACTTTTCAATCACTGGTCGTCACTGTCTCTATTCACCCAATAATCATCTCTATTCACCTCACATGGCGTCTCAATTCACCTTCTCGTCTCTATTCACCCCAAAATTTTGGTGAATTTGATGTTTTTCAAAAATTAGCTAATAATGATGAAACTGTATAAATATCCAACAAAAACATGTGCATGTTTTAGAAAATAAAATATGCAAGAGTTATTAACTAAAAAAACATAGTTTCACTTACCTTTTGTGAAATAAAAGAGAAGTTTATGAGTAGTCAAAAAGTAAGGATGCACATGTATCAAACTTTAACACGTTTTTTTCAATTTTGACAAATCATTGATCTCGTTTGATGTCTCCATTCGGGAAATGGTATTGACGTTCTTGAAAAAAAATCCCTCAACCATAATGACTTGAATTACCTTGGATACTTAGTAAACATGTGTTGAAATTCATACCTTGTTTTTATCTCCTTTCGCCCTACAGTGTCTATTCACTCCATTTTACGGCACTCAACAATATCTGCAGCACCGGATGTTGGTTATATGAAGTATCTTTCAACTATTAAAATTTTTTAAGGTCATTTTTGCTTAATTTTTCAGTGTCTATCTCAATGAAACGTACTTTTCAAACGATCCAACTGCACGACAAATGGGACGGAATTTGCTATAGCATGATCTAGTCTACTGTTATTAACATCATTACTAGTACACGGCACATGTAGCTTAGGTGCAGACCTGATTTGAACATGTGATTGATGTGTTTATCGTTTTGTTTTAACTATCCAATTTTATTATTATATTAACACATTCGCAAAGGGGGAAATATGACCAAAGTACGTGCAGCGGCGGAACTGATTCGCAAGAAATTGACAATAGTTTATGGAAAGAAGAGCATGAAACTGACCAACCGACAATTAAAGGTGTTTCGTAATAAACTGATCAAATTCTTTCAATAATATTATAAATCAAAATGAATTATTAGTTCTGAGCGATAAATGTTGCCTATATCGAATGACGCAAAAAACGCGTTTCCCGCAGCAGTACAAAAAACTTTGCGACTCGGAAGACGTGTCCCCCGGAGCTGACGTGTTAATGTGATAGTATAACCATTTTGAATCGTTAGTGTGTGAAAACCTAGCCTTACCGTTAATCTCTACTATCTACACAAAATACATGTAGGAATATGTATGTTTATATGTCTGTCGGTCACAACAACTCCTCCCAAAGGGCGTATACTCGCAACGTGAAATTTTCACCCGTCATTTTAGTTGTAATTTTTAGATCAACTGCGCTATTTTCAAGTCTGAACTCTCAACATTTAACCTAAAACTGAAAACGATGTATTTTTGACGTTTCAATTCGGGATAAAAAAGGTAATAATAATAGTCACCTAGCAACAGCTCAATACTAATATATTCTGCACGTGACAGTTGAGATAGTAACGCGAACTTAGATATCTGTGTTATGTATTGAGTTTCATATTTGCGATTTGGTAGAAAGTGAGTGGTAAATTTGTACAACTTGGTCTGCATCTGGAATCGTCATCGAGAATTAGCGTATGACTCTGATCGTATGTTTAATTTTTGGTGCTGCAGGAGCCATTATTAAATGCAGATCAACAAGATGTATATCGGGAACTTCTGAGGCGACAGAACAAGAGTACAGGTGGAAAAATTGTCATATTTTATTTTAGCTGATTCAACTCTTAAAATTATTATTAATTGGTGGAATATATTTTGTGGGTGTAACAAAAGAAGTACAGTTGACGGTGATATTTTCAAATTTCAACATTATTTAGTCAACGTCTAAATTTAATAACTTAATATAAGCGTGCACCATCTTGGGCGAAGCCGGATAAAAAATACTAGTGATTTCATAAAGTTCTTATAAAAAATCCCACCGAAACTTAATAAATCAAATTTTACAACGTTTTATAACAACCATATCTCTTAATGTTCTAACTTTAAAGAAGTATAAAGTGTTGAGCTTTCGCTTTGAAAGTGAATGAATCATCTTAAGCTTGTCTTTAACTATGTCCCGTAGAAAAAAATAAATGAAAATTATTCGTAAGTTTTTTTAATCCGCATTGAATGTTCAACGCTTAAAATTTATAAAAACGTTCACGCTAAAAAGGCGTGTAAAAAGGTAAAGCCATGAAGCGTGTTCTTTCAGGTCGTTGGCAGAAGCGAGGCAGTTCGCACGACAGATTGGGGATGTCATCTTGTTTCGCCAGATGTCGCATCTAGGGTTTTCTACTGGATATATCCCACTAAGCAAATTTCTACCTGAGAAAAAGGTGTCCCAAGAAACACGATCTTACGGTTTTACGTTTTTTGTAGACGTTTGGTTATAACGTTTTGTATGGGATAAAACGTTTTATTTTCTCTAAGACAATCGATGCCTGAAAAATAAATGGCAAGAGGCGTTTATTTTTAGATGGCGGTAAACACGCCGACCCGAATTTGAGAACCAATAAAACCGAGATTCTATCAAATAAAAACTTTGAATGTCTTCGCGATATGATTGCTGATCGTATTTCAGCATTTTTATTCTTAAAAAACCGCAATGCTCAAAAAACACCTTTAGTGTACACGTTCATAGTACAGCGTACTTTGTATTATAAAAAAAGTCACAAGAAATTTCAATAAAAATTATAACTTTACTGTAGAAAAAAAAATATAGATTATCAATTATTATATAAATTATTGTTCAAAGATCAAAAATTTTCTTTTTAGCAACAAAAAATTTTGTACTATTCTTCAATAAAACAAATTTTTTCATACTTCAATATTATTTTCTTTTATTTATACATTTTTATGTACTGAATACTTTATTTCCACCCAGTTAAGCCCGTAGTTAACAATGCTTCAAACAAATTGATGTTCATTTCTCTAAGATTCCTATATTAATTTGTCTAGTGAATTAAGTAATCGTGTAAATGAGATAGATTAGAGTCTGTATTAGTCAGGGTTATTGTTGTAATTAGTCTCTCGACAGGAACATCTAATTGTTCGTTTTGCAGTTTAAGAAAATAGATTAATGATGGATATCACGAGTCAATTATTTCCCAGAAGCAATGGAAAAACCAGTGTAATTGGTAGCCAAAGTAAACAGATTGGGCATCAAGGTTAACTCTAATGTCTATTGATAGCATAAAAAAATGTTAGTTTTAGGTTTTTCTTTTATATCAAAGATTTTGATATATCATAAGGCATTTTAGTTAAGAAGAACTAGTTAAGTTAGTACTAATAATTGGTCAACGTGTAAGGATTCCACTGGCGTTATATCCACTAAATGTAACAGATGGTTATTGTAATTGTTTTCTGCGTAAAACCAAAATACAATTGAGTCGTTATAAAAAATTTGTTCTCTGGATTTTATGAATTATAAAAATAATAATAAAAATTATTTTATATTTTTGATACATATCAATTGTAAGCAACGTAACCTACAGCTTTCCATTCCTCTTAAGGCAAAACAATGAAATCATATTTATATCAATTACACTATTTTTGACATATACCTAAATATATAGTAAATTAATAAAAACAGGTTTTCGAAAAACTTAGAAATTATTACTCCACTCGCAATGTCTGTAAAACACTCTACATTTATTATTCTTATCCATTATCGAGTAAGTGCTAGGCGTAGCAAAATTTCAGCCAGCTGTAAATACAATGACCTAATCTTGTGTTTTGGTTGCTAGTATGAAAACGCCCGAGAAAATCCCGTTGATTACTTTAAGGATTATTTGGGTGAACTGAAAATTCAATGGCGATCTCCTCGAAAAGCTTTTTTAATTGAAAAGATAGAAAAATTATAATTTGAACCCATTTACTTTATAAATAAACCATTTAAACAACGCGATTTAACAGCGTAACTACTATGAGTAGTCGATTACAATATGAAGTGGATTGATAATCAGAATTTAAAAAATTAAGACATTTAAAAAAATGATTTAGTTATTTAAAAAAAATATATGTTTATAGACTTGTTAATATTTTTTTAATAAATTATTGTCACAATTAATTGGACTTGTCAATGTGAATAATTTAAAGCTTAAAAAGCATTTTTAGCGAAGGTTGTGACCGTTCCTTGGGTA
This sequence comes from Himalopsyche phryganea, assembly GCA_022494535.1. NCBI lineage: Eukaryota > Metazoa > Arthropoda > Insecta > Trichoptera > Rhyacophilidae > Himalopsyche > Himalopsyche phryganea. The sequence continues at coordinate 1,675,735 of JAGVSL010000046.1, forward strand.
CGTGTTTTAATTTTTAATTTACAAACAGAAATACAAAACAACTTTTTTTAGTAATAATCATTTCAAGCAAGTAATTTTTGATTTTTATTTAATGACGTCAATGTAAATGATGAAAAATTCAAATTGATATCCACATTGTCAATCGTTACATATCGATAAGTCACCCTCCCGATGATTCTTCGAAAAATGCATAACGATCACACGATAAGAATGCTTTCATAACAGTGGGCACGAAAAACAGTTTTAACACTAATGTAAATGCAGCAACACTGGCTTCAAGTAACATACAAATATGTGGAACTATGTATTTATATACATGAAAGATTTTTATTCATGAAAAGTCGTAAAACATTAGTTCATTTTTTTATTTAAATTTATTTTCACGGAATACAATTATTTTCATACTAAGAAGAACATCTCCTTATCATATTCGTGGTTCGTAAGATATGTGTTGCACTTTGGTATCGTATCAAAAAAAAACACGTTATTTTCTCTTATCGGTGAATGAAAACATTTTCCCACGCTAGGATTGCAATCTAATCCAAATTTATTGTCGGGGCTTATGAGGTCTGAGCTGGGCAAAGGGACGTATCCTCTCGATAGGTCGCTTCGAGACTAAAAAAGATATTACATTTGAACGAATGAGTAAACTTTCTCTACCAAAAATACACAATGACTTTAAGTAATGGATATTGGAAAATTATTTCAGAGGTCTTTGTAGGACATACATATTTTCAAGAGATTAATTACGAAAAACACATAAAAAGCATACTAAACACTAAAAACTTTTTACCAATAATTCATTCATATAATAAAGGATTTAATGTTTTGTATAAAATAAAATTTAAATTAGTTTTTTCGAATTTTTTTTTATGAAGATTAGTTGTACATACAGGTAACACTAATATTTTCATTTGAGTTTACAGCGTTCTGTCTTCCACCATTTGATTCAGTCATTTGTTTAATTATTAGTGGGACACCCGTCATAAATGACGGTATTAAAAATTGAAATACTTAATAACTAAAGCAGGTAGTTTTATTTTTTGATATTATCAAAATGTATACCTATATGTGATATGTGATAATAATAAAACGCCTACAGACCGGTCTGGGCTATTATGTATAAGGTAACATTTTTTAAAAACAAAGATGGATGATATTGATATAAAAACAACTATTATGATTTAAGAGAAATATACATAATGCTTTCACACGCTAAATTAATTTAAGAATAAATAGAAAATGAATCGACTAAACATTCACACATAAAAATAATTAAATAAAATAATAAAAATATGTTACTAGGCTGACGAATTTTTGACGAGGCAAGGGGAGCTTTTTCTTATATTTATAAATAAAAGTTCTAAAAAAAGAAGTAAAATTATTAATACTGAGAAAATATTAAATCTTTAATTGGTATATTTTTCTGCATATAGCGATAAGGGTTATAAATAATTGCACTTTGTGTTAGATAGTATTCACTTGGTACTCTTGAACTTTTATTTCGATAGTTTGCACTTTGGATTAGATAGCATTAACTTAGTACAGCCTCAACTTTAATTTTAATAGTTTCCAATTAGTCACGGATTCTTTTAACAGAGTAAGTTAAGTTGTAGTAGGTTATGTTAGGGTTGGTCTGGCTTAGTTTGTGTAATGTATTCTAATGCGTGAAGCAAAAACAATACAGGTGGCCTAATTTAGGGTAAAAGAATAAGTGACATTTCAATATATCTTCGTGCAACTATCGATTTCAAAAAGTGAGTAATTTATATTAAGTGAAAACTATTTTATCTATGTGAAAATATTTTTTATATTAGTGTAATATATTTCTTAAATGTTAAAATATATTTTATTATGTGGGATCACTTTATTTTTAGAGAAAGAATTTGTTTTTTTGTGGAATGTATTTGTTCTAAGTAAAAAATATTATTATGAAAGTGAATATAATATAAACGAAATTGCATTTAATTGTAAGCCTAAAAATAATAACTTACTTGTAGATTTGAGGAAAAAGTACAGTAAAAACTATCAATGAAGTAAGACTTTTTTACTTTTTATCATTTTTAATATGTAGATACCATATTTTAAGTATTTTTCTCTAACTTTTATATTTACAGTGAAATTTTTTTTTAATAAAACACAAATCATAACATGTCGTAATTTGTTTCATTATTTGACAATGGGAAATAGACCGAAAGCATTAAAAGGTTTACATTCCTCTTGATTAGATTCATTACAAAGCCGACTAAACGCGAGTCATAAAATCTTTCTGTTCTTCCATTATTCGGATAATATTTTTTCTTCAGTCAGACACGACATATTATTATTCACCAGTGACGATAGCCATTGTGGGTGATACCACCCTTTTATGATTAAGCCCAGCTTTCGGACAAAGCCTCCACGGAGCTTTTCACTCAGCCGTGACGTTATCGAGTCGTCGGGCTTTGTGTTCGATGATCGCCGACCCGCCGACTGTCACGGCCAGTCTGTTTGCGTCGAATCCGGTTTTGAGTTATGACCATGTTTTTGGGATTTTTTGTCGTTTATGTATGATGGACGATTTACTTTTCTCGGTATTGTCTAAGGGTACGGGCGCTCACTCCGTATGGAGATTGTAATATTTGAATAAGGACATCCTCTTTCTATGCTTTCATGATTTCAGTGCTTCCATATTTTTAGTTCTACAATTATAAATTCCATTTAGACGACAAAAACAGACATAGTCATCCCTACAAAGCAAAACCGCATATAATTCCGAAATAAAAAAGAAAAACTGTAAAAATGTTTATTTTTGATGTATTCATATATAATGATCCAAAGTTTCAAAAATATTCTACACAATAACTTGAAAAAATTTAGGAAAGAATCTCTAAGCTTACACATATATCTCAAATTTATTGATGAATGTACAATGTCAAATTTGAATTGTTGAGATTTTTTACATTTCGATGTATTTTGTCACTAACGACCCGGGTTTCGCATTTCCGCATCTTCAAGCATTCAAGTACACGAGTGAACTCGAACTAACACTAATAAACAGTTTATAACAATTACATAGGACAAAATAAAATAGGACAAATCTTATCCCAGTGTCTAAGAAATTAACATCTGGACTAGTCAACACCTTTCGAATGAACAGAGGGGGGTTTTTAAATGCGATTCGAAGAACTACCCACCCAATTTCAACTAATGGGCTCTATCAAGGTGACCATGGACCGATGTATTAATATGGGAAATTCATCAATGATACGTATCTATGGTTATGGTTACATAAAAGACATACGAATGATAACCCAAAAATCGATTCTCAATGTATACTTACTAAGTGAATATATTTTTATAAAATGTGTAGCTAATGATATCAAAAAAATTGATTTGAATTATTAATTTAATTTTTGAATAAATACTGCTTTCTTTATTTATAGTTTTCATTGGTATTTTTTGATAAGAGCTTTTAGAATTTCAAATATATCATTTCATTCGTTTGCCCATTAACTTTTGAATTGTTATTACGACAAGATAGACGGTCAACTCAAAACTGTGCCTCTACTAAAACATACTATTATTTTTAAAAAGTACTCGAGAGGTTATAACGTTTAAATTGAGTGAATAAAGGCTTCAATGAAAAGCGTTTATAAATTCGGGTAAATACGAATGAGATTGGCGGGAATAGAAACTCAAAAAGCTGTGAAGCAGTAATTATGAAATGGTAAAATGTGTACCCAACGAAAATTTATAGAGTAAAAATTGCTGCTTACATAATGTGTGTTTATGATCATGCTTTAATTATAAATGCAAAACTTGCTATATTGATATTATTGAGTTTACTCTTTAAATGAATCGAAAGGTTTTGAGGTATGAAATATATTCAATTGAAATTTTGAAAAATAGAAACTTGTGATGTGACATATAAACACTAGAACAAATAATGCAGTTGAAATATAAAAATGTTTTAATTAAATCAGTTTGTATATTATGTTTATGCAAATTGAAGTTTTAAGGTGTTAACTGTCAATTCTTGGTGGAAAGACATTATATTTTAAAAAATAAAACACAATTCATTTGTACTACTTCCACATATTTATAATGATCAGGAAAATGTTATGGACCTCTTACAAATTCAAAAACGTCCATAACATTTTAATTGTAGACTCTTTTATTCGATTTATGTATAACTTGTTTGTTAATCAGTATTTTCTTGTCTTAGTTCATGAACCATCAGTTTTGTATACCTTCATTTTTACACTCAATTTTATATAAATAAGCCTGTTATGTTTGTATTTTTATCAGTTGATAATGCTCGTGATGAGCGAAACCAGTCCTGCGAAGTGAAATGTTTTTGACTGTATCAATTTTTTATATGTTGATCATTAAATTAGCAAATTGTTCAGATAGGGTTAGAGAAGTGCAACTGTGACCGGTTTCATGGGTACGAAATCAAATTAATTTTCAACTTACTCTGGGTGGGTGCATTGTTTGTCAATTTTACCTAAATTTAAACGAAATATTACTTAGCGAATTCTCTGACTACGTAAAGTATACTTGAAAAGAGCATGGCTATTGCAACATAGGATGAATATTAGCATTACTTGACAAGAAGCGAAAATACTGAGTGATAGAATTTGTTAGACGCATTACTATTTAAAAATACTTTCGGGTAATACTTTTCACATCATTACGCGAGAAAAAATTCTATATTTCACATATTTTTCACAGTGGCAAAACACGCATCACACTTAGCTACAAAACCAGTGGAATAACAATGTTATCAGTTTAAATTTTGTTTTCATTAGATACCGCCAAATCCATTGAAAAAAATCACACTTCGGTTGCATATTTACACAATCGTGAGTATTTTTATTCACTAACCAGAATTTGGGTTAATGAACCAATGGCATATTTGTGAAAAAATTCTTAGTTCACGCAAAGTTTTCATTTTTGAGAGTTCACAGATGGGCAGCTTTCCCAAGATGAATTTTTGTTATCTCGTTTTTTCGTGACTTTTCTCACTCAGTATCCTCGCTAATTGGGTCACCAGTTTTCTATTACAACAAAACCAGAACGACACCGAGTATGTTGTGAATACTAAAACAGAACCCACCAAAAGTCTATCGTTTAGCTTAATAACTGTTTTAGACGGCACTCTCTTTATTATTTAATTCTCTTTGAGAATTATAAATACTTTATGCTATTTACAGTACACTTTGAAGCTGAATATAATGTTTTTGTGAAACAATGAAGTTTTTGCGACAAAAATGTTTTAATTGTGAACAAACAATATTTTATAATGGTATTCAGAACGAAGCCAACATACTTTCACCGTGATAATTTCATTAAAAAATAATGTGGCGTTGATATTATTAATATAAAATCATTCTTGCTGCCTTTCTACTCATTTCTGCTTTCATATTAAATAATAGAGCACGTCAACAGAAATTGTAAGTCGACACTAAAATCGATTGCAAGGCAATTGCTCAAACTCTCTTCAGAGATGGTAAGAATGGCGTAAGGAAATGAATTTTAATAATATTTTTAGTCTAACTATTCTCCGTTTTTAGAATTTGATACAGTGATCGGAAATGAATGAAAGTGTCATAGGAATTCTTAACATAGGTAACAAATCCACTAATATATTATAAATATATTATCTGTATGAAATGGACCATTCGAGGATTTGATTCATTGACAACCTGTTATAATAAGTCATAGTGTTGTCTTGCCGACATAATATTTTTACTTTCTCTTCGGATAAGTATTGTCTTCTGGCATTGACGAATAAGTATATTGTACAATTATTATAATATTTAAAAAAACACTGAGTTGGAGACTTATTGTTCACATAAAATGATTGATACGTTGAAAAAGTGCACAGTATGGAATTAGCATAGATACACAATAATTTTAAATAAAAAACATCTATACATTGAACAAATATTCACCAAAAGAATGCATAAAAAAACTACAGTATATATTGCAAAATAGCTTAGCATCCAAAACAAATGCATATTGATATATATAATACGTTATAATGATACGACGTAAAACTATCTTTACAATTAAAAATCCTTTTGTTTTGTAACAGCTGGCTTAAAAACGTACTCAACGAAAATGATTATTAATGAAATCTTTCATAAATCGCATTTTTAATTAAAAGTTTACAGATATCGATTTCGTGACTTTATACTTTTAAATACAAAATTAGATAAATAAATTCATCCGTCTTAGATAAATTCATATATTATACTATATTTTGTGATATTAATTATTTCACTGTTATATGTAGAAATAATATTCTTGGAATACAAGTAGTATACACAAAAAAGTGAAAAAAATTAATCTTTAAGAAATATTATTCATAAATCGTATAACTGATTACATTATTATTGTGTTTGCGGTTTAATTTTATGTCGTCCTGTAGTTATACAAGAGTGCGTAACAATAGCCAAAAATAAATAATAAAATGTAAGGCATAAGTATGGAACGTGATTTTACTTCGCTGTGTTCAGAGGATGTTTTATCCCCAGATTTTGGATGTTGTCAGTTGTCAGTCTTAGGAAGTTCAATGAAACCACGAGAAGTTGGAACGTCAACTTTGAACAAGGCACCGTTAATTATATTTGCTCTTCAAAAGTGTTACACGCCATTTCGTTGCAGCGTGCAGTTATTCATCGTGTTATTGACATTATATTTTGTACCAACTGTCTATTTTTTAACGGTTTGTTTTTCAATATTGTTGTTAAAATAATGATACACAAAATGCATAATGATATGAATTTATATTCAAGGATAAAGAATTTGCTGTCATGGTGCTTTTATGTTAGTAAAAAACAAAATCTTATGAATGGTCAGTATTCAAGATGCAATCAATAATTTTGCAAGACAAAAATATTTCCGAAAACCATTCATATCACTAACATATTGTCACTTTCAGATTGGTTTGACAATCATGAATAATCTCAGTTTGATACAAAGAAACAATTTTGATTCTAAATTATAAAATGGTAAAGTTACCAATCCAGCTACGACCCGATTGAAAATTGGAACCATGAATAAATGAGGGAGCGTGTTAGCAGGATAAACAGTTTTGATCCATTCTTTGCATTTTCTTGAATCGTACATACGGCATTTGCACTTACAATAATTGAAAATTACGACATATGCAATGGATATCTTGCCGTATGTCAAGCGTGTATATTTTTATTTAGCAGAAAGTATCTTATTTTTGTGGAAACGATATAAAAGGAAATCTTTATTTTATGTGAAATGCTTACGGAATTGCATTTTCAGTCGCACGAGAACTGACGATAAAAGCTAAATCAACCATGGGAAAGAAATATATCAAATAAACTCTTCGGATTTTCTTTTCCTCTTGAAATTCTTTCTTGAGAATGGCTTGAAAGGGAAAAGTTCTCAGATGGAAGAGAAAGTTACTCTACGTTTCAGACTATATCTGACATTAATTTTGCAAGCACCAATAATATTCTGATAAAAGGTACTATACTATAGTATTTTTGGCTATTTACAAACATCTCTAAAATAACTTGATATTTTTTTTTCAGGAAACAACCAATATAGGTTATAATATAAACATGTCACAATTAATTTGTCGTCTCTATACACAAAAAAAGCTGCATAATATATTTATTTTTAATTTAATGTAAATATGATCAGAAGTAACGCGAAAGCGTGGTTACATATAAAGACGAATATACAGTGTTGAAGTTCTTTTATCATGTAAAACTGGACATACGGGTAATAGAATGATAATATGGGAACACATTAAATACTGTAGTGAAGTCGACTCAAACGTTGTAATCCCCGAGTCACGATTGAGTAGTATTGGTAGGTCTTGGTAGGTATGGCGAAATGTTCATATTTAGGTCTTGTAGTATTAGCGTTAATAATGTGTTTGAAATTATATATATTTTATTAGTAGTTTCTAATATAAACATAAAGTTTAAATTTGGATTATTGAGATTTTGTACACTTCCATGTATTTTGTCACTAACGACCCGAACTGACTCGAGTCCATTCGTGTGCTCGAATGCCTGAAGATGCCGAAAGGCGAAACCCGGGTCGTTAGTGACAAAATACATGGAAGTGTACAAAATCTCAATAATCCAAATTTGATATTGAAATTCCATCAAGCACCCTCAGTCGATGCCTTAAATTATAAAGTTTAAAACTTGGTTATTACACTTTTTGTGCAACTAGGTATGACACTTGCTTAGAAAAAATAGCCACTGAATCCATATAAAACTTCGTATTTTAATACTAAATATCATAATTTGTAAAAGTAGATAGTAAACAAACCTTCTAAAATTATCAACAATGGAATAAAAAGACTTTTCACGAGGTGCAATATTGAGATGGAAATTTTCCTAGAATCACTCGAAAATGATCGTGTTTTCGCTTTTGAAGGTTGCTTTCTACGTCAACACAAAGTGCTCACAACACCCTAAGAGTATTTTCTCATCCGCTTCTCTAGAATACCCAACGGAAGCAAATTGTATAGTGTCTCACATCACGTGAACGCGATGAACATTATCAAAGGTGAATGCTATCGAAAACACTGAAATCTCATTACCTTAATTTAATTTAATATCATGTACCTTCTAATACCGTATTAGGTCGTGGATACACTGAAATTGTATTTGATCATGTCTTGAAAGGTCGTATTAACTCATATTCATTGCAGACACATTCTGCTAAGTTTTCAATTTTTAAGCTTTTTTTTTTAATCTGATATTAATTTGTGTCATTGTCCCTTTAAAAGTTGAATTACAAAATGTATTCTACCGCTTACGTTGTTCCTGAGATAAAAATATGAAGATTTCTAAATAAACTAATTTTCCTACTGAAGTTCTACGATTGTTCTTAGTTCTTACTCGAAGTTACAATACTACAATAATACCAACATGATAGAAATAAATTGATGGCAAAAGTATTTTTAAAAGACAAGTTTAATTGCCATACTGACACAACGGATGTAGTGAACTGACCCTTCCGAAGAGTGCTTTAATTAGACCGAGCGGGTCAAACAACGTGCCAGAGTATTCTCCAGGCCGCAGCGCGCTACAGCACTTATGCAATCCACTTTCATACATATTATGTAACACAAAATAATTTCACCTGGATTTCGATTTAAATAGTTAATAAAACTAAATCCTAAATGCAAGAATAAAGAGTTCCCTTTGACAATTATAGTGAAATTATATCGTATTATTTATTGTTTATCTATACTCATTTTCATAATATAATGTCATTTTGCTTAATGGCGAAGCGCTTATGTATAAAATACATCGTTTCCCACTTTTTATTCAAGATGTTCAGATACCATCACAGGTTTTTGTAAGCTATAATTTTGAGGTGTCTTTTTTTAAATAAATTTTAATCAAAGCAATAAATAAATTTCCTCGCAAAGAATTTCTTTGTAAAATACTCGTTTAATAAAACAGACTTCTTGTATATTTTTATAGTAACCAGAAAAAGTTTAAAAATAAAAAATTTCATCAAGGGTTTTTTACGGGCTGCGAATATTTGTTTAGCAGAAAGTTTTCGAGGTAAAACCCATGACATTTACAATATATCAGTTAAAGATTTTCATTGTATAATATACTCGCTTCAAGTTTTCAAGTGACACCCCTCGCGGTTCCGCGATGAAATATTACAGCTTTATTAAGTTATTTGTAATAAAAGGGCAAACACAACATTTTCTCTTCTTAGGATACCTTGTTTTATTAATGATAAACACGCGTTGAAGGTTTTTGGCATGTCTTCTTCCTAAAATATTTACGTTTTACCTCCAGAAATAGCACCGCGTAATATTTAAGATACCAATAAACCGAAGAGGTGTACCATGTGAAATATATAATATTGTATTATATTTAAAGTTAATGTAATTAAATATCTAAAATATAGATAATTTTGATATATCTCACCACAATGATATAAGACCCGTATGGTTTTATCAGAGTAAAATGAAAAAAATGAATAAATTTAATTGTTATGTTTTATTCAGCCTAAGATTTCCTTAACAAATTAACGAAAATATTTCTGTAGTACATATTTCAGAATTCTTTAATATTAAAACCGGATTTATTGAACGAGTACGGTTTCCAGCTCATTTTGTTTTTTTCATGAACAACTAAAGAATCTGAAATCTTAATTGATTGATTAATATTATTCAGTTTTATTTTGTCCATTTCCGCTCCTTATTTGAAGCAAATGAACGCCACACCAAGTCTGCTTCCTTCCGAGTCATACAAGCGTCCCCTTTTCTCTGCTGTGTAAATTCAAATGAAGAAAACAGTCCCCGACGAGACATACGGAGCTCATGGACAAAGACAGGTCCACAGTAATTTTTTTAATAAGAGGCTCTTTAGTTAACTCTTTTATCTTTGACGAAACTGAATATTATGAATATATTGTTATGCGAACTGTTATTTGATTCAATTTAAATGGTTTTAATATTAATGATGTTATTAAATTTGCAAAAATTAATGTACCTGATAAACATGTTTTCTATTTATATTTAATGTATAAAATTGGAATTCAATTCTACAGGAGTAGCTGTGTATAGTAAATATAACGGAAATTAATCGCAGGAAAAGTGTGCGCGGGGGATTGAATTACAAATAGAATACAGGCTATTTTTTACGTCGGCCTGTTCCAAGTGCTTCCCTAATAAAACCAAGGCAGAGATATCCATTACTGATTCGTGAGCCCATTAGTTGTAAACAGGCACATCGCGGTCGCCATATCACACCTCGAAACGTGAGTCACGACGTCACCTTCCTGTTGTGAATGTAGAAATCCTTTCCCTCAAAAGTTAAAAGTTAGCTCAGGTAATTAAAGACCAAAAAGTCTATTAACAAAATAACAATATAAATATGTGAGACAGGAAAACGAAAACACTTTTGTACTCACGTCTTTTTTTTCTGGCCTAAGAAAAGAAAGATAACGCCTCAATCAGTATTCTCAACTCCACTTAGTCCATCGCTTTCCTACGCCAATCGCTAACCTCCAGCATTCGTATGTCTTATGACACATAGGGCTATGTTTAGATTAGTGTGATGGGATTCTACAGTTATTATATTGTAAAAAAAATCTTACGTAAATTAAAGTCGTATTTACATAGCAATCGATTCCAATTTCATATAAAATTAATTTCTCTATAATTTTATTTATATCAATACGAATGCCAAGTTAACAATTCCTTATGTCTAAACTTAGTTAAAGAATGTGATAAAATTTTACTTCAATAAATCACAGCGTATCATATAATTTTATTCAAAATTCTATTTAAAATGCTTAAAATGCTCAACCAAAATGCTTATTAATAATTTAAGACATCGACTGAGGGTGCTTGATGGAATTTCAATTTCAAATTTAAATTTTTCAAATTTTGTACATTAATTTGTTTTTCCTCACAAACTAATAGGGTTTTACCTTTCGACATCTTCAGATAATCAAGAACACGAATGAACTTGAACTGATAGTTGGTAAATAGTTTATATCAAATATGAATTGTTGAGATTTTGTACATTTCCATGTATTTCGTCACTAACGACCCGGAATTTTCCTTTCGGTATCTTCAAGTATTCGAGCACTTGAACTGACAGACAGTAAACAGTTTACATGGCTTATATACGTGATAAAATACTACAAATTCTTATCACTTAGTCTAGGAAATACATTGACACCTGGATTGATTACAACAATAACCCCCAATCCCAGTTGGGAAAACAAACGCATTATGGGTGGAACGGAGGGTTCCAAAAATGCAATTCGAAGAACTACATACTTATTCCAAACTAGTGGACCCTGTCAGGGTGACCCTGGAATGATTTATTAATATGGGAATTTCATTATTTTAATTATTAATTTATTTTTATTTTTACGAACTCGTCTCATGTAAATAATATAATATAGGGGAGCTAAGAAGATCGTGTGCTCGAATGCCTGAAGATGCCGAAAGACAAAACCCGGAAAAAAGTGACGAAATACATGGAAAGGTACAAACCCTCAAAAATTAAAATTAGATATTTGAATTCTATCAAGCACCCTCAGTCGATATCTTAAAATAGTTTAAATCTAAGATAAATTAAGAAAAATTATTATCGCTAGGAAAACGTTATCTAAAAATATTCAAGTATCACATGGAGAATAATCATTAATAAAAAGTATCAGGTATTTCTCCTTAATAAAGTACATCATTTTAACGTATATTCTTTAAAACAAAGTTGTATGAATCTTGTTTTCTTTCTGATTGAAAAAAAAAACAAAAAAGCTTACATCTGTTTATTTTATAGATACGTATGAGAATGTTTTTTTCATTCATTTGCATTTGTTGGTAGATGGGTTAATGGACACACAAACCTAAGGGTTGAATTTATAGACTCTCACCAGGATTAAGAATTATTCACCGTGTAAATAAATTTGAATTACTTAATTTCAATGTTTCTTTATACACTATTCACGTGTAATGGGGATAAATTGGTATATTATTTAAAATTAATATCATTCGTTGGTAAAATAGAAGTATTATAGAAAAAAACAAATATTCATTTAATGAAATCAAAAATCATTGGGTTATTTATCCCAAGTAAAATTGCCTATTATGGTCAAAAAATAAACATTGATTGCATTGTTATTAAAGCGAAAATGTATTAATCATTTTTAAAATGTTAACTGTTAATTCTTGATAGAAAGGCATTATATTTTTTAAATAAACGCAATTTGGTTTGTATTTAAAAAAAAAATACTGTTTTACAAAGATATCTAATTTAAGACATCAACTGAGGGTGCTTGATGGAATTTAAATATCAAATTTGAGTTATTGAGATTTTGTATTGTGATTTGTCAGTTCGAGTTCATTCGTGCGCTCGAAAGGCGAAACCCGGGTGGTTAGTGACAAAATATATGGAAGTGTACAAAATCTCAATAACTCAAAGATATCTAATTCACACACAACTAATCGTTTTCATTTCATTCGTATATTTTCCGTTCAAAACCACTCGGATTATACTGATGTTAAATAAAACTGAGTATATTTTAAAAATAACAGAAAATTTTTTTGTACTACTTCTACATGTTTAACATGTGGAAGTATTACAAAAAGAATGTATTTTATTTTTAAAATATAATGCCTTTCCACCGAGAATTAACGGTGAACACCTGAAAAATGAAAATTCATTATGCTACATATCGATTAGTATTTATAATATAAAGTAAGATATTGAAACAAACTTTGGGAAATGTTTAAATAAAACAAAATAATAAATACGAGTAGCTCTTTGAGGTTATCCTCCATTAAAGCAGTTATTAAAACCCTAGATAGTTGTAGCCATGGTTAAAATAAGCGTTAATGAGTAAATATATAAACATATAATAATGGAAAACGCTACATTCTTTAATAAGTCATGAAGTAAACCATTGAAAAATATCTTAGTTCCAAAATAGTAATGTAAACATAGTTAATTGCTATTTCTGCATCACAGCTTCGTGTTACTTTACTATTTTTTATTAAATGCCAATTCCATCAATAAATTTAATCAGTCTTAATAATAAATTCTAAAGCGATTAGTCCAACGCTATACCTTTACATGGAAATTCGATCGCTGAGATTTTGAGAACAAATTTGATGCGATTAAATACAGGGCGTTGCGACAAAGTTATCGCTTATACTGAACCCGGATTATGAGGGGTCCGGTAACAAGTTTTTCGTTAGATCCCATATTTGAGAGAAATCGGAGAGTTGCTGGCTGATTGCTTTTGGGACACCAAATACCCTTTTGTGTCGAAACTGGGGAAAAAATCACCACGGTTTTGGTATTGCAATTGATTGGTATAGGATTGCGAGTCCCACAAAAATGTTTAAATATTTATAGCTAGAGCCTTACAGAGGCGATTGGAAATTTACAAGTGTTGTTTAAAAGCGAATATTTACTATCTATGAATATTAGGAAAGTGTGCTATTATTCAAAACCTTTGAACTGATGATTTGAATGTTAATTCGTTATAGCTAATGCAGAATAATGAACTATTTTTTGATGGAAATAAATGTAAAATAAAATGGAAATAAATTTGAAATAAAATATTAATGACTTTTATTTTTTTAGAAAGGCATTATATTAATAAAAATAAAAAAAAACAATTTTATGTAATGATCAGGACATCAGGAAAAAGTACGTAAACATCAATGGTTTTCATTTTTTTTTCATGAATTTTCTGTAAAGTGTGCTGATAAAAATAGATAAGGCATTGTTATTTCATCAGACACAGCTTTGCTAAAACTTTTTACTCTTCATACATTTTTATGTAAAATAGTTATACGATATTTTGTTATGAAAATAAAATAAAAAGATATTTGATAAATTAGTAATATTTTTGTAGTATTTATCCAATTAAGATAAACAGTCAAAACATGATATACTTCGCAACATTTGGCATACATGGCATTTGAAAGGGTTGGATTTATTATGACGGAAATCTTAGAATTATATTTGAAATATCGTTTACACGGCAAATAACTACAATACATGGTGAATATCTACGGAAAGTTCGGGGCTTTAAGATGTTGTAGAAAATTGTCATACAAAATGGACCAAAACAGACTGGTCTACATTGTTTAACAGTTAAAACATGCGTTTAAGCCCATAATTGATTCTGCTATTTTTTTTTTGATTCGTAAAATAAAAAAAAATAATTCATCTTACATATTTAATTCAATAAAAAATTTGTAAATTTTTGTTTAAAAATAAATGAAAATGTTTTAAAACAATAATAACTTTACGCAGCTATAATTGAAACTTAAGTTTAAATACCAAAAGATGCTGACGTGAGCATTGTAATAATTCAAAAGACTTTATATAGAAATTATTGTTCTCTGAAGAAAATGCGCCAAAACTGTTATTTTTTCCCTTTTGAAGGAATGATAAATGTTTTCTTCTATCTCGTACAAAATTAATAGTTCACCAACTTTACTTTTCCAGAAAAATAAGAACGTGGTCAAGAAACGTAATGTATTATGTTATACGCTAATTAAAGTATATCTAAATGTTTATGTTGAGTGATTAATTTGATGAATTTATTGTGATTAATTACAACTGTGATTTTGCCACTTAATGCAAAATTTAGATATTTTTAAAAAGCTAATCTAAAAATAATGTATTCTGACGGTTTCAATTGGACTTAATAAAAGTCATTGAAATCTTCTCATCATCTTTACAGTTTGTAGAAGTTCATGGCTTATTAAAAATATAGTATTGAACAATTAAAAATATACTTTATTCTATTGTATAAATATTGTCTAATGATTATTTTATTACGCTTTCATTATTCGTTGGTTTCATATAACTTGTCAACGAAAGCTTAATTGTGTTGTATAAGGATTAAGTTTAACAATATATTATTAAAAATTAATTTCCACAAGAAAAAAAATCCATTGAAAATATTAAAATTTAGCTGCACAAAATTTTCAATGAGTTTTTTTTTAAATAATTCCTAAATGTATTTCATAATTAACTGCATTAAAAAAATGATTGTAAAATTTTATTTGTGGGAGCATTTGAATATTCAACAATAATATATTAATCATATTTAAAAAAATAGTAAAATATTCAAATTCTATGGTTTGAATTCAATCAGACAAATCATCTTGTTTTTACATAAACTTTGTAACAGACAATAAATTATGAAAATTTGATCTATCGTTAGCATAACCAACTGCAATAATATTTTTGCTTCACAAAAAGACGTATTGAAACAATTGCTTAAATCTGATAACCACCGTTCTAAATCATTCTGGGTTGTGTAAATTTTAGACTGTTGGTTATATAAAGCGACATTGAAAACAAGGGGAGTTTAATCCGATTTGCAGCGTAAAAAGATAAGAGCAGGAAGAGATAAAATTAATCAGTAGATTAAAATTATTTATCTAAGCTTTAAAGTGGTTGGTGCTGTTGAGTGTGAAATTGGAGCTTTGTGCTACAAATATAGGAATAAAATAATTCATAACATTAAGTATTTAACGGAAAATTCTGTGTTTCAAACATTTTTTTGTGTGTGATGTGGAGTAAACGTATATGAAGCATATTTTTAAATGAACAGGCTCAATGGTGAAAACTAATTACTATGACTGATGACTTTTTTTCTTTTTAAAGACACAATTTTAAGAATAAAAAAGTGTGCAGTGTAGTAATTCTATTTGGGCATTGTTGTTATTTTTGAATGTGTAATAATTTATTTAATTCCATAGACCCATTTGTTAAGAATGTCACTTATATTAACAGTTTTATTGGCTACTAAATATTTCTTAATTGTAGACTTAGACAGTATATTTATAAAATAATTGATAAAGATTTTTAGATCCGATTTGATTGAATGTTTGATAACATTTTTTTTATTGTATTTGTGTTTACTTCTTCTGAGTTTTGGAAAATTTTCTCACACGTACGACTATTATCTTATTTTCTGTTTATCTATGTAGAAAAAATCTCTATTTCTTTAGTTTAATGTGACCAGAAGCGTAAAAAGCTCACGCGCTTTGCGAGAAAGAAACACAGATTCACAGTAAACAATCACGTATTTACTATGAACCCGGTGGGATGCCAACATTACATGGTTTACTGGCAGTTCACCCTATTTTATATGTTAGTTTTTATTTAATTGATTAAATATTATTATGTAAACAAAAACAAATCTTTACCACAAAAATATTATATAATAGAATTGACAAAATTCTTGGTTGTGGCTTAGTTGTATAGCAAAAAACGTTTAAAATTTTTGGCAATAGATAATAAATACATTAAATAAAGGCAATATCTAGTTTTGTCATCATTAAATTACGGATGTAAAACCGTATTAGAAGAATATGTCAATATAAAAGTTATTCATCTTTCACGGTTTTATACCATTAAAAAATATATACGTTACAGATAGACAGATAAATAAAAAAATCCAGAAAAAATATATATTATACTGCAATATTTATTCATTTATTATTCAACAATTGCTTAGTGATGTTTTGTCACGGTAGCATGTTTTTTATACTGAATATCTAAAATATGGTATGCTTACAATTTAACATTATTTGTATTATTACTGATTTAGTTACTTAAATGATTTTGTCATTTTTATTTCGCGGAATTATTTAAGATGCGGAAGTAGTACAAAACAAACTATGTTTTATTAAAAAAAAAATATTATTTAACTTTTATAATAACATTTTTTGGCTGTCTATTAACATAAAAATGCCTGCTGATCTTCAAAATGTTTTAATACAAACTGACCATCGATTATTTATCTTGTTATTAAATAATAATTGATATTTAAAAACTTTTGGTTACGACTTGTTCGTCTTGAGTCGAATAAGAGGCTGGAGCTCAATGTCTATACTCGTATTTGGCCACACGACCGTAACCCGGTCTAACAGCGTTCAGGCCGACACTAACTTTTGACCTAAATTTTAATGAAACCCGACAAAAGTTCTCCCCGAAGGAGTATTCCACTGTGACGTAGATTGATGAAAGACAAGCCTATTGATTACATGAAAAAACACGTCGGGTTAAGAAAAATGTAAACGAGGCAATGTAGATTGCTCATTATTTATTATTCTTGTTATTTTAGACTACACATTTCGTGATAAACTTTTCAGTTTTACACTTGTAGTTTTATTAATTTATATTAATTGAAAAAACTTTTTACAATTATTTTAACAATATTTAGTTAAATATAGAAAAAGAAGAATATATTTCTAAGTAAAACTTAAAATTTTGTAAGAGAATAAACTGAACACCAATGTGAGATATAAATAAAAAAATAATTTATAGTAAACGTGTTACAATTAACAGAACCGGTTGGTGATGATGGTGTCAAATTTGTATTTAATGCAATATAAATCCCTTTACTGCAAACTTGACCTGACTCTCTGTAGTCAAATTATCAGGTCGATAGAGCAAAACTGAAGTACTTGTGATGCCAAATCTGTTGATAATATAACATGTAAAAAACTTCATTTTAAACAATATAATTTCATAATAAACAAATAAACAATATTACATGTATTTATTTTATGTGTTTGTATATATAAGCTAAAACAAAGAATTTAATGCCAGAAAAGATCCTGAGATGATTTTGATTATTATTTTTAAAAAGCAGTAAAAAGTGTAATTTTGTCTCATTATTAATTTACATTGATGTCTTTAAGAACCAATTAATTTATCAATGTATACAAATAAAAAATAATTGGTACTTTATTGTAAGATTATCAATTGTCTAAATTAGCCTAAAAATATTACATTTTCAAATAATTGTACGACAAGCTTTACTAAGAAGTTTATATAAATAATATAGTTTTATTTTAGAAAATTTTATACAAACTATTAATGGATGACTAATGCGTTAAAAAAATAATATTTCTTATTTTTTAATTAAAAAAAATAAAACATAATAACTTTCACATTTTGAATGATCAAGACCGCGAGTATTATTAATTCTTTTCTTGAATTAAAATTGAAATTCACAGACAGTGAGTTAGTAGGTAATCGGTTATTATTAAATGGTGAATCTTTAATCAATTTAAATAAGCCAGTTTTTAAAATAATTAATTATTGAAATATGAAAACTCGTAAAAAGCCTCATCCATACGATGATTTAAGCGATTGAGCCTTCGTTAATAAGCATCTTCTCAAAACGTTGTCTTATGCATTAAGCCGTCACTATTGTGTTGATAATTTTCATTGATCTTCCTTTCCAGTGTGATATAAAGGGCTTTATTCAAAGCTGAATACTACCGAAAGAGGATGGGGATTCCCCTTCAAGAATGTTTTCCTATTTGTATGGCGGGCGAAAGACGACATGAGCCTAATTTATGTCTGAGATTTCCGTTCACTCTGTATCGCTGTGGATTACATTGCTAATTTTGCCCACGTCCTTCTCTACTTAATCAACATTGCGGGAAAAACTTATTCGGCAGTTTCGGTTATTAATTATTGAAGTTTTCATTGTAAGGAAAACTGTTTCAAATAATACCCAAAATATATATCACAGCGCAGCGCAGTTGGATAAATTCTCTTTTTTATCAAATATTTTTCTACGTTAAAAAAAAATACTACAGTTATATGTGATTTATTTAATTAAAATTTTCATACAGCTGTTAAGATCAGTGCTAATTAATATAATTTTGTACAACGACATTTAAAGGATCAAAAAGCTAATGTATTAATAGTACTTTATAAAAACGTGCATCGCTATTTTTTGTTTTTGAGTGATTACTAAACTCATGAGTCGTGGTCTCTTTGCAGGCCATGAGACCGTAAGAAACGTTTCAGTAGAGCTGAAAGTATTTATTTATGAAGTAAACATAATATATTTGATATCTATAATTACTTTTAAGGTGTTAACTGTCAATTCTTGGTGAAAAGGCAATATATTTTAAAAAATAAAACACAATTCATTTGTACGAGCATTAGTTGATAATTCTCGTGATGAGTGAATCCTGTCCTGATCATTATAAACACGTGGAAGTAATACAAATGAATTGTGTTTTATTTTTTAAAATATATATAATTATTTCCAAATAAAACTTTAAAAAACGAAACCAATTTATTTCTCGGGGTATAGTGGCAGGGGATAATTTAAAGTTTGAGAAGCACTGGTCTCAATAGTACTAATGTGATTAAATTGAATTAGCGTAGCTCTATATTTTTTTTATTACGTGGTTTCTTGAAAAATAAAATATCAAAGCTTTTTCAAAATTATTGGAATAATGATTTTCATTGACGAATTATTTAACACAAAAATGACTTAAAAAGTAATTGTTATTGATAAAATATATATTTTACAAATAAAGGTAAATTTTCTGTAGTGTTTTCATACATCATTAAAAAATGTGACGAAACAATCATTCGCAGCGATAAAATTTGGGACACTTAAGAGCATTTGAAATACAGCCAACCTTTTACTGAAATTAGTAATAACCCATTATTTCCTGAACATTGGCGCCACCAATCATGACATCACGTCGTTGTAATATATCAACTTTAAGCCATTATACAACAGATAGGTATATATTTAATGTTTCACTTTCGTTGCTTTCATTACTGCCTACAGCGATAAATTATCGATTACATTTTAATTGCTCATTTATTTTATTGCAAAATGTGGTAAAATGAAATCAAAGGCTATTTTCAAATCTGCGAAAGAACATTATCAACTAAAGGTAGCTGATAAGTAGGTAATTAACTTTTGAAATTTATTTGATTGGGGAGTTTTAAAATTTTGCGGTTGAAAACCTCTTAACAAATGTATTCTTTTTCAATATCAGTCCCGGCTTAGAGGCTATATTTTTAATTAATTGCAATTCAGTGAAAAGGGAAAAGATTATTTTATACTTCGTTCGATCGCAAATCGAATTTCAAGTAGTCAAATTGTCTCGCGAATTATATTCATTAAAATCTTTAAATACGATTTCAATGCAGACTTACTAAGTGCATAATGAACACTTGTTTAAAAGCTTTCCAAGTATTGGGCTTTATTCTCGACAAGGTTATCTTCTATTTAGCTAAAATCTGAATAATCATTTAGAAGTACAACTGATTCTCTTTTTACACGGGGAATACGTCTCAGAGACTACAGTGTTTATAAAAATAGTCTCATAAGATACGACATGCTCTAAGCTGTAAAAAAAAAACATAGTGGAAATAAAATCGAAACAGGAGAGGAACATACATGTGTCAAAACAATAAAAAGTCATGCACGGGTCATGAAAACATACATATAAAATTTCGCCAAATGGCAAAAATGTTGATTCCAATATTCACAAAGGGCCGAAGTGTTTTAAATATACAAATGTTTTACGTTTTTTTAAAACCGTGTAAAAGCAAAATATCAGTGTAAAAAAATATTTTTTTTAGACATTGCAAAAAGAGAATCTTGGGGGAGGGTGGAAACATGATTCAGAGTGAATTCATTGAATGAAAGAGACACAGAAGAAATTTTTTGATTAAATATTTTGGATGAATGAATATCATCTAAACTTAATAACTCTTTAATGCATTTTTGCGTATTACAGTAGGATGAACGATATAAAGAATGTATCTCGTCATCTTCTTTTATTGGACCTTTCAAAGCCAAAGGCAACACTCCACGATAGTGAGAGGACGTCGAGACAAAGAAATCTTAAAATATATATTACCGAATTCTTTGCGTATACTACATTATAACTGTACGCACATAAATAATTTAATACAAAAATCACTAAGCTCAAAAAAAAATTGGAAGTAAAAAATTATACATGTCTTTTAAAAAGAACATATTATTATCAAAGTAAAAAATTGGAACAATTCATCTTTTTATTTTAATGACACGTCTGTAAGATGATAATAGTGTTGAAAATAACTAAGTTTAAAATTATTATAACATGTGAATAAAATTGTTTTTTTACTAAAAATAATGCTTAATTTTATCAACTGATCAGATGAACAAACTAGTCCTGACTCTTTGATACAATTGTGAAATCTGGACAAAAAATTGCGATTCATTATTATAAATTTTACACTAATAATTGCATAGAAAAAAAAATACTTAATACAATACAAGTGAGTAATAAAGTAAAGTATAAGAATAAATCAATAAAGAAATAACGATAGATAAACTGATTATATTATATAATCTTACTAACTCTTTAATAGATTTTGGATCAAATATGTGTAAACCTATTCGCAAAGGATAAAAAAATATTTCGTCAATATTTTTCAAGCGTTTCGCTGAATATATACGCGTAATCTATTTTAAAAGAGCTTTTCCCTTACATACTTGCATTTTATAACATTCGCGGAAAAGCTCTGCCACAGAAAAGAATTTTCATGAAAGCTTTAGGCAAAGAGTAATGAAGCGTCATTAATTCTTTATAAAGTTGATTGATGAAAGTATTATGGATGTGGTTAGACAGCCATCGTAGCATGAACCTGTGACCTTGCTAGAGATCGGATATTTCACTGATTTTACAGACTTTATCTTGTCATATATTTTTTTATATAAACATACCTTTTAGTTAAAAAGCATCTGATAATAATATATTTTTTCGATAAATTAATTGAAGCAAATTAAGTCATATAAATACCGCTTGCGTGGTTAAACATAATCGTCTTTCTACTTTTAAGGTGTTAACTGTCAATTCTTTGTGGAAAAGCATTATATTTTTAAAATAAAACCATCCTTTACCATTTATTCTTCAATCGATTTATCAATATGTATGTGATGTCCTGACCCTAAAACGGGGCAAAGTTATGACCATGCTCCATTTGTATCTCAAAAAGCAAGTACCCAACATTTGCTTTAAACTTAAATTTGCTTTATAAAAATTACCATTTGCAATTATTGTGAGATCTTACAATGTTGAAATAATACCCATGCATCTTAGTTGGAAAATATTCTATACAACACTCGTCTATGAATAACGTATAATATATTTATATCATTAAAATACTGTGGGTATTTTTAAAAAATATTTTTTATTCGATTTCATTTAATTGCTATACTTAGTATTTAAAACAAATAAAGCAGCCAGGTAATAACTTTATTCTTATAAAATATATCAGATTATTTTCGGGTCATGAGGGAAACACAAGTACTAATACGAATTAATAATATTCAATAACAATACCTCAACTGGTTTTCAACGGTCGATTTTCGGTGATATTGTATTTTTATTTAAACAATTAATTTCCGAGTTACGTTTGTGTTTAGAAAAAGCTATGGGTTTTCTACCGAGTAGGGTAACAAATCTAATAGCAAGCGGCATACACGAACTGGAATGCAGTTATATTAAATTCCGACCTACGAAAATCTTAAAAGTGAATAAAAATGTGTTGGTGGCTATTATTGCACTTAGAAAGCAATTTGAGGAACTCACATGCAGTGACTCAAGAAAATCATAATGCTTAAAGAAAAATAAGTTTATCAAGTTACGGAGTAAGCGGTCATGAAGATTTTAAAAATATATTAATAGCTTGATTTACCACTAAAAAAATTTGCCAACGACTAAGATACTATCACCCCACCTATCAATTTTGTAAAATTATATGTATTAATTGTTTTCCTTTCGAAAGGAGGCCATCAAAAATGGTTGAAATAATTCTACGCATAACGTCTATGCATACATTTAATGTCATACAATAATATCCAAATAATACCACCACAACTTTGAAATCTCTTTACCGTTAAATGAACTGGAAGAAATGTTTTTCTTTCGGGGGCTGTTATCATTCTTTATATTAGATTTTACAGCCCAAAAATGTTTTTGTCTGTTCTAGCACGGTAATTGTTTTTCAGCTGAAAAACATGATATTACTTTATTTTAATGTTCGCATGCTGAAACGTTTTATATCCAAATTGTATTTTTAGGCAGGTATGGGTCTTTAAAATGGTTTTTGAATTGGATGATTTCGTAAACTAAGAATATTAATATCTTAATAGTAAAGAAAACGTCGGTGGACGATTTGAAATCTCGTTGAGCAGTTTAAGAAGATAGAAAATGTGTATTTTATATAGCCGATGGTAATTCAATATCTTTTGTAGGATATTTAATTAAGTGAATTTCAGAAACGTCAGATTTAAATTGGACGTAGTTATTTAGAAAGTAGCCAGTCAACAAAAAATAAAATTATGGAATATAATACAGATCGGTTACGTGAACGTTTACTCAAGGTTCTGTTGAAAATAAAAATTATTTGAATAAAACACTGTAAAAATATTGTGATAATAAAACAAGCCAGGCTCCGGTAACAGTCACACTGCTATATTTATAATTAAAATAAACTAAGAATGATCTAATAGTCTTTACAGAACAGTCAGTCAGTTGGTCATATTTTACGTTTAATAGAAAATAGATTCAATTAACGATATATCTATCATATAAATATTAACTCAGAGATGCGACTTATCTACAATTTTAATATGATTGCAAAAGTGCAGTTATCTCAGCTTGATATTATTGTGGATTGGCTACATTCATTTATACATTGTGTTTTTTACCTAATGTATATTAGCTCATTAGTTACAGTTTTAGATTATTGTCATTCTTTTAAATTATTGTCAATAGTTAATGTAAATTATTATAAAATCTGATTATTGTCGATTAAATTCGACTGAAGAAATATTAAAAGCACTCATTGAAGTTTTTTCATCCGTTAAAAAAACACAATTCAAAGTGACACGTCAATGTGACATTTGTTTCCGCAACGCCTTAAAATTGGCAACTGCTTTTATAAAAATCAAATCAGCAGCTTCCTCAGAACGAGGAAAGATAGATTTATTGCTAAGATACACAACCGTACCTCCTTGGTTAGACTATTAGAGGGAAATTCACCAAAAGTACTATTAACAAAATATCCGCGCAGGCAATTGTGGATCTTACCCGATAAGAGTGTCGGCACAAATTCTATCAATATTGTATTGCGCTCTTAGGGGGGTTTTCTTTGCAAGCGATATCGGAGAATGCTTTATGCTTCTGTAAGTGGACAGGGTTTTCCGCTTTACAAGAAAATTCCCTACCTTACGATTGTGTTTTATTAGATTGCATTTTTGTTTTCGTCCAATTTATTTTCCAAGAGACGTTTTTGTTGTTAGAGTTTCGAAATATAAATTTAATAAAACTTTAGATGTATAACTTAACCTGAAACTATTTTTATAGCAGTTTTATTGTTGCAATGTTTTTGGTAAAACAAAGCTATTTTTTACCATGTCCGCTCCCAGTATGGAGCATATGACCTCCAAATGGAGGTATCTCAACAGAAGACGACTTGTAACTCAGTTACACAACTTCTATTTTTCAAAGAGAATAGAGATAGAAGAATAGGGCTAGGACAGGACTAGCCGTTGGCTAATCGGTTTCGCTATGTCCTATTATTAGAATCGGATGGATGAGAGGGAGTTTTAGATATCACAAACATTCACTCCTACGAAAAGAAGTCTATGAATCGGTTGAAAAATCAAATTATGACGTTATTCGCAACGGGAGTTGAGCCCGAGGTATCTGTAACCGTAGCCAACGACGTTAAACACTTCGCCGCAGATTCAAAATTAATTATAGTGCATTTTTATTTTGTAAACTATAAACGATCCCAATATGGAGTGTTATAAGTATTTGGGGACGTAAAAGAGTTCTTAAAAATAAACATTTTTTCAGACTGGCTTAAAGTATGTTTTGAAATCTCTCTTTTTCAAAATGATCAAGAATGATGAACTAAGAAAAGGGTTATTTATTGACCAATCTCTCTTTTATCATTTCTTTTTTAAAAAATGACCTATAGGAAGAAATAAAAGCAAACCATGTATGCCTACAAGTTCATAAATGTAATGAAAAATCATTTCAGCATTCGGGAGCTCGAACCCTCAAACCTCACTGATCGGCAAATTTATTAGTTTTGCCAATCGGCCAATGAAATCAATATTCCATCAGAATGATGATTATATAATTTCAGAAGTCATTAAACCAACTTTCGAACCATACACATACTGTCATGGACTCTACTCAGACCAACTATATTTTCATGCACAATGAGCTTTGAAATAATATATAAAATTGGTTGTTAGGTATGAATATGAAACACAAAAAAATTCTCCAATCAACAAAGATTTAGCACTTATTATAAAACACCAATGTTTATAGTTGCATACATATTTTGTGATTTATAGTGTTTGAAATAGAAAGTATGGTGTACAGCTTTTAGTGCAAGGAAATAACTATACCTGGACATAAATTTTAACAGGTTGATAAAAGCGGTTGCACACATAAAAATAAACATTACAGGATATTCAAAATAAACGGCAACGTATTTTATATCTATTTCCTACCAGTTATTAGTAGTAACATGAAATAAACTTTCCATTAGTACTATTTTCGTATGTTCGCAGAATTAATGGAGAATAAGTAATGGTAGCAAAATATTTATTAGTGATAAAATAATTTTATTATTGAATATTGTCTTGAAAATCTACATTGCAAAACATTAACGTGCTTTGTTTAAGCAAAAATAATAGATATTAACAAATACAATTAAGAAAAACAGTTCAGTGATAACTTTTATTTTCAGATCGCAGATCTTGTGACGTATTTCTTTACCTACATGAGATGCCTATTTTTCCATTTTAACCTAATATTTTTTTTAAGACATAGACTGAGAGCGTTTGATAGAATTTCGATATTAAATTTGAATTGTTATGATTTTGTACATTTCCATATATTTTGTCACTTGTTCAGTTCGAGTTCATTCGTGTGCTCGAATGTTTGAAGATGCCGAAAGACGAAACCTGAGTCGTTAGTGACAACAATTCAAATTCAAACTTAATAAATTTTTGCCATTTTTAGAAAACTTTTTAATGTTTAATATTTAATCTCATGTTCATTAGTTTGGCTGAATGTCTGACCTGACCACATGTATTAATAACTGTATTTTATATTTCAAACTTTTTTTTTAACAGGAAATTGTTTCTAATACCACAATTGTAGAATATTTATTATTAATTTACAGCTATTTATTTTCTACTAAAAGTTTCGTTCTTATTTCATCATTGAATTAATATATTTTCGTACATCGTCTGTTAGCTCTGCAATTTAATTTTGAAAACTTACAAGGAACGTTTTCACAGAGTAAGTTCGGTATAACATCGGGTGTAAAGAAACTTAGTAATGGGCAAAATTAAATGTATGGAATTAACATCAAAAGACACAATATTTCTATAATCGTACATTTGAGTAGTATGGACAGTATATATTTTTGGAATGATATTTGTCACTAAAAGACAAGAATAATATTTTCTGCTAGATAACTATCAAAGAATATATTTTACAAATACTGGTCACAAACAGTATTATGATCATTCAGCTATGAGAGAAATAGACGAATTATCGTTATATCTCAGTATATCTTTACTGTCCTGGCTTGGGTAGAATAAATAGAGAATACTAACATAATCATAAGTATCTACACAATATATCTGTGTGTCCAATGTTTAATGTTCTGAAAGATATTTTTTATAAGCTTCCAGCCTACAGGGAACATTAACGGTTGAATTGTGTCGCGAGAACAAAACGTGGAAAGTAAACACATAAATTGTTAATGTCATGAGCTTTGGTAAAATTTTGGCTTATTTCTTTCAGAAATATATTGCAGGTTACATTGTTTGTGACATTTTTTCTTATCTTTCTAATAGATTAAACAAATGTGATAATCGTCTTTCTTGATGCTTGGTCGGTATTTGAATTGAAACGTTAACCTTAATTTCGCAGTTACATAATTATAAAATTTAATGACAACTTGTTTCGGTTTGTTCAAAGATTAAAAATCAATTTATTACTAAAATATCGTACCACTTCTAAACAGCATTTGTAAATCTGAAAATCCTATTTTACAAGAGAGTTATACACAGTTTAAAACAATACATTTGAAGGAAGGTGATTATTTGCCAGTAGAAAAACATACCTTTTTCTAAATAATCTCCTTTTTATCTGAATGTTGATTTGAAATATCCTATAAAACGAAAATTAAATTTTTTACTTAAGCAAATATAAAAATAACCTTTTTTATATATGTATCGATCTCATGTTGCCAAGTTTTCATTTATGAAAAATAGGATTAATTTTATTTGTGAAAAGTTGTACTGCTGAAATATGATGACAAACTCGTTTAAAATAAACATTTCGAGCTTTTAGAGGCCTCATTAGTTTAAAGTGTTACTAACAACAGTAAAGTGTCCAAATACCTCAATGTTTATTGCAGCACTCTGTGGCCTGGCATGGGAAAGCAACTTCGCTGCAATTGAGAGCTTCTATAATTATAGGTCACATCTTTTCTCAAAAAACCTTTTTATTTTCTTGATTGAAGTTACTAAAATATCTCTATTATTGTCGACGTCGTATATGATTCAATTAATTTCTTTATAATTTTTATGTAGTCAAAATAGCAAAGCAATTTCGATTTTAAATTATCAGTATATTAATTAAATTATTATTATAATTTTTTTAAATTATCAAGTGTACCTAATATTACTATGATTGCTTCTAACAGAAAACACTCCGTAAATATCTTTTCCTAGCAGATTTTAATATATTGAGGATTCCATTTACTATCTACTGAAATCAAGCTTTCAATTACTATTTCAACAACTATAAAAAAGTCAAATAAATCTTGAAAAGGGAATAATGGTTTTGAAATGGTTAAATAGTCAATTTTGCACATGAATATCTTGAATGTCGGTGGACAAATTAATACCGTCTAGGCTGATCATTGATTAAATTACTGCTTATATTAATAGTAATATTTGAACGTGTAAAACTTACTGAACAATCTATTCCTTCGTGGGTAAGCGCTGATCATGAATCAAGATCAACGAGTCAACCAATTCTAAATCAAAATATCTTTCCAACTATTTTGAATTGCTACTAAATATTTATATCAAACCAGCTGTGTTTCAATACATACTGATTTATACAGGTGAAATTAAATTAATTCAGTTACCATTGTTCGATAATTCTATCAATATGTCCAATACAACGATTGCAAAAATTTCTCTCATGATTGAAACAATCGCTTTATTCAAATTTAAATATATTGCGAACATATTTCGTATGACGCGGGAGCATAATGGATCATAATATGAAATTTTATTTTAATTTGAATCCATAAAAAAAAATGCTTTTCTTTTCAACGATTTTTTATCAAATTTGGAAATTTAATTTTACGCGGAAGCAGTTTCTGTCAATTTTGACGTGTTTTAAATTAAAACATGATTGGATTATGTTTTCTAGTAAAAAAGATTACGGTATACCTTACGAAGGATATTCTTTTACTATTAAAATGGATCAGTAGATCTGTATATAAGTTATACAAATTAATAAACTATATTAACTACCAAAACTAAAGATTGTTTTCTGATAGATCGCACTGATAAACTTACTTTATTAAATAAATATTCTATTAGATTAGGTGATTATAAATATGCAAATCCTGACCACTCGTATGCATATTTTATTTGAAAATCAGCTTCTATCTATGTTGTTGATTAAAGTTCGTTAGCTAGAGGTTAGAATATAAATATATTATAAATCACTTTTTTAAAAACCGCATAAATGTTAAATCATAATTTCAACTAAGTAATCATTGGGATAATATCGATAAAGTATCTTTTCGAAAGCAATTACATAATTGTTACAAAATTAATCAATCTAAAATGTTATAGTATTCAAATGTTCTAAAAAACGTTATTATTTAAATATCATCGAATTTATACATACCACCTATCTTACTTATAGAAAATATATCATAAGGTAATGCTAAATAACATCTATTATGTGCTCCTTGGCAGTTACAGTAATTGTTTGTTCAATAAATATAAGTGAATAATATAAAAATGCGATAACACCTTAATTGAGCTCATAAAAATCCATCATCGACTTAGTCCTTACCACATTATTTATTTATCGTTACTGCTAGTAGGCAAATACCCGACTATCAAATTGATGAATAGTGAACCCAATAAAATACACGTACTTAATTTGGTAGAAGGGTAGTGCGAAAGTTGATAGAAATTTATCTTACATAATTATGAGCCAGCTAACTGTGTTTAAATACGTTTAACGATACGGCATATGAGAATAATTAAAAATCATTTTTCTAATATGTTTGAAAGAAAATTTAATATGAATTAATAATTAATAAACCTTATTGATATATTTTAATGTAATAAAGCACAATACATTCACCAAATTCCAGTTAACTTACAAATTATTAACGTAATATTTTTTAGCAACAATTAACAATACAACACTTTTGAATAAATCGTTTATTGTGTACAATGAATGGAATGTCCTTCCTTCTGTTTAATATAATATGAGTTTTATACGAACCTTATCTTCTTTACAAGTACTAGTATTGTTTTTTCGTTGACCAGTCACACTTAACCAAAAGATTCTTGCCTTTCGACAAGCTCCAACTGTAAAATATTACTAGATTTAGAATGTTTTCGATGAATTTGGCGGTAACTTTTTGGAAATTCATTTCTTAATATAAAATTAACATTGATAACTCAGTTAGTCCACCGGCTTCCTTACAAATGTATCGCGTTTCGCTTCTTTAAGAAGCATCTTCAGTGAAACTATATCGCAAGGATATTTTTGGGTAGACAATGATCTGACACCGCCCCGTACTTATGGGGCGGACAGGGTCTTCAAAACCAATCTGCAGACTATTTCTACTAATGCAAATTTAAAATGTAATACCCCTCCTGAGGCGTTTAAGACTTTGTCATATTTGTTTGGTTGCCGCTGTTTGTTTACAGTTGGAAGTGAACAAAAAGCGTGCGCTGCTTAAAAAAAGAAGGAGTCGCTTGTCGACCTTTCCCAGAGGGAGTCGTCGGCCGACGAAGTGGCGACTTAGTCCACCGCTTGCTAGTAAACCCACTTACAGAGTTTAAATTAAAAATGTGTAAATCTGTGGTGTCTTCAAGAAAATTATATAAACTAACTGCAATAAACGAGAAAGAGTTTACCGATTACGACCGGGTTTTAATGGGAGACGAAGGAACCTGTGACTCATCCTTTATCTTGTTTCTTTATTAATTGATTGTGTTTGAAGGTGAAAATCCCAATGGAAATAATTTGAATAATGGTGAGCCAACTGTCCTATTCAAAATATTATTTACTAATAATAGATTACTGTTAATGGTTTTATTAATTTATAAGAACTTTAAACTGTTCATTCAAACTCAATGGAGTATATTTATGTTACTATTTTTGTTGAAATTTTATTAAAATTGAATTAAATTATTATTTAAACCTCACCCTATCCTTATATTCCTAATCTCTTCGTAAAAGAAAGGATGAGAGACAAGCCGTTCTCGTATAAACTTTTGTTAAGAGAAGCTTTATTAGGAGTCCATATGCTTCACATTGGGAGCAAAAACATTGTATCTTCCACAAAAATATGAATTCTATATAATTATATATATTATATAATAATATATTATAATTAATTATATATATATAAATCTCGATAGACTTAACTTTTCACGTAAGCATTGAGAAGGTAAATACCTTCATTTACAATTGGTATTAAAATCACTTGATTGTATGCACATCAGTAATATTTAACTACATTCAACAATGCTATATATTCAACTTTCTCTCCACTTTTGTGGGGTAATAATAATAATAGTGATTGCGTACTCACCTTAAACAGGTGTGTAGATTGCCGACTGAAATTGCTCCATAGAAGCAGGTGTGAAAATATTTTATCATGTCACATTTACCTACGGTACGGTTGTTTTATCCCCTGAAAAAAAATCGTTTCACTGAATTCCGTGCCGGCTGGCTTTGTGCTAACTGACATCTCTACTGAATTCTGCGTCAAGTATTTTTAAAAAAGTTAATTTGAAAAGGTTAAAGTTTTTTTCCATATGAACTTGACCAAAGGCTAAGAAAGAAATACATGTTGCATCATTTTTGAAATGTTGCTGTTGCGAAATATTATGTCAGAAATAATTTATATTATTTCTACTGTAGTGTCTTTCTGTCCCAAATGACTGTTTTATATGATCTCGTATAAAATAAAATATTAGTACTAAAAACTGTCAATAAATAACAAAAAAACTTCTTAACAAAACATTTGAGGCGCCCAGTATCAAAGTTAGCCAAAGGTACTCTTGCAGTTTTTTCAGGAAGAAGGAAATTCTGTTG
Source organism: Himalopsyche phryganea (assembly GCA_022494535.1). Classification (NCBI taxonomy): domain Eukaryota; kingdom Metazoa; phylum Arthropoda; class Insecta; order Trichoptera; family Rhyacophilidae; genus Himalopsyche; species Himalopsyche phryganea. The sequence goes on from JAGVSL010000046.1 coordinate 1,707,473, forward strand.
CTATACTTTTGACAATAAATATTTAAGTGAAATATTTTCCAGAAGATACTAGAACCCATCAGGAATACTTAAAAATGAAAAAATTGCATTTAACTTTATTATTAAGTCTCTAGCATGAGGTACAAATATGCTCTTGGCCCGTTTTGATAGTGAGCTTTTCCTTTGGCTGTTTTTGATAGTAAGCGATGGCCTTTTTTGATACTAAATGAAAGAGAAAAAAAATATATCCAATGCATATTGAGTAAGATTATCATGTTTTATTGAAAAATATATAACTCGAACAAATAACCACCCAAAAATAGACATTATAATTTCACAAAAAAATCATTAATTTTATTTTTTACATGAAAATAAAATTATTAAAACAGAAAACAGTTCTTGATGATTTCCATTTTTTATTTCATACTATAACATGGGGTGGACTTCACAACTATTATCAAGTTTTATTAGAGTTTTTTGAGATTTATTTTTGACGTAGGGTGGGGTATATCGGTCTGTTCAGCTTAGTGGTAAGAGCTTTGCCATAGCAATCAGGTGCATCTGGGTAATAGTCCCGACAGTATCAATATTAAATTCAGATTTTTTCAATGCGATGTTGTGATGTTGTTTCCTCCTCGAGTTGACTTCGAGTGACTTATAAAAATTCTCATTTGCCTTATCTCATTTCGTCGGCGTCCGTGACGCAGTTGGTAGTGTCGTTGGCTACGGTTAAGGATGTCTCGGGTTCAATTTCCGGTGCTGACAGTTTTCATAAATTGATCTTTCAATCGATTTATGGATTTCTGTTCGTAGTCATGCATGTTTCCTACCACCCATCCGATCCTGAAAAACGGGGCGAGAGCGAATAGCTAACCACTAGTCCTGTCCTGTGCCTCTTCTTCTATACCTAGTATCTTCGAAAAAAGAGAAGTTGAGCAACTAACAAACAGTTCTCGTAGAAAAACTTCTGTTGAGATACCTTATATATATAATTTTAAAGGATTATTAAGATTCTTGAAATAGTGTCTTAATAGTGTGGGGAACTTTATATGTACAAGATTTATGATTGCAATGTTAATTTTTTTTTTCGCTATTGACGTACCATGAGGATGGGTGGGAGGGAATTTTAGACATCACAGAAATCCATAAATTGATTAAAAAATCAACTAATGAAACTGTTCGTACTGTTATTCTAACACGTGAATATCGCAATGAAGCCTACGACATTGACTACTCGACAATGGACCCGACAAATGGACTGACAATGTTAGTTATAAATGTCTTTTTCTGTTTAGTATCATGACTATAAACTCCGACACAAAGTACACAAATGCTATTGTGAAGTGATAAAACTGAAAATACAGATGAGATTTCAATTGTCATTTTAAGATAAACAAAATGTCTAGAGCAAAAATAAAATGAAATGTATAGAATATTCATATTTTTATATTAACTGAGACAAATATGAAAAGAATGCACCCATTTCATTTCTATATTAAATAACGTAGACTATATTGTAATGCAGTGAATTTTTTATGTTTGTAATTCACTTACTTCATTTCCGTTTGTTTTGCACATTTTTATAAATATTGGTCTCTTTTACCTTTTATAATGTGACAAATTTCATAATCTTCTATTTTCGCTTTTGATTCTTGAACAATTAAATTTTTTAACCAAAAAATCAATAAAATACAACTAAAAGATGAGAATTTACAAATTTTGTGAATCAAACGTGTATTATGGCGGTCATATTAGATTTTTTCAATTCAAAGCCTGTGATTGGCTTGTCAGTCCTTCGGACATTTATATTGAAACAATCGAACAAACTTTTAAAAAGTTCAAAAACTTTGGCTGATTTTAATTCAATTTTTTTTTTGAGAATGGTAGCTATAGGTGCAAAGAATTTAATGTCATAGAAAACTAAAAAATGTTAAAAAGTGCCTTTGGTTAACTTTGATACTGGGCGCCTCAGTTATCTATAAGGGAAGTTGTTGTCTGTTTTTATTACAATTGATAGCCTAACCTAACCAGTCTAGCGTTTCTGTTTCCTGGTTCTTTTTGGCAACCAAATTTTTAACCTACCAATGATCTAACGACTGTATGGCTTGTTGATTCAATTTTTAGGTGCCATGTGGTCAATATTTTAGTAATCTGCACAACCAAGAAACTTTTTTTAAAATGAAAGTTGCTCTAAATCTTCAGCCCCAAGCTCATCTGATGCATTTCTTTCAGTGAACATATTGCTTTATTCCTCTTATATTAATGTTTTATTTTAATTTATGTCTGAAAAAAAACGACAAAGAAATATCTACTACGTATTTTATTGAAAGAAAATATTTGTCTCGGAAGCTGTTATTTAGCGCTACGAATAGGTCTACGACGCATCATAGCTTTGTAGTTTCTCTTTATTTATAGAAGACATTGTAATATTATACAGCGCCATTCAATGACGTGTGAGAAATCGTACACTGTTATTTACTGCAGTGAATGGAAATGTATACACCTCTGTCATAAGTCAGTTAAGTAAACCGAACGAGAGCATGCGATTCCATGCAATTGACAAACGGCCTCTTGCAAACACTACGTGAATTCACACTCATTGTTCAGCTTGTACAATAATTGTGAGCTGTTTCGCTCTCAAAGCTTTTGCGCATGTTGATACGAGCAGTAAGCAATACTGTAACAATATTAAGCTAACAGAATTTCAAAGTAATGGAAACCGTAAAAGCTCATTTCTTATTGTTTTTTTTTATAAGGCCAAAATTGTACATTATTTATTTGATATATGAACGTCCTAGTTGTAATTAAAACGTTCTAGTAAGCTCTATCATTTTGCATGTCGATAAAAAACCAAAAAAGCCTGCAAGGATAGTACTTGTCAAGTGAAATAAACAATGAATCTTTTGATTATATCCACATACCTAAGTGATATTTGGATTGACTTGCAACCAGTATTTATTACCAGCACCGTGGTGCATTGGTCAACGTCGTTGGGTACGTTTAAAGATGTGTTGGGTTCAACTCCCGGTACAGACAGTTCATGGATTGATTTTTAAATCGATTTTCTGTTTGTAGGTATGGATGTTTATAAAGTCTAAAAATTGGGGCGTAGGTTTCTATCCATACTCTCTTCGAAAAAGAGAGCTTGAGCAGCTGAGTAACAAGCAGTTCACGTAGAAAACTTCTGCTGAGATATCTCCATTAGGAGTCTATAAGCTTCAAATTGAGTGCGGAGATAATTTAAAAAATGTGATTTACTACATTTACAATATGGCTTACTATTCAACCGGCCAACCTAAGATATTTTGTTTTTGACTTTTTTTGATTAATACAATCTATTCATTAATAAAGGCTAACGAAATATCATACATGTTGTTAAACTAGTCTTAATGAATGAATGGTACCATGCAAATAAAAAAAAGAAAAACTAAATTACACACTAACAATTTTGTTATAGTACGTTTATGTAACTTTTATAGATCGCCGTGCTGAAGGTAAAGTAACCAAACAATTTACACTATATTAAAGAAGCGTAAATTATATGTCATATCAATATATTCTAGGGAAATTAAATCTCAAAACTAATTTTATTATAAAGTCGTATAAATTCATTGCTCACAAGTGTCATTTTCATGATATATGAAAAGGAAATTGTAAGTCGTCAGTATTTCTAATCTAACTTAAGCTAAACTTTTATTCAGAACATCAATAATTTTATTCAGAGCGTTCATATTTTTATTCTGATCAAAAATTGATTTAAATTGTTGCCATTTATTTGCAAACACGGCTTGTTCCGCAAAAATTTTAAAATGTATCTTGAATGTCGTTTTGTAACATTTTGTAAAAATATTTTTGAATGTCACTTTGCAAAGTGACATTCAAAAATATGTTTTTTTTGGAACGAGCCGTGTTTGCAAATAATACCCTCATATGATTGACAAACTGTAATATTCAATAAAACGTATTTCCAACTAACAATTTTACAGAAGAGCGTTGGTATATTGAATAAAAGTGTTCCCATTTCCCTTCACTAAATCAATCATGTTTTATTTATCCTCCAAATCACAATTAAAATAAATCGTTAAGCTAAAAAAATATACATAGCTGTTGTGTATGAAAAACCAATTCTGTAAAATATTCTTCCAACCGAATATTCCGGACTTGAATAATGAAAATATTAGAAAGATAACAGTAAAAATCTTTTCCGCAAAGTAGCGATGATATAACTGAAACTTAGCTTTTAATTAAAAAACTTTAATCATTTCAGACTGCAATATGCAGGATCGTAAATCCGTATCGTATTTTTTCTTTTCAGAACTTTAGAGATTAGCCGTTGCCTCTTTTTACTTTTCGGTTGAAATATTATTGAAGTATTTCAAAATGTGGCGTAAACTTGCAGAGAAGACCATAGACCACAATAGGAATATACTATTGTATTAATACTATGTGTTCCCCAGAAAACCATTAATAACCAAAAAAAACCACACAATATATTTTATAACTAGTTTAAATCTAAAAAATGCAGGAAACTGGTGATAACTGCACACAAGATTGAATTTCAACAAATCATTGAAGAATTTTTGTTGATTATAACTAATTATCCAGCTCTACGAGAATTTTATTAGTTTATTGATATTTATTTCGGCTTCATGCCACCGTAAAATCTATGTTTAAATGGATTCGGCGGCTACTTTATGGAAATAAATTTTTAATATATATTTAAAATTGGTAAAGTTGTTATTCCACTGGTCACTAACGTGACGCGTTTCGACTCATAAGTTAGTGACAAAGCCAATGGAATAAAAATGTTACCAATTTTAATTGTATATGTTTAAACTTAATTTAGCTTAGTTTTATATACTGTATTAGAACTGATATACAAAATTATTTCTTGTAACTTATTTAAATCATAACTATTATTTAAAATTAATAACTTACGTAATAATTGTGTTTTTGATATGTTCTAGGAAGGAAAATACATTAATATATCGTTAAAGTAAGTGCATTGAAGTTTTATTGATTATGCGTAATTACGTGAGCTTATTGTAATGGACTAGGTAAGGAGGATTAATGTTTTATGAATTTGATCGGTGTTTTAATGATTTACGGTTGAGTCTTTATTATTTTTACTTTATTAAAATGGAGTTTTACCAAGTTTATGCCAATTCAATCAATAAATATAAACAATTGAAAAAAAAACCGACAACAATGACCAGCCAATTGAGAACTATTTGCTATCACTTACTCTTTGCCTATAGAATAGTAGTATTGCGAGTGTTACCACTTAGCCACATCGATCATGTCTTATTATTAATGGCTCACTATTTTTAACCCAGATTAAAGTATTATGGGCCTTTATAAATTGATTCACAAAACTTTAATACTGAAGCCAATTTCAAGATCAAAACTAATCCTGTAGAACGCAACATAAGTACGACTTATCGATTTAAGCCAGTCTGCGCTCAAAGTCTCAGCTTTACGGCCCACTAATTTCTGAATAGGAATCAATTTTGGTAGCTACAATTAATATCAGGTATAAAAGGATTAAGTTTCCACGCTTCACTCAAACAATACCGTCATTAAAGAGCACACGAGTATTTTGTATGAAAATAGATTCATAGTAGAGTATTAATAATTCTAGATACAATTTTTGATCAGTAACTTAACACCTGCACGGTAAATATAAAAATACTTAGTTATAAATGCGATAAGTCATAAGCGGTCAGTAAATAATGTTTTTTTGTCAGTATCTTAGTAAACTCAAGATAGCTTAATTGAAAAATGCTGTCAGACATTCTGAATTAATTACTTTTTAATTTAAATACAGAACGTAACTACTTACTTCAAAATTTATGGGATAATTACCACGTATTAGTTAGTATAAATGACACTTTGGTATAAACATTATCGAAATATAAATATAAAAACAGGCTATTCAATTTCTTAAAGCTAATTTTACTTGATACTAATTTTAGTTAGTTAGAATCAAGTGTTTTAATTAATCAATTAACGTTGAAATAATATCTTGATTGTTGTCATCCATTTTTAACAAATATTTTGGGATCTACTTAAAATGTTTTGTAGAACAATTTTCTCAGATTTTTTTTCATTTTGAAAAACAAAACGTTTACACTATGCTGCCAGTCAACTGCCAGACGAAATAAATTTTTATTGAGATGTGAATTGTAATCTCTTTCAAATTTTTATACGAATTTTATCGTTCGCAAACAGACGCAAGCGGAGATTATAATGCATTTAGGTAGACACTAACTCTATTATATTGCTCGGTTAGAGAATTGAAGAAGGATACATATGGATAATGGATGTCTTTGATATCTTAAAAAGCATTTTCGGTGAATCCAACAATTACAACGAATTGCTGCTTGTTTTCAGTGTTTATAAACATTTTTTAAAACTAAATATTAATGTATTATTTCCATTATCAATATAAATCAAATGCAGGTTTAATAATTAAAAAAAACACTAAAAAAAAAACAAAAATAATTATATAACTACATTTTGGGTTCAGTTTTGTAATATATGCTATCACTTAAATTTTGTTTATTGACAATAATCCTTGATAAAAAGACGTAAGTCAGTTGAGAATGCATTAAAATTTATAAATGTGCAAAAAGGCACATGATTAAAAAATAAATGCAGGTATTGGATGGTTAAGAAGATAAGATATATGCTAAAGAAAATATGAAAGTTTTAGAAATTTGTTAAATAACAATAAAAGGTAATTTTCACATAAATATGTTCATTAATAATTCACGCCATCATTATATTTATCTTTAAATATTTTTTCCTATAACGTATTAATCAAAAAAGTACGATCAAATGAATTGATACTTTTTTGCTTAAAAAAAAAATAATAAGGCTTGGATAAAATAAACAATGCTTTGATATTATCATACTAACATTACTGAACAAGAATAATATATGATGAAAAATATCTAATGTTTATCTATCGTATATTATAATGCGTAGATGGAGAACGATCTTTATATTCGGTTGTCGAATACTCCATTGAGTATTTATACGTTTCAATTAACATTATTTGATTCTAAAAAGCATTCATCGCTGTTAGATCTCAAAAAAATTTGATCCTTAGCAAACAATCATTAATCCCTAAAAAAGGTATCTGGAAAGTGCATATAACGTAGGTACAGGTACATATCGTCCTTGTTTATGAAATACCTTCTATGTGGTGATTTTGACAAAAATGTGTTATTGATACCACGAGATTTGCATTTTTTCTCTACCATCCGTATTATATCAAGTATGAAAAGACTTTACTCTCGCGAAATAAAATGGATAAGAATAACTCTACAGTTTAATGCCAACACAAGCATATACAGTTTTAGCATTCTCCAATATTTGGACATGTATGGACTTCATTCTTTAGATTACAAGTATCCTTTTATTCCATCGACAACTATGTGATTGTGATTAGTGCTAAATACTTAATGCAGGACTGAAAACCCAGGAGGTTGAATAATTGACTGATAATCAATCGATTTGACAAACAATCGGTCACGATAAGTCTGCACACTGTGAGGATCCATATGCTTTACATTGGGAGGAGACATGGTAAAAAACTGTAAACTTAATTTTAAGTGGACTGTGAAGTAATTATTTGGATACAATTTTATTTTAAAACCATTAAATTCCACTAATTTTCTTTTATCGTTTGTTGGTTGTAAATAAGTGATGATACATTACATGTAATTCATAAATATTATTTTTCACATTAACTTCCGAACAATAGATCAGTATTAAATTATCATACAGAATATATTAGTCATATAGTATAGAATTGATCCTTTGTGTGAAAAACATAGAAAATCCACAATTTTTTACTTAAATAATAGATAAATTATAAAAAATATGATCACCCAATTTTGATACATGATTAAGAACTACGAATTTTTTTTAAATTATATGTCATTGCCACTATTTTTTAAAACAGTTTTTTCGATTATTTCAGAATGTGGTTCAAACCACATAGGAGGTATTTAATAAACAAGACGATATTTTATGATGAATAACGTCAGCATTTATTAAGAGATTCGTTTATAATACATTGCTGTATTTTTGAACAACTTATATAATATAACATCTCATATACAAATAAAAATGTTCGTACTAAGTAAATATAATAGGACATTTTAATTTCGATAAAGTTTACCGCTTTTAGCAATTTATTGAGAAGCTGCGTTTTGGAATTTTAATTGGGCACTCAGTCACCCCATATCCGGTATCGTATTTGTTTATAAAGCCATCATAAAATGATACATGTTCCCATTTGCATAGTTATCGTCGTCGAGCCGCAGAAATTTTGTCACGCCCTTTTTGCATGTCACATTTACTCAGATATATGTTATCTGAAAGGGTATCACGAATTATTTGAAAACATACCGTTCTGAAATTGCTTACCGGGAGAACATAGAGCTTTCCGATTTTCACGATCGAGTTTTCATGAGATAATATTACTGTAAAATGTAGTGAAATGACAGTTTATTGAACATGATGTCATGGCTTCTCTTGCCAAGCATAAAGACTTTTCGATTGAAATTCCTTGAACTTGTAGAATTTTCATGAAAGAAATAGAGGCTTTAAATCTTTAGGTTTGAATATATGTATGACATAAATCAACTTTTACTAAATGATAAGGTCATAACAATTAATAAATTATAAAATTACAGTGAACGTCAATTATTGTGACCATTTTGAGACTTTTTTATGACTATTTGTGATTTTTATTGTGATAACTATGAGCCATTTTTGATACCAATAACTAGATGATAACGTTAAGCAGAAGTTAAAAAAACACCATAACAAAATAAAACTTATTTGAAAAAATCATTGATTGTTGTCTGTCGTTTGTTTGAATTTATTAACCCTGTAATATATCATAAGTCTCCCATTCAAATGGTTTTTCACAGTTCGTTGCTCTTTATTGACCAAAACAAATGATGAATAACACATCTCATATCTTGTATAGATATTACATTCAGTCTCTTTTGATAATTTGGAGTCCTCATTAGTAACTTCTTGACATATTTCTGAAAATTCACTGGAGCCACCACTCCAACATCATTATCTATATATACAAAACTTTCATTTTTTTGTAATGGCATTCGGATCAGATTAATCTCGAATTTCATCAAGCTCAACAATGATTTTCTCGCGAATTTTCTTTTTTGAATTGCGAATAAAGGATTATTTTGTTGGAATTCCGTAAGAATTGAAATTCTTTGAGTCCGTGCACAATTATCGCAATTGATAACAATATCCAAAAATTAATTAAAATGTACCTGATTATAATATCCGGTGACCACTGTTTTAGTATTTGAACATAATTGAATGCAGTATAAGTAGTCAACAAAACAAAAATTTCGTGTATCAGTAATAGAATAAAACAACATTTTTGACCAATACAATTTTATGTTATTTAAATACAAAACGTTTTCATCGAGTATTGACTTTTAACAACAATTTAAAATTAATTATCAATGACATCTTTGTTCAAACGGTACTATATCGTTAAAACGATCACTTTTTACATTTATTTACAATATAGCCTGCTTAATATCTTGTTTCATATATTTAAGAAAAAGAGTAAAACAAATGAATATGGCATGTACGCAAATTATACGAGTTTGCATAGAATAGTTCCCGCATAAGTTCCTCTTAAATAATTAAATCTCATTAAACACATTATGTCTCTCCGAGTGAAGGTTAGTTTTTCGTGTTATGTCATCTTTCTGGTACACTCTCATTCCTTTTTCATACTGCACTTGTAACACTTAAAATGTGTACAATTTTATCCATATATCTAAGCATGATCATTTTTTATACATTTTTTTTTGGATATCAATTTGATGGAGCGTTAAGTTCTAAGGCGCGTTTACGTCATAGTTATTTGAGTCTCCTTCATCTCTAATGTTAATTTTTTTTTGTTTCACTTTCATCTTTTCAGGCAGAAGGGCGTGATCGCTGCAGAGTTAAGCGATCCACAGTGAAGCCAATTCACGTGGGCACTAATTGCATGTATGTAAATATACCTCCCCACATACCACATACCGCACCCACACACATATGCATATATACACAAACGCATACACACATACATATATGCACATACAATACGCAAGGAAGAATCCAGAAGAAAGTCATTTTCTATGACAAGAGGTCGTGTTTATTCAATTTACATAAAGAAAATCCCCGTTTGCATTTACGGGGGGTCGTCGAGCAGAACGGCTCTCGGTATAAACCGATTCTTAAGTATTGTCTCAACGTAATTTTGTAGGTAAGAGATCGTTGGGTTATAATGTTTGCCTACATCACTGTGAAACTTTTGAGACTCTCGAATTGTAGGTACTTTTAAGTCTCGCGTAATAGCGAGTTACGGACGTACCACGGTGCGTTACATATTTGTCGCAATGATTTATTTTGAATAGTTGAAGAGTCTTCAGATGCTTGTGGTGAGCATAAGCCCATACCGGAGTAGCGTACACATACATAAACATAATTCAATGAATGTTGGATATACAGACAGAACAAAAATGTTTCGCTTAAAAAGAATAATTATAAAAAAACCAGCAAATCTTTACATGAAGATTGACAATTGAATCTATGGAATGAAAACCCCTTTGTCTACAGGTGTAGAATTATTGATTCGTTGAAATAAACCCTTTCAATCATTCTGCCGTTCGGTTGAAAAACTATGCGACAGAATCTCGCATTATACGAAATTCACAAAGCCAGAAACTAGAAAAGTCTGAAACTCGAAAAGCCTGAAACTCAGAGCGGAAACAAACGGTATCAGGTGACAATGGAACTTGATTTGTGGAATGTCAAAGTGAAAATCTTGGCGTAGGGAAATATTTCTGCGTAATTCGATACGACGTGTTGGCATGAGTTTGCATCAGAAGAATAAACCGACAAATGTGTTTAATTTGAGATTCAGAAAATAATATTGATATTTTAATGTTGACTTATAATCATATTTTACATTAATTAATTGCACCAGCATATCAGCTTTCGTAAATATAAATTCAATAATAACCATAAACAAAATTAAATTTTATTTTTTTATTAAAAAAAGCTTATTTACGTTCCTTGAAACAGAGAAATATATGAAAGGTATTTTTGAAATCGCAAAAAAATGTATTGAAATAAACACAATTTTTATTACGATATTCAAAATGTTAGGTAAGTGAGCTTCAAAAATAAATCCTTAACAGTGAGCCAAAACTTCACCATTTTGTATTCAATTGTGGTTGTTTCCCTTAAAGCAATAACGATCAAGGAAAACAAATGAATGAACGCTCACGCTCACATCCTACGCCTGGTGAAGTAGTGCACAATACTGCTCTTCAGATGGGGATTTGTGTGCTCTAAATTATAATACGAAGAAAAAAACAGTATTTTGTCGTGTTTGTCACTATACAGATATATAATATATCTTTTTACTGAAAATCCGCCGTAGCTATAGAATATAAATTTATTCCACGTCATATTTCTTTAATACTGATACTTTATGTACTAGCTCTTAAGAACAAGCTTAATGGAAAACTAACTACAATTCTCAAAAAAAAAAAAAATTTACTGATGTTATAAAATACAAAAAAACTTTTTTAAAGATGCTTATGAAGATTATCGATATGACGTCTAAAAAGATGGTGAAGGTTACCATATTTGTTTTATATTATGTTGACTTGTTTTGACAGATTTATAACACATACTTATATAACGAGTTCAAGTTTTTGTAACTATTATTCAAAAAAAAGTATCATTTAAATATAAATGTGTGTAATGGATGAAAGTATTCCAAAAGTTTCATTTGTATATATTAAATTTTATTGTACGTACAACTACTTTCATAAAATAGAAAGTTCTAACGACAAAACAAGAGTTAAAATCACGCTTGCTTCTTGTTCCGCCATTACTATATCCCCAAAACACGTAAGATTTCCCATTCGAAGTTTGAATTCCGAATTTATTCTTTTGTCAATAAAAAAATGGCGCCTCCGCCGTGCTGACGTCATTCGTTACGATACGTTACGTTCATTCTCCCGCCATGTCAACTGATTATCTCTGGCTGCTTCGTGCTTTTTTTCTCTCTCTCATTTTTTTCATCCAGCCAGTCCCGTGAGGCACATCTAGTACCGATAGCCACTGAAACGATTTTCTACAATTTCCAGACCTGCTCTTATACAATATTATGCACCGCTTTCAATTCAGATACACAATGGTATGAGAATAATTCTGTTGGTTATTTTGATTTCAAAAAGGTGCAATACATTTTTTTATATTATGTAATTTGTGGCTTAAAATTATATATATTATCATGATTGATAAAATAGTGTTTTATCCACCACGGGCTTTGTATATACAGCTGCAAATAAACAACCACCTACAGAAAAATAATGATTACGACAAGATTCAAGCTGACGCTATTCGTCCGATGCAGAACTGCACGGAACATATTGTAGAGACAAAAATTTGGTTTGATGACTTAAAATATTATCAGTACTATAACAGGTATTATAGCTACGGATGGTAGTGCCTTACAACGTCAATATAATGTCGACAGTACTGGATCCCATTCCAAACTGGGCCGAATCCGTTTTATACCATTTTTTGTAATAGAAAAAGTTCAATCGAATTTTCATATTTTATTTCTGTATTTTTATTGAAAAAATATATTTGCCTTAATATAAATACAATAATTCTCTATCAATTGTACTGAAGCTAACGATGACAATTGGATACTGAAGTATTAATTTATTAATTATTTAAGACTTTATGTACGTACGCCCTTTATAATATAATTAAATATGTAAAATAAAAGTGGAAACCGTTACAAGAAATAAGCTGTATTTCGAAATCATTTTTCAAATCAATTGTAAAATGGATCGCAACAATCGTAGTACTTTCAGAGGAAATTCGCATTATAATTTACTTTGATCTACCAGTTGCCTTTGAAACTAGCCTCTTTCGTACAGTGTAGTTAATCCATTTCTTTGCCGTTACATGATAAAGCGAATTGAATTAATTAACGCAACTATTTATAATGTTTTATGAAGATATTTTAGCACACATTAGGCTGGACTACTTTACTTACTTTTGTAGTTATTATTAATATTTAAGACTTCTCAATATCTATAGAAGAATTTGAATAAGAATCCTGTTCATTTGAAAGTAGACACTTTTGAAAAAATTAATATCGTAACATATATTATATAAATACGTATTTATCATTCAAATGATATTTTTTCTACCCTGTCTGTATTCTTGAGAGATCACTATTATTCACGTATGAGCTGACAATGTCCCTCCATCATCAGTATCAGTCATGTGCTGATCATATTGTTTCTAATCGTATGCCAATTGAAAGATATATTCAGTGGCGTTATAAATAGTGTAAGATTTAAATTAAAATGGCTTTCATTGTCACTGTATATTTTTTTTGAAGTATACTGTAATTTTTGTATTACTTTATAAAAATATTAGTTTAATATTACTCACTGGAATCCGTCTTATGCAGTCGTTTCAATCTTTTGGAATCTAATTGATATGTAATATACATATTACAGTACCAATACCGAAGAATAAATATTGAATATATTTGTTTCTTAGGCCGCAAATTAACAAAATGATTATTTTAAATATTAAACATGTCGAAAATTATGTATTTAAGATTTGTTTAACAACATAACCGGCTTCTCATGATCATGTAAGTAATACAAAATATGTTTTTCTGTGAAAAATGTAACATTTAATACATTAATTCATCGTGAATATATTTTCATGTTAATTTAATGTTATAAAACAATATGTCAAAACACATTTAGCAAAAAAATTCACATTTTTTTTATTTAAGCATACTTGTATGGGTTTTTATTAACCAATTAATAAAATATGAACAAAAAAAAAATTTAAAAGCTAATTAAAAAATCTACTTAATTTTTTTATTATTCACTAAACAAAATGTGAGATAATTACATTGGTTTTCTTGTTTACATCGTTATATCATGGATGAACATGTTGCAAAGAAATAATAAATCTGCCTACAAAAATATTCTGTAAAACGAAAAAATTTTATACAGAGTAAACTAACTAAATAATTACACATCAAAAATAATATGTTTACATTAACATTGTTTTGCAAAAATACGAAAACATTTTGTTTGAGAATAAATTTTAAATCACCTCAGTTAAACACAATGGCTTTTATCTTCATCCAATTTCAGTTCCGCTGTAAATATATCCTAACAATTTTACAAACGACTATAGTTAATTTTTTTTACTGCGCCCTCACGTTGATTGTTCAAAGTGTTCAGTTAGCGAGAACAAAAAAACAGCTCGGCCAGCCTAGAACAGAAAAGAATATAGCAAAATAAAGGAAAATAGCCCGCCATGGTTAGACCTAGGGCCTACAATACCCGACCAATATGTCAAAACCTGTATTTAATATTATATTTACCGATACTACGAAAACAGATCAAATTTTACAAAAATTGACGAATTGGGATCGCAATATAAGACGAAAAAATGTATACCCGTAGTGTAATATTTTTTATTGAATACCGTTATTAAAAAAAATTACAATAACGTCTGGTTTTCATAAATACCTCAAATTAATGCTTTTTTTAAATTAAAAAGAGTAGTTCGTGAACGTTGGAACCTTTCAATCTTGATCGGATATTCATGAAAATAAGTCCATCTGTAGAAGAGTCCCTCTCTACTCTTTTTGGTGGAATTATCATTAAAAATTGTACTATAATACCAGTTTTATACATTATTTAAATCGATTTTTCAGTATTAAAAACTCAGCTGAATACCGGGATATTGGTATTGCAGTCCCTAGTTAGAACGTCGTAATGTTTGTTTGTAGCGTAGGATTCCGCCGGCTTCCTCAAAATCGAAATCTCGGCACAAAGAAGTGAGAGAACCGGTCACTTACATCGCTTTACTCAAAATTGCCAGGCTTATCTATTCTTCTAACTTGCTATTGTTTTGTGTTAATCAATTCAGTAACAGTGATTTCTATATACATTTTTAAAACTATAACTAAGCATAATTTTCTCTCATTATGTTTCCTAAAATTAATCTCGTCGACAGTATTTGCTTAGTCCGAGATTTTGTAAAATATTCTAAATTCTTCATCCATTTTGTGCGTCAGCGCCAGCACATCTTAAACAACTATAGTACTTTGTATAATTAAAATGAGATGTTATTTTTATTCCAAAATAAAGCGAATATTATATATTATTGAGCAAAATGAGATTTTCGATGCTTGACTGCATTTGTCAAAAGCGTCAATGTGCAATGGAAAATTTTCAATCAAAATATACTTCATGTGCTCCTGAATACATGTCAAATACGGACTGTTAATCTAAAAGAATTCAAAAGAGCTGCTGAAAATGTCATAGAGGTTCCGACAAAATAATGTTTTAAAATAAAAACCAGTAATATATATAGGAATAAAATGACAAAACTAAGCAGATAGTTATTTATGTAAAATTTGTTTTATTATTCAGTATTTTTCCCATATATTTTCAATGCTTTTCCAGCCATGAAGTAATTAAGAAGCTAGTCGAAGAATTGGGATAATTAGAAGCGTTTGAATTTCATATTTTAAGCACGTTTTCAATTCTTTATTAATATAATTTATATATGATAATATTTTGTAAAGATAACTTTAATTGAAGAATAACGATCCCTTTGAATAGATATAGTATATTCTTTTCTGAGGACTGAACAAATAAATTATTACGCTTCAGTCAGTCCAAGCTTTACATTTAAATATAAGTAACTACATTTTTAAACATTGTTTTATAATCACTTGAATACGCTTTTTACGAAAACATGTCTTCATAGCCTGAGTTTATTTTCTTACTCAATATGTTACAATAGAAAAAAAAACAATTGGTGTATTGTACGGATTGGAATGCTATCATAAATCTAAGTTGAAATCTCAAACCTCACTCTTACGAGTTGGAAAAGGAACAGGTATTTTATAAAACAATGTTATACAAAGGTATCAGATTTTTCAATACATCAAACTTTGTCGGACGCTGTGAGCCCTGTGAGCCGTAACCATATCTGTCTAGCGGGAAGAGAACATTCAATGCTTTGTACACTGGAAAGTTTTTCGTACTCACAAAAATGTCTTAAGAACTACGCTTGCGTGTACTCATTCTTGGTCTGGATCGAGAAAAAACACTACCCTTTTTATCTTGACGGGTATATCTCCCTATGGGGGTAAAAAAGTCCAATGTGTTTTTCGCTAGAAAAAAGACACGGCCAGTAAAAAAGTGTGAGTCGCTTATCTGTAAGATTAATTGACAAGGATGCCCTTGGTATCCTTAGCAAACCGTTCGTCAAAATGCTGCATTGTTACGACTTCCTTTGTGGAAACACTTTCTAGAATTTTACCCGATAAAAGTAATATCTCTTTTCAAAGTAAGTAACCATTAAATTTTACTGATACACTTATACTTCCCTCTTTGAGTTTCAAAGAAAGGAATTTTTAAATGTGTCACAGCAGCTGTTTGATATCATTCAAATCCATATCAATTGTATGCAATGCTTCCCATATATTATTATATATTAAAAATATATTATAACATGATAAAATATAAACCGATAGATAAAGTAATGTACTGATGCCATTAAGCGAATGAGATCACCACTGTATTTTTTCTTTTGTTTACAATTTTATACAAATATTTTTTCACCAACCAACTGTGGCAAGTTAGTTTATCTTAATTAGTTACTCATCAATAAATCACGCGAATGGTAAATTTTCATACTAGATCATTAATAGGAAGTGATCGATTTCAGGAATAAAAATACTTCGCGGGGATCTGGTCATAGTTTTATCTTTATAGACGATATATAGATGACCTTAATACCTTAATATCAATAAAATCATTATTTATTCCTCACATACGAATACAATCAACTATTGCCAAAAAAAATTCTTTTAATGTGCTTCATTTTGTACATAATATTGACATTGAGAATGATTTTAATTAAAATATAATTACATTATCAAAAGATTAGTTTGGAATTATTGGCAATTAATTTTAATAAAATTTGAGTGTGTAAACACGATTCAACAAATTAAAATTATTATACTTAGTAGATATTTGTCTTGGTAATATGCAAACATAATATTTTTATGGGTCATGTTTTTAAAATTGATTCAATCCACGCTGATCTCATAAAATACCTTCGCTTAAAAGCCAGTGATGAATGCTTTATCCACCTAATTAATTAGGCGGTGACAAGGCAGGAGCGTTTACTGAAAAAGAGACATAAAAGAAAATTTTCACAGCATAATACATTGTAATCCACGGATAAGCGACGCGCGCGCCGGTACCTGTCCACTAAGCAAACAAATAAAGTAAGCGGCCGACTGAATAATAGCCTCGAACATTTTGATACATTGCCGTGTTTATTCGGTATAATTTAGAAAAACACTTTTAATAAATCATCCCATCCGAGTCATTTCACTGGACTTACGAATCTCATTTTGCTAAACGGCTGGAATTCATGTTAAAAAATAAACTCTCGAGGAGGCTCTCTTTCCAATTATGTCTCGCATTTTCTTTATTGTGACTTATTTAAATAGAATGAGAATTTTGTTTTTGTTTCAGAATATACATCCGCTGGAGGTTCGGTTAGAGACAACGGCAAGAGAAACGCTACATGCTTTACGGTAAGATCTTTTATTTAATTCGGAATACCTAACTATACATAAAAAAAAATGTCGGCTTAGCATTACTTAAATTAACTTATTACTTCTCAAAAAGTTTATCTGCTTAATTTTAAAATGTATATATCAATTGTATTTTTCTTTGTGAAATAATTTTATCCAAAATAAAATAAAATTGTAAGACATTTAATAAAAGTATTATTGGTAGCATTTTTTTCGTACAATTATACAAACATAACTAAAGCCTGCTTGTTTAAAAAATCCCACGGATAACATTTATCTACTTTTTATAAATTGAAAAAAGAACATTTTTGTGAAAATTATTTTACACACGTACGAAGTTTTTAGGCTAAAAATCTTTTAGCTGTTTTAGCTGTGCGTAAAGCATTTATTAACCATATTATTATACTATAGTTTTTAGAAATAATAAGCTTTGCGCTGCTTTAGATTTTTATACCATAAAATGTATAATCGCACCTAACTTAATATCAGTTGTATTAATAATAATTATTTATAATACGGATTTTGATCCGCATAAAATATTTAAATCTATTCTGAGAAAAGCTGATGTAAACCAGATGTTATACAATTAAAAATTTTCAGATAAGATTTTGTATGCATAAAATTATCCACTCCATAGTAATAAGTATTTTTTATCTAGCTGAATATGATAGCTTAAAAAATATATACATAAAATATTACAGCTAGTGTATAAAGCGCCAAATATTTAAAATTAATCCTATTACTTGAAACTTAAAGCAAACTTGAGAACAGCTTCAAGAAAGTCATTTGAGATAAACTCAATTGCCATCAAAAATATGTACGCTCAAGATCTTAAATATAACATTCAAATCGACCAAAATTTAATTTTAACATTGTCAGAAATCGAACTCATTTTTTTCTGATCGCTAATTGGAGGTCTTAAGCTTCTAAGCGGCGAAAGCATACACGGAAATATAGTTACACACTCACAAAATCAGAGAAAGGAAAGAAACTTTCAAGTATAGTTAACTCATATTTTTTTACTATTTTATATCTTATTCTAAATATTATTTTCCAGAGCGCTTTTACTTCATACACATTGGCATTCGTTCACGATACTCGCTGACTCCCAAGTGTCTTCCAGCATGAATTTGAGGAAAGACTTGGCTGCGATTCTCAATGCTCCTCCTTTGTCACCAACTATCCTCGCTCTACCGGAAACAACATCTGAGCATGCCTTATTCAGGTAATTAAAAATATATAACGAATAATTTCATCCTTTGTAAATAGGAAAATGTTTTTTATATCATGCAGGCATATAGTTCATTGTGCATTTCAGCAGTTTACCAATACAGATTTTTACATTAAAAAAACAATATGATCTTATTTTATGCATTTATACGTTCCTTGTGTGGAATATATGGCAATCACATGACACTTTCATGATTTTCTCTCAGCCTATTATGTTACTTCTTACTTCGTTATGCCAGCATCGTTTGGTTCAAGTGAGTATATGAATCCTACCAGAAGACGTAAGCAATCCTGTGGCAATCCTGTGGCTATCCTGGCTAGGTCCAATGTCACTTTATGGCCACTGTTTTATCAAAATTTGCATGGTCAATTTCATTTCCCATCTCACAAACATCCCAAGTTATTTTCTTTATATATTCATTAATATTGTCGTTATGATGTTTTACGATTCGTTAACATGCAAGATAATTGGTAGAATGAAGACGTTGAACAAATGGCACTTGATTTAAAATTGTGATAATATTTTAATTCTACTAAAGAAAATGTTTTGATATATGAGATGATAACGAATTTTTTGAGAAATATTATGAAATAATAAAATACTTCTCATTGGAGTAAATAAAAACTTCTATGTTGCGATACAATAAATCTAATCACTTTTATTTATGAAAACAGGAAGTGAATCACGTTTTTATCCGAACGAAACGAATTCCATGGAAAATAAAGTTTCCGGGAGAATAAATACAGCGGGCATGTAGAAGAACGCAAAGTTGTACTTGTTAAAAGAATTTTCTAAGCGGCTGATATGAGGGAGGGGATTTGCTTCATGCAATTCACCGCAAAAAGAATGATCCGATTGTTTCGAACAAAACATTTTAGCGCTACTATTTTTCGAGTTCTCTTATATGTTGTTTCATGCAGTTTATAGAAAATCGTTTAAAAGAAAGAAATAAAATTCACATTTCCTTACAATGGCATAGCAGTATGTAATGATGTTGTAATCATCGAAGAAAGAATTTCGTTATTTATTATTATGGCAATTATTGTGGTTAATTTTTTTTCAAGCAACTTTCATTATTACTTAACAATGATATTTAAACATTGAAAACTTGTCTGCATAGCATAATGTATTATTCATAATTTTGTAACAAAAATCAATTCATACAGTAATGGGCCTTCAATTCTTGGTGAAAAGGCATTATATTTTAAAAATAAAACATAATTTGTTTGTACTACTTCCACATGTTTATCAGTTCCTAACGATCAGAACTGATCATCAGTTGATAATGTTTGTGATGAACGAAACCGGTCCTAATCATTATAAACATATGAAAGTAGTACATACAAATTGTGTTTTATTTTTATTATATCATTAAATGCAATATTTTTTAAATTTAACTATAGAAATTAGAAAACAACTGAAGTTCTAGCGATTTTAGGTCTTGATTTATTTTTATTCAATTAGTCCTACTTTCATATCATTTCTGCTTTAGAATAGTTTGTATCAATAAGTTAAACCTCTGTTATAAGCACACTTGCTCTTTTAGTCTTCATTAAAGGAAATTTAATAATCAAGTTACAAAAAATAGTGGTTCTAAATCTTATAGAAATCATGAAACATTTCTGGCTATAAGAAAAATTTCCGGAAGACCAGAATCTAAAATATGCAAACATAGCTTTTAATCCAAATTATACAGATTTCATTAAAGCAAAAATGACATTTCCTATTTCATACGAGGCTCTCATAATTTCGCTGAGCACTTGGTTTAAGTGATATTGTGCAGTCTCTGGTTAATTAACGCTATTATTAACGATACAAGCATTATTTTTTAATATTTTCCACATAAGACTCATTGTTTATTGTATATAACCATAACCAAAAGACTACATAAATTTGGTATTATTATAAATTGGTTTACTAAAACAATCACAAATACAATGCCTGCTTATTGATTTAAGGTTAAAATTATTAATGATTGATAGTGCCACAAAATTGTATTTCAAAATTAAATGTTTTATGTCTAGACGCCTCGCAGATGTATCACGGTCGACGCGAGGGGTGATTGTCCTGATCTGCGATGCCAACATTGCTCAACGAGTCCTGCAGCAAGCCAAAAGACTCAATATGCTTGACGGCCATTTTGTGTGGCTTTGGATTGACACAGCTTCCACGATGCACCGCGTCAGACACGCTGCTCAGCAGGCCAACGGAACATCTCAGCAATCCTACCAAGGACCCGACGCTCAGGTAGAAATGGAAATAGAAAGGCGAGTCAAAGGGGATAGGCATGCCGCTGATCACCGAGAGAGACATTCTCCAGGAAGGAAAGACGATCCACTCGATAGATTAAAAAGAAGCGTTAATGTAACAAACGACAAAAATGAAAATGAAACACTACATGTAAATGATCGCGGAACTAATGTAAGTGACATCGTCGAAAAGAGTTCGGAATTACGCGATCGTGCGATTGTCGGACAGAACAATGCCAAAGGCGATAGGAATAATTTTGATATAAACGATAAACAAACTACAATTATTTTTAATGACTCGTATAAGTATACCACAAGTGCGACCTTTCGTGTTGAGTCTTCTGGTTTTCAAAACGACGACGCAGAAAATTCTCACCCCGCTAATGTTAATAATAAGGATGATTTAAATTTAAGAACTCAATTTTTTCGTAACGTCTCCGCGGACGGCGCAGACTCGAAAAGTCGCGTCGCTGAACCTAGTGATATTAAAAATCATAATCTTAAAGATATTGTAAATGAAAACGATTTTATAAATAATTATAATACTAGTAATATTACAAAAGAAGGCGTTGAAAGTTCTAAAATTGCATTGCAGCATAAAACAAATTCGAAACCACCCGAGAGTAAAAATAAGCTTATATATAATCTCGACGAGCACAATAACGATTACAACCTGTACATAAAAGATTCTGAATCACCTAGCAGTAAGGATGATGATTATTTTAATAGTAGACTGGAGCGTTCCGGTTACGGTGTTAAGTTTATCGATAGTAATTTAAATTTGAAGCCCACCGCGCGCAGCCTGAGTGTGTTCAATAAGTTAAGTTCGCTTGGTGGTGAGAATAAGCTTCCAGAGAACGCTCACATTGTGGAGAAGAGGACGGAAAGGTTGTGGTCTTATAGCAGGCAGGCAGGGTCGGCGATGCAGGATCCGGTCAACGTCACAGGCTTTGATGCGTTTCCTGTTGGACTGCTAGCTCTAAGGCCAATGCAGATGAAAACTGGTAAAATTTTATACATTTTACAATTTAAAATTTCAAAACAAAGTCTGCCGTGTACTAAAAGGCTTTAGTCTCGTTATTTCTGATTCAAATCTAATTATTTGTGTAAGCGTATATGCTTATCGAAATAAATTAGTATAAGGACGTAAAACACACCATTAATATTGTGTAATACTCACACAAAACGTGCTAATACACTATATTTATATTATTATAATATATCGGCTGTAGAAAGGTAAAATAACTTATCCCTCCGTCTTTTCAAAATTACTTTTTTTCGATAATCACAATGTATACAATTTAATAAGTTTTGTTTGGGTTATACACAATATTTTTTGAGTGTGTGGGTTACGTCCTTTTGCCTTTCCAAAGTCAATATATATATAATTATAGTGTATTAACAGGTTTTTTGTGAGTTATACAGAATATTTTTTGGTATGGGTTACCTATTACGGGTGCCTTTCTATGGTCATGATATTAAAGAGCTTTCAAAACCATTAAACTATTGAGTTTATAAAATTCTTCACTATCATACACTGACAAATAGCGTGTAAAGTAAAATTTGATACTAACTACATTATAAACGAATATTATTAATGTAACCGTAATCTTTCTTACATAAAAACATTTTTTTTTGTTGTCGTAAATTTAGATCGCCAGATGGTCAGGGGGGCAGTGAAGTCCCTAACAAGCGCTTTGAGGCGAGCCTTGTCAGTGGGTGCGGCCCCGGTGAAAGCGTTACTCAAAGACAACCCTGGAGCGAGCTGCTGGAATGAGCCCCCAGATGATTTCGATATCTTCTCAGCGGGGTTTGTAAGGTGAGTTTCTTTATAACAGTTACTTTTGATTACATGGATCGCAGAAGAAGTTCGAACAGAAAATAATATTATAGAAATCGAACGTTAGTTTCATGTGTTTTTGCATGTTCCAGACGGTAAATAAAGTCTCGAATGATATTTTTGAAAAATTATATTCAAGAATAATATTAGCAAAATCTCTTATTCCATATATTTTGTATTATTATTTGTTACAGTACTGTAGCTAAGTGGTCAACGTTCATAGATTGTATTTTTTTAATCGATTTATGGACTTTATGGGTAGAAAAGAAAGTCGTGGATCTCTAATATTTCTTGTATTCAGTTCATTTACATTTGGCAAAAACTGATAGTCATTTTCTATCCACTGTTATCCTTCTGCCTGTAGTGAATTAAAGCCAGTACTCGTAAACCGTTTTTTGTTTAGTTGTTCTATTAGTTCTATTAGATGTCATATGAGTGTATATGCTCCTCACTGTGAGTGGACATGGCCAGTGACGGCCGGTGACAAGAATATTAGGAATGCAAGAAGAGACTCATCTATGTGTGCAAGAAATCCATCCTCCAATTCTTGGATTTTGAAAAAAATTCAATAACACAAACATTAAAGTCTGATATTGACAATACCAACTGATTCAACTACACTTAACATCGCAAGAGCATTTAGTCTGTCTTGAGTCATGGTATTTCTCAAAAATGACTTAATCCTTTTTAATGTAGAGAAACAACGCTCACTTTCCACTGAATTCATCGGTATTGTACAAATAATCTATAATAACTTGCTTACGAAGTGTTTTTTGGACATTTATACATTAACTTTCCAACTAAACACTTTATTATTAACTGTAGATTTCTGAAATAAATTTAAACTTGGCATAGGATACCTGCTGCTTTGATTTCTTTTTCGAAAAATCCCGACGATTTTTTTTAATGTATGAGATGGAATATGCAGTATTCATTATTGAGGCACGTAAATATTAGACGTACTTATGTAATTATAAAGTAAATAAATTTGTTGGTATGCGTTTCTTTGTGAACATGCTCAATACACTACAGGCCCTTTCCACGTAAATACTAAACATATGCAACAGGTCTGCGCTAGTTTGTAAATACTTTTGGGAACGATCGTCATAATTCGGCATTTGGCAAGAGGTGCACTGCTCTCGAATAATAAAAAAATCGTATGTAAATCGAATGTGCGACACAAGTGACGTCACAAAAAACTAAAGTTTCATACGAAACCCTTGTACTCAAAGGGAGCTATATGGCAATCGCACCTCCTCGCCGTAGGCAGACTTACACAAATTTATTATTATTATTAATAATATTTTGGAGCAGAATACGTTCGATTAAGAATTTTTGTGAATCATCACTTCGTGAAATATTTCATTATGGGGAACACGCTGGCAAATTTAAAATTAGTGAATTGCTATGTTTGTACAATACCGCTTATTACTTTAATAAATATGTACATGGGAGCACACTGCACCTTTTGCTCTTTTACTAGAGCCGTCCTTGGACATGGCTAAAGACTTTTTTTTCAATTACTTATAATAAAGCTTGAAAATACTTGACAAATAATAATATGAATACATCTTATACAACAAAAAAATGGTTTTATACATATAAAGAATACATGGCCCTCTTTCTATGATAATGTTATTTAAAAAAAAATGATGTCAAACAAAATATATTCGTTTAATGAGTAAATAGTTAAGTGCGTGACCCATTTATTTTAAACGTATTACAGCTGGGTCTGTGAAATTGGGGAAATGATAGCAATACCCCGGAGAAAACTTTTTAAGTAAAACACGATTCTAATGAATATAATGTAATAAAATTAACATTTTTACTTTCTATGATTAAGGCTTTAATAACCAGACAGCTGCCAACGCCTTTACAAGGGTACAAAATTAATTAACTTTAACGAAATTGAGATACACCAGAAAAAAAGGATAGACACTGATGGGTATATCACAGATAAAATTAATCTTTGTTTGTCATAGTGTAAACAAAATCACTAGAACTTAAATAGTCAATAAAACTGCATACATTGTTTATTAACGCTGTAATATAGAATTAAATAGCAAAACTTTACGACACAAAGAGCTCTTTTATCCAATCTTGGTAACCAAATTGAAATGCGTATCGAGATGGTACTGCATATTGGTTTTACAAAGGAATTTTATTGACAGTAGTTTCCCTTTGCTTTCTTTCATTACTTGGTCCCCGGTAGAAAAATATTAATAATATAAATAATTGTATTATGCACGTACATCAATATGTAATTGAAATTTAAAATAAAATACAAATATAAAATATTGCAAAGCTGTCAACTTATTGAAGGTAAAATATCTGTGGAGACTTCTATAGGTAACTTTTATATTAAATAAAAAATCTGATTTAGCGAATTACTTTTTCAACACTCCAATAAGATTGTCAGGAGGCGCTGGCAGCCGATGATGGCTTAAAACTTTTGTGATGGATCGCTTACACCCAACAAAAAGTTCAGTCAACTCGAAAAATTCTTTTGGCTTGCTAACAAAACTTTGACATTTCGTTAATATCGACGAGCTTTTATAACCATTTTTATTCAGCAACTAGCAAATATTTTTAATGACCCTTTTTCATTCAATAAGTCCAACGACACGTAAATATCTTGATTTATTATTACCGCAGGTTTTGCTGACTTTACGATTAAGCTTAATAAATTAGTGTATGCGTAATCAAATAATAAATGTTTTGTTTAAGATGTTATTGTCAATCGTTACTTGATCGACAAAAAAATTGTTGCAGTGCTTCATTGTTAGAGGGAGGTTAGTTAAGTGAGAGATGGACAATCTATAACATTTAATAATTCTCAAAGGATGCCCGGTCTTACTTATAAATGAAGTACACTTAAAATATTACAATATTGAATCACTGAATACACATATCGATCGTTCAGTTCATGTCCATGCCTCATAATAACTCATATTGAGATAATGGGAAATGTAATATTCAAATAGTCACAATAAAACAAATATATCATTGATTTGTAGCCAAGTTTTATACATTTTATAAAGAAATGTTTAACAATATTGTACTTTCAGAATATAGGCAATAGAAGGATATTTAAAAACATCCTTTTAATGACTCAGAAACATCAACACGTTGTTGAATTCTTTATAAAGGCATTTTTGAGTTATCTAAATACTGAATCTAGTGAGTACTTATCAGATAGAGCTCAAAATTTTACATATAACTGCACACTTAACTTCAATCCGTTTTTCGAGTAGCGTGACTACTGAGCTGGACTGTAGACATACGCAATCATCAAAACATACAATTGATTGTTTTATTTTAAAAATGTCGAGCTAAAAACACCCGTGCTCAAGTTGATAGTGCTACATATTGATACCTAATGATACTGAATGAAATTTCAATAAAAAAAAGCAGATAATTTTATTCAAAACATTTGGAAGAAAATATTTCAATTTCATTGGTAGAACGAATAAATCCTCAAATTCAAAAGATACAACAATTATTAATGATCCCCGTCTGGCTGGGTATTGAATTAACATCAAATATTAGCCGTCACGTTCAAATCCAAGCCATAGAATGGGTACCGTTATAAAGTATCATTTCCGCAAATTAAGCGTGTCCATTAAAGGCAAATTGGAGAGAGACGTCAAATCCACAGAGCTTATTTCCCTTTGGCATTCACGACCGTTCCGGTAGGAAGTCGCTCGCGGGCCGACTCACCTAAAAGCCTTAGTGAAAACTTTCATCGGCCAGCCGTTTATATATCGCTAGTGGCTTTTAAAGTGTGCCAAAAGAATACGATACCACTTTACTTAACCACGTAAGGGCTCTACACATTCGAGGTCATTACACAACATTAATTCATTGGTAAGTGAAGGGCTCTTTAAACTTCTCCCATCTTCATTCACATGAAGTATCGGTGACTTGTAGGTCAAACCAAACTGTACTCATACATTTTTTTTATTCCCAGTATAAGATTGTATTATGGCTGAGAACTATGTTTTGTGTCATTGAGAACAACGTAAACGTTTTTATGCAATCATTTTTATGGTTATTAAAATCACTAAAATTTCAAGAGGGAACCAAATTTTTCGATTTCCTCATTTAGTATGCTACATAATTCAAAGTCAAGGGAAGCGACAGCAAACCTTTCCTTTCAAAGGAATCAAAGACTGTAACAACAAATCGTCGGTAAAATAATAACTTTGAATAGTCAAAATAGAATACGTAAAAACTGTATGTTTATTTTAAACCATCGTACAGAAAGTAAATAGTTATCTGATAATAACAGAATAAAATTTTATGTGAAGTGGAAAAAACTTTATTTTAGTATACTAAAATCGTCGCTTATACTAGTTTTTTTGAAGATTTAAAGAACCGTTGAATAAAGAAACTATTTGTATTAAAAGTGTTAACGTTTTCTTTATTGTTTATTATATAAAATGTGAAAAGAAATTATTTCATTTTTATACGTATTATATTCTGATATAAATATAACACTAAAAGTAATAAAGTATATAAACACAAACTCGGCGATAAGTGATAAATTCTAAATATACGTAAACCTAAAAATTATCTGGTTGATTAATGGTAGCGTGTTCATGTAGAGTTTTAATCATAATCCAAGATAAACCTGTACGAACTTTAATTATTATACATGACTTTAGTTACTTTATTGTACATGTTATTTCTCGTTCTGAAAAAAAATGTCCGATATTCAATTCAATACAATCGTTTCAAAACTTTCGCTAATAGACTCGTCCATATTGTGATTTTAGCAACGTACATCGTATGTACAATATATTATATATGTAATAAAATTCAAAGAAATAAAGTTGGTCGTCACATGCATATATATATATAATGATATAAAAAATGAATAGCTGAAAGGTTTCCGTTTTTTTCCTTTATTCAGCAAAAATGTGGCTAAGTCCTTTTACGGAATAAAATTACGAGATAGCGGTGCATGCAGTTGAACGAACAATTTGATACGTTGAAGGAGGTTATATAAATGATTAACGATTATCCATTATGGTGAGGTATCTACATAATTAATATAACCAGCTAGATTCTTCTATATATATTTTGCTGGGGCTATATTTTAGTATCATAAATCATTGCAACATAAGTAGTTTTAAAATCTTCTTAGATTCAATATACATTGTTTATCATTGAATATTAGGTTTAAGATCATTCTAATATCCGAATAAATGCTTGTTTTTGTTAAATACTTCAAATATTGTTCTGTAAATAATACTTGGTCTAAAGAAATATCTCAATTTTTTCAGTTTAATTTGCGAAAAGAAAAACCTCTCAAGTTGTAAACTAAGCAAACCGAAAAGGTAAACGTTCGTTTCTTTCTTATATTACAGTAACAAGTAGGAACGTAGCATAATGTTCTTGTATGTCCAGCATAAAAGATCCCTCTTATGAGGAAATGATATAAGCTGGAAAGGCTCTTTTAATCTTCCGGAATGACCTTCAACCTTCAGCTTCACTTTCAAGTACTAACTATAATGCCTATAATGCCTATTAACCAGGACTTCTCATTTTTCCTGTTTGTATGTTTAACTTAAAAATATTTACAATGGCTAGTGTATTTTTTTGTATTTTTGAATTCAAACAATATCCATTTTTGATTTAGAGCATTAAGAGTCATAATCGGACATCATCTCAGCAACATTTTCTTTAACTATAACTGGCTGAAGTCAGTCACTTGATATCGCAAAACATTGAAATTAGAAATATAAATATGGGTAAATTGCTTTCTCAAACAAAATTTTGCAATAGATCTGTACGCGAAAGGAAAAGAGCGTTAAGTCTAAAATTGTTACTATTCAGGAAAACCAAAAGAATATTTGCATTTGTATGAAATGTGATGAAAGATGTGATGTTTAAACGTGAATTTTACTAATTCAGTGGAATTGATTCGACTCATTCTTCTTATCTTTTATGCATGTACGTATTGTAGTTATTTTAGAATATTTACCTCGTTTTCAATTAACTCAACTTAACACACACAAAATTTTATTATAGAAATTCATGCATTTGAATACAAATCTATTAAGCATTTGAAATCTTAACCACACAGGTGCAAGAGCGTTTACCACTCGACTATGGAACCGATACGACACAAAAAAACACTTTAGATTTGTTCGAGGAAAATTACTAAGAAATGTCAATTCTTAGGAATTGAGCTTAGATCCTTTGATTGTTAATCGGAGATTTTATCATTTTAAACATACGGGTTGCCTTAATAGCTCAGTGATGGTGTACATGTAATTTCATCTGGCAGTTCAAAGTACGAACTCATCATAAAATAGATTCTTTCCTTTTATTGAGGATCCATTCCCTCAATCGGTGATTTTTATGGGTTTCTGTCTAACTCTTTTTAGTGTGTACTTATGATTATATTTTAAATGTAATACTTTTCCACCGAATTCATGCAGAGTTGACAGTTAGCGCATTAAAAGAGATTGCTTATGTTTACCTGAAAATGAATCTCGTTTGTCTTGTTTTACAACTATAGGTACCCTTGGAAAAGATATTTGATGCATTTACAAGTTAATATTGTATATAAAAAAAAATGGAAGATTTTTAAAACAATCTTAGTTTTCTTAGTCAATACATCGAATAAATTTAAGACATATTTTTTTATAGTTATTATTAAAATTTTGTTGTTAGTGCATAATATGTTAAAATATATGTTTTGAAATAAAAAACAACCGTTTTTCTATCAAATTTCGCTACGAGCGATATTTTGAGGAGCACTTATTCAAAAACACTTACTATACGAAGAGGTCAGCTAGCTTTGAAGCTTTCCATTAAGCAAGGGTATTATCTGTTTTATTTATTTTTATTTTATTACCGTAAAGCATTTTATAACCCGTTTTAAAAAGACATCTCCAAGTAGTTAGAAAGATAACATCGAAATAACTTTTAACATTTTTCACAATATATTCGATATCCACGCTGTCATGTTATTCCGAAATAATTTTAGGTAATCTAAAGTAGACGCAATGTAATCACATAGTAGCACTGAATTAATTTTCTGTCCCCTCTTTCCGGCACAGTAATTGCTTAATAGATATTTCATGTATTTTTGTTTGTTTGTGACAGTTATGTTTTGATTCTTTGATAAACATATTTTTACTGTAATTGTCTTATGCATATTATGTAAGTATTGATTCAAATCACATAACTTGTGTACTATCCAGAATAATTAAAGATAGAAATCGTTGATAAAATTAATACTCATAGAAGTCAATCAGTTTATTTAAATTAATAAAAAAAATATAGAGAGAACGGACGGTACTGCTATTAAAGAATAGAATAAAATTTAGTTAAAATCTTTCACCGTGTAAATTCCTATCGTTGATTATGTGGACCTCTAATAGATTATTTAAAGGATTCGAACCATTGCTCACATAAAACACACACATTGTTCACATGTACAAGTCAACTTGTCAAATAGATATTCATTGTCTGGCATTATTTTGTCCAAGAGTAAATCGATACAGACTTAAGAGTTACAGAGTACTTACTATAATACCTTAAATGTTTTATTATAAATATTTTGCCTATTACGTTCTTCGACTCTTGTTTAAATTATTTTTATAAAATATTTAAACATGTAATGTAGTTTTACCTTTGTATGTAACGTTGTATTATATATTTTTTACATAGGGCTTCCAATTCCGGGATTCGGGATTCCAAAACCCTGGAATCCCAGTCAATTATTCAATACCGTAATCCCGGGATTGATACTCAGACAATCCCGGGATTTCAGGATTCACTGTAAACGTTGAGAAATAATTCATATTTCAAATCAAAACTTCCTGATTAATTACAACGTGTACTTAGGTTTGTTCATGTATTTTTTAAATACCTATAAAATTAATAAAAATTCATTGTAGTCTCTTTCCTCCTCACATTTCGTTCAACAGCCATTCATAACCAATTTGAAATGGAGGACAAATTGGGACCGCTTTTTAAATGAATGGATGACAATATTTTAAATTCAAACAGAAGGACTTGTTCTATTTATGGATACCATTTACCTACCATAATAATGCAATAAATAAAATAAATTTGATAACTATGTTTTTTTTAAAATATTCTTCTTTTTTTTAAATGATTGTCTGAT
Organism: Himalopsyche phryganea; assembly: GCA_022494535.1. Taxonomy (NCBI): domain Eukaryota; kingdom Metazoa; phylum Arthropoda; class Insecta; order Trichoptera; family Rhyacophilidae; genus Himalopsyche; species Himalopsyche phryganea. Next base: position 1,738,658 of record JAGVSL010000046.1, read on the forward strand.
TTTAAATCATCAAAAAAAACATTCCAATGCCCAACAAAATAATAAATCATACATACATTCCAATCGAAGCCATAATGGAGACAAATAAAATTTTAAATTTACAATTTAACACACGAAATTACATTTAATGACCAATCCCGGGATCGTAAAAGGGGTCCGGGATTGGACGCCCTAGTATCACAGTCATTTTATTATTGATAATAATCGTTAATCTGGTTTCCTGATTATCCCATTTGACTTATTTGATAAGTTTTGCGCTGCTTAATTGATTCCTGATAGATAAATCTTTGAAAATTTGTGAAATAATTTTTAAAAATATCTTTTCAGTACATACCTTATCATATTTGAATTATTGAGATTTTGTACACTTTAATGTATTAAGCGTACAAGTGTACAAAATTTCAATAATTCAAATTTGACATTGAAATTCCATCAAGCATCCTCAGTCGATGTCTTAAATTATGTCTTAAATTAAAACATACCTTATCGTTGATTTAATAAAATTATTACTAGCCTCTAAATTTTTACCAAAGATATTTAAATAAACACAATTTAAATAACACAGAAAAACGTTTTTATGCTGAAAATGTTTTATAATAAGTATATATATATTATGGTAGTGAAATATATAATTGTGTAGTTTGTTTTATTTTCAAATTAACTTTGACAAAGTAGGTACTAAATACATTGTTTGAAAGAAATCCTTTACGGAAATTTTCCCCCACGTCATATATTTTTAATTACGAATTGCGAATTTAAAAACGAAATTATCGTTGTCAGTTTGCACATTTCAAGCTAAGAAAGAAGGGAGGCAAAGTTTTAATTACTATTTTATTTACTGCGCAAACTTTTTGGTAATAAAATCAGTTAATGATCTTGCTTGGTTACGACTTAAAAGCATTTCAGGAACGAAAACAGTCACATATAATATTGCATTAAGGTATTAATATCTTGTTTGAATATTTTAACATCGCATAAATCACCAATAAAATTCATATTTCTTTAGTGGAGATTTTATAAAAAAATACTTCGCTTTCTTTTGCAAGTAATAAAATTACTATGTGAACTGCGCTTTTTACTCGTGTCAAGTCCATTTTATTAGCCATTTGTGGAAATATAGTTTGAAATAATTTCTGAATTTTTTTCAAATGGGAAGCAGTATTTCTAATAAAAAACTTAAATATGAAACATAAAGTATAACATTGAAAGGAAGATAATTTTTATATTTATAAAAATAAATCACAATTCTTTTACACTAATTCTAGAATTGTATATATATATAAATGGATAATAAGACTGGGAATATAAACCATCGGTACTATTTTCAAACTGATAAGAGACCAGTCACTAATCGAGCCTAGCAGTAATTCTTAACACTTTCAGTCTGAACGTAAGATTTTTCTGTATTTGCTCATATATTATTATTATGTTGGTACTTAACATAAATAATACCGTAAGAAGGGAGGAGCTCAGAGGCAAGAGCTAAATGAGTAACATTTTTTTTGCGAAATATACATATAATTTATTTTACACACTTGACATCAATATTGTTTTCATGTCATACATCAGTGCTCCACAACCGGTGCGCCGCGAGACGATCCCAGGTGTGCCGCGGCTCAGTGCGACCATAATGAGAAAAATCGAGTATTTATATATTTAAAACAATTAGTCATTCGGCTGGTAAAATCTCCGCTTCAATTATCCTGGCTGAAACAAATGTTAAATTATTATGATATTTAATGGAATAATTGAATTAGTATTTGCACTGACAGTGCAACCGCAATGATTAGGAATAAAATGGGGGTTGTCTCACGTGTAATAAAAAAAAATCCAGATTGTTTTGAAAAGTCGAAATGAAAACTTGTGATGTGATCTGATAAATAAAATGCGTTCAAACATTGTCAAAGCGTGTTACGACTAGGATCATTGAAAATCTTCCAAAGGAATAGCGAGAGTATTATTGAAAATATAAAGATAACTTTAAATTTGGCTAAACAAAAAAATGGGCAACACTTTGGCATTGCGCTTTTTTATAATTTCATTTTTTTGTATGTTCACCTTTAATTTGCTTTTATTAAAAAATATATTAGCTACTATTTCAAATTCATCCAGTTAATAAATTGTAAGTTTTTTTTCTGGAATTTACGTATTTTGGCTTGTGGTGTGCCGCAAAATATTAATAAGTGCTTAGGTGTGCCATGGATGAAAAAGGTTGCGAAGCACTGTCATAAATAATAAGGTGCGCGATCTAAAACAATTTTGCACACACGTGTACAACGTCAAAAACAATAAATGTCAATCCAATCACTCTTATTCGTAGAATGAGTGGGCTAATCGTTAATAAAATGACTTAAAATAAAGCGAAATTCAAAATAGTTACTTACCTAAAGACTTCCACTACTGAAGTCATTGACGTTTGTCTGGTCGACCGCATTCAAATAAAGGTCTAAACCCCTATAATACAATTGTGTAGCAAATACAAAAATTATTACGTCCCTCGTAAAGGTGCTAAGAATTACTGCCTGTGCACTATTAGTGTCCGGTGTTCAATAAATCTGAGAATAGGACGGATAATATTTTTTTATAAAATCATTTATCCAGACTCTACGAAACTACGGAAAAACAGTTAACTATTTTAAATTGACTTAAGCCAATCATGTTTCTCAACAAAAAGGACAATCATTTACAAGATCATACATATTTATATACTATATGCTGATCTCAAATTTTAAATTCAATGTTTACTTCAAAAATTCAACTCTCATTTTAAAAACGGATTGTTTTCGTGCTAGAAATAAAAAAAATACCACGAGCTGCTTTTCATTTTTTTCCCAGATAAACTACATCGTTTAAAAAACCACGTCATATTCTTAAGCGAATATTTTCTCTGAAGATTTTCCGCTGTCGTAAAAATATGAAGCCGAGCAAAAATATTGATGATTTTTTTCACATATTTTCTCTAAGCCGAAAAGAGGCGCGTATAAATATTTTTGGTTTACGTTCCGCGATCATACTTGAGATATGAAGAAACATCGGAGATCAATCAACCGGGAATATTTATCGACAAACACACATTATTTTTATTGATTTCGCAAATTACATCGTTATATGCTTCTATTAAAATCAATTTATTCGATGTAAAACTTTAGATACTCACATATTAGTCAGACCTGTATCCGAGTATTTCACGCTGCTAGGTTTTTGTCTACTCGATTTAAGAGTCACGGGTTTGAGCTCCGGAATGGAAAATTTTATAGATTGATTAATTGTTTTGCCAGTATCTCTATGTTTATGATATTTTCATATCTCCCTACCCACTCCCTATCAGATTCTGAAAATGGAGCATAAGGAAAGCGACCGGCTAACTTCCTAAAACAATGATTGTTTCATAACATTCTTCGAAAGAAGAGGTGAAAAAAATAAAAACCAAATTCACTTGTGATGCTCTATTAAAAGTTCAAAAATATTCTTCAAGAGCAGTGAATATGGTAAAAAAATATTTTATTTTATAATGTAATTAAATCCAAATTTCTCAATTCATTTTCTTTTATCTGTTCTTATTCAATTAACAATATAATTTATTAATTATAACTTATTGAAATTTCTCGAATATATTATTTGATTATAAATAAATAAATGCGGAATTTCAACATGAAAAGGTTTCCCACCCTCGGTGTCTTAAAAATATTATTTTTTGCCATAAAAAATTTTGTGTTTTAATAAAACAGAATGGACTTAAGGACGAAGCTTAAAATTTTATCAGTATAACATCAACTCCAAATACTATCCTGGTAAATTGGGTTGAAAACAATCCAGCGGAAAATGGGTCAGAGCAGTCTTAATTGTTAGTAAGCGATGGGCTTAGCTTGTTTATAATAATAATAAGGCAAAAATAAAACAAACAGTTATCACACACATATCCACATTTACATATCTCACAAATTTTACTTAAAAACAAAACATTTTTGTTTAGTTAATAGTTTAATTAATTTTATGTTGACCAATTAATGTTAAATAATATCTGCAGAAATATCCGCGAGATATGTTATTCGTTTGATATTTACTTTTATTATTTTGATGAATATTTTGAAGTATGTAGCTTTAGGAATCGTTTATTTAACTTGTATTATTCATAGATCTTATTTAAAGATAGATCTGTTGTCGACCTACCACGGTCGACGGCCAGTAAGAAATTATTGTTGTCTCTGTGTGTGAGGTATAGCGCGTTCTGCCTGAGCCCCTGCACCAATCAGTGTTGGCAGCTCGTCTGTGTTGCCATTCGTATTTATTGTTTCACCACATAGCCATAAAAATAAACAGGATGCTTAGTAAATAATATTTTTTTATTGGTTTATAATATTTAATGAAAACTAAATCAATGTTTTCATTTATCAACCATGTTTGCACCCAATGTGGAGCATATGGACACCTAAGGGAGCTTATCTGAACAGAAGTTTTTCTACAAGAACTACTTGTTACTGAGTCACTCAATCTCTCTTTTTTGAATACAGTAGGGATATAAGGATAGAGCTAGGACAGGACTGGTGATTAGCTAATCGCTCCCGCTACTCCCCGTTTTAGGATCGGATGAGTGAGATATAATTTTAAACATCGCAGACATCCATGTCTTGTAGCAGAAATCAATAAATCGATTTATAAAACTGTTCGTACTGGAACTCAAGCCCGTGAGGACCACAACCAAAGTCAACGACGTTAACCACCCGGTTTTATCGTGGTCTATAACGAAATAAATTCATCCATACTATAAAAGAGTATTTCTGATGTTACCTTACCAATGATAAACAACGAAATAGTTAATTTACCATAATAATGATTAATGTGCAGAGTGCAATGCCATTAAAGTAACGTTACCATAGAACGAGGCCATTTCATGCTTGACTCATTTCCGGCTAGATCCGTTGCACGAAGTTTTTGCTTCAACTAACTTCCGGTTCGTCAACCGCATTGTGGTCTCCCAATTTATACTCAGATAATAGATAGTCAAGCTTACCATAAAACATCTTGACAAAATGCCGAAACTTTTCTGGTATAATTCACAACAAAAACATTTATAGTTCGTTTATCGTCAACATATCGACAGTATATCGTCAACATATTGCATATTGACACACAAAATTTTTTCAAGAAAACAAAATCGTTGAATCGGTGAACTACAGCGGTCTTTTTACTTACTTATAACTAATCGAAGTATTTATAATCTTTGTGGAACTTATTAATTGCCCAGCAAAGATTATTTCTTTCGAAACCTTTAGTTCCATTCATATATCAATTACTCGTTCATATTGATATCAAGTTTCCTCACTGCTCGTTTGATGATCTCTGCATTGAAAAAACCATCGTTTTATCGGAAATATACATAACTTTACCAAACAGGGATTAAGAAATAGATGTATACTATATTAAATTAATGTTTCTTATAGATTTTCATAATAGATTTAATTTATTTGGTTGACAATTTTACCTGTCACATTTCAACTGTAATTGAATAATTCTATACTTCTTCTATAGTATCTTAAGAGGACTAACTTTCTTTGGTTTTGGGAGCATAAAAATTTACAGACAGATAACGTTACAAGAGAATTGTACTAATTGATCTGACGCTTCTGTCTCGTTTTCTACGTCGTGCATTTTAGGTAAATGCTCATGTTATCTAAATTTTTTGTAGCTGTGTCTTCTTTCGTCTATAAATAAAATAAAAATAAGTTATTCTACGAAGATTAAACGGTTTCACCGGAACAAAGGTAAGGAAAGGGGCATTGTTTAACTTTGATTAATTACTCGGTTATGAAAGCATTCCATTTATTATTTTATGAATTATTGCTATAAGCTCATGCGACCCGCATTTTCAAACGATCGCCTTCAATTAACTCTTATCTCTGTTGAATTCCGTTGTATTTCAACGAAATAAAATTATCGTTAAAAATGATTAAGACTGATATAAATATTTTGACAATAATAAAGCTTTGATAAATGTGAACGCAAATGCAATTAATTACATTTAACCTAAGACAAAAATAGATAATATTTTCGATGGATACGGCGGTAGCTTTGTGAAAATACTTCTGTAATATAGTTTTTTATGCCACTGGTGGTGTCATTAATTTTTGTGACACTTATTTAGCTTCTTTGAGAAGCATCTTCGGGCTAAATCTATCGTAATGTTATTGATTTAGTAGTAACATGAGTATATATTCGTGCATACATAAGAACATGGCAATTTTTTTGTTGCCTATGTTTAACTGGGGTTTTGAACCTTAAATTGTTGAGTTAAGAAGGAAAATGTTTCTCATAAACAATTAACAAGAATAGTTCATAAAAATAAGTTCTCAATAAACTTTCTTTTATATCAGTTTGATTTTTATTTGCTTTTTTACATTTCTGCCAACGTACAATAAAGTATGTTGCCTAAAAGTGTAGCTAGCGTTCATAAATTCATAACCATCAGAATAAATTTTGACATGTAATAATTACGCAATATTTTATGACGTATCAAATCACTCAAATCGTTTTGTTTAAGCTTTGATAGACGATAACTGCCCTTGATTAATAAACGGCGTCGCTATTAACTCCCTGGAGAGACTACTGGCTCGGGTGGTTTGGAATCAGCATAGAGAGGCTAGTAAGCGCATCGTCACCACGATGAATATGCATGACTCTAAAGCGGTATGCAAACCGAACCAAAGCTCACCTCTGAATCAAAATATGGGTACTTCGTATAAATTGTGCGGTGGTCTTTTTGGCGTTTCATATGAGTACTTTTTAGCTGTACTGTAATACACTAAGTCGAGAGGTGAATTGAAATTATTTGAAATTTGGCAATACAGAAATGTTTACCTGAACATTTTATGATTTAATTACTTTTAAAATGGTAACCATCAATTCTTAATGGAAAGGTATTGTATTTTAAAAATAAAACAATTTTTTGTGCTACTTCCACATTTGTATAATGATTTGGACCGGTTTCGCTCAATGCGAGAATTGTCAACTGATAAAATATAAATTTTAAAAGAGCTATTTAAATGAGCAAACGAAACCTGTCCTGATCATTATAAAAACTTGGAAGTAGTTCAGAATAATTTGTGGTTTATTTTTAAAATATGATTTTACGTGCGCGCGATCTATGAATGTACTTTACTTTAAGATATCGACTAAGGGTGTTTAATGGAACTTCAATATCAAATTTGAATCGCTTAAATTTTGTAAATTTCCATGCTTTTCGTCTCTAACGACCTGGACCTCACCTTTTAGCATCTTCAAGCATTCGAGTACACGGATGAACTCGAACTGACAGTTTGTAAATTGTTTATATTGTTTTTATATAAAACAAGTTAAAATATATATATATATTAACACTAAGAATAATAGTTAAATCTGAACTAATTTTATTACTAATTTGATAAAAATACGGGAAATTGTCTAAGGACATAGACCAAATAAGATACTGGCGTAGAATCAGTTATTTAGGATGTATAAGACGAACATCATGGACTAGTATGACAAAACATATGTCATATGTATATATGTCAAAATTTGTATGTGTATAAAATTTATTATTGATATAAAATGAAGCTTTACAATGCTAACATTGTTTTAATACAAATAGCATTGTTTCAAAATAATTTTTAACCAGTAATTTACTAATAAAAAATATCAAATAATTAAAATATCCACAAAATAAACAATATCATTTTATTGTTTCATCATACTTTTTCAAACTTCGTTATGATTATGATAAAGTATTCATGTCGTTCGCGCACTTCAGCGCCTCTTATTAAAGTCTAACTTAAAACTGTATATAATAGAGTTTTCATCATAAAACTATGCATTGAAGAATAATTCCTTTAATCAATGTGTGTTTTATAAATGAGCTATTAAAAGTTCGTTACATAAAGGATCATAATATTGTCAATCGGAGCATAGTTCGTTACGTTGTTTAGGATTGCTTTTATTTTAAGCTATTAGCTATTTCCACACTACTTTATTTAGTAAATTAGGATTCGATAATAATTCGCAATTGACGAATTGGTGCAATTATTAATCTTATACTCCATAAACATACAGTTTTAAATGGTTACCCGTCCAATAAATATGTCATTTGCGATTTAAAAAAACACAATTATTTGTGTCCATCTTGTTTTTTGATATACAACAGCATATTTTCAGTAAACTTGGACCCTTTTTTACAAATATTATTTGTTGTGAAGATGCTAATTATTTTTATTGCCATGTTTACAATCTTTCACAATTTTACTTACTTCGAATAAATAAGCTGTCTGTTATTATATCTTGTATACTCGAATGGCTTAAAAGTCACATATTTTCTGCGGAGAAACTATCATAACTCCCATTAATTCTGAAACATAAATGTCAAAACTCGCAGTACTACGTATAAAGTTAGGCGGAGCGGGGCAGCCTCCGAGAGGAAGCTCCAAACCGAACTGAATGTTGGCGCGTGCTTTAAGCCAAAAGCTAAGCTCGAGTTTTGACAGGGACGGTCCGTGCATAAAAGTTAATCCGGATCCATTTTCATTTATACAATATTCATTAAATACACACTGCTTTCAAACCCGGGTGAGTAATTTATTTCCCTTTTCAGTAGATTTGATGCTAACAGATGAATTAGTGCCGCCAGTGAAAATAAGATTACGTAATTATTTAGACAGAATATATCTCGTGTGATACGCTCCATTTGTTTACTCATCTAAATATCTGTGTAAGAGAACAAAGTAATTCTTACTAAATGCATGAATGTTTTTAATTTATATTATTAAAATTTTTATAAGCTCTTGTGTTTTTATTTAAAGTATTCACTACTAGATACAGATAAACCTCTTAATGTAATTATCTTATTGGAAAAAGAATTTCTGTACCATGGAGTAATTGAAATAAATGAAGCAAAGTTGCGCAGTCATAATTATCATTATCAGCGATTTTAAAAATATACGCGATGCTAAATTTATGGGGTCTGTAATGCAGTTCTAAACGTCATTGGCTTCAATCACGAATCTCATGGGTTCGAATCCAATTGCGGACATTTTCATAAATTGATTTTGCAATCGATTTATGGATGAAGGCATGGTCGTTTGTGATCTCTAAAACTCCCTCTTACCCATTCAGTCCTAAAAACAAGGCGTTGCGAGAGCGACTAGCTAACCACTATTCCTGCCCTAGCCATATCTTTCTATCCGACTCTCTTCACAGAATAGAAGTTGAGCAACTAAGTAACAATCAGTTCACGTAGAATAAATCTGTTAAAATACCTCTATTAAGAGGCGATATGCTTCATATTGGAAACTGACATTATATTGTGTGATGATTTAAGATTTTTCAATGTACAATTTTAATAAAAAAGTGATTGCACTTACATTTTGCAGCAAGCTAACTTTGCAAACATATTTGAAAATTCAATTTAATCACATTTTTAAGAACATTTGTAAATACGATAATAATTGATAGTAATTAAATAATAAATTAACACTGACAGAAGCTTAGTTGCTTTATTTTTAAATTGCTAGATTTCATAGTTGTACTTAGTCTTCGCAACTAAAAGATCTGACGTTGATTGAAACTTCTATTTTGTATCGCAATTTCTATTATGTATCGCAATTTCCTTCTCTATCTACGCTAATACGAGTCGCAACTTGTTCGACTGTATAATCATGAATTATCACGCATTCCACTTAACTAGTTTGGCCCGAGGCGAGAAAATTATTTGAAGTAACTAACGCAGGTGAAGTAGAAGTCTGAAGGTACATACAGTAGATTTAATACTGTGATATATGTACAAAACACAAGCATTAAATAATCATTACTTTAGGTATGCTTTTATCTGAGATGCGTACAGTTACTACTGAATAAGGTCATTATCACATAAGTATCTACTAAATTTTACCATAATATCAATCACTTACGCTATTTCATATAATATTAGTGAGTTCCCGGCATGCCTTGCAATACTACTCCAAGAAAAAAAGGGTTTGTGTTTTAATTCTGTTTATTGAAGTGCTTTTGAATACACAATATTTTTTTGTTTTCCTTCTGGTGCATCCGCGAATAAATTCACAAGATTTTTCAGAGATGTCGCTGGTTGTAGTTATTTGATTTTTTTTTAGATTTTCTTTTCTTCAGAAACCTTCACGGGTGTGCGCACAACAACTCACCAAAGTTTCATAGAAATCGGATGAATGGTAAAGAAAACGCATTGAGAACAAACAAACAAACATTCATTCATTTATATACATATATATTTTTTTTTTTTTTTTGTTATATACATATATATATATTGGTTACGAAACCTGTCAGATTACGTTGCTGATTGAGAGATTGAAGTGCAGATTTTTAATTATCGAGTTCAGAAATACTGTTATACGCAAAATATTATATTTATCTGAAAGTATACATTTATGCAATAGTAAATAAAGATTTAATAACTACCAATATATGAATAAAAATTCACAGCAGTTTGGGCATTCCGTAAAAACTTTTTTTTCCAAAATGAAAAAGAATATCAACGAAGTAATGTATAATATTTAAATATAGTCTATAACAGCGGTGTCCATTTTAGAGGGCGCGTGGTAATTCAAATGTGGGCGCGAAAATTTTTTCTTTCTAATTCTTGGTTGCTTCAATAATATATTGACAACATTTTCACATGGATTGCGTGTGACACGAAGATGGATTTTCTTAAGGTGGAGTGTCGTAACATAGAGCATTGAAACCACTGGTCTATAGACTATAAAGAGAATAAATAATTTATGTGCATTTAACGCAGGTATACGTAAAACAAATTACATCAATTATGATTTAATTCCATTTAATTTTTGTAAACTACTTTTTCTATTTAAATTTTGTCTTGAATTCTTTATATACATGCGTAAAAACAATATTATTAGAAAAGTATTCCGTGTATTTATTTTAGTACTAATATTTTACGGAAGTAATTTTCTTAAAGTGTCTCCATCAAAGATAATGTTTAAAAACACTACAAAGAAACTGTAGCTGTAAGAATAAAAATTAGAGAAACAGAATCCGTTTATGCAAATGTCTACACTATTGTCTACAAGGTACGGAAAATAAATAAACATTAACGATTTTTTTAAGCTTTTATTACAAGTAGAAGTAGAGCTTTTTAATTCTTGGTGTATATTATAGTATAAATGTTACATTGAATGGATTTTCTCAGGAAACGATCGTAAGTTCAACGGTCAGTTAACGTAATCCGTTATCCATGTAACGGGCTATGAAGGAGACGGAGATACGAAACCGTTATAACTATTATTCTATAACGGGCAGTTAGAGCGTCCGATGTCTTTACGTGGAATCTTTTATAAGCTCCGTGCTACAATTAACTTAAAGCGGATAGTTAGGGCAAAATAGGGTTTAAGCATTGCTTTAATTTTTCTAAGACAATAGTGCCAATATACGGAAAGTGTCGTACAAACAAACTTTCGCACAAACAAATTTATTAAGGTAGTATGAATATTTGGTGAAATTATAAGAGGCTTTTTTTTTAAGCCCCGAGACCCAACAAATTTTATCAATGTGCACACAAACCACGCTATATTCTAAAGGATAACTCTTTTTTTCTTCATGAAAAATATATCTCATAACTCTTTTAATTCAATTTCTAAATACAATAAGTGTATTTCAACACGCCACCTTGCCATCTAATATTGACTTGGTATGTTTTCATGTATCGATTAAAAATAAATGATTAGTTCCGCTATGAAGTCGTCGCCTTACGCCATTACCATAAGACTATTGTGAAGGATCTTCAGCGGGATCCTTTTATGAACACTTCCAGTCTCGACATCCATGATCCCTGTTTTTGGTTTTGCGTGACTGTGCTTTACCGGCCAATTGAATGTTCTATATAATTTGGAAGACCATGTCACGCCTCGTTGTTGCAAGATTCTTTCATTGAATATAATGTTATGTTGTACGAATGTAATGTTTTGTGAGAAATTAGGATTTCTATGAAGTTTTTTTATGTAGCGATATTACATAAATCATTACAGAAGCATTTATTTAAATAGAGCTATCGTTTTACGCTGGATTATGTATTTTATATTATACTTTATCTTTCATTAACAGTTATTTTACAAAATTGTGATTCGGCTCAATCAAAAAAACTGTTTACCAGTTACAAATATTATTATTCTCTATTTTATTTTATAATTTGAAAAAAAAATACATTTGTATATTTATTTTATTTTTATATGGTCAAATATAAATTAATGAATCCAAATGCAATTAATTATTTGTATTAAATAAATCGATAGTGTTTGGTACAAATTATTCATGAAAAGCAAACAACACATAAATAAGTTTTCCACGCTGTTATTACGGAAACAGAATTTACTTTGATGTTCATTGATACACAGCCTCTAATTAAGGCATTAATTACAAATGCATGAGATCGAACTTTCTCGACACACTTCAGAACATCGCATAAGGGGGTGAAATGCATTTTACGAGTATAAGCATGGAAAAGTAGAGCTTACAACTTACAATGTTAGTAGCAAAAACTGATTGCAATTTAGCTTTTTGTGGATAAACAAAATGAAAAAAATAATAAACTATTAGTAACTATATAAAAATTTCAACCTCTGATCTCGAGGTAAAAGATAGTAGTACCGTAGTTATTGGATGTTTTTAAGTTCAAGTCCTTGCAAGGTCAATATCTGACTTTAGATTTCTTTTAATACAGCAGATTATTATGATCTTGAGTATGATATTTTTTATGCTTGGGTTGATCATAAGTGAATTAAAAAAAATTTTCGTGTGATAAATCACAATTTGATTTAAAAATCTTATTTTTTTCATCATTTATAACCAAATTTTCTAAATATTTTCTTCGTTTATGCATGGAAAAGTTTTTGTGTCCTTTAAAAACAATTAAAATTAAATCTAGGTGAAGTGTATAATATTCTAATTGAGATACCTCATTATCTGACTTGCACTCCATACTGAAGAAACGTTATATTAATATTTACGTAAAATTTCCACAGAGAGCATACTACCGATTATTATTTCAAGATCCCCGAGTTTTCTTTCATATTTTTCATTTCCTTCCAACAGAAAAAATACCTGAAGAGTGCAAAACATTTACGGAATTGTCATGACAAACAAAGACAACGTGCTCTCAATACCAATTGAGTTTCATGCACATAAAATGATTATTTTCAATCCACATTTATAAGATGTTTTTGATATCAATTTACGACAGCGTTGTCGCTAGACCGTTTCATTGGAATATTTAAGAGGTATTTAGTTACTTATTAAATGTATAGGTCGCTATTTAAAAAGATAAATAATTAAGTAATTATAACAAAAACGAAATATTTCTTTATTGTTATTTGAATAAACAATTAAATTAAAGGACACCGTCGTCATGTTTTTTGTAATCTCTAGTTATAATACAAATTTTAATTAATTATATTCAATATTTAAAAACGAAATCAATATATTTAGTTCTACAAGAGTTATGTAGTCGCTATCGTTGAACTTAAGTTTTACTAACGATTTTCTATCAATTAATTTCCCATTTAATCAATAAGTATTACATTTCATATAAACAAAAAATATTATTTTTCGATTGTCAAAATGTTAAGTTTTCTATGTGATATTCTCATTTACACATACAATGTTTTCATTCTACCTTTGATTTAAAATTTCCATAAACATATTTTAGAAGCATGTTTAACCAAGTGAACACTCGACTGATTGAATTGTTTCGCTAATTTTCAGATGAGAAAAAGTACATCCTCAACTTACGAAACTTTTTAAACATAAAATATTGAAGCGTAAAAACGTTTTCTTAAATGGACTCAAATTTCCAAGTATTTTGCGGCCTAATGCGTTGACTAGTAATAATACTAATGCATAGTCATTATAACATTTTAATTTTCGTGAGTTTTAGATTATTCATTTTCCAATATTTATTATTTGTGCGATGGAGCATTGTTGTAAATTTCTCTATGGTCAAAGTAATCGGAAGAAAATTTTTAGCAAAACAACCACTGAATAATAAAAATGCAATCTCTATTTTAATTATATGGATTATTTAAAAAAAAATATACTTTTCCGTCATATTTATTCTCTACAACATTGAATAAAATTGATGTAAAACACATTTTAGTATAGCTGCATCGTGTTATTTTAAAACTTTCAAGGTATCAATTTGCATATAATTGCAGAGGCGGTGTAAAGTTGCAGTTTGTCGTTTGCATCATGAGAAATTAACATTAAGAAATAACATAAGAAATAACATAAGAAATAACATAAGAAATAACATTACGCCGGTAATTTTTACTGTAATGAAACAATAACAGTTTTCCTAATATCAAAACTTTTCCTTTGCAACATATACGTACATTACTAGAGTAATACACCTCCCAAATGTACATCGGGCAGGTGGTCATCATTTCTGTATGTGTGTGTAGATTTAATATAAAACAGGGCAATGGATTCGTTTAAAAATCTATCGAATTAAATCATAACAATTCTAAAGTTTTCACTGAATTAGATCTTATTGTTACGTGTCATTTTTCACTAACCACTGCAACAAGAATGCTTTATTTTCACAATGTATTTATATTATGTATTTTTGTCAGATTTCGCCTATTAATTTTAACAGAAATAAAAAATAAAATAAATTATGCCAACTCTATCAAAAATAAAATGAGCCCATGACTCCAACACCACAGCATCTTCTATAAAGAGAGCAAGCAGAACGTGTTTGCGTGTATGGTTATACCGCAAATGTGTATTTTTAAATACTTAATTTTTAAAGACGTTTAAATACTGTGAATTATGAAAGAAAGAAAAAAGCAAATGCTTTGTAGAGTACGTTAATGACAGCTCTTCATTTTTTCATCGGCCATCTACATCAGCGGTCACCAACCATTCAGACTTTGTAGACTACTAAAATCACAATTGAAAATTCTGCACACCACTTACATGTTTTCATTTTTAAAATGTACCAACATAATATATACAAACAATATTAATGAAAATTAATTAATTAGTGCGATATTTGTTACTGCATGTTTTAAATAAGTTTATGAATTCTTGGCTTCTATAAAACTCCGTGAACCATCAAAATTTTCACGAGGACCACTGGGCTAGACTACCTTCATCCTCAACGATTAAGGTTTTTGCGTATTTCCAGGTAATTTCAGTAACCCGATGAACGCGATGGACATGTTTACTTGGAACTTATTGAAATTGGAAGGAAACACTTGTGAATATATGCTTTAAAAATAGTTCAAATTTTTAGGTAGAGAAATTATGCAACATATCATGAAAGTTTTAATCCCGCTACACTCTTGTTTGCGTGCGTGTTGGCGGTGTATATGAAGACTGATCGCAGCGATTTTGTTTGCAAAGTCGTAGATTAAATATTTGTCAGCTTCTTCATTTTCTTCGATTTATTTTAGCAAGAATGCGACGAGTTTAGTTTACTTCATGATGTATTTGGGATAACTAATATATATTTCACATAATTCATCATTTTTTTAATGTTGAAATCAATCTATTTTTAGCCATAGTGAGCGTTTTAACAGATCAATTGACTGAAAATAAATTCGTGCGAATACGGCTCGCGTTGTAAGGGTTAAGATATTTCACATATATTTATTTAAAAACATGTAATGAAGTGTACTCTATATAATAATTATTTATTATTTACAACATGTCCGTATTGTGTTCACGAAATACTTGACATCATAGAATTTTCAAAAAAACATAAGAGGTTATAGTCGACTGCTAAGTAAATAATGCGTGCATACTTTTATGCAAATACAGATCGTCTGATTTATCGGAATTTTCCAGTGTCCTTTGAACCGGACACTGATAGTTATATTAATTTGACGAAACCGCTCATCTTTAAACGCCATCTTGCTATTTTTCTACTACACTCATAATGTAACCTTCATCGAAATAACATCTAATTAGCAGAGCGTGGAGCAGAAGCTCGTAACAATGGAGTAAGGTGGTTTATGGTGTTTTATGAGCGGAGCTGGAGCATGAAAAATTTGCAGTATTCCACTACTCCGAAAATTGTTTATTAATAACAAATTTTCAATGAATGTGTTGTGTTTAATATTAAAACAGCTTAATGGTCGTATGTTTTTATTGAATTTCACCTGGCGGCCGGGCGATTTTGCAAAAAAATCGCAAAAGACTGTAATTTCACTAAATTCACTATAATTTGTAAACCAATTGAGATATCTTAAGCAAATTTAATTTGATGGCTTCCAGATACTTTGCAACATAAATCAATGAGCAGTTTAACCATTTGAGCAGTAGTTCTATATTTGTGGGTTACATACTTATGTGGTGAAGTGAAAAAAACTTAAATCAATTAAAAGGTATTTTTTTTAAATATATAATACCTTATTCTTCAAATTGTTTTATTTGCTGGTATGTTCATATGTTTGAGAATTTAATTGGATGAACTCTTTTAATACAAGGTACCTATATTTTATAAAATCATAAAAAATATGTTATGAATAATAACAAATTTCACTTATCATTTATCGGTTGATGGTAAATACACAATTGCAACTTGTTATAGTAGTATAATTTTTCATAGAATGGAATGTATGACGTAGGACTTATATATGAGTCCACGGACAGCAACCAAAGTTCTTCAAGGATTCAAAAACGAGTTCGCGGCCATTAAGCTGAATTGTCATTAAATAATACTGTATTTGGAATTTCGAAACAGTTAAATTATTTTTTAATTTAAATATGACAGCACTGTTATCAAGTATTCCCAATACCCAAACGAGCGGCGAACGACTATTTTGAAAGCTGAAATTATTATTGCGAAAATAGGCAAACTATGGAGCATGATATTTATGCTGTCGGCCATTTAATAATTATTATTTTGAAACCATTTTTTAACATTTATATACGTAATTATAATAAATAAGTCGTATTAAAACTTTTTACTCTGAGTACGGAGAAGAGCTGGAGTAAGTACTTTGATGCTAATGTGGAGCTCAAGCGGAGCAATTCATAAAATGGTTCACCCGATCCCCTGCTTATTAGTAATTCTTCTCAATATTTTTCATCCACGTGTCAGAAAATATGTTTATTTTTAACTGTTTGCAGTGATTTCCCAAGATTAAGTAGTATCATGAATGGTACATCCAACATTTCTAGCAGAAGACATATACGCTAGCCTCACTCTTGAAGTCCATTAAAGACTGGGCATGTCAAAGAAAACATACACAGCTCCTGGTAAAAATTGTTCACTTTTGTTTTATTTACTGAACAGTCAGTATTCGTAAAGGGTTTAAAATTGTTTTAACGATTCACAGACTACAGCTAATAGAATCCTTAATAGTATTACGCTAGAACACATGTGAGAAAGGATATAAATACTTAACAAACATCAAAAAATATAAATATCCATGAAACTTAGAGCCTGTCGCTGAGCCAACAGTTTCAGCAGGGATAGGTAGGAATGAAAGCAATAAAAAACGAGTATAACAAATAGCATGCAAATCTGACGTGTATCTGTTTTTTAAAGATAATATTGAAGCTATCCAAGCAATACAATGCCTTATCTATAAGCGACGTCTACATTACAGTTTATAGTAAGTAAAGTTGAACACAAAACATATAGTGCATACATTTTATGGCCGAACCCCTAAACATGCTTGTTGGGAGGCAAGGAATATACGAAGCTTTGTATTCATGCACTCTTTAAGAGAAGTAAGATTATCTCAGGCATAGCACAGATAAAACAGCGGCAAAAAAAATACAGCTAACCGCAGACGACCAAATAAAGATCCGTAGAGCATTGAAGAAAATGGCGGACATCACGTGATCTCGATATTAAAAATTTACAACAACGACGGTATACGTCCATAGAATATTAAATGTTAAATATTTTATAAACAAATAATAAAATATACATATATATATATATTGAGCGTATAACATATTTATATCAAATATCAAAACATAATTATATTTTTTATTTTCATTATATTAACGTTGAAAAATACATAACGAAACTGTTTTAACTAACATTATTATCTAAATCGTAATCAGGCGAAACTTATTATTTGATTGAATCCTTTGCTAATAACAAATATTATGTTGGCTTAATTCACACCTATATATTAAAAATGCCAGGTCCATGGTACTGTGATGTACGCCGTGGGATCTTATAACATTATCCTTCTAACTTAGTAAAAAGCAGTTTTAGTAGATAAACTTCTGCTGAGATACCTCCGGACATGGTTTAAAGATTATATGTAATGAAAAAATAGAGTTATTTAGCTGTGTAATAATTTCAGAATTGAAAGAGAAAGAAAAGATGATTTAAGAAATGTAGCTTGCCACCTTTTGTAAAAATTATGATAAATTATAGAATATTTAAGGCTGTTATGAAATAGCTTTTTTAATATTTCCACAAAGTGTTTATAATCCGTGAAAGTGGGAGCATGCTTCGTATAATTTTGTATGAGTAATTTTTCCGAAATGGTGTTTTCATAATTTAAATACCCATATATTAAACAATCCGACTGAATGCCAATTCGCACAATTGTTAAAAAATCGTTGAAATTTTTGTCATGTTCAGCTTTTTCGATAGTCGTCAGTGTTACAAGATTTACGAACACGGTTGAATGTATTATAGAATATTTAAAATTCGAACGATACGCGCGGGATGCAACACACTGTTTACAATTTGGGCGGGAAATAACGAGAGATTTCCATTTATGGAACATTGTTGGCGTAAAAACCGCTCCGGGATAGCGGATATCGGTTCGGTGTCGTCCCTCCGTCTATTCTGACAAATATTTGTTTCCTTCTCAGCGATCGTCAATAAACAACAGCATCCCATCAAAGTTAACAACTACCATCCCCGAGCGTAATAGCTCAATATTCAAGTGAATGAAATCAGTTTAATCAATCGGTTCATTTGTATCAACTGTGTAATCATTTTTTACGACCACTACAGGCGGATTGAAAATTTTGACAGAAAACTAAAAGTATCCATATAAAAATTACGTGGAAAATTATTTTCATATTCGATTGTTTCGTTTTATTTTGCATTTAATGTATTAGAAAAATTTCTTTATTTGTTTAATATTTCATCAGTACAGAGAGAAATTATTACAATAGTTATTTAATGATCAGTTATTATAAATTTCATAAAATATATTATAAATTCGGGGATAACTCTAGTTAGTATAACCTAAATTTTCAATCCTTGGTCTTCTGTTATAATAATTCGTGGGATCGTGGGCTCGAACTGGGTAAGGGAATCTTTTATAGATTGATGTTACGGTTACTTTATTGATTTTTAGACATAATATACAAGTGTTATTTTGAAACTTTTCATACCATCACAAAATGGGAGCTTAGTTAACTACATGTCCTTTCCTAATCCCATCCCATTCTTCTTAAATTACCTTCTCCAAAGAGAGATGTTGAGGTCCTGATTTACAAACAGTTCTAGTTCTACATCTTCTCATTACATGATCCACATTTGGAGTAGGCATGGTGGGCGGCCTCGGCTTACGACCCGGCATTGTCAATACCAGGTTAAATTTTTTTAAGTTTATATTTGAGATCTTTAAAAGGTGTTATTCATTTTTTTATCAATTCAATGCCCGAATTTTTCGTAATACTCTGCGTTACGAAAGACATATTTTTTCATTTTAAAACAGTTGACAGTCCAAAGAACTTTTCAGTATATACTCGAAGAATCCTGCTTTTGCAATGATAAAGTTAATATTAGATTACCATTTAATATATGCTCCTTTTGAGAGGTCCCTGTTTGCGAAATGTAAAAGTTTGATCACAATCATTGTTTGCGTTCGCTGGCAAAGGGTCGTTCGCATATTTTGCGTGAAGGATCCACGGGAAACCCCTTTTTTATTATTTTTGTAAAAAGAATTTCGGCACAGAAGTATTGAAAGCTAAATAAAGATTCAGATAAAAACCAAGTCGAGTCTAGAAAAGTAAAAAATCGAACTCAAGGAAAAGTCACGGAATCGTGTGACCAGAAGGAAAATAAACATTTATTTAATTTAATTTAAGACATCGACTGAGGGTGCTTGATGGAATTTCAATATTAAATTTGGATTATTGAGATTTTGTACACAGATCTTGTCCATGAAGTTGTTTGTCACCGCTATTATCAGAATTTTACATGAACCATTTAGAAAACCTTATTTTTAGCAATAAAACAGAAGTTAGAAACGTAGTTTATTAGTTCCGTTACGTAGATGACATCCTTTGTCTATTCAATGGAACTGAGAGACAAGTTTCTAACCTTCATAATTTTCTTAACTCGCTAGATGATAAAATTCAATTCACTTTAGAAGTAGGGGGCAAGAATATAAATTTCCTTGACCTTAATATTGATATTAAAAACTCCATTCATGAATTTAAAATTTACCGAAAACAGACGTTTTCAGAAGCCGCGATCCATTTTAACTCAGACCATCATTTCTCATATAAATTGGCTGCTTTCCATTCTCAGGTTCACAGATTAGTCACTATACCTCTAAATAAATTTAATTTTGAAAACGAACTAAACATTATTAAACAAATTGCCTTTAATAATGGCTATGAGGCGTCTCTTATAGATAGTCTTGTATCAAAAAAACAACGTAAATTAGCAGAAAAGATGCTATATTTCGGGAACTCGTCTAAAGACATAGACCGCCCTAGAATCTGGCATAGAATAAGTTATTTAGGTTGCACAAGCTTTAAAATTAAAAAACAACTCGCTGATAGTGTTAGACCGGCGTTCTATTGCAAAAACTCTCTAGGCAAATTACTTATTAACAATAAAGATAGAGTAAACTTTAAGAACAAATCTGGTATTTATAAATTACAATGCAATGATTGCCAACATTTCTATGTGGGTAAAACCACACGTACATTAGATATAAGGGTATCAGAACATTTAGCTGCCTTTAGATTAAAAAAAGAAACTTCGACATTCGCAAATCACTTGCTAATGGAGAACCATACGTTTAATGCGGATGATGGGGTTAAACTGTTGCATAAAAACATGGGGATCATAAATTATTTTATCAGGAAATTTTAGAAATTAATAGAGGCCAGTTAAACTCCTTACCAATCTTGAATGAGCAGCTGAACCTTCCTAATTCTCCGCTATTATATCCGATACGTTGAAACACCTAACAGATGTCACTTAATGTGGAATGATTGTATATATTTACCCATTCGTCGAATTACATCCCGTCAAAACCCACAATACTATTATAATTGTAAAATCACTGGTATTTCTAAAAGAAGTTGAAAGGCGGCAATTCGCCTTCGGCAATTCGCCACTCTGTTAATATGGTGTTTACAAAATAAGGATTAGGGCGATTTCCGAAATTTTAACTCAGGTATCGGTGTGGCTCTCAGACGTATAATGTATTGCCTCGTAAATGATATTTGTCGCATTTGTATCTTCTATATAAGCGTTAGACACTGTTTACTGTCCCTCAGTTCGAGTCCATTCGTGTGCTCGAATGCCTGAAGATGCCGAAAGGCGAAACCCGGGTCGTTAGTGACAAAATACATGGAAGTGTACAAAATCTCAATAATCCAAATTTAAACATTTATTTGTTGAAAGTAATACTTATAATACTTAAAATAATATTGTATACTATATTCTTATATAAATTCTTCCTAACCACAAAAATAGCAATAATATAATTTAAGATATCGACTGAAGGTGCTTGATGGAGTTTCAATTTCGAGCACACGAATGAACTCGAACCGACATCTGTCAGTTCTGTTAATCTGTCTGTTCGAGTTTTGTGTGCTCGAATACCTGAAGATGCTGAAAGGCGAAACCCGGGTCGTTAGTGAATAAATACATGGAAATGTACAAAATTTCAATTATTCAAATTTAAGCAATATTACTTTAAAACAGTGTAATCCAATAAATTTAAATAAAATTTGTTTGTTATATTGCATATTTCTTTATCTATTTATCTAATAATCAAGATTTTATATTGTTGTTAACTGGAAGGATTCACATATAAAAAAGTCCGCAGATTCTATTATTACTACAGCATTCTACTGTGCTTTTTTAATGTACTCTATAAGGTTTCTTTCCCCATGTATGGTATTTATATGCTTACGTTGAAATCCTCAACTAAGTAATTAATATAGCATAGCTATAATTTAGTGTTATTATAACCCTTTTGTTACTTTTTACATACCATTACAGGGTGTAATCGATATTTAGATATACAGTATCCGAGTCTCTGCTTAGGAAGTTACATAATGGCAGCTATAGAAAAATGAATATATATAAACAAACTAACAAAATATGAAAAGAATTTTTAGTCCCCATGGGATTCAAATTGCTATTACAAAAATCCCTGATCAGTTTTACTGTCTTATTTTGACAGAATATTATGAAAATTTAATTACTTTAGTCATTTTGATAACCCTAATATTTGCTTTTTGTATAATATATAGAATAATAACGATGGTAGCATCTATCATTTGGATTCAGACTGGCATTATATCTACATCAGTTAAGTCAAAAACTTAAATAGCTAGAATTGCTAATACTCATTTCATGAGACAAATTATTATAACCCCCGCCAAGGCGACAGAAATAATTCCCTTCCCAGCGTCTACGGCAACGTTTCTGCGTTAAACAGAGAACTTTTACGTGCTAGGAATAATTATTTATTATCTTCGCATAACTTCTGATGTAATATGTACGTAAAGTTCGTTACACTCGAAATATTTGCGAATTAAAATCAAATAATGTAATTAGGGCGTCAAATCTTAACGCGAAACGGTGTTTTGTATGCCAAATGATGGCAAGTTGTGATTTATTGTAATGAATTATTACGTCCATTAACATACTTGATAATCGTACATATATATCAATTAATTTTTGATTTCGTACTGATAATGAAATTAAATTAATACAGCATAAATACGAATTTCATAATTTACGACAATACTACATTTGATAAGCACTGGAATATTTTGTTTGAATAAACAATTTATTGATCTTTCAATTCAATTACGATAGTAATTGTTTTTTCTGTGCCGTCGACTCCTTTTTTTCAATTAAATAAATTTGATAAGGGCCAATTCTCATATTTGCACCAATGTTAATAAAAAATCTTATTTTTGTATGTGGATAAAGTGATCGAAAAATAGGTGTTAGATTCACAAGATTCAGGAGTCCATTTTTATTGCATTTTTTCATTTGCATTAATTTGTCCCCTTTATCTCCACGGTTCCAATACAAGTACTGAAGTTGTTGATATATAATACAATTTTAATTTACAATATAATAATATTGTATTAATATTATTATACAATTAAAATAGTATCAAAGTATTTTCAACTAAAAAATGCGTTGAAAGTTCAGTAGAAAATAATCCTGTTTATAAATATTATAAAATTATGTATTATATATTATAATTATTTTTAAATATTATATCTTTCCTTCAAGAACTGACAGTAGATACACATCATTTAAGTGGTAATAATTGTGAAGCTATATTTGATAGCTATCATATGTAATATTTAAAATGAGTATTTCCCTTAAGAAGTTCGTTACCTTACTTTGAAAAGGTTCTAATTGCACTTGACCATGTTTTGAGATACGAGTGTTTAAAGTTTTGACTGATCATATCTTGTATTTTGAAAGAAAAAGTGTATTTTTAATTAGTGAGTAGTTAAGTATATATTTATATATATAAATATTTTAAGTGTTTTAAATATAATTTATTTTAAGTAAACCCTACATATTAAGAAATAATGAGTATCTAAAACTTTGATTAGAACTGACAACAATAATTTGTCTGAAAAGGTTTTATCGGCTATTTCAATTTTATCAAAAAAAAATCTGATTTTTGAGATATTTATTAATATTCTATATTATCATGTGTTACTGAACCATATAAGCTAACAATGATATTATAGTACAATAGAATAATAATACATATATACTTTGAATGGTTGAACAAACTCAGCTAACTTTTGTCAATGACCACATCGATAGAACGATAGAATTAAAGGGTAAAACACACACTAACCATCGATCGATGAATGTTCGACATGACGTTAAAACCTTTTCAAAGAAACTGTGCTATGTAAAGTTTTCTGTGAAATGACAATAAGCACTTCTATCGATTCATAAAACCTTATAAAACATATTTATGAATAATAAATGTGTGGATAGAACTCTGGAATACTACTAACTCGCTCATCGAACAATATGTAAGTATAAGTCATTTTAGGCCAAAATGTCAGTTAGAACCTTTTCAAAGTAAGGTAACAAGTTGTCACTGCAATCATTTTTATATTTTAAAGCACACGGTGAAATCGAAATTAAAAATGTTTTGTTGTCACAATCATACTTTTGAAATAAATAGTTGACAAAAACACTATTGTGTCCACAAACACGAATTATCAATTAGGACTTTGAGTAAACGGAACCGGGCTCTCTCTCAGGAATTCGAAGTACAAATTACAGGATAAACTCCGACGGAGAAGGCTAAAAGTATTCAAAAACTTTAATAAAATATACCAGTGGTTTAAAGGAAAACTTTCTCGGTAGGTTTGAAAGAAATGTAACTATTTTAATCCTTGGAATTCTCGCATTAGTCACCACCCGGAAAACGAGATTTAAAGCAGAGTTTTATGAACGTTTTAATATCGGGTTATAATTTTATCATCATATCGAAAGCTGTAATCAGATAACAGCGCTCAAATCTTAAACTCTCCTAAGAAATCTGGTTCAGCTTAAGCTATGACCTATTAAAGAAAACTTTTCAAAACATCTATTGAAACCAAATCACTTGTAAATTTTTAATGAGACTCTTAGCATTTTGTATTTTAAATTGTATAGTATCGTGTCGTCACCCTTAATGCAAAAGAGCACTTGTACAAAAATTGATTTATTAGAACTCATTTTATGTGTTTTAAGTGTAAAAAAAATCGTGTGTCATTTGTTAGTATTTTGAAATAAAAGTTGAATCAAATGTGACGTACTCAACGATTGACAACGAATTTTTTTATAATCTTTCAATTTTGGATTTTAAGAGGTTTTAAGTCACATGTAAATCACATATTTGTATAAATTACTGAAAGCTTTGTTTTGTATCCGACCGGTGGATACCGATTATTTTGATACGTTGCTAACAAAGTGTTTTATTAAGCCAAAAAAATTACCGTTATTAAAAATGTTGAAAAACTATGATACTAAAAAATTTACACAATCTGTAATGTTTGAAGAAAATACACGTATAGTGTGCTACACTAGTCATTTACAAAACTTTGCAATTAATATGTCTAACTCTAACGAAGTTTTTCCATATTTTATAAAAAAGAAAAATATATTACAGTCACAAAGTATTTCGATATTTTTAAAATTACATAACTGTGTCGTCCGTGAATCCGTTCGTCACCCAACACTTAGTTATCTAATCGATTTACACAGAGTAGACGTTGGATATTTCTCTCGCCCGTCAGGTGAGACCGAGGGCTACAATCCCACATGATTGCGGATCATTATTCACAATCAACCAACAATGAGGCTTGAGGAAAACTGAAAGGTTGAAGCTTTTTACGTCGAGATCCTGTTGGCGTCAGACGAAAAGCTCTTGCTCACGGAACTTGCAAAGCCTACAGGGTGACGTCAGTACGCATATAGCAGCGCTTTACAATAACCGTCATGCAAAACTTTCGTTTTACGTAAATTTTTATATATATATAACGCAGGGTGCAATGGCATCATCTTTAATTCCATCAAGTTGATAACGAGTTCGTAATTGCTCAATATTTAATAATGGAATTCATCATAAAAAGGCCTCAACTTCGATCGACATATAGACACGCATCGGAATATGTTTTCAAGATGGCTCGTAAGACATGTAAACGGATAAAAAATGTTTTGATATAGTATAAATATTGTTTTATCGTACTATTCCGGGAGGATTTCGTGAAAATACGAGTTCTGTGAAAGATCGTAATGCTTCATTATAATTCAGAAGATATGTAATTAATATGAAAAGACAATAATTCGTTTTTAAGATAGTATACTTCTTTTTGGCGATTATAGAACTATAAAGTGGGTTATAAAGTAATTATTTTTTATTAAAAAAAACAATTTTTTTCGTCACTTTTTTGAAACCACAAAAGGTATTTTTTCGCAAAGATACTTTATGTTATAAAAAATTTTGACTATAAATTAAGAATTCTGATCGTATATCAACGCTAATGAAAAAAAAAGGACATTTACTTTTTTCATCATGAAAACATGATATTGCTCATCTAAAAGCAATTAATATTCAGAATGTCACCTGTTTAAATAATACTGTATATTTATATTTATGCACTAACAAAACGTTTTCTACGGGCCGAGTGTTGTTTTTACCTCACGAACAGGGAAAATGGGTGAGTAAACAAACACAAGCGAAAAACTTATTTCAGAGCGTAATAAATCAATGTCCTGTGACAAAATGGAGATCAGGCTACTAAAAAAAAATTGGAGACTGGAGCAGCGAAATTTCATTTCTTATTTCTTTATCACAACGCCAAAAAGGACTACCAAAATAAAACAAATAGTAAGAAAAAGTAGAAACCATTTTTAAACCGATAGAATAAATATTTTGATTGTATTTCAATAATTCTTATTGTTCTAAAACGCCTGTGTTGTTCATCATGCCTCACTGCTTCTGTGATCAAATATTAAATTTAAAGTGGAACTTTCTTTCACCTTTCATCGACAATAAAAAAGTATTGTAATTGTTTCAGTTAAATTTGACATATTTGTTTATTTTATTCAAAATATGGTACACTATGCTTCTCAAATTTTGTTCAATTTTTATTTTCATAATGTATCATTTTATAATATACCCTACTACTGATTTATCTAAGGTATAATTCTTGAATGAGCGATTTGATATTTACAATACAGGACGAAACACAAGTTATCAAATAAATCTTTTTCTTTGTACAATGCATGTTTCTGTAGGATATTAGTTAACTCGTGTCATTTTACAAGCACAATGCATTTGGTTTGATCTAGGTCGGAAAAATAGAGTCAAACTTTTGTAAAAAAAAATCATTGTTTTCATGCAATAATACGATCGGGTGAAACAAACAGTAAACTGAAAAAAGAAAGTTGGCAAATAAGACCGATGTTGTTAATTTATATGATAAAAGAATTAAAATTCTTCATATGAAATAATTGTTAAATTCTAAACATACTTAATTTAACTTCCTGCTTATTATAAGACAGAACTATGCGCTTTAGCACTCTCATGGAAAAAAAAGTTGGCTCAGTTACCAGCATTGAAGTCTAGGATGAATATAACATAATAAAAATTCATATACACAGAGGGTATGGCTTGTATCTAGATTTCTTCATCCTTTTTTGCCATCATTCTACAATGTAAATTATTTAGAGGAGGTTCGGCTATTGATTCGCTGGTTTTATAAAAATATAACGTCTTATTAAAATACTTTATCAGTTATCAATAATTATGTCTTCTTAAAAATAAGAATATAGATGATGATTATTATCGGATAAACATAAATATGTATTTCACTATCATGAAAGAATTTCAATAATGTAGAGAAAGAATGGCATAGGTTCATGCAACTTCGCATAGGAAGGCAAAAGTTGCAATGTTTACAATATGATTCAACGTGTGTCGCCTTTCAGTGTATGAATAAGTTTTATTGCTTCACCTGTAGTCAGTGGCGGCCGGTGACAAGAATATTAGGGAGTGCAAGAAAATACTCATCTATTTATGCAAGAAATCCATTCTCCGATTCTTGGATTTTGAAAGCACTTCAATACCACAAATATTTAAGTCTGATATTGACGATACCAAGTGTTTCTCTACACTCAACGTCGCAAGAGCATTTAGTATGTCTTGAGTCATGGTATTTCTCAAAAATGATTTAATCCTTTTTGATGTTTAGAAACAACGCTCACTTTCCACTGGAATCTGTAATAACTCACTTACGAACTATTTTTTTTTGTACAATTTCTACATTCAATTTCTGATTAAACACTTTATTATTAACCGTACACTAGGACGACCTGCTGCTTTAATTTCCAGCCTTTTCGAAAAATCCCGACGATTTTCTTTAATGTATGAGACGGAATATGCACTATTCTTTACTGAAGCACGTAAATATTAGAATTACGTAATTAGAAAGTAAATACATTTGATGGTATGCGTTTCTTTGTGGACAGGCTCAATATACTACAGGTCCTTTCGACGTACTTACTAAACATATGCGACAGGTCTCTGCTAGTTTGAATACTTTCGGGAACGGTCGTCATAATTCGGCAAGAGGTACAATGCTCCTGAATAACTAAAAACTTCGTATTTAAATCGAAAATGCGACACAGGCGACGTCACAAAAAACTAAAGTTTAGTACTAAATCCCTTCTACTCTGGGAGAGCTATACAGAAATTGAACCTCCTCGCCGTATGCAGCTTACACAAACAATAATTATTATTATTAGCATTTTGGTGCGGAATACGTTCGCTTAAGCATTGTTGTGAATAATCGCTTCGTGCAATATTTCCTTAACGGGAACACGCGGGAAAATTTAAAATTAGTTTGTACAATATCGCCTATTACTTGAATAAATATGTTCATGGCAGTGCACTGCACCCTTTGCTCCTTTACAAGAGCCGTCCCTGCCTGTAGTATAATGTCTTCCAGAGATTGCACATTGTCATCATTGTTGGCGAACTGTCGAGCAACAATGATGAGCTCGCAACGTGTTTACCGAGTAATTTGTATAAGCGACTTTTGCTGGTATAAACAAACGTAAACATATATTTTTAAAATGATTCTATACCAATGCAATTTTACAACACAGCGTTTGGTGTGTGTTACAATATACCAGAGCTTATCAAACCTGTGCTAGCGGTGGCATGAGCGCAAGTAATAAATAATAGAAAAACACCACAATTTTATCTAAAAAGTGTTTTTTGTAAATTCCCTCACACGTGTATAAATATATATTGTAACAATGTTTACAAATTTTTATATGATATACGTAACACATTTTACACATGTTTTTGATTTTTTTAAACCGACTTTCGGGTTTCACTACTTTTCCTCCGCGAGCACAATTTGGTAGAGAGAATCTGAAATATTATCATATCAATTTTCTTGTTGAGCTTAAAAATATTTTTATAACTTAGTATTATAAAAAAAACTGTGTCAATTTATCGTCGATATCAAAGTGATGTTCAAAAAACACTTTGGGCATATAGAAGTTTTGTCTTAAATATTGTTGTCATTTTGGTCACTGAATGACAACTTTACTAGGAAAATTAAAAAACAATATAAATATTTGTGATGGATTCGGCGTTAACTTTGTGGAAATTCATTTTTAATATAAGTTTTTAATATTTTTAAGTTGACGACATTTACTTGACGGTTTTATTTACACTTATTTAAAAAACTGAAAACCGAAACACCTAAAATATGTTATACACGCAGTAAATGCATTCAAAAGTAATATTTAAAATTCAAAGTAGCGGAAACGTTGTTAAAATGCTGTTTCAGAAAATGGCTAAAGCCAAGTATTAAAATAATTTGCTGGCTTTCAGCAGCTGAGTAATAATCCAGGAGTAAGTAATAATTTTCATACATACATACTGTAGCTTTATAACCCTGTGGAATGTTTCGTCCCATATATTATTCCACCAATACATTTGTGTAACTAAATAGAAGGTGTTCTTTCAACAATTTATTGCGCGCTATTAATTTCGACGTAGCAATTTATGAAACTCGTATAAGGGCCAAGCATACCACGGCGCTAGTCATTTTTTAGCCGAAAGAATTAGCTAGCTGCTTTGTAGCTATTTTATTCGTATATTAAACCATGTAATGTATGTTTTATGTCTGAAATTTGTGTGGTATTTAGATTATCAACAATAAAAAAATATATTCTACCTCCGGTGGTTTTGAATATATACGAATTGAAAGGAAAAATGCTGGCCTTGTAGACTTTTTTGCGATTTGTTTTATATGAAGGTTGAATGCATTTTTTACATCTAACACTTTTATCAATATTTAAAATTTTTTCGAAAATTAAAGTACATTTGTTACGACCTGTGAATGCAAATGTTTGCCGTTGGCGACATTGCTGCAAATAAATAAATAAATCAAAAACATGAAATATTTTTTTATAACTATATAAACATATTCTTAATCAACATAATCATAAAATAACTGATCACTTATTTAAACACAAAAGTTTTAAATAATATTGTCAATACAGATGCATTTTTTTTAATATCTCATATGGCTTGAATTTTATTCCCAATGCTGCGGGCGCGTATTGATAATATCTGTATTAATCTAAACGCTTTTTTGCGCAGCCCTATCTGATCATTTATATTATCATAGCGCGAAGAATCAGCGTTTGACAATCAATCTCCTTAAATGCCTATTTCCTATATGTAATCTATAAATAACAGAAAAACTACTTTACAATCAGTTATAAAATAGATTTCATTCAGCAACAAGACTTGTTATTTATTAACTACAGTATAAAATGACATAATCCAAAGAAGTTTGTAACATAGTAAATAAGTATTCACAACACATTAAATTATTCTTTTTTTTTAATATCTGACGTTACAGCTGACAGCCAATGTGCTAAATATTTTGAAAATTAGAAAATCATACGAGATAAGCTCGATGACAAGTTTTGTAAGTCTCATGTCCAAGATCACAAATTTAAATGTGATATTGACTTTGCTGGCAGGACCCACCTGATCGCTATTGCAAAACTCTTATCACTAGACCACACAGGCCGACTATCGATCTATATATTATTTTAACTTTATATGTATTTATTTCAATTTTAATTTAAATGAATTATAAATTTCCTACTAGTTAAATTTGTATCTACTATTATAATAATAAAAAAATACATTCACTCTTCTAGTTAGTTGTACACAACTGTATAAAACGACCATTTAAGCATATTGCTGAAGATAGCGTAAAGCCAAAATAGCTGTCGACAATATTTGACAACTCTTGTAGTACTATATAAAATGGTGTTGTTTTTATTTATATTGATATTTTAAAAATAAAACACAATTTGTTTGTACTAATTCCACACGTTTATAATGATCAATACCGGTGTCGCTCATCATTCGTGATGATCGAAACCGGTACTGATCATTATAAACATGTGGAACTTGTATAAGTAAATTGTGTTTTATTTAAAAAATATAATACCTTTCTACCAAGAATTGACAGCTAACACCTTAAAAGTGATTAATTGTAATGTTGTTATACCGAGAAGCTTTTAATTTTATCTGTTATTTCATGTGTTTTACTCATATAAATTGTACAATTGCTTGGTATAAGTTACAATATAACAATGAGGCATTAGAAAAGAATACGGAGTGATCATTAAATATATATGTGTTAAAATATGCATATTCAATAAAATAAAAATATACAGCGATGTCACTTTTAAGGTGTTAACTGTCAATTATTATTGGTGGAAAGACATTGTATTTACAAATAAAACACAAATTATTTTTACCACTTCGAAATTTTTATAATGATAATTGTCTACTTCGCTCAACGTGAGCATTATCAACTGATGGTTACTGCAATTTGAGTTATTGAGATTTTGTAAACATCCATGTATTTTGTCACTAACGACCCGGGATTCGCCTTTCGTCATCTTCAGGCATTCGTGCGGTCGAATGCCTGAAGATGCCGAAAGGCGAAACCCGGGTCGTTAGTGACAAAATACATGGAAGTGTACAAAATCTCAATAACTCAAATTTGATATTGAAGTTCCATCAAGCACCATCAGTTGATGTCTTAAATTAGGTTACAGCAATGTTTAAAAAAATTAATCTTTCTATTGAGCAAGGTTACGGATATTTAAAACAATTGTTTTTCTTTATGATGAAATACTTGATTTTTTAAATTGAACAGCTTATTTACATATATAGTAATATATCTGCCTTACGTTTAAAACATTTTATTGTCATATGACGTTGTGAGCCTGAAAGTTTTACAATTTAACTCAAAGTAGAAACCGTATACAATAAATTTATTATACAAATGAAACTGAAGCATATTGTTTCATTGTTTCGTTATCAACCAACCAAATTTTACGCTCTGGGTATTGTAAAGAGGTTTCAAAATATTACGCACAGTTGCCTTATTGTAGATACTACATAATTTAATATGTATACATAAACAGAAAATACTACTTATAAAGTACGAGTTGATTATTTTTAGGAAATATCGTAAAATATTTTTGATATTATATACAAACACAGGTGTAATTTTAATTAATCATTTCTAACTATTACTCAGCTCAGTTGAGACCGGTTCTATTCATATAAAAATATTAATCAACTACAAATTTAGTTTTTTCTTATGTGTTGTTTGAATTATCGTTCAATTTTTATGTTACACCATCTTTAAATTGAATTCTTTGACTATGCAAGAATAAGAAATAAATGCGAATTCAACCCACGTTTGTATCATAGGCACGTTTATTCAGCTAAAATAATTTGCTTTGAACTTTGACGAGATACGATATTTTATAGTACTCGAAAAATACCAACATAAAGTAAGAAGTCCGTAGTGTGGGTTCTCTAACATGTTTGCTTAGAATAGTATATTTTTTAATATCTGTTTCATATATTCACTGAAGTTGAGCTTAATCAAGTTTGATAATATTTATTTCACTGCAACATTAAGCAAATCTCTTTCAGTTTATTACGTGGAAAAGATTTTAATCAATTAAATGAAATTATAAAACAGCACATACAGTCACAAATAAAAATAGTATCGCAATCTGTTTTACCGACAGCCGAGTGAGTATCTGTAAACGTAGGCTGGCAAATCCAAATGAAACAAAAAAATATTTTGTATTTGATAAAGATGTAGTTTACCGCGCTCTGTTATCTAAATAAAAATACTCTATTTTATTTTAATAATTACAGACTCACGTTTAAAATCAATTACAATTACGTTACACTATAAAACAAAAAATTGTTAAATTAATATACTATTATTAATCAAAATTCAATATGTATGTATATTGTCATTATAATAAATAACCTCTGTAATTTAAAGATAACATATCGACGGTGTTTTGGCCAATTTATGTAACCCTCAAAATTGAAATTGCTCATGAGAGAGTAAAAACTGTTTTTATCGAAAACATTATATGGTGAGTTGCGTTATGAATCTTTGAAATGAACTCGTGTAAATAATTCTCATGTTTGCAGATACGGGATTATACGTAGGGAGTGTCGATATAATAGTGGCTTATATCAAGTAAAAATTTTAAACCTAAAATCAATTAAAAATAATGTTTCCCTTACAAAAAGTGGTCAATTAATTTTTCTAATATATATTATTTGTCTGAGACCTGCTATATCGTCTTTAAAATGAGATCCAATCATTGACTCATTTTTGCATTTTTTGAGGGTTACATCAATTGGCCAAAACACTCTAATATATTATAATGTAGCCTCAATAGATGACAAGCTATGTACCAAAATGAACCAAACAATAGCCTTAGTTGCTTGCGCAGTTTAATTTTTTGCAGAAATTAACGTATTTATTACAGTAGAAAAAAACGAAAATATTTTTATGTTTTTAAATCTCAATAACTTATTTAGCACAAACTTTTTTTGAAACGTGGTCTAAAGTTATCTGAAACATTTGAATGTGAGCGTAGATATATTCAAATAAGCAAGCAATTGTGTTCAATGCAAAGTAGATGTGCTTTTTATAATGAGGAAGGGGGAATTTCATTTTCCTCCGAATATTCCTAAATCATCTATCATTTTGATGTCGCTTTTATAGGTGGCCGAACCAATGACCATTTCTGGCGTTTATTTAAACCCCTTTGATCGATAGTAAATTCCAATCGTGGGGATTTCGAATAAATTGGCGCTATCGTGTAGGCGCCTGAAAATACTCACTTTGCTATGAAAAAATATTCCGAGTTGTGTATTCTTTATTAGTTTTTCTTTTACAATGATGGATTTGCCGCTCAGTTTTTATTCGCTGATTTATGACTTTTTTCTTCAGTGTAATAAAGCAAATTTATGGCATAATAGCAACTTCATTTAAATAGTTCGTAAAAAATATGCCATTTTAATTCTCACAGTTAAATTTCATCTCATATTAATTGGATACTGTACCATCATTAAGATTAAAAAATAAGTTTATTATTCTTCTTTGGTCTTCATAATTATATTATCTTCTACCACAGTGCTCCGCAACCTTTTCTCATTCACGGCACACTTAATGACTTCTCAGAATTTTGCGACAAACCACAAGCAAAAATATAAGTAAATTTCAAAAATAAAATTCACATTTAATAATTTGAATTAAAAATAGCCAATGTTTCTTCGTATCACAGAGAAGATTAATATTTGAATCCCATTTCATCATATTTCAAAAATTGAAGACTCTTGATTCGGTGTATACTGTTTTAATACATTTGTTTATTATTTTTAATAATTCATACGGCTAGTTAACCATTAATGCATCCCGATATATACAGCAATGTGTCATTTCTAGAGTAAGATTTTTCAATTTCCCTTTAATACAAACTCCTTTTTATCCTCCATCGTTTGCAACATTCATACAAACACCCATAATACAATGATTCCATCGAATGTCATAACCTTTGAAAACATCGTTTTTTGCTCGGGAATTCTCACCAGTCCACTCTGGAAACTTTTTGCGTAACAGAAATCTAGCAACCAAATAGCATTATTTTTTCTTATATGAAAATTTTTCGAAAAGTTTTCTATCTTTCCGAGTAACTGTACTGTAAAAAGAGATTTTGCTTGTAAATTATTATACATAATAAAGTTTTTTTTCGTTTTAGGCGTCATAGGTTTAATATCATTTAATCGGTTATGTCTGTACG
The DNA here is from genome assembly GCA_022494535.1 of Himalopsyche phryganea. Classification (NCBI taxonomy): domain Eukaryota; kingdom Metazoa; phylum Arthropoda; class Insecta; order Trichoptera; family Rhyacophilidae; genus Himalopsyche; species Himalopsyche phryganea. Next base: position 1,773,627 of record JAGVSL010000046.1, read on the forward strand.
TATTTCATCCGTATTATTATCTTGAACATTGCAGAAGTTGTAGAATGTTTTTGACAATATTGTTAAAAGCTCTCAAAGGCATAATTGCAGAACTTTAGTTGTCACGCGTAGCTATTTTAAGTTATGAATGCAGTGGGTTGTACATTACCGTTAAGTCTTTGAACCCTTCTATCACGCAAGACATATTATGATTATTTATTGTATGGGTTAGTAGTGGCTGCCTTACAAATAGATAGTAAGGAACTAAGAGACTTGATATCTAGCATTGTGTATATACATAAATATATTAATGATTTATTTTAATTTAGTATTTTTTCAAATAATACACGATTATTTAATGAAACAACTTTAATGTAACATAATGAATAGAGATTATTTAACAGTGAATTATTTACAAATTAATTGAAATACATTATGAAGATACAGTTCACATTAAGCCATATTTATTATATTGTGACTGTTCTGGAAGAAAACACTAAATCGAAAAAATGACATATTAGCTTGTTATACCAAAATGTTCCTTATTCCAAACTCTATCGTATGGAAGAACACACTTACTTTTATAAATTATGCTTTTACTTAAATACAGTTTTGTACAAACACACAAAATGAAAAAATTACAGAATTTCAAATATTTGACAAACTTCAAAGACCAATTACTCCAAACTGGTATTTTTAACTTAGTGTCTTCTACCAGAACAACGGCGATATTGTCGTCATCATAAAAATTGTAAAACTATAAATTGATACAAATTGTATTATTTTATTAGATAATAATGGCACGAAAAAGAATATCTATTATCTTAGGATTAAAATTCGGAAACAGTTAATACAGGCACTTGTTGAGTTATTTGAAATTTAAAAACATTAGCACGATGCTCTCCATCATAATATATATTCTCGCTCTTAAATACTTATTTGCTCAAGATGTAATAATAAAATTTAGTCGTTTGTCATATAACTGTGAACATTAAAATGCATTATTGCGTTCAGTATTTTTAATACAAGGCAACACAGTTAGGAAAATTGTTTATGATAATATAATGTGAATTTTAAAGTGAAGAGTATAATCTCAGATATTGCATTATATGACGCTTAGTATCCACTTAGGTTTAAGACGTTGTTGTCATAAAATGCTCTAGTTAAGAGACATTTTCCTATTATACTGGCATTAAGAAAACTATTATTGCAGAAATATTCATAAAATTTTATGTCGCTGTTTCATGGTATGTATATTTACTTCGCCGTCTGTAGCCTTACACTGAAAGTTCGGCTTAGCGATCAGAAGGTTTTTTTAAAAGGTCAAAATCAAATTTGTATCTTCTCAAACAATCGTTTGAGATCTACAACTGTATTCATTTTATTTAGATGGACAACCCGAATGTCTTCTTTATGACAAACATCACTATTACAACTCAATTTTGTTTCAAATCAATTCACTTTAACACATTGTACGTCTATCTGTAATCTTAAGCGATTCAAAAAAATATATTGAACGCTTATTGAGGAGTTACAGAGAATTAGTGAACTAGCCATTACTTTTTGACATCTTAAATATAGATAGAAAAATAATGAAGCTTGAAGCTGAAGGTTCATATTTACACTATAATGGGAAAAAACAGGAGAAACGCTATATTTATTTAGTAAATAAAGCATTTTTACTACTTATCTGATAAACAATCCATTATTTCAGCTGAATACGTATTAAGTAATGATATACTGACGGTGTTTTGTTTCTCATTTACAGGGAGTTAAAAGATCTTATTGAAGATTCGTTGGCTGGCAAGAAAGTCTCTCAAGACGGAACTGAGAAATTGGATAAAGCTCTCGTGTCCAATTTCGAAATACTCAACTTAGTGCCTGATTCTGATAAAATAAAGGAATCAACCAAAGAAAATGTTCAGTCCGGGGAGCAAGACAAACTGAAATGGAGATCTGTAGGACACGTGACGGGAAGAACCGTTCAGCTGGATACGATCGTTTGGCCGGGAGGTGATATTGTCGTCTCGGGTCTATCAGCTCAAGCCAGGAGCGTGTTCAGAGTGGTTACAGCGCTCGCGCCTCCTTTCGTGATGGAGAGCGAGCTCGACGAAGACGGACAGTGCCTGAGAGGACTCCCGTGTCACAGAGTCCTCACATCTGACAAAGATAATCTAACTTTAGTTTTCAACGAGATGGAGACCCAAGAGAGGCTCGAAGAAGAAGCCGAGGAAGAAGCGCAGGAACATCAAGGATCTTTTTTCCCTCACCTCAAATATCAGTCCCAGTACGATCCGTTCAATGAAAAGTTTTTGCCTTTTCAAAACAAGTACAAATATAGGACAAACTGTTGCTACGGTCTCACGATGGATTTATTAGAAAATATAGCGCAAGAGTTAGAGTTTGATTTTCATTTGTATATAGTGACCGACGGATTATTCGGTACGAGAAAATTGTCAAGAAAATATATGAGAAATAGAGAATATAAATTAATTGTGAAAGATCATTCAAACGGCGGCAAACCTGATTACCGACAAGAATTTCGCAACGGATTCCCCGATATCGTTCCGAATGAAAAACAGGCTGATCCTATAGAGCAGGAACCGTTTTCGGAGGACGATTTAAAGTGGAACGGGATCGTGGGAGATTTGGTGTCGGGAGCGGCTCACATGTCATTCGCAGCGTTGAGTGTTTCGAGTGCAAGGTCTGAAGTCATCGACTACAGCGCCCCCTATTTCTTCAGCGGGGTTTCTTTCCTAGCTGCACCGCAACAGAAATCGGAGATTCCTTTGCTTGCGTTCTTACTTCCGTTTTCCCCTGAGCTTTGGATTGCGATTTTCACGTCGTTGAATGTGACCGCGATCGCAGTAGCTATTTACGAATGGCTCTCGCCGTTCGGATTGAACCCGTGGGGACGGCAGAGGTCTAAAAACTTTAGTATGTCGAGTGCTCTTTGGGTGATGTGGGGTTTGCTGTGTGGGCACTTGGTGGCGTTCAAAGCTCCGAAGAGTTGGCCGAACAAGTTTCTAATCAACGTTTGGGGAGGATTTTCTGTGATTTTTGTTGCTAGCTACACTGCCAACATTGCCGCTCTCATCGCCGGGCTTTTTTTCCACAACGCCAAAGAAAACTACCAGGATCGAAGTGTAAGTATGCATACAATATTAATTTACTAAATTTAATACATTTTACCACAAAGTTTTGATAAAACTTCATATCATTGTGATTCAATAACTATTTCTACTGTTCTATTTCTATCAGAAACTGTTTTAATTGTAGAATTAAAACGATGTTTTATATCTAACTTCGTAAATCTACTCAATAAAGATAATAAATGATATCGCTTGGAAAGGAAACATTGAAAAAAAATTCCACTTAGAAGGTCGTGTTGTGTTCTTATATCTGGAATTTGTAAAAAACATAACAATAAAACGAAACACTACTCTTTAATCGGACAATATTTTTGTATGAAACGTTATCACAAAGCAAAATCATTCTATAAGGATTATAAAATAACTAATTATCCACGTAACACCATCATTTTGTCCGTGTGATTTGCAATCCGGCCTCGATGAAATACTTTCTTTGAAGTCCAAATGCTCCATAAATAGACATAGTTTAAAGTAAAATTCAGTAGGATCTTGGTCGAAAAGTATTTGAGAAGTGTAATTTGTAATACTAAAAGCATAAAATTATATTTTCACTCTCCATTTTTTACTGATATTACAAACAGCCAAGTTTTATTTACCACGGTATGAATGAGTGATACAAATTTTCTATCTCGTAAAACGCAAACACATTTTCCGATAACTTAAATACGCTTGAAGTAAAATAAATTCTACTCCGTAAAGTATGTTACAACATCTGAAATGCTTTTACAAAGTGTATAGTTTCAACGATTTCAATAACTTTCCTTGAAAAGTTTGTAAATATACTTTGACTTTTATAATTTTATTCAAAGAGATAAAAAATAATTATTGCCAAATTTTCCATTATTGAATTATTGACAAATTTTGTGTAGTTATTGTAAATTGAAAATCATATTTTACAGTGGTATCACCGAAATAATATTACATATAATGGGCTTCCAAAGACGACCAGTCATGAGTTATAATTTGACAGAAATGGCTGTCATTTAACAAACTGAAAAGTGAACAAACAGGATCTTCCGATCTTATTCTACTTGTGAAAACTTTTCGCATGGCTCTCCGTGTTTGCGACAAACTTTGTTATCGGCTATACGATGTACCAGCTTATCGATATTATGCTTCTTACCAAGATCATCCTTAAGCTACAACACTATTAGTTGACGCCCTGAAAACTTGAAATCTAAAAGATAGTTTTTTAAGCACGCGAAGCTTTAAATTGTCAATCATTGTTGCTAACACATGCTCTGGGTTTCCGTAATAAATTTCTGATTTATTTTTCGATTTCCCCAGTTTTTATCTATTTATAAATAGCATCTAAAGGTAAAGATGACTGTGAAATTTTAAAGATAATGCTCAGAACATGGACATGGGGAAACTTCCGATTGGCTTACTATCGGTGTTTTCTGTTCAACTTTTTTATCACAACACTTTTACCATATTACATTATATTATTTTAAAAATCGTCTTTTTCTTTCTTTCAACTCATTCATTATATAACAAAAAGATAAACTTTATAATGAAAATATTGTGTTTTTTAGATTAATAAATTAAAAAGATTATTAGAAAATCATTTTATATTGATTCCAGATTTAAGATATTACAAACACTAATATATTAATAGTACTTTTAAATTATCGAAAATATATTTTTTGTTTCGCTAGGGAAGTTAACATAAACGGTAATTAAAAACTTAAACCGTTTCCACCTTCATGACTTTTATGTTATATACTGGTTTATGGAAGCAACTGAAAATAGTCACTTGTTGTAAAAAGAAAAGGACAACTCATGGAATAACAGTTGACGCCAATGCGCAATAAATTTCCTAAGGCGTAACTTTTTTAATAACGATAATAAGTAACACACATACGTGATAGTGGCAAAAAATGAATACAGTGCTTGAAATATTATAATATATTTCAAAAACTACAAGTAACGGATGCTAGAACCAAGCGGTTCAAATTATGATGATTGAATTTGAATATTGGCATCCTTTCAATAATAGTAAATAAATGTAGTTTATTGTTAAGCATTCGTTTTTATGTTGTAGCTTTTATCCGAACGAGTTGGCGCTCCACGAGCATCTGTTTCCGAGTATTACGTCCAAAGAGCTAATCATCTTCTCTGGGATCACATGAAAAGATATGCCCTTGCTGACGTCGAAGATGGAATACGTCGATTAAGGTAAATACATTCAAGCTCAATATAAATAATCTGTTTGTATTTATGTGAATTTTTAGCAAATAAAATTTACCATTTACGATTACAAAAAATATACAATATGATGAATTTGAAGCATTTAATATTACATTATTATCGTTCGAGGTAAAGGTTATGGGGAAGCATTCATATGTCATGCTGCGCTATAAAATTCAGGTATCCGTTTTACAATGTTCACGTTTTGTAGAATATAGCTAATATACTTTTGTACTAATATGTAATACATGTTAATTAAATATGAGAAAATTAATGACAAAATAACAATGATAATTTAGACGATAAGAATATAAAACAATACCTCTTTATCAATATATATATTAAAAAATGTGAAATAACAAGGCATATACATTCCTTTCTTTTCTTTTTAAAATTCTTTATTCTACTCACCTTTAATATCAAATTTCGTTATGATTTCCAACCAATGAAAACAATGAATTTAACCAAAAAGTGTTTTCAAAAAACAAAAATTTAACAAAAGACTTTCCTCTTATTATATAACTAATTATCAGTATTATCAGAAATTTTACTTATTTCTGATGGTGTGTAATCAAAAAAATTAGCGTTTATATTTTATACAGCTTTCTTTATTTATATGTATCAAGTGAAAAAATAATTAAGCTGGAAAAATTTTACATATGCTATGAATGTTCATCGGTGTTATTAATTAAATTATTCGAGTTTAATTTCGACGCGTATATGCGTAGATTGCCTTTCTGCAATGCCAGGAATTGATTAATATTTACAAACGGACAATAGAAGAGGGCATGGAAGTGACACAATTGATATATATATATTTGTTGACAGCGCGTGGCTATAACACTGGCGGGTAGGGGAAGGCCATGCCGGGATGAAAGTATTCAGGAAGCACTTTCAGTAAAGCCGGGATAAGTGGAGGAGGAGGTTTTCAACAATATGCCCTATTTGCATCCACAGTGGCCAATTATGTGATAACACCGTAGCTTGTGCGATAAGCTGCTACATAATAAAACAACTTTAACTACTGAATTTTACTTTGAAAAAATATTAAACAAAATAAAAATTATTTTGTTATCACCAAAAAAAAAAGATAATTAACGACAAACAGCGTTTTCTTGGCAATAAAAGCCATGATTCGAACCTTTTTTGAAAAAAATTGATTGGTTTTTTTAATTAATTTCTCAGAATATACTTTTTAGTCTCAGGTGTAACTATTCTTCTATTCTTCGTATTCTCTATCTTCTCTCTAATGACTAATGATATTATGTAAATTGAGCACAATATGGTAAAAAGTAACTAAGCAATTAATTCCCTACGAATTATGTAATTTAATTAATTGTTATTTTGGCATCACGCCATCGTCAGATCTGTATTTTTCGTCACTGTATTTTACATTATCATAATGGAGTACTGTCAAGTCGATGCAGTTTAATCAATAGTACTTTGTTTTATTTCAAAAATAGCACATAATTTGTTGGCAGAGTTCACGATGACAGGAACTGGTCTTGATCATAATAAAAGTGTAGATGTAGTACTAAAAAATGTTTAATTTTAAAAATATAATGCCTTTCCACCAAGTATTGACAGATAACACATTTAAAGTGAATGGTAGAGTACACACCTTATAACTTTACACTATGGCTTTAATCCAGCTCTAGGATTTAGGACAAAGGGATCCATATTGGTACATACACGGGATCCATACATACTAATACTGACACGCTCTGTGTAGTATACAGAAAGCCTATCAGTGTAGTAAAATGTGCAGTTATATGTCGTATACTCCACATAGAACCATTTTTTGACCATTTTATGGTATTAAATAAGGATTACATTCTTCAAAGACATACTTAAAATATCGCATACCTTCTGTAAAAAAATACTTCAATATCATTTAATTTAAGACATCGACTGAGGGTGCTTGATGGAATTTCAATATCAAATTTGGATTATTGAGATTTTGTACACTTCCATGTATTTTGTCACTAACGACCCGGGTTTCGCCTTTCGGCATCTTCAGGCATTCGAGCACACGAATGGACTCGAACTGACTGTCAGTTCAAGTCCATTCGTGTGCTCGAATGCCTGAAGATGCCGAAAGGCGAAACCCGGGTCGTTAGTGACAAAATACATGGAAGTGTACAAAATCTCAATAATCCAAACTTAAATATCAATTTTATTAGCATGCGTTATGTACATTATATACATTTAGTGAGTAATATTTCTTAAATAAACATAATTTTTCCGTTGTCAAATTTTTGCGACATGCTTAAAACTATTTTACTAGAGTACATGCGAATATTTTATAAATAGCGTTATAAAATAATACTTATTGCATTTCAGAAACGGATCATTAGACCTACTGATAGCAGACACGCCTATCCTAGATTATTACCGAGCTACTGATCATGGGTGCAAGCTCCAGCGAGTTGGAGAGACCATCAATGAAGATACCTATGCAGTTGGAATGGCAAAGGGATTCCCTTTGAAGGTAAACATAATATGTTTCACACCACACTATAAAAAATAGTTTTACGTTACTACCATATGCTTATGAAATAGAAAATGTATAAATATATATTACGATTTTAAAAGACATCTACTCAGAATAAGAGTAATAAAATACTGGTGCATGTTAAAATTCATCAACACCAATTTCATTTTTGAATGAATCGCAATAATTTGATTGAAGTGAAATCCACTATATATTTTTTAAATTGTTGTGAATATTCACAAATTAATCCTTTTCATATTAAGTGGAATATTTGATAACCGTCCAATATTCATAACACGCTCTTTATAAACGTTTGATCCGCTGCAAAGTTAGTAAAAGTGATTGAAAAGTTTTTATAAACTATAACTTCATACGCAAAAGAATAATTAAACTTATTCAAACAGTAAAATAATCTTACGGTTCAAATAAATTATTTGTAATAAGTAAATTTACATTGATATATATTAAGCGGTCATTTCATTTTGTAAGCAGAATCCAGCAGTGTTTTTTTAATAAAATATTTTTTTTAATTTTAAAATATTTTTTTTCTATATCCGCTCCCAATGTAGAGCATATGGTTTTCTAATGAAGGTATCTTAACAGAATTTTTCTACAAGAACTGCTTGTTAATCAGTTACTCAACCTCTCTTTTTTCGAAGAGAGTAGGGATAGAAGGATAGGGCTATAACAGGACTAATGGTTAGCTAATCGCTACGCCCCATGAGGATGGGATAGGTGGGAGGGAGGACTTAGACTGCGAACAGAAATTTATTAATCGATTGACAGATCAATCTACGAAAACCGTCCGCACTGGTAGTTGAACCCTAAACATCCGTAACCGTAGCCAGCGACGCTACCAACTGCGCCACGGACGCCAATCGAAAATATCTTGTAAATGTGTAAAAATAAAATTTCACATTACAGTCAATGTCAATTTACATAATTTCAAAAAATTTATGAAAATTTCACTCGAGAAGTGACCTCCTTTCTTAGATTTTAGACATGTAACTCATAATATATTAAATTTATCAAGACCTTGCTTACCAGAGCTTTTATTACTGAGTCGCAGAGTCCGAATTCGTTATTTATTTATAATTTTACTGTAATGAATTATTGGCATAACGTTTGTACTATCTTCTGAAAGTAAAACAATGAAAACTTTTGAATTTATTTCATAATAAATATCGTCGAAAAGAGTTACTAAGCAATTAAGAAGTGGCTGACAAATTTTGACGAGGGTAGGTATGGTTAAGGGTTTTTTTTAATAATTTTTCAATAATAATTGGAAGAGTAATTTACTTCCAACCTTTGATAATGTTTCGTCAATCATACCCCCAACATAATACCAGGAAAATAAACGAAAAGGGTAGTACTTCATTAAAACTCCGATCATTACCGAGATCCTATTTACATTTTTTTTTGACAAAAGGACAATCTTGATTACAAAAAAGGTTGTGCGGGATATTTACACCGCCGTGCGCCTTCTTAAGAGATTATCTAGAGCTATTTCATTCAAACTTTTCACATTAACTTCTCAGGAAAATTTATTACAAGAAATAACATTATTTTAATAACCGCTTATAAACAATCATTTTTATAAAAAAATAAAATAAAATTGGTCATATTCAGGCAGTCAAGATTTTAATATTATCTCAACTTAAATCAGATGTTTTCTAGTTAAAATCTCGGCTAGGTCAATGCTAGATTTGGAATTTAGATATTAGGTGTGATGTCTTTTCAACTCGACTTCATCTTGAATGGCTTAAAATATTCTCATCTAGTCTCAAGTAATTTGAAGTAATCAAAATATCTGGCACAATCGCAATTACAAACTGTAATAGCGAATTTTTTTTTTATTATATTTGCAATAATTATTGAAGTATTTCATCATTTTTGATCATAGTATTTTCGTCGATTAGCGTTGTATAATTTTTATTATTCTGATTTCATATTTCAATATCCTGAAATAAATGATTTTTTTTTATTTCATTCATTTTTGTGTGCATTGAAAAATTTCTTTCACATTGTTTTTAAAACATGGTTTATTCAATATTTTATCCATATATGCATGATACTACAAAAAATGCTGTCATTTTTTTTAATAATTGTACTCACACGTATATTTAAATTACCATATGAATCCAAATTATATCTATTAATAATAATAGATTGCTTAACACAACTGACTTTCGAAAAATGACAGAAATTAGTTTTATCATATTATTGTATCAAGAATCAATCGATTTAATTTTTCTCGTTAGCTCTCAACTATGTTTTTCAACATGAACTTGTTCCTAAAGAAAACTATATTATCGTTTTTAAGTATTTTATTTTACACAATTATTGACAAATAGTTATATTTTTTTATAGAAAATTAAAAGCGCTTTTTTATGATATAATTTAATTTAAGATATCGACTGAGGGTGCTTGATGGAATTTCAATATCAAATCTGAATTGTTGAGATATTGTACATTTCCATGTATTTCGTCACTAACGACACTGGTTTCGCCTTTCGGCAATTTAAATTTTCTTTTTTATGATTATTATATAGTAGAAATTTACGATTCCTGAAAAAATATTAGCTTTGAAAAGACTGTGTAATTATTATAACTACAATAATTGGCGAAGGCGATAGCTATTACGCGAACTATTTGAAATTTGATACGACCTAAAGTATAACGTTAGACAATTTTCTAAATAGTTACATGGTGTCATCTTTTATAAGAAATTTTCAAATTGCTTCATTATATAATAATTCTTCACAAAACGATTCGTTTTTTATTTCAGCAGAGTAGCATAACCACTTATGTAAAAAATTTTACACTTTGCAAGACACATTTCCGTAATTGCGTAGCATAATCTGGACGTCGTTACGTGCAAATGTCCTCCTAAATCCGGAAAAACGTCCTTCGTAAGTTATGTACGACCACAATGCAGGAACAACCATACACATCGATAATCTTAAAATAACTTTAAATATTGTAGCATGCGTCTATGATTGTGAATTATGTAGAAAATATTATAAGAATAAATTGACAATGATTATTTTTATAATAATTATTGACAAACTGAATAAAACTAAAATGGGAAATATGAAGACAATTCCAAAAAAAATAGTTAAGCCTAATCAAAAAAAAATTGCGATCTATCTGATTCAGAACACAGATAAGGCAGATAACCTCTTAATGATATAAACAACGTTTTGATATTTTCTGGGTCAGTAAAAGAATATTTCTTAATATCCTTCTGGTTACTATTCTAGTACTAAGTTATTAAACACCTGTTTATAAAATTTATGAAACTCGATTACAAATCAATAATACTTGATTTATATGTGACCATTTGAATATTGCTTTGCCCATCAACTCAATATGGGTTATTTGGAGATGTCTGAGTAATGAACTGGACGATCGATATCGTGATAGAAATTCATCATTAATAACATATATCATTTTACAAATACAAAGATGTTCTTGATAAAGATACGCAAATAAGTTACCATAAATTAGCCAAAAGAAAATAATTACGACAGATGAAACAAAACAATAGAAATTATCATAGTTAGAAATAGTTTGTAAACAAATCACAAAATGGTATATAAATACTTTGGGATAATTAGTTTTTTTATTATTTGTTAACGCTAAGCAAAATGAATCATATTATCTAAATGTAAATTGTGTCATACACGTTCGTTTCATTACATTTAATTACATAAATTAGTGATATTATTATAACCAGTAAATAAACTTTCGAAAGTATTTTTTTCCATATCCGCTCCCAACGGATCTTAACAATTTTTTCTATGAAAACTGCTTGTTACTCAGTTGATCAACCTCCCTTTTTTCGCTCTCTCTGCATCCCGTGAGGATCGGATGAGTGGGAGGAAGTTTTAGACATCACAAACACCATGACTATTAACAGGATTCCATAAATCGCTTGAAAGATCAATTTATGAAACTGTCCGCACCGGGAATTGAACCCGAGACATCCGTAACTGTACCCAACGACGCTACCAACTGCGTCACGGACCCCGACGTATTTAAATTAATTAACTATAATATTTTATATATCGATTTTTAATGAGAAATTAAGACTATTAATTTAATCTATGCGTATCACTGCTAATCAAAGTATTTTTCATTTATATGTTAATTTAATTAAGTTTGAACTCAAGACCTACAGGACAAAATTAGAGGATAACATTATATTAAATGAAAATAAAATTCTCTCGTATTATTTGCAAGTTTTTACAACATATTGTACAATTATTTTTGATGTAAAGAACCAGATTAGTCCCCACAAAAAATCGTCCATAGTGTACACGAATAATGGATGCTGGCATCATCAATCATGCGTTTGTAAAGTTTAGGGGTGGTTGGTTCAGGGGCGTAGATTTGTGTCAAGTTTCTACATTTTAAACGGGGCGAGAAATTAATAACGCCAGCATTACACACACACATAAAAATTCACCAAAACCTTCTAAGTGTCACCCGCAGCCAATTCCGCGCCCGAAAATCACTTAGTGTATTTCTAAACAAAGTTTCGGTAAAAATATTTACACATGAAGCCCTTTCCAATTTATACTTTGAATATATTTACATTTTAGGTTTTTCATGTGTTCAGTACGTTGAATGGATCTATTTCCGAGAATTGATTTTCAACCAATATTTTAACCACAATTTTCCATTGTACATTTTTAGCAAACCATTTTCAATATTCATACTATTATAAATAAATATGTAAGGACTGATCGTCTCCAATTCAATCATTGTAAAGATTGTGTATAACAGTATAATAAAGAGCATGGTGCAAAAGGTCTAGGTGAGCTGGATAAAAAAATACCACTAGACATTTTTGACTTTATTGACGTCATCGCGCGTTGTTTTACTTTGATTACAACAGTGTTTCGGTGACAATCCAAAACTGTTTCGGCAAAGTGACATCACATATTTTACAAAAACAACGATGCAACCTACCTATACTTCTTACACCATGGCTAAAGGGGACAATTTCGTAGTTTTAACTATAGATATGAATAATTACACTTAAACGGCTTAGGGCATAGTTTAAGACATCGACTGAGGGTGCTTGATGGAATTTCAATATCATTATAAAACCTTCAAAAACAATTATTGTGTAAAAAAAACTAATGAATACTGTATAAATAAACTAAATTTGATATTAAAATCGCATTCTGGAAACTGTAATTATCGGTAAATGATAATTAAAGCACAAAATTTGAGGAATTTCTTGCTGAAAGTTTTACAAATTTCTTTCTCGAGTTTTAAAGACTTTTTGTTTACACATATTAATAAAACTCTATACAAAATAACTTTTGTTAAAAATAAAATCCACATAATACATTGAATAATTTCAATATTCCTCAGCTTCAAAAATACGTTTCCTGTCAATAAAACGACAAGAAAATATTACTGTCATCAATAATAACATCAGGATAACGAAATTTTTAACGAGATTCGACAGCTCAAATCATTTTTCTCATTAATAAAATCTCCAGAAAACGTCAGCTGAAAATATTATCTTGTAATTACGTATCAGTCTAAAAAGAATCAAACAATTCAAACGCCATTACTTAGCCGATTTATATCCTGAAAAAGCGAGTAAATGCGATAGGTTGAACTTACAAAAGGTAAATTAAGTTAAAGCCATACTATTTTTCGTATTTACTTTTACGCTGTATTTATTTGTTTCCAATAATTTTATTTATTTACGAGAGCCCGCGATGTATGGTTCAAATATTGTAATTTGGTTTTTTATTGACAGTTTCCCCCAAACCCCCAAAATAAAGTTGCGATATCGCATAGCTACATTTTGCTTTTTTTGCGCGGCTAAAATGTTATTCATTAATTTTTTATTCCTTCATATCGATAACTCAGTTCCAAAAAGTAACAACTCATAAAGCACAGTATTTTCCTAGTTATAGTTTAGATTTAAAGTAGCAATAACCACTGTCATTCTAAAATAATCACCGATTACCACTTGTTACATTTTGAAAGTTATATGGTATTGGTAGATATTGGTACTTTAAGCCAGTGCTCCGCAACCGGTGTGCCGTGGCACACTTGAGCGCCGTGAGATGATCCCAGGTGTGCCGCGGCGCAGTGGGTCCAAAATGATAAAAAATCGAGGGTTTTTATATTAGAAAAAAATGCTTTAGTACTTTAAAAAAAATAATAAATTAAATGTTTTGCTTATGAAATGTACATATTTTGGCTTGTGGTGAGTCACGAAATATTATTGAGTTCTTAGGTGTGCCGAGGGTGAGAAAATGTTGCGCAGCACTGCTTTAAGCATTTCCTCATACTTAACTCAAAACTGCTAATTTTTGACTTGCTACCATTTGGAACTGAAATTTGAGAATTAATAAAATTAACCTATAATTTAATATAAATTAGTTGGTACATATATGGATATCTAGGTATCATGCCATCGCCACCACTTAAAATACCTTGCTATTTTTACATTATTATGTATCATCATGTATATGTATATTATTAATGAGGTGAAAATAGCAAAGTACTTGGTTCTACAAGAATAATGTACTTAATATAGTTGATAGCTTCTTCGACATCACACCATCATCAGAACTGTATGTCATGAAGAAATGTTGTAACTTATTATTATGTAGTCCTAACAAGTTAATGCCAATTCAATCAATTAATTCCCAGGAAAAATAAAGAAACTAGAAAAAAAGTCTATTTTAGGTTTAGTTTTGAATATAACATATTACACTTATATCGATCGTCATATTGTTTTCTTCTGCAGGATTTATGTATGAAACGAATCATTTAAGTAAAATATATTGAATTTTTTTTAATTATTCAAAATTTTAAAATTGGTATTGAATATGCTAAGACATTTTTCCATCTTAAGTACTGTTGTTCTGTTTTCGTTTTACCTTATCTGATTTCAAAATAGACACAAATTTTGCGTATTGAACACATTTTAACTATTCTTTCAGGATAGCATATCCGCTTTGATATCGAAATATTCTTCAAACGGATACATGGATATCCTCCAGGAGAAGTGGTATGGCGGACTACCTTGCTTCAAATTGGCTACTGACTATGGAATTCAACCGAGACCATTGGGTAATAACTTTATTTTTATTTGTCGTGTAGAAAAATCGATCGAATTACCAATAGTTTCGTTGAAAAAGATACTTGCAGCGATTTTTAAGCTACTTTTTCATTCATATAATATTTGTTTTATTTCGTAGCCTAACAATTTTTGAAATGTTTTTTCGATGTTTTGATTGTTTATTATATTATTTTAGTTGCGTATCAGAATGTAAAACAAAAATACTACATAATATATGAATTCATATTCGTTAACTTTTAGCATTATTATTACCCTATTGGTAAAATAAAAATGGATTAACATCGGTTCAAAATATTTATTGGAGAGTTTAGAATAATTTGCTATATGAAATTCTTAATAATAATGTAATATCACCATTTAATCTTGTTTGATATTTTTTGAATAAAATTTACTGAAAAAGAAAATTATGTATTTAAAATGTTAATCGCATAAGATACAAAGATAACAAAACTTTTTATATTAATATAAAAAAAAACGTTTTACCAATTTTAATAACTGTCTGTTAATATCAAATTTAAAACCTTTATTAAATTCACTTCACCATTGTGAACAGTGAACTCATTATTTGATTAATTATTGTGATCGAAAATGACGAGCGAACAATTTATTTAATGAGCTGTGAACATAATTAGACTTTCAAAGTGTCGCAAAAGTCTAAATAACAACAAAAACAAGCTTGCCAAATTTAATCATCTTTCTTGGAAAGTTCTGTCTCCATTGGTATTTCGGGATTTACTTTTCTTTTTGAATGAAATACTTATTTAAAGGATTTAAGTGATAAAATCTGCCACAATGTTTCTTTAGGCACGTACTCAATTAAAAACTTTCCACTGAATGTTTGCAAGGACCATTATAATGGCACGAGAACTGGGATCTTTACAGACTCTTTATTTTTTTTTAACACAAACTCCATTTTTCTTGGTAAAACAATATACTCACACGTGCATGAAACATCTTAAAATAATAATGTTTCTACTACTTACGAGTACTTTATACGTTTACTACTGAACAAAAGAAACCAACAGCGAATAATTTAAATATACAAACTCCACGTGTAGTTTAAATAACTTTCATTTTTTTATAATATGAACAGGATCCTACCAAATTTATAAATTAACTCATTAAAATAAATTGAACACGTAGCTGTCTTAATTTTAGTATTCATTAAATATTGAATTTATCAACATTTTTATAATTTATAGATTGTATAAAAATAACCAATATTATTTTTCTAACTAAAAATTCTTACTTCCAGTTTCAAATTTTCCGACATATAGTTTTATGCTTATTACCAATTTTTTCTTTTTCCGTTTATTAAACTTGGTTTAATGAATGGAAAAAAATGGTATAATAATTCTTTGATTCGGTTATTATACTAAGCATGATTTTTAATTGTTAGTATTTAAAAATTATGTCGTTATCATCAGTGAGCTACTTTGATAATAATAATTTTGCTCTCATCGATAAAAACCTTTAAATGTTATATACAGGGGAGCGAACTGTTTTTTTTCCGTTCCAGTTTTCGTTCCGGTTCGGTAAAAAATATATATCAAATTAGTTTCGGTTCAGCTCGTATTTAAATATTAACAAGTTTGGGTAAATACACCCACACTATCTATATCTTTCTTTATACGGGTTTTCGCTATAACTTAAAGTGATCACATAGATAATTAAAACTTCAAAGGTGAATATTTCCTAGCGTGTGCGGCTTGCCACTGGTGCACCGTGGAATAGAGGGCGGATTCTGATGTAGTTAAAATGCAGACAAAATACATTTTTTATCCATACCAAATTGACTTTCTCAAGGCTTTATTCTAGAGGTTATTTTTATATGTATGGGTGTATTTACTCTTGCTTTTCCGTTGACAAGTGTTTAAATCGTGAACTTTTGATATCCGATCTATAATGTGTTCATCGATATTTTCATCATATTAAATCAACTTTATTTGAGATAGATTATAATGTATTTTATAATTTCACTTACCGCTATTGGCAATTTATTAATGACTTTGGATTTAATACAATTTATTAATTCAATTTTAATTCTTGGATACAATTTATTAATTCAATCTGGCTTTTATGAGCGAAAAAAAATTTCTTAAATGGAAAAAAAACCGAAATAAATGTCGGTTCGTTTCGGGTTTCGTTCCCGTAAAAATAGCGGTTTTTGCCGGTTTACGATTCGATTCCGGTTCGGGTCCCTGGGTATACATAATCAGAATTGTAATAAATTGTTTTAATGATTTTTACATAGGTGTCGCTGCTGTCGCAGGAGTCTTTGCACTTTTGGGGGTCGGTATGGCAGTTGGCTGTCTTATCTTACTAGTAGAACATCTGTTTTACCGATATACGTTGCCGCTTCTCAGACACAAACCGAAGGGCACCATTTGGAGAAGTAGAAATATTATGTTTTTCAGTCAGGTTGGTATATTTCACTATAAATATTTTCTCCCGGGCATGTATTTATTCATTGATTATAATTACATTTGCTGTTCAATGAGAAAACAGAGATGGCAGGTATTTGGTAATAAAAAAAATATTAGATTTATATTTAGGTATTGTTTCTGACATTCACCATCATAGTGCATAAATAGAAAGCCCGAGTATAAAACATTATTTTTGTTAGACCACTGCCCAGATAATTAATAAAAATAATCATGTATTTTTTTAAATTTATTAATAAAACATATCCCATTATTAAACCATGAATTCCTTATACAACAAAAAATATGATGACACATAGATGAGAATTAGAAAATAATATATTTTTTTATGTCTTTTCAGAAACTGTATCGTTTTATTAATTGCGTCGAATTGGTCTCTCCGCACCACGCTGCTCGAGAATTGGTACACACTTTGAGACAAGGGCAGATTACTTCGCTGTTTCAGAAGAGCGTTAAAAGGGTAAGGATTCGTTTTCCAGTAGAACTAATAAATACTATATCTTAAATTTTGATTTTAGGAAACGATTCTACTGTAAATACTATTCTATTAGAATATCATCTGTATGATTTTACTCAAAGGATGTCATCTAAAAAAAGATATTACAGTGAATTCTTCATAATATACGGGTCACTGAGTCGCTAAACACGCTCCTGGCGATTTTTCAAAAAAACGAGTTTATAATTTCTTCCTATTTCATGCCCTGTTTGAATTTAAGAAATTTTTCAAACTTAAAAATGTCGTTTTTTCACACGATCTCGATCCTTGTTTTACAAGGTCGACGCACTCGAAAAAAATCTACAGTGTAAAAGAATATTTTACTGTTCCTTATACACCGAAAGACACAAAATAACTTAAATTATACTTAGAACTATCATACTGCCCATGACAGTTTTTCGTGATTTACTCAAAACTCTAAAAACGTCCGGGAGCGTGTTTAGCGGCTCAGCGACTCATATGGTTGTCATGGCACCAACGAATGATGAATCTTGAATGATGATTAAAAGTAATAAAATAACTTAATAAAAAATAAGCCAATCAAGATGTGCAGCTATACTGTGCCCACAAAATTTAAAAAAATCATGGTTGAGGACATTAATAAAAGTTTTAATTGACATTTTATGTTGCTATATCGATGAATGCAATACAAATAAATATTTCACATTACACTCATTATTGCTTTGTCTTTATGTAAATATATAAAGATACGTTTGAATTAGTTCATCCTTGAGGTCATAAGCACATAATATAGGCATGGGCGTTTTATATAATATATCGTCGCTGTTCTGGAAGAAAACACTAAATCGAAAAAATGATATAATGGCTTAGTTATACCAAAATGTTCCTCATTTCAAACTCTACCGCAGTGCTCCGCAACCTTTTCTCACTCACGGCACACCTAAGCATTCATTAATAATTTGCGGCACACCGCAAGCCAAAATATGTAAATTTCACAAACAAAACTTACAATTTATTAGTTTGTTTTTATTTAATGATTATCAAATAGTAGCAAATATTTTTTGATACATTCGTTCTTTGTTAATAATATTTTCTATATGAAATTTTCGCCATCAATGTTTCTCAATATATACAGTAATGTTACTTTTACGGTAGCATTTCTTGTTCTATATTCGAGACAAGCCCCATTTTATTCCTCATCATTGCAGTTACAATATCGGTGCAAACACTAATACAATTTCTCCGTTTAATATCGAAATAATTTAATATGTGTTTCAACAAGAATTATTTAAACGGAGACCTTAGCCATTTATTTTTTTCTATTAAAAAAATATTGATGTTATCTCATTTTGAGCGCACTGTGCCACGGCACACCTGGGATCGTCTCACGGCGCACCAGTGTGCCGTCGCACACCCTTTGCGGAGCACTGCTCTACCGTATCGAATAACACACTTATTTTTATAAACTATCCTTTATTTAAAAACAGTTTTGTACGGACACACAAAATTAAAGAGGTATAGCTTTTCAAACATTTGACAAACTTCAAAGTCCAATTACTCAAAACTAGTATTATTCAATTAGTGTCTTCATCCAGAACAATGACGATATATTATATTATAATACACACAGTAATATCTTATTCTTCTTTGACTTGTACCTCTGCTAATCTCTTTTGAGGTTTTTTTGTGGTAATTTTTTGAGGTTTTTAATACTGGTATAACAACCGTGGCATATTACTGCAATGTACTACCCTTGTTTCAGAAGGAACATGAACAACGCAGACGAAGAAAGAGTAAAGCACAATTTTTTGAAATGATCCAAGAAATACGAAGGTATGATTTCATGATACTACTTTGTAACGCATAAGATAGTTTACAAATATTAACCATTTGCATTTAAGTTTCATTGTTTACAGATTATCCAATTATTAAGTTTCTCATATCAATCGAGTGATACATCTTTGACAGCAAGGAAATGAATATTGCGTAGTTGTCAATACTTCTGTTAAAAAGTCTACTGCAACAATCCATTACAAGCTTATTTTTCCAATATTTATTCAACCACTTTATATTTCACTTTTAAGGTGTTAACTGTCAATTCTTGGTGGAAAGGCTTTATATTTTAAAAATAAAACGCAATTTGTTTATTCATCAGTTGATAATGCTCGTGATGAGCAAAACCGCTCCTGATCATTATAAACATACGGAAGCAGCGCAAACAAATTGTGTTTTATTTTTAAAACACTTAGAATTTATCCAACCACTCTTGATAACACTCTTTGGCATCAAGAATTGGTTTTAGGTTTTAAATATGGCTTTTAATATAGAGCATAAAATATCCCGCAATGTGTTATCGTATACCTTCTACGAAGATTACGATTACAGCACTGCTAGTAGGTAATAATATTCTATAACTTACATCGGCAACTTTCGGTTTGGATTTATATATAATTGATATTTGAACACAGATGTGTAAGACCTTATACAATTAATGAAAAGAACACATTTATCTCCGTTGTTTTTCGAATGATAATTGTACAATAACAATAACAAATTGCTATTTGAAAAAAAGACTCGTCATTAGTTAAGTGAATTGTTCTTCCGATGCTTATGGATATAATCAAAGTCCAAAAAAGTTTTGAAGATTTCGGAAATGTCTAAAAATTGTTTACACACAAATATTGATTATCTTCTGCTCATGGGCTAGACATGTGTTACACATAAAATCATGTCAGGTCCGTGGAGCATTGGTCCAGAATCAATTCTTACAAGTTAAATTATAAAAATAAAATCATTGATATAATACATACGCATTAACGATTCGGATATAGAAGTGGAGAAGACGCGAAGGCAGTTTGCTCATTCAATAAATTTGAATTAGGTAAAAATTTAAATCTACTTATTTCTAATATCTCTTGTTTATAATTTTTAAATATAATTTTAACCATTTAAAAATAATATTTCATTATTTTTAACATTCAATTTTATATAAATAGCCCTGTTATGATTGTATTTTTATTAGTTGATAATTCTCGTGATAAGCAAAACTGGTTCTGATCATTATAAACATGTGGAAGTAGTAAAAATAAATTGTGTTTTATTTTTAGAATCATCAACTAAGAATAATGATTCTTATATATTCTTACTTATATAATCACTTACGAGCAGAGAACTTTATTTTTTAATTTATTTGATATTTTTATTAATGCCTTAAAATAAAATGATTTCAGGGTTCAACAGGAAGAAAGAGATCAACCATTGGAAGCTGTTACTGAAATCGATTCAGAAACAACGTCTCCGACACAACCCAATTCTTTGATGTCACCTCCGAAAAAACTTAACTTCCTCTCCTTGACCAGTGGAGAAAATAAAATAAAATCTCCATTAAAATCTAAGATCTTCAGCAAAGATATTTTTAAAAGTCCTCGAGCTAAAAATAAAAAGCGAAAACAAAGTGCAGGTGGTCTTAATGTCAGACGTTTTAGTACAGATAGTGTATTTAGTTCGCATTCAATGCTAAGGTTTGAAAATACAAGCGTCGCCATCGGTCGAAGGCTCAGTAAAGATACGACTGGCTTAACAAACAGTCCCCCAGATATCAACAGCAGACGGTCAAGCTATTTGGATTTCTCCACTTTCGGTTCTCGCAGTCCTAATGTATCCAGTGACAGTCTAGAAATAGGGAAAAAATTAGCCACCATTCCAAAGTACAAAGGAAAACAATTTCTCGATTCCTCCATGAATAGTTACGGAAAAGTTTCACGAAACCGACCGAGCTTAGGGGGCGTCTTTGGACAGAACAATAGTGACGGTGGATATACACTGGAAGCTCACTCGTTTCAGAATGTCTCAGAGCGAGAACAAGATAATATAGATCACGACCCTGATACATCAACCAGTGTCGGCGATTTGCATACAAAATCTGAATATCCTCAGTCTGACCTTCAAAAGAAGCACAAAAAAACGTTTGAAGAGCTCCAAGAACATCTGAATTCAAAACTTGATGCTAAAAAAGCTGGAAAAACTCCAGTAAGACGATGTTTCAGTCAACAGACAGAAGGCAATTCCAGAGGCCATCACCAGATCAGAATACAAATAGAAGATCACTCTTCTCCGTCAGCAAAAGAAAAATATCTGAGACAACGACATCGTAGCTTAGAATCGGAAGACAACAAAGATGAAAAGAAAAATAGACCTCGTACACCAGAATGTTTTCCAAAAGACGGTAGCAGACGGAGTTCCGATCGTTCATATTTAGAGTCTTCGGAAACAAATAGAGATTTACCCATCCCTAGTAGCAGGTCAAGAAGCGGGTCGAACACTGATCAAAGTAACCGATCGGTCTTTGAGGACAATTTGCCTCCAGCGCCGCCCTATCCCAATGTTGCTCCTCGTAATTCAGATGGTAAATCGCCTTTAGAACGCCTTACAAGAGAAGAACTGGTTTTGCTGTGGAGAAGTTCGGAATCCGAATTGAGAAGTCACCTGTTGACAGCTTTGAGAGAGAAAGAAAACTCGGAACCGCCTTGAAAAATACTCGAAGCTCTCTGGAACACGATTGAGAAAACTTTTGCCTCAAGAATGGCATTTTTGAGGTTGGCTAGTGTCGGCTGCCTACGCCAGTAGGTCGGATGGTTTTTTATAATATTTTGCCATCAAATAGTGCATGCTTTAATGCTAATTCATAGAGATGTCAGGAAGCTTGTCGGAATATACATATAGATGACGTTATTGGAATAGATACGCAAAGTGTTAATTATTTTCTAACATATTGTAGATAAATTTTTGAACAATTTTTTTCACTAGCACTCGTATGTAATAATTTTTTAAAGCAACATTAATAACGGATCCAAAATTATCTTTGACTCAATGAATATTTGATGAATTTTTATCGACAATTACATTTGTTGACTGTTTGCCATCCGTTTTTTTTTTTAAATTACGTATATTAGGCTTTTTTGTATAAATTGCATAGACTATTCTAGAAATGCTTTTTGAAATCTTTGATGTAAAGGAAACAATACTTTGCTACGATGTAGCAATTAAATAGTATTTTTAGATATTATGTAAAATCGCTGTTAGTTTAAATTGAAAATAATTAAATTACAATGACATAAAAAAATATTCTTTATGCTGATAAAAATTTAAAACTGCCATTTTAAAGTGTTTTCGTGGAATAAACACTATATTTACGAAATAAAAATCGATAATCTACCTAATGTAAATTATTATAGTAGACAATTTAATGTCCAAAATTACGCGAATATTGGACCAAATCATACAACAAATGTATGCGCGATATAAAAATATAAACAATCGCGTTTTTTGGGAAAGTAAGAAATAAAATTGTCTAGTGATACTTGAAGTCTTATGCACCCTTTCTCTCTTTTTAACGTAGCTAGTATTTCAGAATGTTTTTAAAATCCGTAGATTAGCAGAGTGCTATTAATTAATTAAAAACATCATACATTAAGATCTGAGTAGGTGACTTGTTCCTATTTAGCAAGGGAATACAAAAATTAGATAATATTATGAATAATAAGAAATATTCCTTAATCTGTATCAATATATTTTAAATGAAACACCTTAACACAGCGACATAAAATGTTAATCAATCAGAATTTATTATACAAAGTGTCTTTGGGATAATTTTGATCAGTTCTAGTTTCCATTTTGAGCCTCATATTTACAATGTTTTTATGGGACCCTAAGAGATATTGTGTAAATTTATAAATTATTAAATCAACTCATGTAACATTTAACCATTAGTGTATGGGAAAAATAATTCGCTTATTACATTAGAAACATACAGATAGGCAAATGTTTTTCTTTTCTTTATAGACAAAGACATTAAATGTAACTTATTGTAATGTAATTTGCTATAGATCCCGTATTTCAATATAATGTTTTTATCAACATTCCAATCAATAGATTACATTAATCGTTGTATCAATTTCATCCTATTTTGATTTTCTTTGATCCTTGTTAATAATTTGAGGAATATGTCTCATTTAACATACAACAACTTGAATATCCAAAATTATTTTTAATTCATAAGAAATATTCTTTTCCTTTATATATCTTATTTAAATTATATGTCATGGAACAGTTCAACGGTAATATCCTTTATTCTTTCTGACAGCAAGATATGGATGGTCTGTCTAATATTCGCACAAACTTAAAATATACCATGATGATCCCTCACGATAATGGTTACATTATTTTTATAAAACCGTCTCAGTCATCTTATATTGTGAAAAAATATCTTATTAATGAGATACCCGATTAAATAAATGAATATCTTTTTCATCTAGTTTTAGAGTTATTTTTCAGTTGCATTTTTAAACATTATTGAAGATAAATATTAGTTGCATATCGTCAACTTTATATAATTATTTTTCGTTTTTCCTGAAAATTATATACCTTTTTTTATTGAATTGATAAAAAAATATTTGTCGATGATACTATTTTTCTGAACCTCAACAAAAAGTACTAAAGTGAATCATTTATAGGTTTAATATTAATGATAAATTCATTTGTTAGATATCCAAAATTAATTTTGCACAATAGAGTAAAAAGATTGACAGATATCATTATTTTGAGATAAAATATGCTCATCTACGTTTCTTACAGTAAAAAAACTCGAGTAAAAGTTATCAGTATTTCAATATAGATGTTTCATGGCAAAATTTACGTTTATGAGGCTTTTAAAGGCTTGATGGTGCTCTTATTACTATATTTAGAATATTGATATGTTAGGAGCTGGTCTCACTCATCTTATTTGTTCATCTTTGTAAAAATAAATAGGAAATGCTTTTTATCTACCAAAAGTGTTTTGACTCTGACAGTATTTTTATTATACAAGATAAAATTAAGCCATATATTGTTTAATCATATTATCATAGAAACATCTCTTTATGTAAAGATCGGATTTCTTTAATAAACCTTTCACGCTCTTTAATTGAATACATATTACATTTTGTTAAAAACAATCGGTGGTTTGCAAGTAAAACTAGAAAATATTATTTTATCTCTGACGGTATTGTTTTTGAAATAAGTGTATATTACTAAAAATGCTTTCTCTTATTGATTGTATGGACAAAGATTAATCATATTATCCTGGATCCAATGCTGCATAGACATGGTTATGTAATAAAAACAGTATAATAATCTAGACAATTAACGACAGAGTTGGGTAATCAATTATAAAATAAACATTATTCCTGAATAACAAATGATTTCAATATGCAAGTCTTGTTACATCTACCATTACGATTGACTAATTTGTATCCGATTTTCAATTTTATTGACATTCATTTACATTAATAATAGGTAAATGTAATAACAGTGAAAAGATTATGTATTTACTCGTAAACCATCGAATTGTAATTTTATAATAGTTAAATTTTAAAATCTCTTAGGTACTCATTGAAATGTGTATAAAAACATTCATAGTGTTATAAATACCTAGATGTCCAGCCTTCAATTTTAAGATATTATGTAGGTAAGCTTCAAATATTTTTTATCTTCGAATTTGATATTAAATGTTGATTTAGTCAAACATATTATTAAAAAAAATAGTTATAAGTCCAATACCTATGTCAATGTTAAATAATTATTGTTTTAAATAATGTGTTTATTTGTATTCCTTATTTGTCATAATCTACAAAAATATAACTATGATTACCATATAACTGACAATTGAATAATATAGTAATAAAAAAAATCCAACAGCATTATATGTACCTAAATCATTGTGTTTCAAACTCTTTTTTTAATAATTTATACCTCATCATTTATGTGTGCCAAAAACAAAAATCAGCTCATAAAATATCTATGTATCGACTTGCGTCTATGAAAACTTTACCGATAAGTATAGTGTACCTAGTATTGTGTTATTCTTATTGAAACCTTAACCATTACGTTTAATCCATTTTTGGATTGCGTAATTGTTTGTTTTCCATATATTCTTAGTAAAATGTCTATCCTAAGAGTTCGGTGATGAATATCTGAGCAGATAATGTGTATAATAATATCAAAACCATTACGTTTTATCCGAGACAAAATTTCATCAGGTCTTTTTCTTCCATACTATTAAATAAAATCACTATTCATATTAGTTATATCGAGTGGAAAAGGAATGCTTCTTTGGGAAAGAAAATAAATCAGTAAATATTTTATCATATCAAAGATGTTTCTGTATTATTTTTTTGTTAAAATTACTTCAATGCATCATTTCAAGATTACGAAAATATCACAGTTTCATAGAAAGCTGATAATTTTGTATATTTTTGACGGAATATTAAAAACCGAGGTGTTTAATTACTTACATTGAAATGTGAACTTATGAAATGTGTTTTGAGAAAGTGCTAAATATTGTTGATCCCTTAAAAGTTTATGCAGATAATATTTTCATTCAATACATTTATCGCAGAGAAATATTAATTGAAATGTTTTATGTACATAAATATAAACTGTTTTAAATTAACAGTGAGGAGGAGCAGCCCAAGATAGTGATGTATAATTAAAAAGGTCTCTATGGTGAGACCACGTTAAATGAGTAGACAATATAGACCTATATTTCAAATTAATATTATTCACCGTATATACTGTATAAAAGTTATATGTGTTTGTTGAAACGAAACAAAGAAGAGGAAATAAAAGCAATAGAAAGAAATTTTTGTTTTATTGAATAACTTCTAATCCATAACATCTAACAGTCACAAAAAGGTTTGTTATGTATAAAAAAAACCTATAAGTTAGCTTATTGATACCCAGAAACTAACGAAGAATTTTAATTGTGCATGTACCACTCAATTGTCCCAGATATGTTGACAAGGAAGTGTAAGGAAAACCTAAAAACACAAATAAACCATACTTTGAATTTTATATTACAGCATCAACATATTTACATTGCAAGCTATAACATCATTGTATGTCATAAGTTTTACTTATTAATGAAACCTAAGATTTTATTTGTTAACCATTTTTGTACACCGGTATGAACTTCATATTGACATTTAAAAATGCGATAGGTGTACAGTGCAAGATGGATTGTCGGGCTTAAAACTCCCAGGCTGGTGGTCAATGGTTACGTCAAATGAAGTTTGCAATACCAGCATCTTCTTTCATTTTTTTAATCTTAAATGGTAGACTGTAGTGGGGAGGGGTGGTGGTCGGGGAGTGAACGGCTCGGTTGAACCTCCTGTCTCCTGAGCAAAATCTAGGGGAGTGTGTTTGGCCGAGAATGAGCCCAGTTGGTTGACTGCTTTTATACTGTATCTGTAGTCAACATAACTAAACAACAGCTAAAATCCACCACTAGATGATTGATACATATATTGGTTTCAGTAAACTTCTCCAACTCTCTTATAATATAAGTCAATATCTCATCATATTATATTGATTTATTTTTACTCAAATAGCTTAGTGACTGTTTCATTTACAATTTGCTTTAAATATTGATGCCTTTTTGTGGTAGCGTAGTGTGTTTGTTAGTCGACATCTAGATAATCGAGAGCATGCTGAAGTTACTTCCACTTAATTTAGGTATGATTAAATAAAACACAAATAAATATTGATTAATTTATTACAGATATTTTTGACAGTTTACATAATCTATAATACTTGATAAATTAAAACTTATTGTTGTTATTCAATTTACATTTTGCTGAAATGTGAAATAATTAAACATTTAGTAAGTAACTGCTCGTTCAACATAATATTATAGATTAATTTAATGAAATGAACAGTAATCACTCATAAATTTCATTCTAACGAAACAGAAAAGTAATATATTTATTACAAGATGACATTAAGTGCTTGCTTATGAAATTGAAGAGCCTATATAGAAATAATACCTATTTTATGTGCGCAAATAATATAGATCTATAGATAGAAACTAAATTTTTATAAAATTTAACTGTTAGTCTGACTTTAATGACTCATCTATGAATGATAAGTACACATATGACAAATGAATTTTAATGCTATTTTTATTAAACGATTGAACTATAAGCGTGGAAAAATATGATCCAGTAGCTTTGTATACAGTACACAGTTTATTATAAGTTCTAATAAATTGTAGAATCACACACAAATAATTGATTGTTCAAAACAAACAGAAGTAGAAAAATTTAAAACATTTTGCAATCATGAAAAAGTATGAATAAAATACTGCAGATATAACGTAATTTTCTCACTTGCTGGGAAAATGAATTCTGTCAAATGGTTGAATGGTTTTGTATTTTGAAAGGATTTAAATACCGATTCTGTAACCAACTTCTAAGATTCTATAATTAGTTTGCTATACATTTCTTAACTGATGTAATCGATATGCCAATCCCATAATCATTATTTTTTTATCATAACACTTATAATATTTTTACTCTTACAATGCATCTAAATTGTTTCACATCTAGTAACAATTTTATTTACCATTCCTATGTTTCATATATCCCTGATAACTGGAAGCTATATATTTTTTATGATTAAATTAATTTATGTCCTTTTTTAATAATTGATTGAGGTTTAAATTTATTTATTTGTTGTTTCGAATAGAAATCATAAGGTTTCGTTCACTGTTATAATTGGTATGAAATATAATTTATACCAAATACTATTTAAACAGTTGAGCATAGATTGAATCAGGTTAATTTATTACAATCATGGTACATTTCACTTGATTTTATAATTCTGTTGAAGTATATGCATTTATTAAAATTCTTCCTGATGGAGCAAATAAAATAGAAACATTGCTTTTTTGAATCGATTACCTGAAAAGGTCAACAGAGTTCAATTTGCATTAATTCGGATTTAATTATTTCGGAGTATCCTAAATTAAATAAAAATTATTTCATATTTGGATTATTGAGATTTTGTACACTTCCATGTATTTTGTCACTAACGACCCGGGTTTCGCCTTTCGGCATCTTTAGGCATTCGAGCACACGAATGGACTCGAACTGACCCGGGTCGTTAGTGACAAAATACATGGAAGTGTACAAAATCTCAATAATCCAAATTTGATATTGAAATTCCATCAAGCACCCTCAGTCGATGTCTTAAATTAAATTACAAAAATTATTTCAGTGAAAAATACAGAGAATGAAATGTTATAAAAGTCACTATGTCGTTAAACACGATCCCGAAGGTTTGTAGAGTTTTGAGTAAATCACGAAAAACTGTTATGGGCAAAATGATAGTTTTAAGTATAATTTAAGCTATTTTGTGACTTCCAGTGTGTAAGGAAAAGTAAAATATTCTTTTACACTGCCGTTTTTTCGGAGGGCGTCGACAGTGTAAAACGAGAATCGAAATCGTGAACATTTTGAAGAGAGGACGAAAAAAGAAGTGCTGGATACTGGAAAAATTTATAGATCTCTCGATAGAGCACATACGTACATTACAGACTTACTATGATGAAAAATCGCCAGGAGCGTGTTTAGAGACTAAGCTACTCATATTCGTATTCATTATTTCAGAATTCAAAAGCAATCATTTTTCATTAATTATAAAAAACCATACATTTTATTACAATATAATATTCAACCATCGACCTAAAGCGTTCGTTTTCTGAATACAGTCATTGTCTTTCACTGTCACCAGAAGAGCTATTTAATTTATTATTCAGATTTAAAAAAAAATCTGAATATTCTTCTATAGTGAAGCTTATTATTATAGCAGTATATTATGACATTTAACAAAATATAGCTGCATTCTACGAATATAGTGTTTCAAGAAAGATATTGGAAATTAAACATAATGTATCATTTCCATTAATTAGATAATATTACCAAAGGTCCCAGTTCATAAGTGAATATAGAAAAAAAATTGAAAGCAAAACATAATTATTTGGTCAAAAAGTAATATTAATGTTGAAAATTTCGTTAGTCTTTGAAATCAGTTAAATATTTAAAATATCTTAACTGAAATCATAGTTTTATAATTATATTTCGATGATACATGAAATATGAGGTCTGGTAAGAAACACGCATAGTGATGTATATATATTTAAATATTGTCTAGGTCCATAAGTGAATGTTTCTACATTAGTCAACATGCAAGCGAGGAAACTCAAAATGTAACAAAATATACAGTACATTTACATAATATTTCTTATTATGTTATCATTTTTATTTACAAATTATTAACACTCAAGTTTTTTTTATTTTTCAAGTTTAACTACTATTCAATCAATTTATTCCATTTATAATAATTAATTGTCATGAATACAGCTATGTATTAGCAGTGACACATCATTGTATACATCCACTTAATACTCTGTATACCTATGAAGAAATACAAACATCCCATACAAACATATAACGAAGATATAACATTTTCAATTTAACATTATTTCAACAGCTAAGCAAAAAAGCACCTTTATAGAAAACCAAACTGCTGTGCATTAAAACTTATCGTATTTTACATTTATTAAAAAAATATTTATGTGAAATACATTGAGTTGTACAGGTTGTGTTCTTACATTTATGCCAATATCTATGTAGACATTTTTTGACTGTTTCACATTTAATTTTATTATCTTTACTGGTAAAGTAAATACATTTAATTGAAGATTAATATAATTTTGATTATAATTGCATAATAATATTACTTTAAATCTTAATAATAGTCAAAATATAAATGAAATTAATAAATAATTTTTTTAATTATTATATTAGAAGAAAAATACCAAAATAATTATGTAGGTAAGTACTTAATTAAAATTTACTTACAACTCATCCATTTTAAAAGAAGTTATACATATTTTAATAACTATATTTCAGCTAAGTATTTAACATTTTTTGCATAGTATAAATAATTAATTACATTAATGGAAAAGTATTCCCAAACAGAAAATGAAATAACTTCATTTCTAAACAATTATTGTTGTGTTAGCTTTGTTCAATATGCGTGTACTCTGATGATTAACCATTATATTAATATATAGAAACAGTAAAAGCTTTTAATTAGTATTTAGGTTCAGATAAATTTGGAACGACCTTATCGGATGAGCTTTGTCGAGATAAAATTAATCTTCCCGTTAAGTACACAAAAGCTTGAAATGTTATACCGGCTACTGTAGCAGAATCATTCCTGTTTAATGAGTTGGTATATTATTTTACATTACAAAAGTACACAAATCATTCAATACTTAAGTAAGGCAAATAAATAATTATATGAAATGAGACTTAAACAATTCATGTATCAATTGCATTACTTGTACAGTGCAAGCCTTTTGAAGAGAGTTTTTTTTTTGATCTTTTTTAAGTTTTTGTTTCTTGCAGAGAAATCTTAAACGATGAAATGGAAGAGGGTAGTATAATAATATAAAGAGGATAAACAGCTATAAGTAGCATGAAATTTACGTCTGTAAATTTCACTAGGTTAATACACAAATATAGGTTCATAATTTAATTTGCTTTATAAAACTCGCCAATCGGTAAACGTTTCTAATCTTTACAATTACATTGATTCATCTCTTCAGCAGGTTTACCACTTGCAAAAAAAATCTTTTGTTTAATAAAATTTAAATAACCTAAACTGAATTTGATATTTAAACTACTTCTTGAGAGTAAAAACAACTTTTAAATGGGTTTAATAATTCTACGTTCAAAACAATTATATCTATGACTGACAGGCAGCTCTATCTAAAAGTATACAATTATAATTGTATTCAGTTTCAGATATATATTTCTTCATTAAAACATGAACAGCACCATCTCCGTGTGGTGAAACAAACAAAAACGACGACGTGCTTTGCAAAGGTTTAGTTCTCATCAAAAAATATTTATTCAGATACCTTGGTAAAAGCTGAAAGACAAAGCCATCTTCAGTGTTGGGATTTCCACAAAGTTTGAGCCTTCGATATTAGCAGTTGCAATTGGCATTTTGCGGTCCCTGTGGTGGTTCCGTGAGACGCTGTCCCTTCGCCCCTCCGGCCATTAGATTGGGATCAGAGTCCAAGCTTTCTGACATCTTGTCACAAATAATATCGACTAACCTTTCGAAGACAGCCTGTAATAAAAGAAACATGAAGTTATGCCACATCCTGGTAGAACCAAAGTAATGCATTCATTATAGACTTTCATTTACTTAAATTTCAAAGACTATGCTGTATTTAGTAATCTATCTAAAAGTTTCATAATAATTATGAAATCAGCTGTTAACAAAAAATGTAGCTTTCATTTCAAAATAAAGATAATACATTGATAAACCTACACAAGTTCAACAGGGAAACAATTCATAATTGTAAGCTTTTTAGTTAATGCTAGTGTGTGGAAAGGTGTTCATTATTTAATAAGGAAATAAAATAGTTTTACTTGATTGTATAAGAACGCAGTCAATTCCGTCAATTTTTAAT
Source organism: Himalopsyche phryganea (assembly GCA_022494535.1). Lineage (NCBI taxonomy): Eukaryota > Metazoa > Arthropoda > Insecta > Trichoptera > Rhyacophilidae > Himalopsyche > Himalopsyche phryganea. The sequence goes on from JAGVSL010000046.1 coordinate 1,805,831, forward strand.
TCAATAATAAAACAAGTTAAATGTTTTAAATAAAACGTTATATCGTGATATTGTTATTGATTTAACAGTAAAAAAATGTAGTATGACTTGTTTCGTTAGTGAATTTGTGAAGTTATCGTCATAGCAATAAAATGATTAAAAAATCTATTTATGAAAGTGCCCGTACTGGTATTCGAACCCATGGATAAAGCAATTAATGAGGATGACGCTGACCACTAGGCTACAAGCTCGGAAATTACATACAGCGACATCTAGCCATGGGAAACTTGAAAGAAGTATATTTTTGAAACAATATCGATTGCAGTAATTTATAATGTGGATTAAAGCTTACCTTGACATTGACATTTTCTTTGGCACTCGTCTCGAAGAATTCAACGCCCAGCTGATCAGCAAGTTGCTTTCCTCGTTCGAAACTAATAACCCGCTCCTCTTCCATGTCGCACTTGTTGCCTACGAGGATCACTTGCGCATTGTCCCATGAGTATGTCTTTATTTGGGTTACCCTGTAAATTCAATTAAACGCTTAGTGGCTTAATCGCAGGATTACATGTGATTCAATACGTCAACAAATATGCTGTTCCTTGTATAATATTGTATTAAATTACGATCAAATCTACCAGCGCGACTAAATATTTAACAATTAATGGCACGGCGAAGTTGTTAGTGCTGTATAAATAAACAGCGAAACAGGATTTTAGTTAACAAATGTTCTTAAAATTATTTAGTACATTTTAACCTATACTAATAGTATTTGTCATATTCAACGACAACAGCTGTACTTTATAAAGGTGATTCAAACTGTCTCACATTTTGTTATAATCATATTTTATTTTAAAATTTGTTAAAGGTATCAGATTTTTCGTAAAATATTGTTAATCTGACAAAATTGAAGGAGGTTCAAGTAAAAATGAAAAGTAAGTTTGCCACTCAGGATAGGTATCCAAATCTCGGTAAAAAAGTGAGTGTCTTTTACTGTATCATGCCACAAACAAAGCATATTAGTTGTATAATATAAATGAAAAATAATGCAATGTTTAATATTAATCATGAAAATTCTTTGACCATGCATTCACGTTAGATGTATTGGATAAAAACTAATGTAAATCAATATTCAAGACCATTGTAAATCTTATTTACTTTTTTGAACATTTTCGACGCATTTAAGTAAATTTTTCATACTGGTAATAAATAAAAATATAGCTACTTTAAAAGATATTTTCGTTGCAATGAAACATAAGCTGCAATATCTAAGATCGTGTTTTATGTTTGCTAAATTTTACCGATTGATTATCTTCAAGAAACTATCGTTCATCAAATGTTAAGCAATAATAAATCTGTCAGGTAGAAACACATTTGATGTTTTGTTGCTAGAGAAATCACTTTTGACATTTCTTGTTTTTTTAAAGGATCTAGTATAGTATCAACTATTTAAACAATTTTAAAAATTGTGTTTTATTAAAAGTAAGAATTGTGATCACAATATTCTTAGTTAAGCCCTTTAAATTAAATATCTTTTAACTAATAATAATTTTTAACGATGGTTTAGATTTGTGAAATTAATGGATGCTAAGCATAATCGGTAGGAAGGTGCTTACCAATCTTGAACGCTATTAAAACTCTCTTCATTAGTGATGTCGTACATTAAGATGAATCCCATGGCTCCTCGGTAGTAAGCGGTCGTGATCGTGCGGTAACGTTCTTGCCCGGCGGTGTCCTGAAATATGTACGAGAAATGTTTAACTGAAGTCATTAATAACACCTTAGTATTACATTTTAAGCTAGAGCTTGATTGATAATATTATTATAAAGTACTACAGCGGTAACGCAACAGCATTACAATATAGCCTTATTAATATACCTCACCGTGTGTGTATCTCGGAAACATAGGTGCTGACAAAAGCTGTCAAAAGGTTTATTGCCTTCTTTCTGTATAAATTTCTTTATGTCATAATATATTTATTATATAACAGTTAATTATAGAGGCACATGGTACCGCAACGGTATGACAACAATATCATGATTAAGATCTGGTGCTAACCAAGAGCGGCAAAAATCATTGGCATCTTTGTGTGTATCAAAATATAGCATCTAATAAAAATGATATATACAGCAGTGCAGCAACCGGCACTGCAATAGTATTACAAAATAAAATAATTATTATAAGATTTGTTACATACTATTATGTAATCATGGGTGCTAATCAAAAATGACAAAATTTTTTGGTCGAATTTGAGCACAAAGTACTCAAATATATAGAGCAGTCAATGACAAAAGCATCCAAAGACAGATGAAAAAAATATAATTTTTCGTTTTGTGTGTGACGTGTTACAAGTATGAAAACATGACATCAAAAGGTGTGTTAGAGTATAAAACAGAACGGCGACGTAGTGTCGGAGGACTGTTTATTTTAATAGATAGAAATTAGATCAGCAAGTCACTTTGGTGGACTATTAGCAGACACACCTTTTGAGATCTCTGTTAGACCAGATCAAAACCCACCCAGTTCGATCATGGCGATAATTCTAATAATGGTTGATTACTTAAGACTTCTCTTAGAGAATTCTCTAATCATGATCGAAAAATATTTCAATCTTCTTATGTGAAAATAAAGATTTGTCCACGATTTGAGCTAACATATTACTTAACAAATTGTAATACAATACTGTATTTCCGATTTAAAATTGATTTAGTTTTAATATGATGGAAACCTCAAGTAATAACCCGTGTGACGATCATCTTATTCATCAAATGTTTACGGCGAATGAAAAAATATATATGGTATAAAAATATTAAAAAATAGCAAAGAAAATACAAAAGCGATACCAGCGTATAAGTTACGATAAATGACAACAAAAATTCTAATAAAAATAAAGTTTTATTGATTATCTAAAGAGAATTTCTTAACATTAATTATTTTATACAGCCCATGAATACTCTTGAAATGTTAACTAGTATACTCAAATGTTAATGTTAACTAGTTACTCTACGAGTATCAGCCAAAAATTATTTCGTTTGAATATTTTATTATATAGATGCTTTCAAATTTAGTCAACATTAGAAGTGGTTTCAAGAAGTAGTAAGTAAACAATTTATTTCTCAGATGCAGTTATTAAATAATATAATACGAAATCAAAATTACGTTTCATTGACGTCTATTAGCTTCAAAAACCTATATAAATGTAATTTTCTATCGCTAAATTCACTTTAAATATGGTATTTATGTAATTTCTATTGAGAAGCTTAATAAAAGTAACTTCAATTGTATTCTAGTATACTTGAGAGACACTTAGTATGTTTTAAGCAAAGTGTATGATCAATAGCCTTAAAAACAATCTACATCGATTGTATATGCATGTTTTATCATTGGGCTCCGTTACGTTGAATGTTGGTTTTATTTTATACGAACTTACAAAGCTACGAATATAGTACAACGTATATTAAGTTGTCAATAGAGCGAAGTAAAACGTCTCACAGTCTATTGCCCAAAAGTTGTTTGTATAATGAAAGCACTAAAAATCAGTACAATTCAATTATAACACAATTAATTCAAATACCATCGCTTTTTGTATTCGTTCAAATGTTGAAGATTTCCAATAGTGTAGAAAAACAAAAAAAACTTTTATTTAGTATTTGATAGCGTTAATTTTATAGATCACTTCAACAAAAAACATTTAAGATATCGATTGGGGTGCTTGATATAACTTCAATATTAAAATTGAATCGTTAAGAATCTACAAAATTTGAGTGATTTAAAAAGTCATTTAACAAAAACTGGTTGTAAGTGTGTCAATCAACCCTATAAAATAGGTTAGAAGGGTGGGGTTAGGAAATTACTGGTAGTTATTAATTTCTATTTTTAAGATAGGATAGCAGGTGAGTATAAAGAAATGAAATTATTTATAATATTCCAAGTGATATATGTGACTAAATGTTTTATTAATACTTCAATATTATCGATAAAATCACATCGATACGTTATTAGTATTTTTTGTAATACTAAATTCTTTAATTAACAATGATTACTGGGTATGATATAAAAGATATTAGTAAAATATTAAAACATTTTATGTTGTTACTTAATAACACCGTTACTTATTATTTCGGACTCTGCTCATAAGTATGAATTTTATGAAGCACAAATAATAAAATGAACAAAACGGATCTGAAATAACATTTTTCACTAAATCCGAAATATTTAAATAGATACATTTTTCTAATTTTATCAGTTTCTACGATGTTATTCTTCCACCCACATAAAACGAATTATTATATTGACTTATTTGCTGAACTTAGTTCGATTGTTGATAAAATGATAATTGTTCTAAAAAATATCCATATTTATAATCATTTGGAAATAAATGAATGTTATTGGTTAATATTATAATATTAGAACATAATATATTCGTTCTGAAATTTTATATTAGTATATATCTTTCGTTGTTTATCTTTCCTGAAATACGTCACACCTGTGAAGGCTTTAATGAAGTTTCTATTTTCGTCGCAATATATTTGCTCATTATCAAAATACGGGAGACTGAGTCGATCCACCTTCTAATTACGATTTTGATTTTATGTTTAAGCTTATTTTAATGGTACACTAAATGATTATCAAGTCATCAGAGATTTGAGGAAATTATGCAGAATCTGCTGAGTTTGTAAGATTATTTACAATCTAGTTAAGCGTATTAACAAAATTGCTATTCATTGGGTAACCATATAATTCGGTGACTGCTATCAAATTAATAATCAATTAAGGCTTAATGTGCACGGATCGTGGAGTCACAGTTAGATTGAGATTCTTCTAAATTAATTGTGTGCTTGATTGCATTTAAGCACATTCAGCAATATGGACGATATGCCTATCTAGATCTAAAATGCAATTATCGTTATTGCCAACAAATCAATTATTGTTAACTTCAATTCACTTAGTTATTCATCAAGATGGCATTGGGAGAAAAGATAAACGTACCTACTTATTTTACCAAATTTGATTTAGTATACAGATAATATGGTAACAATAGCAAAGTATTTAGTTGCAAGTATATTATTAATTTTTATTTTCGTTATTCTCTTAATAAGTGTGGGATAAAAATAAATTCTTTGTGATCGAAACGTTCGTAACATATTATATTGTGGAGATGTTACAAAATTAGTCACTAGACAATAGATAAGTTATTTGATATATATATTGATACAATGCAATGTAAAGAATGTGGAGTGGTGATATTTGAATGGCATTCATAAACTGGTAAGGGATTGTATAATCCACACTGATAAAATAAAAATAACGCTGTTTAAAATTTATGTGCCATTTTTTCTTTCAAGAAAAAATCTTGCGTTCCTAAAATGGGTGGTAGAACAACATGAACACCCTTGACGTTAATGTTATTATAAAAACCCATTGTGTTCTAAAGAAAGCCTGTATGTTATGGTATCTTTGAACAGTGATGTGCACAATTTTGCTGTGGGAAAATCAGTAAGGGAATAAGAAAAACGCTGGAAAGAATTGGGGATGTTTGTTTTTTTAGTATTAAAGTATGTTAAATAGATATTGGCTAGGACTATGAATGTTTGATTAACCGATGGGTTGAATGTCGAAATTTTTTTTATTTATCAACTTAATTTAAATATAGAGTATGGTTTTATATTGTGACATCTCAAACCTTAAATAATTTTAATTTAATTTCTTGTAAGATGCAATTTTGAAAGTCAAATAAATATTTTAAGAATCATTCGTCACTCTTATTGATAGCATAAAGTTTTGATAATTAATAATAGTAGTTATTAGAAAGAATAAAGAAGATTTTTTTGTACCCTCAGTCAAATATTATTGTATTGAAGCCTGACCTTTTTTTGCTCTATTTTTATAATATATGTTCATTTCATTATCTTAAATATTGTCTGAGTAAATCGACTTAATTCATTTTATCAGATTTATAAAAACGATGAAATCGATAGTAAAACTATTTTCGTTTTTATTTATCAAAAAAAAATTTAATTATAGTTGTAAAGAGATCACGATTTTTCTTAGAAAACAAACGATAGTTTATGCACTCAGACAGACCTCTTTTGTGTTTCAGCAAAATTTTGAAAACTTTCAATGGCTTTTGTGAAAATTTCGTGGTGCGATTTGTTGTGTTTAAAATAAAGCCGCTTTCTAATACTTCATAAAACATATAATTATTTTTCAGTGTTTTATAATATCTAACTTTTTAATTTATTTATTGTACTTCTTAAAATCAGTGTTGCGACAACTTACTTTTTGTGGAATTGTATCAAATATATTTCAATTAAATTTTATGGAACGGCCAACTATCACTTATCGATTTCTTTGTCTTCTAATGCTCTGCTTTGTCTAAATAGAAAGTTTGAAAAAGTTCAGCTGAAATTATTTATTCTATCAACTAACCGTGCTTGATGAATTATTTAAAAAAAATGATTTAACTGAATACACCAAAATAATGAAAAAATATATCTTTTGTCAAAATGACAAATATGTAGGTATACGATTCCAAAGCTGTTGCTTGACGTCACTAAGCGGTAGAGACGGATGCTGGTGATGATGACAATTGATGCTGTCCAGTGTCAGTCGGCGGAATGACGACGGTTATTTTGTCGCGTTCGACGGTCGATACAGACTTCTTTTCAGCTGTCATTTGCTTGTCTTTTTACACTGTGTTTTGTGATCCAGTTTCGACACACATTGATGATCGTTGACCTCTCGAGCGGTGTCAGCAGAATGACAGTTATCAGTCAAATATTATTGCAAGCATTCCGTAATCTGCAACGTCGTGTCTTTTCATAAGTATATTATTTGCCAATAAATAATGCTTACTGATAAACATGTTTCGATGCAGGCGAGTATTCATATTTCGAAACCTGTAGCGTCGGGTCTCGTCATAAATATGTGTTTGCCACTGGTTTCATCTCTGATATCATAACATGAGGAATTATATTTTCCAGAGTGATTGAACGTGTTTGCCGATGGAACGCAATTTCCATGTTTATAGTGAGTGAGTAATAAAAATGTATGTGATGAAAGATGATGCATTGTCTGACCATTCCTTATACACGGATAAATGCTTTTTCTGAGAAGATTGATGACAATAAAATGAGGTTTATCGACGACTTTAATTATTATCTTACGGTGTATTATATAGAGCAACATTATAAAAAAAAAAATATTTGAAATATTTATTTATCAATATGTAACAAAGGAAAGGTAAAAGTCAATAAGTAGTCCAAATTTAGGGTGATTATTTTTGAGAGCGTATTCCTTTGTATAGTTTTCCAACTAACAATAAAAATAGCCACTAGTAAATATTATTTAGGCAAAATATCACTTTCTATTGTAAGCCCACGATATATGAAATACAGGCACAATTCTTTGGAAAATGGGACAAAAGATAACAAAACCATTTATAGTAAATTTTTTGTCAGTTGTTCGAACGAATTGAACATTTATTTTATTTTTTTAACGTAGAATAACACGTTTCACTGTTTGAAACACGGGGCTAGGGGGCTTTAACTTTAGTTTCATTTCACTAATTTGAAATGAAAATAGAGTATTCAAAATTTAAATATAGCATTTCTAAAATAAAATGTTTCGGTTATTTTAAATAGCTGTAAGTTTGTTAATATTCTTTTTAAGTAGTATTAATAAGGTAAATAGTGATAATGTTAATTTATAGATGCCATTTCTTATTTTCAATAGCTAACGTGACTGGTATTTAATACGAGTCGGTACCTTCGACTCCTGTACTTTTATAACAGGGCAAATGAATAAAAATGAGGATTTTGATAAAAAAGATCGAGAATTAGAAAAGAATATTATATTTTTGCTTCAGTAAAGGAGCAGGAACAGTTTTTTTTATTTAATTGACGTCGTCATTGTATACGAACGATGAGAAAATATTTTATTCAACCCTTTACATATCAAGGTCGAACAAAAAAATCCTTAACCACTTCAAACGTTATTATATTAAAAATACACCAATAGAGACATAGCTGTACAGGGAACACACAAACAACATTGAAACGCGTACTTAGTACGTGTTTCTACTTAACAAACCCTTTTGCGGGCTTTCGTAAAATATGTGAATAAAAAATAGCAGTTTGTTCAAAGTGTTGAATAAAAAATCTCTAACGTCATCTTGCGCTAAAATTTCTTGATTTTGAGGAATGTGTTTTTTTATAATGTTCATACACAGTCTTTCATTAAAGAAATCAATTAAGAATTATTACACAATAAAAATAAATTCATTCACACATACATATATTTATATATATACATATAGGAAGTGGAAATGTTCAACAACGAACTGTGTGTATTATTTTTCCAATTTTTTCCTCATACGAATTTATTAGAAAAAAATATTATTTGCTTTCCTTTCTTTATTCGCAAATCTAAAAAAACCTTTTTATTATTATGAGTAGTATTATTATTATCTTTGCTATAATATGTACTGCTTCATTATATTCGTGAAATGAATGATGCATTGGCGTCAGCTTTAATGTCATGTATTATCTTTTTAATTTTACAATAAATAAATATTTTTATATATACAAATTTGTACAGTGCTATTTAATATCCTTCTGTTTAAAACAAAAAAGTAAAATATTACGGCTCTCTGAGATATGAAAAAAAAATTGTACATGTGAGATGAATGACCCGTTCTAGTACGGGACAGGTGGAAAAAATAAATCTAAAAAGAGTTAATTATAATAATCAAAAGAAAAATTGCAGAAATTAACCCTTCTGATTCAAAGTACTACCCAGTTCTCAAAAGTCAGCAGATTGATTTTTGTTCTACTTTGCGTAAACGTTAAATAATAAGCAATATTTTATTATTCTTTACTAACTACGTTTATCGAAATATCTACATTACATCTCTCATTAATTGAAAGGTGAGAAAGATCTGGTGCCAAAAGATAATAGAAACCCGATGACGAATATAGTCACTTTTTTGTGATTCTCTTAACTAAATTTTAAAAGTCTTTATTATATATGTTTCAAGAAAAAACCTTTTATGTAGCATTCATAAATTTGTTTCCAAAATAATCACAAAACAAATTTGGGTTATTCCAAAGCCCCCTATAATTACAAGCCATGCTGTACGGCCGGTCAGCCGGTATTTTTGCAAACGAGTGGTCCGTTACATTTACTGCGGAGTCGTGATATTGATATTTTGGACTAATCGCGATGAATTCTAGTATATTTTAATAATGTGAAATAGTGGGTAATTAAATGTAGTATCATTAATATTAATAGGATTAAAGATTAAATTAAGATTGATAACATAATTATTCTACTGGCTGTGTTACTAAATGTAACGCGTTTCGTTTCTTTAAAAAGCATCTTAATTAAAAATGAAGAGTATAGTGGGTTTGTTTCCTTTTATTGGACGTGGGGAGGAGGTAAGACCCAAACAATGATAGTACTAATTATAAAATTAACTACTAGTGTTTGGAGGTGATATAGTTAGTTATTGTTCGATATAGTCTTAAAGAAGCGAAACGCGTTACATCTTGTTACACAGCCCGTGGAATAACTAAGTGATCAATTTTAATTCCATATTAGGAATTAAGTTTTTTTCTTACTTTGAAAGAGTATAATTATAAAGCCTAGTCGTAACCAATGATTGTTATTAATCGACAATTCAAAGTGTGTATTTTGCGATAAATTGCGATTCTAATAAATCTACCTTGCCACACATCGCATTTAGTGCCATTAACTACATATATTATGCCGACTGTACGATATAATTTATTGGGACGATTTAATTATTACCTAACAAGCATATATGTTGGTTTTCGATTAATCGTAAATTAAATAATGATTATAGTAAAGAAACACTGAATAAACTCACAAGAAATCTTTTCAAATATATGTTATATTCGACAAAAAACGGAGTTGAGAGATGATCTTCGTACAACCGCCATACAATTTGTTGGAAGAAACAGAGACTCGTAGGACTACTCGTAAATTGCAAATGTTCTTATAGAATTGCTTGTAACTTAAGGTTGCTTTGGTTATTCAGATTACATTTAACCAAATTACGACTCAGTATTTTTTTGTATGAGGTTTGTTTAAATAGATTAAAGCTGTTTATTTTTAAATTTTTCAGAAAATGTTGAGAATGTATTAATTTAAAAACCGTTAATAAAAAGAAAACAGTGTACAATACATATCAAATTTAATAAGCTAGTACAATATATTTGAACCCACTGGCAATCCATGGATGAAGTTTATAAAATAAAACTATGGTTCTCATTAGTTGGCATTGATAAGCCCAACTAGTTTCCATGTGTAAATATAATTTGTAATATATATTATCCGTGTATTTCATTATTTGTCACTCTAAATTTCTTAGTAGAATATGATTGTATTTTCGTATCCTTCACTCATTGTCTTATAATATTACAGACCTCGCACTCAAATCTGTTATGATAAATTAACATGCTAATTAGTTTACAACTCACCCATATCTGGAGCTTCACTCTCTTGTCATGTCGGAAAACAGTTTTCACTTTGAAGTCTATTCCAACAGTGGAGACGAAGGCTGACGTGAAAGAATCATCGGCGTAGCGAAACAGGAAGCTGCCAAACACCAACACAAGTATTATTTACTTATTCAAAAACTACACCGAGAGGTTGTCAGCATTGTGATATCACTAGTGTATTTTCTCAGTCACATATGAAGGGGTAAAAATACAAAAATATAAAACTTTAACGTCATATTTATTTTGGTAATAAATGCCACAAAAGTATGGCGTAATTCTTCGTACGTAAATTTAGTTTGGTCTCATATTGATTTTACTTATTCCAATTGAAAATAGTGTTCCGAAAATTTTATTTTTAAAATTTATTAATATATTCAAGGATTTAAGAGAGTTATTTCTCTTCTTGGGATTCATTTAATATGTAACACCTATGTAATATTGAAGTGGCATAAAATAAAGATAGCTTTTTAAATATTTTACAGACGCAAAAGAACGAGAAAAATAATTTATAACGTTATTTAAAACTACAATATATCAAAACCGGTATTTAAATCTATACTGTATCTCAGAAAATACATGTGTTTAATCATTCCATTTTTAACTATCGTCTTGTTTCGATTTCGTCTCAACATTACAATCGTCACCTATCGGCGATATGCACCTCGCTGCGTCGTTGGTAGGAGACGAAGGGGAAGCCTCGCCAAGAATTGTGTTAAAACTTGCTTACGCGCCAGGATGTGGAACGAGTAGGACGTGCCGATAACGCACTGGAGATTGGCCTCGGACATCCGAGTTCGCCACCGAGATGGTTTATCATCCAAGGTCGTAATTTTATATTTATGTATTATAATAGTTTTCCTGTTTAAGTGTAACCATCTGTTCATAAATATAGTTTCGTCATGTAATTTCTGCTTTATTGGTTCGTAATGTAAATTCTGTGCATCTACGGTTTCCGCATCTCTATTCAATGTGTTTTTAACGATAACCGTATTTTAATTATTATTGTTTTTCATTTGGTGTGTATTCTCACGCCTGGCGCCCAAAATTTAATTACCCCATGTATTTCTCCTTACAGAACAAAATAAAGTGTACCGAGATTGGCAAACCTTATCCACTTCCCTGTGATAACTTAATCCTAGTTCTCCGCTGAGCTTTCCATTTTCCCATATTTTGTGATTCCTCCCCTTCCTGCTGATAAGTCGCAGCAGTTCATTTAATTTCAATGCATTACACATTTTAATTACTCTTTTTTTTATAATCACAACAGTCTCTATTATTCATCAATGGACTATGGTGTTACGGAGGTAGGGTCCACGGTGATATTTTAAATTTCTCTCTTTCTACATCAACTATCACCAAAATAATGGCATAATAACGCCAACGTGTAACTCAGTGCTCCGCAACATTTCCTCTTTCATGGCACACTGCAGAAAAATATATATGAAAGTGCAGTGAATTTTTCTCTTTCTCGCTCCATTAAAAATTATGTGAAGATGTAAGCGAGATATAATGCGGTGGCGTTTGCTCTTATATCTTACTTGTTTATACACAAGTTAGATTGTGTGATAAAGATACATCCACCGCACGCGGATTGTATAAACAGACATTAATTTTTTAATTTATTACATACACGTTATAAACGAATTAGATACATGGGCAGAGTATTGGATACATGAGACAATTTTTAAAAAATATTTTTAACTAATGTGCCGCGGCAGAGCGGTTGTGGAGCACTGGTCTAAATGACCTAATGTCAATGCCTTTATCACGATTATTATTAACAAATAAAAGTAATATTTACAAATTAGCCAAAAAAAAGAACAATTGGAACACGTTATTTCGAGAATTCGTATAAAATACCTTGATTAACAAAAAATCATACGCATAAAATACATTTAATTTATTGCATATTCATAAATCTTTTCAGATGCTAATTCGTCGAGAACAATTTTATTAAAATATTTGGTGGATTCATGACATATAATTTCGTTTTTGATTTTTCAGTACCGAAATATTTGAGTTTTTGTATTTTATAACCGGATATCATAATTGATTAAGAATGTTTAAATGAAATAAAGAGTTTAGCTATTGGATATTTTAGATTCTCATTTCACAATATACGAATGTAAATTGTGTAAGTCACGTTAGTTTATTTATGTTATAGTAGTACCATTTCTCATAAAACCTGAGATAAAATTTATTATATCCCTTTGCAAACGGAACCGTTATAACAATTCTCTTTTCATGACAACCACTCGAGGATTTAATGTCAGAAGTATCTCATCGCTGGAAACCGGCAACCACTTTGCGAAGGAAAAATTAAATTTTAAGTAGTAGGAGTAAAGCTTCTCTCCGAGGAAACTTTATTAATATCCGATATGCTATTATTCATGTATAAGTACTATTCACATAAGAAATCTGTGTAGTTTATTAAATTAATTCCTTAATCGATTCTAGACGAAGATTTCATACTTTAATTTCCATGTTTATGCTATATTGCTTATTATTAATCCATATTGAAATATAACAATAAGAAAAAGGTATATACGAAACTTGTAAAAAATGATTTTCTTGTCAAACAGATGTTATTTCTTGGAGTGTATAATATAAATAAATGATCAGCCGTACTTAGGGCTCATAATACCTAACAGATTAAAGAAACTATCCGCCCGTTGGTGTGATGTTGTAAAAAATACCTTTCATTATGCTTATCAAATACTAGAATGACGAAAAATAAATTTAAATTGACTTTCAAAAAAATTAGTTCCAGTACAGACCACTTGCAAACGTAATAAAGCAATTCAACATAGGTTGTTTGTAAGTGAGTTCCATCAGAGAGTGAAAGATTAGGAAAGCGTAAGACTATTAGTGACTATCAAGAAAGTATAAACAAGTTTTATGGAAAACCTGCGTACAATTTATGTCGGTTCGTTTTTATAAAATAATTAAAATGTGCATAATATGTTTTTATACAAATAATATATTTATGTGTGCTAGTTTTGTTATGCATGAAAAGCAGTTATTACTTAATATTTTCCCATAACTTTTTAAATTTATGTTAAACAAAGTGTACTTACTTATAAAACTATTTCCATGAGAAAAATCTCGCTAAGTGATACTTCAATTAATGTCTTAATAAGTCTCACAACAATGTTTAAATTATGGCATTAACATAATTTTCGGTTCTAAGTAAGGTTCAGTTAAAATATATAACGCTTCTTATGAAATAGCAAGCTAAATTAACTTTATCTCGTATCTATAAACGATGCTATTATTAATTGATGATTCAAATATATCCAAAAGGAATAAAAAAATAATGTATTTATCTGCTTTGGTTCATCATAAATCAATCAATGGGAGAACTAAGTCAAAATCAACAACTGAAAAACAACATCGAAACAAAGGTTTCGATAAAATCCCATGTGCGTTAATACTGTAATAACTAATAAAACATCTATAAACATGTACATAGTCTGTGATATCTGCTTCGCATAAAGCCTGTTAATACAACTTTTATTATACAGCAGAAGTGGCCCATATAAATGAATGGTCTTCTCAATGAATCTAATAACGAGACTTATTTATACGAGACGTGTTGAAAAGTCCTGTGGGAACAATCAGAGTGTTGTGAGAGTGATTTCATTACAGTCCCTATTCCTTAGCTCAAAAATAAAATACTATACGCTACGTATTGGTAGTTAAAAGATTAGTATTTGGATGGATTGATAAAGGTAATGAAATTAGATGCTGAACAAAAATGGTACATTTTAGTTTTTAAAATAATTTATAATTTGATTATGATTATTGCTGTTTTTATATTAAATCCAAAGAAGAAAAGAGTCTGTGGAAAGAAATAGGCAGCTGATTGAATGTCTTCAATAAAAATTAAATCAATAAAAAACGTACAATTAAAGTAGTAAGTTTATTTAGTTTAAAATTATATTTGCGGTCAAATGTAACAATATACCAATTTCCAGTTCAAAAACATTAAAAAAGATTTTATCGTAGATTAATTCCTATCGTAAGCTTCAATGAAATAATTGAATGCGAGATATTTTGCAGCTCAAATATTTATTCTAAGCATCGCCAGGTAAACATTTCAATCAGGAACATAACGAGATTGTATTGCAAGGACCTTCGATATAAACGTCACGTGGTATGCTTCAATAGGCGCATAATTTAGACAGCACAAGACTATAGATTTTCAATATTTTTATCGTATTACTAATTTAAGCTATAGTATTTGTGAACATGGGTGAAATATCAGTTATATTTTAAAGTGTTCACCTATTGTAAAAGTTATGTGTTTATGTATCTTAAAGACTTTTTAAAGTTTAAAGCGAGTAACGGCAAGCTCAGGCATAATAATTTTTAAGCGGCCCTACGAAGAAGAGGGTTGTAAAAATTAATTGATAGCGATCCGTTCTAATATGTATTTTAAGTGAGTGTAAAGGTTATAAAAAATAATTTAGCCTATAAGCATCACAAGACCACAAACAGTGAACAATGTATTTGTATTTCATTTATATTCTTTTTGGTTTAATTCAGTGATTAATTATTTTTAGTAGAAAACTAGCACAACATTTCAAATCAGATTTTTGCCATTTAAATGTAGCCTTTAAAAAATGGTAACAATTCATAACAGGGCACAGTTAAACATTAAGTAAATATTTGTTGCTGTTTAAGTTAAGCCGTATGGAAAATCGAAAAATGACATTATTTCAAATTTGAATTATTGAGATTTTGTACACTTCCATGTATTTTGTCACTAACGACCCGGGTTTCGCCTTTCGGCATTTTCAGGCATTCGAGTCCATTCGTGCGCTCGAATGCTTTATTCAACTGTATTTCCCGTTATACGTGTATCTTTTACAACAGATGTAATATTTCTTTAGGCTAAAACTTATGCCACTCATTATTTCCATTTACTTAATTTTGAAATGGTTTTTTAACTTTATGTTCACTGGAAAATTATTAACACATTGCTGCTAGTATCTTAACAGGAAAATAATAATAGTGACCACGGTGATGACCAGTTATTTGTAATAAAGTTATATTGAGAATTGTTTTCAACCTCATAGTTGTTTCGGGAAATCTACAATGGATCAATAAATGAGTGTCTTTTAAAGTAATGACGGCCTACTAAATCATTCACGTTTTGGTCGTATCCAGAGACAGAGGTGATTAAAGATAATGCTTCCACACTCAAACGGTAAACTTTGCCCTTCGTTGTCTTCGCCCAAACGGAAGGTGGTGAATAGGTTTCGAAAACATCAAGATAAGCTTTCATTATTATTTTCTTAACAATGGATCCTTCCTCGAACTTTAATGGAAAAATAAGAAAGAGTCATTATGAAAATTCAATAATAACCAACGATTTTCTATACTTTGCCTATAAAATTTATCTATTCTTATTTCCGTTAATTTTGGAATATAAAATCAAACTTGTATTTTTATTAAATCTGAATGCGTAGCAAATACGATTATTATTGGAAAAACTTAAACATTAGTTATCTTAATATTTTTTTTATCAATCAATAACGCGCCCTATTTTTTCATAATAAATAACTATTTGAACACATTATTATTAGCACTGATTTTTTGAAAAACTTTCCTATAGCATTGGGGAATATGAGTTATTCATAAAATATCACTTAACTTTTCACTAAGGATTAATTCAAAATAATATAAAAGCCAGTTATTTAAACTCACATCTAACTACCCCGGGTTTATATTACGAACACCTATAGTCTTTGAAATGTGCTTTCATTGTTAATTTATTGTTTCGTCTAATTTTTTATCCATTCGTCTCTTTTTGTACAAAGATTATAATGTAATAAAAAAACATGAAAATGAGGAAAAAACACAGATTCTACGGAAAGAAAAGCAAAATTGGTCCCTTACACTCTTACAGTAACGGTTCGGTCAATGTATTATTTATTATTTTCGATTAGTTTTTACCTTGTTTTTCCTACAGAACTGTTTCCAATGATGAGCAATTTGAACATGTAATCGAAATTTTGGTCCGCCGCATCTTTCTGCCATTTTGGATCAGCACCGCCTGCCATCTGAAAATTGAATGAAGAACTATAAATGTCAAGACAAAATATTACAACGAAAAATATCTGTATATTTTATTTGACTGGGGAACTGTAATAAGGAAAAGTATACATGTATGTTTAGTAAAAATCACAATGAATAATCTTTTTGGGCTGAGATAAAAATAGAAATCATACTAAAGTTATTTATAAGACTTTAAAATCGTGATGTGACAGTAAATCGACTGAATTGAATAAATTATTATTATAGAATCATTGAAGATATTCAGCATGTCACTTTTAAGGTGTTAATTGTCAATTCTTGGTGGAAAGGCATTTTATTTTAAAAAATAAAGCACAATTCGTTTGTACTACTCCCACTTATAATGATAAATGAAACATTAGGATTCATATACTAGTTCCCTTATCCTTTAAGTTCTTTTTTCATAGTGGTTTAGGTGAAAAAATGGATTTAATAGTGATTTGATAGGAGTAGAAAGGAAAGCTTCAAAATATCACTAATCGATTTCTCCTTATTAACGTATTATTTAAATATTGTATACATATATCTATATTAACATATTAAAGTAATTGATCGGTTTTGACTTCGCAGGTGATACTAAATAATTGTATTTATTAAAATAAAACAAAATATCAATTATAGATACTTGAAAAAATTTTGCATCGGAAATAATTATATATAGTAAATAATATTTACTGTAATGCATGTGAATCTTGTTTTCAGTTTCACGAAAAATCCACATTTTTTATAAAAATATATCTTCGATGACTTAGTGTGCTTTGCCTCAATCTCAAAAAGATTTTTGTACAAATGACTTAGCTAATTCAAGCTGTGATTGTATAATAAAATATTCAAAGAGAGCTTAATGCTTGGAAGACACGAACAAGATGATACAAAAGAAGGAAAAAGGGTCTAAGATACGTCAGATCACGTAACCTGTTATGAGAAAACACGTATTTACATTGTGTATGAACTGAGAGAAAATTAGCAAAATATCATATTTCGACATAGTATGTACTCTTCGAGTATGATGATATTATACTTCTCAACGTTACACTATCTAAATAGACCTAGTTTTTGATTTATAAGGTATTGTATTTTTTAAATGTTGATTTAATTTGAAACCATTTTTGCATTGAATTCAGTTAATGTTTATTTCTGCCATAACGCGAATTATAATGTGTACTTTGAAGCAATTTAATTTTCCATTATATAGGTATTTTGACAATCACTTTTAAGGTATTTATTGCCAATTCTTAGTGGAAAGGCATTATACTTTAAAAATAAAACACATTTCGTTTTGTACTACTTCCACATTTGTATAGTTTTTATTTTCATTAAATTTAACTATGCGATTAAAGTTCGTTAAAATGTATGTATGTAATGTTCCCCTCATTTATGTAAATACATATCTATTTTTTTGAAATTTAGTAAGATCAAGGTGATTTTATTTCATATTTGATGCTGTATTAATATGATAAGACTCAAACTGACGAAGCTCGAACTGTCAGTTCGAGTCCATTCGTGCGCTCGAATGCCTGAAGATGTCGATAGACGTAACCCGGGTCGTTAGTGACAAAATACATGGAAGTGTACAAAATTTCAATAATCCAAATAGATGTTACAGCTAAATTTCATCGTATATTGAAAAAAACTACATTTTGGGAACACGCTATGTATATCCCTGTAAATTTTTATATTTGTACGTATATTTATTAATTTAGACTAAGTTTATATTTTCCAGGTGCATCTAAATCATCGTAAAGAAAAATTTGCAGTCATTAATTTTCATGTGACCTGGATCAAATTCGAAAAACAAACCGCGGATTTTAGTTTTATCGACTCTGTTTCAATATTAAAGTATTTACGCCATCAACGGTGTCTTAGGCCTTCAGATTGTTAACTTTACTCAAACAGACAATTTTGTATAGGCCTTCCACGTAGTTCGATAAACTATATCTACATCAACACTTCCTAATTAATTACAATAGACGTATGACTAAAATAGATTTTAATTTGATTTAATTTTGCCGCTTCGCACACCAATTTTCCATTTGGGTCTTCCCCTATTTGGTAGTCCCAATTAGTCTCATGAACGTAATTGCTTAAAATCTCACCTACAGGCGTATTGTGTAAGTTGCCTGTGTACATGCAAACGATTATTTTAACTAAGTGCAACGTAATCGGTATTAAACTGTATTATTGTTTTAAAAACATAATGACAGATGACAGCCATCTATCTACGGAAATTCACCATTGTAATGAAATGAAATACTTTTAATTGAGTCGTTTCTTGACACTACTATATTTACTATCATAATTATATATTGGAAGTTGAAAGAAGAAATTCATTTTTTTATTAAATATTGAAGCATCCTATTTAGCTGAAAATCTTAGTTGTATCCTCTACCGTTTTTAGCTAAACATTAAGTAACGACTAGATATCTCTTTGAATTGGTCTGTACACTATCACTGAAGTAGAATTATTTTTTCTATATATATTTGATATACGTTTTTTATTCCCATTTATATTAGAATCATGCGGCTTAAATTGTATATTAGATACATTAATCATATTCGTATAAGTTTTGGTAATCTTATGTAAAAAATCATTATTCCAAAGAATTATTATCAATCAAAAAAATAGTGCAAGAAGAATAGCCATTTTATAAACGAGTTTTTGACAGCGCAACACAACCACGATACATATTAAGCGTGTAGGAACAAAGTTAAGTTTCACACATCCCATACAATTAATTATCAGTAGTGAATAATGAGCTTAAAAGGTAATGGTGATTGTAATATTGAGTTTTTATTTACTTCTGAAACGAGATAATGTAACCCTTATTACATGGAAAATTTATAATCAAAGTATATGGGTTGGGAATAAATTGTGAATGAAATGAATGTCCTTGTGGCTTCTGAGGCATTCCACACCTGTCCGCACAAACCACTAATGACGCGAAAATAACTAAATGTAATTTTTTATATGAAACAATATTACGATGTTGGGAAACACGCACCCATTGTGGCGCTATTTATTTTCTTTACAACTTGGCGATGCTAAATGTTTCTAATTTCAAATCACTGTAATTTAGATCGAGCTTGTAATAAATGGCTCACAATACAACTTACTGACTTTATAACACAGCCCGAATGTGGTCATGTTAAGCTCGTAATCCCTACAACATAACCCAAATAGCACCGAATTGACCACTTTGCGAACTGGCTAAGTTTTGAAGGCTTCCTGGAAAGCAATTCCGCTGAGTAATGACATGTTTATGCTGCCCGCATAAGAAAGGCGCGCGTGGGCTCTCTGTGATTGCCATATTTTACAAAAGACCCCTACCGTTTCAAAAGACTGTTATTTTAATTTGTAAAATCGTTTTTTATTTGTTTGCGGGCTTACCATTTATATGCAACGATTTAATTTAGTTTTTGAAACATCTGATAATCTTTTTCACAAAATAAACTGTATTTACTCAAAACACTTTCTTAAAACTGGAACTATTAATACCTTCTGTACTACAGTTCAATGTAGGCCCTATTTGGGTACGAGAAACGTTTCCACTCATCACTGTCAGCCGAAAAACTCCCTCCACTACCTTAACCTCAGGGACGCTGTCTCTGTTCAGACAGCCCAACAACCTTAGCTTAGATATCGCGACCCTCTTTATCCCTTCCGGTCGGCAGAATCCCATCTATGAGACATTGTTAGTCCGAGGATCCCTCAAAGTTTAAATGTGGTACCAGCGAATAGAGAGATCGTTGAAATCACTGTACAACCTATATAGTTCGTAGTTAAACATTTTTTTACCCACCTCATGTTTTTTGTGTTGTTGTTTATAGAGATTCATATTTAAGTTTCGTTCTATTCGGATTTCGATTTGAACTGACGCTGTTAATTCAAGCTCGTTGTCCCGTTACTACCCGTTATGTGTATTGTGCGGCATCACGACCACCTTCCATGACAAAAATGACAACTAAGCAAAGAAACCGTTTACCGTATTTTTTACCAATATATTGGCTGAAGTTTGTGCTTTGCGTTACCATGTACTTCCGCAAAACTTAATCGTTTCATCGATCCAGCGGCATCTACCATTTTCTACGACTTTTGGATACCACTGGATGACTAAATTTGTCCAACGATTGTGTCTTCTTCAATTAATTATTAATTAATTAATTCTTTTAACGTATTTTTTAAAAGTGATATACGTATGATCACAGTAAGATGAAATTAACATTATTTTGGGCGAGCAAAAAATAATGTTGAAATAACAGGAATTATTAAAATGCGATTAAAAATATGTTTATGCGCTACTTAAATTATTCTCTCACGTAAATAGATTTTTTACTCTCCGATACTGAGGTCAATGAAAAATAGTATTTGAAACATTTCAAGGTATTTAATTCGGGCACAAATTGTTCAATTTAATTATAGAAAGAGAGCTCTGTTATCCATGGATTGACGTTCAAAAGAAAGAAAGAGAAAAAAATAATAAAAAGAACTTTCTATAAAGTAGCCTTGTAGTTATAATTTCACATTTGGTCGATAGTTAACGGTTTCAAAAATTTTACAAAACAGACTATTGGGAAAGTTTTGTGTCTTTTATTACAAAATGTATTTACGTTTTAAATAAATCGTTTATGCATACTTTACTTCAATATCACTTTAAAATATCAGTAAGGCTCCATATGTTCATAAAATATTTATTTACTAAAATATTGTTAACAGGTGTCAATCACATAAAATAGTTTGCATAAGAAGATATGAAAGCTGTTATCTATAGTGCTTATATGGTACAATTATTATGCAGATGATAAGCTATTTAAGCCAACTCTCGTAATTGAAAATACGCTTCCACACAAGCTCAATCATCTGTGGATGTCATAACCACATGTTGTAATGAATCGACAATTAAAATCAATGCTGAAAAGAGTACGGCAATAGTGTTTAACTATAACTTCGCATTCACGTGTACAACACAAAGGTGAAGTTATTCAGTACTTTGGATTAATCTTGCACAAGGAAAATCTATCGAAAACATCGCGATTAAAAAATGACAAGGTGTGGCTACGAAATTAAAGCTACATCTGCTGAATGTTGGGAGCAATTTTTTTCTTGAAAGAAAACTGCTCATCAATATTGTAACACTGCCATTATGGCATACGCTGCTCCAGTTTAGGATTATGCTCACCACAAGATCTTATTCAAAATAAATCATTCCGGTAACTACGTCTTGCTCCATTTTACTTACGCAACGTAATATTACTCAGCATCCGTTCTCAAAGTTTGTTTGTAAACTTTCACAGCAAAATATACCAAAGTTATTAATCCAAAAATTTCTAATATGCGTTATTATAGTGAGACGATCTTTAAAAATCGTCTTATACCGCAATTTTTCAACGACCGACTCAAAGTGAAAAACGCAATATTCGTGACATTTGATATAGACTAGGTGTCGAGGTTGGTCTTTTAAACTGGATTCACTGTGCATTACTCACTCCTAAGACTTATAAGAAAATCAGAGGTGAACAAACTAGGAGATTTTTGATCCTTGAGTCTTAAATACTCAGTGTTCAATCAAAAGCTACTTCAAAAAATCTATGTGACTTCTTTGAAAAAGAAAATGTTGTTATCAAATGGTTGTTTCCTTAGCATGCGCGTATTCCACTTCATTAATTAATATAATAATGCATATAGATTTCAACAATATAATTATTAAATTCTTAAAACATATAAATTTGTGAATGTGGAAGTTCTAAATTTATACGATATTTGATGATTTCATACAATTAAAAGATCAACCAGTCTGTTATTTAGAAGCTTCCCGCATATCAAGGGATATTCCCAAAGTTTATTAGAAAAATAATTTATTGTTCGAATTATCATTTAGTGTTAAGTGAACCAAATAATATGATCTTTTGCTCACGGAAGCGTACATGATTAAGCGCACGAGGGTGGTAACCAACAGCATAGTGACCAGATGGCAGGGAGGCGTAAAGCTTGAAGGGTGGTCGTAATAGCCTTGAGAACAGCAGAAAAATAAGAGGTCTGCGTGTACAGTTATTGATATAGATAAGTATTTAATGAAATGGACGGTGAGCACGACTATTTTTCTTCTTTTGTCTCAACGCTGTTGAGAATGATATAGAAAAAGCATGTCTAGACATGGGATTGGTAAGGTGCAGAATTGTATACCATTAAGTGTGGCCTTTCGAATAAATTAAAATCTGAAAACGAAAATATTTTCAATACTGAAAAGTAAAAAAAGATTCACTAAAATGCATTTTACTCTACTCTTTGCGACTGCCAATCGTATGTTTATAAAACATTTATTAGTTATAAGAGCTATTCGACGACATGCTTTAATTAATTTTAGAACACCGTTTTTTCTACTATTAAATATTATAAATTGTAGTTATGAAAGCATATCGCTAAAACGTATTTAATAAAATTATTTTGTGTATTTTATGGTTTTTAGCCTAGTTATGATTTTTTCATTTATTTTTTTATGTATGTAAGTATATATGAACAAAGTTTTTTTTTGCAAAATAATGTACTTATGTGTGTATATTTGAATTACACCCGATTAAAGCGTCTTGAATAAAGCCCCATTACGTTACATTTCATTGAAAGAGGCCTTTCAATACGAAAAGATTCTATTATTTAACCCTAGACATTAGAAAAAGCATTTTAAAAATTGATGGTGTGTAAATCGTTCTAAATCTCAATAATATTTCTAGTATCGATCCTCCATACTGCGTTTTTCAATAAAATTATCGTTTTTTTAATTATTATCGTATAAAATTATTATCAATTTGTTTTTTACTAATTTCATATTTTTATAATGATCAAAACCAGTTTCGGTCATCATTAGCATTATTAACTGATGCAGAATTGACAGCGAACATCTTAATAAGTATACAATATCATTCATGATATATTTGGTTGGGCTTCTTATTGACTTTGAAGAATCGTTTACATTTGAAATTGGCGCGTATTAAAAAGATAATAAAATCGGAAATCTTATCCGATTTATAGAAAACGGATACAGTACTAAAAATTTGAAGAAGCTGGCAATAAAAGTAAAATCGATCCATATTTATTAACCATCGTTTATCTAAGCTGAACCCAAAGATGATAAATGTCATTCGTGTAAATTATCAGTTCGCTAGCAAACGATACTGTTTTATGTATGTAAGAATACATTATTCAGAAAGAAAGTTGTAAAAAGGCTACATTTTAAGGGTGTTGAAACATAGCCTATTTGAAAGTCTTTTCAGGGAGTAACCGGAACACCTTTTTCTATTATTTAAATTGACTCATATTTTATACAGCAAGTTTGGCAATTGTTTTTTATCATTGCTTTGTTATAATAAATACTCGAAAGTAGATATATTACATTTATCTCTTTGGGCTATAAAATATAAATTGATAATATAAAACAATTTTATAACTCAACAGCATTTAAAATTTACGAGAAGATGAAGCCCGTTTTATCTTTATCAAAGTGGATGGTAGAATAACATGATTATATTTAAACTTTTTTACATTAAAAGTTTAAAAGCTATTGTAATATAAAGGCTGTCAAATAAAAATCTTTTTGGCTCTTTTGATAGAACGTAATTTACTATAAAGAGGATAAATTAACAATGTTTTTAATTCTATGACATGCCCAATTATCCAAATGTTGTTTTGGCACTACTTGATAGCTGTGCTGTATTCAAAATATTTGAAGAACTTTTTAAGACATCGACTGAGGGTGCTTGGTGGAATTTCAATATTAAATTTGAATCGTTCGGAATTTGAGTCGTTAGTGACAAAATACATATAAATGTACAAAATCTCAACAATTCAAATTTGATTAGAAGAACTATTTATGTGTTCGTTTTTTCAATGTAAATTGTTAGATATCTTTAAAACCAATTGCAGTTAAAAGAAAGAAAGCTAAGAATTAGCTTATCCCAGAACGAGCGTTATGTCCAACCAGTTATTTCTAAGTAGATTAAAATAGTTGTGCTTTCTTTAAACGGTTAAAAATAATAATACATAACGTTGTTTTTATTATTCAGGATTTGAAAACTATCCAATAAAGAAATTGGATGAAATATACATTTTTTCTACCGAGTTAACGCCAGTTCAATCAGTACAAATACATGAATAGTATAAATTTTAAAATAAAGTTCGTGAGACCTATCTCTATCGATGTGTAAAAATGTGAGTCATGTTGAATATTGTTGTTGGATATAACGTTCTACGAAGCTATTAATGTTTTTTTTTTAAATGAATGTTTATAATCAATATCCATTTCAATTATTGAACATTGACTTCAATTTTATTTGAAATATTAATTAAATTCATCTTGTAACAAAAGAATTAAAATCTGTTTCCAGAAAAAATCATAAAAAAATAGTGGTTGTGATCTAAAAGAATATTCTTGAAACAAGATGCGGAAGATGTTGATCATGAATATTGATACGCCACAGACATATCGTAACTATTCTGACGAATGCCTTCGAAGCAAATATAATAAAAAAGTCTTTTTTCACGACCATGTCGAAAGAGAGATGGGGTCGACATGAAAAACATCTTGAGAAATCTTGTTTTGCTCTGAAAGAATATGTCCACGTTTAAAACATTGAAAAAATCTCAAGTGCAGAAAGTAGTTACATTTTTACAAAAACTATTCAAGTCGTAGACGAATTCACATTTGAAAGCTTGTTTTTTTGTTCTGAAGAAAAAACATATAAATAAATGAAATCATTGCAATTGACCGATTATTTTTATTGATGAAACTTTTTTTTGACGTGACAATATTATTGTTTTCGGCGTTATATTACGTAGGTTGAAAGCATTCCACAATACCATCTATCGATTTATAAATCCAAACATTCAATTTCTCGATTTTTTTCATTTAGCCACCAATTTTTCATTGTTTTAATCATATTTTAAGCTAAGAGAAGAAGCTTGGATAATTATGTTTATCTCTTAAAGGCTAATAGTCCTTTGTTAAAAATAGCGAAATTGAGTTATAAATGTCACATTATTTGGAATTTTAAGATCTATAGATAGGTAAATAAAACTTTAACGGGTGTGGGCTGGTTACCGAAAAAAAGTATCCGAAATCACTTCTATGTCACCATGAATTTACGGGGTAAACAATCCCAAAACAAAATCATGATTACACCTATGAAACCCTTATATATCCAAGTGCAAAAGGACGAAAATAATAAGAGAACAACTATGCTAATTTATATAAAATAAAAACCGTTTTCGAAACACATTTTTGCCTCTTATGTAAAGTTGATAAATTGAGCATAGGGTATTAGCCTCTCAGGTAAAGATATACACAAATAAATATATTTTTAATCCATGTGCACTCTTAATGCGTAGGTATAGACTGCAAATTGATTTTTTTTTTTTATTCAGTTGCTCAATCACTCTTTTTTGGGTAGAATAAATAATATAACGATAAAGCTAAAATATGGCAACTAATTATTTGTTTAGTAACTAATTCCATAAATGGTCGGTGACTAATTCGATAAACGATCAGTAAAAAAAAAAAGATTCATACCATTTTGATTAATTACTGGTATATTATTTTTTACTGACAAAAAATTCAATAGTTACTGACCCAGTAAATGCAGGTGGTAAAATTAGTGAATAACTAATGTTTCTAGCTATACCAAGTATATATACCGTTATATCTTTAAGTGTATGAAAAATGAAGCGAAGTTAAACCTATTTTTTACAAAATTCTCAATTGTGTTAAATATATTTTTACACTCGTTAAAAAAAACTCTCCCGTAAAATAAACGGATGTAATGTAAAAGCATAGCGCGAACAAAATGGAAAGTGTTGACACAGCCTCGCCTCGGTGCCAGAATCGAATTTTCCAAAAAGATTTTATGATTTGAATTCTTAGAACAGAAAAAAACTCGAATAAAATTGGCCTGTGGGCTAACAAAGGGACAAGAAGAAAGAAATCCGGCGATTTGAAGCTGTACTGCGGATGTTAATTGTTCTTTAATGAGGCTGCTGCCACATCTAATACCCACGTTTAAAGAAAATCGCTTTTAACCGCCCTTTATATAATTACTTCCACGTGTTTCTCAAACGAAAATTATGCGTATCGAAAATATAAATATTTTAACGGTGAATAAACACAATTTTAATATCATCCATGTACACGAGTATATTGTCTCGTAATAACTAAGGATTTCAAACATTCGTCGAAGACAAATTTAATATTCAAATACCGAATATTAAAATCTTATAGTATTCGAATAATATAATGTATGAATTTCGTAATGTATAATATTCATTGTTTTTTTCACATTTCTAGTGAGAATTATTAATTATGAACGCATACTAGTTTCCAACACGTGTCTTGAGTTAGTATTATGGATATGGAGTATTTTAATAAACAGAATAAGTTTTACCAAGATATAGTGCGACGCCGATTAACATTTTTTGTTAACCCTGTGGTTTAATATACATTAATACTATGAATGAATAATATTCAACAAAGGTAAATGTACTGGTAGCTGACCATTTTCAATAAAAGTGCCCAACATGAGAAATATATATGCAGGTTGCTCTAAACTTTACTGTTCAAACAAGTGAAACCATCTTTTGTCGGATTGAGGAACTAACACATCACCATATATGTCATTGGGGTGTCATAACGGCATTTGAAAACAACACTTATGCATTAAGTATTTTATTTTGAATTTCTTAACAGAATTGTTAAAGTTATCAGTGAATGTAAGCATATTGTACTGATTCAACCAAGAGTGGTCTTACAGGAAGCTCAGATGAAAATATGATTGTTTAAAATTGAACACAATTTTTGTAACATACCCTTTTCTAATTTTTGTCTTATCATATTAATTAAGACATTTGATCCATTATTAATACACTTGCTTTGGCATCATTCGATCAAATGCTAAACGTTAATTGCTATTTTTGTTGATTTTTTCTCTTAAACGGTCAACTACTGGTACGTTTACCCTAATTAGTCAAATATTCAATACCCCAAAATCCCAATATGAAAAAAGAGTAGAATATTTTCTAACATCGAATATTTAAATATTCGATTGGAATCTTTAGTAATAACCAAGTGAAGTGGAACATTATTCAACATGCTTGAATTATATATTTATTAATTATTATAATAAAATATTAAAAGAAAAATGTCATAGTATTACCACTTCAATAACATGATACAGTAAATGAAATAAACATCAAAATTTAAAACATATTTACCTTATTTCTTTTGATATAAATATAATATAGTATTGCAATTCGTACAAGTAAAATTTACATTGGTCATTCTAAGTATTAAAAATAAACTATAATAAATTAAATGTGTTTAGAAACTTCAACGTATGCATAAGAATTATTCGTATTTAAAGAAACAAACAATATGAAAAAATCTTGTTTATTTATACGATGATTTAAAATGAAAACAAATGCGCTATTTTTTTACCGTGTCCGCTCCCGACGTGGAGCATATGGCCTCCTAATGGAGGTATCTCAAAAGAAGTTTTCTATGAGAAATACTTGTTACTCAGTTGCTCAACCTCCCTTTTTTCGAAGAGAGTAGTGATAGCAGGGTAGGGCTAGGACACGACTAGTGGTTTGCTAATCGCTCTCGCTATATCCTGTTTTTAGGATCAGATGCATGGGATGAAATTGTTAGATATTACAAACGTCGAAAAACTTCGAACATGCATCCAATTCATAAATCGATTAAAAAGTCAATTTATGAAACTATCCTAACTGGGATTCGAACCCGTCAGCACCGTAACCAAAGCCAATGACATTGAGCATTACACCAAGGACCTGGTTTATTATTATATATTATAGTTTTCATTTCAGCAATGTCTACACCTAAATTATTTAATAAATAAATATTTCAGCAGAAGATTTAAGCAAGATGGACTTGTAACTTGTAGTACAATCAAAAATACAAAGAATTTGAAAGTAAATAATGTTTAAATCTTGAATTAGGTTGTCGTGTAATCTCGAAAAGTTTAAATTCAGTGAAAGTTTGTGATGCGAACGTTGTAACTATTCCAAGACAATAAGAAGCAAATTTGGAATAAATAAAGCATCAGTTCGGTGGAAGGGCTGTGAAAGCAACGTCTGCGATTTATTAGTAAGTATGCAAAGGGAAATTCTTCTCCTTCTCGACAATTACGTCAAGACCTCGCGATTTGCCGCCATCAACCTAATCGGAACCAGAACATGAAAAGTATGTGGTATGTCCAATTTAATAAGTTGCCAAGCTAAGACGGCCCAGATGCCAGCCCATTCACCCAACGACGTGCATTAGGTTGCAAATGAGACAGCTATTGTGTTACTGTGATTATTGGAAGTCGCTTTTTGAGCTACAGTGACGTGTTCACAAAATAAAACAGTGAAACTTTTAAACCACGTTATTAGTCATCGGTCTAAAATGTAAAGTTGTAATTTACATAACTAAAACAAATTAGAAAAGTCAACTCATTAATGCAAATTATTACACTGGCGTTTCATTATTTTTACATAATAATATTTCGTTTGTAGACAATCAATCAAAACTGCCCACGGGAATTTCGTTTTGTAAGATTGAGAATAAAAATATTTGCACATTTTATTTTTCTAACATGTGCATGTATGGCTTTTTTAATCTATTCATTGTGTATAAATATTGAACGGTACATTTATTTCGATTACTATTTAAATTTTAATCAAGCGATATCTGGTTTGGTCAAACCAGGAACCGTCTGATTACAAAACGGTCTTTTTAATAATTCTACAATAAATATTTTTGACTTCACTTCATTGATAAGAGTCCGATTTTTTAATTTATTCATCATTATAAACGAGAAATATAAAAGCTACCGATTTACATGCATACATTTGGATTTAAAAATCTTTTTAGAAACCTCAGTCTAAAATACAAAGTATCCTTTGCTGGTGTTTATATTTTTGAATAAAAGAATTTATAATTGGGATGTAAAATAAATATTACTGTATTAATTTGAATTTGAATCCTTTGTAAAAAATGATTCAAAACTCTTTTTGTACAGAAAAATGAGAAAAATATATAATTATTATTATTACTGGGATTCTAATTTTGAAATATTATAAATTTTGTTAAATAAGTATATACTTGGAGTTTTTAAAAACTAAAATAAGCGCTGTTTATGCGGTCTGAAAATTTTCGAGTAATAATGAAACGTAAACAGAAAGTTAATTTTGAGCAAACAGACGAGGAAGGGGTGGGTCGTGATCGCTATTACTAAGGGTGATAAGGTAAAGGTGCTTATATCTTACGAGAGATGTACATAAATTACCGTTAATCTAGAAAAATTAACAGGCTTTAACGATGTATTACAAGATTTCGCTGAACATAATTTTGGTATTTAAATTCTTGATTTTTAAAATAAATCTTCCATCGCATGTAAAGAAGAAAGGTGTTTCTTAGTATTGTATCATATTAAACTTGACAATTTATTTATGATGATCATAATCGGGACACTTATTTGCTTTTTTTCCGTTTTGATTAATCAAGTAAAAACAACTTTCATAATTATCCATTAAAAACTTAATTTATTTTGTTATGAAATTAAACATAAACACTAACGCGATTCACTGGTATTTACTCAACTGCATTGTATTATTAAAAAGATGTGGGCAGGGGTGGCAAACCTATGCAACGCGTGCCAGAGGTGGCACGTTTAACAATTTAGCTGGCATGGAACAATTAAAAGACTCTGTTAATAGATAACTAACTCATGGACAAGATATCTGGACTTTATTTCGTACGTAATTTTTTCGACTAGCGACGGCAATATTTTCAAATTTTCTCTTCCACATTGTCTTTATTTTCTGAAATGAATCCGATGAATCTAGTTAGTTAGTAAAGATGACGACAAATGAACCGGATCTAAAGTATTTGACATTAAATGAACAGTATCAAAAATATCATTACTACTAATAACATAAAGTGTATTTTCTAAACTTTTGTTTATAAAATTTCTAAAAACACTTTTTATTCATTTTCTCCCTATTAAAAATTGCTTAGAAGGTTGAATTCCATCTTATTTTGTTTTCGCGTTAGGATTTTAAGTAAAAAAACTATTTATAGCATAATTACTAATAGTTATTATTCAAATAAATAATTTTACAAAAAACTGCTCGGCACGTCTGACAGTCGATATATATATTATTTGGAGATTTTTGGCAGGCACATGTGAAAAGGTTCGCTACCCCTGATATAGAGCATTATACATTAAATTTATCAAAAAGCAAAAACGTTAATTTTCAAAGATTTTCCTTTTTATTAAAGTGTATATTTTAAGTATCAAGACCAGGGTTTGCAATCCCGTTCTGTCTATTTGATCCCGGGATGTTTACAAATCCAATACCTTGATTATATAATATGACTAATTCCATGTATTCTTTTAGTATTGATGGTATTAGAAAAACACAGTTGATACATTCAGTATTGAAAGATTACCTTTATGCTGGAAAATATATCGATATTATAGAGGAAAACTACATTAAAGGTACGCAACGTAAATTAACTTTTTTGAGGAGTTACTTTTAGACTTTCATCGATAAAACTGTACAAGAGATTGAAGAGTAGTTTCATAATCGACTCGTAAATTAAAATAACTGATATAATAAGGAAATTAGGTTGCGTATTTATTATACTTTAAAAAATATGCTGACGAGATTACGAAAGATTTTCAATGGACTGATTAAAAGTCAGAAATTGCGTTCATGCATTTTCGATTTTTTTATTAAGGAATTCAAATTTTTTGACCAAAACATCACTAACCTGCTTATCATATTCTTTGGCTGGGGTATCATGTTATCTATCTCGAGTATTCCAGGGAAGCAAAGACAGGTGGAATCTCTGATCACGGAGGTATACTTAATGTAATTAAGGATGTCATTTTATAAACAAATTTTTCGTTTATTCAATAAAGTAATCAATGATGGCCATCCATAAATTGGATAAAAACTGTTTTTTTATTTTATAAACGGTAGAATACATAATATTTATGATAAATAAAAGGTTTTCATGCCTAGGTACGAAAAATTGTTTGTTTTCTTTAAGTGTAAAAATAAATGCTGATTCGCAAAGTGAATTTTATGGGTATATTTCATTGTTAAAGGTAACTTTTAAGTTTATAATTAAATGTCTTAAAATCAATAATAAGCTGTGTTTTGTAAAATTATCATAACCAATTTCAAAATATAATCATCATGATTTCTTATCGAGAAGGTAATTTTTTGAATGTTTTTAAATTAATCAAATATTTTACAGTTTTGATATTTATCTAAATTGAATTCGACAATAAGTGATCCACGTTCATAGCTCTAGCATGGTAAAATACGTCAATAAAAAGCCTACTCGATGTCTACGTCACATCTCTACGTGACGTGCGAAAGGGTAGCTTGAAGTGACGTAAATCGAACTCTTTATTATGCTTACGCCAAGGAATATTATTCTTCATGATTATGACAGATGCGTTTTACCCTGACAGGCACATAAAGCGAAAAAAATATACAAATACTATCCCTATTATATTTACGTTAAGGTAAATAACGACACTATTAACTACAAAAAATTTTTCACCTTTTGATAGCACATGATAAAACACATTTCTTCGAATAAATTAATGCTTAAATAATTGTATATACTTAAATTATGAAGTTTCAACTAGATATAATATGCAATCGGAGATTAGTTAAGTAATTGTGCATGAATATTTACTTTAATAAGAATTTTCATATTTTTATTTATCAGTTATTTAAGCCCTAGTTTTATTTTACAAATACTCGCACTTTAATTAATCAGATAAATGATACTAGCTAGATACTCCCAAAATTTCAATATAAATACAAATTAAAAAAAAATTTATGACCGCTATGGTAAAAATTTTACCTTTGATTTACTTTTTGAGTTACATACTGCAAAAATTTTTTTTTTGCAACATGTTTTAAAAGAATATGTGTACCGTTGTTCTTTGAAAAATATCTCTTATTTATAATTTATTTACCATTGAAATATTATTAAGGCTTATTTGAAATTTTGACAAAAGTGAAATACATTTTCTGTGTAGCATTGTTATTTTATTTTGGTTTGCGAAAATATATTAGGGAAATTCCAATATCATACTTATACCTGACATAAACATAATACTGCTCCTAAATATACAGCCCAAGGCAAAGGAAAATATCTCAGAAAAAAGCCATATAATATGTTAGAACGTATAATATTATTTAGATGATTAATTTTTCTTGGAAAACTAATGTATACATTTTTATTCACCAAAAAACGGTTACAAAATATTTTTATCAATACTTTTTGAAATATAATATATTAATAATTTATATGAGTGATTTATAGTTAAGCACCAAAATTAGCATTAAATACAACTATAATTTATATCGATAATAATTATAGAGGTTTTTTCGCAAATGAAGACAAGTTTACTGTTTGTTTTAAGCTATAGTTGATTTTTTAACAAGCACGTCTTAATCACTGTAATCGTACTTACCCGTCGATAAATACACATATTTTTTAAAGGATTCTTTAAGCAAATTTGACCTCATTATTTTGAAATAACTGTAAAATATATTTTTGGAATCAAACATATTGTTAATTTAAGATATCGACTGAGAAATGAAATGATAAAATTTTAATATCAAATTTGAACGATTTAAATTTTTAACATATTATTATTTACTATCTCATCGAATATGGCATATACGATTTAATGAAAATGCTACGTGTATTATGGAATCTACAAAAAAAAACCTTATAAGGTGTTCTGGAAAAAAGTATATGGTAAAGAATCACAGGTTCATCGAAAAACTGTAATATCGTCAAAAAGATAATTCATTCGAATTCCATAAAACTAAATTCAAATCTATTTTTTTAATGTGTATTTATTACAAATTAATAATTCAACACCGTTAATTTCATAATAGTTATTACTATTATTATAAAAAATGGTGTTTTGTGAAAAAAAGAATGCGAATTTTGATATTTTTGAAAATTATCATTAT
Organism: Himalopsyche phryganea; assembly: GCA_022494535.1. NCBI lineage: Eukaryota > Metazoa > Arthropoda > Insecta > Trichoptera > Rhyacophilidae > Himalopsyche > Himalopsyche phryganea. The sequence continues at coordinate 1,839,474 of JAGVSL010000046.1, forward strand.
AAATCTAGACAGTGCAAAATACAAGTGATACACGTCTACGTTTGAAGTTATAAATTCAAAAAATAAAAATGTGTCTGTCTGGAAAATTTAGTTAGCATCGTATCAAACAAAAAGATTTACGAAATTCTTTCAGTAAAGTTCACACGAAGATTTCTCCAGGGATTATGGCGTTTTAGTTGCCTTTGACGGTTTTTGCTTTATTAATTTGGTGGTGGCATGCGAAACCGCCACTATGCACAACTGGCACGCTATGTATTTTCACTGCTGTAAAGTTTTCTCTTTTTACCCTCGAAATTTATTCATTGATTATAAATAAAAGCTATAGCATCGCGAGCATTAAATTAAATGAAAATGGCGCTGCAAATCACATACGTCACATCAATTGGTATTCTTTTTTTAGAGTAATGTTTTCAAATAGTAAAGAATAAAATAAATATGCATTTATTTACTATTAGCAATTTAATTATGTGCAAATTTTTCGAAAAAAATATTCAATTGTATTTGTTTTTCACAGATGCAATTATATTTAAATATTATGTTGCAATCTTTATTAGATTTTATGAAAAATCCGGGAAGATTTTTAAAATTTATTTTATTGATGTATAAGTTTAACCTTATTTGACCTCAAAGTGAGGAAAACGAACTCATTATGGAATATTTTAGTAATACTTATTTTGCGAAAACATTCAGTAAGTTTTTCTTATTTTACCAATGTCTTTAAAAAAAATGATGAGTTTTTAGTTTTAGCCATTCGCCCTTAGACGCAATTTAAGTACAGTTACGAGAGATTGAAGTCGCTTTGGAAATTCATGTTTTTAAAAACAAAATCAAATAGGAATTTAATAAGAAGCCGTACAGATCTTAATATTAACAATGAATTTAAAAAAATGAAACTGAACCATAGTTGTTTTCAATTATTAATACTAAATAACAAACCAGTCATTTAAAAATATATATTAATGAATTCAAACACACAAAACTTATGTTGTTATATTAAATTCACAATAAAAAAAACACGGCTAATTAATGAACATTTGAGTTTGAGCAATTTGCATTAAATTTAAAATTCTACCTAAAATAGAGCAGCAAGTCCGAACAATATGATATACATTTCAGCGCAGAGGTAACATTAAGAATTGTATGGATGCTTCAAGATAAATTAAATGTGTACATGTATATTAATGATGATATTCATCTTCGTGAAATTTAATTAATTTGTATACAAATTGGCAATATGCAATTTGAATTACCGTGACACTTATATACATAAAACACCTTGTATAACGTGTTATCTATCTGTAGCAAAATTCATATCAAAATTGGAACACGTAGATTACAAATTTCACTGGTTAATTTGCGTTGTTTATTCGAAACACATGTGAATTTCATTATAAATTTATCAGCCGACCAAAATTGTCAACGCTTTGACAGACATTTCACACAAACCGATAAGCTGCCCTCAAAATTATCAAATACACGCTTAATTTAAACAAGTTTTGCATTGTTGACATCACAAACGGTTAACTGTTATCATTAATCAAATTATAACTTGCCTTTTAGTAAATACGTCGAGTGTTCCTTTCCGAATTACACCACTGTAGTCGTCCTTTCGATAGACTTGCTCCAGTACAGGCCAGTCAGCCTAGCCTTGTCTCGTTCTGGCACAATAAAGATCGCCCACGCGAGAAAAAGACGCCGACACCACTCGGCAGATATCGATTTTCATGTACGTTTCTCTTCGCGTCAAAATCGGTTACGTACGTCCTTATATCACTTTCAAATATTAAGTTTTATTTTAAAACCAAAATAACAACAAGTATTTTTCTTTCGAAGAATATTTGTTAATTGTTTTTATTTGTTAGATTATTTTTCTCGCGAAATATAAATATATACAGATATTTTCAAAGCTCAGCTGATTGACGTTAATAAAAAATGTGTTTCGTATTTTAAAATTGGAACCACGATTTTGAATAAACTCTCTTTTATAAAACTGTATACCAACTTAAACATGTAACGAGCACTGTGTTATAGAACTGTATGATTAGTTTTACCCACGTCGTAAAGAAATCGAGTAATTTTGCGAGCACGGCGGCCAGTATCCGAGGCTTTGGGCTCGTGTTGTAGTGTATTTGTATCCAAATTGTGTGTGCCTCGCTGGGAAAACCAATATGGCGACCAGAGGACATGCGCAAAAGCCTCTTCGTATACTTTTCTCGTTCAACGATTCACAATATTTTTTACCCTCTTTTATCTGGGAACACTTCGAATCACTGAAATCGATTATTTTTTTATCTACTGAGCGACAGATTTAATTACAATTTATTACAAAAGTAAACGATACATATACTTTATGGTAGTCAAAAAGTTTTATTAATTCTAAATACATATTAAATTTATCTCTAAAATTATCATACCTACTGTTTTCTTTCAGATAAAAAAGAAATTATGAAATATCATCATTTCGTTTATTCGAATGCATTCAAATTATCAATAGCACTTGACACAATATTCTCCCTATTTTTATTTCTAATAACTGACTCAAACTTGGCAATCTCCATTGAAAATCAATATGATAAAATTGTAAATTAAAATTTAACGATGCCCTTGAAAATATTTTTGACAAAACAATGTACATATTTATGCAATTTTGTTTTTTTATGTATTTATGAAATGAATGTATTTATTTAAAAAAAAATAAAAATCAATTTGTTTTTACTACTTACAGGACCGGTTTCGCTCATCACGAGCATTATCAACTGATTGATAATGCTCGTGATGAGATGAAACCTGTAGAAGTAGTACAAACAAATTGTGTTTTATTTTTGAAGCCTTTCCACCAAGAATCGACAGTTAACATCTTAAAGGTGAATGTATTTATGAAATTTTTAACCCTTTGTGTGATCTCTGATTATTATTGATTGCAAGATACCACTAAAATTAAAGTCCATCGTTAGACCTAATAACAATTTAACTATTTTTGTGAAAATCGTAATATATGTATTCACAGTTATAATTTCTTTTCTTTCTTTCCGTACTGATTATCGATTAACTTACAACTAGTCCTGTCCCCACTCGGTTATTCTTTCTTATTACCTTGGATGAGAAAGGTTGAGTGACTGCTTTCCGTTCAACTGACGTGAAACAACTTTTGTAAAGTCACTTAATTTTGAATACAAATGTTCCGCTATATAAAAAGATAGTTACGCAAACATTTTTAAATAATAATAATATAACAATGTACGACTATTTGTAAATTTTTGAATCAATTCTTTGATATGCCTGGTAGTTATTAACAATGTGTAATATATGATTATCTGTAAATTCTTGACATAGCTCTTGAATCAGTAGTTTAATATAGTTTGTAATTATTAATACTTGATATCATATAAATTGCCGTGATAAAATTTATATTTTATCAGTTGATCATGCTCGCGATGAGTGAAACCAGTCCTGATCATAATAAAAATGTTGAAGAAGCGTAAAACAAATTTCATTTTATTTAAAAAATATAATTATTTCCACCAAGAATTGATATTCAACACCTTGAATTGAATACAAAAGCCCTTTTTATGTTAAAATTGTAAAAATCAGATCTTTGATTTCGTAAAAATAATTGAATTTACATTCCCATGTATTTCGTCATTAACGACCCGGGTTTCGCCTTTCGACATCTTCAGGCAGTCGAGTACACGAATGAATTTGAACTGAAAGAAATGTACAAAATCTCAACAATTCAAATTTTATATTGAAATTCCATCAAGCACCCTGAGTCGATGTCTCAGTCTTAAATTTTATTTAATTTGTACTTTTGTAACATAAATCACAATTGAAAAGTTTGAATTTTATTTGATCTTACCAATAATGGAACGCTCGTAATAAACCTTACCATAAGTGCCTTTTTGTATTGTGTAATATAAATAAAATATTTTCATGTAATGGTTATTTTCCATGGCGTTTGGAGGATCGGTGCTCTGGGTATAAATGACAATGAAACAGCGAAGGTCGGCTTCCGCTGACATCATATCGATCCTGTCTAACAAATCTCTCAAGTGGCAAGGCGAACGTGGGGGAAAGAGATCAAAACTTTTCCCAGGGAGGCTCTCTCGTATAGTTGCGAGTTATTTTCGATGCGAGCGCAAATCGTGGGAGGATAAAACACTCGGCGCTTCGATTTATACTGGCGCCGCCGTTCAATGCTTGTTTTGTAAGAGCTGTATGTGCTCCAGCATTGTTGTCGCAGCTTTATAAAAAAAAGGTTTTTCAACGTTTATTAATATCAGAATATATGCGTACATTTTATCAATAAAATCGAGCAAAAAAAGCTATAATTTTTTCATTCAATAACATAACTTGTAGGGAAAATTGAAGTAGTCTGTAGTTAAGGAAACAGTAAGTATTACTTTTTTTATCATAAGTGTTTTTTTTCGGAAAGTAAAGCCGCTGAATTTAAAATGAGGTCTTTTATTTGGACACATACGAAAATGTGTTGTTACAAATTCGCTCAACTAGAAAGCTAGATTTGAGGATTGAAAACAAAAACAATAGCCCAATTATAGCTGTACCAATTTAACTTGGCCGCTAGTGAGGGTGCCACCGCCATGTTATGAATGTTGGCATACATAACCAGAACTGAAATTTTAATAAATTCCAAAACTGATACTTTAGCGACCGTTATTAAAAGTAGGCAAGATATTAATTTTGCATAAAATGGCAATTGGAAAAATTTATTCTTGGCTGAAAATTCTAGTATCAAATTCAGCGGCGGCCAAGTAATGTTGGTAATACTGTAACATAAAACTACTAGCAAGTAAACTATTTAGTTCCAAAAGAAATCTGAGAGCTATTATATTAGAAACTATGTATAGTTTACCTTAATAATATTGAGGTCTACCAATTAAGTTCGATGAAAAGTGTTTAAATTCATTGTAATAACAGATTTTAAATAAGTGATCAATGAAATGTGGCTGTTTTCATTTAATACCGTTAAGATACTTAATTTGACATGAAAATGAATACATAAAAAATAATATCAACTTCTTTTTTTTAATATCATCAATATAATGTGATTTTTACTAATATAAATAATATAGGAAATTATTGAGGCCTCATTGGACTAAATACTCTGTATCACTACTTGTATTAAAAACACTACGCTAAAATCTTGAATCGAAAACTTGAACACAAATCTTAGATAGTTATGTATCGCGTCCTGCCCTGCCTAATCAAAAATTGTTGACAAGCAGTAACCTGAAATTGCCCCTATTTTCTTCCTCCCATTCCAATTCGGTGAAAAACGAGAAGTTTAGAGACTGGCTGATAAATAACCCTCATTAAAATACCCATCGCAAAGAATTCGCCAAACTTTTATAGAATTAACCTACATTCATTACGGAAAAAAAATATTTGTAGATGCTTATAAAGAAAGTCGTTACAAAATATATATATTTATAGATACATTTTAACTGATTGGTGCTACCGTTGTGTGCTATTAACTATTTATTATTTTTTTATAAATATAATTCCCTTCCAGCAATAATTGACAGTGAACCCTTTTAAATTGAAATTATTTATATAATAAATATAATACATTCGAATGGGAGCGTTTGACTTCAACATCACATATGAATCACCATTCTATTATTTATATTCTCATAGATATATCTATTGTTAATTCTAATAGATAATTTAAAACGAAATTTTATTATTCTTGTGTTTTGGAAATATCGTCGTTGTATTTAAGCAAAGGATTTTTAAAAATGTAACCTTTATTTATTCATTGTATCTGTCAGTCATACAAAACTCTCAAATGAAACCCAGTATCATACAATTTTTATAGTTTAATTTTTTTGACGTTCCATATAAATTTGACTATTTTCAGCTACGACGATTAAATTATAATCAAAATTCCGGACGGGTAGTAAGCTAGTAGGAGTGTCAGAAGAGTTAATAATATTTCAATATGTCCAGATAGTAGTATCTACAATCATCAGTCGTAAAGAAGAAACGCATATCAGTAAGAAACCCCAAAATGATAAATCTTGCAACTTATTTCCATCTGAGAGAATCCATCGAACATTGGATAGAGAAAAAGTAACAAAAAAAGAGTTTTAGACGACCAACTTTTTTTGACTCCGCTTGGAAAGTTTCTACGCGTATCCGTTAGGAATCTCTCAAGGGAAAATACATTTTATGGTTTTTCTCACAACTTTGTATGCTTGGGAAAACAGATCGGGAATATAAAAAATAGTCTGGCAGATTTAATTTTAAATATTCGATCGTATAACAATTATTAAGAAATCAAAAGTTCTCTGGTTTTCATAATAATAATAATGACGTTTGTATTAAAATTCTTATTTTAATTTTGTAATGGAATTTAAGAAATGAATATCATTCATTATTGACTCAGTATCACAAAACATCTGATTATGTTATTTCTTTTATCTGATCTGGATAGTTCTTTTTGAGCATTCAGTAATCGACTAATCAAACAATTGATTCGCTTAAAAAAATTGTATAATTGAATGAGTCGTTTTTGTCTGAATCTAAAATATGAACAACACAATTTTTATTCGTATTTGAAATCTTTGTTTTATGACAGAATTGCCAACAAAATCACAGGATAACAGACAAGATATATGGGTTATTGGATGTGTAACTTACGTAGCATGTTTCCAAGGAGAATAATATTCATATCACGTAATATTTCAAAGCTGTTACGTGATAAATGCCTGCCAAAAAGAATGGATACGATTTTAGATCGACAAGCTAGACTTAAGAATATTATTACTAGCGAAATAGTGTCATATTACTATTGTATGATTCGGGAAAATCTTTCAATGCAATGACACTTCAGTTATATTGTAAACATTCCGACAGATTTTTGGATATATGTCCGCTCCCAATGTGGAGCATATGGTCTCCTAATGGAGGTATCTTAACAGATTTTTTCTACGAGAACTGCTTGTTACTCAGTTGCTCAACCTCTCTTTTTTCGAAGAGAGTAGGAAGTAGGAGAGTAGGAAATTTATTAGGATTATATAATACTTTTAGTGTTTAACTCATAATGATTTGTGAAAACATTATTTTTTATCCAACTATAAAAAAACATTGGCAAATCTTTCTACAATATTTAATTCATAAAAAAAAACATAAATAAGGATGATGGGTTAATATTACTGAAACCACAACAAGAAGCCCATGTAATTACGCATAATCAGTAAAATTTAAATACACTTATTTTAACGACTAATTAATGACCCCACGAAAGCTCCTTTTCTAGAAACACAATTATTACCTTAAATGATTTAATTTTAAAACAAACATTATGATGTTTGAATACGTGAGATGACATAATATTTTTTATCTCTTCTAAACAGTATATATAGATAAGCAAAAATAAGTTTAAGTATAGTTCTGACGATGGCGTAAAGCCGAAATAGCTATTAACTACCTGATAAAATTTTTTGTAGAATTAAATACTTTGTTATTTTATCCTATTATAATGGAGTTCTACCAAGTAAATGCCAATTCAATCAGTACATTATAATTTTACTTAAAAACAGTTTTTTACAAACAAACAAAATGAAAAAGGTATGGCATTTCAAACATTTGACAAACTTCAAAGCCCAATTACTCAAAACTAGTATTTTTCAGTTAGTGTCTTCTTCCAGAACAACGAAGATATCATTGTATATGATTGTAAAAAAACAACTTTATCGCATTAAAACAAAAATCTCAGTTCATAATTTTAAAATATGGTTAGTACTGGCCGACTGGGCCATAATTAAAATTATTATTGGTATTAGTTAATTTTATAAAAATATGTTTTTCCACCAAAAATTGACAATAAATACAAAGTCATTAAAAGCTACCTATTGACAGTTGTAAAAAACACTAAGTAAATATTGTTCAACACATTTTAAAAATATTTTTTTCAATATCACTCGTGTTTCAAAACGTGCTTTTAGTTGACAACATTTTGTTGATTTTTGTTTTTATTAAGAAGTGATGCTTTCACCCGCTTACTTCATGGAAACCTTTTTCAAAAGGTCTTTCATTCGACATTTTTCATCTCGTGATAATTAAAGAAAGCTTCAAAATGTTTCACCTCTACGTGTCAGTATAAGCAGATTTTATTTTATGATAAAACTCAACGCCCACGGTTACGATCCTTTAGAATGTCTACCTGCAAAATTAAAATTATCATTATCAACTTTTCAGGAGTGGAATCTCAAGAGATTTGCGAGCAGCCAAAATTTAATGAGAGGAAATGAAAAACATTTTGAGCATCGTACCAACAACTTTTAATTAATTAGAACAAAATCTGAAATAACAAACTATTTATAGGCACTCGTCGATTATATTCAATCCCACATTTTCAAATTGTTTATTTTGAATAAAAACTCATTTTTATATATTTTTTAACACATTTTCAGAAAATAATCACGCTTTATCTTCAGAATTCTATGTCATACGCTAAATGTGTTGCTTCCTCTCCGATCATGGCAGCATTTTTTGGTTCCATGGGATAAACCTTTTGAAAAGTAAGTACATACCTGGCGATCATCCTTGACGTCGCTGTCCCACCGGTCGGAGGATGAGACAATCAGTATCGAGGCTCTCCAGAAGCTGTCGCAGTTGTTGTCTCACGTAATTCACTAAAGAAAACTTTAATTATTTCGTAATTTTCTTTGGATATCTGATCACAAATACAGATGATGAACATGTTACATTCACTCAACACTGCATAACAATATTTGAAAAATAAATTATCAAACGACATTAAATAGTTACGCTATATCTAGCAACTTTTTTATACTTATTATTCATTTACCAAAATTCTTTTTATTTCAACATAATAACATAGCATTGATTAAATAAGAGGTTAGCAAATAATTTTTGTCGTGATTATTTCTTGTAAGATGAATAATATATTAACAGCACTTTTTGCCGAATTATTCTTTTGATGAGATGTCTTAAAAAAACTACTTCCAAAGTATCGTTAAGTTTATATTCAAATATTTTCACATTTCGCAACGCCGATAAAAAAGATTTTAACTCATTATTATTGTAATTTTTTCAATAAAACTAAAAACGGTGGGAAAATAGTATTTTTTTTTTTTAATTTTCTTTGTTTCTCCTTGAACAATACCAACTATATTATATATATTTGAATTCGCCGTGGCTGTGCAGACAACTAATTTAATTTTACATACAGGGAAGTCTTGAAAATGATTATTTGAATGAAAATGGTTACGTCTTAACAATAATTATTTCATGTACGTTGTTTCGGGTAATAGCGTCATACCAAGGAATTAAATAGTAAAGTTAAATGTGTGATTGCTTTTTAGCAGATATAGAATTGTTTATTTCTGTGAACATGACTTATGACACTATTACATAATTCATCGGACGTGCAGCAGAGAGTGGATCAATCAGTGGATTTTAAGCCATATTATTATAAAAACATTTTTTTCAAACTCTACGATATTATGTATAGGATAATGAGTACATAAGTTAGTTTTGAAAGTATTTAATATAGAAGAAGAAACTTTATAAAACGTTTTTTCTCCGTACATAAAAGGTGGGTTAAAGCCATTTGGCGATCTATTTTAGGTATTAGAACACCTGCTTTTTCAGAAACGAATTAGATAAAACGCTAATAAAGCTTACAGCAAAATAAAAGGCTGAAAGCGAACAAAGGAAAACTAATTTTATTTCTATTTTATATTGTTCAATTATCATGATTTCATTTCAAGCGATTCCGAAATGAAAAATCTGTGTGAAGCGTGACACATGAAATAATATTCTTTTGATGGATAACATTGGTGTTACGTATATTTACGTACTTTATGAAGGATGGATGTAATTTAACATAACAGACTGAAAAAAGTGGTGTACCATTAGTCACCGAGTATCGTATACTTAAAAATGAGGTTTATTAGATTGGGTTGTCAGTTTTTCTGTCTCTATAAAGAAATCATATTTTTTTATAAGTTTCGTTTACAAAACCTAACTGATAAAACAATTATAAATATATCTAAAGTCTAAAAATAAGAATGCTATCGATACTTTGTGCGAAGAAAATTACTTTTTTTCCAATTAGTTTTAGTTTATGAATGGCGCGAATGCTTCAAGGAGAAATATTATAAAGAACGGATATTGAGATGGTGTCAATAATTTATTCAATTCGGATACTTTTTTTCGCGGGGAAGTTTTAATAAGGAAGTTCCTGTCGATGTAAAAAGATTTTTCAGGACAGTGAAACCCTTGGTTTTTTAATACGTAGGTGTACCTGCTGCAATTATTAAAAAAATCTGTCTTTAAGCCCGTCGGATGATATTTACATTTACTCAAAACGTTTTCTTGTTCATATTATACGAGTATCTCAACAATAAATAATTATTAGTGAAATATCGTATCTTAAAATTTTTTTGAAAATGAAACGATATGGAGTATTTTAAATGTGAAACTTTTTCTATCCCGCGTCCGTTTTTTTCCATGTCCGCTTTTTTCCGTGTCCGGTTTTTTCCGTCCGCTTTTTCCTGTACGGTTTCATCCGTTCACCAAGGCATATCGCTATCAGCGGCACCTCCAGGATTTCCGGTCAACAATTAATTTATTTACTTCCAACTAGGGACCCGAACCGTTATTTTTTTCGTTCCGGTTTTGGTTCCTGTTCGGTAAAAAAAATATATCGGTTCAGCACGTTTTTAAATATTAGCAAGTTGATGTAAATACATCCACACGGTCCATACCTTTATACGGTGTTTTGCTATAACTTAACGTGATCACATACATAATAAAACTGTCAAAGGAAAATATTTCCTAGCGTGTGCGGCTTGCCGCTGGTGCACTACGGAATAGACGGCGAATTATGATGTAGCTAAAATGAAGACAAAATACATTTTTTTATTCATACATAATTGACTTTTTCTAGGTTTGCCAACTTTACACCGCAAAAAAAAATACGACAATAGTATAGAAAGAATCTAGTAGTTTGTTTTATTCTAGATATTAGTTTTATAGGTATGGGTGTATTTACTCTTCTTTTCCGTTCACAGGTGTTTGAATCGCGAACTTTTGATAGCCAATCTATAAATGTGTTCATTCATATTTTCATCATATTAAATCATCTTTATTTGAGATAGATAATAATGTATCTTATCATTTAATTTAACTTCAAACAAAAACCAAAATAAATGTCGGTTCGGTTCCGGTTTTCGTTTCGGCAAATATAAAGGTTTTTTTTTTAATTTTTCGGTTTGGGTCCCTGTTTCCAATCATGTGATACCAGCATTATTATGTTCTTCTGTATATCAATAGTCTTTATCAATACTATGATTCGCTTCTGTAAATCGGCACGGCTAGAATGAAAGCGTTAAATTCAGTTTCAACAAAGTACAGTAACGTGTCCAATCCATTAAAAATGTAACACTTCATTTATTCAGTCTGAATAATTGTTTTCAAAGAAGAAGAGCAAAACATCTTTTGAATATTAATATTGTAGTAGGTGAATTCTGCCTTAATAATTTATTCAACAAAACATTATTTTATTTCATAATAAATGAGTGATTTGCCTTGTGCCTATTAATGTTCCCCTTTATTTAATATCTTAATCATCTTGGAAGCAAAAGAATTGGGTAGGAAAGCCTTCTGAATAAGTATAATATTGTGGTATAGAGAAGCTGCTGGTGACCTGGCTGGGAGACTGACCTATTTTTCCGTTTCCCTTGGCCCTCTGACAAGCCTCCGGGGCTTGACCTCAATACAGTCGCACAGTCTCATTCACGCATTTTAGTTTACCATTGACTCGAGGAGGTAAATAAAATTATCTGTCTAACAGTGACATCTATTGAAGTCGTTATAAAACGTTTCCGTATCAATTAAATCAGAGAATAAATATCTTAGATAAAAACATGAATATTGAAAATGAATGCCTTTGTTTTATGTACGATATTTTATAAGATGTTTTTCTTTTCAATTTTAGTCATTAATACGATAGAGCAGATACATCTATGAGTTGTTTTCCATACTATTCTTATTTTTAAATATTTAGTAAGAACTACAATAAAAAGATGTCTCTATATTCTTTCGGAAAATTATTTATAAAATTTATATAGATATAATATAACAAAATAAAATAAAATAATATATTTGGTATATAGTATCATATTTGTGAGGTGCCAATTTATTATTTATACTCAAAAACGTAATGTGGTTTGGTTGCATTGAATAATGTTTTATTTTCTAACCAGAAAATTCAATATAATTATATCAATGTGTACTTCGTCTTCCTACTATATATTTTTGTATTATATCACTAAAGCTACTAATATAATATGGATCATTTGATAATATATTTTGAAATTCGATAGCAAAACAATACCAGATTATAGCAAGTGTCGCAATCAGAATACATAAATATTCAAATAAGACGCATAAGTTAATCCTACTGTAGCACAAACCGTCTATTATTTTATCGGGTGAATGCTCAAATCATTTATCTATGTCATCTATGGTAAACCTGTACAGTGCGTATTAAATTGGTAGTATTAGGCAGATTATAAATGAGATCCAATAAACAAGAGAATTGCTCTACAACTGTTATGCAAAACAGGGTCTTCAATTTCGTTTATTATTTTACCTTAAGTACTTACCTGACATTTCTATTATTCTATTTAATTATTAAACTTCGAAATTAGTTGTTCAGCCCAACTTAAGCTACGAAATTGTTGCTTGGATAATTTTAAAAGCCAATTTGTTTTTGGTTTTCGTATAATATATATGGATTTTGTGCGATTTCAAAAGTTAATAGCTTTAATACCAATTATATTTTATTTTTTGAGAACAATTCATCATTTTATTTTTCTACACTATCAATTAATTCTTCTTCTTGTTCTTTGACACTACAGTCAAGGGTGAACCTTGGCCGCCTCAATTAATCTCCTACAATCCGCCTCAGTTCTCCGCCTACATACGCCAATCGTTGATCCCCAACACTCTCAGATCTTGTGACACCCCATTAATCCAGCGAAGTCGGGGGTCTTTCAACGTTTCGTCTTACCTCAGAAGTAGAAAGTGTGCGAAGTTTTGGTGGTTTTCACACATCCATGCGTGATAAAAATATGTCCGGTTCAGCGTAGGTCTTGCGTTTTGTAAAATCCAACAATATTTGGTACACCAAAATGAGTATTAAGGTTTTGCAGAAAGGTCCGGAAAACTTTTGCAGGATTTTATACTCAAACACTTACAGCATTTGAGAATTCTTGTAAATCAGCGTCCAGGCCTTACTTGTGTTTCGTGATAAGTGGAAGGATTTGAATTGTTTATTCAGTTTATAGAAGCATTTACTAGTGCATATAATACTCTTTTTGATTAACTCAAAATTACACTGTTTTGAACGATGATTAAAGATCTAATTAATGTAGATGAAATAATTGTATTATTATTTTTTATTCATTATTGAAATGAATTATTTCAAAAATCTTTAAAAAAATGTTAAATGGTGATGTTTTAAAATTAATAACAAAAAGGGTTCCTCCCACCTTTACACACAACAATGAAGTGTACTTAAAATCAATCACAATTAATATTTATCACGTTTTTTTTCATTTTCATCTGATATTCTATATGAATAAATTTTCAAACTGAACATGTATGAATATTATCGAACTCGATATTTTTTATCGTTTTTCGTAGGGTATAAAAAATGAAACATTTCAAACAATCACAAGATTTTCGCTACTTTTATTTAATAGTGATAAGCCGAGTGTATTAATCTAATTATAAATGAAAATACTAGTTAGCACGAATAATGAAAAACGACACATTTTTTCACGAATAGGAAATATGGAAACAAAGGAATGTTGACTATGGTATTAAATAGTCCATAAATGACCTCACACAATCGTCACCCTCCCCCCACTGCAGACAATGTTTCATCCCATGTCTAAATATTGCAACATTTTTTTACCCTCTCCTCGCTTAAAAAAGCTTTATTTTATATTTACTTCTATTATTTCCGAGAGATGATAAAAGTAGTAGCAATTTGAGTTTGTAATTGATTGTAATTGAATGCGGTGAAAAAACAAAACTTTTAATTCATATTTATAAATATGTGTATTACTATTCTCGAGAATATTTCTCCAATTAAATCATAAAGCATTAGGCACTAATGGTAAGGGATCAACCAGTTTGTGTGATAGTGCGAAATAAATGAATAATTTAGTAAGCCAAGAATATATGTATAGATGCTACCGTGACCACCCACTTGCTGTAGGCGTCATATATATATAGCATAAGCGTTACCTAGATAACAGTTTTTTTTGAAGTTCCGGTTTCTTATCATAAGCCCCACGTTGCGATAGTGCAATCGCCAAGCGATACGCCGAAGCGTATTTCATTGGTTCTACATTAAGGGCTTATTGATCGCCTTTGAAGGGTATCGCAAATGATACACTGATGGTTTTTCATAATATTGCACTTGTTGGAAACAAGTTTCTTTATCGCGTGGCTTGGATAATTTGAGCAATTTTTATCGCTGATAATTATTATTTGCAAAATGCATCATTATAATCATAAACCATTGAAACTTATTAAAACCAGACCATTCTACCATGCTTTCGAAATGGCGAGGTATGAATTTCGTACAGATTGTTTAATGATAAGCATTGTTACGAAGACTTATTGATACCTTTATTTTAATGTATACTAGCATTAAGGGTTACAGCAAAAAACACAGTTTATCAAACGATCATTCCATGAAAATTGTTCTTAGCTAAATTCTTATTAGAGCTCCAAAAAGTGACACTCTGGGGTTCACAGAAGATGGCAATCCCTGCAGTAGCATTACGAATCTGTAAATATATATAAGTGATCCAAAATTAGAAAACTTTAAAAATGCTAAACCATTTAGCAAACTTAGGCTTCAAATTGATAATGGCTTTATTCTACGTATCGCAGCGAAAGCCAACGGCTTGTCAATCAAAAGGTGTCAACCAAAAGAGATCAATACATCTTGGCTTACTTGAATATTAAAAAAATGTTGATATTTTGTATTTCATTTTTATATTTGATATTTTATTTGAGTTGGTTAGGCGTGGGTTTGTGTACTTTTCCTCTCTTTTAATGGTTTAAGGGTTAATCTCTAGTAGTTTTATTTAATTTGTCTTAGATTTATATTAAGCTCAACGGATTAAATTTGTGTATCAAATTATATCAAAACCACAATTCAGTGTATTGGGAAAACTGGTTGTACTTACGTTCTACTATAAATATACTGTAATGTATGTAAACCTATATCTCAATAAGGTATTTGATAATGCAACCTGCATCTCATGTTGAAATCTAATCTATATCGAGCTTTTTACTTCATTACTTCGTGTGATGAAAATATCAATTCGTAAGTTGTTGCAGATTGGCTTTAAGCTTTAAAATATTTCTAATTTTTTTGTTGACCATAGATACAGTTAGCACCACTATAATTAATAGCTTAATGCTTACATTGATAATTAAAAGGAGTGTAAAATTTCAGTTCGAGGTTTAGTTGAATAAACAATGATAATGAGTATTTGTTTTCCAATAACGGATCACACACCCTTTTTGTGTATATCTGAAAAACAAATGAAGTACATTCAAACAGACAGATTATTCCAACATGACATGCGCAACTAAATCGCAAATTATTAGAATTTACGATAGAAATAATATTCTTTTGACTAAGATGTTAACTAAGATGAAAACAAATTGTTTATTAGACTTTGTTTACTAAGCTTGCAAGAAGAGATTCCAACTATTCGTCATTATCAACAATTCAAATATCGAATAGTCAAACTAAGACTTTACTATTTGAATAGTTTCTGAAGTATGAAAATAATATTAAATTCGATTTTAATCTATATACATATAAATGAATGTTTGTTTTGATGAAACTTTGGTAAATTGTTGTGCGCACACTCGCGAAGGTTTCTAAATTAAATTAAAAAAAATGAAATCTAAAAAAACTCTAAAAAACAACAATCAAACACGTACAAACAGCGACATCTCTGGAAAACCTACTGATTTATTCGTGTTCGCACCAGATGGAAACAAAAAATATTGTCTATCCAAAATAGAGATCTGCAAGAGCCCGGGCTCGGGCGGGTAAAGGCAATTTTAATTCATGCGCTGACTTGGCCTTGGTAAGCAATTCAAATTTAAGAAATATATTTCGTACTATGTTCGGGTCATGCCCTCATAGTCAGTCATAGGGCAATAGTATTCAATAACGTAAATAATTTATTTCACATATATTATGAGTATCGATGGAGATATGGAAACGATAACAGATATTGTTTGAAAAGTATAAATGAATTACTATATTTAAAAAATCGGGCTTTTATCAGGCTGAGAAAAATAAATGTGGGCTTCGGGTCGAGTTCGGGTAAAAAGTGTGATATTGAGACTCGGGCCTGAAGATGACGGGCTCGGACCGGGTAATTTTATGAAATTTCGGCCCGTGCAGACCTCTAATCCAAAAGCACTTCAATAAACAGAATTGAACCACTAACCCTTTCTATCTTTGAGTTGCGTTGCAATGCATGCAAGGTACTCACTATTAATTAATAACATAACATTATACAAATACACATTCCAATACCGTTCGATTGCATTACAATGTTTCAAATTTGCAACTACGTTGTATTCATACAACGGTATTTGTTAAATTACTGAAATTACGACATGTATAAAAGATTTTTTAGTCCCGACTCATTCGTCAAACTCAAGTATTATGATAAGATATTGAAAGAGTGTGATTTAGGTGAACGCAAAAAAGCCACTGCCTGGGGTATTCATTATTGTTCTTGAAATTTGAAATTTTTGTCGTATATTTCATTAAAAATTATTACGAATACTATTGGAATAGTTGCCCAAATATTCAAATAGTTAAAAAAGGGCCCAATATATTCGGATATTGAATATTCGAATATTGGAGTCAGAATCCCTACTTGCATGTTATTAATAAAACGTGACAAAATTTTAAGCTCTGTCTTTAACATTTGCTCAGTAAAAACATTACTTAACAGATGTCACTAGCACGATTAAAATATTAATGTGTGGAACACTCCGTGGATCACCGATAACGCATAAACCACAAAACGGAATTTTCCTTAAACCACCAGTTCAGTTTAGGGTGTCCTGTCATAGAGCGTTAAAACACGAAAAATTTAATGTTTGATATTTATACAAATCCCTATTTGCTCAGTGATTATTTTAATCATTTTGGCATCTGATATCCTCAATATAGATCAAATTCTCGCGATTAAATTGTGGAATTAGAAAAAGAAACAATTTTTGATTAAAAAGACAATTTTGTTTTTTCTATTTAACGTACTGCTTAATATTACTTGTGGCGAATGAAAGTTAGTTGCCGCTGTTTCACGTAATTAAATCATGCCAACAATGATCGATTGACAATACCTCTTACCCGGAATAGATGCGTTACAAGACGTAGAAACGCTGTGCGTATCTATAATCGACCATTAGTGATTGTGATGGATGAGAAGACGAAACAAAGTTGTATGCAAATTGCAAAGATTAACTCTATGATTAGATGTTTAGCTTAGCAGGGTACTTGGCAGGGAGGTGTATTGAGCTAGAATTTTATTAAATTCATTTAACACCTTTCAGCTATTATTATTTATATACCATTCTCATAGTCTAGCGGTCAACTATCTTGGGTTTTTTTTTAACTAGGTTCTGTTAAGAATACCTGAACGGGAATATTCAAAATATTTTTTTTTCAATATATCTATAGATTCGTACCCAAGTGCATCATTATTACTAGAAATAGTTAATTTGAGCGTTTCACGATAAACGCAAAATATGTGCTAAAATTCTCAATGTATATATAAAGTTAGTTACCTTTCCAAAAGAAATATTAAAATATATGGCATCATATATTTTAGCACATGTTTATAATCGATGTCGAATGAGTCAAATTTGTATCATGAGACATTACGTGAACTATTCAGCGGGTAGCGGGTTCAAAATGTGAAAGAAACTGCTTTGTTATTAAAGAATATTTACGTCATTAACACGTCAGCTGTAGACGAAATCATTTTTTATGTTTTTATGTTTTTATGGCCCACAGTCAACGCGTTAACAGAGGTTCAATGCATAGAAATGTATTATCATTTTTTATTAACGTAAAAAATGGATTGAAACCGTTGCAATAGTTATCAATAGCCAAAATAAATAATTATGAAGAGTTTACTTGTCATTCTATTTGATGTCCATAAAAAGTGTTGATGCTGAAAGATTATTATGCATACATAATTATATTTTAACCGATCGTCACATTAATCTGAAAGAATCATCTTTCAAAGCACATGTCATATTTTTAAATTTTATGTACATATTATTATGTATTTAATGTGTTAAAATTTATTCAAATTGATAATTAATAACTAGTCAAGAAACTAGCATGATTCTATTCAATATATTCAGCATATCAATTTCCAATGTTGAGCAAATGTACTCCTAATGGAAAATCTCAAACTGTTGTTTCACGAGAACTGCATGTTCATTTATCGAATAAATTACCTATTTTAATGAAAATATTATGTTTTCGTAAAAGCATTAGGATTTTGAGTTAAGCAGTGTACTTCAGAAGATTATTTACACAATAATTGACAATCAATTAAAGCATTTTCCAATGTGTTTCGCGGTTTTCTTGAAAGTAATAAAATTAAATATAATGGTGTTCTGAACTGGGTAAATTATGTATCTAATTCAGTATTATGAAATATGATATTCTTTTACCCTTCAGGAAATACGAGTTATATTTACCTCTGCCCACCGTCATATATGACTTTTACGCGAAAGAAATATAATACTCGCATCATTAAAATTTTACGGTCCATTCTCGGAAATAAGGGAAAAATAATGATCCGATAATATTAAAATCATAAACATACCGACTGCTATATTGCATAGAATTATTATAATTTCGCATTATTTGAGCTATGAATTATATGAGTGTCAGTTTTATAGAACTGTCGACGATTTAATGGTTTCAATTATCTAACAGTAACAACAGCATTATATTATATCTCGTATTATTAAATATGGCCTCTGAAAGATTTTTGTTGAGAAGTGAACACTGAAAGAAACACTTTCTTTTTCTATATAAATCAACATTTTTTAAAAAGGGATAGACTCAATATCTGGTAAATAAAGAGATTTTCTGTTGAAACTTATGATAGCGGCTTACTATAAAAGTACGTGTTCACTAAGGAATAGAAGCTATTTTTGATGGATATATAATTAAAGCTAAATGGTAAAAATGTGAAATCATTAAACCACAATAAAAATTCAATAAAACTAACATTGTAGAAACTACTCTCTGGTGTAAATAGTAAAGGATTAAAAATGAATGACGCAAATAACATTTTACACAAGACGGGTGGTTTTTCACTTTTAATTTTAATTCCAATGGAATTTTTACAATCCATGCACAATAAATTATTGCTTGATGAAATACAAACAACAATAACATTAATTATTAATGCTGTTCTTTTTTATATCTCTCCATGTCCAATTAAATAAAAAGTCTCACTCATAATTTTTCATGCATGCATTAAGAATTTTGAATCAATGTCAAAGACATAATTTTAAATCTTAGTCTCAAAATTAGTCTAAAAACTAAGTTATCAATATTAAATGATAAGAGTGGTTAAATGAAATAAGTGTTTGGTATAACCGTAGGTATATGTGTTGAGTTTTTGAGTAAATTGTTTATAAAAATGCAATAACGTCGCAAGCAAACGTTTTCAAAAAAACGAAATGTTTTTGCATTCTCATAATTAAATGTATTTTACTATATTATTTCAGTACGATTGCTTAGCCAGAAAACACGAAATGTAGGTTCAAACTAGATTAGCGATTCAGTATTTTATTAATGCTTGTTAATTCTTTATCCAACATTACATTATTTTAGTTGCAGCCTGGAATATATTTATGAACTGCTTTGTCATCGAATACATATCGTTATATTATTCTTTCACTCACGATCAAGTCACGATCAAAAATAAATGACTCCTCTGGCGACCAGTAGACTCCATTTGCATTTTGTGCATTTCTCAAATGGAAAATCAATAAAACTTTTGTTTCTGTAAAACACTTAGTCGAAAAAAGTTTTGATACAATCAAGTTTGAAATATTTTTGATAGTTTTTTATGTTTTTACTAGCTCAAGTTAAAACATACCTTGGCCGGTAGAGGCAAAGTGGTTTTAGTAGATTCTAGATCATTCAATAATCATTAATAATTAACAAAATTGAACCTTGTATGTATAATAGCAAAACGGCTATAGCTCCACTTAGCGTTTAAAAGGTTAGTTAAATTTTTTTCAAGGTCGGGAATAAAATTTATATTCGCGAATTTTTCTTTTTCTGCATATCTGTACCAGAGAGGCTAATAGTCTTATGTCTAAAAATAGAGAAATTGAGTTATAAATCTCACATTATGTGGAATTTTAAGATCTGTAGATGGTTAAATAAAACTTTGGGGTCAGTGGGCTGGTTACAGAAAAACCCTATCCGAAATCAATCCTATGTCACAATGCATTTACGGGGCAAACAATCCTATGGCCATTAAATCCTAAAAAAACATGATTTCATCTGTAAACGAAACTCTCCATGTACTTTATCTATCCAACTGCTAAAGAAAGAAAATATTAAGAGAACAACTATGCTAATTGACATAAAATAAAAACCGTTATAGAAACACGTGTTTGCCCTCCTGTAAAGTTGATAAATTTGACATAGGACTATTAGCCTCTCAGGTACAGATATTATCTTAATTATCTATTTTCTCTATAAGTTGATTCCGCGAAGCTTTAAGCCTCTTTGTTTATTTCAATAATGTATTGTAATCTTATTGCTAGGTCAATGGTAATTTAATATATTGCTTTATATATATTTTTAATTATTTAGTAATTTGTGCAACAGTAAAGTTACTTTCAAAAAACATTTGGCATGCTGTTTGAATATTTAAAATTATACTTAACAATAAAATACATTACATTGTCATGCAGCGGTCAGCTTTACCTTACTCTCCCATTCCCCGGTGATGGATGTGAAAATTCGTAGGGTAGAAGTTTCAGCACGCTGAAGGTAGATGTCGTTAGCGTTGCGCGTTTTCCGCGACCCTTGGAAACTCAGTTGGGCTTTGGCAGTCAGTTCGCAGAGAGCCGAGCTCGGCCGCGTAACGCTGCCCGGGAAATCTATTTCTGTCATCCACTCGATTGTTTTTTCCGCCCCGCGATGTTTTCAAATTTTAGAACACTCGAACGAATTGTTTTTTTTTAATCTATCCCTATTAGGCTGTTATACATAGTGTGCTTTTAAACCGCTCGCGCCCGAAAAAATAATTATTAATTAATAAAAAAAGTGGTGTCAAGTTTGTAAAACGAAATTTATAAATATAATATCAAACGAACCCTGGATTTTTAACAAGGTATTTAAAAATAAAGTCAAATCATGTAATTTTGTATGAACAAGTTTACAAAAAATCAACACTGTTTAATTTGTATATGGAACTTTTGCACATTTTTCTTATCTATCTACCTATTACTGGACCAACTTACAAAAATAAAATTAATTCATAAAATATAATTACACTTATCTTGTGAATAACTATTTGTATAAAAATAAAAGCCATTTTTTACGCTGGCTTAGTATAAAAATTGCGGTTCTATAATAATACCGACACTGTCCCGCCCACTCTAAAGTAATATTTGATATAAATAAAATGTATGTATTGCACAAAAATATTATGTGATTTGATAAAATTAAAACAATACTTGCTTTAAAGGCATTTTACGAGTGTTTCGATCAGAGATGTTTTTATGAGCTAATTTAACAAATACGGTGATTGTAAGGGACTTATTGCCAGTCGTAACACTTAAAACAGTAAGTGAGACATTACCTGGTGTTTAATTAAATCTCGATATTGTACTGTGTATTAGTTTTTATTCCTGTAACCCTTTGAGACCCCGCTGAATGAAAATCGTATAAATTTTATTTTTCGTAATGAGTGTGAATCATTTTAGGGATATGTTAGTATGTATACACTTTTTCTCGCTATAATATATCTACAATCACAGTGATACAAAAAACATTATAGAAACAAATTTTAATTTAAAAAAAGACGTTTTACAAAATATGTCATACATTTTTTTAAATAATTATTTTAGAAGTATTATATTTCTTAAAGTTATTTACGTTATATAAAAGGATAATAAATACAATTTTCAATCGTACCCGCACGATAAGTTTGTAATGTATTGCAAAAAACTTAAATACGTTAAATATTGTACTAAAATCATTACACGGCTTCCAAGCACGTGATTATTAAATTAAACAAATATATTAGCAGACCGTAACGTAGGTATATTGTTAATATATATATCTACACTTAAATTTATCCGAATAAATATAATTTTATCCATATGCTTAAAAACTATCAACAATGATTCGATTACATGTTAGCGAAGAATTAATTTAATTAATGATTTCAAAATTACTGCATCTTACCATATTCATATCAATAAAAGTAAAAACTCTATTTAAACTGTTTCGAAAAAAATATTATTATTTTGCTTTGTTGCAAAACAGTACATTGAGCTTTGTGTCTTTCTGAATTAAGGTATTGTTTACCGACAACGATATTCGAGTTACCTATACAGAAATCTTTGTACAAAATATTTATGTATTCAAACTATTTTTCGCGAAATCAAACCGATTACAATACGATTTATAAAATGTGATATATTCATATGCCATCTAAATATATCAATGCTTGCTTCATACAATCTGAAATAAACGTGTTAGTCTGTTTGTTTTGTTTTGATTGCAATAATTAAAATGAAAGTTAAAGTGACATGTTGATAATGGTTTCGATCAGCGGGTCTCAAAGTGTTTATATATGTCGTTCGTTTTAATGTTGTCTTATAGTCATAGTATAGTGGTCAACGGGAGCGTAGGCGAACCGCAGTATGTTGCACGCACAAAATTATCTCGGTTATGAATAGAATCTTTGTACAAGTAAAGTTGAGCTCGCTACGACCCTAAATATGCAAACACAGTAGACTTTTTTTAAACATTCAAGGCAACTGCATCTTGCTTCCAAGCCACCCGCTTTCGATATTGATGTTTTATAACTTTATTGATGTTCTGCACTCTCGTTACCAATGTTACATTATTTTTTTATCCTTACATACTTATTGTTTAATTATTTTTACTTACTTACTAAGTGGCCTCTTACACATTAACGTAATAATATAACCACCAATATAAAATTATGACGAAGTTAAAATATTTTTAATTTTTATGTGTTAATATATAGCTAAATCTCACATGAATCCTGTTTAAATCGTCTTCAAGTATAATATTATACATACAAGAAAAATCTTGGCATGGATTTTATCTTTGAAATACTAATAATGCCACAAATCGAAATTTCTATGTACAATTTTGATCCATTGTTTTCAACGTAAAAATGTTATTTAACACTAATATGGAAACGATTTCAATTATCAAAATAAGTGTTTCATTATATTTCTAAATAAAAATGATTTCTTCTATGAAATTTCACAACATCTAGATGCGTAAAACTGAAAGCCTGTACTGTGAGGAAAAGAGAGTTAATTAAAAACGAGTTAAATATTCTAAAATAACTACAATACATACATCTATATAAGAGAAAGATGACGGGTTGAATCAATGCTGCTAAATTAGTAAAATTGACGTTTAAACATCAAATTTCATACAAATGCAAATCTTGTTGTTGCGGCTCTCCTGAAATGTATCAATTTCAAACTTAACGCGCTTTTCCTTTCGAACACTGATATTATTAGAGATATGGTATTGGCAGAATAACAAAAAGTACATAAATATTCTAAATGCTCTTATGTACTGCTTTTTTATATCATTCATGAATCTCTAAATATTTTTCAAAACAGCTGTTTAAATTTTGTAAAAAGTCTTTTTTGGTTTTATCATTTTTATATTACGAATTTTATTTCCAAAATATTTTTCAATTTACTTTCAAATAGGTACCCTTTTCTCAAACACGAGGAAAATTTTAGCATATAAATCTTAAAGGCATTGAACTAAACTTACTCTTTCAACTGAAGTAATTCATGCTTTCATATACAAATTATCTTTATTATTTTTTCTCTGTATAGTGTTGATATAGAAATATGATTGAATTTTATGTAGCTATTTGAATAATTTTCCAGTTTACTACTCCAAAGTGTTCACGGAACCTCTTTTGAGTTTGCATGAAACTGTATAATGGTTAGCATTGCACTTCAACCAATGTTCGTCGTGGAACAATCTCGAGGTCCACAATTTGAATCTGCAATGCAAAAGCTTTTTTACATATCAAAGCACGGTTTACAAGATACTGTTCCATTAAACAGAAAATGTATGAGGATGCTACTTGAACAATATACGTATAACATCTTAATAAATTTATTGATGCAACTGCAAGGCAGCAGCAATAAATAAATATATTTTTATTTTCCAATAATTTTTTCGTCATTACGTTTCCATCAAACTGAATTATTTAAGTGATTAAAGATTTATAGTAGAAAACAAAACGTAAAAGTTTAATAACCTGCTGATTCATTATGAATTGTAAAAGTCTCATTTAAATCATGAATAGCAGACGTCGTCATGAAGATCCTGATGAAGTTCATCTATCTTTTCTCTCAGAAGAGTTTTATTTTTAACTCCATTGTTAAATCACGGGCTAGGATGATCGGAATGAAAACTGAAGACATCCAAGCGCAATACTTTATTCAAATTTTAGCCAGTAGTACATTAATCTTTCATATAATACTTTGAATATGTATACACGATTTTTACTAGAAATAAGGGACAAAATATATAGCTTGGCGTCTTCTTCATATGACTGTGGAAAATATAGGCTATGGAATCTTTTCAAATACTTTGAAGGGCGTTAAATAAGACGAAAACATTCTGCCTGGAGATAATTCTCAAAGAGGTAAAACACGTGTCACGTTAATCAATCAGCGATCATCAAGAAAACGTATATACAAAGAGTAGGTTTTTAGGGAGAGGCAACACAAACTTATTTTGTTTCAAGATGTATTTCAAAACTAAAAATTGTAGAAATATGAAATTAATTATCTTGATGTATGTCATTTTTATATCAAATAAATCCCACTTACGTTTTCGTTTTACCAATAAACTTTCAGTTTATCATTGCAGTTTGCTATTTATACAAGAAAGTATCTACATATTCTACGCATTGATATGTTGAAATGAATGAAGAATATATTTTTTTCAAGACCAATTAAAATCTTTAGCAAAACTAACATATCAATATAGTAATAACAAAGTTATCATTTTTTTTAATATAATGCCTTTTCGTCAAACAACTTAACATCTTAAAAGTGATTAAAGTTATCAATTTTAATTTTATAATAAAAACGAATTTACACAAAATAACCACTGATGCATTAATCGAAAATGTAAAGGAAAACATTCGTTTCTTGGGCATTGGGAATTCATAAGGCATGTTACAAATCAACAAATTATTAGAAAAAACAAAGGGCTGAAAATGATTCGTTAGCTATTTAATGGTGATTTTTATTTATCAACATAGAAAAAATATACAGCATAATGAACAAATAAGAAGCACTCGTTATAAAGCGATGGCAAAATATCCGACTGGGCAATTCTCAATAACATTAATCTTTTATTCACAGAATCGTAAGCAACTCATTTTTTTCGTTGATTATTTTTCCGTTAATAAATTCTAATATACAAAAAAAACATAAATAAGTTCATATATAAAAAATACAAGTATTGAAATAATTTTGAAAATATAAAATATTCGTCGAAAAGATTTATATATTTTGTAAGTCCGTTAAAAGTCTGTAAAAATCTCCAATAATAGCCAATTAAAATTGATAAGCGAACAATAATTTCACACTTATCGCTCCGGTAGAAACGTCTCAGATTTGAAATTAATTAGCGAGAAAATTTTCAATACTTAAATATTGAACAGCAGTTAGCAAAATTATGAGTCAGTGTTCCCTGATCAAACGTTTTGGCAACTTATCAAACATTTTCTTAAATGCTTGGTGAGTATTTTTTTTTCATATAGATTTTGCGTTAACAATTCATCATGTCTCAGAACCTGCAAGAATTTTCTCGTGACATTACCCCAACAGCTGTTTGGTTAAGGAAAACTAATTTTAGTGCGTTTATTGAGTTGAATGCTATTTTTAACATCTCGATGTGTAATAGATACATCATTTGGTCGATTGTTTTTTTTTATTTACGGTGGCCTAATATTTGAAACGCTTCCTTAGTCAGAAATTATGATTCGTGATTGAAATATGGTTTTAAATTTAATGAAATTGAAGTTGGGTTACGTATGTTATGATAGATTGACCAAAACTCGAATTTGAAAACAGTCCTGCTATTATAAATAGCAGGAGAATCACTAACCAGTATATTTGAAAATACGTAATTAGATATTGAATACAAATAAACCTTTTAGCTTCCTGTCACCATGACCATGTGAAAATGCTCTAAACCATCGTAATTTAAAGTTTTTTTACTTAAGTTCGCTCAAAATTCTTCGTATTAGAAAAATAGCGTATATTATACTCATTGCCTTAAAATTATTTTTTATAACATGTCTACTCCCAATGTGGAGCATATCGATCATTATAGAACCTATCTCAATATAAACACAAGAACCGATTGATACCCAGTTGATCAATCTTTATTTTTTCGAAGTGAGTTAGGATATAAATATAGGGCCTAGGGAAAACTGGCGGTTAGCTAATCGCTCCCGATACACACCGTTTTTTGGATTTTATATGTGGCATGGAATTTTTAGACATCACAGACATTTCATCCATAAAGTGATTGAAAAAACAATTCATGAAAATTTCTGTACTGGTAATCGAATCCAACGGCGTTGACAACTTGGTTAAAGGTCCGGGCCATATTTAACCAAAACTATTTATCATTTTGTTTTCGTCACATTTCTTGAAAACGGGACGTTTATGAATTGGCTAGCAATAAGTCTTTAGATTATTAACAACCTACGAATAAATACTTGTAACGTAAAATTCAAAATAGATTTATGATATCTCAAATCGTCATTACAGTAAAATTTAAAGATACAACATGAAAACATTTATTTGCGCAAGTATTGCGGTTGAAATACTGAAAAGCATATCTTCAAAATTGATGACAGTAAAACATTAAACAAAAACTTTAAAATCTACTTTAAAAGGAAGTTTAAAGGAATCAATTTTGCTTTATTAATATACAGGCAACAACCCGTATAGCAAGAAGGACTCTGTATAATATCCCTCGTGGGAAAAATCAAACTCGGTTAGCTTTTCATTTAAAAGTGATTATACGGAGGTCGATGATGATATCACGACGCAAGTTATTTTAAAAGTGTGACAGCTTTGAGCTTAGGTGAGGAAATATGTACACACAAAACTCTTGTAAGGAATTTTATTAGCTGAGTTGAAAAATTTAAATTGATTATTCTAGAATACAAACTTAGTTATACATAGATAACTACTCATGAATATGTTAATTTTAACAATATCTGTGATACACATTGTTTCGATTATTCCAATGATGCTCGCGGCCATCTGTTACGGCTTAATACTCATCAGGGTGTAAATCGCAATACGGCAGTGTTAGACAATCTCAGTTTATTGCTAGGAATATTTAAGAAGAAAATTAAGTAAATATTGAATGCAAAAATAGTTAATTGACAGACAAAAATAAACGATCTCTTTTGTGCCAAAACAAAAAATAACAGGAACGGCTGCCATACCTGAGTGGTAAAGCTATTTTGCTATCCTCTTAAGTGGTCCCACAGTCTAAAGTTTGCATCCTGAATGTGATATTTTTGAATTTTGATTTAACAATCGATTTATGGATTGATATCTAAAGACACCGATTTCTGAAAAGTTCTGTAGCCCTTCTCATATTACTTATCTAATACTGAAGCTTTGGTTTTAAAGAGCAATCATTTTATTTCTCTATCTGAGAATAGAGATTGACCAACTGATAATAATACACTACGAGTTGTCATTAAAAACAAAAGTTTTTTTCAAACGATCTTTATTCAGAAGTTCACATTATGATATTTGTTGGAAGCAAATATCACAATATTTCATATGCAAAATCAAAAAACAAAAATTATTCCTACATTTGATTTCGCCCAATTATTTTTTGAATTACAATTTTCTACTATTTGCGTGTTTTGTAGTACTTGTTTTTAAGATGATTGTAATACAATTAGTTCATGGAGTCTATTCTGAATATTTTTTTTATAAATATCTATGTTTATATAAACAATTTAAACAGGTACTTTCATTTTTTATCTATCTTTTTTTAATTCATCTTCATAATACACATGTTTTGTAGAATGTTCTTTTGAATATGTATAATAAAATATAATACATCCTTTCAGAAAATAAATATGTTGACAATTTTATTTACAACGAAAAATCAATAACATAGAATTCTTAAACTTTATATTGAATCAAGGTTTCTTTATTTATATTCAATAGCTCGTTAGTCTAATTATGCCGTTTGTCTAATATTTAATGAATAGAATACGAAATACTGATGAATAAAAATACTGAACTGAAAAGTACATAATTTAAAACTAATAAACTTTGACATTTTGAATGCTTCACGACTAAGAATAGTCATCTTATTAAACTTTTATCGCTCATCGAACAAGTTCACTTGACTTCTCAGACAAATTAATCACGTCAAGTGTTCACAATATTAACTCTAGAAAAATTAATGATGCTAATTTTCATAAATGTTTTACAGAAATTTTGCTATTAACAATCCATTTAGAAATTAACTTCTCCGTGACCGGAAGAACCAAAACTCGAATTAATATATTTTTGAAATCTTTACTCAACGAATACTTAATTTACTCTTTCAACCTCAAATGTAGAATCCAAGAAATCGTATCCAGAATGTTAACAGAAATCCACGAAAAAATATTAACAACTTTTTAGATCACACAGAGTTTTGTAATGATTAAATCTATAAAAGAGAAGTCAATCACAACGAGTTTTGAATTCAATTAAGAGATGTCAAAAAACTTAAAGAAATATATTGACAGATAGAATGCTCACTGTTACGTCAAGAAAATGAATAAGTTTAAGGATCACAGTAACCGATTAGTTAGTGAAATATAAAAAGTCTTAGGTAACAATAATCATTCTAAATATTCAAAGTTTATTTAGATTGAAAGATTTTGACGATACCCAAACACAGATGAAAAATATGTTTAGCTTTCTCTGTAATATTTCACTAGAATACTAAAGCCAGGAAACCTTTCCTTAAATTATTATCATATCATTGTTTATAAGTGGATTTATTCAGTTGAGAAATAAAACGAAGCAACGAAATGTTTTTTTGTTATTTTATTCAAAGACCCTTTTCTTTGTCGCTGGAGAACTCGAGTTTATTGGAGCGGTACTGGTCTGCTTGGTATCATTCCATTACCATATTGAATACACAGAATAAACTCTATTCAGATCCTTTTTGCTTCAAGTACCCCTTACAATAAATACCACATAAATCGCCATTTATTATAATTTAAAATAAACGTACCCTTTGCGAGACCAATAGTACAGAATTTCAAAAAAGCAGTGTTAATTTTCCCTTATAACATATAAAAATATATTTACATGTGTATGAATTGTCAGTGTAAACATGAAATTTCAATTGTTTGAATTAATTTGTGTATATTTTAGCAATTACAAAAGACAATATTTTCATTTTTAAGAAGAAAAATTGGCTCTAAGTACAATTTTAAATGTTCCATAATTTAATCTTTTGAATGTAAGGATATTTACACAATTTGTATCATTCGTGTTTTGTATGAACGAACATAAACCAACTGATTTTCAGTAAATCGGATATATCACATACTATGTATTGATATGATGTAAATTAAAAAAAATATGATTCTGCGTATATTTATCCATGTATCGTTTTTAGTGTTTTATTTTAACTCTTTGTTTCTACTTTTAGCATACTCCTCTTGAAATAGATACAAGAAAAGTTTCTTCAAACATATGAAGGCGTTGGAGGATGTTTAAACTATTGCGTTAGTTTCATACGTTTAAGATGTTATTGTTGGCAAGTGATAACATTCTCTGCGGATAGTCAATAATAACACAACTCAATTATTTGGGAAGCTGTTGCGACGTGTATAATATAGTCGACAGTAAATTAACTTTTAACAGTTACAAGTTTCTATTTCAAAAGCTCAAATCATCGTCAATATTAATTTGTCGGTTAATTTTCCAAATAGTCTTCATTACTTTACATTTATCATTGAAGTAAGTTTCAAATAATATCGTTCTGCGTCGATAATTTGGTGAAGTAAGGTGTAAAATAATCATTCATATTGAATCCTTGATGTTAATAAATAAACATAACTAATAAAATATACATTTCTCTTCCACTTCTTTTACGAATAAACTATTAACTAAACAGTATATTTTCATATTTTCTATTTGAACATACCACGGAAAACTTAAATTGATGTTATTCACTGGTTTTTTAACAAGGCGCTTCCAGTATACTTCAGTCTGAAAAATCAAAAGATCTGTCATCTTGTAACGGCCAGTGCTCAAACAAAGTTATCAATTTGAATTGGAACCCAAAAACAAATTTCCTACTAAAATATTAATTATATCATTTCATTATCTATAATTTTTTTATATTTATTTAAAAGTATTTTTGTACAATTAATTGAAAAAAACTTAACAAAAGTTACAGTAAGCAGATTCACATTCATTTTGAATGAAAATGTTAGGTGCTGCAATGATCGATTTTGTTTATATGAATATAAATCTATTATTACCAAAATATTTTCAAATTAATTATTTAATTAATTTTATCTAAACTCTTGTTTCAAGATATAATATTATTCTTAAAAAATATATGCTGTAATTCTTACCCGATAAGATTTGAATTGTAAGTGAAATGAATTCTTCCTAATCTCTCCGTTAAACTTTTTTATTCTGTTGAGCTCTAAAAATTTACATTTCAAAAACATTTTTCAACTGTATTCATTGTCGTATTGATTAATTTTATTGGCGTCCCTGTAAAGTTGTTCACGCACTCAATTTAATATGAATGATAATTTGTTCACATCAAACAGGGCAAATTACCATTTCACGTGTGTCCCTGACTAACATTTGTGAGCCATTTCAAACTTTGTAAATCAATATGCTAGTCAAATTAAATAAAGGTAAACGCACAGAAAAGTAATCAAAGCCCAAAGAGCGATTACGGATTTACGAGTTGTGTGCTCACTTAGATTATCATAGAATTTATTTGAATTATTCAAGTTAAGTAACTCTTTATAACTATAATCATTTTCAAATTAATTTTACCCTTAACTACTTAATATAAAAATATAACTCAAGTCAATGAATTAATTATTTCATACTCAGTAGGTGTATAAATATTAAAATTGATGTTGCATTTAAACACAAAATTTCCATAGAACAATGTTACATAAATTCAATTGAAAATGACACATAAAACAGGTTTGTAATCTTAAAAAGTTTGAATTATACTTCTATCCAACAAAAAATATCTCTTTAAATCCTTGATAGAAAGAAATTTTAATATTACCATAATAAAAGACTTTTTAAACAGTAAGATTATATCTACTGTGTTTAGTTTTACTCACATGTATTATTATGCTCTCAATTTTGATCAGATGAACTTGTAAGAGTGTACGATCAGACCGAGAAAATAAAATTGTTAGATTATCACCTTCTACCCATCTACCCCATTGGATTATGTATGGATTATAATACGTAATCATATATATTCTTAGCGTTCAAATGCAAATATCGGAACCCTTGATTACCAAACAGCTGGATTAGAGGCCATATAGCGTTACTAATCGGGTATGATGACGTCAATAAAACGAATATTCGTCTTTAAAAATATAAAACTTAAAAGAGTTAAATCGTAAAATAATATAATATATTATAAGAAATGTTTTATAATACAATTTCACTGAAATGTGGCTTAATGTAATCGTACTGATATTCATATAATTGTGATTCATTTATGCATTTAAACTGTTAAGCGGCAAATGCAATGATGCGATAGGTACAAGAAGCTAAGCTTTTAGCATATTCGCTCGTGAGCTTTTTCATGTAGCTGTTTCTCAGAGCCAAAGCTTCCCGCTAGTGGTGACGCCTGACCTCACTGCCTTGTTCTACTCTTGTCACGTGTGACGCAACTGTCAGATACAAGAGTAGCCAACTAAGAACATCTGATGACGTCACGGTCTGCTAGCGTACAAAACCTGAAAAACACATTTTTCATTTAAACACACAAGCCGGGTGCGATTTGAGTTGTCACGTCATTTTGAACCTTGAATTTTAGTGGTATTTTTGTGAACGTCAATTCGTTTTAAATAACATGGCAGTAAGCGCTGTCTGTCAATAATATGTAAGAAAGTTACAAGCATTCAATATATTTTAACGTATCATAACGTTGATATGCATGTCATATGCATATCAACGCATATGTGTTAACTGAAAATTATTTTTACGAGCATCTCTTAATATGAACTGTTTTTCTTTAAATCCAAACAGCGTATTATAAAAACAAGTTTGATATTACTCTGTGAATTCGTTATCAATTTAAAATTTATATTGACAGTGAATTTTTACAAAATAGCCGCGCAATCCATCGCAAATATCAATTAAATCACTTACTATCTACTTTTTACAATATTTATCATTTCATTATAAAGAAAATTGTTTAACTACATATAATAAAAACTTATTACTGACATAAATATTTCAATAATGAAAATTTTTATATAATATATTATATCTGAATATTAAATACAATAGAGTTTTAAAATAAAATACGAATTACCATAAGATAGCTACCATAGCAGTCGATTACATTCTTCTACGCGCTAAAGAAGCGAATTGTTTCAAAATTATCTTTGTTTTTCATTACAAAATATTATATTGTTTATCAGTCAATGCTACAAACATTTAACCGTGGCGGGGAGATAGTTAATATTGCTATAATATTATTTTATCTAGCAGCTGATCGTAAGCGACGAAAACTCAATTTCGTTTCTTGTAAGTTGTTGGTATAAATTGTAAATTTTGCATCTGAATTTCTAAATGAAAAAGTTAATGACTTTTCTGTTTCATGTAGTTTTTGTTTTATTTTGGAAATCATATTTACAAGAAGTTTTCGAAGTCGAAAAATAAGTGTTATTATTGAATGCTTTGTTTTTCTTAGAAGTCTTAACTTAACTCACAGCTTTCCAAGATGGCTGTTTTATTGAATAGATGAAGGTTAGGATATCCTGAGCCGGCAAGGGGATAATAATCCGTCCGTTCTGGAATAGCTTTGAATTTGTGATATGACGGAATTTCATTTTTAGGTGAAGGCAGAGCCGTGTTATTTGCAATAATGCGTGAGATTGTTATTTAGTTCTGCCTCTCTGAGCATTGAGCACATAATATTATTAATCGTGTCCGATGTAATACGACAGACATATGGAAAAAAAATATATGGCATATCACATTTTAAATAACCAACTATGATTATTATTTAAATCTTATCTATATATATATAAATTAATGTTTGTTTGTTTGTTTGTTCCCTATGCGTTCCTTTTTAATCTGATTTCGATGAAACTTTGTTGAATTGTTGTGCACACACCCTTGAAGGTTTCTGCAAAAAAAATCTAAAACAAAAATCAAATGCGTACAAACAGTGATATCTCGGAAGAACCTTCTGATTTATTCGTGTGCGCATCAGATCGAAAATCAAAAAATATTTTCCATCCAAAAGCACTTCAATAAACATAATTAAAACACAAACCTTTTCTTTCTTTGAGTGGCACTGCAACACATGCCTGGTACTCTTTAACAATTCCTTACAATATTTCAACTTTGGATTATTTGATTGTTTTAATGCACACAATATTTAAAATCGATATAACAGATTATATCCAACGATCCTATGACAATATTTTATAATATTATATCTATTATGTACACTCCAAATTTCTCTGACAAGATCCTTACATAGCTTTCATGCCTTTTATAGATATTCAATTTATTATATAAAAAATAATCAAGTAACAAAAGCTGAATTTCTCTCAATACCGATGCTTACCTTTTGTAACATTGTTACTCTTGTTTGAGTGGTCAATCCAATTTCATTATTATTTTCTTCAATAAGGTTAACGTTTCCGCTGCCGTGATATGTGTATACCGTTCGCTCAATGCTCTATTGACAATGAAGGTCAAGTATCATCACCTTACTATTGGTGAGAGATCAACAAATATGTCTAAAGTCCCTACATCCTGGTATTTTGGCACGCTTTCAAGATTTCGGCTATATCATTTGCCAAAGGTTAAGGGCTATTGCCAATTTTACGTGACACAAATTCGAGACCTGATTTTGTTAAATGTAATGAACAATTTATCTCACAATATAGTGTTTTATTGTTAATGCTTAGAAATAAGCGTAAATTTTCGTTCTGCAGATTATGTTTATGATGATTGTCGCAAAATTTTGTAAGCGTTTTACTAACGCCTTCACAATGTTCTGTATCTTCGAAAACACAATAAATAGCTTTAAAATTTTGAATTGTAATTTTATCGTAGAATTGTCGTTTATTTTATTACCGTACTACTGAATACACATTATTCATACCAGAGTATAATTTTTAATTAGAAAGCTTATTCTATTTATATTATGTGAATAATAAAACAAAACCAACAGTAAAATCATGTTGAATTGATCACTATAAACAAAATATAATATCTTATATATAATAGCACAGACCGCTCTGTAGACGTTTTAATATTATTACATATCACATGTATGTATGAAATTTTCTTATGACGTAAGCGTTCGCGGTGTATATATAAAATAAAATGTTTTGCAATGCACCCGCAGTTCCGATGTAATAGCTACTTTAGACATTCAGTATTTCAATTTAAATACCATCATCTATGACGGTTACGGTTATACTAGTTTATATATAAAATAGGACGTACTCTTTTATTCTATTCAATTCAAAAGATAACGCAAATTCTTTAAAACATACATAAACTAAAAAAATATATAAATTATGAGCACTTAAATAATCAGGACGATTACTTTCACGATAACATCAATAATATAAATTGTATCGTAATATAATTTAAGACATCGGCTGAGGGTGCTTGATGAAATTTCAATATCAAATTTGGATTATTGAGATTTTGTACACTTCCATGTATTTTGTCACTAACGACCCGGGTTTCGCCTTTCGGCATCTTCAGGCATTCGAGCACACTCCTGAGCAATGCCTGAAGATGCCGAAAGGCGAAACCCGGGTCGTTAGTGACAAAATACATGGAAGTGTACAAAATCTCAATAATCCAAATTTGTATCGTAATATATTAGAATATAGGTAAATTTAAATATATAAGAAAATTTTGAAATGTAACCATCTACCTCAAAATTAGCGCCAAATTTATTGAAATACCGAAAGGATTGCTGGACCCGTAGCCAAATGGTCAACGTTGTTGGCTTCAGTTGCGGTGTTCACGGGCTTAAATATCAGTATAGATAGTTTCATAAATTGATTTTTAATAGATTAATGAATTCGTGTTGAAAGACATGAATGTCTGCCCGATCCTAAACACGAGGCGTAGCAAGAGCGATGCGCTAACCACCAATCATATCCTACCCCTAACGTTGTATACTGAATCTCTCCGAAAATGAAAGGTCGAGTGACTCGGTAACAAGCAGTTCTGGTAAAACAATTTCTTTTTAGATTAGCTCGATTGGGAGCGGAGAAAAAATATTGAAAGAATCACAATAAGGTATGCATGTTTTAATACATCGTGTCACGAAACCTGCCAACACTTTCTTTCAATTTTTCTCACAAAACCAGTTATCTTTTTTATTGAAATTTCAAGAAATTTTGTCATAAATATGAAGCAAGTTAATTTATAGTAAACCTGTGATAGTATCAACACGTGATAAGTAGCAGATTACGTACGCTCGGTATTTATTTTTAATATAGCTTGCGAGAGTGATTTTAAATTGATATAAAAAAATGTTACGCAACGTCTCAAGTTGACAAAATCTGAGCAAATGAAGCGTCACCTAACGAAAGAGTAAATCTGTTGGCGGGTTTTTTCACGCTCGGCGCCGGTTTTTAAAAGAGCGTCGTCCAATAAAAAAAAATACATGAAGTAATTCCCACAAACACGTCTGTGTATGTGTGTCAGTGGGTAATGTAAAAGTCTTCAACTTGTACCGACGTCCACATGTACAATTTAGCTCTCTTGATGAATTTGTTTTCCCCATTTTTAAACTTACCACTAAAGCTTGGTTTCATTATTAGCAGTTAATGACAACCTAATTATAAATTTAAAATTGATACAAATACTCAATCGAGTGACTTGATGAAATTTTTCTTCTTCATGATTTTTATTAATAATAAAGGAATAAAAATGAACAGTATAGAGTTCTTAGAAATTAATAGAACATTAGTAGAAGTTAATTATTAGTAAATAAAATTTTTAATAGAACAAGTGACTCACCACATTTTATTTCCCTTGAGATTTTTACCTCCAAACACTAGTAATTAATTTTACAATGAGTAATGTTATGCCAATTGGTACTATTATTGTTTGTTTGTCTTCCCCTTCCCATGTCCACTAAAAAGAAATATTCCCACCCCACTCTTAATTTTCGTAATTTATAAGGTAAGAATTGCAATCATTTTTCACCGTATAAATAAATAACCTAACGATACATTTAATCTGAAGATGTTCGTCACAGAGGTGAACCGCGTGGCACAGTAAGTTAGCACCACAACCAGTAGAATAACAAAGTTATATTTTTATATTAAAATTGAATTTCCACATAGTTACCACCGAATCCATCAAAAATATTAAAATAACCCAATATCATTGATGTTTTAACCTTGATTTTTTCTGCAATCACAGATATTTTAAAGGAAAACTCAAGAAATTTAAATGAATTAACTCAATAATCTGATAAATTATGTAGCTTTGATGCTAAATTAACTAGTTAAATAAAGTTGTCAAATTATTCTTATGACAAGTTGATAAATTTCTTGTATATAATTAAGTATTTACAAAATATATATTCACTCTGCAAAATCAAAAATTTCTGACCTCTACAATTTTGACTTTCATGCACAAATGGTGTCTCAATGTTTTGATGCATTTGTTCGTTCCAAAAACTGCCGAGTAAAAATGAGACGAATGCAGAACCTGTAAACGAAAATGAAATTTTGGACATATTGCCGTGCTTCGTCGAGATAGATTGAAATATTGTATTAAAATCTGAAAGAGAAACCACTTTTGGATTCCTTAAAAAGATTTTTTTTCGATTTGTATGTAGTGGGTAAATATAATCCTGCTACTTTTCTTTTTAAAAGAGGTATTGAGACTTTTCAAATACTACGTAACTTTTATTCTAAAAAAAAACGATCTTAAATGTTTTTTACTGATCGTCATTGAGTGAAAATAAAACATGTTAAGCTTTCTCGAATCAAAGAAAATTGATGTCTGGGATTTACTCTGTAGGTCAAATAGCAATACAACTCTCTGTCGTTGTTTTATTTATCGCAAATATTTCTTCAATGTCATTGAACGCTTCTAATATATAATTTATAGAGCGAGTAAGACACTAGTACCGCGTTGTATTAAATTGACAGCAATGTGTGTCAATAATAAAAGCGACGCGACGTCAGAAGAGGACGGCGTCGCATTGTGGCGGCGGCAGCGGTCAGTTCCGACGCCAGAACTGGAGGGCCTTGGACCCGCGTCAAGAGCGCTTTCACCGATTGCTCGTTCGGCTCGCTCATTGTTATGAAACGTGATGAGTACGTTAACCTTAAAATAGCCGCTGTAGCCAATATTAATAAATGTAAACTTTAATTTGGAAACAATTAATCACTATCATATATATAATATGAATTAAAGTTAAAGCTGATTGAGTTTTATATATTTTAACAAACCTTTTATATTTAAATCTGTATTTTCCTACAAAATATTGGAAAAACTACTGAATACAACTCTTTATAAATACTGAATGCGAACGTTCAAAAGATAAAAGTGTACGCAAAGTTTACTTTGTCCAGTCCAATGTCTAGTTGACTTTAAAAAGTAACTCGAAAACGGCCTCACTAACCTTATACTAGATGCTTACGCAGATATACATTTCTTATTGACAGCAAAATGTAGCTATCAAACAGTAAAAAAAAAAACAAATCGTGGGAAAAAATCAGACCATGAACATATTTTTTAACATCGGTAGCCAAAGTTCTGAAAGCGAATTTTAAATATCTGAAGTAGAGGGCCTTATTGTCACTATAAAAATAATACCGTATGTGTCAATATTTTTTTGATTTCAAAGGAATTTAAAAAAAGGCATGCGCTGAATCTCAAACGTAAACCAGTAAGTATTCAATAAAACAAAATATTTTTTAAATTAAATTACAATACACATATATAAATTGACGTCGGTATTATTTACCAAATGTAGATAATAAGCCAAAAGTTCTGACACGTTTTTCCATTTTGCCAAAGAAAGCCTTACACAAAGAAAATCGTAGTGTTTCTTAACCTGCAACTCTACTTATATTATATATTATTATTTACAACGCGTGCTTCAAGAAACCAACAAAATGCAGTCTTGCACTTTCATTGAAATCGTTACCATGTTGTTAGAATTTTTCAGTTCTTAGTGGTGGTTAATTTAATTATTTACTTAAGATTCTTTTTGCCATATATTTATTCTTACTTATAATAAATGTATTCTCCAATGTTTTTGCTTTTAACCAACATGGTTTCTTGGAATGATTCTTCACAAGAACATCAAATTCCCAATGCTCAAATGTTTCATCCTATTTACTTCTTATATACTTTAAATATGTAAAAAAAAATATCTGGCATTACAGCTGACAGACAATGAGTCGAATATTTTGAGAAATTGAAAATCATATGAGATAAACTCGACGAGTATTCTTATAAGTCATGTCCAAGATCACAAATTTAAATTGAAAAATCTAAATTTGATCTTGACCTTGCTGGGATTTGAACCAGGACCCACCTGATTGCAAGTGAAAAGCTCTTACCACTAGACCACAGAGGCTGACTATAGAAACTTCTAATAAATCAAACATGTAGCGATTGTCAAAGTATATTTAACTGTTTTGAAAAAATAAATTTCATTAATGTATGCGCAAACGATTCATTTTTTTAAAACCAAATCCTCATTTTAAAAATCTTGGGATCGTATTTAGATATTCTTTTTTCCCTCATTGTCATTGTGGGATGGGTAAGATGGGAAAGAGCAAAAAGACATAGACGTTCATGCTTTTGGATAAAAATCCATTAACCGATATTATAACTAATCTGTGGTTAAAAAACGGAAAATCGAAGAAATTGTAATAAAATAACCTATTTAATAACAAAAAGAATTGAAGATAAATATTAGTCTGTGAAAAGTAATATTTTTCTTTTATAAGATATCATTTCATTCTCGTGTATTTACAAAAAACGGTTTTTATTTAATCTTTCATATTTTATTTTTACGAAAAAATCACCTTCTGATGTTTTCATGCGTAAATATCTTTGAAAATAAACAAATTTTAACGGTAATATCTATGAAGGTCGTAAATTTGAAACTTATAAAAATAAGAAAGATTAAATTATATTGTGTATATTAGCCACACGTCTCCCGTAACAGCTGTTGTTATACATGATGTATTTGACACTCCTTCGACCAATACGTGAGAGAAAAGTTATTTTAACTTTTTCAACTGATCAAATCAGCAAACAAGAAGCTCGGAATTTTTACTATCATACCCAAAATACAAATGATGAAAAAAACAATGGAAACTCAAGTAGGACATAATGGATGCTCATTTTGATAGATTTATCAAAACGTTTTTGGCTTTCGTTAATAACGTTAAAAAAATATTTAGAATTTATCTTAATACGCTAATTTATCTTAAGTGTTAGTGACGAGCTTATGACAGACTTTATTTTTAACCATTATACAACATATCGAAATATATGTCATCATTAGCTGTATTTCTTACCAATTTTTCAGTGTCTTAGAAACGTTAAAATTTAAATGAGTAAATAGTATGTACAACTTTATTAAAGTCAGTATTTAATTGAATAAATGTAGTTAAAAAGTGTTCTCAACGTGTTTAAAAAGATCATTACGAATCGTTAATGACAATTTGATATCATCTTTTTGTGTCGGACCTCTCCTACCCACAATGTTAGAGTAGGACACTGCAGACAAAAATAATTTCCTACGTATATATTATACTGTGAAATGGAAATTTATCCATAAAGGGAAGTGTATTCATCCAAACGTTGCAAATATGGAAAAACGAATGGGTCGGCCTTACCTAACATTATATTTCGATTATTGATGAAAAGAACGTGACAACTAACAAAAAATAATTATATTTACATAACTAAATAAATGTTTAGCGTTCATCTTGGAGTTTTGTCACAATAATGTACATTTTGCAATTATCACGGTAAATCAAAAACACCTAGATAAATTATATTATCCGGCTCCGTGGTCGAATGGTCAACGTCGTTAGCTTCAGTTGCGATGCTCACGGATTTGAATCTTAGTACGGAAGTTACACTTAATTGTTTTCAATCGATTATTGGGTTTCTGTTCAAAGGCATATTTGTAAGGGTAAAAGTTCACTTCCACCCACCCAATTCTAAAAACGGGGCCCAGTGAGAGTGGTTAGCTAACCAGTACT
The DNA here is from genome assembly GCA_022494535.1 of Himalopsyche phryganea. Lineage (NCBI taxonomy): Eukaryota > Metazoa > Arthropoda > Insecta > Trichoptera > Rhyacophilidae > Himalopsyche > Himalopsyche phryganea. The sequence goes on from JAGVSL010000046.1 coordinate 1,880,405, forward strand.
CCAGTCCTAACTCCTTATATTCCTACTCTTTTAGAAACTGAGGAATTGATTGACGATCAGTTCTAGTCGAAAAACGTATGTCCATATAAGCTCCGTTAGGAGAACATATATTACGCATTTGGGAGTGAATACGGTTAAAAAAATGTCATGAATATTTCAGCGATATAATGTATATATTATTGCTGTAATTCTTTTTATATTAGCTTATTTATATGATAGTTTAATCTACGTCAGTCCTATTTTAAAAGATATGTATATACCTGATATTGGAAAATAAAATGACATTCAAAATTATCGGAGAAAACTAACTGGGTCGTAATAAGCTGTCGGCAATAGATAATATATACCCAAATATGATAATTTGTCTTTCAAAATCTATCTGTATTAATGTTCAAAAGCTTTCTTGAAAACCACTATTATAATTTTGGGTAAATTTCGTGAACAAAATTTACATATACAATTTCATATTTTCTGTGAGATCATGTTATAACTTGAGTATGGTGTCATTAATTGTCTCCATTTCATTTTTGCATTTTCGTATTTCATAATTTCAATTAATCTGTTTTGCTTATGGAAAATTATTATATGTTAGTAATAAACTCCCGAGAGTGGACTATTCTTTTCGATCACATATCGCTTACTCTCCTTCTCCTTAACAGGCACTCTTCACCAACTGATAAATTAACATTTAAAAACGTATATTAGTAAGATAAAAATTCGCACACATCTTCCAGAAAAGGTTTATTCATAACAATGCACATAGATAATAATACATAGCTATGATCATCATATGCTTACAATATGCTTACATTACTCTAGACAAACCTGAATTATCTATTAGCTTTCTCTTTTTCTGTGTTGGTTAAAGACATAAAAATAAAACTATATTGATACGTTACAGATACTTCTTGTTAATTACAATATTTTAATTACACATTTTGGATTAATTGTCATTAAATACTTCTACACACTTTAATATTATGGGCTGGTCATTCCGCTTTCTTAACCTTGAGTTCCTGGAAAAGTGAAACCACCGTACCCCTAGTATTCGCTGCAAGCATCTGTTTCCAAAGCACAGTTTACGGTTACCTTGTGCTTTAATGAGGTGCCATGACTCGTACTGTCAGGATGCATGTGTTGAATAGATAGCATTGATTCTGATAACCGTTAGTCCCAGACTCTTCGCATTAAGTTGAATGTTGCTCCAGCTATCCCTAATTGGATAACGAGTTCTTTATGCGGATTTCCATGTCCCGTGATGTGTACTCTCAAGTACCTGAAGCCGTTGATTCTTCCAATGTCCTTTTCTACACTAGTCAGTTGGAAGTCCGGGTCTGGACAAGCACTGTTGCAAAATGCATTGGTTTTACTCGCATTGACTTTTAGACTAATGCCATACGAGTGGCTCTGCAGCCTATCGATTGTTTCCTGAATGATAAAGAGGAACGGAGCTAATACAAAGCCTTGTCTAACCCTGGTTGAGGTTACGTCTCAAATTCTTATGCAGTATTCACTGCCCTGGTTTATGCATTTTATGATGGCATCATTTTACTTGGATGTGATAGAAAAAATGTGAAAAACATAAGTTTTTATTTTATTTCTTTTAAAAATTAAATCATTATGTTTTAATTAAGTACTTGACAATCTTATTAAGTAAATAGTTCAAGGTATACCCCACGTCTGTGAACTTGACGCTTTTGCCCTTGATGGGGTAGCCAAAATTTAATGAGTTTACGATGCACGGTATGCCTATAACAATTTGGATTAAGTGTCCGCAAGTTTCTACTCATTACACATTATGTGGGTTAGATTTTGTTTTGAGACTGCGAGCTTTGTGATATATTTGATTCGAGGCTTAAATTGTAATGAACTTTAGGTGGTTTAATCCATTAAAGACACCTTATAAACAAAGATGAACTACAAACTTTAAACGAAGGGCATTATTTGGCAGCATAGATAAGATACCTTTTATAAATTTAACACCTTAAATATTCAGTACTTTAGATTACTTTGAATTCGGCTCAGCTTATAATTTATGTATTTTAATTTGTACTGCTTATGGAAAGTATCGTATAAAACACAAATGATATTGTTTTAGTTATTTACGTTTTATTTTTGATAGGTTATTTCACTATGACCGCTTAATTAAATACGCACTCGCAAACTGACAATCATTATTAATTAGACAAAGCTGTTTATAACAAAAACATGCGTAAGTCGTGAAATCCATTTTATTCAATTAATTCAAATTTGGCATAAGTATTTCAGGTTATGACTATTACAAAACTATATTACTGGTCCAAAATAAATAAGCTGAAAAAAGTACGTTCTATATTGTGTATATTATTCACACTTGTTTTTTTATATTTCAGAAGAAGATATTATATTTTGTATAGTGTAAACCTCAGCATCAAAAAATCGTATCAACAGATTGCCTCTTATTTATACCGATATTGACGATGAATACGATGATATCAGTGGCGGCGTCATTAAGTCAATTAAAAAGCCATATGTTATTTGAAGCATTTAATTTTTATAACATAAACATAAATGTGCCCACCGCCGCTGTCTATATGTAACACTATTTTCGTTGTTTGGCAGAATTTAAATCCTCTATTACACAACATACAAATGAGTTGATATTCAACGCTACAGTGTAATGTTTCCAACCATATTACCTATACATTTAAAAACCAGGTAGGTATAAAGTAATTATTTATGGGTTGTAATCTGTCATACTTATTTAATCGTCCTTATTAATGATACTAGGCATGAACAGTTTTCGTAATATGGTTTACGTACTATTAAAATAATCTAATGCGTGTATTTCCTATTGTAGATATTGTGAAAAGCTTGCTTCAAAAAATAATTATAATGATACTGAGTACGCCATTAAATAAAGCCAAATCATAATTCGATACAAAATAATGTCATGTTTGATAAATATATGTATTGGAAGGCTATTGTTTGATATTCTCAAACATAAACCGAAGTGTTATGGACTAATCGAAAAATTCTTAAAGTCAGAAAAATGCTATGAAAAAATAGCTTTGACTAGAGTCTAGTGAATATTTGTATTTGTTCTAGTGGCATAATCGTACGCTGACAGAGAGACTGGCCACGATTAAAAATAATCCCGCGCAACATGTTAATGACACATTTTTTTCAAAACAAGGTCACTGGCTTCCTCCCAACTGATTCGACGCTCTCTGCGAAAACTCAGTGGCTATGAGTTTTTTTTAATCTGACGCGTCGGTTATCTGATATCAAAAAATAGACTTAACTTTTTTTACTCTCGCACTACGACAGTCTGGAAAAGTGTGAAAAATCAGTGTTTCTAATAAAGACAACACAAATTAATTTAGTTATTGACGTCATAAAATTACGATACAAATAAAAAAATGCGAATTCTTTATGTGCATTAATGAAGTACGAGTTATAGTTTTGATTCGTGATTAAAAACAACATTCAACAAAATTGTTATTTTAAATGTTCAACTTATGCGTATCATGTATCCAAACAAGATTATATTTGTTTTTATTGCGCTTTCGTTATTACTCCATGTCGATATGCTGAACCAAGAAATTCTACGTAGTCTCCTTGTGCCCAATTTCGCGACAATAAATGTATGCTTTCAACTGAATATGCTTACTGTTACTTCAATACAACAGTTAAACAATTTTTTCTATAAACATAACTATAATCTTAAGTCTAAGTAAGGTGACGAAGACTAAACAAAATAACCATTCATATCAACGGTGTTTTGGCAACTGATGTAACCCTCAAAAAATACAAAAATGAATTAATGATCGGATCTCATTTTAAAGACGACAGAGCAGGTCTCAGCCAAATGATGTAAATTAGAAAAATATATTGATCACTTATTGAAAGGGAAACATCATTTTACATTGGTTTTAGGTTTAATAATTCTGACCCTTCATGTAATCCACTATTATATTGTCATTCCCTTCGTTTTACATGTTGAACGACACTTTTGCTTTTATAGACGATATCAAGAATTCATATATCTCTGCTAATTTATGAAAAACGTTTTCCGGGGTTATTGGTTATCTCTAAGAAAAAACAGCATATTCAGTTAGTATATGTAACACGTGAGATACTTCTTAAATAAGCATTGTTGGAAATAAATAAATACGAATATATGCCATATTTTTATTGTACTAAAATAACTTTTATGCTGTTGATATTTATTTCATATAGTTACAATGACTATGCACCTTATGAAATAAGTTATTACACCACATTATTATTCGCTTAGTGAAACCATTTTTATATTATCTAAAATAGTTTTTCAATTGTTGTATTAATATAAAGCTCGTGAAAAGCAAAACCGGTTATTATTGTAAAAATGTGGAACTAGTACAAAACAAATTGTGTTTATATTATTAAATGTGAAAGAGTTTGTTTTATCTTGAAAGTTAATTATTTCTTATCGTTGTTAGACAATATGTGAAGAAAACTGATCGTAACTGGAATTTAAAAACTATTTTATTATTTTAAAATCAAAAATAAACGCTAAGATATTTTAGATGGTTCGTGGTAGATTCGTATAATACACATTCATTTCATTTGACTTAATGACACATAAAGTTTTAATATACGACCCATTCTTTGGCTTCAACTCTGTTTTACTATCTTAATAAAGAAATAGTACTCAAATAAAAGCATTGTGTAAAATTCATTTAAACCTTGGAAAATTATCGTTGTGCTCCTCAATAAAAATATTTTTTAAGCAGTCTACTTGGTTGCTTCATAATATTGTTCGTTTGTAATTTTTATGAAATATAGTTACAATCTTTCTTGAAAATGGAGTACCGTATTAAAATTAAATTGCTACTGTCGAGTTCGACACAAACAAATCGGTTACCTAGAAACATGACTGTGAAGAAGTTTTTTTTATCATATTTTTATTTTATTCTAACTAAACGCTATTTTTTAATAAAGATGGCATTGAAGAATTTACACAGCCATCTGAGGAAAATTTTTCAATGAAGCTTCTAACGAAGACTTTAAAAAAGTGTCGAAAGCAGTAAAAAAATGTTAATTATTATCACGTTATAAAGTAAAAACAGTAGTATTTAGTTTCACGAGAATACCATGATACCAGAAACTAAAACAGGAGTTTTACTAAGTGAATGCTAATTGAATAAATATTAACATATACCTTCAGACCTATACATGTACCTATTCGTTTTAGATAAAATTGTCAAATGTTAAAAAACACAAATTTATCAACATAAACTAAAACCGCCACATACTAAAAAAACAGCTCTGTGTTAATACACATATACAGGTGTTTAATCATATCCGTTCATAATCAATTAACTCCTGACGGAGTATTTAAACTTTTGATATTTTTAACTAAAACTAGATGTGGGTTGCTCAACCTTTCTTTTCACACAGGGTTAGGATATAATAACGAATTAATTTAGATTCTTTGGTATTTAATCACCATATGATCTGTTTTAGATAGTTATAGTAGATAGTTATTTATAAAAGACGGTAACACAGAAAAAGAGCTCGTTATTCGCTTAGTAATAGCTGGAGCCCTGTACCCGATTAAAACTAAATGCCAACTGTCCCATGTTTGCTTTCCATCTGTTCTGCTTTACGGTACCGAATCATGCCACCTGACGAAGACTTTTAACAAATTGCTGTTGTTAGTTTTCTATAGTTTTTACGTTTTCATTTTTATCATGTTGGCAATGCTCGCGACAAACGAAACCGATCTTTATCTTTATAAAAATGTGGAAGCAGTACAAAACAAATTATGTTTTATTTTTATATAATGCCTTCACAGTTACACCTTAAGAGTGATTTTTTATGTAGTTTAGTGTCCAATATATGAATTCATTGTTTTTTATAATAATAATCAAGTTCATGTAAGCACTTAAGTAAACACAAAAACCTTTTTTCAAAATGTAGTTTAAAAATCCCCTAAGTGACAAAATAACAAGTCATGACCTACTCAGTAAATGTAACTTAACATATTTTAATAACTTCTATACGAAACATAATATAATATAAAACTATCGAATATTTTTTACGTATTCGATAGTTTTGTTCTTAAATTGATATTGATATAATTTTACAATAATATATAACTTTAAATAAATTAGTTTTGCTATTCGATAATTTTCGATTTATAAAATATTCCATCTTGGTTTAGTATTCCCGACAATCAATTATCACTTCGAAGATTGCTATCAATCTTTTTTGACGCTTTATTGAAATTTCGTATGATTAATCGGTTACAGGTGGTCTGAACTCTGAATTTTCGTAATAGCTGGTAGATATAGAAAAAATCCGTTTGTTATTCTTATTTTCTATCTGTATGAACACTGTTGTTAATATCATAAACCTCTGCATTTATCAAATCTATAATGGTTATGAATCGTCATGATAATACAATGATACAATTATATGTATATTTCTTCTTTTTTAGGTGAATAATGAGATTTAAAAAGTGGCTATTTAATACGCTTTCAAATGAATGTTGCCAATTGAAACGAATAACCAATTAACGAACTCTTTAAAACTTTTTGCTGTACGAGATTGATGAAGTTTGACACTTCTAAAACGAAACGAACTTTCTATATAAGTAATTTAGTAAACCATGAAACGGTTCAAGACGCATATTTGAACGAGCAACATATTTCCACTCACGGAAAACGCTAAGTGAAGTTAAGTTTATTTATAATTATTTTTTTCTATTTTTGAGAGTAATCTTTGAATCTAAAATAAATTGAGAAGAGAGCGAGTGAGGGAGAGAGGAGGGCGTCGCGGGCTCCGCAGGGCCGCACCGGTGCGATCATGTTCCGCCAGGAATGTACGTGATATATCCGGCGGACGAAGTAGTCTACCTGACATACGGCATCCAATCACCCCTCCGCGTGAAGCCGCGACCGACTCTGGACCATCTGTCCGAGCCGCAGGTCCCCTTCAGGCTCCCGTCCCGCGCCCCAGCCCCGACCGCATCCGCCACCGCCTCCGCCGTGGAGTCGCCCGGAACGCCCCCCGCCGATATCTTCGACTACGGCGGTCCCCATGCGGCCTCTTCCAAGCCGCCGAGGGTCGACGCCTCCCGACCGCGACCCGACAAGAAGCCGAAGAGGAGATTCCTCCGGCTGAAGAAATCGGAGGACCCCGACTTCGGCAGGACCCTCCGCAGTCCGAACGCCTTTGACTGCGAGAGGCCGGCGCCTCTCGCCACACCGGCTTTCTCTAAAAAGAACATCTTCGACCGTGACTTTGAGGCGCTGTTTGAAGTCTCCCACTGTCCGGATTTTGCTGAACACGTGAGAGTTATCACTCCAGATTCAATATGTCCAAGTCGAGAGACCGAAGAGGAGGCCGTTCACATCCACGAAGAGGAGGTGCAGCGGGGAGAGGAGACCGACCTTTGGGATACTCCTCAGGAGGAAACGGAGGAAAAGAAGGTTTTCTTGCGCGTGCCTCCCCATTCCGCTCCCTCAACTCCGCGCCTCGAAAAAAAATTCGCCCCCCCTCGCGTCTCCAGGCTGCCCGCGCCGGTCGCCAAATCCTCCTCCCTTGAAGGTTTAATTTAATTTTCTTTTGTTTTTGTTTGAATTTTCAACGTGTGAGTTTTATTTTTTATTACAGTGGATAGAAGCTATTTCGCAATACTAATAAATCCATTGAAACGCCACACTAACATGATTACACATTTGTAAACAAATTATTTAGAAAGATTACCATAAGAACGAGTAAAGACTAATTTCAAAAACATTCTGATATTTTATCATTCCAGGGGTTAATGATATGATGTCAGTTGTAAAATTCCAACTCCATAAATTCAAAAAAATAAAGGCTATCAATATCCTAATCAGTTTAGCGGAATATTATATTCATTATGCTTTAAACTTAATATTACACGCATTTTATTGATAAGCTCAGTATGAATTTTTATTTTCAGCTTTCATATTTAAGTAATTCTAAGGTGAGATCTTTAAAATAATATCTTTGCATACTTTTTCATATTATTGCTTTGTCTTCCATGTTTTTGTGTGAGCACGGGTATGTTAGTATATCACTTAAGCAACTTAAATACGGCTTAGTAATCCTAGACAACAGTAATTTTACTGAACAAAACACATAATATTATATTATACTTGTTACAAACAAATCAAAGCTATTTTATTTATACAAAAACATTATTTTCGCATAAATGTCCAATTTAATGAAAGCATGTTTAAATTTGGAATATTGAGATTTTGTACACTTCCATGTATTTTCACAGTGTACAAAATCTCAATAATCCAAATTTGATATTGAAATTCCATCAAGCACCCTCAGTCGATGTCTTAAATTATAAAGCATGTTTAGCTGAATATAATGTAGGTATTGAAACGTAAACTCGATAATGTATTTTCATGTTAACTTTTATAAATAAAGATTATATAAAAATAATTATAAAACTTAATTATAAGATGTTTACTTAATAGTGGTATAATCTATTAAATTGTATTTTTTTCGTTAAAAACTGTGTATAGTGTAGTTACATCGAATGTTGTATGTTTTTAACGTTACAGCGTAATTAAGCAATTGTAACAGATCAAGCAAAATCAGCATTTGTCAATTGAAATTATTCCATCGAGAAATAAATTTTAGCCGTAATCAATTAATTATTTTAAAATACTTCCGCGTAAAATGTAACGTTTTGTTTTTATAATTTAGGTTTTTCCCAAGGCTTATTTTTGAAAATTTTCATTTCCTGTTTTGAGCTTTCATCACCTTTCTTCCTGTCTATTATCTTACGGTTGAATAAGAGACTGCTTACTCGTGAAAATGGTTTTTTTATTCTTCCGTTAAATTGTCGTCATAATTAATGAGAAGCTGCACGCGCCTCAAACACAGAAAATATTATAACAATATCCAAGTTTGAATAGTGAAACTTGAATTTCCACAGATTATCAGCTTAACTCTTTTAATTATAAACATTTATTTATTTTCCTTTAATATCTGTTAATAAATTAACCTGCAAAATGAATAGTGATGATTTTGCATTAACTTTTATTGCAATGATCGTATAATAAATGTAATACGTACTCTTGAAATTATCTTTTCATAATTTGTTAAAAACCACAGACTGTTGAACTTTATGAATAATTAAAAAACATGTTCTGTAAGTTTAGTTCTCAGCAGCTTTAAGTAAGAGCGAGATACATTATTTTGACTCATTGATCTACTAGTACTATATATTTTTAAAATATAACAGAAAATAATATATGATAATTTATCTATCAACTACTTATATTCGCTTAAATGATTATTATATTATTTTATTAAATATTTTTAGTAATTTTACTCTTATATTGTAGTACAATGAAGCCAAGTATTTATCCTTGAGTCATTTTATTATATATGTTTATACAAATATTTCATTAAATTTTATATATTCTCTGTTAAATTCTGTGCTAATATATATTTGTTTGTGTAGAACCAACCCGAAAGAGAGCTGGTTTCTTCTCCCGAATCAGACATCGATCAGCAGACAGCCGGAGCAGAATGTCAGGTGGGGTGCAGGGCGAGTCGGTCCTGAGGGATATCACCCATCCCTCGCTCAATGAACACCTCAAAAACCACAATGCCGTCAGTTTTAAGCTCATCAAGACAGGTAGGAAACCAAATAATATTATTTAAAGGATTTTGTTTTATTTGATAAATGTGAAATATCAATTTGATTTTATATGACTCTATATTAAATATTCTTCTTGCATAATATATATCATAATATTTATACAAACTGATATTTAATAAATTCATTAAGTGCTTACGGATAGAATATTCCGGATAGGCAGCGATATAATAATATACTTTTATTTTTATATTGTTCATCATACTGCTTTTTTCTGAACGTTTTGCTAGTGACTACTTGGCCAAAACTGGCTTGACTATCTCAATATGATCCTCTTCCTGCGTTTTAGAATTTAGAAATAGTCCTCTGACTAATATGCTTATTTACAATCCTAATATATATTCAATTCCAGAGACGACTGATATTGAATACTCAGGTTTATTTGTTAAACGCGTTTCCTTTACAGTAAACCACACATTCCCTTGTACGCATTTGTGATAAGATCAATGATAAGATTTTTATCAATAGAGGGGTACATTTAGAAGTAGACTATTTCCAAAGACTTCAACTTTACTTGACTACAGTATATTGTACGAACTTAAATTCCAAAAATGTAAATCACCTTCTCGATTTTTCATACCCTTTTATAATATGAAATAAGATTTTGTCTTTAAGCAATGCTTCAATAAAATTTTGAATTGTAAAATATTTATTTATCGTTTAAGAAAACAATATGTATTCGAAATGTATATCTGATAAGAGATTTACATGTAAGTTGCATTTTTTATTTATAATCTTTACGTTAATGCATCATTAAAATAAATTTCCACAAGATTGCCGCCTAACCTAACGAAAAAAGCTTAACGTCGTTGCCTAAAGGTATTTTCATGTAGTTATGGAAAAGAAAATCGATTGAATTGACAATAATATGTTTTACTAAATATTTAGTTGTAAGAAACCAGAAATGTTTATCTTAAGGATTATCAAATAATTTTATTATGCATGTTTATTCTTCAAGAAAACAACCATTGTAAACAGAGCAATTTTATTCGAGATATTTCCACTTATCTGCTGTCGTCAAACAATTACGTTTATAAAAAAAGAGCAATGTGGCAATAAAAATAGCTATACTTCATACCAAATTAACGAGAATTTCTCCCACAATATCTAGCTATGTTGTAATTATTGCTTTAATTATGATGTCGACCCGGCACGCACGCTGTATTTTTTGTATAGTGTACAATTTGTTTCGATACTAAAAATAAAATTATGACAGCATGACCGTACTTAGAAAGAATCGAATAAAACCATTTTGAATTATTCTATGAGTTAATAAAATGTAATAAATAAAACACTTTCGGTAGACCAGATTAATAACGCTCTTATACTTTTTATATAAATTGACTGGACACGTTTTTTAATTCATTCTTCAGTTTAAACTATGTTTAAGAAAAGTGTGAAAAAGTTTCTATCTAGGCAAAGAAAAATTGGAAACAGAACAGACACCCGCAATCAACATAATCGTGCGCTTTATGAATAATCTTATTTGAACTTAGCTGTATGAATTCCAGATTGTTTACGTATATAAAATGTAGGTCCATGGTAACTGCATAACGATATCGTTAATTTACATTTCGATGTAAACTTTCTCTTAGTGAGTTAATTTATTTGGAATCGTTTTCTTTCTCACTTACAACAGCAGCCAAAAACGCGTCCAGTGCGTACAGCGTAGTTGACAATGTAGAATTTTCGTATAAACAATATATGACGTTACTTTACATATAAATATGTAAATGTAATTTAAATTGAATTATAATTGTATGATACTACCCCACCAATAGTGATTCATATAAAAAGTTGAACTATACATAAGACATTATGTCTTGTTAATTAAAATTCCTCAAAAGGACTTTTAAGTATGTAAAAAACATTACCGCTTTTAGTAATTTATTCATTTTCACTATATTTCAGTCATATTTGCAAAATGTTTCTCATACAAAAATCTCCATTGACATATTTATCAAAGACTGAAAAATATAATGTATCATTAATTCTAAAGAAAAATTAAACAACCGGTCAAAGACTGTGACAAAGAGGCTCGTTTTCTTTGTCGAATAGCGTTCTGCATATCAAAACATAAATAATAATGAAGACTTTGAAGCTATGAAACAAACAGCATTTTTTTTCCAACATCACAAATTTAATGACAGTAGAAAAATTAAAAGAAACATTTAAAAGTACATTATTTTATAAATGACAACGTATTAAATAATGAAGTTTTCTATGAACCGGAAGATTGTTAATTGATTTTTCCTAAGATACTGTAATGATTTTTTTTCTTTTCTACTTACTTTCAAAAGAAGTACACATAGTGTATCGAAAAATGAATTAACAACGTAATTTAATATCTTTGAAAATGAGTTAAAAGCATTTTGTTGAATACTTTCAATATCATATTACATTATTTTTTTATCATTAAAATACAACGCGAATTACTGAGAAAGCGTTAAATTATTCGGCTTGAATTAAGATGTTGATTTAAAAATAAACACGTACATAAATATTTTATCGAAAATCTCGGACATATTTTCTAAAAGATGAATTAATTTTGAGAAACCATTTATTGCTCGGCAACGTCGTAGAATTGTGTTGCGTACTTCTAGAAAAAAGATTTTATGCTTAAATAACATTCTGTATCCATTTAAAAGGGTTTAAAGGAGTGTACGGCTAAAAGGATACAAGACAAGATTTGCCAAACGTTCTTGATATAACCTGTTTTTATATATATTTATATAATACTTGCTGATTCACCTATTAATGAGAATATTTGTAATGAAACTAATTCCTATCGATTATTGTTTGAGCAATAGAGTTGAGCGCTAGTGCAAGATAAAAAAAAATTCAGGATATGTATATGTTATGAAGATACAATTTTTTTGAAAAGCGATCGATTTCCGTAGTTTCTCACCATTTTTTGAAAATTTGTTGCTAAACTTACTATTTTTAGTTTTTTTTTTTTTTAAATTTGTTTTAAATGGTTCACTAATTTTTTCTTATAATTTTCCTGATTCATTATTGCTTATTGCATTAGTAATGCCATTCAAAATTTTTGCTCAGCTAATGGACTTTTAATGTAGCTATATTTGTGATTTCAGATTAGTATTTATTGATTCGTAAGAGGTCCATAACATTTTAATTGTAGACTCTTTTATTTGATTTATGTATAATTTGTTTGCTAATCAGTATTTTCTTGTCTTAGTTCATGAACCATCAGTTTTATGTACCTTCATTTTTACACTCAATTTTATATAAATAAGCCTGTTATGTTTGTATTTTTATCAGTTGATAATGCTCGTGATGAGCGAAACTGGGCCTGATCATTATAAATATGTGGAAGTAGTACAAATGAATTGTGTTTTATGTACGTTATGAATTAAAAAAACACATCAAAAGCCATCATGCTTCTAAATGGCCACTCCAACCTTCTCTGCACGTAGTTATCTACAGACCATTATTTAACCTCTTATTAGCATCTTATAGCATGCGGGATTCATTAGGTTAGGTTAGGTTTAAATTGATAATTTATATAATAACGTTACTTATCAGATGCATCTAAAACTTTTTTGAAATTTTCAAATGTGTATCTTGTATCGAATTATATATACTGTAACGATTATGATCTTTATCAGTATTTTGAATAACACGATTGTCTTGAGCATTTTATTAAAGCTATTAAACTAACACGGTTCTTATTCATAAACACATAATTTTACGAACATGTACAATGCGTTATAATTTGTGGCAATCACTCTGATGTTCTGAAAACACTTCTGGTTTCATTTTCAATGGTTGTGATGTAAAAGATTATTATCTTTCATCAACTATAATATTGTTTAAATGAATTTCTTCCTTTAAATCAATCTGATATATGTTCAACTAAATAACTATTTATTTTGACACCATCAATCAATCCTTGAGTTCTGTGGTGAACTAATAAATAACTCTTGGGTCCCCTCTTCTCGATCCCAGAAAAACTTTTACTAAACCATGGATTCCTATGTTGCATTAATCTTTGCTCACCCTGATTCAGGCAACTAAGCAAAACAGAAAGAGATTCGCTACCTACTAGGCCATTTTGAAAGTCAAAATTTTCTCCTAACCCAAGATGAAGAGAATATTAGACCGTCTCACTTATTATCAATTATCGTCAAAACTGTATTCGAGCGCACGAATGCCTGAAGATGCCGAAAGGCGAAACCCGGGTCGCTAGTGACAAAATACATGGAAGTGCACAAAACTTCAATAATTCAAATACGATATTGACATTTCATCAAGCACCCTCAGTCGATGTCTTAAATTATTTGCATATTAATTTATAAACTTTAGTTGAATATATTAAACAAAAAGTAGCAACAAAATAGGTGGCATTTTCAAATGAATATCTACAGCTCATTATTTCTTTTTAATTGGACGCGTATTTCAAAATAATAAGCTGATTTCGTTATTTACATGAGAGCATTCAGATCCGTCATATTTTACGATAAAGAAGCTATCGCAGCAAAATCTCTGTCGCAGAGTACTCTCGCTAATTTGCCGTCGCTCTTATAATATTGATCAAAGCTTCAGTCTATATTTGTAATTAACTGGGCATGCCACTGACGAGGTACCTTACAGTTTCGGCACGTTTCCTATACCCTTTCATACATGAGCCATAAACGTTAGGTCCGTATTAACATGGCACTTGCGCACCTCCGACTCCTATTTACAATTTATCGATGTCGTATACATCTAAAACCGGGAAACATTCTGGTTATAATCATAAAATATTTATTCTAACACGCGAAGAATTGATCACTTTTTATCATTTTATTTTATGATATTTCGTACATAGTAAGGTTATGATGAAGTTTCTACATCATATGACATTGTTTCAATTTGAAAATGATACGAACATAATTTAATTTTATTGAATTACTTCATATTACACTAGGCTTACCATAATTAAGCTCTAAGCCGAGACAGGAAAGCTAGACAAGAAAAAAAACAAAAACCAACAAAATGTGTTTATTAAAAGAACCCAACCAAGTTACAGTAAATTGTTTTATTTATTGTACCAGTCGTACTTCTCACTGGAGTGAATTTTTTTCAATTGTTTACTATTTTTTTTTAATTTTCATAGAAGTCGTTGCATGTTATGTCAAAGTTTAGTTTACAGTACAGTAACGCTCTTACAGTAGACTCCAGCATGCTGCGTCGGTCATCCAACCAAATATGTATCATTATGGAGAAACACGCTCTAAAGGTGAGGATGTTCCTCTCATCGTGACGTGAAACAAAAACCGAGACAAAATACTAAACTGGCCGGGACGCCGGGACCAATGTCTGACACTGAAAAATGTCGTACGTCTGAAATTGTCATTTTTTAGATAAAGGTATAGTTGGATTTTAAAAAATATATTCATTTTTTGAATACGAAAACTGTTGGAGAAGAAACATTGTTTCTTCTTAATCAGCTGATTTTTTAAGAAATAGGGTACAGAAATGCCGAAACGTCGAAGCTTTCAAATTTTTTAGAAGATATTGCTTTTAGGTACAAGAAAAGACGATCGGATAAAAATCAATTATATGTATTGAGTGTCAGTATCTCAGTAAGATATTGATAGGTAGCAGGCAAAACTAAATACAATAATTATTGGTTCGATATTAATACGGATCACCTTTCTTGATTTCGTGATTAAATTTCGCAAAAAATCGCATTTATTTACAATATAAACTTATATAAAAGAATTATTAATAATTAACTGAAGTTTTATAAAATGCATTTCAATTAAAATTTTGAATTGGAGATTAATTCAATCAAGTAGTATATTTTTCCTCCCTTGACACACATAAAAACCTCAGAGAATAATGTACAGATAGAAACATTTCACATTGAATACATGCCATCAATGGAGTAATTTAATCAACCCTGTTTGAATTGAACCCGCTCCACACCAAAAAGTAGCAGCTACTCGGAGCTGGTTGCTACTTAAGATTCAGATAAAACACGTTTTCTGCTCACTGATCATACAATCCTGTGAAAGTGAACCAGTATTTTCAGGTATACCTAACAAGCTATGGGATAATAAACTATTATCCCTAAAACTCTGTACGACCCACGTGTGATTTGATTATTAAAAGTGATGGGATAACGCTCTAGGGCTTTCGTCGTACTCGGCTGCGAGGTCAAGGGTTTGAGTCCACGAATTTGAAAAACTGATTAAAATATTTTACGTATATTTGACATCATGCTCTTGACAATAATATATTACCTTCGCTTAATAATATACAATTTTGCAATGGAAACGACGATGTATCTTTTAGTTCATTAATTAAATATAAATGGAGCAATTAATCACTTCATTATTTAGTATTTATCAATAAAACTAACAAAGACATAATATTGATTTCTACTTTTGTCAAAAAACGATTTATTTATAAATTTTAGTAAAATTGTATTTCATTTACAATTAGTCAGATACATACGTAAATTTAAAATATTATTATTTTTGCATATATAGTAATATTTGTATAATAACTTTACTTACTTGCTGTTTTGCCTATTCATTAAAAATACATAATTCTATGAAATACAATCGACTGATTATCATAAAATAGCCACTACTTACATACTTAGGTTAAAAAATATAACATTTAATATAAATTATTGTACGTAATATATTAAAGATTTTTTCGTAGTATGTCATAAACGATCATTTAATATTTTTTTGGTTTTATACGCAATATGTTTTTCTGTTAAACAAATGTTTTCTTTCTATTATATTTTGATCTTAAGAAGAATCTTACAAAATATACTGCAATAATAACGACTTGACGTTAGCGCATCATTAAAAAATCTCAAAATAATTCGGTCGTTAAATTTAATTTGTTGGCAATATTGTTCTCCACTTCAATCAAAATGCTCTTTTTAACATTTGATTGTTTAAACACGTAAGGATTTTTAATTGCTATTATTAAGATAAATACAGTTGATTAAGTGAACATATTTCTAGAAATCATTTAAGGCTATGGGATGAAAACTTTATAAAATGAACAAAATTTTAAAAATGCGAGTGTTTAATATACATTTCACATTTTTTATATTTTGAAGACCAATATTAGTTATCCAAAATGAAAACTTTTAATAAATATTGTATTGATCAAATTAAACGTTTCTGCATACTAATTTTGTTATTAAGTACCGATTTTGATGTCATCGGGGCATTAGATAAGGTTTAGAATTTTAAAAATTCAAATGGAAAATTGAAATTCATGAAATATAATCACTTTGTATATTAGGATGAGGTTATTAGCTTAAAGCGAAAGTCAAATATTACAATAATTTTAATACAAAAATCTTAAAAATTATACAAAAGAATGTACATTACGACACACGCGTATGTGTTTCATTATGAAGACGTTAAAATAGATACCACGCCATGTTTTAATTATTAAAATTGAGACTATTTTCACACAAGTGAGTATTTTTAACTGATGAGAAATAAGATAAAAATGCTAACTCGATTAACAAAACTAATCCTGAGTGGAACATTTTTTTTTTGTTTTTATAATGTGTTTTCGCTAATTCTCAGTCAACATCATTTATTTGATCAAAATGCTTACTTTGGTATAATTTTAAATAATGATTTTTTAATGATTTGATTGAAAATAATAATGAAAATGATTCAAGCGACAAGACAAAATGTTTTCATTTGACGTTTTTGATGGAAAAATGAGGAGACATACATTCAACAGAATGTTCTTGTTTGCACTGATGAATAATAAAAAATGAGTAAATGTTTTCAAGTGACACCCTTTTGAATTGCTACCCACCCAGGGGAAGAGGTCGCCGTCTTTATAGTATTTGCAACTGAACTTTTCACGAATATAGGTATTTACATTTAAACGAAATATAATACGGGAAAACTTTTGATAATCCATACAATTTCAAATAAAGAAGAAGTATACAAAATTATTTCATTAAATCTGTAAATATCCATCGCCGAAGAACACAATATAAATATGAATATAGATTGTTTTTGCGATCAATACATATACACCCACAAGCCAGACTTTTTAATGTATCAATTAAGGGTGCATGATGGAATTTCAATGACAAATTTGAATTGTTAAGATTTTTTACATGTATTTTGTCACTAACGACCTAGGTTTCGCCTTTTGGCATTTGAGGACACGATTGGACTCGAATTGACATTATATATATATGATATATTGTTATCTTCGAGTTGAGTGGATCAGTACGGTGGAGAGCCTGTAGATTCCGATAAATACTGTCTATACTGCTAAGCTCTACAACATACTCCCGTATATTAGTCAAATAGAGGTTTGTCACCAAAGTTGCCGTTAATTGTAAATGCGAAGCGCGAACATTAAAATTTGCTTAGAAATAGTGTTGATTAAATGAAGAAATGATTAATTAGGATTTTTAAAAAAAAACTTGTTTCACATTATTTTATTACTTTGGATTACGACTACAGATAAGTTTTTACTGGTTTGGAGAAAAATTTGCATTCACAGATATGGGATAAAAATAATTTGTTAGGGCGCTATCTATTGCTAAGCCATTCGTTCTTTTAATGATGCAGAAGGTGAACAAATTTATAATTTTCTTTTGTATTGTAAATATAAAAAATCCTATTAAATCTTAAAACGATATACTTCGAATGATGTAAATTTTATTTTAGGCCTACCTTTGAAAACACATTTAAATGAGAAGGGCTTCAAATTTTTTTAATAATGTTTAAATTACTTTTAATATGTTAACTGTCGATTCTTGGTGGAAAGGTATTTTAAAAATGAATCAAATTTTAATTTGTACTACTTCCAAGTTCCGAGCTTGCAACATTATTGTAAAATTTTTCCATTTGCTATTTCTGTCAACGAATATATTTTTTATTATTTTTAAACTCATTCTCAATATGTTTTTCTCATTATTCACATTTATATGGCTTAATTTTTGATTTCAGAGTAGAAGTTATTGATTTCAAAAAGTTCCGTGACATTTTAATTCTAGACTATTTAAAAAAAAAATACATTTTATGAGTTGATAATGCTCGCGATGAACGAAACTGGTACTGATCATTATAACAGCTTAGAAGTAGTACAAAAAAGTGTGTTTTTTATTTTTAAATCGTTTTATACGTTTTTAACAAAACGGTTGCCAAATTGTAAGCAGTTATTTGATTTCAGATAGCTGAAATAATCATAAATATATTATACTCTGTATTTTATGATCATGATAAATACTCATCATGAAATGTGTTACTAAATGTCCGTACAAAACTTTTCCATGAACAAATTACAAGTGACGTCCAAACTTGTGGCACTTATTAAATATTGTGGGAAAAGTTTGCCCTCAGCAGGCTCCTGACTAAAAACGATGGGAGCTTTTACACAATGTTTGTTAAACAATTAAAAGTTGTATAATTATCAAAGCTTTTTGCGTTTTTCACTAACGATATATACACAACATGATAAGTTTTGATAAATTGCTTGAAAAAATGGTTATTTTGTTTTACGTTTTAAGGAAAATATAAAAAGGAAATGGCCATAAATGTCGTTTAAATCGTTTTGTAATTAAAATTATCCCATTTAACTTTTGCATAAAATACTAAAGCTTTTTTCAGACATTTAAATAATATACTTTCATAAAAGTATAATATCTCACGAATATCCGATGTATTCAAATGCAACATAAAGATTTACACGGTAGTTCTTGGAACGTAACTCCCGCACAGAAATATAATTAAAATGAAAAGAAAATTATAATCACACTTATAAAGCTTTCTTGTTACGCAAAATTAATTTTAGCCACGAAAAAAATAAAATTGTGAAACGTTAAGATATTTTATAAACATTTATATTCTTTGAGGGTTTCGTCTCTTAAATTAATTGGATTTCAAAAATGGGCTAACCTAATCAATCTCATTTAGGATAATGATATCAATCAAAATGTTTGAATTATTTACGTATACAATTTATAAAAACATTGATTGATACTGAGAAGAATATTATCAATGAATGATTATTTGATTTACTTTTTTGAATAAACATCTTTAATTAAAAATATGATATTCAACTTTATTGCAGATAACTTTATTTCAAGTAGCAGCGAATATTATTTAAGATACCGCATTAAAGTATACACTCCGTAAATATGATATGATGCTTAATTGATATTTATGATGGGACCAGTTATCCTAAATATAGTATCTATTTCATTTTCAGCGGACTATGAAAAGAAAATGAAACTTTTCACTAAAAAATGTACTAAGTTAGAGAGAATGAGGCGATTTCATCGCGTGATTATGCTCATTAGCAATGCGCATACCAACTCAACCTCAGCAAGAGACTTTTCTCTCCCTCTCACTCATAATGAGAATATTATTCTGTTCCATATTTATGATACATTTGGATCATTTAGAAACGAGAACACGATCATTAACACAATGGGAAACATTGCTTTTATGTGTTCTGTATGTAATGATTCAAATCTAAAAGTTATCTTTCAAATGAATGTCTCCAAACTTACCAAAAAAATTAGGCTTAAAATTAAATATTATAATATTTTGTTAATGTAACAAAAAATTATTATAAACAGTAATGTTTTTATAGAATGTCTAATATCAAAGCTGTTGGGTGTTCATCTACTCAGATTAAACATCAACAATCGATTTAGAAAATTTTAAAAACTTAAGATTTTTGTGATGTTTATACATTGCTAACTATAACAAAAAAAATCGTTGATTACAAAAAATAGACATTTCTGTAATACACTTTCTTTCATACGACCAGTTACTGTTTCAATAACCACCTCTGTAAAATTACTCTAAATATATTAGTAAATGACATGGTTTTGAAAATATATTTTGATTCCATAAAAGAAACTTAAACGATATAAAGAAGTATACATATACAATATTTGCGAAATAACTTCAGATGTACGCCATTACAATAATTAAAATATTTTTCCAATCATGAAGAAAATGTAGTAGAAATTTAATAACTGTATTGCAAAACTATAAAAACTAAGCTTTCCTTTAAAAATATTACAAACAACAATCGGAAAACACGGTTTTTCAATGACCGGTAACAGGAAAAGCTACTTAAACGAGTAACGCGTTGTAGATGAGAGTTGCGTTTTTTTACATCGAACGATTTCGAATTGCCTGCTTTGCAATTTGCAAGCATATCAAAATAGAGTTAGTCTATTTCCTTCAATACTCATTATTGCTTATATGCCCGTTCATAGTCACAAAGAGTAATTATATATAAAATGACATTGACGCAATTTTGAAGACTACAATTTCCGGTTAAAAGGAATGGTACAATTTTCTTTCAAGTCACTTTAAAAAATTCTGAATTGGCCACAAGAATAATTATCATTCTTAATAATTCTTCCACTATTAATTCCACAACTTTACCAAATGATCAAGGCGAACATCTTTTCATCAAACGTATCAGTAACCAGTCCTTAAATTGATGAAATGACTACAAAAGGTGTGTTTTATTTTTATAAATATAAAAACATTACCAAGAACTGACCGTTAACACCATTAAAATTATTAACACTTTTTAATCAATAGATCACAAAGGTATTATGAAATTTTCAGGTTTTAGTTATGTAATGTAAATTATATGTGATATATTCTAAAAAAAAAGACTCGCGGCTTCCTTAACTAATCCAAGTACAACTTCAAATCTTCAATGCTGTGATTTTAAAGTTTTTCCATCACAAAATGTATTTATCACATAGACATACCGTTTTACACTCAGTATCTTAACTTCAGAATATGGTCATTATGATTCATCGTTATTTTCTAGCAAGTGTATGCGGTACTTGAGTTTTATCAAGGGAAACTGTAAGTCCTTTCGCTCAAATAAAACCAGTCTGATAGCGAGCTTTTTTGCAAAGTAGTGTCATCTTCTGCGATGTGCACATATCTGAAACTGACAACATAATCGATATCACTAATCACTATGTGTGTGCTATTTTACTAATGATCTATTTTTGCTAAGAACTTTAGATTTAATACTTCTTCTTAGCAGATAAACACAATATTGTGTAATTAAATTGTATTTTCAAACAGATCTTTGTGCATCTGATCTCTTGCTGTCGTAAATATAACGGTTTAGTTAGTGAATAAGTGTTGATTTGTAAGATTTACTTAGCATTTTAATTGTGTTTAATTTTATTTATTCATAAATTGTATGATTATATGTAAATTCTTGAACTAATTTTTTTATATACTTGAAATTATTAAGATTCAATTGATTATAAATAGCCTTGTTTAGATGATTTTTTTATCATTTATAATGCTCGTTATGCGCGATACCAGACTTGTAAAAGTAGCACAAAAAAATGTGTTCTATTTTTAAAAAATAATCCTTTTCCACCAAGAATTGATTGAAAGTTAACACCTTAAAAGTGAATAACGTTTTAAGTTTATTGTATTAATGTTTCAGTGAATTAAAAATTAAGTCAATCCATTTATTTTCTTTCACGTTTTACTTTTGTCTGCATTTGTACACTATCTTAGAACTGTGTAAGTAAACAATATACAATACTTTATCATTACAACATGCTGATCAATTATTTATTGTGGTTTCGTGAAATAATTTTACGTCAAATAGTCACTCAAAGTCTTCATATTATCTTCTTGCCGTTTTTATATGTTTAATGTCAATATCGCGTATAAATAATACACATTTTTTCCGTAACCTTTTCGGATATTAAACACAAGCTCTATTTCTCGTTATAAATCATTTCGTAAAGTTTCATATCAAAAATATTTCTCATAAACTTACAGGAATTTTTTTTATGATTAATGACATGTGTTAGATAAGTTTATGGTTTCACATGTAACTCACGCAATCACTTTACGGAGTATGAAAATATATTGTAGATAATATTGTAGTGTATTGATCAAAGTAATTTGTTAGTAAAACACGTAATTAAAAGCTGAAAATGCTCCTGACGAACAATCATTATCATCAGATGATAATGCTGGTGATAAGCATTTTATTTTTAAATTATCGTGTTACTATCAAGTCAACTGAATATTCTATTAACCTTCCATCTTTCGTGGTGTAGAGTTCATGAAATAAAGCTAATAATTCTTGGATTGTTACATATTATCTTCCATTCTTAATGGTGGCATTATCATTTAATAATATTAAACTTATTTTTATTTTTTGACATGTACCGTTTGAGCACCGATAAATAATATCAAGTCAGCGTCCGTGGTGCAGTTGGTAGCGTCGCTGGCTACGGTTACGGATGTCTCGGGTTCAATTCCCGATGCGGACGGTTTTCATAGATTGACCCTTCGATCGATTTATGGATTTCTATTCGTAGTCTGAGTCTTCTCTTCCACCTATTCCATCTTCACGGGGAATAGCGACAGTGATTAGCTAACAACTAGCCCTATCCTTCTATCCCTACTCTCTTCTAAAAAAGAGAGGTTGAGCAACTGAGTAACAAGCAGTTCTCGTAGAAAACTTCTGTTACCACCTTGGGAGCGCACATAGAAAAAAAATATCTCTCATTAAATAATAAAATGAAACAACTATTTTTTCCGCATCCTAATGTATGAAGTCCGAGTCGCGTTTGTACATGATAAAATTATGAAAAAATGCCAAATTGACTTAAATCTAATAAAAATTTCAAGTATGCTTTCAATTATGATAATGGAACACATTTATTATATTATCTCACTTATAAATTGAATTTGTATCATTTTTATTAAACCAGGGACTACAAGCTATTCTCTTATTGTATGGTAAGGATGATTTTGTTTAAATTCTTCCTTCTATCAGTTAGTAACTGTGCATAAGTTTATTTCCTACAACTACGCTTCTTTGTGTAACGATACTTTATCTTTTTCCTGAATTGTATTTAGTAGATCTAATTTTAAAACAATTATGTTTCTTAATAAAATGCTTACAAACTGTTGCTAACTAAGATATTTTTCAATTGTTTCTAATGTTTTGTAAATAATATAAAACAACAGATTTTTTCTACGATTTCTGGTTTCAATAAACACCTACGCGTTGTAGAATCCGTGCAAAACAAATTGTTTCTTGTTTTTCTTTTATACTATCAACATACTATTCACGGGGAAATAATGAATTGAATTTCAAAATTTTGTGTTATTTAGTTCAAAAACATTTACCAACAGTAAGTATGTTACATAGAAACTTATGACCTTTACGTACGACCGGATGGTAAATATTTGATTCATTTAAATAACAAGCTACCACAACACAAATAATGTACTTCCAATGAAATAGTCATTCAATGCTGACTGTTAATATTTTCCGAAATAGTTTGTTAATTAAGTTATATACAAGCACCATTATTTAAAGCCATTAAAATTAATAATAAACCAAGTAAGCGATATGTAAAGTCGTGAAGGGAATAAAATTGAACCTAGTTTGTACTTACACATACAAACTTATTGATTTTTCTTTAGTAGTATGGCTTTGTGTTACCATGTCATGCCGCATTATTATAATCATTATTAACGTCAGGCGAGTTAATATGAGTGTGTGTGTATGATATCTAACAATATCTAAGAGTTATCAGTTAATAATAATTTATTAATAGGGAACCCCACAGAATATTACTTTATTATTTTACTACTTTTAATTATATCCTTCTATAGAGATATCTATTACAATATTATATCGGCTTAATTTTCCGATATTACTTACTGGATTAAAAAAATCACCAGTTAGCAATATAATGCCTCATAATTTTGAACTGTAGGGTAAAATTTTGTCAAACTGTAAAATATTGAAAAATATCCATCTTTAAGTGACATTTTATTTAAAAGCAAGGCTTGACAACGTATTAAGTATTGATAAGAACGTTTAAGTTCTTTGGCAGTTGAAGGTTGGAAAATAAAAACAACATCTTAGCAAAAGATTTTGTCCATTCAATACAACTGTTTCAACACTTTGTAACTTTCTTTATTTTTAATCATTTGATAATCATAAAGGCTTATAATTTAAACTGTACTTTCAGATAAATTTCGAAATATTTAAATAGTTAATACTTTAAAAAATAAAACGCAATTCATTTGTACTACTTCCACATGTTTTAAACATGTGGAAGTAGTACACATGAATTGCGTTTTATTTTTTAAAATATAATGTCTTTCCATCAAAAATTGACAGTTAACACCTTAAAAGTCTTTCAACAAAATATGTACTGCAAGACATATATTTAACATACATTAACTGATTTATCTTAATGTTCACCAATTAAATAAATGAAATTTATACTAAAAATATTCTCTATTACTTTCTTGTTAACATCCACTAATTAATTTCATGAATTGTAGAAGATCGTGTGTCTGTTTTTTTCTATTTATGTTTCACATAATATTAAATTTATCGTAAACATAAATCGCAAAATACCTGTTTATTACAGAAACCAGTGGAATGTTTGGGTTTAAATATCCTGCTATTGAATTTGTTAATAATATGGGGTATCTACTCCATTCAGTATTCTAGTGGTTTCCAATAGATATAGTTTTCTTAACCAATATAGTTTATAATTTAAGACATTGACTGAGAGTACTTGATGGAATTTCAATATCAAATTTGGATTATTGAGATTTTGTACACCTTCATTTATTTTGTCACTAACGACCCGGGTTTCGCCTTTCGGCATATTCAGGCATTCGAGCGTACGAATGCCTAAAGATGCCCAAAGGTGAAACCCGGGTCGTTAGTGACAAAATACATGGAAGTGTACAAAATCTCAATAATCCAAATCCAATATAATTTAGTTGTAACGAACGTGTGCTTTCTGCTATTTGTTTCTTATGAAATATAAATTTACATCTAAAAGCATGGAATGTCTTCACACACAATCAATCCTTAGCTCAAAGTAAGGGTGCAGAACGCTTGGATAAAACATTCCCAGGGCTGTAAAAATATTTTATGAAATAACCTTGCACATTAAGCCGATTTTATTTGAACAAAGATTGTTGTGAAATATTTTTCAGAGATAAATAATGTACATATTTATTTATTAATAATTCCAATTAACAAATATTATTTCAGTAGAAAAATAATTACCGTTTTTCATTTCGTTCAATTTAAGTATAAAGCAAGGTTTGGGTAGAAATGAAATAATGATTAGATTATGCTTCTCTAAAAAGGGTTTAATTAAGTTGACGTTCTGAATTTAATTTCATAGGCAATGACAATGATATATTTTATTAATAGACGAATAACTTAACAATAACACATTTATTAAGCTGAGTTGGAAGGCTAAATATAATTCAATTGTTTTTTGTATTCATTATTTAATGCCTTGATGAAAACAATAATGAATTAAAAATAACGTTTATTTTCTAGGTTTGGTTTAATTATAAAAAACATCAAAATTGTAAATCTAACTCAATTTATACTATGTATGTTTCTTAGTGCTATTTAATTAGGTTCTTCCGAATTCTTAAATACGCAAAAAAAAAATATATTAAATAATTAAAAAGATCATACGAAGTAGAACAATACACTAAGGAAGTATACATCCCCCAAATTGAATAATATTCAGAAAAAACATGGTGCTAAATTCAATCTGATGAAGAAGTGAGCAGTCAAGTCACAACCTGAATTCATGCTTAGCTCTCAACGTAAATTTCTATCTCCAGCAGTTAGTTTTACAGGGTTTTTAGATGTTTTTGTGATCCATTCAAAGCATACACGATGGATCACAATGGCAAAAATGTCGTGTTAAGAAAAGATAGATGCTTTTGAAAATTCTTTGTGGGTATATTTATGTAATAGATATTGAAATAACGTACAATTGTGTTTATATTAAAATTGATCATCATTTGTAATGATTTACGATCAGTATTTTGAAACAATGACATCCTTAATAGCGCAATTCTGAGAAGTCAATGAGAGGTTTCACAACATGTGAGCATTGATACAATCGCCAGCTTGTGCCATTTTAGAGTGCTTCAGCGCAGCAACTGTTATGCTATTTATGAATTTCTTAGAACAACGTCCCGTTAACAATGCTTAGATTGTATAAATAAATGTATCAATCTACAATTGAAAAGTCAGTTGGAAATAATTTTCATACCAGTTATTTGGTGTTTTATTTATGCACGTTCATTGGATTTAGAAATTTTATAGTTGATTTTATAGTACCGTCCTATAAAAAGAAGGAAATTTAGAGAAAAGCTATCTATCACTAAAATTAAGCTTGATTTTAAAAGTGTTCAAATTGAGTAATGTTCGTGATGATATGGAAATAATTGAAAATATCACAACAATGCATGATGCATGAGATTAAAGTAATTGTTAAATATATGCACTTGATATACTTTATGTTAAATGCTTTAAATATACACCATAGTAAAATGTCAAGCATAATTTTTTTTTATAAAATACTTATTATATTTACACAAATAATACTGAGAAAAAGGTGCATGAAGACTACATACATTGCTTCTCACCATATGCTATTTTTGGACTTTTTATTCATTTCAAAAAGATGTTATCTTACGTAAAGAAGATGACAGAGGCGTTGTGAAAGATAATCTTGAAAAGATGTCAACCATTTTAAAACTTCTCTCCCACATTACTTTTTGACGGGTATATTTTTACAATAATTCTCAATAATTTTCAAATTTTTTTATTATTTCAGTGCTGAAAAGAAGACAACATTTTGAGATATTTTAGACAACTCATAACAATTCCAATTATTAAAGACGTAAAACTTACATATTCTTATCACCTAAGACTCCAATAAAACCTGAATGATTTTAACAACAAAATATGTTTGGTAAAAACATTATATTATATTGTACAATGAAAAACCCATAAAATATGTCTTCAATATTTTTTTTCACAAAAAATAATAAATAATTCATTAATTAATTGTACAGAATGGGTAAAGGAAATCATTTTTTATCGAGGAGCTAAAAAATAAATATTTATAAGTACGTAACGTTGTTTAAATATTCCGAAAATATCTTCAAGTAATACTTCTTGAAGTCATGGTAATTAAATAAATACAATAGTTTAAATTGAAGAAAACTTGAAAATTGTACCAACTTTATTATTTTCTAAGAAAACCGTTCACGTCATTCTTAAATTCTAAATTTGACACAAACATTAATTTTATAATCAGTAAATAGTACTTATCAAAACAATAAATTACATTTAAGACTTGTTTCACTTTTTTATTTTGATTAAAATTTTTGGAATTAACAGTGATTTTATATTTATATACCTATACATATTTTATTATCTTAAATAACATATGGTCTTATTACCAATCCGTAAGTACTACTTCTTTCACCACTTCATTAGTATTTATAATCTTCTGTTATATTTAAAAAAATAAAACACAATACATTTGTACTACTTCCACATATAATGTCTTTCCACCAAGAATTGACAGTTAACACCTTAAAAGTCTCCCTGTTATCTTTGAATTAACTCTTATAGTTCTAAACCAATTCATACAATATATTTTTACAGAAGTGGTAAGACCGGATGTTCATTTAAAACTCACTTGAAAACGAAATTAATAATGTCTTTTCAAACGTTAACTTATTGAAAAACTATTAAAAATTGTAATTTACTGGTAAATATCTCGTCTAAACATAGCTAGGGTATTAAATTGTTTCATAACGGTTTATTTATTCTTTAATTAAAAATCTGAAAGATTTATTGCAGTATATTGTTTTCAAGTTAATAAAGATATTCCTGTTATACAAATTATCTATTGTTTCATATAAAGGCTCATACAAAGAAAACTATATGAATGTTTAAACAGAAGGAAACAACAATAAGCAAATTAACTACAAATGTATATTAAAATACGCCCTGAAATTACCATCTTAATTGAATAAATAAACATGTAAATTTAATTTGTTTAGGAGCCAAAATGTAGCCGGTTCCATATTATTGATCTGTGTAGCAACAAGTAGCAAACAAAGGGCACGCGTAGGTCTACGCCGATCGTAGAGGCGGCCGTTCGCACGTTGTGCGCCTCTACGCCATGACTACCTGCAATATTACGCCTCGTCGTGTGGCATAAAATTACCAGTAAGGCCGATTAATTATGTAAAAGTATTAATGACTTTATTTTTTAACTTGTTTTTTTCTGTAACTGTCGTTTATACATTATTGTTTTTTTTTCAAATTCAAGTGCTATTTTACCATATCTTGTCTGTAATCTACTTGTAAATATTCAATTTATTTAAAATAGTTATAAAAAAATGCGGAATAGATTTAAAAAATATCAAACTATTTTCAAATATTAAAAATTTAAGAAGATATCACAAATACAGTATAGAGACAAACAGTTTATTTTTTGCTAATTTAACTGAGATTGTGTAAAACACAAATTTGACTACTACTTAATTTGAAATTATTTTATGATTTAGCGCCAGAATATTGGAAGTCAATGAAAAGTTAACACAGAAAATGAAAATAATCTTTGACAAATAAGAGCCTAAGCGAAACAATTATTTAATTTCAACGCAGAAAAATAATTCTGTTATGCAGTATTAAAAATCAATCGAATAAAATCATTTAACTTTTAGATTGAAAGTCCGTTGTAATATTCAGTAGTTATTTTGAAAAACAAAAGCTTCACGTAACCGTCTATCAAGGTGATGTATGATATCAATTGAATCTAATTAGTAGGTCTGCATAACTTTTTGATTGCCTTCATAATAAATTCTCATTCGTTATATTAACATTTACAATATTTTACAGTCGGGAAATTTATATGGTTACGGCTTCCATTAAAAATGGGTAAATCACGCGATTAAATTCCTTCTTTTAGAGTTAATAAATGTTACATTGCCCAAAAGCATCATGATCCCAGGGAAGCCATCTTTTTTGGGCGCTTTATTAAAACCGACAGTCCGCCATTATTCTCCATTAGAGATCGTCTACCTGCAGACAAATTCATGTAGAAAATGCGTCACGTGAAATATTTACCTTTTGTCCCTTGAACTATAATGAAAGTCAACGTCCAATCAAATTACTTGTAATTATACTACATTCTCTACCAAGGGTATACATCTTATTTTCTCTCGGGTTTTATTTACACTTTCTTTCATATTAAATAAATTACATCTACTGAAAACACTACATCGAAAAAATGATATATTGAGTAAGATATACCAAATGTTCCTTATTCCAAACTCTATCGAATGAAATAACAAAGTTGTTTTTATAAATTATACTTTACTTGAAAACAGTTTTTTACAAACAAACAAAATGAAAAAGGTATGGCATTTCAAGCATTTGACAAACTTCAAAGTCCAATTACTCAAAATTATTATTTTTCAGTTAGTGTCTTCTTAAAGAAAAACGAAGATATATTATTTACCCTTTAAGAACAATTTCAACAGGGGCCGTTTGAAGACGAATGGCTATAAGTTCAACCTTCTTATGGGGACAGAAATAATATATAAATACAAGGATAGAGACGGAGACGGCTTTTTGTTAGACAATCATTATCAATCACAACATTTTTTTATGATTGGGTTGTAGAAAGGGGTGCAAAAACGTAAACGTACATTCTTTAGAACAAAAATTCATTTTTGATTTAAAAAAAAAACATTAACCTTGAAAAGGATTAAGATGAGGGACTTACATCGATAAAACTCCTCCATTGTGCCATAAAAAAGTAATAGTAATAACAATTTTACTTTGATAACATCATTAAAATATTTTATAAGTTTTTTTATCGAAACACTTTGACAACGATTAATTTTAAGTAGTTATCATTTGTTTTTTCTCCACTTTTAAAGTATGCTACATGACACATTATTTCCTTCAATAAAATTCTTTGCATTTATTTAAATTGGATATAAGGCTTAGAGCGCAGAGTGATAAAACAGACTGTCGTAACTGAAAGTGGTGGTTGGTAAAAAAAAAATATAATTTATGTAACGTAAACCGTTTATTATTAAATTCATATTTCAGTATAATATTTATTTCTGCATTATTTCATTATGCATATAAAAGAATTTACATTGAAAATTAAATGCATAAAAGAAATTTTATAGCGTCACATTCTTTACAATAAAATACATTTAAATATTTACATTAAACACAAACCAACTCATTCCTTTATCTTTAATCTAAATATCACTCTTTTATTTTATTAAACACCGTTTTGAAAATAAAATAATGTTCATATTTCATATTAAATTTATTGTAACTATCAAGCACTGTGTTTTCATTGTGAATTATTTTATAAGCGGTTTGTATCTATAAAATTTTGGGTTCACCCGAAAAAAGTGTCCACGATAAAGTGAAACAATTCTCATCCAAAAAATGTAACCACTTAATTTTACATAATTATCTTAATTAAAAACACAAAGTTTATTTTCCGCAGAACTTTGTTTGACGATAAACAGAGCAAGCCGCAAGTTGACTTCGTGAAGATTAATGCAATCCGTATTTAAATATATTAAAAAATATTATGTTTCTTCTTATTAAACGAAAAAGTTAGAACTTTCAAATTTTTATAATAAATTATCAACTTTCTTTTTATTGATTTATTATAAGCGTATTTATAAAACATGCCTTAATTCAGTTTTTCATTCAGTCTTTATTAACACAATACAGGTGATAATATATTACAATTAAAAGTTTTTTTCTTTATGCAAATACAATCGCCAAGAATCAATCTTAATTAAATGAAACTGAAATTGGATTTTAAAAAATTAACAATCATTGCATCTTATAAATAATTTCAGTTTTAAAATTTTTTTAGTCATACCATTATAAGTTTATCTTTAAACAATGGGATAATAAGTCATATTTTTACTCACATGGCTATAAATTACCTTTTTCACCATAATTTTTTTTCATTTATGTAAAATTTTATAAAAATGCAGTTTTTTTTTCACCAAAATTCTTCATCTATAAGAGCAATGGTGGCTTTATTCACTAAAAGGGAGGAAATAATAAAAAAAATATCTATTAAAATCAAAAACCGCACCGGCTCGGGCAATTGTCGCATCTTGCTAATCGATATGCTTTTCCACCCTTTATCCGGGCTAGGCAACAGGTGAAGCCACCCCTAACCTCACGATCCCCTCCGCAACTATTATGTGGGAGGTAAATGTCAGCAGAGTGCATTGCCTTCATGTTCCGCATGCCAAATGCACTCTCAACTCTACCTCTAATAATGATAACACACAATTTTTCCTATACCAAGAATTTTACATTACAATTTATATTTATTCAGCCTGACAAGGAGGTGTTTTTAATTAGACTGGTTTTTCGCAGAATTTCTGGCTCGATTAATAATAAACCTTTGTTTTTTATGCAATACGCTTTAACCACTATTTCTTTAATGCCTCCATTCACTGTATTGTATAGTAACAGAAACACTTATATTATTTTTATTATTGCATGTCAATTTTATTGATATTTCAAAACGAAATTTACAATAACTGAATGACTATCATTTTTTTATGTGTTTGCACAATCAGTTAATACGGTGGAATGTACTTGTTTTTTTTTATATATACTCATAAGCAAAGTGTGTCTGTTTCAATTCAAGGAGACAACTCTTTACATGACAATGTCAGCACGCAATATATTTAAACCTTTTTCTGCCCATTCTCAAAGCACAAACAGCTTCAGAATTGAAACAAATATGGTCATTGCAAACTATAAAAATTTAAGGGTTTTTCGTCATATCATGTATATATTTCTAAAAAGGATTATTTTGATTAAGCATTTTTAAAAAAGCTAAAAGTAAATAATTGTTAAAACCAATGTATCTGTATTTAACAAAAGTTTGATTAGTGAAAAGTTTATTTTACAAAATTCGGTTAAATTACAAATTAATTTAATTAAACGTCACTCTAAAAAGTAATTGAAATTTGGTTATAATTATTCTAACAGTTCATTTACCCATATCGTTCATACAATATTATTTAATCAATGTTTAAACAATGTGATATAGCGTATTTGATGTATTGATTAATTTTGTAGCCATATTTAAATGAAAAAAGTTAATTAGTAAAATTTATTTTTGTTACGAGGTTTACTGTGCTTGCTTTTATCTACATATTATACAAAACAGTCAATAAATATTAGACGCAGATAACATGGATTAATGGTGACAGAATATTCCATAATTTTGCTCTGCTTAAATTAAGTAGCTACTCTAAGAAATCGTTGAACATGTCGTTGTTCTCGGTCTATTTTTAATAATACAATAATTTTCATGATCTATTTATCTGGATATAGTCATCATAAAAACACAATCAAAAAACATAGTATTGTTTGGGTCTGGTTTGAGAGTAAGAGACTATAGCGGCAATAAAATAATATTTGTTATATAAAACAAGTTTAAATAAGATATCCTTTTTTACCTTGTTTCTCCGATGACAAAATCTCTATATTTACAACAGAACTGTATTATCCTTGCAGACTTACTTATCGCTTACAAGACATGATAACTTCCTTAGTCGGTAATTGGGCCAAACTTATTGAAGTTAATCCGTCAAGTTATGTTGCCACGCGAGTCTGCAAGACTGTACAACTTGTGTTTGCCATTTCGGCATAATTTGCACTATTTCAGTTTGCTTCATATGCAGCATTTTCAAAATTTGTTAACAGTTTATATGCTAAATTCAAAAAATGTGTAGAAAATGATAATAAAAAATTTTGTGTTTATATCAATTTTTTATTTTTGTGTTTACGAATGTTGAATATTTTTTAAATTGAATCGAACAGTAAAATTATCTCGTTCGAATATTTAGAGTTGTCTTGTTTTTTTAAACTATAAGTCGATAAAGAAAAATAGTCTTTGGTCAGAGTCAATACTTCTTTTAAAGTCTGTATTTCTTGATTTGTTGTTTTATATGTAAAAACTTTTCCAGAATGTTTTATTCAGGCAAATGTAATTTTCCCCAAAAAGGTAATTTTCCTTGTTCCATCTGCAATATTTGAACATTTTGAGAAAATTAAATTAATGTTCTTAGCAGATTTTCAATATTTTTCAACTTCTAATAGAATAAGATACACCTTCCATACAGTTTCCCGCCTTTCCTTTAACACGACAATTCATGTCAAATTTTCCAGGCTGTTAATTCTATTTTTCTTTTGTTTGAATATTCCCAATCTTTATAAAAATAACGTCGTAAGTCAAGTTACCTAATATTGAAGTTGACATAATTAATATTTCAAAAAACTACAATTATAACTTTGCATCATTATTTTATCGGTGTTTACAAGTTTAAATATTTGATTATCTATCATATCATTTTATTTATACACTTATTTCGATCCAATTGGTACGCATTCATTCAAACTTCGATGTCACATTGCGTTACTCACAAGGAGTTGAAGTTTATTTATTAAAAAAAAATATTAAGGTTGTTTGTTTTTTATTTTAAATTCTAATTTACGTCGTATAAATTTGCTTTGACGTTTATGTAATTATAAAATATCAAAATTATATAATTTTACAAAATTTTATTAGGTAGCTGATAGATATTTCAGCTTAACGTCATCGTTAGAACTATACTTAAACTTGTTTTAGCTTAGCGATATATACTGTTTAGAAAAGATAGACAATATTAGTTCTGACGATGGCTTCTACGTATATTTTGTAGATTTAAATACTTTGATGTTTTACCGTTTTATTGTTATTTATAATGGAAAGGGTTTTGTGAATTTCTATATATACTATTCAACCTTGAGTACTCACCATATAACGATAATATAATAGGCATATGGTGTAGTGCATATGGGCCATCACAATTTTAAATATAACCCATGGCTCTTGTACGCCAGACGAAAGTTCATACCTCGCCAATACATTCAAGTGATAATCTGCCGCAATTCATGAGTTATATACCCGCATTACATGCTAGCGTTGTATGTTGCGCGCTGTTTGCTCTTAAGCCAGGACCGAATTTTTGGGTTGCCAACAACAGAAAAATATCATGCCAAAATGCAGAAATATGCTATTAGCATATATGCCAAAATTGGAGCTATGGTTTATAATTTAAATAAATGCACCAAATGTAAATATCGTATATTTTTACATGTATTATTATCTTTACCGGAAAAGAAAAATACGTAAGTCCGACAGGCTTTGAGTCTTTATTTCATCTATAAAATTATATGACATGCCAAATTCACAATTCTAAATGTTTGCTGAATAGTTTTTCTGCTTAGCAAGTTCATTCTTTACATACATACAACATTAAGTCGTGTTTTGAGAAACACATTCATTTTTTTTATAAATAACTAATCATTTTATTATTTCACCCAATAAAAGTTGTTAACCTCCAAAACCAACTTTAAAATCATGTTAATTATAAGCAAATCTACATTCACATTGACAGGATTTTATGATAAATATATTGAAACTAGTATAACCGTACCCGTCATAGATGACGGTATTGAAATTGAAATACTGAACGTCTAAAGTAGCTAGTACGTCGGAACTGTGTGTGAATTGTTTAGACCACGGACACTTACCTCATGAGAAAATTTCATACCTATATGTGATATGTGATAATAATTAAGTGCCTACAGAACGGTCTGGACTATTATATATAAGATAATATTCTCATTTGTACAAGTTGTATAATGTCAAGCTCATCAATTAATACGACGCACCTGCAACTCATTGTATAGTAGCATCTTTTTTTGTAGCTCATAAATTGAATCTTAAGAGGAATAAGAAGGTTTTTCTCCCATTTCGCGAAAATCGTTATTCGTTTTCCATCACCTAAAAATTATGAATTTTTTTATATTATCGCACTCTTCTTTAAATTAAAATAGGAAATTTTCCAAGCCTGTCCAGTAAAGAGTTGAAACCTTACAGATTTTCTTTTGTTTGCTTTGCGCCATGACTAGATTAGGGTTTATTGTAGGTTACTGAAATTTTATGTCTGAGACAAAATCGTAGAACAAAGTTTTTATTAAGCAAGTGATCGATATGGAATTTACAATCTGAAAAATAGTTGCCAACTTTTTGCTAGACAAGCTTGAAAACTTTACTATTCCCATATAAATAAAAGTGCAATAGTGTAAACAAATACTCTGAGTGCAATTATTAAAATAAAAAATTTTCGACGTTTCATATTTGGAACGATGGAAAACGATTAACAATTTTGCGAAATGAGAAAAAACCTACTTAGTCGTCTTAAATCAAGTTAGCTGTGCCTAAATAAAAAAAATCTTCTACTGTAAAAAAAATTAAATGCAGCATAATATCCAGATGTAAAAGGCAAAAATATTCCCTTTGCTTAGACCTGTCGAGAAGTCTGCTTTTGGACGGTGAACGAAAGTCTGCGAAAGCAACTGAAGTGGCGGTCGTAAATAACGCTGCACTTGTTACCAACTTTCCGCTACACGAGCTTTGAGCTGCGTTTGTTAAATTGAAAGACGTCTCAAAAACACGCCTACAGAATAGTATGACTTAACGGAAGCAAAAGCGATGCCTTATTTAATTCGTACTTTTATAATTAAACTGTCTTAACCATTCTCTGGAATGAAACGAACATGCATATTTTTGATAAATAACACACGTTGTTAGCATTTCTTGTATACATGTATGCGTGCAAACTTGTATTCGTTGATTAACTTATCTTTATTATTTGTTTTTTATTTATTAATAAATTCATAATAAAAGTGTTTTAGTCTAGTAAATTACCAAAATTTGAATAATAGAAAAAAGTCCTGATTATTAAATAGCAAAAAAATATTCCTAAAGGATTGGCATTACTAAACCTCGATATTTAAAATTTTAAGAAAATAATAAGAAATCAAATATTCTTTATTCTTCATTATAAATAGTTAATACAAAGAAGAATATGAAACAAATTGTTTCTTGTGGTTTTATTGAAAACGAGATTTAGCAATTCCGGTAGTAGTAATTTTTTGAAAGAAAAATAGATAACGGAATTGTTTTTTAACAAATTAATTACTGAATAATATTAATGATAAAATTCCTAGTAAACCTATCATTTTCAATTTCAAAATAAATGTATGTATAGCAAATAATACAAATTCACAGTTTACAAAGCTTCATTTGCATGGAAAATGAATTAAACAAGGTATTTACACATGTTTTTGAGTAAGTCAATAACTTTATTTAGAGACTTTTTATGGTTTTTTTATAAATAAAATACTGTGTACTTTAACACAAGCCGGATAGGAACATACCGTACGATCGAACATTTGATGTTTGACCAGATGTCTAATATACTACATGGCTCACATAAAAACTTGTACCTTATAGAACTATCGCGATCATTCGAAAAAATATCTACACTTAAATAGTTTTACTTCGACTTGATTCAAACTCTTAAACTTTGATAGAAAAACCCTCTTCTTTCAACTATAAATCAGATCCGACAAACAATACATATTTAAATCAATATTATACAGTCCGTTTCAAATAGAAGATTTTCAATACATATTCACCACATGTTTATTATACCATTGAATATTTTGTGGTCTCCGTCATTTTTTCTTAATTCCCAATCTTTGTTAAGCAGTTTATTTCCAATTTCAGATGTGAGGTCTATGGTTTATTCAACCTTAACCCTTAAATGCATACAAGACTATGAAAAGTACAAACTTTCGTTTATTTTTTTTGCAAAACTAAAATAGATTTTACAATTTATTTTCATATTTAATAGTATAATACATATCAATATTCCAATTTTTATATCAAATATTGTGATGACATGTGGTTGTTGGCTTTAATTAGCAATCAAACAAAGTATTTCGGAGTTTTAGAAGTTCTGAATTTTAGGGAATTAATTTAAAAAATATTAGATTTTCGTACCGAAAATAATATTACTAGATTCATTGATGCATTTTAATTATTTGTGATAATATAGTTGTTAAAATAATTTTGACTTGACTAAATGTTCAAATGTTTATTTTTACTTTTCGTAGTACACCCATGCATTTGAGGTATCGAAAAAGTGTGTCAATACTAACAATATAAATTTTGATTTCTGTCATTTCTAAGTGCAAATATGTCAAAAATACAGTATATTAATAGTATTTAGCTTTGAAAGTACGCGGTCAATCTATGTTGTTGAATCTAAAGCTATTTCTGCATCATGCCATCTTTCTGACGATGAATTACGCCGTAGAAATAGCTATCAAATAATTGCATAGTTTTATTGAACTAAGTATTTTGTTATTGTTTACTTTGTTATAATGGATTTCTACCATATAAATGCTAAATCAATCAATTATTAAAGGGTATGATCAGCCTATACAAGCAGTCGACTCAATGGATTCTTATATTGGAAGCTATAAAATACTTATTTTTATTATTTTACACAAGGTTAGCATAAAATTAACACTTAACAGTTATTAAATGTCAACATAATTAATTTTTTAATAATTGTTATCTCCTAGAAAGTCTGTGTTAGTATCATATATTATGTCGCTAATGCATGGTGGCATTTATAAAGTACAAAATATTTTTTTAATTATTTTTCCTATAATCACACCTATCCATTGCATATATGTTTTCTTTTATTTAAAATTAGAAAATCATTCATTTAAGGATTAACGTTCTTAAATAAGTTCTCCGAAAATATAAACCATTTTTCATCGTTTTTTTTCCATCACGCCTTCATAAGAATTATGTTTAAAGGAATTTGTTAGGTTATACAATATATGCTCACTTAGAAAAGATAGAAAATACAACTTTCTTAATCAAATATAATATAATGATTCATAAAATATAATTAAATATGATAACTTTGGTTCAAGTTCTCTTTGAAAAAATGTTGAATATAAATCAAAAAAGATCTATGTAACGTGCTATGTGTAACGTCTATTAAATATAATTAATAAAAAAGAAATATTTTGTTGAAATTAGTAAGTTTACTTAAGACATAACTCTGAAGAAATGTATCTGTTTATTTTTAACTGCTCAGGACATTAGTCAAATTCCTTTGTAGTGAAAACTTTAACACTCTGGTGCTGATTTTGAATGTATCTTATTCGGTATATTGGTTTCATATATTATATTAACCATGAAGTCTGTTTTATTGGTATTAAATGAAAAAATCTTCAAAAGGGTACAGTATAGATGTCTCTTCATCTGCAGTATTTTATTCGTGTATGCTTCAGCTTCGTGCACAACTTTATTAACACTTAGTATAAATTATGTACTACAAATAATAACTTATAAAAATATGTTTACAACGTGAGATAAAATATAATATAAGAAAAGCATATTTTTATATTCACAATTCCAATGACCTTCTCATTGAATTGCACGAAATTTTTACAGACTACTGTTTCAAAAGATAAAGTATGGTAATTTTTTAAAAGAAAACTTCTGACCGGCTGTGACATGTTCGGCTCAGTAATCGAAAATAATCTAGAGTGACTGTATTCCGTGAAAGGATGGTCACATGGGAACCGTAAAATGTATTATTTTCCTCTGAGGTACGACTCCCCGATGTATTATACTTACTTTGATCAAAATATACTGCACGTCTCATGAGATTGGAATACTTTTCAGAGTTTCTGACCACCAACATAGATTTGCATATTGAATAGTCACCATTTCTTGATTTTATTATTATTCAGTCTGAATAAAATTGAATTAAGGCTTAAACTTATATCACTTCTTGTAATTTTTTTAATTGATTGCTATTTTCTAGTTCAAAAACTTCTCACAATAAAATTTAATATGTTAGTATGAAACTAAAAACCACTTTTAATATTTCAATTATTTTTTTAGTGAACTACAAAAGGATCGGTTAAGATTGTGATGCCATATCGATTCGTCGTCTTATATCAGCATATATTAAACTATTTGTAGTTTTTGTGTTATTAATACTACAAAAATCGCCCTTAAGTGCACAACTGACCAAAATCATGGTTCTATATAATTATATTTAAGGCTCACAATTAAATGCTTTTTTGTTTAGATCATATTCACTTCCATAAAAATAATTTGAAGAAATACATTACACTTACGAAAAAATATTTTCACATAAATAGATAAAATAGCTTTCACTTAATATAAATACTCAGACGTTGAAATCGATAGTTGCACGAAACTGTAATGAAATATCACTTATTCTTCTACCCTATATTGTCATTGCTCCACACATTAGAATAC
Source organism: Himalopsyche phryganea (assembly GCA_022494535.1). Taxonomy (NCBI): domain Eukaryota; kingdom Metazoa; phylum Arthropoda; class Insecta; order Trichoptera; family Rhyacophilidae; genus Himalopsyche; species Himalopsyche phryganea. The sequence goes on from JAGVSL010000046.1 coordinate 1,920,223, forward strand.
ATTACACAAACCAAACCATACCAACCATAACATAACATACTACAACTTAACTCACTTTATTTAAGACATCGACTGAGGGTGCTTGATGGAATTTCAATATTAAATTTGGATTATTGAGATTTTGTACACTTCCATGTATTTTGTCACTAACGACCCGGGTTTCGCCTTTCGGCATCTTCAGGCATTCGAGCACACGAATGGACTCGAACTGAGAGACAGTAAACAGTGTCTAACGCTTATATAGAAGATACAAATGCGACAAATATCATTTACGAGGCAATACATTATACGTCTGAGAGCCACACCGATACCTGAGTTAAAATTTCGGAAATCGTCCTAATCCTTATTTTGTAAACACCATATTACCAGAGTGGCGAATTGCCGAAGGCGATTGCCGCTTTTCAACTTCTTTTAGAAATACCAGTGATTTTACAATTATAATAGTATTGTGGGTTTTGACGGAACTTGTCTAAAGACATAGACCGCCCTAGAATCTGGCATAGAATAAGTTATTTAGGTTGCACAAGCTTTAAAATTAAAAAACAACTCGCTGATAGTGTTAGACCGGCGTTCTATTGCAAAAACTCTCTAGGCAAATTACTTATTAACAATAAAGATAGAGTAAACTTTAAGAACAAATCTGGTATTTATAAATTGCCAACATTTCTATGTGGGTAAAACCACACGTACATTAGATATAAGGGTATCAGAACATTTAGCTGCCTTTAGATTAAAAAAAGAAACTTCGACATTCGCAAATCACTTGCTAATGGAGAACCATACGTTTAATGCGGATGATGGGGTTAAACTGTTGCATAAAAACATGGGGGATCATATATTATTTTATCAGGAAATTTTAGAAATTAATAGAGGCCAGTTATACTCCTTACCAATCTCGAATGAGCAGCTGAACCTTCCTAATTCTCCGCTATTATATCCGATACGTTGAAACACCTAACAGATTTCACTAAATGTGGAATGATTGTATATATTTACCCATTCGTCGAATTACATCCCGTCAAAACCCACAATACTATTATAATTGTAAAATCACTGGTATTTCTAAAAGAAGTTGAAAAGCGGCAATTCGCCTTCGGCAATCGCCACTCTGGTAATATGGTGTTTACAAAATAAGGATTAGGACGATTTCCGAAATTTTAACTCAGGTATCGGTGTGGCTCTCAGACGTATAATGTATTGCCTCGTAAATGATATTTGTCGCATTTGTATCTTCTATATAAGCGTTAGACACTGTTTACTGTCTCTCAGTTCGAGTCCATTCGTGTGCTCGAATGCCTGAAGATGCCGAAAGGCGAAACCCGGGTCGTTAGTGACAAAATACATGGAAGTGTACAAAATCTCAATAATCCAAATTTAACTCACTTTGTTAAAAGAATCCGTGTAATATTATCTAATCCAAAGTCCAAACTATCGAAATGAAAGTTCATGTGAATACTATCTGATACAAAGTGTAATTATTTATAACCTTATATTTAATATTAATTACGTATTTATTTACATAAAGTTATTTTTTAAACTGTTTTTAAGTTCCCCTGAATGATTGAGATTTTGCAAAAATACATTTTTGCAATAAAAACGACGATATTGAACATTTTTGATCGAGAAATTGTTCTCCGTATTTGTTGCACATTTCTGCACTCTATGGGCTGTACGACAGTACTAAAGTGGTCCAATCAACGAAAATTGAAAGACGAATTGATGAGGTAGTTTTATTCTACTATCGATTAATATCCATCAAGCTAAGGAAAAGATCAACAAAACGGAATGGCATGGGGTAAACGTGTGCCGAGAATTTGCTCGTCAAAGGTCATAGTTGTTGACTTTCGTTTAATCAGAGAAATTACTTGGTAAAATTTCACACTGAATAAAGAAAGACTTCAAATGTAAATGAACGCAATGACCCACTTTGAAATCAATAATATTAAGAAAACTTACTAAAAAATATAGTAAAACACCCTACTTATTCAAATCTAAATATTTTTGATATTCAAGACTTATCAAGTAATATTTAAGTATTTTGTCAATATTAATAACGAATATACATATACTCTACGATTTTACTTTCAAATACAAAAGAAACAAGATAATGTAGAAATTATTTAATGAAACAAATGATACTTAAATAAAGTTAAATGTTTTCTACTATTGATAACGGATAAATGTAATAAAAAATAAAAAAATATATATTTTGTCAAGTCATGTACTATTATGTTGAAAGTCTTCTAGTGGTTTTATTTTTAGATTCTGAAAAGTACCCACGTTTTATATCGGCTATCTGCACTCTGCAAGAACATTCCTAGGGGAAATCAACTTACCTCCGTCCTGTATATATATCTAATTAGAGACTAATTGCTATGGTGAGTAATAAAATTCCATTACTGTCAAAAACAGGCTGATTTTAAGATGGCCAACTTTTTCGCTTAATAATTAATGTTGAGTAATAATAATTTTTATTACATGATTTTCCGGAATAATCTTTACTTATAAAAATAACCGTGAAGGCTTCATCTACTTGAAATACTAATTTTTGAAACGTTAACATTTATAAGAATATTTATTGATTTTATTATTTATTAACTCATAAAACATATTTTTTCCGGCTTATTTCTTTGACTTACGACTTTGAACACTCTGGAATCTTTGATTTTTTTGAATCAGGAAGTCAATTTTATTTTGTCTTCTGTCAGCCTTGAGGTGAAATTGAGTTAATCCATTAATTTTGATAAAGCTTGTGTTGTGTCTTCAAACTTCACTTCTAAGACAAGATTTGTTCGCAACGTGTGTAACTTGTTTTAATTTTTGCCAGGAATTTGGGAAGACAATAAACGCCAGGCTTGTATGTAAGTGACAGAGTTTGCAGAAAGAAGGAAAGAACTATGAATAATAACCCATAGAAAAAGTCTCTAGTTTTCGCAGTTTCAAATCATTATTTCACTGTTTCTTTTGTATTAGTCCCAGCAATCTCAATAAACCATTTATTTCATGTTGTTAATTTTCCGATTATTTGGTTTTTCAATGCTACACATCTTTAATTGTAAAAATTAAAAATACAAGGGACAGTACGATCATAATAAAAAGACAATTTGTTAGAATTGAGAAAAAAATATTGGTTTTATACAAATTCAAACAAAGAAATAAAAACACACTAAGCTCGTTGCTGAATATTTCTACCTCTCTAGACAATAAATTTATAAACTGAACAGCCCTTGGCGACTCATAAGACCGAAGCAAAGAACAAGTTTTGAGAAAAAGAAAAATGCTCGGTTAAGGTTTTGGGCACGTAGATAAAAATTGGGAAAATGGTAGTTTGTAGTCTTGAAAATTTCTAGATTGTAAGCTAGGCACCCGTAGAAGAAGAAATAATCCACATTAATAATGATTTGAAATATATTATAGCCCACAACTTATATAATATCAATTCAATGATAGCAAAAATTGACTAACATCCTATGTTTATCTTGTAAACCTTTGGTTAGCTCGAGGGATCGTATCTATACGAAAAGTTTGATGGTTAGCATTTAGTAATATACGGAAGAGTAAATTTAATTTACTATCTACTGGCAAAGGATGTTCCGTAATAGTATCTTAAATTTCAATTTAAAAGAGTTTCATGCTATTAAGCGTTACATCCTTCTTTGAAAATCATTTTGCTCCATAAATTATAATTGAAATACACTCTTCGTTTTACTCAACCTATATACATTATTATTATATACAAACACCAAATAAAACACGGGTAGTGTAAAAATAATTTTGAGCATAAGAATTTCTTGGGTTTTCTTTTATATTGGACGATACCTTACATGTGTTTGAAATATATGGTAAGATAAACGGAAATTACATTGTTTCATGGTTAAAATGTTATGTATAGCTTTAATAATATATTTAAAACCACCTTTTATGCTTATTACATACGAGGTGAGTATAATAGATAACGTTAATATGTCAAGGTAACTTAGCTTATTGTGGAAGAGACAAAGGAAACACATCATTGGTAACATACCCAATGCACTGTAATAAACTTTCTTAACTCCCTGCATACATTTTTCTACTTGTCTCGTGTGTAACAGCCATCATCGTGAACACGCAAACTTTACTTGCTTCAAATTCCATCTCAATCATTTGCATACGTTGTTATTTCAATTCACAGATCTGTAACTTTTGTAACTCTACAAATTCTTTATAAATTGTGAATGCTTTACCAAAAATCCTCACAAATATAATTCTTACTGTTGAAATATCACATAAATAACCTTTTTGTAAAAAAAAATATCAAATGAATTGAATTAATACTACACGCACCAAAGTCTAAAGAAACATAACAATATTATTTTTATCGCCTACGTTACACAGTTATATTTATTTTCCTTTTGATAATTTACTGAAAAAAACCTAATATATGTTTATTTATATCTGTAATTCTATTTCGTAAAGCTCTAATACACAATTTCTAAGAAATGATCAGTTTCAGCAGAAATCCATTAGATAACACTATTTCTGATGGCCATTAAGAGATTACGAAAGTAATTTTCTTAGACGCAAGACAATCATCTAGAGGTACGCCTCATTTTACGCTAGTATAAAAGAAAATTGATTCATTATTTTAATTGAATAACTAAATATCTTGATTAAATGCTTGAAAATAATTAAATTTGATTCATTCTGTCCACGTTACAAATATTTTTATGGATTGATCAAAGTTGACTTAGCCATATTTTTCGAGTACGAATGTGACTTTTTTATGATTAATATATCAAACATAAATATTAAAAATCACTAGATTATAGTCGAATTAAGTAATCAATATTTTAAAAAATTAACACTGTTACTATGTTTAATCTCGTTAACTGTTTGCGTTTTATATTTTCATTTTTAAGTTGTATCTCACACAGAAAAAAACTATAAAAGAAATATATTCAAAAGTTTAAATGATTCTTACATAACAACGAAAGTGGTTAAAAGTTTGTATTTAAAAGAATTATAATAGTTTTGAAATATAATTTCTTCAATTATTATTAGTGGGCCTGGGTGATAAAATTGATCAGTTTATTAATGACAATAAATGCAATATACGAATTTATATAACTTAACAGAACGTCTTTGTAAATTTAATCAACCCGAAGAGAAAATATATCGCAGAATAAATCGAAAAAAATTATATTTGATGTATATGTATCTTCCTACTACTTCAACATAGTACCTTCTGATTCTATAAAGAACTCATTCAAATACAGAAAATCCAATAACGCTTATATTTTATAATGGAAAACAATAAATTGAGTGAAGCGATACTAAAATATTCACACTGATAACGACATACAAACTGGAAGTTATTATTAATCGTTTACATTATGTTACGTCGATTTATTGTACACAGTTTTTCTTGTATTGCTACGAACAAAGACATACATTAAATATTTCGCGTTGGCTTGTAAAGTTCATCAATTATTATATCATTCAGCAAATGTGTAGTAATACGGTAACAATGCAATTGATTGATTCCTAATTGAACTGTTGCAGATTAATAATTTTGTAATGAAATATGGATAAACAATTTTCCATGTCAGTAGTATTTAAACGGCTTAAATGTTGTGGTCAGTACATATTTAAATTTTTTCAGCTGTTAATTAAATAATCAGTTAAGGGTAAGTGAAAAAAAACATATTTCGAAGCAACGTCATCTATCGATCGATAAAAAATGTTTATTTTACAAACATTCATATAAATTAATTCGTATAAAATCTAGCTTTCTTGAATTTCAAAATATTGTCTCAGTATATTAAGGCAATTCTTTTTATACTATTCCATTAACTGTATTCTGTAAAGGGTGAATAGAGTTCCAGTGGAGTGCTTAAACAGTTGCCTTTTTATATTTATTTATTTTCAAACAATTAATTCAAATCAAATCGAGTGTTGTATTAAATTATTACAAATATTTTAAGCAATAAGGAAAAGAAGTGAATTGAAAACATCGAAGTTCATTAAGTCAATGTCAAAATAGCGTCCGTTAAAATAAGTTTTTTTACTGAAAATAGAGTTCGATATTAGTGTACATTTTTTGGTTAATGTTACATTGATATTTTCTAAAATTGAATAACATGTTTATATAAATATGATTTTTTTTTCTTTTAAAATGTCATTTTAAGCACACAACTGGCTTCGGAATGGTAGTTGAATTACAAGGAACAATATTCATCTGAGATTTAGACGTAGTTATCAAGATTTTATCAATTTCAAGAATCATTTTATATTTTTCCTGTTTATTGCCACTTGACTTATGAAATGACTACATTTTTACTGACTTTTAAATGATCAAAATAGTCAATATGTATTTGATCTGTTAGTTGTTACAATGTATGAAAAACTGTAAAAAAGACATTTTCTAACCGTTTATTATTTTTTACATGCATTTCTGATGTCTGGAATTCCCTTCCTAAAAACGAGGCCTAGCGATAGCGATTAGCTATTCAATAGTCCTCTCTTAGCCATATCCTTACTCTCTACAAAAAGACAGGTCGAAAAACTGAGGATCAAGTAGTTCTCGTAGAAAAAAAATGTGTTAAGATACTTCAATTAGGAGTCCATACCCTCCACATTGGGAGCGGCCATGGTTTAAAAATGTACTTAGATACTAATCATAATAATAAACTGCTAATTAGTGTGTAACTAATCGATATGCCACTTTTCTGTAACTACGTATAAATTATTCAATTGAAGATAATTTATATCCCACTAACCTAATTGTCTGAAGAAATCTAATTTTGACTTTGTTATGAATACTTGCTTATGAAATCATCTACGCCTCAAAGTGATTGATTTGTAATTATACTGAAAATAACACATTACATCATTATTTTGCAGGATTGTATTTATTTTATTAAAGTTTCCGATTATGCCTAAATTTACCAACTCACATATTAAATCGTAAGAAATAGCTGATTGCTTTTATAAATATGCATTTGTATACTTTTCATCTTATCGGTGGTTAAACTATGTGTTTGGAAAGTAATTCCAAATTTAATATATGCTGCCTTAGATATTTTGTAAACAGCTGCTATTGACATAGCTTGAGGTTTCAATCAGAAATCTAATTTAATTTGTATACGTTGTTTTTAAAAATTGCAAAATAATATGTATGTAATTTAAAAATGTTAAATTTAATAGTAGTTTTCATGCAAAGAGACCATATTTTAATCACAGAGAATTTTTAGAAGTAAAGCATTCATTATGAATACTTTCATCGGTTTTTTATCAACGAAGAATATAAATTCTTAATAAACCTTATCCAACATACGTATTTAGACGAGAACTGAGTATTTTTCAATCGCTCAACTTTTCTTTTTCGAAGAGAGAAAGAATGGAAAGATATTGTTAGGACAGGAAAACTAGTAAGCTTATTGCTCTCACTACACCCTGTTTTTAAAGATCGAATAGGTAGGAATTTTAAGACATCAAATAAAACCATACCATTGAACATAAATATATAAATTTGTTGAAATTATAACTTGTTCATACAGGAATTTGAGCCCGTGGACATTGGAAACGAAATTAAAGAATTAAAGATGAATATTTGATATTTCTAAATTCTTAAATTATAATTCCAAAAGCATAATATTATGTTCTTAATCGATATCGCATTGCGTTGTTTGCCAGCGGACATAGATAAAGTAACACATACTTTCATGAAATGCTATATTACATATGGCAGAAGAACCTTGCTATTTGTCGGCTAGCTAACAGTTATTAATGTTTTTGCTTGCGCACAATACCATATATTCTGTTAACAGTGAATAGTAATATAAATATCAAAGAAATGCTAATTTAAATAAGTAAAATTAAAAACATTTAAGAAAAAGAGAAGTAAAAACTAATTCGAGGATTAACTTACAACACTCTAAGCTCTAAGGAAAATACAGCAGTAAGTCTAAATTGACATTTGGAAGAGAGCCATAAGATTTTTTTTAATTTTTTTATAATTACCTACCAAAGAAGTTTAGAGGCATAAAGATTGTTTGTTTTATAGGAAAAATGATCTCTTTACAATTTCAGTTTTTACTTTCTTTAAAATAAATATGTAAATATTGAGATATTTTTATTAGTGAATTCAGCTGGGGTATTTTAATGTGATTAAATAAATCGAGTGCTTTTTATAAAAATATAATACTCAAAAACGAATATTTAATACTTACGTCACTATTTTATTGATTATACGATACATTATTTACAGAGATTTCGAGCTTTTGTTAATAATCAATAGTTGGCACAAATTAAATCTTAAGTTATTCCAAACATTTATTCTTTCATACTCATACAAGTCAATTGAATTAATTGTGTGTACATGGAACTTAAATGTGTATAAAGAATTATCAATTACATGATGTATTTTCAATGTTTGTTATTTTGATGAATTCATAATGATTCTAGAAATATAACATACATGAGCATTAGATTAGCGAGACTAATTTAATGTATGAATTATCACGCATGCATTTCAACTAATGACTTGTTTTAACTCTCCTCTAATGTTTATTACAATCAATCATTTCAACCAATTAGTTATCTCACTATATCCAACACACGCATAGAGTCAGGTAGGTGCTTAAATAATATTCAATTAGTAAGTTCATGTAGCTTAATATTCAATTTGTCCATTTTATTTCAGTTCGTAAACAGTTACGACGTAACAAATAAAATACTGTTCGATTATACTGCTTTTTCGAGGTATTTTAATACAATATATAGTTTTTATCTGACCGAAAATACAATACTGAGCTTAATTTGTTGTATTACATTTTATAGGTCCGTTCTTTACGTAATTTCTTGCGTATACATTACAACTAATAGTGAGTCAACTTTTCAAAAGGATCGCTGTATTTTAAGGTTCTTGGCATTGTAACCGTCACCGCCCGTTACTGATTCATCGCATAACAAAATAGATTTGAGCGCTTTCAAATATTTTCCAGCAGTGTCTTCGGCTTGGAATTGGTTACCGCTCACTAAAGCAGACATGAAATTTTTTGCCAGGTGAATCCAAAAGACTGATTTCGTGTCAGCTCTTATTCAAATAGGACATCTTGGTTTATAAGTATAACACAAATGTACCCACAAAATAGAACGGGAAAACAATATTTAAAGATATTTTATTAAATAAACACATTTTAGAAAATGATATTGCTTTTCACCAAGAATTGACAGTTAAAAGGCTAAAAGTGATTTTTATGTTTCTTTCGAAAACAATCAACCTCATATTATAAGCATAACTTTCATTTTGAAAATATATTGTGTATGGTAAGATTACCTATATGAGCACTTATTTATGCTATAATCTTTTATTGTAATATTTTCACAGAGCTTCATTTGAAATTTTATAAACTAAGCAGAATATAAAAGTTGAAACCAGTGTGATTGTACATGACAATAAAGGTCAAGGAATGAATTCATATAGTTTCACAAAAACTAATATTTATCAATATTTTGTGAAGACAATTTGTCACGGTTTGACTGTTAAAACATATCGGAACATTTGCGTGACGTATATCCTACAATACAGCGCCGATTTTATTCGCAGTTCCAACCCACTCTGTCCTGTCGCGTCCAATTATCGCTCACTTGCGACCCTTCACCAGCCGGATCATTTATTCAATCGAAGAGCGAACAATCGCGCCTAATTACACGGAGCTGGGTCAAGTGCTTGTTTATCGTGACTGTAGTTCCAGCCAGATCGCAGCAAGTATGAGCTTTAAACCTTTTAAGGATGATTAATAATAAACATATACGGCTAAATCAAATAACACTCATTAAAACATTGATTCTTTTGTTAATTAAATGAAAATTGGTTCACAACATACACAATTTGTTACATGATTAAGCAGTGTACATTTAAATCAAATATATACAGTATTAAATAGTACTATCTACTGCTTGATGGTTCTGATTAAATCACTAGATGTTTGAAGGTTATCTGTTGATCTGTTTGTCAGTTACTTAAATAAAAAAATACGTTTTTCTATGCGTTTATTGAAAGTTTATAAAATACAAAAGTTTATAAAGGCACAAATATTTCATTTGAATTATTGAGATTTTGTACACTTCCATGTATTTTTCACTAACGACCCGAGTTTCGCCTTTCGGCATCTTCAGGCATTCGAACGCATGGGCTAGATTCCTTAAAAGAATATTAATAATATAACCATCGAATATAATACATAGGTTTATTGAATTAACATTGTTAGAATTCCATTGTTATTATATTTAGATCTACAAGAATTATTGGATATATTTAAAAGCTATTTCGACTTCACGCTATCATTAGAACTATGTATTGCCGAGTGCTAAGGGTGGTGTAAAATTGAAAAAGCTTACTCCTATACCCTATAAAATTTATGTAGAACTAAATACATTTATACTTTTTCCTTCTATGGATGTTTATTGGTTTCATAATAACTTGGCTTTTTTTCTTTAAATAACGTTTGTCGAATGATACAACGGTGTCTCTCAAAAAATCTCAATATTAGTTATTTTGCTTTACTATTTTTCTAATCCAGTTTCTAATAAATGTTTTAATTGTGTGCGAATTCATCTTGAGCGTAGAAAATAATGGATCGACGCCAAAAGTTAACTAAGTGCGACCCGGGCAAGCTTTTCAAAGGCGTTGCAAAGGATCGGTTCCGCTTATCGCAATCAGCATCATAAGCATACATACATGACGTTGATTATATGTACACATTCACAAATTGGCGACCCGCGATCCGATCGCACTGTTAACATGCACATTGAATAAAACTTTTATGTATGTTGTAATAAAGCATTTATTATAACAACGATCCACTGCTCATAAAGCTGCAAACCGCTGACTTGTGCCATATTGCAATTTGAAAATTTGAATTGTTGAGAATCTCAACAATTCAAATTTGATATTCAAATTTCATCAAGCACCCTCAGTCGACGTCTTAAATTGCAATTTGATTTTTTAAATCCCAGGAAGAAGCGGGCTTCTATACCCTCCCTTTGAGAGTGGTTTCCACATAACGATTAAGTGATCTCTGGTTCAATTCCTAGTTAGTAAATATCAAATTGTGCCGTACATTTTATTTGAGACTCGGCATGCGTTGCAATGCCACTCTAAGAAAGGAAGCGTTTGTGATTTAATTCTGTTTATTGAAGTGCTTTTGGATACGAAATATGTTTTGTTGCCGTCTGGTGCGTACGCGAATAAATCAGAAGGTTTTCCGAGATGTCGCTGTTTGTACGTATTTGATTCTTTTTTTTTGTTTTTTTTTCATTAATCTTCACGGGTGTGCGCACAGCAACTCACCAAAGTTTCATCGGAATCGGATGAGCAATATGGCAGTGCATATAAGAACAAATTTTGATTTTGATATAGAAGATAGAAGATTAACATGGATATATGTGATATTTTTTCTCCTCGTGTAATGATATTGGGTGAATAAATCCTTGATATACTCTTTCAATCATCTCACATTATTAAATATTTAGTAAATTTGTTTTTTATTATATATTTGCATACCTTCATTTATTTAACAAAATATTCTTCGTAAAAAAGATGCCATTGCTTTACTTATTCACTTCAAAGAAACTTATTATTTTTAAATAAAAACACTTGTTTGTTTTTGTACTAATTTCACATTTTATAAAAATCAAGACCGGTTTCAGACTCATCGCGAGCATTATCAAGTGATAAAACATAAATTTTAACAAGAATATTTATATGTAATTGAGTGCTATTGTGGAAATAGTAAAAACAAATTGATACGCGAAGTTAGTTATTTCTTTATCGCAAAAATTATTCCTCGCGTGCTTGTCACAAAACAAAAATGTGATGGACATATCTTTCAATAGTACATTTTCTATAGATCTTATATAAAAATGCAAAAATAAATATTTCACATATGCATTCGATTCCATTTGCTGATGACGATGAGTAATATAATTTCAATTTATATGATTAAGTTTGCATTAATTTAAAATACGATTATCGAAAATAATTAAATATAGTCTAAGTTTGTCGACACATTGCTTAAAAATAGAACAAAAATATTTTCTCTATATATTTTACAATGCTCATCGATAACAAAAATGACAACACGAGAATTTGTAAAGAAACGTTGTCATCTGTTTTTGCTTCACTTAAAGAGATGATTTTGGCCAGTTACCAATATTTTTACAATACCCTCGAATATTTTATAAAATGATGAGACTGGCTTACATATCGTCAAACATGAGCTTTATTTAATTGTTGGCATGTATAAATATTTAACTCAATATAAATACTACAATGAAAAATCATCATCAGCAAATGTAAATGCACTTATGGATGAAGTTTTTTAAAGAAATTCTTTAGCCTTGCATTGTCACATTTTAATACGTCCAACATTTTTCAGTCTAAGGATTTTATGCCAGTACTACAATCGAATAATTATTTTTATTTTTCGATATACTTTTTGAAACGTCTTATTAACTTTTCTATGCCACTTAAAACTTGACTGCTCTAACATGTTTGGTCCGGAAACTTTTTGACCTTACTACGTACTACCGGCAAACCTGGTTACTTCGCGTAGTCTTCAATAATATCTCTAGGATTCCACTAGATTACTAATCTTGTCAAGCGCTTTTTCATTATCTGAGCTATATTTATTTCCTACCCATGACTATTTACTATATTGGTCAACTTAATTTCCTTAGCCATTCGTTTCCTTACCTGAATTTCGCGTAATACACCATACCAGGTGGGATAAATAAACAAGTAATCTCTTTAATATATATATATACTGAGAAGACCCCGGATTGAAGAGAGGCGAGCGGCTGGTTATCCTGAGTCCGGGAAGGGCTGTGATCTCAGACAAACACCATTTCAAATCCGGTTCAAAACTTATTTATTTTTCCATCCAAGATGCAGTGGTTTACATTACACAAATACATAAATCCTAACAAATAAAATTGATTCTACATTTACATTAACTTAGCAACTGAATTTACTTTAAGTTATAATACAAATGACACAACAAATTTAAATTAAGTCCAATGCAAATCAAAAAAAAAACAAACAATTCACATCGTCACGTCACCTCCGCCATGAGAGCGCAGCTCGTCCCGCTCGGCAGATCGTAATCGACTGTTTTCAAATAATTAAATAAAACTCCCTGCATCGTCGGAGCTACCCCTTTACGTCAAAATGGACTCGTCCAGCGGTCGTAGCCGGCGGCTATTGAACGCTTGGTAACAAGAAAGAGCCGATTCTGCGAAATATTGCTGTTGCCGCTGGGTGATTTCAGTTCTGGACATTAATGACACCTATACTTAACAAAAACCAGGGTGTGTCAATACATATATATTTAGATTATTGAGATTTTGTACACTTCCATGTATTTTTCACTAACGACCCGAGTTTCGCCTTTCGGCATCTTCAGGCATTCGAACGCATGGGCTAGATTCCTTAAAAGAATATTAATAATATAACCATCGAATATAATACATAGGTTTATTGAATTAACATTGTTAGAATTCCATTGTTATTATATTTAGATCTACAAGAATTATTGGATATATTTAAAAGCTATTTCGACTTCACGCTATCATTAGAACTATGTATTGCCGAGTGCTAAGGGTGGTGTAAAATTGAAAAAGCTTACTCCTATACCCTATAAAATTTATGTAGAACTAAATACATTTATACTTTTTCCTTCTATGGATGTTTATTGGTTTCATAATAACTTGGCTTTTTTTCTTTAAATAACGTTTGTCGAATGATACAACGGTGTCTCTCAAAAAATCTCAATATTAGTTATTTTGCTTTACTATTTTTCTAATCCAGTTTCTAATAAATGTTTTAATTGTGTGCGAATTCATCTTGAGCGTAGAAAATAATGGATCGACGCCAAAAGTTAACTAAGTGCGACCCGGGCAAGCTTTTCAAAGGCGTTGCAAAGGATCGGTTCCGCTTATCGCAATCAGCATCATAAGCATACATACATGACGTTGATTATATGTACACATTCACAAATTGGCGACCCGCGATCCGATCGCACTGTTAACATGCACATTGAATAAAACTTTTATGTATGTTGTAATAAAGCATTTATTATAACAACGATCCACTGCTCATAAAGCTGCAAACCGCTGACTTGTGCCATATTGCAATTTGAAAATTTGAATTGTTGAGAATCTCAACAATTCAAATTTGATATTCAAATTTCATCAAGCACCCTCAGTCGACGTCTTAAATTGCAATTTGATTTTTTAAATCCCAGGAAGAAGCGGGCTTCTATACCCTCCCTTTGAGAGTGGTTTCCACATAACGATTAAGTGATCTCTGGTTCAATTCCTAGTTAGTAAATATCAAATTGTGCCGTACATTTTATTTGAGACTCGGCATGCGTTGCAATGCCACTCTAAGAAAGGAAGCGTTTGTGATTTAATTCTGTTTATTGAAGTGCTTTTGGATACGAAATATGTTTTGTTGCCGTCTGGTGCGTACGCGAATAAATCAGAAGGTTTTCCGAGATGTCGCTGTTTGTACGTATTTGATTCTTTTTTTTAGATTTTTTTTCATTAATCTTCACGGGTGTGCGCACAGCAACTCACCAAAGTTTCATCGGAATCGGATGAGCAATATGGCAGTGCATATAAGAACAAATTTTGATTTTGATATAGAAGATAGAAGATTAACATGGATATATGTGATATTTTTTCTCCTCGTGTAATGATATTGGGTGAATAAATCCTTGATATACTCTTTCAATCATCTCACATTATTAAATATTTAGTAAATTTGTTTTTTATTATATATTTGCATACCTTCATTTATTTAACAAAATATTCTTCGTAAAAAAGATGCCATTGCTTTACTTATTCACTTCAAAGAAACTTATTATTTTTAAATAAAAAACACTTGTTTGTTTTGTACTAATTTCACATTTTATAAAAATCAAGACCGGTTTCAGACTCATCGCGAGCATTATCAAGTGATAAAACATAAATTTTAACAAGAATATTTATATGTAATTGAGTGCTATTGTGGAAATAGTAAAAAACAAATTGATACGCGAAGTTAGTTATTTCTTTATCGCAAAAATTATTCCTCGCGTGCTTGTCACAAAACAAAAATGTGATGGACATATCTTTCAATAGTACATTTTCTATAGATCTTATATAAAAATGCAAAAATAAATATTTCACATATGCATTCGATTCCATTTGCTGATGACGATGAGTAATATAATTTCAATTTATATGATTAAGTTTGCATTAATTTAAAATACGATTATCGAAAATAATTAAATATAGTCTAAGTTTGTCGACACATTGCTTAAAATAGAACAAAATATTTTTCTCTATATATTTTTACAATGCTCATCGATAACAAAAATGACAACACGAGAATTTGTAAAGAAACGTTGTCATCTGTTTTTGCTTCACTTAAAGAGATGATTTTGGCCAGTTACCAATATTTTTACAATACCCTCGAATATTTTATAAAATGATGAGACTGGCTTACATATCGTCAAACATGAGCTTTATTTAATTGTTGGCATGTATAAATATTTAACTCAATATAAATACTACAATGAAAAATCATCATCAGCAAATGTAAATGCACTTATGGATGAAGTTTTTAAAGAAATTCTTTAGCCTTGCATTGTCACATTTTAATACGTCCAACATTTTTCAGTCTAAGGATTTTATGCCAGTACTACAATCGAATAATTATTTTTATTTTTCGATATACTTTTTGAAACGTCTTATTAACTTTTCTATGCCACTTAAAACTTGACTGCTCTAACATGTTTGGTCCGGAAACTTTTTGACCTTACTACGTACTACCGGCAAACCTGGTTACTTCGCGTAGTCTTCAATAATATCTCTAGGATTCCACTAGATTACTAATCTTGTCAAGCGCTTTTTCATTATCGGAGCTATATTTATTTCCTACCCATGACTATTTACTATATTGGTCAACTTAATTTCCTTAGCCATTCGTTTCCTTACCTGAATTTCGCGTAATACACCATACCAGGTGGGATAAATAAACAAGTAATCTCTTTAATATATATATATACTGAGAAGACCCCGGATTGAAGAGAGGCGAGCGGCTGGTTATCCTGAGTCCGGGAAGGGCTGTGATCTCAGACAAACACCATTTCAAATCCGGTTCAAAACTTATTTATTTTTCCATCCAAGATGCAGTGGTTTACATTACACAAATACATAAATCCTAACAAATAAAATTGATTCTACATTTACATTAACTTAGCAACTGAATTTACTTTAAGTTATAATACAAATGACACAACAAATTTAAATTAAGTCCAATGCAAATCAAAAAAAAAACAAACAATTCACATCGTCACGTCACCTCCGCCATGAGAGCGCAGCTCGTCCCGCTCGGCAGATCGTAATCGACTGTTTTCAAATAATTAAATAAAACTCCCTGCATCGTCGGAGCTACCCCTTTACGTCAAAATGGACTCGTCCAGCGGTCGTAGCCGGCGGCTATTGAACGCTTGGTAACAAGAAAGAGCCGATTCTGCGAAATATTGCTGTTGCCGCTGGGTGATTTCAGTTCTGGACATTAATGACACCTATACTTAACAAAAACCAGGGTGTGTCAATACATATATATTTAGATTATTGAGATTTTGTACACTTCCATGTATTTTGTCACTAACGACCCGGGTTTCGCCTTTCGGCATCTTCAGGCATTCGAGCACACGAATGGACTCGAACTCGGTCAGTTCGAGTCCATTCGTGTGCTCGAATGCCTGAAGATGCCGAAAGGCGAAACCCGGGTCGTTAGTGACAAAATACATGGAAGTGTACAAAATCTCAATAATCCAAATTTGATATTGAAGTTCCATCAAGCACCCTCAGTCGATGTCTTAAATTAAACTTAAATTATAAACTTAAATTACATATATATTTATTTTCACTCTAACCACCTTTTGATTCGTATACAAACATAGCTCTAATGATAATTAATTCATCTCAACATTCATTTTTATTAATTTAAAAATATCTATAAATAGTCTATTCGTCAACGTACTCTAATATACTCATAAAATAATATAACTATTGAAATCGATCATTTTTGTTTATTCCATTAATTTAAATTTACAACACAAGTATAAATATATTTTGTTGGTTTTTTAAGTAAATCTTTATTTCTAATCTTGGCACAAGTTTAAAACACATTAGTGCTTTCATTTAAAGTTTTCAGACAACAAAGCGTGTTTCACTTTAATTCACACCGCACCTTTTGCACTGTGTTGTTAATTTTTAGTTTTCTTTCTGCACAACGAAAAAATCTCTTACATAGTTGCTAAAAGCTACTTCTTAGCAATAACCAGAAACCACACAAACTGGTGTACATACAATGCTGTGAATCCTTGCAGTATCCGGTTGTAAACGAGAAATGTTAATCATTTTTCATTCTTGAAGAAAATAATATATTCTGATTACATGAAAAGTGCATCATTCTAATAGCAATTATTTCTATGGGACTTGAAATGAATACATAATATAATTTAAGACATCGACTGAGGGTGCTTGATGGAATTTCAATATTAAATTTGGATTATTGAGATTTTGTACACTTCCATGTATTTTGTCACTAACGACCCGGGTTTCGCCTTTCGGCATCTTCAGGCATTCGAGCACACGAATGGACTCGAACTGAGTTCTCAGTTCGAGTCCATTCGTGTGCTCGAATGCCTGAAGATGCCGAAAGGCGAAACCCGGGTCGTTAGTGACAAAATACATGGAAGTGTACAAAATCTCAATAATCCAAATTTAAAATTGAATACATAATAATTATTTACGAGGAAAAAATGTACAAATTGCATTCAAAATTCTCTGGAAAACACATACCAATCTTTATTTTCGCTATGAAGCGCATCTTCTTCAGAAGCTGATTGAAATAAATGAATTACCGTGATTGAGCTACTCAGTTGCGCTCTTATATAATATAATAATAACTAGATTTTTATATTTTTCTTTAGTGACCATCAGTGTCAGTGCTATAAATTCTATTGTTGGATATTAAATATGTATTTTGGTTTCTTAATATTATCGAAAAACGATTTTAATCTCAGTCACAACGTATACATAAGTATACTATTAGAAAATTCTCAAATATATATGAAAAGCTATCATTTTAAACAATCGGAAATTAAATTCATAATATGTTTGCAAAATAGATAACAAATCACTTTCTTCTTTTTAATATGTGAAAATACATATGCTATTTTTCATATTTATACCCAGGGTTTTTTTTCATTTTACGCGGTGGAACGGCGTTTCGGCACTTTTTTCACAGTATTTTTTTTCAAAATTTAATAAAACGAAATTAGATATAACATGTCTAAAAGCGTCCGTGGAGCAGTTGGTAGCGTTGTGGGCTACGGCTAAAGATGTCTCTGGCTCAATTCGTGGATTTGTGGATTTCTGTTTGTAGTCTGAGTGTTTTGTCTAAAATTACCCCCTCACCAACCCATCCAATCCTCATGGGGCGTAGCGAGAGCGACTAGCTAGCCACTAGTCCTGTTCTCACCCTATCGTTCTATCCCTCCTCTCTTCGATAAAAAGAGGTCGATCAACTGAGTAACAAACAGTTTTCATAGAAAAATTCTGTTGAGATACCTCCATTTGGAAGCCATATGCTCCACGTTGGAAGCGGACATGGAAAAAAATGTTTTTTTTAGAGCGCTTCGTGGCATAGGAAAAGCTGATTTAAATTTCATTTAAATGATATTTGAATAAAGTTTTATTTAGTACAAAAGCCTGACATGAAGTGAGTTCCGGTACCTTTTTTTAAAAAAAAGCCTTGTTTTGATTATGTTCAAAAGTATAATAACAACAGGACTTCAAACACATGTCAAAGTAAATTTTCAATATTTAAATTTATTATAATTTTTTATACACTATCTCTCTCTCCGGTCTTTGAACTTGGACACTCCCGTAGAATAAAAACTTCGTCTGGGAAAAACAGAACGCGTATTTTTTTAATCAAAGAACATTCGTTTCAAATTAAGCCAGACCTTCGCATTAATGTTGAATGTGTGCAGCATGGCTAGGTATAAATAAGATCAGCTTTGAGCCAAATTTTTCTCACGGCCTTGCATTGATCTAGACACTTTTCATTGGATGACAGAAGAATATCTGCGATGTTTGTTTCCTTAATCCCATTATCATACATTCTTATTGTTATTTATATGATATGATTCTCCCACTGAGGTCATTTTATGTTAAGAATTATGACAATGTTTTAAACGTCAGCTATAATTGGATTTATAATTCATGGATTCTAAAATTTTAAGACTACGTGTTGAATAAATCCACAACTAAACCTAATTATCAAATTCTTTAAACGAATAACTAATAACATAATTTTCAACATTAAATTTCTCAAATATTATCCAATATCGTTATTTAATACATTACGTGATTGATTACTGTTTGATAAACTATTTGTTAATGTATTCGGTAGACTAGCTAGTTATTCTATGTTATTCTGGTCATTTCTATATTCGTAGATCTGCGAGTACTAGTAACTGACCTCGTTTTAAACTAAGTCTATAAATGGGTATCTATAAATTTTATAGCGGTATTTTCAATGCCCCAAAATAATATCTGTCTATGAGCTTAATCAATATATTCAGAAAAATGTGAAACGATTTGTCACTTCGACGTTCTATCGCTCAAGTAATATATTTAAAAATAATTTATTACTAAGATGGTGATGAAAGCATATTATGACGTGAATAATTGGTAATTATTAAGTAATAGGTACAATATTTTGTAAATTAGGTAAAGCTATAGCATACATAGATTAAATGTCTCGAAAATGTTTACGCATTATTTTTTGCCTATATGTGTACCCACCACATTCTAATGGTGTTGTTAAACTTTGTAACATATTTTATTTATCAGTTGTTATTGTTCAAAGCATTTTTTCTTACGCTGTTTATCGTTAAAACTTAAAGCATCTCGATAACTCATCGTGATCAACTCAAAGTAACTTGCTCGAATTTCCCACTAATCTAAAAACAATTATAACATATTTTGACACTAATTGAAACAATATATTAAAGAAAATAACGCAACGATATTGATCGTTACACAAATAACGCTAAAAAACCAAAATTTTCATACAATTATTCAAACGTCACAACTAGATTAGAAACAAATACTTATTATGATGAAAGCAAAAATGTGAGAAAAGGTTTTTCTCCATAAAAAAAACAAATATATATATCAAATTTTGACTATTGAGATTTTGTACAAAATCTCAATAATCCAAATTTGATATTGAAGTTCCATCAAGCACCCTCAGTCGATGTCTTAAATTATAAATATATATATTATTAAGTATAATTTTTCAGTTCATCTCAATATATTGTTCTGAAAACATCTTCCTAGTTTTCGGCAGAAAACAAAAACTAAAGAACACGTGAATATTATGCAGCAAAACGTTAAACGTAATAATCAGCTTTTATTATTGGTTGCGTCGACTGTAAACTGAGGCTTTCGAGCATCCAACGTCGTAATGTTTAACTGGCGTAGCGGTGAGGTAGCAGCCGCTGTAATGACGCCGACGTCGACGTCCACTGGGCGTCGCATCGTCGTTACGGCTAGGCTGCGCCATAAAACTCAATGCATTTAACATTCACAATAATATATACATACAACATCACACGTTTTGCTGCAACTGAAAAAACAAGTTAAAATAAATTACAAAATAGTTGAACCAAACGTGTACGGATATTAATTGCTTTAGTATCACAGCGTAGTTTTTTCTTAAAATGTTGAAAAACACTTTTAGTTTGAGATATGTTGTTTTTAGTAATGACAAATTTTTAATTGAAAAACATGTACAGATCAAATCTGTAACAAAGTGATGAATGCTTTTGAGTTTTAGTCACTAATTTAAGCGGTGAAGGTTCAATATCATAAATCTTGTAATGTATTAACCCCTCTCCCTAAGCGATCTGATCCTGAAAACGGTGGACAAAGAAAGTCATCGTCCAGTCTTTTAATCTACTCCACCTTATTTCATTATTCCCTCTGAAGAGAAACTGGCTTATAATGAAGTGTCATTAAAAAAATCATATTCTATAATGATGCGACAATATAATAATAACGATTTTTTTAATTGAACTTAAATCATTTCTGTGATAGATGCAAATTTGAAAATTTTTCTTTAAAATAAGGAACTTTAAGTTGTTGTGAGAGCTAAATAAAGGTTTTCTTGATATTGGATAACAAACTGTGAACATCTTTGCATAGTGATTAAATTCATTAATAAAAAAAAACATTTTGGAAACGTTAACCTATTTCAATATTTAACATTATCTAATCCGTCTTGTGCCTCAAAATAACTTTTTGGTTAATGAATTATCATAACCGAACATTTGAGTTTGCCATACGTTATGTAACTGCTCCCAGACAAACAAAATAACAAAGTCGACGTGCTTATCCAACTTCAGTTTTGTTTAAATTGCCAATGGGATGTAGGGAATTATTGAATATTAAGTAAAATCTGATAAACAGATATCGATTGAAAGAAACGTTCATGCTACGTCTTCGTGTGTAAGGAATTTTTTTTTATAATTCTATATTAGAGCTTAAATATTCAATTGATTTAAAAAAATAAATTGGTGCATAATTGGAGGGAAGTTACACATATGTGCAATAAATTATTTTTGAAATTATATGAATACGAAAATTAAAGTGTCAAGAGAAAAATTCTCGTGTGGTTTTCTAAATCATTGAAGTGGGCGTAAAGCACCTGGCGTCCAACTAATTACGCTCATCGTATCCTTCATTCTTATTCAATTGAAAATTTTCTTAAATACACAACATTTAAATCAATCGAGCATGATTGAAAAATAATTCTTATTTGTATTATCGCTGTTTTGTTTTTTTTCAATAATATATTATGCCTTCTGGTAAAATGTTTTATGTTAATTTTTTTTAAAAAATAAAACACAATTCATTTGTACTACTTCCACATATTTATAATGATCAGGACCAGTTTCGCTCATCACGAGCATTATCAACTGATAAAAATACAAACATGTAGCTATATTTGTGATTT
The DNA here is from genome assembly GCA_022494535.1 of Himalopsyche phryganea. NCBI lineage: Eukaryota > Metazoa > Arthropoda > Insecta > Trichoptera > Rhyacophilidae > Himalopsyche > Himalopsyche phryganea. Next base: position 1,942,355 of record JAGVSL010000046.1, read on the forward strand.
CAGATTAGTATTTAATGATTTGCAAGAGGTCCATAACATTTTAATTGTAGACTCTTTTTATTTGGTTTATGTATAATTTGTTTGCTAATCAGTATTTTCTTGTCTCAGTTCATGAACCATCAGTTTTATATACCTTCATTTTTATATAAATAAGCCTGTTATGTTTGTATTTTTATCAGTTGATAATGCTCGTGATGAGCGAAACCGGTCCTGATCATTTTAAATATGTGGAAGTAGTACAAATGAATTGTGTTTTATTTTTTAAAATATAATGTCTTTCCACCAAAAATTGACAGTTAACACCTTAAAAGTGATTATGTTAATTTCTTAAATGTTGATTTTTTCACCTGGTAAAATTGATAAATTTAATTATTATTAAATATTTTTTTTAAAAAGCATTCACAAATCTTTCAATAATAGTGTTTTAAAATCTATAAAAGAAAACTTGTTTAACATCATTCATTGCTTAGTCACGTTTCTTTTTATAACAAAAAGAAATAAAAATTATATAAATCGTAGCTTTAATCAAAACAAGTAGTATTTCCTATAAAAAAATTGCCCGAATGACGATGATATTTTATCTATCAAAATGTTGTATAAAATAAAATATTCATAATACAACTGACGCAGTTACACGACGTAACAAAGGCATAAAAGCTCTCGCTGCACCAAGAGCGTAATAAATTTTCACTTAGGTAGCTAAATAAATTTTATATGTTCTGATATTGCCTTGTAAAGAAGCAGTATTACACGGTAACATATTTAACTATCTTTACAAATCAAATGTAATAATTCATATCACATTTGGCTCACCTGTTAAACTGTTTTCGTGAAATATGATTCCAATTATTGAAAAAGGTTACAAATTTCATTTCCTTTTCAGAATAACAAAAGAATTTTATTTGATAAAAGAAGATTTTTTTTCGTTATTCAATAGTCTCAAATTGGGCAAAAAATATTTTTACACGAAAACTTTTTTAGCAATTGTTCATATACCTTGAAACAATTGTTTGTCTCAATTATAAATCTGTATCTGTGAGGTAAACAACACTTAGTACACTTTTTCACAGTTTTTTGTTAGAACATGATATTTAATACCACTCTTTGTTATGATCCTTGTTTTAATCATAGTTAAGGTGTTTTTTTTTATTTCCAATGGAAATTTAAAATAAAATGCATATATTCTTGGTGTTATATCCTTCAGAATAATATAAAACCTAGTTTAATATGCCTTTTATATTTTGTTCTAGTAGGGTTACAATATATTTAAGAATATCCTCTTTATTTAATTTCATCGTAAAAATACCTTTAAGAAAAAACTTGATTTCGGTATAGATCACTTTAAGCATAAATATTTTATTTTTTATATGTAACGTTATGTTTATAAATGTCTCTTATCATGTAACGTTATGTTTACAAATGTCGAATACATTTGAAGCTTTTAAGATCACTTAAGTAAACATTCGTTGTCGTTACCCTTAAAAGGGTATCTAAAACTTTCTTTTGCTTCTCTCATAAGGCACCAAAGTAATCAACTACTTTAAAACATTAATTGCCTCTCACAGTTTACTTAAAAAGAATGTATTTATACGTGTTCATATGTATATTATATGAATTAGATATTTATAATTTCATTGAACCGTTTATACTTCTTTACTGTTCTTTTATTTCTTGAAAACTATCAATTAATTATATCAAATAATTATTGTCAAAACTGTTGTGACTAATATTGAATTTGTGAATTTGTTCACATTATAATAAAAACTGAAAACAACATTATTGCATTGAAACAAATGCTTGTATATATGCCTTAATAATTTCAAAAGATTCGTATAAGTATCAAAATATCTAATATAAAATTATCCAGTGGAATAACTAAGTTATCAATTTTAATTTCATATTAAAAATGAATTTCCAGAAAGTTACCGCTGAATCCATCGAAAATATCTATTAAGTATATGAAAAAGTTTAGCATATGATCGAGTGGTCTATGTCATTGGTTTTGGTTGCGGCTCACGGTGTCAAATCTCAGACAGTTTCATAAATTGATTTTTCAATCGATTTACAGATTTCTATTTTAATGCATGGTCTATGATGTCACTCTGTTCGAAAAAGAGAGTTTTAGCCTCGATTTGAAGTCCATATGCTCCATATTAGGAGAGGACATGGTTTAAAAATATATGAAAAAATATTCCTGTTCCGTTAAAATACTACATTATTTATATAAAAAAAGATCATGATAAGATTTTTCATTTTAGAAAATTTAAAATTTAAGATGCAGCTTAGTCACGAAATAACTTTATAAAGTAATGACGTCAGAGAAAAAACTTTCTTTTAAGAACGCTGACTATATACATAATTTAAATACTGATTCCAATTTAGTAATAGACATTTATAGAAAACATGCTATACATGAAACATATTCTTGCGTCCTTTCTTTCATTTTAAACAGCTTCCACTGCATTTTACAATCATTAATAATTCACTCGCAGATACGAATTGAATGATAGTTCTGATATCAATATTGACGGAAGCAAATGAAAAGATTTTTTCACGGGTTGAGTTTCAATACATTTTCAATGAAAATCAAATCTCCATTGAAACTTTGCAAATGAAACATTTTTAATTGGCATAAAAGCAAACGAATTGCTTGTTTTCGCAGTTGCCATGTCAGTTTGTATTTTGTTTCATAAATGAAATTTATAGATTTTTTATTACTTGGTATACGCTTTTGTGATTTAGTGGACCATTTTGATCGTGAATGCTTAATGTTAATAAAAACGTCAGCGGAAAACATACTAAATGTTTACATTTTGGATAACACCACACCGCGGATCGGGCCATGTGCTTTAAGCCGCCATTTTACTACAAATCGCACTAACGTTATGTTTATTTCGAATGTGGTTATTTCATGAAACTGTTTTTAATAATGTTTCTTTTTAATGATACCGATGTCAATGTTAAGTATATGGACTCTTTATGAAACATTACAACAGAAAGAGTTTAAACGAGGACTCGTTATAAGTCAGTCATTCAACATCTCTTTTCAGTGTATTACGCCCACTTTAATGATTAAAAAGTAGACATAAAGAAACAGACACATCACAGGTATTCAATGGTTGAAAATCAATATATAAAATTGCCCATTATAGATTATGTAAAATAAAATAGCAGGTAGTGCTTAATATTTCTCACGGGTTCATATAATAATTATTATACCATTATATAATTAAAAGACCACCGTAGTCTAGTAAGTCTTCCATGTACGGTTCCTCGCGCAAATTGAGTGTACAAAAGCCATATATTAATTTGTAATTCAAGTTTCAATTTATTATATATCTGTTGCTATAATTAGATATAAATAATATATATATCCAAATTCGTTGGATTTTGCGATGTTTTAAGTATATTCTAGACTGGCTTCTCTTTGATAATGAATACGTGAATTACTTGACTAACCACCGGAGTTTCTCACTCCATCCTTCAATCCTTACCCTCTGTCAAATTAAGGTTGACTTAAAATTAGATGTTAATTCATTTCTTGATAAATACCAGCTGTTTGAAAAAAGTCCATTAATATTTACATTTTTTGTATGTCAAGAAAACATATACTTTAATGAAATCATTGACAAATTTTCCACAATTAGTTTTATAAAATATAAGTTGCTTGTGACTGATATAATTATAATTAACAAAATCTTGAAAAAGTTGGCAACAATACCTGAATGTGTATATTATAAAGCGATCAACCACGCGAGGTAATCATTATGTAAAGGTTTTTATACCGCATAGCTACTTTATTCAACATTTTCAATTTTATTTGATATAATTTGTACATATATGGTGCAAAAGATTGTTTATAAAACCTTACTTATATAATGAATGTTACATAAAGTAAGTGCATTATTATTTAGTCATGCCCTTTTATCCATTATTCGACCATATGTTTATTTTTATTTTTAAAGATTTAAAAATCATTTTCATAGAGTAAGTAAAATATATTCAAATACCGTATAACACTGCCACATTTTCATGTAAATCAAGACATTTACAAGACTATTAAGAATTACTGTATAATCAAATTCAATCGTGTTGCACGAGGATAATTTTAATTTGATAATAATTCTCTCATACTTCAATAGTTGTAAAATTTTATGGTACCTCATACGAAGTTTCAATAAAAAACTTTATACCCCAGAATATAAACATTTTTTTATCTGAAAGTTTCTTTATGAGAAAAATAAAATAGTTCATATTATGTTGATATATTTTTTCTGTTGAATACATTTTCGATATTCAACAAAATAAGTTATATGGAAAAGAAAAAAAAAGTCTCCAGACAGTCTGACTGATAAAGGACATAGCCAAAAATTTTCAACACCACTGAGTCTGACCCAAAATAATAAATTTATGAACGCGAATACCCATTCAGAATAACACCCATGTCTTCCTTAGCCAATTTTGGCTGCCTATCTTTACAATTTGGAAAATATTCTTTCTGAATTTGAGGTCATAATGTCAGACGGGCATTGTTTTATCTCGTGAGCTACGTATCATAAAGCGTTATGTAACACACCCGTTTTTAGTCCACATTTAAAACATGTAAATAAATTTTTAATGTGATAAAAACATTTTTTTTTAAATCTTCTCTATTAAAATATTTAAACGAGTCATAATATAAGAAATACCTTCATATGTGCTGTACATTTTGAAAAAAATTGGTATTTAATACAATATATCTAATAAAATATTCAATATGTATATGAATGTTTAAATCAATAAATTGAAATCACTTAAGTTTATTTTTATCCCTCATATAACGATCAGGGCATCCAATACCGGAGCCCTTTTCTGATCCCGGATTTTGGAATCGACTTTTTTTCAATCCCAGGACCCCGGGATCCCGGGATTTGACAAAAGCCAGATTTTCATGTTAGAAATTGTCCTGCGATAACCGGGCGTTCACGCGTCCGTTATTAAATTGTCAAAAAAAAAATTCCCGTCCGTCTTTGGTCCGTTAAAAAAGTCGATTATTGGTTAGGTTTAAAAGTCAGGTTTTCATGTTTCAATTTGTCAAAAAAATTGTCATTACGAACACGGCAGGCTGCGTAAGACCACCGCGGGCCGGATAATTTATTTTTCTGAAAAAAAATATTTTAAAAAGTATTTCAAAATTCATGTTTGAAATTGTGAAAAAAATTATTTTTGCTCCCGCAACACCTGGGCGTTCATGCGTCCGTCACACGTCGGGCCGGGTAAGGTATTCAATTTTCAGAAGGAAAAAAAATCGGGTTATATTCGGGTCATAAGTCAACTTCTTGCGAATCCTGAAATCCTGGTATTGGTATTGAGTCTATCCCGGGACTACGGGATTGACTTATTGCTCGGGATCCCGGGATTGGAAACCCTAATTACGATGCTATATACCATTTCGATATTTTAGCCGGCTTATTTAACCATAATGAAATACTTACGAAATTTAGTAGTGCTTCATTTCGGTAAAGATACGGTATCAATCTAACATTGAGAATGTCTCAATACCACGCTTAACAAATTTGTGGTAAATTAATTCCAACTCAAAATTTTCCCACATTTCTCTAAATTAAATATAAAAAGAAAATTCGAAACCTGACTGATTTTACATAAAGAAACGACCCTCAAAACACTACACAACGTATTTAAGATTCTTGTATGATTAGTGTAATATTATTTTACGAGAATATTGAAAACAGTTCAAGATGACAAAAGTTTAGCAAATACGAATTTATATTCAATTCCATAAAATATTCCTATTACCTTACATTTATCACAGTATTAAAGGATTGAAATCATTTCTGTTTTGAGCATAGAAGTATAAAACATACAGGCATTATCCGATTTTTACGGTCAATGCTTTCAATCTTAAATTCTATCGATATTAATATTTTGTATCCTTTCTCTGAAAGTATTGAGTCATTGACTTACTTACTTTTTACTAATAAAAAGTCCGCAAAATGTAACAAAGCATATAACTGTGGGGTTAAATAAATGAACATCGTCAGTCTCGTAATAAAAGTTCAACCACATTATAAATCATAGATTTGAAACATGTATTCATAATTTTAAGCCATCCATATTCATGCATGCTGTCTTAAAAGGAAAGTCCTTGCTTAAAACATTCACATTATTTCATAAACATACCTTTGAAGGTATTTTCCCTATGGAGTTGAGTTAAGACTACCTTTTCAAGAAGTTTTCACCATTAACTTTCATAACAGTGATAAACAAGCTTATATAAACATGTGCGCTATCTTCCTTCCTCATATTTGGATATCACATCTTAGTTTTTGAATGGAAAGTTTCTGTATTTCTTTGTCTGCAGAGTATCGCAAAGATTGGTTTTCTATTCTCTCGTGGGAAGGCGCGACAAAAAAACGGATGTGTTCTGTCGAAGGTCGCTGCCTGATTTTTCTTTTGGTAACTTTGACTTTCCAAAGAAAGCCGAAAGAAAAAGTTTATATTCGTTTATAAATAGACATTGCTGGGTTGAATTCTTTGAAATAGATGTTCATTTAAATAGGACAGCGTTGAAAGTTAATTACTTCTTAAAATAAAATTAAGTGAAAAGGCATATCCATTCTGTATTGAATGAAAACCACAGTAAGAAACTTTTTCTTCACGCGAGGATTTATGTGCCACGTAATAATCTTATAAAAACTACAATAAAATTTTAATAACTTTTTTTAAATTTAAAATATATACTAGAAGAGCAAAGTAAGAAAATTTGTTTAAAGTGAAACAAAAAGTTTTTATTTCCCATTAGTTAATTTCAGTTGAAATAGTCATCTCGTTGTAATTCCACCCGATACTATTTTACAAAAAATGGTTTTTTCCACCTTTTTTTACCTACTAAAACTATGGGAAACCTGCCAAGCGGGCTCTCAGTTTCCTATATATTTTTGTTTCTAGAGTGGGTAGAGACTGTAGATATGTTTATTCACACTGTATCGCTAAATACTTCGAATGTTTACAAAAATTAAGGAAACTATTAAAATTACTAACGTATTCATTATTTGAACAGTAAAATAAACTTGATTTTTGTTTTTGTTTCAGGTGAGAATACCATACAACTCAGGTTATATCTAGTTTTTCTACATGTAAGTCATTTTGGTCATTATTTATATTGAGTATACTAATATAACGTGATTCTTTTCTCCAGTTATTCCCTTTATCTTGTAAAGTTGAAATTACATACGCACTTTATATACAGCTTCTGAAAATAGTTTTTGGGCTTAATAAAAATAATGACTGCAATAAAAACTTTGCCTTCTTATCGCTTTGTTTGTTTTCGTCTCCAATAACATCATAAACAAGCACTTTGTTTGTTTGTTTTTGGCTAAAAAATAATTTGACCCAAAAATAGTTGTAACTTCGAACAAGCTACCTTCTTACATCGTTAATAAGACGAATTAAATGCAATAAATAAAAATAATAAAAATCGCAAAAAAACCAAAACTGTAATGAATTTTTTAGAAATTAACAAAACATTATGTATAAACCTTCACCTTCAGATATTGTTTCCGATTTCGCTGAATGATTACTGTTCCCAATTACCTGCTCTACGGCCTGCTATCACCCCACTAACTAATTAACCCCACTGTGTCGTCAACGGTAATAATTCAGCTACTGCATTTTTATCAGCGATTATAAGACGCACCCCGAATTCTAAGACACGTTAAAAACATGCGTCTTATAATCGATATCATAAAGTAGTTTTTTTCGGTTTGCTTAACCGGTTTGATACCACTACATTTTGTAGATGTATTATGTGGGTTCGTCACATTCCCGATCAGGTACAGTGGCATTCAACCTCTTAAGAGCTTTCAAGGCTCTCCCGTATTGTGAATATAATACCTTGAAAATGTCAGCGCTTAAACCTTTATTAAATTAAATAAATTTAGTTTTCATAATAAAAAATATATGGGTTAACGTTGATAAAAAATAATCTCTTGAAATATAACGGCATGTGTGCTTATTATATTTTTTTAATTTAGCTTAAATTAAAGATGGCGCAATGTTGTCACATCAGAAAAATAATCTCTGTCTACGAACGTTCAATAAACTAAAAATAATAAATATTGACGTGAAAATTTACCTCACCACATAAAATAATTTATGCACCATCCATCACTAGAGTTATAAAAAAAAACCTATGATCCATTACTGAAACATGCTATATCCCAAGTGTGCAGGAGCATTTTCATGGTACTTATATTAAATGGCTTATATACGTGATAAGATTAGTTAGGGGCCTTTTAAGCCAATATTTTTTTTCCTCTTATATTCACCTTCAGAAAGAATATTTCATCATAAATTTATGCATCGCTTTTTTACGTATATCCCCTTCATATTCGATATTACGTAAAAGTATATACTATATACAGCTTTTATTAGTCTTAGCTTATAGTTTCGTAAATAAAATATCGATATCAGATATAACTATCAAACTAAAGTGATTCTCCAGACGGGTGTTGAATTATCGTTTTTCATAACCATTATTTACTGCGAAAATGTTTTCTCAGAATGACTGTTTTTTATTTAAGATATCGACTGAGAATGTTTAATGTAATTTCAATATCAATTTTTAACTGTTCATATTTTCTACATTTCCATGTGTTTCGTGTACTCGAATGCCTGAAGATGCCTAAATGCAAAACCCGTGTCATTAGTGACAAAATACATGGAAATGAATTATATTTGAACGATTCAAATTTGAATCTTTATCATAAAAAAGTACCTAATATTGCTTTTAATGTTACGTGATTGCTTGGTGTGTAACCTTTCAATTCTTGATGAAAGGCATTATATTTTTAAAAATAAAACAAATTTTTTTCTACTACATCATAATTATTTGATATGATGATCAGGGCCGGCTTCACTCATCGCGTAGAAAATGTTTAAAATTCTAGTGATGACCGAAAATATGTGTCGATGTGTAAAGAAAATGTATTTTTTAAGAATTAAAACACTTTAAATGCTATTTTGATGATTTTTTAGATTGAAGATTTCATTAAAAGTAATCAATACACATTTTTTATCATGTCTTCTTAAAATGTCATGGAGCATATAACCTCCCAATAGAGGTATATTAACTGATGTTTTTCTACGAGAACTGCTTGTTCAGCTGCTTGAACTACTACTCAGTTGCTCTATCTAAAGAAAGGGTTTGTGTTTTAATTCTGTGTATTAAGGTGCTTTTGAATACACAATATTTTTGGCCGTCTGGTGCGAACACGAATAAATCAGAAGGATTTCAGATTTTAAATTTTTGTGCGCACAACAACTCTCCAAAGTTTCATCGAAATCGGATAAATGTTAAAGAAACGCATAAAGGACCCACAAACAGACATTTATTTTTATTTATATATATACGTAATATAGAGTTCTGTCTATCGGCTGATTATCGGTATATGGAAAGTTATGACTTCGCGACTAAATTTCTTATTTTACAGATTAATGCGTAACTGGGTTAGCACTATGTTTATTTGCCGCTTGTCAAATCGACTTAGAAGTAGTTATGTGATTATGTCACCAGAAGAATTACAATTTCGTAGCACTTCATGACTACAAGCGATTTACTGCGTGCCTAAAAATAAATGATTAGTGGTCACAAAACAAGATTTAAAATTTCAATTATTATACATAAATTCTAGATGAAAATATGTTGTTAACCAATAATCCAACATACCAACAGACAAATTCGTTTATAAATTGAGTAATAAACAAATATAAATAAATGGCACATCAACGAAGAATTGAAATAACGGGCACCCGGATCACACCTATTTTTCTTATCCCAAAATAGATACCTTTTAAGATCAACATACGAGGCAACAGAAACTGGCAAAACATCTTAAATTTCTTGTTACGCCTTAATTATATATCAAACTACAATCGATTTGTTAATCTAAGTGTAAACAAAATAATATTGGTTTGGTTTTCAGATACTTCAGTGGATTTATCAAATAGTGTTTTAATTTAAAAATAATTTATTACTATTATTTTTGTAACTCGTACGCTGAATTATCAGCTTAATTTTTCGTGACGATTAATTACCCATGTGTTGTCAACCATCCATTGGTCGACCCTAAAACAATGCAAAGTCTTTTTTCAATCTAAGGTCAATATATTATAAAATAAAAAATTAGAGACATTTCTTAAACGAATCGCTGGTTAGATAAAGATAAACTACGTCGGTAACTAACTCCGTAAATGGTCAGTAACTAATTCTATTAATGGTCAGTTAATGATTATGTTTTGTCAGTAAATAATTGCCAAATGGTTGGGTTGGGTAAGTTTAGGTTTAATTAAAAAAACTTACCGTTTTATGTAAATATTTGACCGTCTAATCTAATAACTGACCATTTCAATTAATTACTTACTAAAAATTGAAATTATTTCTTACCCAATAAATGCAGTCTTAAACTGAAAAAATAAGTTGTCTACCAAAATTACATCAAAAAGAATGGTAACTATTTCTTATCTTGTTTCTTTTCCCAAAGCTTTTACTCTAAGCTTGAAATATTATATTTAACACTGTTTTTATACAATATTGATTATTATAATATGTAAACAGCCATACTTTATAATGCCGAGATCTAAAAAAAGTACAAGAGTTACAATCCCTTTCTACCTGCCATTCAATCTCGACGCCATCGGCCATAGACTTAATAAACTTGACTATAATTACGTCCTTACCCCAAAAGCATAAGAGCACTTGTGCGAAAATTGAATTATGAGAAAGACGCATTTTAATAGTTTTGAGTGTAAAAAAAAGTCGCATGGAAGCCTACTTCTCAGTATTTTGAATTAAAAATTTCATCAAAGGTTTGAGGTTACTCATAGATCGAAATGAAATTTTTATGATCCTTCAATTTTTGGATTTTAATAGGATTTAAGTCACATTTAAGCAAAATTTCCCAAAATTATTAATTTTTTCTTTCACCATCTAAGGTGTATTATTTAAAAATCAAATCAAATAAACTTAAATTAGTATGTAGGCTTCAAGTAGTTATATAAATTTAAGTTAAAACAAATATATTTTTCCTTACATGAATCAGTATGATTACCATATAAAATTAGTTGACAAATACACAAGTAACCCTTTTTTCAATTGTGATTCCATCATCAGGTTTTATTTCGCAGACTTTTTGCCTATCTGAGAAAAAAATAAAAACAAAACTTCATTCATAATTATGCCTTTCGGGTGGTGATATATTACACTTCACTAGCATTTAAAAATACTTGTCAAGTATTCATTGTTCACATAATTACTGTCGAAAATAATTATGTTTTGAAAACTATTTGATATTTTTATATTATAATGGTAGTATAAAAGGATATTACATTTAAGAATACGGTGAAGGTTGTGTTACATAACACTGTCAATTGAAAACATAGGACTTGATTTAAGTGAGTTTCGTGATACACCTACTGGGTAATATATGTAGCGATAGGTAGAGCATCCGCACGAATAATGTGATTACTTATCCACCTAGTTGAAATGAACCCCGTATGACGGAATCCACAATGAAAACCAAATCACAATAGTACGAGTTGGCAATCATAATAGACTAGTCTATTGTATTTTGAAGCGTTTCTAAAATAACATTCATAAATGATTTAAATGAACATATTGGTAAAATATTCATTCGAAATGTCGTGTTCCAAAATGAACCACAAAGATTTTTTCGATTCATTTTGATAGTAGGTAAATAAAACAATATTGAATCAATCACTCAATTTCCATTTTCAAAAGGAAAGTTTTGATGATTACATAATATTAATCGGTTGTTTTCGAAATACTCTGCGTATATTTTAAAAGTAAAAGATGACTTAGAAAATTTTAATATAATTTTATAATGATTTACCATAAATAAATGAATAACTCTTCTCTTATTTATCGTTAAGATAAATATCCAAATGCTTAAGCCATTGTTAACAAAAATTACATGTATTCGTAACTAATTACGTTTAATACGCAATTAATAAACGACTCGCTCTTCGTATGACTAGATTCGTCTTAGAATGTGGCAATATATGGTATTAAATAAGCGTATAAAAAAAAATTACTCAACTGTCAATCTTCTACTCATATTTTATCACAAATAAACTTGTATAGATGGCGTATCGATCTCATGGAAAATATTTAAATCATATAACCGATTATTGTATACCTTACATACAGCACGAAATATCCCGAAAGATTTTTCTTAGATGAGAATTCTCCAATTATGCATCGTTTTATATACACAATTATTAACTAGTTATCATCAGATGATAACTGGTTGATAATTGTGTATATAAAACGATTCTGTCATTTACAAAATCATCTCAATTTATAATGCAATAATTAAATATCAACATCCTTTTGAAAACCGTACATAAAGCGACATAAAATATTTTTTTATCAATTGAAATGCGTTGGAAAAAATAAACACTTGGCTGTAAAATAATACATCCAAATATAATTCGACCTTTACACTGTTGGTGGAAATATACAATCGTCAGGTGATAGCTGATTCTACACAATAGATTCAGTATAATACCACGCGGGCTAAGCCGCTCATTCAACACAGAGTCTTTTCAATTGACAGTAGCCTATTGTTAGATATATTTTATTCTTCCGTAAAAATAACGGCAAAATTATGAAATCTGTTGCCTACGTTCGTTATTCCATCTTTAATCTGTATTAATATCGGAAAAATGTATCCTTGAATTGAACTTTCAAATACGAAGAGCATACTAAAAATGTTTCGCTTATCATAAATAATTGGGCGCCGAGATTCAAAAACAGTATTCAATTAACTTCGTGTTCAAGATTAAAAAATTCAAAGGACTTGGTTACTAGCATACTAACATATTTTGAAGAAAATTTTTTACTGAGCTCATAGCTTGTAATTTTCAAATAATCTGTATATTACATATTATCGCCTTTATTGTTATCCAACTCTTAAAAACCCATATTATTTTTGCTTGTTTCTCTAACTAAAAATGACAACGTATGTTTGGTATACCTAGTTAAAATGCTACAAATTTGGCAACAGAAATATTTAAAGTTAAAAGAAAAAGAAAACTTGGAAAAAATCTGCAGTGGATAAGACTTAATTGAATCATCAAATATACTGTATTTTCAAATAACTATTGATTCTATTACACGATTGCGGAAAACTCGTTTTTCAATCAAATTTGCAACTTTTTCTTGAAAAATACTCTTGTGCCGTATGAATATGGTAACCGCAATAGCCCGCTCCATGATAGTTTGCCCCCTATCAACCGTTTTATCGGGGAGTCTACTGTTTATATAGAAAAAACAATTATGAAAATATGGATTTCAATGAAATACTCTTATTTCTTCATTTCTTTTTGACATCTCTGATTCACATTATTCATTTTATTAGTTAGATTACGAATAAATTTTATTATTCTCTAATCAATAAAATTGAGTTCTTGAAACACATTTTTTAGTCACAAGTCTTCACGGATCTGTTTTGCATAATAAATATTTGTCTAATTTATTAAATATTTAAATGATTGACTTGAAAGTTGTAAATATTTTACTGCTAGTTGATTACAGTATTATAAAATTCAAAATATACTAATAAATATATAATGTATACTAATTTTCGTAAAATACATATAACGGAATTCTAGATTAAGTAAACAATATTAACTTTAAACAAATGTAATGGATTGTAAGTATGTTCATTAAATCTTTATCGACAACGTTTTTGTATAAATACAATATCTAAACGCGATATGAGGCTATGTTTGACAACAGTATGAGGGTATTATACCCGATACGTTATTGGTTTTATGAGGTAAGCCACATAAACTACAAGTGATGTTCGTTATAATTGAAAAACTTTTGTAGCCTCAAATACCCTTTGCCATTTGGTATAGTGTAAAAAATATCCTATAAATATTTTGAATATAAAATAATAAACATATTAAAAAGGAATCGGTACCTTGTACAAAACCACCACATTACTGTAAACAACGTTCGTATTTGCTTGAAATGATATTATTCACAACATCTTAGATTACGTATCCCATATTAAATATGGGATTCTTTCTTAGAAAACTTAATGGCTTATTTTTAAACCGGATTTATATTTTATGTAAGCTTTTAATCTTCTGTTTTGTGTTAAAAGGAAATTTTCATTTCGTAAGTGGGAGAGTTGTTTTTAATTTAAAATGAAATATTTACAGATTTTTAACTAAATATAGTCATATTCACAAACATTGAACATGTCAATCTTTTCTATTTAAATTTGATATTTATATATTTTTAAAACATTCCTATTAACAATGTGTAGCGAATGGGCTTTTGCTCTTACAGAAGATTTTAACCGATATCTTATTTTTCGTATGTTGCTAAACCATTTTTTTCACTACAGACAAAGATAGCTTAGGCAAAAAATTACTAGTCAGCTTATTGCTCTCTCTACTCAGCAGGATATTAAAGAGACAGATTTAAACATCGACAAAGTTGAGCTAACAATTGCACCCAGAATGATGTGTGAAAATTTCACGTCGCTAATTTACGCCGTTTGGGAGGAGTTGTGGTGACAGACATACATACAAACATACAGATTTCTACATGTATTTTGTGCTATATAGTAGAGATATATATAAAATAAAGAAAGCCTAAGAGTAAAATTGAATCGGTGATGGATGTAGATCCCAATAAGTAACGTATGTTCAAAACTTTTCGCAAAGCTCTGTTTAAATTTCAATAACAAAAAAATTAATAATGTTTCCTATTTTATAACAACATTTCTACATAACATATACGTACAAAATGTTGAAACTGTAATGATTCGAGCATTCCAATTAATTTGTAGGACATCAATGTTGTGAAAAAGACTAATTTCGTAGGTAAACTTATGGAAAATTGAATAAGTTTGTTTTTGAAAGAAATAATTTGAAATTATTAATATCCTAGCAAGAATCGATTTTGAATTGTATTCGTGTTATACACATTTCCCTAACCGACAAAATTATCAATTCGTTCTGCAGTATGGTCGCCTAAAATAAAATTGATTTTTGTAAGTTTTCCTAAGAGACTAGGATCGCTGAAATATAATTGGACGATAAATGTTTCTAGTTTTAACTTCACAAAGTTTCCTTGTTAAATATTTGAGAGTAGGTTTTTGTTAAAGTTTTACTCACAAAGGCTTCAGTGTCGTAATAAACCCTCCACGCCACAAAAGCTCTCACTCTCTTCGGTCAGCGAGCTCTCGATGTACGAGGACGAAGCTTTCCGCTCCGTAATGAAGTTGCACTTCAATTAATTGTGTATGCAACTCTCAAGAGTCTGTTTTGAAACATTTATTTGTGATTCAGTATTGTCATGTTGTTCAGCATTCAAAAGTCGCCTTTGACTTCTTCAACTGGAAAATAAACAATCAAATATTTATAATAGTTAATTTATGTTTGTAAAAACGTATTACTGATCAACACATTTATTTGCATTTTTAATTAGATCTGGAAACCGTTCCTAAATAACGTATTATTAGATTTCTAATAATGATATCAAAATAAAGTATTATCTTAAAGATACTGCATAAAAAAATATTCAATCAACACCTACGCAACTAGTTTAAAATTATAATTCAATTTAATATCTCAGGAAATATAATATTTTTAGGTAGGTATTTTTCATCACACTTGTTAAATAAAATCGGACAGAACTCTTATCTCCAAATGTCAATACGTTTGTATATGTCATTTGTTCATTTTCTACCATACTATCTTGTTTGTTTATTATTTATGAGACTACATATTCCTCACGAATATAAAAAAATAATATAACACTAATAAACTCAAATATAAAATTTAATATACAAGCAACATACGCCATAAGCTTACAGCCCGAGTTCATTTACATCAAGACGTCTTGACGATGCCTATAGGTAAAACCATGCCTTTGGAGACTAACCATATTTATCAAATCGTAAAACATTTTAGTAATAGAAATGCGGATAGGGAATCGTTATCACAAGTGAATAGTTAGTGACATAAAACTTAACGTAAAACATATAAATCTCTTTTACAGTCAAAATAAAAATGGAAGTAAACTTGTAACACAATACATATCGCACATACTTTTATGATCAAATTAAAAAATAGCCAGCCAAAAGAAATCTCTTGTGAGTTGCACCTAATTCCATCGTAAGGCGAAAACTTGCTAGTGTTTGTTTATTGTGGTTAGTCAGTAGTCCTTTCAGGCTGCAGTCACGATCTTTTGCACAAATAACTCCAGCCTAATTAAGAAAAATGGGGAACCCTAAAGTGGCAGGTAATTTCATGAAGACAAACAGGCTTTTATTAAAGCACACCCGATTTGTTGATACCCTTTGTGGTAAACAAGAGATAACATGTAAATTTTCAAACAAAATACTTTATAAAATTTGACTTTGCTTCACACCTTCTTAGAGATTATTCTTTGTATGCATATACCTATAAAATGAAATACAATTTAAACATTTTTAAACTCGTGGGTTTCTTAATTCTACAATGAAGTAAGTTGCCCCGCAATATTAGATTTTTTTGGGGAGTGACTATAAGATATTACGCAAGGTGCTAATTGTTATTTAACTGTTGTGCAACACATTTCAATGAGCGATAAATCTGGTGTCAAAAAGAAAATATATTCTAACATATTTACATGCCTAAAAAAAATATAGGTAATATTAAATGCAAATATCCAAATGGAGAATCCAATTCCATATCGTGAAAAAAAGGATTTATTTTATCTTCATTGTAATGAAGGTTTGAACAATTGACACATTTGAATAAAATTGGGTATGTAATTTTTTTCTTTTGAAACCTTTATACCGATGTTTGTTTCAATAATTTTGTAATATTTAGTTGTCATAATGATAAACATTTCTAATAATTTTGATAAAAACTTACACACATTGAAAAAAAATCCCAACTTATGCAAATATTGTAACTACGCAAAATGGACATTTTATCAAAGATTAATTATTTCTATGGATTTTCTTCCATGCAAAAGTCAATGCGGTGATCTGAAGTCTCTAGATTAAAACGGAAATAATTAGTTGCTAATGATAAAAATAAAAGCAATAAATAGTGCAGGCCACGCACGCGTGAAATATTTTCTTTTTTTAGATTTATAAAACTTCAAACAAAATCACAGCATTCAAGTTAATTTTGAGCCAGTATTACATTTATTCGCAAGTAATAAACAAAGCACCAGAAATAAACTTAATAAAAAATGCAAACTTTGACATTTCACTATAGCATGAAAGTTCAATTTAAAATAGCTGCTGGAACGTTGTTACAAATAGCTCTAAGTGGTCAATTCACACTGATAGTACTTGAACTGAAATGGAAGCAATTTTCACAAGTGTCTTGCAAATCTATATTTGAAATGTAACAGAAAATCAATAGCAGCATACTTTCTAACCAGATTTGGAAACAGATAATTTTCTACAACTTTACCAACTCGTTTTACCAGTAATAGAAGTTACGAAAATATTTTGTTCAATCATTCAATTCATTTACAAGAAACAATGAAAAGTTTTTTGTAAATTCGTACATTTAAAAGTTGGTGTGTTAACTTTAAAACAATTGTGGTCAATAAAATATTAATTATGCATTATGTGTCAATCAGAAGCAATGCTTTGGACAGACTTTTTTGGAATCAACTTGATGGAGCGTTAAGTTCTAAGGCGTCATTAAGTCTCCTTCGTCTTTAATGTTATTCTTTTTTGTATTCCATTTTCATCGTTACCGATTGAAGGGTGTCATTGCTGCAGAGGTAAGCAATCCTCAGTGAAGCCAATTTACGTTGGCACCATATGCATGTATATAAATATAATTCCCCGCATACAGCATCTACACACATAAACATATGCACATACAATACGTAAGAAAACATCCCAAGGAAAGTCATTTTCATGTTACAAAGGGTCATGTTTATTCAATTTAAAAAATAAAATCCTTTTTTTTTATAATTTAAGACATCGACTGAGGGTGCTTGATAGAACTTCAATATCAAACTTGGATTATTGAGACTTTGTACACTTCCATGTATTTTGTCACCAACGATCCGGGTTTCACCTTTCGACATCTTCAGGCATTCGAGCGCTCGAATGGACTCGAACTGACAGACAGTAAACAGCGTCTAACGTTTATATACGATATTTTAACACTAATTTACTGTAGAGTTAAGTCAATCTTGCTGTACTAGCAATATTGATATAATTTAAGACATCGACTGAGGGTGCTTGATGGAACTTCAATATCAGAAAGTGAACAAAGTCTCAATAATCCAAGTTTGAGCTATGATCGTATCATTTTCCCCGACGGAAGGTATGTCATTTGTCTATATATTACACAATATAGGTCCCAAGACAGAGCCTTGTGGAACTCTCGCCTGGGTTGACCTTGATGAGGACCGGGTTCCATTCATTTTAACTTTAAAACGTCTTCCTGTCACGAATGAGTTGAGGATCTTGACCGCTGGTAATTCTATGCCAGCCTCAGACATTTTGAATACAAGCCCTTCAGTCGACACCCTGTCGAAGGCTTTTGCAATATCTAAGAAGATGGCTTACTGGAAGAGTGCGATTCTTTCAAGGTTTTGGAATGAGGATAATGTCAGCTTCCTTTCACTGTGCCGGTATAATACTGTAACCTCAAGCATGCATTTATTATATTGACTAACGAGGTAATACCCTTTTCCGGTGAATGTATGAGAGCCTTATTAACAATTTCGTCGTATCCCAAGGTTTTCTTATCGGGGATGTATTTGATAAGTCTTTCTTCAGCAAAAAAAGGACGGAAGAATAGATTGACATTCTTCATCTAAGGGTTGAGCTAGTATTAATTTCGCAGCTGCTTCTATATCTGACGCATTATTTTTCATGTATAGCTTACCTGGATCGATTGTGTTGGGTGTGAATTGTCTTTCGAGGTTATCCGCGAACTTTTCGACTTTGTCACTGATTGTAAATACATTTACCTTTGCTCCATGAAGTGCCATCAACGGGTGTTTTTTCTGTAGGGAGAACATTGGAGGGAGCCCATTATGGGTCGCTTCCTTTGATGAGTTCACTTAAGTACTCGTCAGTAACTTCTTCGCAATAGGCTTTCATTACGAGTCGGATTTCTGCTGACAGCCGGTTAACGCTCTGCTTTACTAAAGAGTTACAAAAAAATTTCCACTCTTATCGTGCACTACGCTTTTCGTTTATAAAGTTCCTAATATCTATTGTAAGTGCTTTACAGTGAGGTATTTTTCTTACCGTTTTATTTGCAAATGAAGCTGCTAAGCTAATATTTGTAGTGAGATTATGAATCTGAAGGTCGATGCTTTAGTTATCTTTTAAATCACGTAGGGGAATCAGTATGTTGCCAAGAAGGGTCTCAAATTATTGTATTATATTTTGAGTCTAGTCAGAATTATTACGACTATCAGATGAATCACCTAAACTTAAGCTGACAGATTGGTGATCAAAGTTAAGTTCATCCACCATATGAGTTTCGTAGTCAAGGCTCACTCCGTTTAATATAGAGATACCTATAACATCCGGTATACCTCCATTCTTCGATAGGGTCGTCGGTTTGGAGGGTGCCGCCACAACTGCATCAATATTAGTGATGTAAGATTTTAGGTGACGTCAACGTGAGTATGTTAGTTTACTATGCCAGTCGAGCACAGGAAGTTTGAAAAGGCATGATAATATTTTTAGCATAGTATTTTTGACATCATTTATTGATATATGTAAAACTTCTTTAGTAGATGAAAACATTATTCAATTCAATATAACAGTTTTTAGCTGCTCATGATAATCTGTTAAAATCTATTGTATCACATAGGAAGGAAAGCGTCAGAATGTGTTTTAGTATGATTTTAAAATAAGCAAGCAAGCAAATAGGAAAGACAACAATTCTAGTTGAAACCTATTTGGACATACTTTGGAATAACTTTCATGAATCACATTACATAGTGTATGCAAAAGACTATAATTTTGCTAAAATTATTACAAGAAATTTAGAAATAAAACGAAAAGAATTCTTATCAAGATATTTTGTACATTCAGTTTTATTTTTCAGATAAATTCCACATTTCTAATAAAAAGAAAAGTGTTTACAAAATATGAAATGATTGAATTCACATTTACTTGTTAAAACTCTATTATAATAAGGAAAAAATATCAATTTATTTAGTGTCAATAAATTATATGAATTGGTTTAACTATAATTTTGACTATATATTATTATAATTTTAAATATAATTTTAACTATAACTATAATGGTGCTATCTAGCTGTCAAATAATTCATACAATTCTTGTAGGAATAAATACTTTGATAATATGTTCTCCTAGAAAAAAAATGGTTTTCTTCAGATCTGAAAAAATAAATATTTTAGATAAATATTTATAGGCTTCTTAACATTTATTTTTCGTACAAAGTTAAGCACACTTATGTATATAGAAATTATGTACGTTATTCTAACACGTTAAATCAATCGTATGATTTATATTCTTTTCATTCAATAATATAAATAATTCTTTCGGTGAATGCATTGGAAAAAATATACCACCACACTCATGTCAAACAAATTACAATTGGTCGACAAGTATTGATAGAGAGCTCTGTGTGTCAGGATTGATTGGACTACCGCTGTGTAGTGATTCGTGGAAAATACATATTATTTAATACAGCCTTTCACATTTTTTCAAAGAAGAGTTATTTAATTTCAATCTCTTTTAAAAATAAAATAATTCGTCATTGATTGCGATGCGTTACGTAACAAACCATTTGTTACATAATTTATATTTTTCAATATCTACGTATACTGTACGCTGTTTTCATATTTTCAACACGCCACACATATTTTTTGATGTTTTCTCTGTGATGTTTTGAGCGTTTTAAGTTTTTTTTAATCTTTAAATAATGAGTAATTTTTCGAGCTGAGACAAATTTTCATCCGATTTAATTATGACGGAAAACAATGTCGTAAAAATTCCACTAAAGGAAAATTAAGTTTTCTTGAAAATGAAGTCTGACCAATGTTTTTTTAATAAATATAGTTGATTGATTTTTACAAAAATGTTCTATACAGATACAGCAAACCGCCAAGGCGCTAGATATTTTTAAGGCATGTGAGACCAATACGAGGAGAAAGGACTTCACAAGCACCCATATCCAAGATCTTAATTTTTTATTGAAAATTCTAAATTTTATATTGATCTTTCTGGGACTATAACCCATTTGATTACTAGGGTAAAGCTTTTACCGAACTACAGAAACTACTAAACTGCAGAGGCTGACAATATTTTTAACCTACAAAGATTTTTTCTAAAAAATAGTGGTCTATGTCCGTTTACCGTTACCTGTCTCTTTACTGACGGCAGTAGAATAATTTTTTCAACGAAATATGTATATTGTTTTTTACAGCTTTATTAAGAACTCTAATATTTCTTACCGCATAGTGCTCATCTGCGTAATTAATTAGTTCAAAGTCTTTTCATTTACAAATAATACTGAGTGCTTTCGTACTAAAAATGTTTTTAAATATAATATTTTTAAAGTGGTATATAAGAACAGCTATACACAATTTTACACAAAGTGGTATAGGTAGACAGCAAAATGAAGGTGCCTCTAGCGTAGCACTTAGTGGCGTAGACCTTAGACCTGTATGTATAGGTGTCTTTATGTAATGCAAAACCGTTTTCCAGAACTTCTCAATTTGTTTTGCTTGATGTTGCCATATTTTTAGTTCCTCGTTCTTTATTCTGTATAATTTAACGGATATTTTTTAAGATATAACAAAAATACATCCGTCTCTTGATAAATATAGTTAAGGTACGTAACATTATTATTCTTCGTAATCGAACTATAAAAATATTTTTGGATTATAATTTAAACACACTTTTTATTCAATTGACATTTTTTGTAACCAATAATTTAAAATCGTAAAAAAAATAAAAATATCGAAATTATGACACTTAGAGAAGAAGAGTGAATGCATTATAGTAAAAAGATATCCAGGTTCAATTGACAGTAGTTGGTACGAGGCAAAGATTATCACGTTATGAAGATAATTTTAATTAGCAGATGAATTAAATCGAACAATAAATTTCACTTATAAATTTCACAATAAGGATTCTTTAGAACACTGATTTTCTGTATTTAAATAGCGTTAAAAATAGTTCATAATTTAAAAAATGTTTAATATTTTTATCTAAAATATATATTTTAAAGCATGTTCACTGCTGATATATGCATATATTATCATTTTGGCTCGCAAAGAAGCAATTCCACTATTGTTATATTGAAGATGATTGCTTATAATCCATTATCTCAACTCAACTACTTTTCCAACTATGAAAATATTAATAACTCTCTCTACACCTTGTTTTGAGGACCGGGTAGGATGAATAAGTTATAGAAAAACAGAAATCACAGGAATTAGTTGCAAAACCAACGATTAAACAATCACATAATTATTCAACGCATTATGCATTGGCTTCAGCTGTAATGCAGCTTTTTATTTTTTTGCAATACGTAATTAAATAACTATTTCAAAAATCAATTGTTTTATGTAAAAATTATTATGTGTCAAATTTGTTCAATGTTTAAAGTTCTTCATTTCGCACGCTTGAAATAAATCATGTTTATTGGTCAAAAAGGGCTTTACAAAAATCATACTACAATCATACCATTGTATATATTTACCTTTTTTCTGCGTTTGAGAAAATTTTGAATACCACTGATAAAAAGTTGTACACTCGATGGCGTCATTACCGTCTTGGTTGCAATTTAACCTCTGGCGACGTAAATAATATACTGCCAAAGCCTTTCCACTTCACTGGGCTCGGATCATTCTGCAATTTGTTAAAAATTTTACCGATAATTATTTCACTTTAGTAAACGATGAAGCTCATTCAACTTTATCTCTCTAAACAACAATTCAACGAACTAGAAAATTGTGTTATTGAATTAAACTAGCCATTAACTATGAATTCAAATTAATGAATTAATTTGAGTAATATTTTCAAAAATAACTCTTACATTTATTATTAAATCTTTAAACAACTCTTTGCATTGCTTGTTTTGAATAATTTGCTTCAATTAAAAGAGAAAATTATCAATTCATTCTCATAAAAATATTTCAATAACAATTTTATATTTACAACGGCAACAGTGTGAACAACTGGTTCATAAAATGAATTTTATTTATGTATATAAATTACAGAGTACTAAACAAATTATAATTCAATGAAATTAAAAACAATTTTGTAGAATTTACACCAATAAAAACTACATGTATCTTTCAAATAGGTTACACTAAGCCATAAGCAAACTATCGTAAATTCAAGAATGGAAAATTAATATATTAACACTAATACATACTTTGTATGACTAAAACCTACGTAATAAATAGTCAATACTCACAGAATGGTTGTTACCCATCAAATTTTAATACTATAATATAAATCGGAAAGTTCTTATTCGTGAGACAATAGATATATTTATTTATCTAAAAAAAATAAACCACGATCAAATCCTATAAAAAAAACAAATATTTTTTTGCAATTTGAATAGCTTGATGGAACAGCTACAACCGTGATCCGTGATTTAGCCGTATCTTAGAGGACACTATCCTTTTTCAGTTTTCTACGTACTTTATTTATATAATAAATATATTACGCATGAAGACCACCCAAGCACGTTTCACGCTACAACGAACTTCCAACAATCTTAATTATGTATCAAAACATAAAGCGCTTTTCATATATATACAATGGTTTCGTGGTTCTTGTGGTCACCTGAATTACTAAACTTGTCAAAAACATTTACAAAAAAAAACACTTCCAAAAAAATACACCTTTGCAAAACACACAAACGTATACTTAGTGTGGTACATTTGTATGGGACGATTTCGGGTCTTTCCCTAGCAAAATCGTGGGTTGGTTTACCGAATTTCATTTAATATTAACATGTTTATGCGACTCTGCCTTTTCCAAAACGCGTCGCAATAATGAGCCAACAAGTCACCGCAAGCGAGCTGCTAACTTTTTACATTTTTTATGATTTTCGGAAAGGCTTATTTCACCATGTAGCAAATTAAATGCATCTGTAACTTTAAGATAAATTGTTAATCAGTAATAAAATTAACTACATGTTGTATTATTATTATGATAGAATTAGAAAAATAGTTATGTTACATATTACTATTGAAGAAAAAATGAATTACTCTTTTAACTCTAATGTTGCTTACCAATAATTGTTATTTAAAATAATAATACAATACTTCACATAAACAAAAATTTATGACATTTATCAAAATGACATCATTTAATAACTAATAAATTATAACTCATAGTTAAGACCGTAATTCTACTAAATTAGTATGTTTCAATGTTTGATAATTAGTTATTATTTTTATATATACGATTACAGACCAAATTAATTATCACAAAAATCGTACAAATATAATTATATGACACCGCCCCGTACTTACGTGGCGGACAGGGGTCTTCAAAACCCGTCTACAGACTCTTCCTATTCATGCAAATTTAATATGTAATATCTCTCTTAAGGCGTCACTCGGCCTACTCCGAGGGTTGTCGTCCGCCGACAAAGCGACGGCTGAGTTCGAAATTTACGACCCTATGGTAAAGCCACTTCCTGCGTTTTTAAATTGAAATTGTGTATTTTAAACGCTATTTATGTATATTTTATTGCCTTCGAGGAATTTATAAGTGTAAACTAACTGCAATTAAAGAGAAAATATACTGAATACGACCGGGTTTTAATAGAAGACGAAGGAACCTGTGAATTATCATTGTCGCCACGCCGGACTTGGGGCAGTCAAAGTGTGTTGACGCTCGACCTCCCCGTCGAGTAGCAGACTACTTCTCTCATATATTATCTCCGTTGTTGAATTTTTTGCGTGGATTATATTGTATTATAATTTAAAATCTTGCAACTGTAATCAGTGAAAATATATTGTCAGTTTTATCATTATATTTTAAATATATAAATAAAATTACTGTACTAGACATTCATAACGACAACTTGACTCGATACTTTTGGAATGTTGGGAAAATTTAAACTAGCATGGAAGTCTTTTGATTGTGTTTGGCGATATCTATTTCTTGAACTCAACAAAACACTATTTGAATTTACTCAACCACGTCTTCGTAGAGTTCAAATCAATATAGTTAAACGATATTCAAGTTCTTTCTATCACATAAGCTTAAATAAAAGACACATTTAGATATTACTTCAAACTTTTATCTTTAATTACCTACAACATAATATTTATTTCGGTTTATCTCATGATAATTCCTAACATCCGATGATACCAAAAGTTTTACAATATTCAATTTGATTCAGTATGAAAGGTTTCTTTAATCGTATTATTATAGATTAAAGATGAATAACATTAAAATCAAACAAAATGTTATACTAAGTCGACACATTGTTTTTTTATATTTCTTCTTGAGAAGTATTACGTAATACAATCGGCACAATTATTTTTAATTGAATTCTTGAAGATTTTGCAATGCCAAAATATCTATCGATAGTATTCGATTCGATTTAATTTTTACAATTAAATGCTTTGTTTTTAGCATGCGACATGATAAAATACAATTAAAAGTGCACTTGACATTAGGGCATCCAATCCCTGGCCATTTTTTTGATCCTGGGATTTCGGGATTGAAAAAAGCCAGGTTTTCGTGTTGTTAATTGCCAAAAAAAATTGTTGATAATATGTACCACGGTGAATTGTGTAAATGAAGCCACGGAAAAAATATAAACATGCTCAGACAAAATAGGAGAATAAGTAGGTATGTTTCTAAAAACGCATAAAAAACATAATACCTAGGTAAACTATGATTTTATTTATTTACTTATCAGAATATAAAATAATACAAAATAATAATATTTATGAACACGTGCAATCACATAAAAAATCTCTGTTAAATATGTAGGTACCTAGGTATCTTCGTAATTATGCAAAAAGTATTCCAAGCAGAATATTCTTATTTGATTGCGCGTTTATTTTCTTCGACTTTTTGTATTTTTATTAGTAATTGAAGACATGGTACAGTTAGATGACAAAAGCTTCACACGTGCGCATCTAAAAATAGAATAGTGGCCAACTGTTTTTTATAGATAATGATGCAAAAAAATATTGTCTTTTCCTGTCTACAGTAGGCACGAAATATGAGCTAAAGGGAGAGCACAACACATTTATTATTATAAAATAATATATGAATCTAAAACAGTTACTCGACCGCCGGAAACATTCTTTTCGATAATAATTTATATTTTAATCTAAATTATTTTTTACTATTTTATAGCTAATCACGGTATTGGTATTAAGTCAATCCCGCGATAACGGGATTGACTTATCACTAAGGATCCCGGGATTGGAAGCCCTACTTGACAAATTAATCATTCAAATGTACACAAACGAATAGTATTCAGTATTATAAAAAGTGAGTAACATCACCAAGTCTTTTAAGTCGATCGATCAATTGAATTGTAAGTGTAATTCGATATTGATTTCTCATGTTTAATTATAAAATGCAACGCTGTTTTAGCTACGGCTGAACTTTTTTTGTTGGAAAGTGAAACTTGTTTATTTCAAGATGGCTTTTTGTTACACATTATCTTCATCAATAAATCTATAACATATTATTTATGTAGTACGCCTTACGATGCTTCGTGTTTTACGATCCATTATAAGAGTCCCATAAAGTGCCCAATAAACCACGGATCACACGTAAAATACGATTTGTAAAGATAAAGTTTGCTGGGTAGGTCTACAATAAAAACAACATTACTTCTTGCTTACATGCGAGATAAAAATACGATCGCTCCGGCTACAAGAGAAATTGTTTGTAACGTAATGGCTTCAGGAGATGATACCATTTATTTTCTGGTGTTTAGATTGATTTTTTCCACTGAAGCTTCCTCAG
Organism: Himalopsyche phryganea; assembly: GCA_022494535.1. NCBI lineage: Eukaryota > Metazoa > Arthropoda > Insecta > Trichoptera > Rhyacophilidae > Himalopsyche > Himalopsyche phryganea. The sequence continues at coordinate 1,969,373 of JAGVSL010000046.1, forward strand.
ATTTTGTATTTCTTTATCTCCGAGACCCTGATTGAATTGTATTACGTAGAACTTGTGTATAGATCAAACAAAGGAGAAACAAAACAATTGACAGCAGATCATTTTGATCGGAATATTTTTGAACAGCAGAAAACAAACGGCGTTGAATTTGTTTAAACGGGAATCAAAAGTTTACGAATGCTTCGTATTTCATATTGAAGTACCGCTTTTGAACGTTCTCGTTGGAAATATTGTATTTTTACTAAGGTAACAATAATATAAACCAACAGAAGTATCGTGTAAATCTATATAAAGTAGATATATATGTTTTTAAATTAAACAGTAAATTAAATTTTGAGTTTGTCACCAACGATTGTAATACTGGTATTACCGAAACCGGGATTTCGGTATTTGGCTGTTTTTTAAATACCAAAATACAAGTATTTCTATATATCAATATAACATTACGGTAAATTTATTTCGTCCATACTGTTCGATCAAAGAGCGTTGCATACGAAAGAACTTTTTCAGTAACTTATTCGCACGCGATCGACATTGTCAGATGCCAGCTATTTATTGTAATTCAAAGAAACGAAAGAAAGAAATTATTTTTTAGGATTTTAACAAACAATACCGAAATATTAATATCCATATTATATTCGCTGTGTATTGCAACCCTTAGTCGTGGCAGAAACCATTATCTTTTTATTAAAAATACTCTTTTGCTGAAGAACAGTTTCAATTATCAAATATTCGAAAAAGTGGAAGGATAACAATACAATACCTAGGAAGCCCGGAAAGCGGTATCTCTTAACCTTTAAAAATATCTTTGCATCTTTTTCCTATTCGAGAATGCGAATTATCGGTTATTGGAATAACAATTCCAAGAATCGTGTGATTATAGCATTGAAAATTATTATCAGAACACTGATAGTATATTTAAACTCACTTAATAAAATGCTTAATCAAAATGAATTAGAAACACTGAAAATGTTCACGGTGTGCTACTTTACAATGTATTGATTTCAAAACCGCTATCAATTATATCCAAAATTTTAAAAATAAAACAAAATTTGCTTTGTACTACTTCGATCACGAACATTATCCACTGATGACAATGCTTCAGTTTATAACAAAACTGGTCCTGATTGTTGCAAAATGTGAAACAGTACAAAAAATGTTTTTATTTTTAAAATATTCCTAATGCCTTTCCAACAATAACACAGTCAGAAAAAGTCGTATGGATGAAAAATAATTATAGGTAGTTAGTGATCGTCATCATTTTTTTATTGCTCAATGTATTTGAATCCAGTCATTCTTACCTAACGTTCAAAGAAATAAAAACTTGTAGTTGCGGTTCTAGAAGAATTTCGTTAAAGCGTGCGAAAACTCCCTAAAACACACAAGATGTTGTAGCTATTCTGAATTCTACCGAACCGAATGACATACAGCCAGGTAGGGTTTCCACGAGACTTATTTCAAGGGTTTCTCCAAACAAAGGGGGTAAGGAATCACTAAATTAGACATTTTTTCAGTATTAGTCTGAAATGAAATGTGTAGATAGAGAAGTCGTTTATCACGTTATACATTTATATGTATATTTATCTCATAAAATCTGTACTACAATCTGATTCAGAATAACATTCTTTTAATGTAATTTTTGGTCTTCATCGACGTCACATTCTTTGTTCTCGACTATTCCTTGTCTTAAGTCTTTTCCTTCCTGGCTAGCCTTTTGTCACTTTAATAATTATCCGCCGATTCATCTTTTCTCCTTTGGTATTTGATCGCCATGGAAGGTTTAAGGGTGCCAACTAAAAGCGTTTAACGATGTCATTATGATTGTATTATATATCAAAAAGCATAACGTACATTTAAAACTTTATAGCAAAAGAAATATTTCTCCAGGGATTTTTTATAAACTATTTCTGCTGCAATACTTATGCAGTTGTTAACACACAATATTATACTAAAAATTCTATAACAGTAATTTTTGGTAATAAAGTGATACAAAAAGTGTATGTAATTAATGCATAGTATTTCCAGTTTAATTCGACCTTTTTCATGACAATTCAAAAATCAATAATAAATTTGTCAAAATCTTTTATTATAATATCCTACCTTACACTGTCGATTGTCTGGTAACTTTGATAGTTAGTTGTTAGACCATACGTATTTAACAAATTTGTTTAAAACGTTAATTAAAACACTGAATAGAATCAAAAAATTACATAAACACATGAAAACAGCCAAAAATGGCATATGGTACACCATGTTATGCTGGCATAAATTGACAATTAACAGAAGTTTTCTACGAATTTAGAATCAACTCTTTAATCGAATAGAAAAATAACCAACACCCAGAATATCTTCACCGGTTCGTGAGACGCCGATGACTTTATTTATTATTTGTGGCATTTATATTACTGTATATTGTGGGTTGCTTTGCTAATGAATAACACAAATGTCGCATTAAGAAACATGAGTACATGTGCACTGGAATACGGTTATAGGTAATATCATACAAACGATACCTCTAATAGTTATTCTTACATTATACCATTATAGTATAGTTCCAAAGGCAACAATTTTCTGTTTGACTATCATCAGGAATAATTTGAACAACTGTACAAGATAATTTCTCGTGATCAAGTAGGAAACAGTACAGGCAGATGTTATGTTAAAAGAAAACTTTTATGTTCGCATCATAACTAACTAAATATTTAACTAGTAATATGATCCAATGGCCCGCTTCCAATTTTCAGAATTCTTTTGAAAAAAGTAACAGAAAGAAGTGACTTGAGCATTAATTGTTCGATGGCAAATATAATCCATTGAGTTATTTAACTCGCTCCTTGATTTGACTGGACGTGTTTGGTCGGAAACGGGAAATGAACCCAGGCCGAGAGTCGTCGATCAAATCAAATTACTTCGTTCCGTTTCCGCTGGATGTCGTTAAAAGCATTATTCAAAATTCAAATCAGATACGATTTTACCATTTTGTCGCTCATTCAAAAATATGAATCGAAAGTTAACTGGCTTAATAATTAACACAAATTATGTATGTGGAATTCATTTCGCATATCAAAATCAATGTTTACTTTATTTATAAAGGGTTTGCTTAGTTTTTTTACGATCATCGTTTCGAAAATCAATATATGTAATAATTATGTACCTAGATAATATCTTAGAGACGTTTTAATCGAATATTGATTTTAAAAAAACTTAGTTATTTCTTTTGTAAAATTTTGTAATGTAATATTTTTTAAATAAATTTTCCCATTTAGCGCACCAAAACCATTTTATAGTTAAGGGAAAAACTAAAGTTTATAATATAGTGACATCTATCTATTGAGTAGTAAAAGTGATAAATAAAAAAATGGGTTAACACTACATACCAACTTCATTTATCATTTTCATACGACATTTCTATCAAAAAAATGTCAAAAAAACAACTCTTAATTGTATCGAATTTAAGAAAACAGATGTTGGTTTTAAGCCATTTCTATTTTTTAATGCTTAAATTTTGATTCCATGTAATTTTTCAAATTAATTAGTTTATGAAAAAAGAAGTTTAGTAGATTGAAGCACATGTTCATCAAAAAATTAAACCTCTGATGGTTAATTAAATTTACAGATTGTAAAAGTTGCTCCGTCAATGTTAAACACATTTTTCTTTTAACCTAAGAAATCGACTAGTGTAAGATTTCATTATTTTTTTATTATACTATCAATAAACATCTAATGCAAAAGTCACCGTGGCTATTCTTTGAAAGTGCTGAAAGTAGACATTATACTGAGGACTAAAAATCCTTCAAGAATTCATTGAATGAAATACTCTTGGGGAAGGTTCTCATAAAAAATTTATTTCACAAAGTTGTGAAGGAGTTGTGGCAGCTTTCGGCATAATTCATTATTCAGGCAGAAACCTTTTCAGCTCCTCAATGCCTTTAAGATAAGTTCATGCTTGCATTTTGACCTTAACTCAAGTATACCTCAAATAAAAGCTTGGACCTGATAAAATAGACAATACTACTTTGCTACTGACTTAATAAATTAAGCTTATAGTGTATTTAATTATATAGTTTACCTCTTTATATAATTATGTTTGTTACTCTTTCAGGTAAATAAAGCCACATAAATAAATAGTGCCACTCATACTATATGTGCATACGAATATTTTTAATTTTCGAAAACAACTAAATTTACACATATTTGCAAATTTTATGAAAAATTCATAATTAATTATAAAAACTCTCTCAAGCTTCCAATTACTTATATTGATTGAATTGACATTTACTTAACTCTATTATAATAGGATAAAATAACAACGTATTTAGTTCTACATAGGTGGTTGATAGCTATTTTGACATGACGGTATCGTCAGAACTATTAGAACTAACATAATGTCAGTAGTTATGACGATGGCGTCGAGCCTAAATAGCTATCAAATAACTAATAAAATTTTGTAGAACTAAATATTTTGTTATTTTATCCTATTTCAATTGCTTGTTTGAGATTTTTCAACACCTGAAGATGCTAAAATTTTAATATCAGATCAAATTCTTTTTATCAATAATTGTCATTTGTTCAAAATTCACCAAGAATTTTTCGCAGGCGATACGATTTATTTCTTCATGACTGCACATACGTGTATCATAATAAATTTATGCCGGCTTTTATCCGAGAAAATCGATATTTCTAAATTGTTTCACGATTTATACTATTAAACTAATGCTCACTTTATGTCCATTACTACTAAAAGCATCCAAATTTCTTGAAAACATAACGTAGCACTTTTGATTCAGTATAATAGAATTATCAACAATGGCTAGGCTGATTTATATACCAACAAAGTATCGTTCAAAACAGTTTGTAAGCCTAATTCGCATTCCTAATGTTGCCTTCAGTTCGGTTTTTGATCTAGATCTGAAAACATTACTTTCTTTGAACCGTAAATAAAAAGACCAACCATGTTTTTTGAATCGAGGACGAATAAAACCATCAAAGGAAGAGCTCTGCGGATCGTCAAAAGAATTTCTTACATACTGGAAAATAGTTCTTTGCATGGCCTAAGATACCTCGTAAGCGATAATCGATTGGAGAAACTATTTTGGCTGATAACAATAGCCATTTATTTGATGGGAATGCAGCGCTTATTGGTGACTTCTATCAAATCGTACGAACAAATGTCAGTAAGTTTTACTATGGAAACCAACTATCTTGGATGGAATACTTCATTTCCAGCAATATCAGTTTGTGAAATGTACAATAGTGAAAAGGTTTGGGATATTAGCATGAAGATATATGGCAAAGGCAAGATTGAAAAACTTGACGAGTTTATTGGGGATATTGCGTTTTTTTACGGCACATGTTTTACCTGCCAAAATTCATGCAAGAGAGATTTAAAGTGTCCCGAAAATTTTACCGAAATTATTAAACAATACCGTTCGCCTTGTGAGGATTTACTTTTGAGGTGCAAGTGGAATAATAAACCTTTCGATTGCTGCAAACATTTTCTACCAATAGACACAGAATTTGGTGTGTGTTATTCGATAAATTCACTCCATACGGACAATACGAAAAGAAAAGAATCTCAAATGGATTTAATTTCGAACCAAAAAACCGGAGCGGGTACATTGCAAATAATGGCAAAAGAAGATTACGAAGCATTTATACATCCAATCGAAGATGTCCCTTTTATAAATGCAGATTTGGATATGAAGACTTCAATTTTGTTGGGCAGTAATGTTTCCATCATGTTTTCAGTCGTAGAAGTCACCAACAACGCTGAAGTAGAAGCTATTCCATATGCATCAAGAAGTTGTCGTCTCCTTCACGAAAAGCCGGAAAACTTATTTGCGTATTCAGTATACAGTTACTCAAGTTGCATTGTACAGTGTAGAATCGACGCCCAGGTTAAAATGTGTGGTTGTACACATCATTTGATGCCATCCGCGTCGAACACAACCGTTTGCGGTATAGCAGGGCTGGCGTGTTTAACGGATTACTACGGAATTTTAGCCGCTCTGAAAGCTCCTGGGTTCGAAAAGATCGGTCTAGAATGTCCTTGTCTCCCTGCGTGCAATGAACCGGAATATAATTTGGTAGAGCTATATACACAAGATTTAACCAGCGACGTAAATGCTAGTTCAGCGCAATTTTATTTGCGAAGTTTGCCTACTCTGCGATATAACCGGCAAGTCGTGAGGACGGGACTCGATTTTGTTTGCGCAATTGGAAATGCCGTCGGTCTTTTTTTCGGCGCGTCGGTCTTGAGTATTGTCGAGATATTTTATTTTATATTTTTCAGAAAATGGCAATAAACGTTTTTTGCTCGTTAGTATCGCAAAACAAATAGGCTTTAAAAATAGATCACCGAGTGAATGTAGCTGTAACATAATGTATTTACTGCACGTGTGAAAAAATGAATACTGTGTTGTGAGATCAACTAATTACATGCGTATAAACAAATCTTTTTTCAAAAATGATACTAAATTTTTGGTACACGATAAACTTTGTCTTATGGTAGAATTCGAGACAACAAAACATTGATTAATCATTAAAAAGGCACAAGAAAAACTATATATACTGTTTTCTTATCTTGGATAAAACTTTATAATGTCTGTTTCTGTCTTTTACTATTAAAGTATAGAAGAAAAATTTCCAAAAGCTTTTAGATCAAAGAGTTTTCGTTAATCCTATGGGTAATTTTAAGCCGTGTCATTAATTTTGATAAATCGATTAAAACCCTCAAATGGTATCCATCTTAAAAATATAGACGATTATATAAATATTACAATCTCGTATTTTTGAACACACCAAAATACAATCATTGCGAAACCGAATTGTGTAATTATCGAATCAATGATAAATATTTTTTATTCATGTCAATTAGTATTATCTTAGATTTAAAAAAAAAATGTTTTGCTATCTTATTTAACCCTATATAAGTTTTTTTTTCAATTTTTATTCGTTTTAAAAGATAATCAGTGTGATTGAATTGATGGTGAAAATATCTTATCCATTGTGAGAAATCTTGGTAAAATAAAACGAACATTTGTTTACGTTATTTCAATTTTATTCCTTTTCTTATCTCTAGCAAAGAAATTCCGAGATGAAATAAGTGAACAAACAAAAACATCTCAATAAATTTATTGAAATCCCGATAACACAACCTTTTCAATAAATCACTTTTTTAGTATTTGTAACAGTCACATACTGAATTTGACAAAAATAATGCTTTATTCAAACCCAGTATAAAATTCTCGTGATTGAACATCGTATAAAAACCCCATGATAAGCACAAATATTGCTTATGAAGACTTTTTTTTTATTTTCTCACCGTTTTGTTTTGAGATCAAACTATCATGATCAGCGCGCCTAGATGCTAAAGTTGGTCGCCTCGAAAAAACCCCCACACTCTCATCTGTCCTTTGCAATCTTCTCACAATTGGGTGAAGAAACAATCGATAACTTACTAAAGAATTCAATAATTTCTTTTTATTTGAAATAAAAGTAAAACTTAATTGTTATCTTGACTAAGCTTTTATACTATCCTTGGCAGTAAAATTTATATTCATTAGAACACTTTCACCTTTGACTTTCTTGTGTGTTTGGATCTTCAAAGAAAATGTTTAAATACCTGCGCTCATTTTTTAGTTAAGTGACTTTTGAGTACTTGTGTAGTTGATGTCAAAATGTTACACGTGTCAGGTGTATTCATTAAATGCCACACTCGTTCTTTACCTACTGCGAATGATTAAATTCCCACAGCCCCCTATCCAATTAAAAAATAAACACAATACCCACTTAAAAGTGTTATGTTCGTAAGACCAGCTGTAAATTTGTTTTCTTTTGTTACGTGACGCAATGAATGTGTGCTCGTGAAGTCTCTTATAGATGAATGTCTTTTTGGTATGTGAAGAAAAAGTTTCTATTGATATGAGCCGAGTAGTCACTTCGAATATCAGTGAGTAAGAACAACGGAGACACACTCAACTTTGGTGCTACATTAATCTTCGACTTTATAAAGACCTTTGTAGTTTCGAATGTCTTATGACATACATCAGCTGCGATGAGAATATTAATTATTGTACCATAAGCATTTAAGACATACATACACGACGTAGATGCGTAGAGGCGTAGACACGTGAATACTTCGCAACTAAATATTTTATGCTTAACATTATCTATGATGTGCATTTATGCATTTTGATTATTTTCTTTTCAAAGATGTAAAATAAAAATAACACATTATTTGAAATGTAACACAATTATGTTTGGATAGCACTAATAAATATAATTTTAATGCAATATTAAACAAAAGTTTCGTTTGACTAAACATAGTGTATAATATCATGATTACCTGACAGGAAATCGGTAACCATTAAAATTTAATAATATTTTTTTCTTTAATTTTTAATTTTGCCTCTTGATGTCTTTAATTAAAGCTCCTATAATTTTTGTGAAGAGCATTTGTTTTACTACAAGTGAATGTGAGTTTTACAAAACTACACCATAAGTGGATCAAATGAGAAACATCACAAGTCATAATATATACAAAAATCTAGCTATATATACAAGCCCTGGACTACACACGGAATCCAACGGATATAGCTATGTCAGGTGCTACCGGATCCAGAAATGGTCAAGGGGTTGGGGTGGTAATTTATTATGAATGCTACGCTATTAAGCAGTGGTTGCAAACTTAAATCGACTTAGGAGTTAAAGTTTGAACAAGAACATTTATATTTGGTACAATAATAATATATCGCAGCACGAAAGAGATACATGGGTTAATTTTAAGACACTAACGCATTAACACAGTGTCATCGGTATAACGTAATTTTGATATTTATGAATTGCATGTTTTTTAATTTGTTTTTGGTAAAAATAGCTGCAACATTACTCACCATTTTAAAAATAAAATATTTCATTGTTAAAGAAATTTACATTGATGAATGCATATTTCATCAATAAACATAAGTTTGCTATAGGCAATAAACACATTACGTTTAAGAATTGAGGAGAATATCGAAAATTATTCGGTTAACTGCTCTGAACATCATCTTTAATCCACCTGAAAAGTCATGTAAATTGGAAAAAATATTTAAATTACATTATATTGTTTTCGCTGTTCTCTTTAAAACAGTGATTAAATGTGATATTTTCTTATCTTCAAGCAATCGCACTACCTACGTAAATTACAAGAACAAATGAGAATTTTAATAGAATTCTACGTTTCTCAAAATAGTAAGAAAAAGAGCAATCTTATGAATACGAATGAATAAACTCACAGGCCACGAAATAAAGCCTAGCTTTATATATATTCCTTTCGGGAATAAACCTTAAATGAGTCGTCCGCTAGGGCTGACTTTCCACCCCATGCGCTGGCATTTTAGTTTTCGGCATAGTTACACTTTATATTATATACTTACTTGTATCATACAAATCCGGATAGTATCTGAAAAGATCTTGGTTCTTTGGTGAGCTTACTTCCAACTTTTTCGCTTAAACCCCTGCCAGTTCCGCTCATAACCAATCGGAAAGTTTCTGTAGACACGGCAGAAAACTCTAAGATAACACTCTTTCATTAATAATCGATCATTTTTACTATCGAAATAGTAATCTGATATTGTGACGTCCAAAAATAATTTACTACCTTAATGGATAAATTACATAACTTCAAACGAAACATAGATAACTGGTTCGCTTTTACGTCGCAAGAGCAATATACATTTATGTTGAAAAGATTTTAGTGCAAAATTTACTTATTTTTATAAAGTGACGTGTGAAAATAGGAACTTCTTTTGAAAAACAATATAGTACCACGCGTTTGTTTTTTTTCCTTTTCAAAAATCGAAATGTCAGATTATTCAACGGTCACTTAATAAAACACTAAAGCGCTAGATTTTATACACCTAGCAACATTGTATTATATGTGTTGAAATTGTCAACTGGATTAAATATCTTTCGAAGATAATGACGCAAAAAGCTGTTCAAAAACAGTGAAACATAATACATATCGTTAAAGAAAAACCTTGGTTTTTTGAATAAATCGCACAGTATGACTGTTCCAATTTGAATCGACAGTTTCAATGATTTTACTGCTTATATTATAAAAACGACTCACATAAACATTAATAATAGCACTAGATCTGACATTATCAATGAAATCTATTGAAACACAATCAAAGGTAGCAATCAAAGGTAACAAATAATAAAAAAGTATTTGTTGTCATTTAATATAAGATCATATATTCACTATAAAATCGAAATAAAAAATGTTCTCTACATAACAGTAGAAAGTTAATATTCATGTTTATTACATCGAATTAGAGTGCACACGCAGCGTGTAAAATTACAGCAGTTTGTTTATTCCAACAAGCGTAGCGCTGCTAAATATGTTTCTCGAATTTATAGTCATGACCTTAATTGATCTCCATCGATCTTAATATTATTAAAATGTATGTTTGGAATGGATTTTTAATCATTATGTTATCTTATTTTTCAGTAATTTTGGTACACTAAGTACTTAAAACTCAAAAGCTTTTCTTCTTGACGAGTAAAATTATTTTTACAGCAAAAAAAAAGAAAAATTTATAAAGGTTATCTTTAAGGTATTTTTCGTAAATAAATAACTTCTACGAAAATAGGATTACCTATTTTCGTGAATCAGTAATTTCAAACCTTCTCTTTCTTTATTAAAAAAATGCTTAAACTTTCTATTCGTAGGTTTAACGCAAAACTTTGTAATATTAGTTGGCTGGATGTGTATTTACTTTAGGGATTAACCTCCCCAGCTATATCGGAGTAAACGGACACTCTTTAGAGAAACGTGACCTGGGAAAGTCACGTCTGTTATAATAAAGGTTCAGTTTACATATGGTTTAATGCGACCAAGTCTAATATAAGTTTATGTTTTTTATTCTCTCATTTAAATTGGCATTAAGTATTTTGTCAAGCCATTTTGTTTAAACATGACTGATTTCGTTTTGTTTTTCATTTAACTGATACAAATGAAAACCAAACAAGCGTATTTTTATAAAATGATTAGACTAACTAAACACATATACTTGATTTTTTTAAATTTATTATATATTGATTAGTATAGCCAAATTAATTTCCAATTGAAAACACTCACGATTCATCGATTGATTGACCTTGCTAAAACCTATACATCTTCAAAAATAGTATACATACGGAAAAAAAACAATATTAAGCTCGTTTTAGTAACATCACTATGATCAAACTGTTTCTACGAATTAAGAGAAAACACTATTCTAATTCATGATTTCTCAAAACATCAACTTGAACACAATTTAGGTAGAATTTTTATATTAGCCTGGTATAGACATGAAGAATTACGTGAAACTCGACTTTTATTCAGGTGTATAAATTATTAAACTTATGCTTGCCTAAGAGAATTTCAGTTAGATATAAAAATAAACTATACCTTCAAATCAAATTTACTCTCTTCACTGTTAAAGCATATATCAAAACAAGAGTCCAAACGATCGGTATAATCTTATTTTTTGCACTTCATTCGATAACGGACATAGACACAAATAAACACTAACGCTCTAGTTTATTAACCTGTCTTATAATGGACGGTGAATTCAATTATTAAGAAATTCTAAAGGTTTACCGAGAATAAACAATTCAGAAATTAATTACAGATAGCTGCTCTGCAAGCTGCTCTTACCCATTATTGTTATGTCAATAGATAAGCTGGCATCAGCATGCAAACTACTGTAGTCATAGTTAGTTATACGGGTAATTCAAGAGATTGTTCGCCAAGTTTTGGTACGGGAATACAAAACTACTAATTAAAAATACACATTACATTGACAATATTTATATGAATAAGATAGAGAATTGTTCTTAAGTTGTATATTTTTTTAATAATTCAAATCAAATTTATGCAATGCATAAATAACCAGGGTCTCAGCGTCCGTGGCGTAGTTGGTAACTTCGTTGGTTCGATGTCTCGGGTTCAAGTCCCGGTGCGGACAGATTCATACATTTTTCAATTGATTTATTGATTTCTGTTCGTAGTCATGAATGCTTGTGATGTCTAAGACTCCCTCCTACCCATCCGATCCTCAAAAACGGGGCGTATAGGAGAGCGATTAGCTAACCACTAGTCCTGTCCTAGCCATAGCTTTTATCGTTCTATCTCCACTCTCTTTGAAAAAAGTGACGTTAAGCAACTGAGTAACAAGCAGTTATCATAGAAAAATTCTATAGATAAACCTCCATTAGGAGGCCATATGCTCCACGTTGGGAGCGGAAATGAAAAAAATATTTTTTTGTGAAATAGTGCTTAGTGACAATTAATTTTGGAATTCTATGAAAAATTTAAAACAACAAAAATAAAAGAAGGGATACATTAGATTCGTTTTTTTTATTTTAAAAAATAAAACACAATTCATTTGTACTACTTCCACATAATTATAATGATCAGGACGAGTTGATAATGCTCGTGATGAGCGAAACCGGTGCTGATCATTATAAATATGTGGAAGTAGTACAAATGAATTGTGTTTTATTTTTTAAAATATAATGTCTTTCCGCCAAGAATTGACAGTTAACATCTTAAAAAAGACATTAGATTCGAATGTTTGAATTTTTAAAAAGTGTCGAGATTTTTAAAATATTTTTTACTCAAAAAAATCTCCGTATAAAATGCATATAATTATTATTAATGAGCGAAATGTTAACATAGAACGCGACAGATTTACATTATATTATTTGAGAAGACCCGGATCGAAGAGAGGCGAATGACTGGTTATCGAACGTACTGGAAGGGCTGGGATCTCAATCAAACACCACTTCAAATCCGGTTCAACACTTATTTATTTTTAATCGAAGATGCAGTGGTTTACAATACACAAAAATACTATTCCTAGCACATAAAATTGATTCTAAATTTACATTTACTTAACAACTGAATTTACTTTAAGTTATAATGCAAATGACACGACAAACGATTTTAAATTACGTCCAATTCAAAACAAACACAAACAATTCACATCGTCACTGGTGCGAGCCACGAGGCCGGTGACTCTCCCGGCTCGACAGATCGTAATCGACAATTTGCACATAAAATTAAAAGGACTCCTTCATCGGCGGACCCACTCTTTTCCGTAAAAAATGGATATTGAACGAGCGCCCTTCGCGACAAGAGTCCGGTCGATTTCTAGGAATCATTGTCGTTAATACTGTGCGATTTCAGTTATGGACCCTAATAAAACTTAAACTTAACAAAAAAACCAGGATGTGTCATATTATTAATTGCAATTATAATGTCACGTAAAACAATGTTTGTTAAATAAATATTTTTCGAATGGAAAAATATTTTTTTATTCACATATACCAGTTAAAGGACGGGTGCAATATGCATTTTTTTTGTATTTATTGCTATGTATATCATGATTACTTTAACTCATCTTCTAACCACAAGTGACTATATTAGTACTGCTTTTTAAAATTCCAATACGATTTTTGAAATCAACTCAAGTTGAAGCGGCTCTATCCAATTGTATATTAATACATTAACTACGACACTGAATCGTATTGAATTCTTTAAATTTCTTAGTTTTTACTCATAGTAGTGTTCACTTTCTTAAGTGTTTTTATTTATGTTAACGTCGTCCACCACGTAAGTTTCCACACGTAAACTTTTGCTTGTGGCTATGTTTGACATTCGATGGAGCTGAAATGGCGTTGAATAGCCCGAAGGCACCACCTGATATTAGATGTGTATCGCGTTTGCCTGGAGTCATGATATCATTTGAAAATATTCCCTATAACCAGGAATTATCTCTAATCAGATAAACGTAACTTAAATAATATATGATACATGACATTTTAAAACTTTGTAACATTTTAATACGCGCATAACACGATATGTATGAATTTTTATTCTATATTAATTTTCACTTTACATCGTCACAGTACCTTCATAAATGTAGTGTCTTTTTTTGTTACATAATGAGCTACATAATTTTGACAAGTCAAAAAAATAAATAGTTTTATTTCTCATTGATCTTTTCCAGAATTTTTGACACCTTGACAGTTTTTTTTTTAATAATTTAAAATTTCATTAATTCTCATTAAAAAATTTCAATTAAGTAATTCACAACTTTCTTTTCAAATTTCCTTAGTTGTAATTGTAAGAGGTCCTTAACATTTTTATTGTAGAATTGTAATGTGCCAGATTACTTGCAAATTGTTGTGGAAGTTTTTGAACCAACTGTTTGATATGCCTTGTAATTGTGGACATTCAATTTTACATAAATAGCCATGTTATGATTTTTATTTTTATCAGTTGAAAATGCTTGTGGTGAGCGAAACCGTTCCTGATCATTTAAAACATGCGCAAGTAGTACAAAAAAATGAGTTTAATTTTTAAAACAGTTTTAACACCTTAAAATTGATCAATTTAAATATGTCGAAAGAAAATAAATCATAATTTATGGACATGGTGTCAGATTTCTTCACATTAATTCATGAATACACGCTGTAAAATGGTTAGCGAACATATGCCAACTAGTAGAAGCTCTTTAATTAAAGTCAACTCTTTTCTTCATTTAATATACAAAAATTCACATAACCAAGGCTCATATAATTTTCTTGTTACATTCGAAACAGGCATTTTTATAACGTTGCGTAATTCATTCTTTATAATTTATAATAGGTATTGGGTGGTTGTGGGTATAATGACAAGAGCTCTTAATGGATAATGCTCAAAAGTACTATGTCCGTGTAATTCCAAAAATACATAAATTCGTAAATTCATTTTTAAAACTTCAACCCCTAATGCAGCAAAACATTACGTGACGTAATAAAATAGAAATATAAAACCGCCTCAAAAACGTGGTTAATTTCTTTCAAAAGATTGTGCATTTCATTATAAAAATTTATTTCGAATGACCACATTCTCCATCATTAAATTGATAAATTCTTCATTTAGTAGTATTCGGTAATGGCATATTACCATTCTGACCATTATTATGAATATGCAGATAATAATATATTGCCCAAGAATTTATAATTTAATCGCTAACAGAGTGCATTGCAAATATTTTAGCATGTATTTATATAAACTTCTGTCTAAGTATTATTGATCTAAACAGTCTCACAACTAGTTTACAAAACAAAAATATCCTGTGCCAATGATATTATATTTTTTTTGCTTCTTTAAAACAATGCATTTAAGGAAAACATTATCATATAAATAATAGCAGTAGCATATTCATAACTTTATAATAGTTCTATAAAACGGGGTTCGAATACCCAAATATAATTTTGATTGATTGACGTTATTACCCAATTAATGTTTCATTACATATTGAAGATTCTAGTTTTCTATGGTGAATTTTAGCTACGATATTTATTCCTGGCAGTCCTTAAATAGGGCGTAGACGTCATCGATCAGACCTATAACTTAATACGAGGTCTACGAGACTGAGATTCCCGCAGAGACAACGACATTACGATGTCTGACGCTGTCGGCCGCTACTCACACATACGCGACATCGCACAGAAATTCTCCAGAGAGGAAAGCAACATTTCACTTCCTCTCTAACATGCACAGCAGCTTCGGCTACAGGTCGGACACTTGACCCAAAATAATGTAAACTCAAAGTCTCTAAGATCTATTTCCTTTATTGATACAGCTTAAGTATGGAATACAAAGTTTTACCCACGTTACACAGTTCACAATTAGATTCAATTACTCATTACAACAACAGGTTAATACTATCAGACACTTTCAACTTTACAATGCATTTTCGACAAACACCTCGTGATTTTTAAACTTTCAACCGACAAAGTCCTTAAAATTGACTTTCCTCCGTTCCCCACAGACCAAAAGCTTTCTCGTGAACCCGACGACTGAACTACCCTCCTCTCGAACATGAGTACCCGACTCGCGCCGTGCAACGGCAACTGACTCAAAAATATCATTTATAAAATTGAATTACTACCCCCCCCACTACTGACTTTATCGATTTCATACAAACCAGCAGATGCACAAGCTGGTCGTTGGTAGCCGAAAACCGGTTTGAGGAATAACCCACCCTTAGGCTGACTGACGTCGACAAATTCTTAGAAAAATAACGGGACAGGTTTAAAACTTCCTCGACCCTAGCGATAATTGACTCTATAAATTATTATTGCTTGGCAACAAAGCGCGGCAAAATTTTAAACTTAGCAATTTATTTAAATTAACAATGAATGATGAATTATTAGAACTTTTGATAATTGCTGCGATCTTACTACTAAATTTTGTCAGTGCTGTTAAAAACCATCACCTATTATGATATTTAGAGTAATAAGAACGAGTCTGAAGACGGCTTTTGAATAGCTTGAAGACCCTTATCCGCCCCGTAAGTTAGGGGTGGTGTCAAACCATACATTTTAAATGGATATAAAGTGACTGAAATAAAGAAGCTTGCATTAAAATCTCCTTTATATTATTTGGACACTTAATATGACCATAATAGGATGTATGCTTAAAAATAGTTATCGACAAACCATTAATATACATATTAATACTATTACTTCATATTGCTGAAGAGTCGCGTGCGCATACATCAAAAACCACAATCAGCTCACGAGTCATGGTATAATGACTACTCTATTAGTATATGTACAAAAAGCTTACTTTGTTGTTTCACTGCACTAATAATAAGCTTAAACGATAACATTATTTCCTCAGGGAGCATTATCATAGCACAGTAAATAACATTTCATGCTTAGCTTTTCTTAAGCTCCCAAAGGAGATTGTGCTTTTAGCTTTCTTGTCGATCATTACAAACAAGTTAAATTAAAATTCTACTAACAACAATAGTTTAAGCAAAATATGTTATATTGTACTTAAGTGTATCTTGCTTTTGAAACAATCAACTGTTATTTCTTAGTAAAAACATAAACCTAATACATCTACAGCTAGTTATTTATATCATCACTAATATAATAAAACGTTGTTAGTAACATATATTACTTCCTACTCCACTACTCATTAAAAAAACCGTTGATAATTCATCAAGTGTCTGACTAACAGTATTGATCGTTTTGCAATTATAATTAAGTTCAAGTATGTGTGTTAAAAAAACATTTTATCGGATATCCTAATTATGTGTGCTAACATTAGATTCAACAAACATCCAAATGCAATAATAATTATAATACAAACAAACCTGACTTAAATATGAAAATGATTGTATACACAGAAGTAAACGAATGTCGTTGAAATCGTAATATGCAAAACTTACTTGTATTTTCTGACATATTCATCTCTGAGATGTATATAATATAACACAACAAATGTGAATAACTCTCTAAAAAACTCAGCATGTATGTCAGAACGAGTTCCTCATATCGTTAAGTGTGTAAACCTTCTGGTAAATAGGGAAAATGTTTTTTGCTGTGTAACGAGAATTCGTGTGTAAAAATCAAAATGAAAATCTAAGAAATAATATATCAAACACGGAATAAGCATCAAAATGTCAGCTAAAAAAATTATAGAATATGAAAATTTGTACGAAATTATTTAAGATTACCTGAGAGATGCTGACAGCTTTCGAGGATATTTACATTTATGATGCAAATTATTTATCTAATTTTATATTGTTAGCATCTTCATATATATCTACATAATATACCATTTTGGTAAAGATTTAATTAATCATGTTTCACATCTTAATTAAATGTTATGATATATTATTTTAGTTTAAAAAATGTTCATAATTTTTATGTCAGTATTATAGCCAATATATTTATGTATGATAATCCAAAGGTATTGTAATATTTTTAAACTTTCCACCCACCTTTATCAGCTTCTGAAAACACATCGATTATCTTACAGTAAAATCAGGAAAATTAACAATATTTTTTTATGAACTTTGAGATTGCGTTAGTGATAAAATTGAGAGGAAAATTTTACAATTTAAAGATGTACCGTTTAAAGCAGGATTGTGTCGTTGGTGTCTTGGTTTATGAAATTTCAATATTTTTTTAATTTATTTACTTTTTGATACTAATTTATGACATATTTTATTTACATTTATACCATCTTTACAAATATGTAAATAAAATTTAGTACTTATTACTTTTATTGTCACTTCGTTTCTTTCAGTAATTATTGTCGAAATAACGAATATTGGCAATTTGCCTACGCATACGAAGAAAATTATAAAATCTTAATATTTTAAGTACTACGGACATTAAGAAAGTAGAAATTTACCCAATATTTAATTTCAAAATGAAAAAGGTAATTTTGAATGACAAGTTCATTGATAAAACACTTTTCCAGAAAATGTCAATATTTTAATAATTTTAATAGAATTAAACCATTTACCAAATTCATTGAAAATGATCTTACTTGAAGTTTATGCGGAATTCCACTATTGGACGGAACTTGAGAATTTATGAAGCAAAATACTTTTCCATACTCCCCTGACCGAATTCCTATTGTGAAGAAAGACGATACGGGGATAAGGGGAGGGACGCAGGCGCCAGACAAAGAGCTGACGACGAACGCAATGGAGCGAGATGGGTGAAAGACCTCTTAGAATGGATATCGCAAATCCAGCCCAAAGTGTTTTTTTTATTCACTCTTCACTCCGGCGAGAGATTTTTTCTTCACTCAATGGTTTTAGAAACGTCACGCCAGATTTCATGGCTACTTTAACGCTTTAAGTGGACGTACTTATGAACTCACACACCGATTTGGTAGGAAATTCATTTTCAATAACTCTAATATATCAAGAGGTTTCTATCGATTCGTGACTTAGAATATTTATGTGATTTAAGAAATATCTTTTATTTCACAAAGAATCACTTCCACTTAGTTTTTTAAATAGTGTTTCATAAGCATAAAATTGTATTAAAAATAAGTTTATTTGTGTGTCTGTTTTTAAGAGGCCAGTAATACGAAGATAAATGATAGATGGTAAATGAAAAGTAATCATTGTAAATATGTCATGAAAAAATCTATCTTTTACGGTACCCGTTTCGTTCAACTAGTGAATAGAATTTGAAAATGCTCACTAGCTAAGCAAGAACATTTTCGTTTTTTAATAATCTCGTGTGGAATTTTGTATTGGGTCCTGAAGAAGGATTAAATGGCATCACGACAAATAGTTAATGTGACATGTTTTCTCGATCTTTTTACATATGCAAAAACATTTCACGAAAAGCAATATAAAGTAAAATATATTAAATCCGACGCATCTTACAAGCCTTGAGTTATTTTACAAAGGCTACAAATTCCAATATAGGTTAATTAATTAAACGTAAAAAAATTAAATTTTAAGTAAAAATGATTTTAATCTTAAAAGAACAATATAAATATGTACTAATATATCATAAATATACATATATACAAAAAATGTTCTCATAAAAAATACGTATATATTACATATGGCTCCAATAGAAAAGCTTCCTCCGATGTTCATACAGGAACCTCAAACAAGCATTTACACTTCTTACATTTTTACAAGATAGGGGAAAGCGTCTTTATCATTTTCATATAATAAAATATTACTCATCAGTCATCAATCAATGTTCAAAAAAATTAACAATTTTGACGTTCCAACGATGTCTAAATTAATTCAGGTTATTCGTGTTTACATACAGACATAATAATAATTATATTCAAAAAAATAAATCGCATTTTTTGTTGTAAAAAATAAGCGGAAAAGCATTGTTTTTTTAACCTAGCTGCATGACGTATGTCAAAAAATAGGTCAGTTATGAAAAAAATTAAATTATTATGAACAATGTCATTAATCGTATAATAAAAACGTTTTTCAGTATTGAATATTCGTACCTGAAACTCGTGAAAAAACCATGATTAAATTGAAACATATTGTGGCACTACCTGTTGTATATACGTTGAAATACAATTTGTTGGTGGCATATAACTTTAAATTGGATATAAAATAACTGTATTTTGGAATTCGGATGTTGTAGCGAAAGTATGAAACCCTTACATAAACCAATTCTGCATGTAACACCAGGTTTGATTTTGTCTTAAATAGTTTCAAAAAATATATCGTAGACATCGGTTTCTGTTGTATTTATGTTCTTACTGTCAGATTATATTATAGTCATGTCAATCATCTTTTATATGTATAGCCTTCTCTATCATATAATAAACTTAATGGAAATAAACTCTACACGACAAATTAGCCAAAACAGTACCACATATACTTTGATTCTCTTCTGATGAAGAGAATAAAAGTACATTTCCGTGGTCATCAAATATACAAGAAGTACATAAATTTTGAATTTAAAAATTTCAAGATCTTTGATTAAAACGATTACATATTTTTGAAAGTATCCAAAAACGTTACCCGACCCTTGTAAATATGATTCTCACAAAATATTTGATAACGTTCAAGAAAAATGTTTTAGAGAATTAAATTGGTTATTCCATATTTCCTTATTCTTTTTTGTTTTAACACAACTTTATATATTGTGCTAATCTCTTTTAATACAGCTCTGCATTGTCAAATATATCAAAATTGTAGTAATAAAGTATCAGCAAATCTTACACTACCACTTAGAAAATGACTTCGGTAAAATAAATGTTCAATGCATAATTTGATTTCGACAAATAGTGAAAAAAAATCAAAGGAAACCTTGTAAATTTGTATTCAAAATTGAGATATTGAATATAAATGCCTCTTCAATTTAAATATTTTAGTCTATAACCTTTTAATGGAAATAAAAAACCGATTTACATCCCAATCAAACTTATTGAATCTCAATTTACAGCCCCAGTTTCGATCGGAAAAATACACTGTCCGACTCAATAAATGATTCAATAGACAATTTGCAAAGGTCAGACAGGGTAGTCGTCTCTTGATTCGTAATGTTGCAACCGAGTTGGGGATTAAGATATTATTGGGACGGAATTTCTATTAAATTGTATAATTTAAATACCGATATGTGCGTCGGATGGATCTTAGCACTGGAGGATAAAACAAGAAGCATGATTTTTTGGATTGTGAATTTGATCGTTTGATAAAAACCAGCATAAAATAAATATTATATTTCAAATTAATTTGTATAAATAGCATTTGACAGTTTTAATTTTCAACGAAACATCGTATTATAATCAAACAAAATTTAATCAAATCATTGTAATCCTTATTTCAAACACCCGTTCCAGCTTCATGTTCTACGATTATTAAGACACTTTACACAAAAGAAATTTAGCCAAACAAATGTTTTAAAATTTGTATTAAATATTTTTCAGCCAATTTTAATGCGAAGAATTTTACTGAATATTTAAATAACGACAAAAATTCATATAAAAACATTTTTGGGCTATGCAATCGATAAGTTTTTATGAATAAAATTAATTCTATTTAGCTTCATTAATCACTGTGTTATTTGACTGGCTGTGTTACTTATTGTTTCGCGTGTTTCGCTTCTATAAGAAGCATCATCACACTATCTATATCGAAACGTTATCTATTTCCAAGGTAATTTTAATTTTCAACTTAAAAATGAAGGGAACGGTGCGATTTCTTCATTCTACTGGACGTAAGGAGGGGGTGAGACACAAGCAATAATAGTACTAATTTCACAAACTAGAGTATTGTAGGTAAAAATCACAAGGGAAATAAATTTAACAGTGGTGAATCAGTAGTTTTATTTAAAATGTTTTTTACTAATAATCGATTACTGTTAAAGGTTTTGTTAATTTCTAAAAACTCTTAACTATTCAAAATACATGGAAGTGTACAAAATCGCAATGATCCAAATTTAAAAAATCTATTCATTTAAAACTATTCATTTTAATTCCTTTTTTTATTTATTCGGCGGAGTATTTATATATTATTATGTTTATTAAAATTATAGCCATTTCCAATTAAATGATTTGCAAACTCGTAAAAATTATTACTATTGAGACGTCTTAAATGTTTTTTAATTCTTGTATTCGTTTATAAACTGAAAATGCTCGCGATGAGCGAGACCGGTCCTAATCAAATTTAGAAGAAGTACAAAACAATTGATTGTGTTTTATGTTTAAAGTGTAATTTTCTTGCCACCAATAACCAGACATTTAACCGTTTAAAATGATAAAACTATTATTTTAATATTTATTTCATTTTATGTTTGATGAATACCCCTGATCTAATGAAAATACTCACTTGCTACGATAAATCAGCGCAAAATTAATATACAAATTGTTGGATAAATACGATTGCTTATTATTCCAAAACTGATATTTTTGTTCGAGCTATTTTTACAGAATTAAAATACAATAGTTTAAATTTTAAACTTTAAACATTAAATTATAAAGAAGTGTGCCTTCATTCAAGTGACTGCTGAATCTATAGAGGTGCAAGATATATTTATTTAGCAGTTTTTTTTCAATTCTGTCAATGAAATTATATATGTTTATAAAATGATTTCTTATATGTTAAAATAAATATATTTTCTTAGAAAATGAAATGTATGAATGCGAAAACAATATCTGTAATTCATAAGCAAATATCTTAAATCTTTCATGGAAGAAATAATAATAAAATTTTACTATTTCGCTAGACTGCGCTGTATTTTAATGGAAATAAAGTTATAAATAGCAAAACGTATTCATTGAAACGATAGCAATATCATATTTCCCGATCATAAAACATCGACAGGAAAAACAAGCCATTTTTTTTATCTGTAGAATGTATTTGACGCGCAATTGACAGTGCTGTAAATAGACCATGTATAGGAAAATGGCAAAGTATAAAAGCATACATTTGACATGTCAGAAATAGATATTGCTCGGGAAGGAAAATTATTTTCGAAGAATCAATCGGACAGCCGTCGTTCCACCTTTATTGAATAAGTCCACTTTTGGTATTGAAAACCTCCATTATTTATTCGACGTCCCAACTTATTTATTCTCGGAATAAATTCAATTTGGTGTTGTTTGCACTAGTTCCGCCATTGTCAATTGTTTTACTGTTTTTATCAACGTTTCACTGACACTACAATTACACATAAAAACAATCTTTTATATTTTACTTTATGGAATATCTCAAACATTATTCTGAAACAAAAGTAAAGATAATTGACATTAATCAGGGTTTTGGTTTATTAACAATAATAAATTAAAACAGTAACAAAAAATATTTATTTTCAACTAACACCATATATATTGACCAGTATAATTGAAATTATTTATAGATCGATTAAAATAGACTCAACCAGAATTCAATCGATTTTCAAAAACATTGCAAACACCAACTTCTATGATAACCAATAATAAATTGAAAAAATTAACATTTGATATTGACCTCTCTCGAACACTAACTCAAAACTTATCGTTAATGGGAGATTTACGACAAAACTTCTTAGTTATTAAGACTTAATGGCGACCTTTCCCCATTTTAGTTATTTATAAATAATCTTTGGCTAATTTCAAATGATCGAAAAAAGCTATAGTCGACGTAAAAAAATATATTTGCAATTTAATATAGAAATGTTTAGAGGGATTTTTATGTTATACTTTATTTTATTTTCTTTGAATTGCTCTACAATATTGTTATTTTTTTTTCTTTTTGGCTTATCAGCATGTATAATTAGGCGAAACAAATAAACAGCTAAAGAAATAATTTAATAAAAAATCGATTTAAAAACTATCAACTTGAACAATTCCAGAATAAAATGTTTCGAAGTCAAATTTTCAAAAGAAAAAATAATATTTCCATCCCAAATAACTGAAATTAACTTCTATTAAATTGAGTCAATCAAACTTTAGCTCCACGACAACAACTCAAATAACTTTTGACTTATTAATTATTATTTATAGACTTTAAGAAACTTGATACTAAAATTTCAGTTTACTTATTGTGAGTAATATTCTAACGCTTCAAAATAACTGAACTGAAGTTAATTTAATACGAAAATAGAATAACGATTGTAATAAAGATTATAATAGCTGCTAGTATTACGCAATTTACGAATCGTATTTGGCTTAAAGAATGATTTTTTGTATACATTTATTATTCATGTGTATATTGTTTTCTAGACATCATGGTAATCTACCTAAAGTTTTATTTCCAATCTATATTAATCTAGCTGTTGGCTGTCAATTAACTTAAAGGCTACTCAATGCAGAAAAACCAACTCAGAGTAGATAATAGCATAATACATTGAGGAATACAAAACGCTATAGATAAAAAATCTGTATTATACATAATATAAACATTACTTATAAATTCTATTAATTTCTTATATACGCCTATAACCTCCTCCACGTAATTCTCTGTCTGCGTTTTTTACAGATATTATAATATCTAATAGATATTTTAAAAAAATAAAACACAATTCATTTGTACTAATTTTTAAATTTGGATTATTGAGATTTTGTACACTTCCATGTATTTTGTCACTAACGACCCGGGTTTCGCCTTTCGGCATCTTCAGGCATTCGAGCACACCAGTTCGAGTCCATCTGTGTGCTCGAATGCCTGAAGATGCTGAAAGGCGAAACCCGGGTCGTTAGTGACAAAATACATGGAAGTGTACAAAATCTCAATAATCCAAAATTTAAAAATTGGTACAAATGAATTGTGTTTCATTTTTTTTTAAATATAATGTCTTTCCACCAAGAATTGACAGTTAACACCCTAAAAGTGTCTAATATATGTATTTTAAGACAGAGAAACTGATTAAATATAACATATTTGTATCCCTTTTATTGAAATAGAACGAAACAAACATATAATTAAAGTAATGTTCAATATTCTATTTAACTTTTGAAAATAATTTAATGTTAAAATAATATTAAAATGATTTAATTGACCGTAACCACTTATTTTCCTGCATTTAATGAATTTTTTAGGAGACTATTATTTGAACGGTGGTTCTTGGAAAGTATTTTTCATGGAAAGTGTGGTAATTTGTAGAGATGTATTTAAACATAATAATATATTAAACTTTTTAAAGAGGAAGAATTTATCATGTGATGAAACCATGAATATAACATAGAACATACGAAAATGAAAAACGTTAAGTAAGATATGATAAACCAAAAATTATGGAGTTTGACATTTGCTTTCATTTGACAGTGTTTATGCAGAAAAGAGTTTACCATTACGGAGTAATATTACCAACCAAACTGACATGATAAGACACCAAATCAATTTGCCTTATCTC
This sequence comes from Himalopsyche phryganea, assembly GCA_022494535.1. Taxonomy (NCBI): domain Eukaryota; kingdom Metazoa; phylum Arthropoda; class Insecta; order Trichoptera; family Rhyacophilidae; genus Himalopsyche; species Himalopsyche phryganea. Next base: position 1,994,534 of record JAGVSL010000046.1, read on the forward strand.
AAGAGCTTTATCGATAGGCTGTATAACAAGAAAGCTGTTCTTCACAGAATCATGCCTAAGGCGCGCCTGTAAAAGACGGCAGAAGTGAAGACCACGGTACTGATTGAATTATCCCGAGCTTTTCCTGCCGCTTTACAATATTGAAGTTGTTTTATTTTATTTTTTTCTGGGGCTCTTTATTTTCCTAATTTACTTTTCCTGTGGTCTATCTAATGTTTGGATTGCTTTCATGTATTTCAAGCGTAATTAGATTGCAGATATTTTTAAATTGCTATCGTTTGGTACTTTACGATCGATTACAGAATCTCTGAAAAGATTATCTTAATTTTGAAACATGAGTAATATCACAGACAAGATGTACATCGATTGAAATAAAACTTCGTGAGGAAAGTGTCACTTTATTTAATCATTCCATGTTAAAAAAAAAACAAATGGAGAATATTTAAAAAATAAAACACAATTTGTCTCTACTACTTCCATATGTTTATAATGATCAGGACCGGTTTCGCTCATTACGAGCATTATCAACTCATAAGATGATTATACTCGTGATGATAGAAATCGGTTCTGATCATTTTAAACATGTGAACGTAGTACAGACCAATTGCTTTTTATTTTTTTAAATATAATGCCTTTCCACCAAGAATTGACAGTTTATACCTTAAAAGTGATAAGTGGAGAATACTTCAACGATACATACTTTCAATTTTTCATAGCAGGATATTATATTTATTTATAGAAATAAAGCACAACTGAGTCACCATTCCAAAACGCTTCCTCACTGAGGGAAACTGATTCTGGTTATTGTATAAAAAGTAAAATATTTGCACTAAACTGTCTCTCATTTTATTAATTTCATGTCTTTTCTCCGATAACTGGCGGTTAACACCATCCAAGCGAACACAAAGCCTATACAGCAACATTTACTGTCCAATACAAATTTAAACTGTGTTCAGGATCAAAATAAAATCTTTTGTTAAAAATAAATTGGTAATTCCTTCGTCTAAATATTTTTCTAAACGATCGATAAGCGATACTGGTCTTGAAAATAATTTAAATTCTGGAATTAAGACTGAAAATTTTGTTAATATATAAGGAAGATTTTTATATATCAATGGATATGTTAGCATGACGCTGTCATTGGTATTTGGTCATATTCAAATTTACATTCACTTGTTCTACGTTTTAGAAGATATACGTTATAATGCAGAATTAGATAACCATAAAAGACTTATGTGTATGACCATTTAATTATTAAAATCTTTTTCATTTGACGGATGATTGCCTGATGTTTACAATAATACATTAACAAAACTACTGTGCTAACTGCGAAGGGTGATTGCCAAGCTTTAGGTTGGTTGAGTTATTAGTGAATTTTAATTCTAAATTTTGAAAACTAAGCTAGTATTGTGTAATGTTAAAATAATTTATTAATACTGGCTAAAAATATCACCCATCAATTAATTTTGAATATTTTTTATGATTTTAATCCATGTTTTAAAGCATTCGCAACGTTACCATTGTTTCATTCTCATTATTGCGACCGATATTTCTTTGGGTTATCTCTTAAAGTGTTACATAAAATACACCTCTATTGATAAAAAATCCTGCGGCCCACTATTCACTTCTCCACAGATAAAATCGTCCTTTTTTGCTAAATCGCATCCTCTTTTTATCTACAGTTTCGTAAAATTGTCCTAAATTACGATAACAAACTTTCGATAATTGTTTCTGATAAATCATTGTTGCTTACGATCTGTACATACCATCGTACTTTACTCTTACTACTGACATTGTATTATTAATTATAATTAGCGGATGCTCCTTTCTCGCCAAATTTTGAAAAAGAACATTGAGGTATTAAAGAACCTACAGTTTTAAAATACCTTTGAAATATAGGAGAAGCTTAAGTGTCCTTAGTGTATTTTATTCGGAGTTATTATGTATGCTTAATTTTTTTATCCCTGTTAATCTTGAGAGATATTTATGCTGGTGGCCTTTTCCAGTGATTTAACAGCTCTGAAAATAATATGAATATGTCTGCTGTTTTTTGCTAGTAAAATTACAACAGCCCCAAGCAAGTTATACAGCCCGAACAATAAGGCAGTCCAATATACAGCATAAATCGTTGAAATATAAGCTGACACGAGGATTTTATTTATTTTCAGCATGTTAAGTTAAAACGCGACATAAAATAAATATCGATTATTAATGAAACAGGATCAAATCGAAATTAGTAATCCAAATAAAATATCATCTGCATTGCTTGTACATATCATATTTTTTAAATATGTCAAAGCAATGTAATGTTTATTCGTAAAAATTTCTAAAGAATCGATTAACTGATTAACTCATTTTACTATAGCTGGTTACTATATCCAAGACTGTATGCTGATTTTTGTCAAAAAACATTCCCCTTCATATATGTACTAAAATAACAATTAGGTCCTAATTGTTCCAATCACACGACTTAGTCACCCACTATATTTGAGTTCTGGATTTCTGCCTTTGGTGTGCAATAAATACAGTTCGTCAAGTGCTTACATTCAACGATGATTTAATTTTTCACATTAAGGCACGCTTAGAATAATAAATGTTATGATCCATCTTAATGAGAAATAATTTATTCGATAAAACATATTACCATAAACAATGCTTTATCTATTATAATTTGTTAAGCTTATTATAATATAAATACCATTTACGTGACTAATCACTATTATAATATACTGAAAACGACGTTAAAGTAATTATTCGTAGTGAACATTTTTTAATTGTGTTATAGCTATGTTTTATTAGTTAGTTTATGAAGTATTAAAATAAAATAATTCATAATTTACTTAAACCTACTCTCAGAATGTATTTTACATGTTGAATACAACTTAAAGTAATAAATATTAAATATTTTATTTCCAGTTTCCGACTTTACATCCCAGCTGTCCCAGATGTACGAGCAGCAGGCAGGAGAACTTCAAATGCTTGTCGCTTCTTACAGAAAGAAGAATGGGGACCTTAGAAAAGAAAGGTAAGTGTCTTATTTTTCATTTCTCTATCCGTATATAACGAAACACCCATATGCGCTCAACACAATATTACTTTCACTGAAAAGTCATATGTCACCGAAACCGTAATTAATATAACTTTTACACAAGTAGGTTTTCTTACATGCCAGCAATATTGTTTAAACATATTCTAATCCAAATTTATTAAAAAAACTTTTATCAATTTTGACAGACGATTTTAACCGAAAATTTTAAAGCAGTGAGAAACCTTTCTTTTCCTATAGGGTAAGTAAAAATTCTCGGATTAGGAAACGACGATGCTTTTCAACAGTTTTCGGAATTACACAGCGGTGGGTGGGGAGAATTTTAAGATGTCACGGATATCAATATTTGTGGATAAAATAAAATCTATTCAGATATTCAAATTCACATGCACGATCAGATCAAGACAGTAGTATGCTTAAAATTTTAAACGTAATAAGGTTAAATACATTTGCGAACATTGCGCGGTTACTTAAAATTAAGTAAAGTTTATCCTGTCTTGATATTGAATTCTTTGATTGTTTCGTCAATTTTATGAAATATTTGCTGTGTCTAATCTATTAGTTTTTTTTCAAATAAAACTAAAAATTATGATATTTTACTTGTTATTTCACGTAAAATATAGTCTGTTGAAATTAAAAATACTTAAAACAAATATGCGAGTATGTCGCTAAAGGAAAATGCAATGGCTTTTCAGTAGCAATATTTTTATTTGAGGGTAGAAGTTCATAGAATAATAATACGGACAGATACTAGATACCTTCGATATTAAATAGGCATTTATATCTTTCAAAAATGCTTACTCACTAAGAAAAACCAAGCCCTCGCAGTAAATTAAATAATTTTATTGTAACGTACATACATATTACACTTATATTTGATTTTAATATTATGTAGACATTTTACAGCAGCTGACAGCAAATAAAAATTCAAAAAATTAGAATAGAAAAAGCACGATAACGTTACAAAAGAACAACGATGGTCTTAAAATAGTTTTTAATGAGAAAATTATGACTCACAGAAGCATTTTGTACGTCGTTTTAAACCGTTGTTGACAAATTTATTTTATAATTTCCGGATTTTAACGTTGTACGCCTAAGAATATTTTGTCATTGGTGGCAAAAGGAAAATGTAAAAATATCTGTACTTTTTATAAAAGTTCTTAACATGTTGTTAAATAAACGTAGCAAGAGTGTTTCCACTCAAGTTGATACAGTGTGCGTAATGACGCAATTTTTCCATGTGAGATTTTATCCGGCTTGTTACATCTTTTGGTTGTTGGGAAGGGATAAATGGGGACACCCCAAACGCAATCTGAGATGATAGAAAAGGGAATAGTTCACTGCTTATTTTTTTAATTTATATGTCAACGGGTCACTGCGAGTATGCTTTATATCTGCAGATAATGAATATTCAGTAAAAATGTATCACACATTATAACAAAACGATGTCCATACTTAATGTCTATTTTTTTCCAAAACATACACATCGAAATTTATCAATGATAATATTTTTCTCAGTGGAATCACGATTGGCAGATCAAATTACTAATAAACATACGGTTTAACACTGTCGAAAGTTCCTATTTTTGCCTCGTATAACCCGAAATAATCTCTTTATTTTTTTTTATGAAAACTTCTAGCAATTAATTTATAGCGATTTCATATCTAAAATTAAAAGTAATTCGTTTGGTTGGAGTAGAATTCATTGTCAAGCTCAATTATGTGGTTTATCCGGATGGGATTTTATTTTCGTTTTGTGCACATGGAAATGTTTTTTCAATACATAATATGTAATTAGTGCAATTATGCATGATTCTGAATGCAGAATAACATTATGGCGCAGTTAAATTGCGCTACAAACTCTTTGAATCCCTGACTATTTATAAATCTATTGAAATATTCGCAGGTAAAGCGAACACCAGTACGGATACGTCACTACTGATGCAAAAAATAATAACATGCACAAACTTGTTGACCCCTTGAGTGAGGTGAAAGCTAAGAGTGAACGGTGGGAAGATATTTATATCTCAAGCTTGAAGCAAATCAGTAAGCTGTAGAAGCAAAGCTGTAATGTTGGTGATTGTTGATTTTCTCATGGGTTGTATTGTCCCAATGAGACTCAAAGGTTTATAGCAGTTGTTTCTTTAGAATTCAAATTTTAAACTTATACAAATTGGAAAATTTGTTTTGGAAGTTTCGAATTTTCAGTAGATCCTTTTTTATAACGCAAGTTGACTACATCGTGAGATATAAAGAAATTAACCACAGAAGGATGATGAAATGAGAGTGAAACGAGTTCAGTTGTTAGTCAATCACTGTACTCAATGTTAACAAATACTTTTTATTAAACGAATAAGATTGAAATCACATTTATCTTCAAAACGAAAACTTATCCTCAGACGGTCAATTCTATGAAGCCGTCGTGGAGCTTGGTACCAAAATAGATTATTATTTGACAACAGATAAAAATTATGTTTCGTTTTATTGGTAAACGGTATTTATTTTCTTATCAATAACTTATATTAAAAGTGTATATTTTTTTTATTGATAACTTACGTATATACCGGCGCATGTTTTTTGTAACAAGTTTTGGTTTTTTGTTACGATTTCGTCTATAGTGATAACAGAAAAATAAAATGATACCTTTCGTATAAGAATATTAATAATGCAATTATTGGTGATGTTCTTGATAGCACATTCACAGTTTGATTTACCATTCAATTAATAAATTATATTTGTTACTGTCCCTTCTATAGCACATTAACAGGAATTGATATTTGTTCCACATGTTTATAGTACTAGAAACAAATCTAAGGTGACCCATTTGTATTTACCTTTTTTCAATATTTAACTTAAAACTAGTAAAAATGTGAAATAAAATAACTGCACTGAAGTATAAATTTTAAAAAGTCGTAGCGACTTAAACTAAAATAGATAACGCAACATATTTTTGGTTCCATAAATATTTGCACTTTTTAAGTAACACAAATCTTCATATTTCAATTTTTTGTATAAGCTTTTATAGAATTTTCATCTGTTTGTTTGTTTTTTAAATGCACTTTTTTCTTGTGCGTTTTATTTAACTCTAAAATGGTAATCTGCCGCAACATTTATGAACATACCGATGATCTAGTATTCCTTAATGAGTGTTAATGTTCTGTAAAAGGGTAGCAGACGTTTTGAAAATAAGATTTTTCTATTCACACATTTCACAATTCAGCTGTCAGCTGTTGAACAAAATTACCTTTCAAAGTTATCTTATATTTTACACCCTCATCCGTTTTGCTTACGTTCTTTATGAAACATTGTGTGAGCAAGGATAATAACAAAAACTACCATCACATCCGGATAGAAACTTTTATGACTTTAAATATTATTTTCACTCGAATGCTCGGTGCCATCCAGTTTTAAAACTGTTTTATATATTTTATTAATAATATATATAATTTCAACAAATATAGTGAACTTTAATTTATTAGTTTATACAATCCTTAAAACATAACAACTATTTTTTCACCACGTTTGGAGAAAAAGGAAGATAACCGTTTACCATTTCCGCTAGCAGTGTGGAGCATATGACCTCTTAATGAAGGTATTTCAACAGAAGTTTTCTATAAGAACTGCTTGTTACTCAGTTGCTTGACCTTTCTTGTTCGAAGAGAGTAGGGATAGAAGGACAAGACTAGTGAGTAACTAATCGCAGTCGGTATATTCCGTTTTTATGATCGAATGGGTGGGATGGAATTTTAGACATCACACACATTCATGACTACATGAAACTGTCCGCACTGGGAATTGAACCCGAGACATCCGTAACCGTATCCGTCAGCGTTAGAAGTGGCACCACGGAGCCGACAGGATTAGGTATACTAACCTTCATAATCTTCATATGGCTCAATTGTAAAAAGAAAACTAGATAGTTGTTATCTAGGAAAGTGTTTGTATAGTTAACATTAATGGTTTTCTTTGATTGATGGATTTCTTGGATAATCATTATAGGTGGTTATTTAATTCCACTCTAAAATTGTATTTCATAATTTTAATGTTTTTGGATAAAAAACGTTTTATATTTTTTGCAGTAGAAACTATTTATAGTTTTGATAATTACATCCTGAGTAAAAAGAAACGAGACAAAAGAGATATGAAATTCATCAGTGGACAAACTGTGAATGTAAGCTCTTACTTGTCGATAATACAGACAATGACAAAATCTTTAATTTAAGATATCGACTGAGGGTGCTTGACGGAATTTAAACATCAAATTCGAATTGTTCAAATTTTGTACATTTCGTGTACTCGTGAAAGGCAAAACCCGGGTATGACGAGAACATGGAAAGGTTTAAATTATTCGTTACAAAAACCATAATTTTTGTAACATAGTTACTTTAAATTTGGATTATTGAGATTATTGAGATTTTGAGACTCAGTTCGAGTCCATTCGTGTGCTCGAATGCCTGAAGATGCCGAAAGGCGAAACCCGGGTCGTTAGTGACAAAATACATGGAAGTGTACAAAATCTCAATAATCCAAATTTAATATTGAAATTCCATCAAGCACCCTCAGTCGATGTCTTAAATTATAGTTACTTTAAATAACGCTGACTTTATTAAATGTGAATCCATACTATCATGATTTTATAACTTTAACATTTATTATACGTAAAATTCATGTTTAATATATTATTATCTGTAAGTAAAAATATATCTATCCATTTAACTTATTTCATTGATTGTCGCTTATTATATTTCTTTGATGAAGACTTTAATTTCACGTGTTGACAGAAATGGTGTGCACATTGATATCTGTTTACTGAGTTTATTACACTTTTTACCAAAAGCCTTTGTATCAAACGAAGCGCATTATTAATTATGTATATCGATATTTTTCGTATTTCTTTTCACCTAGTCTGCTAATATAAGTGATTCACCATGGTCTCATTGAGCCTACAGTAAAGTATATATTATTTTACTTAACATTGTAGTGAATACATTTCTTGCAGTTTTTAATTTATTTTTCCATTACAATCAAAAATCATTCTATTATGAAATATTAATTACGATTTTGTAGTTTTATGATATTTATCTTCAAATATGTGTTGATCAATACACGTTACAGTCAACGGTAATAGGATATCCATACAAATTCTGAAATAAAAACATTCAATTCTTGACATTAAATTATGTTTTGGTGTTTTTTTTTTGATCAAGGTTATTATTTTCTGAAAATATAAACAAAATAACAACAACCCGGGACAAAAACATTGCCCGAATTTCAAACTGGTACAACCCTAGTGCAAATTGAACGAGTAATATTATATTATTTCAGTACAAGGCTATTTTTTTCGATTCTATTTTGCTTAATTAGAGCTTATACCGTATGAAAGTATTTTTTTGTATTTTTTTTCGCCTTTTGTTCTGAATAAAGATACGTCAGTAATTATTGTTGAACATAGAAACACTAAATGCTTTGGTGTTTCTATTCGTTTACTCTCAATGTTAAAACTGTGTTTGGATGCTTTTAAGCAAACAATTGACGCTTAAATTCTCTGATGTTTTTGTGTGAACATAAAAGGTGTACAAATAAAAGAGAATTTATAAATACAAGAAAACAGTCTTTTATAAATACGGGTCTTGAACAACATTGAACTATAAAAATCATCAATTTTGTTATTACTATTCAAATAAATATAAATTGTGTTTATAGAATAACCATATTCAGTTAATAAAATAAATGTTTGATATTATATTCACCACGACCAAAGTTTTATCTTCAACTTTATGCATACACAAAATTCAACACAAAGTTCAACCATTCACAAAGTCATAGTAACGGTATAAGGTAAAAAATGAACACTATCTTATGTTTTTTATTCGGTATACAAGATCAATAACCAAGCCACAACTGCTTGCGCCACGAAAAAAATGAAAGTCTTGATTTATAATTGGAAAAAAACTGATGAATATATTCATTAACGTTAATGTATTTAATAATAATTTTACATGACTACCCATTAAATTCATATTTTTCTTATACCAAGTACACTTATCAAATACTTCTATACATATTCATAAATACATATCTATAGCCATGATACTATTACTTGATTGTAATATTGGTTCTAACCAATAGAATCAAAATAATTGTTGTACCATTGTTCTTTCTTTCTAGTGTGCAAAAATTACTTCATCTTTACTACCTAAATAATTAACAGAGTAACCATAACATAATTTTTGTTCATTTGATTAAAATGAGGATTTAAAAAATATTTTTTACTCTATGCAATATTATTCTATATGTTGAATAATTTTTCTTGATAAAGTGAACCATTTTCACCCGTTATACTTTTCATATTTTCTTTTGAGCGTATTCCGAGAAATACAAACTATCGGTACACAACTTAAATGGCAATAAGGTAAAAATATCACGCTTGAAATACGAAATAAATCTTGTTAAATTTAAAAATTAAATTTGAGATTTCTATTCATAGTACTTCCAAGAAATTGTAAATGATGGTCGGGAAAATAAATTATGAAGTATTTTACCGCACTTAAATTTCATCTTTTTAATCTCTATCAAAATAATAGATTAATTATTTCTAAGTATTCAAATACCCTACAGAAGTCTTTCAGTATGTAGTCATATTTACAAAATCAGTAAAAAAAATTTCATGTCAGAAAGAAACTGGTAATATACAGTCAAGTTCATTTAAAAAAAAAAAAATTTGGATTATTGAGATGACTGTCAGTTCGAGTCCATTCGTGAGCTCGAATGTCTGAAGATGCCGAAAGGCGAAACCCGGGTCGTTAGTGACAAAATACATGGAAGTTTACATAATCTCAATAATCCAATTTTGATATTGAAATTCCATCAAGCACCCTCAGTCGATGTCTTAAATTATCTTAAATTATATAAAAAAAATAGTTATAGATTGCAGTTATCAAATAAGTAGTTATATAGTTAATTATGTTTTTCTTTTTTTATAGACCAGCATGTCCTAGTTCACTTTTCCACACGTGGGAGACGCTTCTTCAGGAAGTGGAAGCAGATTCGCAGGCACACAGTGACGTGGCAGCAGCACTTGACAGGCACGTAGCTCGACCACTCATAGAAAGAACCTTCCATAGAAAGCTGCAGGCAAGAAAAGTCTTCGCACACAGGGATGGTTGCGACACAATCATCGCCAAAACCGAAGAGAAACTTACAAAAGTAAGTAGAATTAAACTTATCAATTCTAACTACACTCCAAATTTTAAAATTCTGTTGGACTGTTTTAAGAGTTGGTTTTTATCAACGAAAGAAGATTATTACTCGATTTGTATACCACATATTGTATTAAGGGCCGCTTTTTCAGACTTGACTTTAATAATAATATATACTGTTTTAATTGATATTTATTTAAAATATAGCTTTGTGTCCAAGTATATTAAGTGATTTCGTTCTAACTATTTAATCTTATCAAAATTGATTGAACTTACACCAGCTGACATTTATTTTCATTCGCTAATAATATACATGTGCAATAATAGGATCTTTTATTTCGTCGAATAATACTTGACCTATTTCCATAAGTAGACAGATACTTCAATATGAAAATTTTTACATCAAATCTTTACGAAGCTTTCCCTACCTTTCTTGCCTTATAGAAATGTTGTGCTACTAAGATAATGAATCTATGATTTTCATGACGTAGTTAGTATATGGTTTTCTAATTAATGATTGTGTAAACAAATCAACAGAGGAATATTATGGTAGTTTATGGTTGCGTCTGCGGTATAATTTCATGTATACTTACAATGAATGACTCACACGTAATTTTGTTTAATGTAAAACTTAAGTTGTAATCTGTTACCACCTGTTCTAGAAATAATCTTTGAACTTTTAATACTAAATGAGACATGTTTTTCTAAAACTAGCACTCAAACAGGCAATAATGGCTCATAAGAATCATCTTACATTGTCACAAAGCAGCATAACTTTATTTGGATATTTGGAGCTTTTAAGAAGTTTTTGTTATTTTTTCAAACGTAACATCTCACTTCAAACATATAATATTTTATTACGTATATACTTTTTTCACTTTAATTTCAAATATTCAACATTTTTTTATAACAATGCTAAAGCACAAAATATCGTATTACTGTTTACTTTGACAAAACAAAGTTTTTTAACGAGAACTCATAAGTACTACGTAATAAAATATTCTAGCGTTAATGTTATGTTTGAAAACAGTCTATTTAACTTTATTGTGAGAAATTAAAGAAATAACAGTTAAAACGTGCTAAATTCTTCATCACACAAACACAACAAAATCTCCCTAAAAACGGGGAGTAGCGATATCGATCAACTAACCATTACTTCTGTCCTACCCCTATACTTATATCACTACTCTCTTCGAAAAAGATAGGTTGAGCAACAAGCAGTTCTCGCTGAAAACTTCTGTTCATATACCTTCATTAGGAGGTCGTATGCTCCACATTGGGAGCGGATATGGTAAAAAAAACTTACAAATTTTCACTTATTACACATTTCCATGTTAAAATCTAAATTTAAATTTGTGTGGCTTCAAATAAATGAAATTATGATAATTGTTTATTTGCTTCCCGTGTTCAGGTTCTGACCATACTGGGTGACCATTGTGTTAAGGAATTAAGTTAAGCATCATAATTTATTCATCTAACAAAAAAAACCTTTTTATTGTGACGTGTAAAACGTGTGTCCGATCACCGAAATCTATGACTGATTTAGTTTCCCATCCAACATACGTTGCAATAACATTTTTTATGTGACTTAGCTTTTTTTACTTGGTAACACAACTGTACTTTAATGTTTTTTTTCTATTTTGATACTTTAAATTACAACAAAGATTACTGTCTGAATCAAAAAAATAGTTTTAAAGATTACGGTTAAAAAGTAAATATAATTCTACTTTGAATTAAGTGAAATCGTGGTAATTTATTAAAAATAGAATATTCTTCTCAATAGTAGTAAATAACCTTCTCTAAATATAACGTATTACATATTTTATATCTCATGCTTAAAGCCATTACGAATGATCATGAAGATATGTATTTCAAATAGTTTCTTTACAGTTGAGTAAATTTATTTTGGAAAAGTTGGGAAAATGGTTTTTTGCGGTTTTCTTTGACTTTTCCCGTCAGTCGGCCTCCGTCGGGTGATTGCCTTTGATGTTCTCCATAAGCGGGCGCTCGCACCATCTTGACCGCTTTCTTCGAACTGACATATCCATTTAGGCTGACATAACGTCAAATACACACGAAATCAACGAATTCCCGTTTCTCCATCAAATTACGCGTAATCGTTTGAACTATCAACACGGGTCATAAGTTACTTTTTTTCTTTTAATAGACAGACACACGTACTAAAAATTTCAAATAGTGAATTGATATTTCTTTTCTTTTGTTACACACAATGAAAGGTTGTTTTGTTATAGAGAACTTTTTTGAACTACACAAAAGAAATGTTTACCTTATCAATCTGCTAGCATATGTATAATGTACGAAAAAATAGTTACGTATTTGTAGTTTAAAAGTTAATTCACTGCAAAAATACTTTCAAAATATTATACAGCGTATCACCGCGTCAAATTAGAATATGCAAACCTGTCTATTGTTTTCCATATATCAGGTGTCAAGTGGATATAAAAAAGTTTTGTCTCGAAATTTCCAGACACAACCGACTTATAATAGCCCGGTATAGTGGAATGATTGCCATGCGCATGGTTGTCGGATTGTACCCGACCAGTAGACTGATAATCTAGAATATCTAGATTTTTAAAGTTACAATAAACTACAGAATGCTAATTGTATCATCTAGGAATGAGTAATCACTCAATTCAGTCCTACTCAAACGTTAACATATTGACTACGACAACAATTTTATTGTATTTGATCAACTTGCAACATGACGTTATCGCATAGAAGCATTCCAATCATTTCAAGCTTCATAAGCATGTTGTGTTCATTTTGCTCGGCATAACGAGGTGTAAATCTGTTGGAAGGTGAAGGTTGTGATACAAAGTTATTTTTTCACAAAACAAGTATTTATAATATGTGCATGATGTAATGAATAAACTAATAATGTTATTTTTTCTACCAAGTAATAAAAGCATTACCGCATTTCATATTTTTCTTCGAAATAAAAGTGTACATAAAACAAACTCACAACTATTTAGTTACCAATGAAATGAACACCACTTTTCTTATTCGGAGGAAAAAGTGATAGGGAGCAACATTCGAAGAAAACGAAAGTCAAGCGAGAATAATATAAATGTAAATTACTTCAAATAGAGTGGCAAGCAATATGATAAAACGTTTTAACAATTCAATTATAGTCTTAATAGGGAGAAACTTTATTCACAAAATAATGATACTTATGTAAACTAAGTATGTGTAATATTTCTTTTTCACGCGACTTTTTTTATGAAGTGTTAACTGTTCGAAAAATGTGTCATTCTTTTATGAATATTGTAGATATGCTAATTATACTTGAATACTGTCTACAATCAACCACAAAGGGAACATTTGGATGATAGTGGAAATTTTTAGGAACAAATGGTATAGATGACTATGAACAAGAAGTAGGCTTTATTTTTTTATTAACCAATAAATTAAAAACAATACACGAAAATTATAATACATCAGTTTCAAATATTCTCTGATAATTGTTAAAAAATGTGGAATTAATAAAAAGAATTCTATTTGCCACCAAAAATTGATAGTAAACACTTCGTAAATACAACATTTTAGTTGTACAAATATGTTTTTTTCAACAGAATAGTGTTTTAACTATTTATGTCACAATTATTATATTATTATCGGAACCAGTTACGATTAGCTCCATACACACTTCAAAAAAAATACATACACCAAATATTTACGGAAATAAAAACAGATTGTCGGTTAACTATTCTACTTATTTAATTATATCACAAAGTATGTTATCATATTACTTACTAGAGATATTTTATTTACGAAAGTAAAATCTCAGTCCCATAACTTTCTATGGTTTAAGAAACATGGCCAATGATTTGGATCCCAGAACTTCCATACATTTTCTTTCAATCAATTTGAAGATTTATGTCCAACCTCATTGATAGCAGGCTGTCATATTTAAAATATCTGTACCCTTCTTTTCTAACCCTCAAACAAGACGCAGATAAACCAGTTAGAAAACTACCAGTTTTTCCCTAACAATGGACTTCTATCGTTACTCTATATAATTTAAGACATCGACTGAGGGTGCTTGATGGAATTTCAATATCAAATTTGAGTTATTGAGATTTTGTACACTTCCGTGTATTCTGTCACTAACAACCCTTCGAACGCACGAATGCCTGAAGATGCCGAAAGGCGAAACCCGGGTCGTTAGTGACAGAATACATGAAAGTGTACAAAATCTCAATAACTCAAATTTGTTACTATATATATTATGTGGAGAGAGGTTGACTGTATTTCGACTAGATCTCGGCGAAACATCTTTTGTTGAGATGGTCCAATAGGAGTCTATATTGGAAGTAACCATGGTTTTTAAAAAATATGAGATAAAGTTATGAATAATATCGGATTTGTTTATAATTCAATTCTTTTGCCTTTAATTCCAGTGCCGACAAGAATATAAAGCAGCTCATCATGCGTACTCTCAATCACCCTCGCAGGCCACAATGGCTGGCTATATGGATGGCCACAACTCTTACGTGCAGCAATTACATGCCACCAATGGTATGCTCGACGAATACAACCAGGAAACCTTGCCACATCTACTTCAGGTAAACATAATTCAACATTAAACATATTATAACAATTATATGCATAACAAATTTGAATTTAATTTTACTGTTACTGATTGATGGTATTTCAAACAAGACAAAGAAACTTTTTGTGGCAATTATAAAATAACCCTAAGTAGTGAAAATAATCTCGGTTGAACATTCATTGCCTTCTTTGTTTTTACATCTCTAATATTATACTGTTACAGTTATTGAAATCAAAATATGTGTGAGATGATTATTATTCAAGAAAATTATAACGTTTGAGATATTGAATAGTTTTAAGACGCCTTTTGGAATATTTTTTATCAAAATAAACATTAATGAAATTAAATCTAAAAGACAGTATCTCTTTAAAAAATCAATTTATCTACAAACATCCATGAGGTGTCTTATATTTGATTGCTGTACACATTCATATTACAGGCTACACTTTGTCTTTTTCGAATATTATATTGGAACTGTAATAGTATATACGAGAAAATGCATACATGTATAAGATTAGGTCTTATCCATCCGTCAACATTATCTATCTTTATGTTTCAAGTTTAGTCTAAGAACTTGGATACTAACATGATTTAACTTTCTTGGAAACTTCCCTGTAGAATAAAATATCATTTTTTATGATTGAATAACTGTCTTCTTGGATAAGGGTCGTAAAAATTACAACTTTCAAATTCATAACAAAATATATTAATGATTCTCCCAGTGCAGCTTAATTGTTAATAAAGCATAGATAATAAAAAGCTTTGCATATTTAATCAATCCAATGAAACTTTATATCGAAAGCGATTTCAGCATATACCATTCGCTTAGTAAAGCGCACGAATCAGCGGAATTGATAGACTTAAACAATAAAAAGTTTTTATTAGTCACTACGATTTTGATAGCCCACTAAAGCTTTCTTTGAACCACCTAAACTTTTTAAGTCGACAATCCCAAACGGCCACAAGATTAATATCATTCAAAGTTTTCGTAGGTAAGTATATGAAAATTATTACTCTTTCACCAGTGATTTTATGTAATAGTCTGAGTTTTGATTTTCTTATAAAATATTTAATTATTTTTATAAATTTAGATTCGAATACATTTATTTTAAAATGGCAACTAATCGTAGAGATAAAAAAATAATCATAGAAAAACTGATGCTATTTTGTCTGAATAGAAATTTTGTTTAGAAAACAATCAATATAAATTATGGTATATATATATTTTTTCTTTTACGCCATCTTTAACGTGACAAATACGTGAAATTACGTTTTTCAATAAAACTTTGCATACATTATATCAATGCAATTTATTTATGATTCGATATTTTTATGCCAATAATTTATGTATATCTAAAAAAAAGTATGTTTTTTGAATCCCTTGGGATTTTTTTAAAAAACAATAATTAAGTTTTAATTTTTAATCTCATTGTCTCATATTCAACACTTATCTTAAAATCTAACATCTTAAAATTTAACTGAAAATGATTTATCTGAGATAAAATTTTAAATTGTCAATACTTTTAAATTGATAAATAGATTAAAAGTATATTTAACAATTATGTATAATTATTTCCATGTCATACTTGATTATAAAAAAAAAATTTACTACTCAGTTTTTGATTTTAAATGCGAGAAAACCTTCTAGTGTTTTTAAAAATATCCGTATATGAATGAATTTTGGTGATGCACATAAAATTGTGTTATTTTAGCATTTATAAGTGTGTAAAAGTACATGGTCAATACAATAAAAACAAAACAAAAGCAAAACGAACTGGATTGCGATTTTCCTACTATGGTATTTGCTTTTCCGGCATCCATATGTTTCTAAAACTTACGTAAGATTTTCAGAAACAAAATTATACAGCTAATCACACAAATATTTACTCTAGCTGTAATTAGTAAATTTATAATTTTTTTGAGACTACAACTTCAGATCGAATTAGAATGGCTCAAATTTTGTACATTTCCATTTCCATAGTTACTAACGAACAGGGTTTCGCCTCTCGACATCTTCAGGGATTCTTGTACACAAATGAACTATAATCTTCTGAAATTCCATCAAACACCCTCCGTTGATATCTTAAAACGATTTAATAACTTAACTTTCGAATTAAATAAGTTGTAGAATTACATAAGATACTGTATTCAATTTTGGAGAAAATTATTGAATAAGATATTTTTATTTCAACACTAATTAACACTAACTAAAATATTACGACACTCAACGATAAAATAATTTTCAAGACTTTAAGAGATGAAACAGTTGTCAGTCACAGCAACACAATAATTATTACGGTGAGTAAATAATTTATTAATTTGTATTTTATATCGAAAATAAGTTTCCACAAAGAAACCAAATTTAACGAAAACGTGCCCCAAGCTCAAGGCATATATTTTCACCTACATATATTTTTACAAAACAATCTACAGAAAACTTAAGAATAATAATGTAAGTTTTCCGGGTGGAAAAATAATTTATGATTTCATTAAATTTTTAATATTTTAAAATGATAGTTATGTTAGATTCATGGTATTTAAATGATTACTATGCTAGAACATTTTTAATTATGTCTTCTAATACTTTCTTTGACTACAAAAATTCTCTAAGTAAAATTTAAACAAAAAAACTTTTCATTGACAAACAAGTTCAAAGAATTTTGTCGTTTTCGTTTAAACAAAAGTTAAGTTTAGTCAAAAGCTGTAGGTAATCGATTTTACTTTATAAATCTTTAACCCAAAATTTGCTTTGAACATTCTTTTAGAGATATTTCTTTTTAATCTATTATTTTATCATTTTAGAATATTCTTCCAAATTCTCTACTTATTTTAGTATTTTGACAATTATTTTTTGAATGGGCTTTTAAATTATTTTATAAACTCCTGAAATATATTTAACCAATTTACGTTTTAAAAGACCAGCAATTTTTTTAATGAAATAATTGAGTCACATGAGACGAAAAACACTACAGAGTATATTATATAAACTCGATAGAATTGCGAATAAAAATGAAACGGCAATATACTTGTAGAAGTATTCAAGAAACAATTCTATTATTTCATTTTGCATAAAACGTTCATAAAAAGGTCGAAAACTTGAAAAGTCGGCTGTGAAAATGGCAAGTTTTATAATGAACCAGTGAGTACCCGGCATGCGTTGCAATGCCACTCAAAAAAAGAAACGTTTTGTGTTTTAATTCTGTTTATTGAAGTGCTTTTGGATTAGAAGTCTGCATTGGCTGAAATTTCATAAACTTACCCGGTCTGAGCCTTTCATATCTTCAGACTCGGCCCGACCCGAGCCCGAGTCGCAATATCACACTTATCACCCGAACCCGACCCGAAGCCCAGATTTATTTTTCTCCTTTATACTTTTCAAACAATATATGTTATTATTTCCATATTTCTAATGATATTCATAGCACATGTGAAATAAATTATTTATGTTATGAAAACTATTGCCTCATGGCTGACTCGTGACCCAAACATATTACGAAATATTTTTCTTAAATTTGAATTCCTTACCCAGGCCCGGCCAGAACCCGAATCTGAATTGTCTTTACTGAAAGGTCCGCGGGCCAAACCCGGGCTCATGCAAACCTATATTTTGGATAGGTACAATATTTTTTGTTGTACGTATTTGGTTCTTTTTTTAGATTTAAGATTTCAAATTTTTTTCTTCATAAACATTCATGGGTGTGTGCACACCAACTCACCAAAGTTTGGTCGAAATCTGATAAATGGTAAAAGAATGCATAAAGGACAAACAAACAAACAATTCTTCATTTTTATATATGTATATAGATAGATAGATGAAATGATTTTACGTTTTTTGGTGAAATCGAATCAATAAAAAAACTACCTTCGTCCACAGCAAAACAAATATTATTTTTATTTATTTAATTTTAGATTCTGCAGAGATTCAATAATTTAAAAACTTAAAGTGTCGTTCCCAAAAGATTGTGGGATGGGATATTTCTTTTTAACACAAATCCCAATAATAGTTTTCCTCTTCAAATCTTAAGTCATTGCCATCATGAGAGGTGACTTGTACTTGTTGAACGCTTGACCTGGTTTTAAGAGCCTTTAAAAATAAATCTTATTCGCGAACAAAAATAATGGTTATCTTAAATGAAACTAGCCAGTATGTGACAAGGGTTTTTATATCTTAGGGCTATCATATTTGACTGAAATACGAAATATTAAGAAATTTGGTACCTGTAAATGAAAATACAATCAGTATCCTCAACTGTAATAACCGATTGTAAATTTAAAAAAGACTACAACTGGTAAAGATTTTCTTGAATCTTTTTTTAACGATATCGTTCCGAAAATTTAGTATGTTAGAGATTTTTTCTCATTTGGTGAAGTAACAAAATATAATACATCCTTGACTCTGGACACGACTCAATGGAAAGAAGGGTCAGTAAAAAAAATACTAATTTTTTTCTTAGAAAATATACTATATTTCTATTATTTTGTATTAATTTATTACATATGTTTGCGTCATTAACTTTTTGCTCAACACGAGTTTGCTAATTAACCTTTCATAAAATAAAATCAACGATGTAGATACTGTAAATGACCACCAATAGATTCTTAGTTCTTTCATTGATCTTTGGATCATTTTCATCATTTTAGTCTAAAATATAATCTAACTAAGAAAAATGGCACTAAATTTCTTCCAGATTTTTTTTTCTCACTCGAGATACAGAACGTAATACGAACGTGACTTGCTAGTAACCAATGGTCGACGATCTATTCTAGCTTACACTGCTTTGAAACATTATAAATTTGAGATAAATTTAATATTGAGCACGTTTTTTTACTGAGTAATTAATGACATCCATTGGTTCGATGTTCGACGACTTTTTTTCCACATCATTATAAGACATTCATAAATATATAATCATAATAAATTATGCTTAAAAGATATAAATTGCCAAAGAACGATTTAAAAAAATAGTAACAGTGGATTTTCTAAGAGATACAGTGACGAACGCAGTAAAATCAAATTAGAACTACTAAAGTGAATATTTTCAATGGCATTTTTTCGATTATGATAACAAACAAAGAGTTACAACTTTTTATTTTATATTAGTTTTAACTCTCTTGAGCTGAATTTTTAATCACCATTATGCAGGCTTTCTTTTAACATCTTGCCATTAATTTTATAAATCTGTGTCAATTGAATAGTTAAAGCTTCGTAGAAGTTTTATGATGGCAGTCTATCATCTCTTGTTACGAGCATTTTATGTTATAAACAGACAAATGTCTAAACACCTGCATTTGTACATGATAAAACAGCATCCAGGTGAACACGTAAAGCATGCAATATCTAAATAAAAAAACTAAAACCGTCAACTTGAAATGGAAGCTGAAAACAAACTGAATTTTTACAGCTTTAGCAATATGAATTTATTATTGTACGGTAGTTTTAGTTATTCATATTTGAAAGCAGGGACGGCTCTTGTAAAGGAGCAAAGGGTGCAATGCACTCCAATAAGTCCCATCAAAATATTCCATTAATAAACGATATTCAAATATAATAATTATACCAATTCACTAATTTTAAATCTTCCTCGTGTTTCCCATAGGAAAATATTGCAGGAAACGATGATCAATAAACACGACCAGCAAACGTATTCTGCGTCGATTCAGAATACGCATGAAAGTCGGTCGATGACGCGGTAAGTCGGTCGATGACGCGGTAGAAGCATAAATTCTTTTGCACTCCTTAGACGTCAGAAATGTTCTATGTATTTTGACACATTTGTGACGTTGCACTAGTATGAAGTACGCTTCAGTTGCATTTTGTATGGACTGTTTTTGAGCGCTGATCCCCCTGGCGGAAATTCCCGAACGTGCCCGAAAGCGATTTGACGTTTGAGTTTACAAACCTGTAACAGTCATTTGTAAGAATGTAAAAGAGCAGTGGAACAAGCTTAGTAAGCCATCTAATTTCGATATGATTCTTTAACTACACGCTCTTCAATAAGAATAATATTTACCTACAATTATAACTTTTGGAGTGATGAATACAATTTATAAAATTATAACTATGATCGTGTATAATACCGAGTAGATATAATTGAATATTTAAAATAGGATAGTTTCGAGTTTTTTACCTGGCTGGCCTTACCTATTCCATAATATTCAACTGTGTATCTGGTTCAGTTTCGTAATACACCTTCCTCTAATATTTTTTATATTCTTCAATATTGAATTCTACAAATTACTTTCCCAAAAAAAATACTTATGCGAACAATTTCCGGCTTAATACTGAATTATTCCAATTGCAGACATTAATATGGTAACCTTAGCATACGATTTCATGGAGGAATTTAAACTTAAATTGAACTAACTGGTTTATACAGCAGAGAAGATTTTTACGATGTCGTTGGAGCCCTGTCTATACTTCAACTCTTCACGAATAAAAAAAAAATGTAGTAATTAGCTAAATCGTTAAGCCATTACAAATAATTTATACAATATCGATGACTTCCGTCGAAAGTGAGTGTTACTTCTAAAATTTAAAAAGGATCAATTCATTTTGAGAAATACCACGGCTAAAGACAGACAAGGTTTCCCAAACTATCATCCGCGACAACCTGGAATGGTTGTATATGCTGCTAGGGCTGCAACAAATTTAGACGTACTCAAATTCATATTGATATTACCTACCAAAAAAAAAGAAGAAAGGTGGTCCGTCGAAATTAATCCGCAGGGAAGGTTTGGGAAACCCTGGTGAAGAGAAACAGTTGATATCGCCAATATCAGATTTATATTTTCGTATATGTCTAATAGTACTTTCAAAATCCAATATGTGGAGGATGGATTTCTTACATAAATATGTGAATCTTTTTTTGCACTCCCTAATATTCCTGTCACCGGCCGCCACTGTTTGAAAGCCTTGACTTACTAAGCACGAGCTTGCTTGAATTCGGTTATTCTGACTGTAAAGAAGTAAAGGAGCGACCTTTACTCTTTTAAATAAAACATTATAAACAAAATTACGTGGTATATTTTAAATGCTTATGGTTTTCTTATGATCATTATAAGTTTTCATACATCTGTATATAAGTATAATATTTCTTCTCACTTATTTTAGTATAATATATTAGATGGAATTTAAAAAGATTTTTTTTATTAAATATCAAAAAAAAAGTAACAAATTAAATAAACTCTTTCATAGTTTCTTTTGAACATACAGTCAAACTATTATATTTATATGCGTTTATCGTTGAATTCTACCCGAACGCCTGGAAAGATTAAGTCATCCTTTACGATTTAAAATAATGTATTCAATACGTTCCAGTTTTCGTGAATGCTGTTCCGGAAAACGTATCAAACAATCTCAATTCTCAATTCAAAGCTAAAGTGCTTTTTTAAATAAGACCCACTTAATGCAGAAAAGGGTGTGCTCACACATCCAAAAAAAATGAATAGCTTTACAAAGTAAAACTATACGTTGAGGTATGTACCCCCGTTCCTTTTTATGGATCTCTTAATGCCAAATTATTCTCATGAGAAATGATTCGTGGAAAAACAGTTTCATTTTCGATACTTAATGCGATATCGTTATTTGAATGACGTAAAGTCATCATTGTAGGATGATAGTGAAAAAAGATACAAATTGGTTTCCCATCGCCATTTGATCTGTATAATATGATGGCATTGTTCATGAATCGCTATCCACAATAATACAAACCACCCGTTCAAGAAAAAAGGCTTCAAGATTGTATCTACGAATTGACGTGGTGAAATGAAAATAATAGAAAAAATCAATTCCGCAATGATTAACGTGGCATCAATATCGAGTATTCTGTGTATAGTTAGTTCGAAAAGTTACTCTTACGGTTTGCGGAAATGGTTACTATGATTCTCAAATTCTTTACTAAAATTTATCTGAGTTGCAATCATTTCACGGCGGCTTGAACCTACGTTAACTTGAATTGCAGCAGAAAGATTTCAACTGACAGAATGTAACTAGTATACATTTTGGTCCTATTACCGATTTACCTAACGCATTCCATTTAGATCACCATTTCATGCAGGTTAGAAACTTCCAGATCACATTAAGACTAGTTTAAAAACTGACAAGTCTAACCAGAAATGATAAGTGCTTTGCCTCCAGGATCTGTCTGGAAAATAATTGACGTTTTTCACGTTTCGGAGAATACAAAGTTGCAAGTGTCACCTTGCACACTTATTCGCACAATGAGCAAATCGTCTGGAATATATTTTGCAACTCTTACCCCAATCCACTTATTTTTACTATTTCTCCGGTTATGGCTGATTATAGATTTTAATTTACAAGTAAGAATTTCATACGAAATTGATAAGAATTATTCTACAACAAACAATAAATATAAAGTGATTTCGAGAACTGGGCGGTAACTAAGTGTAAATAAAATTTTATATAAACTATAATTGATAACTTTTTTATTTCACTGATTGTGTTACTAGATGAGACGCGTGTTCTGCATCATTGAGAAACTTTTTTTAATGTAACGTAGACTTTGATTCTAATTCTTTACGTATGTTACTTTTGAGAAATTACGATTGGGATTTTTTTTTTACTGCACGGAAGATGGAGAACGATAGGAACTCTCATAAAGTAAATTTTATTTACTTTATGAGAGGAAGAACTCATACAAAATTATTTTGTTAGAGACGACCAATCTCCTTGTATAAGATTTGATGAAGCTTTAATAGATTTCTATCAATCCTCAAAAAGTAAAGATTATCTATTTGTCGGCGTCCGTGGCGCAGTTGGTTTCGTCGCTGGCTACGGTTACGGATGTCTCGGGTTCAATTCCCGGTGCGGACGGTCTTCATAGATTGATCTTTCAATCGATTTATGGATTTCTGTTCGTAGTCTGAGTCCTCCCTCCCATCAATCCCATCCTCACGGGGCGTAACGACAGCGATTAGCTAACCACTAGTCCTGTCATAGCCCTATCCTTCTATCCCTACTCTCTTCGAAAAAAGAAAAGAGAGGTTGAGCGACTGAGTGACAAGCAGTTCTCGTAGAAAAAATTCTGTCAAGATACCTCCATTAGGAGACCATATGCTCCACATTGGGAGCGGACATGGAAAAAAAAAAAAAACAAAATTTTGTCAAGCAATTCTTTAAGAGCCTGTTGTTTACATATTTGTTACGTAGAATAATAATGGTGTAACTCCAGTTTTGAAGTTTTGAGAAAATCAAGGGTTTGTAAAATATTCTTAGGATCAAATAACAACCATTAATAACTATTTTTCAATCAACTGAAGAACTTAAACGCTAGTAGTAAAGTCTGTCCGGATACTTTACTCTTAATCTGATATTAAAGATTCTTCACTTATTCTGAAAAACATCGTTTAATATGGGAATGTAAAAACAAAAAACAAAAAGAAAAAGAAAGAAATTAGGAGTATATATGGGGGTGCACCATTATCAAACTAATAGATTAATATCTTTTCAAGGTGTTTGATGTATAACCTCATTTTTTGTAATTTTGGAGTTACACCATTACTATTCTAAGAGACACATATTATAATATCGTATTTAACCATACACTAATACATGTGTGTATTGAGTACGTATCAAATAGACAACGGCAATATGCAATAATATTGTTTAGTTCATCGAGTTGAATACGAACTTCAATTCAAATAGAGTTTATCTGGTTAATTTATACACTGCTACAGTTTAATTAGTTTAATCTGTCATATTGAGGTAAATGACATATTTACTTTGAAATTAATAGACATAATAAATACATCACAACTATAAAATATGATTACTTTTAAATGGATCTAATAAATATAATAGAGCTTGCCATAAAAAGAAAGTTAATTAAACAATTAATATGTAATCATAACCAGACTAATGCATAGGTTTCAGTGTTGTATTTAAAGGTTTATTTATTTATGTTTAAATCGATGGCTTAAAATCATCATATTATATTATAAAATCTTTGTTAATGGCGATCCACTTATATCAGTTTACGGCAAGAATAAAATAAAAATACAATTTCGGAAACCCGCTACACCCTCGAGATCATCCTTTTTTCATTTTGGGCGCATGTAGTCATGCTGCTGGACATTTGAAATACGTTTAACATAACATTATTTGCATTTACTTGTTCTGCCACATTCGCTTGACTATTGCTTGATATCGTTGATATGTTTGAATTTTTGTGATTCTGAGGGGAAATATTTATGAAAACGGTATGTGAAGGCTTCATTTAAAGCAATCTTTCTACGCCTCGGCTTCAGTGAGTGGATAACGAAATAGTTGTGTAGATACTAATATCACCAACATATTATTCAAATTGGCAAAATTGATTTACAAATGGGGCGCTTAGAAACAAAAATGCCAGTTTCCAACCAAACTAAAGTTTTTGTTCAAATATTATTGAGACTAGTGTGTACCCGGCATGCGTTGCACTCAAAGAAAGAAAGGGTTTGTTTTTTAATTCTGTTTATTGAAGTGCTTTTTGATTAGAGCTCTGCCAGGGTCACTTGTTACTTGTTACCAGAACCCCAGATTTATTTTTTTCAACCCGAAAAAGGCCTGATTTGTTTTTAATACAGTGATTCATTTATACTTTTCAAACAATACATGTTATTGTTTCCATATTTCCAACGATATTCATAGCACATGTGAAATAAATTATTTAAGCTATGAATACTATTGCCTTATGGCTGACTCACGACCGGAGCACAGTACGATTTTTTTTTTTAATTTGAGTTCCTTACCCCGGCCCGGCCCAAGCCCAAATTTGAATTGTCTGTACCCGCCCGAGCATGGCCCACTAGCCGGGCCGGGTAAAGGCCCGAGGGCCAAGCCCGTGCCAGTGCAGTCCTATATTTTGGATAAATTATATTTTTTATTTTTGCGTCTGATGCGTACAGGAATAAATCAGAAGGTTTTTCAGAGATGTCGATGTTTGTACGAATTTGATTTTTTTTAATTTTAGATTTTAATTTTTTTATTCCAAAACCCTTACAGGTGTGCGCACAACAATTCACCAACGTTTGATCGTAATCGGATGAATGATAAAAGAACGTATAGAGAACGAACAAACAAACATTAATTTTTGAATATACAATAATATATTTATAGAAGATATAGATACGACCTACTGTAAGTTAATTGTACTATGCCGATAACCTTCGTGCAAGTGCAAGCAATAACTTGACAAAGTTTTATCGGAATCGGATGAAAGGTATGGCAGTGTATATGATACTAACTAACAAACATTCATTTTTATATAGAAGATTAGAAAAAAATAATATATATCCACGAATAAAATCGCAAATAACTATGTTTCTGTTGGACGAAATATTCAGAACAGCTTCTTTTATTATGACCATAATTTTTAAACTTTAAACACTGCGGTTTTTGTTTCTACTCACTGTACAGTATTTGTATAGGTTCCAGGTCAAGTCCAGAAACCAGCCTTCTTTTATATAATTACTTCTAATTATCTGATATTAATTATATTCTTAATTCAGCATGATGTCTGTACGCCGTAAGCTATGTTACGCTTCATCACAATTATGAATATAGTGGAATGGTGTTAAAACTGCATGATTTTTAAGCCAGATGTCTTATATTGAGTACTCTTCATCGTGGGTGGACAAGCTTATTCACTTATTTTAGATACTAGATTTACTTAAGAGATGTTTTAACGATAAAAATTTTATTTTTTCCGATTATTTGCACTATAAATCTCGTTTTAATCAGTATAAAATCCATCTGATTGTACGTCTTCAAAAGTTAACCTTTATTCTCATTTTCAAACACATTTAAGGCAAGGAAACGTGTATACAACAATATAGTACTAGATAGATAAATTACCTTTGAGGTTTTAAAAACAAACCTTTCATAAATAATACAACCCGATAAAGGGTTTCTTAGGAGCTTCGTTGTAGAACAGCGACATCGTATGATTTATTTGCATGGATTCTGAACAGAATTATTATTGTATCCCAAAGCTGTCGCATTCAGATTGTAAAGAGAATTTCATTTTGTTGGGCTGTGATGCTGATATACGTACATATTATTACATAATATCATACTGAGAACACACGGCAAGAATGATTTAATTTTACATCCACAAAAAGATTTATTCTTAACGTTCCATCAGGTATAAATATCATTATTCATATGTATTAACTATTTTTCTTATAAAATTCAAATGACTTGATTGAAATATTGATACTACTATTCTCAAACATATCGATTGGTTTGTTCCAGTGAACAAACCAATCGATATGTTTTCAGTAAACTTTATCGATAAGCAAATATGTAATCATTCTTAAATAAAAAAATTGTCTTCAGATATTTTTTCTAGTAGAATAAATCCAAATTATTTCGCTTCTATAATTAGTCTGTATTTAATTTTGTGATAAATTTGCGTGACTCTATGACCCTGTGGATTTTAATATTACCCCTTGGGACAAACTATGCCTAAGACGCTAAAGTATCTCAAAGGCTTTTCATGGCAAGGAAATATCGCACTTATAGGATTATTCCACCGATTAAGGGCTTTGTGTTAATCAAGTCAAGGTTATTACAAAAACATTTGCAGACCGAATTCTATTTGAAAGTTTTTATATTATTTTTACAAATAAAAGTTGATACAAAAAAGTTACTTAATACATTGAGCTTTTTTTACCTAGCGTGTGATTTCATTTTAAAATTCATTTATTCGTAAAACTTCTGTATAAAAAAAACCAATTTTTCTAGTGAAATTGAAACAATGACAAATTAAATGCTGATTTTTTACATTTTTGGACCGTGTGACAGTCAAACACGAAGCTAATAGCAATTATATGTACTATGAAGATTCTAAAAGCATAAAAATGTTGTATATGTGTCGTTTTAACAGACCAAATGGTATTTTTCTGCAAAAAAGTGAATAACTATTCCAATCATTAATTTTCGCTTAACAATACAAGCCGAAGAGAGTTTGATTTTAAGAAAAGGAGTAAAGTCTTTAGCTCCATCAGTGAAAAAATCTCCAGTTAAAATGTATATGGAAAACTCCATTACATTCAAAAGATAATATGGTCAGTCATGATATTTAGTAACAAGGAATAAGGATATATCAACAGCTAAAGATGCAAGAAATAATTACCTTTGAAGTGAAAAAAAATGGTTCGACATGAAGATAGTTACGTTATATCATAAAGTAGATATCGTATGCTTATTGGTTTTTTGAATGAGAAACTTTCTTAGAACTTTCCGCATGATTAACGTTTCCATAAAATTCTGAACATTTTTGTCTTAACAAAATCATTAGTTTGAACACAGAAAAAAACGGTACCAAAAGTTTAACAAGTGAACGTGTAATTAAAAAAACGCTTTTGCCTTAAATTGAAATATTTATTTAAACATTTGAGAAAATAAAGACATTATAACAAAACTAATAAACTGTCTGTCTATAGAAGTCAGTCTGTATAAAAAACGTCATGCTGGCTCTGTAGTCGAGTCCAATATCTTAGACGGTCGTATAATTCAATTGTAATGTTCTACGTGATTAAATTCCGATAGAGACTATTTCATAAATTGAATTATTAATTTGTGCTCATATACATGGATTTATATAATATCTCAATACCCAACCACCCATCTGATACAGAAAAGCGGTGTAGTGAGAGCGATTAGCTATCTGAAATACTTTCTTCTTCATACCATTCTAAAAACGAGAGGGTACGTGATTTAATTTTTACATTTCTCATAAAAATAACTTCTGTTCAAATCTAATATGACATGATTGAAAATAAATTCTGCGTTGATCACTGTAATTTTTCAAACCCAAATCAGTTCAATATTTGATATAAATTGGTTTTGTGATTCTGATAGAAACTGTTGGTTTTTTTAATTTTTCAATTTAAAAACCGATATTCATGAATATGATTGCAATCGTTAAATCGCATCACAAAAAAATGTTTCGTTATCACTGCTTATTCTATCGGAAAAAAGCTTGTGAAAACTTGTTTAAGGATGCATATGAATTCTGAATACATAAATTAAGCAATTTAAATTAAATTCGTAAACACTGATGCATATCGTCTGTTTGTTATTAAATTACAGAACAACCGGTGACGCGTTAAATTAGTCGAATTGACATCTGACAAGCCATTCACCACAATCTGTGTTTAATGATTTTGACAAAATTAATATACATCAAGAATGTTTGTTATAGAAATCATTACTACACCGCAGGAATATTATCATGTATAACAAAAAAGGATAAAGATCGACAAGACAAAATCATGGCGACAAATTGGGATCACAATACGGAACGAA
The DNA here is from genome assembly GCA_022494535.1 of Himalopsyche phryganea. Taxonomy (NCBI): domain Eukaryota; kingdom Metazoa; phylum Arthropoda; class Insecta; order Trichoptera; family Rhyacophilidae; genus Himalopsyche; species Himalopsyche phryganea. Next base: position 2,023,663 of record JAGVSL010000046.1, read on the forward strand.
TAAATCAAAGCTGATATATCATACTAAAACCTGTGATAAAAAATATGTCTTTATCATAAGTAAACGAAAGATTTTTTGTTTATCGTTTAATTTAAATTTATTTTTCTTTGATGTCAAAAAATCACCATAAAACCGGTAGTTCATCTGAAATCTGTCTCTTTTGAACGGAACTTGTTGCAAATAAATCTGACTACAGATAAGCTTTGACAAAATCTTTTTAGATATGAGTTCTTAGCTAGCTTACATGCGGGAAAGGGATATAACTTAGGGGGACTTAGCCTGTACCCACCTTAGCACTGACTTTAGCCAGGAAGCTGGGAGCCCGCTTCGTGGACTCCACATAATAGTTTCAGTAGAATAACAAAGGTAGGGAAAAAAGCTTTCTCAGATTCAACGATTGCTGGACTAACAATCATACAGTAACACTGCACTAATCACAAATGTTTGCTACTATTTTTTCAGATTAAAATTATGCTAATTCAGTCAAAAAAAATTAAAAAAGGATTTAATTTGTTTTCACTTTCACTATCGTAAAATATCATTTTATTACTACAGTTTTTTCTCGTGATGAAAAAAACTATCGATGCTAGACGACACGATTTCTATACTTTTATTTAATTCATCAATACGACTAAAAGAATTCGCTTCGTAATATCGAAAAGTACATTTCCAAAATTGGTATTTCGGTATTAAAAAGACTAATGAAATACCACGATTCCAGCTTTGGTAATACCTGTATCGTAATTCTTAATATGTACATAATTTTACGTCAAATAAATTGACAGTCTATGGCGACTATTATAAAATGCAATACACTCGTTTATAGTTTCTAAAAAATCAGTGTAAGATTATAAAGCACTAAGACAGACAGTTAGCTCTAATATATGTGTCACACCATAATATCTCATGTCAAAATCTTTGATAAACGATATGGCCATATTTATTTCATAAAAGATATCAAATATCAATGTAATTTATTATGTTATGTCAAAGATGTCTTCATATCTGTCATAGATAATAAACATCATCATGGTCTTAAGTATTTCTTAATATGGCCAGTATCAAAAAATATAGAATAAATTACTGGACATCTGGTTAGTAACTGATATACACTATATTTTACACCGATTTTTCTGGTACAAAAACAGTGTCAACAACTAACTGGGTGTCCTTTGCAGGGAGCAGTTTTTTTCGGCATGGGATCAAAGGCTTTATACATAATGGAACACCGGTACTTTAGTATTCAGCTATGCTTATGCAAAACGAAAATTCCGTAATATAATATCATATCGACGGCACATGTTTTCTTGTGTGTTGAGTAACAAAAATCCAATATATCGGCGGTACACTTTTTATCGTGGCACTGTCACCGAACCAGCGCCGTCGGTTCATATTTACTTTTACAACGTGAAAAACCTGACGCTTTTATTTGACGCTGGTGATTTAGTGCGACCACCATGTGTAGCTCGGGAAAATATATGAAATTTCTCGCTCAAAAACATTTACAAACGAGTCAAAATCTTTTGAGCACTCCAAAACATTGTTACATGTATCATCATCACCAATCGTCTTCAATACACTTATGGCAATGCTAGCCTCCTTCAACGCCTCTCCCCAATTACTTAGCATATAATAAATTGTCAACCGTTAATGTGATCTTACTAACCGACGTGACAATTTTTATATTAAGCATTCAATTAGATGATACTTCCCTGTGATCGAGCACTAACGTTTTTCTAATAATCATTCCAATATCGCAATGCTTCTCTTAATCGTTTAAATAATGTGCTTTAAATAGTCATTATAAGTTATTTCATAAAAATCTTTCTACCCAAATATTAAATGGTAGAAATTATATCATCATCATATTTTAATTTCCATTCAAATAAATAATCGAGTGTATTCAAATTTAATAATCGCTTAAGAGGATATAGTAGGTTTTGTCACACTTTACACGTTTACCGTATAAGACAAAAATATTAGTTTTTGCACTCTCAGAGTATTTGTTTACACTATCGCATTTTTTTTTTCATTGCAATAGTAAAGGTTTCAAGCCTGTCTAACAAATAATTGACATCTGTTTTTAATTGCTTTACACCGTGACTATTTTAGAGTTTATTGTATTTCCATGAGAAACAAATGTAATAGTGTAAACAAATACTTTGAGAATGCAATTATTAAAAAATCGACAGTTGATACATACACCTTTATCATTTAAAAATAAACATAAAATGAAAAAATTTTCACCCAGTTAATAATAACAAGTAATGTATCTAAATAGATATCCAATCTAAATAAAGTCTAAAAGTCACATTTCAAGGGAAAGTTGACAATCAGATTTATATTACTTTCAGCAAACTATACATCACAAATAATAATAAACTTTTCTGGTATTTTGTGTTTTGCTGATTTTTCACCATTATTTAAATAAGTGTTTTTTTTTTTAGGAGTTAGAAGAAATCTATAGTGACCTGTGCAACACACTTTCAGAAGCTGTTTTACAGGGAGCCGAAGTTGTTTCATCGAGAGTAAGTAATTTGAATTGTATTGTTGTCATTATTTATACATTTAGAACGAATACATCTGAAACGTGAAACCTTTTTTAGCCTTAACGATATTCCATATTATAAAAATTTCCATATTTCAAATGAAATAACATCCGAGGCTCAAATGAATAACTACCACTTATTTCGAAATATGAATTTGAAAATCTCATTTCTGTCACGATTTTTGTTTTGTATTTTGAGACGTTAAAACTTATTTAATTAGTCATAGACTGATTCTTTTTCAAATATTTTTAATTAAATCTATATTTTATCTTCTAATCGTGAAGAGAACTTACTAACAATTTGATTTATCGGCCAATATAGCTTTACATAATGTGTACATCAATTTTTTATTTACAAAATTTTAAATAATAAAATGCTGTTATTTGTGTAAAATAAAATAGCTAATTTTCAACAAAACACACTTGTAATATAAGTGATACAATAGAAAAACATATTTTTCACTCATTTTTTACTTAGTTATTCTAATATTTTCTATTTTAATTTTTGTTCTAACAGAGTCAATAACAAAAAAATCTTGTATCATTTCAGTTCTACCGTAAATAATAAGTGTTAAGTATAGCTTACATCAATACAATTGTCAGATATTATGTAACTCATATTTCAAGATATTCTGAATTCACATGAAAATGTTTGTTCAACGTGGAGAAAATCAAATAAAAATAAAATTTGGATTATTGAGATTTTGTACACTTCCATGTATTGTAAATACATGGAAGTGTACAAAATCTCAATAATCCAAATTTGATATTGAAATTCCATCAAGCACCCTCAGTCGATGTCTTAAATTATATAAATAAAAATAAATTGACCGTTGGTTCTTATGAGTATTTTATGTTTTAATTTGTATTTTTGCCTGCTTAATATTTAAATCAGCATTCAGCAAATATATAATCTTATTCTTTGAATACTAATATATTTTATTTCTAAATATACATTGAAATAGTTGGAAATTGGGGAATTATCTAAGTAAATGTTTATACGTCCACATTTAATCTTGGCGGAGACGTTTTTATGAACATAGTTGTACAAAAAATTAGCACTTAAAAAGGCTGTTGTAATTGAACAACGCGTACACTTTCAAAGCTCTCTTGATTTTTGAGGCTTCGTAACGAATTTGCATACAATTAAGCTTTTCCTGAATAAGAAAATATGAATGTCAATATTAAAATGCTCTGCGGAGAGTAATACTAAACCCCATTCGTTAGCTTTATTATGACGTTAAAACAAAAAATTCCTTGCACGATTCATTAATGACAGGAAGCTTTTGATTTATAGTACAATAAATAGCGTTTATTGAATATTAAATTTTCTCTTTAGTATAACCATGTCGACTAAAAGCTTGTCTATTTACTCAACGTTTTAATGGGAAATTGGTGTAATGAAAATCGGTAAAAAAAATAGAATATTTAATTCTACCAGAATTATACGATTTAATTTATATCTTCTTCGGATTTACGCCATTATCAGAACGATAATTTTGGTAGAACTAAATCCTTTGATATTTTTTCTTATTATGATTTCTACCGGTTAAATTCCAAAACCATCAATAATGGAAGTCGAATTATTACAGCCAGCTCTGAAAATTTTAACAGACATTAAAAATTAACCTCTTCACCTTAAGTTTTCCTCATTATTTAAAACTTATTTTTATTTATTCTACAATTAATACTATCCGATACTGAAGTATTCAAATGATCACCATTATAATTGCGTTCTTGTACCATTTAAAATAAATTTATTTATTTACACAAATTAACTATTTTGATCTATTGTGTACAAAATTAATCGCTTTTTGTGAACTATTTTTCGTTCCATAGGCCTCCGAACAAGCTCGCAGATACGATGGATTGAGTGCCCAGTGTAGAGCCTTGAGTGGAACCGCAGACTTAGCCCATCTGGCTCGTGCTTTGCCTACCCCTACTAATAACCGACCTCCAAGAAGACCCTTCGCACCCCCCAGCATCACAGTACCCACTAGAAACCATCACGACGGAACTGAGATCGACCCCGCTGATGCCATATCTCTTGTAAGATTGTGATTAATTGTTAAGGTTCAAACGCAATTTAAAAAAACGAAATCATCATCCAATTTAACAAATACTTAACCATGAAGAACATGTGAAACTAAATGAAAATGATATATTTATTAATTTCCTAAGATTAATTATCGTTTTCGTAGTTTATGCAAAAATTAATATTCTCATAAATAGATTTTTCAAAAGATTCAAGCATTTTTTATTGAAATAAAATGACGAAATCATCCCATCAATAAAAGTTATATATATAAACATATCTATGTTTTTACACAAAATATTATAATTTTCACCAAATCTCTTTAACAAATAATGTTTATGACACGATTTATTGAATTTAATGAACACAATATGCATTTTATGCTTCCAATATTACATTGTGAAATCAAGAATAAAATGTGAATATTTATTGTTAAATGTTAAGTTTCTGTTAGTATGTTTATAAAATTCAGATCTAATAATAAGACTGACAGAAAAATAAACTCATCGAATATATCACATTATGCGAGCGTGATAAACAAACATGTTTTCTTAGGCACGTGTCACGTCTCGTTTTGTATCTGGCGCAAATAACAATTAAATAGGTACTATTGGTATATTTGTTTTTTGTTTTAGGAAAATCAACCTCCGCAACTAAAAGACGAACTAGTATTAGAAAGATTGGGACCAATGCAAATGCGATCAAATTATGACTCTCTCAAAAAGGAAGCCTTAGACTTAGAAATTCAAATAAAACAACTGCAGGTGAGATAAGAAACTATAATTTTGCATCTACTATAACAGTAACTTGCTTTAACACAATATATAGTATAAATTGAGAATTTTTATGTAGACTAGCTCTTCTCATTAATATAACACATATATCTACAGTAAACTTAAACAATGTTTATTTACATCAAATACATCTTTCACGCTTTGAAATTAAATATAAAAAAACAATTAACATTCAGAATTCAGAGTCAGTTATTTCCGGCATAGATAAAAAATTTACACTCACAGCTACTACCATTTCTTTTTTGCTCTTTTATATTAGGTATATGGCAAAATTTTTACATTATTTGACTTATTTATAAGTCAGATTTACAATTTAGAAAAATATTTGCGATAAATAAATGATTCCAATATACTTCTCAACATTTCTAGTCCATTTTAATCATTAAAATTTCGTTAAGTTCCATCAGGCACTCTGAGTAGATATTTTAAATTATTTATATTATTGTGTTTAATCTTTAAGACCCGTCTATTAAAGGTGGTAAGAGAATCAATAATTTTGTAGGAATTTGGTATACATGAGCTATTTTTGTAAGAAATATAATCTCACAAAAAAATGAAAATAAATATAAACTTATGTTACGAACAATTTCGTGAAAACGTTAAATAGTATTTTTTCAGAAGATGAAAAGGGGTAAAAAATCTGACGTCATTTAATTAGTGTGGCTATAAATTTTTTGGCGAAATACGTCATTTTGACGTGGAGGTTTTACAATACTCAAAATCATGTGGCTTTATTTATTGACGAGCCCACAGACAGAAACATAAGACCACTGTTATGTTATTTACAGCTTTTTTTTTTAACTTATGACATATTTAATCTCCAACGCTTTCTTGGGAAACAGATAGCTAATAGATAAACTCAGATTTTTCATATTCAACAATGACAATCTTTTACTGTTCACTTCTTCCTAAAACTCTTTTTTTAAAACAAATAGTTTATTTTGTATTGATAATGATAAAATCAAAACTATAAACACGTTTATTATACTATCGTAATTTAAATCTAAGAACAATAATGAAATGTACACCACTATAATAGTGAAACGAAAGTGGTGATATGACACATTATGATATAAGATGCTTTCGTTCTAAATAGAAGTACATTATAAAGTATTTCGTTCCCGAAGGACTTTCACGTTAAACTAGAACCTATGTTAACCGGGAGCGCTGACGTAGATTGATGCTACACCAATGTCATCTTGATGTTTGGGTTATACATTAGTTTTTCATCTCTTTAACGTAAAAAAATAATACAAAAACAATAAAACATCTCACTCAATTCTTTCGGTGTATCATAAAAAAAACAATGCTAAGTGTAATTATATTATTGGTATTATCGTGATTGAAAATATATTGTTTTATTTCGTTACAGGATTCTTTAGATTCTATGGTTCGAATGCAGCAAAGATCTTTAGAAGGTCATCTGTACAACAAAGTTAATGAACTGCAGGTAAGATCGCACTTTTTATTTTTTAAGAAATCATAAACAGTTTTTAATAATATTCCAGTACAACTCAGTAAAGATACATTAAATCAAAGATCAGTTAAAATATAGATTACATATTATTATATTATATATATCCATAATCTTTTGAATATAATAAATTGTGTAAGTTTGAAATAATCAAAATACTTTATTGTAATGTAATTCATGCATAGAGTTAACATGTTCCTAAAAAATATGGCATGATCTTAAGTAATTGATAATGTATTTAATAATAGTTTTTAAAATAATATTAACTGTTAGCACTACTATAATAAGATATTGTGAAATCAATATCTGGCTTATAATACTAATTGGGATATTTTCCAATAAATTTAAATTATATTGAGGTTTGTCGGCGTCCGTGGCACAATTGGTAGCGTCGTTGGCTACGGTTACGGATATCTCGGATTCAATTCCCGGTGCGGACGGTTTTCGTAGATTGATCTTTCAATCGATTTATGGATTTCTGTTCGTAGTCTGAGTGTTTGTGATGTCTAAAACTCCCTCTCTCCCATCCGATTCTCACGGGGCGTATCGAGAGCGATTAGTTGACCACTCGTCCTGTCCTAGCCCCTATCCTTCTATCCTTATTCGAAAAAGAAAGGCTTAGCAACTGAGTAACAACCAGTTCTCGTAGATAAAATCCTGTTGAGATACTTCTATTAGTTGGCCATATGCTCCACGTTGGGAGCGGACATGGAAACAAAATATTGAGGTAACTTACTGACGCATATCTCATCTCTGCTTAGTAATAATTCTTTTTTTAATTATTATCGTTGAATATCACAAATAGAGGAGTGTTGGATACAATACTTTTCATGGTTTTAATTAAATGGTCGTATAATTTTCAGCACAATCGAAATTAAATAAAATGTTTTTGTTTTTAAATAAAAAATATCTCCAGTGTGATTTTTCAGTATAATTAATATTTTAAATTTCAACACATCATATTGATTTCATCCATTGAGAAAATTATCGATTTCAACTAATCAATCACATTTGTTTATATTACTTTAGCAGTAAACACAGTTATTACGGTTGGCTTGATTAAAAGCGCCAATATTGATACGGATAAATTATTCGAAACCATAACGTTTATTGGGTATCGCAAGAGTTGCCGAGAATGTTGTTGAAATATCATCATGACGACAATAAATTTTCATTACTGCTCAGCCGGTAAATTTTCATCTTGCAAAAAACGAATCATAAGCTTTCCTCCGCTTCTCGTCGGAGGGCTTTTAAAAGCTTTTGCGAAAGGTGATTACTGTGCAGGCAGAGTAGAAATTTGTAACGTTTGTAATACAAAATCTTATCGAATAAATAACTATTTTAAACTATCGTTATTCTATTCTATTAACTTAATCGAATGAGTACAACTAGATGATAATTTATTTAAATAGATTTCTATTCAAAGCTTGACATGTTTTTAATAATTATTAATTTGTTATCTTATTTGTTTACCAGCTTTAATATCAATTAACTCAAAACGTATTCTCAGGCATTTTTTATCATTTTTAAATCACTTTTAATGTAAAACAGATTCATATTCATTTTATATTGTGTATCTTGAAGTGTGAAGTGTTCAAAGAAACAATTAGAGACTTTTGAAAATATTTCATACTTAATACAACTTCCAAAAACTGATATCTGCTCGACGCTACGGATGGCTAAAAGAATACATTTTTTTAGTTTTATCGAAACCATAGAAAGATTCCCAAAAATCTGACCCTTGTAGACGTCAGTTGTTCTTCGTTTTCATTGTACATTCCTTAGTATTCGCCTAAGTCTTAAATAACAAAAATATAGATAATGGTTTGTTTTTTGTATTTTTTCTGTTAATAAGCAAAGCTACTTCAAGAATTTTATCATAAAATGATGACTTGCAGTTAAAAACGATAGGAAAATAGTATAACAGACACTCTTTTAAATTTAAAAAATCGTGGAATACGGCAAAGCTAGTGTTTACCAATATTATATATCATATTAAATTTTAACTTTTTTTCGTATTTGATAAAAAAATTCGTATTGTCAGTTATTTCATTTGAAATTATTTAACGGCAGCACAGTCATATACAGTAGTTGTGAAATTATTGAAATGTGTACTATAGCCTGAAATTAACAGAATCTTTAAAGAATTTATTGTTTAAAAAAATACCGGTATGAATTGAAATCCTTCATGAGTTATTGGTCGCAGAAAAGTTTCTTGCATTAACCGGATTTAATTTTTACATTTGAAATTCTGGCATTGTGACTAAGTAATGCAAGATCTTTCACGCCTGAGATACAGATTTTCATACAAATTTTGTTTGAAGGAAATTAAATTCTCGGCACTCGAGATGAATGTCTGAAATTGTCGCTTTGTGTCTAAATCTGAGTCAGCATTTGTAAGACAACTCTTTCATATTTAGTAGGCATTTTAAAATCATCCATATTTCCACCGATAAAAATAAGTATAGTCGTCTCCAAAATATATTATTAGATGCTTAGTAAAATGTAACAAAAATTACATTTGAATGCCTTCAGTTCAAAGGATAATTTCTTTTGACATCACTCAATCAATCAAAATTTATACGTAGATCGGACTCGAAAGGCCTACCGATTTCATTTCGATTTTTGGAACGTAATTCATATACAGCAATGAAATGGCTCTGGCGTCTTCTGAAAATTGTATCAATATAACAATGTCATGAAAAGATAAGTCACTTACATATAATAATTTGTATATAAGGGCATTACGTTGATATTACTCCATCATTATATTGTATTTAAATTTATATTATCACGCCTGTAGCCGAGTGGTTAAAACTCTTGAGCGATCGTCCCATTCGATTGTGGTGTTCATAGATTTGAGTTTCCATACAGTAAATTTCATAAATTGAAATATCTGTAATTTTCAAATTCCCTCACACTCATCCGATCTATTCCTAGCCCAATCCTTCTATCGTTACCATATTTCTGAAAATGAGAGATTGAGCGACTGAATTACAACCAGTATTCGTAAAAATGATGTGTGTTGATATACTCCATAATGGGAGAGGATATGTTTTGAAATAAAATTCACAAACTCTTTATATTTTTCTTGTTCTTCTTTTTAAATATTATTTTATTTTAATCATTGACATATATGTATTTGTTTATTTTAGGAGGATATATCGATGAAGAAATTTGATCTTAGAGTGGCACAAATACATCTATCGGCAGTAAAGGCACAGGTGAGCCATTCAAAATAATATTAAACTATAAAATAACTATTAAAACCGTCGTTGAATAATATAAATTATAATTGCCGTTTAGTATTCTTTTTCTTATGAATAAAATCACAAACACATACAGTGTGACAAAGTACACATATACAATTGAATCATTCTAAGATTGTTTTCAATCCAAATTTCCACATCAAACACAAACCCTTATTGTTTTTATGCTTATAAATATTTGAAACAAATTTCCCAAAAAAGGAAGGGAAACCGAGCAATTTCCATAAGCTTTGAAAACGAGGCGAGAGTGGTGAAGAAAATATTAAGCCTGGTAAATATTTACAAAAAAGACTCCGCTATATTGTTGCATAGTAACCACGTTTGCATAAACCACATGGATTGCGATGAAAATGTTTTTTGTTTTTCCGAAGCTTTTTAAAACGTATCTTTGAATTATTAAAAGCTTACTTATTATAAAAATATCTTTGAACTGCGTTGAACAATTGCTCCATCTAAAATTTTATCGTTCAAATTTAACAATTTATATTGGTTAGCTGTGCACATTTTTGCTCAGGGTTATTTGTTTATTGAAATTGCTTGTCCATAAAAAAATTCAATGTAGATATTTCAATCAAAGTTTTCCGCTATCAATACTGTAATTTTGAGCACAGTTTCTTATAATTTATTTATAAACTTTTTAAGTCTACGGAGGAACAAAAAACTGTCCGCACTGCAGTAACATAATGACAGTTATCTTTGCAAAGAGTCAAATATAAATACAATCCAAAATAGTCAAAGCAGCGTATCACGACAGCATAAAAAATCAGTATGTATATTTCTTGCTATTTCCTTTAATTGTAGTGGCGTTATTTTCTTGTAAATTAGAACAAATGTAACATTTTCGGAATAAAAGAAAATACCATTTCTGTTAAAATTATTTTGTTAAAAATATGTTTATAACATCATTTTGCTAGTTAAAGTGCAAGTATTGCATCGACATTTAATGTCGTCAATACAATTAAATGGAAACTTTCAAATCATTAATATTTGCTAATTTCATAGCAAAAGGTTTTGTAATTTTTTATTTGATAATATTTAGAGTGCCATAAGTTAGCAACTTTCCGTTTATTCGTTTCATTCTTTTTCTTACTATCATTGTCTAATAAATATATACTATTATTAGTTTGAACAAACAATTAGAGTTATAAAATTGAACTCGTTGTGAGAGTTAAGAGATGTATGTCCTTGGCACAATCGTACTATCAAGAAGAGGTGTGGTGTCCAACATTCCAAAGGTCCAATAGCGAGTGACAAATGTGTGACAGTAACAAGCGGGAAAGGTTACAATTGTTACGAGCATATTCCACAGAAGCTTCTATAGGAACACTCTGGCGGCCTCCAAAAATACATACAAAAAAACTCTTTACATCACAGATATTGTCAACAATTGTTTTTTCCTATTTTTATAAAGTTGCAATAAAGAACAATAACATGTTACTGTTATATAAATAATGCTATTGAGGAAAGGATTTAAAGTTAGGTTAGTTAGGTTGCTTCAATTAAACTTTACGCCACTGTGTTTGTTTTTGTTTGCATGACCTTATATTAACTCGTTTGTGAAATATGGTGTATAAATAATGTTTTCCTGATGATTATTTCAGTTTCTTTTGAATAACATATTGTTTTTCTTATTTTTTTATTCTATAGAGTTATGTATTCCTTTGTCTTAAAATACATTATGTCCCTACACAAATTCAAATGCATATTTACTAATAAATTCAACAGTAAAAACGAGAATTATTTCAAAGAGTGTTTTACAAGTTATATGTATATTTGTAACATACTCTTGTTTGAGTTTTCTAAGCGAAAGTTGAGCTTTTTCCGTCGTCATCTCTTAAGCCACTGCATACCGCAGTTCCAAGCTACAGTAGAGAAAAATTCTGAAATGTTTATGCATTAAAAAATTTGAAACAAATAAACATTGATTAACTGATTAAATTATGATAATCGATGAGCCATCAATTACGTGTTTATCTGTAGTTAAAATATTAATGCCTAAATGCATGAATACAATTTGGGTTTCTGACACCGAATAGTCCCATTAAAAAATGGTTACCATACTTAACGAAACTGGACTTCTATTATAGTATTGTGTTAAATGATATTTACGTCAATTGCGCAAGTATTTTTTGGAATTCTGTGCTAAGGAAATATCAAATATCAATAACCCTTACTCGTCTGGTTTAAATATGTTAAGTTTTTATTTAAAATCATTACTTTAAAGATAAATATTTTGAAAGTTTGTATGCTCTCCTTATTATTTAAAGAAGAAACCAGGTTAAAATCCAATCCCAGCAGTCAATTCCCAATGCAAAAATTGCACCCATGCGTATTGTAAAAATGATTTGTATAGCAATGTACTCTAAGAGGTGATTTATCACTGCGTTGTTTAAAAATGCATATTCAGAGATTTCTAAGTTTTCCAAGAGACGGACAAGGTAACGAGTCTTCAACACATTTCCTGAATATCTAGGTCGAATAACATAAAACACGGGATGTTTTCCGTGAAGTTATAGATGTGTTGGTTGTTTCATTGCAATGAGAGTAGTGACTTACGAAACATCAACGATAAATTCACATTATTTGTTCACAAGATTAAAAAATGCTGCTAATTAATGAAAAGATAAATGTAACAAATATTATCTGTGCTCATTTTGACGGTAAATAATAATTAGATAGTACGAGACTAACGTTACTATAAGCAGTTTGCGGCTAACCTTTCGATCTAGCTGCTCATTTTCATTTGTGACCCATTAACGTAAAGTGCCTGATCGTTTGACATTTTGGGAATCAATTTATCAACAAGAGCTTCGCATCAAGTATGAAGCTTTCGCATAATTATATACTATCAACTTGTCACAAACTTTGAGTTTAAACTTATACAATGTGTGGTAGGGAGCGGTTTATATAATATGAACACAAAGGGTGCCTGATTTTAGGTGGACTTTGAATGGTTCTGTGAAAGATTGCCTAAACTAATATCATCCGGAAAATATTCGCAGACCCTTTTGATAAAAAAAAAACAATTTTATTGCTTTTAGGAATACAAATAGATTCATTGCTGTTAAGCTTGTGAGGACCATTTATCGAGATTTAGACGTACATGTTGTATAAAATTTTAAGAATTGAACAACCTAGTAACGCAAAAATTACATTTTAATCGCATAATTTATTTGTAAGTAGGATTATTTTGACACATGTACTATAACTTTTCATGATTCGTATTTAAAACACTTAATACTAAATCATCTATATTCTAACAAAAAACATTAAAATTACGATGAATCTTTTTTTTTGAGTAACTTGTGATCAATTTTTATCATCCCGGATAACATAAAAACGTATTCAATTTGAATTGTTTAGATTTTTTACATTTCCTTGTATTACGTCACTAACGACTCGGGTTTCGTTTTTCGGCATCTTCAGGCATTCGAGCACACGAATAAACTCTAACCGACATTCGTGTGCTCTAATACCTGAAGATGCCGAAAGGCGAAACCCGGGTCGTTGATGACGAAATACATGGAACTGTACAAAATCTCAACAATTTAAATTTGATATTGAAATTCCATCAAGCACCCTCAGCCGATATCTTAAATTATAAAAACGTGTTGATTTTCTTCATTTACTTCAATGACAAAAAATATACAAAAATAATTGATTTTGGGTGATAAAATTTAATTTTGTTGTAGATACTAGATTCACATAAATTCGTTACTAATTGAATAAATTCTACATTTTAAATGATGTTGATTACCGGAATTGATTTCATATAGTAAAAATCAATAAAATATTTAATTCATCATGTTACCTCGATGTTATAGCAAGGCTTGTTTAGCATACCGACAGCCGTCGATAAATTAAATGCCCCGCCAAATAAATAAAGTAAAAAGCCACTCGGCATCCGTGCAAAAGTAAATCCTATGAATTTAAAATGAGACTGGCTGACTGACATACATATCCTGCACACGTTTGTTAGCACCGCGGATAATGGGGTTGGCAGTAACTCCGCTGAACCTTAAAGCTCTCGGCCATGTTGAATAATTGCATGTATAAACAAAGTAAAACAGAAACAAGGTTACTGACAAGACGCGAAAGTTATATTTAAGAGCGCAAGTCTCTAGAATACGGTGCCTACTCAACGACTATTTAAATATGTAACATTTACTTCAATAGCGAAAGGTAATTAAAATTATAATCTTTTAAATATTCTATTTTGTAATTTTTACAAGATTTCTTTTGTAAATTTTCAAACGTTAAGGTTTTCTCTGTTTCTAGTTAGTTTCTATTATTACTGTCTAGTATAGATATAATCAAGCTTTTGCCTCATGAGGGCCGTGCTTAGGACGGTTGCTACCCCACACCTATTAATTTGATAATATTAAAGTTGAGACTTCTAACCACATTTGAACTTGCGGCCTGGTGTTACACAACATGAAAATATTTGTTTAAGTGTTCTCTTTTCCTTATTAAGACGTGTATTTTGCTGTCCAATATTCCAGTATAAAATGAGCCATCAAGAAGTGATGTGGGCCAAGTGTCAAAATAGTGAGACTTATTTATTAAAAGTTTTATTTTATTTAACTACTTCTTACAGAATAAAATACTTTTGCAAACCTGTATTAACTTAGCTCATTTCATTTCTATGATACTTTATGACATGTAGAATACCAAATTGCAATTAAATCAATATTAGTTTGGTCACTTCACTTCTCATTGGTTCATAATATAACTAGATATTACAGTAAAACGCTGTTGTGCTTGATATGTTGAATTAAAAACACTTTAAATGATATTAACCCTATCAGAATTGAACAACCTTTTTTCAAGATTAGCTCGACAAGAAAAGACTTAACAAACACCTATAAGCTAATATCTTAAATTCAAAATTGAGCAAATTGACAATTGATATTATACCAAACCACACATCGAAAAAATTACCTTTTCATCGTTGAGCAGATGTATTACCGTTAAGCTACAAAAGCAAATGCGCCAATTCATTCTATATTTTTTAGAACTGAATGTTAATGTATTCCATTTAAACATAATCCAGTATGCTATAAACTGTTAAATTAAGCCCAAATATTTTTATGAAAATTTTACGAATTGTCATTTGTGTGACAATTTAAATAGGCCAGACGACGACGAACCGAGCTAGCAGAAGTATTAGTGTTTTCTTTTATTGTTATGTATTGTCGGTCTTCAATATTCAAAAAATCAAAATCAGTATGCCCCACTGATTATTACCGATTCGTAGAAAAATATCTGTTTTCAGACATTTTCAAAATACTATCTTTTATGGTATTAAATTTTTAATAACATTTTTAAGAACCAGCAATCAACTAGATTTTTGTGAACACAAAAATTAAGTGACATCTATTGCAAATAATGAAAGACTCATTGGAGCAAAATTTTCTTTTAGGAAAGTTGGTTTGCGTCTGTACTAATTGGTAAAGTCCTCTCGCGGTGTATTTCTGAATCTAAGTTGACGTATTTTACTTTCAATCTTTATATATTTCGACTTCACAAACAAAATTTTCCGGCACGTTTTTTGATGTGCTTGCAACTTGAATTATATCAACAATTATTGACACGAATCTCTTACAAAAATCTGTATTTTATGTTGAAGATTCCGTTCAAACTTTGGTTTCCAAAATTTCTTTATTCATTAGGAGAGTTTTTTCAATATTTCTTCTTTAATCCATGACTTCTCTTATTTAATTGTAATTTATTTTTCATATAGCTCTTTTATTGTTTTTATGGTTTTTTCCAAAAAAAATTAAAAGACTAGCATTGCTCTTTTTGGCTTGAGATGAAATATAAAAATTATTTTAGATATCACAAGTATTTTATGAATATTCAAACATTTAAATTCTAAAAAAACATTTTTAAATTCTCTTTAAAGAAATTGTACCATTAGTAACTAGGTTTTTTTAAAAAATCAAAAAATGAGTAGGTATTGGTTATTGGCCATTAAATTAATAACGTGAATGAATAGGCTGTTCCATTGAGCAACAGGGCGCGACAAGGCAAGGCTGAGTGCATTAGCGATGCAAGATGCGCCAAAGCTCAAGTCGCGCGTCGGCCTCTCTCGGCGTTCGGCTGGTGCGGCGTCGCGGCGCTCTCGCGAAAGTCGTCGCTGGAGCTTTTGGTTGGACCGCTCCGATAATATGGACGCCGCGCCTGCGCAAGACATGCTCAAAGGAAACACATCGATAGAGATAGCACAGTAACGACTCGAAAAATATGTTTCGTCTGCTTTGACATCGAGTAAGAAATAAAAATCGAATCAAAAATATTATTGGCTATATTTTGATTGTTTAAGTGACAAGGGTTGTTTATACCACTTTATAATTATTACCTGTATTTTTTAATCTTACCTTCTCATTTACAATAGCCAGTACAATGTTGGATCGGTTTTTTTCAACTATAAATACACTAACTTATAAAGATTGACTGACTGAATATTTTAAAGAAAGTAATTTGATACATAATAAAATTTCTACTTTTGTTAATTATTTTTGTTTTACCCAGGTCTGTTTTGTCATGTAACGTGATGGAACGGCGTTCTGGCACCTTTTTCCGCGGTATTTTTAATGTTTCAAAAGAAATTAGATGAAACCATGTTCGCGTAAGCATAGTAACATCCCATGTTTATATAATTCGTCGACAATTAACTCTTAAATTTTACATGTCACAAAAAAATGTTAATAGCATAGAAAAGCTGTTTTAAATTGTATGTAAATGATATCAACTTACCTTAGTGAAAAGTTACATAGTTACACTTACTTTAGTTACATTCTTTATTTCACGATAACTTTTAAATTTGTATCAATTCGTTCAAATATTTTCATTTTCATTACAAATCATAAATAAATATTCTTAGTGAAATATTAGTTGAGAGAAAGTTTCATAAAAAGTATTTTTCCATTTTTTGTTTAAAGTTAATTTCAATTTAAAGTAGATTTATTTTTGTAAGTATTAAGAGTAGTCCCTACACGGACGCCCATGGTTTATCTGCAACGGCGGAGGCAGACGATCCCATCAGTGACGCAGGCAGCTCTCGTTACGTCGCGCTCGACTCCAAATGGCCTCACCAGCCTTCCTAACCCATTCACAAAACTCCCTCAGATGTACCGAGCTCCTTTGTTTACATATCCCATGACACGATTTTCCGACCAAAAATATACGCAAAATCGCTCTCGGTAACAATCATTTCTCACGCGATAATCTCTCTAATAACCGGTCGTCAAAGTTCAAAAACATATATCAATTCTTTTCGAATGCGTTCCAGAAAGATTCATATCCCTACTTTAAAATAATCAAAGTGATAATTATCAAAGAATATTAATATCATTATTTGTGTTAAAATCATGAATAAATACCTCTAGTTATCGTAATTATATTGTTGTGTGAATGTTCCGAAAATTTATATGACATTGGTGCTTTTGAAAACTTTGTGGACTAGTAAAAGATCTGTGATTTAGAGTGAGGTATTTTTAACTTGAATAGCTGGTTGTTAAATCTCAAACAAGACAATTTAATTATAAAATTGCAAAAATCGTAATGGGCTGGGTGTCACTTCGAACGCATTTGGTAAGATTTTTTTATTTTCCACAATCAATGTCAACAAAATATGCTTCCATAAGTGTCACATATTATAGATCTTTACATAACAATCAGGACATTTGGTCAAAATAAACATACATTTACAAAATCATAAAAGCCATTTTAACAATCAATAATTTAAAAAAATATACGGAAAATTAAAACGATGTTATTATTAAACATACTGTAGGTAGTGTGCGCTGTGAAAAAACAACACGAAAAATCTTTACGCATTCAATATCATTAAAATTGTATTATTATTTCATCCAGTATCGAAAACATGTTATCAAAATGTAAGTTATTATGATGACGATATGACAAAATGTGGGAAATATCTCACCTGGCGCGTAAATAAGAATTTCTTCATTCTTGGACAAGGTTATATGTATGTCCTTGAATTTTTATCGATATTATTTCATCTAAGCAAGTTTTATGTTTGTCACTGATAAAATGATGTAATGTAGAGAAATCGTGCTATGTTTTGTCTTTAAAAACAAGAAATTGCACATTATATAATAATTTATATTTGCCACGTGTATTGTGACAAAAAATAGTATATGAAAAAAACGAGCCTACATTCGAAGAATGGTTTCAAACGTATTCACAAAGCAGTTTCGTAAATAAAGAAATATTTATCCTTTCTATGACAGAACATTTTTATACAAATCCTCACTAATGTAAAATTTTATAGCCTTATCTGGTTATCTGAGGAATCGTGAAGATTAATTGTTTATTTCTCCTCCAAAGTGTTGAACCAGTTTGTTCATACTGATGCCACTGAGAAAAGCTTTAAAAACAATGGTATTTCATCTGATATCGACATATTCTGCGTGAACATGAGTTTAGATACATAGAGTTGTTGTAATTTTACTAAATTTTACTAAACCAGTCGGAAGAATCTGTTACCTATATCCTTACCGATATTCGGTCAAACAGGAAATATAAAAACTAAAAAGTCCGAAAGTTCCGAAAAAAAAATTGAATTTAAAAACAAATAAAATACGTACAACTAACGACATCACTGAACTAGACTGAAAAACAAAAATATATGAAATATGGAAACAATAATACATATTGTTTGAAAAATATAAATAAATTACTATATTAAAAAACAATCCGGCTTTTTTCGGGCTGAGAAAAATATATCTGGGCTTCGGTTCGGGTTTGGGTAACAAGTGTGATATTGAGACTCGGGTTCGGGGCGTGCTGGAAGATGATGGGCTCGGACCGGGTAATTTTATGAAATTTCAGCCCGTGCATTCCTCTAATCCAAAAGCACTTCAATAAACAGAAATAAAACACAAACCCTTTCTTTCTTTGAGTGGCATTGCAGCGCATACCGGGTATTCACTCAATTACGATAGTCTGAAAAATTACAAAGTATAAACCATTGAACTTTATCATTTTATTAAAATATTCATAGAATTAACATATTTAAGTCTAATATTTAAGTCTCTACATAAATATGTTGATCAAAATTATTATTTTATCTCTATGGTTATCTACAAAACATATATTCAAAAATTCTACATGCTTATCTGCTTCAAAATTTTCCATACCATTCCATGGAAAGGATCAAGGTTGCATGGGATTCAAAAAAGAGAGTGAACCGACACTTTTTATTTAATTAATAATGTAAGTTGGTAACATCGTTGACTACCGCTACGGACGTCTCGGGTTCAATTTCAGTTGCGGACAGTTTTATAAATTGACCTTTTAATCGATCTATGGATAATAACCTAACCAGTAATCCTGTCCTAACCGTGTCTTGCTATCCTTAATCTCTTCGAAAAAAGAAAGGTTGAGCAACTGAGTTACAAGCAATTCTCATAGAAAACTTATGTTGAGATATCTCCATAAGGATGCCATATGATCCACATTGGGAGCGGAAATGGTAAAAAAATTATAAAAAGATTTTTGAGCCACCATCAAGTTTTACAAGTCACGCTACACAATGGTGTAAAAAAGTTTGGAACCCCTGAGTTAAGAGGTAAAGTCAATTAAATTGTAAATCTTGTAGAATTTAGTATACTTGGCTTGCTGTCGCTATTTTCTGAGAGGTTTTTTTGTCAAATCGAAGTTGATTTAACTATGTGATATTTTTCAATAAACTTTTCGATTGTTTATAAAATTATTCTCTGAAAAAATTCGTAATAAAAATTGTGTGGCCTCAACAGTTATCATAAAGCTTCGTGCCAAAATCGACTTTATCACGAATACAAATGAAAAAGATGAATAAGAACGCATTACTTAACTGCGTTGTATTTATTTTCGAGAATAAACTACGGAGAAATTAACACATTCATTTGTTTATTGCATATCAAATATTTTACTTGGCTCTCTATAAAAAATATGCAGAAATCATCTTTTGTTTGTATTAGAGGTCTGCACGAGCCCGGGCATGGCCGGCGGCCCTTTATCCGGCCCGGTCCGTGGGCGTGTAAAGACAATTCAGATTCGGGCTCGGGCCGGCCGGGTTATTAATTCAAATTTACGAAAAATATTTCGTACTATATTCGGGTCATGAGTCAGCCATAAGGCAATAGTATTCATAATTTAAAAAATTTATTTCACATTTGCATATGAATATCGTTGGATATATGGAAACAATAATATGTATTGTTTGAAAAGTATAAATGAATTACTGTGTTAAAAAAAATCGGGCTGAGAAAATAAATCTGGGCTTTGGGTCAGGTTCGGGTAACAAGTGTAATATTGAGGCTCGGGCTCGAGCCGGGCTGGACCTGAAGATGACGGGCTCGGACCCGGTAATTTTATGAAATTTCGGCTCGTGCAGACTCTCGCTTAACACGGATGATCAGTTCCACTAGATCACCGCTTAAATTGAAACCGTGTTAAGCGGTAAGCCCTCGCTTAACATTATAACAAATCTAAATATGGGAAATAGGGTTTAAACTATTTCAAGAAGAAAATAAGAAATAATTACATATTTATTCATTTGAAAAAATCCGTCTTTTAAAACACAGATATTATTCGTTGTCGTTAAGACTAGAATTTTTGCCGGCAAATCAGGAACCATGTTAAACGAGAGATGGCTGTATACCATGTATTAAAAAGTAAATAAAACTAAATATGAAAACAAAACATTCTTTCTAGATACATTTTAAAAAGATTAACGTATGATTGTTATGGATACATAGTATTTACCAGCTTTACCAGTCAACCTTTTCTACTTGTTCCATAAAACCTTCCTGGGTCGTTATTAGGGACTCCAGCACAAATATTCGAATAATCAATATCCGAATATATTCGGCCCTTTTTTAACTATTCATTATTCGATATTTGGGTAACTATTCCAATAGTATTAGCAATAATTTGTAGCGAAATATTGTACAAAATCATCGATAGACCACATCACAATTTCTTCAGACTTCACGAATAATAATGAATACCCCAGGTAGTGGCTTTTTTTTGCCAGCACCCAAGAGCACTTTCAACATGATAATATGTGAGTTTGACGAATGACTAGGCTGAACCTTTTAAAGATGCCGTTATTTCATCAATTGAAGAAATACTGTTGCAGTAATCTAAAACAGTGATGTAAAAATCAAATATGAAAAAAACACCCGTAATGCAAATATAAAATTAGTATCTGTTTTTGTAATCATAATTTGTGGTATCCTTGTTAAAACATTGGTTTTCACTCATCATTTATGGATAATTCAATAAATTGCACCTGTATAAGTATGGATTCATCTGAGTTTGCTGGTCTGCTTGGAAAGGGGTCCAACGCCCAACAAATCGCTACCAATGTATTTTTATTTCAACTACCATGGTAATGAAAATGTGTCACAAATATTTTTTAATATTAAACCTTTCGCGGGCCCTCCGACGTTGTCGACCCACCGCCAAATTGTTTTTAATTTGCCACAGACCACCTGAGCGGTCACAAGGACACCTACGGGTTCGTAGGAACCACTGATATAAACCATAGTCAACAACTTTCCAAGTTTTTAAATATACATTTTAACAAACATTCTCATTTTATTCATAGCGAACGCAATAAATTATCGCATTATTGTAAAGTAGCTGTGCGTTAATAGGAATTATCAAAACGAATATTTTTGATTTCAAACGAAAAACTGCGCATTTAAAAATCGATTTTTATTATTGTAAAAAACCCGTTCATATAGTTTTTTTATGACAAATTATTCTTCTTTCTTGAAGTCATAAAATGAAATCTAACCTTGTAGTGAATTTGGGTCGGAAATATTCAATGAAACCACTAATAACATAATTTGCAAGGACGTTTTTTTTACAAAAAAAACTTTCATCTCCACGAGTATAATATGAACTACATACATATTCGTATCACTTTCAAAAATAATGAAAAAAATAAAAATAGAAATATAATTGTATAGAAATATATTCTAATGGGTGAACTTATGAGTATAATTACAAAAAAAACTATTTTTCAGGATAGCAAAAACGAAGTTAAATTCAAATTCAGTAATAATGATTATACTCTCCGAAAGGTTGTCGTTTTTACTATTCTTAACAGCAATATTTAGATGTTGACAAAATGTCATTAAAAATATTAACCGACTTGTACTTCTAGGATCATAAAAATATTTATTTAATGAGCAAACTTATACTATTGGGATCTGTAAATAATAATAAATTCACATTCATTTCAGGTATAAGTTAATCGAATAAACGCATAAATTTATTACATTTTTCGTAGAACATCTACGACTTACACCGTTAGTAACACTAAAGCGTTCTTATATGAGGAATGTTTTTTGTCCTAATCATAAAATGACCAAAGAATGAGTTATACTTATAATTCCGCCCATCGTAGAATTAATAGTTGTAAAAGCGAACTAAAAATACTTTATTCTCTAAGCGTTTTATCCACTATCATTCGCTATAACTTCACAATATCCTTACGATATATATTAATAAATAACTTGTACAATCTAACCTTTCAACGTGACTTTTATCATATATAAAATCATTGTTGAAGAATCATTTATCGCCATGAATTGTTCTTGATGTTTTGATTCTGCATTATATATATATCAGATACAAATACTATACTCAATTTTCGATTGTATTTCTTTTCACAACATTTTCGAAGCAACATATACTAATTTTCTTCAAAAATTTAAACCCTGAATTGTTTTTAAGATATGTTTTCATATTTAAAAAAAACTGTGTATCGTAAATATTGTACAATTTTTATTTAAAACATGTTTCACTCAACTTGTATGCATTTTCAACTGAATCGAATATCTCGCTAAATCATAGTTAATAGGAGACTAGTGTTAGCAAGCGGCTCTCTCTATTCTCTTTTTTCATAATGGCTGTCATAATTAATATTAAAAACTTTCGAATTTTCATTTAAATTGAAAAGTCGATAAAAAAGTCCATGCATGAAAATATTCAACTGCGGATTCAAACCCTTCGTGGTGACATTACATTTATACGGAAGCCTTATAACGTGACTAATAAAGCAATACAAAACAAATCTAACGTTTTTTACTTTATCTTCGATAGCATTACGTAATCAATATTTACAGTATCACAGGATGGTGTATGGAATTGGGTAAATATCTAATAAAATCGATAATTATCTTTAAAGGCAATACATAAATGATGAAGTATTATATATTATCATTGGCCGTTGTTGTTACACAATCGTAATTTCACAAACCAATTAGTAAAACGCTTTTGGAAAATCTTCATAATATTGTTTTGCCTTGATTGAATTTTCGTTTGTATCAGTTTAGGTGTAATAATTCCAAATTGATGATTAATAATCACCGTTCAGTAAATTTTAATTTAGTTTTAAATTTTAATTTGCAATGAATATAATGATTATTTTTATAGTATATGTTTGAGACAAATATATTCGTAACATTTATGTGTACCTTTTCGTTATTATTCCAACACGCGCCATTATTTTATGAAGCTTTGAAACAAACATTTTTAACGCCCAACGCTATTCAATTTTCGACAATATCAGACCGTGATTGTTATTTGTTTTAATCACTTGAATTAAAAGAGTGAGTTTCAAAAGGTTTAACAATTAAAATAACACATTTTAAAAAACTGTCGCAGAGGTCGACCTCACTCCGATCCGCGTGCCAGCGCTTTACGTAAGGTCCCTTCCAACTTTGTTTGGAAACGTCGCTATGGTTACAGACTCTTCCATTCCTTGGGTCACGTGGACGGCTGATTAAAGCCCGTGAGCTCAGTCAGTCACAACCCGAGTGGAGGGAACATGCGGTTCTTAGGCCACTGAGGCAGGCGCGAGGAAATCTTTACATATCCGTCCATCCTGCGAGCCTTGCAAAGCTCAATGTCACAGTCGCGATACGTTTATCGAATAGTAACAATATAGTCTGAATATACAGTGTTTTTGTACGAATTTTTTTCGACAAATTTTCTATTCTTCTACATTGCTCTTTGGCGTTGCTTAGTTTCAATAACACATCATATTTTTGTTATAGACTATTATAATATAAGTATCTATTAAAAAAAACATATTATTATACATTTAAAAAACATCTATCAGTGAACTCAATGGTGATAATATTTTTTATTGAAGTTGCAATACCTTTCTTATGAATGATTCATATTTTTCTGTAATCCAAGTATTGTGCTTAGATTTGTCAGTGCAATTCGTTTTCCGATTCAATTTACATACATACGTAATTATTGCGAATCAGTAAAAGTGCATTGCAAGACAACAAGTCTACGTTAGGCTTCAAATCAGATTTATAATTGTCTGTTGTCTGCCTCAGTACAATACGTGGTTACGTAGTTTCTTTAAGGTGTTGGTTAATCGTATTAATCATTCATTTAGTAGAAAACTCATTTTAAAATAGTCATTATTTGTAAATTAATCTTTAGGTACTGCAAAAGTGCAAAATGTTATATGAAATCTTACACACAGTCAATTTTTAAGTGCCTAAGATACACCGGACACTTTTTTCAACGCTTAGAAACAACTCTTTATTCATTATAATTACATGTAAATAGTGTTTTATCAAACCATTTTTCGTTTATAAATATTTTATACCAAATTCATCATTGCGTCGAATAAGAAAAATTTGAACGAGGTGTTCCGACGTTCAGCCATGGATATAGTATATAAACTTCACTATTTAATGTTGTCCCAAAAGACTGACCTCATGAATCAGGGTCGTGGAGACCGTTCGAAGAGGCTTCGTCGCCACAGCAGTCTTCCTGAACGGAGAGATTCCAGGACTGGTCCTGCAATATCCAGCGTCTATAAAATGACTGGCAGCGTGAGTCTAACAGAAACTTTATTACTATAGAATTACTATACAGTTGTTTTCGGTAGAGACCCTACAATTAAGTTAACCATTTATTTATATCATAGCACTTTTAAGGTGTTAACTGTCAATTCTTGGTGGAAAGACATAATATTTAAAAAAATAAAACACAATTCATTTGTACTACCTCCACATATATATAATGATCAGGACCGGTTTCCCTCATCACGAGCATCACCAATTGACAATGCTCGTGATGAGCGAAACCGGTCCTGATCATTATAAATATGTGGAAGTACTACAAATGAATTGTGTTTTATTTTTTTAAATATTCTGTCATAGCCAAGTTGACTACGACATAAATAATTAGGTGACAAAGTCTTGGTAACAATGTTCAGCTTTTGTATAAATATTAGACCCTTTATTTAACAAATCCACGCTAAAACATCAAACTATTGTTTTGAATTCGTCAACTAATTATTTATTATTTAGAATATCGTCAAAAAATAATTTTATTTGATTTTTCCACTTTGGTTCAGTCCTATTTAATCCATAACAATATGAATTTGTCTTTTTGACATAAAATCAATGCCAATTCAGGCAAATATTTTTTTAGAAGCAAAACTGGAGAAAAATCTGTTGACTGCGTTTTTTTCCATTATAATTATCTTTTTTATAATTGACCACTAAGCACTTGCAAAAATACATATGCGAGTACGCGGTTAGCAATTCTTTAAACATAGAGTATCTTACAATTCGTTGATGAAATTACAAAACAATAAGATCACACACAGTAAAATGACCAGTTAAAATTATTTTATATTAAATAACTATTATGTATAAAATGATTCTATAGTAATTAAAATAAACAGTCGAGATATAAATTGTGTGAAATTATTGCAACAAATATTTTCTATTTAGTACAACCAAACAAAGATTTTATTTACAAGAACGATTTCAATTTTTGATGGAAAAATACATCACATCTTTTAATTAAAGAAAACAAGTTTACAATGTGATATCGGTTGGCTTCTATAAGTGAATGATTTGAAGCCCTAATACACTATAAACTTGTTAAATAAATACTTGTGAGTGTTATTTTGCTAAAAAAATACTCATATCAATATTAGTCTCGTGTATTATCCGTTGTGTTATTTATGTTTGTTCACAATAATATGTTTATTCAATGCTTTGTAATTTGTCATAGAGAGATAATATATTATGTGTATTGATGTGGTAATTATTATATCGATTGTATTTTAATTAATGTAGGCAAAATAATGTATTAGCTATGTTGGAATAAAGATGGTAGGAAAAAATTAAATAGAATTAGACGTCACCACAATAGACTTCTCTCTTTTCATACACATGAAAATTCATTGAAATTTCATCGAGCACCCTCAGTCGATATCTTAAATTATATCAACTATAAACACATGCTCTATTCAAAGAAACTTGTAAGGCAATAACACACATACCTAAGAATTTTATTTCAATATATTTGCATTATAGTATTTTCAATCATTTTCATATTTTTCTTTTCAAATAAACATTATACGTAAATCAAAAAAAAAATGTTATGTATTGTAAATGGAATGTATTTTGTAAGAAAACCCAACCCAAGTGTTTCTTTTTCTTTGCAAAAAACTAGTGTCATAAATGTGCATGCATATTGTTGTTAACTAAATTTTCGTATCAACATATAACGACAAAGAATCGTAAGCGGTACTGGCGTTCAATGATATTTGTTGTTTACTACAGGCCATATCAAATTGCATATATTATGGTTTCAAAAATTTAGATTATCCGACTTAATAACAAAAGTTTCAGTTGAGTATTTTATATATTTTTAATTAAAATAAATACTCAGCATATAAAATTGGCTTGCAGCCGTGTGGTCACCGTCGGTAGCTTCAGTCGAAGTCTACAGACTTGACTCCCAATACGAACAAATTCAAAAATTGATTAACTGAATGACCCTATTGAGGTGAATGACTGTATTAAGTTTATCTTTAATATTTAGTGTAAGGCGGGGTACATAACAATAGGTATAAAAGTAAGTACAACATATTTTTTAATTTAGCAAAATAATAAAAAAATTACTTTCAATTATTTCTGCACATTTTTAAGGATTGTATTCAATTACAATGTATTTCTTTGTGCTCCAGTGTTCAGTTATTAATTGCCGAGAATAGTTTAAATTGCTTGACGCCACTACAGCACTTTGAAACGTCCTTGAATAATTTTTAAATAAGCTCCATATTTTCCACATTGGGTTCACAATATCTCTAAAATACCACCATATCTTGTCTGCCTGTCGACCAAGCGTAAATAGCAAATATTGCCGGCTTATTTCATTTAAATTTAAACTAATTATTGCTGATTTGTTGGAAACTTGAGCACACATTTAATGTATTCCTTGCACTGTTATATTGTATCACAGCGGGGAAAAATAGTACATAAATTGGAGTCGATATGAAATAACTCAACCGTAAAATAAAAATACTGTTGTATGTCCGACACACAAAAATACCAAGAAGTGAGGTCTGATGAGTAATTCATTAGAAGTAACCTTCTCAAGTTGAATAAGATGAAATCATATTTAAATTAAAAATCTTGTGAAGCCGGGTAAAGTAAAGTAAAACTAATCAAATTTTCTGAAAGTCGACTTATTCAATAAAATATTAACAAAAATTAATGATACCGCTTACAAAAATTTGTAGGGTTATAGTGAACAGAAATATTGGTTTCAAAATAAAGTTATTGAATTTTCAACTGTTGTTTTAATAACAACAAAACAAAATGTAACAAAAACAAAATAATATCCGTTATTATGTCAATACCGAATGGCAATAATACTATTTTGCGTTGCATGTTAATGGACTCTCCCAAGATGCCATCATCATACAGCATGTAGCGTGTATCTATCGTCATCTTCCTCGGCGCTATAAATCCATCGATCGTACTCCATGACGGGCTAGCGGCACGCGACGCTCCATAGACCACCTCTGAATTCACGATTCGCCCCAATTTCGCCAGCGGGGCGGACAAAACTAAAATCGATAGGCAAAAGTCCATGTGAGTAACGACCCGCTACTGAAACTCTGGATTACACGCACCACTGTGTCGGTCGATTTATC
Source organism: Himalopsyche phryganea (assembly GCA_022494535.1). Lineage (NCBI taxonomy): Eukaryota > Metazoa > Arthropoda > Insecta > Trichoptera > Rhyacophilidae > Himalopsyche > Himalopsyche phryganea. Next base: position 2,051,796 of record JAGVSL010000046.1, read on the forward strand.
GTCCAGTCCGTCACTCGGCCGCGGCTTAAAATTTTGTACACAGTTTCCACGGTTGGCAGGATGGCCTATATGTCAACGGTATACGAGACTCTCTCTAGACATAGCACACTAACAATTCTTAATCCCAGATTATCAAGCTTAAAAAAACTAAGCCGCATTTCAAAACCAATTAATTATAATTAATATTATTAGTATTACACTAAGTTGAAATTTTTCTATGATAACGATACAAGTCTTCCAAAATCGACGGTTTTAATCTTTTCCGTCACTAAGCAAATATCTTTTGTTAACGATAGAGTGGTGATAATTTGATGAGTGCACCGACAAGGTTTGTAAACTAAAATCAATGAAAGTCGAATAAATATTGTAAATAAAATTGTTTGAAGAATTTAACATTTGAAATCAAAACAAATTTAATTAAAGAATCATATAAAATTACATTAACATGTTTGTATTTTTTTTCCAATTTCGATTGTTCACAATCAAAATTTAAGTTTACGTCAATCAATATTCATTAAACACTTAACCGGAAACCTGTAAAATAGTACAGCCATTTGCAGGGATTTTCAAATAGCATTATTTCCGTTGTGATATATTTTATTGAAATGATTCGGGTGAACTATGTTCATTGACCTATGATAAAATCATAATTGTTTTTTAATTGTGTTTTTTTTGTGAAAAATAAAATTCCAGACGACCGGATAATGATATGTTAAAAAATAGGCACGTATATTGTTGTGCTCATAATTAATTAATTTTAATGGATATTAAATTCCGACGTACTCATGAAAAGCTTTACCCATTATGCTGATTGCGCATTTTTTACAATAGGAGTAAAATATAAATTTTTCTATTTTCATGGACGTATAATAAATAGCTTATACGTCTAGTCAATTTTTCGATCAATATTTTTTTTTCAGGTACTCAATACCGTCTTGCCATTATTTTACTCACTTTTGATTTGTCGCTCCCTTTACTTAGAATTAAAATTCATAGAAATGCTTTTCAACTAATGACCGCTTCAAAGAATTCGATCGGGCTGACATTTCGCAACAACTTTACTTCGAAATCACGAAAAACATGACATCATCAATATTCGCTTGTTTTCAGTATTCAAACATTATACCTTGACTTTTCTCACACCTTGTTATTCGCTTTGCGATCGTGTTTTACTAGTAACCCCAAATAAATTCATTGACCTTAAATCAATAACATTTTAGAAGTAATTTCGAACCAAAATATTTAATTCATATTCAGTATTGACATCTACATATCGTCACTGCTTTGGCTAAGCCAGGTGTCTAACTTTTTGTCTCATTGAAGCTGCCATTTCTAAACTATAATAAATCGATATCTTTATCGTACAAAAGGACGCAAATAAAAGATTATGTGGTCTGCTGTAAAAGCATGGTTTCAAGGTTGCCAGAGCAAAAGTGGCATATAATATACACTCATCCGTCGATTTACGCGCAAGATACGTTCAGTGAACAGCCGCGTAAGGAAAACCACGTAAAACAATTCAAAGAAACTACACAAAAATATGCACACTAAATCAAAAGAGGCGTTTAGGAAAATTCGCGTAAAAAAATCTACAGTGTAATAAAAGAAATTAAAGAAAAATATTCATTATTTTTTTAATATAAATAATGGTAATTATCAATAAAACATAAGTAATTTTATTTACCGCTTAAAACTAAAATGTGTACTAATTTTCACAGCTGTTTTCTAAAACTACGATTTTGTTTCTTTTTACTTGTTATAATTCATTATGATTATCATCATTATAAATTGACAATTGATTCATTCAGAAAAAAAAACTCTTGTCATGTGAGCATTCAAAATGGTTGGCTTAATTCCTTTGCATTCCTAAAAAAACATGCTTGGCACAATCTAGAATCGGGGCATAATTATGATGCAAATAACATCTAAATTCAAAATTTGCCTATTTAAAAAAAATCGTTATCCTTGGCTGTGTTAAAGTGAAGCCGCGTAAATCAGGGATGGGTGTACATAATACTGATGATAAAAAATCTTTGTAATAATTTCACCATCGTTAGACTATCGCATAACTTTTTTTTGCCATATTTATACTCTCTAAAATAATTATGGACGTTTCCTTATTGATGGCAGCATTTTTATAATTATAAATCTTCGGAAGAAAACTAAATTTTATAATTCAGTATGAAGCATACCTTTCAATTCACTGGCATTTTTAGATATACGTAAAGACACAAAAATAGTATTATTTACAATTAATATACTCCATAAACAATAACTTTAACAGGGAATCATTCCTTTACAATGGGATTCAATTTTATAGTAATTTTGCATAGCGATAAGGCAGTTAATTTCATTTAATTCACTTAAACAATAATAGAACAATACGGTGTTATGTATTATTATAAAATAAAAATTCAACATCGCACTAATAAATGTCTGATATGATGTTTGATATTTTGGATGTTATGTGCTTTTGCACTATAGAACGATCATATATAATCACACACTTATCTAGAAAATTCAATGATGTTTCGCCAAAGGCTATAATTACGAATATAAACGTGTATATGACCCAAAAGTACAGTATGAGACACCTGCACATTATTTGCAGTAGATTTTATTTTCTAATAAAAGCTAAAATTCACTTAAAAATGTTTGCTTATTAATTCATTTTACGTAACTAAAGAATATTTCCAAGTATTTTAAGAAAAAATAAAAAATAGCAAATATTATATTTTGACATTTTTATGCCGTTTTTACACAGTTTTTATTTTAGAAGAGATAAATCAGAACAATTGCCAATATAATAAAACAGTTAAGAATAACCAATGCATTCTTTCGCCTACCCAGAATAAATTTTTCTAATCTAACAAATTTCTTTCGACATTGAATCACCCTTGTAGATCATTAGTATCCATAAAACTCGTATAAATTCGCAAGAAGCTTTATTGTAGTGCAGAAGAGCTCATCGCGTACCTGGAACGGCTTCCCCCGCTGCCGGATATCCGCCCGACCCAATATATTACACCTCCACCGCCAACCGATCACTGTCCCATCTATTCTAAATACATTTTGTCAAGTAACAAGATTCAGTATCTGGAAATCGCTCGGCTGGCTGACTGCGCCATTAATCGAGTGAATTTTGCGAAATCACCCCCTCGACCTCAATGAGCACCGACTGACTCATTTGTGTTTTTAAAGCAATGACGCGAACTCGATTTTCGACTGGGTGGTGTTTTCCGTGATTTAAACAGGTACTTTGTCATGCAAAACTTTATTTTACGGTGTGGTCATTATTATTAAGCTTTACTGAAATATTACAACTGAAACTGTTTACAGCAACACGTTAAATGTGATTATTGCATGACACATTCTCTGTGAAATTAATATGCTGTGGATATTTCACAGGAATAATAAAACAAATTTGATTTTACATACCTCTGAAATTCAGCAACTTAGTAGCAAAAGAACGTTCCATATTCGAATTAGATCGTTGAATTTTGTAATACATAATGCTAATTTTGTCGTCACCAATTTTTAAATCATTTATTTTTGTAGTGCAAGTTCCAGGACGTTCTAGAGCCTAATCTCATCAAGTTTAATAATGTTTTGAGAACTAAAAATAATATTTATAATAGTGTGCTTAATTAGTGTCTTTTTAATTTTTGCACAATTTTTAGTAATGTAGCATCGATAATGTAATTGTTACCTTCAGATACATTTTTGGTTAAACAAAATGTTTAGATATCTATTTATACCCTATTGCATATTGTTTTCTTTTGGTTATTCTAATTAATTTTCAAAAATTCTATGATTTTTCGTGTTTTTTTATAATTCCGATTTCTTATTATTAAAACTCGATGATGTAGTATTTTAAAAAATATTTTTTGGTCTTATTAGAAGAAATGTAGCACTTTACTCAGCGAATCAATTTAAATGATAAAAAAAGTTTTATTCTAAGAATAATTTTTAAAAATACCACATTTCCGATGTGCTAATTTATATAACAAAAATAAATATTGATATATCAAACTTCTTAAAATAGTAGAAATATAATATTAAAAAAAAATATAGTACAATCCGGAATCAATTCCCGTTCATAATCATTATTGAATGCATTTTTTTATAAATATCTCCATTTTGTACATCACTATCAAAATATAACTATAAAAATCAACTAATAACGAAAATACATACTCCTTTTGGACTCCTAAAACGTCTAACCCTTCATAAAACATAGCGCATCATTAAAATTATTCTACACTTTATTAAAAAGATGAAATAATGATAGTATATTAAATTTCAATACATGTACCATTCATCAGATATATATTTAATTAATCGTGCTAAATTTCCTACATATTTTGCAAAATTTGAATCTGTTCGCAGAAAACTTATCGATCGCAGACATCTCATAATAATTAAATCAAATACCTATTACTTTTCACAGACTTAAACGAATTGAAATATTATCTTTGGTTTATCAAATTTAACTTCATAAATACGTCTATAATCGATTGTCAACTATAAAGCTATGTTATCATGAAACTCGACTTGATAATGTAAATCTCATCGATTTTGTTTAAATTTTATATGTAACTTAAATAAACTGTGGGCGTGGAATGAATAACCACGATATTTCCATAGACAACGTACTTGATAGTTATCGATTGGTCTCTTTCTTCTGCACCTCCCAACATTACCAACCACGATCGAACTTTACCGTTTTAATATTCCTCTTTTATCTTACAATCAAAAACGGCAAACATTATTCAAGGACGTTTCTAAGTGCTGTTGTTGCGTCATCAAGCAATTTAAACGATTCTCAGTAATTAATTAAATACTGAAGTACAACAAAAGACATTGTGATTGAATAAAATCCTTAACAATGTGCAGAAAGAAAGTCAACTCATTTTCCCAAAATATGTTGTACCTATACGTATATTAACTGAATAAATGAAAAGTTATTAATTGCGTTAGATGAAATATCAAGTAGCAATAGAAATAATTACTTTATTATTTTAACTTGTAATTACCAAATTGTTCATGAAACTCATCGCATCGTATAACGTACAATTTTCAATCGACACAAAAGCTATCGCATATCAATTTCAAATCATGTATTACGCTGCAGCATATACTAATACTTAGTTTCCAAATCGAGGTATCAGAACAAAAGGTTTGTACAAGAACTAATTGTTACTCAGTTGCTCAACCTCCCTTATTATGAGAGTAAATATAGAAGGACAGGACTAGTGCTTAGCTAGTCACTCTCGGTACGACCCGTTTTTATGATCGGATGGGTGAGAGGGAATTTTAGACTTTACAAATATCCATGTCTTCGAGCAGAAGTTCATTGAAATACTAATCAACTCATGTTTTACGATTAGAACTTGATTTATCCAGCTCCATCTAATACCTATTCGCATAGAAAAACTGGTACCGGACTAAAAATATAGAATATTTACTATTTACCACACAATTCTTTAGTAGTAGAATTATAATTTTTGTGAGATAAATTTTAGTTGTTACAGTTGATAGTGCTTTTAATAACCCAAAACTATTAAGAAATGTGAATAATTTTAGAGCATTATATTACGATTATTCCAAGTATACAGTTGATTACTTTAGGTTATATTATGTTTTATTCAAAGTGTATTAGTATATTTGAATACTTGAAAAAATAACTAATCAATATGTAGCCATTTTACTTCAAAAATTTCCTTTTAAAAGCACACTGGTATCACCATAAAAATGGTGATATACGTTTGTCAAACAAATTTGATACTCATTTGAGAAAATTTGAGAAGTATATATTTTTATTATAAAAAAATTGTCATTTTTTATTCACCCATTGTCTATTTAGATTGAAAACTTTCATTTTCGCACAATTTACTATCAAGAGCAACTATATCGTCAATATATTGCGTCACCTACAATTACAAATACTTTTCATATCGACTGTGGAAAGGGAAAAGGACGTAACCCACACCAAAACTATTGTGTATGGCTCACACAAAACGTGCTAATACACTATATTTATATATATAATATATCGACTTGCATAAAGGCAAAAGGACTTATCCCTACATCTTTTCAAAATATTTTTTCTTCGATAAACACAATGTATACAATTTAAAACACGTTTTGTTTGGGCTATATACAATATTTTTTGTGTGTGGGTTACGTCCTTTTTCCACTCCACAGTCGATATCTTTTGTCGATTGAACAGACTTGATCACACCAGCTGTCACATAATAACAAAAATTAGTGTTAAAATTACATCTAAATATTTTTCAAAATACATGTTTAAAAAGTACATATATTATAAGGATAAACTCATTCCTCGAATCGAAAGGAAATTACCGTATTTTCTTGACTATAAGACGCCATCGATTATAAGACCTACCATTATTTTTCAATACCAAAAATAAAAATTACTTTAACAAAGTCTATAAACAATTCAAAGTTGTATGTATTTTTATATCATCGATCTGAAACATCATCCGATTCAGTATTTGGTTTTTTGAAGCATTGTTTCCCCAGGCTTTCCAGAAAATTTCTTGTTTTTCATTTTTGACAGCGATTGTAAGACATCATCGATTATAACACGCACTTTCAATTCAATAATTCCAAAATAAATATAAATGTGTCTTATATTTGTCATTATCAACACAAAAATGTCAACATTTGAAACACATATTGATTATATTAAATTATATTAATTTATAAATATTGGTACCTCTGATAAAACTTACTAATAAGATGCTGTTATAAAGAGCTTGAATGTTATAATGCAATAAAGCAGAATGATGAATAATATACCTGAGGCAGTCAAGCATTGTGTAAAGAGTTAATGTTCTTGCCAATTCCTACTTCTAGTACAATACTTGAATTCCAAAAAGTTTTATAAATTATAATTAAAACAACGTGTTTAGTAATAGGAATAACGCAAGACGACATATCATTGGAAACGAAAGCAAACTTGGGTATAATTTATAAAGATTAACTTGTAAGCAAGAGACTTTGTATACGATGATATATTATAGAGATTATGTGTATTTATAAACGCAACAATGCAAACCGAAGTTGTTGGAAAGAGGCTTGATAATGACATCATCTAGGAATATTGATGAATAAGTATAAATATGTAGAAAACTCGTTGTGAAAACTTTATGAGATTTGCGTTTTGTTGTAGATTATAGCTACAATATGACTTGATTATATTGATTCTTTTATAAAAATTTCTTGTTTGTGTGTTTTTCTGTGAAGTGACGTCATTTCCTTTTACTAATTATGCTCGGTTTATCTAGAATAAGGTGACCATTCTCAGCTTGCTAAGTCTTTGAGGAAAATTAAATCAGAATCTAGATTCTGAGTGAAGTTAAAGAGTAAAGCTATTATAGTATACAAGTATAACTATCGTATAAACCCTACCGTAAGGTGACTTTTTTTTATATTTGTACCAAGGTATTGATTTTCGTATTTTTTGATTGCAGAAAGAATTGTTCGCGGCAAAAGCTGACGCCGGTAACGTTGACCGGAAGCTTTCATCAACTTCCGCCGGTAGTATGAAGAACAAGTGGTTAAAAGCTTTCAAAAGCCTAAAGCCCGCCCAACACACTCCCCCGTCACAGCCTGCGCAGCCCACTCAACCTATAGACAAGTAAGTTATCTCATTACAATCTTTATCGTTCAAAGATGTTTAAAGCAATAAAAAATGAAAGTCCAGTTACATTTGTCCTGTAACGTAAACATTTATCGCACAAGATAAAAAAAATAATCTTCTTTCAAAAAAGTATTATTTTGAAAAGAATGCATGGTAGTATATTAAAATTCTGCCGTTACAGGGTTCGAATCCTTGCTGATCCAATAGTTAATGTTAAAAATATTTTAATTAGGGCTGAAGATATAGAAACCTACCATGCCAAGGTAAAAGAAAATTGAAAGATTTTATTAGAACCATTGTTTACAAAAAGCTATTTAAATAAAAATAGTAATTATAAATAATCACAAAAGGTAACTGATAAATCATCATTTATTTTATACAAGCTTTCATGATGGTTTTACGAATATTTTAACACTTTTAAGTTTTAGTAAGGCAAATAGTTCACACCGAAAAATATTATTAATTAACACAACTCACCTTAATTATAACATTGAAATAAAAGATCTGGCTGCAACGCACAGCAAATAGTTTTCAACTAATAAAAAATATTTTTTTTTCTGCAACAATATTTTTCGTTGTATTAAAAAACTTCTTAAAACAAATTTGTTTTATATTTACATAGCTTCATAATTATACGTGAATTTTCGCTCACATTTTCTTAAGTTTTCTTAAAAGGCATATTCATTTTGATTTATTGGTTTGTCATTTACAGCTCTTCTCAATATAAACATGCATCAAATATGTTATGTAAAACAATTTTCTAATAACCAGTCTTGCGCAACCATTGTTGTATAATAACTTCAGAAAAAATTAGAAAAATAAATATACCAATAATTGAAATACGATATTATCGACATAGACACATTATATCGTTCGTGATAAATATTTAATGATTAGGTACTATGCTTGAAAAATATCATGTTATTATATTATGAGGGCTTGCGTATATTAAAAATATTTCAATGATATTTTGACAGTTACAATTATTATAAGAAATACCATCCTCAATTATTGCGTGCTTTCAACATGCCATATGATATCGAAATATCAATTCAAAAATTAAATATTGTTTTATACCAATAGTCAGTGTTTTTTTTTTGCTAAGCGATTATAGATATGATCTAATTTTGATTATTTCGTCAACGACAATTTGTGAAAATGATAACAGTTCTAAAAAATTTGTTTTTATTGTTCGAATACGTTATTTTTAATGTCAATGCATTATTTTTCAAAGCTTTCAAATATTTTTCGACATCATTAGTGTAGACGTAAGAGCAACACTTGCTTGGAAAATCATCAGCAATTGTTTCAGTGCCACGTGTTTTTTCATTTGAATTAACTTAAATATTAAATTAAATATGTACTACATATTGATAATGACATTTATGTAAAACGGGAAACCCATAGAAACATTTAATACTATTTTTTACTGAAACGAAAACCACCACATTGTTTACCATCCAAAAAATATATTATATATTATTTTTAACAGAATTTATCAGTACATTCACATACTCCGGTTTTGAAAACGAACAGCGATTAAGTGTTAATTATTATTATTCATTTTTTGTAAGAATGCCATTTTAGCGAGTAATTGTTATGCTGCAATTATTGAAGTTTATGTCATCATTTTAATTTTTTTCTGTTTCAAACTAATCCATTCGTAGAAAAAATCAAATGTACCACGCAGTCTCGACGATCATTGCAATGAGGTAATAGATGTTACTGCAGCGTTAGCACCTTTAGTTTTTTCTTAGCGCCAATATATTTCTTTTGCAGATCCTTTTAGTTATGCATTATTTATATTTCAGGGAAAATGCCGTCATAGGACCTGAGAGCAATTTCATCGGGCAATATTTGCAGTTTTTTTATTTGCTTAAATCCGCTATTCAACAAAGCTAAATTTAAATGAATCAAAGAATTTTTCATTGGCAAAAATTAGTTAAATCTAAAATAAAACTTCGTCGAAGTCTTTGTATAGCAACATTTCATACTGAAGCTTTTAACGAAATCCAGCTTATAAAGTTTTTTTTTGCAATACAAACCGCTTTTGCACAGTATAAACTAATCACGTAGGAATCTCATTTGCATATTATAAGTTTATTATTTTATTTCGCTTTGACAATACAGAATCCAAAAATCACAAAAAAACATTCCTGTACCAAAAGAGTGTTTACTATTATTTTCTCTTTGGATTAATAATGATTTTATCCCGATAGAATTTCTGATAAAAGAGGTTTGATGTAATGCACGCTATATCTTCAAATGTGAAAATAAATCTTTTTTAAACTACCTTCTAGACGATTCTTATATGATTTATTAAGATTTCCTACAAAAATTTTTGGTTTTATTTCGACCAAATAAACGCATTTATTTGCGAGCACGACCCAAAAACAATTTTCAGTGTAAGCACGTCTATTAGTATATATGTATAATAAAAAAGTGTGTCTACCTGTAAGCTATGTCAATTTATTTTAATATTTACAAATCTATTGATTACCCAGTGTGATTTATGAACAATCATATTATTGTACAAAAACACCTTTTTCATGATTATGCAGCAATGGAAAATGGGTGAGGTATACGAAAACGATGCACTGATTCTTTCACTTTTTTTATTCCGTATATTATATACAAATTATCCCTGAATTGATTGTCATATAGTACCTCTACTATTCTTTTAAATTAACCAATGAAAATTTGCTTTATCGACGTATTTGGGGCATATTAACAATCTCAATTAAATAAAACAACTATTGAAAAACAAATTGAAATAGGAAAATCTTGCTTGATTGGATATTTAAATTGAACATGAAATAAAAAAAACTATTTAAAGGTACGTACGTATTAATGTAAATGTATTGACACATGTATTTTATTCCATTTTCATATAAATAATTTTAAAGCAACGAATCATGGATGTTTCATTGGGTTGGAAGTCAATATTCTTCAATATTTTCTGATTTATAATATCAATTTTCAATGCTAGTGCGTTCCACACACACACAAATTTAAGAACAATAAAAATATCCATACAGATTTGGTGATTAGAGTATTATCGAAATTTGAAAAATGATTTAGCAAATATCATTATCTTGTCACTTTTCGGAAATTAAATGTTTGGTATTGTTTAGGAAAAACGGCGGGCGGGACTTGAGTCGGTCTGGAGCTGAGTTAGAATCACACAATTTCCTAGAATACACCTATAAGAAAATAACACCATGCGATGTTTGCTCTCAAGTTCTCAGAGGTAAGATATTTTATTTCTTTATACTGTTAATATGATAAAACCCCAACCGTATTACTGCAATAGATAACTTAGAACAGTCGTTAAGTATCCTTTATTAATTTATCTAATGTACCAACTATTTGTGAATAATATAAAATTGACTTTATATTGAAGAAGACTTTATTCTCATTATAACAATCAAAAATAATTCTGTTCATTTGTAAACAATTTTTAATCCAAATGAAATTAAAAGTCTTATATTGTGTATCACAATATCTTATGCGTAAGTGCTCAAATGCTCTTTAAAAATTTTAAATAATTTTATCTTACTTTCATAGCTTAGTTCTAAGTTAATCTTGTAATTTATTGTGTTCTTAATATTTTTTGACAGATGATTAAATTGTAAAATTATAGTTTATTATCCTTTGTAAACTAGCAGTCTATTTGTCATGTTGGTGACAATATTTTATCCTTGTTTTACAGGACATACACGACAAGGTCTCCGATGCAGGATGTGCAAAATGAACGTCCACTCGGATTGCTTAGGATCAGCAGGAAGATGCCAGACAAAATCTCGGCTACTTCGAAGACAGAAAAGTACGTCAGAAATTGAGGCTAGGATACAGGACCAGGCACTGGACGAAGAGAGTGAGTTATACTTTTGTATTTATTATCACCAGTATCTGCACTTAACTACTATTTCTTAATAACCATCATAACAAATTTCATAATATTTTGCTCTTAGATTAACAATCATAGACATATATTTTTAAAAATGAATCATTTCTAAAGTAAATCTAGCAAAGTCAATATGATATAACTACTAACATATTGCACTTATAAATATGCTTCAATCATTAAGCTTAACAGTTAAAATAATACTTTATAGTTAGCATTAATTTACTTCTAGATCTTATCCGTACTAAGTGAAAATATCATTATAGGGATATAATAGAAAATAATATAATATTAATTGAAATCAACTCTAAAAACTAGGTAGCTTATTTCAGGTTTAATAAAAAAAACTGTTTTGTATGTATGTAAGTAATCCGCAAAGTAAAACAAAACATAACGCACCTCATTTTATGGCTATACACTGCTATTTTTTAAATTGGGACAAGCCCCTTCAATGATATCTTATTTAATAACTCAAAAACGCCGTTTTCAACAATTTCGCAATAATACGCTTCTCAGTGTAACCCATATTATACATATCTCCCTACTTTTTAATTATTATTTTTTTTGGTCCATTTAATTTCAAATAAATAAATAATTCACATTTTTCAAAACTTGAAGGTAATTATATAATACGTAATAACATAAACGTTCCTAATTGGTGATATTGTAACTCCTTTTTCAAAACAACCAGAGTTTTGTTTTTCTTATTTCTTGTTTATTAATTAACTTCTGATCATGTTGAACGATAGTTATACTGTAGTCATTAAATATATAAAGACACTCTAATTACTGATAGGAAACGACAGGTTTTACTTATGTTATCAAAATCAAAAATGCGTTTTCCAAATAATACGTTTTACTCTTTATTCCCAAATTTCTTTAACCTTATCGTAATGTTAGTCTTTATTTAATTCTATAAAATATATAAATTTTATGTAATTATTTATACAACTTCGCCAATTGTATTGTAAACCTTTGGCATGCTTTGAGTCTGACTATACCAGTATAGAACCCCGATAGTTTAATTGTATCGATGATAGTTATTGTAAAAATGTTCGTAGTCTCTGAGGTTATGAATCTTATTATTTAGAAAGTAAATCTTTGTAATAGACCCTGATGGTTGGCTTCCTGGACAAAGGCTGATTAGAGAGTTGTCATTCGGCGAACAGGATGAATTTTTTGACGGTACCAACATGAGCAAATTAGTTTTGTTTTGTGCTACCACCCCTATATCACCTCACCTGTGATTGTCACCTGGATAACCATCAAATTAATAATATCGTTATGTTAATTCCTCCCGTTCAGTGTTGGTTTATTGTTTTTTTTTCAATCTGGGTGGCATGGTTAACTTATTAGATTTTTGACTTAAAAACTATACCGCAAAAATATATTATTTTTGTGACAATTAATCCATACTTATTTCGTCGACTTATTTGCATTATAAACTTTTAAAGGAATATTTTAACCTGGTATAAAATACTGCCCCAGTTTAATATTTATAAAAAATTATCGTTCGGTGTATAATTTATTTATCGATTCAACTAAAACCATTTAGTTTCGTATGGTTTCGTTTTTTTTCTTTCAAAATATTCTAAAGCCCAAAAAAATTGTTTTTTTAAATGTGCCGTTCCATTCGATACAATTGTTTTAAGCATTTAAATTGATGCAAAAAAACATTGAAAAAGGAGAAATGATTACTACTATATGTATAATGTCTTGTAATAAGTAATCTTTATGTGACATTCATAGTAGATTTGAAAAAATACTGTATCATATTTGGTTGATACCTATAATGAAAATAAATTACACCATTAATTTGAAGTTTAGTTCATCGATATAACGAAATACATATTTCGTAATAATATTTCTATGCATCATTATTACGACAAAATTAATTTCATATTTTTTTACAATTTGCACTTTTTTCCTTCAAATGTTTATTTTAATTTTTGCGGATTTTCCTATTTATCAGTATCAAAATGGTAAAATATAGACCGAATTTTTTCAATACAAATTTACAATACTATTTTCATCGATATAAAAAATACGCTTTTTGTTAACAAAAACATGATACTTAAAATCTTCAAAATCTCACTTCCTTTTTTATTGTTTCCACAACATAGTTAATAACATGGCAATTTAAAAATTATTTAAAATATTGTCACATTTTCTCATTCCCAATAGCCCGGAATTTTTTTTTTTTGATTTTTAGAGTGATTTCATTATTTTTCGAAGATGTGACTAAACAAATATTTATGAAGAAAAACGTTTTTATATAATGCTAATAATTTTTTAATACCTAAATAAGTAAGTATATAACCATGTATACCAATCTAGAAAAAAGCATCTCTCAATACCGAAATAAGATTTTATTAATACGAAACGTGAAATTCTATTTATTTTGGAGGTATTCAGTTGAGAAGGATCATCCCATCGCTAAATTTTAGTTTAAAAAAATATAACATTGCATCTTAATAGTCATCCAGTATACAAACCTTGTATTCGATTTGAGATAAGTTTTCAAACTGAATACTTATACACTACATAAAGATTTACATAAAAAGCTGTTGACATTTTATAATTGAATAGTAAAATCAGACAGACTCAATTTAAACAGAACCCTCTCCATCACTCTCCTCATCTTGATTCCTCATAGTCATAATCTAACATGTGACATCTAAACTAACACAACGTCGGTATGATTCCCCATACAAAGAGATTCCCGAAGTAGACGCGACATATCAAGTCCTGAAGCACGCGAACGAAATGTCCCGGCCAGGGGCCGAATCTCGGGCCGCCAATCAAAACAGAGCCCCTGCGAGCCTCGCTGTTCAGGCGCCGCACATTGCCTCTAGCTCAGGTCTGTCTTTAGCAGTCACCTCTCCTACGACACGCCAAAATGTTTTTACTCGTTGCATAGCTCAATATGTTTGAAGTAAAGTTGGCCTTTTTTCTTAGAAGTATCTTATACAGTAATACCTCTTCGTATCATGTACAAAAAATATTGTACATATTTTTAAACAAACAGCACTATCATATTAATTTCAATAAACTAAATGTTCAGAATTATATAAAATACAGGTGCATTAACATCATACAAATAATATCAATAACCATCCTTGAAAAAAATTTGCGTCAGATTTGTAAAGATTAAAAACTAGCTTAACAGTTAGAATTTTTAAGTTAGTCCGCCAATTATTTAAGATGACAGTTCTCTATTCATTAAATTTGAAAATTATAAATACAATCTTCTTTACGAGTTTCCCATAACTGATTTTAAAAAAATTCAATTATTTGGTGCAAACACAGTTCATTTAATATTATTCCATATATGCTATAAACTAAAATCTAATCCGGTCTTAACAAAACCTAAGAATAACTTATATTTATTTAAATTCTCATCGTGTGCCAATATATGTATTATAATACAATACATACAATGCAAGCCGATACTAATATTTTTGTGTTATGCATCTAGTTACAGATCTACCTTTATTTTATTCACATTTATCACGTGGCAAATAAACTTGGACTAGTTTGATATTTTTTTACTTAGATTCATTACTATACATAGTATGTTTGAAAATACATGACAGGGCTTCAGACTAGTCATTTAAAGAATTTTGAACTAACACTCGAATAAGCAAACATTCGTCAAAATAGTTCAATATTTATATATTATTTATGTAAATGTTTCAAATTTAACATTGTCATATTACATAATATTATTATATCTCTTTTAATTGCGTTACAAGAAGTATTACTGTATGAATTAACGCATTAATCCGTCGTTACGTTTTTTTTTACAGTGGAACTTGTATTATTTGATTCCTATTAAGAGCTCCACTAATCACCAAAAAAAACCCCCACCAATGCGGTGTAATTAGGTATATAGAATGACCTAATTTTTTAACGCAGAGCTCGATAAGGTTCAAATTATGCTTATTCGGAAAAGAAATTTAATGGACGGATTTAGCAAAAATGTAATAATAATTTTACGATAGCTCGTTTTAGTGTAGAGTTGAAATTCATTTAATATACTTTAGTACGCACCTTTCACAAATTATAGTCGTAAGGCTTATTGATTATTGATAAAAATGTAATTTTTACTTTCAGTTAGTGCAGACGTAGTGAAATTTTTATTCTTAAATCAACATTTTGGCTAAGCACATTTTATTAAATTTACACCGCGTGTGGATTTGATTTGCAATGATGCTTTTTGTATAGATACTGCTTTTTTATAATGAAATTAGTAAATTTTAAATCTAATTAAAAGTAACTTTTAAATCAATTCACTTATTATTGATTGATAATTGAGTATCCATCACCATATTAAATTCAATTCTTTTTGCCGCTTTAATAAAACTTAACATAAAAGGCTAATAAAAATTCAAAATATTTCTTGCAGCGGTTATTGTTATTTATACTATTATGTAGAATGCACAATGCTACAATACGCATTGAACTATTAAAAGAACTCACGTAATTTCAAAAAGAAATATATTTTTATTATGTATTAATTTGAGTAAATTTTCAAACATAAATAAAAACAAATTTGATTTATATCGACTTGATATGCTTTGCTGTTAGAATTGTTTTAATTGCATACTTTATCATAGGACTACAGCGTATATTATACGAGTATTTTATTTTAGTAATAATTAGTTTTGAAAATGGTATTATAGAATTTGAAAACAATACTTTTGTATTAGCTAATAAAATACTTCATAAATGGCTGCATGAATATATTTCTATGACTTCATTTTTATTTCATTAAAAACTGACAACTTAAAAAATTCTTCCATTGGCTTATCACGGATCACAAATAATATTTTTTCAAATAAAACGCAAATGAATATTTTACGTATCATTCGATTTCATTTTTTTAATATTTTTATTTATTTCATTCCCATTCTCCAACTCCAGTTATACCAGAACTCTCTATATGATTAGAATCCACAAAAATAACACTATAACTGTAATGATTTCAATTAGAATGTCAATCAAATGTTAGACTTGATGCTGACTTTTTTTCTGAAGAAATAAAACATAAAGCTGTAATAACTTCGCACACCAATCAACTCTAAATTGATAGCGAAAAAAACCATAGACACAAAATAATCTTCAGTAATAAAAAAAAATCATGAAACCAAAATACGAAAATAATTATAAACAAATGCCAACTTTTTCACAATAGAATAAATCATGGTATCTAATTGAATAATTTATATTCCGTCCACAATGTTACACTCAAAACTTTACAACATGCAACCATTTAGGAGAGCGTAAAGACGTATGTAACGTATTGTAGGTTGTTTTTAAATATTCCTTGCATTATAAATAATTGGCAAATTTTTAGAAGTCATATTCCATTGGGTTATCGAAATATCTCGTATTACTGCCATTGAAAATGTATAAATAAAAATATTTATTTGTATAATATTGTATATTGATATGTATAAAAAATATGCATCAAAGTGGCAGTAAAATCTCCTAATTTAGAGTGACAAGCTTGTTTGTCATAAATGAAATAAATTCCATGAAAAAGATTAATGATATGAAAATGTACTATTCCGTAAACTATCGTAGGAGGTATGGCATATATGCTTGAATAATTTATTTCGTTTGAGTTTTATAGTTTATAACAGTTGAAACTGAATAATACAATTATTACAATCGTGCCAAATTTTTCCAGTAAGGTATACCGTATCTAGTTCCAGTGAGTCTTAGAAAAACATCGAATGCAGATTAAGTCATCCAGTTGATTATTTTCAAATGAAAGAATTGTGCATTTTAGGTGGTATATTGCTGGATCTTCAGCCGAGTGGTTAACGTTGTTGGCTTTGATTACGGTGCTCACGGGTTCGAATCCCAATACTGACAGTTTCATAAATTGAGTTTTCAATCGAGTTATGGATTCACGTCTAAGGAATGGTAGCAGTAGCCATAAACTAACCGCTGATCCTGCATTTTTCTTACCACTAAATCCTTACTCTCTTCAAAAAAAATGAGGTTGAGCGACTGTGTAACAAGCAACTCTCGTATATTGGTAAGATATGCGCCATTAGGTGTCCATATGCTTCACATTAGGAGACGACTAGGTTAAAAAATGCTGCATAATATATTTGAGTACAGTGATACAATCGAAGACGATAATTGTATTCTCGTTCGATTTTTTGGCAATTTCTGATAATACATTATAGTGTGTAGGTACGTGAGGTTTATGTTTTTGTTAATGTGTGTACGGTCAGATGCAGCCCGCTCGACTCACGACTCCGGAGTCCGCCGGAGGTTGTTCGCCGGGATGAAGAGTTTCTCGGTGTTCGGATCCCGATCCAGGAACAATTCTCCTCAGCACAGATCCATCTCGCTACCGGAAAGTACGGAACCAACATCACAAAGTCTCACCTTTCTAAATGTGTATTCGAACAAATGTGGTGCGTCTCTCGCCAAAGGTGTGGGGCTTTTAGTGTTTAGCGTTTTAGCCACCGGGTGAACAACTTGTGTAGATGGAAATCATTTTTTTACCAGAGCACCAGTGAACGGTATTTAGGTACACACTGTCAAAAGGACACTGCAAGCTGAAAATTCATTCGTCATACCATTTAGTTCAGTTAGAAGACATTCACGAAGGAATACATTTTTATTTTGACAAAATGAGATAGCTTTTATTGTTAAAAGGTTGCCATGGAATATGAGAATTTTAAAAAATAATCAAATCCTTAAAAATAGTACACAATTACATAGTATATAAGTAATTATATCTAAAATACCATCAACAAAAACAATAAGGTTACAAAATAGTAAATAATTTAGTTCCACAGGAATTAGTTGATAGCAATATTGGTTTCACGCCATCTTTAGAACCGTACTTGAAGATCGGCGTGAAACCAAAACTTCAATCAAAATATTGTGGAACTAAATACCTTGTTGTTGTTACCTTGTTACCAATTGAATCACTATCATCAACTAATCCTCGTATATGTAAAAATTTATAATATAAATTAATCGTTCTTGACAAATGCTTAAATTTTTAATGAACAAGTTTCATATAGTAAGTTTGTTACTTTTTTTAATAAATGTCTAAATTCTTAGCGGGCTTGTATTAACATATCTATGGCAATCAAACATGTAGTTTCAAGCTTCAAATATTCTAGTAAATCTATGTTATAGTTTTAATAATTATTTTTGATGTCGTATGCTTCAGTGGTTACGAACCTTTATTGCTATATCCGAGTTGAATTGCCTAAATGTTTTCCTTACACACTATACATAAAATGCTTGTTCTAACTATCATGTCTGTAACATAATTTAGTTATAGTCCGTTCGATCTGTGTTGCTTGCATTTTGTCAGGGCAAACATTCAAACATAGTTTTGCCTGAATTTTTCACTATTTAACAATAACCGCTTGACAAAACAACTCTTCCTTATTTCCCTGCTTGACATTCCTCCCCAACAGAGTTCGATAAAATTTGTTATGTATGTTTTTTTATAAATTATTTTTTTATTATTTTCTGTTCATTTTTTTTTTTGTTAAAATATTGTTTTCAGAAATGGGGGGTACAGGAACGAGACCTTTTGGTCAGCCCCTTTGCTTCGTACAAGATATTGAAGAACCTCCATCGCCAATCAAAACTAAAAAGAGTGTCAGAAGAAAAAAATAAATCGAATAGTATGCTTAGGGCTCTGTATAAAATTAAGAAAAATTTCATATTCTTGATGTATTCGACTCGTCGTTAGACATTAAAACCACACCTCCCCCGCGTTATATTTCTATGTCTACTCAAAATAATAATTAGTTAAATAGTACACAATTGCTCAACAATAATTTATTTAATATTCTATTTTGTACATTTAATCACGGTTTTAATCCTGAAATCGTGAACAATATGCCGAAAGTGTCATGTCCTGTCATCTGTGATAATTGTTAATTGACTTAAATAAAGAATATTTATTTTAAATTTAAACTACGTTTTCATTCGTTTGTATCAGTATTTTTGATTTTGTAAACGATGCGATTTAAACTATTATATTATACATTGGTTGGTAGAAAACTGAGTAAGTAAAAAATTCGCATGGGTCAGTTTTTAGTGAATTTCTATTTTACGAGTTTTGGAAACGATTTTATAGTTAGTTAATTGACTTGTAGTTTTTTTATTATTTTTATTTAATGCTTCAAAAGATCTAAATAATAAACTTGCATGATGCTTATAATTTATTATACTTAAATAGTGTGTTGACATCATTAATACTTTCAGTATATACTAATCATAACTTATTATAAAACATGTATTACTTTGACTCTATAATACAATTTTAAATTTGTGTTTTTTTCTTTCAATTCTATAATACAGTATTGTCATAAATTCTGTTTTTTCTGTATTATCTGTTTTCAGTGTGTTTATTTTTTTACGATACATCACAAAAATGGAGAGTACTTCATTATATACTGTTATTCTGTTAGCACTGATTCTTTGCTGCCTGGAGTGCTATTGAGGTTTTGGCTATCTTTTTGAAATAAAAAAAAAACATGCCTAAAATATTTATCCACATTTAACGGTCAATAAAGTTGATAAGCTTGTTTTTCTTGTAAAGGTTTCTTTTTTCTTTTTCTTTTATGCGTTGTTGAGTGAAACAGCCCAGTACTGATTTGATGACTTGCGATTTGTCGATTTCTCACCACAGGCGCAGGTGTGACGATGAAGACATCCGTTAGTGCGTTAATGTTGCGACAGTCTGACAGTTCCAGCCCAATCGCCGGTACATTATCGCCCTCTACAAATTGCTATTTTACGTAGTTCAGTCACTTACCCATTACAAAAAAAAAATTAAATAATTTTACCTACCCGCCATGAATGACGAAGGCATAAACTAGAACTTAGTCCGTTGTCTATCCGACTCCTCATTTGCTTTTGAAACAAATCAATTTTTCTTTTTCACATTTCTCTCTTTAATAAGCCTGCCACTTTATTTATTTTGAATATTATTTCAACAAACTTTCATTTATAAAATTACGTAATTTATAGATTTGAGCCTGAAAAAAACCTTATACATTGATTATAATTTAATTTGAAATTTTATCGAACCAAACCAAGTGTTCCCAAAAACAAAGCATGCTTTTCCGAGGCGATTGCTACATAATTATTTTTACACGCACATTTCCGTAAGGAGCACAAACTCTCTCCCATGTACTGATACACTGCACCTTATGTATATTTTTATTAAAACTGTATGGATTATTTCTCTTAGCGTGATTTGTATTTTGATTTTATTTGGTTTTGATATTTACATTGTGTCATTATATTTAATGTGTATTTTATGTCATTGCGACTGCGTTTTGATCGGTGGTATACTTTCAAACATTGAATGATAAATAAAAATATATCTACTGCAAGTGTCTTAAGATTTTAAAATCAATAATTAAATTAATTATTCTATTTCAAGGGAATAACCTAATAATTCTGATGTGAATTAATGTTAAGGTAGTAAAAATGTATATTTGTGGCATGAATTTTTTTTGTCAAACTTGATGGATGCATCGAAGAGAACCGTTTTGGTAAGTATTTTGGTATTATGGAGACATTGGGATGAAAGAAAAACTAACTTTTGACTTCTGTTTGACTTTGTTGTTGTAAATAGAGGTACCTACCACAATCGAAATGAGTATACAGTCAAACGCAGTCGCAAATTACTGTGATAACATTGTCGAAAGTTGTGTTAATGTGACGCATGTGTGCGATTGTAGCGCCACATTCTCCGCGACGGCAGAAACTGAACCTGAGGATGAAGAGCCTCTCCCTGGATTCCCCGGAGAGTTCTGAGCAGAGGCGACGGCCTGCCGGTCGCTTAGACGGTGCTCCTGCCCCCGCATCGGTCCAAATCACGGCGCACTCCACAGCTCATGCCAGACTCCACTGTATGACTTCAAATCACCACTAACAAACACAACGACTAACTTTCGTTACAAATTATTCATAACTAATTTTATTACTACTCACTGTCAATGTTAGCTTTCTGTTGTTGCCCTGCGTGCCGACGAGAACTGAGGGTCTATCCCGAAGCTTTCTACCACTTTTATATTTATTTGTTTTTCTTTTCTTCATTAATTTTATGGCTGACGCAAATGAGATAAAGCTTATTGGATGAAATCGTATAATCTACATAAAAGAAATCTTCTGGACTTATTCATCTTAAGATACAAAAAATCAGGACAGTTTTTAATCAGCTAGGGAGCATTTTCAATTCAACACATGTTCCACAACATTGCTAATGTGCAGTAATGCACGAAACATATTCTTATCATTAACACAGGATACAATACTAAATGCATTAATTACCTGTATTTTAATTATATTGCTTAACCTTATTTAGTTTGCCTAGCTCTAGAACTGCGATATAATAACTTTACAATAAAGGATCAAAATGAAAGGATACATTTAGCTCTCGATAATGAATATTTTTTTGTAAAACATGAAGAAAACATTTTTACTTCAATTAATCCTGATTCTATTTGATTTTAACGTCATCTTAACAGAATTGATGCATTCTAATAAACTTTATCTCAAAATGGACCTTCGATTAACAAATGTGGCTTTGATAGATGTTAATCTAAAGTCTCAACCAAAACAATGAAAATCATCACCGATTTTGCATGATTTCCATATATCTAGGATGCACCTGAATTCGATGTTAACTCTAACCACGTCAGTCTTCCTGGCTTTTCAATAATTCTCCTGCCTGAGTGTGTGATAATTTTTTTACAGGTCTTCAGCTTTTGCAGTTTATACATTTCTAACTTATTATCACTTGTATCATTTACAATATTTCCAATCTATATACACATATTATACAAAAACATTACTGTGAATTTATTTTTTGGTTTTTTTAATAGATCTCATTTTTATCCATATAATTTTTTATCGTTTACATCAGTGAATCTTTTGTTTTCAAAAAACAAATTGCAACAAAAAACCATTATTTCTTAAGAAAAAAATTACTTATTATTATTATTATCATTTTATTTTTTCTCATTCAAGATAGGTATACAATACATTTTCTGCTTAGTACTTAACATATTTTTTTATTCAAAATTACTGTACTTCTTTGATCTATTTGCAATATAAAAGGTTTACCTTATTAATAACGCCATACTGTTATAAAGTCACTATGATCTTTCACTGCGCTAAATACTATTTTTTAAAGTCTGTCAATAATTTATTAAATTTAATTTTGCAAAGATTTTTCTTTTGCTCTAATATTACTTTTATCTTCGCTTTCTTATGGCTGTTCAATAGAACCTGCTAGACCTTAACAAGCGCTTGTAGATTTATGACTAACTATTAATTTTTTTAATTTCAGATTCTTATAAGTTGGCGATTGCCAAATAATCAATATTAAATTATTTGCTGACACTCATCCTGTTTCCCCATATGAAAACAGTCATTCTTCACCAATATTTTTTTAACAATACCTTGTGATTTGGTTAAATATTAATAATTTTATTAATGTTTTACTCGTTTTAAAAGTATCACTGTATATAAAACTGAAGAATAAAAGAATTTAATGATTGCAATTTGAAAAAGTCTCAGTCAGATACATTTTTTCAAAATCAGGCAAATAATTTCATATTAACATTTCTTTTTAGTAAACAGTTAGTGTAATTTTATTTTTTGCTATTGGTGTCTTTCTTGTCTACTTATATTTTTGGTTTTTATTTTTAACTCTCTATTTACACATTGTTTTTACTAGGTGCTAACACTGATTTGATCTTGCATGGTAGAAGTAGCCAAACACTACGACACAGATCGCTCACAAAATCGAAATCAAGTATGGATTATTTTTATACTTTTTTTATTTATTTATGGGATACTGTCATCTGAATTAATTTTATATACACAAGGAGTTCTGAACTAAAACATAAATTTCTGTTAAAACAAAAACAAAATGCTTTGATAATAAATGTTAACTACCTTACTTTTCTTTTTATATTTATTCAGCAATCCATGAATTTAATAAAATTTAAATATTATTTCTTTATATTCTTCATATATTTCGTCAACTGTTCTTTAAATAAAAAAATTACGAATATTTTTGTTAGTTTTCTTTGCTGAATATTTTAAAGGTTTATTTTTCGCTGTTTATTTATACATCCGTAGCAGTACTTCACTACATTAAATAGATCAATCATCAATCTATACATTTCAAAAAATAATAAATAAATACTCTACATTAGATGTTTTAAATAATTATCCTCTATTTTAAAATATGAGCTTTTTTCTAGATGTAATTGTTTTTCAAACGTGGTTCTGCGTCAAGTATTTTCTCGAAAAATAATTATGTTTTTCTCATTGCAGCGCCATCTAGCCCCGTACACAACAGACGACTGCTTAGCGCTAGGAATATGCGCATGAGCAGTGTGGAATTACCGGACGACCATGACAAAAGCTTATCTTCTGCCAGTACGAGTCCGTGCCCGTCGCCGGTAAAGCAGGTTTCTGTTGCACTTTTGTTTTGGTTTGAAGCTTCGCTTAATTACTGCACCATTTTATAAAGATATCTTTAAGTTTGTATTATGGAATAAATTGTATTGTATTGCAATATTTTCAAAATGTGCGGCTATAATATGAAGAGTTTGACTTATTTTTTAAAAGAAAAACTACAATTCCTTATATAAGCAAGCAGAGCAATTATGTGAAACAATTAAATACATTAAAAGGCGTTACTATTGAGTGCATACACCGAAAAGTCTAAGGGGTCTCAATAAGAGAATAAGTTTTTATTGACATATTCAGATTAGCTGAAATATAAAAGTAAATTGTATGACAAAGCTATGGAAATCCTCACTACCCTCTGAAGCCTGTTTTCTAAAATAAGTAATAATAATAAGTTTCAAATTATTTATACATTTTAATGGATACAAAATATTGATGTAATTATTGACACGAGAAAGCAAAGCAACGCAGTTGACAATATTACTTTATAGAATACATTATTAGTGAAATTTAGCTGCTTTTAAGTTTACTCTTACTGCCCTTCAATCATAATGGATCAACAAATAAATAAGTATAATTTAATACATCGACTGAGGGTGCTTGATGGAATTTCAAAATCAAATCAAATACATGGAAGTGTACAAAATCTCAATAATTCAAATTAAATAAATAAGTATCAA
The DNA here is from genome assembly GCA_022494535.1 of Himalopsyche phryganea. NCBI lineage: Eukaryota > Metazoa > Arthropoda > Insecta > Trichoptera > Rhyacophilidae > Himalopsyche > Himalopsyche phryganea. The sequence continues at coordinate 2,076,544 of JAGVSL010000046.1, forward strand.
ATTAAACTTTTCCATTAAGGGCTAAAAAAGAATATTCTTGGTTAAAATTGAAACGATCAACACACTTATAAATCAATTTACACAGCACACTTTGGAAAAATCATTACAATTGAAATAAGAATGTCGAATAAAATCCTTTCACAAAAACGCGATAAACCAACACAATACAAATTTCTGATCATTCAAATCATATTAAACTGGTAAGATATTTCCTCACTGTAATGACTGATAATCTTGTATCATCAGTATTTTTTTGTATTCCAGTTACGATAAACTTCTTTTTTACAATGTTTATTACATAACTTTTGTTACAACATTTACTTAAATTTAATTATTTCATAGAATTTACCGCTTTATTTTTAAGGTTTATATCAAAAAGAAATTGATTTCATTAATTTAACGGCAAAAAGAGGCGTACGAAGTTGAAAGATAATGGCGTCAACACCGAATACATAAAAGTCATGTTATTAAAATTTACTGTTTTTTTTTTAATTATTAAACTTTTATATTTAACTGCAGCAGAAGCCACATCGTCTTTTACCAACAAATCTCTACGTGATCTTGTACAACTTCAACTCTCGTCATCCAGATGAATTGGACCTGAAAGCTGGATACAAAGTGACTGTCATTGACACTTCGGACCAGGATTGGTGGAAGGGGAAATGTCTCGGAAGGGTTGGATACTTCCCGTCAAAGTATTGCACCAAATTGCAAGCTGGAGAGAGGCCTCTGCAAGTTACACACAATTTGCAGGTAACTAAAAATATACATTATATCGTCAAATCTTTTAAAAAGAATAAAATTGTATAGCGCATACATACATTATGACGATTAAAGCTGACAGTGTACACTTATTTATACATTTTTGACTGGTCAATCCTATTTTTTAAGAATGTTGTCAATAGTATTTCAACTAATTGGATAAAATTTCAGTTCTACAAAATTTTATTAAGTTGATTATTTAGTTGATAGCTATTTCGGCTTCAAGCTATCTTCAGAACTAGTTTGATATTTTAACCGATTACAGTGGAGTTCTACCAAGCAATTGCCAAATCAATCAATGAATAGTAATTCAACTACTTAAAATGAGCTTTGAAATAATTTAATGTCTACAATAATACATCTAAGCTATATTGTGTTCTAATGAAACATCTGACTGAGGCGAATGCATTTGTTTATTGATAAATCCCTTTGTATTTTTAGGTTTCCGACGGAGACAATGGGCTCATGTTGCTGAGAGACCAAATCGTAATCCAAGTAGGAGAGGAAGTCGACGGCATGGTAATGATCAGGTCTGGCGACAATCGCCAGGGAGTCTGTCCGCTGAAATTCCTTCAGGAAGTGTGACACGACGGAGACCAGGACTTTTGCATTACAACAGACCGTGACTCGAGTCCGTATCGCGCTAGCGCATCAGTCGACAGCAACTCTTTCGACGCCGACGATTCCAAAATGTCGTGCCAACACACCCCAACCTCCGAGATGACCTCACATTCTTCCTCTTATAAAATGTCTGATAATGTATTCAGAAACTTGAAGCATTCTAGCCCAATAGCTACTCATGCTTCAATGCAAACCTATAAGTACCAATCCCAACACTATCATCAAAATACTCCGGAGAAATTTGACTCCAATAAAAGCTATCTTAATTATCAAAGAGTTACCAACTTTACCTACGTCCAAAATGTAAATCTAAGCAGGCCTTACGCTTTCAATTCTGGAAATTTGAATACCTTTTGCGGTACCGATGGCCTTCTGAAGGCGTACTTTGGATCGAATCCTCCTATTCGAAATGACATGCTGAGTAACCATAACGACCGCGACATGATGCATTTGACCGCAGGTGTCAGCAGAAATGACTCCGTCAAAAGTTCGGATCATATTACCCCGAGTGCGCGAGACCTCTTGGACAGGTGCAGAGGCCGAAAGACTTTAAAGAAACTACCCATACTCTCTTCGGCTCGTCCCCTCGGCCTTAATTTTCCCACTCCCAAACGGATGGCTAATTTTATTGGGAATAGAAAAATATCTAACTCTCAAGAGAGGCCACTGCTCATGGGTTACCAAACTGATCCCGATGAATTCGAACAAGGAGCGGCATTTGAGATTATTCCCAATAAGAATGGATTGAAAATTTCACCTGTGTATACTTCCGGTGGATACAACGGCACTCCTAGAAAATATACGCCAAGATCTAAGCTTAGCTCACACGAGAGACCTCTCCTATTTATGAGACATTGATATCATTATTATGTTGTGATTTTTATCGAATGCCCCTCTTAGGTCTTCTGATTTTTCAAAGATACTTATTTGGATAGTACTGAAAAGTTATAAATATGCACAAGCCAAGTATGCGTCGATTTCAGTTGTTTAAAAAGCTTTGCTGTATACCTATTTTTTGTCAAAATAATTGAGTAATATTCAAAAATACCTTCAAAGTATTGAAGATGTTCTTATGAATAATAAGTATACATACAAATTATATATTAGATCACATATATTTATAGTATATTTCATGCGGCCAAATAGTAAAAATGACACTTAAAAATATTAATCGCTGACGGTTTATTGTAAAGTAACAGCTTCATTTGCGATGATTATTATAAAATATTGGAAAGTCTGATTAAATAAAGGTAAATATGAGCGAACAAAATTGACTGTCGCAAAGAATAAAAAAATAAATATTGGGATGGAAAATCACTATTCATTAAACAAACCAAAGCTTCTTCTATATAAACTTGTTTCTTTGACCTCCATAACATATTATTTTGTGATTATTTGGAGTTTAAAGAATTTACGAGATAATTTGGAGTTTCCTTCCTAATGTCACCAATACCAGGAAAATACATGAGAGTGACTGAGCGCACTGTTTTCTTTTTTACACGAAGTCTCTAGAATAATATACCTTAGTTATTAAATGATTTATTTAAATCACATAACTTAAATGATCAGAATTCTATTCCACGTTAAGAATTTCATTCACGATAATTTTTATATGAATTTTTTACTTAAAAATAGAAATGTGATCCCTACATGGCTTTAACGCTAATTGTTTTTGGGCTAATGTATTTATATTAGTAATAAATTTGGCTGACGGGCTCTTTAAAAGGATTGTTCGACCTAAGGTTTATTTTTGCGCCGTTAATGGAAAAGTTAAATTTTATGTGGAATATATGTACCATTTGAGGCTATAATTTTAATCATTTATTTTCAATATACATGTTATATGTGTTAGTCCAGAATATTTTTTAAATTACATACAAATTATTAATTATTATCAGGTACCATAAAAATACCAAGGCTATGAAAATTCTTATTTTTTAATATATTATATTTATAATAGCACCACTTTAACAACAATAGTTTATACCCATAGAATCTTCAAATTATACCGCATAAAATAATAGAGAATATTTTTAGCTATAGTAGGTAATTATTCATATGCATAGTTCTATTAATATAAAATAATTCTTAGATACCTTATGTATATACCCATGGACGGATTTTATTTTACAGAATGATATCACTATAGCATTTTTTATTACTTATATATTGTTTTTATGATACACTTACATGTTTAGTTACTGTTTAAATTAGTTTTTTATTCAATGAATGAAAAATAAATTTATCATTATATGTGTTTCCCAACTGGTGGATCACGACCCCACCCCATCAAGGCCGCAATTGACGGGGCTGGATAGAAAAAAATACAAAATAAAATCCAACCTCATCGTATAAGATATACAACTGCAAAAAAACTGGGTGGAATGTGGGGCTGTGACATAAAACGTTTTGGTTTATTTTTTGAATGTAGATTGCGAATGCAAGAGAGTTGGGAAACACTGGTCATTCACTTTGAAGTGAATGCGGATTGATCCGATCTTTATTATGTTATTATAATCAAATTTAAGCGGAGTTCTTTTACTTTAATATTTTAATATTGAAACTTCATTATCATTATGAAATGAGAAATCCTTTATCACTTAATGATATTTATTTTCTAGTAAATGTTAAGTGTTTATGAAGTGTACGTATTTTACGTTAAAGTTCTATTTAAAACATTGTAATATACATACTTTATCGGGACCGAATATTGCCTACCGTATGACCTTATGAAATATTCTTATAATTCATAACTGGCTGACATTATTTAAGTATTTACTTACCTATGTATACGTATTCTAGATATAATATTAAACGTATTTATAAGTAAATTTCTCTCTCTCAATTTCTTCATTACTACTCAAATATATGTAAATCCATACATCTAAATACAATACAAATGGTGTTCTTACCTGACTACATAAACTATTTGACGGATAATCTATAAATGACAAATAAAAAAGATTTTTATTTAAATTGATATTATATACTGTAACAGAATCGTCAATCAAAAATTCCTAGGTTTGGATGGGTGAATTTTAAGGAAAATGGGTTTATCTTAATTTAAATATTCCTAATGTTTATTTATATACACTATTTTAATGTTTTATATGGATACAGCTAATCTAATATAGTTATCGAAGTTTTACTGACAGAAGGCATTAAGTCATAAAAACTGTTTCTCAGACAATCGCATTTAAAGCATTCTTGTTTCAAAGTACTCTCTCTTTCCAAAGTACAATAATTGTTTGTGATTTAAAAAGATTTTTTGTACATTTTAAGAAAAAGCTTTTTGGCATACAAATCATAAGATTTAATATCAATGAGCTATCTGCCGGAAAAAAAATAATAATACGACTTTATACCGTTTTTTTTCAGAGCCATTATATTCTATGGATGAATGCATTCTATCAGTGCTATGAGTGTTAAATTGCATACAATTTGACATTTAAAGCAGAAAACCATCAAAAACTGACGTAATGCGTTTTGTTAATATAACCTCTATATATTCCTTCACACATCGTAAGCGGCGCAACTTTTGCAAACGTTTTTTTTTTAATTTTATCTCAACGCAGCTTACCCACAATATCAGTTAAACCGTATTGTTGTCAAAAGAATGTGTAATGAAAATTTCAATTAAATATCTATTTGAACATAATTGTAATAAAATTTATATAATTTTGAATAGAGTAATATTGTTGAACAACCCTTTACTTTTTAAAAAATGGAAATATTTAACGTAATACACCAAGCCATTACAATATTTTCGGTCCTTAATTTCGCTAATCAGATGAAATTATGCGATAAAAATGAAAATGAAAGAGATACGGACAATGCTGATATAAAAATACGAAGTTACCCTATATAGTTTCCAACATTGAGAAAATATAATAACAATACATTAAACAATATAAATAAGATATTGGTAAGAAGACCTACATACAAAATTACCATTTGAAAATTTGACTTTTTGTAACCCTTGCTTTGATGGCAAAAGAATATGAATTTTCAAAATTAATTCGAATAATACTGGTGTCATAAAATTGATAAAATTGTTTTACATTATCTCGAATACCAATTTCATGCCAACAGCAAAACATTTGCTCATTCGCTGATAATATTGGGTACAGTCGTTTTATCCGTCCTCTCAAAACCTAGTAAAATAATATTAAAACGTTTTGTATGTATTAGATTATACATAACACAATTTTTTGTGTATTTACACCAAAATCACATCAAAAGTTGCAAGCTATTGTGTTTTCGTTCTACTGCACCTCGACCACATTGCATGCTGCGTGGAAAAATTAAATACTTTAAGCATGGTTTATTGTAAATAGTACCTAATAATTATAAAAATAGAATTACTGGCCATATCCCCAACTATGTAATTCATATAATTTAAAGCATATTTTTTAAATAGGATTAAATATCGGCGTATTCAGTTCTACATAGAACTGAATACTTTGATATGTTATCCTATTATAATGGCGTTCTTCCAAGTAAATGTCAATCTAATCAATATACTTTTTAAAACCCAACACCGTTATGTTATAATGGAATACGAATTTTAGTTTAACGTGAAATATTATCTACCGACGTTGAGATAAATGCGAGTATATTGAATGAGGGTTGTTTTATAAAATTAATTTAATTTCATCTAAATATTATTACTAAGCTACTATAATGGTGGCCAGTAATATTCGTAACGTAAAAATAAGTTCGTGAGATTATAATATAATATATTACCTGTATTATATTGCTTGTCTATTTTCCAACAAAAGTCATGCTGTACCTATTCTGAACTTCGAAACAATAATGTTTTGACTTTTTTGAAACTCATTTTTATGTACATCGGTGTTTTCATTACTTCTGTTTTATTTTTTGAAATATCGGATACATATTTGTGCGCGAGGGCTTAACACTATGTTATTTTAAATACATTTTATTATGTCCTACAAAAAAAAAACAATTATTAGTTCTTGTTTTAATGCATATTTATATAGACTAAAATAACTGTGATTACTTTATTTATTGTTATAAAAAAATATTATTTGTTATTTTACCTAATTATTAATCGAGAATTTCTCTATGTCAAATAGGTATTATTTTATTTTATGAAGTCTTTATCAAACGTTATCCAATCATTTTCTAGAAATTTTAATGACAGTTAAATAATAACGTTTTCAGTTTTAAATGTCTTTCCAAAAACACACTCCTGCACAGTCAGTCGATGTTTACTCTTAATAATTGTCTATTTGTGGTGAATATTCAATACTTAGGTAATTAAGTTACATAGTAAACAGGTATTACATAAAAAAAATGATTCTGTGTAGGGTGTGTCAATATCTTGATTCAATATAATAATATATTAGGCTCAATGTTTCCATACTTAAAATATTTATATATATATAGAGAAACTTTATCAAGGTAATTACATGAGGCTTGCATTTATTGAGTCAGTAACTATTTCAATTTATGGTCAGTAATTAATCAAAATGGTCAGTATACACGTGGTCAGTTAGTTAATAAAATAAACTGTTAGTAATTTATATAAAAAGGTCAGATATTTATATTATATAAAACGGTCAGTTTTTTAATTAACCCTAACCCAACCTTTATTTATTTGGCAATTATTTACTTACCAAACACAAATATTAACTACCTACCTTGACTTCCTCCACCGACCGCTGCTTTCCCTCCCATCCGTTAATTTTATACGGCAGTATCCAGTGGCGTAATAAACGTTAAGCGTATCTACAGTTTTCCCCTTAGTTGGAAGTGTCTTTGGAGCAACTGCCCAAGACTTGGTGGCGTGCACGTAATTATTAATTGACCATTTATCGAATTTGTTAGTAACCATTTATGTCATCAGTTTCTGACGATTGATGGAATTAGTTACTGGCCAAATAATTAGTTGCCATTTTACATATAGTGGAATAATCCACTCAATAAAATCTGTTTATTTTCATTAAAAATTGCCTGATTTGATAAAGGAACAGTATTTTGAACATGTGATATCCCGGGGTTATGTAACTATTATGAAATTAATGAAAAAATTATCGATTGTTATGGCGTAAACACTTACAAAAAGAATGGAAAGTTTATAATTAGCATTACTACCTTAAACAATATGTTATTTACTAGGTATAATAATGATTGTAATGCATTTAATGTCGGTTGAGATCATTTTATATGTATTTTAAGAAGATATATTATCCGAGAGTTTATTGTATTTATGAATAATTTTAAAAAGAAACTACGTGTACACTATGCATCTACGTGTAATCATACGCACCTAAATAAATGAGTAAATAAATAATAATGTTATACGGTAGTAAAAAATACTACCCTAATGATGTGAACAACTAATTATACCTTATATGTATTGTAAACTGCACCAAATTAAAAATTATTTTAAAATAATTATTGTGTTTCTTTTAAATTAAGATATCGACAGAAGATGCATGATGGAATTTCAATATCTAATTTGAATTGTTCACCGTCACAAAACTCACCAATTTAAAAATTTATCCAAGGTTAAAAATCATTTTTATCAAATCATTATTTAAATTAATTCAAATGTTATGTGGTTTCCTAGACTTAGCGATAATAACGTTCTTAATTTATCTTAAACGTAAACGCTGTAAACTATTTACTGTCAGTTCGAGTTCTTTCGTGTACTCGAATTCCTGAAAATGCCGATAGGCGAAACCCGGGTCGTTAGTGACGAAATACATGGTAATGTACAAAATTTCAACAATCCAAATGTGCTTCTTTTATTTGGTCAACATGTATTTAGGTAGCTAACATCCATGTGAACAGGGCGTTCGATAACGTTAATACTTCATTTCTTAAGCAAGACACCTTATTGGCGTTTTTAGAAATAAAATGAGTTATCATTTATTGTTACAAAGCTATTGCAATACATTTTAAGATACGATTCGATTTAGCACAATACAATTTTTCTCACCAATAAAGAAAAACTACAGGAAAAAACCAATTCATTTTTGAAATAAAATCTTTCTACCATTAACTATAGGTGTACCAATTTAACTTGGCCGCTAATGAGGGTGCCAACGTCACGTTAGGAATGTTGGCATACTCAACCAGAACTGAAATTTCAGTAAATTTCAAAACTGATATTTTAGCGACGGTTATTAAAAACAGACAAGATAGTTATTTTGCATAAAATGGCAATTGGAGAAATTTATTCTAGGCTGACAATTCTAGTTCCAAATTCGGCAGCGGCCAAGTAATTTTGGTAACACTATACACATATTTTTTTAATATGCAAAATAAAATACCAAAACCTAAACAAGAGATTCTATAATATTAAAAATTGCCTGCACTACTATTTACAAACTATTGTAATATATGTGTTGCAAATGCTACAAAATTTGTAATTTCAAACGATGAGGATATAGCAAACATTGGTAGTATTAATACTGCTTAAAATTCGAGATGAAAAGGAAAAAATATTGAATCCTGTGGAATTTGTTTTGCTTTTCAGTTATAATATTTATTTTTCGCTTGAGTGGTTTGTGATTTTTTATTGAAATGACGTCATATTTATATAATTTTCTAATCACTTCAAAGGTGTTTACTGTCAATTCTTTGTGGAAAGGTATTATTTTTAAAAAATAACATACAATTTGTTTTTTACTAATACCAGATTTTTATAATGATCAGGACCGGTTTTGGTCATCGCGAGCACTGTCAACTAACAACATATAAATAGCCTTTGTAAGTTTGATATAGGAATCACATGACATTTTTTTTATAAAATTGTTTCAGGCTTCTTTCTCGATGATCAAACTCAATCAAACACAAATCAAGGACCGACGAAATAGCCTTGTTAAGATTTATAGTTTATCAGTTGATAATGCTCGCGTTGAACAAAACCGTTCGTGAGTATTGTAAAAATGTGAAAGTAGTATAAAACAAAGTGTGGCTTATTTTTTAAATATAATTGTCCGGACTGGTTTTTAAAGACTGCAGAGCTGTGGATGCACACTGACAAATGATGATGACAGTGATGGTAAAATAAATGTAAAAACAAAAGTTAAAGAGCAGCCGGTAGGTATATAAGGGCACAAGAGCATATCATCTGAAGATGGCAGAAGTAGATGAGACGAGTGTTATTACCGTCGCTTGATCGACAGTGCATGAATCCAACACCGCTTTGCTTCTGAGGCCGCTGCATCATCATCGAACCTTGACTGTATACATTTCACAGGCTACTTCAATTTACGATCTTTATCGAATATATCTAATAGGGAAAGGCAAAAGGTAAGATTTTTAAAAAGAGAAATATCTCACCAAAACAACAGCTTAACCAGAACCTACTAAACTTGAGTAATCACTATGTTGCTATCGGATACTTCTAGTCGATTACACTTTCCGATTCGTTAATTTAATTCGTAGAATTGCATTCATTATTAAACCATTTACTCGCGTTTCAATTCTAATCGGCTTTTCTGCAAGTTATTGATTTTCTTACTTTACCTCCATTGACAAAGCAGTGTGAAAGTTGAAACATAAATGACTTGCCGGTAGATTCTAATTAGATTCTCCGCGAGTCCTATATATTCTGACTCTACCTTCTATGACAAAGCAGAATAGAATCGTGAAAACAAGTGATTCTTATACTTCCATAGAGGCGAACGATCATTAAAAAGATCGTGTCGTTTGAATTTGTTTATTCTCCAATGACACTTGCCTCATTCTCATATAATCCGCATATTTCTTTTGTTTAAAACACTATCGTTACCGTGTTCAGATAAGAATTTTCAAGGAATAGTATTTGATTCAAAACAAGCTATTTATAACATTATTCTCACAATAAACATATCATTATATAATTTTCACAAAACAAAATAGGAAATGCTTTTTAATATCATCCATTCAAGAATAAAGATATAAAATTCGAACGTAGCTATTTCTTGGTTTACTGACATAACATTTTTTTTTCTGACACAGAGTACCTATTACTTCGAGGAAATCATAAGATATTTTTTTTATAAAGTTGGTCAGGCTTCTTTCTCAGTGATCAAACTCAATCAAATACAAATCAAGTACCCAAGAAATGAGTAAACAACAAAATACCTGAAAATGAAATAAGCTTTAAATATAGAAGATGACATAACAGTGTAATTTTTTTGTATTAAAATACATTTCTTCGTTCAGATGTTCTTCTTTGAGATGATTGTATTGATTGTTTTCATCATAGAGAATAAGATTATTTCTTTAGCACTGTACATTGAAAGTAAATAAAATTTTGGTTTCCCAGTACCTTTATTCAATCAAAATTTGTATATAACTTCTTCAGTAACAATAAAATATCTTTCTATTTCCATTATCTCAAATTACTGATAAAATACGTCATTTTTTGAGATTTTTGTGTGACTGTTGAGACCCGTTATTTAATGACAAATTATCGTCTTCAACGTCTATTAACTTCAACGAGATTAAATGCAGTACCTACGTTAAAAAATATTCATTTATTTGTATGTAGAATGACAGCTTTGGAAAGCGCCACACAGAACAAGTATCACAATAAATACATTTCGGAAGTAATGTGAGAAAGAAACCAATGACCATATAAGACTGAATCCTGCCAAGCAAAGCTTCAAGATATCGATTATAAGAGACTTAACCACCAAAATTAACCACATAACATATCAAGGGTTTACTGACAGAAAGCATCAAATCAATTTTTGATGGTGTTTTGTTTTTGAATGTCAAAATGTATACAATTTAACGCTCTACATATAGAATATAATGGAGAATATAATATAGAATAGAATACAGTAAAGCCCGAAAAATTTCAGGCCTGAATATGTTAGAGAAAGGCAGTCTTGATAACAAAAATTCCATTTATTTTTAGTGGTAGAGGAATTTTGGATTTTAATTAATTATTTAAAAAAAATATCGGCGAATAGATCAAAAAATAAAAATGATTGTTTGATTCTATTACCTCATAAATACCATTTAAGTGGAATCTTTTGGAACTTACTTTTTTTTTATTTCATAGTTGTACTAGTAGAAATAGGAACTATAATTGCAAGAAGTCCTTAGAGCCAGTTCATTTTCAGCATTTCTTCGAATATCTAAAATAACTATCGGATATCTAAAATAACTCTTTTACTTAACTGCTTAGAATGCACTTGGATAAATTATCGGATAATTTTATGACTCATAATGTCTGACGTTAGTTCCACAATTTGATCGTCTCTCATTCTATAAAAATTTGTCGTCGGAAGTGAAAAGTAATTCGCGTTACCGCTTACCCACTTACAACATCTATTGATGATGCAATTTAGAAAATGTCTGACGGAAATTCAAGAGGAAAAACTGTACGATAATTTAAAATCAGATATTTGATGCCCATCGTATGACGCATTAGACAGTTTCGTATTTTTTAAATCAAGTTCGACTTTGAAAAGGTAAAAGGGTTTAATGGGATTTTATTTAAAAAAAATATTAGCTGCTATTACAAATTCATGAAATAAAAACGAATTAATAAATTGTAAATTTTGTTACGAAATTTACATATTTTGGCTTGAAGTGTGCCACGAAATATTAATGCTTAGGTGTGCCGTAGGTAAGAAAAGGTTACGGAGCGCTGGATTAATGAATGCAAATATTTTATTGCATTATGTTTTATGTCCAACTTAAGTTGCTCAAAATTATATTTGATTCCAAAAAGTACAAAAAAGCAAATTAAGAATGTCCCCTTATTTACGTGGTGTTTATATAAATTATCAAGATTCAATTACAATATAAATTACTTTTTTTACTTAAAATACTGATTGAAATGTTTTTTATACATATTTTAATGATTGTACTTACTTGACCCAAACTTCCAATAATAAAATTTGTATTTTGTATGGCTTTAGAGAAAATATTTTCTTTTATTTGTACGAAACATTCGACAGCCCTGACAAGAATTTCAAGCATAACCCTAGTTGACCGTGCTATGGTATGCGGAAAAGGCCGGACTACGCTGTAACGTTCTGTTAAGCTAAAAGTTATAAGAAAACAAAAATTAAATTATCATGCTTTCAATTGAGTAGATAAATGTATAAAGATTTGTGTAATTGTTACATTACCAAATGATAAAAACAATTGATAACACATTTAATCTTCTGACTGTATTCAAATATTGCGGTCATACAATCCTCATGCCAGTACAGCGTAAGCCCGCCGCCGATCTAGTTGACGTGTTTCCTCGCAGATGGCAGCACTAAAATATTTGACATTCCTCGCATTCCATTGCCAGCAGGCTGGGCACAAATGTCAAATACTATTAATTCATCAACAATATTCGTCGTGGACGGTCGCTAGTTAGGTGATTGTCGTTATTTTTGATTCAATTGAAACCAACAATCGTAGTTCGTAATATTTCCGTGACTAGTGCAAAACGTTTGTGTTCTGTATCTTTTGATATTTTGAATTTGGAACGAAGTCTATCGGAATGCGGTCGTTCCCGCATCGCGTCGCGGTGTATTGATTTTTTTCAGAGCATACATTTTGTCCGTTATTATTCGTGAATTTCGTGCTATTGTGTACAAACGTTAATGGTTCTGCTTGAAACCTTTACCACATTCCTTCCAGTGATAATCCAACATTCGTTCAGACGAGTGATAATTAAATAGCGGCCAAATTGTGATTGTTATCATCGTATTTTTCTGTGCCGCCAATATATTGTTTATCTACGATTTCAAATTGTCATGGTGCATCGCTGATTGATATTACTGACAAGTCTTACAATTACGAGGTAAGCATACAACATTATTTTGCTTTAATATCATATCTCGTATTCATATATGGCAAAACATTCCAGTGAATATGTACAGCATTCCAACAGATTAGGCGCTGTAATAATAAATATACCTACTCGTATGAAGTAAACATTTGGTATCATTCAGTTCAAAGTTGAAATAATAAATAGTTATTAATCTATACGAACTACGCTCAACACATTCCGACAAAATCTTGAAAAAATAAATTGTACAATCATAACACACGCACGCCTCGATAATTCGCCAGACTAAAAATAATATTATTTTCATAACAATGAGACAGTACTAACTTACTGGGTACCTAATCAATAAATACATGATTACATTTTTTTAAACGCTGTCACAAAAGAAACGAAATCGCTTTACTCATTTGAATTTGGAACCGAGAAATATTCAATCATGTATGTAATGATAATTATTTCATTTATCCGAACATGGTCGTATAACTATTCTGTATTTACTAAAGTATTTTATGGTTTGAACTATTGTATCTTGTTACTAATAACATAATATAATTTATACTCCATAAAGGTTGTTATGGAAATACAATAATATCAGTCGATGTCTTCGTTTTGGCGCAGCTGTCGCCTCGCATTCCACACAAAACTTACCAAAGGTTTCACATCGCCACACCACAAGCGATACCGCATAACTCGATTTCAACATTCTGTTTATTTATCGAGCTGACATTTTTGTAAAGAAAAAAACCTTACTCTTATCAATTCTGTACATATAGTAAATGAGGTCATTACAAATAGGTAAATAATGAAATATAATCACGTAACGTCAATGCCCACCCAGCCCGTGATGCTTGCATTCCCAAACATCCTTTATTTATACACACTATATTGCAGAATCGCATGTCTCAACATATAGCCTAGTAAACAATTTTTATAACCTACTTTGGATTAATAATATTTCTAAGAATTCTTACAGAACTGCAAAAATCATTTTAAATTTCAGTCTTATAAGTAGATTCAAGTGCATCGATGGCAATTTCAGTTTTGAGAGTTACATCAATTGGCCAAACCACCGTCGATATTATTTCTTGCATGACGTTTCTTGTCAAAACCATAGAGATGAGAATATAAGGACTTAAATAGTGAGCAGTTTCGTAACTTCAATTTAAATGCATTCAAGTAAACTTTGGCATGACTAAAATTGTATCTGACTTTAACAAGGGAAGTGAAGCAAACATAAATTTAGTGCATCCGCAATGAGAGAGTATGCACAGCCAGGTTACGCCACTGATCTTATTTTATACATTTATAAATTACTGTATTCTGTTTTATAAATGTGCATTAACACTTGAAGTAACTTCTCTTGTATAATATTCCAAATAATATATCCATCGAATGGTCGGTTTTCAAATGATAAGACTGACTTGCGTAGCGATACCAGCCTTGATCCTACTTAACCAAAATTTCTAATATAAATATTAATTACACAACTGTTATTGTTGATGTTATTATGACATTCTTTTATATCATTAATAGTGTCCAAAGCTAAGCTCATTTTAAATCTTCATTTATAATTAAATTCCGTAGCTAATAATACACCACTAATTTATTGCATTTAAAATTAAGTACTACTTACGTGTGCTGTGAATTGAAATAAACTATTTGTACGAAGGGTAATTTCATAAATTGTTAGTTGAATTAGGATAATTCTAATTGTTTGCCATGTCTTTATATTGAACATTTACTATAATGATAAGAAAGTACATCCGTAACAAATATGAAAACACATTCCAAAAAAATATTATATAAAGCAACATTTCTTATAATTATTAGAGATAATATTGATGTTATTCAAAATTAATAGACATTATCTACTATATAATAAAATATAATTTTCGTTATCTTAGAACAAGCAAGTTAGTTATTGTTGAGTAAAATTTAGAATAATAATTATCCAATGTTCTTACTCTGCGTTCAGTTATTCCATTTCAATAATGGCGTAAAAACCAGCTACTCAGCATGCCATGCCACCCCACGTTTTACGCACGTCCGTAAAAGCGCCCCGCGTTTATTTTTTCACTGCGTAGTCCCCAATAATGCATCACTTCCACTGTTACCCCTCACTTTTATGAGCAAGGGGGACGCTCCATCCGCTCTAAATATAGCGGCGCGCCTCTATTGAAGCGCATTTGTTTTTTCCTAGAGAAACAGTATTATTTAGAGGCATCAGTACATCACCACAGCAGAGGAGTAAGTCGAAATATGTACAGTCGTATTTTCATAGATCCATCAATCGTCGTTATAAGATGGAAGTCGAGTTAATAGTGAATGAATTGAATTCTTTCACATCATTGTATACATTCTGAAATAGTTCTGCTAAAAACACTCGGTGCGGTGCATACACGAAGAAAAATTAATTCTCAAGCCCTAACGGACAGTAACCTGGTATAACGTTGTATTCGACAATAACTTTAATGTTCAAAATATCATTATGTATCATTGAAGACTTCGACTGAGGGTGCTTGGTGGAATTTCAATATCAAATTTGAATTGTTATAAACCTGAAGATGCCGAAAGGCGAAACCCGGGTCATCAGTGACAAAATACATCTCAACAATTCAAATGTATCTATGAATGCATGATTTACAGCATATTTCAGGGTTTTCAGAATACTTATGTACCTGTACACAAACATCATTCTATAAATATATAATAGCGATACCAACAACATCATTATCTATTTTCAAACATAAAAAAGCAGTTAACAATACTGGCTTGTTGCATTCACTGAAATTTATTATTTTGTCAGTTACAATAATTTATTAGGAAAGAAAACATTTTGGTCTTGTATGTTTATGTCACTCATATTAAAAGTGGTACATTAAAAAAGTCAATAGATAAGTATGCTTTATGGCTTTTTGGTTTCATTAATTGATATTTGCCATCTTTCAGTGAAACATAAAATGGGCTGCTTAGAGAATTTAAATATTGGTATTTTTAAATCTAGAACATAATTATTTTAACTCATACCATTATTCATTTAAGCGAACATGTACCTCTACACTCTACATACGCACAAACATCCATTATTAGCTGGCTTATAAGAAATTTCGCACTAGTGGGTAGAGTTCTGCACGGGCCGAAATTTGATGAAATTACCCGGCCCGAGCCCGTTCACCTCAGACCCGACCCCAAGTCTTAATACCACACTTGTTACCCGAACCCGACCCGAAGCCTAAATTTATATATCCCGGCCCGAAAAAAACCCGATTTAAAAAAAAATACAGTGGCATAAAATTGATTGACGTACCACCTACCCAACTTTTTCACATGTAGAAAAATCTATTATTTCACGGAATGATTTCCACACATCACCACTTTTCAACATTTTCTTTATATCGTTCAAGGCCTTTTTAACGAATCTTTTGTATTTTTTTTATAATGAATTTTTCGGCACACGAAACAGTCGACTATCTAAAGCGAACAGAAAGCAGATACTGAATAATATCACACTTTATTCATTTACGAACTATTTAAACTTACTATCGGTGATGATTAAATGAACAAAGCATTATTTCACGGATCAATAACAATTTTATGAGCTCAGTTTCAGGTTATCAAAATATAAAATGATGTCTCCATACTTATCAAATAAAAGACTCTATTGTGTCCAATGCTATTCGAACCGTAATAAATTATTTTATTTATTGCATTTTTGTTATCAGCAGTATTTAGTTATCAAGAGTACTCATGATCCGAACATAGTCTGAAATATTTTTCCGAAGAACAAATCCCTTACCCAGGCCCTGCCCGAGCTCGAATATCAATTGTCTCTACCCGCCCGAACCCGGCCCACGGGCCAAGCCCGGGCCCGTGCAGACCTCTACCAGTGGGGTTGTTTGGTTGCCTAGCGCACAACGTATGCACGGTATTATTCACATTTCCATAAAATAATTTCAAGTATTTTAACCGTAAAATTACAGTTTGGTCGTCAAACTTGGTATTCATTTCAGTTGTAGGAAATAAACCCATAATTATCGATTACCGACACACAGAAACAGTAAATTATTGATGTTTGATATTTTCTTGAAGGTTTAATTCAAAATATTATGTTTCCCTGTAGAATCACACACGAATTAATTATGTATCTATGCATTTAAAAATAACATATTAATTCATCGGAGGGTGGTGATAATGTGCTCAACTAACGTGGCATTACTCCGCGAGATAAGTTACATTAATTTTATAATATGTATTCAGACGGGTATTCAATTAGATCGCGCGCTTCCTTATCAACCTTAACCTTTTGGTTATTATCGATTCAAAACTTGTGTCAACCAAAATAAAAATGGAGTCCGAAAACTATTATTACCTAACTATTATTATGATGATGTCGACAAAGACAACGAGTTTGCTTCGTATGTGTAACGAATTATCCTCACTTTTAATCAATCTAATCGGCGCATAAATTCCCAGGGTATAACATTTCATTAATCTATCCCATAACCTTAAGTTATTTGATAAAGGGACAGTAACGCCTTTACGTCCGCGTTCCACCCTATAGTTATAACCCGAACGATGGCTAAATTGCCACAGGTATTATTCGCTATGCGAGTCAAAAATCCCCAAATAAAAGTGACCATTTATTTTCAGTGTATTTGATACAAATCTAAAAGTGTCGCGCGTTGAAATAAATTTGGGGAAAATTCCTCCGCTATTGTGAGACATATTTCTGAAAAATGCCTCTCGAAATATTGGGTCGTCTCACTGTCTAGCAATCTAGCCCGAGCCGCAAACTCTCGATGTAATGTCTTTATCTATTGTTTGCCAAATAATGGACGTTGTATAAATTCCACTAGTGTCAGGTGTGCACTAGGTGGAGCTTAACACTTCACTTTACCTGAGATTAGGTAGATACAATGCATATCTCACTTGACAAATTTCACTTCTGCTAGCTGGTAACTATTGTACGAATCATTACAACCTACCTAGGTACATAGTTACAATGTGCACGTTTTGTTCTACCTTCAACTTCATAATAGCATGTTAAAATGTATTTTTTCCATTTCATAATTAGTCAGCGGACTCTAAGTAGGTATTCCTTGTTAGAGGATGTCTTTATTGGTCAATATATATTATGGATCTGTCATGTCTAAATGAAATAACCAGAGTTTTATTCGTTAAACAAAGCTTTTTAATATAGATACATAATTATGGTATATTTCTGGACCTTAGTGTTTAAATTATGAAGAGTCTATGTCGATATGGCATGTTTTCATTGTACATGCTTCTTAACGGAAATATGTAATGTTTAATAATACGTTTTGTAGTGGTTGAAATAGGCACATCTAAGATTAATAATTTGAACATTTTTAAGTACGTACTTTTTAACGCTTAAATCACTATGAGCAAATTTTGGCATAAGCACTTCTTTTACCAAGGTCCAGATTTAAAATACACATAACAATGTGTTCAGTTCCCACAGAATTACAATATTATGTTTGGCTTGATGTATCTGCCTTTTCTGTATCACAGAACACACACACACACACACAGAGAGAGAGAAATAGACAGAAACGCCCAATCTACCTTTCTCTCTGCTGACCCATTGTGTGCATTTAGCGGATTTTGATAGGTGGCACTGCCACCTGGTAATTGTAACTGTTATGGATACATTGAAATGTTCCATGTTATACAGCTATTCAATTGAATCCACCGTAAACGTGCTCCGTACTAAATCGAATGATTTCCCCCTTATGTCGATGATATATGGTAGTTTTTTATATGAATCCAATATCAATGCTTGTACGGCATTTGTCTATATAGTAGGATGTAATCATCTTTTTACAACAAATCTGCGCAATGCTGATGTGATTGCAGGCTTATAATCCTGTCCCAAATAAGTAAATTTGTATACATCAGTGTTCTTTTGGTAAGTGTTGAATTGACATATTATTGAAACGATGGAATGCGCAGTCGGCTAGATCTCAGACGAGGCAAGAAGCAGCGGCTATAAATTCGAATGAATTATTTCGTGTTTTTCTCAGTACGGTGGGAAAAATCAGAGTTCCTCGTCAATAGCGCGCGTCCGCCCGCTCGATCGTGAGTATTTTATTCCATTATACGAACTACGGAGCCAGCAGAGGAATGTGAAGGTTACAAAGCTGTGCTCACTGCTCGGTGCTGTATCATCACGCCGCTATTTCTGAACGGGCCTTTCTGCATTGCCATTATTCAATTTCAATCTGTATTATCAGTCATCTTACATTATTATTTTTAAGTCACTCTCAACAAGAGTCGCTCCAGGTAAAGAGTTGACAAGTCAATTTGCATTGGCCATTACATTTATGAAGGAACAAATAACACATCATTCAATTCTAACGTAGTCTGTATGCCTTCAACTGACAGCAAACGTGACATTCGTCACTATAGATAACTTAGTTATTCTCATTTTCTGAAGCTGCTATGTTACAAGAAATACAATATTCTAAATCCATGAAGAGCAAAAGAACACTTTCACAGAAAACATGTTATAATTCTGTACGTTATTCCAAATAATTAACCTTTACAAACGACATTCATTCCTTATAAAGCATTCCCGTTGAACAGTGCATAAAAGTAAATTATAAATTGTTGTCATAGGATGTATCTAATAACTTTATAAATCTTGCATATTACTCTATTGTTTATACACTATAGCTTGCTTGCATGGTATGTTGATTTCAGATTAGACCATTGTCTCCTAGATTGATATTTTATTTTGAAATTTGGCGAAATCTAACAAGAAGTTGCAAAAAAAAAAATAAAGACGTTGCTAAATTCCACTCTGTTATGACAAAAGCTAGCGAAAATGTGAGGCCTTTCGTTTTCGTTTGAGAAAATTCGATGCACGAGCTTATTTATTTGTTTGCCTTCGAGTCGCTTGATGGCTACTTAGATTATCTAGTGCATTTTACTTGCATAATGAAATACCACAGTAAACTGTAATAAGTATTCGTAAGGATCGCTGGCAACTCACATCTAATGGTAATGATGGGAACTATCTGTGAAGGTGGTATCGTTTAGTTAGTACTCCTGCAAATTTAGTTTGACTCCCATCCTTTAATGTTTGTTGTGACTCATTGCAGGCAACTTATCTTTCGCTGTTTTAGCACATCTAAGGCTTCAATAATTTGAATGATCAATGACCATCATACTACTATAATCAATTTAAAAATGAGAAACCAAATCGACAATTAAGTTGCAAAAGATGTAGTGTTTCGTAAGGTATTGAGCAGATAAATACCTGGTCATCAAGGCCAAGTGGAGATACAATAACGAAAAAGGTAATTGAATAACGCAACAATATCGCAAAATATTTTTCATTTCACTAATGTATTTCTTTATTTGTCGAAATTCTCGCATTCCGATGTCTCTTAATGTTCTCTGACACCGTTACTTTTCAAATTATCATTCGAAATAAAGTGATAAACATTTTTGTATGCATATTTTCTACAATAAATTGGTGACAAAGTTTTCGTAGAACAAATTAAAATTACTTCCTCGTAAGAAGCGAAGAAAAAATTCGCGATCGGTGTCGATACATAAAAATATAACTGAAAAAACTGATAGAATAGGTCCCTTGTTACATTAAGGGTTGAATATAAGTCTAAATCCACGTTGTGGACTCGTAACTTAAGGCTTAAGTTTCCATTACCATTAGAGTTCTTTTTAGCCTAGATCAGGTGTCGGAATAATCGGCTGGCGGTCACATACGGCTCTTTGCACGGAAGTTCACGGCTCTTAGCGACCCGCCGAACATTTATTTTAATGACATAAATATTACATATGCATGGAAAACATAATACCTACATGAAAACATTATATGAATCTAAATCCATATCCACATGTTTATTACATATGTATATGCGACTCTCTGGTACCCTTATTGTCTGTTTTTTCTTTTGACAAGTTGGCTCTTCTCACTTAAATTTTTCGCCCAAGTTAATGTTGTTATTTCTATTCTTAAAAAATATTGCAAATATATGATCACAAATCTTTGCTAGTATGTGCACGACGTTCAATAAGATTTTTCTTAAATCCTATTTTATTAATTTTTCTCGAAAGTTCCGCAGAATCGAAATGACATGACTTATGGCCCATCCACTAATTTACCAATGCAACACTGCCCCGGTTCGATTTTTATACCTACATATTATTCTAACCCTATCCAAAACATTAACGTCCTTTGCCGGCTGTCGTAACGATTGTATATGCTTCCAGATAATTGTAAAATGACAAATTCATTTCGGAGAAATGCATTGAATTTGTAGCTGAAACGTTTAACCTGGTATAATGTCCCGCCGTAGGCAAATCGTCTGCCTCTTGGCCGAGCGATCGTGATCAGACGTCGAGGGAATTCCGACGCGTATTATAATATCAATGGAACCACTGCCAAAATATTTTTCGGAGCGGTGTAGCTCTAGCTTGCGGTGAGGAAAGTCCAGCTAGCGGTCTGAGAATTCCTCGAGCGCAGAGCCGAAACGAGAATACCTAAGCGGAGAAATAAACATAATTTTTATAAGACGGGTTTTATTAAAAGTTAAACGTACGCTAAAGTTGTATGTTACCGTCTTCGCGATTTTTAATTTAATATGATTAAAAAAACGGACTGATCGATGCCGGACTGTGTGAGGTATTTCTATATTTCCTTCTTTTGGAAATTTTTAAATGGAATTTACAACTTTTTCCATAACTAACGTAGAAGAGATAACAAAAAAATTTCTTTGGTATAGTATTTTAAATTTGAACATTTATTTTCAAATCGTGCTTTATTGACAATATTTTCAGTTCTGTTTTTAGAAGCATACAAATGGTTGAACTAAAAAAGTAAACAAGATGACACACATGTCGCGTGATGGAATCGTAGTGTAAGTTTGTTTTTCCTCTGTATTGTTATTTAGATCTTTAATTTTTTTTTATATATTATGTAAGTAATTGTTTAATTTGTTCTTCTTGCGACGTACCTAGTGACGAGAATGGCAGAACGAAAGGAATTACAGTCATCATAATAATTCAATATTGTTAATGGCGTAAAAATAACAGTTCTTTTTAAATAAGATAGAGATGAATATATTTTTATCTGGGCACAATATATAAATTATTGTGAATACATTATTCTCCCATTGCCGGATCTGCTTCAAAATAGCTTTCGTTTAGGTTGACTTTATCATCTCTGTATCAATGATATTAATTTTACAGTAATAATGTTCCCACATTTCATTTTGTCTATCAATTGTCTTAGCTACCGATTTTATTCTTCATACAAAGACTTTAAATGACTATCTTGTCACCATAATAATTGATAATGATTTCAAAAAAAATTAACACCTACTGTTTACAAAATTTACAAATATTATTTGTACACAATATAATATAATACGAAATAATTCTCCCGAATATCATATTCACCACCTTTTATTCAACTACCTACGTGAAATGGAAGGATTTAAAATTGGCTAGTGAAAATATCCTATTTTGAAACACTTGCTAAGGTTAAGTTCCACGTTCTCCTATAAATTGTGGTCCGTTCGCAAAAATTCAATTGCTCAACATAAAATGTGTTTCTTTTTATTATCAGGTGTTTCTTCCACGATATGGAAAGTGTGGAGTCACCATTGGAAGTTCTCTCACGTGCAGCAAACATGGTGCAACACTGTCGAGCGTACTCCAACTCTTCAGACCCTGACACCTGTGGTAAGCTTAAAACCTAATTGCATTCTTTTTCACCATTGCTCGATAGCTTATCTATAATAAAACATAATTTATTTAAATTTACTATTATTATTTATCCACCGGATATTTAAAAAAAATGAAATCGCATGAGATACACTCGATGAGAATTACATTAACTCTCTAGTGCCATTTTGCCGTAGTGTCATAACACCTATTGAATAAATTATTTTATTATAGATACCCAGCACTCACATGTAAAAAAACTATCTCATAAAAGTACATATCTTTAAATATTATGCTAATTATGTAGGTAGGTATTGATAGCAATTAATTTATTCACTCGTATCATTAATCAGTAAGCGTTCGATTTTTATTATTCGATTAAACTTCAATGATTAACATATTGGCAACACTCATTGGTCTTGTAATATTAAACTCATCATATACAATAATTCGTTTTATAGAAGTTTTTACTACTTGAATGATTTATTGCTATGAATTTATTTCGTAGGATCAAGTGATTACCTTCACTGTCATCTAAGCATTATTATGGTATCTGTTAAATTTACATATTGAAATTTTCTTACGATTGATATAACAAATAAAAGATTTGTCTCGTTTATTCCTGTAGAAAATAGGTTATGATCACTTTATAACTCATTTTAATTATATTTTACTTTATTATAAACGTACAATTGCTAATCAAAATTACTTTAACAAATACTGATACAACTAAACTATCTACAAATGTAAATATGGTAACTGTGCTTAAAGTAAACAAAAACAAACCTAGCTACTAACCGTATATTTTTTCTAATGTTTCTACTTATTTATTCCATTCATTATATTTTTTTTTAAAATTACACATTTTAAAAAGAAGTGTCTATCTACACATTGAGTGTTTATTGTTTTGCACTCCGACACGTTTATAGTTTATACTACATGGAACAGAGTATTTGTCGTAAATAACCTTACAAACATTCGATCACTCAAAATTTATCGATAACTAACGCAATTAATATAATAATTCTTCAGTGGCATCACCGCTACCGCAGCAGAAATATCTCATTTTTCTAAGCATATACAACATCTTTTGACTAGCGACGTTTAGACCTATATGGGATAGCTGTTTCCAAACGCATACCCTAGTTTGGAAACCGCTGAAATGTAATATTAAAGGACGAATAAATTCTCAGAAGCATAAACTCATCATAATTTTAATATATAGCATTGTTATTTTTATGTATACTTAAAATGTTTCATAAAAAACTTCATACAAAAATACCCCAACAGCTTCATCAATGCGTATGTAAGTATGGATTATTTGATAGTATCGTAGTTTTGATAGTGAATGATTAAAATATCAATGAAGTAAAATTTAAAATTGTATACAACATGTTATACCTCTATACTATTTGCACACTATTATAAAGCCAGATTTCTCTTATTGCTTGAATTTAAATAAACAAGAAACATTTAATAACTTTAGTATTTATATATTGCTTACTTGGATACAGAAAATTAATAATCGTTTTACTTGGCTTTATTTTACAAATTTTATTCAGCTAACTATAGAAATACTATTGTACAATCTTATCCCGTTCGCTAAAACGTTTTCAACATAAACACCTTCGCAATTGTGATACAGTAATAACATTGAATTACTCATTGCCGCAATGCCTGATTAAAAATATAGATTTGCTGTATGAATTGCACATTATCAGGAATGTCTTATTTTATGAAACTCTCGCTGAGTGCGTCTAGTATCTATAAAAAGGGATCACGGAATCAGAAAGAACGTCTGTAATTTCTCCAGATTTAGCGTTGGTGTGAGGTGATCTTACTTGCATTCCACAACGCCGATGCAAGATTTAAAAGTATAAGCTTCACCTCACTGACAAAAATATGATCGAATTATATCAATGCGATTTTTCTCGCAATAATCCCGAGGCTAGAGTAGACACTGACCATAAAATTGTACGTATGCAATTCTTTGTCGTATTACTTAGTTATTTTTTGATGAGGAATCGATTATCATTTTAATTTAACTTGTTGTTTAATATGTAATAAATGAATTTTTAATCAAGCAAAACAAAAAAACCAATTTTACTACATTTGTCGTAGAATTATTATGTTGAATTGAAACTATTTTTTATAAAAGTTTTATATTTTTTTTATTAAAACAGGCTACATTGTTACATAATCAATTATTTACTATTCTCAAAAAAGCAAAATTTTACTTCGGTAGTGGAAAAATAATTTTCTTAGTAATATCTCAATTAGTCAAGTCTGCATGTTTTATGAAAAAGACACCCAACGATATTGAACAGTGAATTTGCATGTAGTGTATGTAATTTGAATGCAAATATTTGCATCAATTTTAAATTATTTTCAAAAAAATTGTCATATCGCACATCTGATAAAATACAGTCATAACTCTAAAACGATTTTGAATTAAATATACAGAAATTATCGCAAAAATTCTCCATATCTTCTAAACAAAAATCGTAGTTTTAGCTTTACTATTCAATCCTAAATAGCATTGTTAAAATATTAGTTCGAGACAATTTGAAGGAAATACTTTTTTAATGATGTTTCCAAACTTTAAATTTTAACTCTGCTATAGCCTATAGGTACATGGTTATGAAAACATAAAATATCATTTTTAACGAAGCTTCCAAATATATGGCACACGGGCCTTGCTCTAAACTTAAGAGTCTAAAGAGACACTAGAAAAAAAATTTAAAAACCTCATTTTAATATTGTCCGAGATTTTTTGGGTTAACTGGAAAATCTAATTTTTGATATATAACTACATTTTATCGGCGGTACGATATAAATATTGTTATTAAATACTTGTTGATAATTTTATTTGTCAAATCTTTATAAGGCCACTGGCATAACATCTCAATGGCTAATGTCCATTAACATAATATTATTTATCAGCCGAATTCCACGACTCTTATAAATGACATAAGCTCTGAGGCATTCGTGCATAGAAGAAAATGACAGAGCCGCGCGTTCATATCACATCCGGTTCGTAAATAGTGTATTATTTTACTAGTACGGAGATAATCCTAACGCAAAGCCCATGTGGATGTTGAAGATCTTAAGGGAAATCTTTGTAAACTTGTTCTAACACCTGGCTTATACATTCCTGTTAAATTCTTCGTCTTACGTCACTTCATTCGTTTTTCCAAGTGGCGCTGTAAGCAAACAAATACTGTGTTCAAGATCTAATCCTATAAATTTGTAACAGAGTCATCAAGAATGTTTTAAGACCTTTACTCATATCTATCGACAATGAGTCTATGAGTCTTCGAAACGAGTTTAATTTCTTATTTGTTGAAATTTCTGACCGTGGATTTTTAAAGCACTTTATATTATATTAGTATCTTTTAACCGACTTCGCTCAAGATAGAGAACGCTTATATTAGGTTATTAAATTTAGACCTTGGCTAGCTAATGTTGAAATTTGAAAATATCTCCTTTTGCCGTACCTCTTTTGTTACACCCACAAAATAAAGTCCACCAATTAATAATAATGTTAAATGTTGAAACCAGCTATAATAAAATATGACAATTTTGCCTCCTGCACTCTTGTTATGGCGCTGCAGAACTTCTCGATAGACAGCTTGTTGGTCTGCATTTAATAATGGCTCCTACAGTGCCACAAATTAAACATGCGATTAGAGTGATACGCTAATTCTCGATGACGATTCTAAATGCACACCAAGTTGTACGAATTTACCAAAATCACTTTCTACCAAATCACAAACATGAAACCCAATATTTAACACAAATATTTGCGTTCGCGTTACTATCTCAACTGTCACTTGCAGAGTATACATTAGTATTGAGCTGTTGCTAGGCGACTATTATTATTACTCTTTTCATCCCGCATTGAAACGTCAAAAATATCGCGTTTTCGGTTTAAAGTTAAATGTTGAGAGTTGTTAGTAGAAAATAGCGCAGTTGAACCAACAATTGCAACTAATATGACGTGTGAAAATTTCACGTCGCAAATGTGCGCCGCTTGGGAGGAGTTGTTGTGACCGACAGACATACAAACATACATATTCCTACATGTATTTTGTGCTATATAGTAGAGATGTAATTACATAATTTTCAAATAAGTAGATAACTCTCAATATATTTTGCTATTTACAATAAAGTTAATGTAACCGTAATTTTACTGTAATAACTGGTGTAATTTTAATTATCATGATGTATTTTACTGTTAAAAGTATTGTTTAATAGTCATCAGTAAAATACATAATGAATCATTATGCACTTTACTGATGTAGTTACTTAATTATTAATGATCAATAATACTTATGTAACTACATATTACACATTTAATGTGTTTTATTAAATACTTTCGCACCTTGATAATTTTACTTATTGATTGAATTGGTATATACTTCGTAGAACTCCATGGTAATGGTAATTCACACCATGGAGTTCTACGAAGTATAAATACACCAATTCAATCAATAAGCCATGCCTGCCACGGTGCAAAAGAATTTTAAAAATGCATCAACAACAATTGATTATTAAAAAATAGAAAAATACGTATTTCTATTTTTTACCCTACTTTTATTAGGCTTCATTATGTTTTCCTATCGTCAATTATGTAAAATACGCAACGTAGATAAACGTTACTAAAGTGGCAGCGATTTTGACGTAGAAATTTCTCCACCAGGGCATCGCGTGTGACCTCATCAATCCGGTGCTTCATTTGACCTCCTGGGCGTCTTATCACCCCCCGCGATCGCTCTCACAACTTCTCCGCTCAGCCCGTCAAATCACCGACATTATCTCTGCTCTCTGTTTACGTGCAATTAAAATAGTTTCGCCGCGTTCGCATTCGAATTTCGTGAAACTCGGTCAAATGAGCGACTGTTGCGAGTAAGACCGTCGGTATCACTGAGAACTGTTTTGGCGTATTAACGCTGTCGATCTGTTATAGTGGTAAAAGGCGTTCAGTCAAAAAACCATGTTTTGAGATAATCGACTTTTAAGAAAATCGTGAAATTTAACCCTCTATCTATTAAACAAACCTCTTAATGAGATACGTTAATCTTTTATGAATTCTATTTCAGTATTAATAATTATTTTTTTTAGTAACATTAATTATAGTTTTTTCCCACTGTGAACGAAATAGATTTACTTCATTGATTTCTTCAAATTACGTAAAAAATACATATATGGCTGAGAATATATTTTCAGACGACAAAGCGTCCTAACTCTATCGTACTGCATTGATAACTCAAAAGAGCCGATTTTCGACTTATTTCCTTCTGCCACTATAACGATGAAATATGCATATGATATTCTTACTCTCGACACAACTCTACATTTGAAAATGTATAAATTTCATCTGTTGACTGGATGGCGTTTTTTTCCGTGAATTAATTTTGATTTATGCTGAGTTTTAATGTATCTTAATTTACAATTTACGACAGTCTTAATGCCCTAAAATATTGATATAATATAGTAAATTTCATGAAAACTATATATGCACAGGGTAACGTTATACTTTGCTTCGAAAACATATGCGGTGGTTTGACTTTGTAAGAAAACAGAGAGACTAGTAATGAGGGGTCCAAAATAAAAAAAAACGGCGATGGACCTGGTTTGGACATGTGCTGCGCTTACCCAGGGGAACATGAACCGCGTGGATACCATCGCCCTGGAAGGAATACTATCCATAGTTATTCATTGGAACTACGGGACGCCGGGATGACCTGGAAGGAAGCAAGAAGACTGGCATTGGGACAGAATCTGGAGGTACCGTGTGATGGCCATATGCTCGAGAGTAGGGAGAGGATGTAGTTTAAAAATATAAATAAATTGTCTTTTTATGATTTCAATCCGTTCAATATCACTTTAGACTATCACTGCATAATCTATATCTATATCGTTTAAGATTATTTATATCAATATTTATGATATTATATTACTTAGAGTGCATGCTCGTTGGCCCTGGTAAGGGTCCAACAGTCCAACCTATATGTAAGCGCAAGACGGACCAGGTTTTTTTACAATTGAGAGAGCCCTTGATTTAAGTTGATCTTGTAACTAAAGTAGCACCAATTTGCTGTTACCGCTCATACTCTGTTTTGTTCCATTACTGATTGTATGCGACCTGGTTACCTGAATTCAAAGATACTCGAAGCAATCGATAAACAAATCAGAAGAGATCGTTGTCGATTTATTATCAATCGTTACAAATTTTAGTATCAATCTTTTAACATTTTAATCTGTATATATATATCTTTAGTTAGGAGTTTTAAGAGTTATATTCATGCAACGGAACCATGTAATATTAACACGTATTTGTGTAAAGACAGTGCATATCGAAAGAGTTTATTGAAGTGTCAGATTGTAATATTTATGTATATCACCACTATCCGGTTTATTGATGTAAGTTAGCGAAGTTAACAGACTTTTAATTAACCCAAGAAGACGATTTTTAATTTCCTATTATTTACAAGTTGCAGTCAATTCAATAGAATCATATGATTTTTTCCAATGTGTATAATTCAGCAACAGTTGAAAAAAAAATGACAAGACAAACTTTTTGTCACTTCCACTCGAGACTATAAGAGGAAATCCATTGTCATACATCGACGTGGACTTTCGTCTTCCCATAGGCAATCAGCAATCTCCGGATGGGAACTTAATGACTGGATACAATTGAATTACTTTGACTGTCTCTCTAATTGGATTGTATGGTTAATTTGCCACTGATGCAATTACTGAGATTTTTTATGCTGGATGTTAAGATGCTTAAAGTACTGTTTAATATTGGTATTCAATATCCCATGACGCAAACAATTGCAATTACTAACTGTACTTGAACATTTTATAATGCTATTTAACCGTTACATTTATATTAAAATTCAATGTGCCTCTTGTGCATCAAATTGAATATGTTATTTAATATAACTGCTAGCGATTTTTTATGAAATTCTGGCTCACTATTTTGCTGTATAAATATCTTTATGATTACTCGATTTCGTTAGAGTTCTCGTGTATTTAAAAAAAACATTATTAATTGTAAACAATAAATGATACGATTACATGGTAAGACTACCATTACTTTGACATGAAATAATTGAAAACAATCAGTTTGCCAATAAGATAAACCTATTGAGAAATAATAACGAATGAAATAACTATCGAAAGCGATACGATCTGTAAAATCTGATTTTTTTTAATGTTTGTATTGGAGGCAATTGTAACCACATATTTATCTATTTTTCTTTACTTCGATTTAGTATGCAAATGAAACGCACATATAACGCGTTAAGGAATTTAGAAAATATTACATACATAATACGCAGATAACTCCTGTTAAATTAGATACGTGCATTGAGATAGTACCTGCTCGATGGAAGAAATTCCGATGTTATCACCATCGTTTGACAAATTAAGTTGATAACTTGCCCACTAATCGACCGATTAAATAATCCTACTGCTATTACTAGTGACGCAGGTAACTAAATAAGCCAGAACAAAAAAGTACTTCCTGATGATTATTTTCTGTTCACCGCATACTTAGCATACCTTTCTATATTGCTCAGCCTCACATATGAATAAGAGGTAAATATGTATAAATTATGTACAAAATAATAATGTAATACATTTTTTTATTTTGACGTAATATTTATATTCTTTCTTACTAAATAATCGAATAATTGATAATACAAGTAACAAATGATAACATTTATAATTATTCTATTACTAACCTTTCTTCAGATTAAATTTATTAATAAAAAATCACATCAGCTGCCTTAACAGTAGCTTCATATTACAAGAAAATCTTCTACTTTTGGTGCCCTTAATGGAATGCTAGAAATCAACATGAGTATAAATCTTAATGTCCAATAACTTATGATTTATACCCATCAAAAACAGGGTCGAACTAAATACGAAACCGTTTGAGTAACTAAACCTTGCATTTGATCATTTAACATAACATTATATATTAGAATAGTCTTAATTAATATTTAATTAAACTTATATTCGTAAAAAAAACTTTTTGCATAATTGAGCGACATCAGATTCAACAGAAATAGATAATCATTAATATCTGTTTTGGTTTTTAGTTGGCATGTTTTGTTTTTCATATGAATATATTATCATGCATTTAAATTATAACAATACGCTGCAGCTATAAACACTGAAAGGACTTATAATTTATTTTATTTTTATTCTTTAATGGAAATATGAGTTTGATTCCCAACCTTACCGGACTCCTTGCAAACCAGGTGTGTAACTAAAAATTCTATTTTCAAATTTAAATTTTTTTTCGAAATATGATTAAGCGATCGATTCACTTCTTTTGTGTCATACAAAGTAGTAAAAACAAGTAAACAGTTTAGATAATACTAATTGTAATAAAGTACAGATACCTCTTATGCACTTAGTACAGCACGGCAGTACATACGTGTCTGTTTGTAAAATGGTCTAATAAATAGAGCGAACTTGGTTATAAAGTTTGCTTTTGGAGAATTGAATAATACCACATACCTACCTACGAATTTGTAAGGTACACCGTGCTATCGTACATGTACATAGAGTTCATCGCGTCGGTATCGCAAATTACATTTGATCATCACTATAATGTTGGTGTGTTAATAAACTCATTATATACATATATGTTTTATGAAACCGACCGTACTTACTTTATCAATATCACAAACTGCGATGATAGTAAACAAAATTCCATAGCTCTTGCACATTCTGTAGATAAATGTAATCGCATTAAAACTGCATATTAATTCTATTTATTTTCTATACTTGGGTGTATTCACCCAAATATTTTGTTTGTTTACTCAGATAAACATTGCACTTTCTTATCAGTAGTTTAGAGTACAAGATGCAGCTGCACTTATTTCAGATAGAATAATTGGAAGGAAGAATAATCCCTTTAAAAGGTTTTCCATCACTTATTATGAAAGTTGTAAATAAGTTATCATTTATGATAGTTACTTAAATATAAACATTATCTTACCGGTTCATTATCATTTTTTAGTTGATTTTTTTCTCTCTCGATATCATCAATTGAACTGTTTTTGAAGAGAAAGTTTACCGCTTTATTTTTAAGTAATAATGTTTGTTCTGCACTTAAAAACCATCGACAGCATATTGTCCGACGTTCGTCAACCGGTGGTCCGAGAGAAAAATTTGGTGGTTCACGGAATAGTTACAAGAATGACATTGTTGTTTAACTGTTTGTTACTCAGTTACTCTATCTCTCTTTGTCGAAGAGAGTAGGGATAGAAGGATAGGGTTATGACAGGATTAGTGGTTAGCTAATCGCTCTCGCTACGCTCCGTGAGGATGGGATGGGTGGGTGAAGAGGGAGTTTTAGACGACAGAAACACTCAGATAGAAATCCATATATCTATTGAAATATCAATTTATGAAAACTGTCCGCACCGGGAATTGAACCCGAGACATCCGTAGCCGTAGTCTACCGCGCTACCAACTGCACCACATAAGCCGACAAAAAAATATTACACTAATTTAAAAATATTACGTTAATTTCTTACAATCAAATAAGCGTTATTAATATTTCACAACAAACAGTGTATTGTTATGCATGTAATATTAATACATACATTAATATAGCTTTATTATTAATATAATATAAATAATTATAATTGTTATTTTGTGTATAAAGAAAAACAAAAGCATGATGGTAGTCCCGGGATTTAAAATTGTGAGTTAAGTGATCCGTGAGGTTCAAAAGGTTGGCGACCGCTGCTATAGTCTATATCGTCGATGTTCTGGAAGAAAACACTAAATCGAAAAAATTACATATCGAGTTAGTCATACTAAAATGGGAAAGAACCAAACTAAATGAAAAAGTCATAGCATTTCAAACATTTGACAAACTTTAAAGTCCAACTACTCAAAACATGTATTTTTCAGTTAGTGTCTTCTTCCAGAACAACGACGATATGTTGACAACTAAATAAAATAATTTTAATCGGTTTACTTGGAAAATATTGTGTATTTATTAAATTGGTTTTAATTAAACCATAGTACACACATTGTCATGAAACAACATTAAAATGTTCGTTAGTAAGTTCACATATGCGGGATGCAATAGGCATAATTAAAAATAAACTGGATCCTAACCCCCTTTTATTAAGTTGTTTTGCGATCCAACCTCTCCCCTCTCCCCCGCCCCTCCACAGAATTAAATAATTGTGTTAGTAAAGTGTAAATCCCAACAATTTCTACGATATATTTGTTACGACTTACTTATTATGCTTGTCAAATAATCGGAACATGTGTCACTCTTAGTAGCACAACAAATGAAATAAAAAATTATCAATTAAAAGTTTACTTTATAAAATCGATACAAATGGCACATTTTCAAGATGGACCCGCAAAACCATCGTCATTAGTATTAGTTAAATTTAACACACACCCTATGAATATGCTACATAATTATGTCGAATTCGAATTGACCTAAACTCGACATGCATACAATTGACGCAAATTTGCTGACGACAACTTAGAAGGTGTATAGTTAATACATTTTATTTATCTCTCCATTTATTATCTGTCATTGACATATTGATATATTGAATTTTTCCGTTTGTTATCGATTGTAAACATCCCAACACAAATAATGCCACACACAGTTCGATTATCTTATTCACATTCTTTTACAATGAAATTGTAAATGCCTCACTTGTGTAACCCCGGTTAATAGTGCAATAACCCCATTTACGTAAATACATTGCTCAATCAAGGATTACAATAAAAAGTAATGTCTGTGCACTTACTTACGTGGCTACATAATAATGAATGCATTTGGAATTTCGGTTTTAATCAAAACTCGCCACGCCACCATTTTGAAAATTCAAAAATCGTCGGTAACTAAACGACAATGAAATAAATTGTACGTGCCCGGATATTACGTCTTCCCGATATTTGCGTTCAATTTCTGTATTACCGTTTCATCTCAGTACATTTAATACGTTTTTTTTCCTGCAATTTACTTCTGAAATATACAAAATTCACATTAAATAAAATGCATAAAAACCATTGAAATTAATATTAGGATTCAGAAGCACATATGCATTTCTTTTTAAAGACACGTCAATCTGTCAAATTGCAACCCAAAAAGATGCCATGAGGTACACTGAGGGCATTTTTGTAGTTTTTTTTACTAACTTTGATGATTTACAAGACTAAACATTCAAAACAATCCACAGTTTCCAAAGAGTTTTACATATCAACCTAAAATTATATTAATATAAAATTAAAGTTCACGTTGTAATTTCACTGGCTGTGTTACAACAGAATTTTTTGTTCTATCAACAAATTCCACATAATTGAACAGAATATGGAAATTGTTGATAGAACAAAGACTTTAAAATTAGAGCTTAAAAGAATGTAAGCTCATAAAACTACCAAGTTCCAAAACTTAAAAGTGCTTTAGTGAAAAGTTTCAAAATTTCTATTAGAACAATTAAGTACTCGGTCCACGAAGTCTCAAATCATTCTGTAAGTGCTCTGGGATAAAAGATCTATTTACACTGCTATTGTGAACGGTATGTTACAATACATTATAATGCAATTATTGCATGTTTATAAATAGTATCATATCTGCTACCAAGTATACTTGAGCGTTATGGCATTTGATATTTAAATGGTTAGTTTTACTCATGTCCCCATTCAAGTGTAAATATGGTATGTTTGAAACAATTGATAGCTTTGTCTACCTCAGTTCCCTTGTAATGAGACGTAATTAAATCAAGAAAAGAATTGCTGTGTCAAAAAATTCTGGTGTTGCACGCTTGATGCATTTCTAGTATCATATACTGTCTTGAAACTCTGGAAAATCCAAGTGCACCCTTTACAATATGGACCTTGTATAGAAAGTGCTTGCTTACGCTTCCAACATACACATTATCTTTACTGAATAAACATGGGATGAATGATATCTAAGAAGTTACAGCTATGCACATTCGAAACAGTGTCCTATTTAAAAACACAGTAACGCTGAGGTCTATGCGATGATGCCCGCACAGTTCAATCCACCATAAAAAATCGATCATGTCTACTGAATCATATCATCTGAAGCCAGCTGAAAGGGTAATGTCCAGCAATCTATTCAGGCATAGAAGGAGAGGCAGTCCAAGACTTGGCTGGCTAGGCTTAGTGGAGTTATCGATGACTGTCGTATGCGCCGAGAACCAACCCGGAAATACAACACACTGGACAGTAATGGGTGAAAAGATTTGTTGTAAACCAAAATACATTCCGTTCATTATATCGATATTTCACTTCCAAAGTGTATTAACCAAAAAAAAAACAGATTTGAATTAAGTATGAAGAAATGTTTAGAATACCGGTATCTATCAGTTCCAATATGTGACAAGTAGTATTCTGTGGTTATTTTAAAATGACAGTGGTTTATATCCATCCAAACTGTAACAATTAAGAAAATTCTTTAAAAACCTCTCGAAACTCATAT
This sequence comes from Himalopsyche phryganea, assembly GCA_022494535.1. Lineage (NCBI taxonomy): Eukaryota > Metazoa > Arthropoda > Insecta > Trichoptera > Rhyacophilidae > Himalopsyche > Himalopsyche phryganea. Next base: position 2,111,916 of record JAGVSL010000046.1, read on the forward strand.
TATTAAAATGAGAAAAAATAAAATTTTATTATAAATATATATCTTTTATAATTTAAGACATCGACTGAGGGTGCTTGATGGAATTTCAATATCAAATTTGGATTATTGAGATTTTGTACACTTCCATTTATTTTGTCACTAACGACCCGGGTTTCGCCATTCGGCATCTTCAGGCATTCGAGCACACGAATGGACTCGAACTGACTGTCAGTCGGGTCGTTAGTGACAAAATAAATGGAAGTGTACAAAATCTCAATAATCCAAATTTGATATTTCTTTTAGATAATTTGAGAATTTCATTAAAATCTACAAAAAATCCAGTAAAAGATCAAATCTGCCTAAAATCTTTTTTCCTTATTATCTCAGAACTATGCTTTTTGAGTTTTTACACTTTGGAACTGATGTATCGATAAAAGGAAATTCAAGTGCTATGCTTTTAAATACCACTACTTGCATACAAATCAATATAATAATAATTTAATCATCACTGTATCTTGTCATCAGTTCAGTGGAAGTTTAAACGCATTATCGTTTGGTCTAAAATATATCACAAGCATTATCTTCCACTGTGATTTGACGGGCAATGTTTTTTTTATATCTAAAGTTTAATCTCGAACGTTAAAACATTTTTTTCGATACTGTGGCGCAATAGGTAATGTCAGCAATTGTATTTTTAAAAGTCTCTCTCAAATAAATGCTCTTCCTGCGGAAATGTTTAAAAATAATGGGTAATTGTCTTCGTTCGTTTTTAACCATCGGTACTGTTTTACGGCTAATAGGCGTGAAGAGTTACTCTAGTATTCTGTAACGTGTGGGAACATGTAACCGCTGTGATTTCTCAATCAAATATCTGAAATCCATAACTTTACTTCGATGCGGGTTCGCATTATTTCTTATCAACGCTACTGTTTAATGTAGCTTAATACTACTCATTTTTATTTTTCATCTCATGCTGACAAAATCTAATAATGCTCTCTTGCCAATGACAACTCATTGTTGAGAAGTCGTGAGTAGTTTTAAAAATCTCAGATCAGCGATTAATAACTTAGTGATGAATGCCTCTTGTAGATTATTATGAAATAATAATAGTCTTAGAAAAATAATTATCATTATAAGAGTTTTGAAACGACAAAAACATTGCTTGCCTCCAGTGGCGGTTACCCCATAACGAATGAGGCGCGCGCTAATGTTCTCAAAAAGAACTTAGGTATAACCCATATAATAATTATCTTTAATTCATTTTTCAATATTTATTTTTAATTTGCGTGCAATTCTTATAATACTGTAACAATTTGTTTGATGAATAAATAATAAATGCAATATATGCTGTCATTGGAACGCCTTCGACATTAAAAATTAAATATTTGTGAATAGAAAAGATTTATATACGGAATATGAAAATCTTGAATAATTCTTGTCATACATTTTTGTTATGTGACAAACAAGGCCTCCTAATTATATTGCGGCTGGAGTCTTCCAAGTGCTTCACCCGCCACTGCTTCTCTCAGAACAATAACCAACGTACTAATCACGATTCGACATAATAAAAAACACATTGGACTGTTGCATTTAGATCCATTTGTCCAATTCATTTTAGAAATGTTATATCAATTCCCCAAATTTTGATTTTATTTCTGTCCTTCGTAAAGTAAAAGTTACAGTAACTACCACAGTCTTGCAGTACGACAAATTGAACACTTCAGAAAAGATCAATCTGTAATTTGGAAAACGGCATAAATTGAGTGTATTTAAAATAATGTAACTAACATATACAATTTATTCCACATCATCTAGGATACAAAACACCCGAAAAAATCTTTAAAATAAGGATGATTATTGATTAAAAACGTTATCTACTTCGATGTGAATTCTAAATATTTATTTGAATTATAGCAAAAGTAAATTAGTATAAACCAATGAAACCCCTACTTTTCATGTGTTGAAAACACTCCCTCGCTTAACGAAACCTACTCATTTATTAATAACTTGCTTGGATAGCTTTTGTACTCGCCTTTGTATACTGATTGAGAGTGCAAGCAATTTGACGGGCCATATCTTTGATGCAATATTCCTGGAATCAGCTGTTGGCCACTAGACGTTTGCTAAGCGTCGACAGGAAGCGAATGGACCGTGTCCGCTCTCTTGCCAAACTCGATCGCCAGACCCCATTCAATTGCAAATTATTTAATTGCAATGCAACCAGCTCAAATTAACAAAGCTCAAGTAGTCACGATTCGGAACTCGCTAAAGACTCGATCTATTTATTAAGCAATAATTGGCTGTTTCCATAGCATACCTATCTATCTCGGTGACGTATGCTGTACACGGCCAAACATTTATCCCTCGAATGCCTTGCCAGTTTTTTGTTCACCTAGCGCCGACTTCTGCAGAAGGTTGGTTTAATATTTTCAAATGCTGTGTCTTTAATTATCATTTTAGTCACAGATTAGTAGTAGGTCAGTAGTTTTCATACAGCTTCCACTGTTCCACTTTCGTAACTGTTCGAAATTGTGTTGCGCAAGTAATTGAATAAGATGGTGGTGTACCTTCTTTTCTGCATTTATCACTACTTATTAACCCTTTCCAATCTGCAAGAATTCGTACAATTCTACTGATTATGCTAGACGTCAAATGTAGCACTGCATCATGCTTAGTATGTAATTTAAATTGTCTTGTATACTGATTGTAGCTATTCATGAATATGATAATGAAGTTCATGTATCCCGGCAATTTCAATATTTAAGATCTTTGGATGTGGGTGTTTGTGATGTATTTTCTCCTCGAGTGTCTTATCGATCTCATGTGCTCAATTATTAGCTGTATTGACATTTTTAGTGGTCTGTTATCATTAACTACTGTTTCTTTTCTATCGCCATCATTCTGTCCTTAAACTCTAAACACAGATCGAGTGACTGAATTGAAACCAATTCTCTTTAAACAAAACTATCTAAAGAATCCATAACATGGCTTAAAAAATCGTTCATTTATTTGTTTATCGAAGGCGGTCGTAAAATAAGTGACTAGCGAGTGTTATACGGCAATCCAACTTGTGTACGAGCTTGATAGCTATTTAATCTAACTGCGCAATTTCACCTCGTATCCAAAAAAATGCCATTCAGTCCGTTGATAATGAAATAATTGAAAGCCATATCCGTCAAATTAGTATTGTCTTCTGAGGCGCGTGTTTTCTCGCGTTCGACCCAAAATAAAAAAAGACTATCGCGTGACGCCACACTGTTTGTTGGCTGAATGTCATGGAATGGTCGCATACCTACACTCACACACACAAACCCTGGCTCGTCTGATAGAGCCGAAATTTTCAGCGTTATGCGAACATCAAATCAATTTTTCACGCAAATTCCAAGGGCTATTCAACTGCCGCACCTTGGCTCTAACACACACACAATTATTGTAACTGCGCATTCCGTGGTTTTTAGATTAGTCAAATATTTGAGTCACATGGCATAATAGATAGATATTTTAAGAAAATTAGAACTTCATCACAAATAGAAACAGTTTTTTGTTGTCAAAATTATTGTAATATTTAGTGAGAACTGTGAACAGATTCTTTATTTTTATTCTTCGAAGATATTCAGTTGTGTTTAAAATGTTAATATAACCAAAATACCAAATGATATAACTTATGTAAAATTAAATGCATTTCTAATAAAACATTTAATTTATTTTCCTTACAATAATAATTATTGTTTTATCACCATTTTGTATGACTTAGGATTCAATTTTCAATTTGTGAATTGTGAGTAATTTGTTGTATGTAATCTGCAAGTGTCTTTCCCATACGTAATTTTACAACGCTAATCCTCATAAGAATAAGGATAGAAAACCTGTGGCGTTCAAGGTCTACATAGGTATGCCACCTTTTAACTGAATCCGAATTATACTTAACAAATCTTATTTTGTTTTTTGATTAATACTAGAATATTATTCCAGATAAGCTTTTCTCTATTAGTTCATGCTCGCTATCGTAAGTCTTCTCACTCCTTTCCGGGTCTTGTTTCATGGTATTTAGCTAGTTTTTAGATCGCTAGAGAATCATCGAATAAAAATTAAATTAAATTTTTAATACTCTTTATTTTGTTACTGGTTTCTATATAAATCAAGGAAATCATTATTTTTACAGTCAATCTCGTTGACTCGTGATTACTTATAAAACGTGTGTAATGTATTTTATTATTTTCTATAAATTATTTTGTAATACCGCATATATTGATCCAATATTGAAGGCTCCGAGGATCTAAAGATAATTTGTAGATTGCAGTTTCTTGACCTCGCACAATCAAAGACGATAGCTGATTCAACATTATTAATTTAACAGAACTACTAACTTATTATCGACAAAAATCTGTAATGAGCCAATGGCTATGAAGCAGCCAATCTAACTATATGACACCTGTATTTAGAACATGCCCACTCCGCTAAGTCGGTCGCGCATTTTTCGGCCGATCAAAATGACCTACGAAATCAGCAAATCACCAGCCGTAAATAAAATCATTATTTAGCCATAAAACATCCTTACTACCTGTCGCCGTAGGAATTACAATTGCATGCCACGTTTTTTCACCTTTACGACAGTACTGCATCTAAAAAACGACGCGAATCTAAAACGCCATATACGAAACATCTCTCAAGCCGAAAAGTACCCAATCGAAATACGCATTGAGCTGGTTTTCACTTGGCACTTTTACGCGAACGTTCATTGTGACCGGCGGGGCTTATATCGTATTGTAATAAGCTACAAAATATCTTTGCCGATTTAGTTCTTATTGAAGATTGCAATAAAGTCTATTCTTGTATTGTCTGTTTCGCGTTTTGAGTCGTTATGGAGTTGGTCGAGTAGGACCGCATTCCGTGCAAAGGTATGCGGTCACGGGGCGCATTCGCCTACGTCGAGATAACCGAGTATTTTGTCCGAGCTGCCTCGTCGGCGATCGCGCTCATCGAGAGCTTTCGAAGGCGACGCGTTATTGTACAAACTAATGAAACAAACTGGAAAAGCTTGGTGACATTTTTTCGAATCAGAAAGAGGTGGCCGCACTTCTGTACAAAATATTATGAATGTGTACCATAGTGGGCGGGGGAATGAGACCGAGTATTCGAAATGCTGTTCGAAATCTCCAGATGTTTGTTATATTTTACCTAATTTGAGACATTTTTATGGTTTCCAATAAATATGATCGAATGAAATAAAATTATATATGCTTGACATTATTTTTTACTTGTAAATAAATTCATGCAATCACGATTTAAATGTTTTATGGTTACACATCGATATTATTCCATTGATTTATCTATCTTATATATAATAGCCCAGACCGCTCTGTACACGCTTTATTATTATCACACATCACATGTAGCTATGAAATTTTCTCATGACGTACTAGCTACTTTAGACATTCAGTATTTCAATTTCAATACCGTCATCTATGACGGGTACGGTTTTATTAGTATCAAATATGTTTTATCAACAGTGGAAATGATTTAAATCAAAGAAATAAATAAAAATGAATTGTTTTACCCAAAACCAGTCAATTGATTATTCTAAATCTATATTTTCATGAACACTAACAAATAAAGTTTTAATTTAATTTAAGACATTGACTGAGAGTGCTTGATGGAATTTCAATATCAAATTTGGATTATTGAGATTTTGTACACTTCCATGTATTTTGTCACTAACGACCCGGGTTTCGCCTTTCGGCATCTTCAGGCATTCGAGCACACGAATGGACGAACTGGCGTCAGTTTGAGTTTTGTTTAATATACGATTATGTACGATACTATATTAAATTCAATTATAAGAAACTAATCATTTGCAATATTGATATTATAGGTAACACCCCTTCTACGTAGATTTATAAAGTTCTGCCAGATACAGGTTTGTTACAAATTTGCTCTTAACCCCTTCATGACCGAGGTTAAAAGCGTGATCACTATTCGTAGACTGCGCGTCTGTCATTAGTACTAAATAGTACATTCATGGCGTCATTGTGTTACCATTTATTTTATTAAAGTTAAGCAAAGAACGTAATTGTTTCAGTACTTTTATTTGAAAATAATAACCGCATTAATTTATGAAGATATAGTTTTTTTTTACACTCGACTGTTTTCGATTATATGTCATGTCAAAATAATGTTATTAAATACAATCTTTTATTAGTCAATAAAAATACAATTTACTAAAATAACATAATATTAAAATTTTTTTTGTAGTAATTTTTAATGTTTAGTAATCGCCCAGAATGATGAATGTATAAATAAATATAAATACAAATTATGATTGACAAAGTATATACCGGATGACAGTGCCACCTCTCAAAATTCATAGTGCTTGATTCGTAGATAGAGAGTGTGTAAATGTCCAAAAATCAATTTTTAGACTCTTATATTACAAATATTGACCATTAAAACGCAAAAGTAAAATATTCAAGACTAAAATATATGCTTATCAGCGACTTTTAATAAAAAGGTTTAGCGTAAAATAGTAGGAATTTTCATTATTATTTAAAATAAATATTCATTACCCGATCACCCTAGTTTGAAACACGCATAACTTAAATGGTGCTAGTTAAAAGATCGTTACCGATTATTTTTTTATTATAGAACCGGTTCACTTGACAATGCTTTCTTTTTAATCGAAACCGGTCTTGCACTTCTATTATTTAAATTATTAATGTTCTTAGAATAGTATAGGTTTAATGTAGGCTTAAGTGAAACAGTTGAATAAAGTTAAATAAAGCTTAAAATAACTGTCTTCTTCGAATATATGTCTTTAATCTGACGACAAAGCCAATATGCAAATACTATGACATTAAATTTCTTTCAGTAATAATTGAATTTGATTTATAATATATATAAATATTCATTCTATCAGGGATTGGGGAAGAACGATACGTCTTTTATATTTTATAACAATAATGGTATTACAAATAACATTGACACTAAATATTGGTTATTATTATAAATATTTTAGATCTGCAAAATAGCCTGCTGAAATATTTGGGCATGCGGACAACAATGTAGTGGATCTCGATTCCAATGAATCTCAAACATTCTCACTCGAATGTCCACAACATAAATACAGTTCGGAAAATGTAAAGGTATAATTTAAATGCATTACTAATAATATTATAATTTAGAGACAGTGAATGTTCAAATCGATACTAAAACTATTTCGTCTACATTCGAATTCTTATTATCAACCCAGAGAATTCTTGGTATCTTTTTAGCGTATTATTGTTCGCTCAAGTAATATCTGAACCTCAGAGGCAGACGAATGCAAATCCATTTTTGCGAAAACGAGTTTTTGACGGAGTCATCAAGTCAAAGGCATTATTTATTAGTGGCAGAGAGATGCAGGGCCTAGCTGTTATAATAAGAAATATATGCATAACATAAAAATGCAAGTGCCATATTATATATAATAGAAGCAGAGAGATGCAAGTGGAGTTGTATCTAAACAGTTTATTATTTAAACTAATGCATTAGGATGCAACTCTCTTTGCATCTCTCTGCCTCGCAATAACTTTTGTCTATGGACACACTTATATATTCCTTAAGTGTAATTTGTATTGTTTTATTTAAACCTTCAAACTGTTTTATTTAATACAGATAAATTGATTTATTTTAACTTGACTATAAAAAGAGAAATGAGATACAAATCCACAGAGACTAAATGTCATTAGAAGCAGAAGGATGCAAATCCATACTACTTTTTTTATTTATTTTTACATATAAAATGGAATTAAATTAATTTTTTTTTCGCATATTACAGAAGAACTTTAATTGAATTAGGATATAAAAAATAATAATCGCAATCTGTATATTTTCGTGTAAGTTATGACTATTATTCAAAAAAATAAAGTGTTTTTAGGCTCTCCTGAACAATTTCGTATTTGGCAGTTACATCCGTCTGACCCTGAAGTACGGATATTATCTACCCATTTAATTCAAACCAGAGAAACATCTAAGGAAGAGCATCTCGCTTTATTGTAATTAATTTAATTGTCACTGGACATAGAACTGCCACTCTTATAGTCGCCATATTTTATGCGAACTGTCTTGCAGTGAAGTGTCGGAAACTACTAAAAAGTCATTCAATTCAGAGACAACGTGACTTACCTAACATTTTTGCATTTTATTAGAGATTATACGATTCTGTTTGTGTTTTTTCAGCGTTTATAACAATGTCGTATTGAAAAAGGGTCTGAAATAAGGTCCCTTGTAAGATTTCGTGTCTGCTGATTTAACTGGTCATAAAAATAGTAACTGGTAATAAATAAGTATATCTCAATTTGAAAACCGTCAAATCTCGCCGAAAATACATCTTTATAATATTCGATTTCTAAGGATACTCACTCTTTTGACGTATCCGTCCCTAAAGATATTTTTTAATGCGTAGAATAAGTTTTATATCAAATTTGGATTATTGAGATTTTGTACACTTCCATGTATTTTGTCACTAACGACCCGGGTTTCGCCTTTCGGCATCTTCAGGCATTCGAGCACACGAATGGACTCGAACTGACTCGTGAACCATTCGTGTGCTCGAATGCCTGAAGATGCCGAAAGGCGAAACCCGGGTCGTTAGTGACAAAATACATGAAAGTTTACAAAATCTCAATAACCCAAATTTGATATTGAAATTCCATCAAGCACCCTCAGTCGATGTCTTAAATTATAAAAAGTTTTATATCGTTGTATTCACGAAAACAGCTGATATATGTATGTGCTGTGTGATTTGCGACACGTATGCTTTTAGAAAAAAAGGCTTTACGATAAATGCTTTGTTTATACTGATTATTTTTTTAACTTTTCTGGATGTAGTACGAATAAAGTTTACGAAGCACTGGTTTATATTCGATTGCGAATGAGCGAGCCGCCGGTCGCGGCCTAGAGAGAAGGTCGCGCATTCCGCAAAACAAGTGACGAGTGGTGAGTGCTGACTGCTAACTACCTCTCATGAAAACCCATTTGTTACCCATGTGAGGTGACCACCTGTCCACTCTGCGCCGCAATCTGTCTCACCGATATCGAGTGTCAATCGCGAAACCATTAATTAATAAGACTGTCAATAATAGCCCACCTTTAAAATAGTCTATTTCCCAACAGACACACGAAAAAGGCACACGTTGTATTCGTTGTCCGCTCAAATTCAAATAGATTCGAACTGTATAATATAATCGAAAAGTTTGACTAAAATAATACAGTACATTTAAAATATTCGGAATCTGCCCCTCATATAAAACTATCAAACGGAACACCCTGGCGTCATAAAATTTACACAATTTTATCTGCTTGACAAGTCTGGGTAAATTATTTTATTGATTAAGTAATTATTATTTTGATTATTTTTAGATCGCATCCCTTCCCGATTAATGAGTTGTGGGGAGATGAAATCAGAACCTTCTTCCTCGACGAAGCGGGGTAGTGAAACTAGTTCGTCTGTAAAATTAAAAACCATACTAACTATAGGCGTTGAGTCAAACGTTATTTATGAAGTTTATATAAATACCTTACATTAAAAAGGAAATTAATATCTGATGACATTTTTGCAACTATCTCACGCCACACCCGACACTTGTATGGGCAGAATCCCAACTAGTCTTTTATGCAGGTGTTTCATCATTTTTCCAGAAGGAATAATCCCACATCTACAATAGGCGATTCCTGTCGCATAATCGTTTAGCATATACCATCACTGTGGTCTAAGTTACCTTACAAACTATAAAACTTATTTCGCTACACACCTACTCAGAATATTGTAAAATAGTTTTCAGTATACCTTTACTCTTCACTCTCTTCAGTATTTTGGTTACGTATGCTTTTATCTGTAAAAGAGCTTTTACACTCAAAACTGCCGCGAAGGACGGTTTTTGTTGATAAATTCGTTCTCATGTCGACAAGAGAAAGTTGAACAACAAACTACAATTATACAGTACTCCACGGGAAATGACGACACGAGTCACAAATCACGGCGGCAAAAAAGCCTTGATGTTTTTAGTTTTGTGTAAAACAATATTACATATTAATGAAAAGAATATTGATTAAGTACCTATATCAATAAAATTTGAATAATTTATTACAAATATTATGACTATCCCAATTAAATTAAAATTTTGGTTATTAATGCATTCTCTTGTAGCATCTCCTTTATTGAAAAGCTTGGATTGATAGATAATTAAATAATATGTGTTAGTCGCTCGTCATTGCGTTCTACGATCCACAGACATGCATCAGTCGCCATCGACCACGCGTAGCACACGAACTACTTATCTGATACGACGAAGGTACCCATGTACGTTACATGACTGTGAAACTCAAGTAACGTGATTTTTTTGTGCATTTTGATGAAACAATTCATAGAATATTGAACGACGATTCTATTCCATTTATAATTAATCAAATCGATTAATTACATATAAAATACTTATTCCCGTATTAAATTACAAAAACATATACACCCGATTTTCTTTTTGAACGAGGGATACGTTCCAAAGACTACTGTGTAGAAAAGATAAGGTGCCCATATAAAAATGGGAGATAGGTTCCATTACTCCCAACCCAACCCAGAATGCAAAATTCTCGAATTTATTTTTAATTTGTATATTAAAATAGTTTCATAAGATACGACTGCACTAAGCTTTCAACAATTCGTAACATGCCTTTCAACAATTCGTAAATATAGAAGAGAAATTCATTTATTAAATTTGGTAAATAGACATTAAAAAATAAAAAACCAGAGAGGGAATGAAATCGAAACATAGAAGAGCAACATACATGTGTCATGCACGGCTCATGAACACCTGCATCTTAAAATTCGCCAAATGGAAAAATTGACAATTCCAATATTCACAAAGGACCAGTGCTTTTTTTAAATATATACGTATACTGTATTTAGTAATACGCTTCGTTTTTTACAACCGTGTAAAAGCAAAAATATGTATATGAAAAAATAATTGGTCCGTTTTCTTAGACCATGAAAAAAGATAATAGGGTGTACCGTGTTATCGAGAGAGATATCAATTTAACTATGTTTTCGTACTATTAGTTTTTGTTGTTGTTCGGTCAAAAACAGACACGTAGCCAGGATCCTTTTATTTTTTTAATTCATCTTTGGTGTCCATTTATTATACCTACATTCATAAATGTAATTGTTCTCTTCCCTACAACCCCAACGCATCGAAATATATTACTATCTGCAGAAAATACGGCTATATGAATCATCACTTTAATAACAAAGTTCTCAGACGTTTTGTGCAACATATCATTATTTGTAAATTTATTGGCTGTGCATGGACAACAAATAAATGATAATATTGATTTTATAGACCGCCTCATCGCAAGTGAGCTATATTCTGCTGTATTGAGCATAGTTACCATGTCAACAATAAAACGATGTGGAAGAATTCACAGATAACCTTTTCCAACAGAATAAAAGTAATTTAGCTGCTTGTGGAAATTTTAATAGCTATAAATAATTACATCTTAATTAATATTTTTCGGAGTAATAAGATAAAGCTATGATTTTTTTTATATTTAAAAATACACTGTATATGACATTTCTTTCATTTCACACTCCACCGCTTTTCACATTATCTTATTTGATATTCGAGTGAATGTTTGGTGAAAAGAAAAACAGCGATTATTGTCGTCTTCTTATAATTATGTATATATAGGCGTCATTCCATGCATGATGAAAACGAAAGAATTCAAATTCCAGTTAGATAAATTATTGCGAATGAGTACAAATAAATCCATCGTTTGGAAAACTCAATAAATGTTGGATATGGGCTTTTTTCGAGAGTAACTGGTTTTCAATGTAAATGAAAAAACGGGCCAGCACTCGATCAACAGTGTTAGATCAACGCTATAGTAGTAAGTTCATCTGTCACGCTATTTTCTTGTTTCCAATAGCGAGGTCGAGTATTTGATCCGGGGAATGCGATGTTTTGACGTTCGTATGATGAATAGTCTCATGAAAGTTATTTGTTGTCAGTACATAATAATGTAAATAGCTCATACTCTTAATTTATTTTTAATGTATTTTCAATAAATTTATATAACACAGTTTTATTTCTCAATGCGTAATATTTCTTAATTCGAAATAAATTAGTAACCAACATATTTAGAAAACAATATTTAGAATTATATCTCAGCCTCTTCAATAACTGTATCAGCACTCCGAAAGTATGTAGTGATAAAAATATACTCCTTCTACAATATCCACATATTTGTAAAAAAAATCGACTGTTAAATGTTTTATAATGTAAATTAGGTATGTCATTAAAGTTGATAACTTCAGATATGATGCTTCTTAAAAAGGTATTTCATGTTTTTCATTGACTTAAAAATAGAAAAATCGTCGCTCTTTATAGACGCATGTAGTTTCAACATATTCACTTACATTTTTCAATCGGTTAATGGAATCGTATCAATAGACATAAATTGTATCGCTTTTATCCCGTCTCATCCTCTATCCGATTCTGAAGACGGGTAGAAATAACTATTTCTTTATTAATCTCATTCTTATACCTGTAATCTCACTGAAAAAAGTACAACCACTGGCTTACACCCATTTCTTGTAAAACATCATCTTTCGAAATGCTACAGTGGGACTCCTCATTTCAATATGTTTTTAACAAATGTTAAAATTTATTATACCCTAAAGCAACACATCAATTTATCTTGCAAATGTTGGCAACATTCTTCTTGAAGACCTGAAACTTAGGTAATTTGTTATGGTACTTCCTTTTTTTAAATATTAGACACATCAGTCATTGTCGATAGATTTTTTTAAAATATAATTAATACCACCTCTATGAGAGAATTGGGAGTAAACATTTATCGAAACTTTTATGTAAATCTCGTTTCAGTTTTAGTATGCTTGTCCTTGAAAACTGAAATCGTAAAAATTCTCGTATTTAACTCAATAACCGATAATTTAGCTAGGAATCTATAATAATTTAATTTTGTACGGATTCTTCATGAAGTGGGCGAGAATTATTTCCCAGTCTGAAGATCGTATAAATTACGCGGAGATAAATCATGGAAACATGAATGTTTGTTCCGTTTCCAATACAAATTGACCGTTTTGTTATTTTATATTTAATGGTATCTGTATTATTTATTAAGCAAATTTCTGGTTTTATATGTTGTACAGCTTTTAAATTTCACATCAGCATCTCCCTTTAAATTTCTTTTAGAGTTTCTAAAGAATTTCGCATGACCTCTGAAAAATTTAAAACGCATTTTATGTGCAATTAATTTATGGTCGATTGTCCTCAATCGGCATTTAATAAAAACGAGTTTAAGTTCCTTTCCAATTAACCACCGTGTTGCATACTACCCAATGTTTTTAGGGAGACTTTTTCTTAAACATAATTGCATCGAATTACCGTGTATCGTAGCTCAAAATATTAGGTCGAATAATTTTTAAAAATATAACAAGAATTCAACCTCACTGAGGAAACTAAAAAAGGGATGTGACAAACATATAATTTTAACTTCCCCATAAGATTTTATTGTAATATATAACTCTTGTTACATCTTAGGAGTTGTTGGCCTCTGTAGTCTAGAGGTAATAGCTTTACCCTAGTGATCAGGTGGGTCTGGTTCCCAGCAAGGTCAATATCAAATTTAGATTTTCTCAATTTCAAAATTTTAAATCTTGAACATGGGTGTATGTGATGAAATTTCTACTAGAGTTGATCTTGAGTGAGTTATAAACAGACAGCGTCTTATAAGTAGATGCAAAATCTCCGAAAAATGTATTTTAATCGACTGAATATTTTATTATCTGAATTCTTCCATAATGGCCTAAAATTTATTATTTCGGTGAGATCCGTCTGTCCGCCGCTCTTTCGTCATCATCATCGCACATCCGTAGGCCGCTTTCGTTCTATTATTGAAGAATGTTATTTGAGGAATTCCATTGTGTTGACATTCTTGTACTACTTAGCGCTTGGGGCCAGAATTTATCTTCACCATCATTATCATCATCATCATCGGAGCTGGCAAGCAATATCTGCCGCACGTTGTAAACTCCGAGCCGCGCACCAATTATATTGTATTTTTTTTTACATTTATTATAACTATATGTTTTTAAAAAAACTCGATTCACTCCCAATAAGGAATAGTTTCACCACATTTTTTACGAGTACTGGTTTTAGGTCAGTAATTCAACCATTTTTTAAAAAAGGATATAGAAGGATATGATCTTAAGAAATTGATTAGTTATTTTGTCTTTGTCCCGGATTTACTATTGAATAGAGTTTGCGGAAAATGAATTGAAACATCACAGTCATGAATACCTTTGAATAAATTATAAAAAATAATTCCATTCGGGAATTTGAAACCTTCACAAAGTAGAAGAAAAATTCCAAGAACATTCAGCAGTGTATCTTATGACTTGCTGGTATTTTATGAACCATTTTTAATAAAACTGTAGATATATTATTTAGTTATCATATGAGAAAAAAGGTCTACTACTCAAGGGGCTATGGAGCGTCAACACACTTTGACTGCCCCAGGTCCGGCGTGGTGAGAAGAATGATTCACAGGTTCCTTCGTCTTCTATTAAAACCCACCCGTCAGTTTACTTTCTCTTTAATTGCAGTTAGTTTATTCTAATAAATTCCTCGAAGGCAGGAACAGATATACAAACAGAGTTTAAAATACACAATTTCAATTTAAAAACGCAGCAAGTGGTTTTACGATAGGGTCGCAGTTTTGAACTAAGCCGCTGTGGCTTTGTCGGCGACCGACAGCCCCTCGGGTACGCCGAGTGTCAAGTGACCATTTCCCTAAACTTTTTGTTTACTGCTAACGGTAAACAAACAAATATGACAAATTATCTTTGAACGCCTTATCAGAGACATTACATATTAAATTTGCATGATTTTATTCTATTTTTTACTCAGTTAGTAAACCGGGGATAGAAGGAAAGAGCTAAGACATGACTATTGGTTAGCTCATCGCTCTGGCTTCACCCCGTTTTTAGGATTGGATAAATGAATTATTTTATAAAACTGTCCGTACTGGGATTCAAGCCCATGAGCACCGCAACCCGGCTATGAACCTAATATAAGATTACTTATTATTCGGTCGTGAATTGTCTATTTTACCGAATATATAATATAATAATAATTAAAATATTTTTTAACTCTTACGTAGAGTGATTTACCACGTCTGATTCGGTCAGTGTACGCCCGCCTACAAATACGTTGGAATGAAAATTGGGCACACTAGACTCCACTTAGAGTGATCATTGTAAATGTAAATACTTCTAAATTGAATCATTTGATGCACAGCGTTTTCCATTAGACACATTTATAAAGATAATTACCTCCACGTGTATGCAGCCCTTTGTAGCCTAATTCGATAATCTTTCTCATATACGCCTGACGCAGGTAACACCAGAAATTCTAAATTGTGACAGTAATCGACCAACAATTTTTTTCATCGAACCATATCTAATATGCATGCATCCTGACGGTGTTGCTTTACGGTTGCGAGTCATGGCACCTCACCAAGGCACAGGGTAACCGTATACTGTGCTTTGAAAACAGATGTTTGCGGTGAATACTAGGGGTACGGTGGTTTGATTTTGTCAGGAACTCGGAGGTAAGAGAGCGGACGGACCAGCCTCTTATTACGTCCAAAATAAAAAGCGACGATGGACCTGGCTTGGACACGTGCTGCGGATGCTCCAGGGGAGCCTGAATCCTGCCTGTCTCATCTACCAACCAAATGGATTCCGTCGCCCTGAAAGGCCGCTGATGACCATCCATAGGATGTATTCGGTGGAGTTACGGGACCCTGGGATGACCTGGGAGGAGGCGAGGAGGCTGGCGGGGGACAGAGAAGCTTGGAGCAACCGCGTGATGGCCATATGCTCCAAATAGGGAGCGGATATGGTATTAAAAAAATATATCTAATATTACAGCCTCATATTAATCATGAATTGTCCATTTTCTTAATTGCTATAATAAATATGGCATCACTATTTTATATATTTTCATTTTTTCTTAAGTATATATATATGTGTCTACATAGGCTTTTTTACCTAATGGAGATATATCAACAGGCGTTTTCTATGAGAACTGCTTGTTAATCAGTTGCTCAACCTCTATTTTTTCGAAGACAGTAGGGATAGAAAGATAGAGCTTGGACATGACCAGTGATTAGCTAATCGCTCCCGCTACGCCCTGTTTTTGAGGATCGGATGAGTGGGAGAGAGTTTTAGACATCACAAACATTCATGACTACGAACAGAATTGCATAAATCGATTGAAAGATCAATTTATGAAACTTTCCGCACCGAGAATTGAACCCTAGACATCCATAACCGTAGCCAACGACGTTAGCAACTGTGCCACGGGCGCCGACTAATAGGTATAAACTAGGGCATCCAATCCCGGACCCTTTTTACGATCCCGGGATTTCGGGATTCAGAATTTTTCAATCCCGGGATCGGTCATTAAGTTTAATTTCATGTGTTAAATTGTACATTTAAAATTTATTTTGTCTCCATTATTACTTCAATTGGAATTTATATATGATTAAATATTTTTTTGGGCATTGGAATAATTTTTTTGTTGATTTAAAATCAGACAGTCATTTACAAAAAAGACATAATGATCATAATAATTTTATTTTATTGATTGCATTATTATGGTAGGTTTTACCAAATTTATCCAAAAAGAGGACACTTTCGAGTCCTTCAATTTGAGATATTACGCTCCATTCATTTAAGAAGCGGCCTTAATTTGTCCTCCATTTACAATTATTTAAAAACAGCTGTTAGAAAATATGAGAAGGAAAGAGACTACAATAAATTCATTTTAATTTTATAGGTTTTTTTATAAAAACTATGTATGTACATGAAAAAACTTAACTACACGTTGTATTTAACTAGGAAGTTTTGATTTGGTAGATGATTTTTTAGCATTTACAGTGAATCCCGAAATCACGGGATTGTCTGAATCTCAATCCCGGGATTACGGGATTGAATAATTGAGCGGGATCCCGGGATTGGAAGCCATAGTATAAACCAAACATTTTATTTTTTAGCTTACTATGCATTTCCTGTGTTTTTTTGACTATCGATTTTTTCGAGGCATGTTTCAGCATTTTCCAACATTTCTTGCTCATACCCAAATTAGGTTATGCGATAGAGATAGTGATGAGTCCACCGCATGCCGATATTATAGTCACTTAATTACTTAATCCATTACATCATTACTTTTAATCAGCTAAAATTTTCACTATGAGGACGAAATCGATTATTTTGTTTAAATATACTTTATATAGGAGAAATAAATATTCATTCATCCCTGAAAACGATATTTTTGTTCTTATTTGCGTCTTAGCTCTAAAACTATCCTAATTATTTTTCTAACAAACAATTTCATTCCCTAAGTGCGGCCCGCGACAATTCTCAGTACATACAAGTATAAATCCTTTTACCATAAAAATCTATAATTGAATATAGCGCAATAATAAAAACAATTATAATATTCTTTGTCTTTATTAACGATCAATTTAAATTCCAAAGTGAAGTATTATTTTTTACAGTAGCTTATTAATAATATTAACACTATCAGTTCCGTCCAAAATCAGGTAAAACAACCCCTGTGCCCGGCCCATTTTTTGAAGAAATATAATTTTTCTTAAGCGTTTACTAGAAGTGTTAGAACTATGAAATTAGTGAATAAAATCAAATGAAACTTTTTGGAATTGTTTAAAACATTTTAATATTTAATTTTTGTATGGTAAAATTGTCACCATTTCCTTTTGTGAAAAGCCACACGACAATGTTTACACATGTACCAAGTCTCACTTTTTTTCTTGTGCTTTGCACACACCTTACGTGTTCTACAGAGTTTATTTTTTTTCTGTTGAAGGTATCAATATGTACTTAGATATATCCCCCAACAACCTGACTTGTAGATCTTGCAAAACTAACTCGGAGTGGCGACAACACAAATTAGATGACTGTTTTAGGAAGTTTGAAGTGTTGACTATAATTAAAACCACGATTCCGTTGTAATACATATCGCTTGATGACTCAAATATGACTGTTTTTGATAGGCTGGTCTATCACGTGTAAACACGGTTCCGGGACTCAAGCGATGGTTGTATCACGTGAAAACACGGTTCCGGGACCGGCGTGTTAAATTGACTATCTTTATTATTGTAGTAGAATTATTTTTAATCATATTTAATTAATCAGCTTGGTATTTTGGTAAATCTAGATTTGTCATATTTTCAAGTGTCTCATTCTGGCAAAAAGTATAGTGCTTGGAATTGTTTGTAACAAAAATTTCTCTGAAAGCTCTATCAAATTTGGATTATTGAGATTTTGTACACTTCCATGTATTTTGTCACTAACGACCCGGGTTTCTCTATCGTTTAACACACATTTTAAGTATTCATTATATTTTTCGGGGTAGTAGCGCCGGGGATTACTTTTTTCATATATGGTAAATGTTTGAGGACCGCTGATCTGCAGTATTCAATGTTATGCGATTGAAACACAAATATTGAACAATCAATCGTCTGACTTTCCAGACCGACAACGATATTTTCAATAATATGAGCGTCGCAGAACAATCAACAGTACTAATTTAATGAGTTGCAATAAATATAACTCGATTAAGTGCCAACTAATTATTTGTATGCCAAGCATATCTACTGCATTCCTCGCATATCGAATCATCGTTTGGTTTCAATGGGATATAAATTTGAATAGTTTTGCGATTAGCAGCCTCAGCGGAATTCGCGATGATAATGAAATTCCTCACTAATTACAATAGAAATTTATTACTTTGTTTGCCACTATTTTTTTGTATTTTCAGCATTATCTCAAACAATAATAAAGATTCCAACTAATCCAGCACGTCTCAGTTTCTCACAAATTTTCGAGAAACGTTCTGTTACTTAGGAAATCCATTGTGAAACAATGAACATACATTTATATAACAATCCATATAGCGATTAAATATCAGAACCGGTTTCGCCGTGTCCACGCCAGTAATGCGATTCTACTAGATCTAACTATATTTAATTATTGCGACTTGTACTATTGTAAGTGACATTAAAATTTATCTGCAAACACTTGACATCGTGTTTATGATGAATATTGTCAATTTAAATACGAATTTGTTTGAAGTGGCGTGAATTTCTGAATATTCCAACACTTCATAATCGTATCTGAAATCAGTTTATAAAGTCACTGACTAACTGTTTACATATTTACATTTATATATTACCCTAGTTAAGATTGCTAACAATTGACTCATTATCAACTTGATATATTCCATTACGAATGCTCGTACTCCACATTGGTATCGTGGGCGCGTGGCATAAGAACAATAATATTTGAAATAATACATTTTTTATCTTATAAATAAAATCGCAAATTTGAATGTACACTTCTGTAGTCTTTTATTCATAATAATTTGCTAAATCTATGATCCTCCCGAGCCCCCACACCCCCCAGACCCCAAGCATTACATCATAGTAGTTACGCCACTGGCCTCCAATCATCGCTTTCGATAACTTATAATTACACACTACCATAAATATGTTATTAATATTTTTTAGAGTTTTGCAAAAGCATACAACTAAAAGCTAAAAAAATAAAATATCAAAACTCAAGGAAATACTAAATAATTTAAGATAATTTAAGACATCGACTGAGGGTGCTTGATGGAATTTCAATATCAAATTTGGATTATTGGTGCTCGAATGCCTGAAGATGCCGAAAGGCGAAACCCGGGTCGTTAGTGACAAAATACATGGAAGTGTACAAAATCTCAATAATCCAAATTTCGAGAATCGCCTTAATCCTTATTGTGCAAACAAACGCATTAACAGAGTGGCGAATTAAATTATCTTAAATTAAAAATAAAATCGCAATATTTCGTGTAAACATAAACCTGATAATGCCTCAAAAACATAAGTATTATAAATTTGATATGATATATACATGTTTTTAATAGAGCACAATTTTTTTGTACTACTTCCACATCGGGACCGGTTTCGCTCATCACGAGCATTATCAAATGATAAATCAACTGTAATAAATGTTACACTGAAACAACTGAAAATATAAACATGTGGAAGTAGTACAAACAAATTATGTTTTATTTTTAAAATATAACGCCTTTCCACCATCTGACAGTTAACACATTAAACGTGGATAATTATTTATAAAGATTCGCTTCACCCAATTTACTCAATTGGCAAATAATGATAATAGTTTATCTAAAATATACGTAAAAAAATTAAGTAAAGTCAAATTATCACCGTAATAAAATTTTTACTTTGTACATAGACTTAAATAATGATAAGAAATATACAATTACGAGACATAAACATGGACATTTTCATCGAAGTATTGAAATATGCGGTAATTTCTGTATCATTATCATTCTTAAACGAAATATGATAATGTTTGATTGTTATGGATTACGAGTTTCGCATGCTTATTTATCACCGGTGGCATTGGTTACACAATCGGAATGTGAGGCCGGTGGACGGCTGACCAGCCTATGTCCAAATTGTCCGGCCGTACTGACATAACGAGAAACGTCGAGGATTTTCCCTGCCGCTGCATGGAGCAATGCATCCATTAAAATTTATTAATATGCTACTTTATATTCGTCTTGTGTTTGTCGTCGTCTCGGCCGATTGCAAGTTGTTTGCTGGGCGATCGGAGCCATTGAAGAGGCGAAGGAATGCGAGTGCGATATTGGGAACGACCTCTTAACTACCAGACGCGCATGAAGTTTTCTAAAATGACTCTCAGATGTGAGAATGAAATGATCATTTTAATTTGTCTGTGTATCCGTAACATTCACTTTAAGTAATACCATCAAGATACATCACAGCTCGAGAATATTTTGTTTTATAATTCTTAATTTAAAAACTAATTTTAACTCTTCAATTAAATTTTTAATATCAATACATAGGTGGCAGTAATTGTCATTTTGTACTTGTATCACAATATTTTAATTATAATAATTTAATACACTCAATTCTTATTTTTACATATGCACACTTTATAATCTCCGAGAAGTCTTTCAGCATTATGCATGTATTCTTAATTAATTAAATTAAATTCTTACGTCACACATGTTAGGTTTTAATGCGGAATCGACCAACATTCCTTAAATAGATTAGATTTTTTCTTTGTATATTATAGATAAATATAATGTTAAGATTTTATTCATTATACTTCTGAAACACATCTTTATGCACTGTCAAATTAATATATAGCATGTTTTTATTATATTATGTTTGCAGGAATTCTTCCAGCAAATGTCATAGGTGTTACGATATTTTTGATATAACACTTGTTCAATGCTCATTTTTTAATGAAAATCATATTTCGTCATAGATGATGAGAATGCCGTGATATTATTGCTTTCGCAATTTTTTTCTATCAATTCAAGTTTTCGCTAGAGAAAGAATCTTGAAGCATTTTTGCACTGGAGTACTTAAACGCAACGTTTCGTAAACAGGGAACTATATGTGTTTTTCAGTAAATTAGTTCATCTCAACTAAAAATCTCTACAATTTAAAAAAAGCATAATTAGCATTCATAGAAAATTAAGCGTCAAAATAGCTGCTGTTAAATTTAGAAAAAAGATTCGGAACATTAAGCTATATTTTATCAATTACACATGTTCTTATTACTAAATGGCATTGCCTCGGGATCTGAAGAATATCACTCCCCTTTACTACAGCACACTGCGAGAGCCGTAGTTGCTATATATACATTCATAAAACATTATTAATTGTGTATATCACTACTGAGCCACTTTCGTCTACACTTATGATATTTTATTCACGCTCGCAATGAATTTATTTATTAGTCAATACGCAATATCAAAAACAACCTGCAGAAGAATGTGTCAATGCGAGGTGCGACGCACCTTGCCGGACCTAAACGCCACGCCGTCTTGCTTAGGAGAGTTTGCTATATTCGATCGCAAATCACTTTCGCCGGTGTCGTGTCGCGTGCCCGCACTCGGCTGGGCACTCACCGGTTGACTCCCCGTAACTCTCGGTATGCGGCAATAGTAAAATAATTATGTACATCACTTTACACTCTCACTTTTCACAACCACGAAACTTCTAATCGACGGCGTTGTGTTTTGCGTGAATATTCAAAACAAAGAACGCGTTTCGCCACTGCTTTCTTCTGCATTGCTGCCAGGCGTATAAATGCGTATTAAAAAATGTATCACACTTCACCATAGTCATTATAAATCGCCTGCTCTCAAAAATCCAAATCGTACAATCATAACAGTTGGCTGCTATTATCGTTGACAACATTATCTTTTATATAAAATCATCGGCTTCTTACATCCGGCCGTTTAAACAAAAAAATAGCTATGGTATCCTAATCGAATTATTCCACTAGACCTTTAATCTTACAACAAAAACGTCAGATGGGAACCGTATATAGAAACCTGACCAATTAAATATCCCCCGTGACTGAGGAAAACCCACTTCTCTTGGGAGATATTAGTACCAAAAGGAAAGAACCCTAGTCAATGATATTCACCGACCAATTTTTTTTCGACTAGGTATTTTTATGGAGAAGAATCGACGTCGCTTCTATATAAAGTCAAGGATATTTCAGTAGCTATAAGAATTATATTTTTAATTCTTAGTAGAATATACATGTAGGTATCCATTAGCATTCGTATTTTAAACGTCAAAATTTTCTCACCACTGAAACTCGGTATAGGTTTTTTTTCGACATTAATAAATATGTATGAAAAACGTTACGAAGATTTTAGATTAAAATGCAATATTTTCCTAATATTGTGTCAAAGTTTTTTTCGATGTATAATTTTGAACTCACCTTGTAAAATAAGTATGCGTATGAACGGAGATCAATTCAATTGTGCGTACTACCGTCATTTAAGTTGCAATTTTATTTTGCTTACGCATTTTTGCAACTTTTTTCATACTCCATGCATATGTAAGTGAATAATTATTACTTCATTGAAATGAATACAAAACAATTAACGAGGTGAAAATTAATACTCAATTGTTTTTAATTCAATTCTAGCAAGGAATTCTAAAGAACTAATTAGTCTGACTTTTCTCATGTTATTCACATACGTGCTGTTGCCCATTGTTAGTTTTTCATATTGTTCGATGGAACATTCCATTGGTAACAAATGGAAAATGAACTCCCCGGTAATATATTATTATATTTACAAAAAGTATGCGATCCCGTTACTTTTATTTAGATTCCACGTTCTACAACTGGTAAACAATGCTACAAGCACACGGATTGGAGTGGATTTCTTGTTTCTGTGCAGGAAATAAATATTTATGTTAGGTCACATTCAAGTCATTACAAATATTACAAAACATAGTCTCCCTAGATATGAGACAACATATAATAAGGTAGCCATCGATCCTTTTCCATGCCAACGCCAACACGAGCATGGAGTATATAAACATTATTGAATTTGTGCATAAATATGCCCCCCATCCTTCCTTGCTGTAGAGCAGTGGTCGCTAACTGTTTTTTTACTAAGGCGAGCGCGATGATTGGTTTGCTTGTGGCAGGGGGCCTATACCTTAATTTTTCTGGATAAGAGTGTTGGTAACTCAATGTAAAATCAAAACATACTTACAAATTCGAAACACATTTGAACCAAATAGGATTCATCTATACATTACCATTGGTCAGAAGTGACCAATGCATCATTAGTCGCTCTACTCGAGTATGACAACGAAGCATACCAACAGCTTGACGGGTGAGAAAGAGAATACAGCTACATGTACAGAGTATAACTCTACCCCAGATTTTATATAGCTGCGCATTGCAAAACTTTAATAATGTTATGTGTACAATTGACGAAATTCTAACAAACTTATGTTTTTGACTCGCAGCTCAAATATCCTTTGGTACCCGCGAGCCCTGGGTTACCGACCACTGTATTGTAGAGCATGATATACTCGACTCGAGTAAGGGACCTTCCAATAATTAAACGTAATATACAAAACTCCGTTTTAAAATAATACATATGGAATCTTAGTACTTATCTATTCCCAGGTAACTAACTAAATGCTCGAATGGTTTGTTTTTGACGCGCTTGACAGCTTTAGAATTGTAAATTAACTACAACTTCAATTATTCAGTCATTAACCTTGAAAATATGCCGTTTTTTTATTAAAATAATTTCACAATGGAAGAGCACATAATGCATTAGAATCGTCATTAATTTTCACAAATGGATTCAGCGTTTTCACTCGTGTACGTTTTCGATGACACAATACAACAGCCAGCGATGATAACATATTCTTACACACGTTTCGGAATTCCTAAAGCTTTTTTCACCTCGTCGAACATTGGACTAAATACTGATCGTTGATTTGCCATTATTTATCGATTACAGAGATATTTATATTATTGTTCAATTTACACGCCATTCAACACGACTATTGCGAACAAATCCATATAAATATCTTTTATACTCTCACACGTGTAAAATACTCGTGGGATATGTGTGAAAATGTAATTTAACGTAATATATCTATTTATGCACATTTTTTCCAACACATATTATGTTTTCTTTATATCCCGCTATTATTCAATGACTCTTATACCCTCGGACTAGATGTAAATATGTTTTTATGCTTAGATCTGAAGTCATTGTCACAAGGGAAAATTCAATTGTTGCCAAAAAACATCTACCACTTTCAAAACATTTATATCTTTACTTAACAATAAGTTATATATTTTCGAGAGACGTATTAACTGTTGTGGAATAACTGAGTCTTCACGTTTTGATTTACTTAAATATGTTAATTGTTTAAATCGTTAAATCTGTAAAGTTCCTTATAAATCTTAAATAATAATATGTAATTTTATAACTATAATTTAAGACATCGACTGAGGGTGCTTGATGTAATTTCAATATTAAATTTGAATTTTATAACTATTTACAGCCAGATAGATATGTATATAATATTAATATGTTCATAATTATGTATCGAAATATACATTTTTAGTACATATTGACATTATAATACTGTGTAGCGCACCCTGTTCTGATAAAATCATTTTCTGAGGTTTGTAAAAAACTTGGCACTATGGCTGTTTTACTCAAGGAGAAAAAGATTTTATTTGAATATTTTGTTCCTTACTAATTCATACTTTTTTCTTTGATCTCAAAATTATTTCGATATTTTCGAAATGTAAAATCTTACAGCCATCAAATTTCTTTTAAAATAACACCATTTTAAATCGACCATACATCATGATCTATTTGTATATTCATTATTGCACGCACAATATATTGTTAATAGTCGAGAAAGCGAGTGAAAAAATACGATCAGTAATAGGTTCTAAATCAGCGAATATTTTGATTATACTCTTTCGCAGTCACGATAGAAAAAATCAAAGAAAATGCTTACTTAACTTTCTGATCAACAAACGCATCGGTGCAGACACTTCAGACTTTAGACCAAAGGTGGAATATCTCATATTTTCTATGGGTTCGTCGGTAACTTTGTGGAAGTTCATTTTTAATATAAAATTAAAATTGATAAGTTATTCCACTTGGTTTATCACTAACGTGACGCGTTTCGCCTCTTTAAGAAGTATCTTCAGACTAACCATATCGAAAGGTTATTTCTTTCTGAGGTAAACAATGATTCTAATCCTTACATTTAAAATAAAGGGTGGGGTGGATTTTATTCTACACTGTGACACTAATTTTATTCAATATTTATTGATCCTTATTGTGTATTTAATTTTATATTTTATTGTGGAATATCTCTGTTGAACTTACGAATATAAATTTTGCAGCAATTCGTCATTCAAAATATTTGTAGCGAAACAATATTGCACGCTGCGTGTGCCTTACAATTTAAACCATCTTTAAGATCTACTGTGACGTAGATAAGGTATGTTTTTAGAAAATATATTTTTATTTTCAAGTTTATAATATAAAGACTTTCTAAAGATTACATTAATTATTTGCGCTATAGCAACAAAAAAGGCACCTTATCCATGTTCGATTTGAAATGTTTAAAAAAATGTCACTTAAAGTATAGAATATCTGTATATTTAATTAATCATAAAGAGAATAGCAATTAAATTTGCAATATACATGTCGCTAATAATAAACAATATTATAATGACACAATTTTAACATGATTGACCTTGTTGAGTTTTAATTGAATGATTATTAATAGTCTATAATCATGTCAGCCTATCTGTCTTCTTCAAAAATCAATATCTATCATGTGGCTATGAATTTAGTATCCAAAGAGAAACTTGTAATTTGTTTAACTTTTCCTCTCTCAATTTGGACATGGATTATATTTATTGGAGTTTGAGTAAATTATGAATGTTTCACTACTCTATTTCAGCGACTGTATAGGAAACACAATTCTTCAGTTATCTCAATCCCTTATCCAAATATTTGCCAATGAAACATTTTTCCGACGCGTAAAGCTGACCAAAGTCGACAAACGTCAGTAGAACACTGTGAGGCACTACGGAACAACGGATCATCGGAACATCGTGTAATCTGTGCGTACAGCGTCGCGATTCGCCGGTGCGAAAAATGAATGACGCTCGTCACGCGACGCCTCTCTTCGCAGCGGGGCGTTCCGATTCAACAGCCGGAACGACCCGACTAGAACCAAGGATGCATCCATTGCTAATTCCTCTCGGTATTTAAATTCTATATAATAAAAGTACAAATTGCCATCATTTCATTCAACCACATTTTTTGTTACTTGGTTTTTATTTGCGTATACATCCTACAATATCACCCATCTTACTTTAAAACTTCTAACCCTAGCCGGTGTACATCTTACTCTTTTTTCTATAGACGCGTTTTTAATAATAAAAACTTAATTTAAAAAAAACTGATAAATGTAATTGATAAACAGAATAATAACAAGATTTTGTGGCGTAGCTAGGGCTTTTGCCTTCCCCCCACCTTTTCCCTCCAAAAATGATTTAATATTTATAATTGTGTTGGATAAACGGTATCTTTAAAATTACTTACTATTATTTTAAATCATAAACCACCACGACATAGAATATTGCGCAGGCGCAAAATTTTTATGTATAAATATAATATATTTCTTTAAAAATATGTACTCTATTTTAAAAATTTGTCATTTACAAATGTTATATTTGACATTAATATTGAGTCGCGCAGGCTTGTTCTTGAAATATGTCAAAAAATCTAGTCTTTAAAATAATTTTTATATTTATATAAAAAATACAAAATTATTGATGTACAATCCATTAGTATATTGTAAATTAATATAGGACAAGATTTTAGCATGCAGATTTTACTAACATAACACTAACTATTCGCCAAAAAAACATCAACAAATTATAACAAAATTATTTTTCCTTGCTTTGCTCTTGTCATATCAATTATCAAAATCATCAGCAACATTATCTTAATCTATATTATTTGCCAGTTGGTGTTCTATTGAAAGAATTGCAAGATTTTTTAATCGTAAATTGCTCACTTGTCGATGTTAAATATTTTTTTTATTAATTCCAACCACAAAATGATAATTTATCGTCTTGTGACTGTTCACAACAAGTTCTTCTTTCTGCCTCGATATTGAGGCGTCAGGATTATCCTGAGATTATTTTATTTGTTTATTACCCTTAGAATTTTTCTGTTAAAAAATGCTGCCTCCAAGAGTATATTTTGTCAATGAGTAAAACATCATTTATTCACCGAATTTTTACTGTTATGTTACGATAAGAAGTTTATTTATTTGGTATGAAAATTATTTTTAATTACAAAATTTTGGCGCCTCCCCTGGCGATAGTCCGCGCCTCTCCGGTTGGAAACCACTGCCATAATCATTTAAATGTACAACGGTTTTTTAATAATTAATTTGTCAGGCTATGAAAAGGATCTATTTGTAATAGTTTTGATAATTAATAGTTGTAAGTTTTATTGCTGACGATTTCGTTACTCGAAGAACTGAATTCAAACACTTTTTTTAATAAAAACATCCTTCCCTATTGCTCAGTATTATACTATCTTCCAACCGCCTGTTTTCGCCAACTTTTCCAAAATAATGTATTAGATATTCGCTAGCACAAATTTATTTTAAAAAATCACAAAGATTATAAGTATATAATTATTGATTATACCTGCCTCAAAAGTGGTTTTTACTTTTGACCTTTAAGTATAAAATATGATAGGATATCGATACGATTACATTGAAATAACTATTGATACATAATGTATCACTGGTTATTCCTTTTGTATGACATCCCTAGTAACATACAATTGCCAACAGTAACACCTGAGGAGAGGAGACGGCATTTGTTCTATCCGATCCTTCCGAAGCATGACATCAAGTTCACTGTCTGCTCACTGCTGCGTGGGAAGGAAAATGTTAGCCTAACCCAGCGATGGTGAACCTTTTTTTGCAGGTGCTCAAATTTAGTAGGAAGTAACGCTAAAATTGCATTAAATTTATAGAATGTAGTGATATTCTCTCCGATATACTTACAATTATGTTTGTGGAAACCACATACAATTAAATATTGTTAAAATAGTATTTGTTTATACTTAAGGTTATGTTTCAAAGGAAATTATTATACATTCAACTCGATCGCATGGATGTGAGAGAATTTTAGACGTTAGATTAGTGATTAGCTGATTACTAGCCTTACCCTAGCACCATCCTATAAACCCTTAAAGAGATTGTGCGTTTGAATAACAAGCAACCGCTTAAGAACTTCTGTTGAGATATCAGGTAATATGCTACTCATATGACAGCAGTAGACAGACGTCAGTGCTTCAAAATCATAATATGATTATTATATGTATTTTGAACGTTTTAATAAAATAGCATTATGGTTTTTCGAATTGAAGTTTTTTTTGCCAGAACAACGACAATATATTTCAGAATTTCATAATAAAATAGTCTTGTAATGAATGCATAGCTTGAAAATCTATGAAATATTTGTTGATAATATTCATAAAAGCCTAAAACTTTTAAAGCGGGCATGCCGGTAATCGGTTTGCTATTACTCAAAAAATGTATTCAATTTTATTCTTTCTTCATTATAATTCTATTATACCAATTACAAATGTATTATGCTCTCATATCAGATATTTAGATTCAATTGTAATGTATTTTCGTTCAAATTTGAATCATAATATTTGGCGATCATGAATATCAAAAGTTTGTTTCAATCTTATGTCTAAATAATGGATTAAATTACTATGGTAATATGGTCTGACTGCATATTTAATCAATGTAGGCTAAAAATTTGTTTAAATATTTACATATTTCATAATAGCTACGTTTATCTTATTACTTCGACACGAAATTTGTAGTCATAAAATACTTTTTTATTTCAATTTTTAAATTTATATCATATTCAGCAGTAGTTTTTATAAGCCAGCTGCAGCTATCTTGTGAATAGAAGAATGTTATTGTCTTTTTTCCGGGAACAGCGCTTGATGCGCATATATATACACTATTGCGGCATCTGTTTCTCGTAGACATAATAAAACTAAAATTTCAATCTATTGCCGCTAGATGGCAAATCCACATCTACTCCAAAATATTTCCATATTTAAAAAAAATAGACTTGGACATAATCGTATATTGTCGGTTTTTATAGCATATTTATTTATCTACAACAAATAATCTTTCACGAATTAATTTCTTTTTACCGTAAGAAAATAATATTTGCTACTTATTATATTTGAATGTCATTATCAATCTATTTATTAGATGTGTGCGAAGTAGAATTAATACTGATGTACATAATATAATAATAATAACGATCATAATGGACATGACCATTGCAAAGATCCTTATTCAAATTTCAGTCGAACTGTTTGACTATTTGTTGATAATTTCAACGCATTACGTACGTACATGGGACATGTGTAATTTATGTTCAAATATGTTCAACGCAAAAACAGTGTTTTTTGTTAAATTTTTGCAATTATAAAAGAATTTACCTGTACATTGCACGATTCTTTTATACGGCTTTATTACGATGAAATATTTGAGATTCTTGCCGACGGCCGGCGTGGAGGTGGTGCGCAGACATTCCGCCTTCTCACATCTCCCTCGCCTAGCAAATTATTTTGCCCGCCATACATTTCCAATGGCGCCAACAATTTCATTCCGTGAATTCCATCTCATTTATCGATTTATTGCCCATCGCCTGGATTTTTTCATCGTTTTCTAAGTAACAAGTAACCCAACACTAAGTGGACTATATTTATTAATGCTTGCGCATTTTCCTTAATCATTAAAACCTTCCGACATTACCAATAGAATTGAAATACTACCTAGATAAACCAAGACTTTTTTTTTTTCTTCTTATGAATATTTTGTTGTAATAATCGTAGAAGTCATGATCAAAAAATATTCAATAACAGTTTGAGAGACTGTTGATTGTTTACACTAGCTAGAAACAAAAATCGTCAAGTTGCGCTCTTTATCTTATGCAGTTATAATTTTGTTTTGAAATCAGTTTTTATACAATCAACTGCGCTTTACGATTTAAAATTAATTATACTATATTTATTAACAATGATATTTGAAACTAAAATATTTGATTATATCTTACGATCTTTTTATACGTGATACCTTTTTAACAGGTACCTACTCGCCCTGTGCTCTCAGACCCACCATATGCTGTGTTCATTTAAAAGTGGTAAATACGTTTTGTTTCGCCCTTGTTAATATAGACTGATCCTCTATTATCATTAGCAATATATAAAAACAATAAATTAGACACTAAACAAGGAAAGAAACGTCAGAATTAAAATTGCAAATAGTTGGCGCTCCGACAACTTATAGATTTATAAACTACTAGTGAGTACCCGACATGCGTTGCAATGCCACTCAATGAAAGAGAGGGTTTTTTTTTTAATTCTCTTTATTGAAGTGGTTTTGGATTAGAGGTCTGCACGGGCCGAAATTTCATAAAATTACCCGGTCCGAGCCCGTCCTCTTCAGGCCCGGCCCTTATCACACTTGTTACCCGAACCCGACCCGAAGCCCAGATTTATTTTTCTCAACCCGAAAGAAGCCCGATTTTTTTTAAATATAGTAATTCATTTATACTTTTCAAACAATATATGTTATTGTTTCTATATTTCCATCGATATTCATACTACATGTGAAATAAATTATTTAAGCTATGAATATTGCTCTAATTGCTTTTGAATGAATATTCTCCACATAAATGTTAAATCATTTTTTAAAACAATTCGCTATCATGCTGCTTAACGAATAATTAGTATAAAAGGAACTTCATCCTTACGACTAAATACTGCTTTTTATTATTGTTCTATTACATTTACCGTTTCTACAAAAAGAATATAACTTCCTCTTTGTGACCACTTACAAAAACGTTTTCCATCATTCAGATCGTGTTTGCACAATGGCCTAATAAAAAATAAAATAATTATTACAAAATGGATAACTGCATTTACAATTATAACAATTCAAACAATACCCATTATATTTTCAATCATTACTGTTAGCCATTTTTTCGGGATGTCGTTTTTTGTTAACCCAATTGAAATTTTCTTTGTATTTATATAGCATGTGTACGTATCTGCACACCTACACTGAAACAAAAAATAGAGTACAGACTGACTTACTACAGTTTTATTATGCATAAAAAATAATTGTATTTGAATCTGTTATAAAAGCTCTCGTATTCAAACGAATATATTACTAGTTGGGTCCGGTTAGACATTCTACGTGTAATAAAGTATCATAAAAATGAAGTGTCATAAGTAAATACAGACTGTAAAAGTATTTTATTTTGTAAAAAGTTGAATTAAATATGAGTAAATTTATGTAAGATCATTTAACTAAAACTTTCAATAAATAAGTTCCACCATTTTATCAATCGACTCACTTCACTTCTCGAGCTCATTTAACACGTGGACTATAAAATAACCAGCAAAATTATCAAATGAAAAATTACATTTGACTCTTATTAAGAAGCCCCACGGTTCCATAAAATGAAACACCAATGGTAAAGAAATAATGTCAGCTGGGTATTAGCATTCTAGTTTTATTGTTTTTTCCTGCATTCCTATTTCTACCATCTTGTGTCCTGATACATTATCATCAAATTATTTCTACTATTTTATAACAATCGTGTATTTGAATAAACATTTGAAACGACCTCTAACAAAGATATTCCATGAAAATATTATTTAGAGTTGAAATATAATTAAGTTTAACTCGTGAAGTCTATGTTGTGCCAAAATTCACATTCCTATTTTTTACCTGGTTTTAGTAGATTTCTATGAAACTGTATTCATAGTAAACAATTTTTGTATGATGAAAATTATTTTTAACTCATTATGCTCCGCAAAATGTTTAATGTATCGTTGTTCCTAACACTGACGATATAAACATACATTGCTCCTTTTAACAGGTTTAGTGTAATACTTGGCTTCGTGTGCACGACTACCTTTTTTCTTAAATTAAATCGATTTCGTTTGAAGTGATGTTTCTGAATAGGTCTATCCCGTCCACCCTCCGCGTCCTTCTTCCCTTCCTGTTCTGGTATGAGCCTCTACCCAGCCCATCCCGCCCTTGAGGCGTGGGAGCCAACCGAGATTCTAACCGAGGGTCTCCGCAAAAATATTTCTGATCGAAAAATAATTGGTTGTTCATTCATATTATTTTCTATCCTAAGTAAGTCTTCTACTATAATAAAGACTCATTCATATTTTTACTCGTCATAAACTTTTTTTAAAAATTCGTACAATTGCTTCCTATAAATATTTTTCCATCCATCAGTAAACTATCAAATTCATTCACAAAAAATAGTGTTTATTTGAATTTTTATTAAAGTTGTAATTTTTGTTTTAGTAAATATCACTTAATACCAGACGGGCGGCTTGCATCTATTGATTTTCTTTTTCATGTGATCCCCCTCCCTCCTTCCCACCACAGATACTCAATTTCTAAAACCTTACGATAGAGTTTAAAAAATGCGAAACACCCGTCGCACTTAGTTATACAACCAGTAAATTACAAAGTAATCAATTTAAAAATTATATAGTTTTTTTACGGTCAAAGAAATGAAGATTCCGCAAGATTATTTTTAACTACCTTGATGGTATTTTTTTTCCAATTCATTACGACCACTTATTCTATCCCTGACCCGAAACGTTGTGAGATCGTTTCATTACGGCAAGCGTGTTCATCTCACTATAAGTTCTTAAAATCTCGGAAGCACGTATGGGAAACTAAAAAGAAAATGATAGGTTATGTTATACTGATCGAGGAAGACTTGACCGCTCCGGCCAGAGGTGAAGAGAGATCCATTCAGGGGTGTTCATCTCATGCAAAAGAAATATTCTTACCCGTGACCAGTGGAAGTTAAGCCATAATAAGTGGGCTCTAATTTAAAATAATGATTTTTGACAAATGTAATACGACTACTGTAGAAAATCACGCAATCAAATATAAACTTGCACTAAACAGTGTTACAGTATTGTCTGAGCTACTTTAGTGGAAAGTTTTGTTTCCTATCGAGTATTTAAAATCGTACTTCTACTTTCGTCGTTGACATTATCAAGTAATTGTATTGTTTCTTATATCAATATCATCGCGAACTTATGCGTATAACTCCATTTTTGGTAATTTTACAAAAAAAACATTCCAAATATGAGAACGCTTCAGTGGGGACTAACAGTATACGTCGCAGATTTTATACAAAAATTTTAATAAATTCATGTGTCAATTGCATTATTTTATACCTGAAATAAATGTGATTTAATTATTATTATTTTCTGGTCCCAAAAGTATAAGTTTAGTAATTAAATAAAAACGTCCCTCCCACCCATCCAATCCTCACGGGGCGTAGCGAGAACGATTAGCTAACCACTAGTTCTGTCCTAGCCCTATCCTTCTATCCCTACTCTCTTTGAAGAAAGAGAGGTTGAACAACTGAGTAACAAGCAGTTCTCATAGAAAAATTCTGATGAGATATCTCCATTCGGAGGCCACACGAAAAAAATAAAATAAATATTTCTATTCTCCTAGAAGTACAGGTCCATTAATTCTTATTGATATTGTGTTATATCTGAACACAGCTGATAAGAATAGTAAACATGATAACCTTATGGAGACAATAATCATTATTTCTGAAAAAATGACTTCAGAACTTGGCTTTGTTTTTGCTGTCCTGTAAAATCGTCTTTTTGGACTTTAACTCCGCACATTTTAGATATATAATATTCTAGAATACATTATTTTCAATTTATTATAATGTATATTCTTTTCGCCACAACGTCTAGGGTTGGATTTTGCCGGTGCTGTCTCTAAATAATGAAATGAAATATATTGTATCAGGGAAATGACTAAAAAATACAAATAATCGAGAGACTACTTTAAAGTAACTTAATGAATTTTTATCCACGTCCGCTCCCAACGTGGAACAAATAGAGGTATCTCAACAGAATTTTTCTTCGAGAACTGCTTGTTACTCAGTTACTCAACCTCTCTTGGTTGAAGAGAGTAGGGATAGAAGGGTAGGGCTAGGACAGGACTAGTGGTTAGCTAATCGCTTTCGCTAATCCCCGTGAGGATCAGATGGGAGGGAGGGAATTTTTTAGGCATCACAAACACTCAGGCTAAGAACAGAAATCCATAAATCGATTGACAAATCAATCTATGAAAACCGTCGGCACCGGGATTTGAACCCGAGACATCCGTAACCGTAGCCAACTACGCTACCAACTGCGGACGCCGACAGTGGATATTAGTTATTCCTAACAAATATTGCTGCTTCGACTGATCCTTATATCTAAAGCCTCATGCTTATTCAATTTCCTTCGTACTACAGTTAAATTCCTTAGTAATGTTTATTTTCCTCCTTCATAATGAATATTATAATTATATTAAATGGTTTATACAATTGGTTTGAAGATATTGCTTTTTATTTCTTGTCTCCATTTTGTCTGTAGATCGCTTATCAACATTTTGTAACTTTTCCATGTACCTATTATTTATGGAAGCTGGACTTGATCAGCTCATATTAATCGTTCTCTGTTTTTGATTAGAAATTATTCGAATAATAAACGGTGCATACAGTTTTTAATTGAAAGTTTACATTGCATTATAAAACCGTGAAATAAACCCCCACTACACATTTTAAAACACCTGCCCTCGGCGCCCGTTCTGTTCATACCTGGGCCTCGCAACTAATGAGAAGAGCTTTCGAACCCCCTGCACCCTTCATCCCGTCCCGTGAATGAGATGAAACCGTGTCTGACTCTTCAATGGATTCCAAAAACAAAACACCAGCCCCAAACGAAGATTACTCAGATATTAACTCCTTAAATGCCGTGTAAACTATTGTTCTTCTACTGGTTATATCAACTTACAAACGGCTCGCTCAAAAAATTAAAACAATTCAATCAATAACTATTCGTACCTTTAATCGCACGACTATCACAAAAGCATTCTAGGAAGCACGTGTCATTTTTTTCAATGTTAGCTTAAAAAAAGATTTGATTTTATTAATAGTTATCCTTGATTCAGGTCATTTCAGTCTGAGCACAGTAGCCCGCAAGCACCTGCTAATAGTTGTGTAGGTTTGTTTTTGTGCCTTCTTAACTGCTATAACGTATTGTGATATAAAATAACAATCTTATGTTACCTTCATTAGCTATTCGCTTAAAATTCAGACTTTTTCAATTAACAATCAATTTTACTTATTTGTTCACAAATAGTCTCAGCTAGTAAACATAACAACTCTAACTTAATGTCATGACAACCAAAATATAATATGTATAACACAAATAATCAAATTCGGTTATTTCCTTTCATGTGAAGCATTTTTTCTTGCGAGAGAAAACATCAAAAAACATGCATGCCGTTGAACCACGAAATAATGATTTTCAAATATAAAGTAATTTGACAAATAATTTTAAAAATATTTTTTTAATCTTATATATAATAGCCCGCTCTGTAAACGTTTTATTATTATCAAATATTACATGTAGGAATGAAATTTTCTCATCACGTAAGCGTTCGCGGTCAATATAAAATAAAATGTTTTGAAAAATGCATACAGTTTGTTCGTGTCATAAGAAATTTCGAAATACGTCTAGACTTGTCAGCTTCAGCTTAAATGTGACAAAAAAACTGGCGTAGAAATGTCTTTTGACGAAATAAATAATATTTTTCATTTTTTATTTACTATTTTTATCTTCATTCAAAATTCAAAAACTTTTTTACGTCCATTTATATCGATTAGAATTAAATTAAATTTATATAGGAATAGATGTTGTATTGTTTTATTTAATTTGTTAACGGTAACGAAGGTGTAAAATCCGCGCACGCCAGTCCCTGTTGTTTCGTATTCGTCGGTCGGAGAGTTTTTTCTATCATTTTGTCCTGTGATGTTATTTTTTTAAACATATCTCTAAAGAATCGCAGCAACCGTCCGAAGTTTTAATCCTATTACGGATGGTTCGCGAAAGTAACCCTTATGAATGAATGTATGGTGAGGAATTAATTTTTTTTTTCATATAGATTTTCTCATTGGGCTGAAAAGATTTTCGTCATCATATGACATCACAACATTTAAATACTATTTATTGTCAAGGACATGTCACGATTATGAATGCAACTAACAATTCATAAGTGATATATTTGACCCCACCTGGTGTAAAAAAATACATTTTCACCTCCTTCCCTTTTTGTAAAAAACAATATTTAATTCCGTCACATTTTATAACTCTCCCCTTCTCTAACCCTCTATCAAAATCAAAGCAGTATTTATTAGACCCCTCATTAGAACCTTACCTCACATATGGAAAATCCCTATTTTATTAAATTTTCTATGTTGTACCCAGTAGTGTAGCTAGGGTTTATGCCACCCGGGGCGGTCCTTGAATTTTACCCCCTTCCCCCTCCACCTCTTCTTCAAATTTTTTTGTAATGCATGTCACACGCCGCAAAACATTGCACTGCAGGCAGAAATTTTTACGAAGAATAAATATAATTTCTTGAAAAAACATACTATATTTTTACAATCCTAGCAAAATCGTCAGCTAATGTTTATCAAAATCAATTCCATCCGCCAGTTGGTGTGCTATTGAAAGTATTTTTAATTGCAAATGACTTACTGTTCATATTAAATTGTTTTTTTATTAATTTCATTTTCGAAAATGTCTGTCACAGCTAGTAGCACAATTGCGAGGCAATAAATTAAAAGCGTTTCAATATTTGCGACATTGAGGCTTTATGATTATTCTTAGATGTTTCAGAAAAGAAATATATTTGTCGGCCTATCACAAGGCATAACAATTCTTATTTGTTTATTACCTACATAATTTTCTACTCATTTTCAAAAATGCCGCCCCTAGAAAAGTATATTTTGTCAGCGAGTCACAAATTAGACGAAAGAAAACATGATGAATGGAATATAACTTGCATTGATTATGTGAATATATAATACGGCGGCTCCCCCTTGCTACGCCGGTGATTGTGCCTACTTTATCTGATTTCCCAGCACAAAGTTTTCAGCTAACAAATTCTTCTAGCAAGACAATACTTAGCTAGACTGCATACGGAAAGGGAAATAAAAACATTTTCTGTGCCCACCCTAACAATTTAATAAACCACGCAACTAGAGTTCTCTCTAGTTATAGTAGAAGTGTGGGAAAAGGAACAATTGTTCATACGTCTAAATAATTAACAGAGAAAGTTATAAAACCAAATGAAAACCCTTATTCATAATACCTGTATAATACCTTTTAATGTGTTAACTGTCAATTCTTGGTGGAAAGACATTATATTTTAAAAAATAAAACACAATTCATTTCTACTACTTCCACATATTTATAATGATCAGGACCGGTTTCGCTCATCACGAGCATTATCAACTGATAAACACTGTTAAAAAAATGAACTGATGAAAACTGATTATATAATATACATCAAATAATACAAGTTCGTATCGTTTCAAATTCTAAGGAGGCTAGAAAATTTTCATTTCATGTTCTTTCGCTGTACAGAAAAATAATCTACATAAATCTATATGCATATAAAAACATAGTTATTTTTTGATACGCCAAATTCCTAGAGCTTTACTTCGGACGATATTGTAAATACTACAAGATTAATCCAAACTCAATTATCTTTCCTCGTATGTCATCGATTAAACAAATCAATGCTCCAATTGCTCCTACGCATATCTTACGATATAACCATTATGAATTCGAAGCGTGAAAGCTTTTATGAAGCGACTACCGTCTTACCGTGGGGCTCTTACCCACCTGACCCGCATGCAACCACTATAAAAATATATATTTATTCGAACGAAAACCAAATGGGGCCTATAAATAATATCCATTGGAGGCTTCCGAGAAGCGGCGCCGAGATATTTCTCCCAGGGTAAACGAATAATAATAATATGTATATTATTGCCCGGATACCGTAATTAGTCGCCGGCTACCGTATTTTTTTACATCCCAAATGGTTTCGTTTTGCCCGCGGACATTTTACATTGACCGGTTTGATAGTCGGGCCGAGCGGCGAACACGCGAGCGGCCGGATCATCGCTCCGCGCCTGCGGCGCTCCATCTCAGCTCCCGAAAACGCCGAACCACTTGCCCACCTCTGTATTCTCTTTTTATGGTTATTTATCATCGTCTTTCGTGTACATTGTAACGTGCTACGTATAGAATTATTGTATACCCTAAAATAATTACATGCATTTGAGTACCCACAAATACAATATGATTACAACTCCTTCAACGAACAATCGATGTAACTTTTTTCGTGTTTGTATTTCGTTGGCCTTACGCAATATCTACAAAAGTTTCATATCATGTATCAACATCATCCTGATTCGTTAAAGATTAAATTAATATTCACGCATTTAATTTTTTACTGTCTGCAAAACAATATGTAAGTATTTTTTAAAAAATATTTTAAAAAATAAAACACAATTCATTTGTACTACTTGCACATGTTTATAATGATCAGGACCGGTTTCGCTCATCACGAGCATTATCAACAGATAAAAATACAAACATAACAGGCCTAGTTATATAAAATTGAGTGTTAAAACTTATGGTATATAAAACAATTGATTCATGAACTAAGACAAGAAATTACTGATT
Organism: Himalopsyche phryganea; assembly: GCA_022494535.1. Lineage (NCBI taxonomy): Eukaryota > Metazoa > Arthropoda > Insecta > Trichoptera > Rhyacophilidae > Himalopsyche > Himalopsyche phryganea. Next base: position 2,151,113 of record JAGVSL010000046.1, read on the forward strand.
ATCAAACAAATTATAAACAAACCAAATAAAATAGTCTACAATTAAAATGTTAAGAACCTCTTACAAATCAATCAATACTAATCTGAAATCAAACTGTATTGAAATATTACAAAATTTAGTTACTTGGTTTTGTAATTCACAATAGTTATAAAAGTAAAATTGAAATGCAAAAAATATATTCATAAAATGATGTCCTTCTTTACAGTTTAGAGTTGTAATTTTTCAAATAATTCCAAATTTCCTTACTGAAATCAATATCGCAAAGATTTTATATATTTAGTTATGAAAATACCAACACTATCTCAGCAATATTCGATCCAGTACACCGATATTCGTCATGCGATTTATACAGTTTAAATTATCCTAGCCACTATGGACTTCCCGGTCAGTAAGGGATTTAAATACCCAACGAATATATCAATACTGGTATAACAAAAATAAATAAAAATGAACAAATAAAAAAATCTATCGCCGATTTAGATCGCAATACCGAACGAATAAATAAACAATGGTTTTTCGATATTTTATATTATGTACCTATTAAAAAATATTTTTATCATAATCATAATAGGCTGATTTTCATAAATACTCTAAATTTATTAGTTTTTTTAATTAAAAAATCTTTGAAAGGCTAATTTGTCAATCTGCCAAGCTTCAAACTTGTTAGCGACTGCAGAAAAGCCTTCTCAGATTCAACTCGTATTGGACGACAGTCATTAATAAATTGCATCGTAATATTACTATAATATCTGTATTTTGCATTTTGAAAACCGGTTTTTCTTTATTGTAAAAACAGTAGAAACACCGGGATTCCAGTTTCAGTAATACAAACCTGTATTGCGATCCCTAGTATTTATTTCAAATCATTGACAGATATAGTAGACATATTAGTCTGTATAAAAAAACTTACAGTGAAAATAATCTGACATACATTATTATTATTTTACACTTTCATAGCTAATTTTTGTTTCCTCGCAATTGAAAGAAAATCGTCTAGACTCGTCTGGTTTTAAGAAGATTGATACGTCAGACATTTTTATTTCAGTTTTAAAATACGTACACCGTATTATGTTCATATAGAATATAGACAAATAAATAGCCAATCGTTTAAACTTTAAACTTCCTTTTCTTCAAGTGTTTGTAGACATCACAGGCACTCACGCAAGGACTTACAGTCACTTATCGCTTGAAAACTCATTATTTGCAGGTATTCTCGTCACCATAGCTTAGTGCCTTTTCGTCTTCCAGTTTTAGACGGCCAATATTTTGAATTTCGAATGATGGCCACTTTGAAACCATTGTTTTTTCAAACGATTTGAGAACGTGTGTTAGAAGAAATGAATATCTGTGATGTTTTCATTCCTTAGGCTAACCGATCTCAAAAATAAAACGTAGAATACAATAAGCTTACTTCTATTTAATTCCTTACCCTTACCCACTGTCTTTACCCTCTCTGAGTAACGTAGTTGAGCTTAGATTAATAACCAGCTGATTCTCTCCACTAAATCAATTTATGCTACATATTAAAGTGACAAGAAAAAAAATAGTTCGTCATTCTAATATATTTTATGTTTTAAATCAAATCGGAAAATCGTTTTTATATCACTGGTTTCTTTGGTATTAAATAAAAAATCTTGTTTATGCTCCAGTATTCAATTTAAAACGAATGATGATGATGAATAATGGGTATAAAGGCACGACCCGATCAGGAAGAGCAGATTGCCAGGCGAAGTTGCGGTGATGTCGAGCTTTTACGCGTTGTTCCAGCATTTCAATCTTCTGTGTAGAAATTTTATTCCGCCCTTCTCTCCGCCGAAGAGCTTTACCTGTGCTACCTCCCCTCACCTGACACCCTTACTACGAGCCTGACTGAATTTATGAATGGAACGCACGGACCGATTAATGACAGCGGATACACTTTCCTCGCTGCATTTATTGATTTATTTACCTTATTTCGCACACATTTTATTAAGACAATTGTTAATAAGACAAAGCTATTAAATTTATTTAAAAATTATAGCTTATGCACTGGCCGTATATTATTTATTTGATAATAATTAAAAATAGCCCTACACCAAGATTTAAAAAAAAAACAATGTTGAACTTGATATTGAATTGATAACTTAGTTACCATGTGGAATAATTAAGTTATCAATTTTATTTGATTTTTCTAACAACTATAGTAACAAATTTGGATTATTGAGATTTTGTACACTTCCATGTATTTTGTCACTAACAAGTCGATGTCTTAAACTATAACTATAGTAACGTTTTTCAATGAACCCGTTAACCTGCTTACAATTCTATATATATATGTATTATTTAAATATTAATACGCTTGATAAAAACTTGATAGTTCCCAGCCAAATCTATCGAATTCTCAGACAATCCGTCTCGCTCCCTGATAATAAGATAACATTATCTTTCACTTCCGATTAATAATCCTTGTTACTTTTTTGCGGTATACTTAATGAAAGAATTTATATAAAAAATACTTTGAAACAGAATACTTTCGTTTATTGTTATATAATGACAATTATTTTTTTTCAATCACTGATTATTATTTTACACCGTCTTACCGTATGAAATAATTCTGTGCTTTCAAAATGAAATTACTAATCTCACGATTATTTTTGCAACATAATTAATACATATATTATATCGATTCGGCATATTCCAAACGATTAAGAAATATGCTCTTAATAATTTTAATTAGTCAGTGAAGACACCTTTCTCGATTAGGCAGAAATTAAAACAATCGATAAAATGAAACAATGGGCCACGCAATAATCTGCATCGGTCTCACAAGAATGCGATGACATCCGCATCCAAGAAACAATGATAATCGACCATCGATTCTGTGGTCTTAAATTCCCGGAAAACTATTTCGAAACTGCGCTCTATTATTGCACTATCCTACGGGTTCATTCGATTATTATTAGTTATGACATACCTTTCAGTTAAGAGAGTTTTGTCTGAATTCGGAAATACTTGCCATTTCGTGCGCCCAAGTGGTTGGTAGTAAATCACTTACTGAGAATTGGTTAAGATTTTTGAATGCTACAACTCGTTTTGATCTTATTTATTATTAATAAGTGAGACATTTTGCTTTTTACACATCTAATTCCTAGTAAAACAATTTGTCAAAACAAAATCCCATCGTTTTCAGCCATAAAAATCTACTATTGGCTATAATAATACTGAAGTCTCACTTTTCTCCCTCACTTTTATTGATATATGAACATGCACTACTAATGCCGCTATGATAGAGGTCTGCACGGGCTCGGGCTTGGCCCGTGGGCCTCCACCTGGCCCGGGCACCGGCTAAAGACAAATTAGGTTCGGGCCCGGGTATGAAATTTATTTTTCAAAAAAATATTTCGTCAGTTCATGAGCCAGCCATGCGGTTATCAATCATTATTAATAAATAAAATTGTTTTTTTTTAAATAAGTCAAATACTTGTATAATTACCTATATATTTTATTTTAAATTAAAAAAAACTGGCTTTATCCGAGCTGAGAAAAATAAATCTGGGCTTGAAAGAGCCGGGGACGGAAATTTCGACCCATGTTGACCTATATCGAAGAACATAATTATTCAATCAATTCATTTAATTGCACCATTTCTACAGGCAAAGTAATCATAACCATTTTTTAGAATTTATTTCTATTTATATGGAATATCATTATATATAATGATGATATTTCACTGATTTTTGAGAGAAATCTTTATTAAATATTACATAAAACGGTTTTGAAATTTTTGGAAACAAAACGACCAACAAATGACATTTTGGCTTTAGTTTTTTGTTCTATATCTTATGGACTTCACTATGTTTCCATATAATACACAACTTATAAAACATAACTATCGTTTTATTGATTGAATTGGCATTTACTTCGTAGAACTCCATTATAATAGTATAAAATAACAAAGTATTTAGTTCTACAAAATTTTATATATATATATATTATATATAACTAAGCAAAAATGAGTTTAAGTATAGTTCTGACGATGGCGTAAAGCCGAAATAGCTATCAACTACCCGATAAAAATTTTGTGTAACTATCGTACTAGAATTACCATATTTTTTTGAAAAAAAAACTTTGCAATATTTAAATATTTGTATTACATCAAAATACAGCTAAAATTTTAACATCATTAGAATACAAATAAAACTTCCATTTTCAATAAAACGTCGGCGGGCTTGCGAAACAACGAAAAATGTCGTATCTTTATCCGATAGAAAAAAAACTAAGCCATTCCTGTCCTCAATAATTGCATGAAACATAAACGCTTCATTATTTGCTAGTAATATATTTAGCTTACATTGCTATATTCCCTGTCCAATAATCCCAATAGAATGCACATGCAGCAATAAAATAAAAGCTATAAAACGCACAGGTGATTCTGCGGTGTAAACAAACACCGATTCATCCACCGTGCCGCAGGATGATCCTCGGCAGCCAGTTTTATTAGTCTCTTTTTCACGCTCATTTGTTCCTTCCTAATGTTTGGCTTTTGTTTAGTCGACCGAACGCTTTACCTGCGCCAAGACGTACACACTCAACACCGTCTTAATCCGAAAACACTAAAAGATTAATCTCACAACAGGGAGGAGGAGATTTTACGATATATCAAATAGATTCTCTACGAGATACCAGCGCAAAAGCTCATCATCGCATCGAATTAAATTATTTTGCCCTCAACGCACCTATAAGATAACAGTGTAATATCTGCGAGTATATTTTTATTGTGGTTTTTGAAGTGTGGTGGTTGTTGTATTGTGCGCGCACGTGAACGAACTTTGTATAAATCATATTTCTCGTACAAACCTGGATCTAACTATTTTTAAATTGTTATCTTGGATATCTTTAAATATTGTTAAGTGGACATTTATACGTCATTTAGTGTTGTTTATAAATATTAATTTTAATGAAAATATAAACAAACATACATGATAATATGTTTTTCGTGTTGTGGAGTTTTTTAAACAACTATCTTTGATGACTTTAGGCTAGGAGTGAGTGAACAGCGGTATTTATAATCGATTCGGCATACTTAATTCGTTAAAGTATGGATTTTACGCCATACATGGTTTTTCTAACAAGACGGACATATCCATATTATTCGGACATTCTGAAGATGGAGCCACCGAAATCCCCTAAGTTTAACGTCACTCTGTGGCAGCCATGGCTGGCCGAGTTCTCAGGTAAATGAAGGGTTAATATCACTAGCTATTATATTGATACTACTTCAATCTCTTCTCATACATAAGTCTAATAGTGGGACGAAAATATAGAAAATTCAACCCATTTTAATCTATTTGATATTTTTTTTTTTTTTTTAAATAAAACACAATTTATTTGTACTACTTCCACATATTTATAATGATCAGGACCGGTTTCGCTCATCACGAGCATTATCAACTGAGTTCAGTTGATAATGCTCGTGATGAGCGAAACCGGTCCTGATCATTATAAATATGTGGAAGTAGTACAAACAAATTGTGTTTTATTTTTTAAAATATAATGTCTTTCCACCAAGAATTGACAGTTAACTCCTTAAAAGTAAACTATTTGATATTCCCGGCATAATTTTTAAAATTTAGAATCTTTCTGAGAAAATATTTTTTTCGCATTTTATGCATATTTTCCTGATTATAATATTATAAAATTAATTATCTTCCAAAAGCAAATATTTCAGAATTAATACATTCTTTCTAACTTCGATCGTCAGATTTGTATCGCCAATATATTTTCATGTTAATCAATATCTACAACCAATTAAATTCAAGGATATAATTATTAACCATCTGATTCTGGCTAACCATCGTTATTAATGAGCCCAAAGTATAACTTATATATACTATAATATATAATAAAGCGTTTCTTCTAGATACATACTACTTATTAGTTATATATGTTAACTCTATCACACATCCTAATTTACATCAAAAATATTCGGACATCTTAGTGTCACAAACTTTCCGCGTTTCATAGATATATTTCCGTACCCTTTGCCATACAGCATTGAAATTACTTGAAAGCTTTTAATTATATCGTAGTCACCTATAATGTATTCTGTTTGAAATTTCTATGCTTTATTTCTTTCGATTTTGGTCAATTTCTCAACACTGAATTACACAAATATTCGATTCGTTACAGCTATTTAGTATTTTAAGATCTTGCCACGTGCTCGTCCGTGCCATACGAATAAATGGATTTTGTTTTTTAATCTTCGTTCGAGAACATGCCTCGTTTTGTATTCTAGTTCAGAATTTGAATCGGAATTATGCGCCGTAAGCAATCTATTACAATAATAATTGAATACCAAATTTTGGTTCGACAACAAGTAGCGATATGTAGATGATTTCCTGTGTCCATTGATATAAATTCTTCTCGTATGTATCTGAAATTTGAACCGATGCAAATGTATAGAGGATTTTTTGATCTACCTTATATCATTTCCCCGTACATTTCTTGGAATATGGACGACAAACAGCAACCAATTGTATGTTCATAAGAACGAACAATGTATTTTTTAATCCTCAAAATGACCTAGCGTGGTAGTTTGTATTACAAAATCATTACAGTTTTAATAGGGCAGGGACGCTTTCATCAACTGATTGACGCCAATTGATTCAACTGACGTTTGCTAGTATCCATGCTATACCATTAAATGAAATTAAAAATTACAAATTATTACAAAATGTATGTAACATATATTAGTTGATCAAGCCATCAGAACAATGACATGAGGCCGAAGTAGTTCAACATTGCATAATTCTTGTGGAACAATATACTTTGCTATGTTTTACTCGAATGAAATTTTTGTCTAAACTAAACCTAATTTAATACTATACAATGGGGAACTATAAAACAATATCTTCTCACGAAAAGTGAATACTTGGTACATTTAATACATTTCGATCAACTATCAGACAAAACAGTTTTATTGTCATAAAAGTTCATTTCTCTTGTTTTTATTTTAGTGTAAATTTCATTGTTACGACTTGAAAGGAAATGGTCGAAGTACCACTATTTATTTTCTGCAAGTTTTGAAAATTATAGCATCAGAATAATTTCGTCACGTATATTAACGCCAATCATTCGACGGAATTTTTCATAAAAACTGTCTTCGATGTAAACAATCCCACAAATTGTCAATCACTAGAGCTCCATGACAGCTTCTAATTTGTATGTAAGCAGGCATATACCTTTTTACTAGTTTTTCATGTGTTTTTGGAAACATCTTAATAAAAGTGTAAATACCTTCGTACGTGTACCGGTTGACTGATATAGCTAATACAGGTACATTTCCAGCAACATTCAACGATGAAAAGAATTTTAACAATACCCGCTAAAATGTACTTACCTAATAAGCGATTTTTTGTAGAATGTTGGGTTTTGAGTTTTAGATGAAAATCACAAATTTTAATTAATTTAAATATATATATATATATATATGTACAAGACTACTTTTCAACTTCTAACAAAGTCAAATTTCATGATACTTTTTTAACCCCCCTGATTAAATTATTTTTTTAAATCACTCTGATTTTATTTAAAATATATACAGGAATTTTTTCAAGAAATAGATTATTCGCAAAATAAAATACTTCTTATTTTGTTGGTTTTATGACAGCACATTTTGTACAACCCCTTCATAACGTATATTTGCTTATAATAAATTGATGCTTGCCCTTATCGCTTGGGAAGTTTTTATCTAGAGCCTTTATGTTTAATATTATTATATATTCAATTAATTGTAACATACATAGATAGTCGTTGCGATTCGATTCAATTTTGCGATTCGTTTGAGTAAAACGCTTACAACAATATGATTATTTATAAAAAAAACCTTCCCTCCTAAGCTCTGCCCCTTTAATAATGACTTTGTTATTTTTAAATAATTGTTTAAGTTTTCGTTATTTATCCAATATTCTAAAAATGAAAGAATTCAATTTTGATCAAATGCTGAAATATTTAAAACCGCAGCGTATATCGTAAAAGAACGGCGCGAATATTGATGAATGGTTCTAAAGAAAACGAAATACCTGGCCCCGGGAGATTGCTTGCAGGAGCTTTGTGAAACTTTTTAACACGCAGGTCAATGCGCACCCATTCGAGCTTTTTTTGTCTCACCGCACACCAAAACAAACCTCGCGGCCGCACACACATTTATCTTTAAGAACCGATATGTTGCATCCAATGGCTTGATCAGATTTTAGGATAAATTTTCCGGTATACTAACAAGCAAAAACAATTTTTAATTTTAATGTATTGTAGTTTGTAGAATAATTTCATAACATACTAAATTTCAAAACGGATGAAATTAATAACAACTTGCTGCAGTTTCTATTGACGTTTCTATAATAAACATTAAAATTTTTGTTCAGTAAGAAATAATAAATGGTCAGTGATCAGTTATTAAATTCCACGGTCATTTTTATATTAAACCTAACCTATTTATTTGACAACTATTTATTGACCAAATAATTAGTCGTTGTTCAAAAAGGATCCTAGCTATCGAATTCTTAAATTATTTTACATCCTATTTTACTTTTTTCTGAATCTCATATTTACATAGTAGTTTATTTAGAATAATTTAATCAGGAAAAATACATTATAGTAAAAATGTAGAATAGCAAATTTAGGCTTATTATTATTATGTTCTTTTACTTAATTCGATCATATTGCAAGCAGAAGAAATAGTTTTAAAAATGAGTCTATTTTTATTGATGTTTTAATGCTTCGTTTTTATAAACGACGTTATATTTATTATTTATTTTACAATATTTGTATAACCAGTACATATTGAAAATGAGAATTTTGTTGTTAATACGTTAATATTACAACATTTTTATTAAGTTGAGAACTGATGCCATAAAACGCCCACGCCTCCCCTTACGCCAGCCTCTCCGTCTCGTAATACCTACATCCTGTGTTTAATCAACCCCTCCCCTCTTCGCAATATACCTGCCGCCGCTGTATGGCCTTGGTCGACCTTCAGCCGTCTATCGCGGTCACTAAATCAGGATCTATTCAATTTGGACTCGCGTTCTTCGGTATTGTTTTTTTCAACATAATAATTATTATATTATTGCCAATCATTACTAGAACGTCTCTAATTATTGTCAGTTCAATGCAAACGTTTCTGCTATGATGCCTAGTCAGTTCAACTCCATTTATTTTCTTTCTTTTGACATTAAACATATTATATATATATTACATTTGGATTATTGAGATTTTGTACACTTCCATGTATTTTTCACTAACGACCCGGGTTTCGACTTTCTGTCAGTTCGAGTCTGTCGAACTGTCAGTTCGAGTCCATTCGTGCGCTCGAATGCCTGAAGATGCCGAAAGGCGAAACCCGGGTCGTTAGTGACAAAATACATGGAAGTGTACAAAATCTCAATAATCCAAATTTGATATTGAAATTCCATCAAGCACCCTCAGTCGATGTCTTAAATTATAAATTACATTATATTATTCAGCGTTTTTTAATTTTCTCATCAAGTATGCTTGAACATTTTATTTGTGCTCACAGAAATGTTTTAATATAAAATATATATTGTTTGAATGTATGAGAATTGCAATAAAATGTAGATATCTCATCTATAAAAGGGTTTTTTTGGTTTTATAATTTATCGCACGCAATTATGTCATTAGAACAATGGTTGGTATATTATAATTGAGCTTAGTAAGTTTTTATAGTTACACATAGTAAAAAGCCTAATTTATTATCGAGTGAAAAATGATACATATAGATTTTAGATATATTTTACACTCATATAATTTATTTTTCCAATCTCCGCTTCTCCATTTAAAATCAAATGAACTTACTAATTAATATCTTCTCACGCATGTGATAAAATTGCGGAAGTTAAATTTAATAATGACATCTAAATATCATCTAATAGATAATTCACCACATTATGTTGGCCTGTGTTGTTATCGCGATATTGAAAATTTAAGAAAATCCATTTTCATTTACCTTTATTCCGTACAGTTTTTTTCAGATACATTCTTTATATATATATTTTTATATTATAACAAGAAATCTTCGCTTTATTCTAATGACGGCTTCATTTAAGTGATTATCACTTAACAGATTCTCCAAAACGTTTTGAGATAATATTTTCGCAGAGAACTGTTTTATAATTAAGGTAACTTTGCATTTTCATTCATCCTCTTGACGTCGGAATTATTTGCATGATGTCTGAAATTAGTTAATCTGAATCATCATTACTATTTTTCAATAAGACAGCTTAATGCAAGAGAAGCGAGCACTAAATTATTATAAATACTTAACTGAATCACGAATGATCGATTGAGTTTGATTATTCAAATTATTGATGATTATTTTTAGCTTACCAAAAATACTGCATTCATTCAATGTCTATTAAAGTAATTTGATTCTATACACAAACAAGTACATATTGAACTGTGTCAAAAGTCTTTGAAATACGAAAGCATTGTACGGCACAAATTTCATTTTGTCATTCTAAACTCAAATACAAAAAAAAGTTAAAGTCTATATGTTTTCTGTCGATAATGTACATAAATTATTTATATTACAATTATTTACGTATAGATTTATCCATATTAACGCGCGTGTTTTAAAATATATTTTAAGTGTAACTTTTAATATATTCTTCAAATATATTTTTTCGATCATTGTATTATCGGTTATTAATAAAGTGTTCCTTTATTTCCAGAAACCCCAAACGGTGGCTCACCCTGCGGCTCAAACGGCGGCGGTTCTCCCGGCGCGATAGCCTCGTCTGACGCCGGAACCGGTCCTAACCCAGCATCATTTTCGTCGGGAAGTGTCGGCGCAGTGGCGGAAGTAGCTGCGGCTAAACAGCTACCCTCGTCAAAATGGCGCCGGGAAAGACGGTGCACCACGCGCATACCTGACTACAAGCACAGAGAGCCTGGACTAGCCGCTGGTAACAAGGCTCTGCGCTCGCAGTCCTTCAACGACAAGGCCTCGACTAGGATCCCGTTTGAGCACGTCCGCCGACCCAAGAGTAGAGAAGGCGATTTTCATCACAGCGATGGTGACCTCATGCACCTAGATGAGACAGATGACTCGCATGACTCGAGCACCGATATTAATTCCATCAGGAAAACAGTCGCAGTTCCATTTTCTTCCCTCAAAGGTAATAATAGCCATGTTATTTTTAAAATTACAAAATTCGAGCCCTATACATAAAATTAGCCAATTTAATTTTAGGTTTATTATACATTAATAAAATGAATAAGCAGATAATGTAATTATATTTTCGTCCTACATTATAATAATAATTATGATATATAATTATTTTTCCAGTGTATTTCAAAATAAGCAATAGGTTTACTGAAGTTGTATACTAAGTGGAATACAGCTAAAAGATATAATATAATTAAACCTCATGTTTTGTATATATTCCACCATTTCATATTTCAAGGGTTGAAATGAATTATCAAACCAATTATACAAAATTAATACTGGTTCGAATGTTGAAATCAAATTTGGTACAGCAACTTTAAAAGTAAAAAATTTAAATTTTTCAGATTTTGTATTTGATATTGAAATTCCACCAACCACCGTCAGTAGATATTTTAAACTTTGAAAGTGTTTTCATTTTAATAGTTAGTTAATATTCCAACAATTAATTAGTACAATGTGTAAATTTTCGTGACCGATTTCTAAAGTCCACGATTATTTCTTCCAGCAGTAAGCCGCTCTAGTCTTAAACCTCCCAAGTACATAGAATCTCCACTAGACATGAGCGTAAAAGCCCGGAGTTCACCGCCTTCATATTCTCAAGCTATCAGTAACGGCTCCGTCTACAGACCGAGTGTCATTACCCAAGCACCAACAAATGTATCACCAGCTCTCTCCGTATCCCCTCCACTTGCCAAGATTGATGGTGGAAAAGGAGAATATGTTCCAGGTTTGTCTAGCAGATTATCACTAAATGAAATATTATTACGGTTAAACTGTCAATGCCTTCACTTTCAATGAAATTTGATCTGCCCATAGTATTTTGGATCCAAAATACAGTCGATTCCATTTTAACGGATTCCCAAATAAACGGATATTATTTGCCTTGTTTACCTTAGAAATAAATAACCTTGCGGTATAGTTAATCTGAAGATGCTTCTTAAAGAAGCGAAACACTTGTTTAATTTAGTGACACAGCCAGTGGAAAAACTGAGTTATTAATTTTGATTCATCAAAATTACAATGCAAAAATAACGATAGATCGGGGTTCCACTGTACTACGTATTCTTCGTTAGTTAAGACAAGAGACCCTTTGTTAAATCTATAATTGTGCTATATTTTGAAAGCACAATGTGTTGATCAATACGACGGCTGCTGAAAGAATCATTTTGTATGTTAATATGACCCACATGCGGATGGCTCATACTCAATTCGTTAATACTTTATGCATCTCTATTAACCGATACAATTTGATCATTTGATTTATTGACAGCATGAAAAAGATCTTGAATTGAATCAAATAAATGAATAAAATCTACTTTTTTCTTATTCTAGGGTCGATGTCAATGTGTGACCCTGTGATCGATGAACACTTCAGGCGCTCCCTCGGCGCTGATTATATGACACTATTCAATAAAAACAAAGACGCAACTACAAACGGTTCAACAAATGGAAAAGTTAACAAAGTTGCCACAAAAGACCGCGGCAGCAGCCCAATCATGTTCGCTAGCGATCCGTGCTCGAAATTTTTGGGTACCGAAAAGAAATCTCCAAAAGAAGTTGCTGAAATGCATCCGGAAAGTCCTGAACCTGAAAAGGACTCGTGCGGGGAAATGGAAGTTGACGATTGCGCCGGTCTATCGGTCGATGATCATTTCGCTAAAGCACTCGGCGACACCTGGAAAAAACTACAAGAAAATGGTCCCAAGATTGATATTCTGAAAACGATATCTCCACCTGATAACTTATCTAAGAGTAATACTCGCAACGGCTCTGCACCGGCAAGCAACGGAGTGAAATTATTTCATAGTCTGTCAAAAAACTTGCAAGAGGCATGGTCATCTAAGTAATTAGTGACCTAGTATATATTTTTGTATATAATTGCATTTATGCTAAGGTTTTTGATTGAAGGATTCAAATGATTGGCCATTCGAGCCCGTATTATTGAGATAACTTAAGAACTTCCAATAATATACCTGATTTTTTCTTATGTTCTACAAAGTGAATGATCACAACTGAATGGCGAGCTATAAATTATTTTAATGTAATTCATGTACCTTGATTATGATTATCGTTATAGTTATGTAAAAATATTAAATTAAATATTACATTAAGGCAAATAACTATTAGTTAAGTATTTTCTTTACAATTTGGCGTAATACATATAGGGTTAATAATCTTCCTTGTAGTCTTAGATTGTTACAAATTTAGATGTAAATCATGTATATTCAATTTATATTCTGTTGTAAGCCTAAATAATCAATAACACGTAGAATGACAAAGCATCCTGATTGATTGAATGAAAGTAAAGATGATATGTGATTTGTAATGGAGAAAAATCAAATCATAGTGTATATCGTGAAAGTTTTTCAGTCAATGAATGAATTTAATTAATGTATTTTATCCCAATTTGGGTATCTCGGTTAACATTTTTCACTGTTTATTTATGTGATAAGTGAAAGCTCAAAATGTATATATTCATAACACAATGACTCGAAATAAAATATTGATGAATATTCATATTTAATTGTTTTATTTTTATACTTTTTTGACTCACCTTTAAATATACTTGTCGGTTCTGTTGCTGAGTGGTCAATACTTTTGGCTGTTGCTCCTGTTCGTCTATAACGCCACAGATTCAAATGCCCCAACAAACATTTCATAAATTGACTTTTCATTTTCAATTGATTCATATTCAAAGACATGGGTGTCTGTGATGTATATATTGCTTTTCACCCACCTCGAACCGAGAGGAGTGAAGGGAGTTGGGAGAGGCTTTCATCTAGCAGTAGATCGACTCCGGTTGAAAAGATGACTAGTTCACTTCTAGCCTTATACTGTTTTTCTTCACTTGTTTCAAAAGAAAAATCGATAAAACAATTTCGGTTTTTCCATATTGGGAGCAGACCTAGTAAATAATAAATATTCTTACTTTTCCAAATCAAGGTGGAAGTATTCTGAAAGAAGCATTCATTACTCCATTAAAAAAAGACATTTACAAATCTAAGTAACATTAATTGATTTCACAGCGCAGCATACAATACTTGATATTATAATCATTGTTTACAGTTTAATATATATAGTGATTTTTGTTGATATTCAAGCACTGAATTCGGGAGGTGCTAGAATTTCAAATTTCATCTTTTCACACAAACGAATCCAGTTCCAGAACGTCATGTATTGAAAAACACCAATGGATCTTTGCCATCACACACATGAAGAGTTTATAAATGTTATAACTTGTGATATACTACATGATGATATATTCTACCTGAATAAGCTAATCAATTGTTGATATTTCTATTCATTCTCTAAACGTACAGATCAATAGTAGGTACATCTCTCATTATATCGAAAACTCCCATGAAATTTTCAACAGTCAACTGACTCGAAACTTCCTGTCTATATTAATGAAATCTAGTCTAAAGCAACTTAATAATTATTCAAATTTAATAAAATAATGTTTCAGGGGATCATTAAAAACATTCAAAAATACAACTTTATTAATTTAGTCACTAGATTTGAAACAAAATTATTCTACAATCTTTAAATATTATTTTGGTTTATTTACTATTAGTTCTATTAATATGTAATTGCATAAATTGAATGTACATTTATTTACAGACCATTTAGAAAGCCTAAATCAACGAATTAAAATATATTTAGTAGATTTTAAAAGATGAAATATACAAGACTGATCTAAATAAGACGATCATAATAAGAACTAAAATATTTTATACACGAATCCTTCCTATTTGAAAATCTTACGATAGTGATGACATCTATAGCTATCTTGTAAAAGCTTTATAGTATAATTTTTTGGTAGATGTTGTGGGTGTTATTTAATATTTTTAAAATACCTAACTATTTTCGGGATTCATTTTTAATGCACTGTTTATATACACGGATATTTTGACTAATTATAAGATGTACAAACCTAGTATTGGAAATCTCTAGTAGAGGTGAGATAAAAAAAACTAATATTATGTAATTAAAGTTTATCAGTATTAACATTACAATGATCCCCATTAGCCCACCCCTCCCTAATATACGGCCGCGCTATTTATTTTTCTGTGTAGGTTTTGAAATTAAATAAATAACATACAAACATGAACTCGAATATTATTTTGCATTATTTGATCAAAAGACTACTTTGATGCTGGTTGTTTTTAAAACTTATGGGTTCATTAGCTTATAGTCAAAATAAATCTTTTATAATGAGTCCATCAATAATTTCAGAACGGATATTAACGAAACGAATTCTACAGTGACTATAACATTTTTATTTATTTAGGACGCATAAAGCCATAATCATATAAATATCTAGTGTCATATAATCTCATTCCAGTCAAAATAAAAATATGTCTTTATTGAACTCCATTATAATTAGGTAAAAATAGCTATGTACGTTCCACCGTAATTATGTTTTACTATTGATAGCTACGTCGGCATCACGCCATCATCGTAACTATGAGTATTTTTCTACATTATAACCAAAGGAATATTTTCGTGTATGTTGCAATATACTCACCATTACATTACCCTTAGCTGCTTCAGTGTGTGCTGTGTTCCTGTTCGGAATATTTGTTTCTCAAGAAAATTTGCAATATGTACTCTTAAATTTGTAAAGGCCACAGTAATATTATTAATTGTTACTTGTTTCTTTACGTACTTATCAATCATTTTTTTTTAATTGGTCAAGTTTATTATTTTAACAAAAAAAGGATCGATTCAAAAGTTTTATTTGATCTTGGCATTAAATTACAAATAATGTCAATTAATTTCAATCGGAAACTAATATAGTAGGAAAATAAAGTAAGCCTTAAGCGAAATGATGTCCGCGACATTGTGAGCAGGGCTCGAAATGGCAAATTTCACAACACGAAGGACTCGATAAAAATATTGGTTTATTTTTGTTATAATTATTGAGTATTTGGTGATAGTTAAAAAAACGAAATATAAATTTAGATTTTTTACGAGACCGCGCGTTCTGCTGAAATGTGAACCCTGATTATAATATTAGTCACTCGCATAAAAGATTTCCTTCTGGCGCTATTTTGAGTACCGTACAACAGTACATTCATTATTATTTTATCACCAAGCCTGAAAAACCTATTTACGAACTGTACGTAAAAGCTCTAAAACAACGTAAAAGTTGATTTCCATACTTAAGACAGCAATGATATTTTTTGTTATTTTATGTTGTACCTACATTCTTAAAAGAATTAATTAGGCACTTTTAAGGTGTTAACTGTTAATTTTTGCTGCAAAAGTATTATATTTTTAAAAATAAAACACAATTTGTTTTGCACTACTTTCACATTTTTATAATGATCAGGACCAAATTTGCTTATCGCGAACATTATCAACTGATGAATAATGAATGAACTAACTGTGTATCATTAATGAAAGTTTTTATCATAAAATTGTTTTTTATATTTCTTAATACATTTAGAAGAGAAGGAATCATTTCGAATCGTTTTATTTTCTTCGTAAATAAATTACCTGAATGACAACACTGTTACAGTGGCATGATCCCTTATGGCAAGTACCGCTCGGATAATTTTTCCCAAGTGGGAATTGGTAGTTTGTCTAATTTAAGCACTGAATTCGACTGGTGCTAGAACTTTAATACCAAATCTATTCACCCAATTGAATCCAGTTCTCAAACGTCGACTTTATTTAATTCACAGCAAGCCACCACGTATCCTGAATGTATTTTTAAAATAAAACTGCATGTCATTATTATTATTATGTCAATTTTAAAACACTCAATATTCATCGTTGCCACAAGTAATTTTTTGAATAGTACGTTAGTTAAATAGAATTCACAAAATGTAACAATGTTAATAAAAATAAAGACTATTAAATCACGATTATAGTTGATTTACATTTCATTAAAATTGCATCAATTTAATTTTAGTAGTATTCCATCAGTTAGTTTGTTTATACAATACTAGTAAATACCCGGCATGCGTTGCATAATAAAGAAAGGGTTTGAGTTTTAATTCTGTTTATTGAACTGCTTTTAGATTAGAGGTCTGCACAGGCCGAAATTTCATAGACTTACCCGGTTCGAGCCCATCATCTTCAGGTCTGGCCCGACCCGAACCCGAGTTTCAATATCACACTTGTTATAAAACAATATTTTTGTTTTTCGTCTAGTGCGTACACGAATAAATCAGAAGGTTTTTCCTAGATGTCGCTGTATGTACGTATTTGATTCTTTTTTCAATTTTAGATTTTCAATTTTTTTTCTTCAGAACCCTTCACGGGTGTCTGCACAACAACTCACCGAAGTTTCATCGAAATCGTATGAATGGTAAAGGAACGCGTAAAGGACAAACAAACATTTATTTTATATAATATTTCCCGGCATGATCACAATAAGTCCTTCCTGAAAGTTTCGTCGCAATCGGTTGAGTAGTTTAGGAGCCTATAAGATCCGGACAAACCAACAAACCAACAAACATAGATTCATTTTGATATATATAGATTTAACAGATGGACTGTTTTTTTCGTTAATAACTTAAGTTAAATACTTTTAATATTGTAGATACATACATGATGAAGATTTAGAGCACTTCACTTATAACTTTTCACATTATTTTTTAGAAATGAAACTATACTTTGTATAAAAGAATCCAAATTATACTTTTACAAGGTAAACAAACTATTTACGATTCAACTCCACAAGGTGTCCTTATTCCAGTTCAACGTAAACTGACTGCCCATTGCTGGTGGTTCAAGTCTTAAATGGTAATCCTGCGTCACAGTCCAGGAACCTAGGACAATCTTATGAAATTCAACCCATTCTTTAAAAAAATTATTCCATTGTCATCCAGACTATTGTCATCACAGAATAGTCTCTCTCTCTCTCAATCTTCCAGGAGTAGAACAAAAGAAGTTAGAATAAATGAACATCCTAGAATGTAACTGCTATTCATTTGTTTTCTCGCACGTTAGATCGGAAGGTGAGCGAACATTGAAAACTTTTTCTGTAATACGAACTGCGGAAACAGTTGCTGGTTATTCTTTCAATTACTTGCACACCACACCACAGGGTACAGGTAAATAGATATATAAGTAGATGCAGGTAAGATTATTATGTAAGTACTTATATTATTGGTTCGCCGTGCTTGCAGTTGTAAGAAACTGCAGTTAATCTCCACCTGTAAATAATTAACAGCTATTTTAAAGTCTAAATTTTTATTTGCAACAACACCAAAAAAATGTTATACAATATACTGAATTACGATTTTTTCATTGTGATTAACAAATATATAAATAACAATCTGAACATTCGCGGGGATAATAATGTACAAATATTTATTGAATTCTTCGGGAGAGGAAAATGATCTCTGCGTGAATTCATACCTTTAAAAAAACTTATTAATTGAATTATGCTCATAAGTTTGTATTAAAATTTCAGAACAATATTAAAAACATCAAAATAGCTTTAAAACAGATGAAATTATGCAAACGTAGAAAATGAAACAAATCAGAAAACTTCCCACCGGTCTTTCAAATCGTCACGAAAAACATCGTTATTTTTTAAGACATTTAAGATCAATGATAAGATATACAACTGGAGGGTTTTTTAACGGTGAAATAAATATGTATCCGTAGAGAATCGATAATTTGTTAACAATACTGTTTCATATAACGACCATTTTCAAGAATAACACCTCTCGTAAATATTAAAAATCATCAATTTAATTCATCATAACAGGTATGCCTTCAAAATTAACATAATTATGGTTTTAATAGACATGCCTGTAAAATTAGTGTAATGTAATAATCCAACAATAATTTAAATCGTATATAATTGACCACATACCTACTTATATATATATATACATATATTTAAACAATATCTGTTTATTCTATAATCCATTTATTCTGCATCCTAGTTATCGTTAAACACTTTTGTGCTGAAATGCTCCATTAGGTTTGCACATGATACGGACATTAAAAAAAAATGTTTTAACTAAATAATTTCTACAATAATTCGTCATTGTTCTGGCAAAACGCGTTAGACAACTTCTGAATAAATCTATGTAATGTTTATATGTAAGTTACATTCATTTATCAGTAATCAATGCATGTCAAAACAGTTACACGATTCTAATTAAAAATGATTTATATTTCACTTTAATTTTCTGCCTGTTTTTGGACTGATGTGTGAAGGAAATTTGAATTTCAATAAAATAATAAAAGTGTTTTAAAATAATAGTTATATAATAAAAGGAAAATATAAATTTGTATAAATAAATTGATGCTACTGGTTTTTGTATATTTTTGAAACTATTTATTTACCTACTCATCTTGTACGCTAACTTCATCCAAATTTAAAATTCATATCTATTTTCACAAGATTTCTTAATTTAAAAATAAATCCTTTATTAAGAAATATTTGCATAGATTGAGCGAATTATTATTCTTAATTCAAAAATGAATTGTATGGTTTGAAATGAAGAGTATTTGAAAGATGAGTGAATTATTGTACGTATCTCCATATATCGGATGGTAATCTGCCCTTTTCTAACATAAAAATGTGAATAAAAATAAAGCAAGTATACTCGTTCCCCACGGCCTGCCTCTGAGCACGCATGTAATCCAATATTAATGACAGATATCAAGTGTTGGCTCGACGAAATCTGATACAATTTAATATAATACATACATGGAAGGCTTACAGACATGTCATCCGTTCGAATATGCAGTCATCGCCTTCTTTGCCATAATAAATACTGAAAGGTTTTTTCTTCACTACCAGCTATCGGTGCATGCGCAGTTTTCTGAAATCAAATAATAATTGTCTATAAATTAAAAATTGATCGCTTTTGAAAATTGGTATCAATAATCCATAGTATACAATGTTAACGAGAGTGAAGATACTTTTCAAACGAGCGAAACACATGTGTGTCTATCACTAACATCCGTTCTGCTTTTCGGCATCTTCAGGTCTTCGAGAACACGAATTGAAACACACCAAATATCAGCGCTAATGACTGATTTTATAATGCAAATTAATTACTACAGAATAGTTACCAAATCTTTTGACATTATGAAACAATTATTTATCTCTATGTTGGATCCGAAATAAGACTATCTATTGCAGTGACTTTACAAATTAACTCATACCCGTTTACATAATGTTTGACATTTTTCAGCAATATTCTTGATTAAATGCATTATAGCAATTACATTCATAAGGTGCAGTTGTTTACTGTCAGTTCTTGGTGGAAAAGCATTATATTTATAAGAAGTAAATTACATTTGTTGTACTATTTCAACAATTTTATACAATAATCAGGACCGATATCGATCATCGCTAGCATTTCCAACTTTCATTTTTTTCATATTCCCAATGATGGAAAACTTGAAGAACAAAGCTTACGGCAATATTTTATGTAATTTTATTTTTATGTAATTATGTAATAATGAAAAATCTATTGATCAATTCAGAACTTGCTATCCAAAATCGGTCCCGACAGTTAAATAACAAACTATATCTGTTTTCATTATACTTTTTTAATGCATCGTTATTGTATACTCAGTCTTAATAGAGCTCTACCTAGCAAATGTCAACTTAATCAATAATATATACACTCCAGTGATATGGTGAGAGATTAGTTAAAACCATCGAGTTCAATTTTTAACCAATTACCAAATATTTTCGATGGATTTTTAGCGTTTTTTACATGATCTGTTGTGAAATAAGTAGTTACCATTACATTATCCAGAAAAATCATCATTTTTATTATTATAATTTCTCAATTTTGAACCATATTTTATCTTTCCTAAGACGGGATAAACTTTTTTATTGAATATATGGATTTGAATATAATCATGAATTAATTTGATCAAAAAAATATAGAAACGATCTCAGGGGCTAAGTAATGAGTATTAAATCGTTGTTCAATGTTTGTATACATTAATTGCAATAAAATACAGCCTATACATGTCATGAAAATGAATATATTTAATAAATTTAAACTGAAATGTTTTTTTGTAAGAAAATGGAAAATGTTGGTGTAAATTACCGAAAATGACACCTTTTCGATTAAACTTTATGATCAAAATGGAGACGAATCATATTGGATTTGTTCTGTTTGAGTTTATCAAACATTTAGACGTCAAAATTGAAACGTTTTAAATAAAGAGTTTCAATGATTTTTTTTGGGTGAACTTTTTGGAATATCATTTTGACTTTTGATTTTCGTTTCTTTTCTTGATCGTTATTGCGTCATGGAAGGCGGCAGTGAAACAACGACTGCACACCCATAACGGGTGGAGGTGGGGAAACCAACTTGTATCAAAATAACGTTGTGAAAAAACGTGGCTTTACTGAAATGGCACTTTTATTTATCAGCCGCGCGATTGATGAACACGTTTTGAGGTTTGATAAAAATGTATAATAAAAAAGGAATCTTTTACATTTGACAGATTTTTAATTTTATATTATTCGAAGATTAATAAATATATTAATATTTTTTTAAATTTCAAGATAGTGACATCAATAATAAGTATGGTTGGAAATGTAAAATACTACAACAGATCTAAAATTTTAGTAAACACCGATATCATATTTTTTTGTAACGATTTTTACAAGAAATATTGACATATGCATTTCGTGAATCAATTTGTTTATTAAATTGTTACTGTACATTATTATTCTTTGTTTATTATACAATTTAAAACATTAATTATAAATAAAACGGTTATCTAAACAATTTTTCTAAAAACAAATTAAAAATATGACAAAAAGAGATGAAAAATTTATGATTTGCGATACAACGAATCTCTATCACTGTAAAGTATTTATTTTCATAATAAAATCGACCGAAAGCTTGTACTTACTTATAGTTAGATGTTAATTTATATGAAAAAAAAGTTTTGATCAAAACTTTCACAATGAAGATCTCAAAGGGTACACAGTGTATATACTTAACTAATCGTCTATTGATTTTATAATATAGAATGCATCCAACATGGAATATGAACAATCGAAATTCAACAAATATCGATCATCGTTTGACCGAGTCCTTTTTAGTACTGACGTGAGATACAAACTCGATATAATTGAGTCGATCAACTTGCCTTGAAAAGATCTGGTCGATAGAGATGAACGAAGATATTCCAGATAAAGTTCAGACGTTGAACTGAGACAGATTCTCACACTAATTATGCACAAAAACTTCCCTTAGCTACCGTAAACGTTGCGATATCATTTTCGTTTAGATGCATATTCCTTGCACAATCAGCGCTTACGCGGACCCTAAAAAATAAATTCGGGAGAGTGAGCGAGACCGTGAGCTTTTTCATTGTAAATGAAAAGGGACACCCGTCAAATAAGTGCATTTTGCATCATCGGGTAAGTTCCCGCGGAAATGGCCCGAGTGAGATGCCTCATATGATCCGTAATGCGAATAAGCGAGATGTGTTGTTTGAATAAAAATCATGAAATATTACCCCACAGGGTGAGTAAAGTATACTTGCTTACAGATATTATTTCAATGTCGTAGTTAGGGAAAACCACTGTTCGCCATAAAACCAGTTCAAAACATCTTAGCACTTTTTAGATTAACAAATATTATTATCATTATTTTATTTGTGTTATACCACTCTGCAAATGACCATCATGAGATTTGCATTAAATTGTATCGCTTAACGTTATTTGTATATTTATTATTTATACAACTTTCCCACGTCTTAAAATATATCTGTGCCATATGCTTTACACGATAGCATTAATCACTTATTTTCCCATTAACAAGTATACTAATAAGGTAATGGGTATAATGAAATAATTGTTGAAGTCAGTCAGTACAATAAATATACTTTGTTGAAATGATATTAGCTATAAAAAATTGCAAAACTTATTCATTAAAAAAGAATACTATGATATAATGTCATATGAATATTTAATATATTTATCTGCAAACATTTAATAAACTTTTCTTTTAATACAGCGATGTGACAAATTAAAATTAAAATTGCTGTAACAAATGTCAGTCTTTACAAACCCCTTATAATTATTTCGTCACTTCATTATAACGACATTGAAAATACTTTTTATTATTAATCGAAATGTTAGCATATATTTGCTACGTATTATAAATTGTAAAAGAAAATTATTGGTTTTGGAACATAACTCATATTATTGTTTGCTTTTTATTAAACCTACAGAAGTTAAGGGATCTTGATTGATTATCACCCATTATATCACGTTACTTTCTGAAAATAATAAATAATATAAATACAAACCGTGAAATTTAAAAAAAATATATATAAAAATAATTCTTATTAGGCACTAGTATTTTTTTATTATTTTAACCTTTTCATTTTATAAAAGGTTCAGTATTTTCAATAGCTTAGTCAATTTTATAATGCCACGTATTCCCACGTATTAACAAATGCTGGCATTGTATAAAATATACATACACTAAACTGTGTAATTTATTGAGGGAATTGTCATCTTTTTAAAACCGGATTTACCCCTTTTGCGTAAGTTAACTTCTGACGTCCATGTTATATTATTGCAGAACTCTTTTGAATACTCGGAATATTTTTTATTTTCGATCACATTTTTTTAGTTCTACTGTATGTAAGTACAGTGCGTTGCTGCGCTAGTTTTTTTAGTACAATAGAGTTCAACACAGTTTTTCGGGTTTTTGTACGTCACCCTTTTGTTAAGGCTTCTCCATGCATCGTCTAAAGTAGGGGTAAGAGTGCAAACCTCGCCGTTTATTCGTTGGTCCGGATTTCATAAAACGTCAACCAGTTTTATTACTAGAGATACAATTTTACATATTTAAAATGCCCACTCATTTGTTGACCACAATATCTAAGAATACAAACGTGTTTTTGTATATATATATTTTTTTATTTAAAATAAAAAAAAATACATGCTTTCGCCAAAAAACGCATATCTGAATGATTGAAGAAAGTGCATTGCATCCCTTTGACATGTTTCTGAATTAAACAATATTACATGAAAGGAATTAACTATTTCTATCTCTATTTATACTTACGCCTAACTTATATTTAGCTTTTAATAATATCAGATGAAAATTGACAAAAAAATTCATTATTCATTGTAAATTAAAATTAGTAACATCGGGTAATATGAAAACAGGATTAAGATTCATTTACTACAATATCAAGGGTCCGTTCTAACATCACACATATGAATGTATTTATAAGATCGGATATTCTTGTATTACATTTTTTTTAAATCGATAATTCTCCTTGCTTTTATGAGAGGGTTTCAAAAATTTGATGTCATTTGAAGAGCGGGTCAAAGATTCTGTGACAAAATATGACGTTGGGAATGAGGGGGTCAAACAATAGCTAAAATCGTGCGACGTCATTTATGGACGGCCCCCGTCTTTAAGTGCTGTTAGTTGTGTTTGTGAAATGTCCTTTGTGAATTCTTTTGCAATTTTTAATTGGTGGGTACCACCCCTTTATATATTATTAATGAATGAAAAATATTTTTTTAATTATGTATTATGTGTAAATTTCTGAAATCATTTCCCAAAAAATGTTTATTGGCGCTGATGCTATGAATTGAACGTCTGAGATTCAGATTGACTGTAGTAAAATTATTAATGAAAGAAGCTGTCATACGAAATAAAATACTCTCATTCATAATGTAAATCTAATTGAAACATTAATTACGTTGACCATCTGCTATTTTGTAAAACCCTTAGGATACCTTCAAAAAATCTAACATACAGAGAAAAGTTTCTAGTCTCTAAAATAAAGATCATCGTGAAAAAACTTGTTTCATCTCAATAATATTGGAGAGCACATTTTATTATAGTTCGCATAGAATAATTAAGATGGCTTTTGGCTTCATAATATTATATATACTACTATACCGTATCCACAAGGGGTGGGCTGGAGGGGGCAAGCGCAAGCGCCTTATCAAATTTAGTTTAGTCCCGCGAACCTCTAATTAAATTAAGACAAAAGAATATTATCTGATAAAATCAGAAACTGACTGCAATATCTTTAGATGGTTTAAATGTACTATCATGAATAACATTGATGTCTTTTTCGATTTATTTCGGGTGCATAATAAAACAGACCTAGCCATTTTTTCTATTTATAGTCTAACAAAAATAGAATGGTTTGGGGTCTCAACCGGGATCAGACAGAGCTGTGTAATGGCTCCGTTTCGCTTCATCATAATCTTCGACTTTATCCTGAGGAAGTTAATTCCACCTGACCGAGGTCTGGCCGTTGCTCCCAATCTGAGGCTATGCGACCTCAAGTATACTGACGACACTGTCATATTTGACAAATCTGTCGAGGGTATTCAAGAAACATGGACAGGCTGCAGAGCAACTCGTATCGCATTGGTCTCAAAGTCCATGGGAGTGAAACTAATGTGCTCTGCAACAGTTTCTGTCCGAACCCAGACTACTCTACCCTCTGACGAGAGTGGGGCAAGACATCGAGAGATTTGACGGCTTCAGGTACTTGGGAATACACATCACGGGAGATGGCAATCCGCAAAAAGAGCTCGCAATCAGATTAGGGATAGCTGGAGCAACCTTCAAATCAACGCGGAAAGTCTGGAACTCACGATTGTAGTCGGTCATAACCAAGAGCCACCTATGCAACATGTGCATTCTGACGACGCTGCTTTACAGTTGCGAGTTATGGCACCTCACCAAAGCACAGGGTAACCTATACTGTGCTTTGAAAACAGATGCTTGCGGCAAATACTAGGAGTACGCTAGTTTGATTTTGTCAAGAACTCGGAGGTAAGAGAGCGGACGAACCAGCCTCTTATTACGTCCAAAATAAAAAATAGTCCAACAATGCTTAAGAACACCGATGTTTGATATATATTGCTTCTTATATTGCTTCCAGATGTTTTTCTACACGATGTTTTGAACGATTATCCTTCATACTTCACACGTGCCCATTTTTTCTCTTTACCGTAATTGTGCACAGTTTAGTTAGTAGGTTCATTTTATTTATTACCTACTATCATTTACTAAGGATAACTTCAATTTCAATGGATTGGAACACTGGAGTGTATTTTGTTATTTTGTTTGCTCAGTTAGCTCAGTTGGCTGTGAAGGACGTTTGTTTTATACCAACATTAATTTATTTGTCATCTTCTCTAATATTAATTATTTTATGGTACATTGCGAATTGTTACATAATATTGGAACATTCAGTGACATTCGATTGCTTTAATAATTATTGCGTATAATAAATTGTATAAAAGCAAAAAAATCCATCTTCCTTGGAACACCGCAAATAGATATTAAATAAGCAAACCTTATGGTAACGTATTGGCAGCCCACTGCCGAAATCTACCCCCCTACACAAAATACTGAACGTTCTGAGTTGGTTTTTTTTTTTTGGGGAAGATTTTTGAAATCAGAAAAAGTCGCTTACTTACAAAAATTATTATAGACAATTACCAAGTTAGATTTGTCTAATTATACTTTAATGAATAACGATTAATGTAGAGAAAGTAGTTACTAGAAGAATTGTAATTTATTCACGTATGCGACTTCATGAATTATTTCAAAATTTCTAACACCTACTTTGATTTTTATTATCATAATAAAGACGTTTAAGAACACATCGAACATAACAAAATAAATTGTCGATCTCACTAAACAGTAAAAAAGTGGCATAAATCATGCTGGCATTCATTTTTGACGTTACGGTTGTGATACATCATATTTTTGTAAGTAACCCAAAACTTGATGGGGACGCAACAATAATAAGTGTTCATAATTTAAGTATAAAAATTTTTAAATTTCGAAATATTGTAGTATTAATTACGGTAATTAGATATTTTGCTATAAATTTTTAATAAGCCTCGCATATTATTATGAATTTTAAAAATTAGTAAATACAGTAATTTCGAAAAAAATTAACCACAATGTAAAGTGGAGATATTTTATGGCTGAGGTCCAATAATGGACGGAAGTAAGATTTCTATCATAATCGCGAATTCGATTTTTTTATATATGAACACAATAATAGCCATCTATAAATAGTCTGGCAATACTTATTCATGTTCGGTGTTCTTTGCAGTACTGCCAACATGAACATATTATTCATTAGGAATTTTGAGTGCTCCTGGTTTTTCATTTTTGTTTTGTTTTGTCTACAATAAAAAAAATGTACACTAGGTGAACATTTCTTATTGAATCATAAAAATATATTCTGTTATTTCATGATTAATAAAATACAATATATCTGATAATAAGAATATATTTAAGTTGATTTACGAGTTTACTTCGCTGACGTAAAAATATTTTCTATTAGCCATTTAAATAATAAAAAGTAGTACGTCATTTGAAAATATTAAAATAAACTTGCTGCACTAATTTTTAATTGGGGTTGTCTAATTTTATCTGATTGGCACCATTATGGATTCTTTACATTCTCCGGCTTTCCATATAAATAATGCGATCTTGAGCAGCGGGCCATGTGAAAACCCTCAAAGTGGAGAAGAATACGTAAAGAATGTTATTTACGAGAGAAAAGAATGTTTAGATACAGTGACAGCCAACTATGATAGTAAACATCTGAATCGGAAGCAAAATATATTTGCGGAAGAGGTAATAATGTTGAAATATTCCGTATTATCTTATGGAAATAATTAAACTGAGCGTTTCTTTATACTTTTGGCAGCAAAACTTTATAGGTGTAAGACAGAACATTATGAATGACATGTAACAATGTCAAATGGATGAAATATGCAATCAATCACAGAAGGATCGAAGACAATTTTCCTCGCGTTTTCGATGTTACGTAGCATTGACACAGATATAATGCTTTCAAATAACATTAGTGTAATCAATTAAATTATTTCAAAATCTGAACTTCTTTTACTAATGTTGTAGTAAAGACACAATATTATCTGTTTTGAAAGTAGTTAACTGTTATTTATTTGTTGTGTTATTTTTTGAATGTGAAACAATACCTGGTACACTATTATCAGAATTGCATTATTTAAATTAAACAAAGTTATGGTTGATATTGTTGGTTGCTTATCAATCACTCGACTTAACGAAGATTTACATTCTTTGGACTAAAGAAATAATGGTAAACATGATTTACAACATGCTACTCTTATTCTCTATAAAAAATTATTAAATGCCACTAAAAACAATGCAGTTCTATGGGAAATGTCTTTTCTATATTACACTTTTTGGGAAGAAATATAAAGTGCACTCAAAACATGAAAAGAAAAATATGTATGCTATTGCATTCTACATTTATATATCTTCTTTTTTACACCTGTCTCTTAACATCTCATTATTTCTTCATTTTAGTTACCAAAAACCACATCAGCTCCAGACTTACTAATACCAACAAAAGAATGGCAGTGTTATCAAGAAGCAGATTTCTCCGATCTTCGGTGCCAAGTATCAAGACTTTACAAGACAAAAAATGTCTGGCGTCATTCTATCAAACTTCCTTCTATAAAAAATGAAGATTCCGAATCATTATGGAGAAACTTCTTTAGAACCAATCAACCTAACTTAGCATTAGTATTCACGATGAGTCAATCTGTTTTAGAATTTATTTTAGACATATTAATTGAGAGCCTTAATGAAATACCTGCAGGGCGAGGCATACCTGCAGAATGCGGTAGGTTGTTAACTAATTTTCATTCCTCGATAGATTTTTAACAAATACTAACAATTGTAATATGAATTATTTTTACGATTCTACTAATATTTCAGAAAACTGTTTTCAAACTAAAAATTTTTTTTAATGAAATGCAAATTAAATTACTAAAAATTATTTTAAATGGTTCAGTTCCTTGGAAAGAGTTTCACATCAATAAATAATAATAAAAGATATCCTGAGGCTGTAAATCTTTTATCTCTTTTTATTTGTAAAGTCCTTTTTAAATTTACAGATAATTTCAAATTGATATGAAGTTGAGAATCACTAGAAATGCTAAGGGGCTAAAAAATAGCCATCGATATTAAATTGTACTGCCCACTTGCGTGCAAGTATACATTCCACCTCTTCAGAAGTCGAAAAAATACAGCCAAATTTATAATAACAATAACAATCATGCACTGTTTTAGTACTTTATTAAAAATGATAATAAGTCCATTAATGTGCTGACTAATGAAATATTATTAAATATTGGTGTTCTTACTATCATAGTTTATAAAGTTATTAGAAAATGAAAAGCATAATATGACTGATAATATCATGAACTACACCCAATTATTTTGCCGCCAGTTTGGCAGCATTTGAGTAATACAATAAAGATCGAACGCCGCCAGATTGGCCGCAATCGAGTACAAAGAGTTAATTTGCCTAATTCATAATTAATTATTTTAAATGTATATTCATTACAAAAATTGAAATTATAAGTTTATTGCTTTTGCAATGTGAAAAACGATTGAAACATAGTAAAAAAAAAATTCCTACTACCTGTATTACGTTATCTTGCCTTTTCATGAGGCTGAGCATTGTGTCCTTTAAGTCCTCAGCACAGAACTATTCTTCATATGGAGCATTTTAGTACAAAATACTTCTTATTCAGTTAGCAGTGAATGTGCTAATTGTCGTATTTAGTTTCGCTATAATAATATATGATACTTTAGGATTAAATTAATATTACTAGATCTCAATGTGATGGTTTTGTGAATTGCTTCAAATAATATTTTTTATAAACTGTAAAATATTTCTTTGTTTTTTTATTCAGGTAAATGGCTCTATGCAGTTCTGGCATGTTTAAAACTACCACTGGTACCAAATGCATGCAGTTCTTTGAGAGATTTGGCTAGAAAATGCAGCCAGATAAGGTTAGTCTTTTGTCTATTTTAAAAAAAAACTAAATTCATATACGAAAATATTCATGTCATTAAATGTTTGTGTTAATAGTTCAGCTAGCACATTCAATCAATTAATATCGCTATTGAGTCGCTTTTTATCATACGATGTCTCCTCAAGAAATTTATGAAACAAATAAAATGAATTCAAAAAAGAAAAC
This sequence comes from Himalopsyche phryganea, assembly GCA_022494535.1. Lineage (NCBI taxonomy): Eukaryota > Metazoa > Arthropoda > Insecta > Trichoptera > Rhyacophilidae > Himalopsyche > Himalopsyche phryganea. The sequence continues at coordinate 2,181,346 of JAGVSL010000046.1, forward strand.
TTCTGCACCACTGTTGCAGTCGTCACTACTTGCGTTTGATGGCCAATACTCACAGTCAGTAGTCGGCTTTCTTTCTCACAGGACTTCTCATTTTAAAGTACACAAAAAACCTGATCACATGTGGAAGCGCCTGTCTATAAAGCCGGCAAATGTTACATTTTTTGGCATTCATTATGTACTTTTTTTTAGACACAATATTTATCTTATTATTTGTTATCAAAAATGAAAATGGTTTTCATAAACATGATACCAATAAACTGCGCTACCAATGCTATAAAACAGAGAACAAAATCAACCACTAACTGAGGTCGGTGAACTTTAATACTGAATTTATAGTACAATAAAATACTCTTTAATAATTTAATAACAGTTTCTGTACACCAAATAAAACTATTATAATGTAACTCAGCCAGCTTATAAGAAAATATTAATCTACTACCCGAGCGATGAGATAAGTCCCGGCAAGGTCAATGTCATATTTAGATTCTTTTCAATCTAATATTTTAGATCTTGTGCATGGGTGATGTCTTTTCTAATCTAATTGACTTTCGCCAAATCAAAAAAACCTACTATTCCCTCTTAAGTAGAAACTCGAGCAGTTAGATGAAGGAGTTAACATTGACGCAATCATTTTGTATGTAAATATGACGCGCATGCGCATGTAACGCGATAACATGTTTACTTAGATGCAGGCCATTTTATTTATGTCCGTAATGCCATTTTCTTTTTGCCTTCATTTTATCAATTCATGCGCATCAATGAAAATAGTAAGAAAGCTGAACAAACAAAAATGCGAATTTCTAAATCTCCAACTGTAATTTGTAAACAGGGAACGGCGTTGGTGAATTACTTTTATATGTTTTTAATTGAAACATGTGTGTAGCAATTTTAGCTAAAAAGCTTTATTTATAAAGTTTTCATTTTTCAGGGCTAGATTGTCTCCAGAAGATGAAGCGGTTATGAAAACGACAGCCCCGTTAAATTTGTTTATTTGTCTTGTCGCGAGATATTTCAGACAAGCAGATTTAGCAGACTGATCCATACATAAAATAAAGCAATGAAAAATTTCAAATGACAAAATTTATATTTTTAAATAAAATAAAATTGATACTGACTGTTACAAGAAAATCGAATACTTTTACACCCCCACTCAAAAACATCTATATAATAATATATATATATAATATACATATATTGTCAAAAATTTTACATTTCACTTATAATTCATTACTGTCAAACATTGGCTGCCACTTTGAGTGCCTGATCAATGTCGTCGATCAGGTCTTGGGTATCTTCTAAACCGACAGAGAGTCGAATCAAGGAATCAGAGATTCCCAGTTCCAATCTTTGTTCTGCTGGTACAGATGCATGGGTCATAACAGATCTGAAAGAATACAACACCAAAGATATAACAAACTCAGAACTAAATCACCGAAATATATTTATATTTAGGTATATATAAACACATTTCTTATTTCAAAAACTAAACTGACAGCTAGGGAAAGAGTGTAATACATCTCAAGATTTTTTCTACCGTGTCTTTCACAAGGTATAGCTATTTTTACAAAGAGTAATTGATAGTTTGTCACTCTCATCTTTTTTCAGAAAACAAAGTGAAGTTGGGAGAATTTTTGTATGCCAATGACACGTGAAAAGTGTGAAAAAAAACATCTCCCATATTCTCAGATTCAAACATATAATGTCCGACTAAGGAAATCAACCCAGACTGCCGCATAAAAGCATCACTTTCTTTTGACCACAGCAATCATTATGTCATTTCTCTATATTACAATTCAACACGGAATAACTGTGTAGTAGATCGAAATATTGCACAAAGCATTTGTCTCAATATAAGATGACATTGATACCAGTTGTTATTCTACTTAATAATTTTGACCAATACATTTTACGCAAACTACTAAACCACTTGATATTCCCAGAAATAATTTCTTTTACATGTTGTGACTCTCATCGCTGGACTAAGGACTAGCCTTGTATTTAAATGGATAGACTAATTTTTTTTTTTCGTCATCCAGATTATCTGGTTATACTCACGGGAGTTCTGCCAAACTCTCATAGCCCCCGAGACTTTCGGCGAGAGTGAAAACTTGAAGAGCCTTCAGGAATGCCCTTGATTCTTTCATTCCGCCTTTGATGAAGAAGGTCAGCATACCAGAGTGACCGTAACATTGCCTTTTCGCCAATTCATGCTGAGGGTGCGATGGTAACCCTACGGTAGTATTTAATAATGAAAATAGTGTTCATATATATTCATTACATACATATATTATATATCTATAGTTTTATTTAATATTACAAAATACACATTCCGTCTACACACTATTCCAGTTTTTAAATTATTTGATTTAATAAGCAAAGAAATATGTGAATATTTTAAAAGTTACCTAACAACTAATTAATATGATAATTTAACTAACTTGTTGAATAAAACAAGCCGAACAATAATTTAATATAATATATAAAAAATATCAGTTGCATGATATCTAACCAAATTTAACATGAAATACTAAATGATTTATAATATATTCATAAAAAAATATCGGGAAATTTAAATGTTGTTTTACCTGGATGTATGACTTTTTCAACCATTTTGTGATTTTCTAACCATTTGGCGACAACTATAGACGAAGTCATATGTTGATTCATTCGAATTGCCAGAGTTTTAAGGCTTCTGTTCACTTGATAGCAATCGAAAGGAGATGGCACAACTCCCATTGCTGCAGAATGAGGAACGTAATTAAATGTATTAATTTTATTTTTCATTGAAATCTCGATATACCTATTCAGTATGGTAGACCGCTCACCCTTGAATGATAAATGAATGGCCAAAAGCAGCCTTGTAAATAATATTAGTAGTCATTTTCGCTTAGGAAGATAGTATTTATTTATGAAAAGATATGTCTATTCATGATAAAAGTGATATATTAATATAATCAATATAGCAATTCAAGTAATCGATACTATTACCGTTTTGCACAAAGCGCAATCTCTCATGTAGATCATCTCTATTTAATATGGCAGCGCCCATGATAACATCAGAGTGACCATTCATATATTTTGTCAGAGAGTACATCACAATATCAGCCCCCAATTCCAAAGGTTTTTGGAAATATGATGTCAAGAAAGTATTATCCACAACCAAAAATATGTCCGGTGTACTCTTCAAAAATGCGGCAACTGCTGCTATGTCCACAACTTTCAAGAGAGGATTTGTTGGGGATTCAATCCAAACCATCTGTAAACAAATAACAGCAATCATGTATGTCATCAAGAATATGAATAAACATATAATCCATACAAAAATGTTATTTATTATGTTACTAAAATGATAAAGAATAATAAACTCAACCTGACACAAGCGTAGCATCAAATTTTTTAACATAATTTGAACATGAAGATGCATTATTTAACCTTATCGTGACACCCAAGTTGACAATAACGGAAATTGATTATTCATATAAGTATTATCATAATGATGTTAACTTTGTATATAGTTTGAATACGAAAATGCATTATGCATCAGAAAATTATATTAAAATTTGCAGAACATGATAAGTTTATATTAGGCTCCGGCCTACAACCAGTATTTCCGAATTAAATGTTTTACAAGGTATACTAGATTCGGCGTATTTAATGTTAATGTGTATAAAATTCAAGACAGTGTGTAATTGATAAAACGTAAAACAGCTGATAATAAATTTATGCCGTGACAAATTTTTTAAAACATTAATAGAAAAATTAAATACGTATTTCATCTCAAGGCTGGACTAATTTCAATACAATGAGTGAAGTTAAAGGTTAAGTGTGACATCTAACAGTAGATTTAACATTTAAGTCAATTTGTCATAGCAACTAAAATATTATCAACGATCTTCTGTCAGAGTCGAAAACATTTTTTTTGTATCATACATAAAGCTAAAAAATTCTTTTCAAATTGAATTTTAGCTATGAATAATAATGAAAAAAATTTGAAGAGAATTCAATATTATTTTATTGTATGAAAAACAAACCTTTGTTTTTGGTGTCAAAACCTTCTTTATATTGCTCGGTTCCTTCAAATCCACGAATGATAATTCAATACCCATTCTAGTAATAACATGTCTAAAAATAGAATACTTTTATTAGTTAGATAATATGACAGTAAAATAATCTCCTTATCTGACATAAATTAACTATTAAAATGCAATTATTCTACTTGCATCCTATTATTGTGAATCTTACACGAGTTTCATTATTTACAAAATTATTTATTTCGAAATACTTACAATGAAAAGAATACATAGTTAAATAATATTAACCCATCAAGCCCTTAATTTTGTTTTTACTGTATTTTCACTCGGTGACATCATATTCATATTTTTGTTATACACTTAAAAACTCATTTAGGGTTTGAAGTATGTATGTAAGTTTTTGAAAAGCACATTTTTGATAATATAATATGAACTGAAATAAAATAAAATATCAATCCATTTGGAACTTGTCAATCTGATGATACTATGAGTTCTACAGTTAAGAATCAAAGAGTTTGTACAAGTTTTAATTTCAAGTTAATTTTTTTTTCACAAATAACCGGCAGAGAAGAGAATTGATAAGTTTTAACAGTACACAATATTTAAACAACCTTTATTCGTAATAAATTCTTTAAATGTATTTATATAATTACCTAAAGAGCCTGTTAGTACCCCCATACATATCATCTCCACATATAATGTGATCGCCTTGACTCAACAAAGATGTAATGCAAGTTGTTGCACCTAATCCAGAAGAGAAGCATACTCCATGTTTGCCATTATCTAAAGAAGCTAAACATTCCTCCAGGACGTTTCGTGTGGGGTTTCCTGATCTGCCATAATCATAGCCCTAAATAGATAGAAATTCAATGAAATATTATGACCGAGAACATATTTTCTTCAAACTCCCGTATGTCAATTATAAATGTTATAGATTTGTGTGATATATTCGATAGCGATAATTATTATATTTTGTAACGAAATACGTCATTTAAAAAAACATGAATAATAATCATTATGATACTATGTAATGCTCTATTCATAAAAATGAAAAAAAAGTGAATATTTTTTTTATCATACAAAAATGGGAAGATAAACGTTATCAAAGTTACATCAATAAACAGTATTTTACACAAATTTCAAGATATGTTATCAGTATTACATATTGCTTTGATAGCGAAAAAATATGATTCAAATATAAATCCTCAAAAAAAGAAAAGTTTTATCTATAAAAAACAAAGTTTTATTTTTATATGATATTGACGACACATATAGGTTCGTCAAATATTAATTATACAAAAATCATTGTCAAGGAAAGATTGGAGGCTTTTTGGAATCAAGTTTAAATAAAGAAATATTGCTTACATGGAGAGAAAAGGTTTATTATTGATATATTATTTACCCTATGTTCGGCCGGAGCGTCTTGCTTAAACGTTGTAGAAGTAATAATAGGAGGTACAACGCAAGCTGATTTCCAATTTTCTGGATCCTGTCCAACGTGAATTGCTTTGGTAGCAAAGCCTGGAGCTCTTTTCATGAATCCGTATTCAGCCATTGTCGACTATCTGAAAATTAAATCAACCATAGAGGTTTACACAATGAATCCAACTAAATCCTTATGGTATAAAATTATACTCAACGTAAACTATCTTTGCAGCCTCGTTAACTTCTTTATCCAAACTTATTGTTGATGCAAAATTTCGCAGTATTGATTATGTAAACTGTGTACAAATAATAAACAATCTGAAAGAGCAAAAGGCGAACTGGTTTATTTTAGAACATCATGTTCGAGTCTTCTAACACAGCCTTCAAATATTATGTAATCTGGGGACAACTTTATAGTTCCACAGAGTCAACATCAATTTCGACATCATTGTGAATAGCAGCATTCTCATATTAGCCGAAATCTGAGTATGCCCAAGATAAAATCGATCGGATAAAATCATGGGTAATAATTACAAAAAATTAAACAGTTTTTCAAATATTTCGGGAAACCAAGTAATTGTATCCTTCAAACTAAAACATTATGGATTGGTTTCAAAAATGTAACTACTGAAATGGCCCTGAGTATGATGCGTTTAGCAAATAACAATAATAAGTATTACTTTTATCTGTTTGACAATTATACCCTAAATTTGGGCCCTGAATGAAAAACTGGACCATACTGGGATAATAATTTTTGTCATATATATTTCGAAAATATTTTTTTTTAAACCTTATGAATAACATTTACTCCTGACTTGTTTAATAATCCTTCCCATAAAATGCATCAAACATCTAATTATAGATGTATTATGATATTTAAATTGTTTTAGGCACAGGTACGTCATAAAATAATGATAAGATAGCATGTATGTGTTATTATCATTTCTAATTATTATATTTTTGTTGTTTCTGAAAACATTACAATATCCCTTATATCAAATCAAGACTGCTATACAACTTCTTATTTATTCTTCTTAAACGTTTGACATATTGCTTCAAATATGAAGATATTGAGTTAGCTCAAAAAAACATAAACAAGCAAAATTAAAAAAAAAACTTGTACGATTTCAACATTTTTATAATGTAATTTAAGACATCGACTGAGGGTGCTTGATGGAATTTCAATATCATATTTGGATTATTGAGATTTTGTACACTTCCATGTATTTTGTCACTAACGACCCGGGTTTCGCCTTTCGGCATCTTCAGGCATTCGAGCACACAAATGGACTCGAGCTGTCAGTTCGAGTCCATTCGTGTGCTCGAATGCCTGAAGATGCCGAAAGGCGAAATCCGGGTCGTTAGTGACAAAATATATGGAAGTTTACAAAATCTCAATAATCCAAATTCAAAGTTATTTGTTAATTTTATCGTTTGTGAAATCAAACTAAACTGCTAACAATAAGTGGTCCTTTACGAAATGGTATTATTGTAACATAATTAAAATATAATATTTCCTTGAGTTTTGATATTTTATTTTTTTAGGATTTAGTTGTATGCTTTTGCAAACTATAAAAAGTACTAATAACATATTAATGGTAGTGTATAATTATAAGTTATCGAAACCGATGATTGGAGGCCAGTGGCGTAATTACTATGATGTAAAGCTTAGGGTCGGGGGGGGGGGCTCAGGAGGATCATACATTTAGCAAATTATTATGAATAAAAGACTACAGAAGAAATTTAATCGGTCAATATAGACTTATAATATAAACTATTGAAAATTAAAAAGCTCATAAAATGTCTTTAAAAGATTTAATTTCAGAATATGCATATTTGAAGGAATGGATATTAAAAATCCGTGAGTTAACTAATTTAATTTTTGTAAAAAAAATAGGGTGCTCTTGGTAACTTTTGAATGTAGGTCAAATTTTTCTAGTTACACCACTGTTGGAGGCTTCAAGATGCTAACAGTTGAAACCAGGGCCCTAATGACAAAACTCATTAAGGCATACAAAATTTAAATTATTCAAATATAAAATTAAAATTAAATAAAAATTAATTGATTGCTTTAATTTACTGTAAATAGTGATTTACAATAAATAAAAAAATAAGTATAGCTTCGGTCATGCATATTTAAATGTATTTTTTACAATAAGTTTTCATTTTTAAGACAATCTGGCTTACCTATTTTTTGTTTACACTTAAAGAAAAATCGGAGACACTAAGTTCAACCTTTTAAGTTTTATTACGAATAAATCAATTTTTCATTGGTCACTACTTTTATATATCGAGCAAGCGTATTTTTAAGTATTTTGACTTGCACGCACGTATTAAGTAGTTTATCATAAGTTGTTATTTTATGTACGGAAATGACACAATAATATGCCGATTAAATTTGCAAACAGACAATTTTCGTCGAGCCTGTCGTTAAAAATGCACCCGTCAACGTGACAGCTAACACAGTTAGTAAAGAACGTTTCATTATAATTACGGTTAATCAAAATTTTCAAGGAATATCACACCATACCATCATAACCACGTAAACCATAAGTATTTAAAATCAAACATATGTATGTAATTAAAAATTTAAGATATCAAATTTTCTAACCTATATTTTCAAAACGCGCTGAAGCAACTTTTTATTGACTCTCACACTGCGAGTTAATTGGATAATTTTGGAGACGTGTAGTGAGCCTATTTTTATACCATTATTTACTAAGCTTAAATTCACATGTGGGATGCCTTTTTTACGAAAAAGTTGATTATATTAGTAATATTTTACAATTAACGACAGGAACTTTTAAAATTTTACGAGGAAAGGATATAATATAATTATATTATGGTAATTTTATATAGTACTTTCCAAAATATCTAGTAGATAGAAACGACAAAAAATATTCATATAATAGATTTATATGGGTACTTCTATGATTACAATTTCCAACGAAGTATAAATTCCGCCTAGCTGAGCGTATAATGAATTTAACATTATATGTATAGCATTTCAATGCTATAATCATCGCATTTCATTTATAAATAATGCAACCAAAAGTTTGAAATATTCTTAATTCTCTCAATAATAAACAAAATCCAAAACCCAACATAAATGTGTATTAAAATTTCATATAAACATTATAATAATATTTATCTAGTTTTGAATACCTATGCACTTACCTGATAGTGAAGGATAATTTAAAAAACCTTCGCTGTTTTTTCACAAGACAACAACCAAAGAATGTCTTTATTTCACTAAGCAAACAAACTGGTCCAAGATTAAAACTTTAGCTGTACATATGGCATAAGAGATCGCGCCAGTTTTTTAAATGATTGTGAACGATAGTAATAAATTTACAGATTACTGTATTGTTGTATTCGTAATAAACCAATAGATGCCGCTACACATAGAAAATACTATTTTTCAAAAATTAAACATTAGGTCAACTAAAACGATAGATAGGTATATTATAATAAATATGTATAAATTATAATAATAGTCAATATCATAAAATACCATTAGGTAAGTATGAAATGAAGTAAAAACTACTTGAACTCTAATTAATTGTAACTGTGAACTATCTGGTAAATAACAAAAGAAATTTTGAACTTTAGCACATATTTATTAAACATACCTACCTATTCCATAAAATAACTATTTCTGCAAAAAAATTGAAATGGAAATAGTACCTACCAAGTTTTAAAAAATATTACTATAACCCTTATGAAGTTATTTTCATGGTGGAATACGTGCAACGAGCAAGTAAACATTATATTTCTAAATGATAAGTATTCTGCGAATTCTGGTTTACCGACATATTACGTAGTATTATATTATTTTATAATCAATGATGCTTATTTTGTATAATAGATGTCCTTGTTTAAATGTAGCCAGCACTGGCGTTGTCATCGATTTTATGGTATTATCTGCAAAACCAACGATAAGGAACATTAATTTTATTTTCTTAATAATAAAGCTCCAATTATATGAGAAAATATCACAAACAATTTCATGTAACCTTGAAATGCTGTATTATATGGACAAATCTTGTTTTTATTAAGAAATTGCTATAAATGAGATTCAGAAGAGCAAAAACTGGTAACATTTTTCAGTGTCTATGATTGACCTCAAGCCTGCGAATCTAGAAGGTCTGATACTTACATTGGGCCGGGCTACTGGAAATAAATTCTACTCCGTTGTGTCGGGCTAAAATTAAATATGGGCACGACATAGGTGAATATTACGGTTTTAATTGTTTTTTATACATCGACATGTAATTCATGAGTGCCACCGTGCATGCCCTTTAGTAGCATATATCGTTATATTTATACTTATCCATTAAAAATGCACTGCCAGCGGTTCGCGACTGTTCTTCCTAAGCTAGATATACCGCGTAAAATTAGAGTCCAATAGTTTTTATTGCTTCATATTCTTATTATTGCGGATAACGTAGGATATTTATATCCCGTGTGATATTTTCGTATTCTGTATTCAGTGTAACTAACACGATGCGACTTGTGTGCTATATATGTGACATCAATATTTAATTGATTATATTATGTACGAGTGATTTTTTCACTATCAATGTTATTTTTCTTGTGTTATGTTTGCCTCACACCGCATAATTTTAATCCTGTGAAAACCTTAAAAGGTCAGATATACTATTCTAATTGTTTTTTCGCCTGAATTATTCGCAAAATGTACAATCTTCTTTCATGATAAAAATGAAGTACGTACCTCGATTGATATTTTGGAAAACAAAATTTTGCTTCCGTATTATTTCTTCCGGGTGTTTCGAAAAATGATTTTTTACCCATGACCGGTTTTTATCATTATATTAAAAATTGTTAAATATATACTTTGTCTTTTTAAATTAGTAAACTGAAACTAAATGCCTCTATAGGTTTGGCTAATGGAAACTATAATGTACTTTTGTTCTTAATTACTTGACTATTTTGGATTATAAGACAGCTAAAATTGAAAGTATCGATCTTTAAATTTTTTCATTTGTGAAATATTCTAGATAACATTTATTGGCAACATTAAAAGTGTTTTTATTCACCATTCTGGGTTCTTCGAACTATTCAATAATAACAATATAAATATTTGTTTCGTATTTTTCCCCTTTTTTTAAGTACAAAAATGAATTAAATGGAATTTCTTGAAATAATATTAAATGTTAATAAGCTAGATATTATTTAACTTACTTTCATTTTTTGTTGTGAAGTAAATCATGATATTCATATTAAAATAAAAATTAGAAATTTGAATAAATTTTGTCAGCCTTTGTGGTCTAGTGGTAAGAACTCGGCCCTAGCGATCAGGTGGGTCCTGGTTCAAGTACCAGCTAGATCAATATCAAATTTAGATTTATTCAATTTAAATTTGTGATCTTGGACATGAGTGACTTCTCATCCAGTTTATCTCGTATAATTTTCAAAATATCTGGCGCATTGGCTGTCAGCTGTAATGCCATATATATTTTTTAAAAAAATTTGTTATTTTATAGAGTTCAATAAATTATTTTTGCATTATTGCCACATGATTTTTTATTCCTCCCAATTGAAATCATTTAAAAAATCTATCACTCAGTTGCCAAAACAAAGGTCAACTAAAGCTCATTGTCAAATCATTTAGATTAATTTTCTCTCATAATCATAAGATTGCTATTGAAAAAATCTTGCAGTACTTCAATTTCAACTAAAAAAATTGATTGCTGTGATATTAACATCTCGGTTTAAAGTCATTTCTTAACAGCAATCAATCTTTCTCTTCACAACTCGGGGTAATTATTATTTTGATCATACATAAGTTATTCAATCGAGACAAAAACAATTTCCTCATATATTATGTATATGTTGTTTCTGTCCAATTTATGTCTGGGCAAATAGGTCATCCTTGCACCCACCTGTCAAGTAAAAGCAATCTATAATTTTACAGCCACCTTTCATAATGCGGTAATGATCCAATTGCATTACTTTCCTCGATACAGTGCTGCACAAGACATTTTTTTCAAAATGTACAGTCACACAACAATTTCCTTTTTGAACATTCACTTTCTGATTATTAACATTATACAGCAAATGAAACATTCTCAAAAACAATCCAGTCACAAAGTTTTCCATTTATCTGCTCGTTTATCTTTCCAACATTTTGTTTCATCCCCATTTGTCATTTCTAATAAGGCTCAAAGCTTTTCTGCTCTGTATTATATATTATTAATCCTGTTTTCAATATCTTGTGTAAGTATTGTATAAATAGTTTGGTGGTAACTTTGGATTTTGTTTTTCAATATAAAATGAAAATTGATATCTTTGTTATTCCACTGGTTGTGTTGCTAGGTGTGCCAAGTGTTTCGTCTTTTCCAGAAGCATCTTCAGATTATGTGTATTGTATAATTCTTATTGAAAAATCATCGCACTATTAAATCGAAATGTGTTGGATTTTTTTCGAATAACCTTAATGGTGTTCTAATTAAATGGCGTTCCCCTAAAAAGCCTTCAGCTGACAAAATCGTCAGTAAGACAGCATTTAACTAGGAAATATAAGGGAAAGCAATATAATGACTTGGTCTGTACGCCAACTAGATATAAATTAGCCAAGAAACTGAGACAGTTTCAATAACGTTTTTTCTATAAATATTGATTTCCCCATCATATACTTAGTAAAACAAAATACTGTTTGAGGTATTTGTTGAAAATCAATGCAATCAATGTACACTTTTTTATCTAATTCTATCTTTTAGGGTGTCAACTGTCTATTCTTGGTGGAAAAGCATGTTATTTATAAATATAAAACACAATTTTTTGTGATAATTCTATAATTTTATCAACTGATCAGGATCGGATGATGATTTCAGTTAAAAATAATCATTGGATTAATGAGAAATTTAAACAGAAAATCATAATCTTAATACAATGTAGAATTAACATGTATTTTTTTCATCTTACATTCACCATACAATAATTTAATAAAATAATGAGTCATTTACCTAACACAAAAGTGTGGTTTATCATGCTATACTATAACCAACAATTGCACATATGTATCAGTACTGAATAATAGGTACTTAGTTACTATTTTTGATTGACCTATATCTTTCTAAGCGGTGGCATACTGCCTAATGAATTTATTGTTAGGTGTCAGAGACAGATAATAGCTTTTTAGTTTTATTAACAGGATAATTTTGTAGGACTGGGGTTCTTAAAATATCTGTCGTAATATGCCGACTCGCCAAAATAATGAATGTTTATTGAAATAATGAAACAATCATTAAAAAGAAAATTACTTCCATTTTTCACCGTTATTAGTCTTAACTTTATTTCATAAGGTGGTTTTAACAGAATAGCTACAAATACTTGAATAATTTTTTGTGAAATAAAAGCAAAGAATTATCTTGAAATTGTATTTTGGAAAATAAAGACATTCGACGCTATATTTGTATTTTGATGTATCTATATTATTTAAATGTGAAACCACGTTTGTTATTAATACAATTTAAAAAATACCACTTACAGTGATTCATAATTTAGTTGAGTTTAGTTGAGGTGTTGACTAACTAATCACCAATACGTTGAAATAAACTAGTTATTCCCACTTAAAATTGGCTGCAAATGAACCACCTGTTGCTTGTTCCATTCACCGAAAAGTATACATTTGGAATTAGTTTTTTTAACATTTTTTTTAGGTTGAGACAGTTGACAAAGGTATCTGACACTGATTTTGTTTGACTGAATATTATCAATAAAAATCATTTATTGCGACAAATAAAAAGATTTTCTTATTTAGCAGTACGTCTCAAGTGTATAATTTTAAAACCCATCTTGTGAAAGAAAGATAATTAAAAATCTTTTATATAATCTTACTTATATATTAGGTAATTCGTAATTTGAATGCGTACATCGTACATGTTCATAGTTGTGGAAACCTTTAAAATGTTGACACACAAAATAGTATATCTCGTATGAAAATATGTCCTAAAAATTAGTGAATTTAAAATGTAGTCATTTTATACATGTTTTCCTTATGCATGTAAGCTTTTAAATGTTTTTTTTCTTACGCTAAATAAGCTGAGAATATCAATTAGATTCGTCCTTCAGATTGCTAACCAGTTTATACCAGGAAAACATATAACTTATGCCAGTTTTAGGTATTCTTTGTTAGTCATAGAAAGAATTCCATTAGTGGTTAATTATCATCGGGCACGGTGTGGCTAGTAAACATTTCCTGTGCTAATCGAGTATTATGATATATTGTTGAGTATTTTTATACAATTTAGTATGCATTTTAAACCACGTCAAATAAAAAACATTTTTATTTTATATTTCTCAGGGTTTTAGTCCTTCCTTCATAGTTTTTTTCATTTAAATGACCGTGAACGAGAAAATATTAATTCAAGGCTCATTTTGCAGTCATTTTGGTCCACTCGAATTATATGCTGTAATTTCTCAATCAATTAAAGAATACTCATGCTTATAAAAAATAGGGTAAACTGAATATTAATTTAAATTAGTTTTATGGTTATTATGCAATCACAGTTTGCTGAACATAGGACACTGCTATTATATCTTAAAATACATTTTGATACTAAAACGTTCCTTGAGCAGATAATAAATTGTCCAGCACTCACCAATTTTCAATTGAGACTTCATGGATATTATGAAGATATTAACGTTTCTGGACATTATATTTTTTGAAGTCTATTTTTGTTCAATACATTCAAATAATAAATTCACTGCATGCAAATGTTATGTGTAAAAACTAAATATCCCATCCTGCTGCATGAACATCAATTTTATAATATTAAATGTCTTTTTTATTTTGTTGCAGGTACTAAAAAGTAAGCGGTATCTGGGAGTGGTAATCTTAAATTTGGCCTCAAGCTCGTTAATTATATTTCCAAGTAGTTGGCCGAAAACCCTCACGTCAATCTCACTACAGAAATCTCAATATACACAATTAATTTGATCTCATAAAATAATCAATCATGGCTACGCCTTGCACACGTTTCTCGGATAATTACGATTTAAAAGAGGAACTCGGAAAAGGAGCCTTCTCAGTTGTCAGAAGGAGTGTCCAAAAGTCTACTGGGCTAGAGTTCGCGGCAAAGATCATTAACACCAGAAAACTGTCACAACGGGACTTCGCTAAGCTCGAAAGAGAGGCCAGAATTTGCCGAAAATTACAGCACCCTAACATTGTTCGTCTTCACGATTCCATTCAAGAGGAACACTATCACTATCTAGTGTTCGATCTGGTCACAGGAGGAGAGCTCTTCGAGGATATTGTAGCTCGTGAGTTTTATTCAGAGTCCGATGCTTCACATTGCATTCAACAGATTTTGGAATCAGTCCACCACTGCCATCACTATGGGGTCGTGCATCGAGATCTGAAACCTGAAAATTTACTCTTAGCTAGCAAAGCAAAAGGTGCTGCGGTAAAACTTGCTGATTTCGGTCTTGCAATCGAGGTGCAGGGCGAGCAGCAAGCCTGGTTCGGATTTGCCGGAACTCCCGGCTATCTCTCACCTGAGGTGCTCAAGAAAGAGCCCTACGGAAAGTCTGTTGATATTTGGGCGTGCGGAGTGATTTTATACATTTTGCTCGTAGGATATCCACCCTTCTGGGACGAAGAGCAGCACCGGCTCTACAATCAGATTAAAGCGGGAGCATATGACTATCCTTCGCCCGAATGGGACACGGTCACTCCGGAGGCCAAAAGCCTCATCAATCAGATGCTCACGGTGAACCCCAGCAAAAGGATAACCGCCTCGGAAGCACTGAAGCACCCGTGGATATGCCACAGGGAGAGAGTGGCGTCCGTCATGCACAGGCAGGAGACCGTAGATTGCTTGAAGAAATTCAACGCTTGCCGCAAGCTAAAGGGAGCTATCCTCACCACTATGTTGGCGACCCGAAATTTTTCCGGCCGGTCCATGACCACCAAGAAAGGAGAAGGCTCACAGGTGAAGGAGTCCACCGACAGCAGCAGTACTACTTTGGAGGAGGACGACGTGGATAAGGAAAAGAAAGCGGGCGTGGACCGGTCATGCACAGTCATTGCAAAAGAGCATGATGACGATATGGGTCTCAGCAAAGCGGACTCTTTTGGAAAGAACACTCGCTCAGCCGAGGGACAGTCCCTCCAGTCTGCTCGAAGACAGGAGATAATCAAAATCACAGAGCAGCTCATAGATGCTATCAACAATGGGGATTTTGAAACCTACGCCAAGATATGCGATCCTCATATTACAGCATTCGAGCCGGAGGCTCTGGGAAATCTTGTCGAAGGAATGGATTTCCATAAATTTTACTTGGAAAATGTTCCCGGAAAGAGCGCCAAGCCAATGAACACCACCATTCTGAACCCGCACGTGCACCTTTTGGGAGATGAGGCCGCGTGTATCGCTTACGTGAGACTGACGCAGTTCCTCGATGATCAAGGTCATCCGCACACGACGCAGACGCAGGAGACACGGGTGTGGCACAAGCGCCAATCCAAGTGGACTTCGGTTCACTTTCACCGCTCCTAACTCCTCCCCCGTCTTTCAAACCGCTAGACTATCTTGTTTATCCAGCGTAATACGGAAAGGTTTCCATGTTAGTCGACACGCACCCGCATTTTGTGTAGATTTTTTCGGATGCGTTCGAGAACGCCGTCCGGTGTGAAATCATATCAATCGATAGACGGTGTCGAAAGCCTTCAATTGGAAACTTAGCGTAACATTTTACAGGACCTCACGGTGAACTGATCCTGATAAATTTTAAATAACCTTAAATATTTTGCACTCAAATCAAATGCACCTTTCGGCTTTAGCGTGCTCAAAACTTATTTATAAAGTCCTTTTATAATAAAACGGATGGCAGCTCTGCCGCCGTGTTCATTGATCTTCAACTTATTTATAAACGAATATCTAAACATAACGTAATGTAAAAGTGTATCGCAGATCTGACATTTATCCGATGACGTTGGGAATTTTCAGCCATGACTTAGGTTAAATTTATTGATCTTTTTTTACTATTATTGCCTCATACAGAACTGATGAAAGTTATTAGAGATTTTTAGGTCGCTTTTAATCAATTTTAGTCCTTAGTAATTTATTACAGTCGCACTCACCTGTACAGTTTCTTTCTCTTTAAGTCTATTTTTGAAATTATAGATTATTTACGCTGACAGTTCATATAGCTAGCTTCGTGGAATGAAGTGCTTTATATATAAATAAACTCATTTGACAGAATACAGTACTGATTTACACCTTTACTCTAAATAATACATTCTCTCGCTAAGGATATTGTTTTCTGTGAAATAGTCGAATATTAAAAGTAGTCGGGTCACTGCCCGGACGGGCGTTTGCTTTTTTACACTTAAGGTGACTTTTATGTAGTTGTTCCATGCTTCATAGTTTATCTCTATTGAGGGAATTATTTAATGTGTGATATTGTATTTTGAAGTTGTTCCCATCTAACAGTAATCGAAAATGAGGTCAACGAATGCCACAACCGGACCCCATGGAAAACTTGTTGATTTTCAGTCCGCATTGGCCTGCCGGCGCAACAATCAAGCTCAACACTTAACACAACTGAACCATTATTTATTTCGGTGACATTACGCCATGTTACTTTTTTTAGATAGAAGTACTTTTAGCACATTCTTTATTAAAACATTTGTCTCTCTTTACATGTTATCTATAAATGTTTTTTGTCGTGCTTAAATTGTACACAAGGTGTTCTTAATAATGTTTTAAATATGTGGATTGTTATTAAATAAATAGAATGTAAGAACTATATTATTAACAAGTGATAAAAATGCAGTTATTGGCACTATACTAGTAAGATTTGGAGCAAGATCCTCAACGCACCGAACAATGAACTCATATAATTAAAACAGCTACCTGCTCTCTCTAACGTGTTTTAGAATTTAATGTTTACCTATTATTTAAAGATAAAGTTTTAATTATTGCAATTAAAGAATATATAAATATTTTTATTTTCAAATACCTATTGTATGATTAAATTAACCAATAGCTAATTATAGCCCCTGACTTCCATACCTATATTTTTCTTTGAAAGATTTTCCTGTCTTGTTAGTTTATAGGCAATTTATTACAGCTGTTTATTTTTTCATATTCATTCACAATTTATTATTGTTTTTCTGTTTTGAACTTGCGGTCGTATTGTCATCCGTGTGATGTCTCTTATTAAATTGAGTTGCATTAAATATATGTACCTAATTAAAGATTATCTTATCCAACTTAATTTTCATATATTCTAGAAAATTAAGACTGAATATCGTCCACACATTCTGAACAGTTTTTTTTCTTAACAAAACTACGAACAGAGAAGTTCCAACATAAAGAAAAAATGTTTTACTATATGCCAAAAATTAAGATATTAAAAGTATTATATTTAATTATTACACATATATTTTGTGCCATGCAGATTTTAGTGCCAATAGCTGTATGGGTTGTCTTAAAAACAGTCTAGTCTTATTATTATGGCTACAAAAAGTGGTTTAGAACTTAAGTATTAATCCTTTTTTTGTATTTTTCAGATCTTTACCTAATATTAAATATAATATAAATGATGTGCTGGTGACTGCAGGGTTTAAGAGTTTTAGCTCTAGTGTGAGAATGTGGCAATCGTCACGTGCCGGGATTCTCGGCAAGTCATCATTGTAAGCTTTTATCAAATGTAAACCAAATCATTTAAGATTCCTTGCCCTTAGGCCTAAATTTTGGTCCACAATTTAAAAAAAAACTTTATCAGTATAACACGGTTAATTATGTGTGAAATGATTTATCGAGGCATGATTTGTTATTACGTAAGGATTTATTGTAGGTTTAACATGCATTTCTTTTTTCAAACAAAGTTTGATGCATTTGTCTTTTTACATTAAGATTTTAATCGGAAAGGTTTTTTAAAACGCCAACTGAATTGCAATATTGTTATTGATTAAATTTTTTATTTACATATTGTTTGTATTGTTGCTTTGTTAAATATTTATTATTATTTATGTTTGAGTTTTTATAGGTTTTCACTTTTGTGATAACTTTTTTTTTAGTATTAAGCTCACGCCAGATGTATAGTCTTCTTTTTTGGTAGAAATCTTACTTGGAATCCATTGTCAGCAATTCTCTACTTCCGAATATAATATGTAATGAAATTCTCTGTAATAAATTCTTTTGGTCTATCCGCATTTTGTTTATTATATCCTTGACACTGTCCCATCAACTAGCTGATCAGCACATGAGTCGCTGCAAATTAAACGCGGCCATCTACTGATGCAAAAAAATATATTTCTCTCTGTTGCCGCTGACATGGTAACTGTTCAGCATTAATGTGCATGCGAAATAAAATTGTCATTCAAATGGTTACAATGAATTCAAGCAATTTGGAAATAGACTTCAGCAAAGATGGCTGGGTTTAAATAGCTGCGACTCGCATGTAGATTGTTAAAAATCGTAGCTATAGTCGGCATTATAATACTGTCCTTTAAAGCACATTTAGGGTTCCTGCAATTACAGGAGTGGGAAATATCGAGCAATAAATTTTCTACTGATATCACTGCACACTAATTGCTTATTGATTGTCACTATTTTTTGTTTTAAGATGCAAGTAACACATTAATAACAAGAAGATTTTTTACCCTTAGTAATAAATCCGATAAATAAAACACATAGAATCCGAATTCATTGTAATTTCACAATGACAAAACAATCAGAATCCTATCTGTGCTTAAGAAGACAAAATTGTTGTAACCCTTGTTTTTATAAATGTTTTGCTTTTTCTATATAACGATTATATTGAATGAGACACTTATTAGGCTGTTCTGATAACTACACCACCACACAGTAACTACTGCATGCAGTCATTGGATGATTAACTGTTTTAGTGCTGAGAGACGTGATAGCGTTCTTCATGATAACTTCCTAAAATGTGGCAAGTGCAACAGCATCGCTTTCGTAGAGTTCTAAGTGGTCATGTTGATGGAATTCGAGTTTTTATTCGAATTCATTCACATTTATATATGAAATACTTTATGCTTATCCCAAATCGTCTTAAAATCTCTTATTGAGAAAAATTTGAGCTTAGCACTAAAACAGTTAATTGAGATATTCATGTTAATTCATTTACAATAATTCTTTTTAGAAACTACTACAGATAGATGTATAATCCTGAATTATACACCAAATAGCTTATATGTAAGCAGGGTATAAAATTTCAAAAAAGAAGTTTTAAAAAGTTCAACAACCTCTAATATTCGATTTGACAACTTTTCACCTATGCTATTGCTGAATGATGAGTACTGGTAGCAAGTAGCATGCAATTTCTGTGAACATTGAATATGTTGAATGATAAATCTATTGAAAGTATTGTGACCTTTGTGTAAAGTTATGTCTCAGTATAAGAAAGATTTTAATACTTACAATTTTTTTTTATGAAGTACTGTCGGAAAATCTATTGACCACACTTTCTTTCACCTTGAGAATTTGAGAATTAGGATCAGTGGCTGATTTTGATTAAAATAAATTGAAATTTTCTTTGGCTTTTCCGTTTCCAGAATTGACGGACCACACTTCTTTTCAATGATTATTTGAAGAATCTGTATGTGAAAACAAACCAACATCTATAGCAGCCCTGAGTTCATATTTTGGATGAGCTGCAGACACGTTTCGATTCTGTATAAAAGATTGGGGCGCACAAATAAAACACTATTTTTTGATGGACCCAATTTTACATATGGCTTGATTCAAAGAACCAGCATTTTTTCAGGACAATCATGAAGGTCAGGGAATTTATTAGAATCAAGAAAATTATAAAATATCAATAATTTTTACATGGTGTTGTAATGGCTCTTAAATCGCGATTACACTGGAGGTCGGGCCACGGGAACCACATAGAAATATGTGAGTTTTGATAATGTTTCCTGCCCGTTAATGACGAGTGACCAAATTTGCAGGCTAAATTATTTAAAGCATGCACAATTCTTTATGCATATTATGCAAAAACTATTTTTATGGTTTTCAGTCTTCATTGGTCTCAAGCCTTTTTACATTTGAAATTTTTTCAAAAAATTCTACACTTTCCATGTTATTACTATAGAAGTCGCAGTGTAATAGACATATTTTTAGACCGTTGTGGCAGTATTTGCAACTCAATTATGAAATAAAAACAACATGGTTAATATCAGGTGTTTTTCAGTTTTTGTTATTTTTCATTTAAGCTTCAAGAATCGAATCAGTAAGTGTAAAAATCGACTAATTTTACAAAGCAGCTACTAATAAATAGGATATAACTTATTGAATTATGTAGTATATCACCTATCAATTTTTTAAAAGCCATTTCTATCAAATCACAGGAGAAAAGTTCAACTCAAAATAGTATTAAACAAAATTACATATCGAGCAGACATGCGAGAGAATCGGTGAAGACCGGTTTTGCTCGGTGTGTATGTTTTTTGAGCAATAAATTTATATAAAAAACATTTTTGTATTCAATGTATTGCAAATAGACTTCAGATAGAGTTAAGTTTCAGCAAGAACTGTTTATAAGGTAACAATCATAGCTAGCCTATCTAGGAATTTATATGATGATTTAATCTTTCTCAACTAATAAACTCAGGAAACGAAAAAATTGTCACATTCCCTCAGATCAAGCACAACTGTGTAAATTCCACGATAACAAGGCTAGACAGCCTTGATAGTTTTTATGTGACTGACCAATATGATTATTTTCTATGCTATAGTTTAACATTGATCGAATTGATAATAATTTATACTGGTCCTTGATTTTTCAGCTAAACTTATGCATTCAAGGTAGCATATATATGCTCGATTCCTATTGACATCTAATGATAACGTTTACATATAACTCTAAATTTGCAGGGTCCTAAGTGTGGCTTGTTATATAAAAGGAAAATAAATATGACAGCAAAATTGATTCAAAATTCAAACAATTCTTGATAAAAATATATATATAAGCTAATTAAGCATTAACATATTCTACATAGACAACAACTTTTATGGAGGTGCTCTTGGAAAATATACAGTGTACCTTTCGGTATCATAAAATGGGGTTATTTCACCTACCAATTATACTTGGTAGGTGAAATAACCCCAGCTGACTAATAAAAATTATTTAGTCACGCGCCAAATTTGCAATGACCACCGACCCTTGGGCCTATCCGTAGTCCCAGTGGGGCAATAGAGTCAAGCGCGGAGCGTGTTAAAAAGTTTTGGAGAGATCATTTCTGTGGGTTGCTAAACCGTTCTCCTCCCTCGAACCCCTTTTGACATACCCAGCAAAGCCACACTTGTAGATATCCCCGAGCGCCAAACATCCCCGGCCATGCACCGACGCACGCTGAGATCACCTCTGCTGTGTAGCAGTTAAAGAATGGGAAGGCGCCGGGCGTGAACGCTTTACACCCAGAGTTTCTTAAGTATGGCCTAGAGGCGCTCTTGCAGCCCTTGTACCTACTTCTCAATAAGGTGTGGGTGCAGGAGCGCTGTCCAAGGGACTGGGTCAACGAGGAGGTCATCACAATTCACAAAAAAGGTGACCCACTCTGCTGCGACAATTACCGGGGCATAACACTGCTCAGCGTGCCTAGCAAGGTCTTGGCGCAGATAGTCTTGGTGAGAATAAGGATTCCAGTAATGTGTATCCTCAGGGAAAATCAGGTCGATCCTGTGCAGACCAAATTCATAATCTCAGATGCCTTCTCCAGCAAAGCAACGAATTCAACAGTTCGCTGGCGTGTTGCTTTGTAGATTACGAGAAGACCTTTGATAGTCCGCACCGGCCTTCCCTATGGGACATATGAAAACTGTATGGAATCCCAACCAAGATTATCGCCATCATCAAATGCATACACGAGGGCAGTGAATGCTGTGTTAGAATCGGCGACGTAACGACAGAATGGTTTTGGGTCTCAACCGGGGTCAGACAGGGCTGCTTTCTGGCTCCGTTTCTCTTTATAATAATCTTCGACTTCATCCTGAGGAAGTCAATTCCACCCGACCAAGGTGTGGCCGTTGCCCCCAATCTGAGGCTTTGCGACCTCGAGTATGCTGACGACGCTGGCATGTTTGACAAATCTGTCGAGGGTATTCAGGAAACAATGGGCAGGTTGCAGAGCAACTCGTATCGCATTGGCCTCAAAGTCAATGCGAGTAAAACCAATGTGCTCTGCAACAGTTTCTGTCCAGACCCAGACTACCCTCTGACAAGCGCGGGGCAAGACATCGAGAGAGTCGACGGCTTCAGGTACTTGGGGTACACATCACGGGAGAAGGCAATCCGATCCGCAAGAGCTTATAATCTGTTTAGGGATAGCTGGAACAACCTTTAACTCAAAGTGGAAAGTCTGGGTGTTGCTTTACGGTTGCGAGTCATGGCACATCACCAAGGCACAAGGTAACCGTTTACTGTGCTTTGAAAACAGATGTTTGCGGCGAATACTAGGGGTACGGTGGTTTGATTTTGTCAGGAACTCGGAGGTAAGAGAGCGGACGGACCAGCCTCTTATTACGTCCAAAATAAAAAAAGCGACGCCCCAGGGGAGCCCGAGTCTTGCCTGTCTCTTCCACCAACCAGATGGATTCCGTCTCCCCGGAAGGCCGCTGATGAGCATCCATAGGATGTATTCGGCGGAGATACAGGACGCTGGGATGACCTGGAAGGAAGCAAGGAAACTGGCGGGGGACAGAGAAGCTTGGAGGAACTGCGTGATGACGATATGCTCCGAATAGGGAGCGGATATGGTTTAAAAAAAAAAATATTTTCTTTAGATGGGCTTAACTTATTTTTACACTCGGGTAGACAACATATTCGTATGTGACTTTATTCTCAATCATCAGTTGATTTCACTTAATCTTTTAAGAAGTATTTAGAATTTCTTGTTATTGTAAAACTTTACTTTTGTGTGCGTATGGATATGTACCAAGTTTGTCATAACTTTCTTTAAGCCATGTCCGATTTTTATGTAGAGCTGATTGATTTTTAATGGAGACATCTTGACAAAAATTTGTATACGAGAAATGTTTGTTACTCAGTTGGTCAATCTCGCTTTTGAAGAGAGTAGGGATAGGATAGGGCTAGGACAGGACTAGTGGTTAGCTAATCGCTCTCGCTATGCCCAAATTTTAAGATTGAATGGGTGGGAGGGAATTTTTAAACATCACAAACATTCATACCTTCAATCAAACATCAATTTATCAAACTGTCCGTACTGGGATTCCAACGCATGCGATCCGTAACCGAAGCCAACGACGTCGACCACTGCACCACGGATCTGATTAATCTTTACCTCATTCATAACAGTTTGTAGCTGAGCAAGCAGTATTTTTAAAATTCAATAAAAAACTATAATATATTTAAAGCATTGACAGCCGCTAAAACTGGGTATTTGAGCAATGTTTATTTACATATTGAAATCTTATTTGACAAGTTAGTAGATTATTATTTACATAAATAGTAATTTTGGTACAAGCATTCGGTTAAATACATGTCATAAATAATCACAAGCAAATATTGTCATCGGATAAACGTTATTACTTTTTTTATTTATATAAGTACGTTTTGACAATGACAGTAGTATGATAGCATTTAAAACCCTGCACAAGAGACATTATGGTAAATACTGTAATCATAGCAGTTTACCATGTAAATTATAAACAATCAGTCATTGTAGGATATAAATAGAGAAGTAATTGCGGTTTTGATGCTTATTAGCAAAGGGCTGTGCCCATGGCGGTTCTTCCATCGCTGTTCAATTGTCGTTTCAAATTTGCACATTTATTCACTCATTTCAGTGGCAGCGTTAACATTAATCACGTGTCAATACCACTGTTTCTATGAATGCAGTCCCTTAAAACAAATTGGAGTGCTTAAGGTAGTGGCATACTGGACTGTATCCATCTATTATTTGGTTTCTTTTATAACAGGTCTTACAATCAGTCTTATCAAGTTTATATCAGAGCCGTCTTAGCGTTAACTTCTTTACAACCACTATCGTTAGGTCCAAGTAATTTCATGACCTTGATTATATTTTCTTCTGTAATTTGCAATGATGCACGACTTAATGAATTTATCACACATTTCCTAATGCTAGATTCATCCAATTTCTTGAATTCAATCATAAATATAGGAGAATTCAAAACTTGCAAATGATTATTTACAATCTCGAATACGTTTAACATATTGATTTTCTTCTCTGCATCTTCTGGAACATCGTCAATATTGAATATCAATACCACATCCAGCTTATTTGTTTCCAAATCGATTTTAGTATAAATGTAATCTAATAAATAAACTGAATCTCCGACATCTTCCACAGATAAGTCATCGACAACAACCATATTGTAATCACAATGTTTTAAAACACGCGAGTTGAGATTCATTTTCGTGTCATCAGATCTTTGAAAAACGAATCTTTGAAAATTGTATGTACCGTTATCATTTTCAGTCATGATTTCCGATGCAAATGTTTTTCCACTTCCTACGCCACCGATAAAAACCATGATTTTTATTCGTTCTCTACATTCAATCGCTTTTTTTATACTTTTGATGGCTTCATCCTGTCCATGCAGTCTATTTTTCAGGTTCTTTAAAATATAAGCAGAATCGATAGAGGTGGCACATTTTATATCCAATCCAAGATAGAAAATTGTAAAAATGGCGACGAGGAGTGATAAAATTGTTCCATTTCGGTCACTAAACATATTTCATAGGATTTGAAGGAATGAAACTTTATGAAAATTGTTAAGATCTATTTATACCCTTAACTGTATGTATGAATATTTTGCAAATGGATTCAGACATCTATGACTACTGGTGACTACGGTTCATCATGTGTAAATTGAAATTATGTTTGATGGTTACTATTTTAAATTTACACAACAAAGTTATTTCTTAGGTTAGAATTATATGCGGTAAGTTAGCAATGGTCACTGACAGTTGATGATGATCAGAGACAATAATACTATTTGAAAGTATAGTTGTCTATGATACTATTATTCCATAGACAGTAATGTAAGTCGAAAGAAAACAGAATTGTATCAAATTACTATCATAAGTTTCTGAAATGTTTACGGCTTATCGACAGTATCTATATTATTTATTTTGAGATGATACGATTGGTGATCATCACTTAATTTTTTTATTATTTGATAAAAACGCCTAGGTACAAAGTATTGATTTTGAAATACCTACCGTCAAATGGGATTGATAATTAGTTTCAATAATTTAATTTTCATAATGTATTTCGACACCCTTGGCGCCATCTGTAAGATTTTCTTTGAATTTGATCTATTAAGTGGACTTTAATGGTTTTTAACTGGAAGTTAATGATATAATTGAGGATTTAATATATCCAGAACAATCATAAGAATTGTTTTTATCTTGTAACCATGTTCGCTGCTAATGTGGAGCATATGGATTCTTTATTAGTTTGTCCAAACAAAAATTGTTCAATGAAAACTACAGACAGTAAGGAAAGGATGGGTCTAGGAGAGTATTAGTAGTTAGCTTATCGCTCTTGTCATGTCCCATTTAAGCAATTGAGTGAGGGGGCCAAATCCATAAATCAATTAAAAAATCAATTTACGAAACTGTCCATATTGGGATTTGAACATATGAACACCGTAACCAAAAACAATGACGTTAACCACTTACCTACAGGCCCGTCTTAATATTTTGGCTTAGGTTCAATTACTGGAACAGTCATAATGAATGATCAACAGAGTTGCTACAGTTTATCATGGAATCAAAATATTTTTCAAGAGGTAGGAATTTATAGTCAAAACTGGTTTATTAACAGATTTTTTTTCAAATAATAAAGCTTACAACAAATAAACATATAAGAGATATTGGACATTTCATCAGAAACAATAATAATCAGTTAACATATCAAAGTAGTTTTAATCTCTTCAGATTCTTGTTTCTGTAACTGCAGCCATATTATCCTTTACTTCCAATTTAATGATAACATCATTAGAATTTTCCATAGTCTCTGCTTGATAAAGATTTTGCTTTACCAGTGGAGAAGTAAGTAAACTCGAT
This sequence comes from Himalopsyche phryganea, assembly GCA_022494535.1. Lineage (NCBI taxonomy): Eukaryota > Metazoa > Arthropoda > Insecta > Trichoptera > Rhyacophilidae > Himalopsyche > Himalopsyche phryganea. The sequence continues at coordinate 2,207,862 of JAGVSL010000046.1, forward strand.
TTAATTTTATGCTTTATTGATCTATTTATGTAATTATTACTTCCAAATGGTGAATTTATGTTAATGCTGTAGTTTGTGGATAAGATACTAGTACTGGATGTTGTTAATATTTTATATTGTTGATGTTTTTTGTAGTGCTTCGATAATGAACTGGGATCCGAGTACTTTTTGTGACAATCCCTGCAATGGAAGGGTTTTTCTCCTGTGTGTCTCACCATGTGCTTACGAACATCGTTCGGAGATATAAAACTGCAAACAATATCTTGACTTAGAACTTCATAATATTAAAACTAAAAACGATTTGCATTTCTGTCACCTGTCCATTGAAGCTGATTTCTTTTGATAACCATGCTTACAACAAATTTTACTATATCTCTGACTGCTGTGGTATATTTGGTAGAAAAGCTCTAGTATATTTAGTATATATCTAGTATATTTGGTAGAAAAGATAGAGTAAGCTCTTTAAAACGGTATCCGGAAAGTTTACCATGTCGCAATTCGTCGAAAGGATAATTCACCGATTCTACAATTATGATTTATGGTTACAATAGAAAATATTATAGTGTCCGTAAAGTCATGGGTCATACTTTATCCAAAGATTCCTCAACTCAATTAGGTATTGTAGATATAACAATATAAGTGTATAACATACCTATATTTCATGATACGAAATAAATTAATTTGATTAACAAAGTTTCTTGGTTTTTAATAATTCAATTTTAGGCAATTGTAGATAGAATTGATGAATTATCTTTTCGACGAATTGCGGTGCGATGCACTTGTTAGTCAGTGAATTGCTGTCGGTGAACATTCCTTGAACCCTCTAAAACATGGTTAAGTTCAGCAATCAATTACTATAATAGTACTAGATGGTATTGATCAATAACTAGTTTTTGTACATCACAATTTGATTTACTCATTAATTGGCAAAAGGTGACATTGTGTGAAGAGTATTTAATTACCTTTTCGGGCATTGTGGGCAAGAAAATTTCTTATCATTTGTATGAATTTTCGTGTGCCTTCTCAACGATGAGCTCTCAGTAAAACATTTTCCACAGTGCAAACACTGATATGGTTTTTCAGAGGTATGTATTCTACTGTGAGCCTAAAAATGAATTCATGAATATTATTATGCTAGAGACATTGTACATTATTATGTTGTTAAAAAACAAAAATATGATCTAATTTAAGACATCGACTGAGGGTGCTTGATGGAATTTCAATATCAAATTTGGATTATTGAGATTTTGTACACTTCCATGTATTTTGTCACTAACGACCCGGGTTTCGCCTTTCGGCATCTTCAGGCATTCGAGCACACGGATGGACTCAAACTGAAGTTCGACAGTTCGAGTCCATCCGTGTGCTCGAATGCCTGAAGATGCCGAAAGGCGAAACCCGGGTCGTTAGTGACAAAATACATGGAAGTGTACAAAATCTCAATAATTCAAAAAAAAAAAATATGATCGATACAAAATATTACTAAACTTGTTCTCAAGAATGAAGACAATTTCTTGTTCCAGTTATGTAAGTCTGGAGAAACTAAAAGATTGCAGTTTTCAATCAATCAAACTGATAGATATGTAGTGGTTTAAATCAGGGTTTTCCAAAGTAGCATACTTAGATTCTCTGACAAAGCCTGGAATGGCTTAGTATGCTGCTACGGCTACAACTAATTCAAACATTTTTGAATTCATATTGATGTGACCTACCCAACAAAATGAAAAAGGTGTTACGCTAAAATTTCAGGATTTGCAGTGTTTCACCGTAGGAAAAATTTGGGAAACCCTGGTTTAAATAAATAAAAAATGTCAATGAAATATTCACTTACATGAATGAGCAAAAAGCAGTTTAAAGAAATTTATTACTATGCATAGTGCGTGAAACAAATTGGACTTTGTATTATGTCTACATGGTAATACAATAATTAAATTGCACTTTACCTGTAAATGGTGTTGAACTCTAAATGCTTTTCCACAAATCAAACAAGCAAATGGCTTCTCGCCTGGAAATAGAGAAATGTTATTTTTTCGTGCATATAATAAAATGAAATAACGTATGGATGCTAATTGGAGTAAAACTCGATCAGCAGCAGGCACAACAATTTCTTTAAATTAACCATGAATCACAATTTTATGGTTATTTTCAAAGCAGTGTTTTTTTAATGAAGATTGAATTGAGCCGCCCAGTATCATTAGCCAAAGACACTTTTTAACATTTTTTTGTTTTGTATGACATTAAATTCTTTGCACCTATAGCTATCATTAACAAAAAAAAAATTGTATCAAAATCGTCTAGATTCTAGACCTAGAACCTACGTTTTCAACGTGGGCGCTTGAGACTTTCAGGGGGGCAGTAGAAGACCCAAAGAAAATTAGTGGGCGTTGAGATGGCACAGTAAGGGCAGGGCGTAGGCAGGTAAAAAAAATATAGCCAAAAAAACACGCTAATCACGTACTAATAATTAATTAATTAACAGAGCAGTTAATAAAATCTGAAGTAACTCGTTGAATGCCAGATAGTCAGCTTTGCATTGCCAATGATGAAGATCTCAACCGATCGCTGCTTCACACAGAGGTGCGCTGGTTGTCAAAAGGTCTTGTTTGACTAGATTTTACAATCTGTTTGGGTTTGTGATAGAGTTCCTATGAAACAAAGACAGATAATGGCGCGACAACCTCATCTCATCAATGAACGATATTGTGTACTTGATAGACCTGTATAAATAGTTTAATGATGTCAATCTCTAACTTCAAGGCGACAACTTAAACTTGCTTAAGACAAAACATAGTGATGCTGCTTTTGTATCCAAATTGCTATTATACAAAAGAAATATCGGCAGACGAGAATTCAATAACTTTCCAAATTAATCAGCAGTATCATTCAAGAACGACGACTTGCTTGTTTACTGTCAACACTTGGAAAACCTCCACAGTGATTTCAAGGAACGATTCCAGGATATTTTAAACATAGACATACCAGACTGGGTTTTGGATCCTTTTTAAAATGTCAACACAGCAGGATCATCCCAGTTACAAGAAGAACTAATAGAACTGACAACAAATGAGGAATTAAAAATTAAATTTAAGAATGGCTATCAAGAATTTTGGCTGCAGAAGGCGATTTCGCGACTGTATCTAGGATTATGGTCAATTCTTCAACGATTTCTAATAGCATTCCCATCATTCTATTTAGTTGAACGTGGATTTAGTGCTGTAGCAACGTTGGTAGCTAAAGAGAGAAATCTACTCCATGTTACTGAACGCAGCAACTTACGATTGTTTTAAGTAAAATCGAGCCTGATATTAACAAACTCCTTAGAATGCATCAAATTCAACCTTCTCATTAGATAAGTTGTAAATTAAATGAGGAGCCCAGTATCAAAGATAGCCAAAGGTACCCTTGCAGTTTTTTCAGGAGGAAGGAAATTCGGTTTCTATAATGTTGACAATAAATATTTAAGGGAATTTTTCCCAAGATACTAGAACCCGTCAGGAATACTTAAAAATGAAAAAATTGCATTTAACTTTATGAGGTACCAATATGCTCTTGGCCCGTTTTGATAGTGAGTTTTTCCTTTGGCTGTTTTTGATAGTAAGCGATTAACTTTTGGCCTTTTTTGATACTAAATGAAAGGGGAAAAAAATACCCAATGCATATTGAGTAAGATTATCATGTTTTATTGAAAAATATATAACTCAAACAAATAACCACCCAAAAATAGACATTATAATTTCATAAAAAAGTCTTTAATTTTATTTTGAAACTACAAAATAAAATTATTAAAACAGAAAACGGTTCTTAATGATTTCCATTTTTTATTTCATACTATAACATGGGGTGGACTTCACAATAATTATCAAGTTTTATTAGGGTTTTTTGAGATTTATAGTAGACATAGTCTATTATTGGGTGGTGATTTGTTTGGGTTGCATATTTTTCAATATGATAATCTAACTCAATATGCATTGGCTATTTTTTTTCCTTTCATTTAGTATCAAAAAAGGCCAAAAGTTCATCGCTTACTATCAAAAACAGCCAAAGGAAAAATTCACTATCAAAACGGGCCAAGAGCATATTGGTACCTCATACTAGAACCTTAATAATAAAGTTAAATGCAATTTTTTCATTTTTAAGTATTCCTGATGGGTTCTAGTATCTTGTGAAAAATTCACTTAAATATTTATTGTCAAAATTATAGCAACCGAATTTCCTTCCTCGTGAAAAAACTGCTAGGTTACCTTTGGCTTACTTTGATACTGAACGACTCAATTAGTTTAGTATCAAATTATAATTTAATAAATTCATACTTTAAAAACAAAAAAAATATTTATACTTAAATAATGTGAAAATACAAGAAATATACTACTTTAAAAAGGCTTACAATTAAATTCACTTTTGTTTAGATCATATTCAATTTCATAAAAATAGTTTTCATTTATATCAAATGCATTCCACAAAAACAAATTCTTTCACTAAAAATAAAGTGATCGCGGATAATAAAATATATTTCTGTACTTTAGAGCAGTGCTCCGCAACCTTTTCTTACCCACGGCACACCTAAGTACTCATAAATATTTCGCGGCACACTACAAGCCAAAAGTAAATTTCATAAACCAACCTTACAATTTATTAATATTATTTTTATTTGATGAATTTGAAATAATGGCCCATATATTTTTTAATAAAAGCCAATTAAAATATTTAACCCTATCAAAGTGATAGGACACTTACAAATTAGAAAAAATCATTTGTAAAAGTGTAACTACAAAATTAACTTAACTTCACTACTAAAAATTGTTTAACTTAAGTTGAGTGGATTAAAGTATTGCCGATTTTTTTGTTTGGCCAATATAAAGTAATCGGCTTTGCCACCCGCCTCCCCCACCACTTTTCCTCCAAATTTATTTTAGCCATCACAATGTCAAAGGTTGCGCCTCAGGCAGAAAATTGATAAATATAATTTCTTGAAAAATATGTACTATATTTTTACAATCCTGACAAATTTTAAATTTAACATTAATATAGAAAGACAAAATTATTTATGTACAATATATTAATTGATACATATTGCACATAAAAATGAATTGATAATTGTAAATTAAGTTTGAACAAGATATTCAGCAGATTTTACTGACAATTCGCAAAAAAAAACATTTACAAAAATTAGAAAAAATATTTAAATAAATATTTTATAAGAGCGATTTCTAAAAAGCGAAACCGTCAGCAACATTATCGAATCTATTTTATCTGCCAGTTGAAATTATTGCAAAAAAATTTAATCGCAAATTGCTCATTGTCGATATTAAATAGTTTTTTTATTAATTTCAACTTCAAAAAGCTGCTTTCCAAGCAAACAACACAGTTGCGAGGATTAAATTATGTTTTTGAATAAATTGCAGAAGTTCAATCTTTGCTATCCTTCCAGACGTCTTTTTTATTATGTTAAACAGGAACATCATTTTGAATTCTTTCCGATCATCATCATCATAATTTAAACAGATATTTTAGCAACCGAGTGGCTTTAATTTTTTTCTGGTACATATAAAAATAATCTGACAGATGTCAAATAATCAATTGAAAAAAGTGTGATTTAGAGAACAAATGTAATGAGGAGAGGAGAAATCAATGGAATGTTAGAAATAGATTTAAATCACAAATCTTGGCTGTGAAATATCTAGTATTCTAGTAGACCCTGGAATAATATCTATAAATTCAACGTTATTTCACGATGAAATTGCAAATTTAGATTACATGCTGAGGATGTTTGAAAATGTTTTAAAATTTGAAGATATAAGTTTGACAGATATTGACCAACAACCACACAAAGTTTTTATCTGAGAAAATTGTGGACCCTGAACTTTACAATTTACGATTATAATAGAAATATGATGATTGTTTTTGCATGTACTTGGCTTCTGAAAACTATTCCGATGCCGAGAATCATAAATTCCTATTACGAGGCCATACACACATGAAGGTAGACACTGATCACTCTACAATAGAACGTCAAAAAAGAGGCTGAACAGTGTGAAAATTGTTACTGCATGGGATTGGGTTAAGTTTGTAAAAACAAATGAAAGAAGCACGACTTTTAAAAGGGTTCGAAAAAAGCGGGTTTTATCCGTGTGGGGTTTTTTCCATGTACGGTTTTATCCTGTCCGCTTTTATCTGTTCACCCTTTTGAAGTTATTAACATGCAGTTAAATGCTATAAACAAATTTTCTCTGTGTACAAATCATCTTCAGCTCCTTTTGTGGCTCGAAAAAAGAAGATTGATAGTACACCATTCTTTATTTCTAAGTTTTTATGGTTGAAACTTCGAGGGGATATAATGAACTACCTATATAAACATAGTACCTAACTGGACTTCAGTGTATTATCTATGGTGAAATTATTGCTTAGTGTATTTCTATATAATATTTGTTAGAGCATAAAACACAGCAGTCCATTAATTTATTAATTCTGAATAAACTAGTATTTTTATTTGTCATGTAGTCAAGAATAAATTTTATTATAAAAGATACCGTTTACAAACCCAAATTACTTTAGTTATTAAAAAAGTTAGAGACTTTCAAACATCCAGACTACACAAAAATCGCTCTCCTGACCAAAAGTACAAATGTGACTTACGTAGGTTATCCTCTAACGTACAGATTTATAAAGAACATTTCACAGACCTTTCAATTTTAAGCTGTTAGGGCAAAATGACTTGTGCTTTCAAATTTAATTTCAAATGCAATACTAAAATGCCTACTTTAAGTCACAAGCTGGTATCCCAGCGCTCCGCAACCTTTCCTCATCCACGGCACACCTAAGCACTCTTCAGAATTTTGCGGCACACCACGAGCAAAAATATGTGAATGTCATAAACAAAATTTACATTTATTGATTTGTTTGGTGAATTTAAAATGGCAGCAAAATTTTTTTTAAATTAACCTATCAAACCCTTTTACCTCTAGATAAGTGTTTCTTAAGCAGTCCAAGTGATGGAACACTTTTGATTTCATTTTCAATATAGCCTCGTAGCGTAAAATAATCTTGCCAAAACTTTGCCTCGGAAGTATTTCTGTGTAACATAATAGAGATTGATTTACTGATCCTCTTTCCAAACAGAGTATTTCAAAAATTGAAGGCGTTTGATAATGTTTATTATTTTAATATATTCATTCATTATTTGCAGTAGTTCCTGCGGAAAGTTTTTAACCATTAATGATTCCCAATGTATGCAGCAATGTGTTATTTCTGTTTGATTTTTTGTGTGATTTTGTTGTTTTACACTCGAGACAAACCCCGTTTTATTCCCCATTCATTGCCGAGCAAATGCTTATACAGTTGTTTCATTGAAAGTTGTAACTTTTGAAGAACTCGTCTGTTTCCTTATAGGAAGCTATAGAATTTTTGTGATAAATGGAGATCTTAGCAACCCGATGACTTGAAATTTATTTGTATGTAAAATACTCGATTTTTTCTCATCTTCTCATGGTGCACCGGTACACCGGTTGCGGAGTACTGTGCAATGCAATGCTGAGGTGGCTCTTTCTTTGATTTCATTAAAAAGTAAAGTGATAAGTTAAGTTGTAAATTGAAATCATCTTTGATATTTTTTCACAGCAGCCTTGACCTTGTAATTCCTGTGCTTGTTACAAACAAAATAGACTACATTATATAATAATTTTAATAATTAATACTTTTAACCTGTATGAGTTCGTAAATGCACTTTCAATTGTGAACATTTGTTAAATACTTTCCCACAGGTATCACACTGATGTTTCTGCGGCTGCAATCTTACTTTAAATTTGTCAATCTTTTCTTTATTCATAGATGAAACCTTTTTAGTTTTAAACGATTGACTATTTTGAAGCTTTTTTACCCTTTTCTCCTGCATTTGACAATTGATTGATTCTTGACAACTCAATACCTGCAAAAATAAAATTGAGACATCATTTACATCACTTTTAGCCCTTCAAGCCTGGATGACCATCACATGCATGCGGATTAATTGTTATGTTTTAAGATCTATTCTAGACCTTTTCCTGCAAACATTTTTTTTATAGACAGAGTATTTATCTCTGCCGTTTCAAGTGATTTTTAGTATAATATAAAATAGATTTCGATTCGCACTCGATTTCCGACAATAAATTGAAAGTTTAGTAAAAAAAACAAAAATGTGTGATTATGATATATATATAAAACAAAAGAATATTCTTTACCCTTTTCTTGTTTAAATCGTCTTGCTTTTCATTGGTTCTAATCGTAGAGAGCTCAATTTCATTTTCATCATTAGCCTTAAAGTTTAAGCTTTCAGATGGCTTCAAAGAGTGATCATTATTTTCTGATTTAGTTATAATATCAAAATCACCTAAAAAAATATTTAAATGACTATTATCACTTTTAAGGTGTTACTGTCAATTCTTGGTGGAAAAGGCACAATATTTTCTAAATAAAACATATTTTCTTTTCAGTTGATAATGATTGCGATGACCGGTCCTGATTATTATAAACATGTAGAAGTAGTACACAACGACTTTGTTATTTAAATTTTGATTTTTAACAGCATACATTTAATCTTGTGGAGTTTAAGCGCAAATTCAAAGAAACTTACTTTTTAATCAGCAGTTCTAAACTTTTTGTTATTGTTACTTTTTTTTAATTATCACAAATTTACACAGGGCGTTAAATAATATATAATATATCTATATATATATCAAAATGGAGATTTGTTTGTTTGTCCTCTATGCATTCCTTTACCATTCGTCCTACTTCGACCAAACTTTGCTGAGTTGTTGTGCGCACACCCGTGAAGGTTGCTGAAGAAAAAAATTTTAATTCTAAAAAAAGCATCAAATACGCACAACTAGCGACATCTTTGAATCAGACGGAAAAACAAAAAATATTGTACCTATCCAAAATAGAGGTCTGCATGAGCCCGGTGGGCCCGCGAACCTTTCTTAGGCCCGGGCCATGGTGGAAGGAGAGAGAGCAATACAAGGTGAGCTGCAAAACAATTGACAATCGCCATGTTTATTTTTAAAGACGTCATAACGTGCCAATATTTAAACGTCAAAAGTATTTTGTTTGCGACACTGTTTTGAAGACATGATAAATATTTGATTCAGGTTTTAAAGAGAAACATATATATAATAAATAGTGTGATAGAGTTAAAAATAAAACATTTAGACATTCTTGTCTAAGCAAAACTATTATTTTATAGATGCAGTGCTCATGGGACTAAATCCCAGTACGGACAGAATTGAATTTATTTCATGAATTGATTTTTCAATCTATGGATTTCTGTTGGAAGGCATGGGTGTTTGTGATGTCTTAATTAAATTTCTTCTCATCCATGCTATCCTTAAAACGGGGAGTAGCAAGAGTGATAAGCTAACTACTAGTCCTGTCCAATTCATATCCATATATCTATGATCTTATCGAAACAAACGAGAGGTTGACCATTTGAGTAACAAGCAGTTGTAGTAGAAAAACTTTTTTTGAGATATCTTTATCACATTGGGAGTAGACATGGCATATAACAAAATCTTTTTTATATTGAGTGAGTAAAGTTAAGAAAAATCCAACACCAGTACATTATTTTATTTTGGTAAATATTCTTTACAACACGCTACTCTTTTTCTGTTTCGACAAAACAATGTCATTCTCTAGGAAATTAGATTGCGGGTAAGAAATTGGCAAAAAATCGAACACTGGAATCAAAGAAACCAATAAATTATGCGAAAAACAAAATATTATTACGAACATTCGTCGCCATATTTCAAATATGCTGTATGGTTTGTTCTAAGAAATTCCATTTATCATAATATTATGGTGGCTTTTTCATACTGATATTATATTCGTATTTTGCGTAAATCATCGGTTTCCCAAAATATTAATAATTCTTATCCAATATTTTAGAATTAGAAAAAGTATATTTCAAAATAATGGTTGTAAAATTTTCATTATCATTTTTTAAAATATTTTAGATATCTTAGTTTCCGAAAATGCAAAACTATTACTTTTTAGATCTAGGATGCATGTTAGAATTAAGATTTAAATAAGGGTTTACAACCAGAAAAATGTATGCAAAGAAAATAAAACTAACTGCTAAATATACATATATATATTTTAATGGAATCCAAAAATATTTCAATTTTGATCACTGAGCAAATCATGTCTTTCGGTATATTTCCAAACAACTCAAAATTACGATGCGCCCGTTGTGACGTCACATATTTTCCATAGCAACGATGCATCTCACCTTGTAGTTTTATTCTTCCACCATGGGCCCGGGCTCGGGCGGGTAAAGACAATTCAGATTCGGGCTCGGGGTGGGCCCGGGTAAGGATTTGAAATTTAAGAAAAATATTTCGTATTATGTTCAGGTCATGAGTCAGCCATAAGGTAATCATTTTCATTACTGAAATAATTTATTTCACATGTGCTATGAATATCGTTGGAAACATGGAAATAATAACATAGGGTCGTTTCGCCATTGCTCAGTCAGTTAAGTGACAGACCCTTTCTTTCTTTGAGTGGCATTGTAATGCATGGCGGTTACTCACTAGTTAATTATAAAAAAACAAACCACAAGCAAAAGTAGCTTGTGTTACAAATAACAAACTATGTAAAGAAACACAAATACATATTATATTCTACCTATCAAATTATGGATTTTTGGTTTCTCTTTTAAGGATTTGATATTTTAGAACACGGAAGAAATAATTATATGTCGCATATTTACTTGGATGCATTAAAAAGAAGATTTTGATTTGAGATCTTTCCTGATAAGGTTGATATTTTTTTATAATAATTAATCAATCCATATATTTCATGCCTTGCTCTATATATTTTCAAGGGTTCTTATTCAGTGATAATGCCACTGTATGAGAGTAATTGCTTGAATTGTGACAGTGAGGAACAAGAAACGAGATCAAGGATAACATATTATTTGTGAACTTCAATAATCATTATAATTTTAGAATTAATTTTGGAACAATTAATTATTGATGAAATTTTTACATTTATTAAGTATGTAATCATCTTACTATTTATATGTCCATCATGTGATTCAAATATTTTTTCCTGAAAAGACGGTTTCCGTAAAATATTTTTCAATTCTGCATCCGATTTTTCACATTGCTCTCTAAACTTGTATGCGATTTCTAAATGACCGAAGCAAGTAAAACAGATGGAATCTGGCAAGCCATCTTTCGATATGATCTGTTTAATAAAGAAACCAATGATTCATTTATTTAACAATATGTAAATTACCTTCAATATTAATAGGAATGAAAGTATTACCTCTATTCGAGCGCATGCCATCATTTTATGATCAAGCATTTCGTATTTTTTATCAAATATAGATATAGTTACATCCTTTCCTAAACAAGCACGACACAAATTTAAAACGGTTTCTTCCATTTTATAGATAATGAAATTATCTATAGACAGTTGAAATAAATAACGTATTTGCGTATGAAAAACTGTTGTGGCTTATGAAAACGTAAACAATATTTATGATCATAGACCCGATTTGACATTTCTAGTAAACTTGCCATTAAACTGGAAAAATGTGAAAATTGAAACTGTATTGTGTAACTACGATATTTTTGGATGAGATTATATGATAATATAATTTCATATTCGCAGATTTTTTCATGCATTTTTTTTATGACTTGGTAGAATTTAAATTACAAATTAATACTGATGGCTAACCAGTCAAGAAGTTTTAACCATGGGAACACTATTTTATTTCGAATTCGTTTACTGTCAGATTGGTCGAATTCGATATTCCAAATAATTTTGAGATTCAATTTTCCGAATTTACTATTAAAAGTGTTTGTCAAACGGGTAAGGTATGTGAAAGCTTGAATATCAGATATCAGTGATTTTGATAATATCTTTGAATGTTAACTGATTATAAAAGAAATACTTATTACTTAACCTCTATTGCGACGTCGCAATATTATTTTTTCACAAATCAAATGTAATCTTAAAACGTTTGTTATATTATAATATACGTTTGAGAGTATGTTTTCGACGTCATTTTTACTATTTAAGTATTTTATAAATTCCACTATTTCTTCGTTAATTTCTCAATTATATATAAAATGTTTTGATGAATTCTACGGAAAGTTTACATAATATCCATTGCTCAGTTATGTTTTAAATTCAATGTATGTTATTGTAGTAGTCTCTATGGGGGTAACTATGCTTTACAACTTGCTACTATTTTTCTCCACGTAAATTTACTAAATGCCTCTAAAAACAATGCAGTTCTGTAGGAAATTGAATTACGATTAGGAAATGCCAAATTATCATATATGGAAACCAGGGAAACCAATAATTTACGTATGCAATATCAGTATAAAAAAGTCACCACTATATTATGTCAAATGACACTTCGTAGAACAAGCCATATAGCAGAATTGAAAAAATACTTTGTATTTCGCATAATTTATGGGTTTCCATGATGCCAATGTTTGATTTTTGATATTATCAGATTCGTAATTCAATTACCTAGACCAGTGCTCCGCAACCTTTTTTTAACCTCGGCACACCTAAGCACTGCGTAGAATTTCGCGGCACTCCACGAGAACGAAAATGAAATTTTCTGATGATTATATTGTATGTAAGTTAATCGTTTCTCTCTTTTCGAACGTATTACGCCGCGGCACACATAGCATAGTCTCGCGGCACGCTGCCCTAGACAATAGCATTGTTTTAAGCAGCATTAGACAATTTTTGTGGCGGAAAAAGAGTAGCATGTTGTATTGTAAACCGTATTTACCTCTACAGATAGCTGAGTACCCTTATTTGATATCTGTTTTATGATACGTATTCTATTTCAGCTTGAATTCTCTACGAATCAAGATGGCAACACGAGTCGTTGCGAGTGCTACAGTTCGCGCTGTATCAAAAAGGCTTCTTCCATCGAGAGCTGCATTAGTATTGACTCCCTCAGCAGTCAATAAAATAAAAGAAATTATGAATAAAAATACTTCGGAGGGATTCATTGGATTGCGAGTAGGAGTAAAACAGAGGGGTTGTAATGGCCTTTCGTACACATTAGATTTTACCAAAGAAAAGGGAAAATTAGATGAAGAAGTTAAACAAGATGGAGTCACCGTAATCATAGACAAAAAGGCTCAACTTTCACTTTTAGGTATCTATCTCACACATTCTTTAACTTCTAGTTTATATTTATTATATTGCCAATATTTACAGAACAAAAATGCTTATACTTACTTTATTATATATCCATATTTCAGGTACTGAAATGGACTATGTTCAAGATAAACTCTCTTCAGAATTTGTTTTTAATAATCCCAACATCAAAGGAACGTGTGGCTGTGGGGAATCATTTAGTATATAAACAGAAAATTGTATGTACTTCGTAGTTTAATTACAATTTATGCTACCTTTGAATTATATAATATTATAGATTGCTGTTTTTAGTAAAAAAATCAGCTTTTAAGCTTATTAGCAACCTGCTGTGCACCAGTAGTTTCAAATAGATAATTGTACAGCTTGAATTACTGGTACGGTAAATTGTTAGCTACGCTGTATAGAAAAATTCAAAATCCAACTTATAACACCTCAAAAATAAAATGCGTTTTTACAGATTTAGTCTGTCGTCTATTAATTATAGGAAAAGATTTTAAAAAACTAATCTGATATATTACTTTTCTGATTATTTAAAATCCTAAATTCTTTATTCTGCTTTATTTATTGTTGAAAACAATGTAACATCATATTAAAATAAAGAATATTACATTTATTAAATGTATTTTTTATGCAAAGTGAGGCTAATTTTCCTAAAATAAATTGTGGAATATTTATTTTCGACATCTATTTTGGTAATCAAATCAATGTAGTTAAATTTTTCCTGATAAAACTATATAGTCAAGTAAAATCATCAATCTAGGGAATATTTAATCGTTCTGTTTTGTAAATAAGTAGTATGGTGTTTTCGAAAGACCTATGTATTATTTATATTGTTTACTGTTAATTGTCGATGGAAAGACATATTGTAAATATAAATCTTGTTTTGCAGAATAAATTATGTTTGAATCTTAAATATATAGTGAATATTATTTTATTCAATAAATCAACTTAAAAAATATGTTTCTTTTTGAACACATGCTTTTTTTTTAATAAAAAAATATGTCCAATTTGCGACTTGCAACATTTAGAAGAATTACATATATGTTAAATGTTTAAAGTTATGAAATTTCATGTTAGTTCCAAAACACAAACTTTTTCGAAAAATCGGTCAAACAATACATATGGAAAGGAAAAAGGACGTAACCCACACCAAAAAATATTGTGTATAACTCACACAAAACGTGCTAATACACTAGGAAGGCAAAAAGACTTATCCCTCTGTCTTTTCAAAATATATTTTTTTCGATAATCACAATGTTAACAATTTAACCCACACACAAAAATATTGTGTATTGCCCACAATATTTTTGTTTGTGGGTTACGTCCTTTTTCCTTTCCACAGTTGATATTATCCTGAAAATATTTTTGATGAAATTAGATAATTCTCCTGTAAAAGCATTGGCAATGAAAGATTATTCTGAATTCGCCTTAGTCATGTAAATCCATATGGTAAAATCCTATTCTAGGGGCTAGTCATTTAAAATTAATCTGTTAACTGTGCATGGCGTCGGCTGAGCCCCGCTACGATCCGTCGGAAATCTTACAAAACGTCTCGAAACATTTTATGCACTCTGTTTCACATACCGGCCGTCTTGCTGAAAGGTTGGTCTGGTCCGCTAATGTGAAGATGAGGCTTCGCTGAGAAAGCTGAACATTCGCGATATGCTCAAACAAGCTATCGGACAGACAAACCGTCTCAGTCGATTTGATTTGACGCCTTTGCTTACTCTGCCAATCGTTTCATTGTTTTTCAATTGTGTATTTTAATTTTTGTAATTAATTTGTAACGTTTAGTAACTATTAAATCAACTGAGTGCATCGAAAATAAAAGACTCACCGGACGAACTTGTGTTTGAACCGAGATCCTTCTACCAATCTAGAATACGGATAACCAATCCAAGAAATTTACAGACTAAGATTCATTTTTTAATGGTAGTGGAAGCTTGATTCTTCTTTTTCCAAGGGCCTGTGGCATAAAAACAAGCCGCCGTTTGAAATCTTGGTCTTTTTTATGATCGTAGTTGAATGGGGTTGCACGTGCCTATGGGCAGGATGACAAAAACGATAGGGATTAACTTTGTGATGAGACAGTTATAGCGGCCGAATGTAGCCATGCATACTTCTGAACGTTATGACAAAAATGATCATTCGGAGTAATATTTGTGTTGTGAACCTAACATTCAGCTAATAAATTGAAGAAAACGGTGAATCCGAGAACGATGTATCGGGGTTCTGCTATATATAAAAGTTAATAAAATGTAATGAAATAAATGGTGGTTACATCAAAAATTAAAAGTGATTATTTGATTCGATTAACTTTTTAATACCCATAGACCAGAAACTTGTGGACCTTACTAGTTTAACTGTGTTTTAAATTTGCCATTTTTGTAACATAATAACATTGCGATTTTAAAAAACTATTTTTCAAAAAAATTATGCTACCAGAAAAAAAATTGGAAATCATTCGTTGAGTTTGGGTCAATGTGGAGGTGAGAAATGAAATAAGTAGACAATTTTATTGAAATAAAACAATTTATTACATTCCAGATATTTTACATTTAAAATCAACCATTAAATGTCATGTAATTTATCATTTTTCTAAGTTACAAAAAAAGATTAAAATCTTTGCATGCAGTGTCACAAAGCAATGTCAAGTTCATTGATATATAATTATGTTTACAGAGGTACATGTAATATAAGATAGGTGGCCACGGTTTTTTCAATTCATAGCTCAGAAAAATATCAAAATGAAAAACAATAACTCGATTTCATGTGAATGAAAAAGGTTGAAATCGCTAATTATTTGAAATAAGCATTATCTTTTGATTTTTCTCTTTCAGCACAATATTTTATAATGGATCCATTTAATTAAATTCGATTTATTTAAAATTTAGCACTACTGCATGAAAAAGGTTTGATTAACAGTTTTGCGTGCTTTCTATAATATTAATTCTCTAATGATCTTTTTTTATTGCCATTTCTGAATACTATTTTGGCATTACACTAGATTGTTTAATTTTCTTTATATTTAAATATTAAAAATAAAATTGTTTTATTTCATATAATATGCACGTAAGTAGTACCTATTTAATTAATACATTTTGAATTGATTCTGAGCAGATTGTGAAAAATAATTAACGAATGTAAATAAAAATTCGAGGAGAAATGAAAGAAAGCATTGAGTAATATAGCCAAGTTATTTGAAATAATATAAAACCAATGAGTTTTGTTTTTGAATCCAATACACAGTTTTTTTTACTGCTGCAGGTTTGTCAACGTGTCAAAAATCAAAACGAATCTAATATGATTGCGAGGAAAGAATTAAGATGACGAGGAGTCATAGCATAGAAGGGTGAGGGAATTTTGGAGATTATTAACATTAAACATTTTAAAAGTACACTCAGCTTATTATGCATTATGGCAATTCATTGCTTCAGTAATGGAGAACCTTTTCCACAAAACGTGATTTCTAAAAACAGGCAAAAGAAAAATTGTTTGAAACTGATTGAATTGATTAAAATGAAATATTTTTTATAATTCTTCCTACAGTCAGTATTACATTATGCAAGACAATTATCTTAATAATAAAATCATTTAAAAAATGCTCTCGGGACATTCGAAATGTCGTAGGTTCCCCATAGCTGGTTTTTGTGAAAAGTAAGATCTTCCTTAATAAAGATGAACAAATTAAAAAATAAAAATACGCGTCACTATATATATAAAAAACCGCACAAAGTATAACAAAAAAATGCAAGTTACATATTGTAAATACAATTCAAAGAAAAGTTGTTTAAAACTTATACTTGCGCAACACAGTAGTTCCTGTGATATAGATATTTTATGAATATATTTTTTTTGTTGATTAAGAAATAATTACAACTATTAAAATAAGAAAAAATGAATCCAATTTTAAGAATCACATTCTATTTTTTTAACATTAAATTGTTAAAAGTAGACGAGGGCGTCGGTCTACCGGGTTATCTGATTAGACAATCGAAGGAATTCCATAAAATCGGCTCTTTGCTCTGCATTCATTTCTGGTTCCCATATTTCATTATCAGAGTCATCTCTGTAAAAACACGTAAAACAACCATAAAATTTTCAAAATAAATGCATTTACTTTCATGTCCCTAGATGGCCTAGATTATTTCTAGATTGTATTGATTTTCAAAAAGATCTCCACAAGGTTCCAACCACGGTTACTGAAAAAATATTGCTGCATGTTGTCTGTTTACTATTAAATAGTTCAAATTCAGTAAAAAAGAAATGGTTTTTTTGCAGTCGGCAACATTTTTCACAAAGTTTCTCCCAACTTTGCAATATTCACAAACATTATGTACATGAAAAAGAAACAGTCACTATTTGACATGACCTATATTAGTAGATATATTATTAACACTTACGGCGCTTCATCTCCGTCATCAGATGAAGGGGGTTCGTTTGCAGGTGGCAAATGCCGACTGAGGAAAGCGGCTTCTTCAGAAGTGAGCGAGTGACCGTCAGGGAGATAGAACATTCCGCCTTCGCCATTGTTTGCTTGACGTACTGTTACATTTACTTCAGCAGGGACACCTACGCCTCGCTGACTCGATCCATTATGACTCAGGATAATTGGGGGAGCTACAGATATAATAAGTTTTATTGTATTTAATTTTTTTATACCATGTGCGCATCACAAAATTTATTTTATATACAACCAAATAGGATAGAAACAAGAATGTTAACCACTCAACGACAGGGCTGGCTCATTTATACACTTAATGAGAAGAGAGCCTACCAAGTTTGTATATAATGTTGTCATGTCAAAGCAAAATCTCTCATTCCTGCCATTTGTCAAAACTGACTTTTCATAGTATTCTGAACATTTTAAAAAGTTTGTAACATATCTCGTAATCAACAGTTGACAACTATGACGTTTGAATTATGGTGTAGCATTACTGCTTTTTTTCATATTGTAAACCATTTGGAATTACAAAAAGTATATCTATTTGACATCATGATTAAAGTGTTTAATAGTTGAAATAACTATTTTTTCTTATGTCAAAATCATGACTGACACAACATTACAAAAGGCATGTTTCGCCTGAAGTTCATTTATTTTTCTGCTGGAAATCAATGTGTCGGAGATTTTAAACATAACCATATAGAACCAGCGGTCTAAGAGTGATAATTTTAAATTAAAAAGCTTGACAACCACTGATGTCATAAAATCGTTTTCCCAGAATGTCAAGAGAGACATTTTCAAACAAAAAAATCCATTTATCTTTTTATTTACGTGTAAACATAGGGCTCATTTTGTTATTCATTGGATCTAGAGATTCTGTGTCGAGACATCCTGAGAAATAATTCCTGGGAGTTGATGTGATTTTTGCCTGTCTCGTGTCCCGGGACAAGAAAAAAGCCAAAACTTCAGAATCCCCAAGTGGAACTGAGAAAAAAAAATCCAGTGGTTGATCAAATATTAATATTACTGCTTTCTCCATAAAAAAATAAGATCCATCCTTGGGACTGAAAATCTGTTTCAGGTATACGTAATAAGGGTTAAACAATTTCAGTAACAGAAATGAACTGAACTTTGACAATAATTAAAAATATTTATTTATATGGCAAAAAATACCAGATGGCGGTGGTGTTTCAATGTCAGCCATTTCAGCGAATCCGGCTGATCCCCATCGGCTTTGCCGTAAGTTGATGACGTTCCTCACTAACATTGTCTGAACGCCTGCACCTTCTGATCTCTGGAGTCCGCTGAAGATTTCATCAACATGAACTTTGCAGTCAGCATCCAAAGCCAGGCCAGACAACTGTAAGCAATTAAAACATTCAGAAAAAAACCAGGTGCGATAAAATAGAAATATTACTCAATTGAAGATTGTATGTAGAAGTTTAGTCGATCCGGTTTTATTCAATTTTACTGCTAAAACCTTAAGACTGCTTTCAGGAAAGAGGATCACACTGATAGCCTGAGGTTAGGTTAAAACAATAGTAATAGAGCAACTTTAAAATCTTACCTTTAATATTTGACAGACAGATTTTGTATTATTGTTTTTAGGCTCCAGTAGAAGATGATTCAGTACTTTGCAAAGACTCTCGCCAAGAGCTTTGATTCGTCCGCCCTAAAACGTAAAGAAATATTGTATTCAATTTATTAGTTGTACTTTTTTTATAAATATAATTCCTTTCATCCAAGAATTGACCATTAACACCATAACAGTGAGTTATATTTATTTGGTGTAAGAGAAACGAAGCAAGTACAATTCATGTTAAACATAAATAATGCTGATTAAAAAGCACATTGTTATTGAAACTGAATACTTTTGGGTACCTGAGGTTCAAGTAGAAAATACTAACAATTATGTAGCTATTATCATTCCGCCTATTATATTTCAAAAGTTAGAATGATTTTAACAAGCTATAACACATGTTATACAATATGATTGTTATAATGAAATATTATGGATAATTATTTTAGCAATCTTTGTGCAATTAAATGACAATTTAATCTATGATTACCTCTGGATTTTCTAACTGCATGTATAACTCCGCTAAAAACATAGCAAATCCACAAACATTCTCATCCAAAACTTCACCTCCAGATACTATTTTAGTTTCTTCCGCAGTACACCTGAGAAAAATAAATAAGGACCGATTTTCAAATATTTGGAACAATCGATATCACAGTGAAAATTGAGGAAAGGATGAATAATATTATGATATACAAGTTTTTTAGGAACTTTTTAGAATCTTGTTTTGAAACAACACAGCCAAAGTATAACAGAAAAAACTGTCACCTGGCAAGGAATACAACATACTACAAAATCAATTAAATTTTGAAATAGGTGTACAATAAAAAAAATATGTTGATCATAATAAATACATAAATGTAAAGAATATACACATAGATTAAAAAAGACTGATTAAGATATGTAACATTATTAAGAATTGCAGGTTTGTACCTTTCCAAAAGACACACTCTGAATAGAGATGTTGACTGAAGATGAGGTTCGACGCTGTCAAACATTGTGCAAAGCCTGGCACCATTGTAACGGAAGTTCGCTTCTCCAATAGCCTGGAAAAAAATAGTCACAAATTATGTTTGACCCAAATCTTATAGTGATCAGATAATTTCAGATAATTTTCAATACAGTTTCGCAGTTAGTATACATGCATTCAAGATTAGTATGTTACTGTTGAAATGCACTACTCATTGTACAGCATTTTTAAAAAGTACCTGGTTAACAATAGCATCGACTAATGGCTGAGTGTGTTCCAAGTCGTTGAGAGTGACAGAAAACTGGTCGACCAATGGACCGGAGAGTACTGCGAATTTTCCAGGACTGAAGGTGACTTCGCACATTACAGTTATCAATTGTTCAATGCTATCCTGCAACCAAACGAGAAAATCAATATGTATATAAAATAGACATATTCACAGTTTTAGAGGGCGCAGAAGACTTTTTCAGATAATGATGAGCGAAATAAATATTAAACCAAGTAGATTGGGCCGGAGTGATAGCGTCATACAATTTTATTTTAGTCAGACAAAAATTCAACAGTTAAGCGATTCAGTGATTACTTGTCTTGATAAGATATGTAAGGATTTATAGTAACTTATGCAATATCACATGCTGAGAGATGAGAAGATATTTAAATAGGATGCCGATACCTTTAATTCATTGTGCTCTTGCGGCTGACTGTTATTTAGACGGTTCTGAACGGAAAACCTATGATTATTTGGTTCATAGCTTCTCTGGTAGTATCCTCCACTGCCTTGGTACCCAGAGTTGCCATGGTGCCTCGGATGATAGTAGTGCGAGTGCGAGTGGGAGTGGGAGTGAGAATGTGAGTTGTGGTAGCCGACATTGTGTGGCGGGACATAGTTTGAATCTGTCGGTGGAATGTAATTCGGCGGAAACCATTCTTTCGCTTCGGCCGACAGTGTCGACTTTGTTGGTCCATCATCTGGGAAAAAAATATGAATACTTAAAATTGGGTTTGTAGTTAAGGGTTATCAAGAGCCCGCAATTCAATGATTACAAGATTATTGAATTCGACAATAATAGAAAACTAGGAAAGAACCTTACTCAAAATAAAGTTTTTTTGGACAAAAAATTTAGTAATACTTTATTTGGTAATCATTTTTTTTAAAGCATATCAATACGAAGGCTGTTGCTGTTCATCTGGAATAAAAACATTAACTGTGGTGAGATTACAAGATTTTGTTTTCATTGTTAGAAGTGTTGAAAATACCAATTCAAATAGTAACGTTACTGCAAACAGTATTATAGCTGCTATAGTTTGCTTCACAAGACGAGGATAAGCTAATTCTTCAAGACTTTTTATCCTAAGATCCACGAGTTTATCCTTGGTTAGGCCAACGTCTTCGATACAGTTTATATCAGAAAGAAAAGGATTGTGAATTCATGGCTCAATTTGCATTGCATCATGATGGAAATATCTTTTGAAATAGATCTGTAACGTTTCCAAGTGCTCGCAGATCTTTTTACAAAAAGATGAATAAATTTTGTAATTACTAGATGAAACTTTTTGGTAAATATGATTTACAATATATTTCTTCGTTTCTTCCTGAACATTTACTAAATGCCAATAATAATAATGCAGTTTTGTAAGAAAGTTAATTAGGAATTATGAAAAATCCAAATTATCATACATGTGAATCAGGGAAACTGATAATTTACGCGAAATACAAATGAAATATAAGTACGAAAATTTCATAATATGTCAAATGGTCATTCTTAGAATAAACCATTGAGAAAAAGTATGGCAGCGAATTTATATCAAAAATCTTCGTTATTCCCACCACTTATTAGTCAAAAATTAAACCACATTAAAAATCAATGAATTTACGCAAAATACAATATCATTATGAAAAAGTCACCATGATGTATCAAATGAAACCTCTTAGAACAAACCATAGAGTAAACATTGAAAAGGGGTGATGAATTACTTCATATTTCCCATAAATTATCGGTTTTCTTGATACCAATCTTTAATATATTGACAATTTCTGATCCACAATTAAATTTCCTACATACTTGCACTGTTTTCAACAGCATTAAGCGATTATTTAGGCAAAAAAACAGCATGCCTTTTCTACACTTAGAAACTTCATCAGTAAAAAGATTCAGTTCAATATAAGTGAGTTATGTACTGTAAGTTATTTGATCCGAAAAATCATACTGTATATTGTATCAAACCTTTACGCACCAGAGAGCGAGTCAATAAGTGCAAACTTGATGTACCATTTGATTTCTCTTTTCACTTTGGCATATTAATAAGTTCTTATATTGATAGCCTGATTATCAGTTACCATCATATTTTTTGTGCAACTAAGACAATAAATATTTGTGTGTCAACTGAAACTCTAATGTTAACAATGTTATGTCTAATTTTAATGCTTCTATGTTTGATTTACTACGATCTTAGGGTTGATAGTTATTAGATAAGTTTGAAGGGTGAGCCTATGATCATTTGGTTCATAAATTTGCCAGGTAATATCTTCGTCTACCTTCAGAGTGGTCAAGTTTCTTTTATATATTAGCATGCATTAAAATGAATGTTACAAGTTAACGATATAATTGCCGTGAAAACTAACTGCTGCTCTAAGAGAATCAAGGACTTATTGTTGTAATTTTCTGTACCTAACAAATGAAAACTACATTAATATTAAAAGTTGGTTACATGGTCAACGATGCCGTGCTATTTCTTTGTTCGGATAAAATATTTATAACACAAGGGTGAGAGGTTATCTGAGAAAAATATATAATATATTATGTTAATTCAAAACAGGCCACAAAATAGTTGACGAAAAAGTTTAGAATAGCTGAAGAAGAGATCTTTTAAATTTGGTTGAACATCGATGTCGAGTTTGCTATCCTAAGGATATTCTATGTTGCCGAAATGACACGTATAATAGGGTGACATTGAAGACAATTTTTTGAGATGGGATGACATTACCTATGACTGGAGACACGGTCCTGTTCGGGTTTCCAGCTTGAATGTGAGGTCGACGAAGCTCAGTGGGTGGATTATTGGTAGGATTCCACGAAGCGCGGCCTTTCGCACGAGAGTCTGTCAGATCGCCGTTGATCATTTCAACTTTTATCTCAGTAAGAATGTTCTATGAAAACGATAATGACAATAAGATTTTTTTATTTCCATTAATGCAGACAAGCAGAAGATGATTCAAATCCACTTGGTATAGCAGCCTATAGTGAAAATTACGAAATAAAAACAAACCAAGCAGAAATAATCTAACACGCCATATTTATTTATGAGAAACAAATCGATGGAAGTGTTACCATATACATTATTGTGCTGCCATTTTTTTTAATAGTTGAAATAATTAGGTCCAACGCAAAAATTACAAATCAATTCATTAATCTCACACGTTTATTAACCAAACTTTTTTTTAGTTTATCGCAGTCATGGTAATTTTTCATTTCATCTGTTCTATAAACAGAATTGTAATGTTAAAAGCTGTGATCAGGGACCCGACGGTTATGTTTTTTGTTCTGAATTTTGCTCCAGTTTGGTAAAACAATATATATATACATTGATTCAGTTTCCAGTTTTCGGTTGCAGTTTTCGGTTCAGTTCGTATTTAAATCACTGTCAATTCTTGGTGGAAAGGCATAATATTTTAAAAATAAAACACTATTTGCTTTTACTACTTTAACATGGTTATAATGATCATGACTGGTTTCGCTCATCGTGAGCATTATCAACTGATAAAAATTCAATTAATAATTAAATTAAGCATTTTGGATAAAATTTATTAATTGAATCTGGCTTTTATCAGGGAAAAATTTTCTCGAAACTCGAAAAAAAAAACGAAATAAATATCGGTTCGGTTTTCGTTTCGGCAAAAATAACAGTTTTTTTCTGGTTTTCGGTTCGGTTCCAGTTTGGGTCCCTGGCTGTGACGACTCCGTAGTAGGTGGTGATAAACTAAGTGAATATCATGGTTGCTGGTAATGGCGATAGATGGCATTCAAAATACTAAGGTGCCTTTGCACCAACTGGTATAATAATATAATACATCGTCAATAATTGAAATTGACTTGTCGATCGAGCCAAATGCTTTTAAAATAGTGTTTCCATTTCTTTGTAACGTATAACTAATTCTTATAATGTCTATGAAAAATGTTGTGTATTACTCGCACAAAACGTGTTAATACACTATATTTATATACATAAATAAGTAAATATTGTACATACCGTTGTTTTCAATAAATAAATAAAAATATACGCATTGCCATTGCTTATACGGTTGTTATTGCTGTACAAAATCAGAGACAACGACCATTCAAAACAACGGTACAATATTTATAATAGTTATATAATTTATAATATTGGGAGCAGAAGCGCTTTCCAAGGGACTGGGTCAACGGTGAGGTCATCACAATCCGCAAAAAAGGTGACCTACTCCGCTGTGACTTTTACCGTGGGTATCTAATGGTATCGTGGTATCGTGGAAATTAGTCATTCCTTTTTCGTTATGTAGTGTTTTTTAAAATAAATTTTGAGGATCTTTGCTCAATAGATATTTACTCATTTGCAACAAATGATTGTAGGGACAACTTCATAATACACAATTAAATGCCATTGGATTCAAATTATACAAAAGAGAAGGATTCTGTAGAAATACTCATCAATATTGTGAACTCTGGTGCAGTGTTTCCCAACCGATGAACCGCGGACCGGTGCAGGTCCACCGAAATTTTCTACCAGTTCGAAAATAATAATTTTTCAGCCTAAATTATTTGAAGTTAATCCTTCATCAGCTGTTGAATATTACTGAATAATATTGTCGATTTCGGCAAAATATTCAATCGGATATTTGAAAATTTCCAAGAAAGAGGAGCTACGAGCTCTCCATTTTCTCATCTCTATTAAATACCTACTTGAATAACAGATGACTAAATATTAGTAATTAATAGAAAATATACTACTTTAGGAAAACAATATGGAATGATAGATATGAAAGTTATTCTACTAAATATATTGAGATCAGTCAAGATTCACTCTGATGTGAATTGCAAAAATTTGGAATGGCAGTCTAAAATTCTTATGAAACCTATTGGGGGGTATCCAATATCAATCCAGAAAATATACTAAATTGCTGATGAGGACTTTTCTCATATTATTATTGCACATCGACGACCAAATTATCCTATTCTATTTCCCCACCTGCTCAATTAAAACAGGATGAAAAATACGACTTTATCTGCTATAATGTGGAATTTAGAATATATTTTGATGGACTCGGGGAAAAACCTAAACAAAACAATCATAGGTACTGATATTTTGGCTTAAAGGATTAGCCGCTTACCTGTGTAATGACTTGATACTGTTTTCAGTTTAAATAAAATATAATGTTGAGAATCACCGATTTTGAGTAATTTTTAAAAACACACAACATAAAAACATTTCTTTAAAAAAAGACACAAAAATTATCTCATTCTTGGGCTGTGTATACAAACAATATTAACTCATTAATCAAAGGTTTAACGGATTAAAAAATGTTTAGGAAGAAAATAAAGCGATATGATACGACTTTTGCATGCATTTTGTTGATTTTGTAAGAAATGTAGTAGGAAGAGTAAAGTTTATCGACTTTCGTTACCGTTCTCAACCGTTTCCTCAAACCTATTTTGAAAGTTATAGTTAGAATAGTTTGACTCATCTCTTTCTACATTGCTTAATGTATGTTGGGTACTTAATCAAGTTTTAAATGAATTTCAAATAAATAAGACACAATTTGTTTGCTTCAAATCTGTTTCGCTCATCTTCGTTATTACAACTAAAAGTAAACAAAAAAATCTCAACTAAAATTGACAACTTTGTTATTCCACTGGTTTTCAGTGGACCAGTAAACCAGCGAAATAACAAAGTTAACAATTTTAATTTTATATTAAAAATTAATATCCACAAAGTTACCGCCGAATCATTAGAAAAAATCTCCCCGTTTTTATAATCTCAAAATTCAAAGAGAATATTTATAATTTTTTTCAAATACTGCTACATTTTGTCATGAAAACAATATTTAGTTTAGTGGATTTTGATTGACAACAGTCAACCATCAGTCATTTGACATTGATCTCAAAGTTCACTTCCCAATTTGACTAGGAATAGGCAATACAGAATGTGATTGCGGGTTTCTGTGCTCAGAAATGAGAAACTGTATGTAGTCATCTCCGTGATTCCGTAGGAAACAGTCACAGGTAGATAGTATATTATATGTGCTATCCACAACGTTCACGTAAAATTGCGCACTTGTATTACACAGTAGCAATTGATTTGAGTTACTCTACTGGCTAAGAAGTTTCTTACAACATTAATAACTTATTATTATACTTAGGAAGTACTAGTGTTTAAAAAACCAGTTACAAATCATTCGTGATAAATAATAAATACAATTTAACATTCTGACGTATCAATAAGAAATTTTTATACGTGATAATATAAATACATACATGATATTTAATTAGTTTACGAGAGAATGAATTATAATTTAATAATGGTAAGGGCAACGTTAATAATACTTGTTTATGACGTAAGCTGCGTAAATTTACGTGCACAGTGTGTCGTTGTAAAAAATGTGCATGTCGGTACAGATAGGGTTGTCAAGTGTTAAGGACAAAAAAAGAGAACATTTAACAAATAAATTTTTATTTTTTACAATTTTCTTTATAATTGTGCCGATTATTATTAAAGTGAAATAAGTCATTCAAGGTACCAAAAATACCATTATTTTACAAGGTAATCGTAAAATTCCACCACTACAGAAAAGATTATATCTACAAGGCTAAGAATCTTAATGCATATACATATTTGTATGTAGCATTAAAATATTTTTCAGAACAAATTTACGCCAAAGTCCAATTATCTCAAGCGAAATAGTATGACTTATTTTACTTTCATGATAACCGGTACATACATATGTACATAATAGTAGTTAGGAACATGAAAAGTACGCTTAAAAATCAATTGTTGAATTTAATCATCCTCATTCTTATTCCAAATGTCATCATCGCTGTTGCTATATTTGTCTACACAGCTAATTTGGTGCAAAAGTTTCTTTTTTTATTTTATTTCTTTATAAAATTCTAAACATGAAATATTTTTGTAATTATATACTACGCTCAAAATACCGGACAGTGGAAATTTTCATAATTGAAAAAGAGGACATTCTGGTTGTAAAATAAAAAAGATAGAGAACAAAAGAATTGTGTTCAAAAATCGAATATATTCTCTTAAAAAGAGACCCGTTGGCTACCCTAGGTACAGACCTTAAGAAATCAATACGTACGCCAGTCTACAAACTGAACTTGGAAAATCCCGCTTGTTTTGTCTGAAATCTGAGCTGGACTGAAAAGTATAATCTTTTAATATTATGGATTATAAATATGTTGATATTTGTCAAAACTCACATATTTATATCATAGATTTTAATTGTACAACTGCTTCACATATGTGTTTAGTTTAGACGAATTTAAATGAATTTAGTTTGACAGATGTGTCGGCAGCATACGGTTGATGCATACGAGAAGAAAGATCAGTAGGTAACAGCATTTCCGACATTGGATTATATAAAAATACATATGTACCTGTGGTGTGCCTTCCATACATGCGATAGATGCTCCGCATGCCTTACGATTCGGAAATGAGAAGGCTTTTTTCCTCATCTTTGTAAAACTTTTAAATTTTAAGTAATTATCAAACAAAATTGCTTCAAAGTTCCACGTTTATACACTAAATTCAGAAAATATGCTCATCCTGATTGGCATTCGTCTGCGTTATATTCAGCCGTGAACGCTCGATAAACGTACGTAGAAGTTTGCTGCATACGCAGTAATGAAAAATCCGATTTGCGCTATGGATTGCGTATGACAGTTAGTATGCGGATGCATGCGCTTGGATTTTAGCATCTACTAATGATTCGGATTGTCAGATAAATCGTGTTTAATTTGTCGCTACCGTCAACATGAATTAACTGCAAAGAAAAGAAAGTGGATTTAATCATACATTAGCGGAATATTAGAGACTGTAGAGGATTTGAAATTAAGGTGTAAAAATCATGACAAGAATAAAACTGAATTTCAAAAACAAGATAAATTTTTCATATTTTCTTACCTCTCAGCATGCCTTGCATCATAAGTGACCGTATGTCACTGATATGTACCATTGGCGTGCGGTGGATTTATCACTTTCTCTATCATAGCAAGTAGAATACTAGAGCATGCGACCTCATGCCCTTGTATCTCGCTCGCACCCTTCACTTTACATGTGATTGAGCAAGAAAGAGAGAAATCCTCATTAATGATCCATCACACAAAGCACCCGAGAGCCTTTAAAGAAATGAATACTGATATGTTACCATTACATTACCACTCAAACAGAAAAGGGTGGATGACACAATTTATTTTCGAAGACTGGTATTTGAATTTATTTATTACTGGTGTAGAACAATTTTCTAATCAGAAAGGAATTTCAACTCAATTATTACAATATAAGATTTAAAAAGGGCGCTACGATGTGTTAAAATGTATCCGTACTATTTTTGGTTGCAGCTGCTTTATTTCCACAAATGAAAGTGACCTGAACCGAACAATATTTAATTTTAATGTTTTGTATGGAATTTGACTTACGACCAAAGTTCAGGAACGTATTTCGGCCGTAAGTCGAGGACAACCTATATACTTCCTTTATCAATTTATGCATTGACGCTACTACGATAATTAATATAAATGGCGTTCTTTTATTTTGCATTTAAAAGCAACATATTTTTTTTAAGATGTTTACAAGGACGCTGCTGCAAAAAATATTTTATGTATTTTTTACTTTCGGCTCATGAGAATGTCAAACTTCCCGATGACTTAGGAGCTATGTCTTTAGTTCAAGAATTAGTTCTTCTAAAAGTTTCAATGAGTTAAAAAAGCAGAATTTTCTACCTTTTATAAAAAAAAATGTGTAATGGTTGAGACACAGCCAGAAATTAATATGTCGGCAGGGATAATCAGTAATCGATTTGTTATGCATTGTGAAATATCACAGTTTGGGAAAGACTTTTAAACAGAGCCTTTCGGTGAATTGTACAATTAAAATGAATGACTGGCTTATTTCAGTGTTAAAAGCACAATAAAATTAGATGTAAACAAATTTTATTACATCGGATGGGTGGGAGGGAATTTTAGACATCACAAATAACCAGAAATCCATAAAATTATTGAAAAATCAATTTATGAAACTGTCCGAACTGGAATTCGATCCGTGTGATCCGTAACCGAAGCCAACTACGTTGACCACTGTATGACGGACCCGAATTGCCCTCTTTTACTTCGCATTTACTGTTCTTTCAAGTATTTTTGTTTTGCAATGTTCTTTATAAATCAAACGTTTACTTTGATATTTCAAAAACGTCAAATTTTGAATTAAAATGTTACGTAAAGTGCCTAGTTTATGAATGCTACGATCTGTTATTCAATCTTGATCTGATCTTCGTGCAAATAATTCAGACGGTAAAGCTTTCTCAGATTCAAAGTTTGTTGAACGAAGCGTCATTAACTAATTATAACGTCATATATTGTAATACATGAATACCGGTATTTTCCATTTTAAAAACCGGTATTTCGGTATTAAAAAATCAGGCGAAATACTGTGATTGTAGTTTTGGCAATACCGGTATTCCAATTCGTATTGCCGACTGAATAATTGACGTGAACATTATTTAATTTTGATAATTTACATCGATTCAATCAGTGAATTTGAAATGGTTCACTTAGAGAAATGTAAGTCGGTCTCCGTATGCTTGAGGGTTATCGAGAAGATAAGCCTATGTTATAGGTAACCGTCAGGTTATTATCAATATATTTATGGATTTTTTATGTGACTTTGAAGATTGAAAGAGCATTTGGTGGGAAACTTTTTGGTTTATTTCACAAAACTGGTACAAATACAGCTGCTTACTGAATTGTTTGACAAAGGATTAACGAAGAAACATACTTCGTATGAGTCTTTATGATACAGAATGATCTTACTGTCTTTCTAGAATATTCTTAAAATCGAGTGAATAACAATTAGTAGGTGTGGCAATAGGGGAGGCAGCGATGACGTGCTAATGCATCCCTTCAAGATTGATGTAACAAAATAAAAATGTTTTGTTTAATACAATAGCAAATACATACAAGAATGCATGTTTATTACTTAACTGAACGTGTTCTTTATTATGTATATAACAGTGCACTAAGCGTCTCCTAACAATATAAATTCAATTTGTTTATGTATATAGATATGAAGAAACGGAAAAGAATTAATTTTACGTAAACATCTGTACATTGCACCAATCATATTACTGTTGTAAGATATTGATAAAAAATGTGTTCTCACGGAATCCACATTAGCATTGCTTATTTTGAGTGGTTTTGTCTCATAATTCATCATTAAAATTATAGCGTCATAGTAAAATTACTATTAATGCTATTAGTTTATTTCAACTGGCCTCAATACTCCCCAAATATGAACAGTTTTTGAAAGACTAAGATCATAAAATAGGAAAAACCTACATCAAATTTCACATAATTTGATGCCAATTTTGTTCTACGAGCTAGAATTTAAAAGCGAACCAAGCAAAAAAATCGTGTTAATTCTGGTAGAAAGGCATTCAAATTTGTTATTGAATTTCCATCAAGCACCCTAAGTCGAGATCTTAAGTTAATATATATATATATGTTTGATACGTTACTCAAAGTTCCACATAAAGATTTACGTAAATAAAATCTCAGCTAACATTCGTTGGCACTAAGCTTTTTTTTAGCTAATGCTTAGTAAAAGCTTTCGATATCAAATATGGCGTCTTCTTAGAGATGGTTGAAGTTATTGAACAAATAATATTTCACTGATTAAGCACGCAATTGGCATCATATCCACTGCATAGAGTAGACAGTTAGCTGAATAGTATTATTCCTAAACCAACGAAGACGTTTTCAATATTATTGTTAGTTAAATTTTATCAATTACACGAATGTTTGTAAAAACCATTTCACCCATTCATAGATGTCACTATTTCAGAATCTGTAACTTTGCATGCCTATATAAACTAAATTTATAATAATTGAATGACATGTAAATTAAAGCAACATTTACTTTCAATTTTGATGTTGTGAACAAATCACTTGGGACGATTTCTTCTTCGGTCTCTTTTTTGTTTTATCAGTACATTTTTTTGTCCATTCTCTCAACAATCTTGAAACAATGTCACTTCACGGAGTATCACAAAACCAATTGATGGTATTATTTTAAGCCTGGAGATAAAAATAAGAACTTAAATACTCCTTCACATCTTGTGTAAATGTTGTACCATAGACCATTTGTACTATAATATACATAATACAATATTTATGGCTTTTTTTGAAACATGTGACAAATATAATGCTCATGAAACTTCACGGTATCGACCAGCCAACACACGTACGCGGGGCATGCAGAATTAATGCTACGTTACAGAGGATGAAATCTGGAAGCCTTTACATGAAATTTAAAATATTGATTTGATGTAATTCTTTTAATTTGTTGGTCTTTCAACGTCAAAACTACCAAAAAAAGCAAGATTGACATTCACCTCAAAAATTTGGTGGAAAATTAAAGTTAAACATTATTTAATTTAGCACCAAACCACTGGTCTACAGTGATTGAGAAAGATTACTAAACTGTGCATGACATTCTTGAAACTCTTCCGCAATATCGACAGGTAAATAATTATTACTGTAAGTTATTATAATGACTATGCCTCGCAATAAAATGACATATTTAAAAATTACTCGGAAATAATATAATTGTTCATTTATATTCTACAAGTGTATTATTTTAAATGTTTTAATCAGGTACATGTAAAAACAGATGTATAAGTGTATAAGAATTTATTTTATGTACAATACTATAGAGCCATTCAGTGGTTGTTCGTAAAACACGTGTTTATACACAATCCATATTAAACTGATGTTTTTTTATTGTATAACAAACGTTTTATTACACTTTATAAATCTGTCATTATAAACAAAATAAATCGTACGGAAAAAAAATGTAAAACCCAACAAACAGTAAGCGATATTTATTACATTTTCTTTTTTTGGTTACATTTTACTCATTTAAATACAAGCATATTTGGTTCATTTGAATCGTCTCCCAATAATACATAATAGTCTTGTGAAAGAAAAAAAGATTCGATTGGGATCATTACGTTTAAATAAATTTTATCGCAATGTTGGATTGAATACTCGCTTACATATAGATTATTATGTGTGTATATGCTACGCTATATACTGTATATGCTATGCTATATACTTTATACTTTTATATATTTATTTTTAATATGTGCCTATGCTTATTTTATTATAGTTTATAAAAATGTATATATCGAGGATATACTGACAGAGGGCATTAATTCTGAAAACGTTCTGAGATAATCGCATGTAAAGCATTATTTTTGTTTCAAACTACTTTCTCTGTCCAAAGGACATTTTTTTGTTACATTATAAAAAGTAATCTTTTTGGAATACAAATTATAGAATTTGGCATCGACAAGCTATAGTAGCATCATGCTTTTTGCCAGAATAAAAAAAACAAATGTGTCTTAATACTGTTTTTTTTTCAAAGCCATTATATTATATGACTTCATGCGTTCCACCAGTACGTAGAAAGTTAAATTGCCTACATTTTAACATTTAAAACAGAAATCATCAAATATATACCCTCTTTTTATTTTATTTAGAAAAATGGGCTCGCACTTTTCATGAATTAGGCAAAATTTTGCCCATTTCATGTAATAAGCAATTTTACACATTCAGCGTAACATATACGTGAAAGCAATTTGTGAGTAGCGACACCGACGAAATTTTCAACTAGTATAGTGCCTGTACGAACGAGAATATTTTCTTTACCAATAAGAAAAACAAATCCTTAAAGACAGACTTCAATTTGTGGTATTACATAGACGTATCACGTAAAAAAAAAATTAAATTTGAAATATTATGACAATTGTTAACCATAAACAATGCTATTAAAAATATATCATTTTATTGTTTGTCAGTTTTGATCCTTATATGACACAAAGAGATCATTTAAAAAAATCCATATTTTTTGGTTGGTAGGTCAATCGTCCAGTTCATTAGAAAACTCTAAAAAAGTGAAATTTGAGTTAAATATGCAGTTATGTGTAAAAAAATTGCCCTCTATCTGATTGAGTACTCAAATAACTCGCCACCGGAAAATCTTAAGGCTAAAAATGTTTTTGGGTCAATAAAAGGAAATTTCTAAATATCCTTCTACTGACTATACTCAGAAAGTGTCTAATCGTTAAACATATTTTTATAAAATTGATAAAACTCGGGTGCAAATCAATAATATTTAATTTATGGTGACCATTCAAATATTACTTTCCCCACTACATCAATATGGGTTATTTGGAGATGTCTGAGTAATGAGCTGGACGATCGACGGATTACGCTTTTATTTTAAACAATAGTTTAATTAAAATAGTAGTCATAAATAAAAAGATCAGAATCAAACAAAAAAATTAAAACGATTTAAATAATTTTCTCACGCAATACAAATTAAAAATAATTGTTATTGATCTCGGACGTCTCTACGTCTTCTTGTGTCTAATAATTTCATAACATGTATTATTCTACGAAAGCAATTTAATTTTGTTATATTTTCTCCATCTTCATTAACAGCAAGTTTATTTATTTAAATGAATCTGGGAAATACACGTATAAACTGTAATTATCATTAAAAGTATGTAGTTTTTATTAAATAATGACATATCTATACAGTTCGTGTTTGTAATTTTGCTTGCATATTAATTTTGCTGTCAGGTTTGAATCCGATTGATTTCTTTATATCGTAGGATATAAATCATATGTTGGCAACGTAATCCTTAATTGACTTCATAATATCATTGTAACTCCATTCTGCACAAATTTATAAGACTCATACAGAAACAATGATGAAGCGAATTGAAGCACTTATATATATTATTCAGCTTATTATATGGTAAAAATACAGAAGTCAGTAATATCAACTAAGGCTTCCAATCCCAGGATCCCGAGTAATTAGTCGATCATGTAATCCCGGCATTGACTTAATACCAATACCTGGATTTACTACAAGATATTTAAAAAAAAATGGTATTTAAATGAAAATTCTTTTCTGATCTCTACTATATAGCACAAAATACATGTAGAAATCTGTATGTTTGTATGTCTGTCGGTCACAACAACTCCTCCCGAACGGCGTACACCAGCGACGTGAAATTTTCACACGTCATTCTAGCTGCAATTGTTAGTTCAACTGCGCTTTTTTCAACTTTCAACTTTTAACCTTAAACTGAAAACGATATATTTTTGACGTTTCAATAGAGAATAAAAAAGTCACCAAAAGCCGAGGAAGATTGCTTAGCTACCGCTTCATATCAAATACTCCATGATTGTCAACGACTTAGCAACTATATACATTTTATAGTATAAATGTCACAAATAATAAATGTTCATGCTTGAATCGTAAAATTTCTAAGACGTTTAGTGGAGAATTATCCAATGACAACGCGCAGACTTGAAGAACCGTTTGCTGAACTAAAGGCAATTTTGCATCAATATTTAGTGGACATGTTTGTCAAAATTGAGAAGAAGCGATTATTATTTATAAAAAATGAATCAAAAGAAGTCGCGTGTTGATGAATATATTTATTTGAAAAATGCGATTGTAAATGATACCGATACAGCTCATGATGGAAAATTGGTGATTTTACGCTTAACTGGTAAAGTGAAAATGAAATCTGATAATGTCGGTATTGATTGATAATCAGTGGATCGTTCGTTGCAATCCTTTGCTTCCGAAGATGTTTAATGCCCACATCAATGTTGAATGCTGTGTTATTACCTAGGAATGTTGCTGCACAAATTCAAAGGTGCGACAAGTTTCAATATCTCCAAATCGTCGTTGGAATTGAATGTAAAACGTAGCATGGTAAATTCTTACATCTTGATGTGCATCTGAAATCGTCTGGCCAATCCACTAAACTCAAATTCACAAGATTTTTTGAGCTCTGCAAATATGTTAGCTTTGAGAATACATTATTATAGTGCGAAATTTAAGTCGAAAAATGTCTTCAAACGAACCAAGGAAATAACGGCGATTGATATTAAGGCAACGGTCTTACACTGTGCACTCCAAAAACTTAGACTGTTATTACATAATATGTAATATGACTGATGTTGCACAACGTCAAAGGTTCAACGAGTTTCATAGATCTCCGATCCGTCGATGGAATTGAATGTGACACGTATCGTGAAGTGTCTGGCATTGAGACTACTCGACAATGCCAATCAATAGAAAAAAACTGGAAATTGGGATTCAACATTGAAAAAATTGGCACTCTACATTAATCCTCTCATTTTGTGAAAGTTTCAACCAAAAACGCTTTAGGAGAATAATAGAGACCGTATGTCTGAAGATATATTATTTTGAATATCTTGCGTTGAGAAAATCCTCACGTTGCCTTGAACTATACCGATGGCATCTACAACGAAGCACTCATCAAGAGTGAAGGTGAAAAAAATTTTGTGTTTTAATATTACTATTTTTAACTTTTAACATTATTATTAACTGAATAACTATGTTTTGTGAGTGATAAGAGAGGTACAGTCCACGGTGATATTTTCAACTTTCAACCAAATTTTGACATTAGCTAGACAACGTCTAAATGACCTAATATAAGCGTTCTCTATCCTGGACAAAGCCGGTAAAAATATAAAATGAAAATCGTTATCCGATGAACTTTAAGAATAAAAAACGTTTCCGGCCGTCTAACTATTCTCGATATATGTATTTTATTATAGGTAGGTACTACATACATAATTAATAAATCATTATCTACAAAAAAACAGTTGAAATCAATCATATTTTTAAATGCAGCTGTGTGGCACTAGTGAAGCTTTTATCACCTAAGTTTAACATGTCTGAAAATAAACACGACATTAAATACGCATATTCTGCTTGCAAATTCTTTTGCTAGAACAATTGACGAAGTGTAAAATGTTTCAAAGTGAATTAAAAACAAAAGATTAAATTCTGCTTAATGTAAAACATTAAAATTTACTCTTATAGATTTGTGTTAACAATTATAATTTTTAAATTCAAATATAATATCCTGATATTATTTTGTATTCCATTTATCTGAAGCATTTATGATTTCAAGCAACAAATTTTAATAATACATACATATGAATATATTCGTTAACCTGATAATTAAGTGAATTCTAAAATGTCTGAATGTAAAATATTTGTTTCCACTCCTTAAACTAATTTCATATCTAAATAAGAATATTCATAAGATAGTATTTGATTAACTTGAAAACTCTTGATAATTATAAGTCTGGTTATTTTTTATAATCTTTTTTTCTCTTTTTTAGTAAATGTATTAAAAATAATAGAATAATATTGATATGTTTACCACTTGTCTACCATGTCAGTAATTTAGTAAATAAATGTGAAACTTTGAATTAGTTTTATTTCATCACTATGTAAAATTATAAAATTTATCAACTTAACAATAATGCGAAAAAAGACATTTCATTTTAGAATTTTAAGGCATGCGCCGCAACTACTCCAATGGACCGCATGCCAATGGTAGGTAACTATTTTTTTATTAAGAATATACATTTTTAAGAGAATGAATTTTTCCTTATCTTTTCAATTAGCAGAACTCCATTATAATAAGGCAAAAAGCCAAAATATTTATTTTCAAAAGATTTTTCTTTAATTTTTAATATTTTACTTAATTTGAGCATAATATATTCCTTTGGAAAAAAATGATGAAAAATTTATGAATGTAAATATCCTATTATGATAGCGTTTATGTCACCAGCTGCATTGAAGTTTCCGGAAGTTGTTATGGTGTTAGGTTCTCAGCATTGCACAATGTCAAGGTGGAATCGCAACTCGACCGTAGCGCAACGTTTTATGATCATGGCACACGTAATGTGATACTAATTGCAATGCAATTTACTTGAACTGCGTTTATTACCATTCATATCCAGTTTAAATTAATTAAGTCTTTCCTCAATGCTTAAAATTATGCATCTGTAAATTGTATCACAATATCTGAATGTGTTGTCATTTATTATATTTATAAAGGCTGGAGTTAAACTTATTTTGTAACTAATTAGAGAATTTTATCACAAGGCATTAAAAGATTGTAATTTACTCACTCAACCTCTCTTTCCTGAGAGCGTAGGGATTGAAGATTGGGATTAGGAAAATGCCGTTGTTTTGGCTACCGCTCTTTCTGTGTCCTGTTTCAAGAGCAGGTAAGTAGGATCACAGAAATACATGTCTTTATATAAAAAATAGTTTCATAGAAAAATCAATATTTGAAAGAGTCAAATTGGAGATTTGAATTCTTGACGGCGCAATAGAGTGCGATGAAATTTCTAGAGCACTATGGCTAAAACACCCTTCTCCGTTGACAAGACTTTCTCTATTTGTTTGGGTTGTCGTATTTTGGTGGCTAGTAGGTCCTAAAGCGAAAAATTTCAATGGCATCTTATTTTTAAATACTGATTCCGATTTTTGCATTTAATGATATTATTGGATATAATATATCAATCATATTAAAATAGGTTACAAATCAATTTATTTAGCATTGTGACGAATTAAATCCGACCATGGCATTCAGGTATAAAATCTCTTATAGATGTTAATTAACTTCCTGGCATCATTGCGTGTAGCACTGACCGACTGTAAGAATTTGTCTTTGTGTAGTAGAACAACGTCTTGATGTAATTAAACGTTATAAATAGTTTTTTTAATTTTTTTTATTTCGCCTTCGAATGCATCTACCACACTGCAGAATTTCTCAACAATGAAAATTATTTTAATACACTCAATCCTTTTTCACGCTTCCAGAAATTGAAGCTTAAAAAAGCTTTTAGAAAATTCCTTACTTCTATATAATCGATACATTGGTTCCAAAGAAAAAATCGTATAAAAAGTATCAAGAATGCATAGAAAACTAAAGTGGTCATTTAGATTCGTGTAAAAAGTCTTTAAAATTTCCAGAACGAAACGAAAAAAGGTAAGATTTTTGTTGAAAATATATGTGTACAAATGCAAAATAAGTGTGTGGTTTGAATGTCTCTTTAGTCGCTCCGCCGGGCATAACTGATCAAGTTACATGTTTTGCGGAAGTGAGGAAATAAACTAGTCTAGGTTGATTAAAATGTTAATAGTTTTTGATTTTTAACATTGTTATAGAAATTCAAAAATTCATGACTTTATTTCATTGTTTATCTTTGAAATAACTAACCTTGCCATATGGTTAGTCTGAAGATGCTTCTTAAAGAAGCGAAACGCTTCACGTCAGTGATATAACCAGTGGAATAACAAAGTTATCAGTTTTTATTTTATATTAAAAATGAATTTACACAAAGTTACCGCCGAATCCACAGAAAAAAAAATATCACAACTTTTCAGTACAAGTTGGTTGCCCCACCTGCAACCGTTATATGTATGCAGCCGCTGTTTCACGGCCGCCTTCCATAACGCAATAAAGGTCAAAAAAAGAGTCACAATACATAAATTATACATGCAAATCTTAAATTTATCTTTTAAAAAAATTTTAAAGGCAAAATGCAAAAAAGCCTGAATAAAAATTGAATAAAAATCGAATAAACTAATTGGTTTATTTTTAAAGTTAAGTATTTTTAGGTTACATGTGTGCATCATATTAACATTTATTATCATGCTTTAAAATAAATATAACAAAGTTTTTTTCTTATGATTAGAATATTACTGGAAAGGGCTTCTGGCTTGAAAAAAAAAATGGCACGGCTAACCAAATTACAACTCGTCCATGTTAAACTCCATTCATTGAAATCTTTAGGTAAGCAGTCTATGTGCAACACATTTTCAGATTTCATTGATCTATACATTAGTTATTATTGATGCAGTAGAGGGCATAGCAATTTATTTAGGCATTTTTTCGTTTCTTAAAGTAAAGTAACAATAATAATTAATAATGTATACAATTTTGGCGTTGTCATTTCAAAAGCATTGCCAACATGAAATCTCTTAAAAGAATCCTTTCAATTTTTTGAATTATATAGATTGAACTATCATGTGGATTTTATAGGCGGCATTGTGACATTGATCAACCCGAGGCGATAGAGTTTGTACTCTCAATACTCCGATAGCAGAAAATTTATAAATATTAATAAAATCAATTTTACTTTATGTTATATTTTCATATGTGATTTTATCAAGTTTTCTCTCGTTTTAGAATCAAAAGGTTCTAGATTCAGCAACCGAGTGGATGGAAACTTTACTACATTAATTTTTGAATTTGTATCCAAAGAAGTGGATATCTATGATAATAGAGCACAGAGAAAAAGTTCGACTTGCAAACTTACAAGGCAATACCTTTTTCTAACTATATCCTACTGGTTGAGCAGTTGAATTATAGACAATTTTCATAAAAATGTATTCTATTAAGGTGCTCCATTCGGAATCCATTTTTTCAGTCCACATTGGCACCAGTCATGGCTTAAAAAATATTAATTTTTTTTTTGTGAGCAACAGGTATCCAAAATCGATTCCTCGGAACTACAATAAAATTACCGACCACACATTTTTTGCTAGAACGTAGAAGCCATTATGTGATACATGATTTGATTGTAAACAAAATATACATAACAAATGGTTGCAAACATGACCCTCGTAAATTATAAGCGGTAGAAGAAATAAACAAAATCATTTCATAATTATTACTGGTGAGTATTTGTCTCGCACTTAAATAATGTAATCATAGATTTTCATTCAGTGTGCAAAGAAACGATCCCAGTTAAGCATCAGGCGAGCTGTTTTACTCGACAGCTTTTCCGCGAGTCAATTTTCCAACGAGATTTTCCGAGCGCGGATTTAAGCAAAATCGATTAAAATTTTATACATTTTCAGATCGTTAATTTTATCAGTGATTCAAGATACCATTTAATATTTGTTGAAAAGCACTTCAGTGATTTTTTAACACATTTTAGTAATATAATCGTTAGCATTGGTAAATATAATATATCGATATGAGTGTTGCTAGTAATTTATTCTTCGTCGGGGCTACAGTTTTAGCGTTGGTGTTGGGTTATATAACGTTTTACAGGTCTAGAAAGCGATTATATGAATTAGCTGCACTTATTCCAGGGGCACCCGAATTGCCTCTGATTGGAAATGCGTTCCAGTTCTACGGAAATACTGTTGGTAAAAATATTTAATATTCCTAAATTTTTTGTATTAAAAGAAAATTTGAAGAAGTACTTTTGTAAAACTGTATCATATATTTTTAGAAATACACACTATTCAATAGACGTCTATTATTTTAAGCTGTCATTCTGAATTACTATACATTTTACACTTTATTGTTTTTAATTTTCCATTCTTATTGGACAGATGATATATTAAAAAAAAACAAAAGAAAAATTGTAGTAATTGATAAAAATAAATTATTGTTAAAAATATGAGCAGAATCAAATTCTCTAAGTGAGTGAGCACTTTTTACTGAACATACTTACTCTCGGGGCGAAATTAGTCCTGATAATATTTTAAGAAATGTGATACATGTATGACAAATATCTTTCTGTTTTATGATTTTGAATAAATTATTTTTAGTTAAAATTTCATTTTGTTTATGTTATATGCTCGATTACGGGTTTAATGGATTATTATTATTGTACGATTTGTTAAAATATTTATTTCATAATTAAAAATCCTTTTCAAACGATAGATCATTACTTTTATTAATCATTCAAATTATAACATTATGAAATGTTACATCCATTTAATACATATTTTTTTTATCGATATTTCCGATAAAATAAGTTTTAATACAAAAATACGAAAGTATGTATTCGTTGTACAATAAAAAAAAAGATTTTGTTACAAAAAATATATATATTCATTGCGAAATTTGTTATATCTTAAACCATGTAATTATGTGGTGGAATACATATTTTGAACCCTTTTTAGATATTACCCACAATCTCAAAAAAATTATTGCATTGAGTCTACGGCGAGATGGTGTTGTAAAAACATGGCTTGGACCTTTTCTCTACACAAGTATGTATTTTTAGGATATAAATATTCCTTCTAACAACTTTCTCACGATTTTATAGATGAAAAACTCCTTGTATTAAAATTTGAATTCCCGAAATATATTTAATATTGATGTGATATACAGCAATGTAGTTCGTCTTCAGTTAGATAAAAAATATTTGAACCTTTTTTTAGCTATGACGAGACCAGAAGACGTGGAAATAGTTTTAAACTCAGAATTACAAAAGGACAGCGTATATCGATTTATGAAACCCTCACTTGGAGATGGACTCGTATCTGGTGAATGTAAGTCTAGTCATGAAATCTCTATAATATGTTTAATTCAGATATAATTATAATTAGTTGAGACTTTTACGAACAGTGATCATATTAATATTTAATGATCCTATATTTTAAACTCACATCTCACAAATATGATTTAACGCTTTTATTAATTTAGTTATCTTCTAATTTATTTTTTTGGCTTATTAATTAAACAATGTATAGAAATCCAGACTGGTAACTCACTAAAACGGTCAATATTTATATAATATTATCAAGATGCCGACAAAACCATTTTAAAATATTAACTGACCGTTTACGCATTTACATACTGACAAAATAATTATTTTCCTTACATTTGAATAGAATATATGAATAGACTGTTGATTTGAATAGTTTATTTTTCACAGTAAGTAATTATAATTGTTGTTTACAATGTACTAAAGTATTTTCAGTAAATTGATTTTCGTTATTTGGTTGCTTGAAACATGTAGTAAAAATGAAAATATATTAGTGGATGAAACTTTAATATCATTGTAAATTTTATAAAAATATTTTATCAAGCAGCTCAAATTGAGGAGCATATTAACTCCTTATGGGGTGCGTCGCCATAATGTGTTTTAAAGTGGGCTGGATGTAAATGAAGTTCAATGTTCAACTTTAGCAGAGGACAGAAAGTCTAGATTAAGTGACTTATGGTTACTTGCCAACAAAAATCAATTAAATATAACCAGTGACCGACTTTTCGAAGGAAAGTTAAAAATGTGACGTAGTTTTAGATGGGAGGCATATTATGTGACAGTGGGATGAAGAGGGGAGTTTTAAAATACCTTCCAAAGTATTGATACAATGTGGTATTTACTTGAGATACTTTCGAAAATTAATTCACCGTTTGATATATGGTTGATAATTAGTTGAATATCATTTATGATCATCAAACTCCCATATCAGTTAATATATGTATGAATTATAGTGCCAATTTGGAAGCGTCATCGAAAGATGTTAATGCCAACGTTCAACCAGAAGATATTGGATGGGTTCTTCGACATATTCGTCGAGCAAAGTGCAATTTTGGTACAAAAGATGTCCAAAGAAATCGGAAAAAAAAACTTTGACGCTTTCAGCTACCTTAGTCCTTGCACTCTTGATATTATATGTGGTGAGTATCTGATTAAACAAATACTTTGATTGTATGCTTTTACATGTGGAAATAATAAAATGCTTTTTAATACATTTTGTCAACTGTAATAAT
Source organism: Himalopsyche phryganea (assembly GCA_022494535.1). NCBI lineage: Eukaryota > Metazoa > Arthropoda > Insecta > Trichoptera > Rhyacophilidae > Himalopsyche > Himalopsyche phryganea. The sequence continues at coordinate 2,250,718 of JAGVSL010000046.1, forward strand.
CGATTGAATTATTTTATTTTCGACAGAAACTGCTATGGGTGTCCATGTGAACGCTCAAGAAAACATGAATACTCCTTATATTCAAGCGGGTATATCCGAATCTTTAATAGTTCACAAGAGAATGTTCCAGGTGTGGCTGCAACCAGAATGGATTTTCAAACATACTCCTCTCGCTAAGAAACAGCGAGAGAATTGTAAAATTATTCATGATTTCACAAACAATGTAATAATGATACTTATACTTATAAAAATTGTGGAATTTTACTTGAATGTTGTCAACTGTCAATTTACAAAAATTGCGTTTTATTTTTAAAAATACAGTGGATCCCCGATCTATTGTTGTTCTGCATTTATCGTTATTTTTAATGTTGATTTTGAAAATTTTCCATTTTCGTCGTTTATCAAGGGCCCTTGAAAAACGATGAATCGGGGTTCCACTGTACGTCATCATTATCGGAATGTAAAAATTTATTCCAATTAATCTCTTACCAACTAATTTTTTTCAACTAAACTTCAATATCTTTTCTGTGAATATTCATTAAGTATATGAATATGATAATTTTACTCAAATATACATTGAAAATTATATAGTTTATAATGAAAACCATTTCCAGGTAATCCAAATGAAAAAACAGCAGTTCTCTGAAAAACAAATGAATGATAAGGCAAATAATGGATTTATAAAGAATTTGGATAATTTTGGTATGTATTCTAAGATGAATTTTAAATTTTTGAGAATTACGCATATAAAAAAAATGCTTTTTTTATTTCAGTAGTGTTTAATTTTTGAGAATATAAAGAGCATTGTTTACATTTTTTAGCAATGCATATTTCTTTTGGTTTTTTTCTTGACGATTAATATATCACACATGTTGTCGTAATTATAAAATGTTGGTGTTAAATAATTGCAACCGAGTTTTTATTTGTAAGTAGATTTGTATTTTAGGTGAATTAGTATCATTAAATGTTATTATTGGATCTATAAAACACTTGCGTTTGATTATGAGCTATGAATCATCTCATAATCAATAAAAGGTAAATGAATATTTATTTTACAGATGACAAGCCGATATCAAAAAGGAAGGCTTTCTTAGATTTGATTATCGAACTATCAGAAGGCGGGGGTCACTGGACTGATAAAGAAATGCGGGAAGAAGTTGATACTATGACGATAGCAGGAAATGACACCACTGCAAACGCTATCTGCTGTGTTCTGCTGATGCTTGGTTCACATCAGCATATTCAAGACAAAGTATTCGAAGAGTAAGCGTTAATAATTAATAGTTAATGCCGTGCAAATGTCATGTGCCATCTTAAGACACAAACATATCCTTGCAACTGTAAATTGAATACTGATTATTAACATATTGAATATGACTCAGGTAGAAACTAGAGTTGTCAACATAATAGGCAATATTGAGACATCGGCCCAAAACAGACATTAAAATATAAACGTAATTCGAAGTAAATATTTGTCTTAAAGAACAACGTCAAAAAATTGGGTGATATTAATTAATTGCTCAAATTTACCGACCAGAATCCTGAACTGGGGTTTCCATTCTGAGAAAATCCCGAGTAGGCTTTCAATCTAAGTAGAAACAAAATTGCATGTAACAATCAGGACTGGTTTCACTAATTGCAAGCATTTTCAACTCACTACAAATTGTTTTATTTTTTTAAATAAAATTAAAAACATTTGATAACAGTTGCAATGTTTTTTCAACTATATCTGATTGATATGTTTTAAGAAAATCATACCACTAGCTTGCATTAAAGATTTTGCAGAAGATAGCAATTTTTTGTTACTGACTTCATTTAATTTCAGGCTCTATGAAATTTATGGAGATTCTGGTCGCGTAGCTGTAAGGGAAGATCTACCAAGACTGCAATATTTGGAAAGGGTTATAAAAGAAAGTCTTCGTCTGTTCCCAGTGGCACCAATTGTCGTAAGACAAATCGTCAAAGAAGTTAAACTAGGTAATTAATGTGTTTGGCTTCTAAATTGTTTACTGTGTTGAGATTATAAAATGGCCGATCGTTTAGACAAGTAGTCAAGGTCGTTGACTTCGAGACAGTGCTCATGGGCTCAAATCCTAACACGGACAGATTCATTAATTGATCAATCGGTCTATACATCTGTGTTCGAAGGCACGGATATGTGTAATGTCTTTAATCCTTTTCCACCCATCCAATTCTAGAAACGGTGTGTAGCGTGATCGATTAGCTAACCAGTAGTCCTGTTTTAGGCCTATTCTTCTATCCTTACTCTTTTCGAAAAAAAAAAGATTGAGCAACTCAGTAATTTCAGTCGATATAAACTCTTTTAGGAGACATGGTTAAATATAATCCAGCACAGTAATATACTCACATCGTCTTATACGTAATACTATGCGACTATCGATTAATTGATTGATGATTTTCATTTTCATTTTTTTAGAAAAGTATACATTACCAGCTGGCAGTGGGTGCGTGTTGGCATTTTATGGAATTCACAGAAATCCAAAAATATGGGGAGAGAGAGCTGAAGAATTCGATCCTGATAACTTTTTACCAGAAAAATGCGTTAACCGTCATCCATATGCTTACATTCCATTCAGTGCTGGACCAAGAAATTGTATAGGTAATAAATATCATTTAATTTTTCAACGCATTTTGGAAAAAAATATAATAGCTTCGAAAAGATATGTTGACATAATATTCAATATTTGAATGATAATTTGAATGATAATATCTAATACACAACTGGGTAATCATACTGCTTTGTTATCAATATACAAAGATATGTCTTTATTAACCTAAAATTTTCTGTTTGTAACCAATGAAACATTTACTTCATGAAATTGAAAGTAAACCGATACATTACTTATTAAGTGATAATTTTTTATTCAATAAGAATTAAAATAATATATTTATTAGCTCTCGCTTTCAATTAGCATTTACTTTATGAAAAAGAAGCTCATGCCTTATTTTTTTATATGATAATTTGATCAGTTGCAAATGTCGAAAATATGAAAAATAAATAAATAGCCACACTGTTAAAATAATTAAAACGGTTGGTGTTAATGTGGTAAATTAAAATAAGTTTTAAATGTTAATCGAAATGGTCAAGAACTATTACGACAAAGTTGTTTAATCGCATACAAGTTGTAATGTCATTGGTTTCATGACACTTGATTTCCTTTTAAGTCGACAGTAAATAATTTACAAGGAAAATATATTCTACAGAAATCTGAGCAAAATTTATGTTGACTATTTGATATGAAAATATAACTTTAATAGTTTAGTTTAATAAGAAAAAGTCTATAAGTTTTTATTAATTTTTTGTTTTAGGGCGACAATACGCTATGATGTCAATGAAAACAGTCTTATCAACAATTTTACGATCACTAAAAGTAAGAACTGAAATGGATTATAAGACAATGGATGTTACGTCTGAAATATTAATAAAACCGGTAGATGGCTATCAGATAACGGTCGAACCAAGGAACTATAATTGAAATTAAAAGAATATGCTATGAGGTTTATAAAAATATAAGCATATCTCCAACGACAACCACATTTGGTTAGGGAATTGCGTAATAAAAGATATATAAGTATGAGAGGGTCTTAGAAAATACTTATATTCTGACCTGAAAATTATCTTATGTATAATTTCTCGATATTTACTGATAATCTCTAAACTCCAAGCTATAAATGTTTCATTTACGGTAAAATCAGTCTTACAGATTTATTTTTGTTGAACGCATTTTTCCAATTGGTTTTTATCTGAAATCCTCAAAATTCCATTAAATGCCAAGTTATTTATATTTCACATCTTATTCATATAATATTTATATTTTCAAGTATGTCAATCATGGAGAATGTAGTAACAATACATTATCGTATGTATTTAAAATGTTTTGTTTCAGCGATCTGAATAAATAAAAGAATTTTAAATGATGAATCATTCTAAACATATGATATAAATATTGTACGACAAGTGTTAATACTGGATGAATAAATTTTGTGTTTATGAAAATTGCGTTTTATTTAAGTATTGCTAAATATATTCTTAGCTCAGTTTTTCGCCATTATAATCTCCGACTTCATCCTGAGGAGGTCAATTCCACCTGACCGAGTTGTGGTTGTTGCCCCCGATCTGAGACTATGCGACCACAAGTATGCTGACGACGCAGTCATATTTGACAAATCTGTCGAGAGTATTCAGGAAACAATGGACAGGCTAGACATCGAGAGAGTACGGTACTTCGAGGTATACATCACGGGAAATGGCAGCACGCGTAAAAAACTCGGGACCCGATTAGGGGTAGCTGGAGCAACCTTCAACTCAATGCGTGAAGCCTTGGACTCGAGGTTATATTAGGTCAGAACCAAGTGCCGACTATTCATGCATTCTGACGATGATGCTTTAGGGTTGCGAGTCATGACAACTCACTGAATCACAAGGTAGCAATGTGTTGTGTTTCAAAAACAGATGCTTGCGGCGAATACTAGGGGTACGGTGGTTTGACTTTGTCAGAAAATCGGAGCTAAGAAAGCGGACGAACCAATTCCTTATTACTTCCAAAAAAAAAGTTATGGTGAACATGGCTTGGACATATACTGCGGATGCCGCAGGAGAGTCTGGATCTCGCCCGTCTCTTGTACTAACCGGATAGAGTCCGTCGTCCTGGAAGGCCGCTGATGACCATCCATTGAAGCTACGGGACGTTGTGATGACCTGGGAGGAAGCAAAGAAGACTGGTGAAGACAGAGAATATTGGATAATCCATGTGGTGACCATATGCTCCGAGTAAGGATTTGATAATAAAAAAACCATTGGAATTAATTTAATTAGTAGTCGACCAGAAATAATGTCACTCTGGGTCTAATACTAGTATTGGCATGTTGCGACCACTTGAGAAGTAAACCTGCAGCTGATGAGATATATCAGGGGTCTCCAAACTACGACTCGCCATAGTTTTTTCACACAGATAAGTAAAAGAAAAAAAAACCACGAGCAAATTTATGCAAGTGATCAATCAATTTTTTTGTCGAAAGGTCTTAATATGAGTATAAATCAGGCAGGAGCTGGTTTTCTCTTTGTCTGCTATCGGCTATCTCCGCCGCAATGAAATATCCTTGACACTTTCCCGTAAGTGACAATCGAAATTTGTGCGTAATGCAAAACTACAGTATGTTAGTATGATGAGTTAGCTAGGTCTTGGCCCTTGGGACTTAGTGTAGGAGTCAGTGTGGCCCTAAGGCTAAAATGTTTGAAGAGCCCTGAGAAAGATGATAATTATTAGAATGGACCAATGTAATATAGTACCTACATTGCGATTTTATTCAATATTTCAATGTCGCGAATAGAGTACATTAACCTGTTTTATTTCATTCTCGAAGCGTTTGTCGACTATGCACGAGTCTATGTGTTTTCATTATGACTTAGTACTACCAACCTCTCGTAATCACTATTAAAACAGTAAAGTCTGCAAAAAATATAATAACTAAAGGGGTCATGATCAATTTGCAGGTAAGTTTTAGTTTTTATAGTATGTGTACGTAATGTCTTCTAAAAATATTTGTCGTAATATTATTTAATTTCATTCTATGACATTGTCTCTAAATTAGAAATAAGCAACGGCGGCTCATGAATAATATATCTGGCGTGCATAAAAGCATAAAAATAAATGTTTATTTACTATTAACATCAAAATTAAACATTTCATATATTTTCATTTCATTATAAAATTGATTCTTCTGTCTTTTTTCCTTGAATCGCTTTTATTTAGACAGATGTTGCGCGCGTGGTCAGATCACTGCACCCACACGCAGAACACGAAATACTGTCAATTTGGCAGTTCAGATCAAGCTTCTAGCTGTGAGTCCTCCCTCCCTGCGCTATTCCTTTTCCAACTTGAGCATATTCTATCGAAAAACGCACTGCGCAAATTCATGAAGATGCCTACTTTTCTGATATTAGTACCGCGGTGTATGATAATTATTGGATGTATCGGTGCGCGGGCGAGCTTAATACACGCTTAAAAAATAGTTAATTATTACATTTTAACATAATAATTACATTTTTATCAACATGCTTGGGAGTGCTGCAGTTCCGCAGTGCGTATGGACGAGCCGCGCCTGGAAATAAGTCTAAAAATGTTTTTTTTAATCGTTTTTGCGCACATGGTTACAATAACAACACAGCTATACGTTAATTACTAACTCTTGTGGATCGGAATATCAGCCCTGCTGTTAATATACCTCATTCGATGAACAAAAAAATATGTTTGATTTAAATCATAATTATTAGAAATAAATATAAAATATATTGCTACACACAAAAATAATACTTTGCAACATTGCAAAAATTGTCGCTTTCGATAAATAAAAAAGAGAACTAAAATATTTCTTTTTTAATCCTCTCCCAATGTGGAGCATAATGGTTTCCAGAAGCCAACGATATTGACCACTACACCACGGAACAGGAAAAAAATATGCAAAGCTAGATTAAAATATTAAAAATTCTAAACTAAAAATAGTTATGTTGGAAAGGCTAATATTACATTTTAAAAATAACATGTCAAAAATTTCGATTAATTTTAGATATATTTTGCTTTATCTATTTATGAATAAGAAATATAATTCAGTTTCGGTCATAATTTTCAATACATTGGTCAGAATTTATATGAAATGGCCATAATTTAACCTAACCTAACCTTCATTTCATTCTGACAATATAATAATTTTATTAGGACCATCAATAATTTTATTCAGACCGTTCATATTTTTATTCTGACCAAAAGTTGATTTAAATTCTGAAGATATAATTTGTTGCCATTCATTGTAAGATGGCAATATATTTTAAGCTTTTCAAATAGTTTGGCAAAATTTTAAACTTGTTTTACTTCTTTGATAATTAACAGATAATTAGATCCAGTTACTAATGTTATCTAGGGAAATGTAAAGTTATACCCAAGAAACATAATTTTTTTTTGATATTTACGACTAAAATCGTGCATAAATAATTATGAAACAATAATATGCAATGGATAATTCCGTATTAGGCACCCCTAAAATTTTTTTGCTAAGAATTTTACAAGCAATTAACCAAATTATTCTGGATTTCCCTGACTCACTTACCATTTAAAAGTTATTCTACTTTTTTATGAATTGAATTTATAAATAAATGTTTATTATCGACATCGTGCTGATGTTTTATTACTTAATAGTTTGTTATCTTACCAAGGAAAAGTACTATTATTATTTAATAAAATTCAAGTTTCTATATTTGATTTTTTTTCGAACAAGCCATTACATATCTTAAGTAGAGCTCTATTATGATTAAAGCAGCGGTTTTCAACCTTCATGCTACAACGCCTGCCCTAAAAAAAAATTTTTCCTCGTCACCCTACCTTTTATTTTTTTAATCGATAAAATAATATAGACACGTTTTAAATAATAAAAGCTTTCAAAAAAAAAAACTGATAACTATAATTAACAGAATAATAACATGATGTTGCTATTATGTACATGCGGTGAAGTAGTTTGGGGCTTTGCCGGACCCCCACCATAATTTGTCATTTACAAATGTTATATTTAATATTAATATTGTATTGTGAATCAATTCAGCTAACCTTTTCCAATATTCCAATAGGCGTCTATAAGCGCCTCATTGGTAGCAGGCATGGTTAAATAAATATATGTCTAGCATATCAAATATCAAGGTTATACTGACAGAATTCATTAGGTCATAAAAACAAGTTCTGATATAATCAAATTCATGGAAATATTTTTTTTCCTCTGTTTGTGATTTAAAATATTTTTTTGTTGATTATAAGATATACACATCATAAGATTTGGTATTGACGAGTTATAGTCATATCAGGACATACTTTTTGCGATAACGATGACGAAATTATACGTGATATGATTTAATGAAAACAAAATATAACAAAACAACTGCGAACATCCCTTGTAAATTATAAAATTATAATTATAAACCTGTAATTATGAAAAAGACTTAGGTATTTCTTACACTTACAAAAAATAACGTAGTCATCGATTCAGACGAATTCAGTGTGCAAAGAAACGATCCCAGTTAAGAATCAAGCGAGCTTTATTTCTCGACAGCGTTTCCGTGACTCGGTTTTCCCACAAGATTTCCAGAACTTGGATTAAACAAGAATTGATTGAAATGCTATAAATTTCTGGATCTCTAATCTTATCAGTGATTTAAGATACCATTTAATATTTGTTGAAAAGCACTTCAGTGATGTTTTAACTTTAATAATATAATTAATTGTTAGTATTGATTAATATAATATATCGATATGTGTGTTGCTAGTAATTTATTTTTCGTCGGGGCCACCGTTTTAGCGTTGGTGGTGTATATAACGTTTTACAGGTCTAGAAAACGGTTATATGATTTAGCTGCACTTATTTCAGGGGCACCTGAAACGCCTTTAGTTGGAAGTGCGTTTCAGTTCTATGGGAGTGCTGTCTGTAAAAAAAGTTAATCTTCTTTTTTTCTTTTTGTAATTAAAAAAATCATTTGTTTCTTTTGGCTGTGAAATTAGTATTAACATTTATTTCATGAATAACACTCTTAATTTGACTCTTGACTTGATAATGTGGAAAATTTAAAGGAGAAGTAAACAAAGACAACGTTAAAATAAATATAATGATTGGTCCTAATGCGGTCTTAAATGAGAAGCTTTAAATGTTTATCTGAATGGTGAAGAATAATCGTTGCAAAGTTATTCAATCGCGTAAAGGCTAACTGTTGTTTGTTTCATGACACTTGATCCCTTTTTTATTTGTCAAAAGTAAATAATTTGCAAGGAAAATTGATTGTAAGAACATCTAAACAATTTTGTTTTTGGGTGTTTAATATAAATACATATACTGTTATAGTTAAGTTTTGTAGAAAAGGAGTATATTTTTTTTCAGAACGACAATTCGCTATGATGTCAATGAAAACAATAATATCCACCATTTTACGATTATAAAAAAAAAGAACTGAAATAGACTATAAGACAATGGACGTTTCGGCTCAAATCTTAATGAAACCGGTGGATGGCTATCAGATTCAGTCAAACCAAGAAACTCTACTGGATTGAAGAGAATATGCTTCCAGGATTTTAAAAATACAAGACTTCCTCCAATGAAAACCACCTTCTGTTAGGAACTTGCGTTGTAAAAGAAATATTTGAAGTAGGGGTCTTAGAAAATGTTTCTATTATGAGCCTGTGGTGCTGAAATGAGGTACTGGAGAAAGATGCTTTGTATAACATAGACGGCCAAGCGCATAAACGCATCTATCCTGAAAGAGCTCCAAATCCAGGATAGAATCTCGGCCGTTTATACAAGATTCTTTCTCGGCTTTTTTGGCCACATAACCCACAAGCATACCAACAATCTTGAGAGGCACGTCATCACAAATAAAGTTGAAATCAGAAGGGGACGCGGAAGAGCCCCAAGTCGCTTGAGCGACCAAGTGAATGCGCCACATGCCTCTCCTCACCGATGACTCTCAGAGCAACGGAGTGCAGAGTGAGTGGTGAAGTATCGTCAAAGGAAATGAAGTTGTTGCGATATGCTTAGGTCACGAGTCACGACCCTCACACGTGAGAAATACGACGAGAAGAAAAAGAAGATCTAAAAGTATTTTTTCTATATTGAATAAAATAAATTGAAATTCGGGAAAAAGGTTGATAAAAGAAAATTCAGCAAGATGTTTTAATATGCAATTAACAATATGTAATTATGATAAAAACTCTGATATTATGAGTTGAACCTATAAATAAACAATCGTTTATGTATTTAAAATTGTACATTTATGAATTTATAATTATTATTTAACGATATTGCATTTCACATGTAAAACATAAGCCAAATCATTCTTATTTCATCTGTATTAATTGCAATACATTCATAAGTTTTTTTAATTGTTAATGTTTTTTGATCTCGGTGTTGTTGATATTGGGTATCTTCCGACTGGTTTAATGAGTACTTCAAATGTCACGTGTATCTCTTAAGGGTCAACAGTGGAGTGTACTTTTACGGACCTCAGTATACTTGTTAACATAACTTTCATTGCCATCATAGAATAGTGCCTTCCTGAAAAAAAGGAAAGAAAACAATTAATTAATCTTTTTAATGCGACTACCAAAGTGTTTTTGTCAGTCTTTGTAGCCAATTTTAGTAGTACTGTATAAGTGAAGCAAGAATTATTAAACATTGGATCTCTATGTTTTTCATGCAATAGATAGATCTCTTGCAATAAGTGCCAATATTTTCAAACTGATTGAAATGCGGAAGAACTCGGATAAGCCCCCCGCGGATATTGGCAGTGCCTACAAGAATTTTAATAAAGTATACAAGCGTGAGCGATTATTTCATTTTTAACAGACAGTTCATAGGAAAAACTGCGGTTGACAATAGATTGTAACGTCTATATATAAGAAATATAAATTTTAAATATTTACCAATGCAATTCCTAGGTCCTGAACTAAAAGGTAAGAAGGCGTGTGGGTGTCGTTTTTCACATTTCTCAGGTAAGAAGTTATCAGGATTAAAGTCATCAGCCTTATCTCCCCATATTTTTGGATCCCTGTGGACACCATACACGAAGATCAAGCATCTGGCTCCAGCAGGCATCGTATATTTTTCTGAGAAATAAAATATATTTTTACAAATTTGGATTATTGAGATTTTGTACACTTCCATGTATTTTGTCACTAACGATCCGGGTTTCGCCTTTCGTTGTCAGTTCGAGTCCATTCGTGTGCTCGAATACCTGAAGATGCCGAAAGGCGAAACCCGGGTCGTTAGTGACAAAATACATGGAAGTGTACAAAATCTCAATAATCCAAATTTGATATTGAAATTCCATCAAGCACCCTCAGTCGATGTCTTAAATTATATATTTTTACGTTACAAGAAATGAATCAGCAATTAAAAAGTAACTACAAATAAACATATTTCAATTTCATTTGGATTTTTGGCCATATAAAATGTGTGGCCAGTGCTTCGACCGTGATTTACTAGTCGCCCGCGAAGCTATTTCTGGCCGACTGCTCGGCTAAATAATTCTGCCATGAAGGTTAGTTGAGTTTTTATTATTGTTAGTTGTATTGTAGTAAAAATAAACGCCTATAAGTATTTCAGAAACAAAATGCGAGACTGCTTATTCAGTTTATACAAAAATATGCTGTTTTTATAGAAGAGTCTCATTTTCTCAACACCTCTCTAACTTCAATTAATACCTAGTTCGACATCTTGTTTTACATCTCTCACTATGATAGGTATTATTGGAAAGAGTCGAAGAGTCTCGTTTATAGCTCTTTCCGTGTATTTCATCTTAGGGAGATCTTCAATCACGATTGATCTATCAGAATCCCCAAAGATTTCATGAAGCCTGTAAAAAAGATAACTATAATATTAATAATGTTACAGAAATGTTAAAAAGCAGTCGAGTGTTTGTAAAACATCGTGTGTGCTCGTGCCGTCGCAAGTTTATCTTCCACTAGCACTGCACTAGACGTAGTCAAAAAACAATAGATGAGAAATGGATAATATTTTCCATTTATTAATATCATTCCGCTTGCAAAAATGTGTACAAAATTGTGGCTCACATACTCTCAATTCCACATTCCAATGCAATTTGCTAAAGAATATTAAGTCTAATGATTACAGCCTGGAGAAACGAGAGAAACAGATTATTATTCAAAACCGTACAAACTGAATTGATGGTCAAACAAAATTTTGATTACAACTGTAATGACTTTAGAAAAGTTTCATCACGAAAAGTTGGCGAGCACATTTTGAAACAAGCTTATCTTCTGTATACATATGTACATATTGGCACATATTATAATTCAATTAAAATGATGTAGCTTTTCTTAGTTGCTTCCTTAATTATTAACTTCTTTTTTTTTGATCGCTTAAAATAGTGAACGTTCCAATCTGTGATTTTGGAAATCTGGCAACTCTGGCTGGCGAGGACTTTTCATAGCGAAAATGAATAAATCAATCTTCCTTTCAGGGTGGTAAAAATACCGGATCTGCAACATACTCTTCAAAAACTTTTTCTTGAATGTGTGGATAGGCACCAAGCATAAGAAGTAGAAAGCTCATGGTTTGTGCAGTGGTTTCACTTCCGGCGGCCATTACGGCATCAACTTCGTCTCGAATTTCTTCCTGTGACCAATTAAGGCCACCGTCTGACATCTCTATCAGCAATTCGAGGAAAGCCTTTTTTTTCCGCTTAGGTGACTCGTCTGTAATTTTAGATAGAATTGATATAAAACAGAAATCAAAAAAACATGAAGTAAAGATTGTTCTTATATTCAAAATATATACCAGTGCTCTGCAACCGATGCGCCGCGAGACAGTCCAAAATGAGAAAAATCGAATATTTTTATATGAAAAACAATTATAGCCATTCGGTTGCTAAGATCTCCCCTTAAATTATTCTCGTTGAAACAAATATTTTATTGTATTAATATTTAATTGTATTAGTGTTTGAACGGATAGTGCAATTGCAATGATGAAGAATACAATGGGGTTTGTCTCGTTTGTTAAACAAAAAAACCCCACCGTAGAAATCACATCTTGCCGCATATATTGGGAAGCCTTGATGCCGAAAAATTTCTTAGTAAAATTACAAATTGGTTGCCCCACTTCCACCCGTTATGTGTATGCATCGTCCTGTAGGCCTTAGTGAGTGAAATCAGTGCAACGCATTGTCCACTCAGTTAAGTTCTCTTAACAAATCAAATTTTTGCTTTAGAATACCATACGCTAGATGCTTATCCTGCTATTCCCATAAAAATAGCATCATATGCCATTTTCAGGGTGCGAGCTTTAAGCCCCCAGTTTTTGCCAGCCAGTCTAGACATGCAGAGATACGCCATGTTAGCTTTCTCTACAATTGTCTTAGCGTGATGCTGAAACGATAGTTTGTCATCAAGGATTACACTTAGGTATTTGACTTGCTTAGGTACACGTACAGAAAAGTCGCCCATGCGGATATTCGGTGATCTCTTTGAAATGTCAAGCTTATACCCTCTTTTTAAAAGAAGGGATTCTGTCTTTGCCGGAGCAAACGAAAGTTTGTTCAATTTGTCCCATTTGAGAATATTTGTAAAGGCACTACTGGCAGTTCGTTCAAGGCCAACGCGACTATTGGCTCGGACTATCCGAAACGCATCGTCAGCATAAGCGACAACCGTACAATCCGGTGGTAACGGCAAAGACAGGAGCTCATCAAATAAAATATTCCAAAGAAGTGGCCCCAAGACTAAAAAACCTTGGGAACATCCCATCGTAGTTTTCCTGTGAATTGTGGCGAGGCCGGACTTGTATGTTATTTCCCTGTTGCTAAAATGGCTTTGTATCAATGCAAAGAGGTTACCGGGTATCTGTTTCAGCCTAAGGTTTGCCAGTACCAGCGGCCATTGCGCATTGCCAAACCCCCCAGCAATATCCAAGAAAATGCCCATAACCAACTTCTTGCGAGAACCTTCTACTGAGTTTATCACAAAACGTATTGCATCCTCGGTTGACTTACCGGACCTAAATCCAAACTGTTTATCCGAAATAGGGCAGTTTTCACTCGGATGCGATTTAATTCTGGTGCAAACTAATCTTTCTAATACCTTCCCCAGAATGGAAAGGAGTGTAATTGGACGATAAGCCTTTGGGCTACTTGGAAGGTGATCACCAGATTTGGGAATGACTGCGAGCAGTCCCTTTTTCCAACAGTCAGGAAATATACCATTTTCCATGCAGTCTTGGTAGATCTTGGTAAGTTCATAATATGCAAGACACCAGACCGTTTGTGCCAGTGCATTGTCTATGCAGTCCGGGCCCGGAGCCTTTTCTTTACGTAGGTTATAAATGATCGTGCCGATCTCATGTGACGTAGGAGGTTAACAATGGGGGGTATGGAGGGGAAACCTAGCTGCTATGCGAACTTGCATGGATCGCTCGTCATCTAGGGCAGGGTTGTCCTGGGGTATGAGTGCGTTCAGCAGTACAGAAGCTGTTTCCTCTACGCTAATGGTGCACCCAACACCTTCCAGGCGTACGGTGGTAGATATGCTTTGACTAGATCTAAGAGTCCCCATGAATTCGAGCCTCCCATTTCTGATACGAAGTTTCTCCAATGACCACTCTTGGCTTTATTGATGGCTTTCTTTAGTGTTTGGCGAGCTTTCTTATGTGCAATAATGAGGTGGAATAATTACAAATAATGAGCGAATGTTTCAAAACACATTTTTTTTTGGAAAAATATCGATCCCGATTGTGTCGCACAGAAATATGTTGACTATTCCGAGGCAAAGTTTTATTAAGATTATTTCAACTTCGCTATGAAACTGTTTATTTTTAGCTAAAAAAAATTGAGGAACACTCAGAATACATAGTAGCAGTTGAGCTTAGTTATTCTTTTAATTAAAATTTTACAAAAATGCTTTTTTCAGTGTTCCATCACTTTGCAAAAGTAAAACGGCTTAATTTGCGTTTATTAAAAAATCTATTAGCCATTATTTAAAATTCATCATATAAAACATATTAATAGATTGTAAGTTTTGTTTATGCAACATACATATTTTAGCATATGGTGTGCCGCGAAATATTAATGAGTGCTCATGTGTGCCTTAGGTGGGAAAAGGTTGCAGAGCACTGATATATACAATAACTCTTGTTGAATTCAGTCGGTCAAAAATTTGAATTGAACACATTTAATAAAATTGGGTACAATATTTTGAGAAGATCTCAAAATTTAATTCTTCGATCGTCGAAATATCAAAATTAAGTTTTCAGTAACATCAAGTCCGCTTAGTTCAGAGTAAGAAAATAAGCCTCTTAATAATCAAGTAAAAGTCAAATTTGAATTGTTAAGGTTTTGTATATTTCCATGTATTTAGTCACTGATGATCCGGGTTTCGCCTTTATGCATCTTCAGGCATTTGTGTACTCGAAACACAACTCGTTACAAAATTTCGACAATTCAAATCTTATATTGAAATTCCATCAAGCACCCCCAGTCAATATCTTAAATTATATCAAGTAAAATTCGTTATAAATATAAAACAATTGAATGCAGACTAAGTAAGATGCATTCCTTAAAACATACTAACAGAAGCTCTAAAGGAATAATAATAATCTGTTTCCATTGTTCATTTAACTTTCAATTTAGATTTAAAAAATTTATAAATTTATTGGCATAACATAAAATAAATGGATACAAATTTGAACAGATATTTTTTTTGCAATACATAATGAAAAATATTGAATGCTTGTAACAATTTTTTTTATAAATTATTTGAGAAGACCCCGGATCGAAGAGAGGCGAGCGGCTGGTTATCCGTAGTCCTGGAAGGGCTGATCTCAGACAAACACCATTTCAGATCCGGTTTAGAAACTTATTTATTATCCATTAAAGATGCAGTGGTTTAACATTACACAAATATATAAATCTTAACACATAAAATAGATTCTACATTTACATTTACTTAGCAACTGAATTTACTTTAAGTTTTAATACAAATGACACAACGAATTTAAATTAAATCCAACGCAAATCAAAACACAAAAACAAACAAACAGTTCACATCGTCACATCACTTTCGTCGCGACGAGACCTCGTTCGTCCGACTCGGCAGCTCGTCATCCACTGTCTACCAAAATTCAAAAAAAACTCCGTGCAAAGTTGGAGCTACCCTTTTCCGTAAAAATGGACTCGTCCAGCGGCCGAAGCCCGGGGGCTTCTTAAACGCCTGACAACAAGAAACAGCGTATTCTGCGAATTATTGCTCTTTGCCGCAGGCCGATTTCAGTTCGGGACACTAATGACACTTATACTTAAGAAAAACCAGGGTGTGTCAAACCCCCATACTTCTAGTGTCCATGAACTGAGTTCGGACAGCGTAGCAATAATCACACAAAAACAAGATACAATATACAATAAAGAACACAAAAAAATCAAGTCTTAAAAACACACGCGTGGCAGCGCGTCGGTCGTCACACACGAGGCCACAACACAGGTCATGTCGCGATCGGCATCACAACGGGCGGTGGTGCAAATTTTCCTACGCCAACAGGCGTCCTGTTCCTATCCCAGGAAGGCATCCGCAGCGTCCTCGCTCGGCGGGGCAGGTGTGTCGGCAGCATCTCCTCTTCACAGGCAGACGGCCTCATCTTCTCCCGAGAAGGCATCCGCAGCGTCCTCGCTCGGCGGGGCAGGTGTGTCGGCAGCATCTCCTCTTCACAGGCAGACGGCCTCATCTTCTCCCGAGAAGGCATCCGCAGCGTCCTCGCTCGGCGGGGCAAGTGTGTCGGCAGCATCTCCTCTTCACAGGCAGACGGCTTCATCTTCTCCCGAGAAGGCATCCGCAGCGTCCTCGCTCGGCGGGGCAGGTGTGTCGGCAGCATCTCCTCTTCACAGGCAGACGGCCTCATCTTCTCCCGAGAAGGCATCCGCAGCATCCTCGCTCGGCAGGGCAGGTGTGTTAGCGTCTTCTCGTCTTTACAGGCAGCATGGCAGGCAAAACGGCCTCCCGGGTCGCAAATCTACCAGCCACAGTAGGCCTCACTCGTTGAAGACAAAACAGGCACAGCAGGCCTCACAGGTTGCAAATATAACAGGCACAGCGGGCATCACGGATTGCAAACAAACAGCCACAGTAGGCGTCACTCGTTGACAACAAAACAAACACAGCAGGCCTCACAGGTTGCAACTCTAACAGGCACAGCGGGCCTCGCGGACTGCAAACAAACAGCCACGGTAGGCCTCACTGGTTGAAAACACAACAGGCCCAGCAGGCCTCCTAGGTCAGCGCGAACGACGTCAAGAGCGGCCAGTCGAGAAGTAGGGCTTCGTGAAAAGTAACAGAGGCCAGGCACCTTTCACCGACGACTCCCGCCAGTTTCGCCTTTGAAGCTGGGGTTTCGTAGTAAGACGCCGGGAAGCTGACTGGTTGTCTGGTCCCGATCTTGAAGTCCACCTTCAGGGCAGGGTCCGGATTCTTAGTGTGCGTTCGGCGATTTGAAATTCTTGAAGTTACGTTAAAATTCGGTTGGGCGCCATGAACCACAGTTCAAAGCCACTGCATCTTCAGAGCATGAGTCCTCAGGGGTGAATCCTGAGGTGTCACAAACCATCAATGGCCACTAAGTTGGGCGACAAAAATGAGAAGACCCCGGATCGAAGAGAGGCGAGCGGCTGGTTATCCGTAGTCCTGGAAGGGCTGATCTCAGACAAACACCATTTCAGATCCGGTTTAGAAACTTATTTATTATCCATTAAAGATGCAGTGGTTTAACATTACACAAATATATAAATCTTAACACATAAAATAGATTCTACATTTACATTTACTTAGCAACTGAATTTACTTTAAGTTTTAATACAAATGACACAACGAATTTAAATTAAATCCAACGCAAATCAAAACACAAAAACAAACAAACAGTTCACATCGTCACATCACTTTCGTCGCGACGAGACCTCGTTCGTCCGACTCGGCAGCTCGTCATCCACTGTCTACCAAAATTCAAAAAAACTCCGTGCAAAGTTGGAGCTACCCTTTTCCGTAAAAATGGACTCGTCCAGCGGCCGAAGCCCGGGGCTTCTTAAACGCCTGACAACAAGAAACAGTGGACCGAAAGTGAAAGAAGCTAGGTATAAAATGAAATGTTGGAGGCGACCAGATGTTCCTTTTCCTCGGATATTTTCATTTATTAAAATTCTAAGTATGCAGTGCAGGCAAAATAGAACAATAGAAATTTCGATCGCACTTCTTTTAATTTTAGCGTCCCAATAGGTATATTGATGAAAAAGAAAGGGAAACTAAATGCTGAGTGTCGCGTATTTAATAAGCAGTGGTCAATCCGTTATTTTTTTGTGCAAAACAAAGACAAATACATATCCCAATTGATGAATTGAATTTAATAATTGTGATTTCACAACCAAATCTAGAAATTTTATAAAATTAATTTATCCTATATGAATAATTTATAAACAAAAATCGGGAATTTTCGGGGAACCAGATCCGGTCTACGGACCGTAGTTTAGTGACCGCTGGCTTAGACAAACTACCAAGAAGTCAAAATGCTGCACAATACAGTATTATAGACACAATTTGTCCTGTTCCTAAAATTTTGCCATCTAAATCAAACTTGTCCAAGGAAAAAATCTTTGATGGCGATTATGAAACAAATGCTTGTCAACGATCAAACGGTCGTACTACAAAGCTCTTTTGAATATACGACTTATATGAAAAAAATAATTACATGTTCTTTTGTAAAAATTGTTAAATTGTTATTATGAAAATTTCTTTACGTTGCCTGTAATTTTATAAACTTCAAATTAATATTGTTCCAATAAAAGAGTTGATCGAGTCATTACATCATCGATTACAAACATTTCAATATGTTTGCAATGCCAATAAAATCAACTAAAGCTTCTGTAACAAAACATTTTCACAACAAGGTTATATAATATAATAGTACCTTATCGCTCTGGATTTTTTCGATTTTCAGAGCAACAAATTACCATCAGGCTATTTTAACGTCTGTTTGTAATAGACATTATAAATATTTAACATAATATATAATGATTTAAAAATTCAAACATGATGCAATTAGAATAATATTATTTATATCTAGATTTTTTTATTTCGTATTAAGATTTTATTCATATTTAAAAGCTCAATATCTCAGCTTGGTATAAATGTCAGATGATATCGGCATTGTTCTTCTAAGGCCACGATGATTTGTCAATTCTTGGTGTAGATATTATATTTAAAAATATAAAAAACATTTTTTTTACCACAGTAAAAAATGTATCACGTACATACGTGATCATTAAAAAAAATGTGGAAGTAGCATTAAAAAAATTGAGTTTTAAGAGATAATAAATGTTGAACAGTGAATGCATGTCAATCAACTTATAGGCATGTAATGTGTTTTTTTTCCACAGTCGTTTAAAGCCAATATTTTTTATGAACTATATGACACCGTGTAGAAGCTATTGATACCTTTCATTGTAAAATAACAATTAAAGAGACGGTTCATTATTATATATCAGGGGTGGCCGCACGTCTTTCTAGGAGCAACTACATAAATAATAAAATCATTTATGGCGATAGACTGATATCGCTTGTTATTATATTATGAGAGACTCATAAAAACCCAATTTTTATAATTCAAATATGAATTTTGAAAACAGATATTTTAGACGAAAAATTGTATCAACAACAATAAAAAAATCGTCTATTTCGCTTCTAAAAAAAATTAAGTATACATTAACTATTTTCACATAGTTACACAATTTCGTGTAGTGTACGGGAAGTTGGCCATGTATCAGTAGTTGACCTTTTTTCAATAAAAGTGCTCAAAATACGAAAAGTAGACGTGGTATCGCTCTAAATCAAGAATACCAAACTCGTTTTCCCCGTGGACTAATTGCCGTTCTTTTTATTTCCTGTGGACACACCTCCCCCCTCAGTTAAAAACAACCGAAATTAAAAAATTTATCTTTACGTTCAGTGATTTGAAATTTGCAACGGATTTATTTATTTGGCCCATTTATTAAAAGCCCATTCCACAAGGTATGAAGATGGAAAAACTATTAAAAACTTCCTTGCGATAGCCCATAATGTGGGATAAGCAATAGGAATATCTCTTTGAAGTCAGAACTGCTGGTAACTCTTTCTAAACTGCACCTTAAGTTCTTCGTTTATGCTAAATCCAATCAGGTCTTCTTGTAAAATGACATCGAATGGACCTGTGACATGAACCAGTTGCAAGTCTATATAGACCCTTGGGGGTTCATATGGACCACTTTGGGAAACTATAGCTTATGCCAATATGTTACTCTTTTTCTGTCTAAAAAAATACTTCATGTTGCTGAAAACAATGCAATTCTGTAGAAAATTCAATTGCTGATCGGAAATTATCATAATATTATACATTGAAATCAATGAAAAAGATAATTTATGGGAATTAAGAAAATTCGCCACCATACTTCAAAATTGTCTTTATTTTTTATTCTAAGAACGACATATTATTTGACATATTATGAAGATTTTTTTAATTTAAGACATCGACTGAGGGTGCTTGATGGAATTTCAATATCAAATTTGAATTATTGAGATTTTGTACACTTTTGTATACTAAGAACAAATCTGGCATTTATAAATTACAATGCAGTGATTGCCAACATTTCTATGTGGGTGAAACCACACGTACATTAGATATAAGAATATCAGAAAATTTAGCTGCCTTTAAATTAAAAAAAGATACTTCGACATTCGCAAATCACTTGCTAATGGAGAACCATACGTTTAATGCGGATGATGGGTTAAACTGTTGCATCAAAACACGGGGGATCATAAATTATTTTATCAAGAAATTTTGGAAATCAATAGATCCCAGTTAAATTCCTTGCCAATTCTGAATGAACAGCTGAATCTTCCAAACTCACCGTTGCAGTATCATATGCGTTGAATCACTTAACAGATGCCACTAAATGTGGAATGATTGTATGTATTTATCCTTTCGTCGAATTGTATTCCGTCGAAACCCACAATGCTATTATAATTGCAAAATCACTGGTAATTCTAATATTAGTTGGAAAACGGCAATTCGCCACTCTGTTAATGCGTTGTTTACAAAATATTAACTCTCGAAATTTTAACTCAGGTATCAGTGTGGATCCTAGACGTATAATATTTTATCTCGTAAATAATATTTGTCGTATTTGTATCTTCTATATAAACGTTAGAACGTTGTTATATCCATGTATAAACGTTGTTTACTGTCTGTTAAGGATATAAAGACTTAGTCTGTACCCACCCTAGCACTAACTTTAGCCAGGAAACTAGGAGCCCGCTTCACGGACTCCACGTAATAGTTTTAGTAGGAAAGTAAAGGTAGGAAGAAAAAAAATACTGTCTGTCAGTTCGAGTCCATTCGTGCGCTCGAATGCCTGAATATGCCGAAAGACGGAAGCCGGGTCGTTAGTGACAAAATATATGGAAGTATACAACATCTCAATAATTCAAATTTGATATTATGAAGACTTTTCCATACAGATATTACATTCGTATTTTTTCATAAATTATCGGTTTCCCTGATTCCCATTTACGATAATTTGGTATTTTCCTATTCGTAATTAGCTTTCATTTTTGTTATTGGCATTTAGTAAATATCCGGAAAGAAAGAATGTAGCATGTTGTAATGCATTTTTACCAAAAACAAGTTCTTTTATTATATTTATTGGCTTATATACAGGTTGTTACATTTCTTTCTATTAAAACCATATCCATTCCCTGCTCGGAACATATGGTCCCCACATGGTGCCTCCAAGATCTCTGTCCCCCGCCAGTTTTCTTGATCCCAGGTCATCTCCATGTCCCGTAGCCTCACCGAGTACATTCTATGGGTGATGGAACTTATCTGCATTGAACATGTTCAAATAATCTTGTAGTAAATTAATCTTGCACTAAGAAACTGATCAGCATGACTTAACAGTTCTTGCTAAAGGTTACAGGGATTTGGGGAAATGAAAAAGATCTCAGATATATTGTGAAACTGCAATTTCAACAGATGAGATAACGCGCCCGTTGTATGTTTTAGTTTTCAGCACTAAACGTGTGAAGGGTAACAGTCATATCGTTGTTGTTATGGATACAAAAATTACTATTGACATGAATGTAATAAAATAATAAAAAATCACTATTAAAGTATACATCGAAATAGCTCAAATCTATTGCAACCAATCAAAAAGCACACAGCTTTCAGAATGATGTCAGTTTATTAAACGCCTACAACATTTTATATACTGGCATCACAAAAATTTGAGTGTTCCACTGCGTACGTTTTTAAACCGGTTTGGACAATTTTGTGGTTGAAAACGTTTTCGAAACTGGTTTGATGTGCGACAAATATATTTTGAAACCTTAAGCTTTGTACTTGAAGTACTTACAGAATGAGAAAAATAACCTGCTTTTATAGCTCATTTATAATTTTATATTTCGATACTATTATGAAAGGTTTGCAAACCTGTTTTTTTGTATTGATAAACAGATCTGTAAATTTAACACGCGCTAAAATTATGCGAAAGTCTCAACTTAACACATTGCATGCCGAAGACTGGAATTACGTTCCGGCGGCTACCACTTACTGAGTGCGGGAGACTGGTTCCAATTTAGCCTAGTTTAGCAGCACCATGAGGTGCTTTAAGCGGGCAACTGTGATCGCAGTATCTTTTTTGTAAACATTTATCAATGACGAATGACTGAATATTTCATGCGCACGCATTTGGTTAGAATTCATCGAACTCTTTTTTTGTATACATTGGTTAAAAATAGTGTGTGCCAAAAAATAAATAAATAAATACGTCGGCTTAATTTATTTTTGCAGTCAAATTTAGTTTTTCTTCTGAAGCTATTTGACGAAGATATTGAAAACGATATTTTTTTGCGTTGATTCGTACCTTAATTGAAATAGGCTTTTGTCGTTTTAGCCCATTTTAAGAAGTATTCGCGCAAACATAGATATGAACTATTCACTACATGAAGATCTTGCTAGTCCAGATTTCGGATAGTGAATTTACGGATTTCAAACACATTTTTCCGGTGAAATTTTTCTTTTGATACTTGGAAAGTTTAATTGATCCAGATAGTAATATTTTGCCAGAAATTCATAATTGAAAAACGTGGCGGAGTTATAGCTTTTGAATAACTTCTTCGGGGATATTTTGATGATGAAGAGAGCAAAAAAAGATACTATAGACCACCGTTGAACTACAGATTCAGATTTTCTCACTCCCATGTGTGCACTTATCATAAGTAGAGACAGATTTCGTCAAATAGTGTGACAGGTGGTTATACAAAATACGCCACTCGAAACGGTTGTGTTGGAGTATTCATAAAGAACGGGGTGAAACCAGATATAATATAAATGCATATTGTATCACAAAAGAGACTGTTCTCATGTATCACTCTTTAGTAGCACGGGCTTGGGCTTGGGCGGATATAGACAATTCAGATTCTGACTCAGGCCGGGCCCGGGTAAGCAATTCAAATTTAAGAAAAATATTTGATACTATGTTTGGGTCATGAGTAAGCCATAAGACAATAGTATTCATAACTTAAATAATTTATTTTACATGTGCTATGAATACTGTTTAAAAATATGGAAAAATAACATATTATTATATTGTTTGAAAAGTAGAAATGAATTAAGTAATATATTAAAGAAAAATTGGACTGAGAAAAATAAACTGGGCTTCGGGTCGGGTTCGGGCCTTAAAATGACTCTACTGTCTACTAAAGTATTGATTCTCCATGTGGAAAGTGTAGCATTATAAACCATTACACTGCACGCAGTGTAGTGTAATAGCTTATGAAATATATGGTAACAAAAATATATATTTTGCCTACAATTCATTACAAATATTGATTGAATTTTCATTTACTTACTTACTTAAGGGAAAAGACATGAAAGTATTTAGTTCAATTGAAAACACATGTTCTTGAGCGTCTCAAATTAACAAACACGAAATAAACACCTAAATACTAGGGCTTATAATCTTGGGATCTGGGATCCCGAGCAATTAGTCAGTCCCGTAATCCCGGGGTTGAATCAATATCAATACCGGGATCAGCTTTAAAATAGTAATTATATTAAAAGGAAAATTCTTATTCGATGAACTATACGTTTCCGGTGGCCGAGTAACTCTTTTAGATTCGTATATTTTATTATAATAAAAAATGTATAGTGCTCTCACTTTAGCTCATATTTCGTTCCTGCTGTAGACAGGAACAGACAATTTATTGTTTTTTGCATCATTATCTACAATAAACAAAGTAAACGCGCAATTAAATACGAATATTCTGTTTCGAGCTGCTTTTTACATAATTATGAAGATACTTAGTTAAAATTGGTGAATTGTTTTGTTTGTATTTATATCGCTTATTACTTGAATATGTAAATGGGAGTACAGTGCACACTTTGCTACTTTACAAGAGCCGTCCCTGTTCCAAATTAATTTAATAATCGGTGATTTTAGATTTGTGCTAAATGAATATAATTGTTATAAGAAGGTATGTCGATCATTCAGTTCATTACATATACATCTCCAAATAGTCTATATTGCGATTATGGGTAAAGCAATATTCAAAATTTCTCCATAAATCAAATTTTATTCATTTTTACTCGAATTTTAAAAATTATATAAACAGGTATTTAACAATGAGGTACGTTCCGAGTGTAATCAGTAGAAGGATATGTAGAAACATCCTTTTTTACTTGCTTAGAAAGTTATCTGCCCTAGCATTATTTTGGTGCTTTTCGTTAGTTGTCTGACTACTGAATCAGATAGAGCTAAAAAATTTACATATAACTGCATATTTAACTCAAATTTCATTTGGTGGAGTTCTTTCCGATTATACCTTTTGAGAAAGAATAAGAAATATAATTATATTCAAGTCGATGAAGGAAAACGATGTATCATGAAAAGGAAAAAATACCGGATTCTGGAATTTTAGCACCTTACAAATAAGACTTTAGAAGTTGATTCAAAGGAAAAAAGTATAATTCCATGTAACTTCCTCTTCATCATATGAAAATCATTATTACCAACAACGATCTGCAAAAATGGCCTTGTAAATTATAACCGGCTGGCGAAATAAAAAAATCATTAAAGGTTTTTAAAAAACCTGTAATTTTGAAATGCACTTATGTCTTACACTTACAATAAATACGTAGTCATAGATTCAGATGCATTCAGTGCGCAAAGAAACGATGCCAGTTAAGCACCAAGCGAGCTTTTTTCTTGACAGCTTTTCCGCGAGCCAATTTTACAATAAGCTTGTTCAAGCGTTGATTGAAATTTTATCAATTTTGCGATCGTTAATATTATCAGTGATTTAAGATATTCACGTCTCGTCACCGTCGAAAAGCACTTCATTGGTTTTTTTAACACATTTTAGATATATAATTAATTGTTAGCATATAAACATATGAAATATATCGATATGAGTGTTGCTAGTAATTTATTTTTCGTCGGGGCCACAGTTTTAGCGTTGGTGTTGGGCTATATAACGTTCTACAGGTCAAGGAAGCGATTATATAAATTAGCTGCACTTATTCCAGGGGCACCCGAATTGCCTTTGATTGGAAATGCTTTCCAATTCTACGGGAATTCTGTTGGTAAAAATATTTAATCTTCCTATTTTTTATAATTTAAGACATCGACTGAGGGTGCTTGATGGAATTTCAATATCAAATTTGGATTATTGAGATTTTGTACACTTCCAAGTATTTTGTCACTAACGACCCGGGTTTCGCCTTTCGGCATCTTCAGGCATTCGAGCTCACGGAGTCAGTTCGAGTCCATTCGTGAGCTCGAATGCCTGAAGATGCCGAAAGGCGAAACCCGGGTCGTTAGTGACAAAATACATGGAAGTGTACAAAATCTCAATAATCCAAATTTCCTATGTTTTGTTATATTAAATGAAAAATTGAAGAAATACATTAGTAAAACGGTATCATTTGTTTTTAGAAATACATAATATATGATAGACGTCAATTATTTTAAGCTGTCATTCTGAATCACTTTACATTTTACACTTTATTGTTGTTAATTTTCCATTCTTGTTGAGGAGATAGCATTGATTAAAATATGAGCAGAATCAAATTCTGTAAGTGAGTGAGCACATTTAACTGATGATGCTTACTCTCGCCGCGAAATTAGTTAGATCTTTCTGTTTTATGAATTTGAATAAATTATTTTAGTAAAAATTTCATTTCGTTTATATTATATGCTCGATTACGGGTTTGATGGACATTTATTTTTGTAAAATTCGAACTCTTTTACTTAAAAACTCTTTTACAAACGATAAATCATTTTTGCAAGTATGTATTCACTGCACATTAATAAAAAGGATTTTTTACTAAAAAAATATGTCTCTTGCCAAGTAAAATCCATTGCAAAATTTGTTAAATAATTACGTCTCGGAATATATATTGAAATTTTGAACGCTTTTCAGATATTACCCAGAACCTCAAAAGAATTATTGCATTGAGCCTACGGCGAGATGGTCCTGTAAAAACATGGCTTGGACCTTTTCTCTACACAAGTATGTGTCTTTTAAGATATAAGTATTCTTTCTAATAACTTTCTCACGTTTTTATAGATTAAAAAAATCCTCGTATTAAAATGTAAATTACTGAAATATATTTAATATTGATGTGATATACAACAATGTGTTCATCTTCAGTTAAAAAAAAATATTTGAACGTTTTTTAGCTATGACGAGACCAGAAGACGTGGAAATAGTTTTAAACTCAGAATTACAAAAAGACAGCGTATATCGTTTTATGAAACCCTCACTTGGAGATGGACTCGTATCTGGTGAATGTAAGTCTAGTCATGAAACCTCTATAGTATTATTAATTCAGATATAATTATAATTAATTGAGACTTTTACGAGCACTGATCCTATAAATATTTAATGATCCTATATTTTAAACACACATCTCATAAATATGATTTAACGCTTGTATTAATTTAGTTAGCTTCGAATTCATTTTTTAGCTTATTAATTAAACACTATATAAAATCCAGACTGTTAACTCATAAAAACAGTCAATATTAACGTAAAATTATCAAGATGCCGACAAAAAATAATTATCAATATACCATTTCGAAATATTTACTGCATTTAGTTGCTGACAAAATAATGATTTTCCTTTGAATAATTTATTTTTCACAGTAATTATATTTTTTGTTTGTAAAATACTAAGTATTTTCAAAAATATATTTTTGTTATTTGGTTGCTTGAAACATTTAGTATCAGTGGATGAAATTTTAATATCATTGTAAATTTTATAAAAATATGTCATGAAGCAGCTCAAATTGAGGAGCATTTTGAGTCCTTATGGGGTGCGTCACCACTATGTATTTCAACGAGAGCTGGATGTAAATTGAGTTCAAAGTTAAACTTCGGCAGAGGATAGAAAGTCTAGATTATGAGACTTATGATTACTTACCAACCAACACCAATAAAATATAACCAGCGATTGACTTTTAAGTAAGAAGAGTGACGTAATTTTAGCTGTAGGGCATAGTATGTGACGAAATGTGACAATGGGATGAAGAGGGGGGCTTAAAATACCTTACAAAGTATTGATGCAATGTGGTATTTACTTCAGATACTTTCCAAAATGAATTCATCGTTTGATATATATAAATATTATTAAAGTTGATGATTAGTTGAATATAATTTATGATCATCAATCTCCTGTATCAGTTTATATATTGACTATAGAAAGGAAAAATAACGTAACAAACAAAACGTGTATTCAATTGTAACATTGTGATTCTCGAAAAAACAAAATTTTCAAAAGACGAAGGGATAAGTCCTTTTGACTTTCTACAAACGATTTATTATACATAAATATAGTGTATTAGCACGTTTTGTGTGAGCTATACAGAATATTTTTTTTTGTGAGGATTTCGTTCTTTTTCCTTTCCACAATCGATATCTATGAATTACAGTGTCAATTTGGAAGCGT
The DNA here is from genome assembly GCA_022494535.1 of Himalopsyche phryganea. Lineage (NCBI taxonomy): Eukaryota > Metazoa > Arthropoda > Insecta > Trichoptera > Rhyacophilidae > Himalopsyche > Himalopsyche phryganea. The sequence goes on from JAGVSL010000046.1 coordinate 2,278,297, forward strand.
CATCGAAAGATGTTGATGCCAACGTTCAACCAGAAGATTTTGGATGGGTTCTTTGACATATTCGTCGAGCAAAGTGCAATTTTGGTACAAAAGATGTCCAAAGAAATCGGAAAAAAAAACTTTGACGCTTTCAGCTACCTTAGTCCTTGCACTCTTGATATTATATGTGGTAAGTACCTGATTTAAAAATACTTTGACTATATGCTTTTACATGCAGAAATAATAAAATGCTTTTTATACATTTTGTCAACTGTAGTAATCAATTGAATTATTCTATAATTTTCGACAGAAACCGCTATGGGTGTCCAGGTGAACGCTCAGGAAAACATGGAGACTCCTTATATTCAAGCGGGTATATCCGAATCTTTAATAGTTCACAAGAGAATGTTTCAGGTTTGGCTGCAACCAGAATGGATTTTTAAACTTACTTCTCTCGCTAAGAAGCAGCGAGAGAATTGCAAAATTGTTCATGATTTCACAAACAATGTAATAGTGTTTTTATAATTTTAGTAAGTAGGATATCATTTGAATGTTGTCAACTGTCAATTCTTGTTGGAGAGGCATTATATTTATAAAATTTTCATTTTATTTTTAAAAGTACACTGAAACACTTATCGTTTCCCGCATTTATCGTTATGTTTAATGTTGATTTTAAGACTTTTCCGTATTTGTTGTTTATCAAGTGCCCTTCAAAAAAGATGATTCGGGATTCCACTGTACTTTATCATAATCGGAAAGTAAAACGTTGTATCAATAATTAATCTCTTCCTGACTAAATTTGAATACCTTTTCTGTGTGTATTCATAAACATAAATATGGAAATTTTGAGTATAATACCCTTATTCAAATATGAATTAAAAATTATGTCGTTTATAAGAAAAACCATTTCATGTATATTTTCAGGTAATCCAAATGAAAAAACAGCAATTCTTTGAAAAAAAAAAGGATGATAAGGCAAATAATGGACTAAAGAAGAATTTGGATAATTTCGGTATGTACTCTAAGCGACATTTTTAATTTTTGAGAATTACGTTTATTTAGTTGTCAAGAAAAAAATGCTTTTTCATTTCACTCGTGTTTAATTTTCGAGAATATAAAAAGTAACGTTAAAATGTTTTTAACAATTATTACATTTTTTTTTGGTTTTTTTCTCGACGACCGATATTTCACACATGTTTTCGTAATTATAAAATAACATAATTATAATATGCTGGTGGTAATAATTGCAACCGAGTTTTTGTTTGCAAGTAGATTTGTACTTTAGGTGAATTAGTATCATTGAATGTTATTATTGGATCTATAAAACACTTGGGTGTGCTTATGAGCTATGAGTCAACTCATAATCAATAAAAGGTAACTGAGCATTTATTTTTACAGATGAAAAGCCGATATCGAAAAGGAAGGCTTTCTTAGATTTGATTATCGAACTATCAGAAGGCGGGGGTCACTGGACTGATAAAGAAATGCAGGAAGAAGTTAATACGATGACGATAGCAGGAAATGACACCACTGCAAACGCTATCTGCTGTGTTCTGCTGATGCTTGGTTCACATCAGCATATTCAAGATAAAGTATTCGAAGAGTAAGCGTTAATAATTAATTGTTAATGTCGTGCAAATGTTATCTACCATCTCAAGACACAAGCATATCCATGCAACTGTAATCTTAATAATGATTATTGACGTATTAAATATGAGTCAAGTAGAAAGAAACTAACGTTGTCAACTTATTTATAGGCAATGTTGGGACATGGGCCCAAAACAGACATTAAAATATACACGTAACTCGAAGTAAATATTTGTCTTGAAGAACACCGCCAAAAAATTGGATGAGATTAATTGCTTGCTAACACTGTCAAATTTACCGACCAGAACCCCGAACTGGGGTTTCCATCTTGAGAAAATTCCGGGTAGACTGGCAATCCTGGTAGAAACAGATAGTGTCTGGTGTAGAAAAGTCTTATATTTTATTCAACTTAATTTTTTGCAGATTTAACTAACAAGCAGGTTCATTAAATGCTTTGAAAAATTTTAATTAACAAAATACAGTTGCGATGTTTTTTCAACTGATTGATATGTTTTAAACAGATCATACCACTAGCTTGCGTTAAATATTATGCAGAAGGTAGCAATTTTTTGTTACTGACTTCATTTAATTTCAGGCTCTATGAAATTTATGGAGATTCTGGTCGCGTAGCTGCAAGGGAAGATCTACCAAGACTGCAGTATTTAGAAAGGGTTATAAAAGAAAGTCTTCGTCTGTTCCCAGTAGCACCAATTGTTGTAAGGCAAATCGTCAAAGAAGTTAAACTAGGTAATTAGTTTGTTTAGCTTCTAAATTGCTTACTGTGTTAAGATTCTAAAATGGCCGGTCGTTTGACAAGTAGGCAACGTCGTTGGCTCCGGTGACGGTGCTCATGGGTTCGAATCCTAGTACGGACAGATTCATAAATTGATCAGTCGATTTATGCATCTGTGTTCGAAGGCACGGATGTCTGTGATGTATTTGAACCTCTCCCACCCATCCGATTTTACAAACGGAGTCCATCGTAATCGATTAGCTAACCACTAGTCCTGTTCTAGCCCTTTTCTTCTATCCTTACTGTTTTCGAAAACAGAGGTTAAGCAACTGAGTGATTTCAAATTGATATTGAAATTCCATCAAGCACCCTCAGTTGGTATCTTAAATGAGTAACCTCAGTTGAGATAAAATCCTTAAGGAGATGTGGTTCAATTTAATCCAGCACAGTAATTTACTCACACCGTCTTATACGTAATACCATGCGACGACCGATTGATTGATTAGTGACTTTTATTTTCATTTCTTTAGAAAAGTATACATTACCAGCTGGCAGTGGGTGCGTGTTGGCATTTTATGGAATTCACAGAAATCCAAAAATATGGGGAGAGACAGCTGAAGAATTCGATCCTGATAACTTTTTACCAGAAAAATGCATTAACCGTCACCCATATGCTTACATTCCATTCAGTGCTGGACCAAGAAATTGTATAGGTAATAAATATCATTTAATTTGAATGCATTTTGAAAAAAAAAATATTTCTTCAAAAGATAGCTTAATATAATATTCAATATTTGAATGTCTATAATATCTAATACACAATTGGTAATAATAATACTTTGTTATCGATTTACAAAGATCTGTCTTTATTAACCTACAATGTTTTGTTTGGAACAAAGGAAACAAAGAAATTTTACTGCATGAAATTTCAGTGTTATGAAATTGAAAGTAAACTAATACATTACTTATTAAGTGATAATTTTTTATGAAAAATGAATTAAAATGATATGTTACTTCTGGCTTTGAATTAGCATTTATTTTATGAAAAATAAACTCATGTCTCATTTTTTGACTTGATAATTTGATCACTTGCAAACGTGAAAAATTAATAAATAACCACATTGTTAAAATAAATAAAATGATTGGTGTTAATGTGGTACATAAAAAGAAGTTTAAAATGTGAATCGAAATGGTCAAGACCTATTACGAAAAAGTTGTTTGATCGCGTATAGGTTGTAATGTATTGGTTTCATGACACTTGATCTCTTTTTATAAGTTGACTCATTTTCAAGAAAAATATATTCTATACACATTTGAACTAAATTTATATTGGCTATTTGAAATAAATATCACTTGAGTATTACATACATAAAATAGTTGAGTTTTCTAAGAAAAAGTCCATAGGTTTTTATTTATTTTTTGTTTTAGGGCGACAATTCGCTATGATGTCGATGAAAACAGTCTTATCAACAATTTTACGATCACTAAAAGTAAGAACTGAAATGGATTATAAGACCATGGATGTTTCGTCTGAAATATTAATAAAACCGGTAGATGGCTATCAGATTATGGTCGAACCAAGGAACTATAATTGAAATTAAGAGAATATGCTGTGAAGATTATACAAATATAAGCATAACTCCAACGAATAAAAGATATATAAGTATGAGAGGGTCTTAGAAAATACTTATATTTATTAATATAGACCTGAAAAGTATCTTAAATTGTATAATTTCTCGATATTTACTGATAATCTCTAAACTCCAAGCTATTAATGTTTCATTTAAGGTAAAATCAGTTTTATGGATTTATTTTTGTTGAACACATTTTTCAGATTGGTTTTTTTCTGAAATGTTCAAAATTTCATTAAATGCCAAGTTATATATATTTCACATCGTATTTATGTAATACTAGTGAGTACCCGACTTGCGTTGCAATGCCACTTAAAGAAAGAGAGTGCTTGTGTTTTAATTCTGTTTACTGAAGTGCTTTGAACACAAATATTTTTCATTTTCTGTCTGATGTGTACACGAATAAATCAGAAGATTGTCCGAGATATCGCTATTTGTACGAATTCGATTCTTTATTTTAGATTTTAGATACAGCTGGATTGTAAGATTGATTTATATACATATAATAAGACCTACTGTAAGTTAAAAATTAAAACGTTGAGATTCGAACATAAACAAATTAGTAAATGATGCTAGAGATTTTCCCAATATTCATTATTTGAGAAATAGTGAAGAGACGGGGAGATATAAGATTGTCTGTAGAAAATGCTTGATTTGGACAGTACCGTTAACGATCAACAAAGAATTGAAGTGTAAGGATTATCTGGAAATGACAGTAATTACATATTTTTTTATAAAATATATAATATATTATGATTACATGAAAACTGACGACACAGACATATGTATTATACTTTAATAATAATCAGGAAGAATGGGAGGGCAGGTGCATACTAAATGCTTGTCTCCATACATGTCATCGATCCTTCCGACAGTCGGCCATATTTTGGTAGCGCCTTTTACAAATGGCTGAAATAAGAAAGTATTGTAAAGTTTAATAAATACAGTTTTACTATGCCAGTCTTATGTTTTAAGTTACAATAAATCAAATTAAAAGAAACAGCTTCTAAATTAAATCTTATTTGGCACATGATTTGAATGAAGCATGATATAATGTGGTAAACACAAAAAAAAAATGATCAGGGCCACTAATTTTTTTTTTTGTATACAATTATTTATTAATGCGATTTCAACAATTCAAAGAATCAGTTGATAATGCTTGCGATGAGCAAAAGCGGTCGTGGTCATAATAATAAATGTGGAAGTAGTACAAAACAAATCGTGCTTTTATTTTTAAAAGATAATGAATGTTGAACATCGACGTACAGATATTAATTTTTTTCACTTGCAAAGAATTATGTTTTCATAGTTATTTAAGACAAGCGTGTTTTCATAAATGATGTTACCCCATTTAGAAAAATATCGATATCTTATATGATAAAATAACAAGTGAAGGGACAGGTCATTATCCTATATATTATAATAGTATTGATACAAGAAATAATAATAAAAAAGGAATGCTGTTTATGCTATTCAAAAACCAACACGTGAATCGCGACCGTTGTTTTTTTGTAGACGAAAAAAGAATTTTGGCAATTCGTCGAAAAGAAAAATACGTTTTTAAGCTGACACGTTCAGCAATTGTTTTCAATAAATAAATGTAATACTTACAGCTGGGAACGCAGCCTGTTCACGAGAATAGGGCCGGTTCCAGTCGTTTGAGACTACGTGTGCTTGCGTGTGAGGTGCCATCTATAAATATAATAATTCACGTTCGTTAGAAAAGTATTTTTCAAAATGTCAATTCTTGGTGGTGACAGACAGTAGTCACCGGCGCAAATTAATAGTTTATTTTTCGATCCATGTATGAATTTGTGTTCACATGAATCTCTGTGATTTTTACATTATCTCATGGGCGTGGCGTACAGAGAATGAACTACTTGACTCTTTCCGGAAAAGACGCTGAGCCGCTGAATTACAACCAGTTCTTGTAAAAAACAACTACTTTTGAGATATTATAATACGAGTCAATAAGCTCCACATTAGAAGCAGACATAGTTAAAACATATTACAAGGATCTTACGCGTTCAATCGTGGAAAACTAGTTCAGGCTTCATTAAGAAAAATAATAAAATACATATTTTTTTGATTTTTTCTGATTTTTTTTCGATTTTTCCCAATCAAAAAAAGCTTTTTTTAAACATTTCGTGTGTTAACAAATAATTATAACCTTAAGTGGGTTGATCCTCTGGTCCATATTACCGTCCTCAATGTCTTTTATTTCCTGTCTGATGTAAATGAGGGCCTCACAAAAGCGGTCGAGTTCAGCTTTATCTTCCGATTCTGTTGGCTCAATCATCAATGTTCCTGCCACCGGCCAAGACATAGTGGGAGCGTGGAAACCTGTCATAAACCAAACCATAAAATAAATCGAAATGAATGCCTTATTACTTACAATGTGAATATCGAAAAGCTTAAAATAAATATTAAGCTCTCCTTACAATATTAAAATGATAAAATCCATCAATTTATTCATAATATGTTAGTAAATATAACATTTTACATTTAAATACGTGAGATTTATCAATAGGCAATACCATTATTCTGCTTTTTTTAATTGTTGATAAATTACAAGGAGAAAGAGGAAATTATGTATATTTTTAATACTAAATTCCAGTAGGCAAAACATCGACATGTAGATCAATTGTATTTTAGATAAAAAGGCTGGCAAACTGGGCGTTTTTCATGAAGCTGTTTTTAGTCGATCACATTATTCGAAAACATTTTTTATTATTTACGAAATAAAGATCTATTATGATGTAATAAATATCTCTTATATTAGATGGACGCTTTTAGTGATTGTTTTGTTAAGTATAGAATAATAGATTTTTTTGCTAAATCATCATACCATAATCCATAAGTCGCTTAGCAATATCAGCTGCTTCTATATTCGCGGTTTTCTTCAAATCCCGTACATCGATGATAAATTCATGAGCAACTAGGCCACTGTCTCCTTTAAAAAGCGTCTTGTAATAGCTTTCTAATCTTTTGGACATATAATTGGCATTCAAAATCGCCACTTGGGTAGCCCTTCTTAATCCGCGGGGTCCCATCATCTGAAAAATAAAATTGGAAATGAGTTATATTCTTGCCTAATATAATATTAAATCTGACGATAGAAATTATCTTAGAAAAAAGAATTATTTATTAACTTGATAAGATAAAAATATATTTAAATTATAGATTTTTTCACGAACATATTTTTTTATCCAATATTTATTTATAAAAGCTTGCAAGTGTGGAAAAAAGTTACTCGTATAAGTCCTATCGAAATAACAACTAAACATTGATGAATAGTTACTTGTATAATATTTATTATTATATCCTATAAATATTTTTCATCACACATAGGGTATTTAAGCCATGTTGGTTTCTCAATTTCTGAAAAATCATTCACATATTCAGTAGATTTTCAACTTTCGGTTCCTTAAGTTAGTCATATTTTGAGGAAAAGAAAAATGGAATGCATCGTATAGGTATTGTTTATTGACAATTATTTTATTTTACGGAGAGTTACTTTAATAGTTTAACAATGTTATTGTCAGCACAGTGCACCGTCACTCAGTAAAGATAAATTATCAAGAGAGTGTTTGGAGGTAACGATTACCTTTATATATGCCCATGAGATTGGTAAGATTGCTGAAGATCCGTAAGGAGCCGCGCTGACTGATCCAAAAGGTTGCGCTTCATCACCAAGATCCGCCAAAGGATTCACAACTGGATGACCTGGTAAGAATGGAGCCAAATGTGCTTTTCTGAAAATAAAAAAATAAATAAAAATGAGCACACCTCTAGGCACTTCGATACTTATCTTGATGATATTTTCCTACCTTACGTAGCCTTAATTTCATAAATCTATATAAATATATGTGTATGTTTAATTGTTATACAAAGGAGTATAAATAATTTAAAACAATTTCTTGATCAATTACTTTGGGATCAATTGGCCTTTGTAATGAATTAAGCGGTGAGATCAATTTCTTGGATTTAAATACAAATCGTCTTATCAAATATATTTCACAATAAATTTAATTTAAAGATATACCAAAAAATGGTCGCTTATATTTTTTTTACTAAGTCGAGTAGACAGAAACAGCCACGCAGAAATAAATAACATTAATACCATTTGTACCACGTTTATTCATATTGATTGTCAATATATATAGTAAATAATACAAATTAAATCGAATAAATTTGATATTGAAATTCCATCAAGCACCCTCAGTCGATGTCTTAAATTAAATCGAATATTTGAAATTTCCAAATCGTAAATGAATAGAAAAGAAATTAAGAAAGATTCTGCTTAAATCCATGGACAGTAAAATATTTTGGTGTATGTCCTGACCATTTATTTCGTTGGAATTCGCATAAACCGATGCAATCCTTAAAATATACATATCTATCTCCCCTACTGAAAATATTTTTTGTAGAATTGAAAATTTGTGACGTTTTTATGCAATATGTAATATATGTATAACATTTTTGAAACGTGATTAAATGGATAATAGCGTAAACTGGCACTGAACTGATAAGGCATTGATTTTTTAATCTGAATAAGTAAAAATGCCTACCACAATGTTATCGATGAATGTTGTCAAAAATTTGTTTGTTTTTTACTGTATGTGTGAATTAATATTTGAAAGAATGCTGAATTTATGATTAAAATATAATTTCATATTTCTTTATCTAGTATGTTAAGGCTTATATCCTTACACTCCAATGGGTCCCATGCCTGGTCCGCCGCCTCCATGCGGTATGCAAAACGTCTTGTGGAGGTTCATGTGAGAAACGTCACTTCCATAATCGCCAGGCCGACAAAGACCGACCTTTAAATACAGAATAATCACTGACTGGTTAATGAAACACAAAATAATATAGTAAAATAATAAGTTAAAAATACCATTTAGGTTTAATTGTAAATAAACTTGAGCATTCGAATTCTATGAATATGTATACATTTTTAGGTATTTCATTGTTAATCCAAGATTATGGAGAGTGATTTAAAATTTTTTTGGAGAATTAGTCTCGTCAAAAATCAAATTAATTTTAATTAATGCATTTTATGAGAATGTCTTCAGTCTTTGATTTACCGTGCAACTGTGTAAAAATATTAACGTTTAAATAATCTTTCTGGATCCGCGTTGTGATGATAGACATATGATAAAATGAATCTGCCATCGCAGTGGTTGGTGGCATCACGACTGTATTCTTAGTGAATGTTCAAATTTTTGATATTTCGGGTATCGACGAAATTTCACTTTCATAAAAACACTATCCGTGAACTTTTATTTCATCGCCAATATCCGTTTAATATTTAACAGATGTGAAAATCGTATTATGTTACAGCTTACTTAATCCCCAAAAACCTGAACGCTCATTTTTTATCGATGGATATTATTTTATTAATAAATTAGGTAGTTGAAAGTGATGTATCTATTGTGAAAGTACGTCCGAATAAGTTAAATAAAATGACTGAAAAGAAACACGTTATATTTATTTCTACTGTCGTACCTGTGCATTCATATTAGCTCCATCCAAATATACTTGCCCTCCATGCTTGTGCACCAAATCGCACACTTCCGCCACCGTTTCTTCAAATACACCGTTTGTGGATGGATAAGTTATCATCAGGCAGGAGAGATCTTTGCTGTGTTCAACAACCTGTATTTTTATACACAAGATTATAATCAATTTTAGGATGATAACTGTCAATTCTTGATGAAAAGGCATTATTTAAAAAAAATAAAACATTGTTTTTTTTAAATTTTTTGTACTACTTTCACATTTTTATAATGATCAGGATCGGTTGATAGCATTATCAACTGATGAAACATAAATGTCAACAAGACTATTTATATAAAACTGAGTGTTGATAATTAACATCTACAAAAAACAAGACCATAATTAAAATAGTCGATTTTAGTCGATTTTTCTTAAAAAATCAACTATAAACTTGTAAATAAATATCAAAAAAATAAAGATATAACGAATTATGAGATTCTTTAAGTAAACCCAAAAGTGTATTATTATATCCGGTTTTTAAATAGCATTTTAATGGAGTAGATTATCCCCGTATATCATCTATTTATAACAGTGCCTTAGTGATAGTTTTTTTTCCTAAATGTCTCCACTGAAATAAAAATTAAACCTAAACTTTTTGACTTCTATCTATTGAGAGACTCCTTAATAAGAGTTAAATGTATGCGTAAATACTAACAAATGCTAAATTCAACTTGACATAAAGTATGACAGTAGGCTGCACAAAACTTCTTTATTTATAGATATAATATAATACCGACGGCGGAAAGGAAAAATGAAGTAACCCACACCAAAAATATGGTGTATAACTCACACAAATCGTGCTGTTACACTATATTTATATATAAAAATATAATATGTCTTCTGTGAAAAGGCAAAAGGACTTATCCTTCCGCCATTTCAAAATATTTTTTTTTCGATAATCACAGTGTATACAATTTAATGCATGTTTTGTTTGGGCCACACACAATATTTTTGGTGTGTGGGTTACGTCCTTTTTCCTTTCCACAGTCGATATGTAGAATACGAAAAACGACTTGTGTTTTATAACAGTTCCTCCCAATATTCTAATTTTTTTTTGCTAGGTTTTTTAACACGACTGTTGGAGGTCAGAAGGTCACACAACGTTAAATATTTGTATACGCCATTTTTTGTTTCTATTTTTACATTATTATTAGTAATTTATTCATTTAATAACTACAGCACTTTTGGTCAATGGATGAGTTTTTTCGAAATACTGCCAGTTGTTATTTTTAGAAAATAAACAAATAATATTGCTGTCAATTTCTTCTCATCTAATTCAAACGCAAGATTACTACGCAACGCTTGTCAGTATAGAGGGCTACAAGAAATTGATATGATATCCAACAAAACATAATACATTTATCAAAGAGCTTACTTTATCGTGTAGATGTTTCATGTCGATGCTTCCATGCGCAGTCACACGGATCGGCTGCACCCTCATCCCAGCCATTTGGGCACTGGCAGGATTCGTCCCATGAGCGCTAACTGGTATCAGACAGATTTGTCTATTGGCGTCTCCTCGAGACTCGTGATAGCTCTTTATTGCCCTTAGTCCAGCGTATTCGCCTTGCGCCCCACTGAAATACAAAAATCCCATTCGAAATTTTAAGCACGTTCCTCTAAGAATAATATTTTATAGTTTTTACAGCTCTTCAAGTTGTTTTTACATTTCTATAAGCATCTTTTGAACAAACTCCTCATTGTTTCTATATAGATAACTAAGTACATACTATAAAGTTTTCATGATTACCTTCAAACTTTGTAGGGCATTCGTGTTGCAAAGATGATATCTACTATAATAACAGATGCATACAAGAAACCACATATTTTACCTATTCGGCTGGAATGATATCCTATCGTATCCAGTGATAGTGCACAAATCTTTTTCGAGCTCTTGAAATAGGATGTGATAGCCCGTGCTTTGATCCAATGGAGCAAATGGATGAATATCAGTGAAATGTCTGAATGAACAGGGCATCATTTCAGTTGTAGAATTGAGTTTCATTGTACACGATCCCTGAAATATATATAAAGATTTGCATTAAGTATCATCCCGTATGAGATTGATATTCTTCTTGAATCGCAGCTATATTTGTATTAATTAATCATCCAACCACTAATGTAGGGTAATATTAGTCTTACTGATTCTTAATTTTAGTGTTAATCATTACCAAATTGCTTTTTAGTTTGAAGAACGGAAAACAATTAATATTTTTCCTAAATTGTATTGCGTAACAAAGTAATGTGTGATTTTTAACATGGTTATTATATTGGAGTAGTGGATTGGTACTCAAGTTATGTCTTTATATAGGGAAGTTTTAGCACCGGAATAATATTTTTTTCAATTCAAAACTGACATATACGTAAATTTGGTCGAAATTTTAAAAAAAAATCCGAATGATTGGGAGGGGTGGGGCTACAAAGAACCATACTGATGGTTTACCGTTGATGAAAATCTGATTCGAGAAATTTTCAATATCAACAAAATAAATTATTGAAACATTTTTATATTGCCACTAAAACGTAATTTCTCTCTCAACACCCATTTATCTTATGATTTACTTAGGAATATGACATCCAATTAACGTACAATATTTATAAAATATCTTACCAATGGTATCATGGAGTGGACAAGGGATACATCTTTATTTTCAAGTTGCTTCATATAGCGAACGATTCTGGTTTCCGAGTGATGGATATTGAAAACTGGATGCGTCAGGTAATGGGATGTTCTCTTAAAATCCGTGTTCTGGATATTACTGCACGTTACATCTCCATTTGCAATCACCTGTTAATGAACATTTCGAAAAGGAACTAAAATATTAAATTCAAGCACTATGATCTAGGTAATAATTTTCGGTATCGTTTTTTTAAAATGAGATAACACAAAAGGTGTATGTCAATATGATTCATATATTGAGTATCTTTTCTGTATAGTTATGTACTGAAATCAAATCATTAAAAAATATTGTGTTGTATAAGAATTTATCTAGAAGGCTCATGTAAGAAGGCTCGTTACATATTTTTTTTACGATTTCTACAGAACATCAGTTTAAATAAAACATTTAAAATAGTATAAAATATTGTTATACAAGGATTGTCAGACATTATCGATAGCTATTTCGGTATCACAGCATCGATATGAGTTATAATACTCATACGATGTTTGCTTGTTCATATAATATAGCCGCTAACATAGAAGAAATAGATAATGTACGAATATAATATTTTACATGATTTATCATTTTACTGCATTAGATATCTTTTAGTAAATCATGATTTAAATTCAATTTTTTCACCTCAGAAACTGTTTTTGCATTGAAAATCCATAGCAAATCGTTGACATCTTCCATGGTAACTGTTTCATCAAGAGCAACTCCAACTGAGCCGTCTTCAAAGTATCTCAGATTGATAGTCTTCTCGACGGCACGTTGTTTTATTTCAGAGAGACTGTCCCCTGCTGGTATAACATGAAGAGTGTCGAAGAACACTTTGTTGGTGATTTTGTGACCTTGTTGGCGGAGTCCTGTAAAAAATATGATTTCATAATAACAAAACAACCTATCCGCAAAGTTTGTATGGAACTCTAAGCTTCTACAATATGGAAACTATCTCCATGTAATAGAAGGGTGGAATGTATGTTTGATTTATGTATAAACTTAAATTTCAATAATCATTACTGTATATTAATTCACATCTAAAATTGCTGTTTTAAGAGTCAATTATTTGTTATTGTCTTGCAATAATAAGTGACGCAACCGATGATGCTTGAATTTTGTCAAAGTGTTAATGAGAAAGTTTTACATATTTAATATTATAATTTAGTTATATTTAAACAAACACGTGTGTACGTCAAATAAAGGTTCTGAACTGGCAAATATAACACAATATAATGTTTTTCTAAGTGTTTTCAGCTCTACAAATAGCGATAAACATATCATAATGAATGGACCAAGAAGGAAAACAAAATTGGCATAAATTAACATTAAATTATATTTTCAAATGCATCTTCAAATTACCTTCGTTTAAGACAAGTGTAGAATTATGAACCTTTTGGGCAATATCCTTTAATCCTTGAGGTCCGTGATATACGGCAAACATTGCCGACATATTTGCCAGGAGAGCTTGGGCTGTGCATATGTTTGAGGTTGCCTTGTCTCGCCTAATATGCTGCTCACGGGTTTGAAGGGCTAATCTGAATTTTATGTAAAAATGGATTAGTTTTAAAAAAAAATTATCATCCAAAAATTGTGCTGAGAGTCAAAATAAGAGGATGAATATTAGGTCCAGACTCATCTGTAAGAGAAAGAAGTGCAAAATTTTCAAACAATACTTGAAATAAAACCAGTGTTCAATTACACCTCAAAGACCTGGACACAAACTTAACGACAAGAACACGCAACACATATTTTCAAATGAACAAAAGTTATCTACTCATCTGTACCCATTCAAAAAGGTGAATGGAGAAAACTACACAACACTTAGGTTAACGTGATGTATGATGATTACAGCACTGGCTTAACTATCAAGGTTGAGAAACGACGTTGACTGGGTCATGTTCAGCGTGTAACCAACGAATAATATTGTAATCTTCAGTAATCAGTAAGAGGAAATGTAGACTTATCAAGATTGTTGATGATTCCTATTGCTTAAATTGAATAGAGAGTTTATTCATTTTTGGTGTGCCATACATCAATGAAAAAAAAAACTTATTATTTTGATTGACCACTCACCCAGCCCAGGGTAACAAGCATTTTTCGTAGAAAAACTTCTGTTGAGATATGCTCCGAAATGTTGTTTTAAAAATAAAGTAGTGAATTTCTATACAGCCGTTATTTATTGTTATAGAGGTCGGGAGTAAAGATATTTTCCAACCTGTACGCATCATGACCTCCAGCATCTCTGGTGACTCCAATCATTCTTCCAGGCATAAGTCTCACCAGCGATTGGTTACACGCGAAAAAACCGGCATGTGGACCTCCATATCCAAGTGGAACTCCCAATCTCTGTGAGGTCCCTATAGCAATGTCAGCCCCGAATTCAGCTGGAGGTCTCAGAAGTGTTAATGCCAATAAATCAGTTGCACAGCAGACCAGCGTCTGTAAAATATCATAAAGGTACATAAAGAAACTTTTTTTATTTTTGTGATGACCAACAAGACTGTTGTGACATTTTTTGATAATGGGTCTGTCTACTTTCTATTTGCTACTCTAAAAAATTACATCATTTCAGCACAAACATTTTATTTTTGGTAAATTTAAATACAACCTTTTTGCAGATTGCCCAAATAACAGACATTGCCAAAATTGCTAAAAGTATTGAGTATTAAAATGATTTTAAAAATCAAATTGATTGTATATGAAAGTAACGCATCTTGTGATTTATTTGAAATTAGACATTGAGGACATAGAAAAATTTATTGTCTCTTTAATATAAGGCCTATCTTCTATCGAATGAGTATTTACTACACATAGCTGATTGCTTATTGATTGTTTCAATAAAGATTTTCTCGATATTCCCTTTATTTTGAAAATAAATTGATTTACCCCATTAGCATGCGCTTCGTCGGCCAATGCTGCGTAGTCTTTAACATCTCCTCTTGTATCAGGATATTGAATGAGTATTCCTGCAATATCTCTTTGAGTTAAGTCTGCTTTGGTAACATCAGCAACAATTACTTGAAGACCCAAAGAATCGGCCCGTGTTGTCACTACGGATACCGTCTGAGGGTGGAGAGCATCTGACAGTAGAAGTTTTGTACGTTTGTTTTGTCTGAAACGGTAAAATAACGTTAAAAAATAATCTTGAACTTGTATAAAACTACAATTATGCATATATGCATATATCGTCGGCGGCCGTGGCGCAGTTGGTAGCGGCGTTGGCTACGGCTACGGACGACTCGGGTTCAATTCCCGGTGCGGAAAGTTTTCATAAATTGATCTCTCAATCAATTTATGGATTTCTATTCGTTGTCTGGGTGTATGTGATGTCTTAAGACTACCTTCTCACCCACCAATCCAATCCTCACCGGCGTAGTGAGAGCGATTAGCTAACCACTAGTCCTGTTCTAGCCCTATCCTTCTATCCCTACTCTCTTCAAAATGAGGAACTGAGTGACAAACAGTTCTCATAGAAAAATTCTGTTGAGATACCTCCATTAGGAGACCATATGCTTCACGTTGGGAGCGGACATGGACAAAAAATGCATTTATGTATTTCGCTAGACTCGGTACTCTTGGTAGCTACTTTCTGGAAATATCGTTTTCCAGATTTAATTAAAAATAATGTCTGTTTAATTCGACAAGTGTTTTTTTATATAATTAAAAGTAAAAATTCGATTATAATATTAATAGTAAGGAAATACTCCATTAACTAAATTTAAAAACAAAACGACAATGATTATGTCAGAACTGTTAAAAACTAATTATTATCATTATTCGTTGTTAATATTTTTTAATTTATCTTAAGAATTCCCCTTAAGGAATATTTTTTGATGCAAATCTTGCGTCCGTTTTTTGAACAGTATAATTTCACATACATAATGACTCTTTACTCTGAATAATATGCTTATTATAAAAGTTATAACGCGTGTTTTATTTTTAAATTTATTATTCTGCTTGCACAAGCAAAATAATAAAGTTATCAATTTTTGTTATTGAATTTTTTTAATGATATTACAATTTGATTATTTTCTTATCAGAAATCTTGCCTGTAACAAAGAGAAAGTGCTTCAGCTGCTGCAGTTCCTTCATCCAGAAGAGAAGCATTGGCTACTTCTAGGCCGGTTAGGTCGCTAACCATTGTCTGATAATTGAGGAGACCTTCAAGTCGTCCTTGAGCCACTTCAGGTTGATATGGTGTATACTGAGTAGTCCTAAGAAAGAATGAATTGTCAATTTATTGTCAGCTCTATAAATGGGTGTAACAAAGTGTTAAAAAAGGAATAGGAAGTTAACGGAATAATTTTATTTTCCTCCTTCTTACCATCCAGGGTTCTCGAAAATATTCCTCATGATGGTATGCGGTACACAGCAGTTATGGTATCCCATCCCGATGTAAGATCGCCAAATTTTATTTTTCTCGGCAATTCCGCGAATTCGTTTTATAAGGTCATATTCACCTATGAAGAATAAATATAAGTAAAATTTTGGATTATTGAGATTTTGTACGCTATAAGGTCATATTCACCTATGAAGAATAAATATAAGTAACATAAGTGTCGACATTAGTTGCGTTAAATAAATTTATCTAAACACTACATATTTACTTAAAACGTAATGCAGTGTATAAAAAATCAGCTCGTTTGGTTTAAAATAATTTAAAATAAA
The DNA here is from genome assembly GCA_022494535.1 of Himalopsyche phryganea. Classification (NCBI taxonomy): domain Eukaryota; kingdom Metazoa; phylum Arthropoda; class Insecta; order Trichoptera; family Rhyacophilidae; genus Himalopsyche; species Himalopsyche phryganea. Next base: position 2,295,117 of record JAGVSL010000046.1, read on the forward strand.
AAAAAAAAAAAATTAAAAAAAAAAGACAATTAAATTTATTCATTCATGCCACATTCGCAATTTTAACGTTGAAAAAACTAAAACGTATGTGCCGGGAAGGTGTTCTGGAGACATGGATATCAAAAAGTTCTTTATAGAGCTAAATGTAAAAAGACAGGTCAGAATGTAAATGGTTTGTGACAAACGTTAATTTAAACAAATTCACGAAATCTACTAAAGACAAATAATTAGAATTAATGCATTTTCAAATACATTTTCAAATATTTATCTTATCGTAGTACAATATATTATATATTTTTTTAAAAATGGACATGCAGCAAACAAATTGTAGCTGGGACTATTTCTTGGGTAGCATTAACTTTAAAAGATGTCAATAATTTGGTGAAAAATGTCAATTTTTCGAAGATTTTATGTTCCGTAAGGATATTGTATGGCATTATGAATATTTTATCGATTTGAATATATGACTTCATATAAAAATAAAATTAATCACTTCAAAATACCTTATCAAAATCACGTGCATATTTTTAAACAAATGACATTATTACATAACATTTATCTCGTTTTAATCGGGGTAATAATTAATTGTTTGCTGGGGGGAATTAAATCGTGTTGTTGTTTGACCTTTCATAATCTTTCTATTGCAAAAAAACTACGTTTGACTTTACCAAGACATATTGATATTTGTAAATAATAATTCTACAATAACTACTCAGTAATTGAGAAATATATCCCATAGATATGGAATGAAGTGACGCCAATTCTAATAAGACTATGAATCAAAACAGAAAACGAATGTTCTTGAACAAAATATGTTATAACATAGTTTCACTAGAATTATATAAAATATAGTTGATAGCGATTTCATCATCACGTCATCGTCTGAACTAATTTCTTTACTAGATCCTATATTATTTCAGTACAATTGATTTATACCAAGTAAATGCGAAATCTTTATGGAGATTTCTTTATTAATTCAGTCGATGATAGTAACTAACGTGCTTCCTCATTTCATTCTATTGCTTGACTTAATGTAATGTTTTAAAATAAAACATCATTGAGATATTCATGGAATTCTTATTATTTCATAAGAATCTTATGGAGGATAATTAGAAAGACTATACCCAAATAAAGTTTGTCTGTACCTTCATAGTATATAGGAATATCTGGAAGGATAACTATCAAGCTTTATTTTTATTCTAGACATCTTTAATTTAAAAAAATCGCATGCTACAATTTTGATAAATAGCTGAGCTTTTTTTTTGGAAAATATGATCTGCATTGTACTTTATTTTATAAAATGGTATGTTAACGATTACATTATTTATTAAATAAAATAAATAAATATAAAACATAAATATGTCTGTTATCTTTCCCAAAAATGGTTTCTTTTGATTTTAAATAAATTCACGATACATTATCGTAGTTTGAGTGTGATCTATTATCACGCTGGACTATCATATATTTATATACAACCATTAATATGTAAATTATGGTACAAATACTATTATTTATGACAAATAATTATGTCTACTTAGAAGTAGAAAGTTTTCCTTTGTTGATCAGGATTACTTTAAAATTATTATTTAATCGCAATAAACAAATTCATAAATTTAAAGTAGTTTTAGAATATTCTTACCGGTTGGTTCTTCTATGTCCATTATCTGATTGTATCGTATATTCGCAGGTACTGCGTTGTTTGTTAAGTCATCGAGACTCTAAAAATATTAAAGTACATTTTAAAGTAATATATTTATAATGTTCCAATTTTCTCATAGTCATATGTTTACTAATTCAGTCTTGAAGTTATTATAATCTGAAAAGTTCTCATATAGTGGTAGACCTTTCATTTGCTCAGTATTTGCTTACTATTCTAGATTGTTGAATCTACGGCTTTAGAAAATAATTGATATTCAATTTTTGACGTTACGGTTTTCAAGAATGCATGATAGATATCTAACTCAATATACATATTTGCATACAAACCTTGAATCCAAGCAAATCTAACATTGTCACTATATCACTATCCCGAGGGCCTATATGTCTGCTAGGAAAATCCGCTCGATTTGGAAAAAGTTTTTCCACTGTATTTGAAAGACTGTAAATACTTCTTGCGTCATGTTTTTAATGACACACTTATTCCACTTTGAGTATTCAAAGTACCGATTATTTTGGAACAGCGATCACTGACTCTGAGAGCATTTGATGCTTTCCTTCCTAAAAACCTATACATTTTGATCAATACGATGGTACTAGTAATAAATTATAAACTATTCTAAGATACTTTTATTGTAATAATACACTTTTGAACTAGATGGAATTTGACATCACGTTACGATGAGTATAGTGACCATGATAGTCTGATATCTACTGTCGACTGTTAGGGGTCAAAAGATGTCGAAGAGTTAGACCTCATAAATGAGAACCAAAGTAAATACGTCATATTTATCGTATCAATTATTGATAAGAGTTGTTTGAATGAACTCTATACAGACAATTAAATTTTTGATAAAGTCTGTTGCAAATAAATAATTTAACAGTATTCTTATTTTGATATTAATAACTTATTTAAATAACTCGATTGTTTAATAAGATCCGATAAATATTGTATATTTTTCGTACAAAATAATAAATATCCGATAAAATTAAATTAAATTCACAGTAGACACTAAGCCAACACCTTTATAATTAATACTATATAATTAGTGGTTAAATCTATAAGAAACATTTATAGGATTACCTGAATAAATAAACTTACTTTTGCCATGACTCGCAACCGTAAAGCAGCACTATCAAAATGAATGCGTTGATAAGTGGCACTTGGTTCTGACAGAGTAACCGTATACTGTGCTTCGAAAACAGAACAGACGCTTGCAGGGGACGGTGGTTTCTTAGCTACTTCGTAGAGCAGGCTAACAAGCTTTCTCTTAAAATTTAAAAAAATATAAACGATGTCCTGTTTAAAAAAACAATAAATAAAGTGCTGGTAAAATTAATCAAATATCAATTCAGCCAAGATTTCAAGGCATTCAATGTCTCCAGTGATATAAATAAATGTATATTCAAATAATTATGAGTTGTATGTTTAAAAGTGGCTTTATTGAACTTGGCTTTTTCAAAAAATTGTTTTCTTGCTTTTCTACATCGAATTTAAAATGGGTATTCTGAGATATTTTCGAAATATTGATTAAGGATAAATATAATTCAAGCTGAAATTATTTGTCTTGCAAGAGGCAGAGTGCGATTTTTTAAATTATTAATATGACAATTTTAATTATATAGTACTCAATTTCAGAATGTTTACTACTAGTTTAAATTCAATACAGCTATACTTAAGTTTGGTAAATATAAGAGGATTGGATAGGATTTTTTTAAAAGAAAAGATGATTTTTCTACTTATAGTGTTATTCTGTATTGTAAATATATATCAATTGTCATAGAATACAATAGAACTTTCTGTTAACATTTTAATTGTTTTTAATACTATGGCCTATTTTGTACATCCAACATTAAATGAGAGCATTCAAGTAATCTGAGAAAGTTTTCAATTTCCTATCCTCTGCGCACCTAATTCCATAAACTATAATCATTCCGTAGTGGATTCATCGAATTCGTAGAACACCTTTTCACTAGTATGAATTGTCAATTTTATGATTACAACTCAACATTAATCTACAAAAGTCAATGACTAATTTATTGGGGTACAAATAGAAATCGTTTGATAGTATAAATTAATAATCTGCTTAATTGTGAGTAATTTGTATCTGCATGCGTTCCAATTTGTACTCGAGAGGCTTGCAATGCATTCAGCTACCCAGACATACTCCAAGGGTATCGTTCAGGCTTTTTTATAAAATCAAGCCATGCAGACAATCTAGTTTACTATTTAACCGCTATTACGTTCAAATAACATTTTAGCAGAGCTGCTTATGATGGATCTGTTTCTTTACATCATTATTCAATTTTATTTTGATTTTTTAGATTACTCTTTGTGACAATACTAAAATAATTGGCGTAATATGAGAAAGTGTCCAAACAGATGAAAACCACTGTGAAATGTAAAGTTTCTCTTCTCTCTCACCATCATATTTACTAGTTTGAAGGCAACGATTAAATACGAAGCAATTATACACTTAACAATTAGGTACACGCAAAATACTTTTTATAAAGTTTTCTTTCTAATATTCTGTTTTAAGATTATAGTTTTAAGAAAGAGTTTTCGAGAGAAATATGTGTAGAAAAGTCATGTTTGTAAGAAGTTATAAATATTCATCAACATCACAGTAATCTACATGGCATTTTATCTCAATTTATTTATTGATATCTAAGACTGATATATAATTTAAGACAATTTTATTCTATTGGAATTGTTCCATTTTACAGTTAAGTTTTTTTCTTGTATATTATTTATGTATTTTGCATTCATAAATTTCATTTAAATTTTGGAATAATTGCATGCATCTGTGTTTATTGCTAAATGTATAGGTATTTACATCTTTCAAAAGCCTTACCAAATAGTTAAACTTTCATAATTCTTTACATTTTTTTATAATAATAAAATTATTTTTTTAAGCTTTAATAGAATATATACGTAATAATTTATTGACATTAGCAAACCTACTTTCGAAATCCACCACTAATTACGGCCATTATTATTCTAAAAATCTTGCACAATCCAACATGATTATTATAGAAGATTTTAGAATAAAAATAATACGCGTTAATACTTTCGCTTGAAAAGGCCGCAGGTTTTATTTAACTACAACCAAACCATTCACAAAAATGAAGAAGAGTTTTCATACATATTTTAATCCATTTTTATAATACATTCAACTTTAGGGTTCAGTTGTAATGAAATTTACTAACAACCAATCCAGTAAACATCAATCTAAACACTTTTATTTTTATTCTTATGCATTTTTATCACATTTTTAATTGTTCATATAAAGAAATAAAGGTCAGATGAAATTTCACAGATTTATTATGCTTAAGCTTAAATATCCAAGTTTAATACAATAGAACAGTATTTATCATGTTGAACGTAGATAAAATATAATATATGTAGGCGTAAACATGGCCGTCATAATATTTTTGTTGCAAAAATGAGAGAAAAAATAAAACTCACCAACAAATTTTAAGCATTACTATTAATGGTGATTATCCGTTATAGTTAAAATAGTTTTAATATTATTTGCTGCCGTTATTGTTAGATAGATATGGTTGATAATGCTCGCGATGAACGAAACCAGTTCAGATCTTCATAAAAAAGGGGAAGTCGGCTCAACGATTATCAGTTATTTAAATTCCATATTTATGATACAGTTTGGTTTATGAAAATGGTTCGATTGCGATAAATTTTATTCAATAAAATATTTTGAAAAGTTTATGTTTTTAAAAGTGCTAAAAAGTTTTCAAAACATATTCATCGAGTGTTCCATCGGTTTTTAACATAGTTTAATGCCTTAACAAATTAATATTGGCTTGACTTTATTTATATAACAATTTAATATTTCATCTCAAACATAATTTAAATAAAATATATGGAGTATATAGTTTCTTTTTTTCGCGGCTATGAAGTATTAAAATAACCGTAAGTACCGTAAAAAACAAACTATTTGCTAGGAGATTTATGACTATCTTTATAAAGCCCTAATCGCAAACCCAATTCTTTTGGTTGCCTTATAGAACCTCTGATGGGAAATGGACTATATGCTTTGTCGGGGCTCTTCGTTGGCTTGGTTTTATCTTGACTTGGAGTAGGGCTGGTGGGTGTCTTTAATGAGCTGATGCTAGGAGAGTTGAGGTCTGCAATGGAACCATGGGTGCCGGACAAGTCTTCCGACGTTAACTTGAAACGATCCAATTCTAGAGAGAGGTCCCGCTGTGATATACCTGTTGAATCTTTTCCCAGGGAGTATGTTGTCATCTGAAACAACGTGCGTAATCTATGTCTTGTGCTAGTAAGAAATACTGATTTAAAAAATATGAGATGCAAAAGCTAAATACAACTGGTAGTTTGTTAATATATTAAATGTGTTTAAATCATTAGTAATTATGTTAAAAATGCCATTATGTAAAAAACAGCATCTTTTTAATTGACCTGACATTTGAAAATATCGTTAGCATTAGTTAACATACAATAAAATAATGATAAAATAATTTTGATTGGCTAATATCTCTAAATTTAGCTTACCTTTGGGCTTATTGGAGTCGACACTTGGTCTAGTGATGTCAACTGACAGAGAGTATCGCTGGAGTTAAAAGTTCCAGGCTTCGAAGATTGCTGATCTTCAACTGACGGATCGAACGAGAAACTCATCGAAGATGACACGATACAAATGTCACTAGATTGACTGTTCTCAAATTTAAAAGCTTCTGGCCTCGGTATGTTCTCCATCGGAGAACATTCTGTTACTCTGGAGAACGTATCAGTGACTCTCGAAAGTGGCGAGTCATTGAATTTCCTTAAGTTTTTAAAAGCACTGTCTAAGCCAATTGAATTTTCACTTGATTTGTATGTAAATTTGTAAGGTGAGGATACATTATAAGAATCACTAATACTATTATTGTTTTCGGGCTTCCAGGATTCTGTATAATCTTGAGCTACATATTCAGAAGTTTCGATGATCGGTTCACTTACTGCTGTTAATGTTGATCCTCTTTCTATTTCAGGTGATGTAATAAAGAATTTCTGTACTGGTTTTAATTGCAGATTAACTTCAACATGCGTATTTGGATCGTTATTTATAGCCGTTGAGTCGGCCATACACGATTTGTTATTCTCTTCTCTTGTACTTTCTTTATCAATACTGTATTGAAATTTGCCTTTGTTGGTGTCATGGTAGTCGGTGATTAAATTTTGAATTAATGGCTTTGGGGGGCTTGTAATATCACTATAAACTGCAGATAAACGTCTTTGATTTGCATTAAAACCCTTATTTTCCCAACCGAATTTGTCCGTCTTGTTTTCTTCAACACTTGAAGGTGGAGGCGCATCAGTTTTTGCCACTTCTGGGCTTACTTTAGAATAATAATGTTTCGTTTGTTCTGTAACTCTAGCTTCATAAATTGGAATGCCAATTTTGAAAGATATTGGACTTATAACATAATCTTTCTTTGACACATGCCTTGCCCTAAATGAAATATCATCATTTATATTTTCTTTAGACGGAAACTGTGGAGAATAAATTACACTTCTTACCGATTTTGTCTCTAGATCTAAAGACAATTCTTTGGTTGGTTTGGTGGGTGGTTTTTGATTTTGTGAGAGTAAATGGTCATCAAGACTGGATGATCTTGGAGAATAAAGAGATTTATGAGTTTTATTTGATAGTATTCTAAATAATTTATCATCACTTTCTTCATATTTTGACTCTTCTTCCGAAACTTCACAAATTTCTTCTTGGAAGGAATCTCTAATGACAGATTTGTTCACTTGATTGATTAAAATTCGGTGTAAAATTTTGGAATTTTCTTGAATAATTTTTAATGCTCTCTCACTATTCCTTCTTCCAGATTGGGATCTTATTGCTTCTATTTCATCATCCAAAATTGAAAATGACCTTGCGTGTTCTTGTGGAAAGTCTTCACTTTTCGTTTTTTCTAAAAGGCTTAATCTGCTATGATCGTTTTTAATCTTGTCAAACGAAATATCATGTCCGAGATCAATTTCTATTGGAGATTTAACAATATCTTTTAAAGTTGATGTTGCCGCATGAGGACTGTTAAGCTGTAACACTTTACTTGTTCTATTAAAAGACGCAATTGGTGATAATAATTGAGGCGATAAAAAACTTTTTTTTTCGGATTCGTCGTTTGTTTGACTATACCCACTGTATTTATATTCAAATGGACTTTCAAGACTATTTTTTTTCTTAAATTCCACTTCAGAATTTATGGATACTTCTTCTATATCTAGATAAGAGTTATTGTAATCTTTTTCTTTCTTGGCATCTGCATAATTAGTGTGTTTTTCACATGTTGTTTGAACTTTGTCAATAGAGTCGTATGTGAATTCTGTATTTTCTGAAACCAGAGGTGATGCTCGTTTTCTTGTTCGACTCATGAACCGATCGTCTTCTTCGTCCGAACTAATATACGTTCCAGATTTTCTCGCTCCGAAAAAATTCAGGACTGTGCTCGAAATATTTATCAATTTTTAATATAAGAGGTTTTTCGTCTTCACTGATTTCACTAATAACATCAGAATCAATTCTGCAAGGACTTTTGTAACTTAAATATGATGTTTTTTCCTCAATTAACGGTGGGATGCCTTTCAAACTTGGACTGAGGGAGCTAATAGAGCTGCTGATTGATCGGTCACAACTAGTGGAACGATAATCTGCAAAAGGTAAAGATTTGACACTCACTGTTTCTTCGTGAATCTCGGAATTTTTTATCATTTCAAAAAGTGTATTGTTGGTATACATTTCATCCAAATCCGTGCGTTCTTCTTCTCTATCAGTTTCGTCAATAGATGATGCTGTAGCATTTTTGATAGTATCAAAAACATTCATTTGTAATGGTTCAACAGCTTCCCATGGTATTTCTTGTTTTAATAAAAAATCTGCTTTTCGGAATTCATCCAAATAATTTCTCAACGGTTCCCCCCGATTAGAGTCAACAAATTCTTCAAATTTATTTTCTGACGCTTCCTCGATAGGCACATCACTCTCACTCTCATTTGTTTCTCCGTCAACTTTTTCAATATCCTTGAATTCAGTCTCTTCAGTCTTTTCTTCGTCTTGTATGACACAAACCAGCCCTCTGTCATTGCCAATATCATTTGTTCTGTCTAATAATTCCTCGAATTCTTGAATATAGCTGCCGAATTCTGCAGCAGTTTTTTCATTATTTTGACTGTCTTCGGGTTCATTGTTTAAGTCATCACTTTGCACAGTATCTCTGTCATCACTCATGTCAGTCTTGGATATATCATCAATAACACAAACAACATTTTCGCTAACACTGGCAGGTTCAGAGTCAAAGTCACTCATTCTGTTTGGCTCATCACACAAGCTGGTAGAAGTACTTGATTCTGAACATTCGCTATAAGAAGATGATTCACTTTTTCCTCGACTTCTCATTGATGACTGAATAATTTCGTTTATTTCACTTTCTGAAACTTCTTTTCCTTCTTCTTCTTGTTCTTCAACATCCTCACCACCGTCTTCACTCTGACTTTCTGGCTGAGGAACGTCTTTCCATTTAATTGAATCTCTTCTACTGACAGATTTTCTATGATTTTCATCTTTCCAATGAAGTGTTTCGCTTTTGGAAGGAGTTGGGATTTTGTTGGAGATTTTTGGTGGTTTAGAAGTACGCGATGGAGGTATTGAACCTTGCGGTGGTCCTAAACGACGTCCCCTAGAGCTGACAATTGCACTTTTTCCAAGAAGTAGATGGTTTACAGACATTGGCCCAGATCCACTCGTACTACCTGTGAATGTATTCACAATGAAGCCTACTTTCAATCATAAAGTTAATTTTCCCATAACTTCAAAATTTTGTAATCGTATTTAATTTGATCTTTCATCTTTTTATACTCAAACTTATACAATTTAAGACATCGACTGAGGGTGCTTGATGGAATTTCAATATAAAATTTGTACATTTTTTTATTTTCGTTTTGTTATTTGCGACTCAGTTTTTTACTTTAATGTGAAATTTCAAAAATAAGCGGTTGGTAGTTACCCGGTGGTTGCCGTGCACACGCAGCTGCTAAAATGATGTGCGCCTGTCTTTGCCTTTCTCTTAGTCTTGCGTATTGCTGTTTTAGTGCTGAAATGTCGAGAGCAAGTCGTTCTCTGTCAGGGTGGCCAAATACTCCGGCCGCAACCAAAGCTCCTCTTCCACGTCCAGCGGCCTAATTATAAAAAGAAAGACATGGAACATATTATAAAATTTACTATAGTTTGAAAGATTTTCATTTACACATTGAAAATAATTAATTACATGTAAGCCGAATGCAGTTGTGACAGCTAATTTATCTCCTTCGTCGCTGGAATCTGTTTCATCTTCGGAATAAAATAATCTGAGACCTTTTTTTGCGGCTGATTGGACCTGAAAAATTAACCAGTAAACAATTAAAACAAAATATTCTTCGCATGCTGAGAATCGAGTTTTATTACTTTTAATTGTATGCAACACTATTTACGCTTTTCTATAGATTAATTAATTACTGCCGTAAAATGTTATTCCATATCACTATTTTTATAGCTTATATAGTTGATGTTTGCAATTCGTGAAATGAAGTAAAGCTATTGGTGGGGATAATATAGTCCACGCAGGGAGAGGAGAGAATATGGTTGAAAAACGAAAATATGTCACGTATAATGATTACCGAATGTGCCCACGGCGTGATATTGTATCGATGTTTGTCTCTAAGTCTTGGCAATTCCGGTACTGGGCCAAGCTTTGCTGCCCTGGCAACAAGTTCTTCAGCTTGCGCTGGTGGAGCTTCCAAAGTTTCCCTCGCCAATTCTCCCATTACCGAGTAAAACTCATCAGCTGAATCAACCGCCAAGATGCGACTGGAATAACAAACAAAATCATATCGTACACCGTAATATTATTATTTATGAATTTTCAAAATTATTTTGGGCTAGTTCTGCGCTCTATTTTTGTGAGGGATGCAAAAGAAAATATTTTACGAGGATATTTTTTAAGAAAATATTAAAATATTTTATTTTACTGCTCAAAGTTTGAAATAATGTTGATTTGATTAGAAAGAAAATTTGAGTCATGGTTAAGCATAATCTATTAGATGCAAAATGTTGAATTTACAGGAGAGCGATTTTTAACATTGAATTGCTTCATGCTCGTTTACAGATCATCATATAACCATTGCGTTTTGAGCACTTTCAAATGAAATACACATGTCAGGCTATTGTGATCCAATTTTTACTCTTATCACACAATTACCAAAAAAGCAGTTTACAGCAAAAAACCGATTTGTTATTACAATCATATGAGAAAAATATATCCAAAATTACAATAAAATGTATCCTCTGGATTTATGAAATTATTAAAAATAACTTAAATTTAAATGTTGTAAGATGTAACGAACATTATATTTTTTTTTGTTTCTTATCCTACAACCAATTTCAATGACTTTCATTAATTTCCTTTCTCAATCGACAAGCAAATTTATTTCGTTTAAAGTGTTGAAGTTAAACCGGACAGGGTTCTATTAAGTTTTTTGAAGACTAATATTTAAACTATTTTTAGCGATGGCAAGTAAATATTTTGAAAAATAATTCAATTCCGTAATAGCACATGAAATTGCACGTGAAAAAGTAATATAAACATTATTTAATTAATCTTCGTCTGATTTCACACAGTTTATTAGTATAATATTGGTGTTATAATTAGCTTACTCTTGAAGAGTAGCCCAGATGGCTAGAGCCGTGGTTAATAAGACTTCGTCTCCCTCCAAGAAGACCATATCCCAGACTCGTAAGACTGCACTCCGCGGAAGACAATTGCAAAATAGCGTTAAGAACCACTGCATCGTGAACACGTTCGTCAGCGGAGGCTCATAACAGCTTCCTGAAATATTTTGATTTATATGCATATAAAACTGTTAAAAAATAACTAATAACTAGTAAAAAACAATCAATAGCTTATTAACAATTCAATCTTAACACTTCATCTATTATAATAAATAGGATAGCATTGGTGCAGATCAAATGTAGTCATTTAAACTTATTATCAAATTTAGCATGCGAGTAAAGATTTAACAGCGATACGTTTGTGAACGTATTTATGAACACAATGTTGGTGAAAATCTTTCACGTTTAGTATGTTCCGTTATTGAGTGCAATTATCTAAGTTGATTTTCATACTTTAACAGCTTTACTTTCTATAGAGATATCAATAAAAAAATTTTTTTTTTGGATTGGTACATTCCATCTGCACTGTTTCAAAAATGAAGTTGCACATTTTTGCTGAAGCCCAAGTAGAGTAGGGTTTTACGTACATTTTGTATTAGTTTTTCGCTTTTCTCTCTTCATTGTCAAAAGCTTATTTTTTATACTTCTGATGATGATGGCATCGGTATTTCATAAACATACACTTGATACAATTAATTATCATGTTTAATTTTTTTGGCCCTGGACTTTTATAAAGTTATATAAATTTTTAGAGCTTTTTCCAAATGGCACACATCGACCATCGAGATTATAATAATAAAATTAAATATTCGATGGATAACTACATCTGTAAATTAAATAATTATTGATACCTTCTGCAGCACCTTTTTGTAGTTTATCAAGATGTGCTGATAATTTTGGCAATCTTAATCGAAGGAGGTCTCTGAAGACTGCCATGTCAACAGAGAGACCCCTCAGATTGTTGGCAAAGTATCCTTCAGGTAGGACCGCTTCTATAAGGTAAATCATCACCTGAAAAATAATATTTTATGTTATGTATAAGAAAATATTTATTATTTAATTTTCAAACATCGTATTTTTTGTTCAGAATTTATACTTAATGTAGCATTTTATCTGGACTGGTTTTGGTACAATATCAGAATTGTATTGAGATGATTTTAGGATTACTTTTTATAAGCCAATCGCTCACTGATTTTCTCTTTTCACTTTTCAACCTTTGGTATGCATCTGCATTTTTAAGTGAAAAATAACTACTGTGCTCCTAAAATTCAGTAACTGTTTAAAAATATTTAACAGTGTAAATTGCAGTAATCCTTTTATCTATCTATGTAATTATATTGTCGATAATTTGGGCTACATCGGTTCTCTTATCGGTGAGTAGAATGAGGTCACCGATGAAATAAAGAATTTCAGCGCCATTTAATTCACCTACTTTGCACATTTGTCGTGTTTTGAGTCCAACAAAATCTCAAGAAAGTGCAACTCTATAAAAACACGTACGTCGCTGAATACTGGATAATCAACTTTCATGATGACACTAGAACGAGGTCAGTTCAACCAATCAATTTTGAAATAAAATATTAGTGTTAAAAAAACCTTCAAGGAGTCGCTTTCGGAACGATCCATAACTTCTAAAATAAGGGCGGCAAGCATGTTGAAGCCTTGACAGTATCCTACGTTTTTGTTCCATCTGAAAAGAAAAAAATAATTAAAATATGTATATGTCATTAATTAAAATATGCACTATGCTTTGTATATTCCACATTTCACGATAGGAAAAAATCTACAATAAATACACTGCAATAATCACTTTAGACTTCCCGAAGCATTCCCGGAAGAAGACAATGCGTTATTCTATGGTTTATAATTTTGACTGACGTGTCATTTACTAAGACGTGTTGATAAATTGAGAAATTAAAATGCACCGTGTGATCTGTTTGCTAGCCATATAATTAGAGAAGAGAGATAAATCTATTTGAAAATAACGCCATTGAGATGAAAGCAAAATGATCGATAAACAGTCTACAAGCTTACGGTACCAACCTAGTGACGCATATGAATATTTGATTTCTTCTAAAAATGTTCTGCTTGCAGGTGAAAAAATATATTATAGTAAAGAGTAGGTGATGTTTGAGGTATATTTTATTATGCACCACGCTTGCGGAAAAAATCCCCGCTTAGGCTAAAAGTCAAATATAGTATTATGAATTACCTCGCATAAGCCAATAAAACTCGCTTCAAAACAGCTTGGTTTTCTCGGCCCTCTGTTCCGCAAAATAAAGAACACCCTGTTCTGTGTAAGTCCTGAAATTTTAAAATACTTTATGTAACGACAATAATAAATAATTAATAATTCATAAGATGTCAGGGAAAATACCCCTAGACGTGGTTGCATGTACTCTAATGTGCAGGAAGGTAAATAATAATACATAATAAAAAAGAGTTTATTTAAAACACGAATAACGTTGTTACGCTTTAAGAAGAGTATAAAGCTGTAGTAGGTGGTGGTGAGTAGTAACATCGAGTACCGTAGAGAATATTAAAATTCACAAGATGAAAAAATTGCATGCAATTTTAATTGAGCAATATATTTCGTCTTCAATGTACTATCGCTTTTCCAGTGCAAACACGCGTTAATATCATATAAAAGCATTACATTTAAAGTTATTTTATTTGTAAAGTTCAAGATCAGTTTTACAACTCAGACGTTTTAAAACGTGGTGGTTATTTTATATATATATAACAGAATTATTTTAAAACATAATATATATATATATATTATGTTTTAAAATAATTCTTTCTATCCATTAAAAACCATATTGCTTTCATTGTAGATAAGACAAATTGGGTGATTATTATTAATATTCATCATTTTTTTTTAAATATATTCTTATGTAAAGGGAAATGTCTGATTTCAAATTAAAACACAATTTTTTTACCATACCATAGATTTTCGATATGGTAAATAAAATAAAATTTGTGTGGTGGTAGAATAAACTTCGTTATCTGGAATACTAAAATCAATTAAAAACAAATTAACTGATTTCATTGATATATTTTATGAAACTATCGTAAAGATAAGAGGGTCTCCTAACTAAGGCCAGCTAGCACCACCAATCCGGCTCGCCATAGTTTTTTCACACAGTGTAGCGCCGAAAGCTAAAAATAACCACGAGAAAATTTATGCACCTGATCAACCAATTTTTTTTGTCGAAAGGACTTTATATGAGTGTATAAATCAGAGAGAAGCTGGTTTTTTCCTTGTCAGCTATCGGCTATCTCCGCCTCAATGAAATGTCCTTGACACTTACCCGTAAGTACCGACCGAAATTTACGCGTAATTCAAAACTTCAGTATGTTGTATGATGAGCTAGCTAGATCTTTGCCCTTGGGACTTAGTGGAGGAGTCTAGGAGAAAAGTTTAGAAATGAAATATAGATGAAAGAAAAAATTATCGTTAATGAAATAATTGCTTTATAGATACAAATTGGTAGTATTAGAATTTTCGTATAAAATACCATAAAAACCGGGCAGCCAACATGTGTTTATTTTCAGACAAGATAATTTCATTTGACGTCACATGTTTTTATATAAATTATAGTATAATGACGAACTCGTGCTCAATTATACAGATAGCATCATGTTGTTAAAGCTAAATTAGTTTTATTTTCACGTCATATGTTATCAAACTTTACAGATGTATATAATATACTCCCCGACATGAGTTCTATATCTATAACAAAAAATTACAGTGGAATTAAGAGTCATTGATGAGATAAATATAATAATAGGAGCCTCTATTTTTTGTGATGTAAGCCGAAGATGTGATTCTGGTTTGTTTACGAATTTATTTTCCTTACCAAACGGTATTTTGGTATTTTTTGCCCTTTTTCATAATTATTGTTTTAGATGACAAATAGGACAACTGATACTATCTGTGGAGGATAAGTATAAACGGAAATGGATAAATATTAAACCAATCAAATTCAAGACTGTCCGTACTGCGATACGACACCGTTCTCAAATTACAAATTGTTTGACAGCGGCAAATAAAATTTATTTGCTGCTGTCTATAATAATTGTTTGAGTAAAATAATTAGAAATATAAATGTTGAGCCACCAACACTTACTAACCTTTACAATCTGAACACCCAGTTCTGTGTCGTCAGGATTAGTCCATTCGCTAAAACAGGTCTTCTCCGCCTTCTCCCAATCCACCCCTTTCACCTTCAAATGCTGCTCAGCTAATGTCAGCCACAACTGGAATATGAATATTAATGTAACTTGATGATTAATTTATTTTTGTTCAATGGCTTTTAGATAAATTGATAGCAGAGATAAGAATTTCAGCAATGTATATATCCAACTCCGTAGAAAACTAATTGGTTTATCTTTAAACATTTACGACATAATCCTCTGGAGACATTATAGGAAAGTAAATTCTGACAAAAAATAGAGTTGTCAGTAAATAAAGCTGTGGGCGTGCTTCTAATATGGTTTTTGTTTCATCATTTGTCCAGTTGTTCATGTTCCCCAATCAGCTATTTCATAATTAACATTAATCTCTATTTACAAAAACCTATGATTTTATTAGAACGGATTGTCATTGAATCTGTTATTGTCCTTATAAAAATGAATGATTTATATATTTTGTCCAATTTATATATCGATGTTTATATTTATTTCGACCATAAAAGCCTTTATCATATCCTTAATTTAATGGAATGTAGATGCTTTATACAGTGAGGACACTTTTACATACTGGTTTTGTAACGAGTACATTACTATATCTAGTTCAATCGACATGCGTGAAGGATCTATTGTGAGGCCCTTACATCTTGATGCAAATTTCACACTGCGTCTTTGAAAAAAAATAGTAATTCAAATGCTTTATTTACATAAAGAATCTTGAAAGATATAAATTTATATTTTTAAAGATTTGAAACATATAAACCAACTGAGGAAAAAGAAAAGAGAAAGTTATAGATTCTGGCGGCATTCAACCAGCAGATAATGATTATGTAGTCAAAGTCAATACTTATATAAATAATATTACTGGTATTTATGAAATAAACGGTTAGTCTTTAGCTCAGTTCGAAGCTGAGGTGTCGTAGGTAAATACTTAATAAACATATGCACCATTTTTTTGCACGTTTTTACAGGAGGACGTGATGACATTAAGAATAACATAATGATAATTTTCCACTGCCGTAAGCGTGAAAGATTTTATTCACGTTCAATTTTAATGTTCACATATTCAGTGGAAGAGAAAAAAAAATCGAAAATATCCTCATCCCGTCAGCTTCTCGGCATAGGACTTCTGAATAACATTTACATAATATAATTTAAGACATCGACTGAGGGTGCTTGATGGAATTTCTCAATACCAATCCGCCCGGTAGTTTCATATATGAATGCTCCAGCGTATAAACTTTCCAAAAGAGCTAACTCTCTCATCCGCAATCACAGTAAATTCAAGCCATTGTATAGTATTAAAAATTCATTAGAGTTAGTAGATAAAATTAAAAATTATAACATTCCGTTAAACGCCAAATTAATTTCTTTTGACGTTGTTAGCTTATTCACTAATGTACCTGTAAACAAATGTAAACAAATCATCAAAGATACCCTTAATACGCGTAGAGTTAATCCTGTCATTACTACGGAATTACTTAATATATTAGACGTTTGCGTTGACCAGAACTATTTTCAATTTGATAATAGATTCTATGAACAAACCGAACATCTTTACATGAACCATTTAGAAAACCTTATTTTCAGCAATAAAACAGAAGTTAGAAACGTAGTTTATTGGTTCCGTTACGTAGATGACATCCTTTGTCTATTCAATGGAACTGAGAGACAAGTTTCTAACCTTCATAATTTTCTTAACTCACTAGATGATAAAATTCAATTCACTTTAGAAGTAGGGGGCAAGAATATAAATTTCCTTGACCTTAATATTGATATTAAAAACTCCATTCATGAATTTAAAATTTACCGAAAACAGACGTTTTCAGAAGCCACGATCCATTTTAAGTCAGACCATCCTTTCTCATATAAATTGGCTTTCCATTCTCAGGTTCACAGATTAGTCACTATACCTCTAAATAAATTTAATTTTGAAAACGAACTAAACATTATTAAACAAATTGCCATTAATAATGGCGTATCAAAAACAACGTAAATTAGCAGAAAAGATGCTATATTTCGGGAACTTGTCTAAAGACAACCGCCCTAGAATCTGGCATAGAATTAGTTATTTACAAGCTTTAAAAATTAAAAACAACTCGCTGATAGTGTTAGACCGGCGTTCTATTGCAAAAACTCTAGGCAAATTACTTATTAACAATAAAGATAGAGTAAACTTTAAGAACAAATCTGGTATTTATAAATTACAATGTAATGATTGCCAACATTTCTATGTGGGTAAAACCACACGTACATTATATATAAGGGTATCAGAACATTTAGCTGCCTTTAGATTAAAAAAAGAAACTTCGACATTCGCAAATCACTTGCTAATGGAGAACCATACGTTTAATGCGGATGATGGGGTTAAACTGTTGCATAAAAACATGGGGGATCATAAATTATTTTATCAGGAAATTTTAGAAATTAATAGAGGCCAGTTATACTCCCTTACCAATCTTGAATGAGCAACTGAACCTTCCTAATTCTCCGCTATTATATCCGATACGTTGAAACACCTAACAGATTTCACTAAATGGAATGATTGTATATATTTACCCATTCGTCGAATTACATCCCGTCAAAACCCACAATACTATTATAATTGTAAAATCACTGGTATTTCTAAAAGAAGTTGAAAAGCGGCAACCGCCTTCGGCAATCGCCACTCTGGTAATATGGTGTTTACAAAATAAGGATTACGACGATTTCCGAAATTTTAACTCAGGTATCGGTGTGGCTCTCAGACGTATAATGTACAAATGATATTTGTCGCATTTGTATCTTCTATATAAGCGTTAGAAACGGTTTACTGTCTCTCAGTTCGAGTCCATTCGTGTGCTCGAATGCCTGAAGATGCCGAAAGGCGAAACCCGGGTCGTTAGTGACAAAATACATGGAAGTGTACAAAATCTCATTAATCCAAATTTACATAATAATAGCTGTTTATTTTTTTAGAGAAACCTTCGACGTCTTTATATCTTATTTTAACCTAACTATATTATTTGGGGATGTTTCAGAGAGAATGCTTGAACGGGAAATTTTCGAATCATTTCTTAAAATAGCTCGTCGATTTTTTCACGTGGAATCTCAATTCAATTTTTCAATAGTGAATATTTAAAAAATAATTGGCAAGGCGATCGCTACGGTCCTTTACTTGGAAGAGTCAGAAGTATTTGATTAATTTTATAAGAAGTATTTAATGAATCGTCTAATACATATAATAAATATTGACAGTGTTTTGACCAATTGATGTAACCCTCAAAAAATACGAAAATGAGTTAATGATTGGATATCATTTTAAAGACGACAGAGTGTATCTCGGCCAAATGATGTAAATTAGAAAAGCAAATTGACCACTCTTTGGAAAGGAAACATCATTTCACGTAGGTTTTAGGTTTACAAATTATGACCCGGCCACTTGATGTAAGCCACTATTATATTGACACTACCTACGTATAATCCCATACCTGCAAACATGAGAATTTACATGAGTGCATTTCAAAGATTCGTAACGCAACTCATATTGTTTTCGATAAAAATAGTTTTACTCTCTCCTAAGCAATTTTAATTTTGAGGGCTACATCAATATATTTATTACCTGTTGCTATTGAAACTTATTGTTTAAAGGATTATTATAGTTGATCTGTGTTTTTTCTCTATATATTTTTGTATACCATAGTCAATAAATATTTTTTGCCGTTCTGCTTCGTACAGTTTGCCGTTGGTTGTCTTTTTACTTTCGACGGCAGTTATCATGCGGACTTGGACATACCATATGTAAATAGTATGTAAGCACGGATCCAAACCACTATACTTTAGTGTCGTTGGTGATGTTAAATACTTTTAGTTTTGAGAAAACAAGTTTATGTTTTAAATCATTAAATATAACACTTTCATATTGTTTTATACATGACGTTCTCAAAAGCGATCTTGGTAAGCTAGTCTTCTTACAAATCAAATTTAAATAAGTGGCTTGTGCCCTATCGTTTTCTTATTAAATTAGCCAAATAAGTGTTGTCATTGTGATGTTAGAGATATTGTAATTTTATTCAATACCTTTCGCCCACTTTTCCATTTCAATCTAAGACTATAAAATGTCGAGAGCAGAGTAGGTATTGGAAATCAATATGACGAGACGTTCGCCTACGTTAAAAGCTTTCATATGAATGCTTATAATTTACCTTTTAGTAATTAATAATCGATTGTTATTATATTTGGCATTTAAAACTATTGTTGATAATGCCATAGGTATATTTTTTTAAATAAATAACAATGAATAAATTCAATGTAAACTTTAATGAAGCAAACTAGAAATAAATTACTAACACTCATCCCCGCGATCTCAAATCACTTCAGATGACATTTAAATTTTAAACACACGTATTCATATATTCATCTGATTTGGGCAGTTAATTCTACAATCGATTTTCAATAAAATTTTAGTAGGTAACCTTGTTTACTATTTAAGATAACGCTATTTATACCTCAATCGAATTTTCAATTAAGAGTTCAATTCTGCAATTGGCCATTTTAACATTTTTTACTGAATTTATTAATTTACATTCGAAAGCTTGTATGCCTATGATGTTTTTGTCGCTTAATACTCTACTTTATACTGAAAAGAAAGTGATTATCTTACAAGTCTTCTGCTTGCCTTATCCTTCTTCGATTACCCTCTTTGCAAAGTGAGTTTTAGCGACTTACTGTCAACCAGTTTTTGAAAGTTAAATTATACAAAAACTCGTTTGAAAGTCGATATAGTAGTTAAGGCATTATCGGCGGCAACTTTATGTTACTTATTTTATATAATAATGTGATTTTTTAAATTCATGAAGCGTATCGTATAATTAAATTGATTGCGGAAAATTTATGCAGGTAGTGCCATAAAATGAAAGAGTTTGTCGACCTCTATTCCAAAAATGTTCAGAGGTGCGTGTTGCCAGACAATAAAACTAAATGCTACATTTTTTGTGTCAAACGAAGATTTTGCGTTGGTTATCATTGCAAGATTTTCTTTGTTACATAACTTACAGAGATTTGATTTATTTAATATATTTATCAACCTATACAGAACAATATGGTACCAAATAGCGGGGAAAAAATATTGTATTAGTTAAAGAATTATGAAGTATCTCCATTTTATCTCTCCTGTCAAAATTATTTTTATTACAATTGGTGGGTTTTCTGAGAAAATCAATATTTAAATAGAATCTTTTCTGGAAAAAATGTTATATTTTATGAATTTTTGTAGCGCGATTTGTTGTTTATTTATGATTAATGACCGAAATATAGCAATACTTTAGAAAATAGCTACATATTTGAATACAAATATTCAGAACAGTTACTTTATTTCTTTTGATAAAATAGTGTATCCAGTCGGTATTGCCCAAGCAACAGACTGCAGATAAGATTGCAGCTGCATGGAACTTATCTTTACCGCTAAATAGCAATAACCATTTCAACTTTAATCTTATAATCAAAATGAATTGACACAGTCACCGCCAAATCCATCTAAAATATTAAAGTAGTTATAATGATTATTTGCATTGATATACTGATACTAATTTTAAATATTAAATCAAGAGTACTGATATACTTAAGTTTCTAATTTTTTTATAGTTTGGTTCGGTGGTAGCCTTGTAAAACATAATTTTTCGGAAGTATTCAGGCGGAAAAGCGGCGAAACACGTGTATTACCTAGTAAAACAACCAGCGAAGTAAAAATAAGTTGTAAATTTTATACTGTTATTAATGCAATGTCATATTTTACTGGAAATGAGTTTTAATTTTAAAATAAAAAAATTAATGATGTCGCCGAAGCCATGAAGGATATTAAAAAACAAGAACGATAATAAAGATTCATCATTTAAAGTACACTTATATTACTTAGGCCCTTTTGAAAAATACTTATACGATTATAAAAATGACAAGTCGTTATGTTAATGGGCAATCTACAGTTTACAACGATTCAAAGTTTGAATGGACACCGTTAGGCGTCGAGTTGTTATAGACGGAAAACGATAGGCGTCCCGACGCCGCTCAGGCACTCTAATGGTCTTCGAGAAATCACTGCTTCTACTTGCTTTATAACGAGCAGTAACTGTAAGCCCATACGATACTTGACGTAACATCGCACTGGATGACGGCTTAATTTTATTTAAAATATGGCAATGTTCAATCCGAGCTATTTTTCGTTTTGGATTTTATTAAGGACGGTTTCCAAATTTAATTTGAGTTAGAGATGAATTCTTCTCATACAATTATTTATATTAGGTATTCTTATTTATGGCACAAAAAAATATTTAAGTGAAAAAAACGCTTTGCTTTATAGCTTATATCACATCACTAAATAATAAGGTAAAATGAGCTCAGGGAGAATTTTAATTATTGAGATTTTGTACATTTCCATGTATTTCGTCACTAACGACCCAGATTTCGCCTTTCGGCATGTTCAGGCATTCGAGTACATGGATGAACTCGAACTGACTCAGGGAGAATTGTAACGAAGTTATTTCAGATCAGCCCAAAAATAAATTGCACACTCAATTAAATATTAAATTGTAAAAAAGCCGATAATATATGTATGTCTTGTCAGGACTTTCTTGACGCTAAGCATAGATTTTGCTTTTAGGTTACAGGTCCGCCATTATATTCGTAAACTGAAACAATAATTTTAGTTTGATTTACATTCATCATATAATAGCCTGTCTTAAGCCGTCCCGCACAGAACTAAATGGATTTGGAGAATTAATACTTTAGTTTATTCACAATGATGGTTGTAATTCAATTCCTCGAATCCCTCATTTTAAGAGAAATTAAAAATATATTGTTGTCCGTATTTGACATTGAGGTTAAACAAATATCCAGTTAAATGGACAATAAGCATGGGTCCTTAGGAGAAGATAGCTCTTATTAATTGGGCCAGTTATAATAAAAACCTTTCGGCGAAAATCCGTCGGTATGCCAGCAGGTAGCCTGGCGACGAGCCGCATAGCCCGCAACCACTCGGCCCAGCCACTGGCTCCTTCCCGAGGCGACACCGAAAACCGCATGTCTGCTTCCTCGCCTGTCAAATAAACAAAAAACAACATTTTAAATAAAAATTGTTCATACTTAAATTAATTATAAATTTGAGGAAACATCTTTGTCACATATTAATAATTACTGTCATATTGATTTCCATGCTGTAACATTAAAATAAAATAAAACGTAATATACTATATATATTTATATTATTATATGCAAAACATGTCACATTGGCGATGAATGTACAGGTTAAGCAAATGCCCATGTTATATAAAAAATGCTTGAAGGATTTGCAACAGTTTTACTTTTACCTGTCAGATATATTTTTCGGTTAAATTCTTTACATGTTTTAAAAATTGTTCAGCTTATATGTTTCGGTTATTGATTAGCATAAAGCCCAACCATACTCTACAAATTGAAAAAGTCAAATTCATAATTGAGCTTGCAGATGTTGTAAAAATCGGGCTGAGAATTTAATTTGAGAATACATACGAATCGTTAATATTCACCGTAAATAGAGAAATTCTTGCATGCCACATGTATTTCAAATTTTAAGAGTTGAGTGGAAAAAAAGCTATCAGCTAAAACATTAATCGACCCAACTCGGCATCTTAAATGATTGAAGAATTTGTCAAACTAACAATCGCTTGACAATACAGAACCTGCACATGAGCAACACAATAAATTGAAATTTAATAGTAACATTACAACAAACAAAAATCTCATCTACTGTAGTTTAATGAAAGAAGGTACATCATGACCATAAAATATAGGACTTATTAGTCAATCCCGGGATTTCGGGATTCACCGTAAATTAAGAAAATCACATTTCAAATTAAATACTTCTTGACTAACTACAACCCTGGTATGTTAATGTTCATAGTTCTAATAATACCTACCTAATTAATATTAATAAGTATTCTGGTTTCCCTTCTTTTCATATTTCGTAACAGTCGTTATTTTATTGGTGTTTTGCATTATTATATGAAAATAAATGAATTAAAATTTTGAACCTTTTATACACAAATACAAAAAAAAAACATTCCCATGCTCAAAAAAAAATATAAACCGTACCAATTAAAGCAATAATGGGCACAGATTAAATTTTAAATATACTTATTAAAACAAAAAATTACGCTTACTGACCGATCCCTTGATTGGTCATTAAGCGTAATTTCAGAATTCACAATTTTTCAATCATGAAAATGTCATTTAATCATCATAAAAAGGGTTCGGGATTGGATACTTTACATACGACCTATTGGTAGGATTTTAATGTAGGCAGAATTAAATGTGTTAAAAATAAAAGGTCTTTCGTGTGGATCGGGCGTGGTTATCCGTTCATGCATATAAAATTTAAATATTGTTTCATCGATTTGTTTCTCTCTATAAATAGTTGTTCAAATAAATATATAATTTAATTATATTGAAAGCAAAATATGACCTTGTAATAATTATAGTAACAGATGAAATGCTTATTAATTTCAATTATTGTTTTAGGTGGATTCATAAGGTTTCCGTTGATAATCAGTAAATTCATCACGATTGTATCTTTATTTGTTGGATACAATTTTGTATATTATGAAACATTTTATATAAACAATTATATACTATACATACTTTGAAGTTTACTTTGTTATGACTAGGGGATTTTGAGATTCACTGTAAATGTTAAAAAATAACTCATATATCAAATAAAAACTTCCTAGATAACTATAATGTGTACCTCGGTTTATTTATAACCATAGTTGTTTATAATACTTTTGTGTATTGTGGTCTCCCTCTTCACATATTTCGTGCCAGCCGTTTTCAACCAATTTAAAATGGAGGACCAAGGAGGACCACTTCTTAAATGGATGGAGGACAATATTATAAAGTCGTATTGAAGAACATGTCCCCTTTTTGGATACCATCTGGTAAAACCTACCTACATAATGCAATAAATAATATAAAATATAAGACTATGTTCGTCATTATGTTTTTTTTTATTGCTTTGTATATGTATGATAACCAATCAATTAAAAAGTTATTCTAATGCCCAAAACAATATTTAATCAGATAAACATTCCAAACAATAAAAAACACAAATTAATTTTTAAATGTGAAATTTTTAAGTGTGTAATTTTTAAATAAATAAAAAAACACTTAATGACCAATCCCGGGATCTCGGGATTAAGAAATTCTGAATCCCGAAATACTGGGATCATAAAAAGGGTCCGTGATTGAATGCCCTAGTCATGGTGGCGAAGAAAGATGTAAATGAATCATAAATACCACTCTCCTTTTAAATATCTACGTTGATTTTGGACTAGAATTTTTTTTTGAATTAGTAACTTTTTATAGTTATCTGGTTTCAATATTTCTGCCATGAGTCGTGATATCACTCAGCCATAGTACAGATCTAGAAAAATAAGCGTTTATCACAAAAATAAAATTATTTTTTCATGGAATTATATAATATTTAATTCCTGCGAATAATTGTGTGCATAATGTAGCGTTAATGTACATTATCCGCCTCGATATTAACGAAAAATATATTATTTTTGCCACAACTCTGCACCAGTTGAAGGCTCGAATAATAAATAAGATCTTATATTTTGTAGACAGGATTAGAATTTACCTTTCTCAAGGAAGCTCCGTGTAATATTCCTTAATAAAAAATATATTCTTACCTTTAAACATGATATATAGAGCAATTTAAGATAATAATCTTCATTTTCCGACGTGCACTCTTTTCGGTTAATTAAATAGTGAATAACCTAATACTTCTGAATATATTAGACACAATTTTGTGAGAAGAAATTTACGAATTTTTATTTTATTCAGTGTTCATTGAATATTGCTAAGATTTTGTTCAGTGTTAAATATTCTAATATATGAATAGAAATCTATGCATTTTTCAATGATAGTGAAATTCAATGTTAAAACAATGTAAGCATATAATAATTGTGTATTATATATACATCATCAGAAGTTTCTAGCAGTTAATTAATGCTTAAATTATTGTTTACGTCCGGTGCGAATATTTATTAACGGCGAGGGAAAAATTCAATTTAATTTGATTTATAAAACGTTGATACTCAAAATTTCTAAAATTTATATCAAATTATTTTGTTTGAATCGAAAATTATTAAATTTATAATTAATGGAAACTAAAATTAGGTAAAATTTAATAAGCCGGTGCAAGTGATTCTGTTCACACTAATGTAAAAAAAGTGTCGATAAAATTTCAATTTAGTAAAATAGTCGTATGTACATCAATCATTTAACATTTTTTTGTTGGTAATGGGTGTGTTCAAATTACATTGCGTATACATTAATAATAGCAAGTGGAAGATATTAAACTATTTATTTAAATGTGCCTAAAACGTTATGGGTTTTCATTTCCTTCTTCAAATGATCTATTGACATCAACAAAACATCCAAACAGACCACTGAATATATTTTCCAAATCGAAACTCCGATGGCCAAGTCCAGACCAAATATGGAAGACCCGAATAAATTGAACCGATTTTCCACAAACAACTTCGCACTGAAAAGCTTCCGGCCGTGCGTGTTTAGGTCGTATTATTATATGACCGTAGTGATTTTGAATTTAATTTTACCCGTAAAATTTTCCAATCCATATTTTCATAAACAAATATGAAAGACCATGATAATTATTTTCATAACATCCACTCAATTTCAAAAGTATAAATATCGTCAATTTTGTGTTGTATGGAATTCGGACTGATTAAATTGAAAGAAAATAAAATCGAAGTATTTTGGAAATTTCAATTTATGGAATTGGTACGGTGTAAAAAAGGATTGGTTGTATGTGCATTTTTTGAATACGAAAATATTTGAATTTTTTAAAATAAATTTATGATCAAAGGACAAAAATGTTTATAAATTAAATTTCGAAAAACTCGAAAGAAAAATATTTGATTTTAAGCTTGATTGCGTAGCTTTCTTTAGTATCATGAAAAACTTTTGAAATTCTGTAGCAGAAGTTTTTGTTTTTATTCAGTTTTGTTTGTATTTAAAGTTGAAAATTGGAAAGGAGGTAAAGAATGAAATTGTCTTCGGAAGAAATGCAATTTAATAAAAGTAAATTTTTTACTTTGATAGTATATTCGATTACGTTTCTGCCATCTGACAATAATGAACTGAAGCAAACAAATAGGTGCAGTATATTACTTAAAACAAACATGTCGGAGTCTGTTCTTTATTTCAACATCTCCTTGTAAACGCTGTCAAGATCCAATATAGGCTGTATTCATACTATTTGTTCACGAACAGTTTCATGAGATCGTTATCGCTTCATCTTTGTATTAGATGGTAGCACTTAGGATTTCTGCAAACTTACTGTTTACTCGTGGACAAAATGTGTGCAAAATTATTTGTAAATTCGCTAAAGTAACTTTGGCTCTCACTATATAATAATATAATATGTACATGTAAAATCGTTCAAACCAAACATTTTGCTGCTAGGTTTAATACAACTAAACAACCTTACATTACATCGAATCATACGTGAATCTCTTGAAAATGCCTAATTCAAATAGTTAAATAATAATTTAATATACGATAGCGACTGAGGGTGCTTGATGGAATTTTAATTTGAATCGTTGATTATTTTATATTTCCATATGTACCAACGTCTCGGGTTTCGTCTATCCGCATCTTCAGGAATTTAAGTGCACGGATGAATTCGAATTGAAAATTAGTGAACAGTTTATGTTGCATATATAAGAAGTATTAAGAAAAAATATTACTCTTACGTCTCGCGTAATTTTCTCTCTTTATTACAAACAATGCTATTTCTCATATACCTACAATGAAACAGTCCCATCAAAATTCAGTTTCAATCATAATAAATACAGAAAACTGGTTTTTAAGGACACTAATAATGACTTATTTACTTTGAATTTTTCAATGCGTATTGTTTGTAAATCTGCTTCTACATTCAAAATATATCTTTTGTACTACAAAATATTCTCAACGAATAGTACATTCACTCTATAAAACATTTATCGTCTGTCTGTAGCCAAAAAATAAAAAAGGTTCTTACGATGAGAAGATACTAGATATTTTTAGGGGGAATAAACTTTAAAGCTACTCAGCGGTCAAGAGGCACATATTGAGAAGGTTAATCTATGAAGAAGAAAATACGATATGATTGGTGCTGGCATAGTTGTTCTAATCACACCTTGAAAAATTTTTCCCAATTTTTTTAAAAATAATTGCTATGTTAGATGTAAACTTATTTAGCATTTTATGTAATCCAAGTAAAAAAATACAAGCTAGAAAACTCATTAGCCTCTAGAATCCCCAAAACTCATTTAAATATTTCACCTGACAATACCAAATGGCCTTTAAGCGATTAATGAAAATTTATTTCCACACACAGTAATGGTTTGCAAAAAATTTCCCATACGTTTCTGCCCACACTAAACGTGACCTTGTTTGTATATTACATTGTGGAGAAGAAATTTTATTTTATTTGAATTTACATGACGCAAATGAACAAAGTGGAATGTAGCGGATGATGGGGGAATAAAAGATGAAGGCTACATATATAATTGAAATTTTACCGCACGGCTTCACAGATAATTTAAATTAATGACAACTGGAATCGCAGGGGTAACGCGGACACAAAAAATGAAAGACCGTCTATCCTAATATTCTCTGTAGAATTAAAATTGCGTTTTTTGATTGAGATGATAATAAAGAGTACTGATAAATATAAAAATTCTTTACATCTTGGGAGTTTATATTAATTATTTTATTCGACTGTAAAAAAACCGAAACAAATAGTAAATCTGATAATGAAAAACGATCATCGTATAATTTAAAACGGAAGCCTTTCATTCATTTTAGAATATTATTAAATGATTTTGTGAAATGAAGGTATTATTAATTTATGAACAATAAAAGTTATTGCGATTCCTCTTTCATATCAAATGACATTACCAATCTGGGTATTTTAAAAGTAATGGAAAATCTATCAGCATATTTTAAGAACTATTTTGATTTCAATTTGAATAAAAAAAATGCTGTCTAGGAATATTAAGTTGGATCATTTTACTGCAATCTATAATATGTACATATAATTTACATAAAATAAAACGATTTCAGCTTGTATGATTTTCACTTATGTGGAGTCGAAATACTGCATGCCGTCTTAACTCTCAAGAGCAAATCACCTCTAGAGTCGAAAAGTTTGACTATGGCTGGTATTCATAGTACATTAGGACCGGTAGGAACAGAAAATTTATATAAATTAGATTGAAAAAAATAAATTCTTATTTAAAAATATACTTGCGTTGCGCCAATACTAGCACAATTTACTGCTGATTTCTTAATTAGTATTAAAAATCAGTTTTAGAATCAAGATCTTATTGAACCGAAGTAAAAGATCAATTAGTTTGTATATTCGGTTAAGAAAGATCAATTATGCATACTTGACAGGAGGTTGTAATTAATACGAAATATTGTAAATCCTGTAAATTCAATTCGTACGACAAGTTGTATTGTTTTAAACAGATGCAGTATATCATTTCAACCACGTAAGTGCGTACATCTATCCTTCAATGTACACGGATTTCCAACAAATTTTCCATTTTGTACTCAAATTATATCGATTACGAAGTTTGTCAAGAGGGATAAGTGTACTGAAAAATCTAAGGAAAGCTG
The DNA here is from genome assembly GCA_022494535.1 of Himalopsyche phryganea. NCBI lineage: Eukaryota > Metazoa > Arthropoda > Insecta > Trichoptera > Rhyacophilidae > Himalopsyche > Himalopsyche phryganea. The sequence goes on from JAGVSL010000046.1 coordinate 2,324,408, forward strand.
TATCAGTGCACCCCCTAGTTCATAATAGAGTAATTCAATATCGAGATCTTTATTGAGAGTTATATTATAGATTTTTAAACTCAATCACGTTGCAATAGGATTATTAAGAAACAATGGAGAATTTTTTTAGAGCTTGATGCAAGCCAAAAAATTGGGTAAATGTTTTATCTTTGTATTGGTAATACGATCCGACTACGGCTGGACATGAAGCGAAAACAGCAAAATTCGAAATCAGATTGTGCCTTCAGACTTATTGGCAAACAACCCTTGAGCGCAGAAGACATGTAAATATACTCATACATCTATGTTATCTACTAGATACTAAATAAACATAATTTATAGCTAGTATTGCCGTCCATTACCATATGAAATAGTTTCTACGTACAGTTTTCAGTATAGCTGTGGTTAGCTAAGCATTCTTAATAATTAAATTATTATAAAAATAGTTTCAAGCCCACTCTTATCTTGCCAAAGTTGCATTGAAAAATGATTTTTACATATTTATAAATGTTAATAGAATTCATTTTAAAATGACCATTGGTTGTACGCACAAAGATAAACATATTAAAGTAGCTAAGGAAATTTTATTAGCATTGTTCTTGTATGAAAGATTTCGTATTAAAAAAAAATTAAACCTTATTATTCAATAAAAAAAATGTACAGGATACTATTTAATCCATGATCATCATATTCACCATCATAGCTAAGTAAGGGAGCGTTTTCAACTAATAAAGATAAATAAAGTTTATAAGTACAGTGCATTTATTTAATCATACAATATTTCACTTTCGACAGCTTTGCTGTGAATGCGGTCTATGGAAAATCAATCGATTATAGACGGTGTCAAAAATTTCAATTAATGCTATAATTCATTGTGTGCTTTTTTATACAAGCTTAACAAAAAAACAATTTTGTTTTGATATTAAACATGAGAGTAACTGGTTATATGACAGCTAGACATGAAGCGTTTATATCTATTACGTCTACGAAGGTTATTAAGAATTTCACTTTATTTGAATAGATTTACCAAATTTACGAGTCCAATATTACGACAGAAAAAAATTTAAATCAGGGTTCCTCAAACGTCAATTGTTATCAAAAAGCTCTAGCCAATGATTCTTTTTATAAAGAAAAGATCTATGTCGTCATTAGTTGGTTAGGTTTTTATTATTGTTCCGAAACTCACATTACATTCTGAAAACTCGTTGAAAATTTACGTTAACTGTTTCGGTCGTTGGTGTTATATTCATTGCTTCGTTTTTTCGTTACATTTTTTCCAGAACTTTGTAGAGCTTTTTGTTTCTTGACTAATTTATTGATAGAAAAGGTCCAGATAGTCTTTATGAGAGAATCAAGAAATGCAGATAATTTAATTGGAAGTCCTGGCAAACATCACAACAAATATATACTATAGATAGCTTTTTTTAAGTTAAACATTACTTTTCAGGGTTAAAGTACTACATTTTGTAAAGTTTTTATTGTAGCTATTATTTAATATAATTTATGATATCAACCGATCGTGATTGATTACGGCTGCCAGGTGTCCCGGTTTCAAGCCCCTTGTCTGGCATCTCGAATGAAGCTTTCGGGACAGCCAACAATTCCAGTTTTAGATAAACTCACATTTGTCAAAGATATCCAGCACCCGCAGTTATGTTGCAAAAAAATGCAAAAATAAAACAAAACTTGTGCCATAGCGTAGTCATCAAGGGTCACTTTAAATCGTGGGAAATTTTTTCTTTTACTTCTTACAAATGACTATAATAATACGGAATAAACGACGGGAGTAATAATTCATATAAGGAAAGACCTTAGATTTAATTCGTATAAGTGTACATTCCCATAATATTTGTAGCTATGTACCTTCCTTAATTCTTGTCTTTTTTAATATCTTTTAGTTTACTATTATATATTTGATCACAAAGTCAGCGACTAAATCATTTGTAAAATTGAAATAATCTGAGTAAAATAAAAAAGCGAAGTTCCTGAAATTTTGTACATTTCCTTTGTATTTCTTCAATAACGACCCTGACGAATTTCGAGGGTGGAATGAAAATGCTAATTTATATTGAAATTGAATTTTCGTCATATAAAAAGAAAACCTTGTTCTGAAATTACCATTTATCTTATTCGAGATGTTTATATTATTATATCGAGTATATTGACACATGCTTTACGATACCGCACAACGGTACATAAGTGACTCTACAAGCATGTAGTATATTGCATGTTATGTACATCATTTGTAACGCAAACTCTCCGTGTTAATAGAGAGTGATAATATCATAGAAAATCGATTTATAATCACATTGTATAACAGGAAAAGATTACGCGTTGAGAATTTATCGCATCATAATTTCTCCTCTTGTACTTGAATATAATTTTTGTATTATAATAATTATAGTAATAATAATAAAGCAATAATTTAATCTTAATTTTTGGAAAGATATTATCAGATATTTGTACCCGACATCACAAACCGCTATACCGTTATAGCAGCGTTAACCGCTTTGAAATTATTGTGAGCGTGTTAGTTAAAGTGGATAAAAGCAATGACATTTTGTATTCGTCAAAATCAATTTTAGATATTATTTTATTAATAAAAGAACATTTCTTCTTCTATTAATAAAAGAGAAGCGAGGTGCAAGAGAAGAGTGGCTGTGTATTTTATTTTTTTATTGCATATTTCTTATGATTTTCATACATAAGATCAAGAGTAACAGAGGATGCATTTTTATTTAGATAAATCTCATACAATATCATGGAATTTAACATGTAAACACAATTTTCAGCTTCCATATGCATTGAATGAAAGATTGTTGGCTTCAGGTTTTTGTTAGACAACCGTAGTTCTATAGCTATATTTTATAAAAAAATCGATTGCCCTGGATTGTAACGTAATTTGATACAGGGTTTGGGTGTAATTGGATCTTTTAATTAAACATCAAAACTGTAATTTCCTCATTAATATTGAAATATAAACTAAAACTATTAATGATACAATTTATTTATACGTGTTAATTTTAATAACATGCCGTTTGACTAGTTAAAGATTAGAAATATTAGAAATGCACTTGATTTCTTCAGTTATATACTAATTACATAATTGAAATATTTGTAGGAATATCTAGTACATAGATTTCGACGCATACATTAATAACATGCAATTTTCCTTAATGTCATATTTTATAGAATACTGATGGTTTAAAATACATAATGTAATATTGTTTTATAAACGACTTCATAAATCCTTCTATGGATCCATGTACCATTTCCTTCATAAAATTTTTTGACAATCGGTAAATGCGAGAGACCTTACTTATCACAGCGTTGTACATTATTGTTTACAACATGCCATGGGTCGTAGATTTTGGTGGTATTCAACTCGGTCAGTCTCGGGTTACTTTTTTAGCGTCCCGGGTTGTGTCGACACAGAAACTGTTAAATAATACCCACTAAATAATTCAAAGTGTTTTGTCATCATTTTGAAAGCTTCCTGATAAATTGCTACAAGATTTTTTTGCGACGTACTGCTGACGGACTTCTGTTATTCGTTTTCCCTTGTGTATACTGATTGACTTAACTTTTCCGTAGATTTGTCATTAAACGAGCGACGTATACTCTCTTTCATTTCTATCTATTTATATATGATTTTATAATTACAAGTTAAAATTAAACGTCACAGAATTGGCCCGAATAAAACGTGGCCTCAAAAAATATAAAGCTATAGTTTTATAAGTTTATTTTTTAATCGTTTAGATAATATATTAATTTTGCCGAAATTATAACTGTATAAATATTAATAGAGTTGATACTTGTATGGGCTGTAGATAAGTTTAACCATGTATATATACACCATTATTGGTATTTTAATATAGATGAATTTGTAGAAAAAGCACTTCTCGTTGAAATTACTTCCGATCGAGAGACCAGGCATATACTTATTTTTGATTATCCTCAGACAAAATGGAGCAATATTTGTATGTATTGAGATAATCTTTTCAACAAAAAGGAGAAGGTAAAAAGGTTTTTACCTCTAAAACCGTGTCCCTGTTAAGTAAAGCATGAAGCTATTCGAACGATAATCTTTCTCCATACTTAACTCCACTCCGTTACATCTGTACAAATTGAACTTTTTCTGAAAGTAATCGTAGGTTTTCGAAATAAAAATGCTTTCATAAGAAATTTATGTTCATTAAAGTTTTTTTATTTTATGAATTTTGTATCAACATACAAATACTAAAAAATCGTTTTATATATTATGTAATACAAAAATATTACTATTAATTTTCGTATATTATTAAAAACGAATTCAAAATCCAATCCTTATGGATCATATAATAACAGTGGTTTTATCATTATAAAATGTAACTGTGTAATATGTTTCTGGATTATAAAATTTGAATACATTAAATATGGCTTTCATATGAAATTAAAAAAAATATTGGTAGAACATAAGACTTAAGTTAAAAAAATCTTTAATATTTTAAGAAAACAATTTTTTCCATTAAAAGTATTCTTAAAAGTAAGCTTCTACCTTCCACCAATGATTAATTGACAATCGATATCTCTAAAATTACACTTAAGTCTTTAAAATCCATAAAATATCAATCTTCTCAATTATGTCTATTGAATGCTAATGATAGAGACGGCTAATTGTTATGACTGTTTCTACATAATATCAAATCAGTAAAGTTGTTCCTATATACGAATATAATATATATATGAAATTTATATACGTATGTATCATTTTATAATTTAATATGAATTAGAACGTTTGAGGTTAAGTGTTTTTCGAGGGGTGCCAAATTTGATTACGAATTTCGGTCATAAATTATTCAGTGACTTCGAAATAGACATTGTAATAAACATGACGTACATACAATGCATATGGAATGAGGAAACGAAGCCATAGATCACGGGAAACCGCGCGAAAAGTCAAAAATTATTGACAGGGCCGCATTAAGATAATATGGGGATTCGTACGTAAATGTAATTTATATCGCCTTATAAACAGCTAAGTTATTCGTGAAATTATTTTGCTGCGCAACAATAGACAAGCCAAACTATTGTAAATTTGTTACGACTACGCATTTTTATAATATTTCGAAAACATTCATATAATTCGAGTGTATGCTACATTACTATTATGAGGCGATTATGTAAAAATAATGTAAATAGTATAATAAATAAAAACCATCATCAATCAAAGATTATTTTTGCTTCGGCAGATATGATCATACATTTTTTTTCGTAGACTTGGTTGCAGCCTGGGCTTATAATGGTATATACATTTAATAACTTTGCGACTTGATACGGAGAGCGAATATATCTGAACTTAAAGACTTTCCAAGAACCAACGGTCTTTATTTTATCACAATTTAGGGCATAGCAATCAAGTCTTGGGTAAATAATTATTGTAAGTCACTCTTGGCAATAATTTGAAAGCGCATCACGCTGCTGCGTTACGGGATATGCCCAGTAAAAGCTTTAAATCTGTAGCTGGTACAACGATGAGTAAAGAAGTGGTAAGATACATATTCTGTATTTTTATTGAAATATTTTACAAACAGTAGATTTCAAAATAACCTTCATTATATGACATATTAACAGCCTAGCGAGCAATGCTTGTAACATAACTATGACTTTACAGGTGCGTACAAATCTTATAACATTATTTTTAAGTAATTTATGTCGATATATTATTACATTTTTCGTCGCCAGTAAAATAAACATTTTCACAAAAACTGGTGCAAGAAAATGCCATTTCCCATCTAACCCGGTGTTGATAAAGATTTCTATAATTTTTAAATGCGATGAAATAAAAAAATCTCATAAATGTATTTTAAATTATAGGTTGTCGTTTTTTAATTCGGTCCTGCCTGTGCAAAGGCTAAAATAAGATGGCGCATTTCGCTGACGTCTTAAGATCCCTCGAGGACTGTAAGGAGATGGCTATATCTATACATGAACATGCGACGTATTTATTATAACGAGCAATTTCTGTTTCTGCCAGTCTTCAGGGAGGCCACTGCGCAAAAAAGTATGACTTTTTCTATTATTTATAACTACTTACCAACAACATTGCAAATAAATCACGAATTGGGACAAATCTCCGGTGACCTAGAGACGTTTCAAATCATTTTCTATTTACGAGTATTTAGGTAATTGTAGAATAACCCAGCTAGGGTCGTATCCAATTAATATAAGCACGCCATCTAACAAATAAATAAAATTGTAATACACTCTGTGTAAAAAATTTGAATTATTGAGATTTTGTACACTTTTGTACACAACTGCCTCGAATGGACTCGAACGGACTCGAACTGATCGACAAGAAGTAGATGATTTACAGACATTGGCCCAGATCCACTCGTACTACCTGTGAATGTATTCACAACGAAACCTACTTTCAATCATAAAGTTAATTTTACCATAATTTCAAAATTTTGTAATCGTATTTAATTTGATCTTTCATATTTTTATACTCAAATTTATACAATTTAAGACATTGACTGAGGGTGCTTGATGGATTTTCAATATCAAATTTGAGTTATTGAGATTTTGTACACTTCCATGTATTTTGTCACTAACGACCCGGGTTTCACCTTTCGGCATTTTCAGGCATTCGTGCGCTCAAATGCCTGAAGATGCCGAAAGGCGAAACCCGGCTCGTTAGTGACAAAATACATGGAAGTTTACAAAATCTCAATAATTCAAATTTGATATTGAATTCCATCAAGCACCCTCAGTCGATGTCTTAAATTACTCTGTGTAAGTTTGTCTCCATTAGCGTTTCCCAAATTGTGCGACTTAAAACTCTGGGTTTCCACTAGGCAATATCAAAATTTCCGGAATATCGAAATTATATGACCTTCTGGAACTATAAATTGGATACAAGGAAGTGTTTTCCCTTATACTCAAGTGGCTATATTCAGTTCCACGTATAAATTTAATAGGAAATTGCTGATGCATCAGTTTAACATGTGAGATCTAGGTTTGGATGTTTGTGAAAAATAAAATTAAAGCTGACAGCCAAGGTTTCGGATATCTTTATTTTTTTTAATCACATGCTATCAACTCAAATGAGATTTTTTTGTTAAGTAACTTAAGATCAACTAGAGGAGAAGAGACATCACAAACACCCATGTCCAAGATTTCAAATTTAAATCCAAAGATATGGGCCTTGCCGAAACATAAATACGATTTTAAACTATCAATTCAATTTTTCTCAGGACAACAATAATACTTATATTAAGTATGTATCCGCTCTATTTGATGTATTATCGATTGGAAATGAGAATAAAAGAAATTTAATTTATCTAATGTATTCGATTTACCTGTACAAATCAATCTTATGAATTGATTTAATATAAAGCCTTTTATGTTTTAACATATACAGTAGGGTCAAACTTGCATTAGCATGCTGTCATTATTGGCAAGAATTTGAGGAGTTTACTATAGTATACTTGAAGATTTTGTTATATTAGATATGCCCAGTCCCTGAATTGAATAGACACGAGCCTAGTTCGTATTCTGAAGCGCGTTTGCCTCTTCCAAGGGCTCACGCACTCGATCAAAGTTTAGGATTTATCTCTTAGGGCGATTACACGAAGGCCGGCATAACTGTCGGTTTCTTCCTCGTCCGCCTCAGCTATAGAAGAAATAAGTCGTGTTTTAATTTAAAACTGAAGTGGAAGTCACGTTTTGTTTAAACGACTCCACAGCTCTGATACCCTTTTAGAATATTAATAAAAAGAAAACAAAAACAAACTACTCATTTATTCATAGTTTTTCATTTCCTTTCGTTATTCTATAATGTTTCTTTATATGTTCATTGTATTGTCATCAATATTTATTTATCGAGTAAGTACTAAAAGAATGCGAAACTCACCGGCGCTCTGCTTGGACGACCCTGCCAGGCTCTTGAGTGAATTAAACAGCCCGCTCATGTGTACGAGCGCTTTTCCCTGGCGGCCATCGGCGGCCCGCGGCCCAGCCTAAGTCCCTGCGCTACCGCAAGCTCATCACAAGACCCCAGCCCCTCGTCGAGAGCCTTTGGCGCCGGTGAATCGAAGACTGATATGATTTTGAAATTATTACGCACTGATTACGCACCATTTAGGGGTGAATCCATCCCCGCTTTGTCCACTTTTGTAGACAATTAAGCATCCGTAAAACTTTGAAACAACACTACCAAAACAGTTTACACGTTTTATCTCCGCAAAAAAGATTAATTACTAACTGCAATAAAATATAATACATCTCAATCGTGTAAATTATTTCAATAATCATTTAACAAAAAATATAACGTTTCTGTATTACATATCTTATGTATTATTATCCAATTACATTATTTTTTAACCATTAAGTTAGTTAAAAATCTCACGTAAAGAACACATATATTATACAATTCCAAACCAAATGTATTATTTGCAAGCAAAGGCTAATATTCTTAATAAGAAGGGTAATATGTATGTTGTTCTTCAACCTAATCCACTTTTATAACATTAATGAATCATATAAAAATGACCTACAAAATACCAATTAAAAAACAGTGTCGATACGTACTACTTTGACTTCCTGAAATAGATTAATATTCGTATTGGTTTGGTAATTACATGGCTAGGTTTAAACGGAACAATAGTTTAGAAAAACGATTTAATCAGATAGTATTTGGTATTTTTTTTATATATGTTGTGATAGTTAATTGAATCTGCAAATGTAACGGTATGTCGTCTTTTCTTTATAATCACATGTTACCACTCACAGTTGTCAGCGCATATTGAAATCACGGCTTTTACTGTCAAACAATCGTCATTTCAACATTTAATTCATTAAATGATACCTTTACTATTCATAAATTTAATAAGAACCTTGATTTTAGCACATAAACATAGCGATTACGCTTTAGGCTATCACGCTTTATTGACACTGTTTTTAAAAACACACAAAGATTTCTAAATGAAATTTCCAATTTACATATAACTCACTGTAACGACAATTCAATTTCTGAGAACCTCTTTAAATCATTGAAATACATGTAACATAATTTTCTAGGTTGTACTGCGATTGAAAAAAGCGTATTTTTGGTTAAATATTGCAAGAATCGTTCGTGCTTCACAGTGGTGTATAGGGAATGACGTCGGTTGCCCAAACCAGCTGTGTAGATGAAAATGTGGGCGGGCGCCGTATCGGAAAACAAAATACAGCGGCAGCGCAATCGATCCGCCTTCAGACTGTCAACTAATTCCGAGACGAGCCCCAAACGTGAAACTCTCAAAAAACCAACATCTTCATATATCCACCATCTTCCAATAAGAGGAGAGTAAAAAGGATGGATAAATAACGTGTGTCTTGCGCTATTCCTTAAAGTTGTGTATTTAAGGGTGGACTGGAAAAATGAAATGTAAGATCGCACACAAACAACACTTTTCAAGTGTATGTTTGCTTTTTCGAATACTGCAGGAAAGAGGGAGACACTGATATCTACGTCCCGGAAATCAACATGAGAGTTTTCATTCGACGTTCAAGGTCCGAAAGAGACAGGCATACTGGTTTTGGAGATCACGCCATTTCCCCCCTGGCGGTAGTGAGCCTAACTATTCATTGTAATGAATGTAGAAAGTTTATCGAGTTATATCTCTAGTAATTGAATAAAGTAAGCTTTAAATATATATCATATGGACGATGATAACCACACGTCTGTAGATAACATGCAAACTATTTAAAGTTCCTAACGCTTCGTTTTATTTTCATCTACACTGACATCAGCAATAATAGTGAGAAAAAAATATACACTAGTCCTTTTTCTGTGTACGGGAAATGAAAGAGATGCCACCAGAAACCTGCAGTATTGATCTCTTTGGCGGGAATATAGTGGTTTTTTTATTTAAGAATTTCACTTTCGGCGGGAAGTTTCATATCATTTAAGTACGGGAATACGCATGTCTGGAATCGAATGACGCAAGCGAGCATAACTGTTGTTTTAATTGGTTTTATTTTAAAATATATATTACATATATGGGTGTAAATAGATATTTCCACTGAAATAAGGATAGATTTGTTTTTTAAATTTATTTAAAATTTAAAATGTTTAATATACACTTCTTCACATTGATTATGTATAAATATAATGTTTTGATAAATATACACGTTTACGAAATTTATTTGTAAGTTAACATCTTTTCTGTACCATAGTTTAAATATGACAAATTTTAATTATTCTGAAATGCGAATGTTTAAACGGTTTTATACTGCGCAATCAGTGTTTTATTATAATAGTGTGTCCCCTTCAAAAAAACACAAACGATATGTCAAATTTTGAAGTTATCAGCAATTATTACTGGTGATTTTTCTCTCTGTATTTATATTGTATACATGGCCTTGGTTAGGTGAGTGATGAGGAACTCACAGCAACCGTATACTTAGCTATCACTAAGCTTGTCATATTAACGGAACAAAGGCAGGGGTGTAATAATTAACATTACTACAGATGGACGTAAATACAAGTATGATAACGCAAAGATGATAGGTTTATTGTTTTTATTTAAATAAAGCCACCGATAATTATTGAAGCGCAAATCACTTCGCTTACGACAGAGCAAAATCTAAAATTATTTTGTTGAAATCTGTTTCCAAGCTTTTACAACATTCGCAAGGTGGATGTTCAATTGGGTTCGATTATTTTCATTAAATGTGATTGCCACAAACGATAATTGTAATTCACTAATATTCGTACAACACATATCTTATTATTTAGTATATTTGTAGATAATTCTCGTGATTGAAAATTATTGGAAGGGCTCAGCAACAAAGACATTGGAAAGGCTTCAGATATCAAATGTTTAAAATAGCGACGGTAACCACTAATACCGGCTGATTAAATCCGTGAAGCTATAGAAGTTACTCGTTACTCATATAAATGTAAACTTTCAGTAAGTACTTTGTGTAACAAATATAAATAATAAAATAGCACTATAATATTTTGAGCTGACTGATTAAGTGGAAACATATGTACAGTATTCTATAAAAGTTAACAAGTGCATCTAAGATTGACAGCTTCGCCTGCATAGGCTTTCTTACTAACATACACAATAGAAGTGAGTAAAATAACAAGAGGATTAAGTCAGACACAAATCCTATTCACACTGTTGTCTCCCACCTCATGACAATATTAATAATGTCTTAAACCAGACCTGCACCAATTGAACTAAGTCACTGATTTGTTTGTATTTTGTTTCACACAATTTAATCTTTTAAATGTTTTAGCATAGCACATAAAAATCTATATTTCAAGATCATGTATCTTTGATCTTCTGCAATCCTTAAATTCTACCCGCACCCCTCGAGACTTGAACGAGAGACTAAAACTGTGTAAAATGATATATTCACTTTAAATTAAAGAAATATTTCACGTGTTTTCTATTATGTTATATTGTGGGTCGCTTATAAGTGTATAAATTAAATTATTAAAAATTCTACAACAATATTGCTTTGATAAATTTTGAAAAAAATATAGTTTGGTGTAATACAGACCTTCGCCGCTGATCTTTTTTAAAGCTGCTGTGATGAGGCTGCAAAGTCTTCGTCTTCTTCTTTTAAGAGTATCTTTACTGAAGAGCCTCTTCCCCAACAATCCTCCCATTTGTTGAGTGCGGCTACGGAGCTTCACAATCAATTCCAATAGTTCATCTATATCTACAGTAGAAATTAAAACGTATCTATAAAACTAATATTTATCAATGGCAAAAAATTACAGTTAATTCCGATTTTATTAAATAATATAATTATGGTTTATATTAGTGTATATTTTTATCAGATAAGGCATGGCTTTGAGTAAAATCAGCAGGTATTTTTATTATTGCAATATACAAGAATATTGAATTTATATAATGTTTAACTTTCTATATTTACTATAATATTGACAACAATAGTTTCTAAAAAATCTTACATAGTTTGGGTATATTTTAAAAAGAATTTTAAAGTAATTGGAGTATCCAATAAATTCATATAAATGTAATAAATTATAAAATTAAATGGTTATTCGGTAGTGCTTCTAATTGCATGAAATTGTGTGTATTTTTTTACCATAGATAAAATTAGTTTTAATTAGGTTATTTTAATATTAGTGATTTTTTTATGACAATTTAAAATATCGTTATAAATATGCTTGTTTTAGATACATGCTTTTGAATGAAAATGTTTTATATTCATTTCAACAAAGACTAAAAATTGAAGCTCTGACATAAAATTATATGTAGCTGTATTCATTTTTACAGCGTATAGCTATTACAAATAATATGTATTGTTTATATTCATACATTGAATTTAAAACACCTTGGAATCTTCGATATAATAAATTTATTTTGGAAAACGATAAAAGTGTTTCACCCGTTTAGTTTACAATTAATAAAGTGAAAATAGGAGAACTGATTCTGACTAATTCTAATAAACTATAGATTATAATAATTCTTCTAGAACATCACACTTTGATATTTTGTCTTTATTACAAATGAGATCTACCGGATAAATGCCAATTCAATCAATACAATATATATATTATGGATAAATAATTTTGGCAAGGATTCGAATGTTAGAATTGAAGATTTCCAGAGAACTCTTCATCTGCCACCAAATAATCTAACCATACCTAAATTTTTCTATTCTATTGAGAAAGGCGAGTTAAAATTATAATGCGTATGTAAATAGAAACGAGTGCCACCAAATTAGTGCACGTATAAAGGTGTATTATGTATGTTTAAGAGAAAATATACTGCGTGCTAAAACTTCCTGTGTTATCACATATTGTTACAGCTTATCACGTTATTATGCATACAAAAATAAACATTTTAATATCGTTATTTTCACGACAGATTGTAATCATAGCACATATAACGTAATGCATTTGATGCATAAATTTCAATGATTATTCCTTTTCAATAAATACTGTTGTTGGTTTTAAAAAAACTATAATAATTAACCCGTGAAAGATTCCATCTATATGCCTATTAATTACTTAATTATGTATATATTTATTATGTATTTAGGAGGAAAGTTTTAAATTTGCTATAGTTCTTTATAATCAACAAGAGTACGTATTGATTGAAAGGGAAAGAAAAATAATATTTATATATATTATATTATGTCAAGTTAGGTGCTCCCAACCAGTGGGGAATTCCCCGTTAAAGGTCATTTTTAATCTTCGAAGGAGGGAATTGCTGCCGTCTACTAAAGATCTTCAATATTCAGATAAACACGTTTAGAAAGTACCTTTTGAATTAGAGTTGTATTATCTTTTGAAGGGGGAATTATATTTTGAACATTAGTGAGAGAGTGAATGAACCAAAAAAGTTGGAAACCCCTGTGTTAAACTATAGCCGATCCCAGTGTTTAACATCCTATCACATTGTGTTTTAATTTTTAGTTTCACATAATATATAATATCAGCAACCAGTTGATAATGCTCTCAATGATCGTTATAAACATGTGCAAGTAGTACTAAGCAAATCGTGTTTTATTTTTAAAATATAATGCCTCTCCACCATTAATTGACAGTTAGCACCTTAAAAGTGATAATATCTATGTATTAATTATTGTATGTAAGGTTTAATGTGACAACTCTGGAAGAAGCACGTGATTTGAATTCATAGACCATCACAATCAAAAATAAAAATGTCCATTTACCCATCTGTTTGAGGTCTGCTTCTCGTCTGATTTTGTGGTCTCGTAAAGCTTGGTCAGATGCACATGATGGTTCACTGGCTATTGTTCCTGTTGCACTTTCTGATCTCCAGCCATAGATCTCAGCTAGCAATTGTTCCACTAGACGCCTTGGTTCTTGAGGAGATACCTTGGAATAGAAAAGGATAAATAACTAATGATTTTGAAGTTTGATAAAGGGTGTATATGAATAGATTATTTAAAATTTTGAAAATATTTTTTTATTTTTAATACACGAATTGTATTTTGGTAACTATATTTTTATCTTTTAAAATAAAACACAATTTGTTTGTATTACTTCCACATGTTTATATCAGGACCAGTTTCTGATCATTATAAACGTGTGGCAGTAGTAAAAACAAATTGTGTTTTATTTTTAAAATATAATGCCATTCCACCAAGAATTATGTTTCTATCATAGGCGATAAAATTTTTAGTATCACTGTTTCACCAATAGTACTGCTCTATTTTATATTGCTTAGCTTTTTTATAAATTCTTTCTATTAAGCGAAATTAGAATACAGGAATGTTAAAAAACCTTTTTATTCGTTGTAGGAAAATACAATTACATCAATTTAATAAATTTATTTTTTACAAATAATCGAATTTCTTGATTTCAGTGTTGAAATGCTGAATATCCAATGTTCTTTTATTTCAAAAACTAGTGTAATCGTACCCGTCATAAATGCCGGTAATGAAGTTGAAATTCTGTATGTCTAAAGTAGGTAGTACGTTGGAACTGTCTGTCCATTGCATAACATTTTATTTTATTATAACCGCAAACGCTTAGGTTACGATCTGGGCTATTTTTTTTTTTCAATGACTTACCTTAAATGTAAAATTGGGTATAATCTTTGATGCAGTTCTTGTATTTTGAACACTGCGTTTTGAAACCAAACTTTGTTGTGGAGGACGTTTCTTTCTTTTTGGAGTATCAAAAGAAATAACGGGAATGTTATATTCCATTCTGATAACTTTCAAATTTATTTCACAAGAACTGGACATTTTTATTCAAAGTATATGCATATCAAAACTCCATGGATTGTTTATAATTCACTATCAAACACAAATTCTTTCCATAGGATCTTTAGATTTTAATACTTGAACATTTTTTAAACTTATTTCAAATATATTCAGTCGAAAACGATTTATTAATTAAAAGAATATAAATCACCCATTATATTTGTGTGCAAGGAATAAAGTGTTTGTTTATTAACGTATGAGTGGCAGCGATCTGCAGTGCCACAGTGTACAGTGCCGGAAAAATAATTAAAATATCAACTGACAGACGATAAGCACTGTATTGGGTTAAATGAACAGTTTGTACAATAATTGTTTTTAGCACTCACGTTATCATACTGTATGTATGTCACGATATTACCTGCCATATGTCATCTATTTTCGGCTACGGTAAAAAAACCGCAAACATCTATTTTAATACGATTTTTAAATGAAAATATTATCAGTCAAGTAAAAGATTGAAACAAATGCTTGATAAAATATATTTTGTTTTTATATTCAGCTGAAACTATTTTCAAAAATGGAATAATTCCTATTCTTAATGCAAACGTCAAAAAAATAACAAAAAAAAGCTTTAATTATAGTATCAGACAATTTAGTAGAGTTTTAAGAGGAAATTCGATTTTTTTTTATTCTGACTATAAAATAGTTGTAGTCATCTTTTTGCCACGGAAACTAATAATTTGATGTAGTTATTGGCAGAGAAAAATGTTAAAAACTTAAAACAAATGAACATCAAGTGATTCAACTTTTTTCAAATTATTTATTCGTTCGATGCGCCATCAATTAATTATTTTTTGAATTATAAATATAAGATATAGGTACATCGAATCTTATATATAAAAAGAGTATTTATGCAAAAATTAGCTTTAAGAGGGGTTTCCCGCTGACCTAGCGTATAGACGAAAAGTACTCGCAACTCTTCCGAATTACAACTTATAATAGGGTGAGTCTTCGTAGAAATAAATTTAAAAGCTAAGATTTTATTGCTTTAAAGCTACTTATTGATTTATTGCAAATCAAAATATCTCCTTCTCTACTGTTACGGATGATGTATTTTTATAATCATAACAAATGTGTTTGTGGCTAATTTTAAATAAAATTGTACGTTGAAATTTACCTCAAAGGCGCATAGTTATCAAAAACACACACAAAAAAGGAAAATATGGTTAGCCATAGGTATATACCGTTCCATACTAATAATAAGTGTCAGCTGTTTTAGCCAAAGTAAGCAATAATGACATATCACAGTGCAATGTTTGCATTTTATTAATGACTATTTTCGTTTGTACTTGGTTCTGGTTGCCCGCATGTTATCAGTAATACACAAAGAGTACTTCCTGCCTTATCCACTAACTCCTTCACAGTTTAAACTTAGTAGTATAAAACATGTTATGTCTACCATTCTTAAAACCATGCATAGTAAAATACGGTATAATTTAAGTGTAAGAGTCTTGACAACTAAATTTATCTTATTATTAATAGTTTTGAAATGATATGCAACGGGTGTTATGCCCCGTTGCTCAGCAGTGTTACGGGCTTTCAAATGAAAACCATGAGTATCTCAGGATCAATCCGAGCCTTTCTTGATGGATATGCAATGGATCCTTCCGATCATTTTCGGTTACATCTCCTTTAATTTTGCAAAATAAAAACACAATCCGAGTCATAAGTAGGTATATCATAAAGTTGATTCGGTTTGTGTTTGTATTTTTTTACTATAACCGCTCATTTGTTCTTTTTAATTTTCTCTCTGCTGCAAATTTAAAACATTCATATTTTATTAAGACTACTGATGGATTAGAAGATGGTAAGATGATGAGAAATGAACCGTCGTTGCGTTGACCAGCTGTGGTAGGACACCCGGTCAGAGAAGACAGAGTCTAGGCAGCACCGAAGAGGTAGGTGTGGACATAATCTATCATGACTTAATTCTTCAAAGCTTGAATCTTTTCAAGGTATTGAATTCCTTTCAGGTATTGCCTATTCGTCAGATGATAACTACTGTATAAAGATTTATAAGCTTTCAACAAAAAGTATATATTAAACAGGTTTTAATAAATATTAAAAGTTGATAAAATTAAATAAGCAGGTGCTAAGAGTATTAGCTTTGGGTATATCTTCATTATCGGACCTGTATTTGAGTGGTCAACGTCGTGTTCTCCGGTTGCGGTCTCCACTTGCTCGAATCCCAGTACGAATACTTTCATTCATTGAATACATTCAATCAATCGATTTATGGATTTGTATTCAAAGGCATTGATGTATTTGATGTCTAAACTTAATCCACCTGATCCTAATCGGAGTAGCAATGCAATTAGCTAACTAGTAGCAGTGTCCTAGCCCTATTATTGTAAATATTATTTCTCTCTACGAAAAAATATTGTTGAGAGACTGAAAATACACATATTTAGTAGAACAACTTCTGTTGAGATACCTCCGATGGGAGTCCATATGCTTGGTTAAAAAAATACCTCCATTATTCCAAAAATATTGTAATTACGCCATCTAGTGTTGTTATTTATTTGTGAATTTATTCTCGTGGTTTTAACTATTATATGAGAAGACCCCGGATCGAAGAGAGGCGAGCGGCTGGTTATCCGGAGTCCTGGAAGGGTTGATCTCAGACAAACACCATTTCAATCCGGTTCAAAACTTATTTATTTTCCATTCAAGATGCAGTGGTTTAACATTACACAAATATATAAATCTTAACACATAAAATTGATTCTAGATTTAAATTTACTTAGCAACTGAATTAACTTTAAGTTATAATACAAATGACACAACGAATTTAAATTAAATCTAATGCAAATAAAAAAAAAACAAAACAAACACTTTACATCGTCACGTCACCTCTGATAAGCGAGTACCAAGTTCGAGTTACGTATTATTATATTTATTTCTGCGTGGGATTTACCTACTACGAATTGTTTAAGTGCGTACAATTCCATGTTTCCTATAAGCTAGTGTGTACAGTACATAATATTATTACACAACACATTTCTTGAGATTTTATCCCACTAGTGTAAGCAAACACCAAAAGCGACTGAGATTTTCCTTTGAAAGTTCCCAAGTATATAAAAGGGAAACCTTCCAACGACAAAGTGCAAACACGCCTAAAATATATATAAGTCCTTACACTTGCAAAATAATCAGGTGTTGAAAAGAACTTTTTAGAGTTTCGTGAAGTGGGAAGTAAACACATTCTTTAATGTAACAATCACTTCAAAAGTGCATTTATAATAAGAAACATTTTTTTAGAAATTTAATATTACGTAAATACAATTGACTTTTTCTCAAATTTCATTTATATTGTATTTATCTCAACTACCTTTATGTAAATGTAAAAATTATGTTTTTTGATCAATTATTATACATTATTTTTTATAGTTAAAAATATGTCATTTTCTTATCATTTAATGTAATTTTGGTTAAAAAATGACAATTAATAAAATTATGCTACATTGAGCTTTATAGCATTTTAGCTAATTTATGAAATTGGATCTAATTGTATCGATATTAGTTACACTTCTAATTCCTTTGTATTATTTTTTGCCATTTTTCTATTCAGATAGGGTAAGGGTTGAAAGAAGAGACTTGGAAAAGAGCCGTAGTTATCTTGCCTCTCTCTCTAGGGCTGTTGAAAGAAATAAAAATATTACTTTTTGTATACAAATCCGTGAATTGGTTTTAAAATATTTATACGAAAGAATGCATTCTGAAATTCAAGCCTTTGACCACACAACCGATTAAGACGACTACCTAAAAGCTTTAAGCGCAGATAATTTAACTGTCGTTTTTTGTATTGTTTCATGAACAATAATTGAATACACTCATTTTAGTACGTTTATCGATTTTTTTCTTTCGCGGTTTCTTTTCTTGTATCATTTCTTAAAGTTTTTAGGATAGATAAAATTTACAATCGAATGTCAATCACGTGTCAAACCGTGTTGTAGGTATAACTATCATTATGTAAATAACGGGATAGAAACGTAGTTATTTAAAAAAAACATAAAATTCCTGAACCAGTCGTCAACATCACCATAGCAACAAACATTCAATTTTATTTTGTCGATTTGTTTTCTGATACTTGCATTTTCCGGCATTATAAATTTTGTATCCGTTGAAGGTGGAGACATATTATTTCACGTGAACAAAAGAAAATACTTAAATCGTCAAAAGAGCCTACGCTTAAGGGCAAAGATAAAGCTTACTCGTGAGTTTTTACAACGAGAGACAATGAATTCATGTCAAGTGAGTCGTAATGATCCGGTATCTGAGGTTATTCAGGCAATTGAATCCGCACAAAGACCACCTGAAGGATACGAGTGCCCGAGTAAGAAAATTTTAACCATTTATAAACATGTATATCGTAATTATATTTATCAATCAATAAACGACTGTGTACTTCCCTGTTATCTTAATTCATTTAAAAAATATGTATTCTTTTGTAAACATTTTTTAATAAATAAATTATATTTACTATGCGCTTCGTGAAACAATTAAAAATGAACCTGTTCACTTTGAAATCTACCGAAAAAGATCCGTGGCTTACCTAAACTAACCTAACCTAACCTAGCGACATAAAGCTCTATTTTGGTTAGGTTTGGTAAGTTTAACATAAGAATTAAAGTTTGAGAATTTTTTTAAATGCCTCTTGCTAGCAAGAAAGTATCAACGATTGCATAAAATTTTAGTGTTTTTTAGGATTTTTCAAGTTTTAAGATGGTTTAAGGTACCTAATAATTTCAATTAGAAAAAATAATATCAAGATTTATATTTTAAAAGTATTGTATAATATATTGACTGTAGAAAGGCAAAAGGACGTGTTTTAACGAATTGATACCATATTATATATCGAATCTAGAGGGGCAAATCGACATAACCCACACAAAAAATATCGTGTATAACTCACACAAAACGTGTTAATACACTATTTTCATATATTTATATAATTATATCGACTATAGAAAGGGAAAAGGGACATATTCCTCAGAGTTAACAAAATACATTTTTCCGATTATCCAATGTATACAATTTAATACAGGTTTTGCATGGGTTATACACAATATTTTTTTGTGTGGGTTACGTCGATTTGCCCTTCTAGATTCGATATATAATATAATATTAATTCATTAAAACATTTCAAATTCCATAAAAAATATCATGCTGAAAAACGATGTAAAGATATATATTTCGATCTTTGCTATGCAATGATGCTTGTAATATTCTAGTATTATATTGATAGATATTAAGCAAGTGTTATAAATACAAATTTTAGTAACCACAGAATATAATATCTTACATATTCCCAATTTTTATCTACGTGACAAAACATCACCAAACATTTTTTCTCTTGAAATGGTTCTTCTTGTCGGTCACATGAGTCGTCAGTTGCAAGGGCCGTTCTGCTGACATATTCATCAATGAACTCAGTGTATTATTTTTTCTTTTATGAATTTGTATGCAAATAATATTTTTTGTTCATTATTCTATTTTCTCAATTTTTAAAAAAGTGTTGGTGTTATTATTTTTTTGTTATATTATATACTGTCTTAATTCATTCACCTTAAATACTATTTTTGGTAATATTCATTTACGAATAAATAAAATTATATCAATTTTTTAAATGACAGAAGGAAACATACATAGTTTCTACATTCTATGCAATTCATTTTTAATTTACATAACTTAAGAAAATATAGTCTACTGACAGATGTCTTTTGTGTGCTTTTTTCTTCATGGCATTTTGTTTTTCGGAAGAAATTATCTTTCTAAAGAAGAATAAAAAAATGATAATCACCAAGAATTTGGAGTTCACACCATATAGCAAACCTTACACGATCAATCGAAATGACATCCAGATTGACACTTCTCAGCGTGGTATTGAAACTGTCATTCCTTCATTACCGTCCACTATCAATCTGAAAGTCATTCTTGAACAAGATTGTTATTTCAATAATTGATGGTGCAAGGTTTGCTTAAAAGTGAGAAATATAATAAATCAGTTCACTTTTAAATTTGCCTACATTGACACTTCATAAAATGTTACCTATCCGTTTCTTTGGCTGGAAGTAAATAATGCATGACGAATCAAATTAGATGTAAAATCCACAAAAACGTCCAAATATTCTACAGGAACGTTTCATTAGAATGTTTAAATTATTAGTATAAGTATTCTC
Source organism: Himalopsyche phryganea (assembly GCA_022494535.1). Taxonomy (NCBI): domain Eukaryota; kingdom Metazoa; phylum Arthropoda; class Insecta; order Trichoptera; family Rhyacophilidae; genus Himalopsyche; species Himalopsyche phryganea. The sequence continues at coordinate 2,345,335 of JAGVSL010000046.1, forward strand.
ATTCTTTTAATAATTATCAATTTTCTCTTCTTTCAATTCTATCTATAGAAGCATTTGATGGATATGGAAGTCAATCTTCAAAACAACATCCATTCTATAGAACTACATCCAAAGAATATGGCTGGTATGTTCCAGGTACACAACATTCAATTTATATTATCATATTGTAAACTTAAAAACGACAAATTTATTCTATTTTTTACCAATAGATTTTAAGTAACGATTCCTAAATCAGTAATAAAGACTAGTTTTGCAAAAGAAATAATTATTAATATTTTATCAGATGAATAGATGTCGAACGTTTTATTCTCATCCTTAAGAGTTGGTTTCACTATTTGAACATTTATGATAATAATAAATTACTGTCAATAATTTATCAATTTAAATGTCTCATAATTTAAATATGGTTAATCTTGTATAAATTTTATTTAAAAAAAGTAAATACAATTATGATTCTAGCTAGCATGAAGTAGTTAATTATAATACATAATTATTTATAATATATACTATAATATTTAAAAATTCTACCTAGTCAGAATTTGAATAATTTGTATAGAAAACCCGGTGTTTAATTAAAATGAGTGATTTGAATTGTTGAGATTTTGTACACTTCCATGTATTTTGTCATTAGCGACCCGGGTTTCGCCTTTCGACATCTTCAGGCATTCGAGCACACGAATGAACTCGAATTGACAGACAGTAAACAGTGTCTAACGTTTCTATACAAGATACAAATACCACCAAATATTATTTGTAAGATAAAATATTATAAGTCTAGGACCCACACTGATACCTGAGTTAAAAATTCTGAGATTCTTTGTTGGGAAAACAAAAGCATTAACAAAGTACCAAATTTCCGGTGACTAACCAATGCTAGAATCACCAGTGATTTTACACTTATAAAATAGCATTGTCAAATTGCATTATAAAATCCACAATGCTATAAGTGTTAAATCACAGATATTGAAATTCCATAAAGCACCCTCAGTCGATGTCTTAAATTAAAATTAGTGATGTTTTTTCTTTGTCATTCTAGGCTATCACACAATATCGAGTGTCTACTTTCCAATGCAGCAAAAGTTTTCTAAACATCTGGCCGCAGCTGGGATGTACAGGAATCATTCCTTAAATACAGTTATGGATCCTCCCCCATACAACTAATTGAATAAATAGAATCTGAGAACGTGATTGATGAGCATTATTGATTATAATTTTCGTACAGTCAGCTAGATGGTTGGTGAATAGATTTGAAGCAAAATCAAAATTATGGACGTATATAAATAGAATATCAATCTGTAAAAACGAAGATTTGTTTGTTTTTTCGTTTGTCCTCTATGCATTCTTTTAACATTTTTCCGATTTCAATCAAACTTTGGTGAGTTGTTGTGCGCATACCCGTGAAGGTTTCTGAAGAGAAAGTTTAAAATCTAAATCTGTGCGGACGGTTTTCATAGATTGATCTTTCAATCGATTTATGGATTTCTGTTCACGGGGCGTAACGAGAGCGATTAGCTAACCACTATTCCTGTCATAGCCCTTTCCTTCTACCCCTACTCTCTCCGAAAAAAGAGATGTTGAGCGACTGAGTAACAAGCAGTTCTCGTAGAAAAATTCTGTTAAGATACCTCCATTAGGAGAACATATGCTCCACATTGGGAGCGGACATGGAATAAAAAAAAATGCTATGAATATCGATGGAAATATGAAAACAATAACATATATTGTTTGAAAAGTATAAATGAATTACTATATTAAAAATAAATAAAAAGGGCTTTTTTCGGGATAAGAAAAATAAATCTGGGCTTCGGGTCGGGTTCGGGTAACAAGTGTGATATTGAGACTCGGGTTCGGGCCGGGCTGGGCTTGAAGGTGACGGGCTCGGACCAGGTAATTTTATGAAATTTCGACCCGTGCAGACATCTAATCCAAAAGCACTTCAATAAACAAAATTATAATACAAGCTCTATCTTTCTTTGAGTGGCATTGCATGGCATGCCGGGTACTCACTAGTATACAATAATTATCTACACATTGTCACTCCTAGGAATTGTAAAATGATTAATTCCAAAAATGACTTTTATTTCACCGAATATTACTGTTACTAGATATTGTGTTATTAGCGAGGGATTAAAACATTTTATTTACATGATAGAACAGTAATTGTGTTTTCCCTTTAAACATAAAATTTAAGCAAGATTATCCGTATTTTAATAATGGGACATATTAATTGATAAATTATTATGAGAAGGTGTTTTCATGGCAGAAATCTTTAATTTATAAATGTCCAAAACAGTAAGTCTTAATTCCACTATTGGTACAAACACTTATACAATTATTCCTTTAAATATCAATATACTACAATATTTCTTTCGATGAGAATAATGTAAGCTGAAATCTTAGTCACCACGTAATTTTTTTCTTACATAAAATACTTGATTTTTTCTCATTTTGGGCGCACTGCGCCATGGCACACCGGTTACGGACCACTGCATTAGAGTATTGCAAGGTTTCAACTAGTTATTTATATGTTTTGATAAATTGTAACACTCATAATCTGAATATAATACAGTGTAGTAAATGAAACCATGATTTGTAATATTGCATTTATTCATATCATATATAATTTCAATAGAATATATAATGTAACATCCACTTACTTTAAATCATTTATAATGGTTATAAAAAGGCACAGAAAAAAGTTTCTGAGAATGTTTTCTTCGATTAAGATTTATTAAATCAAAAAAAGATAACTAGAAAAATCTTATAAAATTCTAAACACTAATCTAATTATTGCCATTACAAATAAATCCAATGCAAGGTATAGTATATTATAAAAAAATAATGATTGCTATAACAAGTAATATTGCATGATAATGCTTCTTACTACATAAATTATAATTATTTTAAATATACACTAGATAAAAGTTTGTTCTCGGCATTTTTTATAATGTGTTTGATGTGTTACCTTATGAACTGTTTTGTCTATTTTTGCAATATAGAAATTATTTATTATGTATTTGTTTATTTCCAAAGTGACCGAAATTTTGTTTTAGATTAATAATAATATTTTAATTTTATTATTTTGACCAACTTTTAAAAATCTCAAAAACTTATTTCTGCCCTTGTCGCGAACACTAACAATTGCATACACATTTTAAATAGCAACAACAACAACAGCTTATTCAATTTCTTTTAAATTTCATTGAATATTACATTGTTCATCTAAAAATCTACGCTAATACTATTTATTGAAAATATCAATCCTTCAAATACAATTCGGGCTCCAACTTTTTGTATGTCTGTAAATAAGAGTTTTGAGCCATAAATATTATGTACAAAAAAAATATTTGTATGATATTTATTTAATGATGAATGATTTTAAATCTGAGAATTAATAGGCTCAATATGTTTTTAAAATGAAAAAAGTATGATATACCAAATCAACACTATAGATTTAATAAGATAAAAATAATAAAGTATTTAATTCTTCATTCTCATGAAACTAAATACTTTGATATATTATAATGAAGTTCAACCAAGTGAATGTCAATTCAATCAATAAGTACAGATTTTATGTATATTTTTAATAATCAGATAAATATCTATTAAATCATAGGTAAATCTATTAATTCTCATTTTAACATAACAATAATAAAAATAATGACTTTATACTGTACAAAATTTCTACAGATATTTTGTATAAAAGCTAACACATTTTAATAAAAAACATTTTGGTGATATGTAAAATCACATTTTTATTTATTCAATAATGTAAGAAATTTCAACAAAATAAAATTGTTTGAACTATAAAATAAGGTTCCAAAATGGCTCTAAAATAATAATATTGAAATTTATGCAAAATAAATTAGCTAAATGAGTACACTTTGAGTTGAAACCTAAGTAAACTTAGGTTTATGGATATATAAATGCGAGATGCAAAATGTTATATATTTCGTTCAGTATAGATATTCTCCTTAAATGAGAAATGCAATGCTTCATGTTATTCAACATTTCCTATAATATTTGGTTATAACCACATACTTGAGTAACACTGTCATATCCTTAAAGTATACTATTATTTTATAATCATTTGAAATATCAGTATTATGAGTTAATTTGAATAATGCGATGAATATTTTCTTGTAGGTACCAAATATTAAACTTATCCTATAATAATTACATTAGCATTATTTTAATGAATTGATTTTCATTACACATTTCGTTGTAAGAAATCTAAATGGAACAACATTTAAACTAGATTTTGCTAAGCATCGTTGACAAAAACCACCATCTCTAAACGATGGACCGGATTTTGAGGCCTCGCAGGAAATCTTGAATGAAAACTCCTAACATTTCTTAGCATACAGAAAAAGCTACTGACCGATCAGCGCCATAAGCAACAGAAAAACACTGGAATAAATGAAATTCATTACCAGGCCAAATATTTGTATATTCATATATTTTTGTCATCAAATAGAAATTAGTTCTCAATAATATCAGTGTCAACAGCTTAAAACAATTCAGATCAACTGAAAGGTAATTTAAACAGGTGGACTTATTATTATTGTGATTCCTCTTCGCTACAGAGCACCGCACAAATTTATGACTAGACTTTGATGTATACTGTTAAAAGCGTCAAATTAATCACTATTTAATGGCACGAGTATGAGCATGGTTGAGAAAATGCTTTTAAAGACATTTTATTTGATTTGAAATATGTAAACATTTGCGCCATCTCTTAATATTTTTGTGAACTGTTTGTATTCGACATGGGGTAGAATTCCTTTCAGTGCTTATTACATATTTGTCTTAAAATCATTTTATTCTGCCATTGAAAGAGCATTTTTTCAGTTGTGTGTAGTCTTCTCGTTTCACCTAGGCGATAGTCAATTAGCAAGATAAGATATATGTACTCATTTATGTAGTCTATCTGTTTAATTCAAGATGTGTATAGAATTGATGCATTCAATCAATAGTTTTATTAGAACTGTCTCATGAAAAAGTGAAAAATTTCATGAATGAAATTGTAATACCTTGTGATACATTTGGATAAAATGAAAGGAATGATTTTTTTCATTCAATAATCCGGCCCAACCTACGATAACACTACATAATATAATAATGTTAAAATTCACATACTCCTGTGTTTTTGTTTAACTTAATATTTATATCAATTTACTCGTATATAATGCACATTTTATTTGGTTTGTCACATAATAAATGTGGTTCTTGAATTATATTATGTTAAATGTAATCAATACTAACGTATTGATCTTCAATTTTAATCCTATTTCAATTTAATTAAGTTTCTCTAGAGGTTATTTAATATTGACAGCTTCACATGAAACGGGGTCTGGGAAAGATTTAGTATGTAAAAATTTATCTAGGACCATATGGAATATTTATGAAAGATTAAGTATGAATAATGTTTTCACAAAGACAAGTTTTGGTACTGCAAACAACATAAAATATTCAATGCCTTTAGAATAAAATTATTTGTTGAAATATAGCTTCGATGAGGTTGATATAATTTTCTAATTAAAAAAAAATGCATTGTGTAACTTTTAACTTATAATCGAAACCTGTCGAATCTGACTCTAGGTTCGGATAACTATATTAAATTAATATTACAACTAAGCACATAAATGAATTTTTTTAAATTATTAATAATAAACATACACAATGCTCAGCACATTGACGATAATGACTAGATGATGTGAATTGTGCATGATGAGTTTTTATAATCTGGAATTCAAAAACGATTTTTTATTACAATCTAAAGAAAAAATTTACAACAACGTTACTATCCTAAATAAATCCTAAAAACTAGATAAGTAATGTCATAAAAAAAATTATTAGCTTTACAACTGTATTGTCTGTTACATGTATTATTTTAAGCATAATAATACGCATTTTTAATGTTCTAAATATTAAATGGAAATAAATATAAATTACATTATAGTAAGAGTCATCCATAAGTGGCGTCACATGTTTTCGGATGTTTTGTGACCCGTAATTGTCTTATTTCGTCACGTTATGTTTATCCTCTGACTTAATAACATCACATTTTTGAGCCCAACCCTTCCTCAAGAAACTTTTAATTTTCAGTTTTTAATTAGTAATATTCCTTTGAAATGTTTTACCGTTGTTGATGTTGGGATTTCCACTGCACCTCTATTCTTTTTGTTAGAAATAATCACATTATTTAAGAACCTTTCTCCCCTTACGGTGTGAACGACCTATACGGATGGCCCATAATAAAAATGATATATTTAAGGTACGATGCAATTTTCTCAAAGAAACGATGTTAGTGTAATGAATTAATGAATACCTAACTAGTATGATATTAGCTGTGTGCCTATACAATTAATATGTGATCGATTTACACATAGAATACAATATTTTTACATTATATATGATTTTTAATTGAACTCTACTGCAGTATTTGACAAAACTTGTCTTCAGGGTAGTACAAAATCAAAAATGCTGTTTGTACTATGGATGTTTTCAATTTCATATTATTTTCTATTATATTAATACAGAACAATGCGGAATGTCATTTTTACGTCAAGTCTTAAGTAAATATCAACGGTACACAGACTTTTATAAAAACTGCATACAATATAAAAATTGTACAAACATTTCACAGAAAAATTAAATGAAAAATTAATACAGTTAAGTATTACAGATGATCATTCGTAATATAACAATAACGCCACATTCAAAATATTCATTCAAATGCTGCAAAATTGGAGTCGATATATTTAGGTAACTATTGACCGCTTTGTATATCATGTTTACATATCACCGAATATTCCAGCAAAAGTTTTACGTAGATTCTTCATTGTATCTTCTGCATCTTCAGCTACAGATGCTGAAAGAGAGCCTTGCCGTGAAAATCCAGACCGTTGTGGCACTTCTGGTACACGTGGTACTGATGTCGAACTAACGGAAGAGCTTTGTGAAGCTGAAAATATAGAAAAATCCAATGATTATTGTATGGTAATGGTTATATTTTAAAAGGGGTAATTGTTTTATAATTTTTATTTGATAAATTACTAGTTTATATTATATTGAACAGGCTGAAAGAAAAATAAAATGGAGAAGAAAAAGTCAATAATGTCACAAAATTTTCTTTACTTTTTTTATTAAAATACCTTGTGAATCTCTCCTACCGACTGCTGATAGAGGTGGATTAGGTGGAGGTGGATGATCAGGCTCAGCCGGAATAGGTGGAAGAGGCCTTTCTCCAGTACTACCGGCACTTGACATGATTCCTCCTGGTCCTGCGGGTGGAGGTCCCGCTGGAGGACCACCGATGGGAGCACGATCTTCACTTGGTGATGATACAGAACTTGTTCGAGGGCCACGTCCAGAAGATGCAGTAGCTGCAGTTACTCCTGGACGACATGTGCTCTAGAAGTTTTGAAATAAGTTGTTTTAAATTGTGATATTATATAAATAATATAAATTAGCCACCTTGAGTAAATATTTATAATCGTAGCTAAAACGTTATTGAAGATATTATAATAATATAATTAAAAGGATGTAAGTTTAACAAATTCAATAATTAATAACATCATCTGTGTCAGTTCTAAAGAACTACAGGAACAAACAAGGCTAAAATTTAAAAACAACAGATGACATTATAATCGATTAATATTCAAAAAAATATGTTTTTATCATGATAATTATACTATCTTTATTACAAGTAAATAATACAATAAAAGACCCTATAAAATAGTGTTGCAAAATTGCAATCTAAAAAATGAAAGTGGAAATTGCTTTATAGTTGATTATACAGATGTCACTACTATTAATCATATTAAAAACATTAAATAATAAAAATCAAAAAATATTATTATGGCACAGTATTTGGTATTATGTTTGTATGTTTTACAAGTATTAGCTTTTTTTAAAACTATTGAATTAAAATTTCATTAAAGTTTCAAATTGATAAAACATTTGCTCTTTTATTCTGGCCTTTTTCTGGAGCATGGTGTTACAGACATTCTACGACGAACTTTCTATATTTTGGAGGGGGTTTGATTTAAGAAAAATACAATCAGCGCGATTTTGGGTTTCTAAGCAATTAGTTACCTGCATTCTTTGTGTAACCAAATCGGCAATGTGCCTTCGGTCGTCTTCCTGAGAGTCTCCCATGAGCGAGAGAGCACTGTCATTCACCTCAATGATGTACTCCCTTCCATCTCGTCCGACCACCACCTCCAGAGCACAGATTTCGAGCCCTCCAAAGAGTTCGCTCACCTGGAAAAGGGTTTTGTTTAGTAAAGACGTGCAATGACAAAAAGTAAGTGATTACTTGATTTATATTCTTCCTTAAATATATCGATATATTATAATATTCATGTTATTTCAATATTATCGATTTGGCTACATTTGAGGAAAAATTTGGAATTATAATTTTCTTCAGCGATTATATGCGCCAAATATTTTTTTGAATATTACACCTCTGCATGTTACAGACTTTCCCGTTTTCTCTTAATTAAATAGTACAAAAAAATAAATCAGATAATCCTGGGCTAATCACCACGTGTTTTTTTACATATCGCTTATGCTACAACAATACCTCGCATCCTAAAAATTAGTTTTTGATATATCCATCTTCACAATGAAAAACACGTGACCTAGCAAAATTTCTGATCTTAAAAATTACTTTAATCACTCTTTCTTCAACATAAAAAATAAAAGCAATTAATCGCAAGTCACCGTTTTTGTTATTGTAATAGATGGAATATATTGAATCCCACATAAACAAAGCATACTATATTATTATTGGTCAATAAAAGGTATTTTTTATGTTGGAATACAAAAAAATATGGAATTTGATAAAATAATAGTGACTAAAGTTTCATGTAAAATTTATGTCGTGTGATATCTATACGAGGTATTGTTTTTATCATTAAACACAATAATTCAACACTGGATAAGAAGGCGTAATGAAATTTAAATGAGGTTTTTATTCACCAATCAACAGTAGATTTTGATGAGTTTAATTTTTGTTTTACGAAATTATAATCTGAACCAACTACACAACAAATAGGTATTTCATACTTCATCAACCCAAGTCTTGTAACGATCCGTCATGCCAAGCTGCTCCAACATTGCTGATCCCTGATTCGTCTTCCAATTTCCAGAAATGGATTTACGCCTAAAATAAGCAATAAAACACATCTATTTATCACAAGTATTGTTTACATGGCGTTTATGTTTCAAGTGAGTGAAACAAAACTATTATATTTAATATGAATTGATGTACGTAATACGTATTCAACAACTTAGCCATAAGAGTCGCTTAAAAACCTATTGACACTGACACCAACTGCAACTTATATTGTATTTTAACCATTTCAAATGAGATGAAGGTATAACATGCCAAATTTTGAATATAACTAACGCCATACACATAATTTATCACACAGATGGATCATAAATTGAGCCAATGAGAAGTGAAGTGAACCAACAGGTTTTTCGAAAAAAATGAATGCGTTTTGAAATTTTACGTGTCACAAAGTATCATAAAAGTGAAGTACGAGTTGTAAAAGTATTTTATTCTGTAAGAAGTAAAATTAAAAAAGTGTTAAACATGATCATTTAACTAAAACTTAACAAACTTAATCATTTTTTTCACTTGGCTCACTTCACTTTTAGAGGGCTAAACAATTGTGTTGCAGGTTTAAATATCTAATATAAAATATAATTTAAGACATCGACTGAGGGTGCTTGATGGAATTTCAATATCAAATTTGGATTATTGAGATTTTGTACACTTCCATGTATTTTGTCACTAACGACCCGGGTTTCGCCTTTCGGCATCTTCAGGCATTCGTGCGCTCAAATGCCTGAAGATGCCGAAAGGCGAAACCCGGGTCGTTAGTGACAAAATACATGGAAGTGTACAAAATCTCAATAATCCAAATCTAATATAAAAGGTAAATTCGTATATTTACCAATGTGAAATACTGAAAACAAAACGGAGTCAGACGATTTATGACGACTCCAACTCCGCATAAAATATCCTACAGCAGAGCTAAGAAAGTTATTTTAATAAAACATTGTTCAGTTGCCAGACAAAAATAAACACTACGTAGAATATAAACGAAGCAAAAACAAATGCGATACTTTTCCTGTTATAATACGAAAAACAGATTGTTAAAAAGTATCCACTAATTATTTTGACGGTACTCTTGTGCAGCAGTAAATTATTGGAAATGTTTGTTTTAATATGACGTAATGAAAATCTTATACTGAACATATATTATGCATGGTTAAGAATACGTATCTGTGACGCATTCTTGCCTCACCTAGAGTTTATTTTGAAAGCTTATGGAAGTGCATCGGATGAATCATAAAATATGCAGAAAGCATCTGGCAAGGCTTGAGATTGTGATAACAGCGTGTTTGAGGAAATAGCTCATGCTTACTATTAGCTCATTTTATGTTCGTGGAAATCGTTTGGACTAGTTTCACGCTACATAACTTCAAAGCTATTGAGATTATTTGAGAGGAATACAGTGTAATGATGCGTTACGCTGACCCATGTTCATTTATTATTTACCTACTCGTGTATACAACACGCTTTGAATAGTACTTAGATAAATAAATTACTTATGGCAATTGAATGTCACATCTTCAAGAAGTCTACTCAGTCATTTTTCATCGTTTTCACTAGACACTGAGAGAGTAGGTACACGAACAACGAACATCTGTCTCGCTCGCCGCTCGAGGGATGACGGTGTAGGAGAGCGGGGAGAAGCGGGGTGCGGGCTTCAACACACTTCAAGGCCCGCGTCCTGGGACAAGGACAAACAAAGGAGAAAACAACGGCTCCTTCGTCTTCCATTAAAACCCCGGTCGTTTATCCGTATACTCTTCTGGTTTATTGCAATTAGTTACAGTTACACAACAGAATTACACACTTTTAATTTAAACTCTGTAAGTGGTTTTATAGTAATCGATGGAATAAGCCGCTCGGCGGCGACCTTCCCCGGGAACGGTCGGGACCCCACTCACTCTGGCAGGATCGCAGGCCCTTCCCCCCACTTCAAACTGCAAACCAGCAACAGCAACCAAACAAATACGACACCCCTCCTAAACGCCTCCGGAGGGGTATTACATTTTTAAATTTTCATTAATAGGAAGAGTCTGCAGATTGGTTTTGAAGACCCTGTCCGCCCCATAAGTACGGGGCGGTGTCAACACATAGTCACAGATCATTTAATTTTTACTACACAACAAACGGCACCGGCGCCGCGCTGCTAGCGAGTGTTGGCGAAATAAAAAAATATGTTCATATATGTATGAAGGTATATATTCACTATGTTAATTGACAAAATAAAGGACAAAATGCCAATTAAAAAAAACTTTAAGGACAGATCAATGAAATAAAAGACGCACGGTTAACGTAGTGATACCGCTACATTGAAAAACTAAAATGAAAGTTCGTATCTTTATTTCGTATTGACCAGTGGTTGAGGAATACTGCTTTAGCATATTCATTTGCAAATCAAATTGTTGTCGATATGGACACCAAGCCGCAGATAATAATTTAATTTACTATTAGCGGTCGCCAACCGATGGTCCACGAGAAGATTTCTTTTTTAACAAAATTTTTTCAGTAACGTCATTGGGGCCCCAAGAATTCAAAGACTTATTTCAAACATGCAGCAAAATAATATCACACCATTTTTTTATAGTTAAATAAAAACTTTATTACTATTCAATAATAAAAAAATCGATCAGTCTGCTGGATTCTAAATTGTGAGTTTAGTGGTCCGTGTGTTACGTGTTTCGAAAGGTTAGCGACCGCTAACTTAAATGACATTAATTTTCACTGGAATAATTCTAAACAAAACCGAAAACTTTAAAAGTCACTTTTCAACTAGGTTTGTTCTGTTTGTAAAATCAATCATCCCCATTATCAATTTTTAGACTGCAATTTCATCATACGCGTTATTTATTTTCGCAATGAAAGGAGGCTATGGGGTATTGATTGAAATTTCGCAAACTCATTTTATCCTTGTTGGTGATTAATTATAGCTTGCAGAAAATTCGCAGAATAAGCTTTACTAACTTTACATCAACCTTCTATGCTTACCTACAGCACTGCTCTTTAGCAGTGATTACCAAACATTTTAATTTAATCATGAAGATAATTCGAGAAATGTTGATAATTTTTTGTAAATTTCGTCAAACTGACATATACTATGTAGATGCTTTATTTTATTTATTTGATATGAACACAAAAAGCAAATGTTTTGAAACCATAAATAAAAAGGCATGGATGTATTTGATGTCTAAAAGGTCTACCACCCATTCGATCCTAACAACGGGACGATGCGAAAGCTAATCACTAATCCTGTCCAGTTAACCGCAAATTAACTACAATAGATATAAGCTGAAAAAAAATTGAATTATTAGCGTTTGCTTGTAACTATTGCATTTATTATTCATTTAACAATCTTTTTTTATGTACTTTTGTCGGGTTTTGTAAGCTATGTACGTACGTGTTTTTTGTTCGATTTTGACAAAATGTAGACCTATCGGTTTTTACTTTTAGGTACCTTTTTTAAAACAAACCAATTAAAAAATATATTTTTTGATCTCACAGCGTAATCGTAGTTTTTTGAGTGATAGAAATATCACACACTTAAGTTTGTTTCTATTCAGATATTCTGCAGAATAGATGCTTCTTAAATGAGCAGAACAAGCTACAAGTATAGTTATAAAAAACAACTGGATAGTGACGAATAGTTTTTATGTTACACTAATTTAGAGGGATACATATAAATTATCATTATTCTGTTGAATTAACAATTTCTTAAAATAATTTTCAAACGTAAATGTTTGGAAAGCTAGATTTTTTAAGTAATATGGAGTATGTATATTTATCGTATAATAAATGTTTTCCTGTTTATAACTTGTGTAATCATCGGAAGGAGGCGGGCGTATTTATTATACAATTTTCCCTTTCATTTTAACCGCTTCATAAGAAGAGAGTTACTTTAATAAACAATTCGGGATAGGTATAAATATTAAGCACAAATACTAACGAACGTGCCGAAAATTTCGGATAAGATTGCTGATGTTGCAAGTCAATTATAATGTTCGGTTACCAAAAAAACCCTAACCTACATTAATAATTTATCCTCAAAGTATAAGTGTTGTTAAAAGATGGCTTCCTTAAAAAAAGTTTTGGTAATACATAAATGCTATTTATTAAAAAACTTTGCTGGGTCCGTGGTGCGGTGGTTAACTTTGTTGACTTTGGTCACGGATCTCAGGGAGTTCGAGTCCCAGTTCGGACAGTATCATAAATTATTTTTTTAATCGGTTTATGGATATATGTTCGAAGATATGGATGTTTGTGATGCTATCCCATCTTAAAAACTGAGCGAAAGTGAGAGCGATTATGTAACCACTAGTCCTATAATAGCCCTAATCTTTTCAACAAAAGTGAGCAACTGAGTAGCAAGGAGTTCTCGTAGATAACATGTTGAAATACGACCATTAGGAGGCAATATGCTCCACATTGGGAGCGGAAATGCTTTTTAAACATATAAAATATTCATTAATGATATTTCTTTACACCGCAATATGAAATGGAATATCCTAATACTATTAAGTTTTGGTTCATTCGTTCCGTGTTGCGATCCCAATACGACTATTTTCGAATATGTTTTTGCTCATTTATATCTATGTTCGTAATATATACCGGTTTTTCATATTGGCAAAACCGTTATGTAAATGAAATACCGGTATTATTTATATAATGTATTATTCGTCCAGTATTGGAATCCCTAGCCGCGCGGTGTACCCAGGAACGCGGCTGGGTCTTGATAAAAATAAAATGAAATATTTTTTACTTAGGTACTTTTGTTTCGAAGATAATGCAGCCTGTGAGGTCTGATGGAAAAATTGAAGCAAATTTATTATATACGCTACTTACATAAATGCTTTGTAGTTGGAGCCAATTTTCTGGACGTGGATATCAAATTTGGCGTCGATGTAGGGTTCCACTGTGCAATATGAACCCGATATGGCTACAACTCCAGCCATGTCCTGCAAAATTTTAAACAATTTTATGACCCTGTTCACCTCACTGACGTCAATTTCTCAAAGAAGATTCTCAAAATATAGCACAATAATTCTGTGGCGCTATTGCAGAAGTTGATATGTCAGTTTTACCCTAGCTTACTGGAGAAAAAATATGAAACTTCGTAAGTTATGAAACATTCGAAATAAATGGATAAACCACTTATTTAATGTATCTTCTTCATGGATAATGACTATCAACTTTTGCTATAACGCCACAATGGATAACGGATTTATTTAGAACCTCAATCTGTCGTTCTCGTATTCATCATTTTCCCACATTTGTCGTTTTTTTTAAATCCAGACAAATAAGAACAGTGTTAAATAATCCAACATTCATCGTATCTTTTTGGGACTCCACTGTATGGGTATTTACTCAATTTAAAATACTTATTTGGACATTTGCTGACAAAATGAAAGATTGTTTCTTGTTATTCACCATTGCATCAATTCATCTATGGGACGGGGGTAACCTTGGCTTCCTCAAGTAAAATACACATGGCACCTCATCTTGGCGTCATAATATGCCTATTGCTGATGCATGCAAAGAGCTCGAAGATATTTTTTTATTGCGTCCAGTTACCGATGCCGTTGTTTTCCAGCACTAACCCGTAACTCTGAGTTAAAGATGGAAAACATTTCATTTTACTGATGATTTCTCTAAAAGGATGAACGGATGAAACCGTACAGGAAAAAAGCGGACGGAAAAAAGCGAACCGGAAAAAACCGGTTGCTCTAAAAGTACTCCTCTAGCCTATATAAAATATAATTTCCTTATATTTGATGAACATAAGGGAATGTGTTGTGAAATATTGTCTACTGTTTATCATCCGTTAATTTTGATGTCTTTTAACAAATCTCTCTAATATAAACATATATACAAACTTAAACTTTCCTCTGTATGTAGGTACCTTTGGACCATATTTTTTTATCGTTTCGGTTTTGTTCCGGTTCAAGTAAAAACAGTTATATCGGTTCGGTTCCGGTTTTCGTTACAAAAAAATTACGTTTTTTCCGGTTTTCGGTTCAGTTTCGGTTCAAAAACCTGTGTAGGTATACTTTCAAAATAATCAAGCAGATACGATAAATATTAATCATATTACTTGTCATGTACCGATTTTATCATATAACAGGAAATCAGAAAAGCAGGATGGATATATGAATAATGTATTTACCTGGAAGTCTGAGATGTTGTCAACCTTCACTTTGCCGACACCACCGTGTGCGTGACCCACTTTGAGTACAACTGGAAAACGCGGCACAGTCACCTAAAACAATAAATAAAACAATGCTTATTTTCATAATAAAATTATATTTTTAAAGCGATGCAAATAAATTTATCGACAATGTCGCTTACTAAATATGGAACATCTCGAGTAATTTGATATCATTTTAAATCAATCAAATCTTTTCATTGTTTGGTCAAACATTTTATTTTTATTAACAATAAATAAAAACCATCACTCGATTTACATGGTAAATTGATTTTTTTTCCCCAATGACTGTGTTCTAGAACTGTAAATGAAGTGTAATATAAATTGAATCCAACAAAAGGATACTCATGTATGTTTCTTCTAAGTCAGCCCTCCTCCCCAAATGACGTCCCTGGAAGTGGAGTGCATTAAGTTCTAAACGGATGGTCAAATATATTATTGAAAGCTTTTTGAAAATCCGTGTACAACTAAATTTGTTGCCATTTTTAACTATATTAAAACATAGAGTTTGGTATATATTAGCAAGATTCATTCATTCATATAAATCGACTACCAAATCTAAATGGTATTACTTACATATATTACTAACTTACATAAAGATGTAGCGTAAACATTCACTAAAATTTCGACATTAAAATAACTATTTTACAATATTTTTACGCAAGGCAATTTTTTATGTTTTAACAGCTGACGAGTGAAATGTTTTCAGTATTGGTTTTAAAATAAAGTATTTTGAACTGGTTGCAACCGTGGAATTTAGAATATGGCAGCAATATTATTTCAACACAAGGAGATGCATATACATATATATTAGTATTTACGATGCATTTTTGTTTTTACTGTCGATTGATTTTGCAATGCATAGCCAGCTGGAATTAGAAATTAGATAGATAAATATTTTTCGCTGTTAACATAAATATTTCTGTCGAATTAAAGATTACCACTTGTGGGGTATGTGCATTATGAACACATGAATTATCAAATCATATAGGATTTTTGATCGCGATTTCTACACTCGTATTGTGTACAATTTTTTCTTTTACAATTTAAAAATCTACCTATACTTACTTAGTACGATATCTAGTACTTTATCTTGATTATAATATAGCATTGATTAGCAAGACTTGTGTGCTAATAATAATTTTAATTAAACCAAAGTCATTGTGCATGGTCAAAATGCTTCATATCTAGCTAGGGTCTTACGTAATCCTTGTCTTAGAATTTTGGGATTTAAACAATTCAATTCTGGGATACTAGAATACGGCTATTTTCAACTTATATTCGTAAGATAAGTTAATATATGTAATACAATTACAAGACACAATTTAATTTCCAATCAAAGCGTAACAAGTAACATCGGGACCTATTGATATTTTTTTATTATCCGACCAGTCATATTTTGGATTCGCGTCAAAATAAACAGGGTATATCATTACAATGCTTTAATATTAGGGTTCCCAGATGGAAAATTATGAATGGGGAATATTGCAGTTGATTTGGAATGAAAAATAGTTTAAGAAATCAGTCCAATCACTAAGTACTTCGAAATATTAAATTATTATATTATATAAACTTATTTTACATTTGAAGCAGGACTTATGATATTCAAAAAGCACGTATATATACGACGAGTTTCAAATAATCAACATAACTAATTTCGGTATTTATTACAAAATATGAAACAATTTAAATAGATATTTTTTTAATTCGAAACGTTTTCATGGAATTTATTGATTATTTATGGTAAGGTAAAAAATGCCGACTTAAAATGAATGAAAAGTTATTGGTAAATGCAGTAAAAAGGTAGTTTTATTTTGCATTTATGAGGGAAAACAAACAACTTTGAATTTTCAGATGTGGAAATCAGTGGTAGCATTCCATGTTGTCAACATGTACGACATACAAAAATGGAAATGTTAATGATAAGTTTGTGATCAATTTGAAATGTAAGACATGTCCTTTTGGATGTCATCTGGTAAACCTACCTACAATCCTCAATCAAATCTCAATTACAGAGATCGAAAGTTAGGTATTTATAGGTAAGGACACTGCAATGTTTAAAGTCAGGCTATATTTTTATCTGTATGGTTTTTTTTATTAGTATCAACAAGTTAGTGTTTCTCTTAAATAAACAATCACTTTCATCTCACAAACCATTTTTTTATTGCAAATATTGCATTATTTTTTTACAACTATGTGCTACTTAAAAAACAGATGCCATACTGAAAAAAAACATCTTGCATTTCTAGCTCGTAAATATAATACTTTAAAAATACTAGATTGAAGTGTATAGAGTATAGACTGTAAGTAAATAAATAATGAGTGGTCTAAGTTTTATTGGTGATGCAATTTTAAAACCAGACAACTTTAAAGTAATCAGCAGATGCTATTTGATGTATCACCACAGAGAAATTATGACAGTGGCCCAATCTTACATTGATTTCAAAGAAAAACTAAAAAAAGGACCACCTAGCTTTCAAGAGGGATCATTGAATAGGCTCTTCGATAAGAAATAAATAAATTTGCTTTATAAAGTCAATTTTTTTCCTGTTTGATTTTTTTTACTGTTAAACGATACTACCAGTGGCATGATTGATAATATTGATATTATTACACTTAGCTGAATAATGTTTTTTAGTGAAAATCAAAACCAAACATATTATAGTAAACTTCACCAAATTCTGAGTATTTTCACACCGAATCGCTCGATTAAGCTAACGGTAAAAAAGTACTCGGTTTTGTCATCTACTATGACCACTGAAGGTTTTTACGATTATTAGTATTTATTTCGTTTAGCGTGTAAGTATTTCCTAGGTATGATTAAAAATACAATCGAAAAGCAGTAAAATGGCGGTAACAATGCAAATTGTTAATGACACATCAGAATGTAAACAAATTGATTGTTTTAAATAAAAAATGAATCTTCAGTTATTGAAACGAAACGAAACAATATTTAAATTCATACAAAATCATAAATAATTTTATATGCCACCTGATACACTGTATTCAATTGTATTTGATCATCTGAAAATGCTCAATGGTGAGCGAGATTTAACAAATTGTGTTTTAGTGTTATAGTTATGCTGTTGACAGTTAACAACATTTTAATGGTAATAGCAACATTGCCGACAATAAGCGTATAGTTTCTTAAATGAAAAAGCTTATATAGTAATTATATAGATAAGCTTATGTAAAAGAAAAGCTAATATAGATAGTTTTGAAGATGGCATCAAGCCGAAGTAGCCATCAACAACCTAATAAAATTTTGTAAAACTAAATACTTTGTTATTTGATCCTATTATAATGGAGTTCTACCAAGTTAATGCCAATTCAATGAATATATCAAGTAATGGTAAAATTGTAATTGAAAAAGAGTAAAAAGTAATTTAAAGTTTATCGAATATTTTTATCGTATACGAAAGCAAGAAAAGTCTACTGAATCAGTTCAACGAGGTAATGATTTCAGACTTTTTTGAAAAATTAATGCACTCGTTTCACTTAAAAACCCGTGTAAATATATGCAGTGAACTTTGAAATGAAAGATAGGTTCCACTGAATTGTACAGTGTAAAAATAATCGATTCAACAAGAGAATTCGACGCATTACTATTGTCGACGTTGTTCCGACGTCATATTGTAATCAGAAATTGAAAATTAACGCTTTCAATTACATTCATTGTTTTTTTTTATTAAATTTAGTGTCTACGGGTATCATATAAATGGTAGCTAAGAAGATTTATTCAGTGCCTGTCGACTGCCGATTACCGTCCCTAATTGGTTTCCTGAGCAGGCGCAGGTAACCGGTAATTTGGCAGGTTTCAGTGTATTTTATCGATTAGGAAATGTCAGATACATTCATAATGAGAATGAGGTACCTATTTGGCTGTAACGCAAGTGTAACGGTGCCAATGACATTCGAGTGGCAAAATAATTCATTCTGTAGACAGTTTGTAGCACTCGATTATATTGGCGATACTCTTGATCTGATCATATAAGATTTAATGAGCCTATTAAATTAACTACTTAATCCTTCATTAATTTTCTTGGTTAAAAAAACATTAGTTCTTTCTGTACTTGTGTAGATTGATTGAACGTCTTATATTTATTTACATTTTAGATATTATTTATTTAAAATAGTATATGTTTATGGAACATCAAAAAACAGGTTTTTTTATATTAAGATATTATCGAACGCCCAATTGTTTGCATTGGTATAGTATTTTTTATCCCGAATAGTACATTGTTTATTCCATTAAGAACTAACAAAGACAACTGAACAAAGTGTAATAAATGTAATAAGGGAAACCCTGTGCAAATCGTATGTTTTATAGTCCAATCATTGCGCCATTGTATTTTCAATGCATATTGCCACAAGTCTCAATCGTCAACAGCTGCATTGTATATATGTACCTACAGGTACATTGTTGTACTATAAGGTGGGAACTGGCGCCAAGGTTCTTAATCACTGGCTCACCCCTAATCGGTGAGTCGCAAACTAAAAATACATACCGTATACCTCATTTATAAGGCGCCATAGATTTTAAGACGCAACCTTATTATTTTTAAATGCAGATACTAAACCATAACGTAAACTTTATTTTAACAAATGAAATCATAAAATGACAGTAAAAAGTATTGAAATAAATGTTATAAATGAATATGTGTTTCTTTATAAATTTTTCACTATCTGAGTTCATTGTTCAATTATTTTGAATTTTATATCGACTCAGAGTCGTTGTTGTCTTTGTCTTCCTATCAAATATCATCTTCTGTGCTATCAAGGTAGAGGTCTGCACGGGTCGAAAGTTGATGAAATTATCCGGCCCGAGCCCGTTCATCTCAGGCCCGACTTGGCCCGACCCTGAGTCTTAATACCACACTTGTTACCCGAGCCCGACCCGAAGCCTAAATTTATATATCTCGGCACGAAAAAAAACCGATTTAAAAAAAATACAGTAGCATAGAATCGATTAACTTACCTAGCCAACTTTTTCACATGTAGAAAAATCTATTATTTCACGGAACGATTTCCACGCATCACCACAGTCACCACTTTTCAACATTTTCTTTATATATCGCTGAAACTCATTTTTAACGAATCTTTTGTATTTTTTTATAATGAATTTTTCGGCATGCGGAACAGTTAACTATCTAAAAAGAATAGAAAACAGATACTGAATAATATCACACTCTATTCATTTACGAACCATTTAAACTTACTATCGGTGATGATTAAACGAACAAAGCATTGTTTCGCCGATCAATATCAATTTTATGAGCTCGGTTTCAGGTTACCAAAATATAAAATGATGTCTCCATACTTATCAAATAAAAGACCCTATTGTGTCCAATGCTATTCGAAACGTAATAAATTATTTTATTTATTGCCGTTTTGTTATCAACAGTATTAAGTTATCAAGAGTACTCATGATCCGAACATAGCCCGAAATATTTTTCTGAAGAACAAATCCCTTACCCGGGCCCGGCCCGAGCCCGAATATCAATTGCCTCTACCCGCCCGAACCCGGCCCACGGACCGGGCTGGGTAGAGACCCACAGGCTGAGCCCGGGCCCGTGCAGACTTCTACATCAAGGACATAAGTGATGCAGCATTTCTAAAAACAGTTTTCCACTTTTTTATTGAATTGTATTGCAAGAAGCTGACATCTTTTCCTGATATTTTCTTCTCCCAAGGATCCTTACGACTGCTGCATTGAAAAAATGGTTATACAGAGCGTTAGAGCTGAACTCGGAGTAGTGGAGCAATGGGGTTTTACCCGGAGCTCGAAAATTTACAGTGCTCTAATGCTCCAAAAATTGATAATTAATATCGAAATTTCGTCCTAACATACAATGAATGTAAAAGATTGAGGACAACATGTTGCATTTTTTTGACATTTTTCTATACCAGCAGCATTCAAAAAAAAATCATTCAGAGAAAAATTGTTTCCTTGCTGTTATGTAATCTGTTCACAGATTGGACATTTTTCATACGGTATCAAAAAATACTAGACCCACCCTAGAAGTCAGCATTGCACTATACAGTAGAACCACATTTACCGATTTTTAATGGATTATTTAGCACTGTTATTATTTACCGTGACTATAAAAAATTACCATAGGGAGTATGGGAAGTGGGAGTCTCAATAAAGAAGTCGCACTTAAGCTGAGCAATAATTATTATTGCTTGCTAGTTTACTTTTCATTTTAATGTATCATTATTTAAACTGTCAACACCAATATTGATTGTGGAAATATGTAAAATAATTGAAAAAGACATATTTTATATTCCTCGTATCGCGGGATGGAATTTGTAAAATCATAAATCCCGGAACACAAAAACGGACCTGGATTGCAGCCCATCGTCATAAATCAAACGATGAATCAGCCCATACTGGGCGAGTTTTCGTGAGTACATAACATGTTTATTAATTTTTGGATTTAAAGTATCAATTACCTCCAAGATGCCAATTATCTGGAGATTTGCGACAACAGTCTTAGTCGAATCGGTTAATCAAGATTGATGTGATGGCTGACCGCGAAAGTAAGCGATAAAACCGACAATAAAGACAATAACAAGGGAGAGAGGCTGAAACTAAGTAAATTAACCGGTTATTTGCGTGTTCTCGGTAAATCGTTTTGCCTCGGTTCGCCGACAATTGCCCTCCCACAGAGTCTTGTGGCAATTGAAAAAAAGTAATCCCTACAGAATATAAAGTCACGATAAAAGTGCACTGTTGATTTTGAATGAGTAAGCAAATTTTCAATGAAAGATTACGATAGATTCGATGCGGTCTCAACAGTGGTCAGAAAAAAAGAATAAATTTAAAATTTCTGTAATTAAAATATTTCTACACTAGGATATGTAATATTATTATTATTTTGAATATGTTGGATTCAAAGATTATTTTGAATCAAATATCTTTATATATTTTTGTTTATTTATAAAATATTTATTTTCAAATTCCTATACAGAGATATTGTTTCTTATTTTAAATAACAAAATAGGAACCAAATCAACAACGTGACGTTGTCGATGGATTTACGATCTCATTATCATTTGCCTTATTAAATGAAGACATTAATTTTATCTTAATATGTTCAATGGATTCTGTGGTAGTTTTAATCAAAATAAGTAACTTTGTTAACTCTATTAACATAAGTTAACAAAGCTATACTGTTAACACATGTTGTATTATAATACAATACATCTGGAGCGTCATAGCAGAAATTGACTTGTCAGTTTTACCTTAGCTAAGAGAAAAAATATGAACATTTTTCACTTTTAAGGTGTTAACTGTCAATTCTTGGTGGAAAGACATTATATTTTAAAAAATAAAACACAATTCATTTGTACTACTTCCACATATTTATAATGATCAGGACCGGTTTCGCTCATCACGAACATTATCAACTGGTAGTACAATCTGGCAAACTGGCAAGAAGTAGTACAAATGAATTGTGTTTTATTTTTTAAAATGAACCTTGTTATCAAAAATTCAAATAAAATGGATGATTCCTAATGGAACATACACTAATTCAATGGATCTTCTTCACGGATAACGACTAGCAACCGAATTTTGCCATAACATGCTGACAAATATTTAATTGTGAGAATTAACCCAATATGACAAAATCGGACTTTTGCCATAACACCGCAGACATAGAGCTATTTCATTTATTTTTGATTTTTTATGATGGAAATATTTAACTTCCTCAATTCAATAAGAATAAGATGTCTTTGCCATAATTCTATTGATAATATTATAATTATGCAGCAACGTAGTGTTATTCTTTTAGATTTAATTATACAAGAAATATACGCTCGGCATTTGGCACAACAAAATGTTTTGGACCAATTACTTGACGATTTGCATAACATTATTGTGACTTAATGTCCCCCAGGCACAACTATTGAGGAAAAAGCGATGATCGCATTTATGAGCAGATGGAATCCCGGCATAATCTGCTATACATAATAATTATCAAGTAGATACGTCATTCGTTTAACATGATGTATTTTTCGTATAATGTAAAACAGAATTCTGCGAATGGATGCCGTATTATCGCTCGTATTTAACATATATTTTGGTTCCTCGAAAAGTCAGCTTTTGTATTGAGTAATTTTGTAAGGATTTTTAATCTTAAAAATACATTTACTCAATACATATAAACAAAACAATTAAAAGAAGATACAAAATGCCTAATTAAGTAAACAGTAACTAAAGCTCTAAAAACAGTTAAGTCAAGGACGCATAAAAATAAATTAAATAAAATGTAAGCATATAAGACTTACTATTATTGATTACTAAAAATTATTACGGCCATATTATGTAGTATAATTATATTCTTAACTATACAATAATAAGCCGTAGTTGTTGTGGTAAAAACCTTATACTTATTTTAAGTAAATCGATGTTGAATATTAATAACTGGTTATCACACATTTTTATAAACAATAAAACGATGGGTCTTTAAAATATTGTAAAAAAAAATATTACAATATGAATGAATACAATTCAAACTTAAAAAGATTTCTTTATGTTTTGTTGGCATACATGTTTTAAATAAAATTCAAGCCAGATGATAAAAAGACACATTTTTGCTAACGAAAACTCAATATGTACAGAATTTCTGAACTGATAATATCGTTTGATTTTACAAAAAAATATATATATATTCAATGCAGTGCAATCGGTTAACGCCTTTTTCTAATCGCTTCTTCACTAAACGATATTTTTTAGTTGTAATATTTTTGAAGTACATTGTAAGTAAAAAATGTCAATAACTTTTGTATTTAATTGCATATTTCTATGAAAAACCAAACGTCACATCTTAGCACATCTGGGTGTTATTAATAATAATTTATTGTTATGGATTTGGTTTAACTGAGTCAGTTTCTAATAAATTTGTCATAGGCCTAGGTTTTGACTCATTGATTGTTGCAAAAAATATAAATATGACGGAAGGCTGTTTCATTACTCATAGAGTATGATTAAGTCATTGAATAAATTTAAGCGATTGTAATATATATTTACAACCATTAATCGGATTTCATTTATTTATAAAATGTATTCTGAATGAGTGTAAAAAAATATAAACGAAAAAATATTCGATATAATCAAATAAATTCTTTTGACTTTCTTAATTTATCATTGAGTTTATCTCAAATATTAATTGGCAATTAACAAAATAAAACGTCACTCATAAAAAATAGTCCTAAAAATAAAAAAATAAATTATAACGTGACTATGGTATATGAAAGCTAATAGAATACACAATATTAATTGTTTCCACAAATTAAGCAGAAAACGCTAGTGTGTCTGTAGTTAACAGTGCACCACTGCACGTAGTATTAGCATGCAGTTGCAATTCGGATATAGTTAGTTATTCATCAAACGCCCACCACCGCCCAAATCGCACAAACGGTCATCAACAAGTGCACGATGCAGTTCGTGCATTCCAATTATTTCGATCATCATTGCTAAATGTAAAGCAAGCCGATTTTATTCATTCTATTTACACATATCAGAAAATGTTAAAACCCAGTCACGGCGGCATCTGCTTATCAGTTTTATATCGCTATATAATTGTATTTAAATAATATCTGTTATACGATTTTTATTTAAGAAATTGGTAACTAGTTAATGATCTTTTTGAAGGGATGTTATGGATGTATTCAAAGCGTTCAACTAATTGCGTTTTGATACTTAAAATTCCTAATCTTGAGTGAATAACAAACTTAGTTTCTTAATTGATTTTTTTCTTCTCATCCAAAGCTTCAATGTTATTTCTGGTACGGCAACATAAAAATTATTTTCATAAAATAATCAATTGTCAAACTGAAAATATCTGTCAATCTTTCGTAATATTGTTAAAGCTAAAATTATCAAAAATATTGTCAATCAGAATACACCATTTCATAACAGATATTCATGTTTTTAGTGTTTTATTGTAATTTTATTAAAAAATATTTTTTTCCATGTCCGCTCCCAATGTGGAGCATATGGTCTCCTAATGGAGGTATCTTGACAGAATTTTTTCTACGAGAACTGCTTATCACTCAGTTGCTCAACCTCTCTTTTATTTTTCGAAGAGAGTAGGGATAGAAGGATAGGGCTATGACAGGACTAGTGGTTAGCTAATCGCTCTCGTTACGCCCCGTGAGGATGGGATTGGTGGGAGGTAGGACTCAGACTACGAACAGAAATCCATAAATCGATTGAAAGATCAATCTATGAAAACCATCCGCACCGGGAATTGAACCCGAGACATCCGTAACCGTAGCCAGCGCCGAAACCAACTGCGCCACGGACATAATGTACAAGAATTGTAATGAATATTTATGTAAGCTTCAGCAGTGGCTTTTTGAAAATTAACAGTTTAAAATGCACGCGATGAACGAATCATTATAAAAAATATGGAAGCAGTACAAAAAATACCTTTCCAGTTTTCGAATTAATTAGCTAAAAAATAACACGGCTAAGTATTTTTTACCATACTCTATCGATATGTTTTTTTTACTGGAAGTTTACATATTTACATAGTAAATATTTTGAGATTCATTATTTTTAATGGTTTATAGAAAAGATGATTTCTTACCTTCTTATTAAAATATACAGATAAATTTTTCGGAATAATTTGTTTCTCTGTCCATGCATTCCATAAAATAAACGGGTTCAACGCTATTAATATAATTATTATTTAAAAAAAAAAAAAAAAACGCAAGGTCACCTTTACAATTCGAATAAATTTAATATCAATATATTTATTCCAAAGCCGGGCTTTTTTTTAGTATTTTAAAACAATAATTAGAATATTGAAGTATTTATTGATATATAATATCTATTTATTTGAGGAAACACAACGTATTGAAAGTGAAAAAATAGTCTAGTTTGACAAGAATCGTCGACAGACACCACACATATCCACAACAACAAATCAGTTTTAGTTTACTTATAATCACTAACTAGAAAGCGAAGTTTTTTCTACTTGATATCAATTCTATCAAATATTATATAGAAATAAATAATTCACTCTGTGATTGTTCTTGACAGATGTTGGCACCACCATGATTCCTCCTTTTTTTGGAAACAAAAATGGCAAGTATATATATTTAAGAAAATGAGACATATCGCGTACATAGCTGTTAAAAACCTAATAAATAGCTAAAAAATAGTTATATTTTCAAAACAATATCAATCACGCAATCTTTCAAATCGAAATAATAATACCTATATATACATATATCAGAACACAGTTTCTAAACAGAAGCACAGACTCTAAACCTTTTTCGAGTCGCAAGTAAACTAAAATAATTGAATTATAGCTTTCTAACGTAAAATATGTAATATTAAGATTTATGTAGACGGTATTTATTTATGTAGACGGTAGACTTACAATTTATTGTGTTTAAAAATCGTTATACATGGCAGTTTTTTGTTATAGACATTAATTAAAGTTGATTGTGTGCCAAAGATTTCGTCAATTCGAATAATTTCGAGAAGAATGAGGTAAGCAATTATTTCCAACATATTTATTCACAATGCGTATAGGTGAAAGCATAAAAAATGTCGACATTATTCACCGAACTTAATGTCCCTTTCGAGATATCTGCTTCAACCTCCGAACAGCTAAAAATAATTATATAAAAACAATGAGCTTCCCAGAAAAAGTTGCTTTGTGTAGAGTTTCTTATTCATTAGCTGCAATAGCTAAACCATTTTTTTTCGTATATACATAGTTATAGTTTGACACCGCCCCGTACTTATGGGGCGGACAGGGTCTTCAAAACCAATCTGCAGACTCTTCCTATTAATGAAAATTTAAGAATGTAATACCCCTGCTGAGGCGTTAAGGGTGGGGGTCGGATTTGTTGGTTGATGTTGTTGATTTGCAGTTTGAAGTGGGGGGGAAGCGCCTGCGATCCTGCCAGAGGCAGTGGAGTTCCGACCGTTCTGGGGGGGAGGTCGCGGCAACGCCTGATCCCTTCGATTACGATAAAACCACTTACACAGTTTAAATTAAAAGTATGTAATTCTGTTGTGTCTAATGTCTTGTGAAACTGTAGCTAATTGCAATTAAACCAGATGAGTACACGGATAAACGACCGGGGTTTTAATGGAAGGAACCGTTGTTTTCTCCTTTGTTGTCCTTATCCCAGGACGCGGGCCTTGAAGTGTGTTGAAGCCCGCACCCCGCTTCTCCCCGCTCCTACACCGTCATCCCTCGAGCGGCGAGCGAGACAGATGTGATTTGTGTCGTTTTGTTTTTTTTCCACCTACTCTCTCAAGTGGCGCCCAACGTGGGGCGTGGAGGTTTAAATACCTCAGGACTTGACGACCTGAGACGCTAGCCGGAAGATTGCAATTAGTCAGGGTGAAACTCCCTGTGGCGCCCAACAACGGAAAGTGAATGTGGAAATACAAAAATGCATAGAAAATGCGAATGGCGAAATTGCGAGGAAGTTCCGCGATATCCGCCGAAGCCATCCGGCCGAAGAAGGAACCGGAGGAATAAAAATGAGTCCGCATATAGGCCGAGTCAAGTCGGATCTTATAGTGACCGCATGTGTGCGGAAAAGCCCCGTTATGTGCCGAATCAGTTTGAATCGTATGATAAACGGGTGTACGTAAACAAACCCCGTTATTGTAGAGACAATACCTCGGAACAAACATATGTAAACCGGAATTACGTAAACAAACCACGTGAAAATACTTCGAAATACACGTATGGAGACAGTGTGTACGTAGATAATTCGCGGTACACGTCGAATAGGTTCGACACCTTGGAATACGTTAACGATGACCGGATGTACGATGAGCCTCGCTATAAGCCGAATCAATATGCTAACGATGTTCGGATGTACGCCGACGGATCGCGCGACACGTCATACGAATACGCAGACGACGATCGGATGTACGCTGAGGATCCGCCCTACTCATCACATGAGTCTGAAGCTGACGATGACCGGATGTACGAGGAAGAGATTACTTACATCCGCCCGCCAATAACCAAGCTTTCGCAAACCGGCATGAGGTTTGATGGAGACCCGATGATGACCGCAGAGCGCTTCCTGGAGTATTGTGAAGGAGCGCTCCCTAGAACCGGGACACCTATATCGTCCTGGGTGGCACAGACTGCCGACATCTTGGAAGGAGAGGCCAAAAGCTGGTTCACAGCGCTCCGCGAGAAGCCAGCTAACTGGGAGACGTTCAAGGTTGCTATTATCGATCATTATAGTGACGAGAACCGCCGAGCTCGTGACAGGATTGCGCTGATGACGACGAGGCAACGTGAGGACGAACCAATCGTCCTTTTTATGATAATAAAACGGGACCTAGCCCGGAACGCCGTCCCGAGTGATGACTCGGAACAATTGGCGAAGGTCTGCCACAGATTGATGCTGCCGAGAGACCAGCGAGAGATGAGTCAGCGCTCTTGGAGAACGTTGAACGAACTCTTTGATGCCGTCCTCCGATACGAGGGAGGCCAAGAGGAGCCCGGCTAGCTCAGTCGGTAGAGCATGAGACTCTTAATCTCAGGGTCGTGGGTTCGAGCCCCACGTTGGGCGCCAAATGAGAATTCCCCCGGATCGAAGAGAGGCGAGCGGCTGGTTATCCGGAGTCCTGGAAGGGCTGATCTCAGACAAACACCATTTCAGATCCGGTTAAAAACTTATTTATTATCCATTCAAGATGCAGTGGGTTCACATTACACAAATATAAAAATCTTAACACATAAAATTGATTCTACATTTACATTTACTTAGCAACTGAATTTACTTTAAGTTTTAATACAAATGACACAATGAATTTAAATTAAATCCAACGCAAATCAAAACACAAAAACAAACAAACAGTTCACATCGTCACATCACTTTCGTCGCGACGAGACCTCGTTCGTCCGACTCGGCAGCTCGTCATCGACTGTCTACGAAAATTCAAAAAAACTCCGTGCAAAGTTGGAGCTACCCTTTTCCGCAAAAATGGACTCGTCCAGCGGCCGAAGCCCGGGGGCTTCTTAAACGCCTGGCAACGAGAAAGAGCGTATTCTGCGAATTATTGCTCTTTGCCGCAGGCCGATTTCAGTTCGGGACACTAATGACACTTATACTTAAGAAAAACCAGGGTGTGTCAAGTTATAATCTACTAACTAGTTTAAATTATTTGAAATCTACTGCATTTTAAAAAAGTGTTTACTTACTGATTTGTAATTTAACAATAATTCATTTGACTGTTTCTGTGTATAATATTTTCTTATTTCCGGTAATTTATAAAAGTGAATTAATATTAAGACGCAATACCATTCTTGATTTTTATAAATATAATATTTACGTTTACAAAAAATAAATCCGTTTCAAGCAATACGCAGTAATAATTATCTGCTGAAAACTACGATAATAAACAATTCATTTCGCTACCAAGTTGGTCACCAAGGCCCAATTTTTGAAGGTGAATTAAAATAAGATATATTGGCAGCGTTCATTTATGAAAAATTGTAAAATTGTAGCCGCGGAACGCCACCTGTTCTGAATAAAACATTCCGGAACATTCTATTTTTGCGATCCATGAATAAACTTGCTACTATTTTGTTTGTTTACATTATAATAGTAGAAGGTGGTTCAAGATCGGAGTATGGTATTCCTCACTATATAGTGGGTGTAAATCTTCATATTATGCTTACTATTATGATGATATCACTATGAATAATCGTAAACTGTACTGAATATGAAATACCTACAACGAATGAAACTGACGAAAATAATTTTAATACACTCATACTAACCTGAGATGAGTGGCGTCTCGCAAGCGTGATTACATCAAAAGACGAATGTTATCTAACTGAGATTTACGTATATTTGAAAAATTTGGTAGAACTTTTTTGTTACTAATAAATAACATGGCAGCGACAATAGATTCATATTAGTAGTAAGAAACAACCGTTGGCATGATTTTTTACCATGTACGGATAACTGTTGGGTAGAAAACTGTTCGCCGAATATTTGTAGAGTTTAAACTATTTATTTATTTGACTATGAGATTGATATAATAGAGGCATTGAAAATTGTTTTCAAAGCTTTTTAAATTTTTTTGAGTTAATTTACTTCATAAAATTGTAATGTTAAGAATGGAGTACGTAGTCTTTTGCATTATGTGGTTTCAATGCTTAAATGTGAGATTTTGGTGTTTTTCATTTCATGTTTACTTAGATTAAACACATCGTAACCTTATAAGTCATTTATCACTTCTAACAAAACCAACTGCAGTCAATTGTAAGCGATAAAACATACAAATAAATAATTATCCTTTGAAGTTTAGAGGTTATATTTATAAAACCTTAACGTATATAATTATTATAGCAAAAACATCTTCTACTGCAAAGTCATTGACGCTTTTTTAAATATTTTTTGTTTATTATTATTTATCTGATAGAAATGATAACACAATATATTTATTACATGCAAATTGATTAGGCTGTGAAATATTAGTGTGTAATTAAAATAGATGGCATTTTTTTACACATATCAAAACTTGATAAAGAAAAAATAATGGTGTCGGTTATCAAAAAGCTGAATGTTGAGTCACACTTATGTTTCCATAGTATGACAAATCGTAGTTACTGATACATATTTTTAAAATTTGTTTACTTTAGATACTATAATTTCAATTAAATAAGAAAAAAACATAATTATCTAAACATTACTTCAGGAGATGATATCATTTGAAGATGCGCATTTAATGTATGTGCAATGTAAAAAATAAATGTAAATGAAGCTTGCCAATGTAATTAAATAATGCTGATTGTAATTATAATGACCGTATTTGTGACATAAAAAAGTAATTAAAATGCACGGATCAACAATAATTTCACAATATTATTTTGTATTTGATTTCATAAAAATCTTCTTTTATTTGGAAAATTTTGTAAGAAAGAAAAATTTTTAGCACCTACCCAAATCATGTTATTAATTTTAAGAAAATAATATTTTCGCATTGTACGTTTACTGTATAAAATCAAAAGAAATGCTATTTCTGTGTATAGTTGATATTATTTTCAAACTTGTGTTGTCGATATTTGTATTTCACTTATACCTACATCCTTTTTAAATATTAATATCTAAGAGCTAACATTTACTTCTTAAGGGCGAGAGTAGTTCAGAATATTTAATATTTTTTCATCCATAGATGTCAATCTGAACCGCTAGACTCATAGAAGAGATAGGGATTAATTATTATTTCATATTCATTTTTGAATATTTTAATTTTATGTTTGAATGAATGTTTTTTTGTAATGGGTTTAATTACTCACCACTTTTTACAGATATATTATCTCTATTCATTAAATATTAAACAATTTTTTATATCGTTTATGCACGATATTTTGTTACAGGTTATTAATTTTCTCTAAGCGCATAGATATAAATTTAGATGGAAAATATTTATTTACGACAAAGCGTCCTATTTATGAACATTATGATTGAACACCACTAAACACAAATTATTTCCTAATAATGCAATATCAACATTCTTATTTTAGATGGATTCGGCGGTAGCTTGGTGGAAATTCATTTACAATATAACGTTAAAATTGGCTATTGCAATCGTTAAATGAATATTCTTCCAAAGTGGTGAAAAGAGTGTTACACATATCACATGGTAACGCTACCAGTGAAATAACAAAGTTATCAATTTTAAAACTGAGATTTGATGCTCTCGTTAAGCCGATTAAAAATTGAAGATATGCTACTTTCAGTTACCTATGTAATCGATGTAGAATAGTTATAATAGGTCAGACATGCCATTGTTGTAGTGCACCGTGTGGCAAAAGCTATTTTTGACCATGCAAGACCAGTGGTGTAGTGCTAAATCAAAAAAATTTATCAGCGCTCCCAGGAGCGCTGATAAATTATAATATTTTAAAACCCCCTACCCGCAGTGATCCAATTTCCAAGTTTCAAACAAGTTTCCAACAAAACGTTCTTCTAATACATTAGCATTGGATCTAACAATAGCATTTACAAAACATTTTCTTAAAATGTTACAATATAACTCAAAATATATATAATTATTATTGGTATAATATTTTTTGATGATTCTGAAAAAAAGTACTCTGATTTATTACTTTCGTATGTTATTCTGCAATCTAGAACAAATAGACGAGCAGTATCTATAATAACGACATATATAAATACGTGGTCACTGAATTGCTTGAGGGTCGAGCTTTATTTTTTTAATTAGTATTGATCACCAGAAAGAAAAAGGTAATAAATTATCCCATCGTGTCTTTTTTTTAATTTATGGAAATCATGTTGGAAACCGATATCACGACATCACTGATATGTTTGTATAACGTTTTAAATAAACAATATTTTTAAGGTAACACCTATTTGGATCCTAAAAAAATTTGTTCTTTATATTACGCAAAATTTCCTAATCATCACGAAAAAGGTATGAGAGTGTCGATTCCAAGCGCCCTCGAACTAGTACACCACTGAGCAAGACGTAAATAAACATTCTGCAACAACCTGTCTTGTTGGCGATCGAACAAAATGATGCGTCAACTGTTCCGGCGCCGACACCAACGCGTCATCCGTCACGCACTGAGCGTCAGATGAAGTCAGCCGCCGGTTGATCCAAAGATTTCTCAGATTTACTCAGGAATCAATCCATCATCAGTGGATCGTTATTTGGTACAATCACATATGCTATAAAAGCAGTTGTTTACATATCGCAATGCTTAATACTGATCTATGTATCATGAATTTGTCTCGTTTTCGCACATCTTCATTTAGTAAACATATTCACTCCCACTTTAATAATATTATAGACTCCTAATATAGTATGTCTGCTGCTGGTCAATTGCAAATACTGGTTTTGATTAAATCGCTCCAACTCCGTGCTTCATATCATATAACATTGATAGGTATTCATAGTAATTGAGAAAGTGATACTCAGGCGGATGTGTTGTACGTTGTCATTCATTTCGTTTAAATCCTGTTAAAAATATTAATGTCCTTAGATACAAATTAATATTTATATTCGAGAGGCATAGGACATCATGTCAATTTGGACAAATTCACAGGAGAGCATAAAAACAACAACTTTTTAAATATACTGCCATGTGATCAATTATACCAAACAGAAATCGACCTTCTGTGCTATGATAATAATATGTGTAAACGCTTTCATAGTGTATTATATAAAAGAAATATTATTGAGATTGATTCTTAATAATATAATCGCATATTATTTTTTTATTTAAAATTTAGACACCGTAGTTAATAATAGTTGTTGATATAAGATAATTTCGTTATCTTATGAAATTGTGAAAATGTCGTAATTTCATTAAAAGTATTTGCTTAATTCTTGGTATACGAGAGGATGTTAGCAGATTGATAGCG
The DNA here is from genome assembly GCA_022494535.1 of Himalopsyche phryganea. Classification (NCBI taxonomy): domain Eukaryota; kingdom Metazoa; phylum Arthropoda; class Insecta; order Trichoptera; family Rhyacophilidae; genus Himalopsyche; species Himalopsyche phryganea. The sequence goes on from JAGVSL010000046.1 coordinate 2,379,066, forward strand.
AAATTCTAATTATGGCAATAATTTCTATGAAATTAATTATTTGACGCAGGTAGGATGAATGACACTTATATTAAATAGTTTTTGTCTATGTATTTTCTCAATAAGATAACACAAAGTATTTCAACGTTATGTTTTATTAAGAAAATTAATTGTGAGGGTAGTCCCCAGCGAGATATGAATCACTTCTATACTTATTATTGTATAGATTTCACACGAACAATGCAACAATTTAATAATGTATAGCTGCTTTAATTTCACAGATCACTTCTTACAGTAAATCATGAGTCACAAAATTGTTTTTAAACGGATAGAAAATAATATTTCTACAGTTGATATAAATTATTATTGTTGTGCTGCAAGTGATGTTTGTACGTCATGCAAAACTTCTAGATTCATGAAAATTAAAGATTTTTAATATTGACACACTTTAACTGATAAGTTAACTTCAGTTTGGCTTCTAATTTTATTCAACTAATGTGTATTTTTGTCTTACCAAAAACAAAAGGGTACTTGTGATATTTTGGCAGTTATGAATGAGGTTTTGATCGATTTTTTTCTCTGCATGGTTAACAAAAGAACATTAATTTGTGAAAAAAACCAATGAAGTCACAAGTTGAAAAAAGAAAAAAAAGGTAACAAATCTTCAATTCATGTTTGTTAAAATATTTTTAAAATTTTATAATTTTAAACCTATACACCAATTAAACCATATTTAATTTGATTTTTAAGTAATAAACCTTGGTAAGTGAAAGAAGAGATTTTAAATTATGTGAAATTTTGATAAAAATGTAACTCCAAAATTGGAGAAAGAATCAATTGTTGTGATTCATTTTTCAATGCAAATACTAAGAAATAATCTCCACACGATGTTTTCACTCTGAAAACACTTAAAACGCGTTTCCATCAAGACAAGCAGCACATTTTTTTTGTTACCCGGTCCGCTCCCAATGTTTGCAATAAATTTCGTACAAACTCCACATGCAATAATTTCAGTACCGTTCTATTATGCCTAATAATATATATTTTTAAATTCGTTATAGATATACATAACACTCGAGCAAGTGTTGTTTATAAATTATTTAATTTGTAATTTATAGTATATTTTGATACATTATATTATAAATATCATCATTATGATACGCTTTAATGGCAAAAAATATAACTTATTTAAGTGGTCAGTTATTATCTGTAGTAAATAAACATATTTTTCAGACAATAATAATTATTTTTTGTTGCATCAAATCCTATTACTGTTATGTAATGAATGCATTCGTCAAACTAATATAATTATACGAATAACGTATCGTAATGTATATTTAAAATTTTATGACCAATTCTACTTATTGTAGCATAAATAATGTAGATTCATGATGGAGTATTTTATTACAGTTACTATTTCCATTTTCATAATGTTGTGATGAAAATATGTGAGTGAGGGAATTAATTTGGCTTTCAGTTCAGTCACTTCACTGGCCTTTTTTAAAAATTGGTGCTGAAGGTACATTGAAAGGCCAAATAAATAAAGACAATAGAATGTCCAAAAATGTGTCAATGAAAATAGTCTATATGTGTATCCATCCAACAGAAGTTTTATTCACGCACTTTGCACTGTAATCGTTTTATATAATTATATGCATAATACTTGTCACAATAAAGTTTTTATTAAATACTAATTAAGTATGTAAATACTTCTTGTTATCTGTTAATGTAGAACATTAGATATTTATAGTTGCTTGTATAGAATGATGGCGCCAGTGCTTTAATTGAATCTAAATAGATACCTACCTAGTTACACATTCCAGTAACTTCTTCTCACAAGTCACACTAGCATAGGTGTTGGTAATCCTATCGACAGCAAACAGTACCTAACAACCAGCTAAACCGTGTAACTGAACATTGAAGTATTATTTATTATTGTACACCGCTATCGAAGAGAGGAAAGTAATGTTTACCAACAAACATAATTTTATTTTTGATCAAAATTTATAAGACATCTTTGATAGATCGCTAATTTTTGTGATTTATGAAAAAAGCTGAAAAGAACTTCATTTTAACTAAACAAGACGATGTTAAACGAAGAAAAATCTGATGGAATTGAAAAACTTAATACATAATCATACATTTAATGTGATACTTAAATTACGCAATCGATGGCAGCAAATATTGAGGAGTAGTTTTTCACGTTATTATTCTAAACCATGTTTATGTGTAAATGCTGTCAAAATTATTTACAGCCTTTGGTTTTTAAATTCGTTAAAAATGGGGTGAAATAATATGCAAGTTTCCAATACTCTGAAATAATTTCAATGGAATATCTCAGTTATCCAACTATTCCAGTTTTTTTTTTGCAATGAAAATTTATATCGGTCGGTCTTAAAACAATATGCAGTGTTATACTAGTCTCGATAGAATGATGCTAACTGAAATAGATAAATATATCAACTTAATGAACACATTTCACCAGATCTCGCATTATGAATTATTATATGTATGACTCATTGTATAATTATTGCTTACATTGAGCTCAAAGCTTGTCGATAAGTTAAAGCAGTTCAATATTATTTACATTTCAATAGTATACTATTACAAACAGCAGTAGCTAAACAGCTGATCAACGTAACGGATACTTTTTAAGTATTTCGTTGAATTTTCCAATGGTCTATATTTCATTATTCTTTAAATTGCTGAAAACGATGTTTGTATAATCATTACGTCAGAAATTTAGAGAGATGCGGCTAATCCCCCAACTATTCATTTTTCCAATACAGTTATGGTCAATTTTTATAAACTCTTATCTTGTTTGACATCATTGTACCACTTACAATATTTACAATAATTGACACTGTATATCATATTAGTAAAGTAAAGCTTTTTTATGGGACATGCTTCAACAGGCGGAAATCGACTTAAGTACGGCTGATTTGAACCGGTTCACTGGGCTATTATATTGTAGGTTAAACTCGTGAATAATCTAACGCGGAAGATCGTTGCTGGTACATCACAGCTTTACTTAAATAACTAGGCCCATAATGTACTTATGAGCTTTATGAAATACGATGCACAAATTACATTGTTATACGAAGTTGTAAATAGAAAGCTTATATGTTCCTATGTAGAGTGAGACTGATCTAGAGTTAAAATAAAAAAAAACAAATTTTTATCATACAGTATGTACTCGTATGCATTGAACGCGATCCAATTAATTTTTTTAATATATATTTTCATATAATTGGTCGAGTGAAAGCGTTTTAAGGGTTCTCTTCCTATGCCATTTTGCGATGAAGGGTTGGAAATCTGGAATATATTATATGTGCATAGATACAATGATCCATTCTGAAAACGGGAAGAAAGGGAAGCGATTTCTTGACATAAACTCATCTCGTAATAACATCGTTATAATGTTATATAATAAGGAAAGGGACGAAATAAGTTGGAGTTGGTTGGGAAAGTTAATTTATTCTTTCTTTGGTGCTTCAGTCCATGCCAGGTTTTGGACTCCTTTAATCCACCAAAAATCATTAGTTACGAAAATATTACCAAATCCTCCATAATTTTGACTGACGTTTATTATGAATTTTCGAATTTCAGAAACCACAATGTAATTCACATCTTTTTGTCACGATTTTACCTAACATTATCAGCATTTTAGCATATCGGATCCGTGGTACATTGGTCAACGTCGTTGGCCTCTGTTGCGGATTTCAACGGTTCATAAATAGCTTTTCCAATCGATGTATGGATTTCTGTTCGAAGGCATGGGTGTTTGCGATGTCTAAAACTCCATCACATCCGATTCTAAAGATATGGCGCAGCGAGAGTGATTATCTAACCACTAGCTTTAGGAGGCCATATGCTCCAAATTGGGAGGGGACAAGGTTGCTTAAGATAAGAAGTAATTTATCATACATCAGAATGTACAGTATTGCATAGAGTTCAATTTATAACTGACTACTAACATTTTTTTTGACTTATTACACGTAAATGCATTCAATATTATTGAATCATAAAATGCCAGTAAAACGAGAAACGCAAAATAAATTTATCATTGAAAGATATTGTATTTTCTGTATTTCACACTGCTCTTTACAGTTATACATGTAATGTGCAAAATTGTTGAAAGAGAGATTCCCCGAATGAATATTGCAGTTAGTTTGGGAGCACGTAGAGATGCGGAAGTCATATGTATTTTACCATACCATAGTATTAAAAACATTTCATATTACGGTTTATTTTTTTTCTTTGTGAGATAAATATTTTTTCCACTTCATAAAATGATTTTGGCGGGAATGCAAAAATGCGCCCAAGTTTTAAAAACATACAAATTTTAATGTGTGGTTAATCTTGTAACTGAAATTGATTTGATATATGCATGCTATAACAAAAATTGATTGAAATAAAAACAGCCACAGTGCCAGATAAAATCGATGAGAATATTTCAAAGTCACTCGAGATCAATTCGAGGAGAAAGACATCCTGACATCCGTGCCCAAGATCTAAAATATTAGATCGAAATAATCTAAATTTGATATTGATCATGCAAGGACAAACCCATAATTTTCGTGCGGTTAATGTTTGTTATGCAAGTATTATGTGTGTATTATATATGATATTATAATTTATCGTTTTTAGTTTATCAACAACTTAATTAAAATTTTCTTGGCACAATTCGACAAATTCAACGGAGAGCTTTATATAGCTGTTTTTTTTTTATTTTATGACTTATTTTAATCTCTTATTTGAAAACTTACATGTAGTAACTGTCCTGCAACTAGTCATCGTTTGTAATCTAGTGGTTAGTATTCTGCTTAGAGATCAGAAGATCCCAGTTTCAAGCATTTGTCAATAGGTATAAAATAAAGGTTTTAAAAATTTAATATTTTTTTTTATCATAGACATGTGTTAAGCCGTTTCCCCTCGTGTTAATCTGAAGGGATTTTCATTAAATTTTCGTTGAATTATATCTGACTCATTGCAAATTATAATAAATAAACGTAATGTTAAATATTCTTTTCAAATATGGATGTCCAAGTAAAATTTACTTATAAGGTTTCCATATATTTTTTGACTACTTACTAGGTAAATAACAATATAAGGGTTTGATAAAATTATTATTGTGTTCTCTTTGGTTCACCCACTCAACTGTGTGATCAAAATAAAGCAATAAAGTTTCTTATGTATTGCATTGACTTTATTTTTTAAATCTGACCTCTAGTAGACAATAAAATAAACGTAAAAATATACTTATTTTTTTTACGTAATTTGAAAACGCATCAATCTTTTTGTATCACTGGAAATTAGTCAGAAATTTACATAATTTTGTTGTTCCCTGGTCATCATGTCACCTTTAATAAAAGTTGAAAGGCATGTTAAGTAAATTATTGCTCTATGAATACTAATAGTTTTAGAAGCTTAGCCCATCTTTTATAAATTCGATTTAGTAAGAAATTGTATGCTTGTTCAACGAAGATCTTGACCCAAAAAGATATTTTTCTTTGCTGTACATAAAATACTCGATCATTGGAATTACTTTACGGCTCGCATTTTTCTGGTCAGAATTTTAATTCAGTTTTACATTGGTCAGAGTTCATATTAAATGGTCATAATGTATCGGTCAGAATAACAGAAGGCAGAATAAATAATTTGTAGTCCGTATTTCTAACATAACCTAACGTTTTATTCTGACCATCAATAACTTTATTCTGACCAAAAGTTGATTCGAATTCTGACCAAAAATTGATTTAAATTCAGAACATTTAATTTGTTGCCTTGCTTTACGGAATTGCACCATATTTAATTATAGTTTGTTGAGTGGCTAGCTTTGTAGTAGCTTTCGTTAATTTCAATAATAATTATAATATAATCATTCATTGCTTACGTGTTATTCGAAAATGAATTCTGAATTAGAGCATAGTGTTTTTGTTTAATTATAATTTTGTCAGGAAATTTACTTCCTTATGTATAATAAAGAAAGTACTTCAACAGAATACTTGGATGTTTTTTTTGCTCCTTAACCCTGCGCGGGTTTTACACAACGAGAATTTATAACATGACAACGTAAAAATCATTCACCAAAATGGCGTATTACGCGATCATATTTATGTGTAAAAAAAGTTTATCTAATTTGTTTTTTCATATCTTGACAGATCATGTAATAAATCGCTCATCTTGTCTTTTAAAAACAATTAAATAAATCACTTACGACAGTATCATGACATGAACAATAATATCATTCATTTTTGTAAGTTCTTCACGATATTTAAATTACTGACAGATGGAATGTGAGAAATTCCATCATGAAATTGCACTCCGATGAATGAAGACCTCTGTTTTTTTTTTATTGCTTCCTTGAGAAATAAATTTTATTTACTGACCACAAATTCGATGAGTAGCGTCTGGTAATTTATTTGATGCGAGTCCTTCATAAAAAAAAATGTGAAATAAATTATTGTTTGCGATAATGGAGCATTCTTAACGTATTTTTATTTTTAAGGAATACAAAATAAATACAGTTATTTTCAAAATAGAAATCTTTTGAAAAAAGTGATTCGGTAACGGATTCATAAATATTTTTGAGTCGTTGTTGCCAACTTTCCAACGGGAAAATATTCCCAAATCCATATACCTTTCATTCACGCTTTATTTAGTCGCACTTGGTGGTTAATCATTATTATTATTTTTTTAAATAAAATACTAATTTTTTTATAATATTTCGTATTAATTATGACAATAAGTGAAACCGGTCTTGATTATTATAAAATTGTGGAATTAGTAAAAAACAAATTGTTGTTTATTTTTAAAATATAATGCATTTCCATCAAGAATTGACAATAGTTGTCACTGTGATGTAAGATTTAAAATAGTAAACAATATTTTTATCCGTCGAGAAGCAATGAGAAAGAGGCGCTCTGAGTAGACAGGCATATTCAGAATTTCTGGGGCGTGTTAACACTTTAAAAGGGATATACTATTATATTGATACTGTAGTGTAAAGCGGGTAATCCTATCAAAATATTATTTACCGAGAGATTTCTGCTATTATGGTTAGCAAAATAAATAAGAACGGTTTTATAAATAATTTTCCGTAAGTAAAGTTCTAAAAGAGCAGGAATACCTCTGGTAAGATTCCCTCCCCCCCTCCACAACAGGTTATCGATTAGTACCCTACACTTTGTTGCGGTTAATCTTATACAATAAATTTATGAAATATATAACTAAGTTATTAGTTATAATTGAAAACGTTATCAAAAATAATGATCTGACAATCAACATTTGCATACAGAACTGTGAGTTTTAATATTACAAGATAAGAGGCTTTACTGTATCTAGATTTATCTTTTAACATAAGTTTGTTTCTATTATATTTGTCTTATCTTTTGTCAATCTTTAAAATTACGCTTTCAATTGCACTTAGACTCTTTTGTAGTAGGCGATTGATGCGATCAACGGAAACTTTATGATTTTACATATTTGCATGACCTTGATTACAAATTATTTTTCAAATGTGTGCTGAAGGAATAATCAGTGGTTAGCAAAAATAGTTTATTAAGTCTTGTAAGATATTAAAAACATTTTTTTATGATTTGACTTTTGGAATAAACAATAGGCCAATAAATGTTTGGCTCTCCGCCAGCATTCGCATTCAACTTTCAAAAAAGTATTTCATGATTCTATGCCGGGTTTTCTCCGCGAATCCGTGAATGAACTAAAAATTACTATAACATCACCGATTCCACCATGTTCTTTTTACGTCTGACTTAAATGATTCTGTACTTCACTTCCCGCAAAAAAATCTACACATATATTTAAAAAAAAATGAGTAATAGTGTTTATTTTCCACTTTTTCTTGGAAATAAATATCATCCCTCATTAATAAACAGCAGCATGCATACCGCACCCTCATTAAAATAGTGTTGCAAGTTGTAAGTCTGGAATTGTTGTATTTACGTTATGAATATGTTTTGCTCTATTTTCATGAAATATCTTCATATCTTAAAATCAAATAGTGTCAGAAAAAAGCACTTAATTCATTTGATCACATGCTCTTGATGCGCACAATCCGCATATAGTGTGTACGTGTTTACTGTATTGCTGAGCGTCACAGCCAGAAGGACAAAACAACACAACGAAAAAATATTGTAATGTAATGATATTGCAAGGTATTACCGAAAAATATATGCTCACATTACGTACCTAGTTTAAACGTTATTCATTTATACTTTGAATTCATATTTTTAAACATAATTGATTAATACTTTTGGGTGTTGAACATCAATTCTTGGTTTAAACCCTATTTGTATAAAAACAAAACGAAGTTTGTTTGAATTAATTCAACATTTTTTTGAATAAAAGTTGAATAAAAAAAATGGAATAAGTACAAACGAATTTTGTTTTTTTATCCATAATTAATTATGATCGCTTTTCAACCATGAAAAATAATTAACATGGCAATATCCACTGCATATTTTTTTGGTAGTTTCTCATAATTAATATAGGTATTATTTTATTTTTAAAGACATAAATTTGAAATTTAAAGATTATACTAAGCCCATAATATATTATACAAATATATAATAATACGTATAACCATAAGACAAAAAAAAACATAGCACGCTGTAATAATAGCGTCCGGTGTAAAGCAATAAAAATTGGCTACAATTCCTACGCACAAATATTCGCGTAAATCATTCAAACACGTAAAAACATATACTATGGTGCCAATGAAAATAATGTATCAAATAATATGCTCTCAATAAAAACATTTTTATGCTTTAAAAACTAATAAATTACAGCCTGATAAGGTAATGCATAAAAAGTGCATTGAAAAACAAAGTTCAGTCAAGATTCCATGTAAAATTGAAATTAGTAAATACAATATTTTTGTCTCTTACAAGCCTATGGCATTTTCCATGTTAAACGAAAAGGAAAATGTGTGTGCTATTTAGTGATAAAATATATTAACTCTATTGCTTAAAAATCATTAGTCTTGCAAGAAAAAATGTGAGAAGGTCTGATATAAAGTCTGCTTTTTGTTTTAGAAAAAATATGACAGGGTAATTATTATCATGATAATATTTATAACGCAAGTGACAGCCAAAACTATTTTTGAATTATTATTCACAACGAAATACATCATAGATAATTACGCTTGTTATTTTTTGCTTAAACTTAAAAGCTTAGTAAGATGAATTCAAAAATATTCCATAAACGAGTGGGTATTAAACAGGGATGGCTAAAACATCGACCGCGGTCTACCGGTCGCCCTTGGGGCCATTTATGGTCGATCGCGAAAAGAAGTATTAGAATTTATTTTAACTATAAAATGTGAAAAGTTGGCTTCATTTTCTTATTATCCAGTAAAATAAATCTACAAATTTAGCTTGGCAAAATTTAATTAATTACACATATACAGTATAAAGAAGAATCACGATGTGGTTTCTTTAGTCTGCCTGCGGCGCATATTTTACTGTTTCGAACGTAACATAACGTTTATAAACACATCAATTTCACTTCCTTCCTTCAGTGTGTCATCATAAATCACAGATTAAAAGTACGGCCATCCCTGGTATAAATGTTTTTTCACGTGGTTCCCTTTCATGTTTGAAATCTAGATAGCTTAATTCTTGGCAAAACTTGAAAACATATTTTGAAGGTGGGTGGGTTGATAATTACTCTAAAATTAAATGGTAATTTTTTAATGGTGGCCATATTGTCGTATTTATAAATCAGTTTTAAATATGACAGTAATTAATAAAATATTACAGCTGTAATAAAGGAATAGTGAGTCTCTAATAATAGTGGGAAGATACCGGTAATTTAACATTTTTGGGTAAGTAAGGTTGAGACACTCATAATTATTGTGATGTAGAATAAAATGTTGCAAAGAGTGTTTAAAATACATCTCTACTACATAAACTAGCAGAAAATACATGTATAAGTCTGTCTGTCTATCACAAGAACTCTTCCCAAGCGGTGTACAGTACTGGCTGCTATTTCTAGATCAACTGTGCTATTTTCAAGTTTTAACGTTATTAGTAATTAATTGACTATATTTTGTGGATGTTGCATGCGGTACGGTCCACGGCAATATTTTCAACATCCACCATAAGCTTGCACCAAAGTAACGCCGATGTCTAAGTTAGCGCCCTCTATCCGGGCGAAGCTGACTAATAAATATTGGTAATTATATAAATGCGAATTGCCGCGCAGGTATGTATGTTGACACTTCGTATTTTTTTGATAGGAAAAAAAACATTATATAAGGGATAATATAAAATTTGGCGGCTCACCAACAAGGTAAATGGTCTTATGTACATTAGCAAGATAATTTCACGCATTTTTGACATGTGCATCACATCACTAAAACAACACCTACGTAGCGTAACTAAATCGCTCCTTCCCGTTGAGTAACTAGCAGTTTGCATATTAACTCCATCTTTATCTAACACTACGAAACCTGATGGAATAAAAAAAATCTTTGTAGCTGATTGTTTTCATTATCAGTGCAACCTGTTGACGTTTTTATTACAACCATACACATTTTACTTCGTAAGAATGTCATTTCACGAAGAATTAATAGTCATTTAAAAGATAAACAATGATATTCTTAGGTATTATATTACATAGTTTATGTTATGTCGGCGTCCGTGGCCCAGTTGGTAGCGTCGCTGGCTACGGTTACGGATGTCTCGGGTTCAATTCCTGGTACGGACGGTTTTCATAGATTGATCTTTCAATCGATTTATGGATTTCTGTTCGTAGTCTGAGTCCTCCCTCCCATCTATCCCATCCTTACGAGGCGTAGCGAGTGCGATTAGAAAAACACTAGTCCTGTCATAGCCCTATCCTTCTATCCCTACTCTCTTCGAAAAAAAAAGAGAGGTTGAGCAACTGAGTAACAAGCAATTCTCGTAGAAAAAGTCTGTTAAGATACCTCCACTAGGAAACCATATGCTCCACAATGGTAGCGAACATGGGAAAAAAATATATATTATATTGACTACGTAATGGTAACGTGTTTCATAACTGATATATCTGACTGTTCTCGAAAGTTTAATAACAAACCTCCACAGATAATTTTATTAGTTCATTTTGGAAGAATTGTTAATTAATTTATGTGATATTAATGCAAACAATTCGTTTGCTGGAAATTTGTTAATATATGTAAAGTAGAATTTACAATATTTCACCAACTTTATAACACGAATAGCACCGGGTTTGCTCGGTGACGCAGCATTTTAAAGTATGTAGTGGTTGAATATTTTATTTTTATCACTTTTAATGTGTTAATTGTCAATTTTAGATCGAAAGACATTATATTTTAAAAATAAAACACAATTAGCTTTGTACTACTTCGACATTTTTATAATGATCATGATTCCACCATATAAGAAATAATACAAAATAAATTTAATCAAACTATTTATTCAATTTTTTCGATGGATACTTTGTAGTAATTAAATTTTAGTACAAAATTTATCAAATTTAATTAAGTATATTTGAATAAATTCTTTCTTTAGAAGTATATAAATAGTGTAACAATAACATGTTTGCAATATTTTGTAGTGATATATATATATAATATATATATTGGTCATAAAACTTTACGTGTTTTTTTACTACTAGAATACTTTTGGATTATTTTATTCTGATGGTAAAATCGTTCACAGCGTGTCAACCTGTACTAGTGAAAGTAATCCGTTTTTGCTTACTAATCATTATTCGTGGAAAATATTCAATATATAAAAAAATGCACCATTATCAATCAAGATTCACTTCGTTAAAGGTACATTAATACGATTTCCCTTCAATGGCGTCAGTGCTCACTAAGATTTTGTAGTGAGCGGTCGTGTGAAATGAGCGAAGCGTCAGAACGTCTTTGAAATTTAATAACATCGCGTGCGCGCGGAAATCTCAAACGTCAAATAAGTAAACAAGTGCAATACTGTTCCAATTTCGATTTCTGAAAATATTCTCTGTGCAAGTAATTTGTTGTTTATTTTAGGCTGCCGAGTGCATTTTTAAGTGTTTCGTATGATTTATTGAAGGGGGAAAAACACAAGGTTAGTTTGTCGCATTTTTTTAAATCTTATAACCTGTCGTAAGTGTTGCATAGCCTATATATATATAATTTAAGACATCGACTGAGGGTGCTTGATGGAATTTCAATATCAAATTTGGATTATTGAGATTTTGTACAATTTCAATATCAGTTCGAGTCTATTCGTGTGCTCGAATACCTGAAGATGCCGAAAGGCGAAACCCGGGTCGTTAGTGACAAAATACATGGAAGTGTACAAAATCTCAATAATCCAAATTCTATATATATATATTTTATTATTGATATTTTTGTATCATTTTCTGGCAACCCTTACTTAATTTTAAAAACGAAGCAAAAAATCGCTTTTTTATAAGATCCGTGACCGGTATCGCTTACTAAAAATAATTAATATGTTCACACCAACTTGTTTATTGCCATTAGTTCATAGTTCCATATTTCATACAATAAAAACATTAGTTATTTCAAAATGTTGTCATAATATATATTATCAATTATTGAATGAACTGAATGGTATCAAACCGGAAAAAAAAACGCATAGCAAAAATTATATTGGTAAATATTGTCTACTCTTTATTTCAATGTCAACATCATCTGGCAGAGGAGTACAGTATTTATGATAAAAATGTGTTGATTTCTCAGTACTGGTTTCCTAAAACTATTATTTCTGTCTGAAGTCTGAAGTCATCCACCACCGTTATCGCTCGGATTGCATACTAATTTTATTATTCTATGACGTGATATTTTACACGATTACTTACTTACTCTATACCTCTACATAAAACAACAAAACGGTCAAATATATTTTAATGTTTAAGTGAGTTTATCTTATGTTTACTTTTTCTCAACTATTTGATATCTCATCAAACTACTTATGCTAAAAATATATATTACCTACTTCAATGTCATGTTGAATAAGTGATGTGCATTTTTATCAATTTCATTGAGACATAATGCGAAAAAAAGTATTTAAAACTTCTATTTATAATTATGATTAGGTAATTCAAAAAAAAATTTATAATTCAGCAACCTTGCGAAAATATTTTAATCTCTAAAAATAAACAATATTTAAATAATTATTATAGTAAAATTGATATTTTTATTGTTTAAAATGTATACTTAATAATCGTTTTATAATAATTTCAATGACTTGTATTTAAAGTTCAATAAACCTATAGCAATTTTGAAAATTGGTTTTTCATAAAATGACCATTTTGTTAACTCCTATAAAAAAGATTATGAATAAACAAATTAATGTCGAGCTTCTTGGTCAAAATAAATTATTAAATTGTTTGATCAATTCAAGATTTACTTGACATACTTGGATGGATTATTATGAAATTTAAATTTATTTTTTATAAAAATTGATTTCCAAACATTTTTTTAGTTCAATCTTTGAGTAAGAGGAATTATTCTGTACATCGCCTAATACACTTTCGCACTAAATAAAATATTATCTTCTATAATCGATGTTCCATTAATTTTTCAATTAATAGTTCATACACAAATTTTGATTAAATATTTTATATATTGCTTTTGAACAAATGAAATATAATTTTAATTTTACTCTGTATATCAAAAAACTCTTTTTATCGTTAAAAGTTGTTATCATTCTTACTTACTCTCCTTGTGGAGCTTTTCTTTACAAACTCTGTTTTATTGATTCATTCGATTCGTTCATATATGAATTAATTATTGCCGCACCATCTTTTTTTTATTATTGAAACCGATCACCCCTTAAACAGCTGAATAGTTTCTGTGTACGTAGGTACGTAGGTACATAACATTTAGAATATGAGCACCATGCGTTGCTCACAAACTCTCTCCCAAATACACCATGCGGTCATTTAGTTTTCATGTTATATATATCCATATTAATGTGACAGTAATAGCGGGCCATCACATTTTATCTGATCAGAGAAGGGAAATGTGTAATAAATATAGCCCCCATCAGAACACGGGAGCGACAGAGTGGTGGGGTGACCAATTGAGCGAGCGGTTACCGGATCGAGTCAGGGTCTGTGGACACTTTCTGCCAGACGTACAGCGCATTATTCAATCTCAGCTGTTTAGTCCTTCGGCTGAGGATACTCAAAATGTCACTGTTATTTATTAATTACGATATAAATAACAGTAAATATGCAGTTAATCATACAGAATGGTTATAATTACGATGGGTATGATGTATGTTTGTAATGGTGAAGTCGATTACATATAATCCATTTATTATCATCCTGTGGACATGATAAAGAACTAAAGATATATACATGGGCAAGAAATAGTGTTATCGTCAGAAAGGAAAGGCGAATTGCTGTGTATACCAGTGATTCCCAAACGTTTTCATTCCACGGCCCACACAATTTTCAAACGATAAACCACTGCTTTCTACCCCGAAAATTAAATTAATTTATTTATCAGAAGCTTTATTTCGCATTGCATATATACATACACCTGCATTCTAAAATCGCTTCAAAACAAAATCTTAATAAAATCACGAATACATAATGTGTTCTATATAACAAATATATACATGAATTATGTATATATTTGTTATATAGAACAATACTCGTAGTTCTCGTTTAACATTCTGAGACCGTCCTTAGAAGCCCTACGCTGCCCATATTTTGGGAAGCACTGGTTTGTAGTACTGTATAAAATAATGTTAGGATTAAAAGATATGCCGCTTTTAGTGAAACTACAGATGATCATATTAATTGTCCAACTTTGTCTTCCATTTATAATTTCATTCAACTGCTCATTTATATTTTCAAATTTCAAACTCGAGTACACGAATGCCTGTAGATGCCGAAAGGCTAAACCCAAGTCATTAGTGACGAAATACATGGAAATGTACAAAATTTGAACAATTCAAATTTGATATTTAAATTCTATCAATCACTCAGTCGATATCTCAAATTTATATGTTAATTATGCTGTAGATGTTTACCTTGTCTGGCTTTCACTGAAAAAATCGAAAACCATCTGAAGGAACAGTTCATGTCTAGAATAATATGTAACATACAAATCAGGCATACACGTGTGTTACATTTTAATTAATTCAATTCTCTACATGTCAATAAAAGTTTCATAGAGCAGGTTATTGTATATAATATATTATTACTTCTAGAAGAGGTTAGACGTCAATTATTAAATAGCAACAAAGTAAGGCTGAAAACGAATAAGCCACATTTTTGCGAAGTAATTGTTACTAAATATATAATATCTTAGACTGCAAACATAAACGTTCAAATTTATAATTTATACCCTGACTGAGTCATTATCTTCCAAAATTCATGTATGCCTTAAAATAGCATCTTAGAGGGGCTGATGTCATGAGCGGGTAGGTCAATATAAAGCCATTTTCATTGGCCATAAACTTTAGCAAAACAATAATAATACATCAACAAGATAACATTATTAAATGAACATCGATTTACTGAAGGTACAGGTTAAAAGACAATATGTAGTTCTTTTCGTTGAATTAATATTAGGGTTTTTTGCTACACGACGTAAATTTATGATCGAATGTTTTTGACAGTCGACAATACTCAATATGTTTTGAACACTGATTTTTCTCGCTTGATTCTTGTTTGATTCCTATTAGATCCACCTGACTTTGGTGCTTCTGCAATGTCAACATTTTCAAAACGATTTTTTTATTTTCGACACATTCGTTTTCAACTGTCATTGTTGTATTATGGTCCCAGTAACAAGTAATAAACCATAATGTAGTGTAACCGGAGTTCTTTTATTGTAACTCATTGATCATTGGTGTAGTTAGGGTTTAAAGTAACTAAACAATATGTTATTGGATTTTTAAAAAGCGCAAATGATACTGAAACTGCCATTGAAAAAAGAAGGATTCTTAAAAGTAATATTTTGTTTTTAAAAATTTATGCATGCGAATATAGAATAAATACTTAAATATGTTTATAAAAATACCCAGTCAATACGATTGTCTTGATATCTTAACTGAATCTTAGTAGTACATACTGTAATGAGAAACTATTACAATGTGAGTAATCAATATATGTATTCTCTTGTAAAGTGATCTCATGTTCCCGCACCTTGTTTTCCTATACAACTGCCTCTAATCGCTTGTCTTGCAACTCAACAAGTTTAATACCTTGCTTGCCCTTCATTCAGTAAAGACATCATAACTTCATTAAATCCATTGAATGCGTCTTGACACGCTGTGACCACCAAACTTAATGCACTTATATCTTTTATCATGTATTTATATATTTTCACAAGTTTCTTCTAAGGTGGTTTATTAAATTACTAAAAATATCATTGGACTATGTATTAAGTATCACAAAGATTTTCGTATTAGATATATCGATAGTTATTTGACAATCCTATTGGAATTAATTATATGATACTTATTACCCAATAATAATGGAGCTTGACCAAGTTATTACCAATTCAATAAATGATAAATTAATGTTTATTGTGTTTCAATAATTGCTTTAGAAAAACCGCTGTCGAATTATGTATATATTATATATCCAAATGTAATAATGTCTAATAAGTAATTGAAGATCATTTTCCGATTGATTTTTTGTCGCTTAGTACGTTTATAATTAGGTATAATATATTTCGTTTTATCTCAATTTCTATGAGTAAGTTTGTAAGAGATTTTAACATATTATTTGTTTGTGGTTATTTAGCAAAAAAAAAAATTTTATTACTATATTATACCTACACCATTAAATGTTAAATTAAAGTTTTACGTATCTTCTTTAAATGTCAGCCTATTAATAAATAAATATTAATTGAGTGATGATTGCGGTGAGTTTATCGTGGTGGCATGGAAATTGTATTATTAAAGAGATAGTTTTTTTTCTGTTTTTGGAGTTGCTAACTCTTTTTATATTTTTAATACATAATTGATGACATTTAAAAATATACCTTTCATGGTATTAAAGATAGCACCACTAGCATCGCCTGGTATAAAATATTCTTAATTGTCATCACGACTGGCTTTTAAATATAATGATATTCTTTATAAAACTTTCGTAATTCACTTGATAACATAATATTCTTTATTTTCTTATCCTTGTTTTACGAGATTGATTGACTGTCTATACAGGGATTTCAAAAATTAATATAATTAATTCATTCATTAGGTACATTGTCTAAGCACATTTATCTTTTACGAACAAGTGTAATTTTAATTTATTACGTTGAAAAAATGACACTTTAAAATACATGTTATGTAAATGCATAGTGATAAATATTAAATTTAGTTCTCATTAAAATACTTTATAGTTTAGCATAAAAATATATAAGTATTACTTCTATAGGCAAGGATGATATAACCGCTAAAAATAACCGATTGGTAGTATTAAAAGATGCATGAATATCATTCTAAGGTTATCCGTAACTTATTACCCACTATTATTTTTTTATAATGATAAAATCGATGGCTTAGAATAAGATCAAATAATATTTTATCTTTAATATAAGTGTTTTTAAAAATATATTTTTTCAATCGTACCGAACATAATACTTATTTTGGTCGATGTTCTGGAAGAAAAAATTATATATTTAATTATACCAAAACGTTCTTAATTTCGAACTCTACTGCAGTACGTTCAAAATGAGAAAAAATCGAGTATTTTTATATGTATCAGAAAAAAATTAAAACACTCGGTTGCTAAAAATCTCCATTTAAATTATTCTCGTTTTTATGTACAAATATATTTACGTACTGTACATAAATAATTTCGTGTTACTATATTAATATTAAATATAAAATTTGTCAGGAATCTAAAAATATAGTACACACTTTCAAGAAATTATATTTATACAGAAAAATGTCTGCCTGCGGCGCAATCTTTTACGTCGTCATAGCTAAAAAAATTTTTGTAGGAAAATTGAGGGTAGCGGCAAACCCAAGGACCGCCCCGGGCGAGAAAACGGAATGGTTATTTTGGATTTGGAACAAATATATATTAAAAACTATATTGGCCACTATTTCAAATTCGTCAAATAAAAACAAATTTATAAATTCTTGAATTTGGATTATTGAGATTTTGTACACTTCCATGTATTTTGTCACTAACGACCCGGGTTTCGCCTTTCGGCATCTTCAGGCATTCGAGCACACGAATGGACTCGAACTGACAGACAGTAAACAGTGTAACGTTTATATAGAGGATCTTAAATCTCGTCTTAAATTATATAATAAATTGTTAGTTTTGTTTATGAAATATACATATTTTGGCTTGTAATGTGCCGCGAAATATTTATGAGTACTTTGGTGTGCAGTTGGTGAGAAAAGGTTGCGGAGCACTGCTCTACCGCAGTACTTCTCAACCGGTGTGCCGCGACACACTGGTGCTCAGACAGACGATCCTAGGTGTGCCGCGGAGTAATGCGTAAAAAAATAAGTAAAAAATGAGCAGTGGAACGAACCTGTCGGTTGC
The DNA here is from genome assembly GCA_022494535.1 of Himalopsyche phryganea. Taxonomy (NCBI): domain Eukaryota; kingdom Metazoa; phylum Arthropoda; class Insecta; order Trichoptera; family Rhyacophilidae; genus Himalopsyche; species Himalopsyche phryganea. The sequence continues at coordinate 2,397,552 of JAGVSL010000046.1, forward strand.
TAAGATGTCCGTTAATATTATTCTCAACACAAAAGCATTGATGAGGAATAAAAAGGGATTTGTCTCAACTGTAAAAAAAAACCTACCCTACAAATTACACATCTCTGCATATATTGGGAAGTATTGATGGCGAAATATTAGTGCCTAGATGGCCTAGTGGAATTATTACTAACAATTAACGAATGTATTAAAATAATACACACTGTCAAACCATGAGCCTTAGATATACATTTTTTTTTAAAATATCAATCCCGATTGTTTCGCACAGAATTTTACTGAAAACAGGAAGATTATTTTGTATCTGGCCAATCAAAAGAAAATATGCAGTACCCTCAATGTATCACCAATCCACTCTAGCTCACTTAGCTTAGATAGTTTTCAGTAGTTAAGCCTAATTATTTTTTTTAGTTAAACTTTTACAAATACTTTTTTCATAATTTGTAATTTTCAAAAAAAGTGTCCTGTCACTTTGAAAAGGTAAAAGAGTTAATTGGCTTTTGTTAAAAAATATATTAGTCATCATATCAAATTCGTAAAATAGAAACAAATTAATAAAATATAAGTTTTATTTATTAGATTTACATATTTTGACTTGTAGTGTGCCGCGAAATATTTATGAGTACTTTAGTGTGTGTGAGAAAAGGTTGCGGAGCACTGCTCTACCGTATGGAGGATGATACTTATTTTTATAAATTATACTTATACTTCAGTTTTGTACAAACAAACTAAATGAAAAAGGTATAGATATTGAAAAAATTCAAAGTCCAATAAAACTTGTCTTCTTCAGATAGTGTCTTTTTCCAGAACAATGACGATATGATGCTTTAACTCATAACATCTCAACAGAAGGCATTTTTACTGGTCGTAATTCAGCCTCTCGTCTTCTCCATTCAGACAAGATATGGATAGAAACATGCGATTATGAAAGGACTGGCAGTTAGTTAATAGCTTTCTCTAATCATATTTCAGAATCGGATATAGTGAATATGAAAGGTTCACACATGAAAAATCTTTGAATCAGTTCAAAAATAATGTATGAAAATGCACATTCGGGAATCCGAATCCTTGAACGCTAAATCAAGTTCAGGACAATAGCATTACAGCGTATCGCACGCCGACGGGACATACAATCTGGATACATTTAAATAAATATTTTACACATACATTTAATTTTATGTTGCTGTTGTTTTCGAAATAGCATCTGATAAACCGATGTTCAATTAATTTTATTCATCGAAAACAAAATGTTTTTTGAACCAGGTATATTTCTTATCGTAATTATTGAAAAAATAAAGTCACTGCAAGACTGCAAGGTAATTCCTATCTTCTGTTAATTGGCAGACCACTGTATTATTAATATATAAAAATATTTATTTAACATGAAGGAAATCGACACGCTAAAGATGTACCTACGTATATTTATTTATCGCATATTATCCATACTTCGATGTGTACTCGTGGACCATAAAATGGTGGATGTTTACTGAAATATTCACATTGTGACGACATGAGTATTTTAGCAGAAAGAATTTCACGACGCCACGTAGTCAAAAAACGGACAAAGGTAGAAAGCTTTTACAACTTAAAACAGTGTAAAACTGAAGGAAGTTAAAAAAAACAATCTTTTAACTCGATTCACATACATTCATAGTTTCAAAGTTTTGCTAACGATAATTGAGTGATTAATTGCTTAATTGTTTCTGACTGATACACATATTCAGCATCGATTAGTTCTAAAACGATCATTTCGGACATAACATTTTCCTTCTAAACGATGACAAAATATATGTAGTACTATATGAAACGTTTGAATATAACAATTCAAACAAAATGGGACTATATTCCAGCAGGAGTTCATATTTTCTTACATACATATTCATTTCTCTCGTGGATTCATCGTGATTTGAAGTATTTGCTTTATTTTATGTTTAATTAAGTAGCAACTACAAATAGCTCAAAATGAATTGTTTTCTATCTTCCGTGATCATAAATGATGAATGATGGTACTTAAATCAATTCCGTGACACCTGTGTCAGTTGTATTACTGACTTACATCACCATTTTGAGTGCTCAAGTGCCTCTGCTGCTAACTGGGCGAGATCTCGACATTAGTTTGTCAAGTCGCGATTATAATTCATCCAAATCAAACAATTTGCTATTATTATTTGCTCTTTGAACATCTCGTTGCCAGTTGATAGAATGTGCGCACTGTACTATATGAGATTGCAACGAAACATGTCTTTACATCATATAATTTAAATAGTTCTTTCGATATTCTCAACAACTTCGTATTCATGGATTGAATTGCTATTTATTTGGTAGAATCAATCTATTTATTTCTTCAATAATTTGTTATAGTATACAGTTGATAGTTTTTACTTATAATTCTTGTAGAAATAAATACTGTTTACCTTTTAACTTATTTGCTTATCTTTTAAATCTATCTTAATTAAATTTTGATATTAAATAAACAGGAAGAATTAAAAACAGAAACTAGCGTAGGACTGATTTTTAGCAAAGTTGTCATGTCTTGGCAGTATATTTTTCACATGATTTATGCGGTGACTAGACCAGATTTAGAATAAAGACAAATGCGCAAAAAATCATAGAAATGTATTTTTTATTAAAAAATAAACACAATATAATAGAACATTTAATAAAATTTTCAAATGTATATTTATGTAAAAATATTTTTATTTTATGAAATTAATAATCTAAATTAAATCATCAAGTATACATATATTATAGTATAAACCTACATCAATTATACAAAAATAGTTTTCTAATTAAAGTTAGTCGGAATTTTTAACTGATTAAAGATATGAAATAACGGTCATTTGATTTCGTATAGTATTGCTTTGAATTTCCGTCAACTTATAAATTTTAACTTAATTGGCTACCTATAAGAAAATCATTCATATTTCATTTATATAAGATATTTTAAGAATTAATTAATATCATAGGTAGGTAAGAGGTAGTTTTTATATAACGTGTAACCGATATAATATATTATCTATTTTCGTAAAACCTTTGAGTAGACCTTTTTTGTGTTAATAATTTTGAATGTGTTATATCAGTGCTCCGCAACCTTTTTTCAACCACGGCACACCTAAAGACTCATTAATATTTCGAGGCACACCACAAGCCAAAATATGTAAATTTCATAAACAAAATTTACAATTTGTCAATTTGTTTTTATTTGGTGAATTTGAAATATTATGGTAGCGATTGATATTTTTTCCAAAAAATCGCGGCATTTTAAACCCTTGATTTGGTAATTTATATTATTTTGATACATTCGTTAATTAAGTCGTATAGTTTCAAAGGTACAACTATACATTATTCGATGTTTCAAGATAATCACGAAAAACGTTTTGTTGGCGTTTTTGAGTTTTTTAAAGTTTTAAATTTGTATGAGCGGCCATATTGTGACATCACTTAGGGTAACTTGATTTGTCGAAAGTATGATTTACCAAACCGTTCACTTGTGTTTCCAAAGCTGTTAATCGTTCTGATTTTGGTAGCACGCATCATTTTCTTTTACGTTTCTATACCACATGTACATGATTTTAATACCAAATTTTTATTTCTAGCCGTACACTATAACCGGAAGAATAGTGTGGCAGCATTAGTTCAATTTCGACAAATATGGGATAGTTCTACTTTTAACGCTATACGGCTCAATTAATAATTCCACTGGGAAAATTTTCTTCATCGTTGCTTCCCAATATATGCAGCAATGCATAATTTATACGGTAAGATTTTTTGGTTTTACACACGAGACAAACCGAATTTATTTACTTTATCATTGCAGTTGCACTATCCGTGCAAACACTGTTACAATTATTCCATGAATATCAAAATACTACAATATTTCATTTATTGAGAATGATTTAAGCGAAGATCTTAGTAACTAAATGGCTTAAATTTTTTTCTGGTACGAAAATATTCTATTTTTTTCTCATTTTGGACGCACTGCGATACGGCACACCTGGGATCGTCTTGCGGTTCACCGATGTGCCGCGGCATACCGGTTGCGGAACACTGTGTTATATTATATTTTTCTATGTTGCTTTAAAAAAACCCCGGACGTAGTAATTATTTAAAAAAACCTTTTGTTCAATGTCTAGTTACATAGGTTCATAGATCTCAATTAGCCTCGAGCCAAATCAATTATTATTTATATGTAGGTGCGCGTTGAGAATAACAATGATAACAAGCAGATCCAAATTTAATAAGCCATCTTCAAACGTAACCTACATTGAGTACAACAGACATTCACATATCCGGCTTCAACTTCAAAGTATCTACAGTAAAATCCCGATTATTCTTTTTCCAAAGGACCCTAAAAACGGTAAACGTGGGAAAACGATGAATGCGAGAGTGATAGATAGTGGGTAGAACAAATCACTTGATTATATTTAATTCACCAAGTAAAACTGGTAGTGGTATCAGGTAAACTTGATAAATTAGATCATTTTTTTTATTGAATTCTACTTGAACTGAATATTTATAGGAGAAGACGTGAAAGTTATGTAGGCCTATCATTACAATTATTATTAGGGATAGCGTATATTGTTCCAACATTCTTAAAAAAATCCCATAATATGTAATTTACCCAAATGCTATCCTTTTGCATTTTATTACTGTTTTATTCAATCATAAAAGATCAAAGCTTCCAATAAGATATACACAAATTCATTCTTTATAATATGTAAGTATATTCTTAATACTTATTAACTAAACATTACTTAAATCTATATCACATATCACCTAAGGAAACCAAAAAAAAAGTTAATTCAAATTCCAAAATATAAACATATGTCTAACGTATTAAATATTTATTTAAATTATTATTGATCTTTTGAACTTCCAAGTTTGCTTGCTGACTTCGGAAAAAGTGTGAAAAGGAATAAATATTAAATATCGTTAAAATATTTTTTTCGTGTTATATAATTAATTTATTACATATATTATTAAAGAATGAATAAAGTAAGTGCAATTCAGCGTTGACTTTGCAGTGTCATTTTTAAACATCAATATCATGTTAAGTATAAAAATGACCAGGTGCATAAATAGGTCAAAAAATACGATCGTTATATTACAACTGTATATCGATTTTTGTTTAATTGGCAATATATTTATGGAAAATATTCATGCACACGTTGCTTTATAATAAGTAAATGCTTAATTATCAGTTCTTGAAATGAGTTTAGTCTCGGTTTTTAATACAGCAATATAAATTTGTTCAAGTAAGAAACGAACGGGAAAATATGAAATATAATCTTTATCAACTGAATCAAATTCTAATAATAGCTATATCAGCCGATAAAACTATTAAATCTATATCACATCGTAATTCGATCTTTCACAGTGAGTGAAATATAGTTATAGAAACACAGGAAGTATGAAAGATAACTCATCCACTTTTAATTATTGGATCGCTTGCTTTCTATTCACGGCTCTGTGCTTATTGTAATAATCGAGTTTGCGCTTGCTAACTACATAAGGAAAGCGTGTTATCTAAATCTATGTCTTGTCCACGTTTTACTAAAGTTACGGTATATGAGATTCATTTCCTTACTGGGACCAGTGAACTATGAAAATTTATTGAAAAATAAAACATAGTATAGTAAGAAATAGTTGTCGATTCATGTTTTATCCTTAACTTAATTGAATTATAGTTTTATTTTTTCTATTTTTAATCAATTATGAAATAACGTATAATTTGGCACAGAAGTCTAGTAGTATAATATATTGTAAGCAATGCGATCAGAGGCTTTCTGCTTGAAAAATGCAAAGGCTGAGCAGGCTAAACCAACAGATGCGCGGCCTAATTTATACTTTCTTGCCCACATCAATATGTTATATTTGTTATAGAAATTCGTGTTGTTTGTGTTGCTTGACATGATTAAAATTATTTATTCATTTATAGTATGGTATATGAAAAATGGTTAATTTGCTTATTTCACAAAATTTATTATACACATCCCATATATATATAAATGCATTTAATAATGAAAAAATGGGTATAGATTTCCTCAAAAATTAAATTTTGATAGAGTTTGTATCGAGCTGAGAGCACGAGTCTCTAAAATTGCTGCGAGGCTGTGTACTCATGCAGCTTTGACGGTATTTTGATTATGGGTATATATATATATAACCCATAATCAAAATATACATCAAATTTGAATTATTGAGATTTTGTACACTTCCATTTATTTTGTCACTAACGACCCGGGTTTCGCCTTTCGGCATCTTCAGGCATTCGAGCGCACGAATAGACTCGAACTGATATTGAAATTCCATCAAGCACCCTCAATCGATGTCTTAAATTATGTATATATATAGAATTGACTACTCTGGCTCAATGGTTACACACTTCTGAACGGTTCTCTAAGCCCTATTCTAAGGTTTATTGGCTTACTTATCTTAATGTTTCTGTTCAATTTACTACTTAAAACTGTTGCATACTGCGACTAAACATTTCAAAAGTGTAGCATTTTATGTTTATACAATACGTGTGCAATAAGTATGCAATATACTATAACATTTTTATGTCATGACTGTTAACGATTGTTATATTTTGCTCATTTTTTTCATCAAGTTTAATGTGTTCTTGGAATTTTTATAAAGCTAGCTATTAATAATAAACACGCGTTGCATGGTTTACTTGTTTAGTGCATCACTGTGAAACGTTGATAAAACTCTTTTTTTACATATTATCGATTATTTTTTGTTCTACAAAAGTGACACATGTCTTCTTGAAGAAGCAAATTTTTACTATATTTAAAAAAAGGAAACAAAGAACGTACCTAATCGTGTGGATTATATCTGTAAACAGGGAAAACATCTATTCTATGGATCTAAGCCTCCAAATATTGTTGTTTCTTTAAATACAATAGATACAAATTTCCAAACAATATCTGAAGGTGTTGCTTCACTATTAAAATATTTTGTCCATAACAGTAGTATCATTATAGTATCGTTGATACGTCAAAAACGGATAAGGTGTAATTAACCGAAAAAATTAGAGAAGATTAGATATATTATCATAAGTTTTTGGGTCCAATTCTATTTTAAATCCAGCCTAAGATAAGAGGTTCTTAAATCCTTCCCATAAACGGACCTATATTACATAGTAATCAAAAACATTAGATAGTAACTAATTTTAAATTATATCTAGAATATTAATAACTGTCTTATCTGAGTATTGTAGCATTGATATGTGTATCGGCTTAAACGCAAGATTAATCTGGCCCTATCCACTTTGATGCAAATGCAATATGGCGGAACTCTCAAAGCTTTGCACTTACGTCAAATTACAAGTCGTGTCAAGGGGCAACATGCCTTGTAAGGACTTTATTCTGTAATGAGCCTATTTTCATACCGTTAGCGTCCAATTCTCATATTATGCAATGCCGCCCTAAAAGGCAATGCCAGACATACAAAATGGCGTACGAGAGATTTTAAAAATTATTAACAGACCGGTCGTTAAGGAGGTCGCATGAATTTGTCGTTTTATCTCACGGTTAAAATAAATTGTTGTTTACAATTTCACCTGGTTTTATAAGAAAAATTCAACCGTGTTCTTTTATCTTTTCGGTACAAAAATCATAATACATACATCGGATTTTCTTATGGGCTGTTTGCATCAACACGATGTTTATCGTTGAATTTCTTTTAGGAGCCTAGTATGATTTATGACCATAGTCATGCCTTAACTATGTTTTAATGTTCGCCTTTACATCCTGCATTTATTTGTGTACGTATAATTGAATGATTGTCGATTAGCATGGCTTCATCTATAATAATATAACGATTTAATATTTATTTCTTAAGCTCAATTGTATACTCGTATCGTTCAAAATGTTAGAAAAACGTAATATATGATTAATGTGTTTGACTCAACCGCCAAACTATTGTAAGGGGTGGGCATATAACTCTTCAGGCTACTTTAATTTTGTATCCGAGTTTCTGATGATTTAACAGGTGTTGTTGTTATATTCTTTTATAAAAAAACCTAAGCTACTAAATAATGTCGTTTAGTAATTAATTCTATTGAACGCATGACAGGTGATCGTAAGTCTGCTTTTATTCAACTAAACTAATACTTTCTTTTGTTATATTGTCAAATTTTGAATCACATCTCCTTCACAAATTTTAATGTATTAATCTGCAACATTTTTTACTTTTTTAGTATTATTTTCTACCTTTCGTCACAATTAATCACGTTACTTAGGACCCCTTCATAACATCATGAATTATATCGACGCCTCCTCATCAAATACTATAATATAATAACGATTAATTTAAAGAATGCTGTCCCCCAAAAGTGCAGAGTCATTGTTTCTGTGTGCAAACTCTTAAAAAAACTTGTAGAATTATATTCGAGATTTATTAAGTAACAGGTGGCCCCACTTTGCTTGTACCTAGTGCACCTATACTTAGCTTGTTAAAGAGGCATTTTAACTGACACACCCGATATGGAAAAGGGCGCCACAAAGTCATGCGTTACTAATTTTAGAAAGATAATAATATATTATTCGATAATATTGCAATATCTCAATTACTGACCTCATTTGTTATATTTATATAAAATATAAGCCGTGTAACCTTCACACAGACGAGCTTAGGTTATTATTTTTAGTGTCATTTTGAAAATATAATAATCGACAGTGTCTTGGCGAATTGAAGTAACCCTCAAAATTGAAATTGTTCAGGAGAGAGTAAACACTGCCTTCATCAAAAAGATTATATTATGGTGAGTTGCGTTACGAGTCTTTAAAATGCACTCCTGTAAATTCTCATGTTTGCAGATACGGGATTATTCGTAGGGAGTGAATTTTTAAGCCTAAAACCAAAGTAAAATGATGTTTCCCTTCCAAAAAGTGGTAAATTTATTTTTTTAATTCACATCGTTCGGAAGAGACCTGCTCTATCGTCTTTAAAATGAGATCCAATCACAATTAAGTCAATTTCGTATTTTATTTTGAGGGTTGCATCAATTGGCCGATTATCGATATGTTTCCTAGGAAACACTTATGTCTTCATATGAAATAGTGAAGTATCAAATCAACCTTGTTTATATTTGAGTTTTACTGCATAACCATAAAAAAATATTCTAAAAATCTATAATATAGACCCAACTATGATTTCTTGTAAACCTCATAGTAATTATATAATATATACAAACATTAGCATAAAAACGTAACTATCGTATTTTCCTGTTAAATAATAAAACTATTTTGTTTTGAAAAGACGTAAAAATATTAATGAAAACGTTATTTAATTCATTCTTTATAATTTCAGTAAATTTTGGTACGACAGTATTTTTTGAGAGAGATTCAGAGCCAAGAATAGAAATTAATAGTAAAAACAAAATTTATATGCAATAAGGATAACCAATTTCGTATATCGTTGAAAATTTTGTTTTCTATCAATAGTTTATTCACACATGTTAGAAACCCACCTCATGTATGTTTGTAGTTTTCCTCCATTTTGTTATAAAAATAATATTCCTCAAGAATAAAAGCTGTGATTGTATATTAAATTTATACATCAAATCAGTACCTATTGTAAACCTAAAAGACGAGTACTTTCAGTAAATTTCAGTAATTGATTTTACGAATTAATCAACAGTAAGGGTGAAACCTATAGACTTTTTATCATATTTTCTTTTTAGGTCTTGGGCATGGGTGTTGGTGATATTTTTTTGTTGAGGTGATATATAATTCAGAGTGACTTGTTATGCTAAGTGTATTCAAATATACTTTACAAAATTGTAAATATAACAAACTATTATTTGATTTACCATTATTAAAAAAAATTGACTCCAAAGTGATATTACTATTTACATTGTTACTTATTTCTAGAAATGTACGAAATTAGATATTTTTACTTCATCAGCTCTAGTGACAAAGTTCTGCCTAAATAAGACACCGTAACTATTTTCCAATGATATGGATTCTAAGAATTTTAGTACCAACAATTCTTCACATGGTTTATGTTTAGGCAACCTACATAATATTATATATTGGATAGGTTACAAACACGTCATAGGTATGTCGGTATGTAAAATGATATTATAATATGAATTGACATAACATGTGGACATGCTATTCGTCTGCATCCGTCTGAAATATATTATTTTAACTGTCTCAGCGTACTATTTTCATAACAAGAGTTGAAATGATAATATTATGTGTAATTTTTTTTATTTAGTACACAGGTTCCCAACCTTTTTCTTGTTGTCATGCGACCGCCCCGCCAGATGTTCAAAAAACCAATTTATATAAGTTGCCCAAAACACAGCCAATTTTTTTTAAAAATTATACTCGAACCTGATTCAGGTATTCTCAACTTTTTTAATTTTATTATAAATAATACATATTTAACGTATTATTCTAATTCTATATGAGGGAAACGCACTAGAATTCAAATACATAATTGATTCAGTGCGACACCTCCACGTTGTTCCAACGTGTCAAGGATCTTCCCCGAATCACATTTTACTGCATAATTAGTAGGAAAATCAGGCAGTTTAAAAGCAATAATTCATTCACTGAATTAATTGTAAATAATTCTCATCAAATAATCGTGTTAACCGTTTACAAAAATTCTTTGGAATTATTATTCCCTGACTATTATTATCCGACACCGACCGTCGCTGTAGATTTCTCTTTTGTTCCCTTTCCCGCTATAGACGGGTCCTTTGCAAACAAAAGGGACGCGTTTTGACCTAAATTTATCTATCAGATCACATTTAAAAAGCCGAGTAGAGGCTTAGCGGTTGGGGGTTAGAATCCGACCCCAACTTAAGTGCCGGCTGTAAAAATCACTTGTTGCGTTTTGATAACTGTATTCAACGTTTTACAACCAAATGCAATAAACGATATTGACTTGGATCGAGCTGCCGTGTTCGATTGATTGAATCACCCTGGAAGCTGCGATTAATCTTTCGTCTATCTCTGCACCCCGTCCGAGGGAATATATCAATTGATAATCATCGCACTTCGTAAGGGGTTTCTAAAGTGTTTTCGTCGCAAAACTTTCAGCTAATATAATCTTTTAGCAACACAATAAGTACTTAACCAGACTTCATGCTTGAAAGGGTAAAAAAGATTAAGTCTATACTCCATAGCAACTGTTTATTGATTGATTTGTATGTTTTTATGACTCTAATTGGTGTTAAGACATTTACATCAATCTTTATATAATTTCGTTTTATTACTTAGTTATGTCCGACCCCTCGAAGGTCTGGGGCCATCGGTTTTGAACCAAGGAGAAAGCATTTTTTAAATGAAGAATACTACGTGATTATAAGAAGATTTTGACTAAGATAACGAATACATTAAGTATCTATTATTATTATTTGTGGAATGCTATTAATTTTTTTATTAAAATTACACTAAGAAAGACACCTGTTAATAGTAAATTCCAACATAATACGCAATACTGCGGCCACTCATTTAAAATTATTACAAAAGTAATAATTATTAATTACTGATATCATGATCATCACGTTCTTCAGTCAAAGCTTGCATAATATATGTAAAAAACGTTGCTTCATTAAACTAAATTACGTTGCACCTACCAATCAGCAACTCCTTTCGAAAAATTTCTTTTTCCCACGATACAACTGTCAAAATATAAATATATCCCGTAAAAACCGTTCAGGTTTAACGACGCTGTAAACAAGATAATTAATACATCCATGCAGTAAATGGTCCCTTTTACGCAGACCGCGCTCAAAAATAAAATATCTCAAGAGCCCAAAAATCTGTTTCCAATGTAAGTCTATCTTCTTCTACCCTAAATTTATTGGAAAATGCCATCTACTCGGTGTTTTTTTTTTATCCTGCCACACAATGAAAGCTTTTTTGTGGGAATTCATCCTGTCACAATTTGAGACATTTTTTCATAGCATATAATCAGTAATGTTGAAATTGGGAACATAAAATTACAATTTAATTTACTGCTTACTACTTTAGATTTTTTTTGTTAATAATTGTATGTATACGGATATTATTATAGAAATTTAGCAGCACTGGGTTAAAATCCTTTCTGGGATATCGATTACTATTATTTTGTCTAATAAAAATCTAGATCTATGATAACGAGTGCATATCATCGCTGTTCTGGAAGAAAACACTAAATCGAAAAAATTACATATCGAGTTAGTTATACCAAAATCTTCTTTATTTCAAACTCTACCGTATGGAAGAACACATTTGTTTTTATAAATTATACTTTTACTTAAAAACACACAAAATGAAAAATGTATAGCATTCCAAAAATTTGACAAACTTCAAAGCACAATTAGTCAAAACTAGTATTTTTCAGTTAGTGTCTTCATCCAGAACAACGACGATATGATGTTGTCAGCTGTTACCAATGTTGCCTCTAAAACGAAAGGTTCTCTGAGCGGAAAATACAAAGGCTGTGCAGGCCAAGCCAACGAATGGGCAACAAATATATCTCGATAAATATTAGAACAAATACCTACATGAATTACATTCAATACACAATTTCATAATCTGCTTAAAAACACAAGCATTTCATGTTGTTACAATTTGATTTCATTTCCTAATTGAATGCTTTAGTGAGGCACATTACATAGTTATAAAATATAGTAAATCGAGAGAATAGTTATATTTTATTACAGGATACATATAAAAATATCATCTTTTTGTCAATTAATTAAAAAAAATGTATGTATGGAAAGCAGCATAAAATAAAGGTCTCGCACCTGGTGCTCGGTTTCCGGCACGACATAAAAATCCCTTTTCAAGGATGTTTTGTAGACGAACAAGAACATTTCCGCCCTACATGGCTAAGCAATCGTCTGCGAATGTGAGACGAAACAAATTTATTATCCAGACAGAAGTGAAATGAAAGATGAGAACGGCATGTCGCCAATAATAACAGAGTTCAGATAACAACATTATTGCACTCTTATTTTATAAAATATCCTGTTGTGACTACGATAATAATAAGATTGATTCAATCATATCTGAATAAAATAATTAAACATATAGTTTTTGCCGATAACTATTATGTATTGAAGATTATTGATGTTGTTCATTGTTGTTCCCTTTTTGCTATTCATGCGAACAATACGAACAATTAATGTTCGAACAATTAATGTTCGAATAAATTAATGCGAACAATTAATGTTCGTGTGTTAGGAATGTTAAAGTTAATCTTAAAAGATATAAAAATTTCAAACTCTCGACTTCGGCTCTCCACGGAAACCCGCACGTTTTCCCGTGAGCCAATATTTCCTCTATGTCCGCTTCCAATGTGGAGCATATAGATACCTAATGGAGTTTATCTCAACAGATATTTTTCTACGACAACTGCTTATTACTTGCTCAACCTATCTTCTTCGAAAAAGGAGGTATAGAAGAATAGAGCTAAGATAGGACTAGTGGTAAGCTAATCCTTCCCCTTCCTTTTGTAGGATCGGATAGATGGGACTGAGAATATTAGCGTTTGATAATAATTTATTTTTAGTATTATTTATTTTGTCTGTTTGACTTTTTATCATTCTGTCTTAAAAAGTTACACAACTTCAATATGTATTTTTACATATATATTGTACGCAATTTTTCTTTTTGCATATTTAAAGTATTGTATTATATATTTCTAATATAAACAAAAACTGACTAAATAAAAATGACTCTTTACCTCTCAAAATCTGAATTATCCATAAATAAACTACCACCTGAATTATCATACAAATATCTAGCATATGCGGTGTAGTATTAAAATACTGATAAGCAGTGATTATAGAAAAAAATGTTACTTTCATTTTACGTGAAAATGTCATTTAATCACAAAGTAAATTGTTGAAAATGACAATTATTTTTTTTCTCTACTCTTCACACAAGAACAGATAATGAAAGCGAAATTAAATTTTACTGGTTTCTTTCAAAAGGGAATGCATGAAAAGATGAACGACTTTGTTATTTATTTTCAATGAATATTAGTAATAATTTAAGATATCGACTGATTTGAATATTATAGTTGTTAATTTGTGAAAAATTATTCGAAATTTATAGCTTTGTTTTATTGATTCTAATGTCTCTTGAATTAATTATTACTAATATCGTCGTCAATGTGCGAAAGGAAAAGGGCGTTAAGTCTTAAATAGAAAATTTTCAGGAGAGCCAAAACAAGATTTGCATTTAAGATCTTTGATGAAAAATGTGATGTTTCAACGTAAAATTTACTAATTCATTATCATTAATTCGACTGGTTCCCTTTCTCCTTTATGCAAATACATATGCATTACAGTTATTTTGGCATATTCAAAATTTCATTTTTCAATTTTTAATATTTAACGCCATTTCCTCTCGCATACAGAAAGGTGATTCACAAAGGGTTGAAACACGTGCTACACTGTATTACAGTGTAAAAGTTACACCTATCAACACAACCAGTGATGGATACAACAATGTGTGGTTACTAAGCTACAAATCTATGGAGAATAAAATTTAAACATAACTTTCTGTTATGCTGTTTCGTTTCTGTTTATAATAAACATTACTTTTAAGGTGTTCTTGTGTAGGTGGTTTTCTTGGTGGAAAGACATTATATTTTAAAAAATAAAACACAATTTGTTTGTACTACTTCCACATATTTATAATGATCAGGACCGGTTTCGCTCATCACGAGCATTATCAACTGATGAACTGAACATTATCAACTGAAAAAAAAAAAATTATAATAAACAACTTTAATTTAAAATTATTCACAAATTTTTATTACAAGTAAACCCTTATCGACTGTCGAAAGTAAAAAAAAAGTAAAGTCAACAATAATACAATGTTTTAATTTATACAATATATTTATTGTAGTCGAATCCTTGAGTACACGACCATTTGTCATTAAGATATCGACACTTTTTTCGGCAGTTTTTGCACCAATAGATAATAATTACATGAAATAATAACACTATTTACATTCGAGTAACTTTTTCAAAATCTAGTATGTACTTCAAAATCGAGACCAAAAAGATTATGGTACTCATTTTCGACTACAACAGCCTGGATATCACTCATAGGTTGCGGACGTACCTCAAATACTTGTATGCATATTTTTAACAGTCGATAATGCTACATTGCTGACTGCAAGCATCTATCGATAAAGCTGAGAGTCCAATTATGGGGTCATGTGAACCACAGAAGGAACCATGAGGATTTGTTTAGAGGTGTACTGTGAAATTTATCTTTTTGTCTGCCATTACACATCGTTTTCCTGTTGCAAAACTGTAATGATAATCACTGAAAAAAAACCGTTCGATCATCTCTACAAAAATATCAGACGCTTTTATATCAGTTTAAGATTATATCGTGTTAAATAATATAAATATGATACCTCTTACATAGTAATATTGTGTACAATTTATATGACATGCAAACGATATTCTCTATTCAAAAGAAATTACACGACGCCTTCGAAGAATCATTTTACCGTTCAAATCGAGTGATAATAATATATTCTATGTTTATTGGATTTTACAATGTGTGCCAAACGCCTTAGATATTATCACTACACACGTATATCATACGAAATACATGCTTCAGCTGAAAGGAATTATCGCAAGTTTTGACACTTATTATAACGGACACTTTTGAATCATACCTCACTTGTTTCGTAAAAAAAATGGCGTCACAACTAATTTATATGCAAATAAGTTAGTGTGATTAACTATGTCCTCATTCATAACAATGTCTGCCAATTTACTATATGAATAGTTAATAATTTAACAGCGTTGTTAAAAATTTGAATAGGAAAATTTAAAATACAATATATTCACATTATGTCAGTTTAGCATATTACGATAAACTAATGAATGAACATTTAAAACTCATTATAGTGTATCTTTCCCATATTGTAACACACGTAACAGAATGGAATGTAAAATATCTATGGTAATCGTCGGTATCAATTAACAGTTTTAAATATGTAGTATTCATTATTTCAGGTCTATAGTCGAATTTACAATGTCATTGTCTTCGGTTGCGGTGTTCATGGGCTCGAATCTCACAACGGATAGTTTCATAAATTGATTCTTTCAATCGATTTGTGTCCGAAAGTATGGGTTTCCATAATGTCAAAATTCCTTCTCACCCATCTGGTTCTAAAAATGTGGCGTAGCGAAGATGATTATTGAACTACTATTCATGTCCTACCCGAGACGTCGAGTTGTTGATTAACAATCAGTTCACCTTCATAGAACAACTTCTGCTGAGATAAACTGGATTAGGATTCCATACGCTCCACATTTCATGCCTTCGAATATAAATTAATTGAAAAATGAAACTATTCGGTCTGGAATTCGAACCCATGAACACCACAACCGAAGACAAATTCGTCTGTTTATGATGTATAAAATTCCCACCCACCCATGCAATCCAAAAATCGGGACATAACGGCAGCGATTAGCTAACCACTAGTGCTGTTCCAAACTTATTCTTCTATCGCCACTCTCTTTGAAAAAAGAAAGCTTGAGCAACTGAGTAACTAGTAGTTTTATAGAAAAACTTCTGTCGATATACCTCGATAAGGAGGCCATATGCTCCACAATGGGAGCGGACATGGTTAAAAAAATATGTATGTATATTTGTAAAAATCAATCAAAAATAAAAAAAAAACAAACCCTGCCGTGAAAGTATTGATTCATTTATAGATTCGAACGCTTAAACTCCACCACCCTATCTGTTCCTGGTACAGAGAGAGAGAGCTATTTGTTGGTCAATGTTCCTTTCTCAGAAACACCCATCTGTCCTTAATCGTTCTGGAAGATGGGGTTGAATGACTGATATACAACCAGTCCTCGTGCCATTAATCGTGTTGTATTAAACAGAGCATGTGACCTTCATTATTTATGATAAATCATTTTTAAAATGCGCACAAGTTATTGTGAAAGATTTATCATTTTGTTGTTTTTGTTTCAAACAGTACTTCTATAAACAAACAAAAGACATGTAAGTCTAGTTAAGGTACTTTGTGTACACAATGTACCTACGCACTTCAGTATAGAAATTCTCAGATACACGTTGACACAATATAGTGTCAATAAGAAGTAACGTTCCTTGGGCCAACATTTTAAAACCGATTCAACTAAGAGTACCTTTGTTTATCTACGTGTGAAATTGAAAAGTTTTACGATTTACACCTTTTTGTAATGCAAGCACGTAGATATAACATGCGCCTGACACAATTCATTCTGGTATGTCGAGAGTGAATTGTAGAGCAATTAGTTTATAATAATATGTGACACCAATGTCATGTTTACATTTTATCATTTCATAACAATTTACATATGGTTTATCGTAGTTAATATATCATACGTCGATTGACACAATAAGATATTAACTAACATGTTATTTCTTAAATTTCACAAAGATTTGGGGTGTTTCGATAAAGAATTCAAGATTTACAACCGGGTACAGTGTTTACACAATGTGAATCCATAGAAAATTTATAAAATATTTTAGATGAATTCAAAAGGTAAATTAATCATATTGTTTTTTTTTCTTGTCCGCTCCCAATGTGGAGCATATGGTCATACGTTTGATACAGTTATTCCCTCGGCTTATTCCTCAAAAAAACAAAAGATAATCCGTTTCGTGAAAGCTGGATGAATTCCCTTACAAGCATAATTGATGAGCGGTTAACCAGCTCGTGATCTACGTTTTAGATTTATTGAACTATTATTTATTACCCATGGATTATTTTGGTGAAAGCTAATGTTGAAAGTTGAACATATAATAGTGGACCTTACCTCTGTAACACCACAAAATTTATAGTCAACCGATTAATAATAATATTAAAAGTTTAAAATATCACACTTGACCTAGGAATTGCAGCCAGAATAACATTGTACACCATTTGGGAGGAGTTCTTCTGACAGACAGAGAGATTTATGCATGTATTTTCTGTTATATAGGTAATAGATTTTTATTAAGTTCATAGTTTGCGTCCCTTGATTAACTAAAAAAAAAATCACAAATCTTTAAAATCTAATCCGTATTTCATGCAATATCCAATAGTTGCATTACCATTTCGAGCTACGTCAATATTTGCAATCAAATTATTACAGCGCAGCTTTCGTGAAAATATATATTGTTAACGACGCAATGTCGTAATGAATTTAAACGATTTGATTTAATGGATTTAAGCACGCGATCAGTAAAATGTTTCAATTTGATTATCAAAGAAGAGACGTCCATTAACATGCACTTTACATAAAGAATATACATTTGAAAATTTCTTATACCCTATTAAATGAAACGTTTATTGGTTCTGTAATTTACGAGTTTATTGCTTTTTAATAACATTCAAATGGATATACTTGATGGATTTACGTAGTGTTTTTGTTTTATGATTTTGTGTTATATATCGAGCATTTATCGTGCCTTATTCATGCTAAAAAGCTAGTGACAAATATTTAAATAGAAAATCAGTTAGGTTCAATTGTTTCAGTGTTTTTTTTAAACTCTTTAGCTCACACCCATAACGCTTAAAAATGTAATAAATAGTCATCTCAGTCAATCATTTTGAGACGGCACAAGTTCATTTCTTTTTAATCGATGTATCCGAGTTCATCTGCATCCATGCTTGAAACTATTAACCTTGATAGAGTATGATTAGTAAGGAAAGGAGTCATCATCGTAAACTTAGAAAGAAAAGCAATCACCGTTCCATTATCTTCTCCACATATTTTTATATTGCCCATGAAGGCTTGATGAAAGTTATTAAAAGGATTTACGGCGCCCATTAACACGATCGTAATCGTTTGCAATCAACAAATAATAAAACATTGAATTATATTATAAAATGTTGCATACTATATTAACCCTTAGTAACACATATACTCGTTTTTGTAATCCCGGTGATGAATAATTTTTGAAAAAATAAATGTCGGATATAAAAATAACCAAATTTCACACTAATTTTATATAAATTCATTATATTTACAGACACACGCGCGTTTATTGCCATCAACTAAGGCCTGTAAAACATCTTGAGTACTAAATCAAATATACCGCAAAATTGAATATTCAACTTAAAATTCATTTTTTGACTAGTCCGACTAATTAACTGGACGATCTATATAAGCGTAAAATATATCATCCGAACTGGATGGGTTAAATATAGGTAAGTAAAATTTTCAATATTAAATGATGCAATAAATCGTTTCCTGTATGTAGCGCAAATGCATTATTAATTTACCATATATGGTGCCACCACTTTGATAAAGCAATGAAAAATTCCATTGTTATAAGTCTTAAGATAAGAACTAAGTTATTGTAATTTAAATCCATATTATACAATGAGTGATATTATTGACAATTATTGCATAGTTTACTGCTATCATTAATCGCAAATTACTAAATGATTTGTTATCTATCATTTATCAATTGAATAGATTAATATTACTTTGAAGTTACATCAGAAAAGAATTTTTATAATATATTCAAAGTATAAATGGAATATAATGAATAATATCTTATCAATAATGAATTGCATTATAATGGGTTAAGCAAATATCATAAATAAGTCAAGAAAAATACTGATTATTTATAAATACGTCTATAAGAGTTTTATTTTCTTTTATTATAATGAACACATAAATGCAACGCGACATTCTTTCGAATAAGTGTAATTTTTATTAAATAAAATAGTAACGAAGGTATATTAAAATAATACAATAATTATTTATAGCACATTTTTGTATCAATTTATTATTTTTAATGTATTATAATATCAAAAATTAAATCATCCAAGAAAAAGTCGGTTTATTCCTGATATAATTGGACTTATTCGCTCGCAAATTCGGTAATGATATCAAAAACATATAATATATTTATATATATATATTACCATGTCCGCTCCCAATGTGGACCACATGAACCCCAAATGGAGGTATCTCAACAGAAGTTTTCTACTAGAACTGCTTGTTACTCAGTTTTCTCAATCTGTCTTTTTCGAAGAGTGTAGGGATATAAGGATAGGGCTAGGACAGGACTAGTGGTTAGTTATTCGCTCTTGCTACTTCCTGTTTTTAGGATCGGATGTGTGGGATGGAATTTTAGACATCATAGACGTCCATGCCAACGATCGGAAATCCATAAATCGATTGAAAAATCAATTTTTCAAACTGTTGCATACCGGACTTGAAACAGAGACATGCGTAACCGTAGCCAACGACGCTGATCACCGCGCCACGGATTCGACATAATATACCCAACAATACATTGTACTATAATCTAATCGCACAGAAGCAATGTAGCAGAGTATTAATTAAATATCGTTTAAAATCATTCTACCAATTTTTTCTTCTTTTATAAAAACAAATGTTTCAAAACGTTTGGTGTATGTACATAGTGTTGTCACTAGTAGTTTATTTTAAAACTATTGAAGATATTGACATTGAAATACTGAATGTCTAAAGTAGCCAGTACGTCGGAACTGTGTGTGCATTGCATAACATTTTATTTTATTATCCACCGCGAACGCTTAGGCCATGAGAAAATATCATACCTACATGTGATATGTGATCATAATAAAACGTCTACAGAGGGGTCTCGGCTGTTATATATAGGATATATTTATTGCAATATAAAAATAAGAGCAATCAGCGGTTAAGAGTAGGTAATACGGGATTATGTGGCAATTATTTTTCATTATTAAATGTCAAATTATACTGATTCATTAAGAGAAGGGAGAATCACAGGTTCTAACTTTCCAGGCTGATATTAGATAACAAAACCCATAATTTGTACAGAAATCAATCACAGTCGAACGTAAACAAGCCTTTGATGCTTGATAATTTTATACTGTGCTGTTTGTCCAACCGTTTCAGATGCCTTATATGCAGATATGGCGCCGCGTCAATAAACTTATACAAAGTGATTTAAAATCACTTCTTGTAGGCACCTTTTATCGTTTTTTTAGTAGCCTGATATAAACACATTTACGATCATAAAAAAATTATAGTCATTAATCATTTAGGAAGTGGTGCTTAAACTTTTAATGTGCATGATTCAATTGTTGTCATATGTAACTTACTTAGCGGGATTTAATTCGCAGTGTTAATATTATAGACGATCGTATCTTGTATCTACGAAAGAAATATTCCTAAATAAACAAAAAATCGTTACTGAGTTTTAAGACTGAAGGCTTTCATTATTGGTAACCATTGGACATAATGTTATTCTATACCTATGATATTTTTTAACGATGCCCGCTCCCAATGTGATACATATGGACTTCTAATGGAGCTTATCTCAACAGAAAAAATACGTGAACTTCCTTTTACCCAGTTGCCAAACCTCACAGAAAAGTCTAAAATGATAAATAAAACTGATATTTAAATATACAAGTTAGTTGCCCACCTCCACCAGTTATGTGCATACAACCGCTGTTCCACGACCGCCTTCCATTACACAATAGCGATCAAGAAAAAAACGAATTTACTCCTCATATTCTTTGCCCGATGCAGAGCTGCACGGGTCCGATCTTTTAACCACGCACTATTGTGCTTAAGAAAAGTAAAGATAGAAAGAAAAAAATGGAAATGTGACTTGCTCAGCCACTTAGTTTAAGCGATATTAAGTATCCTGTGTATCCGTATACTGAGAATCCGCCGTAGCGCTAGATTTTAATCTACTCCACGTTGAATCTAAAGAGGAATCGAGAATATCCCGCTCCCCATATGATTGCGGTTGCAAATTTATCGAATGCCTTAAAGCTGACCTTGGTTGAGATCAAGTCAGCGTGGCCTATTGGGCCCGTATGAAGACGGACCACAGCAAACAGCTCTGCTCGTTCGGCATTCATATCGGGGCAGTCCCACAGGCCGTGATAAGCATCCTGATGGTTGTTTCCGCAAGTGCAATCCGGCTTTTCAACTAACTTGCCCAGCCCAAATAGTTTACCGTTGAACTTGCCATGGCCGGTTATAAACTGATAGAAGTATCGTATAATGCAAACTAAAATGAAAGAAAATAATAATTTATTGTAATGCAATCTTATAATTTCATGTAGGCTAAAATAGGCTAGTAGATAGTAGGCAGGATATTTGTTCTAAAGAGCACAGAATTTTTTGTAATCATGCCCGTCAATAGACAGCTCATGATGATATTGCTGTATTGACAGTGGTAAGATCGGCTACCGTTTTACAAGTAATGATATTTTGTTGAATGATTTGTGTTAAGTTATATTCAGTTATGAAAACTTGTTGTATTAATTATTAGTAATTTTGGATGAAAGCTTCCGCATGCTTTCGTCTTTGGGCGGTCCAAGACTATTCTTGCACGACTACGTGTAGAATATAGACAAACTTAGCAATGGCATTTTCTTTCAAAGAAATCATTATCGTTCTTTTTTTTGTAAATAAATCACAATTTGTTTTGTACTTTTTTATTTTGTAATTTCACACGTAACTGGTCCTGATCATTATTAAAATGTGGAAATAGTGCAAAACAAATTGTGATTTATTTTTAAAATAAATCATTGTAGTTTATTTTCTATTGCAAGCCTTTGCTTATTCGTTAATAAATCTAATAAATAAGAACTACTTATTTTGAACTAGTAACCGTACCCGTCATGGATGACGGTATTGAAATTGAAATACTGAATGTCTAAAGTACGTCGGAACTGTGTGTGCATTTCATAACATTTTATTATATATATACTACCGCGAACGCTAAGGTCATGAAAAAATTTCGTTACTACATGTGATAATAATAAAACGTCTGGGCTATTATATTATATAAGATATTTGTTATGGCAAACTACATAAATTAATATAACTCCCTGGCAGTACCGACATTATTTGCGCGCTCTTCTCTATAGATCTCTTACAGAGAACCATCTGTCTGTAAATGGCAAATCAAGTGCATTTAATTAGGTGTACTAAATGCAAAATGAACAGTAATAATGTATTGAGGTGATACGTAATTACTGACTTATGAAAATCAATCAGTGGCTTAAGTATGTCTATTTATTTATATCAAAAGCTTCACGTACCTCACATTTTAGGTAGCGATGCAGTTTAGAAGTTACAAAGCGGCATAAAATGGAATATTACAAATTACAAAGTAGTTCGGAATTTAAGAGCCGGTCTTTGACAAAAAATGGCATACCATTGGCGCCTTATATCTTTTTTACGATTATGGCGCCTAGATTGATATCACTAATAATTGGGTTATCGTTAGTTATGTCAGTGATGTCTCCCAAAATAAGAACCAACCGGTTAGCTGTATTTCTTATGAACGTAAAAAAAAATACAGACAACCTCTGTGCTTATACAGTACATACAGGATACCCTACGTTTCGGGTATTCATATTTAAATTGGAGTGATATATATATATCACTGTCATTTAAACATGGCATACAGATTTCGGGTTTATCGCTTTATGTTTTTAAAAAACCATAACCAAATAATAGATTTTCCACGCGTTTTGTAATAAATTTGGTCGTGAATTACAGTATTCTGAACACATCCATTGGGAATCATCCAAGATAATAAATGAAAGTATACAGTCAATCCGATCTATTGGGCTACCGGTCACGCCTACTCTGAATCTACTAGGGTGAGTTGTATTATATTTAATACTATTGTGTGGCGTCAAATGCAGAACGATTAGATTTAAATTCATAAAAACTGTCTCAATACATATGCCAAGTCTTACTTAATATATCTTGAAACATCATCGCTTAACGATACTGTGTTGTGGAATGCAGTGTTGCGAATTCGCATCAGGTGGTGATGGGTATAACGTAGTGCACTCGGTATTCGGTAGAATGTTCCACCAGTAGAACTCGGTTTACAACAAGTATCAAAGTGACCAACTGCAGCTTTGCTAAGTGTTTTAAAATCTACTTTTAAATGTTATCTTGTAAATATTTTTTCAATAATATTTCAGTGGCTTTTATAACATGAATATTAAACCTAGGCATGAATGATTATTCAATCCTTATTTACATCTTGCAATATCTATACTTAGTCTATAGCGGCCGGCGTCAGTCAAAATTTAATTTTAAAATATTTCTAGTCAATATTGAATGTATAAATTCCTGAATGGCTTCTACCGCTTGCGAAATTCCTTAACAGAATTAAGTACATACTTTAAAAAAACGCCAATCGCTCGCCAATTAGAATTGCTGTTTGTGTTTAAAAATGAAGTGCAAATATGCACTGCTCAGTAGCGTGTCCATATTCAGTATAAATCGTCTCCATTCAAAGGAAATGGTTAACAAATTTCATTGTGATTTTTAATGACCCCGATGCCTGGACACGTGTGAAATAACTTTATTTTGTTAGTGCGAGATTGTTAGTTTATTTTGAGTTAATATTATGTTAGAATTGCCATACTTTGCCAACCGCCTATCTATGCAACGTTGAAAATGAAAAGTTGAATTAAATTTATATACATATTGTTAAGAAAATGCTTTATACTTTTTAGTCAGTTTTGTAAAAATTTTGCTTAATAATACGAATTGAAAATTTTCTCATTATAATTTCACCTTAGCGATCAGTATTTCGGGTTTCGCTGAACAAAGCCTTATAATATAAAGTGTGTAAGTACTTATGTAGTACATTTTCGAAAAGGATATAAAGACTACGTCTCTACTCAACCTATCAATAAATAAGCCAGGGAACCGAGAAC
Organism: Himalopsyche phryganea; assembly: GCA_022494535.1. Classification (NCBI taxonomy): domain Eukaryota; kingdom Metazoa; phylum Arthropoda; class Insecta; order Trichoptera; family Rhyacophilidae; genus Himalopsyche; species Himalopsyche phryganea. The sequence continues at coordinate 2,422,245 of JAGVSL010000046.1, forward strand.
CCGCTTTCAGGCTCCATATAGCTTCAGTAGGAAAAATAAAGCAAACTATACTCTTAAAATAATACTTTGTGAAAGGCAACCGTGACACCATTGCATCTACCCAGCGGTGGTCGTGGGAAAACAATTATTCGTTCGGTTCATATAGTTCCCTAGTATAATCATTTTAATAAATGTCTGTTTGTATCGATTAATAAATTCCCTTATTTCAGAATCATTTACTTTCGTAAGGGTTTTATTGTGAAACGCTACTGTGAAATATTTCAAAAAGTAGTCTCAAGTGGACTACCATTGCATTTATTAAAATGTAGTCATCTACTCTTGTATTGAGCCGGAGGGTCTTGCAATTGCTATACTTCCCGTTACTCGCATGGAAAACATTTATAATAATGTATGGCATCTATCTAGTTTGCTGATGTGTGCGAAGAGTTAGCAATTAACCCTTCAAGTTTATCATTTTTCACCGCTTTGCTATGATTGATATCCGCAGTTATATCATAGACAGTGGTAAAAATAAATTCCCCTCGTATCCCAAACGGGAATTTTTCTATTTGCACCAATGCTGTGAATGAGGCTTACGCAAGTATAATAAATAATGTGAGAATGCCCGGTCGAGGGGCGAATGCTTGGTTGTCACCATCCAGGATGTCTAGGATCTCAATCAAACACCACTACAATCCACTTCATCTCTTATTTTTTAATGAAGATGCAGTGGTTTAATACATAAAAGTTACCAGTGAATCATAAAATTGAGTCTACATTTACGTTTACTTAACACAAGAATTTACCTTTAAGTTATAATACAATTGACACAACAAACGAATTTAAATTTAAATCAAAGCCAATTTCAAAACAATCTATAATGAATCCTGCCAAAATAAAAATTAAAACTTCAAACAATGTAGGCCCCTCCCTTTTGTCAATAGCTGTCGTTGTCGTCAGGCAGAAGAGGCAATTAAACGGTCGGATACCGACCGCTTTCTCCTTAACGACCCTAAATCAGTCGGCCAGGTAACGTTAGTTAGAAATTATTCTGAGAATTGCGATATTAAAAGTGTTCGAATGCCGTTCTGAATCATTCCAACCTTCCAAGAAACAAATAAATGTTAGCAAAAATTTCAGGACGTGTCAAATGTTTAACAAATATATCAATTACGATTGAAAAAATCTGTAATAATTCATTATCTACATTCAATTATTAAATTATCAGTATATTTGCTAGAAAGAAAAAATATGTATATGGTTATTTTATCAGATTGTTTCAATTCAGTTAAATATGTTACAATATTGAAATGGTATTCTTCGGGGACGAGTTTATCATCCTGAAATTCTCATGACTATTAATTTACATACTCCCAATTGTTATCTACGTGGCCAATCATATCCAGACAATTTTTATTCCTAAAACTTGTTCTTCGCGTCGGTCATTCGAGTCACCAGTTGCAAGAGCCGTTCGGATGATTAATGCACTGCCTAGAGAACTGGATATTTTCAGTACTAAACTCTGGGTATTGTTCACTAAATATTTATTCCTTGTAAATTTATGTTTTTTTTGTATTTAATAATTAAAGAAAAATGTTTTTGTTTTCATTAGTAGTATTTTTTTCAATAATAATTATTATTGTTACTGTTATTATGTTTGTGAAATGCATGGCGCATTGGCGTCAGCTAATTTAAAAATTTAATTTTCTAAAGGGTATGCCAAATTAAATGGTTTCGAAGAACAAAAGCGAAGTAGTAATTGTGCAGCCCATAAAGCGTCGCGTTTATTGAATCAAATAATTTCGATTTTATTTTGTGTGGTCCGTTCATAAATTATTCATGAACGTCTGAAATTTGCTGCATTTAAATCAGAAATTTAGTGCACGCCTAACTCAAATGTTTCGTTAAATGTTTTTTGAATTATTTTTACGAAAGTGCAGTGGTGGAATTGTTTGGCAGTAATATGAATTGCATTCGGTCTTATGTTGTATATGTACTTATTACGGATTTGTGATAAGTCGTGTTCAAATACCTACAAAGATTTTCTCTAGAATAAATGATGCCAACGTAATAATACACCAACTGGCATTTGAATGCATCTGTTTGAATATATTACTTGACTGTGTATACATATGAATAGGTGTTTAAATCTTGAAAACTTTCTCTATTTATTTACTACTATGAAATATGTAATGAAACAAAAACTTAGTAGGTAAAGACACCGTGTCGCTCAGCAAAATTTTTGAACGATACCGAAATTGTGTCGTCAATTGTTCAAATTATTTCCGAATGAACATTGAAATTTCAATAGATTAATAGTCCAAATGCATCGATTTTTGCGAAGTTTTGATTCCACCCTATCCACCTGTTATCCGAATCTAAAAGGGGGGCGTAAAGAAACTAGTTATATAGCATATATCTAATAGTCCTTGCACTTCTACTATCCTTTTACCCTTTCGTAAAAAAATATGCGTAGCATCCAACTTATAAGTTAAATTAAGTCAGTTCTCACAAATCATCTGAGATGCTCCATTATAAATCAATACAATACTCACCATTGTTACTGAGTATGGCTAAAGATATATTAAATATATTACAATTAAATACTTCTTGAACCCTTTCTTCGGTGTGCCCACTGCTAATTTACTAAAACACTTACTCCAAGCCATAATAGCCAATAATTATTTATGGTGTATTATTAATAATGATTCGTCAAGTTAGTCCGTAACTGCAAAACGATTTGTTTGTTCATGAATTGCCATTTATTATTTTTTGAAATAACAGATTTGATGTGATTTATACCGCGCTCGCTAAATCGGAAGTTGTTCATACCTTAATGCAAAAGGGTGAAAACAATTTGGGCTTGAATGCGTCGTAAATTATCTTCGTTATTGAATCAATGAAAAATAAAACAGGTCATGCTTGCGAGTTTCGGTTAAGAAAGGTGTGGTTTGGTGATGGAAAATAAAAGAAACATCGCGGTGCAAATTATTCGTTCACGTTTTGGGTTGCACGTGCACATTGAAATTATTTGACGATGTTTTTTTTATGTCAACGTTTGAATGGAGTTTAGGATATTAAACTGCAGTTATAAGTAAATTGCGGTTACATAAACACGCATAAATTATGATAACATATGAGTTTGGCATCTGCAATAATAATAATATTGGTTTTTTTTACAAAATTTGATACGTAGAGTTACGATATTGCGTGAAAGCATAATTGTATAATTAATAATATATTATGTAGTAATTTTATTACTACATATTTTTGCTGGTAAAAAATTCTACAGAAATAAAATCCTGGAATGGATTAATTTTTTGTCAATCAAAAGAGACATCACCAAACGTCTGATTAACTTTTTAACTTCGCCTAAATTAATGTGTATTATTTCCTGCTGGCGTATACAATATAAAACCTATTATACAAGCACGAATATAAATAATAATATGCACTTTACTGCGCTGTTTATGAGAAACGATGTTGTATTGACTAAAAGTGAAAAAAAAGAACGTCATTTCAGTGACAGATAAAAATCAATTAATGGTACCTTCAATCATAACTGGTCTTGCCATATTAATAAATCATGTCGCCAGGTACCCGCATACTTGATGTAAAATGTATTGTGACTTACATGCAAAGAATTTATTAAAAAAAACACTACATGCTATATTTCGTCGTCTTACTGCAAGAAGTCACTAACTGGTGATTTTCTTAAAATTGAGTTAAATAGTATAACAACATGCTCTATGTACTCGATGGTCTTGTCTTCCATACATACAAAAAGTCAGTTACATCGTTAGCTAAGTCAAAAAGTTATTGAGATTTGATGTCTGAAACAAAATCGTAGAAAAAGTATTTTTAAGAAAGTGATGTAGACGGAATTTGCAATTTACTGAATATAACGATTCTATAAAGATCTTTGAAATGTACCAAAGAGTTCGATTTCTCGCACTTTTTCTGACTGATGTTTAAAGTAGAATCATACCAAATATATTTTCTGAAGAAAATAAAGCAAAAAGAAATTCTATTATGTAAGTCTTTTAACAAAAAAATCTAAAATAATAGTAATCATTTTTCGGGGATATGTTTTTATTTCCTTCTATTGTGATTAAGTCAGAGACCGTTCTCTGTCATGCGCTTAGATTCATGTTATATGATAAAATACGAGAGAGCAAAGTTATAAGATGGATTTTCTATTAAGTTGTAGTATGTAATTGAATAGGAATTGACAACAATCACTCTTCTGCATTTAGGGCTTGAAAAAATGAAAATTTAAGTATGCATAACTCAAAGCAAGACATTTTTTAACATAACAGGTTTATTTAATTTTTAATATATATCCAATGATGATCTATTTGTTTACGATTAACTGTAAGGTAAAAGTTATTATGTCGTTATGTATTTGACATTACTAGTGTAGGAAGACCACACTGTACATACTCCAAAAACTTGTTTCAATTTTTTATTTCAATTTTATCGATACATTCTTCAGTAACCCACGCTAGATATCTAGAGGTCAAAGTTGTTACGTATTATTTATTACATATTTTTCCATGCCCATATTTGAATATCCGGTACTATCAATACAGTTTGAATAAAAATATGTTTTCATTTTCTTTTGAAAAACTGATTTGAATATTTTCAATAAACAAACCATTAAGCAATACAAAATTTTGATTCAATACCAATTCGTTTTACGATCATTTGGAAATGAATGCTTATGAAAAGGTTTAAAGATGATATTATGTTTATAAAGTTACCGAATTATTTCTAAATAAAGTATGTCGGCAAGATTCGAAAACATCTCAGATAGAGATTATGGATAGATATTTTTACCGTGTCCGCTCCCAATGTGGAGCATATGGACTCCCAATGGAGGTATCTCAACATAAGTTTTTCTATGAGAAATGCTTGTTTCTCAGTTGCTCAACTTCTCTTTTTCGAAGAGAGTAGGGATAGAAGGATTGTGCTAGGACAGGACTGATGGTTAGCTAATCACTCTCGCCGTGCTCCGTTTTAAGGATTCGGTGGGTGGGATGGAATTCTAGACATCACATAAATCCATAGGTCGATTGAAAATCAATTTATGAAACTGCCCGTTCCGGCACTTGAATCCGAGACATCCGTAACCGAAGTCAACGACGTTGACCACTGCACCACAGACCTGACATGTCAGTAGCATTCGAAAACATCTCGGATAGATTTAATGAATGTATAAGATGGATTATTATTATAAATTTTACAATCTTCACAATTTTCATACTTATTCGTATTCAAGATAATAATTCATACGGGTAATGCAATAAAAAGAAAATTTAATTAACGTATAAATGCAAGAGATTCGAATAACTATATAATAATAAAATATATAACGAATATAATATTATGAAGGTCGACTTGGTATTTATTAGTTGTTAAATAAAAAATACAAGTTTTATCGATCAGTGGTTTTCATGCTCGGTTTCGCGGATCTCCGAACAGAATTTTACATATATTGACTTTTATTGATTTCAATCCATGCAATCTGGTTCAAGAATAGGGTGCAAAGAAGCGATTAGCTTACTAATAGCCTTTTCCTTCCCCAATCCTCATATTTGTATCCTCTGTGTGGCTCAATTGACGACCAGTTTTCTTTATTATTAGTATTCAATTTTAACTGTCAATCTTGGCGGCAAGGCATTAAATTAAAAAAAAAACACATTTTCTTGTACTACAACTGATAACATAAATCTTAAAAAAGCTTTTTGCCATATAATTAAGTGTAAATAACTACAAGAATTTACAAAAAATCATAGAAATTAATTTGTATTATTATTATGTTGAAATGCTTCATTATTCGGTATCCCACATATTGGGAGCGGACGATATACAATCCGACAATGATTTCTGATATCATGATCAAAAATAAAATATTAATAATATACAATCATACTATCAAGGACGGTTAAATATTAAATTGATATATTTTTTTTAATATCAAAACTAGGTTAAATGTAATATATTTCTTTTCATAAACGAAAAATAGTGATAAATCAGAGCATACAAATTGAAAAGAGCTTCGTTTTGGATATTAAGCGATGTTGTGGAATTCTTCTATATAATATAATGTGTTATTTATTGCGATAAACGAACATTGCCAGAACATGTTCCTGTGGATTAAGAATTTGGATTCGCGCCATTATTTTGAGCTCACACAACGTGGCTCATACTAATTACATATAGCAGAGGCTTAAATTACTTATATTGTGGCAATTATACAGTATCAAAAAGATGCATTTGCATACAAATTGGGCTTTTTATCTCAACGAGTTCTAAATTATAAACTAAAATGAAAAGTGGCCTTCGAGAATTACGCTAATTGCGATGACTGTTTGTCTTCAAAAATAATTATTTAGCTAATTTTTTTTTAACTTCTTTCAGTTTAAAAAAATGAATTTGACTTTCGTATAGATTATTTTTATTGTGGTAATTAAACACAATAATATGCCTGTGTCAAAACTCACAACTGTTCTTGTGAGATAGTGCAGCATCTGATAGGGGACGGAATATGTGATTTATATTTAATTTTATCGTAATGTATCTAACTTCTAAGCAGTGGCGGCCGGTGACAGGAATATTAGGGAGTGCAAAAAAAGATTCACATATTTATGCAAGAAATCCATCCTCCACATATTGGATTTTGAAAGTACTATCAGACATATACGAAAATATAAGTCTGATATTGGCGATATCAACTGTTTCTCTTCACCAGGGTTTCCCAAACCTTTCCTGCGGATTAATTTCGACGGACCACCTTTTTTCTTTTTTTTGGGTAGGTAATATCAATATGAATTTGAGTACGTCTAAATTTGTTGCAGCCCTAGCAGCATATACAACCATTCCAAGTTGTCGCGGATGATAGTTTGGGAAACCTTGTCTGTCTTTAGTCGTGGTATTTCTCAAAATGAATTGATCCTTTTAAATTTTAGAAGTAACACTCACTTTCGACGGAAGTCATCGATATTGTATAAATTATTTGTAATGGCTTAACGGTTTAGCTAAATACTACATGTATTTTTATTCGTGAAGAGTTGAAGTATAGACAGGGCTCCAACGACATCGTAAAAATCTTCTCTGCTGTATAAGACGGTTAGTTCAATTTAAGTTTAAATTCCTCGGTGAAATCATATGTTAAGGTTACCGTATTAATGTCTGCAATTGGAATAATTCTGTATTAAGCCGGAAATTTTTCGCATAAGTATTTTTTGGGGAAAGTAATTTGTAGAATTCAATATAGAAGAATATAAAAAATATTAGAGGAAGGTGTATTACGAAACTAAACCAGATACACAGTTGAATATTATGGAATAGGTAAGGCCAGCCAGGTAGAAAACTAGAAACTATTCTATTTTAAATATTCAATAATATCTACACGGTATTATACACGATCATAGTTATAATTTTATAAATTGTATTCATCACTCCAAAAGTTATAATGGTAGGTAAATATTATTCTTATTGAAGAGCGTATAGTTAAAGAATCATATTGAAATTAAATGAGCTTACTACGCTTGTTCCACTGCTCTTTTTCATTCATACAAATGACTGTTACAGGCTTGTAAACGCAAACGTCAAATCGCTTCGGGTACGTTCGGGAATTTCCGCCAGGGGGATCAATGCTCAAAAACAGTCCATACAAAATCCCCCCTTCGCGTAGTTCATACTGTTGCAACGTCACAAATATGTCAAAATACATGGAACATTTCAGACGTCTAAGGAGTGCAAAAGAATTTATGCTCCTACCGCGTCATCGACCGACTTTCATGCGTATTCTGAATCGACGCAGAATACGTTTGCTAGTCGTGTTTATTGATCATCGTTTCCTCCAATATTTTCCTATGGGAAACACGAGGAAAATTTAAAATTAGTGAATTGGTATAATTATTATATTTGAATATCGTTTATTAATGGAATATTTTGATGGGACTTATTGGAGTGCAGTGCACCCTTTGCTCCTTTACAAGAGCCGTCCCTGCTTCTAAGTATGATTGTTATTGTTATTAGATTTTTTTAAAAAGGAAATAGCATGGTAGGGAAAACTGACTTTCAAATTATTAAAACTGGTGTATCATCGTAATATAAGATGTATGTGAATTGGGCCTTTTTAGAATTGGATGTAGTTAAGCAGAAATTAGCGAATCCACAAAAAATAAAAATATAATATAGATCAGGTGCGTGAAGGTTTACTATATTTAGGTTCTGTTGAAAATAGCTTGACTGAAAAAAAATTTTTTTTTATTAAAACACTGGAAATATTGTGCTAGTATCAGTCACACTACTATATTTACAATTAAAATAAACTGAATGATCTTATATTCTATTCAAACTAGTCAGTCAGTTGGTCAAATTCTATATTTAATAGAAATATGATTCAATTATTGCTATATCTATCATATTAATAATAACTCAAAGCTGCAACTTTCTTTCATTTTTAATTTTATATGCTTGTAAAAATGCCATTATCTCAGCTTGACATTATTGTGGATTGGCTACATTCTGTAGAACTACATTCAATTTTAGGCCTAGGTTTCCACAAATAGTAAGTAGAATCTAACCTGATCTTGGTATGTAAATGGAAGTATGGTTAAATGCAACTAGTATTTAGATAGATATTCAGAAATGTTTATTAGATCTATATTATCGTTGGTTTTAGAATAAAGAAATATTTACATCTACTTTGTTTCTTAATAATCCTTCACCTTACAATTAGACAATAAAAGGATAACGGCACCAAGTTCATAGATAAATTGCATGCAAACACGTTAATTGGTTATGTAAATTCTTAATTGGATATACATTATGGCACACATAGAAGAGCGTGGGCTGGAATTACTTCGCTGCCCCTGAATCATTGTTTCATTACTTTAAATTGCTCACCTTGACATTGAGAATAACCTGCTACGAAATAAGTGTACATGAAGCATTGTTTGCAGTCCAATCTTATGATACAAATGATTCCAATTAAAATGGCAAAATGATACATTAACCATTAACGTATGCGTAACACTAAACGTAACAAATATGTTTTTTTATTAAATGTACATATGTGTATGTTTTGCCGAAGTTTTGTGAATAAATATATTTTAGTTTACTCAATTTATTATTTCACTGGACATGTGATACTACCCACCAGTGGAATATCAAAGTTATCAATTATTATTTAATAATAAAAATTGAGATCCACAAAGTTAATTTGCATATCTTGGGTGGCAAAACAATATAAATAGCAGGCATTTGTTTATCTTATAGTTAATTTTATTTATGCTTTACAACACCATTTAAAAGCCCAGCCTTTCCTTCAAAATGTTGGAATATTTAACTATTTATTAATTAAGCCAGCGCTAAATCGCAGTATGTGTGTCACAATTTTATTTAGGTACTTTGAAAACCTATTTTTTTCTTTAAATGAAAAGTACATTCTCAATTGTAAGCAAACTAAACAAAAAACGATCTTTTCACTTAGCACCACTATGAGTTTGTTGTTACAGCTATTTAAAGAGAAAACATAGAAATCTTAAAAAACGGCCACTTATTGGCTTTCAAAAAACTGCATTATTTGATACTCCAAAATTGTTGAGTAAACAACCAATATTTGTATTAAGTCACGTTCATTTCGTCAGGTTACTGAAAGTATGCTGAGAAGCAGTAAAAGTTATATACCTGACAAGTGCGTGCCACAAGTGCTAATTTCTGAACCAAAAAAATGTTGGTAGAATTGTTTCGTTTATTATTATGGTCAATGACCCTGGCTTTTTTGTAACCGCGTTCTATTAATAAAGATACATTTTATAGTGGCGCTTATTAAAAAAATGCACTTATTAAAAGTGATTATGACTTAACGTCACACCCTGCAATTCAATTCTAAATTTTCCTCAGCCGTCAACGTCAATCATTTGATTACATTTCAATGTCTATATTGAACACCGAATAAAAAAGGCTAGCAGTATTATTATAGAGCAACTAGGTAGATGCTTATATTGTCAATTAATTCTCACCGAAAAAAATAGAATAACTATGGTCTTTGAATTTTGACTATTTTTTATTTCTGTGAATTATTTTTACATTAAAAATTACCCATCGAGAAGTGAAGTGAGTCAAGTGATAAAATGGTGAAACCTGTTTATTGAAAGTTTTAATTACATGATCTTCTTATATTAATTTACAAGATATTTTATTTAACTTCTTAGGGGATAAATTCCTATTGCAAAACGTACCTCACTCATTTTTTTTCGAAAATATCAGATGTCTCACTTCACTTCCCATTGGCACAAATAGTCCAACGTAAAGCATGCACATACGCGATACGGAGAATAATCTCCCTTTTCAGATAACGATATAAAAGGTTAGTGTGGTCAGGAACGGATTAATAGTTAGAAGGAAATCGTTCTCTCCACGCCCTGTTTCCAAAATCAAATTGGAGATGGATGGAAGGAATGAAAACATCACAAAAACTTTGTACATAAATCGATTGAAAAGTCAATGAACAAAGGATGCTATTCGGGCCATTCGGGGTTTCAATCCAACGACCGCCCAACATATTAAAAAAATCTGTTTACCACTAAGCATTATAAGTTTTAACCGCTATTTTTATTGATAGAATTGGCATTGAAACTATTAGAGTATGGTAATAATAGTTTTTGAAAAACTGATATTCTGAGGTGAGTCACAATTTAATTGCGTATTAGTCGTCATCTAAAAAAAGCAACTTATATTAACTATACATATTCTGCACGCTTTTTAATTTTAATATAAATGATAATAATATGTTAAATTATAATGCAGATAGCATATTTTATAACACATAACCAACGTTGTGGTATCCACGGGGAATATCGTTTTAACATAAGATGACAAATCCAATGGGATTTAATAGTCAAAATGATAGAGAAATGAGCTCCAATTCCAGGAAATGCGTAATTGACATATTCAATTACTGTCCCAATACCGCAAAAAATGCATTCTTGTCTGCGTCATTTTATGAATTACCTAAGTCATTAACACAAAATGTTTTATCTTTCTTATAGACGTGTCATCATACTAGAAACCGCGAAGTTGTAAAAGAGATAAATTTCTAAAAATACTCGATTACAGTTGTTACTTTTTATTATAACTTCCTTGCGTTTATCTTTTCTGACGTGTGAAAAATGTTAACCCACCACGAAACGCAAATGGGTCAACGTATTTTTCGATGTGGGATATGAAATACGTACTATGTAACATGGAAACTATGAAAAGGTGTTTTCGATTAACTAAATAACTTTTATCTTCGGTGTTGGTGAAACGTCCAAATGTAATATTTGTCTATGCATTTATTTTTTTCATACTGCCTTGTACTAGTGTATAAAAAATACAATTATTTTCTTTAAAACACTATTTACTTTGATGGTTTGATAGATTGATGAAAAAATATAAGTAGCAGGTCAGCCTTGGTCATTTTTGAGAGGAGAGCCGCATATTTTTTTGTTGGATGCAATTTCACATGTGCATTTAAGCAACACCTGAGGGCCTTGCGAATTTGCGAGAGTCAAGACTATTTAAAAAGTGCATATTATTTCATCGCGACGTTGTAACTTTTATATTCTTACGACATTACTGCAGTTCGGGCCTCATACGTTGAAAAACAAAAGTCTCGGAGATAAGTTGAAGAATTTTTTCGTGTGAATCCAGTGTGATATATTTATTATAATAAAATGGTTTTGTTTTGGTAGCCTTAATGTGACGAGGTTCCAAAGAAAAAAAAATATGTATTGACAATTTTATTTTGTTACCTAGAACATTGTAGTTTATTTTAAACATTAATAATATATTACTAGACTTAGAAATATGATCTTAACGATAAAATAAAATAATTTATATAGACGTTACAATAGTTAGTTACACAAAGGTACAAACCAGTTTTTTTATTCCTCGAAAATCTTACAAAGAGTTCAATGGCCGTATGTGTGTTGTTTTGTTTTATTTTTTCTCAGTACCATCGAACTATGCAATGGAGAAAGGTATGCATTGTAAACCTACGTGTTGATTCTTTGAAGGACACGTGTGTCTATTGTGAACTAATGGAGCCTGTCTATCACATTTTCGCCACCAACTCATTGTGTGTACACTTATATGATGCCTTATTCTGAAATGAATTTTAATATCCAACTGTCTAATACTTTGAAAAATACCGTAATAAATTTGATATCGATTACAGTAAAACTCATTTTGAAAACACACATTCTCCAACCAATCAAAGAATAAGATAAAAAAAATTACTTGCAATGTGATAATTTGTATTAATAATACATTGATAATTGATGTAATACTGGTAACATCCATTTTTTTATTTACTGAAAATTACTGATTTTTTTTAAATTTGTTATTCAAACCATATTATTATATATTTCGTATTTTCGATTGTTCACAATCATATTTGTTTACTGTAGAATGCTTCGTTAAGCTGATCTAGCAATAATTATTATGTATCGTTCGAAATATTGAAATCATATTTCTTAAAAAATATTTTTAGTAAACCCTACTATACCCAAAGATATTTGTACACATTTATTGTTTATGTTTAGCAGCTTTAACGTTTAAGATGTTGAGACATATTTATATTATATACCTACATTTTGTTATGAAAAATATTTATATTGTACTATCTCGGGTAAGGAGAATTGATAGTATGCATTCAAAGATATCTTATATATAATAGCCCAGACCGCTCTGTAGACGTTTTATTATTATCACATGTAGGTATGAAATTTTATCATGGCGTAAGCGTGCGCGGTATATATAAAATAACATGTTATGCAATGCACACACAGTTTCGACGTCCTAGCTGCCTTAGACATTAAATATTTCAATTGCAATACCGTAGTCTATGACGGGTACGCTTACTATAGTATTACCAACATTACTTGGCCGGAATTTGGAACTAGAATCGTCAGTCTAGAATAAATTTTTCCAGTTGTTTTTTTTTTATCAAAATGAATATCTTGTCTACTTTTTCTAACCGTCGATAAAATTTCAGTTCTGGTTAAGTATGGCAACATTCCTAACGCGACGGTGGCACCCTCACTAGTAGCCAAGTTAAATTGGTACATCTATAGTAATAATATAAGTACCAATGAATGTTATGTGACCGAAATGATTATTATAGTATGTGGCAGATGAAAATTTTATAAGAACATTATTTGACACAAGCTTTTCCTGCTTAAAATCGTAATCGGTTTAATTACTGGACTGCTATGTGCTAAACACGATTCAATTGTAATAATATTCGGATACAACAAAATTAATTCTGGATATTTTGTAGTTTTCTAACAATAGTGTTTGCACTACATTGTTGATATGCACATAATGCATTGTGTAGATTTTTATCTTGACAGAGATTAACTATGGTTGCCTGATTACAATGACAAATGTTGAATGGGCATATCATCATCCATTCTCCTGACTATACATGCTCTTTTCAAATTACTCAACTATGATGCAACTTGCAATAGAATATTCTGGAGAGTGAGCACAGTAAGTGCATTTACGTTAGATTATTGACTTAGATCCAGTGCACGCTTCATGTTAGGAATATGAACTTGTTGCACGTCATAACAATCGAAGTGCGTGGTGCAACAGTGATGCATAACCATTTGCTCACATTACTCAACAGTGTATAATATGTTTATTATAATATCATTACAAAGTCGTGACAAATATTTAAAAAAATTAAACAATAAATCAACTGTAAGAAACAATCAGTATGAACACTGTTTTTCAAATATTCATGTTTGAGTTTGAAAAGCGTTGGATTATTGATATTAATTGATGGGTAGGGAGTCCTTTTTTATTTTCATAATGTGCCTGCCTTAGCTAAATCCCCTGTTCTAATCTGGCCGCTTATTTTTTCGCATACGAAAATACTATTTCGAGTGTTTTTTTTTATTACTAATGTAAACTATTATCGGTAAATTAAGATAAACCGATATAAAATAGGAGTGGAAAACAACAAATCGTTTTTTTAATTCGGAACGTTTGAAATTACTTATATTCAAAGTTTTATGGAGGGAATAAATGTAGTAAATGTTATATCGATTCTATTTAACGCAATTAATAATACATAGAGATACATAAAATAATAGTAAAGAATCAGGGTCACATTCTCATGCTGTTCTTTATTTAAATTACATACAACTGTCAAAATAAATCTTTCATTTGGTGCCCTTTGATTTCTCTAATTAAGTTAAGAGAATAAACATTCAAATTTGTTTCATATTTGAATACTACATGAGAAAACGAATTGATTAATTTAGTGCTATAAATAAGTATGTTAATGATTGAGTAAATATCCGGATATCTCTAAAATGCTATAGAGTCGTTATCTTTATAGCCCTGATAAAAGAGAGTAGTTTTTTTGTACTCGCTAGAACAAATAACCTTCCCGCGTACCTTGGCTTTTTCTCTGCGTCCATGATGCACAGTGCATACGTGCAGTTGACCTATTTTGAAATGCCATTGGTATGTGAATGAAGTAAAGTTGTGAACAGAGAACACTTGCGCATTTGATACGCATCAAATTTATTCGAATTGGCGCCAACCTCCTTTTCTCGAACGCTTGTTTTATAGCAAACAGTTTTGCTTTTCAAATCCGGCAAAACGGGGAAAAACTCGTATATCCACGCCATCGATGACGTTATGAATTATGAATAACCACTATCTAATTAACAAATTACAATCTCTCCCACAACTCCTCTTTTAAAAAAAAACATTTCACAAAGAAAGTAGCCACAATGTAATTTATTTTATTGGTTGGATTCCAATATAAAAGTGTAAAATACCAATTAATTTTGTTCTACAAAAATTTCATGTTAATAGCTATTATATTAAGGTATTTTACCATCACGACATCTTCAGAACAATTATTGCTATCGCTCTGACTAATATTTGATGCAGGTACCTATTATCGGCGTGCGGTGGACTTATCACTATTTCTGTCGCACAACTTTATTTGGGTATGAACAAGAAGGATACAAGAGCATGCGCCGCATCCTCTTGCACCTTCACTTTTCATGTGATTGAGCGAGTAAGAGATAAAGCCACCACACGCGCCTGGACTACCTATATCTGTGCCGATAGTGTAATCCCGAAATTTACAATAGCGCCTGTGTGTATTAAGCGAATGCATACCTATATCTATTGATATTTCTTGCTGTAATAGAACTTTATTCAAATTTTTGAATCGATATATTACGCACTAGATGACGTTATCGCGAAAATTAAAATTTGATAATAAATATAATTGGGCCCAAGAATTTTGTCCCGAAAAAGCGGCTGGCTCTTATAAGCAAAGTAAAGGATTTTTTTATTCTTTATGAGCGTTTGTAATTATTGAAATAAACATTTAAACTGAAGAAAACAACGAGGAAATAAACAGCAAGTTTAATCAAAATTACTAAAATCAGCACAGTTTTACAGCGCGGGTGTTGAGCTTCCGTCATTGCCTTCTTGCATAAAGTAACGCTGTTTTATTATTTTTACCTCATGGTTGGTCACATAAATAAGGGTACATTCATCACCGCTTTGTCGTCTTTGCTTAATGCTTTGATTTAATGACTTCCAAAACTGCTTCTGCAGTATTCTACACAGTCTTCATTTTCTTCATAAAATATTAAATTCTTATGTTGTAATGATATTCTCATATTTTTTTGTCCCAATTAAACATAATGGTGTCCCGGATAAACGACGTAAATTTTTATTAGTTTCTTCATTCGGTTTCTGTTCTTTGGCATTTGTTCCAAATAACCAGCTGTCTGAATTAACTGGTGTACACCAATTACGCGGAATCGACTGTATTTTAAAACCCATATAACATGCTTTGACTTTATGTACACTCAATAAAACAATCAGCTACATTGTTTTAAAATCATGAGTCGAACAGTAAATAAATAAACAAACAATAAATGAACACGCTCTTAACTCTGAATTGCTTATTTAAACAAAGTCTGAATGTATGTATTCCTTACAGAATAAACTACGAAAGACAAGATGAGTTTTTTAACATAGTTTATTTTTAAACATTGTTTCATTCGCATCATTAGGTCATGCGAATTTCCAGTTTGCTTAATAAAAAAACGAACAACTGTCAATATAAAACAAATATGGCGCCTAAATTCATACAGTTGTAGTTTCTTACAAAAATGAATTTCATTTATGGACATTTATCAGAGAAATTACGCAATGTCACGATTTTGACTTCTGTGTAGTTATTCAGATATTGAATCAAACAATTTTTATTTTTACACTGCTCGTGTATTTGTTAAAAAATATAACTTGTTTTTGACTCACCAATCGAGATAAATGTTTCATACATATGTGGCTACATTGATCGATCTTCGGTGTCGTATTTTATTTTATTTAACTAGCATTTTCTCGGCACTTACCTGTAATTAATAAAGAAAAAATATTGTTATTCAAAACATAAATTGATTAATACTTATTTATAAATTTAGCATCACTTCCAAAACTATTATTTGTTAGTACCTCATACTACAAAAAGAATCGGTAGGTGTATCAATATTAATAACTGTTTAAATTTTAATTGAAATACTTCCACACAATAATCATAGCTGTATTTTTATTGATTTAAAGACATTATTCAGAAATCAGAATCAGACAAATTCGACATCCTGGTCATTACCGTGGCATTTGACATTTATGTCATAAACATGTATTTCCTCGTTCAAAATGGAATT
Organism: Himalopsyche phryganea; assembly: GCA_022494535.1. NCBI lineage: Eukaryota > Metazoa > Arthropoda > Insecta > Trichoptera > Rhyacophilidae > Himalopsyche > Himalopsyche phryganea. Next base: position 2,438,993 of record JAGVSL010000046.1, read on the forward strand.
ATATATATTAATTGAAATATCCTATCAAACTTTTAATCTACCATGTATTTTCGTATATAGTATAAACAAATTTGTAATTATTATCGATGGCATCGACAGATTAGCTGGGATATGAATAGGCTTGTCGGAGAACATTTTCGTGCTCTATGTGACAGCAAAACATGTGTATTTCTTGGTATAAAATAATTTTTTTACTAACCTAATTTACCTATTATATTTTAAATGAAAAAAAAAACTGTTACATAAAATTTGTTAAATATAGCCATTCACTTTTGATTTCGACCGTGCAAAAACAACCGTGTAAAAAGAGTTTAGTTGTCGAAAGTAAAAAGAGAGAAACATATTTATGCTCCATTACTTGAAAGATTTATAAGTCATCACTTTTAAGATGTTCTTGGTGGAAAGGCATTATATTTTCAAAATAAAACACAATTTGTTTTGGACTACTTCCACATTATTTAACGATCAGGACCATGTCGCGAGAAACCGATGCTGATCATTATAAAATGTGGATGTAGGTAGTACAAAACAAATTGTGTTTTATTCAAAAAATATATGTAAGTAACATGGAGGTAACATAATAAATTACTGATATGTTTTTTTGAATTAAGAAAAAAATCAGATTTATTTTTGCTCAGCGTTCTGATAAAAGTAACATCTATTTATCCCTTTTCAAACGTCATTAAAAATTAGCACAAAAAGAGAATTAGGTGTTTATAGTTACGTATGAAGAGATGAAAATCATGTTGACGACTTAAATGTTAATGTTCTAATGTTAAATCTGCCTAATCCCTCGAATCCTTTCATTCAACGCGTGAACGCAGGCAGGTTAAGAGACGTTCACGTCATGTTTAACGTTTTTGTTCTAATTTAAAAATACTATTCACGTCTTGTTCTGTTTCACTACAAAAGTCAAGTAAAAGTGATTTATTGAACAGGTCGTCGAAGAAAATGAATAAGAAACCGTGTGACAAGCGTTCATAATGGAACACTTTTGTGTTCAATTGTTTGACTGTGAAGATGACATGCTGATGCATTTGTTTTTGTATGCACGTCAACAAATTTGGTAATGACAAATTTGCGAACGATTTCATGCAATTAAAATAATATATGACGTGCAACAGTAAACTGTTGGATTGAATGAATAGTATTTAATTATACGTGTGTTCTTTAAGTCAGTGAAGCGATTCTAATTATGCAGGTATTATTGAAGGTCATTTATAGGAAGATATTCAAAACATTCTAAATATTTTAATCAATGGTTCGGTATTACGTTTGGTAGGAAAGTGCTGGGGTCTTGGATTTATATCTGGTAAACTTGTTTGTATTGAATTTTATTCAGAGATATGGGTGTCTTTCTTATGTATATTTAACCTTTTCGTATACATTCATTTTTCACTTACAGTATCCACATCAGATGTGGCCAAAAAGCCAAATGGTGTCTTGTATAAAAGGCCGAGAGTCTATCATGTAATTGGAGCTTTTTCAGGATTTGCGCTTTTCATTTCTACAGCACCACGTTTCAAATGTGTTTAGCCGTTTTTTGTATTTCACTTTTAGAGTCCATGTCTCCACGACGTCAAGGAATATGGAATGGACCAGCGATCTTACTAGACGCATTTTAGTATGGCTGGTTATGACGGCTAGAGAATGTAAAAAAACTTCATCACTGGAAATGATGCGCGGGGAGAATTGAAAAAGGCTTGTTGTCCTAATCACACTATTCCTTATTTCTCTTAGCAAATTTCTTATGAATTATGATTACAGTTCACTCACAACAATCCTCTTTTAAATCAAGATCCCTTACGGAACGGATATGGATAAATCAGTTACTCGTAGGCGTCCGACTAAAAAAACTTCTCATAATCAATATTTTATAATGAGATGACGCTATTTTTATCAAACAATAATTTTCAAATCACATTCAGCAATAATAAATATCATAAATCAATAAACTTAAGTTGACGAAATTCGTCACATCGATAAATTTCAAAATGAAATCACCTCCACCAAAAGCCGTATAAGTCTTTATTTTTTCATCGTTTTGTGGATATTCCGTTTCCTTATAAGATATTATGTATTGCCATTTTATTGACATTCATTATGACCTACATACAATTACCATATGCATATGCAAATGAGTAATTGCGTATTACATTACTCAATATAGTAAAGTCATCTTAAAAATAATGCATAGAAAATGTACTTTTCATTGGTTTGTGCATTCGTATGATCTCATGTTGAGATGACATTGCTCACATGTAAACAATATTCAAAATCGTATAATGAATCATGCTCAAAGACTTGTAATTGGCCATATTTTTGCATTTATACAAAGCCGACATTTTAGGACGTACATCATTGGTAATCCCCTTCGTCTTTTTAAACTGGAAACTTAAAAAAACTGATTTACGAAGTATTTTATTTCATCTCTAATTAAAATCATATTTTTACAGACTTTACGTACATAGACGAGTGACAATATATTATAATTTGAGGTTGATATAATAACATACTTTAAAGACAGTAAGTAAGTGGTAATAATGTTGATAATATTCATCTTTCTTCTCCTCGAATTCATCATGTCGAGAAATATGATAGAAACCCGTCCTTATTACCTAAATCGATACTTATTTTGGTATAATTAGATAAAATAACTCTTGTAACTATATCTAAGATACTTCGATATTTTTTTATTACAATTAGTCAATCATTTGGTTTTATGATCAGCTCTTTTGTTCATAATATAAGATTAGAATTGATAACTTAGTTATGGTTGGGTTACTAAATGTAACACGTTTTTCGTTTCCGACTAACTATATCGCAAGGTTATTTATTTATAAGCTAAACAGTGATTCTTAGTCTCAAGTTAAAAATGAATGTATTAATTTAGTAACACAGCCAGTGCAATAACTGAGTTATCAATTTTAATTTTATTTTAAAGATGAATTTCCACAAAATCCATCGAAAATATGTGATTAAATTAAATGTCTTTTTTTATGGAATTGGAATTAAATTAGTAAAATTGAAAATATGCTAAGGTAAAAGTGTGTTCAATACTTCTAAAACAGTGGTTCTCACGGAAAATTTCACCGTGGCCGCATAATGAACACAATGGTCTTTTGGAAATGTCTCGTGGCCGCACCAAAATTTTCAATCATGATTTTAAATATTAGGCTGATACATTTAAGGGACTCATCACCTACTTTAAATTGTTTTAATTATAAATTATTATGATACAAGAAATTTTTTATGCCTTAATATAATTTATTTAAAAAGTGTACTATATTTTTACAATCCTGTCATTTGCAAATATTATATTTAATATTAATTTTCCTGATAAATGGAGTCCTCCAGGTTTGTTTTTTAAATATCTCTAAAAATCTATTAGTCATTAGATTTTTACACTTTCATCCTTCTGAACGTTTGTTTATATATAATTTCTTATTTAAACTCGGGAATTGTATCATATTCCCTTTAAAGTTACAAAAATAAAGAATAACATAATATACAGATGCTTCCATATTTGTAAAAAAAAAATCGGAAGATAATCACTGTCGCACTTTATGTATTCGGAAAACCTCTCTTGATAATTACACGATTACTAGATAAACAACTTGCGTTATCGTACAACAGACAGAATTACTTAATGTGCTGCAGCACAAACTAACCCGATGGGGCTACCGTACTGATCCCTATTTTATTAAAAATATTCATTCATTACAAATACGCTTTCGAGCTGCATACGTACGCAATACGAATAAACCTATGTCGAATTTATTTCATATTGCTCATTTTTTTAATATCAATATTTATTACTATATTACCGTTGGTGGCCACAGAAAAATCCGCTGGTGGCCGCACATGAGAACCACTGTTCTACAAACATCAATCAATATAGAGAGTACCAAAATAAAATATATAATTTTCGATTATTTAATACAGTTTTATTCATGGTGAACATTTTTTATGAATATGCTGGATAGATATGAACATGAAGTTAATATTCCGCACTATTAAAATGTTTATTTTTTAATTTTCTACTTATTACATTGTAATATTATTTCGCACTGAAGGTGGCTTTTGTTTTTGACAATAAGTTGGTTCACACATTTTTTCAACATGGATTTGTAATTCAAACTGTCGATGTTATTGCAAAACAACCTGTTTATAATATGGATGAATTGGCATGCGAGCTGATCATGTTCCTTTTATTATAAATAGTCAAGGATGTTGTTATTCAATTTTACGAACATTCATCATGGTAATGACCGTTCAACACGTAATCCAATGACATTTAGTTAATTTGACTTCCTACAAATGGCTAATGTTACTCAATTTCAAATAAATAATTCCTCCTGATATAAATAATAATTAAACAGGACCCCATTCGCTGACTCGGCTATTGTCAACTGATAACAAATGAAATATTCTGTATGCTGTATATTTTTTTCATAATATAGGGTTGATAGTAAAACAATTTTATACTATTATTAAAGTAAATTATTTTTCTAGATAATGTCCATAAAGGCCAATGTAAAACTAACCTACGCCATTGAACTTATTTATTTAATATATATATATATATAATTTAAGACATCGACTGAGGGTGCTTGATGGAATTTCAATATCAAATTTGGATTATTGAGATTTTGTACACTTCCATGTATTTTGTCACTAACGACCCGGGTTTCGCCTTTCGGCATCTTCAGGCATTCGAGCACACGAATGGACTCGAACTGACTTGTCAGTCAGAAGATGCCGAAAGGCGAAACCCGGGTCGTTAGTGACAAAATACATGGAAGTGTACAAAATCTCAATAATCCAAATTTGATATATATATATGTTAGAGTCTAATCCTTCCTTAATATTATATTATTATTTATATTTAAGTTTTGTTTCCGATTTGGTTTAGATGTTTCTAAAGAAAAGTGATATAATATAATTATATTACATATATAGGTATCATCGTAGTGCGGTGGATGTATCTCTATGCCTATCACACAACCCCACATGTTTATAAGCCGGTAGAATAAAGTAGCGCCGGCATGTCAGTATATCTCTCTTGCACCCTTCACTTTACATGTGATTTAGCGAGAAAGAGGGAGATTCACTGCACTCGCCTGACAGGTACATATATATTTTAAATAAAACACGTGGCAGACATTACCAAATGATCAGTTGATAATGCTCGAGATGAGCGAAACCGGTCCTGGTCTTTATAAAAAAAATGTAAAAGTAGGTTGTACAAAATAAATTGTTTTTATTTTTTAAATATAATGCCTTTTGGCCAACTATTGAATACTTTTTAAACCAATTTAATAATGAATTGAATACATACTTCAACGGATTGCCCTTTTCAACGCAAGTAAGGATGGACAAACATTTTACGCTGACCGATATATTATAAAAAATTAACGAAATCTTAGAGATCTTATTTGTAATAATATATACCAATTAATTGATCGAAGTAATTGAAGAAAGATCTATATAATATAAATTTTAACCCAAAACGATACCAAATGTAAGATTTCTTTTTGTAAATAATAATTAAGTAAAGTCTGCTTATCTGTACCTACAGTTTATAAATTTCCCATTATTAAAACTGAGTCGCATACATATGTACTTGCCTTGGATTTACTTATCCTACTTTTTTCATTGGAAATGTTATATTAATAATTCAAAGTTTAATAAACAATAAACCAATAAAAATGTGTCATAATAAAGTTTAGGCACATTATTTAACATTAAGGTTTTCCTGCTGAAATGTTAAATGTTGTTTATTTTCTTATCTGCTGATCTAGAACACAATATTTAAAAATTTGAATGAATTCCAAGAAAATATTCACGGTCAATAAACCAAACCACATAATTCGAACGTTTTTTTTCTTTTATGTAATTAAGATATTGTAAAACAGTATATGGTGAAATTCTTAGAATGAACAACCGAGAGATGGAAATATGTATAGGTGGCGCACAAAATCGTAATAAAATAGAATCAATTTGAATAAAAAAAAATTTAAAAAGAAAAATGATTTGCCGCAAGAAAATCACAAATTATTTTTTGAAAATGTAATTATGTAACTGTATTCATGTCATACAACCTGCAAAAAGATGAATAAACAAAATATTTGTCAATTGAAATAAGTATAAAAATCAGTGCAGCTAGTGACACTAACTTTTAAAAATACTTTATTTTGTGTTATAGCAACACAGAATAAAATGAAATCGGTGAATAAAATAATGTCTTGTACATATAATATATAGTAATAAAACTTAGTAAGCCAATCATTCGACTTCTCGTTTCATAAAAGGTGACAGAGGTGATAGAAAGATCAGGCTATGAGGATTAGTTTTCAGCCGTTCTATGTATTCAATATCTTACACCAGTATGTAGCCGTGAAAAAGTACTAAACGACCAATACGGAACATGCAAATTGTTAAAGAAAACTGCAATGTAATATTTGGAATTACAGTTAATTATAACCAAGCACCGATGTATTTTGAAGTTTTATAATCAAAAAAAGACAGAACAAACTATTAAAACGAAAAAATCTTAATTTTATACTAATCTTGCCCTGAATTGAACCCAGAACAATCTGATTGTTCGCTAGTCAAAATTCATACAAAATCTATATCGTATCTATTAAGGTAATTATTGTTTTGCTGTAAAAATTGCGTAAAATTAAAAAAAATATATATGACGTTAATATTGGCCATTGAGCATTTTTTACAACCGCAAAACACTCCAATCAATAAATCAGTAAATATTTAACAAGTCAATCAGCGAGTTTTTTTTTTCGAGTAATGAGAAATGATTCTGATATTTACATGGAAGATTTAATGAAGTCGGCGCAATAAATAACAGTCGACCAGTTAGCGATTAAATTATTTCGGGCGTTACTTCTGTCGACAGTACAAAGCAGAGACTAATGCGCTTCTATTCATTAGCTTCTGTTTCTTTATCGACTGCAATGATGTATCGCTTCATTAACAACTTTTTTTTATTCGGTAACAATTAAAATGCTTTTGAGAGTTGTAAAACATGTTTCAATTAAGAGTTGGATACGTTTTATTCATTTGTAAATATTGAAAAAAAAACTGCAACGCATATTTATATTCCATATTGAGGTGGCCTCCGCGTCGTATTTGGCTCCGATATATACTAAGTTTTAAATAATTAATAATGTACAATTTCTCGCCACAAAAGTCTCAATTTTCTCCGTATATCATTTTTGGAGCCGGTGATACGCACCGCACTCTGGCACTTTTTAAATTCACATATTAATTTACGTGAATATGGAAAATTATATCGGGTTTATATTTTCAAATTCGAAAAAAATCTTGACGTACATTTCTTAAGAAAAAATCAGGAGAGGTTTTATTAAGCAATGCACCACTGTGACGCATATCGTCTCTGAAATGTAAGGATATAGTTTTGAAATAATAACGGCAAAATGATATTGAATATAATAACGAACGCCAATGGCTTCTTATCCTTATTTTGTATATAATGTTTATTGAAAAATTTAAATTTTCTTAGATTCGAGTTTTATTTTCAAGTATGACGTGCGAATACGTGATATTTGGTTTAAGCAAAATTTTTTTTGAAGCCATCCCACCTGCCAATATCCATAATATGGACTCCTAATGGATCATCTCAACAAATTTTGGTTTGAAGAGAAATGGTAGTTGTTCAGTCGCTCAACCTCCTTTCTTTCGAAGGGGGTAGAGTTGCCACTTAATAACTTTGCACTCCGGCTCAAGCATCTAGGATCACGGGATCCATACATTCTAATACACTGTCATTATACGCAAAAGCGTACCTATGTAGTCAAACGTGCAAACTTATAAAGCGTATACTCTAATGATTGAAGGGTATAGCTAGGAGAGGACGGGCTCCATTTTGAAGAATCGAATGGCTAAAAATGAATGAAACATCACAAATATCCACGAAGAGAAGTTCGTGACACATTTAAAAAAATAATTCACGTAATTGTCTGTTCGGTAATTAGAACCCGTGATCACCGCAACATAGAACGAACGCAGAGTGTTGACCACTTGGCTACATGATCGACGAAAATATAGTATATCGATACAATTATACCGGGCACAGGGCTGCTTGATATTAAATCAATATCACTTATTAATATAGATGTAATCAATTCCACTTTTAAGGTGACAACTGTAAATTTTATTCTAAGTAGAAAGGAAATAACTCATGAGGTATGCGATGAGCAAAACCCGTCCTGAACATTACATAAAATTGTGGCATTAGTATTTAAAAAAAATATGTTTTATTTTTATATGATGATGATAAATATATATGTTAATATGATGACTAATGGTAGATTACAAAATGAGATATTGCAGTTTCTTTGACAGAAAGAAACATAAATATTCTCGCGCCATTGTATCAACTTTGTAATGTCACCAAAGGGTGAGCCGAGGACGTTAATTCATGGAGATGTCAGTAAGAATACGCCCACAATAACAAGATGCCCTAATAAGGCCTTTTACCCACATTCCACATCCCGAAACACCACACCGCACCTGTGAAGAAGTTCATCGCAGGTGATTTAGATTCATTAGGGGTCGATAACTAGAAAATCGTAAATAACTACCTGAACGCATGATCAATAAACCAGATATAGCCGAACGAAGCTCTTCACTTAATTATTACGTATCCAGGTGATGTAAATATTATCACTGCATTAACACGTGCTCTTTTGTATCCGGTGTTTGAAATTTTTATCTAATATCTATATTTATTTGACCTACATATATTTGAGCTAGAGAATATTTCTCTACTTTAGAATGAGATATAAAAAATCTTATAGAAACAAAAAGCGTTCTTGCATGGGTATCAATACAATTTATATTTATGATGATTACAATGCATTCATAATAATCACTCTTAAGGTGTTAACTGTCAATTCTTGGTGGAAAGACATTAAATTTTACAAAATAAAACACAATTCATTTGTAATACTTCCACATATTTATAATGATCAGGACCTGTTTCGCTCATCACGAGCATTATCAACTGATGATTCATCAGTATATCATTAAAAATATGTGGAAGTGGTACAAATGAATTGTGCTTTATTTAAAAAAAAAAAGCATTCATAATATTTTTTTAAATCTAGATAAAATTCACAAATACTCTTGTCATACTGTTTATTTAGATTCCAAGTTTCTCCTGATATTTATACACTTTCCTCTTTTCCTTACACAAAAGTCACGTCCCTTCAGGATTCAAGTAACAATTTTAACGTATTAATAATCTCAAGGTAGTTATTTAACTGCAAAATATTATTTTAGATGAATATGTGCAGGGGAATAATAACATTGTATAATAAATGTTTTATAAAAGACGTTTCATGTAATTATTTATATTGGAATTAAAATGTTCATACGATTAAAACGAATTGATAATAAACAGCAGAAAAATCATCTGTTGCTCATCACTTAAAAAATATTTGCATGACAAATTTGCATCGTCAAATTCAGGCGTTGACTTGTTTGTTACAATGCCTTTGTGCGTTCTTTATATTTTATTTATAATTCTTATCACCTTATTATTCTATACAATTATTATCTTGACACCTGGTTACGAGAAGGGCAATCACTCGGGGCTTAAAAAATTTGCAAAATGTTGGGGACTTTAAATGGTCCCAAAACTTGTGATTACCACCAATCATTGCCATTGTGTTTTCCTAAAATGCCTCAAACGATATAATATTTTTAATTTTGTTTAAAGACCTACGTACTATAAAATAGTTGATAAAGCTTAAAATAATGACAGAATATAATACATCTAAAAGTTCTATGTGATAAAATCGAAAAAAATAACAATATTTACACTTCCCGGCTTCATATCGGGTTTTTTTTTCCCTAAACGTAAATTTACAATTATTGATTTTCCAATAAAATAATAAACGTGTATCCATGCGAAGAAAAAGAATATAAAAAAACACTATAACAAACAAATAGTGTAACCAAAAGTACTTAAGTTACTCCGATCATGTGTATCAAACCAAACGCTATAAAAAACAAAGACCACAAGCACGTAAATTTGCCCTCCATAAAAATCAGGTTTGTTTACTCAACACATTTTCCCAAAGAAGTTTATCCGTTCCGACGTTGCGTTAAAAAGCTTCTGGGACTATCTCAAAGTCGAGCTTCAAGCTTCTCGTGCTGTCAAAAGCCGAGCACGTTTTTGCATTAACTTTTTTAACAGCGAAAACTTTTCACAAAGTTCTTTTAGCGACGCTGCACTATCATAATTCAAAAATCACGACATGTTTCCTTCATACCCACAAAAGAGTCGTTTGAACCTCGCCAAATAAACAGAATTACAACTAACTGTAATACTGCAATGCGACAGCTTTATTCAGAAAGTTTCCTGGCATCCAAACTAAGTACATAATTTTATTGTCCATAAACGTGGCGCAGTTGGTAGCGCCATTGGCTACGGTTGCGGATTGATGACTCGAGTTCAATTCCCGGTGCGGACAGTTTCATAAATTGATCTTACATTCGATTTATGGATTTATGTTCGTAGTCATGCATGTTTGTGATGTTTAAAACTCCTCCCTCGCACCCATCTCATCCTTGAAAACGGGGCGTAGTGAGAGAGATTAGCTAACCACTAGTCCTGTCCCAGCCCGATCTTTTTATCCTTACTCTCTTCGAAAAAATAGAGGTTGAGCAACTGAGTAACCAGCAGTTCTCATAGAAAACTTCTGTTGAGATACCTCCATTAAGAGGTCATATACTCTTCCACGTTGGGAGTGGACATGGTAAAAAAACGTGTGAACATTGTTGTTTGAATGATTATTAATTTTTACTAATTGCACAATTTAAACGAAATCCTCACTAAGTGTAATAAATAATAAAATAGGATATAGAATATCACGATAATCGAAATATCGTTACATGTCATCAAAATAGTGTAATAATTAATAACCTTTAAGATACTTTATAATCATGCATATTATACCGCATTCTTCAGCAGAGATATATATTGATATTGAATGCACTTTGAGAAACCGCATAGACGCTTCTATTGTTTCATTTTTAATCGCAATATTATATCGAATTCCAAAACTATTTTAAGCAATGAAAAATAATTTAAAGTGCATTGTGGATTGTGGTTAGCAAAAGTTTTTCTTAAAATGTCAAGTAATATAACTTTACTACGAATACTCAGAAAAATAGTTAACCCAAAACCGTAACGCCTACCTTTGAAATTTTAATCTACTTACTAAAACTGTGATGAATTATTCATGAAAATGTTTCTACTACAACGCAAGACCGCTGTGAGTAAAATTCTTGCGGCTAGATAATAAACTACGCTGATTTGATAATTTAACCGCGATGTAAAATAATGTTCTAAATGTCGAGTAAATGTCGAGTAGTTTTCAGTTCTTGTATCTCATAATTTAAAATATAGACTGAGGGTGCTTGACGGAATTTCAATATCAAATTTGAATTGTTGAAATTTTGTAAATTTTCTTGTGTTTCGCCACTAACGACTCGGGTTTTGCCTTTCGGCATCTTCAGTCATTCGAGCACATGAATGAACTCGAACTGACGACATTAAATAGTTGAAATCTCTAATAGAGAAAATACAGTTATCCAACAATATTATTTTAATTGATTTACTATAGCAATAGCCGATTAGGCTTTATGGTTCTTGTCGCTATTGTAATTAACAAGCAAACGACATTTTCTGAGTAACGAAACATAAACTGTGATTAAAACGATAGATGTTTTATTATTAGTGTTTCATGATAATATCGTTTATTAAAGGAACCAATGGAATTGCGTAAAACAAAACAATTCCTCGAAATCGTGGCTTATTAAACATTTTAAGTCAAGTTATTGATGTCTATAAATATTAATCTTCGTAAGGGGGAGACATTTGGCAATCTTGCAGCTAAAGTAACTTCTAATGATAAAAATATTGCCTATCGCATAATTTAATGAAAGTGTTCAATAAATTCAGTAAGTTTTTAGCTCAAATTGAGACATTATCATAAATTATTTCGGCAAATACTTTTTTTTTATAAGAATTTAAATAAGTCATGCTGACCATAAAATAAAATGACGCTATCAAATAAATTCTTTTGACAAGAGAAAAGGTAACCGACATCACCGAAGTAATTTATTCATGGTGGTATATATTATGAATATGAATACTGCAATTGTTTCCAAAATTATTACTGAAAATACTTAATTTTTTTTTTATACGTGAAAAGAACGAAGTAAACATATATTTTCAAATTCGCTCATGTGTTTAATTAAAGACTTAATACAAAAAGTCTGCCAATTGGTATCAACTGTCACTTCCTAGTGGAGAGTTTTATACAAATAAAACATAAACTATGGTACTTTTGTATATAAAAACTACCTGTATAATCAGGACTGATTTCACAACAAAACTCGCCAAACAAAGTTGAGCCAACTGAGAGTTCTCACTCGTTGAGTGAAACATGTTCTGAATGTATTAAAAATGCGGAATAAGTAATAAGAATCTTAAAATTATTATTTTTCATTGCCTTTGCTTGTTATTTTTGTTGGAAGCTGTTGAGACTTGAACGTGTTTTCTGGTTACTCGTAAAGAACTACCGGTTATGTGGATATAATTTATAATCATAAATATACAACTATTTTTATTGTTTTCAAATTCCACCCTATGTACCTACCTAATTTAAAATTAATCTATTCGGAGAAGAATTTAAAACGTTAAAGAAAGATTTTATTGTCTTTTTCAGGACAGTTTGGCATCAACTAGCTGATCAGATATATTGAGTAGCAGGACATAAAATAAGGTAAACACACTTAAATTATTTATTATTTTCATACTTGTGTTCTCTTTTGCCATAATTCAACCTGCTTTCCTCTGATCACTGTACTTCGAAATGTATCACAGGAGAAGGTGTACTTAATGATAAGTAATTTTGTTTTATTGTGTGAATATTTCGTGTAATTTCCCAACCGTGTTTTATGAAAGAGATACTCAAAGCGGTTGAGGAATAAACACGATAAATCAGATTGACAATAATTCAGAGATGGTTTCGTGCACTTACATTGGTTTTCCTTCACTATTAATTATATGATCACATTTTTTAATACTTTTCATCATTTATAATCGTGTAAATGAAAAAAAATAATTGCTCCCTTTTGCTTAGACCTTGCAAAAAAAACCGTTCAAAAAGAGAAGCGGGTGTACTTATAATACTTTGGTAAGCACTGATCTTCATAAGGTCATCCATATGGTGTGTTGTTATTTTTTAAAGGTAAAATTGTTGTTACACGTCAGAGATGAAAGGTCGCGGTGTCGATCATGCCAGTACTCGCCGCACATGCACCGCAAAGACAGGGTCGGCGAAATCACATTTTTTATTATTCCACGACCACATTTGAGACGTTTATGGCTGCATTCTGGATAACTTTTATGGCATGTTATTACAGTTTACGACGCTTTGCGTTTTATTTCTTGGGGTACGATTTAGGGAAGACTTTCAATGGTTCATTCATACGCGCGTTTATCCAATTTGTATGGGATATTTTTTTCTATTGTTTTGAAAATATTTACATTTTTTTGTTGATTGATAAAGTTTCTGCCAGTCACATAAACAAAGTGATTATATATGAATAGCAATATTTGCTTACCGTTGTAACGTGTGAAACGGCCAAATCTTGTCAGATGAAGCCTAGCCGTTTGAAATACGCCAGAACCCACCTTCGGTCAACTTTTTCGAGAAGCAATATTTATGGAAAGGAAAAACGACGTAACCCACACCAAAAAACATTATGTATAACTCACACAAAACGTGTTAATACACTCTATTTATACATGTATATATAATATATCGACTGTAGAATGGCCGTATCCCTCCGTCTTTTTAAAATATTTTTTTTCGATAATCATAATGTATACACGTTTTGTGTGAGCTATACACAATATTTTTGTTGTGAGTTACGTCCCTTTTTCTTTCCACGTTCGATATGTATCCCTTGCCTTTCACGTGGCATGACGAAATCGGTTGTAGATAGCGTCAACCGCCCGAGGTCGAATTTATCCTAACCAGTCGCATTTCTGACAGTTAAAAAGAGCAGGCTGCATTGCGAGTGTTTCTTAACTATTTTTATTTTTGTCACTCGTTTTCCAGTCGCCATGGACGACGGGCCCCATGGCCTGTTGGTGTGGCCACTAACAATTTGTTTAATTGATAATTGTGTCATAAATTTAAACTCATTTTGTATTTTTAGCAACCACTGCATCGAATAAACAAGATTAATCGGACTGAAGTGGCGTTTGTACTGAGATCCTCTCGCCTCTACAAGCCTATTAATTCTATAAGCCTAGTCATAGTTAACTTTAAAGGTGTTAATTCTAAATTCTTGGTAGAAAGACATTATATTCTGTTAAAAATAATGTCAATTTTTAAACACAATTTTTTGACTAATGCCAAATTTCAATAAAGAGCAGCACCGGTGTACGCTCAACGCGAGGTATTTCAATAATATCGTAGTTTGAAAAAGACTATGAATTATGTACTTATTATGATCGTTTTTACACAATGTCGCCACTAAGTGGTAGATGTCGTGAGGTGAAGCCAATCGAGATAATGTTTTCAGTGTTTTTATAAGACAGGTGGTCTCTCCTTGTTAACCGGATGACTGGATATTTTGACATTAAGATCGTGAAAGTGCACATTTTTTTACCTTTGCATGCTTCACAATCCATCAGGCGGGCGGGCAAGCTGCAAGATTGTTATTTTTTGCGGCGCCAAAATGCATCAAAAGGGGCCGACATCAGCTGCAATTTGGAGTTATAAATGATCGGGGATCATCGCTACATATAAAAAACGCAGTCGTGATAAATTTCAAGACCATGAACGGACTTATAAACTTTATATCCCTTGCAAAAATTTGGCCAGCCGAAGGAATATGACAGGGTTTCTGGTGACACTATCTAAATTACGACGAGCTTAAAAGCTTATTTCGTGCAAAAAAGCGTAAATAATTCACTGATCTCGACTTCGAATTTCCTATTTTTAAAATCATCTATACAAAATTTTAATACAAATCAAATTTATTAATCAGTGAGACTGATTGCTTGATTTTATGAAATCATTTATTATTTATTTTTGTCTATATATCACGCACGCCCTTTAAATATATTATAAATTATACAAATTAGACCCATGACTGAATTTTACAATAAAGAAAGTTTCTGAAATGAGGTCCGGTTAAATTAAAACAAAAAATACATAAATATGTGCAATATTTCATATTGCATGTATTGTAAACAAGCGTATGAAAAATAAATAAGTGTATTATGAGGAATTATTAAATTCCTGTTTCAGCCATGATGGGTATTGTGATTATTATCGTGAAATTTTAATTAAAATGATTTCATAGCTTAATTTTTTCAACGGAAAGGGCTTTCCAAGTTGCGTCGTGCAGCGGTCGATAATAGTAGTATTTGAGCAATAAACCAATTCATTTTCTTCGATAAATGTTTTTCTGTATGGGTCGTTGAGCCTTACATTTATACCATTCATCTTTGTTTTTTCGAAAGATCGGTTTTTGTTTCCAGATAAATTTTATGTTTATATATCACTGGATTTGTGCCAGCTTTTGTTCTTTTTCAATCATTTATTTTCGCAAGAAATTATCTTTATTTATTATTTGATATTTTTTATAGACGGCTAATAATTTTATTATGATTTGACATAAAACTACAGTGACTTTACTACATGTTTTCGAAGATGTTTATGTTTTTTTTTTAAATTAAAACCTGCTCCGTTTATGCTGTTTTATAAAGTGCATCAATTTATATTAATTAATTAATTATCTATGAGTTTTCATATGCATTGATTATATTATATTAAACTTAAACGTTTAACGATTTTTGTGTATCATGTTTTATCAAAATAACCGGTTTGACGTTAGTTGTCATTTCGATAATGATAACTAATGATATCGTTATTTTTAAACAGTCAATAAAAAAAATATAATGACATTTTAATTATAAAACTAGTTTCGAAGTAAGTAGATATGTAAAATAAATTTTGGTATCTACATTTACGTGATAGAAATATTAAAATGTTGTAATTAAGCGTTATTTAAAGTGATACGTTGTATTCCACCTGACATTTTTTTATACTGTCACTTTTTTCTTGTTTAATTAAAAAACAATTATTTTTAATTGATAATTAAGCTTTTCAACAGTTGTTTGGACTATGATATATTTAATTCAGTGATTATAATCTTTCTTAGATTTATTTGTTTAACTATTGCGAGAAAAAACATTCGATCGTTTCTCTCTTCGTTAAGGTTTTTATTTATGGCTTATTTGTAATCGTGAGAATTGAATTCTATGAGCAGCATCAAATGTTTATCTACAGTTTGATTCCGCAAAAAAACCCTCGCATATACCTCTAAGCAGCCGTCTGTACTATACACGCCCAAGAGGTTAATTGTAATGAAATATAAATGCATCTAAACAATTGAAAAAAAAACATTTATAATCTTTATTCATCGAAAATGCTGTATCAAATGTGTGTTCATTAGAAAGCAATATTCGTTGACGAGTTTCACGACTTCTACCTACTGACAATATTTGATCAGTGTCGCAAAACGTTTTACGATTAATCAGAGTAAAAATTGATTTCACTAATCAATTTAATTGCATTTATTTGATTTACGGTCTCTAACTAACAAGTTCATTAATACTACCTACTTTTAAAATATCTATTCATTTAATTGAATAATCCAATTCAGAACCACTTTTTTTAAAATTTCGTTTGACTAAATTAAGCGTATAACTTATATTTTTTGAATGATTTTAGTAATTATGTAGATAGTTTAGTTAAATATTATATTGAGTAGGAGAAAGTTTTTGAGGGGAGTATTATTAAATAGTATTATCAAAATAACGTAAAATTACATAATTGAATATGTCGCCTGGAAAAGATTGTATCTTGTAACCAAAGAAATAGTCTAACTTGACCTTCAGCTTGAGTTTTAAAAAATCCTCTAGGATTGATACTCATGGCATTACTGTCGCTGTAAACTATAAAGTCAATAGAAAAAACCTTTACCTGGTGAGCCATTCAATTATTCATTTATTTGAAAAAAAAAACTAAAAATGAATAAAGCTATATTTGTTTGTCAAATTTTGAAAACTGATAGATATGGACTCAATTAATTTGTTGTAAAGATGACTGTTTAACAAATTTTTCAACAGGATGGTGATGGATTGTTTTTCATTATTAATGGAGTCACAATTTTTAAATACTCAATGTTCTATAGTGAAAAATGAAGTTAGAATGTGGATCGGCAGGATGATTGACTGATTGAAAATTACTGGAATACATAATAATAAACCAGCAAATTATGCAACCGATGAAAGACAAACGCTACCTGTCGACTATACAGACTGTAGCAATTTCTATGGCTATGAAACCAGTTGTTACACTGACGCTTATTTTGCTAACAATTTACAAAGAATTGCAACTTTTTCTAGATGAAAAATATTTTTTGTAGCCATCATTATTAAATAATACGTGTATCTGACCTTAGGTAGTCCAAGGGCCGCATTGAAAATTAAAATTTATCCAATGGCCGTTTTCCGAATAATGATACAGTACAAAAAATCAAATTCATCAGATACAAATTGTCTAATTCGATTTAAATTTTTATTTATTAGTTTTTTTCCGCGTGAAAACCCAAACTTATTGGCGTGACCGCACAGAATCATATTTCGTTTTGGACAGTCGTAATATAATATAAAATCACCGTTGCTGATTTAATCAATCTTATAAAAATAATAATGATCTTAAAAAATTCCTCCCGCCCATCCGATCCTCAAAACAGGGCGTAGCGAGAGCGATTACCACTAGTAGTAATTTAAGTTTAGCATATCGATAACGGGCCCGTGGTGCAGTGGTCAACGTCGTTGTCTAAGGTTACGGATGTCTCGGGTTCAAGTCCCGGAACGAACAGTTTCAAAAATTAATTTTTCAAATCGGAGTTTGCGATGCCTAAAATTCCCTCCCGCACCCATCTGATCCTAAAAACAGGACGTAGTGAGAGCGAATAGCTGACCACTAGTCCAGTCCTAGCCCTATCCTTCTATCCCTACTCTCTTAAAAAAAAGAGGTTGAGCAACTGAGTAACAGGCAATTCTCGTAGAAAAACTTCTGTTGATATACCTATATAAGGAGGCCATATATAAATTCTTTTGAATAAACATGAATTATAATAAAAGCTAGCGCAAGAACAACCAAAAACAACAGGAAATACTACATTTTTTCAGAATTAAGATTTTTTGCAATTGAAGAAAGTAAATTTATGTTTGTATGAAAATCTTCTCGTGTCCTTCCCGTAACCCATATTTTTTTGGCACGATTCCTGTCTATTAATTTAATAAAGATTTTAATCTCTGGTATTTTTTAAATTATTTATGTAGGTCTCCTTAATAAATCCTTGCAGCTGGATAAATAATTTAATATATTATTTCTTCTAAATAAACCAAGCAATTTAATGGATTTTCTTGTCAACAGCGCTGCAAAAAACGTAAATAATAACCGCTCGTGAATATGTTCAATGTCACTGAAACACGCAATATATCATCACGATAATTTTATTTTAATGAACATCAAATTAGATGGAGTTTTTAGAATAAAATTATTTCGACGAATGTCAAATTCGATTGTATTAATTTAATAGCGTTATTATTGCGCTTTGAGTTGTTCTGTTGGAATGTTTGCGTTTGAAATAGAAAAGACGATGCAAGGCAAGGCAAGGTCGCCATTTATTACCCACAAGCGGGTAAGGTCACTCTCGACGCCCGTTACGCAATAATAAATATTATGAAGAGTCCTTGCACCGTGTAGGGTTCCCATGACGTCTCTATCCGTATAAACATATTAATTTATAGTGTCCAAAATATATTTCGATGTATTAACATCGATCTGCTACGTTTACTGAATTACCGATTATCGCCAAAGAGAGGTCACTGCAAAAAGTGCCGTGACACTGGCATGAGTGTAGATAAAGTTGAAAGCACCCACCCCTCTGAAAAGTTATTTAATATCTATGTTTATTGTAAAACTTTCCGTGGCATCCTTTCTCGCTGAAGGTATGTCTCTTCAATTTTAATTGTAAAAAATTGCTTTCCAGTCATATCATGTGCGTGTTAAATATATTATAGGTTCTATAACAGGGGTTCTTAATCTTATTGTGGGAGCGGGCGCATTTGAGATTTAGGATAATAGAGGCGGGAGCACGCCGAATTTCTAAAAGCAACATTACTGCGATTTTTGAAATGGTTTTTCGCTTACTAATTTCTCAATGTTGTGAATGTAAGATGATAAACCCAATCGTAAATAATCATCAAGGTAATTATATTATCCCCTTTAAGGTGTTAACTGTGAATTCTTGGTGGAAAGATGTTATATTTTAAAAAATAAAACACAACTCGTTTGGACTACTTTCACATATTTATAATGATCAGGACCGGTTTCGCTCATCACGAGCACTATCAACTGATGAAGTTGATAATGCTCGTGATGAGCGAAACCGGTCCTGATCATTATAAATATGTGAAAGTAGTGCAAATGAATTGTTTTATTAAAAAAAAATATATTATCATTGGTAAGTCGAGATCTACCTTTTGATTTTATTATATTCATGTTGGAAAATAAAGATTCACGCAAATATGTGGAAACAAAATAGGATTTAATTTTGTAAGCTCCTTCTTTCAAAATAGGGTACTTTTTAAGGTTAGCTAGTTTCCACAAGTTTTCATTCGGACCGTGAGATTTTAACATGTCATTTTTTGAATACAAAATCTCTCTTCAATTTTTTATGTTATTCTTGAGGAATTTATTTAATGAGATTAGTAATTTCAGTCATGTCTGATATTAATATTATTACATATTTGGAGGGGCGCATGAAAATAGCTGCACGGGCGCTCGTGCGCCCGCTGGCACAGAGGTAAAAACGCCTGTTCTTTAATATACGTTCGTATTTCTAAATATATTATCGTTTTTAACTTTCGTGGATTGAGTATAATATCTGACCAGCAAATAAAAAAATGTACAGTCAACCATGGAAATGGATCGTTTCATTTTTTATATTAAATCGTACAGAAATCACATTTTTCAACAATGAAAGAGTTTAAGATTACTGTTACTTTGGCTCACCAGCTTAATAAAAAAATTCCTTCTGTATCCTTAGATAAAAATTGAGTTGAGAAACAGACTGACAACTAATACCTGCTAAAAAAGTAGTCGAATTGAGTGTCAGCTGAAATGTTTAAAATATATAAATAAAAAATTTATTAAGACTGCTAAACAAATGTTAAGTATGTAGAAGTGGTTCCTTTATTATTTGGTATTGAAAAACAACATAATAATAGCTAAGAATGTGTATTATTTAAGTTGAATGATCTGTTTGTTTGGCCCGTATGAGTGTTTCTAATGGTCACACCGTCTATCATTAGATGTCTCGCATCTGGTAAGTACCTTTTATTGCGTTTAATATGTCGTAAAATACACAATTGATTACTCCGAAAAATAAATAAAAAATGTCATCTCGAATAGTTCACTGCGTTTGACCTATCCATCTCACAATATGTAATATATTATGATTATTATTTAATGTAGCATGCACATGAATTCTATTGTGAAAGTTTAGAAAGATACTAGTTAAAATAACAGTTAAGTTAAATGAATTTTCTAAAATAATTTGAAGATTTTTTTTCTTGCGAAGGATGTTTATCATTGTATGTTGTAGTTTTTTTTCATTTTTGATTTTGGAATCCTACATTCCTGTAATTCTGTATCAAAAGCCTTTATAGAGGAGAGACAATTAATCGTAGAAAATTGAACGCCTGGTATATTATCTCGTGGTGACAATTCATATCGTTGAAAATTTACCTCTTCATTCGTTAATTGTAATTTAGACAAAAATATAGTAAATTGTAATTTAGATAAAAATTATTCACACAAAAGAGGTAAAGAATATATTATCATTTTGTTACTCTGCATATTAATTCTTCAGTAAAAAAAAATACTACTTAAAAATAGTATTTTTTACTTGTATTCGTTATTTAGTGGTTTTTTCACACTAACCTCATGAAAGAGCGGATATAAATATAGTCAAACGTCAAAACCCATGATAATGTAATTAATGTTGTTGGATTCGATAGATCGGTTTTGTTTTATTCTTACAAATATAAAAATGATAAAATTTTTCTTCTACAAAGGCAGCATATATGTAATTCGTATTAAAAAGTTAATGTTTTTTCCCCAATAGCAACATTTCTGGTAGCATCGTTGTACTCTTTTATGGATCAAAAATCGTTTCGATGATTTTTAAGACAACAACACGATTATAATGTTTTAAATAGCAGGTTTTTTCCCCCATGAATTATTATAGGGGTATTATTTGATTTTTAACTGTGTCAATTATAGTAAGCTTAGTGTCCACCCTTTTAACAAACAATTGTTGACCATTTCACTCACATTCTGTTTATCATTGTCATATTCCTTAAACATCTTTATATTCACATTGTCGTGTATTGAAACACATACATACAATTTATCAAAAGGAGAATTGTGTATTTTTTCAAGTAGACAATAAAGTGAAGACGGAGTGATTTTGTGAGTGAATTAAACATAAATTCATTATAATTCATCATAGATGGTGCTTACTTAAATGACGAATTAAAAATGGCTTCATTATCTTTATGAACATATAAACTACGTAGATTAAAAATTTATCTAGTACATGTTTTTTTATGTGTAACAGAATCGATCGATATACTCCATGTATCATGCATTGCGTAGGTTCGATTTGTGTAAACATTGTAAAACTGTACTTCTGAGATAAGTAAATTCGTGGTGGACCACATCCGGTTCCCAGACACCGAAAGAATGTTTCACAAACAGAAATCCTATAAAATCAAGTGAATAGTTCAGC
Organism: Himalopsyche phryganea; assembly: GCA_022494535.1. NCBI lineage: Eukaryota > Metazoa > Arthropoda > Insecta > Trichoptera > Rhyacophilidae > Himalopsyche > Himalopsyche phryganea. The sequence goes on from JAGVSL010000046.1 coordinate 2,461,004, forward strand.
GATCAATCGATTAAATCACTTAATAAAAATAGCATCTAACCGCACGCGTGATATTTGCAAAATGTTTCTCATTTTACATGCTTCAGATGTCCATATTAAGATTTAGAAGTGCCCACGCTTCCGTTCGAGCCCTTAGTCATTGTCGCAGTGTTGTCATTCTGGTCACCGTTTACCGGAAACGTGGAATCACTACATTATTCGATTAAAATTAATTTAATTCTATAATGCCACTATTTGGCACCCACAACAATGCTCGATTTAAAAATAAATAAAGCAGTAATCAACCAAATCAGTTCAGTTGCGTTTTGAAATTCTGTGAGTACGATTGTGAATTATTTAAAAACAAAAGTGTTATTCACTAATTGAAGTAAGCAAATAATATTCAATAACATGTTAAATTAACTAAAATACTTTTTTATCGGTTAATGATATTTATGATATTATTCATATGGTGTTGGAAGAATAAAAACAAGTGTTTACAATTTTTCTTTTTAATAGTTTTCGATGCATGCATTATTTTCTCCATGTTTTCCCAATTATTTTAATATGCGAAAGTACATACAAAATAATTATCGAGCACCAGCTAAAAAATAAAAAGCGTTTTCTTTGATTTTACAGTACTGAAATACTTTCAGAAAATTAATTCGATTTATTTGGCTCATACATTTTTTAATGTCTGAAAATCATAACTATTTTGGTTAGGTACTTCGCTGTTTTTCGCCAGGCAATAAAACGGGAAATGGTCATTGCTGGACCTCATCATCCATATGGAGCTTTTGGAAGAAGCTGCAGTAATATTTTTACAATCGCACAATTTTTACACCACAGCAATGATTTTTCGTGAGTTATGTTATCATATGGCATATTATGGATGACTTGTAATAGCGAGCGTTTCGTATTTTCCTGCCATGCACAAAACAACGTAGTACCCTATTTCGTTAGTTGCAACATAAACTATCCAAGATTCACTCAATAGCATTCAAAGACTATACCTATTTGTTGAATTTTTAAAATGGCCATTTTGTCAAAAGAAAAAGATATGACGATAACTCAAAAATAAATAAGTAATTAGAATTTTTTATTCTAAAAATAAATAAACCAGAATTGCCACAATTTTTATTATGTTAGAGTTCATAAAGTTCATTACAGCGATGTGTTTTTTCCTTCTTTTTTAATTGAATCTCGTTTTAAGGCATTTGCCTAAATTGTGTGATTGTTATTTTCTCCGTAGAGTAATAATAATTAAAAGCAGCAACACAACACAGTGCTAATTCTAATTCAATTGCTTCGCGTGTCTTTTGTTAATTAAAGTCTCGTTTCATAAATCTTGGTACACTACTGTATTCAGAATAGAGTGCTGCTAAATTAATTTAATCTAGGTCAATCAGAATATTTCATATAAAGCTAGTTTATGAAAAAAATCGTAAAAATAAAATACGTGATTTGTCATCGGTTATGAAAAATTACATTAACTTGTGATACTAGTTTATGTAAATGTGCACACTCTTATTTGAATCATTTTAATACAGCGTCTGTGGTCTAGTGATAAGAGCTTTACTCTAGCAATCTGATGGTTACTGGCTTAATTACAGGCAAGGTTTTCAATTTTAACATTTGAGATTTTGTGTATGGACGTTCGTGAGTTGATCTCGAGGGACTTTAAAAATCGCATGTGATGACAGAAATATCTCGCGCATTGGCAATTAATTGCTGTAATGCCAAATAATGTGTTTTATTATATAATAATAATGTGACGATACTGAGAATTGATTACTTAGTCTTAATTCAGTGATAAAAAACGCAAGTTTGTTTTGTTAATTAATACTGAAACAAAACCCCACGTATTGTTAAACAGATGATAAATATACATATTTTATTGAATATAAGATTAATCGTGGCAAAGTTCTAGAATTAAATTAAATCATATGATTGATTTTATTGTTTTTGGACACCATAGTATGCCACTGAATTCACAAACGAATTGTGTGGGTTAGGTTTTTTTCTGTTACTAAAACAAGATTGGTGTTTCAGATCATTTTATTATTTATGGTGTGGTGTTTTTTTATTCCTTCTTTTTTATTATTGATAGATATCATTTATTCAATATTAGAATTTATTTGTTTTATCGTCATCACTCCGGACAAATAATTTAATTATGAATTTGATCTTTCTCGATTTATACTTTCATTGTATTTTAAGAAACTTAATTGAGTCACCGCATGTATTTATTTGTTTTTTTTAGAATCGAATAAAATAGAATTAAAAGATTGTTTTAATTTGTTTGGTAGTAATTATTAATGATAAATGTTCCCTCTTAGGCGCGAGGTTCTCTGCGCAGAAAATTTAAAGGCTGAGCAGACCAAACAAACAAATGTGTTGCATAATTTAAACTTCTTTGTAAGTGATTTGAATATTTGTTTTACAAATTATGATGCTTTGCAAAGTTAAAAGTATTATTTATTTATTAACACATTTAGGTATATATGGCGGGGGGTTTTTAAAACTGCTACGCGTCCGCGCACGCGCGCAGTTTAGAGGGAACATTGGTAATGACGTAAGATATCTATGCGATTCTTTTTTCTATAAAATCACATTTTTGCTTATAAAACTGGAAAATTTTCTGTCCAGTTCCAATTTTTTTTTTAAAACGTTATAATTATTTTGTTAACCATATCCACTTTCAATATCAAGTATATTTACTTCTAATGAACCATCTTAACAGAAGTTGTATGAGAACCGGCTCTTATTCAGTTGGTCAATCTCTCGTTTTCGGAGAGGGTGAGTAAATAATGATGGTGCTTGGAAGGGTTACGTAGTTCGATAATCGATCTCGGTACGCCCCTTTAAGATCCGATACGACGTACTGGAATGAGAATATCATAGACATCCAGGTCTTTGAATTCAAATCCATATATAAATTGTCAAATCATTTTTAAAATTGTACGTGTGGGGGGTTTGAGCCGGTGGACACTTTAACCGAATAGGATGAACACCCTCCGTTAACCACTCGGCTACAGGAGTGGATTGCAGCAAAAACTGGCACTGCATTAATTTATATAAATAACTATATACTGTATATATGTACATATTTCTATGAAAAAAAAATTAAATATTTTTACCGAATAGTCAATGAAATATTATGTCACTTTTAAGGTGTTAACTGTCTATTCTTGGTGGAAAGGCATTTTATTTAAAAAAATAAAACGAGATAATTCATCAGTTGATAATGCTCGTGATGAGCGAAACCGGTCCTGAACATTATAAACATGTGAAAGTAGTACAAACGAATTGTGTTTTATTTTTGAAATATAAGAAATAAGTGTTTTTGGTAGTTCCAGATAGAAATATGTTTTCAAATAAGATAACAAAGGTATTTTTATCTTCATTCATTTTATGAAAATATTTATCAAACAAAATGCATTTTATTTTATAATTGCATTCTCTTATCTTTGTTATCAAGTTTGTTGGATTAAACAAATTTACTCTCATTACTAAAGCATTCAGTGTAAACGCACGCTTTTCCTCTTATTTTACAAAGTTCATTAAACTTTATATAATTAAATGAAACACTCTACGAGTGAATAAAACAATATATAAACCACAAAAAGAATACCTGTATTTGATTCAGTTGGAGTATATCAATACACTACAAATAGTCCACTTTTAGTTTGTACTATTATACATACAGGATATTAAAATTGATTGGTATTTATCTATGAAGAAATAATAAATAATAGTTACGAGAATGTATTTATTGTTTTGTTAGACTGTTAAGATAATTAATAAAAGAATATAATAGTAGAGGCAATTGATGTCTAATATTCACCTGGATAAGCCATGTATTTATCAAAACACTTCGTTATTTTCCTTTTGTTTTGGCTTGAAATTCGAACATAAAAAAAATATTTGAACTATGTTAAAAGAGGTTCATTTATTTCAGACTAAAGTGTTTGTTATATTCTTTGGAAGCTTTGTACACATTTCTTTGAACAAAACACTTTTAAAATATATCGTTTTCTTAGAATAAAGCCATAAATGACAGTGCTATAGAAAAATCTCATACAAAGCGAGGAATGTCGTGTATAAACATTGCTGTTAAGTTTAAATAATTTCGTAATCTATGACTAAATTCTCTTCTGGGAGATGCGGGCAGATGCAATGTTTTTTTCTCCATTTGATGAGGATTTATAATGTATAAAAATTAAATGATTTATTAATACACTCATTGAATAATATATCATTATATTAATAATTTCAGTGATTAAAAATAAATTCTTCACTTCCATAAGTGGTCATCAGTCATCATTCATTTAATGTGAATACCGATCATTTGATTTAATTGCGAGTAATAATTATTTCATAAATTTAAACATTATGTATGTTTATTTTTAAAATAAAACACAATTTGTTTTGTACCACTTCCACATTTTTATAATGATCGCGAATATTATCATCATGAATATCATGATAATGATAAGATAATGGTAGCGATGAGCGAAACCGATCCTGATAATTATAAAAATTTTGAAGTAAACAAATTGTGTATTTTTTAAATATATGTAATGCCTTTTCACCAAAAGTGACGGGTAACATCTTAAATATATTTATACACAGTAGTGCCTTGATCTGGGTTTATTTTTTAATTTGTATTGTGTTCTTTATATATTGTAAATATTAGATATCTTGGCAGTTCAGTAAATTTTGTGCTTGTTTTATAGACTTAAATTTTATGCTACTATAATAATTATTGTATTTTTGTGAAAACTCAGTGTTGTGTTTCTTACTCACATTAGAAGCAAACTACCCATTACTGAATTTGAAAGAAATGGTGGACCTTAAGGACATTAAGGCCTTTTTCTTAATAATTTTAGTTTTTTATTGCCTGACCATTTTAACACAGCTGCTCGTGTAGAACTATTATTATCATTTCATTGTTCCAGTCATTGGCTATAAAATTTGAACGCTATTCATTTTACAGATCTTGCTGAGATTAACTTTATATGCATAAACTTTTGATTTATATTGTAGTTTTAGTAATCAAAAAAATGAACGTTGTTACTATAAATATCATCATAAAATCAAGTTTAACAGAAGGGGGTCAGTCGACTCGGGCGACACTAAAAATAAATCAAAAATGACATTAAATTTAAAAAAAATTAAAATGTTATATAATAAATTAAGTGGTTGTGAAAAAAATCACAAGTCAACAGGGATGTATGCTGTAAATGAATTCTTATTACTCATTGAAACATACCGAATCGTGGATTTTTAGATAATAATAATATATATTTTTTATCATTCTTGAGTAAGAGATGAATTTATATTATAAAACATATTTGTACCAAGTGCTTCTGTATCAAACAAATTACTTACAGACGCAGGGAATTTTAGAAAGGGGGTGATGATCAATAAAAAAGGACTTATTATTTAAAAAATATACATATATTTTATATTGATTCCCTTATAATCTCCATTTTATACTGTATGCATGATAAATACATTTCGTTTTGTAACCAATCTTCCATTTTACATGCAATGATTTGAATAAACTATCTGCCGTGTAATTATAGATATAAGTGTAATTCAATTTAATTTTAAATGTTTGTAGTGTGTAATTTCATTATAAAAGCCGTCTTATTAAGTAACGACACTAGATCAACATATTTCTCAGAATTGCATTGATCACATAAATACTGACATTAAGCACCAATAAAACTATTTGGCACTCGGCGGGAAACGTTCATATTAAATTTATACATATTATAAACAATATTAATAAATATGTAATATTCCATGTGTTGTATAAGTGTGACACTAACTTGTTTCTTTTCTTTGGAAAGAGTCTTAAAACGAAGTACATTGTAAATATTTAATTATACTGTAATCATTGATCTTATCACTTAATAATAAAATAAGATCGACCGGAGTAATTTTTGCAATGCCCAGGCGTGAGGGTGGGCGTAGTAATTCATAAAAGCATATCAATAGCATAAAATGAAAAAAAATATATTTTTACAAGTTTTTATTTATAAAAATGATGGAAAGGTTTTGAGTTGATGGGAGTTCACGATAGCTAATAGACAAATGTATGCAGATACTGAACCATATTTCTATTCAAACATTTGTGGTCTACTGATTTGTGGTTTTGATTAATTGAATTCATAAAATCTTGGATTTCTATAATATGAACTTTAATTGCGGTTATTATGAAGCAAGCATATATTGCACAACGAGGGAGTAAAAGTAATTATGCTAGTTTTATAGTTATACCAAATTTACAACACGCTGAATTTTTTGTGTCTCAAAATACTTTCCAATTTCATATTTTTCGCGTACCCATCCTATGACGTTGATTGGACGTGGAGGGGCGGGAGGGAGAAGCTAAATTCATGTGAAATTTTTTTTTAAAGATTTTTGCCTCATGCATTCTTCATCTATTTCTGCATTTTTATTACATACTAGTGAGTACCCGGCATGCGTTGCAATGCCACTCAAAGAAAGAAAGAGTTTGTGTTTTAATTCTGTTCATTGAAGTGCTTTTGGATCAGAGGTCTGCACGGGTCGAAATTTCATAAAATTATCCGGTCCGATTCCGGCATCTTCAAGCCCTGCCCGGCCTGAGCCCGAGTCTCAATATCACACTTGTTACCCGAACCTGACCCAAAGCCCCGATTTATTTTTCTCAGCCTGAAAAAAGCCCGATTTATTTTTTAATATTGTAATTCATTTATACTTTTCAAACAATATATATTAAATTATTGTTTTCATATTTCCAACGGTATTCATTGCACATGTGAAATAAACTATTTAAGTTTGAATTCTTTACCGGGGTCCGGCCCGAGCCCGGCGTGCTTACATTTATAAAGAAGCAAAAATAATTCAAGTATCGTATTATACTTTATTGGGTATAAATTGAAACCACTAATGATCCATCACTCTAAACACCACCGAAGAACCTTCAAAGGATCAATACTGAATGTTACTACATTACCGCTCGAACAAAAAAGGCTTGATGACGCAATTTATTTTCGAAGATTGGTTTTTTAAACTATTTATTCCTCAAGTAAAACAATATTGTAATCAGCAAGTAATTTCAACGTAATTTTACAGGGATAACCTTATTTCATCCACACGCATCATAAAGCAATTTTAAATTTTCAACGCAATTCTTGCAGCCAAAACTTGTTCCAACCACTTGTTTTACAAGGCAAATAATAAAAGTGTGCTCACAACGTTTCATTTATTAAAAACAGAGGATCGGAAAACCAATTTTCGATAATATTGTGATTGTCGTTTGACAGATATATACTTTTTTTCCACAAATGAAGGTACGCCGCTAAAATTGACCTGTACCGAACAATATTTAATTTCCATATCTTGTATGGAATTCGACTTACGATCAAAGATCAGGAACGTATCTCGGTCGTAAGTCGAGGACAACCTGTAGTTATGTTTTGCTTAAAGATTGTTTAGTTCCAGGTTGTTGAGTGGGTCGCCCGTTGTACCACTGGCAGGAGCAACGATGGTCATTAAACAATTTTATTACATCACGTTCACTGCAATAAATAATCTAACTCGGCATCTTATGTACTTGCTTTTCGAATATGTTTTACGATGTACATGAGTTGTCATACAGGCTGCTTCCGAATACAAAATAGATTTGCGCAGATTTAAAACATCTTGTAGACCGAGTTTGAATTCCAACCGCGTAATGTATTGAATAATAATTGTCGAGTTGTTTATGTGATTTACGGGTATTTAAAATCACATTTATACTTTTGATAGGCATGCTTTGAACGCCAATTAAAGCAATAGACACGCATGATTTATTATTTAAAGGAATTTTATGACGAGCGCGTATTTCGATGGACGTACACCATCACGTTGTGACAACTTTACTCTTGATTGAGTTATGTCATTTTATGGTTGCTTTCTTATTATAATACACTAATTCTCAAATCCATTTACACACTCTAGGACGAATAAAAAAAACAGCACGCGCTGGAATCTAAATATTTTAATTTATTATTTACTTCAATTTTAATCCATTACACATTGCGAATTAAATTTAAACGAAGTATTTAAGTGATGTTCGGAAAATATTTTGTTTCCCATCGTTATTATAAAGATTAGTGGTGACGTTATATCTCCTTTTTGCATGTTGGTATTCTGTCTTTAATGAGGAAAGAGATTAAGATAAACCCCTTATGAATACTGATTGTGAATTAAGTCAATAAAAGTGTTTTAATTCTTGTATGGAATTGATAAAATTAATAAAATAATTATATTTTTAGAAGTTCATATTTTTGAGAACACTAATATCATCTAAATAAATCGTAGTGTGTGAGGATTTACGTAAGAAGGGAATCAGATTACTATATATGTCAATGATAAAACAGTTTAATGCTGTTTTAAACTTGGTGTTTATAAATATGTAAATCAATTAATATTGATTATTTCTTCATTTGCAGATAACATGTTGCCTAGCCGATGGATTTGGGTGGCAGGTCTCGTATTTGCAGTGGCGACTTGGCGGACGGCGGAGTCATGTTCTTGCATGGGCCAGCATCCTCAGACGCATTACTGCAGATCGGATTTCGGTAAGTGTAAATGAAAATTAACAGAGTTAAATTTCAATGAACGCATATAGATGGCGCATCTATGTTGATTTTTTATGTAACTTACAGTTTTTCGATGACTAGGTATATGAAGGTATTTATGTACGAATATTTTCAAATATTCAACGATATTTTCTAGAAATCAAAATGAGATTAATTTATAACAACATGAAAAACAACTACGAGGCAGAACTACATAATATATTTTCACTTTAATAAATTACTATATCTCATAATTTAAGTTTAGTTTCTTTCTCTAGTGTATATGAAGGATATTAAGATATTTGTCTCAGTATTGACAGTTTCATGAATTAGTTTTTGTGATATCTTTATATTCCTTCCCACTAACCGATCCTAAAAACGAACCGTTGTGAGAGCGATAAGCTAACAAGTGCTAGTCCTGTCCTAACCCAGGTCCTGATAATAAAATATCGAGGTTATACTGACAGAACGCATTAAGTCAGTTTTTGATCATTTTCTGTATTAAATGTTAAAATGTATGCAATTAATGTATTACGTATTGGTAGACCGCATAAAGTCATACGATAGGCTTTGAAAAACAGTACTAAGACAGATTGTTGTTTTTTTATTGTGACAAAAAGCATGATATAACTATAATAACTCATCGATACCAAATCTTATGGTGTGTATGACAAAAAGATATTTTTTAAAACAAACAACTTATTGTACTTGAGAGTGAATACTTTGAAAAAAGATAATGCTTTAAATGCGATTTATCTCCGAACATTATTTATTTATTTAATGACTCAATATCTTCTGTCAGTATATCCTCTCTCTATATAAGTGGGATATATTATCCTTCAATACGTACTGTCTCCGGAAAAGAAAAGTTGAGCGAATTAGTAAAAAACAGTTATAAAAGGTGAAAGATATTTTCATTTTATGTTAATGTTTTCTATATTTTTACAGTTATTGTTGCAACAGCGCGACGACTGCTGAAATCGAATGTGCCCTATGAAAACCACTACAAACTCAAGATAAGAAAGGAGTTCAAGGTAAACATACCACTTTATTATATATTTCTTCTATCAGATAGTTTTGAAGAAAAGAATTTAAAGGGAAATATAAAAATGTCACAACCATGGCAATGAAACCAATGAGATATGTAATTAATGATGTTATTTTTCTTCATAACTGTAAAAATTCAACCTATTATGACTTTAGGTATATATTTTTTGGATGGTTGAGTTCCAGTCAAATATATTCTTTTAAATATTAGTTTTTAATTCTTGTAGTCTATAAAAAATTAAATTTTTCAATATGTTCTCCACTAATCGAATGAGCCGTAAGAGCGTCGAATGTTACTATAGTTCAAATTGTTTTGTCTTAATATTTTAGATGGATTCGGCGGTAGTTTTGTGGTTATTCATTTTTTAAGATATTAAAAATAACACTATACATAATTTTTTCATTTTTGTTATTTATAAGCTGAGAAAAAGAATCAATATAATTGTACCTTATAAATAAATAACCTTACGATATAGATAGTCTGAATATGCTTCTCAAAGAGGCGAAACACGTGTTACAATAAGAAATACAACCAGTGGAATTACAACGTCATCGATTTCAATTTAATGTTGTTTTGCTTTATTTTAAAAAATGACAAAAATAAAACATCTAAACATAACATTGTTCCTTAACTATAATAATGCAATGTAAAACAATTTACAAATTAAATATGGTTGTAAAGATTGTAAACAACTGAAAAATAATTAATATTTGCTGTTTACTAAGGTTCTATGGAAGATATAGAAGAAAAAAAATGTTTTACTATTATTAGTGGTTGTTTTTATATCCGAAAGGCAACCATGGGTAATTCATTAAAAATTCTTGCTACTGAATAGTCCAAAATCGATTTGTATATAAATTATTCATTTTTTCTTCGCTACTGTAATAATAATCTTAAATGACGAAATGGAGCCCGTCGGTGTAAGTACACTTTTTTGTAATTGTAAGCAAAATGAATTGATAACAAGAACCAGACAGAATGCATTAACCTTTTCGTATACATTGATCACGATTTTCAATACTATCAAAGTGAAAATATCCGTGACTTTCTGATACAAGTATTTACATACTTCCATTTACCAAGGGACTACCTTGACCGTTTTCTTTCATACGATCTTTGGAGCTTGCTACCTTCGGGAGATAAAAATTTATTGCAATTAAAAAGCGTTATTCAGCCAGTACTTGCAAAGCAATAAAACCTTTTTTCTTTTGTCTTTGATGATATGATACATGCTTGAGCATCATACCTACTTGTTACTATTACAATGTTTTATTCGAATACTAAGTTGTCAAAGTAACCTTTATGTTAAATGTGCAACTTCTAATTTAATTTAATATATGACACTCTTATTTAATTCTTACACTATAGCATAGAATAGAAAACTAAGTAAGGCTGAATAAAAGATTCACATTCTGACTTAAGACATAAAAAGGAATGTCTTAATCAACAACGCATTCAAGTTATAACTAGCTAGATTTTGTCAAATACACGCATGTTTGTACAAAATAATTTTTCTCATCAATAGATGTTTCTGTTGCATAATCTGAACCTTTTCACTCGATCTTTATTTGTGAAGATAATAAGCCCCACATATTTTCATTAATATTAGTGTAATTACTTGAATCCAGCAAACTTTAATTTAGAGAACGTCTCAGTTGATGAAGATATGACTAATAATATTTAATTTATGTCATTCATTAGAAATTCTGAGTTTCCCGAGAGAGTAACTAATAGATTAAATGAAAGGCGCCACAATTAAGACATTATTTTATTGAGACTTGTTCTTCGCGTTGGTTATATAAGTGGCCTGTTGCAAGGGCCGTTCATATGATCAATGCATTGCCTAGAGAGGTGTTGACATTTTCAGTAATTTTTTTAGATTTATTTTTCTTACATAAATTTGTATGTAAATAATATATTTTTTTCTCTATTTTCTCAATTCTTAAAAAGTTTTTTTTTATATGTACAATCTATATGTGTGGCGCATTGGCGTAAGCTGTAATGTCATATATTGTTTAAGTTTCATTTACAAATAAATAAACAAATTATTACCTTTTATGAAATCAATATTTTTCATGTGAACTTAATATTTTCTTTTATTATTTTCAACAGATGTCAGACAAAGCCAAAGTAGCCTTGAAAGCAGGTCGTATGATCACAGCAAAGGATGATGGACTATGTGGAGTACCACTTCAGCTCAATCAAACATATCTTATTACTGGTATGTAAAATGATGTTTACAATTTATTAAAATTAATAAAATATCTGAATTAATGGGACTGTTCGAAATCAAATAATGGCTACTAGAGGGTACCTGACTTTATTGAATAACTTTGCCCTCAAAAGTCAGAGAGGTCCATAAGAAAATATTAAAATCTTAAGCTAATACAAAAAGGTAATTTACAAAAAGTATCTCAATTTTAAAAGGTTTCAAGTACGACGACAAAATTTAGTTTCGCCACTGTATAAAACATTGTACAAATTGATACTATGTATAGAACTGTGAATAGAATCGACTATGCTAATAATGATGCACCATATCCGTGTTGTCTCAATTATGTTACCACTTAACTTTGTTTAAACAATTCAATTGCTATGACATTTGACACTCCATTTCAAATTATAATGCTTGCTTGCTTGCTTCAAATTCATGTAATAAATTATTCATTGAATTATGAAACAATTATTGGTAGTTCCTTCTGCCCATGCTCTTTGAATATAATTGCATGTAAATAATTACTGTCATTACTATTTGAAATATTTGAGAATGAAGATAATTAAAAATGTCATCTTATACGTAATTTTCGGATGAATTGTCAAAGTTTCAGTTGATATTTTATCCTATTATAATGGAGTTTAATCAATTAAAAGCCAATTCTAACAATGTCATACGTAATTATTATCATAAAGCATAATAAATATAATTATAAAAAAAATGAGTAAAAATTGATATATAATTGTGTACAACATCTATATCTAATATAAATATTTGTTTAACTTTTAATCAATCTCTAGAGATGGCACCTATTATAAATATAATAATTATAATTGGAATGCATATATTTTTTTTGTGAATAATGAATTAATCAATTATTGGTATTAATTTAATTCCAGGTCAAGTAATAAGTCTTCAAGCTCATGTAAACCTCTGCAACTATGTAAAATTATGGCGCAATGTGACACCACGTCAGCGTAAAGGATTTAGAATGCTCTACAAGCAAGGCTGTCCATGCAGGGTAAAAACATAATTATTTTAATAATAATTATATAAGTGACATACAGTTTATTAATTACTGAAATTCGTCTGTTTTTTCCCAATAATATTGTATGATTTTTCTTTTCTTCAAGATTGAGCCATGCAGTCCATATAGTTGTGATAAAAAACATCAAAAGCATGTTTGCAAGTTGGAAGATCCCTTCAATCAAGACAACTGCCACTCTTCAAATGGAATATGCCTCATCAACAAAGATGGACATTGTTCATGGGCAAAGTGAGTTTTATTCAATATATAATATATAAGATGAAAATATTTTTAATGAAATGCAGTAATATACTATTTTTTTTCCAAGTTAAAGTGCCTTCATACTTATAGTTTCGTAAAATTATGGAGAGATGGCTGTTATCATATTTGATTTGATTAAAACAATTAAGTAATTTAAAATTAGAAACTATACATAAACTTAATTAATATAGATTTCAAAAAAATATTATTATCGTTAAATGTAAAGGATATTAATTTTCTAGTTCAATTTGATATTTTATCATTTTAATTTTCGTTTTTTTATTTTTTTTCCAGAGCTATAAATCTTTCCAAGTGTTTGCGGGAATACCAGAAAAATAAGCAACTATCTCCTTTGTTAACTTATTGAAATACATAAGAGAAAAAAATTTGGAATAAACGAACAACTTATAGAGGCAACTTTGTTTTAAATGTACAGTTGTTTTAAGATCCTATTTGGAATTGTAATTTTAATCGAAATGTTTGAATGAATGTTAATTAAATCTCTTTCGTCCTGTGTAGCTATGATGATGAAAAGAACTTTTCATGTTTGTATTTTTTTGATGACTGTAATAAAAGTGTTAAGTGATAAATATTCTGAAAAGTGTATTGTTTAATAATGTTTTAAGAGGTATTTACATTTTAATATTTATTTATGTTTTAATCATAGATAATATAAGGTCTATTTTGTATTTTAAATGTGAGTACCTGCGACTTTATTCCTAAAATACATTTGATTTGCAATGAATGTTGTTAAAATGTAATGATTCTCTAACTTTTATTGTCAAAAAACGGGCAATTTTTTTCATTAAAAATCGATAATTTTGAATCTCAGAAAAATTTACGATCAAGTTTAATATACTATTTCCTATTTTTTAAAATATGGTGTGGTTTGAAAACCGAATGAACTGACAGCATCTATGATACAAATATAAAACTAACTTCTGTAACTGATGAAAGATGTCAGTACCATTTCCATAATCTCAAATAATATAATTTTAAGTTTTATTTATTGTAATGTTATATAAATGTAATGATAAGTAGTATTATATTAGATTTTGTACGTATAAGTTGTTATATAAATTTCAAACCTGTTGAGTATTGTCTATAATGCTTGAGTAATGCCATTAAAACTGTAGATATGCTGTTTTATTATGAAAATCTATGATTTTTCAATAGTTATGTCTAACTCAAACTCTAATACGAAAACTATTCCAATAAAATTTTGAAAAAAATAATTTTGCATATTAATTTTACTTTTTCCTAATATAGGTAATAACATAAACAAAGCATATGAGTAAATAAGAAGTGAGTTAAAAATGTGACAAAAAACAGTCAGTTCTCAAAGTCGTTGTCATTAGGGATTCCAAATATACATTGAAAACAAATATTTGAATATGGAATAATAATATTTCTGATAAGATGTATATCTATAAGTTCTTAGCACATACTAGTTGGCAGAACGGATGTTCAGTGAGTATTATAGTGTTTAAATAAGTTAAATAGATTATATTATCAAGATGTAATGTGACGATGAATGATTTATCTATTAATCCCGTGGCTTAATATACATTCTTTTTCTTTGCTCATATTAACTTCCTATGTGAAGAATATATGGCCACCACTTGGCACCTCCATGATTCCCTGTCACTCGCCAATTGCTTTGCTTTCTCTCGTGACATGCCAGCATCCTTTAGTTCCGCCGACTACATCCTATGGATAGAACCCTACAGTCGTTCAGCACGCCGGAATTCCACTGGTTTGGCAAGGCAAGGATTGAGGTTCTCCGAAGGCATCCACAGCATTTGACCCAGCTAGTTCCACCGACTCTCCATGACCACTGACGTAATAGGGCGTTGCTTAGTGCATCTTCTAATTTCCGAGTTTCAAACGAAAACAAACCACCTCACCCACTATATCCGATACAAGCATTTCAAAACTCGCTATACGTTTTTTCAGTTATGGGAGTCTTCGCCAGGTGCCGTGATTCGGTACCGTAAAGCAGCACCAGTAAAATACAACCGTTGAACAAATGACATTTGGTTTAATTGTATACAAGACTGTAGAATTCATCACAGTAATGAGAAAATTGAATAAATTTTATATACATAAATTCGCGCAATTCATGAACTCAATTGGTAACTAGAACTAGTTGTTTAGTTCTTATACTATTCCACTACTGATTTTCTGTGTAGAGTAGATAGAGCGGCAGTATTTTCCTTAAAAGGTGACTTACTATTTTTCCTCAATAAATTACTTCGTTTAAACGTAGCGCCATATTTTACTTCAAAATCTCTATCAAAAGACTATGAACAAATTTTTTAAGGATGTCTAACCTTTTTTATTTTATTAAACATTGTTAGGTAAAAAATATTCAAATTAAAAACTAGTAAATGCAGCTTTGTGAAATTCAAAAAAATATAAAGGACAAACAAGAAATATTCAATATTTCATTCATAGGTAATACAAAATAGTTATTTGAAGAAAAGTTTCATAAAAATCTGGAGCAATGACCGATATTGCCTTCCCAGTCAAAATTGTATTTTTATTTAGTTATAAAAGTATGTATGTATTTTTACTAACCACACAACCGTAAGACCGCCTTTTTCAATTTGTTGATACTGGCGTATACCTACTGCACCTATTCGTAAAGCTAGCACTGAATATCAACTAAATTATTATGAGCGTACTGCTGATTTTGATACTGTATTTTTTTTTAAATATTGCAAGACTGATATGAAAATAATAGTGTACATTAAAAGAAACTTACCATATCAGAGTAATTAGGGAAGAATATCTGCTCAATCAAAGGGAAGTTCTCCTTTCCGAGTCTTCTTTGAAGTTGAAGCAGATGGGCAAACACCCATGGCTTATCCTGTAATAGAAGATGAGAAAAAAATATTTTAAAGTGTTTTTCTTCTGATGTTAATAAAAATTAAATGTATTTTGTAAAGACCAAGATATTCTTTCATGTAAATGAATGAATTTTGGTCATGCAAGTTTTCACATTAAATGGCTTACACTGCAGCTAGTACATATAGCAGCTTGTGTTGAAATAGCAATTGTTTCATGGAGCTTTGTTAAATTACAAAAAAAATAAATAGAAAAAAAGTTGGGTTTATGTTTATATCTGTATACATGTTTATATCTATTTCTTTTCCCTTTTAAGGTGCTAACTGTAAATTCTTAGTGGAAAGGCATTTTATTTTAAAAATAAAACGCAATTTGTTTGTACTGCATCCATATGTTTTAATGATCTTGACCGGTTTTGCTCATCACGAGCATCAGTTGATAGTGCTCGTGGTGACCGAAACCAGTCCTAATCATTATAAACATGTGGAAGTAAATAATACAAAAAAAATATATTCTATTACTTTTCGTTAGCGTCCAAAATTCAATAGTGTCATAGTTAAGATGAATTAATTTGTTGAGAAAAAGTCTTTATTTAAATAGCAAGATCCGTATTATAAAGGTGATTAGTAGTTTTATAGAATTCACGGACTCGACAGATAAATTGCCTAATTCATGAATGAGCCAATGGGCTTACATTTCTCAAATTAGAAATTAGGCAAAATTAGGCAAAATTTGGTCCATTTTATGTAAAAGATATTTTCACACATCGACGTAACATTATATAATGATGTAACATGTATGAGATTATTTATTTAATTGTTAAATTCGCTACTACCCTGTCATATACCTTTTGAATTAATAATTGAAAAAGAACTCTACCAAAGCAAATGAATAAGCCATGCAACTAATCGAAAGTGTCAACAGTTCTAGTCAATGTCTTTATGATATTGATTGGTGAATAAAGTCCAACATAGTAATGCCACGTTACAATTTAAAACCCCTTAGGGGAAATAAAAGCATCAATTTTCACAATTCCAACAATCATATATCATTATTACATCACAAATTGCAAGATAGCATGTGGCATGCAACACTCACATCCGTGTAGCGCAATGCTATAAGGAATATAGAAAGATTGTTGTGTGAATTTCACACCTATTTTATTGTATAAATATATTATATTAAATCATTACAAAATCTTAAATAAAAATGGTATTAAAATGAATAGTTTAAAATGAGTTTTTAGAAATTAATGAAACTATCAACACTAATTGTTTATTAGTAAAGACAACAAGTTGAATGGTCAGAATTTAAATCAATTTTTTGTCAGAATTCGAATCAACTTTGGGTCAGAATAAAAATATAAACGGTCTGAATAAAATTATTGATGGTGTGAATAAAATTATTATATTGTCAGAATAAAAGGTTAGATTATATTAGGGTATGAATAGTGACCATAAATTATTTATTCTGCCCTCTGTATTTCTGGCCAATGTATTAAAAATTTTGACCGAAACAGAATTAAAATTTTAACTGGAAAAATGCGAGCCATTTATTATTAACATTTTAATTAAGACAGGTGGCTCACTACTATTAAATGTATTTCCCTTGGGAATTTCCCCTCCAATCACTAGTAATTAATTGTGTTATGTTAATTAGTACCATTATTATTTGTGTCTTACTCCCTTCTCACTTCCATTTGGAGGAAATAAACCCACCCCACCCTTCATTTTTATGTAGAGAATTAGAATCATTGTTTACCTAAAAAATAAATAGCCTTGCGATATAGTCAGTCTGAAGATGTTACATTAAGTAACAAAGCCAGTGGAATAACTAAGTTATCAATTTTTATTTTATATTATTCATTACAAAATGTATTTAAAAGCATTTGATGAGTATTTAAGTTGAAAGAAATAAATGTAATTTAAACTTTTTACAATTGAAGTGCATTTAATATTTAAATGTAATTTGAAAGTGTAATTCGTTTACTTCACATGAACGAAAGTCGACCATATTTATTAAATTAAATAAATACTTTTTAAGAACGTTATAACTTACAAACTATTGATATAATTCAGTTTCACGCATATTGAAGTTCATATAGAGTTTTATAATGACTAATTATCCACCACTTTAATTACAAATTTTTTAGCAAGAACACTTAACAAATTACTTACTTGGAAATTATAGATGGCGTTAAGTGAGTTGATTGATGGAACTCCTCCGAATTTAAGCCCCAATAACAATGAGCGATGTTCCTCTCCAGCATCACGGAGGTTTTGACGTACCAACACAAAGTCGGGTCTGCAAATAATAAATAAAAGCATTGTCTTACAAACAAAGATAAAATCACATAATTATTGCTTAATAGCTTTAATTCTATAAATCATAGCTCTATTGAATGTTCATTTATTGGCAAGTGACTACATTAAGAGTCTACATGCTCCGCATTGGACTTGTAATTTTTTTAAAAAGTGCTCCAAAAAATATCAAAAAATAAAAAAATGGTAATTTCCAGTAATTAATAGTCTAATAATACTAATTACAAATCTCTTAGATTACGGAAGAGTTACAATGATTAAGAAATTTAAGTATGCTTTAAGAAAGACAGCAATACTCAAGCTTCAGTAAGAGTGACATCTATTGTTGACGTTGAGTACTTTCTTATCTGAAAAGGGGGCAGTGGGTGGAATAAGTTTGGGAGCCTATGGGATAGAAGGATAAGGCTAGGACAGGATAAGCGGTGAGCTAACCGCTCTCACTATGCACTGTTTATAGGTCGGATGGGTGGGCGAGAAGTTGTTTACATTACGATCATTCATCCCTTATATCCATAAATCTATTATAGTAAATTATAAATAAAATATCAACTTTTATCACAGAATGTAAAGAAATTTAATCGTACTGTGTTTACACACGTGAGAAAGCACTTTACTTTTATTCTATTGTATTGTGAATTTATTTGTAAGTTCAGATTAACATGATAATAATACGGCAGGGTTCTTACTGTAATTAAAAGTAGAGCATGAAGAAAACGCGCTTAGATATAAAGATTCGGAGGAGGTTCATCTAATTGTTTTAATGAAAAAAAATTGTCCCATAAAGCAAATGTTTATTCAGCGTGAAAGCGTACATTATAAGTCAGCAATAGGTACACAAATTTACAGTCGAATTATAAATTATTTTACATTACTATATTGTTATTGTATTGATTAGTTTGTATGTATTGATTGAATTGCTTGAACTCCTTCATAATAATTGTGGTTAATAACTAAGCTATCAAATATTATCGTAGGCTACTTTGGTATCACACTGTAAGGTTTTTTTCTTCAATCAGTCACATTAAAATAAAAGTAAACAATCAGTCCATGATATTTTTATACATTATTTTTTTCATAAACAAAACTATTTGAAAATATCAGTGGTCAAGTTTTTGTATTGGTTGATTTCTCTAGGGTTTTGCGGAGGTATTCAATCCAAGATTCGAGTCCTTAGAGTGTTACGTTTACCATTTTATTGACATTTTCACCATTTATTAATACTGATTGTGTAAAATCATCTGTAGTAATCACTTTTGTAGAAACAAAATTTCAAGTAAATTAAAACCGATATCCTTAATGCTATAATTTTATTACGAGCAAAAACACTTTATGACAAAGCTCACAATGTAAAATTTAACAAACCGTACGCTCAATAACGTGAAAAAAATATCGACAATATTTCATACTTATGTTTATAAAATTTGTTTGAAATCTTCATAAAATATGTGATTTTAATGAAATGAATCTTTACGACTTGTATTGTCACAGCAGTATATATTTTTTGTCAACAATGTCACTCAAACAAATTATAGCTCACACTTACATTTTTTCATGTATGGAATTTATATTGAAGACATGTTTATTTTGGACTCTCTATGACCTATAATCCTATTGTCCTTTTCAATAGAAGTTGTTTGTGACATAAAAACTTCACCTTTCCTATTCTTAAAACTTTTGTAGGAAAAAATGACCTTAAATCGTAAACAACGCACGTATTGAATTTATGTCGAGTCGCAGAGAAAAGAATGAGTCTTATATTTCAGCTTTCAAACATTGTTATTACAGACAGTGGAGAAGTAACTTTTCCGATAAACGTCGGAATATTTCCCGTCTAACAAGCGAGCGAAGAGGCACCGAGGTGGGACACTTTATCATTGTCAATAGAGTGGGTAACAAATAGGGCTTTTTTGTTTCACCCCGGATACGGGTAAATAAGACAAACCATATGTTTACTCTCCGTCGGCATTTCACGTATCGCACCAGTGAATAAATTACGTTGATAATACGGGAAACAGCGCGAATATGACAATCGTACAACATATGTTTTTATAACTAATGGGAATCACGATAATATACGGTATCCATTATTCGTTTTGTAGTCGCTTCCCTTTCGTTGACAGAGCATATGGATTTTTAACCGGGGTAGCGATGGTTCATTTCAAAGATTTTCGATATGTACATTGAAAATTTCATACGTTGAGAACCTCGTATCTACGTAAGCGAGAGATTAGACAATCATGAATATATCGCCACTATTCTGACTCAACCTAACAGGAAGCACATAACCGATTTAGATTATAAACTTAATATAATATTTTGAATAAAATTGGCTAAAACTAGAAACATATTTGGTTCTATGAGAATTGCCATATTATATTATATACGTAGGCTCCGTGGCGCAGTTAGTAACGTCGTTTATCAGAAATATTTAACAATTTTTGTACAACTAAATAGATAAACTATTATCCTTATCCTACTTTAAATGAGTTTAATCAAGTAAATTTTTGTTTTCGCATTATTTTTATTGCTGATATAATGAATAATGTGTATCTCTATAAGGAAAATAGTAATCATGGATTGAATAAAGTGCGCAAAGCGTACCAGAATATTTATGTTTAATTGTGATCTTTATCAGAGGAAAAGATGTTAATTGTTATCATAAATATTTCATATTTGATCAAAACACATTATTAAAGTTTAAGAGGTCACTTGTAATACATGGAGAGGTTAAAAGATTCTATACGTTCATATAATTCAATATATCAATAAATACCGATGCTGTACGACTATTTTAAACCACATAAAAATAACGTTATTACTACAATATTTTGGTTTTATTACAACAATATGAATAATTTCGTTCATTATAATAATTTAAAATCATACAACACGTTTAATAAAATACTTCAGTCGTTTTTAAAACCTTTTTTCGGTAAGACTTAAATAGCACAGGAAATCGCGTAAATGTTTATTACTGTTTCATAACATCGCTTATAATTTCAAAAAATATCACCGTAAGATAAAATCTCGAGCGCGATTTACAAACGTTTTAATTAAAAGTTTTAAATACCCCTCGAGACAAAATTCCAGACATTTTCCCGGCTCATTTCAAATATTTTTCCGAACAATAACAATCAAGCTCCGGCTTTTCTGAAATCTTACACAATATTATGATGCTTGATATTGTTCGAATATAAAATTATATCATAAAAAAAAATATTACAGGCAATTTTGCGGGGGCTTTTTTGGAAACAAATAATTCAACCAGTTTGCACGCAACGTTGATCACAGATTAATTCATAGAAATGATTCGACACGTTTTTACTGTCAATCGAAGCTTAGCATGACATCCGATGATATTTTTTATGTATTTTGACTATCCCCTTTGTCATTTGATATTAATCTAGACACGTGAGCATTCTTTTTGGCACTGTATTATGAGATATTTAATATGTTACATATTTAATAGGATTTATTTTTATCGTTTTATACCATGCCCAATCGCAATGTGGAGCATATGGAATCTAAATGGAGGTATTTTAAGAGAAGTTTTTTTACGAGAACTGCTTGTTACTCAGTCACTAAACATCTCCTTTTAAAAGAGAGTAGGAATATAAGAATAGGTCTATTACAGGACAAATGGTTAGCTAATCGCTCTCGCTACGCCCCATTTTTAGAATCGGCTGGGTGTGAGGTAATTTTAAGCATCGCAAACATTTGACAACACGTGTTATTGATAAGCTAGATCTAAATTAATTTTTGATTGAGAAAATACGAATCAACATATTTACAATGTACCCGGCATGCGTTGCAATGCCGCTCAAAGAAAAAAAGGGTTTGTACTTTAATTCTGTTTATTGAAGTGGTTTTGGATTTGGATACACAATATTTGTTGTTTTGGTACACTAATAAATCACAACGTTTTTCCGAGATGTCCCTAGTTGTACGTATTTGATTCTTTTTTCAGATTTTAGATTTTTTTCCTTCAGAAACATTCACGGGTGTACGTACAACAACTCGCTAAAGTTTTATCGAAATCGGATGAACGTTAAAGGAACGCATATAAGACAAAAAGACAAACAAACAAACAAAAATTTATATATATATAACTATATAGAAGATTACGAATGATCACCAAACCCGAACAAGTGAAGGCGTTGTAATTACTTTATTATGAGACTGAATTCAGAAACTTTAAAAATACAATATAACAGTTACGAAAAAAAAAGAATTTCAAGAGAGTTGTGTTTAAGAAAAACAGTATTTATGGAATAAAATTTTGTTTATGTAAACTTTTAATAAAAATCTATATTATTACACTATATCCACAAAATACACTAGGTGGTATTTAGATTTTATTTTGGTACAATAATATTTTAAAAGCATTGTTAGCTGTGCATTTAATGGTATTTTATCAAACTCACCTGAAACATCTTGTTACTTTGGTGCCATTTCTGAAGACAGCCATTGAAATATTTGCTCCTTCAGCATTTGCAGTGATTGAGAGTTCCTGGAAACGAATAAAACATAAAGAAATTTTAATTTATTTAACAATATACTCCCAACTATTTTTTTACAAGGTAGATACGTTCCAACGAACACTATGTACAAAAAAACGTGTAAAAAAGATAAAGTATACATACTATATGACGTTCAACAATTTAAAAAAAACCCTGTTAAATGAAAAAAAGAATTATGTATAACTTTTCACCAGCGTTTTAGTTACGTTTATGTATCAACCATTTCAGAACAAAGATTTCCAATAATTTCTTACATGGAAGTTAGTATATATTCGACAAAATTGTATGTGATAAATAATTCATGTTGTATCAAAAAGAGGAAAATAATTTTGTTTTTGTATTGAGTTTACACTGACTGTTTTCTTTGCCAAAGCTTAGTTTCGTCGCAAAGAAAATTGTATAACTATTTTATATATTTAAAAAAATATGATAAATAATTAATATTTTTATAGATTTCTGTATAGTATATATATATATATATATATATATATATATACAGGGTATATAAATTTCCCCCATTTTGAATTTTTTAAAAGGTCGTGGATTATATTTTATGTGTTGAAACTGCTGTGAAAAAAATTCACTATATTCAATGCGCTGTTACTCATTTTATTTATATTCAAACGTAAAAAAAAAATATCTGACGAATGAGTAAAGTTTGCTAAATAATTTACATGATTTTCCATATTTTTTTTGGAAAACTTCCGGTTTCGTAATTGAGTCATTAAATTGTACCTGTACAGCCTGAAGCAGAATTCAAAAAGTTTTTACTAATTCTGTCGCGAAATTGGAGGACTCGGACGTTAAAATAAATTGATTCTTTACCCAACAAAACCAATTAGAGAGATAAATATTTTATATTTTACCTAACAAAGCTGGTAATGACTTTATTTTTATTAATTATTTTTCCGGGTAGTTTTATGGTATGTATATTATTATTCTGAAAAAACCCTGTTTTTAAAATCGAATTAAATACGGTGATATTTGGATGTTTGTGTGTTTAGCGTTATACATAAATTATTCTATTCTCGGATGTAGGATTAGTATCTTTTTCCACGATATGCTGAAAGGATAGTGCTTTGTATCGCTATATGGTGAGAAGGCAGGACACTGATAAGAAAGTTTATCATCTCGTTTTATCATCTTCAGGCACTGAAGTCCACGAATGAACTCGAAATGACGTTCAGTTCAACTGTCACTGCCATAAAAATATTCGTTTTACTCGTTAGACTTTCAAGAGTTTTTAATGATTCTATTCTTTGTGAAGTATTTTCTACAGAATTGTCATTGTATCCATTTTCCGGTCAAAACATTATAATTATAGGCCGTGAATAACCAACGATATCAGAGGAGAGGGGGGAGGGGTTGTAATATCTGACTTCTGTGGCATAGTATAGTATTACCAACATTACTTCGCCGCCGCCGAATTTGGAACTGTCGCTAAAATATCAGTTCTGGAATTTACCGAAATTTAAGTTCTGGTTGAGTATGGCAACATTCCTAATGTAAAGGTGGCACCCTCACTAGTGGCTAAGTTAAATTGGTATCTCTATAGTAAGAAATTTACCCTTGCGATCAGATGGGTACAATTGATTTAATGCATTTTGACTATGGAATATTTAGTCGACGTCATGTGAACCAGGTTTTGAACCTGCTTGTCATTTAATGGTATATGTTGTGTAATCTTAACAACTTTACTCTACCAATCTGATGGATCTCAGTTCAAGTCCCGGAGATATCAATAGAAAAAATGGATTTTCTAAAACTAACTTTTGAGACCTTCAGTGTGGGATTAAGCAAATATATTTGCCATCTTAGCCGTTATTAGCTGCAGTGCTAAATATTTTGTATGTTTGCACTTATCGTAAATTTATTTCCGTTTCTGATGGTTGTTGCAGATAGTCAATTTTAAATACGACAAAATAACTTTTCTTCTTATTTTGCAGAAAATTAAATCTTATTATAATACAAGATGTTTTTAAGCAGTATATTAGTATTGTATTAGTTTTGTGTTCATTATGAATTGAACTAAGAGAAATGGTAAATCTATAGAACACTTAATCGCAATAAGTACATTTACGTAACACAAAGGCGCAAGGTGGAGAGCTGGAAGACAACGAGATTACTAAATGGAAAGGAGGGATTACAGGTATTGATGAGCTTAACATAAATTATTTATATTATATACAATTTCGTTAGAAAAATTTCTAGTAGAGTACGCAAAAAGCTGATATGGATTGCCGATGGAATTTAACTTAATCTCAATTGCGTCATAGGTTTATGCGTTTTCCACACCAAAACTTTCACATGACGCGTAACGGATTACAATACCGGTTTTTGAAATATAAAATACCAGTATTTCGGTTTTACTTTTCAATGATTTTATGACTGTGTGTCTATAAGCATTCAATCCGAGAGAGACTTTTCTAAAGTCGTAATTATTTGCACAACGATATGATCAAAATTGACAGATTTCAGCAGTGATGAACTACCCTTTTTAATTTATTTTAAATACCGATATTTAAAATGATGATATCGATATGTAATACTTACTCATATACATTTAATCTTCCGGTACTGTAATCTTAAAACACCGTAATATTTGTTTTATATTCTCGTAACACTAGTATTGATATATTTTGATATTGCAAACCCTAGTAACTAACATTTTCTTAATTTGATAAACGTTAAAATTGTATTTACGATCGCGAAATGAATGATAAAAACAATAATTATTTGAAGGACCCATTTTTGATTATAAAAAGTTTGATACAGTTGAAAACTTTGGAATCAAAACAGCAAATATCTCAAAAATCAATTTTTTCAGGAGAGGGAAAAACATAATATCTTGGCTGTAAAAGGCCTTGCTGTTTTCTCACAAAAAGACTAGGAATATTGCAGTTTTTAGAAAAGCAGTAGATTTTTGAGAGCTGATTTTAGAAACTAATAATTTTTACATCTTTGTACACTATGGAGTCATAGAGAGGGAATTGAAAAATGCTATAAATTTAAAACGGAAGAAAGAGGATATTGGTAGTTTTCATAACAAGGTCTTCAATTGATTGACTAATGAAATGATGCTATAAATATAATATTTAATACCGGATTGTGTTCTAATTCATCAATCAATACTATAGTGTGATAATCATTTTTTCTATAACGATAGTTATTATTTGGAATAAAGAATAAAATAGATTTTTGTAGTTTTTCGAGCGGTTTTCTCATAGTTTCTGAGAGAATTACTACGTTTTAAAAACAGGAAAAGTATGATATATTAGTCTATGGTTAGACGTCGATTTATTTTATGTACGCTTAAAATGGTATGCATGCTATTTTGTTTTATTATCTTTCAAGAATCATTTATTTTTCTTTTATTGACTGTGAATATGAAAAGTAAAATTGTAATCTAACATTTTTTTAGCGTAAATAAACTGTTTTTATTGATTAAAATTCTCAATTTTATGAATGTAATTATTAGTAAATGTTGGTGTTTTTAAAGGTCTGAACCTGTCAAAAGGTGACACTTGTCGATTCAATGATACAACTTTTAGAAACGTACCAATTTCTATAGTTTAAAGTGTTTTTTTATATTGTCAAAAAATACTGATAAAGGATAATATTTTTGTTAATCCATCGACTTAATGACTTCAAATACGTATTGATTTCCTAACTATAGCTATATTTTTCGATTTAAATAATGTTCACTACATGTAATGGGCATTCTTGTAAAGTTAAAAACATACACAATTCACATCATTAGCAAGTTATTTTTAGTTTATCGATCGATTCTTTAAGACGTCCTCAGTAATATTTTCTTCGCAATTAAGCTGCGTTGCATTTACTACGTATGAAAAGTATTCGTTGTGGTATGAATGAAATTATCGATTTGTCGTATGAACTTTGACCCGCTTGTTTGCGAGTCTCCATTCACCCCTCGTCACTTTGGCCCCATCGTGTTTTGGCTTTTGTCCAGGGCTAGTTGGAAACTCAAATTGGAGCGAAGGGAAACGTGTTCCGCTTTGATAAATAAAACCATCTTTTCGCAAGATATTGTCGGCTCGACAGAATTCTGAATTTGTAAAGATTCTGCCTAGGCACGTACAATTCGAACTAATATTACAATTCAAACATTTTTATCCAATTCATTTTTATACATTTACAATTTTTATTTTGTTGTCTTGCTTTTTTATTTTGGATTAGATTTAAAATAATAATATTATATAACTTTGTCAAACAAGCTTTTCATGTAAACAGAATTTGAAAATGTATACATTTAAAAATAACAACAATACATATAACGTTTTCTGGTAATGTTTGATTGTATCATCATAATAAAAAACTTTCGGTTATAATTAAACTTTATAATTAAATAAAGTATATCCCTTTTATGATAACTGAGTCTATAAGAATATTGCATTGAATATAATTTCGTCATTGAATTTATGTGAGATTTCCTCGTCATAAATCATAGAATTAATACTTTCATATAATGTTTTTCAATCAGTTAAACAAAATTAAACAAAAATTATGATCAAGATATTTTCATCAATTTCATCCTACACTACCTGAACATGAAAATAAGGCGTAGAAAAACCGATTAGTTAACTTATTTTCCAAGCTTTTCTGTTCTGAATGAAAGAAGCACGTTCTCATTAAACACCTTCTTTTGAAATGATTAATTAGGAGCTTATATTTTTCCCCTCGAGGCCAGGTATAATTAAGAAATAAGTCAAATATATATTTTTGACTGAAAAAATATCGCATAAAGACTAAGTTAAAGTTTCAAGAATAATACTTGTGGAGAAATTACAGTGATTGTGAAATTCAAAACCGTTTTAAACAAAACAAAACTTTATTTTGAATCATATAAGTTACCTCCGTAATAAGAAATATAAATGCATTGTAAATAAGTATGGAAAATAAATTATTTCTCAATATAAAATAGATATATATATTTTAATATAAAATTAAATTAAATTAATAAAGGGAAAGCAGTTTTTTGTAAACTTTGCAGTCTATTTCAAGAAAATTTTGGTAAAACGAGATGAAATTTTTCATAGATATATATTATATACACGAAATAACCTTAGCAGGTAAATAAATACCCAACTCAGATTAGCATTCAAAAGACGAAAACTGTATAATTTCCATTTGAACGCTAGCATATACAAAGCGTAATGGCGTATCATATATAAGTATACAGTTTTATTATACTATCAAAATACTAAACATTTTATATATGAGCCTGTTGGTAAATAAACTAACTTAAAATTATTTGATAATGTAATTAATTTATTGAGCACTAATTGTTTACGTATACACCAAATTCTTACTGAAAATAATTATATATGCCATAGATTATTATAGCTACTGTGTAGAATATATAATATATATCTATACAATTCAATTTATTTTGTCGGTAAGCTATGTAGGTATTTAAGCTTATAATTTAAGACATCCACTGAGGGTGCTTGACGGAATTTCAATATCAAATTTGAATTATTTAGATTTTGTACACTTCCATGTATTTTGTCGCTAACGACCCGGGTTTCGTCGTTTGGCATCTTCAGGCATTCGAGGGCACGAATGGACTCGAACTGACGAGTCCATTTGTCCACTCGAATGCGCCTGAATATAAAATACAAACATTACTTCTATTATACTTCATAATTGGCAATGAAGTCTACCGAGCGAGTTTACCAACATATACTTTTAAGCAACATTCGTCTGAACTTACTTACGTCTACACGGAACAATATCCAATGTAATATCATTGAACAATGTTAAAGTTTTCCCAGTGGTGTCACCATTGCCAGCTCTACAATATGTGAGTAAAT
The DNA here is from genome assembly GCA_022494535.1 of Himalopsyche phryganea. NCBI lineage: Eukaryota > Metazoa > Arthropoda > Insecta > Trichoptera > Rhyacophilidae > Himalopsyche > Himalopsyche phryganea. The sequence continues at coordinate 2,489,683 of JAGVSL010000046.1, forward strand.
ATAATTTACGTCTACTATTCATCAGATGATAATTAATCACCAGCACTTAAAATATTCTATTTCTTGGTAAGAATGTTTTCTTTTGTAAAAAGTAATCAGTGCTACGCCATTCTGAGAAGCATAATGAAATAATAATGCATTATATTAATAATAACCACATACCTTAAACTCAGCCTGCTCAACGCGAATATCCCAGTCATGATGCAGTCGCTTTCCTCGGAAGTACTTGGACCAGTCAGTATGCTGGTCATCCACCACGAGCAGTGTCACACATCGATCCTTATTAAATGAGGGTCGGACATTGGCAGCTGCTGATGTCACAGTACCTGTTAAAATGGCAAATCAAAATATTATATTAAGCACTTTCATTTTTATTGCCATGCGATCAAGTAATCAGCATTGCATTATTTTTACCTATGGCGAAAGATAGTTTTTCTTGCTTATTTACTTAAAGAATACCAAGGCTGTGGTTTCGGAGTCGGAATTAGAGATCTTTTATATTAAAAATTAAAATCAATTGAAATAGAATCGGCAATACCGTTTGATTGATTTTTATTGAATTTTGACCGATAATTTCGGCAAAATCATCCATTGTCTTCAAGAGATAATACTTGGGTACATACTCCGAATGTTTTCTAATATCATATAAGATATTTAAAAAAATATATAAAATAAATTCAATCTATCTAGAGTATGTTTTGAGTTCTGTTTAATATTTTCCGAATACGCATGCACATACACTATTTGTGTAAAAAAAGATCATTATAAGTATGACAACACATATATCGTAATAATATTATCTCAACGTCTTACCAATCAAATTGGCCCCCTGGTCTCTCGCGGCCCCTGTGAGTGACTGAACACGCTGTAACAGGGATTCCCGGCTTTTAGCAGGGCTGCTCGGTGCCGAAGTCCCTCTTGGGGGGCCTCGCAGATTGAGTGAGAGTTCACCGCCGGCGCTGGGCGCGGGGGGTGGTCCTCCTGGGGCTGCCGTCGTGCTTGTTGGGCCCCCGGATGTGCCGGGAGCAGCTGATTTCATAACAAAAAATGCGTAAGCACAACTGCTTCATCTACCGAGTGGAATATTTCGACAGATATTAATGTTGTATTTTTTGTAGAAAAATAGACTCGACAAGAAACATACACATTTCCAAATTTGAATTGTTGAGATATTTCCATGTATTTCGTTACTAACGAACCGGGTTCCACCTTTCGTCATCTCCAGACATTCGAGTACACGAATGAACTCAAGCTGACAGACAGTAAATAGTGTATATCGTTTATATATAAGATAAAAATACGACAACATATTATAGACTAGGTCTAGGTCTAGGACCCAAGCTGATACCTGAATTAATCCCAAAGAACCCTACAATACGCTTAATTCTTGTTGGGAAAACAAACGCATTAACAAAGCAAAAGGATAATAGCGATTGCAGGTGGCCAAATAATGTTAGAATTACCAGTGATTTTAAACTTTTAATAGAATGGAGGGTTTTAAAATTCAATTTAAAGAAAGGATAGATCTACTTAATCATTCAAAATCAGTGAGTTTTGTCAGAGTGACTATGGAATGATTGTATTAATATGGGAATATCATTATTTTGATGGTTAATTTTTTCATCATTGTGGGTCTTAGACTTTTATCTTATATATAAACGATAGACGGTATTTTCTGTCTGTTAGATCGAGTTCATTCGTGTACTCGAATACCTGAAGATGCCGAAAGGCGAAACCTTGGTCATTAGTGACGAAATACATGTACAAAATATCAACAACTCAAAATCGATATTGAAGTTCCATCAAACATCCTCAGTCGATGTCTTAAATTATACACATTTCCTGTTTTTATACTATAATTATTTGGTTTTGTTTGTACGTGAAAGAAAGTCGAGAGAAAAAAGCAGAATGTTGTTTAGAATTTAGTTTGAAACTTTTCATCACTACAACTATAAACGGACGTAGTATTCAATCTCATTTGATGAGAGGAAAAACTTAACACAGTTAGTTTAGTTGGATCTTAAAAGCCAATAAAACAGTATAGATGCCCCATGAATAGTTTCAGCACTTTTGTGCCCCTGAGTGCTTACACAGTTTGCGTTTCCGAATTAGGTTATCTAAATCCTATTATAGGTAAACTGTAAGTATAACCAAAAGTAGACCACCATTCCGTTAATGTTTTGTCTATTTACATTAGATGTGTATTTTATTTATTGGAAAAGGAGGCTGTTGGAAGATAAGCGTCGTGGTAACTGATTGTGGTGCTTTCTTGGCCAATAGACTGAGGTTAATATCAGATAAACATATTTATTATGTAAAATAAATGTTTTAGTTAGACTAAAATAAATAACTTTTAATATATCCATGAAAAATTACTGTGAAACTTGCGACGTGCAGTTTTTCTCAATAAAAAATTGATGATTATATTGTTACGATTTCGTCGCAACATTACGATCGTCACGTATCGGCGATAAGTACATCGGTGCGTCGTTAGTAGGAGACCAAGGGGAAGCCTCGCCAAGAATGGTTAAGAAATAATTGCGTTGAAACTTTCTCACGCGCCAGGATGTGGAACAAGCAGGACGTGCCGGGAACGCGCCTGAGATTGGTCTCGGACACCCGAGTTCGTCGCCGAGCTGTTTTATTCATAAGGTCGTTATTTTATATATACATTATAATAGTTTTCTTGTTTAAGTGTAACCATCTGTTTATAAATATTGTATCGTCGTGTAATTTTTGTTTTTATTTGATTTTAATTTAAATTCTGTGCATTTACGGTTTCCGCAACCACATTAAATGTTTAAGACATCGACTGAGGGTGATTGATGGAATTTCAATATCAAATTTGGATTATTGAAATTTTGTACACTTCCATGTATTTTGTCACTAACGACCCGGGTTTTGCCTTTCGGGTCAGTTCGAGTCCATTCGTGTGCTCGAATGCCTGAAGTGTACACAATCTCAATAATCCAAATTTCATATTAAATGTGTTTTTAACGGTAACCGTATTTTCATTATTATTATCTTCCATTCAGTGTGTATCTTCACGCCTGGCGCCCAAAATTTATGTATTTCAAGATGTATTTCTCCTTACAGAGCAAAGTAAAGTGTACCTCTACTAAAAATTTTAGTTCTGATATTTAAAACCTGTGTAAAAAGTATAGTGTAAAATTTTATGTCAACTTCAATTGGGTTTTCAAAGAGTAAGCTACAGCCGGCAGCGAAAAAATAAGATTACTTTTATATTTATATAATATTTATAATTATTTGACATAGTTATGCATTATATCGTGCTATTGTTAAATGTTTAGTAATAGACTGACGTACTATAATAATGACTTACAATTAAATGCACTTTTGTTTAGATTATATTCACTTTCATAAAAATAGTTTTCATTGATAACAAATAAATAAATTTCACAAAAAACAAATTCTTTCACTAAATATAGAGTGATCCCACATAATAAAATATATTTTTCACTGAATATAAATTAATCACACTTTGAAATCGATAGTTGCACGAAGCTGTAATTAAATGTTACTTATTATTCTACCCTATATTAGGCCTCCTATATTGTCTTTGTTCCACGCATTAGAATACATTACAAAAACCAAAAGAGACCAACCCTAACATAGCCTACTACAACTTAACTCACTTTGTTAAAAGAATCCGTGACTAAGTGTAAACTATTAAAATTAATGTTTGAGTGTACTAAGTTAATACTATTTAATCCAAAGTGCAAACTATCGAAATAAAAGTTCGAGTGTACTAAGTAAATACTATCTAACACAAAGCGCAATTATTTATAACCCTATAGGAATTATATACTGGAAGATTATATTGTTGTTACTATTTAAATTGTCAAAATCAAAATAATAAAAGAAAACGTAAATTTTGTAAAAGAATAAATTATTCACTGAATTGAAATATTGTTGATTTATCATATATACAGATGATCGCAAGGTGCATGTTTGATAAATTGCATTCTGTACCTGAAGATTGAGATGATACGGAGGATTGACGCTGTGTTGGCTGACTGGTAGTGGTCGGCGGAGGCTTCTGCCCAATGTAAGGGTCTACTTCTCCCTCTTCGCATTCTGAGGATAAGTCCCCAGAACTGAACCTTGGAAAAAAAACAAATAATAAAATTTTCATATTTAATAGTAGAAGATTATTTATTAATGGAGTAAAATAATATGGTTTATACATTGTAAAGATATTAAAATCAGATAGTAATTTAAATTAAGTTAATTTTTTAAATTAAATGTCAACATAATATGTAACATCATAACACATATAATCAATTTAAATGAGATGCATTTGTATTATGATACATTAAGTTTACTATTTAATCCATCTGTAGTGGTTTCAAAATGTAACATTAACGTGAAAGAAATTTATTATTATTTACGTCATTCACAGAGTCTCAATGCATAAATATGCATCGGTATTTTTTTTTTTAAACCTTTAACTAATGTAAAATATGGGTTAAATGCTATTATGGAAATATACATTGCAATTATTATTATTATTTTATTCTACCACTCCCAGTGGGCTAGGACAGAACTAGTGGTTAGAGAATCGCTCTCACTATGCCCCGCTTTTCAGGATCGGATGGGTGGGAGGGAATTTGAGACATCACAAAAATTCATGACTTTCGATTTAAAAATAAATTTATGAAACTGTCCGCACCAAGACTTGAACCCTAGACATCCGTAACCAAAGCACCACGCAGCTGACAATGAATGAATTAGAATTATTGTTTACCTAAGAATGATAAATAACCTTGCTATATAGTTAGTCTAAAGATGCTTCTTAAAAAATCGAAGTATGTGTCACATTTAGTACCAAAGCCAGTGGAATAACTACGTTATCAATTTGAATTTATATTAAAAATGAGCACACAGTTACTGCCGAATTCATCGAAAATAGTTGTCAAATTTGGATTATTGAGATTTTGTACACTTCCATGTATTTTGTCACTAACGACCCGGGTTTCGTCTTTCGGCATCTTCAGGCATTCGAGCACACGAATGGACTCGAACATTCAGTGGTAAAATAATTATACGTACTAGAAATATTATATGATTAAATTTAATAATTCAGATAAGTCGATTTTCATAAATACATATGAAATTTAATTATACCAAATAAACGAGTAATAATAAAAAACAAAAACAATATAAAACTGTGTGTTCTAGTTTGACGAGTAATTGTTTTATAATATTTCATTAATTGCTACGATAATGTAGAGCCATAAAGCTACGAAAGCGTAGAACGTCTATTTGTGAATCGATAGTAATCATTAAATAAAATAATTGTATTTGTTTAAATTAAATTATATACGGAAGTTATTAACTAATCAATACTTAAAGTATAATGACGGTATTCTGTGTATAAAAGACAAAAGAATATCTTCTTGCATGTGATTTTATATTTATAATAAAAGTTGGTGTTATATGGAGATTAAGGTTTATTTAATAAGATTACAAAATTTAATATAATCGTGTAAATCAGCGTCAAAAATAACAAAATATAATTAAAGCTAGTGTATAATATAATATTTTAGAAATGTGTCATTTAAAGTGAGTTAATGGAAATATAACTTTCGTTTCCGAGAAAGCTTAGGCCCTTTTATCCGGTAAGTAACTTTCTCTATGTAATATGCTAAGCTCTGATTACAAAATGGTTCAATCTGTGCCTCCTAGTAAAATAATTATAATAAAACTTTCTTAATTTTAATGTAAAATAATATTAAAGTCTCACTTCGAAAATAATATTATTTTGATATAATTTTCTCAACCAACATTTTTTTCATAATTTTTTTTAAAATAACTCTACAATTTTGTTTTTTTATTTTAATAATATTATGAACTTTGGTTTATTTTACACTAATAATAGCCAATTCAATTATTGAAAGACAAATGGCAAATAAACTCCATTGGACGATTTTGATTTGATGTCTGTATTTTTAATTATAAAGTAAAAATAACAAATAATTTATTCTACAATAAGCATATAAATTAGATGACAGCTATTTTGGATTCACGCCATCGTCAGAAATATGTTTAAGTTTAATTTAGTTTAGTTATATAATATAGTTAATCTCATGTTGCAATTCTACCAAGGATTGGTAAAAAAACAGGTTATAAAGGCATTTGTTAGAAGATTGTTTTATCTAAGTACAGAGGAAATTTAAATTGGAATGCTATAATAATTAAAAAAAATAAAAGTTTCAATTATATTCGTTTTTATTTAGTGAAAATGATTTTAATATATTTTTATAAATACTATGTTGATAGTGAAGCAAAAGAAAGTAACATGTGACATTTTTACTTAAAATAGTTGTTTAGATTCTAGATCAGATTACATGACGTATTTCAATTTAAATTATTGTACGATAATAAATTTTTCTTCTAAAAAATTGTTCAAATGAAAAGCATTGCTCACACGTCAACAAACAACCGCGAAAAACACCTTTAACCCATACACGATGAAAATCGTCCAGTAATTGAAAATAAATCAAATAATCAATATTGGTTTTTCATTAAGCTTTTGATAAGATTGAAATGGGATCCCTCACCCCTTTGTCTATCCAAGCTTGTATTTGTGGAAAATGTATTTATTTAATAAATTAAAATATAAGGCAATTATTATTAGGAATGCTCAATTTCTAACAGTTTTTATTTTTTTGATAAAGTAAATATAAAAATAGGATTTATCTATACACCAACATGTTTTTAAGTTCGCTTAGATAATAGTTAAGCCTGACGTGCCTTGTTTGCTTTCTTGTAAAGTTCAAGATGTAAATTATTAAATTAATCTCGTTATAAACAAGTAAACATAGAGGTTAGTGGTTTCGGTGGCCTGTAAAGTGTGGTTTTTGGTTTCAAAGGCTATAAACACGAATTAAAGTACCCAAGAATTTTACTCAACGTTTATAACAAACTTAAGAAACAGTTCAAAAACTTATATTTGGAGTTTTTTGCTAGATATTCCTTCACTTAACTAATAAAAACTTTATTGACTGTTCAGCAAAAATATTTATTACGATAATGATGATTATAAGCATGAAAATCACCCGAAAATTGTTACCAAATTAAAATACTATAGAATATATAAATTTTTGAAAAGTATTAATATTCATTGTATATTGTTAAAACGGTTATGCTCCGATTTCAAAGAAAGTCTATAGCAGGAATTTTCAAACACATATACGCGATTGTTGTATGCATTGTAAAGATTGATACAGTGTAAATCAGTGTCAAAAAGTAACAAAATATAAAAAAAAATATTGTAATACTAGAAACATGTATCAGAATTAGGGAAATGTTCAAGGAGTGTAATAATCTTTTGTTTGTAAAACGTACTTGATTAGAGAAATTTATTTCTGTTTGTCATCATCTTTAAAATTAATACCATCGATCAAATTACAACAACAATGTTTTGTTCTTGACGTGAAATAATGTACTAAAATTGCTTGCTTTTTTCCAAACCACATTGTCAGGGTTTCAAATAAACGTGATATCAAGATCATAATCTCTTATTCCTTCAAATCGATAAAAAAAAAACAGAACCGGGACTGAAATGTGCCATTTTAACACTATATTTAATATGAACAGCATTTTTTCCTATATCCGCTCTCAATGTGGAGCATATGGTCACCGAATGGAGGTATGCCAGCAGATTTTTTTTATGAGAACTGCTTGTTAGTCAGTTGCTCAACCTCTCTTTTTTCTAAGAGAGTAGGGATAGAAGAATACTAGTGGTTAGTTAATCGCTATGCCCCGTGAGAATTGGAGGGGTGGGAGGGAGTTTTAGACATCACAAACACTCAGACTACGAACAGAAAACCATAAATCGATTGAAAAATCAATTCCCACCGGGAATTGAACCCGAGGCATCTGTAACCGTACCCAATGACGCCACCAACTGCGCCGTAGACACCAAAGACCAGTACAACAATGTAATAATATATATTGTTTTCATCAAACAGGTGATAAATTTTGTATTACTTCAATAAGTAAATGGAATTTACTATACAAAATTCAATGTCTTACGTTTTTGAATTTGTAATTGAGAAAGGATTTTCATGGAAACGAAATTGTTATTATAGCACGTTTGAATTTATTAAAACAGTTGAATCCACAATGCCTGAAAGCTGTGATGCTTTCACTTTTTCTTGAGATGCTCAATCATTCCAAACAACTCCATCTTGTGTCAGATGAACCTTAGTCTAATATAAATCAGCTTATTTCATTTTGAATTTGTGAAATTCATTTCTTGTTTCTATTTCAAACATATACCATTTCGATTTATTATTTTATTAATTTATTTTGAAAGGGAAGATTACGTAAGACAGTATGTATATAAATAAAGATATCGCTAGCGGTTTGTTCTGTTCGTGGGTAGCTAATTTTTCATTTCAAATATGAAAATAGAATTTAGACACGTATGACGTGATACAAAATGTGATTTTATCATAGAGTACATAATTTTGAATGGAAAGTAGTATTAGTGGAATATAGTTGGGTATCTTAGGTTTAATTTATTATATCAATTCATTGTATAATTTTTTTTTTATTTTAAAATAAAGCACTTTTTGTTTTGTATTACTTCCACGTGTTAATAATGAGAAGGATCGGGTTCACTCAGCACGAACATTATGAACTGTAGCTCGCACCACTAATAATCGACAGTTTACATCTTTGAGTACAAGTTATCATAAAAAACAGTGGTTAAGTTTATGGTTTTTGCAATGTGCAACCAGAGCTATGAACAAAAAATAGAATAATCAGTTCAATTAGCCAGTTCAAAGGCATAATATCTCAATAAAAGGTTTAAAAAACAGCATTATCCAATTTGCGTTTAACCCGGTGATTTTTATGCCCTCTTGTACATTTATTTAAAACCCATGGCTCCCATGTACAATAAACGATATTCAGTCATCGGCAATCGCGTAAAACATTTGCATTCAATTTTACCTTGCGCCCGGATATGAAAAAAAACACCATTCAAATCGACGAATAAAGCAAAGCACATACCTTCGTTTCAGGTAATTGACATTGGTGGTGAAGGAGTTCCTGAAGCTGGAGAACGACAGTGTGGGGGCGGGGGCGGGCTGCGGCCCACAGATGCCGGGACACCCCGACCGGTCTATCTTGGCAGCCGCCTGCGAGAGAGAAAAACACGCTGAATAATAACATGGATAGATTTATGCGTGAAACATATATTTTTTGCATACGTTTTATATTACCAATCAATAAAGACTGAGGCCGGGAACGACAACCGAGGAAAGATTCTCAATAAATATATATTTATATTTTTTTATTGTTTTCATATATTTTTTAAATATACACATTACAAAAAAATAAAAACGTTAATATTGCAATCTTACACATGATAGTGTCACAAATAGTCTTTTTAAAAAAATTGAAGAAGTTTTCTTAACATACTGTAAATTCATAAGAATGCTATATTGTGGTTTTAACAAGGATATAAATAAGTAAAATATCAATGAAATAAGACATTTACGCAAAAAAATACAACCTATTTTTACGACACTTTTATAAAAAACATATGTTTTAGCAAAACGTAACAATTTTATAAGTCCCTAATAGTCCCTTTATACCGTCGTAAAATGGAGGAATAATTTCTATTTATCGTCATTTTTTGTGTGAGCATAGCTTTTATTAGTCTACCGGGAAAAATGGCGACGTGGTTTGGGTTTTAAAATAGTATAACATTTTCAAAGCGGCAAATATTTGACAGATTCAAATATGTCACACTTGTAAATTTATTTGATACTGTAAATTTTTCATTTTTAAAAAATATTGTATTTCAGAATTTTAATGATACTTGAATATCTGAAATGACTGAAACGAATTTGAAGTACTTATATTAATTTTAAAATGGTTCTGTGATATTATCTTAAATATAGTCTGAGCTCTTAGGTAAGTTCTAATATGAATAAATCAAATACATACATTTAATAATAACGAACAATATGCAATGTGGTAATGAGAATAACGAATAAATCTGTTCAACTAGATGACAAATATGTTATACACTTGGGCCTCGTATAACACGGTCATATGTTTCCACAAAAACGTGGTGTAATACAAATCCGTGTTATACGAGTTTTGAAGTTAATACAAAATTAGAGTACGCGTTTCAGAAAAATATCGAAGTTTGTTAATACTCTTTATGTTTTTTAATAAACAATCGAAAAAATATTCATACGTATTTATTGAAAAAAAACTCTAAAAACATATAATAGATCATTGATTCATCATCGCTATCATTTACAATTCTATATGTTCGATTCTTTTTCTAGATCGGTTGTGAGTATTCATTATCGGAGGACTCCTTTTAGACTTGGATTTAGGCTTTAAAATTCTGTAATAAGCGATTGTTTGCTTTTATCGTATAAATCATTACGTATTTCGAGATACGGGGCCAACATCTGTTGTAATTTTCTCTTGAACTCTAAAATTCTTTTCATTATAGGATCATTTTCTATAAAAAAAATCCTGAAACTGTGTTACATAAAGCGTCCTGTATTAAAATATGTCACAATTCCTCAACCGTGTTATATCAAATCTGTGTTACGTAAGGACCTCGTAAGGACCAAGTGCGTATACATAAGTTGAATGAGCTGTCTAAAAGCAGAGAGCGGTGGACATATCTACATTTTGTCAAAATCTAACAAAAAATGCGAACTTGTACTATACCATTATAAACCATTTCGCACAATATGCAAAGATAAAAAACTCGCAAAACCCGATAAAAATATTTGAAAAAATGTCATTAATGGCATACAAAAATCTGATAACATCCTATTTTATTTAGCTTATATTTATTGCAATTAGTGGTTGACGGACTAGTTATAAAGCTTACAACATAAACTATCGTAGAAACAAATTATTTAAGCCTGAAAATACGAAATCGTCGTTTACTAACAACATTGAAATGTGGAAATGTCTATTTCTGCTTTTAGGCGGCTTAAATTGTGTATTTTCACCGTGTTATTTAAATGTCTTTTAAATCCATGTATTTTCGTTAATAAAAGTTTTATTTAAAAAAAACGGTTTTTGTATATTTTGCTTTGAGAAAATGATATCCAATTATTATTTGTTAAAGACTGTAATCTGCACAGTTGTGGTTTTATTGGAAAATATCTTTCAGCCGAACAGAATGGGCGTAAACTCTTTCATGATGAACAAAGACTGTATTCTGTTTCTATGGGCTTTAATATTATAACAAAATATCTATAAATATCCATTTGTGAGTAGACATTTTCCTAGTTCACTGTGAATGGTTCGTTTAGATTGAATAATACCCGTTTTACTGGCGTAATAATTCAGTTATAACGACTTTCAACGAATTCAATTTTAGAAAAAGGTTTAATTTCCGAAGACTAGTTCAAAATTCTAATGCCGATTGTTTCAGTTAAATTTTTCAAAAAAAATCTTTTACTCTAAAACAACTATGTTCAATGACCCAATTAAACATTTTCTACGGCTTTATTCGGTTCAGCAGCTATCCATATTTATTGTATTTTGTAATTTATAAAATGAAAAAAGAATTGTCAAATTAATGTGAATTTGGCAAATTCTTCCGAATACAGATATCTTCTTTTAACATAAAAAGAGGAGATTCGGATTTTTTAAGAACGAAAGTGGCAATAATATATCTGAAATTTACGTTGATCAATTGCTTGTAGGTTTGCTTAAACAGACGAAGCAGTATAATTAAATTGCCTCATCGCTTCGAATCAGAAACATGATGATTAAATTATACAATGATAAATTTTGCGCTACTGAAAATAACATTTGAAAATTCAAAAGTGGTCTTTTATATGCCAATAATTTCTATTCGAAATAATTGCGTTTGAAATCTAGGCATATCTGTGTGTTATTTCATAAGCCTTGTTTATTTATCCAGCTTATTCATAATATGATCAAACACATTACATATAACAAGACCTTAATAAAAGCTGACGCTTCTATGATAATGACATTACATTAACTACAAACATTACTAATTGAAATTTCAACAGGAATAGTGCATTTGATAAAAAAAGCTTCGTAGAATGTTGAAAATTAATGTCTTATACCATTTAAGAATTACTTATGATTCTACTTCTACTCCAACCGTATTCTATAAAGGATGAATAGAGTGTCAGCCCGTTTTACTTAAGGCGATAAGAAATCAATGAATATGTGCTACTCAGCACAAAACTATTGCATACCATTTTTTTTTAAATATGTGGCTTGTCAGTTTATAGCCGGCTATGGCAAGTTCAACGGTAAATTATTTGGGCTGGGCAAGTTGGTTGAAAGGCCGGATTGCAATTCTGGACGCTAATCACGTTCTGTGGGACTGCCCCGAGATGAATGCCGAACGAGTACAGCTGTTTGCTGTGGTCCGTCCTCATACGGGCCAAATAGGGCACGCTGACTTGATCTCAACCAAGGCCAACTTTGAGGCATTCGGTATATTTGCAACATCATATGATGAGCGGGATATTCTCGATACCTCTTTAGGTTCATCGCGGAGTAGATTAAACTCTAGTGCTGCGGAGGATTCTCACTATACGGATACACAGGATACTTAATATCGCTTAAACTAAGTGGTCGAGCAAGTCACATTTTTTTCTTTCTATCTTTTCTTTTCTCAATACAGAATAGTTGCAGCTCTGCATTAGTCCAAGAATATGAGGAGTAAATTCGTTTCTTTTCTTGCTCGTTATTGCATTATGGAAGGCGGCCGTGAAACAGCGGCTGCATACACATACAAAGTGGTATTGGGGCAACCAACTTGTATTAGCATTTATAGCACCCGTCCTGTGATTAGTAAAAAAAATTACCATCAAAAAGCACTTGTTAAATTTTGTTTGAAAATCTAAATGTATACCTCTCCATAGAGAATAAACCCATTAACTACTCTCACGATTTTTTCATGGTGGTAATACTGTGAGTTCTTTATTAATTGCTAATCTCATACATGTGTATGTGTGATATACAATGTGAAACAAGACGAATACAAGCAATTTCCTAGAACGTTTTTCCTAACTGTTGAGCAAATAGTGTGTCGTGTTTTTGGGCATTTAGTTAGCAAGATAAGGGGCATGTTAATTAGTATCAAGGGCGTAAACCCACGCAATATCATAAACTGTAATTGTATAACTGGTGTAAATAATTTTACTGTACCTATTAACAACATATAAAACGATTTTGATTAGAAAATATTCTCGTAATATGCATATCTGAATAATTTACAATACATTTTCTATGGATTCGGCGGTAACTTTATGGAAGTTCATTTTTAATATACAATTAAAATTGATAACTTAGTTATTTCTACTTTCTTTAAGAAGCATCTACAGACTAGCAATATCGCAAGGTTATTTATATCTAAGGTAAAAAATAAAACAAATTGAATTAAATAACGGTTATAGCACCGATTTAGTTATTAATATATTAAAACGAAAGCAATCAAATAAATTAATGTTAGGTTATCTCTACAAAGACCGAACACATGATAGAACTTTTATCTGGCGTAGAATCATTTATTATAGAGACATTATTAAAAATGTCAAAGCTGTTACCGGGTAACTTTCAGGCAGCTTTTTATACAGTTAACAACTTACGTAAAATTTTATTGAATAATTAAGATCGAATAGAATCATTGTAATAGTGTGGAATATACCGCCTCTATTGTGAAGACTGTCAAGCTTCCTATTTGGGACAGACAGTAAGAAGTTTTAATATCAGAGTTACAGAACATATAAGATGTCTCAAAAGTAATATTTTTTCGGAGTTTGCGATTCATTTAATTGAAAATTATCATAATTTTAATAAACATAATAACGTGGAAATTCTCCATTGAGTAAATAAAAAAAGTGTTAAAATGAATGGGTTGGAATTTTTAGAAATTAATAAAACTATTAACAGTAATGGAGGGTTAGTAAATAATATTTTAAATATAACAGGCGTCACATCATTATTAAATTTATTTCTATTGGGTTTTGCACCTCCAAGTACCAGTAATTGATTTGTAAATAGTCTATCAGTGTTTATGTATTACCCCCTCCTCACGTCTAATAGAATGGAAGAAAATCACTCCACCCTTTAGTTTTAATGTTAGAATTAGAATCATTGTTTATCTTAGAAATAAATAGCCTTGCGATATGGTTAGTCTGAAGATGCTTCTTAAAGAGGCGAAACGCGTCACGTTAGTGATTAACCAAGTGGAATAACTAAGTCATCAATTTTAATTTTATATGTACAATACATACTTCAATGTATTCCTCGGCGACCGTACCGTAGAATACAGTTGAGAAATAAGATAAATTAAATGTATATTGTATTAAGGATTGTTTCTGTTGATTAAAATAATATTGTTTTGATATAGAAAAACAACTTCTCATTATTGGCAGTAATCACTTTGCAATAGAAAAGGGTATTTTTTTAACCCACCCTTAGAAAGATATTTCAAATGTATTCAAAAAACACATACATATAATACATCAAAGCACGTTGTTTTACAAAAGCATTTAAAAAAATCAGAACATGAAAGATTTGTATGTTTTTCTTATCACAATTAATGAGGCAACATCAAAAGACGAATATATTTGTAATAAATCATATTACATTTGATTAACTCGTATTGTTTGAGCGTTTAGATATTTTGTCAGACAAGATATGGATAAAAGCAGTTAGAAAGTTAATAATAACCAGTACGCTGAAAACAATTTTGATACAGGTACAACGTTGACGTTAGGGCGATTATTAGCAATAATGATATTTTTCAATTCAATCACGCACTCGATACTTTGAATATTTAATAGGAGACATCAATCAAGTTTTTTCTGTATTAAAAATACACAACTATTTAAATAGATTCACTCATTTTACCTCTGTGAAATTGAAAGGAATATATATTTTAATATTAAATAATTCATTATATATATTGGTTAATTAAAATAAGATAGATATAATTAATATTATGATATTGTATATTACAAGTCGTTGTTTGTATTATTCTGTTTGCTTTATAATGTGAAAGAACGTGAAAAATATAATAAACTCACGTCACCTGTATGTATATAATATTATGTTAAAAAATATTTGACGCTATATAAACAATTCATTGAAACTTCCATAAGTTAAGTTAAGTAAAGTAATTACTGTACAATGCAGACCCGATCCGTATAACGAAATGTAGACACAATGTAGTTGGCGGTCTGCCGATACAATTATCCAGCCTTACCTAATCTATGGGAAGATCAATGTTATTTCCCTATGCCATTAGAATACGGGACGAGAGGTAGACCACAATTTAGAGTCAGAAGATTAATTACTCGGAAATAACATGACCTAATAAATAATTATGTTTCTTTATAAACTGTACAATAAATAATGATCTTATATATTTGTATGTATATCGATCGTCCAGTTCATTAGTCAGACAACTCACAAAACAATGAAAATCTCGAGAAGAAAAGACCTCACGAAAATCGTGTCTCAAAATCTTAAATTGATAATGTGATTGCCATGCTTTGAACTCGGAACCATCTGATCGCTAGAGTAAAGCTTTTACCTCTAGACAACAAAGGCCGATCTGAAAATACCAAGTTGACTATGAATTTCTAATCAGGTATAAAATGAACTGATTAACTGATCAAACAAATTAATTAGTGATGTCAAAAACACCCATACCCTAGATCTCAAATTAAATTTGTTATTGGCGTAGCAAGGTACTGAACCTGGGAAAGGTTTTTTTATTTTGTTACTTGTAGTTTTAAATTTTAAGCCCGGTTACAACTTCGACATCGGTTATTTAGCTTCTCAATATAGTATTCATTTGATTTATGTTTTGACACTATTTCTAATTAGCTGTAGTATATAGAATTTGCAAATCGGATTTCAAATTATTGAAGAGTCCTACGCTTGTGGCTCAAGATTAAAAGCTTGAAAATACTACTATAGATATCTGTAAGTAGATAAAATCAAAATTTTATCTACTAACAAACAATAAACTTAATTTAAGACATCGACTGAGGGTGGTTGATGGAATTTCAATATTAAATTTGGATTATTGAGATTTTGTACACTTCCATGTATTTTGTCACTAACGACCCGGGTTTCGCCTTTCGGCATCTTCAGGCGAAACCCGGGTCGTTAGTGACAAAATACATGGAAGTGTACAAAATCTCAATAATCCAAATTTAAACAATAAACTGTTTTCGGTTACTGATAATGACGAAAAATTCCCGAAATAAATGTAAAGAATATTTATAAATAAATCATTTACTTCCGTAAGTTATTTAAGTGACTGTTAGAATTTGAATAAATATATGTAAAAGCTAAAAATTGCGACATAAAAATTCATTCCACTATGTCATAAACTGAATGTGGCTTAATTGTAGTGCTTCGTTTTTTTATTTTTAGTACCGATGTAAAACAAAACTGCACCGTTATATTTGAAATTCCTCTCAAACGTCACCTATTGTACGAGAATGCAATAAAGCAAAAATAAAATTTGTCATTGGATTTACATATTATAATTGTTATTACGGGTGGTTATGCTAAAATCCAATAAAACTTCCGTTTTAACGTCATTTTTAGTATATTTTATTTTTATACCTATGTTGATTATATAATATATGGGAAAAAAAACATAATTTTTATGCCAGAAATTATAAATTAATTAGTTTTCTTTACCATGATTTATGTTTTTTTGAATTATTCCGTTGAAAGTAAGTATGTTTTTTCATGACGCTTAGGAAGGTTTTGTATTTAAAAAATCATCATTTTATTGCATTTACTACTAGAAGAAAATAAAAATATTTTCACGGCTTTTTTTTTCCATCTTCAAGCATTTTTAAAAATATCTTGACTGATTGAACACTTGGTACGTATTGGTTGATTGTTAAAATAATAACTGTCATAGGTATTTTCAGCAGTCATCAACCATTGACAAATGCACCAGATAATGTCCAATTAAAATGAAAATTCATGAAGCTGTATTAAGGTTGTATAATAATACGACGTTTGAATCATATAGAATAGATTCGAGAGTTGTAACAGAAAAACGGTTTCAAAGTAGATGGAAGTTTAGAATTAAAATTGAGCGTAAAGCTGTGATTGGCAACTTTTTAATGTAGAAAGACGCCTCGCTTGTGACTCTTAGAAAATAAAATAATATTTACGACAAATTTATTTAATAATGGTGTGAGAAATACAAACGCACCCATTGCATCTAATCAATCATGTTAAGTATATTTCTTTTAAATAGTTATTCCGACAGATATAAAAGTTCCACGAACTTCATCGCTGAAAAGTCGTAAACAGTGTTAGAAGTGCTGCTTTTGGCACGACTGAATGAGAAAAGCTTACGACAGCTTCAACGCCGGAAAGCTCAAAAGCTCTATTGGACCTTTAGGTAGGTCAACCATACTAATAATGAGGATTATGCAACCACTACGACACAAGCATTTACTTTAACGGTGCTATTAGAATTATGTTGGCTTCTCTGATATAAAATGTACAGTTCCGTGGCTATATAATTTGTTGTGACAATAAATGCAGTTGAGTGGTAGCAAACTAACTTATATTTAGCTAATGTGTAATCAAGCAGTAAGAAATCCCCGTGATTAATAAATACCCCGTAAGCCGAAATATAAATCATAACGAGAAACATCTGAAAATAGTTTTGAAAAATCAAAATTTGATTTGAAACTTAAGAGGTTTGCACCACAGAGAAAATGCACCCGTGAAATTTCTTTGATTTTATCTCCAGTGGTTTGAAATTCAGAAACATATCGCGCATTGACAATTTTCTCTAATATCAATTGTTTTTATTTATAATTTAAGATATAATTTAAGACATCGACTGACGGTGCTTGGTGGAATCCCGAAAGGCGAAACCCGGGTCGTTAGAGTCAAAATACAAGTGTACAAAATCTCAATAATTCAAATTTGAATTGTTTTTATTGTTAAACATTGTTGGTTTTTGTATTATAGTGGTAAGAGCTTTGTCTTAGAGTTCAGGTCAATATCAAACTTATAAAAATTCTCATTGAGTTTATCTCGTATGATTTTCCAATTTTCAAAATATTTATTGCGTTGGCTGTCAGCTGAAGTGCCAGATATCTATTTTTAATTCTCTTTAAATTTTGAAATATAAACTAGATTAAAATATTAAAGTAGTATCTATTGATTGATTTTGGTTTCTAGGAAAAACAGTCCAAGGTCGCAATATTTTTCAAAAAAATTAATGCCCTCGTTTTTAAGCTTTATGCTGCATAGTTATTTTATATTCAAAAAAACATCTTTACAATTTATTTAATATTACATGTGAAAATTTATTCATAAATTGAAATGTTTTTTCTCTGCTTTGTCGGATAGGTTTGTTAAAATTTATTCTATTATATAATTTTTATAACCTGGCTTACAGTAAAAAAATTTGGAGGAGTAACGAACCAGGTTTGCTTGAGTATTTTAAATCAGACATTTTTTTATAAATGTTTAACCGTTTTATCAAATCAGTTTTGTAGCTGAGTGCTAAAATTGATGTATTTTGTGTACTAGTTTTAAATCGATTTTTTTATTCACAGTCATTTTCAATTTGATATTTTTTTCTAATCGTGTTCTATCGTCACCAAACACTGGTAATAGAAAATGCGATAAACCAATACATCTCCTTTCCTAGCTACACACTTGTTTAATTAATCCTTTCTGAAAATTTGCTTTCGTTAAATCTATAATTCTAATAACGTCAATATTCTTCAAATTGAAAATGAAAATGCTGTTAAAAATACATATTTTTATTGATCGAGTCGCTCGTATTTTGAATTGAAGAATTATTCTTAGCTTACTTTACGAATAATATAATAATATAATTATCACATTAAATTTATATGTAGCAAATTGTTCACACACGTTATAAACGTTTTCAAGTGAAACGAAACAAAACGTCTTGCAAGTGGAGATTACGACCCTTTGTTTCAGTTCACAGAAATTGCTCTCGAGGAAATGTACTGTACTGAAAAAATCACGAGAGCGGAACTTTCCGGGTCAAGTGGAACAGGGTTGACAGATAATTCCGTGTAACCGTTTATTCCAATGTGACTTCAGTTACCGTGGAACCGCATATTAAATAATATTGTATAAATTTACCGAAATTGGTAGAATTCTATTGTTAGTAAAATAATATATAAATTCTACAGTGACTGCATGTAACAACAAATTTAAATTAGCTTTATCAAAAATTTATTAATGTGCGACATCTGGATACGCAGTTTGAAACGTAATTTTGTGTAGGAACATGAATTGTAAACGGGTAAAAAAACTAAAAGACGCGTGAAAAGTGTGTGGATATTGAACATAAGACTTTCTTAAAATTCTCTCAAGAATAGTACTGAATTTTCAAATAATTATTTGCAAAGTCAGTGTTATTTTAATGTTAAAAATTCAATAAAAAAATATTTGTTTTAGTATTACATGTAAATACTATTTTTGAGACAAACTATTTATATTGTATATTATACGTCACGGGATTTAAACGATTTCGTCCTAGTCATATTACTTAGAAACCGGGCGTGTAAAAAAGTAGTTTTTATTTGTTTTTTTCTTATTCTACATTTTTACTTTTAGTCAAAAAGTAAATAGTGGTTTCGTACAGATACGGTGGTAAGGGTGCAACGTTAATCATTATGATAAATGCTTGTTTACTTTCGCAACTTCTATACATCTTAAATATTTGATATCTTTATTAAAACTGAATATTGAAAGTTTATAAACAATACATATTTAACGTTTCAATATACAAGTTTATATTTCTATGAATTCTTGATCAATCATTTTTTCCGTGTCGTTTTCTTTAATATTATGATAAAGAAATTCTATGGTATATTCAAATGTTAAAAACAGAATGTTATGTTAACCCTTGAACGTATTAAAAGCAGCTGCGGTAAGGGAATGTTTGTACCTGGTGACGGGAAGTGACGCGAGACGCGGGTGGTGAAGGCTAAGGACTCTTCGTGCCTTTGGGGAGCTTCAGCTGAGTAGGGTGGTGCTTGCTGGAGCTGATGAGGAAGACACTTGAAGATGACTTAGCGATATTCTACCGGGGTGTCCTGTTGCGCCTGTGAAACGATGAAATGTATTCTAAAAACCGTATGAAGATTGAAAAAAAAATGAATATTGAAGCAGCTGCACTGAAGAAAAACACTCGATTGCTTGAAGGTGAAAATGTTTTAAGCAAAGAATATCAAAAGTAAGAAATAAAATTAAAATCGACAGTCCTGACACTATTTAAAATACTTTTAAATGAATAAATTCCGAGGCGAATAGAAAAATTAATTTAATGCAATCACAGACAATAAGAGTGCGCTTACGTTACTCGTTATGTAAGCATACTTATTATTTAAAATCTATTATGAATCACCTAAAAAACGGATATTCTAATAATAACAAAGTAAAGTTATAAGTTAAATGAATTATTAAAAACTATTCACTTTAAAGAAGCCTTTTAGGAATAGGGTTAATTAAGGATTTATTCATAACAAGTCTTCAAAAATATAAATTGTTGTAATATACCGTATCTGATAACCAGTGAAAAACAAACGCAGAGAGTAAAGATAATTTATACACATATATATATATATTTATATTTAAAAAAATTCAATCAACTAGATAGATTCACTAAATTAAACTTTTATTCTATGATAGTCATAGTTTATTGCGAATAATTATTATAAAACAATTTAGTTTGACTTGAGTTGTAATTTGCTTATTATGGGTCTGCTTTCCTAAATTGGTGTATCACTTCATTTCATTTTTTAAGTAATGCAATATTTGATATAACTTTGTAAGCCATTGCGTTTCATTTTACAAATGTAATATTGAGTACAGTAAAAGGTATTGACATTTTTATATATGTACTTGGGAAAGAAAAATTATTGAAAAACTCGATATAAAATTCCGTAATAAAAAGGAATATAAAAACAACGCATTATTTTAAAAGTTTCTTCATTTATATTACCATAATTTTGTCGATAAAATTATAGTGAAACTGTGTCTTGAAGTAAATTATTCTAGACATATAGGAAAAGTTTGACAGGGGAGAGGTGTTCTGAAAAATCTGATCAAGTAACCCAATAAAACCCCTAAAACAACCGCTATCAAAAAGAGGCTAGCACATTTTCATATAACGAGATAATATTAAGGAAACTTTATCGATATCTTATCGCGCTGCTATCAAGCGTCACAGAAGGAAAAAAATAACGACTATTCCCCGAAAAGATTACAATATTGAGTTTTTTTTTTTAAAAGCTGCAATATACTCTTTACGTATGTATACAAGCAAGAATTTTATAGCAAATGAGTACACGTAAAAAAGTTATAGTATTGTGAATTTAAAATGTTGTTATTTTTGTTGGTTTGAGGTTTTCTATTCAATCAAAGTATAGGCGTTAGTAAAAAACGATGAAAACGGAAAATTTAATTTACACAATTTAGATCTTTCAAATAAGGTATGTTTCCATAAGTTTCACTAAACATCGGGTTTCGCTTTCAATTTTTTTGCCTGGTCCATGGTGCAATGGACAACGTCGTTGGCTTCGGTTACGGAACTCACCTGCTCAAATCCCAGTTAGGAAAGTTTGATAAATTAATAAAAAAAAATTTGTTCGAAGGCTGTAATCTTTAAATTCAATGTTCTTTTGGAAAAATAGAGGTTGAGCAACTGTGTAACAAGCAGGTCATGCAGAAAAACTTTTGTTGAGATATCTCAATTAATAACTCACATGCTTTTCACATTGGGAGCGGATATGGTAAAACAATGTTGTATCAAAAGTTTTTTTCTGGCCTGAATTTCCGTTTAAAGGCCATTTTTTTTTGTTAGTAATGTAGAAAAGTTTATTAGTCGTTCTAAAAAACGTATTTAAAGAAACAGTTATTTTATCGAAAAATCTAAATGATTATTTAATACCCTCAGAAATTTTGTTTGACTTTACAGGTGGTGTCAGATTCGGAATATAGAATATAAAAAGATAATCCATAGAGATGTCACTTAATCCATCATTGATTGTTTTAAATTCGTTATAATATATTCCATTTTTATTTTTATACCATAACATTATGTAAGAAAATTTTATTCATTTCTAGAAACCGCTATTTGCTTACATAACATATTCCGTTTGCATTGTGAAAAACGATGTGTACATTAATTTTGCAGGGGCACATTAAGCACTAACACAAAATAAAACAAACTCGGCGGAAAGTGATTATTAACAGCCTTAATAAATCTCCGCTGTAACAATGCTTTATAAGTGACGTTGCTTATGCTAATTTTAGCCACAAAAAGTTTCGTATAGTTGACATCGAGGCAATCGTAGAAATGCATTAATAAACTTGACATTCTCTACGAGTCGCTCGCTATTGACTTTATTAGACTATAAACACGTAGGACGTCTTACGCTATGTGCCGTTGTATCCACGAAACTCTGGAAAAGCGATCAGGAAACTTTTGCACGAATGATGCTTGCAGTAAATAATATAATCGAAATATCACGTTTATAGTATTAATATCGATTTCCCCTTCGTTCTACAGTTAGAAGCTCGATAACGGATAGTTTTTATTGGTGTATTAATTCTTGTATCTAATGGCATGGTTATTATTTTAATTGACTAGGCAGTAATAAAATAGGGCGCATTTCAATAAGCTAACGAAATTTAATTAATTATATTAATGTCATATTTATTTTGTTAATGAACATTATCATTAGCACATTTTAGGAACATATTGCATTAGTATTTTAATATTAATTTATTCATGAAATCTACATGATTATTCGTTAATAGAATAAAGACTTTATAATTTATCATGAATCTAACTTGACTATAAGAAATTTGGATTATTGAGTTTTGATATTGAAATTCCATTATGCACCCTCAGTCGATGTCTTAAATTGACTATAAGAATAAAACTACAATATTAGAGAAAACTGCATTCTATTTTTTGCAAGTTATTGTTTATTAAAAATTAGCACCATTATTGTAAAATGGTAATAATTACAACATTGACTTGCAACTTGATAAATCTTTTCAAAAATGCCATGCGTGAAATCTACAGTTATGTGTGTGTTGTCATTAGGGAAACAGAATCATGAAAGTCATTGAAGTAACAACTAGATTATATTACTGTTATTTTTTAGGAAAATAAGATAAATAATATAATTATTGAAAAAAAAAACAAAGAGTCTGCTTCGCTCATGTTACCTATTAGCATATTGTGAAAAATCCAAAATATACAAAGCGATGACGTCATGATTCGGATACCGAATTATGTTTTATTATAAAGCCTTTTTTTGGAAACAAGATGCTTAACATTTTGTCTAGTAGTGATTTGCACACGCAATCAAATAATGTAACATAAAAGTTCTGTCAAAACATAGTATGACGATATGACGAAAAACAGAAATATGTAATGTTTTTTTTATTCCCTTTATCTTAATTGTTGTAAATCGTATCCCAATTTTGTAAAATCAGTCGATTACTTATTGCAGGTATATTTCAATTACACATTACTTATAAAACGGCGAAAAGCACTCTATTTTCCATATAAAAAATAACGATGTCCACCTGTTTTCACCGGTTCCATGACTATACAGAACAATTTGAAAAAAATATTTTTTTCGTATCTATTATTTAATGAATATATAAGAATTGAATTATGTATTTATTAATTTATATAATATTTAGTAATTTATAAAAACAAAAAAGGATAATAAACTTTAATATGCAATTAGAATGTGTTTATTGTAGATATTAAACACAAATATTTTCAAACTACCATACTGTTTATTTCATATAATACAAAGCGGTTTTTTTTTTAAATATTTTTTAATTTGTGTGGAAAAAATATCTGATTTGCCAAACATTTCGAAAATCGGAAAATCATACGAGATAAACTCGATGAGAAATCACTCATGTCTATAATCATGTATGTTCAATAAATAATAGATACGACAAAAATATTATCTTCAAATTGCTCTATTTTTCCTGTTCTGTTTAGTTCGGTTACCGTTTTCACCAGAGTACTGACAAATTTTTTCTAGAAAACGTTATTCGGATTTAGGTATTCTAAAAATATAATTGTATATCTTAAAATTCCCATAGTCGCATTACATTGCCAAACACTTCATGGTTAAGTATATTTCACATGAAGTCGCAAAAAAATGAAACCGTTCTAAATGTAATGAACTATTTATCTTTTTAGTATTCAAAAGTAATTCTTGTCAAAATTTGCAACACATTTTATACGTAAACCAAACAAAATTATCGGAAGGTATTATAAATTATTAATTGACTAAAAACATGGCAGTGGTCAACGTTGATGGCGGAAGTTACGGTTCTCACGTGTTCGAATTCCAGTACGGACAGTTTCATAAATTGATTTTTCAATAGATTTATGGATTGGTGTACAAATGCATAGATGTTTGTGTTGTCTGAAAAATTCTGTAGCCGTACCTCCATTAGAAGTCACAGCACATTGGGAGCAGGCATGCTTAAAAAATCATGTTAAAAACTTATTGCCCATTTTCGGATAGATATATAAATGCAAGTGAACGGAGAGCTCTAGTAATTGGATGATCAACATTTACATATTAAGCTGCACAACAATATTGCATCGGATATCGACATTTTCCAAGTTAAAATGAGCTATTTTCGATAAAGTCGTTTGTTGGATCAGTTTTTTTGTTTGTAAAATTGACTTTTTAAAATTATAAAATTGAACAATTGAAAATATCAAAAATGTAAAAAATTTGATGATTTTGTCGGAATAAAGTTTTTGGAAGCAAATCTTTAAATGAGTAAAGATAGATACCATTAAAAGTTCGGGTGTAATAGTTTCGAACCACTAACTCAGACATATTATTCCCAGGATACAAATCGTTAAGCTTTTCCTACTGGCTGGATATAACGAACAAAGCAAACATTACTGTTATCTATATTGACTTTATCGGTTTTGATATTGACACTAAGAAAATAAAATCAGCACAGACAGAAAAGAAAAATCAATACTCCTTTTTACGCTCCATGAACAACCACACAATGACATTAATGCTATTACCAACTGTCACGTTTTATAGATAAATAATGAATATCGAAGTAAAATAAATACACCTTTTCTTGCAATTTATTATCTGCGACTACAAAAAGAATAACAGATTAACGATGCTTCTGCTTTCGTCAAATATATTTATATTTTTTTATACAGAAATATATTGAAGACTTTAGGAATGATAAATGCGCAAGAAAATAATTCTATAACCCCTTGTGATAGATATCTTTATAAAAAGACGTTTGTCGGGCGAGTTTGTAAATGACTGATATTTTTGTATTGCTTTTTTCCGTATTTATATCACGGTTGTTGAAAGAATCAACAGTGATATTACCAAATATAATAATTACAATAAAGGATTTGTATGCATATACCACCGTTTCCATTGAAAAATTGTATATTCATAATACTACGATAACGACCCTTAAGCGCATGCAAAATAACACAACTGGCAAAGATTATGGTAAGTATCAAGGGCGTGCGGTGGCTTTATTTCTTTCTCGCTCAATCACATGAAAAGTGAAGGTGCAAGCGAGATGCGAGGGCATGCGGCGCATGCTCTTGTATCCTTCTTGTTCATACCCAAATTAGGTTGTGCGATAGAGACAGTGATAAGTCCACCGCACGCCTATGTTAAGTATATATATAATTAATATTAATTAGTGTAATTTTTTAAACTGTTTTCATGTTCTCTAAAAAGTTGAGATTTTGCAGATATACAATTTTGCAGTGGAATCGACGATACAAAAGATATGACGTAATGTCATTGCATCTGGACTTTTAAAATTGTAGTATGTATAAGTCCCACATCTAAATATTTGAAATGTCAAGATAGTTATTATATAACAACTTTCCATTATTCATTATCAATGGCTTTCTAATAATAACGTGTCACTGCATCTGACATATTTCCACGCAGAAATTTTAAAAACCCAATAACTGTGAAGTGTAATTCGAAGAATCCAAAACAAGCACTTTAATCTTTCCTTGTCACGCTAACTTCCTTAAATTTAATAACACACAACACCTGAAAATCAAGACTCTCGCTAGCCCGTGGTCGTAATTTGCCCAGAAAAGCAATTATGAATTTTAAAAATTCAAGACTCAAAGCATAAAAAATCTCGTTAATATTTCCATTTTATTTTATTTTTTAATTTTCTATTGTGAAGCTTAAACGGTTGAGCCAAAACGTTTTTTTAAATTAAGTTTTTTGTTTGTAAATAAATGGTTTGGATTTAACCATTTTACGTTAGTAATATGTTTCCATATTGTAAATTGAAATATAGGTGATTTAATTGCTTGGAAAATTATTTTTATTGCCGTATTGAAAGAAACGTTCTCAAATGTGTGTGAAGTAGTTATTACAATATGCATAAAGATGATATCCGCCCAATGCACTATGTTCGCTCTCAGTGTGGAACAAACGTTAACTTTTATTACCTTAAAAATCTCTTAGTATCTTATAAAAATTATGTTAAAGATAGCTGAAGCAACCTTCAACTCTATTCAGAAAGTCTGGGACTCTCATGCATTCTGATGGTGCTGTTTTACGGTTGTGAGTAATGGAATGTTATTCTGTCTCTACATATCTGTTTTAAGATATGGTAATGATTGAAGGATGGGACTGAGAATTCGTTACTTTTACGCACTGTTTTTTTAGAATCGAATAAGACCTCCGTGAGAAGGAATGAAAAAATAACAAACATCCATGAATTGAGAAACAAATGTATATAAAACTGTCCGTTTGGAGGTTAAGCCCGTTAACTGCAACTTGAAGTTAAAGATAAATATCACAATCTTTGTAAACAGCATTACAAAAACAATATCAAATTTGGATTATTGAGATTTTGTACACTTCCATGTATTTTGTCACTAACGACCCGGGTTTCGCCTTTCGGCATCTTCAGGCATTCGAGCACACGAATGGACTCGAACTGAGAGACAGTAAAACATGGGGGATCATAAATTATTTTATCAAGAAATTTTGGAAATTAATAGAGCCCAGTTAAATTCCTTGCCAATTTTGAATGAGCAACTGAACTGAAACACCTAACAGATGTCACTAAATGTGGAATGATTGTATATATTTACCCATTCGTCGAATTACATCCCGTCAAAACCCACAATACTATTATAATTGTAAAATCACTGGTATTTCTAAAAGAAGTTGAAAAGCGGCAATTCGCCACTCTGTTAATATGGTGTTTACAAAATAGCGGATTAAGGCGATTACCGAAATTTTAACTCAGGTATCAGTGTGGCTTTCAGATCTTACCTCGCATTTGTATCTTCTATATAAACGTTAGACACTGTTTACTGTCTCTCAGTTCGAGTCCATTCGTGTGCTCGAATAGCGAAACCCGGGTCGTTAGTGACAAAATACATGAAAGTGTACAAAATCTCAATAATCCAAATTTGATATTGAAATTCCATCAAGCACCCTCAGTCGATGTCTTAAATTATACAAAAACAATAGCTTAATATTTCACTGTTTTCTATTTGACTGTTATCAATACATACAAATTCATCGCGGGTGTGCACTAAGCTTTATGAATTAGTAATAAAGACTAATATGTAATTGTTAGTTATAGTCTCACTTCAAAGCGTCCAAGACTCAAGGGCTCAATTCACTTAAGCTATTAAAAAATTCTGAAAAGTTTTCGTCTATTATCGTGGTACACGAAACTCTTTTTATGATGAAGCTAGTGCTTTCGTAATTACGCAGCACGATTCAACGAGGAATATTGAATCATTCCTTTTTAGCTCTTTTACCATACTTATCTCATACCTAGGTACATCCATTGTGATTGTTATTATATAAAAAACACAAGTTAGATGGGATTCGTGGAATTCGCGGAATGTATAAAGTATCATGAACAAACTAAATACTATTAATTACAATTAATTGCAATCAAAACAAAGTCATCTTATTTCAGCCACCTAAGTGCATGTCAGAATAGTTTGTTCTTTAGAAATCAATTTCATTTTATCACCGGCGTAAGAAAATGTTTTTCTTAAAGAAGCTCTTAGAAGAAATAAATAGAAGATTCTCTTGCAATAGATTTGAACGTATTTTTATTTTCAGGTGGACGCTATAGTGTCATTATTTTTTTTCTAGTATGTAATATTTTTTTTTTCGTATAACTGTTTATTCCGAAACCAATTTGGTTGCCAATAGAGACAGTCTTTGTAAAATTCAAGATAGTAATGACAGTTGTAACTCGAAATACTTGTATAGTATTGTAATCAAATACCAGTCAAAAAAACTACTACAATAATTATTCAAATTTTAATAAAAAGTAATTATTTATGATGAATTGCGAAGCCATTGGGCAACTTTCGCCTTTGAAAAAATGATTTTTTTTGTCTGTGTAACTTGATCTTTCATATTTAGAAATAAAAGTCTATATAAATATTTTCTTAACCATGTCTGCTCAAGTTGTGGAGCATATGGACTCCTAACGAAACGGAGATATCTCAACACAAGTTTTATTACGAAAAATGATTAATAATCATTTGCTCAACCTTTCTTTTTTTTAGAAGAGAGTAGGCATAGAAGGATAGGTCTGGGACATGATTAGTGATATTATTAACCTATCACTTTCGCGACGCCCCAGTTTTAAGATCGGGTAAGTGGGAGGGAATTTTAAACATTACAAACATCCATGCCTTCACACGAAATTCCATAAATCGATTGAGAAATCAATTTATGAAATTGTCTGTACTCTGTGATTTCAGCCCGTGAGCACCGTAGACGAAGCCAGCCACATTGACAACTGTGCCATGGACCTGACATGTCAATACAGAGCTTAATAAAATATTCAAAAATTCTGTCATAAGCTGATATATGTGAAAGTAAGATTGAGTCGCAATTAATTAGATTTTTAAAAGTATGTGTATTGCTTAAGATAGAGTGTCTGTCTTTCATATAATTTAATTTATAGCAATACAATATTCGATTGAAAAATAATTAATAAAGTTACAACATTTAAAATCTCTTTTGACTAATGAATCCAACGTAATCACAAAAAAAACAATATATGGTAAAAACATACTTTTAAGAAATCGTTTCTTAATTACGTTTTTTCCGTGCGGTAAAAATAATTACACGTCGTCTTAGCCTGACTGCTTTGCTTTACATGAAAAAATATGTTCCAAGTTGCAAGCGGCGAGAAAAGGTGGAAAAAGAAATAAATCGTTTAGCGACTTCTTTGCCTGAAGCAAAAAGCTTATTCAGACTCAATAAGCTTTCCGGGGAACGAAACGGTAGATGGAAATGGATTTTAATTTACCCACTGATTGAATTAGCCATTTATCTCGTAAGGAGTAATTTTAACGAGAAATAAAAATGTTTTATGAGTCGGAAAGGATTAAGGGGGTTATAATAAACATCAAAGTTAGAATTTGTGGAGTCGTTGAGTCACGGCGGATATTTTACGAATTTACTCTCATATTTTTTTATTAAACATTTTTTCAAAATAACGGAATTCCAATGATCGAGTTGGTCTTGGGGTTTCGTCTACTCGGCTACGCGTTCATTGGCCCGAATCCTCGAACGGAAATTTCCATTCATTCATTTTTCTATTAAAGTATTATCGTTTCCAAAAGTGATTTCAACCCTTACATGTGCTGAAAAAACACGATGTAGCGATGAGCTTATTACTAGATTTTCTTTTTCTTTTGAAAGATTGTTTACAATTCGTACATTTTTGCTATACGGATTTGGGGAACCATGATGACAAATGTACATGAAACTGAAATTAACTATATTTGCAAGTGTCACATAGATTGTTAAATACACCAAATTGATGTTTGTGATGTCTACAATTCTCTCCTTACTCATTCGATTCTACAAACGGGTAGTAGTGAGAGCGATTATCCAACCACTAGTCCTGTCCTAGCTCTATTCCTCTATCCTTACTCTCTACGAAAAAATGATGTTGAGCAACTGGGTAGCATGCAGTTCTCGTAGAAAACTTAGGTGTAGATAAACTCCATTAGGAATCCATATGTTCCACAATAGAAGCGGACGTCATTAAAACAATTTTACCAAATATTTGAAATAACCAAAATAAAATCGTTTAAAGATCTTTCTTATTGAGAAAGAGATCAATATAGGAAGTTTCATATATTTTAGATTCCTGTTCATATTTGGCCTAAATAGTCTAATAGCCTACAGGCTATCAACAATCTTGGTCATGGTTCTGTTCTGTCTTGTTCTGTCTGTCTGTTCTGTCTTCTCTCTTCAGCTTGATTTAGTCATGTGATAAAAAATATCTTTCGTTGTCTTCAATATGCACTGTTAACTAACTGTAAGTACATATTTAAAAATAAATAATTGATATTTTTTCATTCATTATTTGTTTCCTTGTAAAATATACACTTTTTGTCATGAAAACAATCAAGTTAGGCATATATTTTTGACCTATAATAGATTTTTAAGATGTTAACGAAGCAAGTTTGATGAAATTGAAAAGGGAATCGATTGAAAATATCAAGAGTCAACAATTTTATTACACGAAGTAATGCCGTCACTGTTTGCGCTCGTTAATGCAAAATAATTATTGCCGAGGTCTCCTTGTCATAAAAAAGATTGATGATATCGTAAAATAATAATATTATCAATATTTTTAGTAGTAGTATGGATGGTTAAAGGTCTTCTTATTTCGTTGATCGATTTTTCATTATAAATAAATTTCCATCGCTTCCTACCAAACCCATTACAACAGAAATATCTATATATTCAACTGAATTAGAAATGCATTATTACTTACAGTCGGATCCATAGTGCAGATATTTATGATGTCTTAAATTCCCTCCTACCCATCCATCCGATCCTAAAAACGTAGCGTAACGAGAGCGATTAGCTAACCAGTATTCCTGTCTTAGCCATATCCTTCTATCCTTACTCTCTTCAAAAAAGAGAGGTGGAAGAACTGAGTAACAAGCAGTTTTCGTAGAAAAACTTCTGATGATATACCTCCAAGGAGTATTGTAAAAATAAAAATATTATCATATTTCTTTTTCATCATACGCCCAACAAGAAATGATAAATATATAACGAACTAAAGTTTTCTTCCTAGAACACAGTTAATTATTTTTGTTTGCAGAGTAAAGTGTAAGGACTTCCAATAGGTCACTAGGTGATGACTGAAAAATCCATCGGGCAAATATTCATAAACAAGATCAGGACTTGTTTTGCCTGGAGAGTACCTACGTATTTATAACACAGTTGACTTTCCGTTAACAAGAAACTAGACGAACCATTTTTCGGTATTCGATGTATATGTATTGTAGAATTCATGGCGTCGGAGAGAGAGAGAAACTTTCAGAAAATTTTTCTATAGAACATTATTAATGGAGTCGAAAAACTTTTAGATCGATTCCAGACCGTTACTATTTATATAATAATATATTAGGTTACCAAAAGATGAATCGCAAGACAATTTTAAATGAATCGCCAGCTATTTAAGGTTTTTTAGAAATTCCATTCAGTCGGCGTCCGTGGCGCAGTTGGTTTCGTCGCTGGCTACGGTTACGGATGTCTCGGGTTCAATTCCCGGTGCGGACGGTTTTCATAGATTGATCTTTCAATCGATTTATGGATTTCTGTTCGTAGTCTG
Source organism: Himalopsyche phryganea (assembly GCA_022494535.1). NCBI lineage: Eukaryota > Metazoa > Arthropoda > Insecta > Trichoptera > Rhyacophilidae > Himalopsyche > Himalopsyche phryganea. The sequence continues at coordinate 2,521,444 of JAGVSL010000046.1, forward strand.
AGTCCTCCCTCCCACCAATCCCATCCTCACGGGGTGTAACGAGAGCGATTAGCTAACCGCTAGTCCTTTCATAGCCCTATCCTTCTATCCCTACTCTCTTCGAAAAAAAAAAAAAAGAGAGGTTGAGCAACTGAGTGACAAGCAGTTCTCGTAGAAAAAATTCTGTCAAGATACCTCCATTAGGAGACCATATGCTCCACATTGGGAGCGGACATGGAAAAAAATTCCATTTGTGGTGATAATAATACAGTATAAAATAACAGAGTTACATAAAGTATGAAAATCGCTCTTGAAAATAAATTATTATCTGATTATTTTCCTACTCTAATAAAACCTAATGTATTCTCCTTTAGTGACTAGTTAACGATCATATACGTGGAGTATATGGACTCTTAATGTGGCATCTAAGCTTACTTAATTATAAGAATTGTTTGTAGGTTCGTAGTAAGACTTGAATGAAGGATGGAAAGAAAAAGCTAAGTAGTTAGCTAATCGCACTCACTTCCCTACGCTCAGTTTTCAAAATCGGATAAGAGCTTGGTGGAAAAGGTTGAAAGCATTACAGACATCCATGCTTTTGAATACTGTACTAAAGTACAGATTGAAAAATCATTATTTTTATAGTTTTTACCTGAGAATAAGAGCTCTTGTCGGAAAAACAGAGTGGGGCTACAGTTCTAGAAAATTTATGACTAAGCAATTTATAAACTTATAATGTATACTTATTTAACAAACATTGAGAAAATCGCAATACTCACATCATTCTTTGATGATTAAGTAAAGTAATACATGTGTTTTATATTTTCAAACAATTTCACGTTAAAATTCATGGTTGGCGTATAGCAAATAAATGTTCACCACCACGAGCGGAATGAAGCGACAATTTGAAAATATGAAATCAAAAGAAGGCACGCGTCGGTACACAAAATAATATCTACATACAGTATTGCCTGTGCGAGAAAAATCGCAGTGACGTAGAAACATTTCTCTGCCATTAATAAAAGTGACGGGCGTCGGTAGGTCTGGAGCTGGCGACGAATGGGCTAGGGCCTAATCCGCACAGGGCCGCCGCCAATTGCCCAACCAGACGCTTTTATCTCTGTACTTGTACGAGGGATTATTGAGGTAATAATTTTACATCTAAGGATGAAAATTGATCGAAAAATCAAATAGTTGTGCTACAAAATTTATCTTATCAATAATTTGATAAATACCATGATCCAGAAATATATCTGCATTAATTAAAATTGTTAAATAACATTGATTTAAAATAAACAATGGGCTTACTGCTATCAATTTTTGAATGAAAAGTGAATTATATGTTATTGATTCAAAATCGACATTAAGTATTTTATTTTTTTGCCATGTTCACTTACGATATGGATCTTGTGAAGCCTTAATTGTTTTTTTTAAACAGAGCTATAACAAGAACTGGTTGTGTATACGTCACTTCAATTTTTATTTACAGCCATGCCGAAAATGGAACAATTGATCAGAGAAGAAGCTCTGTTTTAATTAGCAGATTAGTGGCTATGCATTGGGAATGAATGAAAACATCTTATGCGATTGGAGACAAATCTACAAATTGATAAAACAAAAACACCACTCGGTTCCAGGGCTGCTATAACTACTGTCAATCAAAAACTGTAAGACATATTTTAAATACATGATTGTTGATAATTGATTTCAAATAACATTTTTACTTACATAACAGGTATGAATTTATTTGTAGTAAATATTTGCTTGTTGTTTCAATGTAATAACATCTTGAATATTGACTAAAAATTAAATAATAAAGTTAACTTGTATCCGTTCTCAAGGAAACGGAATCGCGTCTCTACCGTTTACTAAAAAGCCTGAATCGATAATTCCGTCTTCTCAGTGTCCCACCCTTTCCGAGAGGCATCCCTTGTTGTGACAGAGGTCGCCAAAGCAATTACTCTACAGCAGCGACTGAGTACCCAGTGAGGCGGGCCTGCTCGCTCGGGGGCCCCATCCCGCGACTCTTGTGGTTGGGAAACCAGATCCAGACAACAGAGGAGAGAATTTATCGGGACAAGGGTTAATGGGAGTCGTACATACATTTGCGTATTTTGCAGTGTCTTTCAAAAAGAGCAAAACGCTGTTTGTTAACAAAATTTTCTCGAGGGAACTAATACAAAGGACCATACTAAGTAGAGATGAATTTATTTGCAAGGTGCTTTAAACACCACGCGGAATTAAGCTTATCCGCAGTAGCTGGATTTATTTAATGATAATATTTACCTGTACCAAGCTTTTACTTTGACAACTAAGCGTATTCACTTGCCAAGAATAAAAAGAAACGTATGTTAAATTACTTCTCATTTTATTGACACAATAAAAATTATGCGACACTTCTAATTGAATATTGGACCAACATAAAACACATAATTCTACATATTAAAAAACCGATAACATACCATGGAATGATGTTTACAAAAATAAAACACACTTTTTTTTACTAATTCCACTATTTTATGTAATGATTATGTCTTAACACCAAGAATTGACAATTAACCCTTTAAAATCACAGTATGATACCAATACTGAATGTTTAAATAAATTAGGTAATCTATATACATATAAAAATAAAGATTTTTTTGTTTGTTTGTCCTCTATGCATTCCTTAACCACTCATCCAATTTCGAACAAACTTGTGCGCACACCCGTGAAGGTTTCTGAAGAAATTTTTTTAAATCTTAAGTCTAAAAAAAATCAAATACGTACGAACAGTGACATCTCAGAAAAACCTTCTGATTTATTCGTGTACGCACCAGATGGAAACCAAAAAATATTGTGTATCCAAAAGCACTTCAATAAACAGAATTAAAACACAAAATCTTTCTTTTTTTGAGTGGCATTGCAACGCATGCCGGGTGCTCACTAGTTATCTATAAAAATAAAATATACTTTTTAATAAAAAATAATGCGTACCTTATTAAGAATTGACGTCATAAAAATGAGTTATTATAGTAAAGAACTACAATATTTCTCAATTTTGATAACATCAGCTATTTAACGATGTTGCTATCTTACGACAATCTTTTATCAACGAAACTCTTAATAATGATAATGAAGTGAAGGCGGTGGCGAGGCCTTTCCTTTCGGAAGGCCGCATTCATCTATCTCAAATCAAATGAGGCCTTTTATGTGTAAAAAATGTATTTATATTATTTTCTAATTGAAGGAAAACAATGAAATTTATTTACAAATTTTCAAATTTAGAAAATTTTGATTCAGCCAAAAAGTTGCACTTGAGACCCTTAAAAGACCCCAGGTTCGCCATCCCTGGTATACTGCTAAAGGGAAATAACAGTTTTCATCAATTTAAATTTTAAAAATTCTGACTAGTCTATTGATTTTCACGGTAATATTATTTTCAAATCTCTTCGAATGGTTTTAAGGTAACGTGTCAAATTTGCAAATCCTTCTTTTCTGTTAAAAATGAGAGAGGAAAAAAATAATAGCTCGACCCGACATTGTTCGATTAGATTTTTGCTGAAAGGGTAAATATTTCCATAAGTTATGTCAGCTTTATGTCACTCGCATTTCTATTTTGAAATATTTTTGAAATATTTTTCTGATTCGATCATAAATTCAGTGATTTTTGTTTCTAAAATGTTTCGTTCTTTTTCAAAATAAAATACATCGTATTATTTTTCATCTCTTAATCGATTACATCTGTTCATATATTCATGACTTTTTTTCGTTCATTTGTAGATACTAAAAATGTCACAGTTGAGTGGTAAATGTTCTTGTGCGTTGGCGCTACTCAATTGCGCGGTCTAAGGCTTATAATCATAATAGAATGATTTTACTAATTTATAATCCATTTATGGATTAATACAAATGGCATAGGTTATAAGGTAATTTTTTCGTTTCTTTCCCCTAATTTTTCTCCGATCCCGAAAACTATGGGTATATAGAAGAGGAATTAGTCCTGTCTAGCCCATTCTTATTTCTTTATATTCTCTATAATTTAATCCAATGCTAAGTCTTTAATAACCGAACAAATTAAGCTTAGAAGTTCTCGTATATTGAATTCTTTTGAGATGATCTTCCGATAGCTATAGTCTATATTGAAACCGGGCATGGTTAAAAAAATATTTTCTTTGTTACACTATATTGTTTGTTTTGAAACATTAATAAATAGATTAATTAATATTAAGTTATTCATTAAGTACAAGTATTATAATAGGGTAAAAATAACAAAGTATTTAATTCCACAAGTATTTTTTCAGTTTGTTTATAGCTATTTTGGTTTCATGCCATCGTCAGAACTATGTTCAAACTTAACGTAGCTTACAGTAGGCTCCCCGATAACACGGTAGATATGGGGGACGATATATCTGGGAGTGGGCTACCAGGGCTACTATACTCATAAAAAATTAGAGGATATGCATGCGGCGCAAGAGTATTTTAATGTGTAATCAAGGAGCAGTCGCAAATTTTAATGAAAAACGATTGTTCTTCAATCATGTTATCCGGAGGCTTACTATATGCTGTTTAAGAAGAAATATACAGTATTAAATAATCTTACTTATTCCGACATCATAAATTTTATTTCAAATTAAAATATTTATCGTACTAATTGTGTTTTTGTGTTTTGGGGGATTTGAACCCGAAGCTTCCGTAAAAGAAACCAATGATCTTGACCACTGCACAACTGACCCGATATATTTATAATTTTCAGAAAGAAAAAGAAGGTATAATTTTAAAATAGAAGTACCTCTACAAATTGACATATAATATTATATCCGCTCCTGACAACATGACGAGTATGTTCAGAGTATGGATAGAAAGATAGCGCTAGGACAAGACTAGTAGTGGGGTAATTTTTCTCGGTACGCCCCGTTTTTTTATGATCGGATGGGTAAGAGTGAATTCTAGACATCCTATGCCTACGAAAAAAAATCCACCGATCGATTGAAAAGTTAATTTATGAAACCATCCGTACCGGGATTCGAACCGGAGACATCAGTAACCAAAGCCAACGACGTTGACTACTAGAAAAAATCTACCCTTTTCTCGTTCATGTTTAAGCACAACTATGCATTTCAACAATTTTGACAGTAAGAAAGGTTCGATTATTATACTCATAGATAAATAGATATATTTAAATTGATGCTTTTTTTACAGTGCTCTACTTTTGGGCATTCAAATCGTACACATTTTCAGGAACCAATTACGTACGACATTAGAGGGCGCCTGTATTAGAATAGAGTGACAGTTCTTATATATTATGTATCGGTTATCATAAAAAAGTGATACAATCTAACGTTTAAATGAATATTATTTCATCAACTTTGTATTACACCGTTCACTAAATTGACAATGACATAAGCCTCACAAACAGATTATAAAACTAATTTAGTGTGAAAAAAATACCACCTTTTCATTGAATAAACTAATAACTAAAATTAAAACGATTATCAAATTAACTGTAACGATTTTATCGTGTATGATTAACTTAAAACACGTGTAAGCAAAATAAAATGTCCATCAGTACTTGTACGGCATTACTATTGATTGATGATATTTTGACTCCATCTATTTTTAGGCTTACAAATTTATTATTAATTGAACATGTCGAGTCGTAGTAAATTCGGAAGCTTTATGCATTCCCGAAATCTACTAACACTCTCCAAAGTTAGTATGAGAGTTTGCGAAAATTCGTGTAACATCTGTTGCCTATATTAAACTCTGAGGCGTCTATAGGGAATTCCGCTTTACGCCATCTATGTAGGTATACTGACAATGGTATTATGAAGTACCTAAATACTGAGGGCCAGCATTTTTAGGAGATTTTTTTTCCAATTAGAGTTTGCTAATTAATTGCGTAACGACGTGCGGTCCTGTTTCATTTTTATATGCCTATACACAACCCCGTAATTAACGTACCTCGTATGACCAAGTTCATAATGTTTGCTTTATTATTTGGGAAATGGGGCGGAAGGTAACCAGAGATAATTCCATTATGACCCTTTGTACGTCTTTTCCATATTATTTATTACTAACGGTTTCATTAATTATCATTACATCGAAAAATGCGTTGGTTATACAATCTTAAAAAGGATTTCAATTTAAAGGACACAAAAAGCAGTTATTTAATGTTTTAAAATTAATAATAATTCAGAAGCACATTGCTTTTCGTTATTAAATATTGTTTGCGGCTGCTAATAATAACCACCACCATAGTTGTTTGATGGTTCCATTTTTATATTTAAAAATGTTTGCACACCAATAATTAATGTAATTATGTGTTTCACTTGTATTTATATTGAAAATCACTAATATATTTCGTTTAATAAATATATGGTATAAAATAAAAAAACTTTTTGAATAAATATTTCTTTTTTCTAAGAAATATATAAGCACTTGCTTTTAATGGATCCTTTCTCAGGCCGTGTAAGTAGAAGATAGCTTCTTTTTATAAACGTTTGCCTTACTTAATGGATTCTGAGAATTTGGTGTTATTTTCCTGCTATTTTATCGTAATAATATTTAGGAAGCAGATATTGTGTTCTGTTACATGAACATTATGAATCTTTATTACAATAGATAATATTAAAATTATTTCAGAAAATTATATTCTGGTGCCATATGATTTTAAGCTACAACTTAAATGAAAGGAATATATTATTAATGGTTCTATTCTTAGATTTCTATTAAATAGGTAATTGAATTATTAAGTCTTCAGGTGTAACAAACAGTTTATAAAAATTAATTCTTATTACTCTTATGAAATCAATAAATATACTTTCCACCTCAATAAATCTGTGTGAGTAGTATTACAAAAAAAAAAATAAATAATAAACACTGATTTTAACAACATTTTTCGGAGAAAATATTTTTTAATTTAATGTGATAAATATGAAGACATTCAACGTTTACTTTGTGGAAATTAATTTATAATATAAAATTACATTTTACAACATTACTTTACCACTGGTTGAGTAACTAATTGTAGCGTGTTCACATCTTTGAGTCATCTCCAAAATTTTACTGCAGTATGGTAACAAAATATTCTCATTTATTTCGGGTCGAACTGAGAGAAATAAATAAAAATATGAGTTAGCGCGTACCGCCAAATTTGAAAATTTATGATGAAATAAAAATATTTTGCATTGCGATCTGAAACGTTCGTCTCGGCGTTGGGTTTACTTGTCCATTTTATAGCAAGTTTTCTTAAGACTCGGGAAATCCAGGGCAGGCAGCCAGTTGCCATTATCAAATATTTACATTGCTCTCGGAAAATGAAGAGGGAAACGACTCTGAGTCATTTCGGAAACTCTTGCAGTAATATATCCTCACGGTTTATTATCGTTATGTAGTCTTACGCAGGGGCATAGCGTTAGCGTATATTCATATAATAATGTATAAATATTATTGTGTGTATTGTAATATTAGCTTTGACGTCTATTTCATAAACGAAGAATTTCAAGAATTCTTGTACTAAAAAAATGATTGCAGTGCTTGAATTCTGGAGATAATTGAATGACTGATAATAGTCTCGAAGTATCAAACAATTATATTAGATATAATTTAAGACATCGACTGAGAGTGCTTGATGGAATTTCAATATCAAATTTGGATTATTGAGATTTTGTACACTTCCATGTATTTTGTCACTAACGACCCGGGTTTCGCCTTTCGGCATCTTCAGGAATTCGAGCACACGAGTGGACTCTAACTGAACTCAGTTCGAGTCCATTCGTGTGCTCGAATGCCTGAAGATGCCGAAAGGCGATACCTGGGTCGTTAGTGACAAAATACATGGAAGTGTACAAAATCTCAATAATCCAAATTATATTAGAGTTAATGTAGTACAGCTTTATTTGTTCAGAAGTTTTTCTACCAGAACTGCTTGTTATTCAGTTGCTTAACTTCTCTTTTTTCCAAAAGAGTAACGATAGAATGATACGATTAAGACAGAAATAATGATTAGTTAATCACTCTCGCTATGTCTTATTTTTATAATCAGATAGGTTTGAGGTAATTTATAGACATTACAAACATCCATGTCATGTGAAACCGCGACTGAAGTCAACGACCCTGACCACACGACCACAGACCTGGTATATTAGAGTTTAGTTACTGAAAATAGCTACATGTTTATCGGTAAATATATTTATATCACCAAGTACCTATTGTTTTAATTTTATAAACATCCTAGGGTTAACAATTGAATTGATCGGAATAATTATTGTCCTTAATTATAAGATAACAACAAATAAAGATAATACTGCCATGGTTACCAAGAAGTAAGGATTCCACTTAACAGTCAGAAAGCTTCGCTTTAAAGATAAATATCAAATGTTAATGTTTGAAATCTCGAACAAAGGGGTTTATATATTTATGTTGTTTTCCTCCTCGAATTCACATCGAATGACTTTGTTAAAGTTCTGTTGTGTGGTTTTCCAGAAAATTAACATTAAAAAATATGTATGCATGATAATCATATTTTCATCTGCGTTTTGAAGAGTCTGAATGCCCTATAGTGTGCTACAAGAGTTAATATGTTCATAAACTTAATTTTAGAAATCGAAAAGAGTAAAGTTATTCGATATAATATATATTATTATTATTTTGAAATCACTTATTATATAAATTTATAACCTGTATAATAATATATTATTAACACAAGAAATAACAGTAACTAAATTCAATTTTTGGTTATTTTATTCATTTAATATATAATTTAAATTTGACTCCATTTGGTATATTGTGTATTTAATGACAGATAAGATTATTCAAAACAATTATATTTTGGAGTAGGTATTGGATAAAGTTTATTTTACAAATGGGTTGTTTATTTAAATTATATTTACACGCCAGATAATATATCCGATAATATAAATCAGATCCGTTGGTTCGATTTCATAGGATTATCTATACGTAATTACCGAAATAATCTCGATTACCGAAAATGGATAGACGCGTAGACTTCTGGGAGACTTCTTAATACAGGATCTCGGTAAGGAACTAACTACTTAACATGTGCCTGAGATCATTTAATAGTATTACAGTTTTGGAGGTTAAAAAATCATTTATGAACTGAAAACTAAATTACTATCGCTGTGAATATAAATTACAACGATTAGTAAAACAAAAGAAAACAACATGAACTGACAATCATTTCTCAAATATAAGTCTTTCATGTTATTATCAGTAACAAACCACAAGAAAATTTATATGAACCGAAAGTAGAAAAACTTAGGTGTTAAGGTGTTCACTGTCAATTCTTGGTGGAAATATATTATATTTTAAAAAATAAAACACAGTTTGTTTGTACTACTTCCATATGTTTATAATTATGACCACCGGTTTCGCTCATCACGAACATTATCAACTGATAATGCTCGTGATGATCAGTTGATAACGCTTGATGAGTGAAACCGAGCCTGATCATTATAAACATGTGGAAGTAGTACAAAAAAATTGTATTTTATTTTTTTAAATATGTACTCTAATGTTCCGACGCGTCAATTCCCAGTTAAAAATTAATGTGAAAAATATGGTAGGTAAAAAAAATTCGTATAATTGATAGTATGTAGGCATCTCGCCATCCTGAAAACTAAATACATTATAATTTTATTCAAAACTTAATTTAAACTAATAAAAACTTGTATTCATAAATATATCAGCCAAAATATGATTTTGTATTGTATGTTCAACACTCTAAGATCTTGAAAATTGAACTAATAATTATTTGTATTATCAGTCCTCATAACTTCACCCTTATTTCGAATTGAGATTGGGTTGAGAAATTGATTTAATCTCCTGAAGAAAGTTGAACGACAATTTTGACAGTAAAAGACTTGGATTCAGCAACGAAAGTAAATTAAAAGATACTGTTATGTACCCAAAGAATTACCGCACACCATTATATTTAAAAAAATATTTGTGTTGTGGAATCAAGAGAGTTTTTTTTTCAAATACGAATTGATCTTATTTTTAAGCTTTCAAAATGGAAAAGTGTGTTCGAAATTACTTTTTCAAAGAAAAAATTCCCATCGAGCCGAGAATATTTCAGATATTTAAAATGCGAAAGACGTTTAACTTACAGAAGGGAATATAGATAGGATGATTATGTCAATTATTGTTTCAACAACCAAAATGGTCAACCCCTAATCCAAATATCAAAATTGCATTTTATATTCAGGCAGATATTCAATTATTATAATTCAATAAATTATTAAGTCTTTAGAAACAGGACGATTCTCACATGCTAGTCAAATAATCGTCTACCTGAACTAAATGGACAATTTTCAATTCTTTCAATTCTTAAAATGTAACATGTGATAATCTGTGGTCATTTTAGATTGGCAGTGGTTTTAGTACTTTGGATTCAAACTGTTACAACTATGAAAACTTTGTGAAAACTTCTGAAAAAAAATGAAATTATGTTTATAATATCATAAATATAAATATATTTTTAGGTAATACTAGAATTTCATTAAAATCTACAAATATAGATGTAGATAAAATAAAAGTATAAGCCTGTCCAAAATCTTGTTTCCTTATTATCTCAGAACTATACTATTTGAGTTGTTACACTATAGAACTGAGGTATCGATATAGGCGATGGATGTTAACTATTAAACATATCGGATTCTGCACGCCATTAAAAGTTTAAATATTTTTTACCTACGATTTTGTCAGGATTTTTAGGTAATTCGTCATTACATATTGTGTGAAATGACTTATAGTATATATTATATACTTATATTTTGTTTTGAAAAAATGTGGACTTTGCTTTTCATCGTCTCATATTATGTCCTAAGCATTTTCAAACAAAGAATAATGTTTCTTGATAGATCTTATCTTTGGCAATCTATAATTAAAACACACTTCGTATTAAAAATGGGTCGGGAAATGGGGTGTCCTATCATGCCTTGTACACACAAGCTTGAATCATAATTTTTCGGGAGCGCTTGCGAAAATTGTTACAGCTATGTAATTTAGCCGCTGCAAATTGAATTTCTTATTTAGATGGCCTAAAATAGAATAAATCTTTGAAATTTTGTTTGTGTATATTTATTATAAGAAACTAATTAAAGTTGAGCTATATGGACCAAAAAATTGTTTTCCTTGTTATTTAGAATATTTATGTTGTAAATTTAATAAGTTAGAATTTATTTGATGGTTTTTTACCATGTCCGCTCTGAATGTGGAGCACTATTTTTCGAAGAGAGTAGGGATATAATGATAGGGTTACGACGGAACTAAATGTTTGCTAATCGCTCTTGCTACGCACAGTTTTTAGGATTGGATGCTTGAGAGGGAATTCTAGACATCGCGAGCATACACGCCTCAACAGAAATCCATAAATCAATTTATGAAACTACCCGTACCGTGATAAAAATTATTAATAAATAAATAATACAACTTTTTGAAGTTAGAAGCTTTTGAAAACTATACTTTTCAATTATTTTTTTTATGAAGATTTCATGTTTATAAACTTTTGACCTAATATAATTGAAAAAATTTGTAGATACTAACATTCCCATCTTTATGATAACGTAATAATATTTGGAATGTGATATGATGATAACGTAATAATATTTGGAGTGAACGATGCAAAATAATTTGTCCTACCCAGGCTAATATTATTATTTGCATTTTACAAGCATACAAATTTAAAACCTGTAAACAAAGCAGATACGTATAAATTTGCTAGTATATTTTACTCAGATTGATTTCAATTGAGACAAAATAATATATCTTTTTAGCATATTTATTATTAAAATATCAGAACTGTATGTTTTAAAAAAAAATACAATTTGTCTGTACCACTTCCACATGTTTATAATGATCAGAATCGGTTTCACTCATTATAAACGTGTAGAAGTAGTACACAAACTGTGTTTTATTTTTAAAAATATAATGCCTCTCCACCAAGAATTAAAAGTTAACACCTTGAAAGTCAGACGTCCACGTGATGATTTCTGAAATACATATACGCTGACAATGTCATCATTTTAATTAATACATTTTTTTTCATATCGATAAAATATAAATACGTTATTTTTTATTGCTAACAGAATTAGCTGACAATTAATAATATATAAATGAAACGGAATTGAAAAACAAGAGCGAAATTCACCTTACAGCATAAAAAGCAATATACGAATGGCTTTTTCACACTTCTACAAAGAGATTGGAAAAGTTAACAAGCATATCTATATTGTAACGAACAGCTTGAAGAAGAAAAGAACAATCTTTAGAAAGTTATATTCACCCAATTTCTACGTCCTGATTGACAGTCCGATACAAAGTCTTCATTCTAAATACTCTTTGCTATATTTAATTCTATTACTGTAAGTCTTCTATATAAATGAATCTCTATCCATGTTTAATAAAGGAAACAAAGTGTTTTAACTTGTGAAGGAGTATTTTTTTTTATAAATGTATTAATGTTATGCTGAAAAATTTGCTAGATTTATGAAAATATTTTATTTGCTTTCTTTCTTAACTAAAAACTAATGAAATTTTCGTGTTGCAATGGTTTTTTTTACAATTTCCTCACAATATGGAACGTGTGCACTAAAACTAGAGATAGCAGACGTTTTTGCTATTCCGTACTTTCTTATTGTCGAAGAGAGTTAGGATACAATAATAGAACTAAGATAGGTTCAGTAGTTAAATATTATGCAACCTTTTCAGGATCGCATGGGCTGGAGGTTGAAGGGAATGTTGAGTCATAGACTGTAGAATTCACAGTTGCAATGCGTTCAAACTTAAATCCGTAAATATATTTAAAAATCAACTAAAGCATCACGGTTTCGATCCCGTGAACACCACAACTGGGGAGCACGACGCTGACAACTCATCAACATGTCTGTGTAACCATTGCCAAATAGTCATTTTTATAGATTCCCATTCCAATAATTATTTTCTTGAGTTTTTGCTATGTTGTATTTTTAGTTGTTAATCGTGAATGATCGAATATTTTATCGAATTTAATGATATACTCGATATTGAGAGCGGAAAGCGTTAAAAAACAGAATTTTATTATTATTTTCTAAAATATTTCGGAAAAATATTCCGACATAATAATATTTGTACCATTATAATTTTGAATAAAAAAATCATAAAATTCCATTAACCTTCATCCTTTGAGCAGTCGTAATATTTTCAGCTAGTCGGAAGTCAAAGCGATCTTCTAGCGTCGTTGAGCTATCCGAAAGAAGTAAATAAATAACATCCGTATGTTTCTGAAAGCTTTTAAAACTCTACCTTGATATACTTCCCTATTAATATATGAAAAAAGAAAAGCTTTCGTTTTGTAACTGACTTACAATAATATGTGTGCAGTTGTATTTGAAATAAGAATTTCGTTTCCAAAGCTTTCAGGCGTGCATTTAGTCATGATTCATGATATTATGTTTGCATTTTTATTATTATTATTTATATTCATGATGAATTCGTAGAAGGTTTATAAGGCATTATATTACTGACTTTCGGTCGAATGTTTCAGAAACTGATATTCTAACGTAAATTGGTTTTGAACATCGCTTTCTTGATTAATGCCGTTAACGATAGATAGAAACGGATTATAAAAAAAACTGCTGTAAAAAATAATCGTTCATAATTTTCAGGAATAGTAAGGTCATTAAAATAATTATCTTGACACCTATGTTCTTGGATATAGTGCGTATAATATAAATGTTATTTTTATTACGAAAAACAGGGACCGTTCATTAAAAAAATCTGAAATAATATTGTAGTCAAATTAAAATATCACCATTAAATCACTTCGTTTGTTAATATTAATATATTTTGTCAGTCAATTTTGGGTAGGATAAACCATTGACATTAAGTACAAGCAGGAGTCACCATTCCATTTTAACTAATGGTAACAAGACACCTTGGAACATTGCCAAATGATATTATGAGTTTTACAATTTTTTTTATAATATTAAGCAATACGATTTTAAGGTAAATCTTTAATTACAATATTAAACCCTTTGTATTTCATAAATGGCAAAAATCAGAAGTACATTTTTCAGTGTGTCATTCCAATCTCATAAATCGTTTTTTTAACAATGTCGTCATAAGTTTTTATTCGGGGCATTATTACAGAGATTTATCAATATTACGTCCGTAACTGTGCGTCACATGTCAAATTGATGGACAGTTTATTTACACATGTTTGTAGAATGACGCAAAAAGGGGACATATGTAAATGAACCCTTATTTTTGGGTACACGCTTTATAAAAGGTTAAAAAAAGAATTATTTAAAGTTTAATTATAAGATCTAATTAAGCAAACTTACATAATCGTTTATGAAAAGATGTAAAATTATTGTTTATTGTTTTGTTGAATAGTAAGTAGTTTCCGAAAATATATCTATTAATTTAATTGAATAGCGATCGTTTGTACTATGTGATGAATTTTATTTTATGTTATGAAATGATTGGCAATTTGAGCTTACAGTCGAAACTGATTTCAAATCATGATTATGGAGAGAAAATTAAATTTCAATCAACTAAATATGATTTAAGTACATAATATGATACAATGGTGTATTGCTTATATAATCCAGGTTAGTAACATATAAACGAGTAAACGTAAGTTAAGTCCTGACTATAGCATTTACTACATATTATATAAAACATTGTATTTTTTTAAGTTATCAAGCTCACCGATATAATTATTCTTTAAAACTGTTCAAAATTACTCGAATGATGTTGAAATTCTGGTAAATTGAATAAATTAAAGTAGAGATAACATTATCAAGTACTCAGGTTTTATTCGAGAATAAGGCTTTTTATTTACCCATTAGGATTATTGGCTTACCAAAACCCGCTATAACCTCAGTCGTATTTTAGGGGAATCATCTCGCAATCGGAAAATGTTATATCACAATGAAAAATTCAAACATCTTGAGTCTATTCATTTATTCTACCCACTTTTGCAATTTATTAATAAAAATACTGCTAGCTCAAAAACCCGGATATGTTCTTCAAGAAAATGATTCAATTTTGAGTTTGCACTCTGGCAAAATAAATCACAGAAAAGGTGTCAATTTAGATCGCTTTTATAGGGGAAATATTATTGAGTTTCAGCAACTGAAAAATCTGATTCATTTTCTATATTTCAGATGAAGCCTTTTTTTAATAAAGTTGACAACTTTGGCAAGTGGTCAGGTTTTTTCTGAGAGTTATTTTAACATTTCTTACTTCACTGATACTCTTGTAACGATTCAAGTTTATCGTCTTACTCGTTTACACATATTTTCCGTTTATTGTGGAAACGTTGTCTTGCCTTATTTAGAAATAAGCTTTACACGATCATGTCTTGCGTACTTTTTAGATATTATTGGCAATAAATTAAAACTACTTAAGTTCTCGTTCATTTTCCCATAAAAAAACACAATTGAAATCTGCAGCATTGGCAACATTATGTACTTTACGCAGATGGAGATTAGGTAGACAGTTTTTTTACAATAAATTTTGTGTTCTAGGCGTCATCTAAATCCAGTTTATGTTAATGGTGTTCTTAAAATGTTTAAATTTATTTAAATTTTAAGTGTTAAATCTGTTGGCTTCTTTTCGGAGACGGACGTTTTGACCTCTGTCCGGGCTTAACACTTTTTCACCAAACTTTGCTGATAGCGTTATATTTACATAACATACGAAAAACCGTATTTATGTAAATTGAGAACCTGGGGAAATCTGTAACGTGGTGAAAAGGGATTTTTACACAGAAAATTTTTCGGCTGACTTTAGATGGTGAATATCATCATACATTCACTGCGGACTTGTATAAGTAATATGGGCGTCTAACAAAGAGCGTGGGTAGTATTGAGCAATACATTTTTTTAATATATACTCATGAAAGTATTCTACATATTCCACAATTGCTTTCACGCAGCTTTTATAGGATGTATATGATAATATAAGGGGGAAAATGATTAAGCCTGCAAACTTTATTGAGTATATGAGAGCTTTAGAATTAATTTCTTCTGTATATATCTTCCAGGTTTGTAGGCTAGGAGTAGTGATATATGATATTTAAAACTCAGGGTCGTTAGAAATAACACAACTTTTTTTACTAAATTATGATGTGTTGAAATTATTTTTTAAAAAATTTCACTTATTTGATCATTTTTGTTTTTCGATAAATATGTAGTGATAGCAAGAATATTTGAAAATAAGTCTAATCTTCATAGTGAAATATGACAAAGACCTTTTTTGACTAATTCCAAAATCTTATCAAAGGATCAGGAACGGTTTCACTCATCGCGAGCATTGTCAATTGACTTAACATAATTTAAGATTTAAATTAAATTAGGAAGTAACTTAGTTGATATAAATATTATAGTCTATGTCTTCTGTAGTAAATATAACGAAAAGCAATATAAAAAAATATCAATATGAAGAATTGTAAATATTACATTTAAATAGTTTTTGCGTCATTGCATTTTAAAGTGTTTGGCTACAAATTATCTCTTTTGATATACGAAACATTAAGACAACATTGGGCTCTTCTTGCTCTGCCAATGTTATAAGCGAAGAATCCAAATTTTAAATTTAGTTACTATAAAGATGCTATTTGTAATCATCCTGTAGGAGTCTGCCAGCCGATTTGGATTAACACCAATAATTTTCGGTCACCGAGAATTCGAAATCTCGGCTTGTAATTTCCTTGGCCGAATCAACTCGAACACTGCCTCCGGATGGTGGAATGATGTGGGATTGGAAAATTGGAAAAACGTGGGAAGTGGAAATATATGGAAACGCTCTAATGCTGACCTATTTACGCAAGCATGTACTTCATGAAAGTAGAAACGGAAATTATATCAAGAAAAAGTGTTCGGCGACTTTACTCTTGCCGCGGGATACATATAAATGAGGCTATTTATTTTTCATGTACGCGAAAGCGGTTCTTTCACCTTTAAAAATTTATTAAATATAACATAGTATTATATTCATTTTTAAGTTTGTACATCCTGCGTACTCTACTATTGTACTTATATTTTAATGTAGATAGATGTTCTTAAAATATTTCACTTGAAAATTTAATAAAAAAATATTTATGCGATTCTTTTTCGGATACATAATAACACCGATTTAAGAGAAGTTATTATTGATAATAATATTCATTATATCAACGATTTTTTTAAACTCAATATTTTAATTAACCTTTTACCATTTCTCACATTAAAATATATCATCTTTTTAAAATCATGCAATTTTAATTTAAATATATTTTTACAAATATATTATAATACGATGAAATCATACTGAATTACGGATTTTTTTAACAAAAAAACTACAAAACAATATTGAATACAAAAATATTGAAATCTTTAAATTCTCTAGTATTTTGAAATTATCTACGACAATGTTCACGCGATAGCGCCGTACAAAAATAATATTTGTTTTTCAACAGTAATTTACCCCTAAATAATTTTTCATGAATTAAAAAATGTGTATTACGAATACTTACGTGTGTGTCGGGCTCAGATGACTCGATAAACTTTACTAATTCAGAGGATTTCAAATGAAAAGGGCACAGAAAAACCACCAGATAACTAGGAACTGTATCACAATCCACAGCGCACGCCGGATAGACTGACTATTGATTTTCCAGGGCGCGACATCCTGATTTATCGCAACATGATAGCAGCGAAAACATTTCTTGCGCGGTGGAAATTCAAACTAAGTCGGCAAAGAAGAAATCTTTGATGCCAATAAAATATATCATAGATGGCAGTGCTTAAGAGGAATTAGTAGCTTTTTTTTCATTTCGCAAAAATCTTTAATCATTTTCCTTTGTCTAAACATTACGAAACTACGATTTTTTTTTTTTAATAATTGCACTCTCAGAGTATTTCTTTACATTAGTGCACTTTTATTTAAACGGAAATAGTGTTTTCAAACCTGTCTAGCAAAGAGTTAATACCTGTTTTTCAGATATGATTTTATTTGCTTTACGCCGTGACTAGATTAGGATTTATTGTAGGTTACCGAGATTTGATGTCTGAGACAAAATCGTAGAACAAAGTATTTTTAAGAAAGTGATCGATATGGAATTTGAAATTTATTAAATTTAACGATTCTATAAAGACTTTTGAAATGTACCAACGAGTTTGTTTTTCTAACTGATACTAAAAGTAGAATTAAGTATGCTGAAAATATTTTTTAAAAAAAATAGAAAATGCGTCTTTTAGCAAAAAAATTTATAAGAATAATAAATAGTAATCATTTTTCGTAGATATGTTTTTATTACCTTCCATTGTGATTAAGCCAGAGTCCGTCGTCTGCCGCGACACCACGCTCGTTATTTCTTTAGATTGTATTTAAATAGTTTACCGATTGTAATAGCGCATATTCACTCTTCTGAGAGTGCAATTATTAAAAAAAAAAAAAATATTTCGACGTTTCATATTTTTTACGTGACAGAAAACGATTTTCGTGAAATGAGAAAAACCTTATAATTCCTCTTAAAATTAAATATTTAATTTAAGCCGATAATGGATATTGTGAGTTTTCAGGCAATCTCAAATTGTAAATTAGCCTATATTTTAGAAACGCGTAATAAGTTACACAGCTTAATGTCATGCGCATTAAAATATATGTATATGAATGCCACCATACGTCAAAACACAGATAAAGTGATTTCATCTATCAATTGATGAATAATTAAAAAAAATCAATAAAAATGGTCAAAAAAGAATTGAAAAAGTTTGGAATCATAGTTTATGTTTCAAGGCTCAGAATATTGCTGTTTTGATGTCAGCTGGATTTTTACTTATACCGGCTGTTATGGTCGTATTATGCCATTTAAAATTTAACTATCAGGACCGGTTTCAACTTGTATATTTCGTCATTTGATATTTAGGCAAACAAAATTCCACCAATTTAAAATCGGTAGATTACTCTGTGTTATATTTTTTCCCAATTATATTTTAGTGGTAATTGGTCATTATGACCACCTGAAATTGAAAAAATCTTATGAGGTTTGTAATTATTGTTTATGCAACTATTTTCCCAATGAATGTTAAAAGTCATTATTATCAAATTGATTAATAAAACAATGTGGTTCGTAGTCTTGGTGATAATATTTTTCATCCGTGTACTAGAATGCTTGAAGATGCCAAAAAGTGAATCCTAGCTCGATAGTGAAAAAACGTATGGAAATGTACAAACATTTAACGACTCAAATTTAATTTTCATTACCTATATATAAAATCATTCCAACAATCACTGACAGACAATAAGCAAACATAATATAAAAATACATGTTACAGAGAATTTAACAATTGTTTTAGAATCAACAATTATTTTTCCATATCCGCTCCCACTGTGAAGCATATGGTATCCTAATTTACAGAATTTTTTTACGAGAACTGCTTGTTACTCAGTTCCTCAACCTTCCTTTTTTTTCGAAGAGAGTAGGGATAGAAAGATAGGGCTATGGCAGGACTAGTGGTTAGCTAATCGCTCTCGCTACGCCTCGTGAGGCTGGGATGGGTAGGAGGGAGGACTCAGACTACGAACAGAAATCCATAAATCGATAGACAGATCAATCTATGAAAACCGTCCGCACCGGGAATTGAACCCGAGACATCCGTAACTGTGGCCAGCGACGCTACCAACTGCGCCACGGACGCCGACTAAATAAATAAATATGAGACTTTATTTTAACACTTTCATTTATAATGTTTACAATTATTCTCAAGAAGAAATTTTTTGTACGTTTACGTCTTCACATATCAAAATAATGAGTTTGAGAAATGTTAATCAAATTTGATATTGAATTTCTATCAAGCACCCTCAGTCGGTATCTTAAATTATATCTAGTAGGTACTCTTTTTCGACTGATATAAAAGCAAAAGAAACGAAACAAATAAAAATAATTTCCATTAACCTTCTTTTCATTACATATTATTATTTCTTTATTTCAATATTAATTTTCCGAAGTAACCGATTAATATGTATTTACCAGGCTCGTGCCGTGGAATTCTCTCCTTCTCGTTCAATCACACGTGTAGTAAACGTTGTGACCGAGATACAAGGGCATACGGGCGCATGCTCTTGCATCCTACTTGCTCATACACAAGATATTCTATGCGATAGAGATAGACATAAGTCCACCGCGCTGTCGAGATGCTGTCTTTCGTCCTGATCTTTTTCAAGGCATCAACTAACGATGGTAATACTCTAAGAGCGGCATGCATTTTAAATCTTAAGTGCATTTATGTTTATATAGTGATTCTATTAACTTCTTATGACATGAGACTGCATGCTAAAATGCAAATTGGCATCTTTTTTAAAAAACCTTTTAACTATTTCTTCAAACCTTGAACCAATCATTCTAATACTCCTCCACATAAATTGCACTGTATGCGACCATAAACATAAAATACCCAGACACTTGATGTCTCTTTTCAGTATATGCTAAGCCATATCAAAGAAAGAGAAAGTGATATCAAGATACGTCAATTTATTTTTCTATAACAGATATGAAAACGAAGGTAATATCGCTATTTAACTCTTACGTTTGCGACGTAATGCCAAATTGAGAAACGTTGTCTCTTTCAGACATCAAAAGGTAGTGGGGATGATAGCTTCAGCGAAATCGAAAGTTGTACCTACGTATGTTAAAAGAAAGACAGTGCTTGAAGTGCGTGACAATGACTACTATTATATATTTGCAAAACGGCAATTAATAATCTCGCATAGTTGTCGTGAATTAGAATAACTCCATGATTAGGATTTGAATGATTTGGTAAATTAATGGGTACCCATACAATGGCTCATTTCAATAAGATACGATGTTTGACCCCTATCCTGCGGACATTTATAATATTATGTGTACATAAGAGTGAATTATGATAGAAAAAAATATTTACGATTTTGAACGATTGTACAATTATTATTAATTTATGGTACGGTTCGTATACTGAGTAACCTGTAGTATTGTATCTATTTTTTATTTTTTGGTATATAACATTTGGTTCTTACAAAATGTTGTATTTATCATTTTCATTCACAACAATTTATTTGTACCAATATGTTTGCTTGATCTTTTTCGTACTTTTTTGTCCTAGCATCGAATAACTGAAATGGTTTTGGATTTAATATAGTTCACACTTTTTTAGAACTAAGCGATGATACTTCCACCAAAGACAGCTAAATTCTATTTTAAAATTAAACACAATTCATTTGTACTACTTCTCCATATTTCACTCCACTTCACTTCCACTACTTAAATATGTAGAAGTAGTACAAATGAATTGTGTTTTATTTTTAAAATATAATGCTTTTCCACCAAGACTTTTAAACAGTTAATATTGACATTTAAATTCTTTGATTGTTTAAGCCAACCTCTCAACTTGCCATAGTCATGGAGAAATTGATGACAGATTGTTTCCAGTTTTTTTGTAGAAGTTGTTTCCAGTCTAATAGTCTTCAGACTGTTTGCCTCCAGAGTATGTTGGGGTATAAAATAACTGCAAAAGTAGAAGCTCGTGGATGCATCTAGAAAGGCCCGGAATCAAACTAGCACCCTTAATACCCGAACTTTTATCTCTCATGAGAAAGATACATATATTATTTGTGCAGTGATCGCATACCTACCATCTTAAGAGCTTGTTCATAATATTATAATTCATATAAATTTCATCCCCCAATGCATTGACTACGGTTTTATTATTTTTATCATTTATTTTATAATGTGATTAGTGAAAAATGGCGGTGGACCATGTACATCAAAATTTTTCCTACAGACGACTTCTATAAGAATTCAAGTTTTAGGATAATTCATCAAGTACTTCGATAATTAATTATTTAATTAAATTTATTTTAAATAAGTGGCGATCCTCAATATTTTTGGACATTCTTGTTTATTAGATGTATAAAAATAAATATCTATTTGGGAACCATATATGATACAATACTTTGAATTAAAAAACGTAAAATATATTAATTAATATAAAATTCACATTTCAAGAACTGTCTGAAGGAGCCGCTGACGCGGTTGTGCCCCATGATGGCCGCTTGGTTCAGTGTTGCGTGCACTGCCTTCAGAAGCACTCGTCCAAGAAATCGCAGTTCAAATTTGTAACGTTCTACTGCTGCCATCTGTATTTTCCGTTGACAACATTGCCTAATGGCCGGCTAAAAACGACCATCCCGCCTTTTTCGATTATGACATAAACACATTCAATCATTATTTGTTGTGAAACAAGTGACATCAGTGAGTGAAAATGGTGTGGTTTAAAATATTCCTGTGCTTGGCAACACTGACGGCCCTAGTATATTCGCAGGTAAGATATTATATTAATAAAAAACAACATTCTGTCAGACGAAGTAAACTTTGTAATGCTGATTAGCATATTTGTTTTTTGTATTCTGTTTCTTCAGCTACAGAAGTGAAATAATAATCATTGTAGGATGTCTGTGGGTTCTTTGACGGCATTATGAATAGGTTCTTTTTCCAAGGCCATTGCCCCCACATTCTTTTGATTTCCTTCACTTTCAGTGTGACTGTGGACAGATGTGATAACTGTTTTGACCACTGCGATGTTTGACATGGCTGTATAACAAGATTTATTATTTTGTAGGCAGGCTGTAGGTTTAATGAAAAGTGTTTTGATTGCCGAAATGGAAAGCGACTTGTATTAATTAACTTTCATCACCATCAAACACAATTATTAGATTATGACATGTGTACGAAATTCGAAATCAATATAATAATTTGTTGAACTATATTTTCTATTCCTATGAATGACACATTGATTTCAATGACTTAATCAGAGAAGGGATATTATTTATATAATTAAACATTTTTCGTTCATACTATAATATTAATATAATATAAAATAATATCGTGTAAATATCTATACTACCATGTGAGATATAGTAGTAGTGGTATCAGAACTGCCTACTTAGGGTTTAAGTCTTAAATAAATATTTCTGTTCTCTCAACCGAGTTCATTTTATAATCCAAATAAAAAATAGGGGCTGAAAATGAAGAAGAATTAAAAACAAAATATCATTCAAGCTATTATAGTCATCTAGGACCAATAATGGATGAAAAAATTCATTTTGATAATAATTGTCTCCCTAATGAAAAATTTTAAATCAAGAGAGATAATGCATTTTTTCTACCTTAAAGTATAAATATATTTTTTTATAATTTTACATAAAATATTGTATCATTATATTTTACATCTTTATAGTAAAGTATTAGTAATGGCACCCCCCCCCCCCCCAATATTGGTGTAAGAACCACCCGCTTTCACTTAGTCTGACACTGTATGAACCATTGAAATACAAAATACTCAAGAGAGCGTAATTTTTTAAAACTTTTTTCTCGCACAAGCTTAAAATGTAATATAATTATTTACCTTACGATAAGTTAAAGTTTGTGCATAAAGTGACAGGGTATTCTTAAGTAGAAAGAATAAACAATGAACATGAAGGATACAAAGATAAAACATGCAAGAAGTTCATAGCATTATGAATGGGTGGAAGAGTATTTTTGACCCTGCAAACCTTCATGATGGGATACGCCCCAGCCAGATGTTGCAATGAGTATTCGAACAATCAGCAAAGCTCCAAAGGCGTGGGCGTTTGCAGCTCCCTAAAAGGCGGTTCCACCACTCCCGCCTTCTGGAAGCACCTACGTATTAATTTATTTATGTATATATACTTTGTTTAAAACTATATCGATGTATATATTGCCTCTACCCACGTACAGCCACTGTTTGATCATGTCAATCTATACAAATAAAACTGGTTTAAATCAAACAATCAATATTATATAACAATAACTAAAATATCGACTGTGGAAAGGAAAGATGACGTTACCCACACACAAAAAATATTGTGTATAGTCCGAATAAAACGTGTTTTGTTATTATCGAAGAAAATATATTTTGAAAAGAGGGAGGGATAAGTCCTTTTGCCTTTCTTAAGTCGATATATTATATATTTATGTATAAATATAATGTATTAGCAAGCTTTGTGTGAGTTATATACAATACTGTTTGGTGTGGGTTACGTCGTTTTTCCTTTCCTCAGTCGATATACATATCTAAATAAAAAATAACTATATAGGTATACATATACATTCAGCATGTTAGAGAATATATTATTGGGATTACTCGATTAAAAAAAAAGCTGGTTTATAAATTAACTGGCTTATGGCATGTTTTATTTATTTATTTCAACCATATGTAATGACAAGTCGGAGAAGATTTAAATGCAATACAGAAACAATGTTGAAATTATCAATGTAAAAAAAATGAGATATTAAATTATATTATAAGATTTCGTAGATCTTGGAAATCTTCCTCTTTTTCAAATGCCTCGCTAACCGTTACATCTATATCTATTAAAACAGGAAAACGTTTAAATAGATGAGAAAGAAAACTAAGAGAAAAACTATCCACTTATTTTTCTGTCTTTTTTACCATGTCCGCTCCCAATTTTGAGAATATGTACTTCTAATGGAGATATTCCAAAAGAAGTTTTTCTACGAAAACTGTTTGTTACACAGTAGCTCAACCTATTTTTTCGAAGAGAGAATAGATTTAAGGATAATTTTAGGAAAGTACTAGTGGTTAACTAACTGCTCTCGCCATGCTCCGTTTTTAGGATCGGATGAGTGGGAGACAATTCTAGATATCACAAACATCCATGTCTGTGAAAAGAAATCTATAGATCGATTGAAAAATCAATTTGTGAAACTTTCCGCACTGGGATTTGAGCCAGTGAGATCCGTAAAGGAAGCCAACGACGTTAACCACTACATCACATTTCATCAAAATGAAAGACGTTTCTCATGAGTGATATTATTCTGTAGTATGTAATCAGCAGTAATCATTTCGAAATTTCTAACTATTATCGATGTCACCTTTTTCATTGATTTGTAATGCATATTGGAATGACAAGACAATGGTTCCAAAGCAAGGAGTGTTGTTTTAATTATCTATCCTTTGTCATACAATTGAACATACACAATTATTATTAATTTGTATTCACGATAGCTTGGCCATGCATGTACTCCATGTGACTGCAAACAGCTCGCGGTGATCTTCGTCTGCATGAGGTCAGGTTTTGCATTCCAGCGTTAATGACATTTATATGATATTGAAGTATCAGTGATAAAAACAGCCTTTTAAAATTAAATTTAAGGAGATTCCATAAAGTGAGATAGTTTATTAGTCACTTTAAATTTTCAGTAACATCTAAAAATTAATTTACTATACTTTTTTATAGTTTCTTTCAAAAAATAAATTCACATGTAAGGACGAGCGCTCCTAAAGACAGAATATTATTTCATATTTACTTATGTATAAAGATGTTCACCGCTCGATTTTGTGTAATATTTTTTTAATATAAAAGTCGATCACTCAACCCCATTAAGAGAGTGTCGTTTGCTTAAAACTTTACTACATTTTCAAAAAAAGCAGGAAATATTACAAAAATATATTTCTTTCAAAGATTCAATATTGCTTCCTTCAGTTCGTTAACAAACCACAAGCGTTCGTAGATATGGCGATATGGTTAACTCAAAGGAAACAACTGAAACAACAACAATCTGTGGTGTTATGGCAGAAGTTGATATATCAGTTCTACCTTAGCTTACAGGAGAAGTAATATGAATTTTGGTAAGTAAGTTAATCGATCTTCTTCATGTATTATGACTATCATACCGAATTTTGCCACCACGTGCTGACAAATAATTTATTGTGAAAATAAATTCAATATGATAAAAACGAGCATATCAACATTTGCCACAACGCCACAGAAATATAGCTTTAAATATTTTTCTTGATTATTGAAACACATACAAGCAGATACATATTGATTTCTTATATATATACTGTACATTTTGGTTTAACATTGCCACCACAAAATTTATACAAATATGGAAGGTAAACTATTACAGAACATGTGAAATACATATTACACAAGGAAATGTTGTGTTATTGAAATGAAATACTTTATTTAAAAATAATGCTAAAATAAAATATACATCAAAAGAAATCGACATAAAATATGTTTATTCTCATTCAATAGTTTCGTAATGTTAAACTATGTTAATAGTGAGGTATTTATTTATCTTCCGGTAGAGCATTACTTTTTTATGACTGGCAATTTGTATCGATGGATTGGTAGAGATTAATTTGCGGTTATAAAATATCCAAATCAAAAACTCCTTTTACACCGCAAATATGTAAATATTTGTAATGGTCGAATACTATTGGTATTTCTTTATGGATGTCGTTATAGTGTAAATACATACAGTAGATATTGCAATTATCGGTTACAGGAAATCTTGTGAATTTCCTGTGCATTTTCTTTAAAATAAATGTATGTGGTGAATTTGAATGATTTATAATTATGTAAAATCATAGCCTGCTTTGTAGCACAGTGGTCAACGTCGTCCTCATCGTTAATTTTTTTATTATTTTATATTCCCAGAAGATGTTTATAGTAATAAGACGAGCAGTGGAAGATTAAGCACTTAAGAGACCCCAGGCTCAATATTTTTTTAGGTTCTGTTTTATTTGATACAAATTTTATTCGACATTTTCATATTGCCTACGTATATATATAAAAAAATTATGTGTAATCTCGTAAATTTTAATAACACAGTTAAATTATTGTCAAACGTCATTAATTATGTATTCAATAAAATAATATCGAACTCAAATTCAACTGATTTCGAAATTAAAGAGGAGTTCAAAACCATTTAAGAAAATGATTGTATAATATATTATGACACTACTCTTAAATTATTCATCTATAAATGTATCATAAATAGCTGTTTAAACGTTACAAAATTTTGTTTAACTTAGTTCATTCTGAGTTTGTTTTTGATAAGCCCCTAAAATCTGAGCGTGTTTGTGCGCTCGTGGGCTAATCCACCACTGAACACAGCTGAAAAGTAATGCTAAATAGAATCACAGTAGAAACAATAATGACAATCTCTTTTTCTCTACCATCTGTATAATTTAAAATTACTTAACAATAAAATTTTGATTATAATCTTAACAAAATGTTATAAGCGCTTTTAATACTGACACTTCTAAATAAGAATACATATTTTGTGACGTCATTATAATTATAAATTTAAATGTTAATTCGTCGGCTTTATCCAAAAAACATACTAAAATTTTAATAAAATAACCGGTTGTGTTCACGATGAATTTTAAATTAGCGAATGTCTTGTCTGAAATTTATACAATAACTAACGGAACACCATCGTTTTTATATTTTACACAGTCAATTATTTGTTTGTTAATAAGTCCTAACATACCAAGATTTAGTAAAAAAAACCTCGTAATAAATTGTTTGATCCTCACATTATATAATATAATATTGCACATTACAAAATCTTTATATATTGCATCAATTATTCTTAAGATAATCGATGCAGGAGTGTCTTATTTTGATTCTAACATATTATCAATTCACATATAACAATATAATACTACAGACATATTTCAATGCTTTTTGATATTTATTAAAGATAACATTTTTATATTGAGATATGCTTTGCCAATCTCACGCAAATGAAATAAAAATTACAAAGCAATGATGAAATGCCATCTTAAGCTTATTAAAAATATGTATTTTCCTTCATTCTTTTTTTACTTGAAATCTTATGAACACATTAAAATTACATTTGATTTTTTCCCATTAGTTTAAGATTGAATGATACAATGCATGTATTTACTTATCCCTTTGTGTCTGTTTCACAAAATCACTTGTGAGGTTGTGAATTTGTTATTATGATTTCGGTAGATGTTGATGGTAACATGCTGAAATTGCTATCGATATCAAAGTATGCTTTTTTAGTTTATGGATTCAGTTATTTGTGACCGAAAATGGATAACTTAGATAATTTATAAAATCAGAATGAATGATTGGACGTATATTTAATGCGTTTCAGTTAATTCAAAATCAATTGGGTAAAAAAAACTTTTGATATTACTCTTAAATTCTGATAATTGCAATAGAAATGCTCCAATCAATATCCAAAAGCCTCTATATGTTTATAATTTAAGATATCGATGAACGATGTCAGCTAGAGTTCATTCGTGTGCTCGGACGTCTGTAGATGGCGAAAGGCGAAACCCGGGTCGTTAGTGACGAAATGTATGGAAATGTACAAAATTTCAATACATTCGTAAGATATACTAATTTGTAATTTGAGTGGACATGTATAGCATTCTATGATAAAAGTGCATTCAAACTGAAAATGTGATCGATTCATTTCAACAAATTTATAAGGAGCTTTCGCTGCTAATAATTTACATCCTGTAAACCCTTTTTTAATTGCAGCTGAGACGTTATTTCCTGTTATTCTGGATAATTATTATGAAACAATCTTGTAATAAGCTCAGAAAAGATCAAAGTTGTCGTCGAGCAACTCTTCAAGATTGCGCTTCCTTTTACGTCGGCTATACTTATCTCAGAAAATATTGTCTATCTTTACGTATTAAATTTGCATTTATAAATATTCATGTTAAGGATTCAAGTAAAAACAAGTGTGTAAGAACGCGCACTACCTCATTATATCACTCTCGGATGTACAGATTTTTAGTTAAGTTCCTAGGTCCATAAAGATACCTTGTATAGTTTTTAATATAATGGAACAAAGTCAAAGAGTTTTTTTTTAAACCTTGTTGATGATCAGTAATATGTTTATCTCATCGAAAAATATTAAAAAATATAAATGTTTTTATCTAATAGATTACTAACAACGTAGAGCGGTGAGAATATACAGGAACATGTATAAAAGTAATTAATGAATTTATTGTTACTTAACGGTTTGTAAAAGTTATAAATATAAAGAATGTATATAGTCGGCGTCCATGGCGCAGTTGGTAGCGTCGCTGGCTACGGTTACGGATGTGTCGGGTTCAATTCCCGGTACGGACGGTATTTATAGATTGACCGTTAAATCGATTTATGAATTTCTGTTCGTAGTCTGAGTCCTCCCTCCCACTCATCCCATCCTCATGGGGCGTAGCGAGAGCGATTAGCTAACCACTAGTCCTGTCCTAGCCCTATCGTTCTATCCCTTCGAAAAAAAGAGACGTTGAGCAACTGAGTAACAAGCAGTTCTCGTAAAAAAATTCTGTTAAGATACCTTCATTAGGAGACCATATGCTTCATATTGGGAGCGGACATGGAAAAAAAAATATAAATACGTATAATTTCAAGTACACAATATTTATACGGTTTTCTACATTTTTATAATGTATTCCAACCAAGTAAATGCCAATTCAATTGATAAAGTTTATATTAAAGATTTTTTTGATTTAGTAAATAGAAGTTTATATTTTAGTTAAATTTTTAATAATTAAGGAAGAGTATAGTATTCTTTTAGTCCATTTTCAGGATTTTACATCTGTTACCTGGTATTGATGCAACGCCCAGGTGTGTTCTGTAATATCGTTAGAGGCAATCTCATACTCTATTGATCGCACGACGTTTTCATCATTTTATTTTTGCTCTCTATTGTAATCCGTTTCTTGTTCACGTTGGCATGCCTTTGCACAATATTCTCGATGACGTTTTTCAATAAAGCTTTTTAGAAAACCTCAGTTGATAGTCAATGATACGGCAAGTTTTCTAGAAACTAAAACTGTTTCTCTTCCTTCGACGCAGGGGTAAGGTAACT
Source organism: Himalopsyche phryganea (assembly GCA_022494535.1). Classification (NCBI taxonomy): domain Eukaryota; kingdom Metazoa; phylum Arthropoda; class Insecta; order Trichoptera; family Rhyacophilidae; genus Himalopsyche; species Himalopsyche phryganea. The sequence goes on from JAGVSL010000046.1 coordinate 2,551,130, forward strand.
CGCAATTTAATTATCGTGTGTTCATAAACTTTCATATTCATTACTGTCAATTGAACTTATAATTGCGCTATACATATTACATAATTGTAATAATAAGATTGTATTGACGTGGTACGCCTTACTTTAATTTGGGCAGTATGCACTTGGAAATGAATTACTTTAATATTATAAAAAAAAAAACCGAAATTTTCAGTCAAAAATATAAAGTGATTATGGTTGTTATTAGTGTAATCATTCAGACTGATGAAAAGTTCAACCAAACCGAGATAAGTATAAAAAAATATTAATGTCTAGCCGACTGTATAGTAGCTGACTACTCCTTTTTGTAATGTTATTTTTTCATCAATGTTAAATGTTATAAAACAGTTTACTACAAGTTATTATTATTTAAATTTGGATTATTGAGATTTTGTACACTTCCATGTATTTTGTCACTAACGACCCGGGTTTCGCCTTTCGGCATCTTCAGGCATTCGAGCACACGAATGGACTACAAAATAAGGATTAAGGCAATTCTCGAAATTTTAACTCAGGTATCAGTGTGGCTCTCAGACGTATAATATCTTACCTCGTAAATAATATTTGTCGCATTTGTATCTTCTATATAAACGTTAGACACTGTTTACTGTCTTTCAGTTCGAGTCCATTCGTGTGCTCGAATGCCTGAAGATGCCGAAAGGCGAAACCCGGGTCGTTAGTGACAAAATACATGGAAGTGTACAAAATCTCAATAATCCAAATTTAATATTGAAATTCCATCAAGCACCCTCAGTCGATGTCTTAAATTATTATTATTTATTTATAAAATACCTTTCCACCAATGATATACAGTTAGCGGCATCCAAGTGATTCACTAAGCACACATATTAATTTATTATGTCATTTTGTATGTATCATCAAAAAGTATGACCAAATGACTGAACATGTGCTTGGTTTATCATTTTTATCAAAAAAACACAATTTTATTATTGAAAATAACGAATTATTATCAAATTCAAATTAAAACCTATTCGAGATAATACTTAAGTACTTATTTATAGTAATAGACTTATAATTTGTAATGTGTATATAAATGTCTATCAATATAAATAGTTAAATACATTAATTAAACAAATTTGTTTTATGTGAAAATTCTGATAAACTGATTGCGCTGAAGCAATACTTAGGTTTATTAAATCACACGAAAGAATGCCTACTATGAATTGACAATAGCTTTATATATATATTAGAAATTTTACACTAAAGCGTAGAATAAAGTTGAAAAAATGTTTTTAGAATTAAAAAACGTCTTCCATACACATTTGTAACAAAGTCATTTTTGTGTAAGATAACCACTATTATTACGATATTTGTAAAATAATTAAATATCTTATAGGATAATTTAACATGAAATGCTTACACATCGTCATTATAATCCTCAGTTACAGTATCCATGTTTTCGGAGTGGTATCGTTCACAATTGTGGAGTCTTAAGCAAACGGTTCTCCGCACCTTGAACAAAGGTGAACTCGCAAACCAATCAAAATGCTGGCGTGAGCTCTTGTTGCGTATATATCACCAACTTTTTATCGACATCGATCGTTCGGAAACGGGAATCTCTTGTCAGAAACGTGTGAACACAATTAAAAGATGATTTATCGCGAATCGTAAAAGGCTTTTATTTAACTCGTGAATCTAATGAAGTAGACATTGGAGTGTCTTTCATGATTGCGGAGCTATTCATCTACGTAAAGTTAAAGGAGCTTTTAATTACATTTTTAATTAAAGTATCTTTACATGTATATGACAATTGCCAGCAGTTTCTATTTCACTATTATTTCGTTTTTTTAAAGTATGCTCACTCACAGTGTGAAGCATATGGCCTCTTAGTGGATGTATTTCAGAAGACGTTTTTCTTCGAAAACTGCTCGTTACTCAGTTGCTCAACCTGTCTTTTTCGAAGAGCGTAGGGATAGAAGAATAAAGTTTGAAAAGGACTAGAGGTTAACTAATGGGTGGGTATTAAACGGATGGGTGGGAGTGAATTCCAGACATCACAAACATCCACTCCAAACACATACAACGCTTGGGTTTCCATTGTAAACAATCATAGAAAAAATATCATTTTTTTCAATAATCTACTCACAGTTTTATACTTTAATGAATTGAGTTACAACATAATATTTATTTATAGTGAGAGTATTGCTTAAATGTTATTGTATGATATAGTTTATTGATTTCATTTTTACGCTTCAACATTAACTAAAATGATTAACGATTCATTGAAAGCGATGCCGATAGGTATAGTAAAAAAATACTATTCCGGAACTCTTTTCATAAAATAATAATACATATTTTTTGCGACTTATTAATTTAAAATACAGCATTTGAATGTCTATGTGTATGTAAAGTAATAATTTTCTTCTGAACGAACCCATTTTTGTGACATCATCGCACATTTCTTCGAAATTCTATTCATTTCAAGAATTACGTATTCATCCTTTTAAGCTAATGTGCGAATAGCAAACATCCTCTGGTGGTATTGTTTCAGAAATATGAAAATCAGCGCCATTGAAAAACATTATTTGCGACCGGATATTGAAATATAACGAGAGCAATGATACGGTATATTAGTGTATGTTTTAATGATTATCGAGTAATTCAATTTTTGCCGAATTATTTAAACAGTAAATAGAAAACTATCGCTGTAACATCTACATTTAGTGACTATCTCGAGATTATTGTTTTTTCTTATTTATTCAACTATTAGACATACTTTTAATTTGAGCGAGAACGGTCCTGATCATTATAAAAATGTAGTAGTAATACAAAACAGATTGCGTTTTATTTTTTAAATATAATGTCTTTCTACAAGAATTGGCAGTTAACACCCTAAAAGCGATATGATTATCTTGTTAAGATTGTAAGTATTTCTGAAACCTTGCAATTGAATTCAAAGAATATCTCAAAAAATATACCCAATTATTGGTCACCATGCAAAAACGTGTGTACTGATTTGAACTACGCAAAATAAATTAGTGCAATTACCAGTCTACCTAAAGCAGTAGTCTCCAAACTCAACTCCCCAAAATTATAAAAGGTAGTATGGACATTTAAATTCTTTTGTCAGCTACAAATTGTCCCTAGACACAAAAATGAGACGTGGGGTAGATTCCATGAATACAGTTATTTTATTAATATTTCACATAGTTTTTTATGGTCCGCTATTTATGATTTCTTTGATGTAATCATCTGTTAATAATATAAATGATACGACTCTGAATACAATGAAACTCGCAGTAATATATGTTTATATTTATATGGGTAATCACTGAACTAGAGCATAAAAGCTGACAATAATTTCTTCCAGGGAGAAACGAGCCTTATTCTTATTTGATTTTATATCTGCTAATTAACACATTGTTTCATCGTGTATACAGTATATAACTATATATATATATATATTATGTCTAGAAATTCGCTGCAAAACTTATCTGTAGAAAAATCTTTGATTCGAAGATAATTTATCTTCCTGAATCTGTAACAATTTAATTTAATGATGTTGCATTATATGATAATTGAAAAATTAATGTACCTATTCAAACAGTTGCCGAGCGTTTTAATGTAATAAAATTTTTCCTTGATGCAAAAAGGTGATTACTTTTCAATGCCACTAACTTGTTGTATTAAGATACAATCCTATATTAAACTATTTTAAGACTTTTTATTACAAAAATATATATTCATATTATCTATATCAAATTTGGGGTTCTAGAAAAGTTGGCCGACTGCAATTCACCGACTGAAAAGTGTACCATGCCGCAATTCGTCGAAAGGATAATTCACCGATTCTACGATAATGGTTTCTGATAACAATATAAAATATTATACAGTGTCCGTTAAAATCATGGGTCATATTTTACTCACAGATTCCTCACTCAAAAATATTTCAATTATTATTGTCTTCATTAGCACTATCCTTTAAGTACTTTATAAAGAGTCAAAACAATGTAATTACAAGTGAATTTTTCGTCGGTGAATTGCAGTCGGTGAACTTTCCGGATACAAAAGTTTGGTATCGCAGGTTTATCCATTTTGAAATCCACATCGTTGAACTCTCCAAACCGCAACGCCCAAAATAACATCGTTTTCTGTATCCACAAATTATTGAAAATGAGACATCCATTTATTCCATGTAAAGATTAATGTTTTCTTTTTTATAATCTGACTTCCAACAGCATTATACGATTGAAAAGAAATATCTTTTATGTACATACCAACTAAACGTACCTTGTTGATCACATAATTTGGTTTTTTACCGAAGTAAACTGTTCCTAGTCGTACCGTGACCATTCTATCTAAAGTGTACCTGGATATAACAAATAAAAATGTCACCAACAACGATTTGCTTTCCTTTCGCTTTGTACAGTAAGGTTATGAAAACTACATATTATTGAAGTAGTTAAAAAGAATACCTATTATGTCTTTAAGAAGTAGGTATTTGAAATATATTTAATATGTAATGTATACCTAGGCTATCATATGCGATAAAATGTTACAATTCCAACTGAAAACACCTAGAGATAAGAACCCCGTTTAGTGATCAGAAAGTTTCGAGTGCAAGCTAAAAAGCTTATCCACACCCACAAGGTACTAATTTGCCAATGGAAGATTACGAAATGAATATTAATTTGGTCGTAGGTTTTGAATAAATTTATTTTGTAATACATTTGATTACGCTATATTATAATACATATTAAAACAACTATGTCATACACATTTAACATTTTTTATTAAAAAAAATAACCGGAAACGTAATGTCAAATTTGAAAATACTTTCTTGTTGACTGAGACGGTCCTGTTTTTAAATTAAAAAATTATATATTATCGAAAAATTTTTCTTCATTACATCTCACTAACTTTTGATTTAGAATATTCGTGTACGATCTTTTTTTTAGAACTAAAATGCGTCAAGAAAGATGCATCATTTGATTCTACGAATATAACAGTATTCTCGACAAGTGCTACCAATGCTATGACTATTTCCTAGCGACAAATTTCTGAGGAATACCATACTGAACGATCTATGATTATAGTATAATTCTAATACTTAGAATGCGTCATTGTTATTGGCTCGATCATTCTATAAAGACCTTGGTTTTTACTAGAAACTGAAAATATGCACCACAACATTCTGAGCATGACCACAGACTGTATCACGTGACACCTGCCGTGTTTACATTCTATTACGTACTGTCATATTATTTTTATACGTCCGCCATGCGTGAGGCCAACTAATTACGTTAGAGCAGGTATCTAATCAGTGTTAACAATAGTCACACTGAATAGTTTTTATCGTCAGCTTACATAGAAGAGTCGTTGCGATTAATCTCTAAATAATATCTACATCCTTTTTTAGAATAACAATTCATTGCTTTAACTTGCCGATTTTTTGTCAAAATAACGTATTTATATTGTAGAAGATATTTTAGCTCTAATACATTAAACGTATGCATTTCAAACAAACAAAAGTATTATGGATATGTAGCACATCTTATCAACATGCAAACGTGGATAAAGTAGGATGCTGAACACATCCTATGGGAGTGTCATTTAATGCATGAAGAAATGGAAGAGCTATGCAAGTTGGCCCAACCTTCCATTGGACCGATCGGCCACGCTGACTTGGTGGCGAATATGGAAAATTACGAGGCCTTTAAAAATTTGCGGCGACATTCGGAGAGCGAGTAGAGCTCAACTCATAGAAGCTTTTCATTTATTATATTTTTTACGACACCAAGTCTTGGGCAGTTGCTCCAAAGACACTACCAACTAAGGGGAAAAAACTGTAGTTACGCTTAACGTTTGTTACGTCACTGGATACTGCCGTATAAAATTAACAGATGGGAAAGCAGTGGTGGGTGGAGGAGGGCAGGGTAGCAAACAATTTTATTTCATTACAGCGAGTAGATCTCAACGTATATATGCTTCACATTAGATACTGTATTTTTTAAATACATAACTCATGGTAATTATTTGTTAAATAGTATAACGGTATGTTAATTACTTATCTGGTATCTTGTATTGATTGAAATTCGAGTAGTTGATTGCGGATATAAAAAATAAGTATATTCTATCTAGGAAAACTGATTTTCATCAATTTATGATATCAACTGTTCGTCATTGACGGAACTTAAATAAAAATTTATATCGTTAAAATCTAATACAGAGTTCCTAGGCTAAGTGGTAATAATATTAACTTTCATTAATTATCACTTATTTATAAATGATAAAAACTATTTACTAACTGTTAGTTCGAGTTCATCCGTGCACTTAAATGTCTGATGATGACGAAAGATGAACCCCGAGTCTTTAGTAGAAAAGCTTATGGAAGTGTACAAAAATTAAACTACTCAAATCTAATTTTCATTGCCTGTATATAAAGTCATTCTAGAAAACGCTGACAATAGGTAAACTGCTTATTTAATTGATTCAGAGTTAAAATATGTGTTGACGAAAATTTTATATATTTGTTTTAGAATAAATAAATAAATATTAGTCTTTATTTTGGAATTTTTATTAATAATATTTTTAACTTTAACCAAAAATTGTTTGTTCAATTATATTGTATTTACGTATTTGTGTCACGGAAATAATCAGCTTAATAAAAATGTTGATCCTAGTGTACTATTTTGATTGACTGTATCAGATTAATATTTTTAAAAAATGTGTTGATATAAGCCTATAAATAATGTGCAAAGAAACATAACCTCTGTCGTAAACGAATGTAACTATGACCAGTGTTGCCAAATGTAATAAATCAATATTTTGTTTATAAATTAAACTTTTCAATATAACCTATACATATTGTCAAAGCCAGGGGCAAGTATTATTTTTAATACAGTGTCAAAAAGAGCAAATAAATTATAATTTTACGTCAGGTTTTCTGATATTGATTCTGTCTGTACATCTTTGAAACACTACTATCAAAATGCGGCCTTGCATTCGCCCACTCGAGGATACCCAAGTCTGTAACATGGTCGATTCCAAGGCAGAGGCGGTGCTTATTGTATACAATTTAGTAAAAATGGCAGTATTGTGAATTATGTCAACAATTTAGTATTTATCTATTGCATAACAGCCAATCCTAGTGGTCAATGTTCTTGGGCGTTTTTTATAGTCGCTTGCGATTTCCACGGAAACGCATCCACGTACGGACACTTTCATAAATCTAAGGAATGATTGTGTGTGATGTTTATATTCCTCACTACTCATCCGATTCTAAACAGTGGGCATAGCGAGAGTGATAAGATAACAACCAGTCATTTTCTACTTCTATAACGTCTGTTAAGATGCTCCATTTGGAGAAACTTAGGTGTTATTCGATAACTTTTTCGTCACGAGACTGATATAGTTTTAAACAAAATTATAAAACCATACTTTGCGATAGATGACAATCGACGCCGTCTCATAATAAAACTAAATACAGCTGTCGCATGACAAAGCGTTAAAACTTATTGAAAAAAACTACGAAATAAAATGGTTTATTATCATTTTCTAATATGACATGAGAAAACCCGATTCGAAGAGAGACGAATGGTCGGTTATCAACGTTCTGGAAGGTCTGGGATCTCAAACAAACACCATTTCAAATCCGGTTCAACTCTTATTTATTTTTAATCGAAGATGCAGTGGTTTAAAATACACAAAAATAATATTCATGATACATAAAATTGAGTCTACATTTACATTTATTTAGCACATGAATTTACTTTTAAGGTATAATGCAAGTGACACGACAAACGATTTTCCAATTTCAAAACAAACACAAACAATCCACAACGTCAACGGTTCCGGCCACGAGGGCCGGCGGCTCTCCCGGCTCGAAGGCTGGCAAACGACTTCCCTCAAAAATCAGAAATCGGACACCCGCACCGTCGAAGCCTCCTCTTTCCGTCAAAAATGGATTCGTCCAGCGAACCTGTCCGCCGGCGATGCCGATAGCCCTTAACGACAAGAGTCGGATCGACTTCTAAGAATCATTATCATTAACGCTGTGCGTTTTCAGTTATGGACCCTAATACAACTTAAATTTAAAAACAAAACCAGGGTGTGTCAGACATTTTTTAAGACTGTAATAAATAATACTTATAATACTGTTCACTGTTCATAGTAGATTGGAATATATCATAAGAAATACTGAAACTTTTGTCAGCTTTGTGGTGCAGTGTCCAACGTCGTTGATTTTGGTTACGGATCTCATTTTAATCGATTTATGGATATCTGTTGGTAGCCATGGATTTTTTCATGTCTACAACTCCGATCCTAAAAACAGAACGTAGTGAGAGCGATTACCTTACCATTAATCCTGTTCTAGACCTATCCTTCTATCTCTACCATCTTCGAAAGAGAGAGGTTGAGCAAGTGAGATACCTCTAGGAGTCGATATACTCCACATTGTGAGTGGAAATAGTATAAAAAATACTGAAACACACTGCATTATTTTAAATTATAACCTTAGAATAGGTATCGCTCTTACCTTCAAATATGTAGCTACTTTCCCTAGGCTACTCAACGTTGCGTGTAATGATATTATTTGCGTTTTAATTGTTTTCCACGAATTTCCGAGATTAATTATCGAAAATTTGCTAGTGTTCTATTATAACCTTTTATATGTAAACAAATAATTTTCGATATTTCCTTTTAAAATTATAATAAAAAAATCTTCATTTGCTTATCCGCCTCTGGATTTGCTTTATATCCGCACGATTTGATTCGCTCTTAGTAGCCTGCGGAATTTGGCTAAGCAAGATTAAAAAAAAAAAACACCGCGAATTTATAATATTTGATCTGACCATACTAGACGAGAACTTTTTGTACTAATATAGACCGCTTTCCGGGTATCCTTTGTTTCCTCATAGATGTATATAAATTGCTTCATACGGAACTGTTTTTTTAATATCTTTTCTGAGCGTATAGCGAAAGAATTATTATTGATTTTACAAAAACATACATACAAACATAAAGAGTTCAAATAACAATCAGACAGATATAAATTTGATTCAATGCAGACATGTACTCGATTTAAACAAATGATTTTTTCAACGTTGACATATCTCCCGACAATGACCGATGACGCGTCTGCGTATCGATGGTATAGTCGTTTAGTGCAAGAATATTTTATGATTTATATTTTTCCAATTCCTAACTCTTTTCTAAGCGGATTTACAAAGCCACGTACAAAATATATATATATACATATATATGTAACGGAAATCGAATATTTTTGAAAACCTCCCGTTCGTATATCAATGTTTTAAAGAGTTTGTTTGTATGTTCAATTTTGCTTGTTTTTGAGAATATAGAATTTGAAGATTTGAGATGCATGAAAAATGTAAGTGAAATGGACATATTGTGCATTTGAATGAAACAATATTTCCTCAAATACAAATAAAGATATGATATAGAATACCGTTTTGTGTATGTTAACTCAACAAAAATTTCAAAACTGGAAATACTGACTAGATATCGTCAGTAGTCATGGAGACATGGCTTAAACTGGTTGAAACACGTGTTGAGGATGCCTTAGATGATCTTCAGCCTTGTTTTCTTCTTCTTCCGACTTCCAAGATACTTAAGAATCGTGGGGTACTAACTAAAAGCAACTATAATTAAGATTAAGAATGTTAATGGTACTATCAATGAATGTACTCGGCGAGATGCTGCAGTATCATAAATAACGGGCCACAGGGAATCCTGGAGATACCGCTTGGTGGTCATATTATTGTTTTATTAGTATTTTGATTGCTACCCGGACTTCTGCCGGGATTTTTTATGGATATTATTCAACGACTTTGAAAATTATCTACATTCTTGGAATTTAAGCGAGATCTTAAATATACGTTATTAGACTGTCGTTAGTGATGGATTTTATAAACCACATAAACACACATATGCTATGTAAGTATACATATAAAACTGTAGTCCGAAGAATGGCAGCGATTTAAATCAGCAATCACGCAAACAAATTAAATGTTTCCTTTTGAACTTCCTACACCTATACGAATACTAGTGTTCGTGGGAAAAATCAATTATATTATTATTTCTTTTTATTACCCAAGTAGTAAGTAATGTTAAGAAGGTTGATCATTGATAAGAAGGTAAATTGTTTTTATTTGTCATTTTCTTCAATCAAACTTGTGTACGCTATTAATTAATAGGTATCATTAATATTATTAGACTCTAAAGGAGACTTACGATATTTAAAATAAGTCGTATTATTATATTATAGAAAGGTACATAATTATTTTATTATTGTCCTCTTTGTAGAAAAAAAAATTCGAATAATGTGTGCTTTAAGTTGTTATTGTTGTCATACTAAAAATTGTCATGAATAATGTTGGAAATAGCAGGCAGGATGAGAAAAGAAGTTTCGCAGATCCAATAAGAATTGAACTACAATCAATTTGCTCAACACTGCTTTGTCAAAAGCTTGCAATTTGAGAAAACAAATGGAGAATCCAATTATAATTGAACCGCAGCTGAGCTATTTATTGCGCAGTTATAAGACTTAAATGAACGAATCGCTAAGGCAATCGACTCATTTCAAGTTGATATTGATATGGTTGTAGGCTCGAAATGTGTTTTATTTTTACCTGAAAGTGATAGTGTATCGTGATAGTTAGTGTAATAATTAAAAGTGCTGTTATACAACTGAATTTAATTTTGATTGTTTTAATACAAACGAATAGTATCCGGTGTCACTAAACCAGTGGCGGAATAACACAGTTTTATAGGTTGCAGGTGTTATATAATATTGTTGAACAGAAGCAATTGTCTCATGACACAATGCAGATCAGAAAACTGATACATTTGAAACAATAATGTTGGTCTAGTTATAGGAATGTAAACACAATGCTAATTAAATTCGGTCAGTAGTGATATTGTGTGGACGCCAATGACCGCGTGTGTGTTTTCATAATTTTAGTGGACGAGTTCAATCCTTTATTTGAGATAAAGCCTCGTTTTCTCATAAATACTTGGTTATTTAAAAGATTAACTAAATTTATAAATAAAAATTGCGATGGGAGATAAAAATTATTTACTCTTTCATAATTTTCTGACTTTCATTCATTTCAATTTATACCTATACGTATTGCACATGTTTTTAATCTATTGTATATATCAATCGAACCCATTTAATGGACTATAAGTGTGGCATAATTCTAAAGTGGTGTAACGCACTATGCTTCTGTTCGATCCGGAATTTTGCATTAATTGATTTTAATATAAGTAGATAGTTTGTATCTAAAACTATATGGTATATTTAATCTCCTCATATTATTTATATGCACCAAACTTCGATAATGTGGTTTTTGTACATCAATTTATTAGTCATCTGAACATCAGCCATATAAGTATTTTATTTTAAAAAAGATGAATAATCTGCTTACGACCAGTTTTCCCAAATAAAATTATGACGTAAACGTTCACATTTTTTACAACGATCAGGACCGGTTTCGCTCGTCAAGAGCATCATTAACTGATAAAATATAAATCTTAACAAAGGTACTTATATATAATTGAGTGTTGATGATTACCAGGTATATAAAACAGATAGTTCAAGACATGACAAGAGGTTAAAATATTATATTTCATCAGTTTATAATGCCCACGACGAGCGCAACTGGTCCTGATCATAATAAAAATTGTGAAAATAGTACAAAATAAACTGTGTTTGTTATTTAAATATAGTGTCTTTCCACCAAGAATTGACAGTTAAAACCTTAAAAGTGACCTAAACTTTCTTTTAAGAGTAGAGATAAATTTATAACATTCAAGGATTTTTTCCATGTAAGTATGATGTGGATTTTAACAACCCTTCTTACCCTTAATAAACACAGACAAGGGCAAGGTTAACTGACAATAATTTTCAATTAAACTCTCTATAATACTAAAATATGGCATTGTTTCGCTGCCACTATTACTTAATAAAAGAAATGCTTTTGAAATATGCATACATTTGATATTAATAGAACTTTAATTCGACAACAATATGAAAATAAATGTTTTCAAATACCATTGTCTCTGATATTGGTGAAAGTTGGAGAAGCATATTAAAAGTTTTGTTATTCAAAATTAGTACCGCTGAGAAAACTAGACCAAGAAAACATATCTAACACAATTGAACTTTAAAACTTCTCACACAATTTAAAATTTAAATGTGTGTTTGTTGTTTTTTTTTGGGGCGTGCTTTATTTACCGAAATTTTGCATGTTGCATCGTTATTATTTGTTTTTATTTTTCCCAGAAAGTAAAAGTGATTACATATTCTCAAAGAATATTGAAATAAATACACGTATAGTCACTTTAAAGGTGTTAACTGTCAATTCTTGGTGGAAAGGCATTATATTTTAAAAAATAAAACACAATTTTTTTACTTCTTCCACGTGTTTATAATGATCAGGAACGATCATTATCAACTGATACTCGTGATGAGCGAAACCGGTCCTGATCACTATAAACATATGGAAGTAGTACAAACAAATTGTGTTTTATTTTTAAAATACATGTATAGTGATATGATTTGGTCTAACCGTACTATACGTGGCATGTATATCCGATAAAACTATTGTTATTATAATAATATTTATCACTGATTCTGTTGCTCATGTTTCTTATAAAGAATTTTTAATATCAATAAATTTATTATTATTATTTCTTACTGCGGTCAGTTTTCTAAAGTTCGTTTTATCTTTGGAATTGAAAACAGTGAAAAACAATAATCTCACAATATCAAGCATTATAAAACGAAAAACATCATTTCATTTAAATTTTTTTTTACTATGTCCGCTCCCAATGTGAAGTATATGGACTGATAATGAAAGTATCACAATACTAGTTTTCCTACGGGAACTTGTTGTTACTAAGTTGCTCAACATGTCTTTTTCGAAGAGAGTAGGGATAGAAGGATACGGCTACGACAAAACTAGTAGATTAGATGGGTGGGAAGGAATTTTAGACATCACAAATTGAATAATCAATTTATGAAACTGTCCGTACCAGGATTTGAAACCGTGACGAGATTTGCAGCCAACGACGTTGACCAGTTCACCACGGACCCGACAATTCAATTCCAATTTCGTATTAAACAAAAATGTTAAATACATTTTTCATTCGCATAGTACATACTATCTTTACCATCAATGAAGACAAACAGCAGTAACTTGGCAACAGTTATATTTTCACTCCCTCTTCCCTTATAAATATATTGAAACTATAAAGCTTATAAGAGATTGTAATTAATAATTGTTCAATCAGAATTTATAATTACTTCTTATTCAAATTTTAATCACAGAAAAAACCGGTAAGTATGAGAGAATTACAAATATCTTTCTCGTCATATTAAACTATTCAATTATTGAGCGATCACTGTAAGCGAGTTTAAAACAAAATCACATTTTTACCATTCAATTATCACGCGCCTAACTAAAAAGATAACTCTGTTAAGTATTCTGAAAAGTGATCGCAGCGCAGTTATTTGCTGAAGTGATAAAAATAATGGAATATAAGTATATATGATTTAGTATGATAATATGATGTGTTGTAGTTCATTTCGTAGTTAATTCGTGGCTTTTTGTTTAAATTTTGTAACCTGAAGTTTTAATGTTATATTATTTAAAATAGCATTACTTTGTCACAGTAGAAAGAAAACTCTACGCGTCCCAGAAAACAGTAAATGTTTGTATTATATGTATACGACTGTTAGTTAGACTTAAATCAATAATGCAAACAAGCTTTTTTTTAAATATTACAATCTTATCTTTAAAAATATCAAAAAATCCGTTTCATATGGTGTAAGGAACAAGCAAGGTAAAACTACGTGATTAAAATTCCAAGAAGGGAGACTCGCTCGGTTGATGCTTTATTAAAAAAATCTATTGCAAGAATTTCTAATGATTCATTGAAATATTATATCACCAGCTGAATACATCGCGGAATGACATTGCGAAATCTTATTTTAAATATTCAATGCATGTTGCGCATTACTGCACATTTCAATACCTACTAGAAATACGAATGTATAATAATTTACTTCTAGTATTCATATTATCAAAGCTCGTAAATAATATGGGCGTCAGTATGGAGTGCCTTGACTATCTATCGGCTTGATTTATTTATTCACCATTTTAAACATTATAAATAAATTACGAATGTTTTTGTTGAATGCGAAACAAATAGAGAATTACCTGTCACTCAAACAAATGAATATTTTATTAAGCATTAAACAAAACCAAGTAAGCTAATTTAGTAATGCCAATTAAAAATGAAAAACAATATATTGTCAGGATCTGTAATTAAGACAGCAGTCGTAAATCTAAATCGTTTATAATCGTATGCAGTCGTTGTAATTATATTCATTGATTTATTTGAAACACTAAAAAAAATATATCGCCAAGCCTATTTCTTAAGGCGAAAGTAATTTTACTTATAATATATAAATACAATGCTTCGTTGACGCAGATATGTGAACTATAGAAATAAAACACTAAAAATGATATTGATGTGTCAAGAAAATATCTGACAATGGATTCAGGATGATTTATGGTAGTTTTTATTATTCAGGAAAGATCATCCGAGCAATCTGTGTAAAAAGCTCGCGATCAGATTAGGGATAGCTGGAGTAACCTTCAACTTTTGTACATTTCCATGTATTTTGTCACTAACGACCCGGGTTTCGCCTTTCGGCATCTTCAGGCATTCGAGTACACGAATGCAAATTTGTTATTGAAACTCCATCAAGCACCCTCAGTCGATGTCTTAAAGTATATTAATGCGGAAAGTTTAGGACTTAGGTTGTACTCGGTCAGACCCAACTACTACCTATTCAACACATGGATTCTGACAGGGCTGCTCTACGGTTGCGAGTCATTGCACTTCACTAGAGCAACCGTATACTGTGACTTGAAAGCAGATGCTTACGATGAATACTAGGTTTGACTTTTCCGGGAACTCGGAAGTAAGAGAGCGGACGAACCAGCTCCTTATTATGTTCAAAATATAAAAAAAACGACGATGAACCTGGCTTAGACATGTGTTGCGCATGTCCCAGCGGAACCTGAATTTTGTCTGTCTTTCCTATCGGCCGGATGGATTCCGTCGTCCTGCCGTTAATAACCATCAGATGAGCTAATAAAGCAAAAAGACTAGCGGGGGACAGGGAAACTTGGAAAAAAGCGTGTGGTGGCATATAGTCACCTAGCAGGGAGCGGGTATAGAGTTTGTTTTATTGAGGATCAAAGTTCAGATACATAACACCTGTTAGGAGTGATGATTATTTATTTTATTTTTTAGATGGGGTTTTTAATTTTAGATGGTATTTTGACTATTAGTCAAGTTAGACGGTACAAGAGGTAAGTCAAAATTATGTGGAAGAGAAGAGCTATTTTTGCAAATACTAAAGCATTTCTTCTTTGAATGTGATAATATATGAAACAAAAACAAAAAGAAACAATCTTTACCAACATCGTACATTATTTAATTTTAGTGACGTTAGCATGTACGTAAAAATAATTTATTTCCGTGCTGTAATAGAAACATTATCACTTTCCTACAAATATGTATGCAATACACGCGTGGGCCTCTTTTGTAATATAATTTAAAGACATCGGTACATGCAGTGATAACTATTATGTGGCAAGGCCAAAAATTTCACGTGGGTAAACCGGATTCTTGAGTGCCAGACGTTTTTTACACGTAAGAAAGAACTTGACAATAATTGAAATAGCTAATGAGCTCACTATATCACTCAAAAGACATACGCTTCTGAGATTAAATAACACTATCATTTTACCAAACAAGTTCTCACAACTTGAACTGAAAATGTTACAAAATTGTTTCGGCCGATTTAGTAAGCGTTGTGGCTTAATATATTTTGAAATGATTCAATTTCTCAAAAATAGTATAATCGCCTTTTATTTAACATATTATTATAGAGACAGAAAGTTGTGTTTAAACCCACCATATTATATGTTGACGAGTATTACATCCACGCATAAATTTAACACTAAGCTTTCTATTTTCGCGCCTGTTTTGTTTGTATGCATGTAATAAAATATATCGTTAAATCATAGAACAAAAATTATTAAATTCAACATTTAAACAAGCTAGAAACAGTGAGTAGAGCTGAAAAAAATCAGCACACTTTTAAAATTAATAAAACAGTTTTTTAAGCATGTCCTATTCTAATGTTTGTCTCAAAAGTCAGTGGCTCAACCTCTTTCCTTTCCTCTTCGGAGATAGTAAGCAAATTTTAGAAAGCTTACAGCTCTCTCTCTAGATCCTATTTTCAGAATCTGATAGGTGATAAAACGGGACGTATAAAAACATCACAGATATTCATATCTTTCGATACAAATTCATAAATCGATGAAAAAAATTCAAGGTATAATCCATTCGAGGATTTGAACTTTAGAAATCACTGACGAAATACCAAAAGCTTCCATTCACCAGTCGGCTACGAAGCCGGTAGTTTGAAAACGTAGAGATGTTAAATTTTTAATAAAATACCTTGATTATTTTAGTTAGCTTAAAGAATTACGTTGCATTACCATGCAAGTAATATGAACCATTTATTTGCAAACCCGGCTCATTCCAATATTGTGGTAAAATTAACTTTGAATGTCATTTTTTCGAGTAAAATATTTTATATATTAAAAATAACGCAAAACTTTCAAACACGGCTTATTTTATAATCGTTTAGTTTCAAATGCCGTTTCACGTTAGCCAATAGGAGCTCAGCTTTAGGGTCACGTGATTAATATGTCATTCGGTTGCACACGTACAGAAATGAATTATTCCAATTGTCACTTTCAACGTCAGCTTGATACAACTTAAAATTTAAAACGATTGTTTATTAACATAAAAATGTTTTCCTTTTTGTTTTCGCTTTTCATATGTTATAATATAACTGTTTTTTTCTTATATTTTCAATAAATAATAGATACGACAAATATATTATTTTCAAATTGTTCTGTTTTTTCATGTTCTGTTTAGTCGTGGAACGCTTAGATTTTTTTTTTATCTCTTTTGCATCATTACATTCCGTATTAAATTTAATATTACGTCGGATGGAATATATTAGTATTTGGGTTGATCAGCATTTTTTAAATATCCTATTGTAAAGTCAAATGGTACTTGATCATCATTTACAAATTACACAGATGGAATGAAATGTCCGACTGTATACAGTATAATTAACCGTCGATCTATCCACAATGTTCGATTTTCTTCGCCTGCTGTTAGTTCGTAAGATTTTATACTTTCACTGACAAAATTCAGTATCTGTACTAGAAACTGGTCAGTAATTGTATTGGTGGATATACTTACGTAGCTATAAACTGATCGATTACATTTGACGTGGTTGTGTAACTCTAGTCAGTAGCTGGCTGTTTTATTATACATATTATGTATAGGGGAGTTCCCCGTAAGGTAGATTTCCAGATTTTTCAATAAATACAGTCTTATTAATTTTGCTATAAAGTTATGTAGTAAAAAAATAATAATTTTGAAAATAATTTTCCAACTGACACCGGAGAAAAAATTGAAACCCTACATTGAAAAGGCATGAGAAAATTGGGCTATTTCCGGTGAATACTTAGTTCCAAAAATGATATACTCTAATTCAGTATATAACGATCTTTAATTTCACTAAAAATCAATTTTATCAGAAAATTCCAAGTTTCTTTAATTTTATTTCTTAATGTAATACAATTTGCAGTTTGTAATTCATAAATGTATCACATTTAAAAGTAACAGTGTCCGACTTGCTACTTGTTCAAAAAGTCAATCTTCAGTATTTCATATAAAGAAGGTGAAAAAAGATGACGCCAATGATATAGATATTTAAGATATAATCTTTTGAGATCGTATTTACAAAAATTTCGACTAGGAAAAATTACCAGCGAATTCGCGGAAGGATAATATTTCATCGGAATACCCAATTTCAGAGTTGCTCATATAAAAAAAAAGTGGAATAATCCATGGTTATTTTCCTCTATTAGTTTGTTCATTTTAATAGCAAATTATTCAAAAGAATATTATGCAAAATCATACAATATTTATTTTAACGATTTTTAATGTTTTATTTTAATTAGGTACCACATACTTAATTATGCAATTTTTATTTGGTAATATTTTTTGAAATTTCACATCTGCCTAGTACTACTTTTAATTTTTTTTTGTGTAAATTACATATTGATTTATTTGTCTTTATAGGCTATTTAAATTAATGAACATAGATGAAAAAGGATTCATGTCGTCAAAGCATATTCTTGTAATTAATTTCAATATTATACAATGAGACGGATTTCGATTCGAAAGTAAGGAGTTTCTGTTCGTAACAATCCATTAATTAACAATTTTTTAATTTAATATTTGTATTTTTATCAAAACTTTTATATTATTCCTTCCACGTTATGATATAAGTGGTATTAAACTAACTGTTAGCATATTTTGATGCAGATTATCTTAATGTCGTGAAGACGTCATATTCTTTATAGCAAGAAATTCTTAGGCGAAGATCTACAGACCTACATACACACATGTGCTCAGGATGCGAGTCACGACTTATGAATTATGTTGTAAGATTTTTCTTTGGAGATGAACAAAAAGGTCGCTGATTATCAACTCGTTGGTGAAACAAACAAACAGCTATCAATCTTGATCGCTGATTTTTATAAAGACTGTCTAGTTAGAAAGACAGTTATTTTAACAGCTATTCAACCCATACATGAGTTTGTGAATGTGAAATATTACTTTACATCGGTGTAAGATACATCTTTATACTAACCAACCCTCTAAGTATATGATTGTAGACAATATTCTTTTATCTCTATATAAAGAGGCATCTGTATATTTAAGAGAATTCTAGTGTTTATTCTATTTTTAATCAAACCTTCTTCGATGATCCATGATCGATCGATCTACAAACCGTGGTATAATGGATGATCTGTGTTTCCATAATAGATAGCACTGTAATACTGAATTTAAGTTTTTATTTTCCCTTCTTCACGCAATATGCCCATAAAATTAGTGTTTGAAGTTTTCTTGCGTGACGTAATCTTTTCGTGTAAGTATTTTAGTAGACTCAAGAATTCTGATTCATATGGTTTAAGACAATTTTATAATAAAACTAGTGAGTACCCGGTATGCGGTTCAATACCACTCAAAGAAAGAAAGGGTTTGTGTTTTAATTGTCTACATGGGCTGAAATTTTATAAAATTACCCGGTCCCCAGCCCGAGTCCGAGTCTCAATATCACATTTGTTTCCCGAACCCGACCCCAAACCCAGATGCATTTTTCTCATCCAGAAAAAAGCCCGATTTATTTTTTAATATAGTAATTCATTTATACTTTTCAAACAGTATATGTTACTGTTTCTATATTTCCAACGAAATTCAAAGCGCATGTGAAATAAATAATTTAAATTATGAAAACTATTGCCTTATGACTGGCTCATGACTTGAACATCGAAATGTTTTTCTTAAATTTGAATTTCTTACCCAAGTCCGTGCAGACCTATAAGATGTTAAAGATTCTGTGTACATTTCATACAAAATGAAAACTTGTCAAGGTTTTTCCGAGATGTTTTTAGATTTTAATTTTTTTTCTTCAGAAAGCTTCACGGGTGTGCCTTTAACACCTCCCCAAAGTTTCATTAAAATCGGATAAATGGTAAATGAATGCATACAGGACAAACAAACAAACAAACCCTCATTTTTATATATTATTAGGAGCTTATAGGACATGCTTTGCAATGCCACTCATCCCATGTGCTCCCGTTCCCGATCCTAATACGTTATCTGACGCGTGAGCAAGCCCCTTCCCGTTTTTTCCCGAATTTTTTTCACAGGAACCTTTCCCGACATGATCACAATAAGTCCTTCCTGAAAGTTTCGTCGCGATCGGTTGAGTAGTTTAGGAGCCTATAAGATCCGCACAAACCAACAAACAGACATTCATTTATATATATATATAGATTATTTCATCAAGATTTATCCGGAATTTATAATTTTTATTGTTGGTTGAGTTTTTAAATATAGCGTATGATTCCACCGGCTAATTGACATTTAACTTTTTTTTAATTAGATGAACTAGTTTGTATCACACCGAACACCATGTCTCCTCAATGATACATTTAGTCTACATATTTATAATTAACAGTGACAATAAGGAATATTAATAAAACAAGTAATTATTTATAAAAATTATTTATATACCTTACAAACAAAAACAGCACATCATAGCGTATTTCAAAGCAAGTAAATTTGATGATGGTTTCCAAGAAATAACATTACGACTCTTCTTAAATTTTAAATTAGCCACACTTTCCTTTCCCGTTCTTTGACTTGCTATTACTGAGTTTACTATTGTTTACGAAATATAAGTACAGAAAACATTGTTTGGTAAAAATAGAATTTTTTTTTTTAATGCGATGAACTTGTTTGTATCATACCGGAGATCATGTCTCCTCAATGATACGTTAAGTCCACAATAAATATTTATAATATAAGTAACAATAAGAAATAATAATGTAACATTTGAAGGAATATGATGAGTACACAATAATTATATTAAAGTCGTCAACTAGCAATTAATTTAAATACACAGAACTTTCTATGGTGAGGCAACAATTAAGGATTAAATGGTGAGGGGCAGGGAAGGTAAACTTTTCTCCAAAGGAGGCCGCAAATTTTTTGAACTGATAAAAGTTCTCCGGAGAAGAAACCAGATCCGGATGTCCTATAGGACCATCGCGACTATTTCTGCAGGACAAATAAAGAATATCTCTTTCAATGGACATAATTGGGCAATCCCAAAGAATATGTTCAGAATCTTGATTTTTATCACCACAAGGACAATATGGGTTTGGTTTAATTTTAAACTTATATAATTTGGCATTAAACGCACCATGACCAGTGATAAATTGGGAAGTCCAGTGATCTGGAGAAAACCATGTTGCATTCTGACGAAAGAGAATATCTGAGAAGAATAGATGGGTAGTTCTACCCCGAGGAGATATTAACCACCGTTTTTGCCAAGTCATTAGAACAGTTAATGAGCAGAGTTTTTTCACTTTAGCTTTGAGAAACTGTTGAGAATCCAATGGCTGAAGAATTGTGCTGCCAATTTGAGCTGGTTTCCCGAGCAATAAAAGATGAATTGCAGCTCTTCTTTGGACTTCTAAATCTAGAGGAATAAGTCCTAACATAACAGGAAGACATTCAGTTGAGCAGGTTCGATAGGCTTTGGACATAGCAAGAAGTGGAAACCTTTGCCCCCGAAGAAGCATTTGGCATATTTCCTGTCGTTGGGAACATCTATATGCCCAGCAACTTGCAGCATGACACGCAATACCAAGGAATATTGATTTGTAGTAGAGTCGTGCCGTAGGAAATGTTAAGCCCCAACTTACCCTAGCCATGCGTGCTGCCTTTTCAAAGCTTATCTTAGAGCTGGCTATGGCAGTTTTAATACTCATGTCAACCGAGATTTATCTATAAATGGAAGTACAATTACGTAAATGACTCATCAAACAATTATGATAATCTATCGGATAATAATACCATGAGTAGATACTAGATTGATATCACCAGAATGAAATACAATCGCTAAACAAACGTAGTAAGTACGACAAAAATTAGTTGAATATTCATTTTTACTATTTAAAATCTGTATACATATTCGTCAAGTAAATTTACATACGTGGGTCACGATTTCGTCAAGTGTACTCGTAATCATCCAAGTATGCACGCAATTTGTGTGAGTACTGTTTCGTACTGTGCTAGCTACAATAAAGCAAAACATATATTCTCATGATGATGTAAATATTGTGTTCAAAGGCATGGATGTATGTGATGTCTTGAATGCCCTCTCATCCGTCCGGTCCTACAGAGAATAGTGAGAGTGATTAACTCACAGGTCCTGTCTGTCCTAGATAAATCTTTATATCCTTTGAAGGGAGGCTTAATATATTGAATACCATTCAGTTTTATGGCTCTATCAAGAGTCCTTGCTCCAAATTGGGAAGGAAAATGGTTGTAAAAAAATAATAAAACAGTTACTATGAATAAGCCGAGGAAACGATTATTATTACCATGTCGTTGCTGTTATGATCATACCTTTTCTTATTGTATAAACATTTTTTTAATGCAGAAAATGCTTACAAGATCGAGAAAGGGTCTGTTACTTAAAAAGGAATAATACGTACTTTCAATACTTTTTTTTTAATATTGCAGGAACTGGAATTAAGATTGAAGAAAAATAAACGTGCCTATCTTTTGAACATCAAATTTGATCTACAAAAAAAAATATGAAACACAACCATATGTAAATTTAGTTTATGTTGTTGGTACGGTAGTTATTGTATTAAAATCTTACGAAACATGAAACATGCAACATGCAGCCATTAACTAATCACGAGTGCTTATAGCAACCATTGTCTACGAGCGAGATACCATCTCCATTTTCCGCTCGGCTTTTCCATAAATCATTTCCACTGAGAGTCGTCGCTCGTTTTCTGACGCGCGTGACACTCCGCGACAGAAGAGTTCTCCCCCGCGGACCTCGTGAGTCTCACTCACGCTCCCTCACGTTCACCCACGTCGGATCTCACGACTCTGGGGGTCAAGGGTTCGGTCACGGCGATCCTTTACCCGCGCTCCCTGTATCTGGAGACACGGAGTGGTAAAACTATCTCGCGACTGATTCATTACGGCCATGTGGCCACTGTGATCTAATGGTAAGAGCTTCACTTAAACAATCAGATGGGTCTAGATTCAAGTCCTGGGAAGGTGTTTCAAAATTATTTACTGAACTGTGAATATTTCAAAACGCTATTTTTAGTCAGTTGTCTATCTTTTTTCAAATTTGAACTTTTTAATTTAACATTTGTGATCTTGGGCATGGGCGCTTGTGACGTCTTTTCTCTTAAAGTCGTTCCGTAGAAATATGGTCGAAATGGACATATTGTGCATTTGTGTGATATGATATTTCCTCAAATACCCTATTTGGAATATTTCTACAACATAAATATATGATGCAGACGAAAGTATTACCTTTTTTATTTATATAAAATGAATTTTTCAATATTACACAATATAATATAAAACGTCAACAAATGAAGAAATATACTATTTATACGATGAACTATATTTATAATGATCTCTGCTTTATTGTGGCCATTATTATTTTTCAGTAGGATTTCAAATGTTATCTTTGGTCTAAGGAGTCATAGTGTCATTATATTATATTTCCGCAGTGACTGGTCTGCGATGCTATTACATTGTTTCACCATTATTGGCAGAGAGATGCCCTAAGCTCTAACAATTCTATATAATCTTAGATCTTCGTTGAAATCAATATCACAGATAACGAGGAAGTATTGTATATTACTCGACGAAGATAAACTACGACTCGCAAATTATAAACGCTTGGATATACGTATATATAAGGCTATAAAAACTGCATTTGATTGGCTTAGTAAAATAAAATTCCAAAGCAAGCAATTCTATTTTATTTATTTATCTGAGCTTCCGGATTAAAATGATTAAAGTTTCTTTCTATCTCATTAATGTACATAAAAGTACATTGACTAAATCTTTAAATATCCCTAGCTAAGATTATACTAAAGTATATGTCTAAAGTAGCTAGTACGTTAGAACTGTGTCTGCATTGCATAACATTTTAATATATATATATATATATACTGCAAACGCTTACGTCATGAGAAAATTTCATACCTACCTGTGATGTGTGATAATAATAAAACGTCTAAAGAGCGGCCTGGGCTTCATATGAGATTTGAAAAATGGTTTACCATGGTAATACATTGCAGTTTAAGTGTTTGCTGTGATACACTCAACTATAGTATAAACTTTTATTATTGAAAAACTAAAATAGGCAATTTGCTAATAAAAAAATTACAAAAATATGTTGAACTGAATGAATTTCTACAGGAAAACAATTAATGTGATAAATGGAAGCGACCTAGTTATGGTATAACGAAACCAAATTCAATTATTTTTTAAATTATTACAAAACTACAATCATACGCAAGATTAAGACTATGACATCAATTTACTTTTATTACGAACTGAAAAATCTCAATGAATTTAAAAATAAAATGAAATGTTGCCGAGATTAATTTAAGAAGAAGGAAGAAAGACATGTTTAAGTATTTAAACATTATTAAATATATTAATAGTACTAATTATTTTAAGCCTAACATAATATATATTGTTTTCTTAGTAAATAAATGAATCCCGCACCTTTGTGATTTTCTAGAAAGTAAATTACTTTGTATTCCCGGTACGGACAGTTTCATAAATTCTGTTCGTAGGCATGCATGTTTGTGATGTCTATAATTCCCTCCCACCCATCCGATCCTAGAAATATAGAGTAGCGAGAGCGATTAGCTCACCACAAGTTCTTTCATAGCCCTTATCTATTTATATCCCTACTCTTTTCGAAAAAAATTGAGCAACTGAATTCCGTTAATTCCGTTAATACCTCAATTTGAGAGTGCATATGCTCAACATTAGGTGCTGACATGGTTAAAAAATATTTCTTTCCTTATTTCCTTTTATAAAACAATTTCCGAATGAATGTCACGAATTAAATTTACTATCGAATTTCCTTCTTTCGTTTTATATCAATACTCAAAATTAAACGTTACAATATTATGCGAAATTTCGTTACTATTTAGTTGAATAATTCATATAGTAGGTACACAGGGAAAATTACACCTCCTTGTAATAAGTAAATATATTACACGGTATTGAAAAAAATTGCAGAACAGGAAACAGGATGTTTTGCGAAAGAGTCTAGTGATTTAATTGGTTTTTATTAAACCAAACCAATTATTGTCGTAAAAATATACAACTGCGTAAATAAGTGTAGGCTGCTGCCATTAATTAGTAATGTACCTATCTATAATAAGGTATTGCGAAATGTGAATAATTTAGACAAAAAAATGAATGTATTTTTTTAACTATTTTATTTTTGTTATCAGCTGTTCATCAGCAGAAAAAAAGTATCCAAATGATGTGCTAAATATTGTACACGCAGTTTTTTCAATAGTATGTATGTAACAGGGATGGCTACACTTTATTTTCTAGGAGTGACTAGCCGATGCAATTATTGATGAAAATCGATCGATATCACTTATATCATGAGAGATCAATAAAAACCTAATTTTTATAATTCAAATAGATACCCATACGTCTTATACTATGTATTTTGAAAAAATAAATTATACACGTAAAAAGTAAAGAAGTAAAAAAAATCGAATTGACGACGATAATATAATTATGTATTTCACTTCTAAAAACAATTAAGTATGCAATAATACAATTCGATGACATGTGATGGTAGTAATGAGTGATTGAAAGGTAAAAATCACCCTAAAAAGTTGTCATTCATTACTTTTATTACACTATTTTAAGATTTGGAACTTCGAATAGTTTTGTCTCGTTTGAACAAGAAATAGTACAATATTGGCTCTCGATTGATCTTAAATACTTTCGCGATCGACGCACTAGCCTTCTCTGTTATATAGTACCCCATTCAAATATTGAACTAGAGATTATAGTTTCGTCAAAATCCGAATCACTGACATTTTCCTTTGTCATAAACACAACAGAGTTTTCATTTTTTAGAAATATTATGAATTACCATTATTATTGTTCAAGCTATAAAATGGATAGAAATATTGGTAATTTGAAACACTATCGATATAAGTAATAAACATTTGACTAAAATATGATATGTAAACAAAATATATTATAAATACAATAAACGAGCTGACCATAATACAAAACGAGTGGGTTTAATTTTATTGGAAGGAAGTTTGTCTGAGAACCGCCATAAATATACTGTGATAATTATAATATTTCCTTAAAAAACGTATTCCTAATATAAACATTTCATTACTTGTATAACATCAAATTACACGTTTTTATCAAAATTGTGTCGTCTTCTACTTGTTGAGCAAGAATAGTAGTTTTCTTTATCGATTTAATAAATTGAATATATACTATACAGCGGGATTCATCGTTAAATTAAAATATGATTGAATTAATTATTACTAAATATATTTTCATTTATAGTTTATAAATATATTTTTTTAGATATTTACAATAAAGAGCATAACAAAATATTCGATACAAACCAACGGATAAATATTATGAATTAAATACAATATATGATTCAGTTATATATTATTATTTTCTTAATATCTTTCATTTGTTTGACACGGTTTTGAATATTGATACAATTGTTTTTATTATTATGCACAGTAAAGAAACCTTGTCTTGGAGGCCATTGGCATCAAATTCTCTACAGGAGATGTAATATAAAAACATGTCGGTGCTTAAATTAACAATGTAATATTATTGAATATTTCTAGGAAGTGCTTAATGTCTACTAGATATAAGAGAATACTTAACTTACGCACTTGATATTTATCAGTTTCAATCGTTCTAATATAAATATATTTACCATTTTAAGCTTGCATTTTTTTATCTCGTTTTGAAATTTTTGAGTGACTATTATTGATCATACATATAATAAGTGAATCTTTTTATACTTGCACTATGAATTTAAAAAATATCCACGTAGCTTCCATGATAGCACGTACGGGTTACTGGAATTCGGAATTTATTATATAGTATAAGTTCCTTGCAACACACTTTCACTATTCAAAATTTGGTCCTGAAATAGTTATAATTCGTGCTAGTATTCTATTCATTTCAGTTGTCGACATATTATGCTAATCCTGGATATGCGAACAATATAGTTTCATAGCATCTATCTAGTTATACGACTTTAGTACAAACATATTATGGGATTTCCGAAATTTTTTCAATCACTACTACACTGTTGCCCACCCAAGCAATGGAAAATAATGACATTACTCTGTATGAATGGCTGTAAATTATAATTTAAGTAATTTCTTCTCTTACTTATATTTATATATTACTAGTGAGTACCCGGTATGCGTTGCAATACCACTTAAAGAAAGAAAGGGTTTGTGTTTTAATTGTCTACATGGGCTGAAATTTTATAACATTACCTGGTCCCCAGCCCGAGTCCGAGTCTCAATATCACATTTGTTTCCCGAACCCGACCCCAAACCCAGATGCATTTTTCTCATCCAGAAAAAAGCCCGATTTATTTTTTAATATAGTAATTCATTTATAATTTTCAAACAGTATATTTTACTGTTTCTATATTTCCAACGAAATTCAAAGCACATGTGAAATAAATTATTTAAGTTATGAAAACTATTGCCTTATGACTGGCTCATGACTTGAACATCGAAATATTTTTCTTAAATTTGAATTTCTTACCCAAGCCCATGCAGACCTATAAGATGTTAAAGATTATGTGTACATTTCATACAAAATGAAAACTTGTCAAGGTTTTTCCGAGATGTTTTTAGATTTTAATTTTTTTTCTTCAGAAAGCTTCACGGGTGTGCCTTTAACACCTCCCCAAAGATTCATAAAAATCGGATAAATGGTAAAGGAATACATACAGGACAAACAAACAAACAAACCTTCATTTTTATATATTATTAGGAGCCTATAAGACATGCTTTGCAATGCCACTCATCCCATGTGCTCCCGTTCCCGATCCTAATACGTTATCTGACGCGCGAGCAAGCCCGTTCCCGTTTTTTCCCGAATTTTTTTCACAGGAACCTTTCCCGGCATGATCACAATAAGTCCTTCCTGAAAGTTTCGTCGCGATCGGTTGAGTAGTTTAGGAGCCTATAAGATCCGCACAAACCAACAAACAGACATTCATTTCTATATATATAGATTATAAACAAAACACCACATAAATAAATATAATGCGTTTCCACGAACTGTCAGTTAACACAATAAAAAATATATTTGTGTATTTTTATAAGTCATCTGTAGAGATTATCATCATTCGTGGTGCAATATGGGCCTTGGCCTCGTCCAGTTTTTGTCGTTATTCTGAAATATCTTCCGCTATTCTCCGCTCATATAAAAAACGGCTGACATGACATCAAATTTTCAATAAAACAACTAATACGTCAAATCTCGATTAGAGAACATCATGGAAATTATGAAAAGAGGGAGAAGACACCGCAAGATTGTGTCACA
Organism: Himalopsyche phryganea; assembly: GCA_022494535.1. NCBI lineage: Eukaryota > Metazoa > Arthropoda > Insecta > Trichoptera > Rhyacophilidae > Himalopsyche > Himalopsyche phryganea. Next base: position 2,579,306 of record JAGVSL010000046.1, read on the forward strand.
GTTGCAAGTCCATATTACACGCTGAGCCACTACCTTAGCGGGCGCGGCCAATCGCAAACCGGTTGTGACGCAAGTCTTGCTTATTCGTCTTTTAAAATCTGCTCGATTAAACTTGTTATTTTGTCTGTACACTGTGCAAAATATATCTTCAGATATAAACATTTTACATATTCGATGCTTAAAACGGTATTTTGTGTAACTGCATCCGGCTTCATTATAGTCGAACATTGTTCGACGAAATTTAATACTTTTCAAATTTTTTATTATTCTGAGGTCATTCTTAGTCAAAGTAATGCTATAATATATTATCGGCTTGGTTGAGTTGTCTGCTACTGTTATTTTGTACCAATACGTCTACTGCCAAACTCTACAATTGTAGTTTCAAAGAATCCTCTATAAAATTTTAACTGTAAAATTGATCAGATACGTCTTTAAATACAATATATTTATATATGTATAGCATCTGCGAGTTATTTATTATTCGATTTATAAACAAAATACCAATCTATCACAAAAATTTAAAATGAAAGATAATTTTATTTTCGTTAACTGAGAAAAATGTGTTTTTTCCATTGTACCGAAAATATCGTACTGAAATATGCCATAATTATCGCGGATGCCACAGAAATTTATATAACGAATGTTTATTGACAAAGGTCTTCTGAATTATAATATACGACATATTAAGCTTACGAAACTTTTATTATTCTTGTATATATTTTACGGTGGTTAATTGTTCGTGAATCGCTTTTCTTTGAATGCAATATAATAGTTACAAAGTAACTATCAGTGACTAGGAACTACGTCGTGTATTTTATGAATAGGCAACAACTTGTCCAATATTTCAGCCAGCCAGCTTGTACTTCGTTACTTTGTTGCTAAGCAAATAAAAGAGAAAAATGCATTCCGATAGAATAATCAAAACCACTTTTCGGATTATGTTTGCTGTTGCAATGAAATTCTTGTATTTAAGCAATACAATTTAACTTTCTTCCAACAATACAACGCATGCAGTGAAGCGAAAAATAAATGAAGTAGATTTGGCCGTATATTGATTGATAGACTAAACACAGAACTGCATCTCATATCAAAAAATAAATTACGAAATCAGTTTTACATAAATATTTGGCTGCCTGTTGTAACGCAATAATTGGTAATATTTTTTAATTATTGTAAAAACAGATGAACTTTCGGGTCTAATGATTTGTGTTGACAGATTTGACCATACAAGAGACGTGACTGAATTAATCAAATAATGATAAGGCAAATCTTTAAAATAGTGAAACATCTATAAATATATATGTATACATATTAAAAAGTTACTATTTAATTAAAAAAACTCTACAAGTAATTTACGAAAACTTTTAGATGGATTACGCTCAAATTTTTATAAGTGTAATTTACAAGAGCATTGAAAAGTATTCTATTTTTTCAATTATGTTTTTGTTATAATTTATAGCTTAGTGTCAACGGTAGTAGTTTACTTGCTCCAAGAGTAGGTAATAATTTTTTTCGTTCGAAAAAGATATCGTCATTTTTGACACATCAAAAAAATAAAAATATATACTTTTTAGACCACATTTCTTCCCTATGTGGATAATATGGTCACCACACGGCGCCTCCATGATTCCCTATCACCCGCCAATTGTTCTGCTTCTTTCCATGCCATACTATCATCCTATCGATGTTACCTGACGGGGAATGTACCCATACAATATCTAACAGTTATTTTTGATTGTGCATCTTTTCGTAATGTATGACCTTTTCAATTGTTGTTTAAGTATATTATATACAAAACAATAAAGTACTTCCTCTTGCTAGACGTAGCTATTTTTGTATTAAGTATGTCCATGGTGCAGTGGTCTACGTTGTTGGCTTCGGTTACGGATCTCACGGGATCGAATCCCAGTTAGGACAATTTCATAAATAGATTTTGCTATAGATTTATGGAATTCTGTTTAAAGCCGTGGATGTCTGTGATATCTTAAATCCCCCCCCCCTTCCATCGGATCTTCAAAGCCGACCGTAGCGAAAGCGATTAGCCAACCACTAGTTTTGTCCTAGTGCTATCCTTCTATCCATAGTCTCTTCAAAAAAGAGTGGTCGAGCAAAACTTTTGTTGAGATACCTTTATTAGGAACCATATGCTTCACGTTGGGAGCAGACATGTTTTAAAAAAGTATATATTTTCATCATTTAATCTGAAACCGATTTTTTACACAAACTTACATGCTAAATGTATGCCAAATGCAGCTCTGTACCTACCCAAGATTCCTTAACATATTTTTTGTTCACTATTTTTATATTTCAAATCAGCTATGACATCACTGGCTGCACATACACGTCGGGTGGTGGAAGGTCAACGAACCTGTAAGTTGTTTTACCGACCAGCTTAAGTAAATACGAAAATTGTTTGATGCGTTGTCGGATAAAAAATATCTTTATTTCAAACTGTCGTTATATAATATTGTTATATTGATTTGCCATTTTTTACTCTGGTAAAAAATATATTATCGTCAAGCTGATATCCATTTTGATATTTCCAAATCCTTACGTCACGATAATACTGAGAAGAATAATTGCATGCAATAAAATTGATTTCCATGTCAGATTATCATGAACTTTTTCGCATAGGTTAGCTCAGAGGTTGGCTAGCTAGTTTTGAATCATAATACCTACATTTTTATTGTATTTTTCCATAAATTATAAAAATCTTATACAATTGAAAATCTACAACGGGTATAATTGAAACGAAATACGAGTTTTTGTACCTACACCCAAATCAAAACTCTCTAAATGGTCTGTCAATCAATTTATGTACAAGGATACAAATTATGTACATATTTGTTTTTTTTAATCCTTGTTATCCCAAATATTTTATCCCATCCGTCCAAGGGTGTGAGCCTTTTACGCACAATTCTAGTTATTTTATATAGGTATTAATCGTATCTAAAAAAAGAAGTTTGGCAGTTAACTTAAAACTTCATATAGTTAATTGAAAAAAACAGCTGTGAGACGGAATTATCAAAGCTACTTTTTTCATAAATTATTGGCTAAGATACCTGCTCGTAAACCTGTCATTCGATGTATCAATCTTAAAGATTACTTACAGTTGACTTTCGTTTCACTATTTTGTTTGTAAAAATATGTTAATTTGATATATTTTATGCCACAACCGTATAAATCAATTTACGGATATACTTGACGAAAACCTTTCCTAATTTCACAAACTTTCTTTTTTCATTTACTTCATTTTCACGACTGAATGTTGAAACCAACATTATTTAACTTTTTCTACATTATTAACAACAAATTTGGATTATTGAGATTTTGTACACTTCCATGTATTTAGTCACTAACGACCCGGGTTTCGCCTTTCGGCATCTTCAGGCATTCGAGCACACGAATGGACTCGAACTGACAGACAGTAAGCAGTGTCTAACGTTTATATAGAAGATACAAATACGACAAATATTATTTACGAGGTAAGATATTATAAGTCTGAGAGCCACACTGACACCTGAGTTAACATTTCGAGAATTGCCTTAATCCTTATTTTGTAAACAACCCATTAGCATAGTGGCGAATTGCCGCTTTCCAACTTCTTTTAGAAATACCAGTGATTTTACAATTATAATAGCATTGTGGGCTTCGACGGGATGCAATTCGACGAAAGGGTAAATATATACAATCATTCCACGTTTAGTGACATCTGTTAGGTGTTTCAACGTATAGGATATAATAACGGAGAATTAGGAAGGTTCAGCTACTCATTCTTCCTAATTCCTAATTCAATAATTGTCTGTTGCATACAATATAAATACCTATAATGTTTAAATTTTGAAGTTGGAACCACATTTGCTGGATTACATATTTCCTGGTGGCTTGCAAAAAAGGAAAAGGATTAAAATATTTAGTGCGCTCGTAAATATACCACCCACTCATTTTGACAAACATGTGGGACGTCCCACTCGGAAATGTGTTTGTCATAACCTTGTCTGTTAGTGGCAGCTGAAATAATGATTCCACCAAGTTCACTCAAATAGTCAACATATGTGTTAAGAAATACCAGGACTTTAATTGTTAAGCCATCCGGCGTTTATACCTAAAATCAAATAGATAATCACATATTATTATAATAATATTGCTACAGTAGTAAAATTAAGATTTTGTATGACATCTTTTAGTATCATTATTTGTCAGTTACGTTGCAATAACCAATATCACTCTAATCCTACATCAATCTATCATTGAAAATAGGATGTAAAGAGAAAAATGCTTTTCCCATTAATTCCTTATTCCTTTCATTAGTTATATCATGCCATCTCAGATATGAGATATAACCATTTATATTCCCAATATGGAGTATTTTAAGTATTTTAACGATGGCTCATTGTAAGTCAGCTTTACCCAGAGATGCCAACGGTATATCGATGGTTGTAAAATTACTCGTATTAAGGTAATTCATCTGAAAACCTTCATGACCGAATCATGGGTGGCAAATTATGTAAAAATCACTTATCTATCTATGATTTAAGATACAGCTCTTTAATTCAATGGAAAAATTAAAAGACCGTAGAGCTTCTGCGAGTGGTCGCGAAATGTTCTAGTAGAACCACAAGTATTTATTTGTGCATTTTTCCTTTTACAACGTGTTTTTTTTTATAAGAATACAGTATTCGTGATTTTATTCAAATTGTATCTAGTCGATTGTACAATGTAGGTGTATGTATATACATGTAACGTCAAATAAAGCTTTTGATTAATTTAATTTAATTAATTTAATTTTCGGGGTAGGAGGCCGTGGTTTATTTCTTGCAAATGTTGTGGGCCGTTGAATGAAAAGATTTGGGAAACACTGGTCACAAACCAACCACTTTGTTAAAATGACATAATGTGGGATAAATACCACTTACTATATTCATATATTTCTCTTACGAAACCACTTTTCACTAAATACTGGTTTTAGTAGCTAAGAAAACTGTTTGGACGAATTCTTTCGTTATTAAAGTTCATAGGAATAATTATTTGGTAACTCGTGGTGATGAAAGATATTTTAAGATGAAATTTAAAATAAAAATGCAATAATTAAGTTGAGAGTAAGTTTCCGCGTGCTAATGATTTGCCAATTTTAATTTGAATTGATTTTGTGTATTTGTGGCGGCCGATGACCTTTTAAAAATCAGGTTTTTAACTTTCGGTCTTTGCGCAGCCAAAAGAATTAATGAAATGGCAATACTTTAGCCGATAAACTTAACAGCCGAAAGTTATTCAATACGCCCAGTAAGGCAGCTGCCTGTTTCGAACGATATAACTTGTTGTCATTTTGAAAGTTATACGCGCACCGAGATACATATAAAGTTACTGATAAAAAACATTAACTGTCTTGATCAAAAGAATGGAGAAAAAAATTTTTTCTTTCAAAACCATTTTTTTAACTTGCTTAGATTTTCCTTTCCAAATTGGAAAGGCGTCATGCATGTTACATCGTAATAATTGACAAAATAATCAATTGTGTAGCAAAGTATTATACATAATCAAAAAGACTGTTGGTCTCTTTAGTCAAGTGGAAGAATTTTACTTAGCGATAATAAGGTTTTAGATGCAGTTGTTGATTAAGTCAATTTAACATATAATCAAGAGCAGATGTGGGGAAACGTTAAATGAGAATGGACACATTCATGTATCTGTTATCAAATTAGGTGACATTCAAGAAACTACAATCAGATAGATATCGTTAAAAATATATTTAATTTTGATTCAGTCAAAAATCGAACTTAAGGGCTTAAAAGACCACAGTTTCTTGTCCATGGCATTAGTGTTTCTGATATATAGTCAATATCGGGTAAGTTTCTTTAGTTTTCCGTGACTTTTTCTCAGCTATAGCTGCAATATCAATTATATAATATTATTATATAATGTTTTTCGTATAAACTTGAAACTTTTCGTTTAATTCAATATAAATAAAAAAATGTCAATCGTGAAAGTTTTACGACTTCAAATGGCTGATGGTCTGTATATATCGCGTATAGTCGCATATCATTTCAATCAATATCGCAAAAATCTTTGATATGGGAATTTCATAAATTTCTATATCGCTTTATATAATATATAACTAAGATAATAAATATACGACGCAATAAACATCTTAATCGAAGAAGAAATATAAATATATTTTATATGATTAAAATGAAAGCAAACACATAACAGCAATAAAAAATAATATAAAATGAATAAAAGTTTTTTTGTTTCAATTTCCCTGAATACCATAAGTCATACGATGTTGAGAAAAAAATGCTTGGCTTCAGTTGTCCGAAAGATGAAATATGTAACTTAAATATAGTCTATTGTTCACTGCGGCATAGAGCAATCATTCAAAATGCTACGCCTATTTTCCAACCCTGCTCTATACACGTACTAGGTCTTTCATATCATCATAATGGTCGTACAATCTTCCAGTTAAATCGATACATAAATAATTCGTCCAATTATGCCATTCTTCTTGTCCACCAGGGGGTGAAATATTTGTTGTATAGGAAACTCCTATAGTAATTTTATCAGAGTTCTATGAACTTAGCTTTTATTACGAGTCAAGATCGTAAAAGCTCAGTATCGCATTTATATTTACAGCTAGTAAGGATTGAATGTAAGATTATACTATATTATTTGCTATTATTAGAAAATCAAAGATACAACGACTCCCATTAAGATTGCACAGCTTTAGACTATACCAACTATTGTAGGTATATGATTAATATATATTTTTATTTTAGGACTGCCAACAGCCACTATTCAAAAAGGTTTTTGAGTCATTGCAGTATTATATTACTATTTGAACAATGGCGTGTTTGTACTTAGAACTAGTCAATAAATTGATGAACCGCTCTTTTCATTAATATTATATTACAATTTTAGTTTAAATATTACATGTCTTGAAGTATTGGTTTCGATCTACAAAAATTGTATGTATGATAAAAATGACCCATCCAATCTGTTTTGAAATAGTTTTATGAGACAGTTGTGATTTTCAATGCAGAAAATACAATATGAGTATATTGCAGATGTAATAATTAATTGTAAAACACTTCAATTTATTTAACTCTTCATTAAAGAGAAAATTATGTTGCCAAAACGTCACTAGATGAAAACTTATGTGGCGAATAAATTTTCCCGATTCGCTGTTTGAAAATTTGTGTAGGTAAGGTTTGCTGCTATACCAAGAGAATAAACTGATACACTAAATACCATTTTTATTTACTCGATGGAGTATTTCTACGTTAAAGATGAATAACCTTGCGATATGGTTAGTCTGAAGATGCTTCTTAAAGAAGCGAAACGCGTCACGTTAGTGATAAACCAAGTGGAATAACTAAGTTATCAATTTTAATTTCATATTCGTCAAAAAGTGTTCGTAAAATGAAGTCTTAGTTAAGATTTAGTATTACAATATAAACATAACGTACCCGCAAAGAAATCATCTGAAAAATATTGCTTTAAATGTAAAACACATTAATGTTCCAAGCATCCTTTGATTTAAAATTTCTCGAAATCCTCGATTTCCCTAAAATGTATCCTTAGAATTTTTTTTATTATTATGGAACTCCGCTTACATAAAATATGTAGCAATATTAAATATGTTTGTATATATTTAAATATATAACTTATGATGTTTCATTTCTTTTCCAGGGTCTCGAACAGGCGGTAGAATTTTCTCCGGTTGTCACGGCAACATGCAAAGCTGGTTTTATGACGATTCGAATCAATTTCAACCAATCGTTCAGCGGAATCGCTCATGCAAGAGATTTCAGGTAATTATTTTTACTGTCGTAAAATATTTAAATATTACAAAATAAGTCCCGTATTTTTTAAATCAACCTTGCAATAGTACATATTTATTATTCACTGATAATTAAATTATGTATTTATCCTCTGATATATATTGTATAATTATGATTGACTAAGTTGTCTGAAACGATTTTTTAATTATGTCGGCTTCTAATGTGGAGCATATGGACTCTAATGGAGGTATGACAACAAAAGTTTTTCTGTGAGAACTACTTTTTACTCTGCTGCTCAACCTCTCTTTATCAAAGATAGAAGGATAGGGTTAGGGCAAGGCTAGTGGTTAGTTTATAGAATCGGATGAGTGGGAAGGAACTCTAGACAGCACAAACATCCATGCCTACAAACAGAAATTCATAAATCGATTGAAAAATCAATTTATGAAACTGGCCATATTGGAATTTGAATCCCTGAGATCCGTAACCGAAGCCAACAACGTTGACTTCAGCACCATGGACAGTAAATATCAAAAGAGGTATATTTGACAATGCTACCTGTCAGTATTCTTTTAACACTCTCACACACACACATATATATATATACACACAACCTCTACATTGTGCATTGTGCGCAAGCGCAGTGTTGCGCTGTGCGTTACAGGAAAATATATATTTTAAACATTATCAGTCAAAGAAATATTCCATATAAACAAAATCCGTATCAAATCTTGTAAAACACGACTTTTCTATCTTTTTGACGAACGTGAATGATATTATAATTATGTAATGTATTTAAGTAGAAAATTTTTGTAGTACTTCGTTCATAGTACCTCATATTGTAGTTAAGCATTTCTTTGATATGATATATTCTATACTATTTTTTCATGTAAAACTATTTTGCAAAGTCATCGGTACTCAAATAATAATTTATCTAATAGCACGTAGTTAATCAATCTCGAGTATGATTCTATTATGAGTAGATACAGCTGACTAACCGATTCCCATGTTTTTTGTTTTGTTCCCAATACAACAATACAAAGAATTATGATCGTTATTAAATTAATATTCTTTTGTATTTAATTCAATTTATTACGCAAAAAGAAAATTCTACGGTATGTAGTTTACTTGGCCTACTTTGTTATAAGACGTGGTGAATGAAATCGGTTTTTATAAATGATTTTTTTTACATACTTCGGAAAAATGAAATTACTGTAATCTGCAAAAAAAGGTGTGGTGTAATTCTCCAATATTATAAGTAAAAAGTTTTTCAGAAGTTTTGTAAGCTGAGATTTTATTTTGTGAATAACAAATTACCGTAAAATCGTCGAATAAATACTATGACACCGGTCCAATATGCTCAAGCCTACATAGTATACCCGTTAAAAAATCAACAATTGAATACAAGTACTTTTAAGGTGTTATCTGACAATTCTTGATGGAAAGGTATTTTATTTTTAAAATAAAAACAGTTTTTTTGTTCTAAATACTTCCACATTTTTACAATCTTTCGATCATCGCGAGCATTATCAACTGACAAAAAATAAATAATCGTTATTGAAATTATATCCGACTGCATTAAATACAAGTGCAAGAAATAATATATATTATTATGTCTGATCGCGTCCCTTCGATTGTATTGTTAAATTAGGTGGTCGATATCACCTGTTTCCGGCTTTATATTATAAAATAATATTAGTCATACTTGATATTTATGCTTCAGCTTTTTGCCACTGTTGCTAGTTCATATGAGTGTCAGTTAAATTGTGCTAGTGATTTAGGAATCTATTTGAATATGAAAGCAGCCTATTTGCAGATCCATTAGTAAGATTCAGCGAAAACTGCTTGTGACTCGGTCACCCAAGCTGTCATTTTAGAATCATCATCAGAAGAATAGGGAAATGTCATGCTTAGTATCGCTCTCCCTTTTTGGATCAGATGAGTGGAAGCTTCCCAGCGTTTCAAACCCGTCAATACTGCAATAGAAGCAAACGACGTTGACCGAATCAGCTACAGATCCGGCCAGGTTTATGTACAATTTTGTCCGCTTGTAGTATATTCTTTCATGAGTATAGTATTATTTTAATCAATTCTTGACCCATGTTTTATTTTTGTCTTCTTATGTTTACAGGACAGGCCCATGTATGAGCCATGGAAACGGGAGCAGTTTTATGCAGCTGGGAATCAATCTACTGGCTCCACATGGCGCAGCAGACTATTGTGGAGTTCTAGTAAATAATGTAAGTAATATTTGTTTTATTTTAGATGCGTACTCTATCAACTCATTATGGGATTATTGATTTGTAGAATCGATTAAATACAAAGAACAGTTAATTTTTTTATTTTAACGATTAATATTTCCAAACGATTGTTATTTAAATGTAGATGATTTTATGCCACAATAGTAGTCAATAGTAATAATGTGTTGCTTGCTGAATAACATCGTCATTTTTTCCCTTTTCTTTTATAATACAATTAAATATTTATTCAATTATCGACAAGTATTACCGAAAGTAAAAATAATAAAATATATACACATATAAAAAAAGCACATTATTTTCTATTTACATCATATCAACCTGTATTATTTTAAATAAAAACTCTCTTAAATAAAATAAAAAAATCCTATGTTTGAGTGGAGTGCCTCTTCATGTTAGAAGACTGCATTCGTGAAACTTGTATATAGGTACATGAATTAAAACAATGAAATCAAAAAAATGGCTTAGTCAAAAATTTGCATTTGAGGTCGTAAATGACCGCAGGTTTCTTGCTTCTTCTTTCAGTTTTATTATATTTGCATACCTTGCCAAAAAATATGACGTTGGAATATCTACAGTCAAAACGCTATATTTGTTATTCATTTGCTCCACAATGACATTTGGAATACATGTGTTTGGAAGAACGTGTACATTATTAAAAATACGAATAATATTAAATCTTACAATGGATGATAAGTTCTGGATGATTAATCTGGTAGTTGTTTAGCAGTAGCGCAAATTATAACAAGTGCGTGCGAGTAATCCAAAATAATCAATTATACTTAAAGAAATCATCAGAATTTCATCAAGTGAAGTCTTTGTCTTGTTTGAGTATTATGGGATTGCAATTGCATAAAATCAGCAAAGTTATTCAGTGCGGGTGTTGAGTTCCCGTCATTGCCTTCTTGAATAAAACAACGCTGTTAAATTTTTTTGCCTCCTGGTTGATCATATGAATAAGGGAATATTCCTCATCATTGTCGTCGTCTTCGCTTAATGCTTTGATTTAATAACTTCGAAAATTGCATCCACACGGTCTTCATTTTCTTCATAACATACTAAATTCTTATCTATTATCATTACATTTTTTTTTATCCTAATTAAACGGAATGAGGTCGCGAATATTTTCTCATTTAGTTTCTGTTCCTTGTGATTTGTACCAAATTGCCGGTTGTACCAATTAATCAGTGTACCAAATAAGCGGAATCGTGTCTATATTAAACAATCTTAGGTAATTTGAAGCTTACATCGTTGGATTACATTCTAAATTTTCCATGACAAATTTACATACTACCTTTTGTTTCCGAATTAAGAAAAGAAAGTAATGTCATCAATATTATTTTATTCTTTTTTTGAAAAACAGAAATGTTACGTAATTTTAACACTCCAGTTATGAGTAAAATTTTGTGTCTTATTATTTATGATACTTATATCGATTGCGAAAAATAGTTTTCTCGGTACGTATTAATTTGTAAAAGAATAAAACAACGAAATAGAAGTGTTTATAAATATCTAGTAAACAATACAAGGCGATGAAGTTAAAAAAAATAAGTAACCGGAAGTTGATGTAATAAAAACGTTTATTTTTTTCTCTTTTGATGAAATAATACGAACAATCATTTAAAATATTTAGGTATCATCGGAAAAAAACGTAATGGGAAAGATTACCATTGTTATTCGTTATGTATATTGTTCAAAGTTGAATACATATATATTATATAACAATTTATTGAAGGTTGTGTTTGGTTACTAATCTAGTAACCTTGACACATCCTACTTTTTAAAAAGTATTTTCAGTTGTAACAGCTGTTTTTCGGCTATAAATATTTTTTATTAACTTTAAGTGCTTATTATACTCTTTTTTTATTGAATTTAATACAAATTTATTTAACCTGTAAATGGTTTATTTTTTATTAGTGAAAAATCTTTGGGTGTTCGGGAACACTACAGCAACGATATCGCGAAGTGAAGCCATTTTTTAAAGTGGTATAAGAAAGAATTAAAGAAAAATCAGTTTGTAAAACAGTATAAAACGCATATGTATTTGAACAATTTTTCATAGAACAACAATGATGATGTATCGGTGTTATTTATTTCTTTTAGATATACCAAAAATATTTTTAAAGAAAATTAACTGATTCTTCACTACTGCTTTATCTGCTTATTTCATCAACGCCTTCCTTCAAGATGAGAGAAAAGCTGGTGTGACCGTAAAATTGTTACAAGTAAAACCAACTGAGACGTTTTTAAGGTGTTAACTGTCAATTATTAATGGAAAGACATTGTTTGTTTGTACTACTTCCACATATTTATAATGATCCGAACCGGTATCGCTCATCACGAGCATTATCAACTCAGATCAGCTGTAGAGAAGAAGTAGTACAAACGAATTGTGTTTTATTTTTTAAAACAACTGAGACGTTTTCCACATTCAAGCAGAATAGATTTGACGAATCAAATTGCACGATATTTTTATAAAAAATATTTACTAATTTTTCTCATTGATTGAAACTTTTCCCTCACTCTTGTGTAATATTTTATAAAGAAAAATATTATATCAGATATAAACCTGTGTCAATACGATACCCCACTAAAATATTTTTTCATAAATTTGATAATAAACGTATATTTTGTAAAACAAACTTTGTAGAATAAAGTCAAGCCACAGTTCTTAGGCTCAAATTCTAGATGGCCGACACTAATACATTATCATATGCCCATTTTCCAACAGTATATGAAATTGAATACAAGGAAAATATCTTATATATGTCCAGAGAACTCTGTAGACGCTTTAGTGCTCGGCCAGAGTCAACATGCGACGGCGGAGCTGGCGTGGCGTTTGAAACTGAAATGTAAAACCGCTCAAGACAAGACGCGCGAACTTTCAGTCGCTGCGCATTAACTACGGACATTGCAAAAGCATGCTATGAATTTCAGTTTTAAGTTGACTATCGTTGACTCTGGCTGAACACATATCACATATCACATGCAGGCATGAAATTTTCTCATGACCTAAGCGTCACGGTTCGTGGTGTATAATATAATATAAAATTGTATGCAATAGACACACAGTTTCGACGTACTAGCTACTTTAGACATTTAGTATTTCAATGTCAATACCGTCATCAATGACGGGTACAGTTACTTTAGATATTCAGTATTGCAATTTCACCGTTATCTATGACAGGTACGGTTATATTAGTTTTATTATAATTTCTATCGAGTAAATATCAATTCTGTCTAGTGTCTAGTATTATATATATAAATATAAGTTACGTCTTTCTACTCTATCAACTTTTGTAATTCGTTGTAGAGGAATTGTAGTGAACGTTTTTTTTTTTAATTTCTAATAACTATCATTCGTGTTTATTACTCTGTGTTTTTAGTTGTTAAATATGTTTTATTTAAAAAATATATCTTTTATTATTATTTAAATTTTTATCCTTATTGCATTGTGTTAAATACAATTTTACATGTTGCATACATAATTAGCCCACTCGGAAAATTTCTTTTTTTTTTCACCAAAGAAATTTTTGATTGTTGCATTGTTAAAGATGTTTTATTTTCAAAAATGAATCTTTTCTACTTTGAAAGCAGTCGTCGGCATCGAATCACGCTTCTTTTCACGCTAAGATTCAGCCGTAACCACTTTTTAATTACCTCCTCTTATTTGTAAAGCAAATAAACTTTACCATACAAACAATAAGCGCCGATACATATTTTTTCATAATTAAGTCAAATTAATTATTTAGTGTAAAATCAAGCCATTATGATAGTGGTGCTTAACATGTGAGGCCCTGATAATTTTTTTTTATTTTGCGGTCTGTGCCGCTTTGTCCTGTTTCTAAGTATGTATTTTTTTCTATAACGTTTCGAATGGTAGGTCTTCCAATTCTGGGATCCCGCTTAATTCGTCAATCATGGGGTTTCGGATTTCACTGTTAACATTATATTATAAAATTCATATTTCAAATTCAAAACAAATACTTCCTGATAACAGATATGTTTATGTACATACTTTTTTTATATTACCTTCATAATTAATATATGTATTGTGGTTTTCCTTCTACTCATTTTTAGTAAAACATAGGCTTATTTTGCATTCATGTGGAAAGAAGACAGTTTTAATAAATTTTCAGATGCGACAATCAGTGATATCGACATGGAAAATTGCACAGAATTATAAATGTAAATTATACTTTTTTAACCAGTTCAAATTGGAGGACATAGCTGCAATAAACAAAATAAAAAACTGTTTTGATTATTATAGGAATATCTGTGTTATTTTCTCTTTCTTTATAAATTAAGGTCTGATTCTCAATAAACAAAAAAAACCATTCCAATGCCAAAAAAAAAATCATGTAAATATAAATTTCAATTGTAGCAATAATGAACAAAATATGAATTGTAAATATATAATTCTTCATTTTTTTTTTCATGTCTGCTCCCAATGTGGAGCATATGGTCTCCTAAAGGAGGTATTTTAACAGAATTTTTCTACGAGAACTGCTTGTTACTCAGTTGCTCAACCTCTTTTTTTTGGAAGAGAGTAGGGATAGAAGGATAGGGCTAGGAAAGGACTAGTGGTTAGCTAATCGCTCTCGCTACTCCCCGTGAGGATGGGATGTGTGGAAGGGAGGACTCAGACTACGAACAGAAATCCATAAATCGATTGAAAGGTCAATCTATGAAAACCGTCCGCATCGGGAATTGAACCCGAGACATCCGTAACCGTAGCCAGCGACGCTACCAACTGTGCCACGGACGCCGATTTTTCCAATACGAAAATCAAAAAGAGGGTCCGAGATTAGATTTTTTTAGTGAATTCCATAAAATAATTCTACCCAATTTTTCATATTAAACTAAAATTTGTGTCACGAATACGATCATTTAAATATTATATCAATTTGCTACATACATCGGTGAGAGATATTTAATGTACATACTAATATTCTTTAAATCGACAAAGATGATCGACTCACGAAAAAAAATTGATATTTGGTTCCCATAAATCGCAATGTCGTTAAATATAATGATTACAAATTAGTAAGCGAAACATATCTCAAAGAATGCAAGAAATGAACATTGTTTCCTGTTAATTCCTTTTGGAATGTCATTTTATGTCTATGATGAAAACACATGTCTTCGTCATTATTTTATAATAACATCATATGTTTTTCATCGTGTTTTTCCGCAACTGATTAAAAAACCATGATGTATAAATTCTATTAACCCTTGCGTACTCATAGTGTAACGTTACGTTACTTCGACCTTTAGACCTTTAAATTATCTGTAAAATAGGTCATACAAGAAATTGAAAATTTTGCTATTTGTAAATAAAATAGTTCTACATATAATTAAAAATACATTAGAGTTTAAGTCTTATTTCTATAATTAATCATAGTTTGAAAACCTCGTCAATTTTAACATCGAAAAACACAACATTACAGTATAGTATAGGAACCACTCGAGATGCATGACCGTACTGTATACAACCGTTTTGTTTCAAACGGGACTGAAACACGTCTCGAGCCTGTTCTGCTATGAAGAATTTAGATTCTTTCCGTCTTTCGATAATTTCGCATAGTTTAATATGTATTTCAGGTACTTTCAAAATGTGATGTAAAATAATTACTTAAAACTACATAAAATCATTTTTCAGTGTTTGTAATTGTCATTTCACTTTATAAATGCGTTTATATGACAAAACCCACCCGGTAACGCAATGTGATTGCAAGAGATGCGAAGGGATTTTTTAGCATGAGAACGGGAAGGTTAATATCTTTATTGATACCTTAATAATTAATTATTATATTTCGTAAAGTAACTGCCTCTTTTTAAATCATTATTATATGCTGATACAATATTGTGTCATAAGAGACAATATCAAGACTCTAGACTAGTCATAAGATTCAGTTATTGATTTGATTTCGATATACAACACACTATTTTCATCATAGTCTTCATCAAAATTTAGACAGTGTTATTGTTTTATTATATGCCAATATCCTGTGCAAAGTTACTTGTCTTGAGAAAATAAAATTTGAAAAAACTGAGATGTATGAAAAATATAAGTGAAATAGACATATTATATATTTTAATGATACACTATCTCCTCGAATACACTATTTGGACGTACAATATATCTACAGTATAGAGATATGTTGCGGACCAACGTTCACTTAACTTCCACAAAACTGGACATACAATATCTTTGCACTAAGACATCGATTAGTATAATGTTATACGAACGCTTTATTAAAAAATCTAAATTTCTTAATAAAAACAATTTTTTAAATATCTCCTATGTGAAGTTGGTGAAATCACTAATAAGTCATCGTCCTAGGGTGATATAAAGCAACTGAAACATTGACATTAGGTAATCTAGTGAGCTAAATTCTAGCCATTTCTCCGATAGATGAAAACTACAATAACAAATAATTCTCATCGATAGATGATGCCATCACAGAACTATTACGCCAGGAGTCTTCAAGCTACGGCCCGCGAGCACCACCAAGCCAGCCCGGGGTAGCGGGCCGGACATGCCCGGTATCTAGCCCGCTACAATTTATTTTGATTATTGTAAAATTTGCAATGAGCGGAGTCCACTCCTGCACCCTGCGTCATAGATATCTCACTCACCGCCTAGTCCCAAGACGAAAATTTGCGCGTAATTCAAAACTAGAGTAATATTGGTATGATGAGCTAGATAGGTCTTGGCCCTTGGGACTTAGTGGAGGAGTCAGTGTGGCCCTTAGGCAAATTTGGAGTTTTAGCTAAGGTTTGGAGACCTCTGCTCTACGCCTTAAGTATGTTTAGCTGATTCTATTGTTTTGTTTTCTCATTTTCTCTTTCACCTCTTCAAACTTTTACCTTTCAATTTAAAATTGGCGCGCCGTATGTTCTCGTCACCTCTCACGTAGGACACTCCCGTTGGCGGGGAACGATTGATATTTTCGAGCTACGCCGCGCCGCCTCACGCTCGCAAAGAATTTGTCCACGTAATTCACGGTGCTATGAGTTCATTGAATGAGAGCAATGCCATTAGAAAAAGTACTTCGATCTAATCAAGGGGGTGATAAGTCTTTTCGCTAAACGTAAAATTGAACAAACAACAAAAACCTTTCATTTCCACAGTCAAATAAAGCACTTTGTTGTTATAACTTGGATGTGGAACGGACGTTAGCGGATTTTTGATGTAAATCTTCAAAAATTCAACGGATATAATAATTACTATTGAATAATACAGGTAACCCAAATAACAAAACGGTGAATTATTTTTTGTTATGAAGTGATCACGTACTGCTATGCAAGAGTACATTCTTTTTGTGTTCAAGGATCTTTTTTCGAATACTTAGTCGATTTCAGCAAAGAGTAGGATATTTTTTTAGTTATAATAATTGATGAAGCTTGAATGATTAAATATATACATACTGTAAATAAATACATATTCACTAAACGAGTAGTTATTTTAGGAATACGTATTGCTTTTTAAAATTGTGTTTCCTATAAATGCAAAAATAAAAGTTTCTTATAATTGATTTACAATAAGCGTTTTTGAAAAATTGAATTCTTTTAAGTATGAAAGGTAAAATACTACTCTTATCGCGATATTTTAGGATAGTGAAAGATATATTTAGATAGTTAAAAAGTTTAAAAACGAAAATAAATTTAGAATAACAGCATTGCTAATACGTCGTATCTTTTTAAATATCTTGAAAATAAATCAAGGAAAATTTAAACTTTAATTTCAAGTGTCTCAGAATCGACTCACACGATCACACTCAAAATCCTAAATCCTTAGTTTCCTAAATGGTTATTGGAGAAGTAAAAATTTATTGACGTTGCAAGAACTTGGCTTGAGAACCTTATGATCGCCAAGAAAGTCACTTATCACCTGAAGTACTTTATTCAGATATTTTTTACCATTATTCAATTGATTTATTTAGTAAAACTTTATTGCAACTATGAAGAAAAAAACAGTTTTGTAATTTCGCAAGAATTTTAATAAATTCATAGTTATTACAAGTCCCAGATCAATTTAACTTATACTGATCGGTTTTCTGTGATACCTAAATCGTAATCAATGAGATATACGATTACAACACTGTTTGCTAGATAAAGCCAGGGCTTTTCTGTTTTTATGCCCAATACGATACTGTGTACATAAATATACGCAGTCAAATACGTAATAATTGTGGTTGCACAAGTTATGTGGTGGCCCTTGCGGACATGTTGCAAGCAAAAGAAACAACTTCCAGCGGAAAGAGACGCATGCGCACATTATCATGGTGCTAATGATGGTGTTGATCATTGTTTGGTGTTCATGGCCTGCATCACCAGCGTACCGCCGTTTCGGGAATTTTGCAATCAAGATGCATATCAAGAGAGTAATAAATAATTATATTATTACTTTTAGATAATCAAAGTTGTAAATTTAGCTGTAAAAACGTTTTGCACAACATTTGAAATTACGCAGCAGGTCTTGCTGTTTCCGAACTAAATTCTTGTGTATTGTTTTCGTTTATAGCACACGTATTTTTGGTGCGCTATTTGAAAAAGTTTGTTGGAATATACATATTTAAATTTACATGACATGGCCGATGATGCAGTATAAAAATGCGATAGTGCTTTCAACCATTTTTATACCGCCCATTACTGTATAATGTACAATGATTTGCCTGAGGTGCATATATCCAAATGCGAGTTCTGTAGCCCCTGTATTTCCTACAACCCCCTCCCCCTCTATAAAAATCGTCACACCTTTTGAATACCTTATCCCCATAGAGCGTGACGTCATATGTGGACGGCCCGTAATAGTTTCAACTGAAACCAAGCAAATATAAATTTCTTAGATATGTACGTCATTAGCAGTGACCTCACGAGTTACTCGGAATATTTACCTAAATACTTTAGTCTTATTTTTTATGTTGTATGAACATCTTCCTAATTTACATTCAGAACACTCCTTAGAAATCTTTTATTAGTGCTAATGCGAGGTAATTTTAGTATACCCATTGGTCGACATGTCGTAGACACAAAACGTTTTCTCTTTATTCAGTATTCGAGCACACGAGTGGACTCAAAAAAAAAAAAACATATATTGAAAATCGTCATAAAATTTATGAACTATTCGACAGATTTGTCAAATTTTAGTCAAAAAATATACAAATTCATATCGTTAAATACGAGGGAAAACTATAGCAATGTTTTATGTTTACTTCTATAAGGATTTAAAAATATTGTTCGTTACTATTAAACAATTCTTGTAAAACTGTAGGACTTTTAAGGTG
Source organism: Himalopsyche phryganea (assembly GCA_022494535.1). Lineage (NCBI taxonomy): Eukaryota > Metazoa > Arthropoda > Insecta > Trichoptera > Rhyacophilidae > Himalopsyche > Himalopsyche phryganea. The sequence continues at coordinate 2,598,635 of JAGVSL010000046.1, forward strand.
TTGGTTAACACTGTCAATTCTTGGTGGACAAAAATTAAAGGTAACATGTACAATAATGTGGAATTAATCCTTAGAACATATATTTTATTTTTATAAATAAAAAAAAATCTTGTTGAAATAAATACTTTTTTAATCCTATTATAAAGAGTTTCTGTAAAGTAAATGCCATCATGCAAAATGCGGATTTTGTAATAAAAAATATTTGTTATTGTTTGATTATATACCGACACTTAACTTAATTTTTATAAAGACAGTGCCAAGAAGCTCTTAAATTACCGGTTCACAATACCTGATCTAGTATCTAGCATCTGTAGTCTTCCATTGAAAATTAGCATTAGATGCACTAGGAATTTGTGATTTTTTTTTTATTTGACCCACAAATCTTTTACTCAACTCATAGGATTAGACTTGGAAACCAATTATACCGTCAATGCATGAATATACATATAGGTCAATCTTGATTTGGGAATGCTCGAATTCATTTTTGTATGCAGTAATTTTTTTTTAAAATTTGTAGTAATTACTAATTTAGCAAACTTGAAAAATAAAAAAATTCTTATCTTTAAAAACACATAAAATTGTAAGGTACGTACTACAAATTAATGTACTTAGCAAGTCATAGAAGCTTGTTATAAAATGTCACTTTTTCTGCATATTTTTTGCATGGAATTCAGATCTATGGGGACTACCCCCGGGACACTCCTGACAATCATTTGAAAGCGCTTAACGCTGCTCTATAGGAGATTCGGTAACTACGCTTTACAAAATAGCATTTATTTGTATATATAGCATATTGTTAAATAGAAATAATATTTCGATATCCATATACATAAAAACTGGATTCAATATTTAATGTAAAAATTATTGGCTGTTGAATATGAGTGTAATATTGTAAGTACTTCAGAAGTGGGAGTTCTCACTTTTCTGATAGGGCAGGAAATTCATGTTCAAATTTTATTTTCTTTGCAGAAGACTGAAGAACGATCAGTTCCCTTAGCAGTTAGAGTGCACCGAACACTGGAGTTAGCTGATGATAAATTCTATGTCATCACATGCGGTAAAGCTGGTTTTCGCAATTCCAGGTAAAATATTTAATTTATTTATTGATTTAAGACAGATTTTTCATGCTTAGAAAAAAAGTTTGACAAAATTATAAATGATTTGTTATTTAAATATATTAACAATAAATATTGATCTTGATAAAGTGTTTTATGGTATTAATTATTGAACCATTCCAGGAACGAGACATCATTAGTGTCCCTGAAAATTGTTAACGACAATGGCCGAAGAATATCAGAAGCCGTTTACGGAAACCAATACATCCTCAGAGCTGACCTCAGCAAACCTGATGGTAAGAATCAGTCACATAGTTGTATAAGAATTTGAAATTTATATTGAGAGACAACTTATACAATAGTGACCACTAAATCCATCAGAGATTATGTCAGTTAATTTTAATTTTTTTATTTTATTAAGTTATACAAAAATAAATTTGATTATACTATTGTACCAAGGATTAAAAATATAGGTTTTTTTACAATTACATAAAAGAATCTTCTTTTATTTTAATTCAATAAATGTCACTGTCTGTAGCTTTCTTAAAAAAGTTTTTTAAAATGAAGACTAATAAAGATTATGTAAAGAATAATTATTATTGTTTTACTATGTCAGGTTCACATGGTATTCGAGTGAAGTCATGCTTTGCATTCAACAAACGAAATTCGAGCGTACCTCTGATTGACGAACGAGGGTAAGTTTCAATCAATGTTACTAATTTTTTTAATGTATCATCTGTGATCGTTATAACCAGACTATAGTACACAAATATTCAACAACAACTTACTTGAAATGAGTACTTCCGATTTAAAAGTTTTTGCTATATCAAAAAGTGTATAAATAACGTACCTTGATTTGTCTGCAACGTTACGTTTTCAAAATATAAATAAATATTGTATATTTAAATTTTTCAGATGTCCTGTTAATCCAGTTATATCTGCATTCACATATGATGCAAATTCTGGACGTGCAGATGCTACCATTTCATCCATTTTCCGGTTTCCAGAAAGCTCACAGGTCAACTTCCAGTGTGATGTAGCAATATGCAAAGGCAAGTATAACGTTAAAAAAAGAAAAAGCCTGTGTTGATCTTCTGGAAAATAAGTACGGATCATTATGATGAAATAAAAATATTTAATTGAATTCATCAAGACTGCTGATAATTTAGAAATTAGTCTGTCTATGATTTCTTCACAATGGTAGTTATTAAAATAACTGCACAATAGTGCATCATAGATAAAAAACATTGCTTTACAACCTTTAATTTCTATTGCTCAATGGAATGAAATATTTTGAAAGACAGCATTTGGAGAACCGAATATTGAATAGAATACAATGAGTAACTTTCATAACACAATCCTATTTTATCCATACTATACTTACATTTTTTTAGATATTTTCAGTAGTTAAATTCATTTTCAATATAAAGTTTAAATTTTCTAGCAATAATTATTCAACTAAGTACATTAGGCAGACACCTATTTTATAAAAGAAAAAAGTGTAAAATAAGCTACTTTGAATTCTTATAAAGCAGCATTAACAGCTCTGATGGCAGTCAATTATTTGTAAAAAGCATTTAAAATTGAATGGATAGCTCCCGACTTAATGTATTTCTCTTGGGATAAACCCGCCCCCCACACAGGTGATAAATGAACAAAATATGTGTCATCTTTTCTAGTATATTCAGTAATAAAGGATTGGAGTCGATTACCTACGATATAGATATTTTTTTACAATAAATTTAATTTGAGAATACATTTCAAGGAAGAGACGCACATAATATATTTACACCAATTAACACAAAATGTGTTATCACAAATCAATTTTAATTTTATCATATATTGTAATGACTATTCCTGAATCATGTATTTCACTTTGTCCCATCCATTAAGATTATTTAGTATCTTTTTGTTAGGTTAATGACCTACCATTATTGCATTTTCTAATTATAATTGACCAGTTTCATTAGGGTGTTTAGTATTTTCTTAATTGCTTATATGATATTATAATAGAAAAGTCTTTTTTCAGGTGGCTGTGTTGCAATAGATTGTGCGACTGCCAGCTCAGGATCTATTCCCGGAGAAGACGGATCAGTCTCAGCATCAGCTAATGTCTTTGTTTTAGACCCGGGTGAAGTACCAAGTATGTTTACACAACTTCTATAATTATTTATTTAAAATTTTGTGTTTGCACTAGATATACTACCCGACTTTTTTCATGATAAGACACAATTTTATTTTTTAATTTCCCTAAAAAACCTGATGAAACTAAAACCTGAAGAAAAAAAAACCGTAAAAGACTTCAACAACATTTTAAGGCTCTTGGCCATACAAAACAGGTGTTATTATTGGCGATAATATGTAACTTTGATGGACCGCTGGATAATGCAATGGACAGATCTTAGTTAAATGTGTTTTGTATACTTAGATAAGAAAATAAATATAGAACGATTTCTTTGTGTTTATTTTTTTTCATTTTGTTGTGTATGTCTTATATATGTTACAAGTAATACAATGACAGACGGTTGCAAATCTATCGGTCAGTTTTGAAAGCAGCCTCAATATAGCATTAGTATTAGATCACATACAAACGTACTTTGAATACATATAAATTATATAGATATTGTAATGAAAGATCACTAAATTTTTGTGATGTTATTTTCTAGGAGTTGAAGAACTCTGTGCAGAAGGAGCAGTTCATCCAGCATGGCTTCTATATTTGGCAATTGCATTGGGAGTGATGTTCCTCATCATGCTTATCATTAACTGTTTCCTTTGCTCTGCTATGACTTGCTCCTGTGCAAGGACGGAGGTATGTGAATATTAAATAATAATGTATTATCTCTTGAAATGAAATAATATTCCTCTTGAAGGAACTTTTAACCATTTCGGTATTCATTCGATTCAAAAAATCTCTTAAAAAGTAATAAATATGTTAAAATTATACTTATTATTCTAACTATAATAATGTATGATGAAATTATTTCAGGTACTAGAGAAAGATCCATCAGTGGTAGAGGATTACGACCCTTACAGAAGCTGGCACGGCAGTCAATACGGATCCAGGTATCCATCATCAACGATTCATTCAGCGAGATCAGTCTCTGACAACAGTGACCATTATGCCATTGTACAATCACGGCCAGGAAGTCGACATTCTGGTGCCCATCGATCACGTCATTGAAATTTTACATTACTCCTACAAAAATACATCTCCGTCCATTACAATAATTTCTCCTGATAGATCCAGGAATCATCTGACAGTTTTTGTTTAGTTTGTAAGTTCGGCGTATAGATGTCAGTGCTGATAGTCAGATAAATGTTATATTAATGTTACAATAAAAAAAATAATAGTTTAAAACACACTGCCTTTGCCTACTTACTGTAGTGTAATTGAATGAAACGTTAAAAGCAGGAAACTCATTTTTTTTTAATGTTCATTAGCAATGTTAAAATGAAATGAACATTAATAATATATAATGCTAATAAATTTTGTGTTTTTATGAAGTGTTAACAATATATTGTTAAAACACAGATCATTATTTTAAATGTCTAGCTTACTTTTTCACTTTTAAGTACGTAATGAATGATGATGTTGATTTTTGATTTCATGATCTTTTCACTAGCATGCATCGTCTTTGCCATATTCTTCATCATCTATTTTCTCCTTAGGTGTTATCTGTCAATTAGACAACAGAGATTAGATAGTGTTATATTAAAATTTACATCACTGATTGAATCCTGTTCTCGATGCAGTAATCTGACAATGGGAAGAAGATTAAATTTTTTTTAATTCTCTTTTAATTTACCTGCTTATCATTTTCACCATAACTACAAATATACTAACTGTTTGATTCATTAATACTATTAATGAAACTAACTAAAAAGCTGTTACTCCTTTTCTCGTTCTTCAAAATTGTGCAATCCATTACATTCTATTGTTATTTAGATATAATTATCTGTAACTTATAATGTTTAATCAAGAAACATGCAGCGTAATATATTGTCACAACATTCCTTTCGTATTGTTAATTACGGTTGGTAAGTTTAACACGCCCATTCATTCAACAATGCTATGGCTCAATGTGCTATATACCTTCTTCATCGTAATTCCATCTCGTGAGAAGTTTATTGAAGTGTGCTATTTTCTATTATCATTTCTTCTTACATTAAGCTTACAGTGTTGATTATAAAACTATCCATATTATAGTAAACACAATATATCTCATCACACACTAGATCCTTGAGTCTTATTAAGTATCCAATTTCAGGATATGTTGTGACGCTATATTGTAACAATGTGAAATATCATTAAATGTTTGACCATTGAGTAAATAGTTATAATTTTAATCTGTTTATTTTAATTACACTTGATCTAATTAGATTAGTCATCTTTAGATTTAAATCGTTCAGTTAAGCCAATAATATTGCAAATAAAATTTAATCAAATAAATATCCTTGCTTCATACCACATTCACTAAGAAATTACTGTTCATTTATAATGTTGCGTTATTTTGAAGTGATATGAATCGATTTTATTCTTTTGATTCAGTTTTCGAAATGAATTACTACATCAAGATATATGTATGCTATACTCGGTTTACTGTTATAAGATCCTCACAGCTTCTTCAAAAATGCTCGTAATATTGTTGCTGTTATAAAATAATGTACCTACCATTAAGTTATCATCTATGTATATAAATGGCAAAGCATAGAATGCATGCATGTATGGATATAATTTGTATTTATGCATCTGACCACCTTGAGCTGTGGTTTTTTTACACACATGACAATTTGCGAATGCATTATCTCCTTGCTTTGTATAAATGGAATATTATATAGGCATATTATAGCGTTTTATTTTAAAAACGAATAGCGATATTCCTTCAGATAAGCTATATTATTATTGTTATGTTTGCAACTTAAATTGTAGAAATGATATTATTAGACTTCCAAATTTCATTTCAATCATTATCAGAGTGCCTAATTAGATAAATCATTCAACTAACATTAATGCTATACTGAAGTATCTATCCCGAGATCTTGTAATGGTGTACCGACTATTTGAGAAAATATTCTATCAAGACAATGACATTTAAATGTAGATTATGTTCAAAATTTTGTTTTAGGTATATTTTTATAAATTGACAAAATTTTTGAACCAATGTGAGGCTTGTAGAAACAAAAAAGGGCAGTGTCCATCCTAGTGATGAGAATTAAGAATAATGTCATAGATCATTTTGAATCATAAAAGAATATTATGTTTATATTAAATTAAAAATCTCAAATCGAGTATTTTATAGATGCCAACAGTTGTAGCCGATGGACACTGTTATTATCATTTCTACAGGTATTATATAAATATTTGTCGAACTAGGATAGTTTTACTGTAGAAAAGTGATATTTTATACTGAATTAGACCAGCGTGCTGACAATATAAAATAGAAATAAAAGTGTGTTAGTTGTATTCTTCATTATTGATTGACTTTCAAGGATGAGTCAAACCAGAATTCCTTTGATATTAATAAATGATAATGATTACCTTGTCGGTGCCACGGAGCCCTGGGGTTCCATTAGAATAAATAGTTTACCATTTTATACTTATCTATCTTTAAGCCTTGTCAAATTACTTATAAATGATAAGACAAGTGATAGAGTCAAATGAGGACTATGAAGCAATCATATGAAATAGATACGCAATCAAATAAAAAACAGAAGATCTTGTCAATTTTACCCTTTATGCCTATTGTAATTACTGAAATTCCTTCTCAAATACAGTGTATTCTCAAATTATTACTTCAAAGTGTAAACAAACAATAATTGAAAGGAAATCTCAAATACGAAATTTGATAAAAATTGAAAACTGAAAAATAATCAATGTGAGAAAACGGTACATAGGGAACAATAAATAAAGAATTCACTGTATTTATAAAGTTTCACCAGCTTTATTTTATGTTATATTCTGTTAATAAGATTATCTTAATTGAGGAATGAAACAAGGCTACATTGTGGTAAGCTTGAAGAAGTTACGATGAAAAAGAAGAATTGATTTAAAAAATTATGTGTATGCTGTATTATAGCCCTCATTCCATGTTGCATTACGTAACTAACATTAATGGAATTACAACTAAATATATTGTTAATGTGGCATTTTGAAATAAAACTTTGAATTCTTATTGTGTATTACAAAAACATACATTGCTCCCACATAAATATATTTTAAAATTGATAGTAAGGTGTAAATATATGATAAAATAAGCTTTCTTTTAAAATAATTATTGATATTCACAATTTATTGTATAAAAACTGATAAAAAACCTATTATATAAATATATATATATATATATGCCATTGTTTTTATAATAATTTTAACCTTGAAATAAAAACATATAAGAACATTTACAATCGTTTTTTATGAGTTAAGGGCAAGGGAAATGTTGAAAAGTCTGTAACAGTGATATCTATTAATGAGAATAATTTGTACATATTTTTTAAAAATATGTGTATTCGATAAAAATTACCTTGACAGAATTTTGAAAATTTGTATAGGTTGCTTATTATAATTGTTCACTGTCTGCTAAAAACGTATGGATACAAAAGTATCCTGAACAATACAGGTAAAATTATTAGCACACTTTAAAGGTGAGTGAAAAAATAATGCATTTTGGATGAAAAACGTTTGGCTTCCAGCAAGTTAATCAATGAATTCCTCAGACTGTGTTAATAGATGTCAATTTGTTCCACCTTTAAATTAGTTAATATTTATGACGCACAATCTTACCTATCATCTGAGGCTGAGGAAAATTTAATAAAACTCATCTTGTACAGGAGATCAAATACATATTTATTTAAATAAATATTACAAAATTTATAATGAAAAAAATTCATTAGATATTTTCTTCGAAAGAAGATACACAAGTCATTTTTGAAAAATCAAAGATGAGTTCATAAAACAGAATTATAAATAAGTCTACGAATTTATCAAAATGCAGAATACTGGTTGTAAAACTGAAATTTATCTGGTTACGGAGTATTCAGGAATACTGATCTATTTTTGAAATTACTTTTTGATTAATTGATTGTTTTTCTTATAAAACTTAATTGTCGAGTTGTGATATGTTTTACTATCTCGTCAAAGTAATTGACTATCAAATAAAAAAACTATTGATCATCAACAGGCCTTTTCAAAATGGATCATAGCGCAGCAGCATAGGTACAATAATATTTTAGTATTTTTCAAATAAATATATTATAATGTGCATATAATAAAAACGAAATAAGTATCTTCAACAAAATTTACCGATAAAATTAAGATACCTACGTACTCTATTATAACATCATTAAAAGTCAAATTGAAAAATTTTGTGGGCTTTGACCATTCCATTATTAAAATATTTTGTTCAAATTACAACGCGACACTGTTGGAACAGGTTAGTTTATTCAATTTAAATGAATATGCAATGTATATTTAGTTTTATATTACAACAATGTAATATGATAAGTGGCAATTCAACTTCTGTTTTTTACTTTTTGTCAAAATGGTGAGTGAATTTCATATCCAGATTGTTATAAAGGTGTATTTATAAACTCTAGCAATGATGGATGTATGCTCTTAATAAAATCACAATTTTTTCAGATACACTGAATTGACACAAAGGATTCAACAATAATAATTGTAAGAATCTCTGTATATTAAAATGGGGGGTTTTCTCTTTAAATTATTCTCTTGAAATCTATTAATTAATAACAATGAAAATAATATTATTTATATATACTTAGGCATGAAGAAAAACAATAATAATAAATGTTTTATTGTCCTACTGTATATTAAAATAAGTTTTTGAGGCTGGGCTAAACAGTATCTGTGGAAAAGACATATTTTTCATATTGAATATTAATATAATCTACCGAAAAACAAATAACATGAAATCGTGTCTCTCATGTAACACATGCACGAAGAATTTATATTTAAATTGTTGGGATATTTTCTTTAACACACATATTTTTTTAGATTCATTTAAACACAATTAATAATATTCAACATGAAGATAGTCTATTGAATGTTACTACTCATTATGACAGCTATTCTCTTTTCCTAATTAGCTTTTGACTTGTGGTGTTTTGATTTCTTCTCTGCAAGACGCTTGTATCGATTTATTCCAAAGTCTCTTGTACTTTCTTCGACAGTGTTTTGTTTCCCTGCTTCATATGAATCATCAATTGGTTTTTCATACTGAAAGAAGCATTACTCTTTCTTATAAAACATCTATAAATAATTTACATACAGAGATGGGTAAATAAAACTAAAACGAAGCTCTTAAATAACATTAATAGATGGCAAATTATGGCTTAGAATATTTGACTGTTAAGAAATCTCCAAAAAAAGTAATAATATTCTACTATAGTTTTTCTTTATAAAGCCTTTCCACCAAGAATTGACAGTTAACATCTTAAAAGTGATTCTAGTATAATACCGTTTATTGTTCCCTATGATTATGCAAAGATTAACAAACCTGTCAAAATATATAATGTAGTATTGTGTCGAATGTTTTATATGAAATATTTATCAGAACTCAATAGGTTAAGAAAAATGTAGGATGAAGATTCTATAAAAAAGGTTACCTCAGAAGGTCGAAGAGTGAAATCGAGACGTGTAGCCGGCATATAAGACTTGTTACGAACATGGACCCGGCGAGTTTGAGGTAGGAAGCCATCTTTGGCAACAGAAACATCATAAAAGCCAGGAGTTAGGAGGCGGAAATAATCACCTCCATGAACTGAAAAAAAGATCTTATTAAAGTAACTTAACCAAACATCGATATCAAATGTCATCTGATTCTAGTGCTACCTTTTTTTTGTTACCATTTCCGCTTGCAATGTGGAGCATATGGACTCCTAATGAAGGTATATCAACAGAAATTTTTCTACGAGAACTGCATGTTACTCAGATGCTCAACCTCCCTTTTTTGAAGAGAGTAGGGACAGGAGGATAGGGCTAGGACAGGACTAGTGGTTAGCTAACCGCTCTTGGTACACCTTGTTGTTTTTAGGATCGGATGTGTGGGAGGGAAAAAAAACCCTACTACCTTTTAGATCACTGTTATGGTATCTGATGATTTTTGATATTTTTAAGTTCTATATTACATTTTTGCCTTTGCGCTTTGTGAAGAATTGAAGGACTTGTATATCTAACATTTTACTTGAAAATGGGTTTTTAATTTTAGGAATTTTACAAACGGAGAAAGAATTAGTTGGCATTCAAGATGTAGTCCTTAATTACTAAAACCACACAATTATTATAATTGGTACTGATGCAGCAAAGTAATCATGGTGGCGATTTCAATGAATTACTGTTTGACACTGCAGTATTGTATTGTGAATATTCTATAAATTTTGATAGATTGGGACTGTTTAAGAAAAAAAATATCAGTAAAAATTACCTGATGTGATATCATGTCGAATATCAACACGGCGCCATGGATCTGTAACATTACGAACTCGAATCACAGCATTTGACAGTCCCTTTCCTGCTGGATCACGAATCATTCCACGGATTCCAGAATGCACCTTCCAAATAAGTGCCATCAGAGATTCACGATTCCTGTCCCATTCGATTTGCAGATCAGATGCAGGAGGATACTTGTCACAGCCGAGTTCCAAGGTCAACTCAAAATCATTTGATGAGAGATAGTTAAAGTCTTGCATTCCTGTAAATGTTTAAACTTAAATTTCATTGTATATTTATAACTGGTACAGTAACCACGTGGTCAACATTCTAGTTGACTAGTCCAAAGACAGACATCAGTGATGTTTGTATTCCATCCTACCCTACATCATTGGTGATCCTAAATACGCAGGGCAACAAAAATAATTGTTGCCGTGCTTTTGGAGATGGCCAGGTTTAATTTGAAACGATTCTATTGTTTTAAGACTGGAGTTATGTCATAAAAGCAGCAATAATTTTAATCAAGAATCAACGCCCCTAGAAAAGTTAACCAACTTAAATTTATCATCTATTATAAGATCTAACAGTTAGAATTTGTTTGACTTTGAAATTAATAATTAATGGCATAGATTTTTTTCTGACCTCCTTGGAGACTATACCACTGTGCTCCATTCGTAACTCCTCCTTGTTTGCCAAAATTATAAGGCTCGTCAATTGGAATTGGTCCGATTGGTGGTGTACAGCCTTTCCGATCAGGTGATGCCATGTCAGTATGGAGTTTTGCATATGTCATTGCGAGATCTCTGAAATTTAAAAAATATTGTTGATTGGCTTGAATAATATTTTTTTTAATCAGTGATATTGTTTTAATGAAATTATATATGTTATATGTCACTATTGTAATTTTCTATCTAGTTTTGTATTATTTTATTCAATTCACAGGTGTCACTGCATTATTATGTATATATAACGTCAATATTTCACATTTATAATGACTTCAACGATTGCTTTTATTTCAAAATATTTAAAGTTTTTATTCTATGCAACAACAGTATGTATAGAAGTTCATTTTTTCACTATAATTTATTAGCTTATTTGTTAACTTTTTTGGATTATTGAGACTTTGTACACTTCCATGTATTTTGTCACTAACGACCCGGGTTTCGCCTTTCGGCATCTTCAGGCATTCGAGCACACGGATGGACTCGAACAGTTCGAGTCCATCCGTGTGCTCGAATGCCTGAAGATGCCGAAAGGCGAAACCCGGGTCGTTAGTGACAAAATACATGGAAGTGTACAAAGTCTCAATAATCCAAATTTGATATTGAAATTCCATCAAGCACCCTCAGTCGATGTCTTAAATTATTTGTTAACGATAGGTGGACGAAGTCTTGCGAGTGTGAGGGGACGCGGCATTGATCGAAGATATCAATCGTTCTCCGCCAATGGGAGTGTCCTACGTGAGAGATGCAAAAGATGCAGCGTTCCAACGCCGCACCGCCTCACGTTTGCAGAGACTTCGTCCACCTAATTTGCCGCGTAAGGTTAATTTTATTTCAATAAAAACAACATACCTGAAGGTCTCATCATCAGGACTTCCTGAATATTCATTGGAACTTGCTCCGGATCTGCTTTCATCATAAGGATAGTTTGCCACTAGATCTCCTCCATGAAGGTTGGCACTCAGGACAAATGGAACTTGCATTATCAGCCGCATTACTGCTCGTGTCTCTGGTTCAATCTGAAAATTTAAATTGTATAATTTTAAGATTATTTCAAAAAATCTAACTTGATTAAACAGTGTGTTTTCCTTCAGTCTTGTGAACTTGTTCAATCACATCTACCAAACGTTAACTAAGCCCTTTTGGATACTAATAATTATTACAATTGGTCTATTGGGCTACTTTTTTAAGTATTGTTATAATTTTATTCATTCCAGCGATTCTCCGTTCATCAATTTTTATAAATAACTGTTATCACACTGTACAGTAAATGCAATTAAATAGATTTGACTTGTGGCGTGCGGTAATGTTTAAAAGTGTTTCAAATAAAAGAAGTTTTTTTTAAGACATCGACTGAGGGTGCTTGATGGAATTTCAATATCAAATTTGAATTATTGAGATTTTGTACATTTCTATGTATTTTGTCACTAACGACCCGAGTTTCGCCATTCGGCATCTTCAGGTATTCGAGCACACAGTTTGCGTTCACTCGTGTGCTCGAATACCTAAAAATACCATAAAATATCAATAATTCAAATTTGTTTCTTTTCACAGATGTTTTTATAGCATTGGTCGGCAAATTATTTTCTAAGACAGACATCTCGAATGGCTTACTTAGGGGCGTCTACATACAACGTAACGCGATTTTTACTATTATTGACGTCATCTATGGACGGACCCTTATAACTGAATTTTGATCTATGAGGGACTTGGAAGCTACTCGTAAAATCAAGGCGAGATGGAGGTCTATTGTGCGGATTTCGCTTATGTACTGCCATGAATCATGAGTGACCAATGCACTCATTGATCGCTCTACTCGAGCAAGATAGTGATAAAACTTGACTGGCGAGAAAGACGAAAACAATATTACTGTCTGCCACAATCTGTTTATAGCCGTTCACAGATTGGTCACAGTGCTGTAGTATTTGTATAACTTTAATAGACATAACGCGATATCAAAAATATGAAAAAGGTTATTTCAGTGACGGGAACCTCAAATATGCTTTTTTAAATGTACACGGAAGCCCCATGTTGCCGACTGCTGTTTTATAAACATTTTATTAGGTTTCTTCAACAAAACTAACAAAATAATTTTAATCAATTGTTTTAAAAGAGTCATTGATTAAGTCTAATGAACAGGAGTATAAAATAAAATGTCAATTAATGTTTAACAGCTGTTTTCTCCTTGCCATTTTGATAACCTTTCACCTATTTCTTGGATGAATAATAAAATACAATAACAACAAAAAACAATTGCATTCATGAAATGAACACAGATAAGCACAATGCAAGAACCCGAACAGCTATTTTTTTTGTTTCGGTTCAGTTCCGGTTTTCGGTTTACAGTTTTCGGTTCAGCTTGTATTTAAATCACTTTTAAGTGTTAAGTGTCAATTCTTGGTATACAGGCATTATATTTTAAAAATAAAGCACATTTTGTACTACTTCCACATATTTATAATGATCAGGACCGGTTTCGCTCATCGCGAGCATTATTAATTGATAAAAATACAATTTATTAATTAAATCTGGCTGTTATCGACGGAAAATTTTATCGCAAATCGAAAAAAACGAAATGAATGTCGGTTTGGTTTCGGTTTTCGTTCCGACAAAAATAACGGTTTTTTCCGGTTTTAGGTTATCGGTCGGTTCCGGTCCTGATAATATGTATTATATGTCATATGTTTACTTATTCGATTCGTGACAATAAATTTGGATTTTGTTTCAATTTAATTAAAAATGTAATTGAAATGTAGTAATACAAAAAAAGCTTTATTGCAGATTTGTATATTTTAAGTTATAGCTACAGTTCTAAGGAAACAGTATTACTAGAATCCAGTTTAATAAATGAAATAATACACTGATTCCTCACAGGTATTTAAAAAAAAACTGTTAATGGATTTTCAATTCGTTATAATAATTTATATTTAAATGGTTTTTTTAATACATCCAGCGCTTGATAGATATAGATAGTTATTGATATAATTATGAAAAAAATCGTAAACAGGTAAGTATCTATGTTATTTGTATTAAAATATATATTTTAATTATTAAAAACAAATCGTATTCCAATATGAACCTATTAAGATTGTCTACATAGTTTTAAAATTGTTTTCAGTTGAATTACTGTACAGAATGTGCACTGGATAATTTCCACTAGCGGATAATGAGGGCAGCCATGATTAGAGGGTCATTGTGAAAGTTCATACTTTTGCACTATGCACTAATTCTAATAAATGAAAAGACATTTAATCAATGAGGATATTATAATAGGTTAATAATGTTTTTAAGTCATTATAATATGAAGGCAGGGAGGGGAGGGTTCCCAAAGTCCATAGTATGTTATTGCTTTTAAACCAAGTTCGCTCCCATTTCGGAGCATATGGCCATCACGCGGTTCCTCGAAGCGGCTATTGCTTAGGAATAGTAATAATTTGTAATCACTTTTAAGGTGTTAATTGTAAACTCTTGGTGGAAAGGTGTAAAAAAAATAAGACACAATTTGTTTGTACTACTTCCACAGGTTTATAATGATCAGGATCGGTTTTGCTCATCACTAGCATTATCAACTGATCACATTTATGATTTTTGTAAGATTGCAATAAAATTTATATCACACCTTCCAGTATTATTTTACTACGCGACTTTGCTTGGGATAGAGCAGTGGTCTCCAAGCTCAATAAAGAAGTGAGCTACTTTCAGAACTGAAAATGTCTGGTGAGCTACTTTTACAAATTCATTCTTTATATTTTTTATCATCGTTCTTTATCGTACCATAAATATTAGTAAAATAAATTAGGACATCGGACTTCCAATGAAACATAAAATGCATATTTTAATTATGTATTTATAAACAAAATAATATTTGGAAAAAATCTTGAAATAATTGTGAGGAAAAGTAAAAATAATTGCTGAAAAGAATAGCATTCACTTTCCTCCACATTTTTTTCAATTTTCGGTGAGTACTTTGTCACTCCCATCCTAATGCAATTATCAAAATGTACATCTGTAATCACTTTTAACGTGTTAACTGTCAAATCTTTGGCGGAAAGACATTATATTAAAAAAAATAAAACACAATTAATTTGTACTACCGCGAAACCGGTCCTGATCCATTATAAATATGTGGAAGTAGTACAAATTAATTGTGTTTTATTTTTTTAAAATACATCTGTAAGTCTGTTTCTATATTTACTTTCAACCATTTTCATAGTGGAAAACGTTGATTCACATAAGTAGGTAGATCAAAACAATGC
Source organism: Himalopsyche phryganea (assembly GCA_022494535.1). Taxonomy (NCBI): domain Eukaryota; kingdom Metazoa; phylum Arthropoda; class Insecta; order Trichoptera; family Rhyacophilidae; genus Himalopsyche; species Himalopsyche phryganea. Next base: position 2,614,113 of record JAGVSL010000046.1, read on the forward strand.
CTTCATTTTAAGCGCAATTCGACCTAAAATTAGATACTTTTATGTAGGGATGAAAGGCCATACAGATTCTACAGTTGAGGCAACACTTTTCAGCGTCAAATCACATTGAAATTCTATAAATTATATTTCTGATGAAGGGCCGTCTTTTTGAATATGATATTACAACGGCAACTTGTTAAGCGTTTCATTGAAATTTAATTCGAGAAATATTTCATGAGGCAAATTTATAAATATGATAAAATATCTTACGCGAGCTACCGAAAATGCCACCGTGAGCTACTGGTAGCTCGCAAGCAACCGTTTGACGATCACTGGGATAGAGGATGGTAACGCTGGCAAGATTATGGCGTTATTTTAGTGCTAGTTAATGTTATAAGTTGAAAATATTACCGGGGATCGTGCCTCATGTAACACCCACAGAATATAGTCTATCAATTAATAATAAGGTTAGAAGTTAAAATTTTCACATGCCAGAATGTATTTTCTTCTATAATATAGTATAGATGAGAGAATTTGTATAGAAATGCTCATTAATTATTCATATTCACGCTTACAGGCTGTGACAGGTGATCCAATTCAGGTAGCAAATGGTTGTTGTGGCCAGAGCCGTCTTTTTCGTTGGAGTACATAATCCTGTTGAGGTCGGGAAAGTTTCTGTTTAAGTCGATAGAGTGATTGTTTTTTCTTCCAATAAGAAAATCGTGAGCCCCCTGAATAAAAATATATTTTTAAAACATTTATTAATAATTTTTATATTGCTTGCGGCAACTCACCGCTGGTGTAACAACAACATAAAAATATGATCAAAACGAGTATAGATTACAAATTATATTAAGATATTACCATTCTATGTACTATGATAAAAAAATGAATTGTGTTTTTTTTTTTTTTAAATATAATTTGATTTAAAACTAAACATTGACTTATTATGTATTTGGTTGTTATTTATATTTTAATAATTAGAACATTGTTCAATAACAATTGATTCATCATTTGTATTCGGATTCGTCCATTGTATAAAATACATAGTAAGAACCGATTTTTTCCGTTTTAACTTGTGAAGTTCTGGCAACCCTGAATAAGTGTTCATTTTTTACAATTCTAATGTATTATCATCTTGTAATTGTCTAGTTAAGGATAATAGAATAACATATATATTTACCGCTTCCGTGGCTGTTTGCCAACCGTCAGGATTCATAGAAGGCAGAAGGTGGATCCTTGTGATCTGGAGCAGACGTCTCACCTCTGCATCTCCTTGCAAATATCTCGAGCATAGATAGTCTGCCAGCCCAAGTAACAATTCACGGCCCAGGACTTCATTTCCATGCATATTACCAATGTATTTGAATTCTGGATGCACTGAAATGTAAAAAAATATAATTTGAAAATGTGAAGTTTAATTTTTCCAAAGCAATAAAAAGGATTAAATTATGATTGGGTTAGTGATTTTTGCAATTTGCTAATTATCCAAATTGCGATTTTAAAAAATATAGTTGCGGATTTAAAATTGACACCATGCCCTACAGTAAATTTCATCTCAAGAAATTCAATTGGTTTCACCAATTTTCACTAGGTACATTTCTTAACTAATTATTCCCCTATAATCTAGTATGTAGTATGGAATAATTATATAGTAAGAGATCAAGTAAAAGAATATTATCCCTGGCCATACTTATTTAATTCACTGATAGTGGATAATATAATATTTATAGCAGGCAAATAATGCAGATAACAGAAGATGATCAATGTTTACATTGCAACAATATAGATAAATCAATAGCTATTGGTTGGGTGGTGGGGTGCACTCTGTCGAGACACTTTTGCTCTGACGTCATCGATGATGATGTGTAGGTGTATAGAGCGTTGTTTACCAACTTCAGAAAGTGTTTAATCAAATTTCCTTACGTCATTACATTGAAGTACTCACTCGGAAAATGTATATTCGGCATATTTACTCTTGAAAATAACAAATACGATATTTATTTCACTACCGAATCTTGCCAGTTACTGTTATTTCTAGTAAAAAATTGTGGTTACTTGTTAGGTATAGGACAGAAAAATGATCAGATCAAAATGCAATATTATTTTCATGTAGAGGCCCTGCATGTGGCAGAAAACCGAAGAACATTTAACCAAATCATTATAAAACGAACAAAATTCCATTTATGTCAAATTTTGATGCCGAAACACCTACTAACTATATTATATAATTTTTCTGGTACTGTAATAAATATATTCACACTTTTATCTTTTTACAATGAAGTTCTATCAAGCTTATATCAATTCAATCATTTGGTTCGTTATTTTCACGTCATGAAGACTATGCATAAATTATTTTCTATCTTTTTAAATGGTCCAAATACCTTTCCTGTATTTACAAAATACATTTTGTTCTGTAGTAGTGCACTTAATAAATTAATTCAACAATAATTGATAAAATTCACTTGAATCTTAAAAGTAGGTTTTATTCCGTGCATAGAATTTTTTAACGATAAAACACATGATTAACCATTAAGTGCATAATTTTCTACATTTAAATAATAAAAAAAAATGTTCATATGAAATGGATAGGTGTGACTACAGGACAAATAATCAAAAATATATTAAACAGTTTGTTTGATATATTAAAACGAACCAGCGCACGTTACCACGATATCGGATGAAAAAAATGGAATATTATACAATTTAAGACATCGACTGAGGGTGCTTGATGGAATTTCAATATCAAATTTGAATTATTGAAATTTTGTATTCGTGCGCTCGTGTGCTCGAATACAAAATGCCTGAAGATGCCGAAACGCGAAACCCGGGTCGTTAGTGACAGAATACATGGAAGTGTACAAAATCTCAATAATTCAAATTTGGAATATTATACTATTGGATATAAAAATAAATGGTGAAATCTATTTAAGTTTTGCAAAAAAAAAATAAACAAAAGTTTGTACTTTACGAAGTACAGTATGCATTTAAGGGTTAGTACTAATATTTTTAATTTATTTTAAATGATACGTTTACAGCTTGTGTAAAAGGAAATGAAAATTTTCTTTGCATATTAGTTAATAAATAGTACTGTTGTGCAAAATAGTGTAAAATATTTATCTATTAATAATTATAGCTTATCGTTATTCCCCGTTGATAATTCTGTACTAATATATAACAAATTATTCTTATCATATGCATAATAACCTTTATTAAACCAGTAGCAGAGAATGGTTAACAGCACTGTTCACGTTTTTATCAACGTGACGTATCATTCTCTAAAGGTTAAATGTTTGCAAACTTTCAGAAAAGATTTTTAATCGAGATATCATTTATAATATTTTAACGATACCAAAAAAAACAAGCAGATTTCTGATGCAGTAAAGATTTTCAAAACCTTTTTAATATCTCGATGTTTTACTTTGTAATATTAACATAATTATATGAACTATATAAATGTAGTAATTCTATACTTTATGGAAGAGGTGGTCAAGTCCCTTATAAATATTTTTTGATATAAAGTGTTACTTAAAATGTTAATTTAAAGATATCAATTAACTCTCATTACAAAAATGTAACATTTCGTCACCATAAAAGCATATTGGTACTAGTAACATTTTGGGGGCTTAGAACTTGGAGTAATCAGTTTGTTCGTATTTTATTACTCTCCGTGATAGGCAAAAATACATTTGCGAACATAAACTGTAAAACCACAATTGAAAAAGGTAACTAGTGAATTTATTTGTAAACTCATGTAGGTATTCAGTAATAATAGTATGGCAAAATACGTATTTTTTAACATAAATATTAGGAGTTGAAACCTATATACAAATTTAATTTGATTGTTAAGTAATTAACCGCAGTAAGTAAAATAATACATAAATGTGAAATAAACCTCTTACAAATCCAAAATTGAATGTTTATATTATAAAAAATATTTTGCGTTTCATGTTTCATCCTTTGAGTAATAAGTGACCAGTGATTCAATTTTAATTTAAAAATACTAAGAAATAACCTCCATACGATTATTTTCATTCTAAAACCCTTAAAATGCGTTTTTATCATAACTCAATTTTTGCACATGTACCCTTTTGCTTTTGGGGAGACGTTATTATGTTATCACGTTGGAGACTTGTATTCGAATGCCAGCTGGTCTATCTCCATATTCAATTATGAATGCCCCGTTATACACATAACAATAACCATTGAATGATTAATTGATAAATCCTAATGATTCATTAATTTGACTTGTCAACATTATTGGATTGAGTTCGATTCATGGGAAATAGCCTAATTAATGACGATTTTTGCGTTCACTTAATACTAATTAACTATTATTATAAATTTCATTTCTACAGATGTGATAAAATAGTATTATGTACATATATAATGAGATATATTCATTTATGCTGATATTAATTATTTCGTTTTAATAATTAATATCATTGAAACATTTATTTGATTACTGCAGTAATTATTGTGAAAATCAGTTTGCTCGCCAAATTAATTATTACAAGTCAGTCAAAATTGATAAAGTAAAAGAATATTTAACAGACCAAAATAGAGCAAACAGAATCATTTTAAAAGTAAAATAGTTAAAAAATAATTCAATTTAACTGTGAAAGATTTCATACGGGTACTTTTATTCAATGAGTCATTTATGAATATGTTTTGACCATGTATCAATTTCTATGAAATAATAAATATTTTTACGTAGTGGATTTTACAAATAGTTCGAATTTTCTTATGTATACATTTATAAAAATTGTTACATACATAATAAGTAATAAATTGACATGATATGTCAAGAAAAACAATATTGGAGAGAAATTCGTTTATTGAATTCGGTAAACGGACATTAAAAAATAAAAACCAGATGGGGAATAAAATTTGAAACATAAATGTGTCATGCATTTTAACACCTGCATTTTAAAATTCGCTAAATGGTAAAAATTACGATTCCAATATTTTCAAAGAGCCGAAGTGTTTTTAAATATAAAGAAATACTGTATTTCATAATACTTTTAGTTTTTTGTCATCGTGTAAAAGCAAAAAAAAACAGTCTTAAAAAATAGTTGGTCCATTTTCTTGGACCGTGCAGAACAAAACTGTTTAAAAAAACCCGTGCAACAACAGAATCGGGTTTATGTATGTATATACAAAATAAATCAACATACTTAGCTCATGGTGACCGGGGTGTGCTGAGAATTCAATGACGTGCAAAGGGACACCCCTGACAGATGTTTCACTCAAATTGTAAACCCGCGTAACTTTCGGACATTTATTGTGAATGGTTTGTAAAACCTCCAAAAGCTCTTCATTATTGTGATGCTTCCACACAAAATTCCCAAAAGACGCGGTAATATGCAAACTAAATATCAGAGCGAAGACCGAAACGGACCGGCGACTGGCCATCTTCAATCCCATATGTTATTATTGTCGAAATTAAAATACAATAAAACACAAGGGGAACGCGAGTCGGCGCGGGATTATCGATCCAAACTTACCGCGGTTCTGTGTATTATTCAAGATTACCCCTGGCGGTAATATTGTGAACTAGAGTAAAACCTAGTGATAAAATTCAGAACTAAATTGAAAGCGATAAAATTTGAATTTTATTTACGCACGAAAAGAAACTAACCTTCTTTTGTTTATTCTAACGTTTTCAATAATATTTCGAATTGACGTTTCGTTAATCGATGAAATTAGAAAAAAAATGCTGTAAACTGAACGCTGTTTAACAGACTGCAATAATTATTGTAAGTTGTGTTTTTTATTAGATCATTTTAAATTTATATAAAAATTGTTGCCAAACGTTTGGTATCAAAATTACCGAGAATTTTGCAAGATGAAAAAACACATGAATGCGGGATTCCATCATTTAAAAAAACAGTAAGTCACTGATAATAAATATTTAATATTATCTACCGCGTACAGTAAATTTTGTTTAATAGATTAATATTGTTTACCGAAATCATTGATCGAAAGACATTTCTAGATTATGTAACGAAAACAAACATTTGTGATGTATATTCCTTATTTTATATAAATTACTTCATGGACGTCTAATATCAGCAGAACTTGTTTATTACGAGAATTGATTGTTAACTCTTTCGTTCAATCTATATTTTTCGAAAAAGTTTAAGGATAACAAAAGATTAGTAGGTAGTTAGCAAATCGCTTTCCCTACGCCCTGTCTTTGGGATCGCGTCAATGCCTTTGAACAAAACTCCAAAAATTGATTGGATAATCAACTCGTTAATCTGTCGGGTGCCGGGATTCGAATCCGCGGACAACATAAATGAACAAACGCACAAATGCGTTAACTGCTCAGCGACAGGACGAGTACATTATCTTTGATTACTGTTATTGATATAATATCTACCATTTTTCTTATTGATCTTTGTCAAGTACTATCAAGTATGGTAATTTAAACATAATATATTGTTTGATGTAATTTTGTGTTAGTAAAGCAAGAGAAACTGGTCTAGCTTTTTTAATAAATCTGTGGAATATTATCCTGTACCTTGTGATTATTTTATTACAATCATTGACAAGAAAATATTACTTTAACTCTAGACATCTTGTGTGAACATTTTTATCTAGGATTTAAACTCAAGGATAATGTAAATATTTCATCTTGAATACACATTAAGAAATGACTGAAAAGTATGTGAAACAATATTATATTTTTCTGCCAGATAATCGGTCGTATTAGACAATTTAAAAATATTACAGGATTTATTATCATCATTAATATCAAACAATATCTTTATAAAAATATATACCGTAAAACATAAAATCATTTGTCTTGAGGCTAAAATTATTTAAAAAAACTAAAGTGTTAGATCACACACACATAAAATAAGATAACATATTGTATACCTCTCCTTCGATTTGCACGGTTTCAATTTTACAATGTCAAATAATGTAACCATGTTTTTATTTACTCTGCAAAGATTCGGTTTAACATGGCGTAAAAATAAGATTTACTAATTATTGATGAAAAATAATAGCGCCTGTCGAGACTTCCACAACAGTAAATGAGTACAAAAAGCATTTTTCCGTTGGCTGTTTGTCGCGTTACTGATGAGTGCTGAGGTGTGTGTTTATACATGTTGATAAATTACACGTGAATAATTATTACTGCGATAAAATTGTTGGCACATCCAGAAGGAGAAGTATTTTACGTTTTTTTTCTGAAATCAAGCAATTGACAGCGGTAGACAGGGTTATCAACATCAAGTCCAGTGACCATGAAAGCAATCCTGATTATATGACAACTTCTATACTCGTAATCAAGACAATAAATAAAGACCCAAAACCGACTAAGCAATAAATTTGAAAATCATTTTCTCGGTACCGATTTCGAATCATGTATCAAATTTTAAGATTTCAGATAAAATTACGTAACGGTTTAGCTCAATACCAAGAAGATTCCAAGGAATCTCAAAAATAGGAAGATAAATAAAAAACAATCCTTGATAACAGACTTAATTAAAACTACGTCGTTTAAAAATAAATTAGAAGAAACCAATATGGTCAAAGAATTCAGCTCTAGCAGTGATGATTTTCAACAGAAAAAAAAGAAAAAAAATCGTATTATCAAGCGGTAAAGATATAGAATAAAAATTGCTTTAATAAAATTGTTAAAGATAATTACATAATTTTAATTGATTAGATTTTATATTTTATAATTAATTACCTAGCTTCGCTAGGGATAGACCGCGCTTGTATTTAGACGTTTGCGTTATTATAGGGCTATTGTGGTGCAAGCCAATATTGAAAGTTGAAAGTAGAAAATATCACGTTGGATGTTACCTCAGGTAACATCAACAAAATATAGTACATCAATAAATAATAATTTTAAAAGTTGAAAGTATCGCGATAGATCGTACTATATGTAACTAACACCCATAAAATACACTACATCACCAAATAATATTTTTAATGGTTGAAAATTGAAAATATAACGGTGGACTGTACCTCGTGTAACGTCCACAAAATATATTCAATCAATAATAATGTTAAAAGTTGAAAACACCACAGTTGACCTAGAAATGACAGTCAGAATTACATGTGAAAATTTAACGTATCTACTGTACGCCGCTTGGGAGGAGTTCTTGTGACAGACAGACACACAGATTTATACATGTATTTTATGCCATATAGAAGAGATAAATACATTACTACTCATTATTTTTGTAGAGTTAATTGAGGGATATACCTACTTATTATGTATAATATGATGTACCATTTTTATAATACCAAGAATCGAATAAACAATGCATATAAGGCTTCATTGCATTACTATTAATTATGATTTATTGATAAAAATCCGTTCATCGATAAGTCGTTATCGGTTTGCGCATAAATATTGGTATTGTTTCTAGCAGCCGTAGAAAACAATACGACGAACTTATTATTCTTAGGTCTGCAACCTCTGTTTTTCTTTTATTATTTATTTTTTAGTGCAGTGCATAGGTGTTTCAGTTTTGAATATTTTTCGTCAATTACAGATAAGACTCGTTCATTTGTTTTGTATAGGTTATCGAAGAAGGAATTTTGATATTATGTTTTTATGGATATTTGATTAATAAAACAATATATAAAAATGGTTTATTGCTTTATTTCAGATATACTAGTGATGAAATTCGCTTTGAAACGTCGGTTAGGTAAAGCGCGTATATAAAAGCAAATAATATATCAAATATGCATAAAGTTCTAGTTATTTTTTTAATTATCTATTAATATAATGTATTACATTATGTATTATAATCGTAATACGGCGCTAATGTCAATTCTTTGTTAATTTTCTTTGGTTTTCTACAAATTTCATATACAAAAGCAAGAGTCGCAGTGATCAACCCTAAAGCCCAAATATAAATGACACCCTGAAGTGATCTAGGGGCGATGGCATGAGGTCTTTCGCCGTCACCGCTCCGACGATGCTGCGAAAGATAGACTCCGAGCTGCACGGCAAAATTTGAATGCTTCAACACAACCTGAAACAACAGAGCATTGAATATTTTAATATCATATGATATAAATTTAAATAAATACGTATCTTTTAGTTTAAATGATATAAAAATACAAATAACCGCCATATGAAAATTAAAATCGTTCTTTTCCTTACTCAGTTGCGCGGTCAATTGTCCGAATTGTTAAGTACATCTCCAACCCCCAATTATAATATTGTCTCACAAGTTAATGAATCCTTTTTGTGAATACTTGACAATGAATTTGGTTTATAGAAATGTCTTTGTTTACTAATACAAGATATGTCAAAAGAAGGTCACCGAACCTCGAAAGCTCATTGCGTCTAGGCCAGTGCTTCGCAAACTATGGCCCGAGGCCCCCAGAATAAAATGTTCCAGTAGAGCTAAAAGTTTTTAATTGTGCACTATTTTCTTTTAACTTATGGATAATATATTTTTTATAAAAGAACAAATTTTGTCTTTGAGACGATTGTAGAATGGATGTGTATCTATAAATAATATATAATATATATAGATTATATCATAATTTAAATCATTCAAAGAAAAAAATAAATTAATATTGAAAAATGTAATCATTTTAAAAATAATTCATTGAGTAAATTAGCAAATAGGAAAATTTTGCAATAAAATTAATATATAATGTCAAATAAAGTTTTTGATAATTAAACAAATTTAATTTTTGAGGTAGGGGGCCGTGATTTATTTATTGTCAATGTCGTGGGCCATCAAATGAAAATTTTTGGCAAGCACTTGTCTAAGCAGGCACTTCAGATCTTAATCAGGTTTATTATAGTTATCAGGTTCACTAACCCTTATTATAAACAAACCATACCCAAATTTTGTCAAACGTCACCGAAACATTATTCGATGTTATTATTTGTCTACGCTTAAAGAGTAGCACATGAACTTTGTATTTGTACTTTTATTTAAATTAAATAAAACAGTTATGATAAATTCAAGTATTATTAATCACCTGAAACCTTCAAAACAAAATCCTAAAGATAACTAATCGTGACTTGGTTATCATTCCTAAGAAGTAAAGATTTGTCGACCTCTAATTCTCAACAGATAGCATAAAAATCAGAGATCAAAAACAGTGCTCGGATCTTTGAAATCATTTAATTAGAACATGAGTCCATAGGAATCCGATATTCTATTTCAATTTTATCGAGAGGCCTAACTGGATCTCTGGAGGGATACTTTCATACGTTCTATATATAACATGCATTACAAATCATGACTGTGTACAGTCTGCATTTTTTAAATCCTTTTAAACCGCCCCCTATCCAATCTTTTACCGAGACGTAGTAAGAACGATAAGATTTCTTACCCCATATGAAGAAAGAGTAGCAGTATTTGTTAATGGGTTATAAGTAATTGCACTTTGTGTTAGATAGTATTCACTTGGTACACTCAAACTTTGATTTTGATAGTTTCCACTTAATCACGGATTCTTTTAACAAAGTGAGTTAAATTTGGATTATTGAGATTTTGTACACTTCCATTTATTTTGTCACTAACGACCCGGGTCGTCATCTCAATAATCTCAATAATCCAACAACTCGCTGATAGTGTCAGACCGGCGTTCTATTGCAAAAAATCTCTAGGCAAATTACTTACTAACAATAAAGATAGAGTCCATTTTAAGAACAAATCTGGTATTTATAAATTACAATGCAGTGATTGCCAACATTTCTATGTGGGTAAAACCACACGTACATTAGATATAAGGGTATCAGCACATTTAGCTGCCTTTAGATTAAAAAAAGATACTTCGACATTCGCAAATCACTTGCTAATGGAGAACCATACGTTTAATGCGGATGATGGGGTTAAACTGTTGCATAAAAACATGGGGGATCATACATTATTTTATCAAGAAATTTTGGAAATCAATAGAGGCCAGTTAAATTCCTTGCCAATTCTGAATGAGCAGCTGAACCTTCCTAATTCTCCGTTATTATATCCTATACGTTGACAGATGTCACTAAACGTGGAATGATTGTATATATTTACCCTTTCGTCGAATTGCATCCCGTCGAAACCAACAATGCTATTATAATTGTAAAATCACAGGTAATTCCATAAGAAGTTGGAAAGCGGCAAATTCGCCACTCTGTAAATGTGGTGTTTACAAAATAAGGATTAAGGCAATTCTCGAAATTTTAACTCAGGTATCAGTGTGGCTCTCAGACGTATAATATCTTACCTCGTAAATAATATTTGTCGCATTTGTATCTTCTATATAAACGTTAGACACTGTTTACTGTCTTTCAGTTCGAGTCCATTCGTGTGCTCGAATGCCTGAAGATGCCGAAAGGCGAAACCCGGGTCGTTAGTGACAAAATACATGGAAGTATACAAAATCTCAATTATCCAAATTTGAAATTGAAATTCCATCAAGCACCCTCAGTCGATGTCTTAAATTATAAAAAAAGTGAGTTAAGTTGCAGTAGGTTATATAAGGGTTGGTCTGGTTTCGTTTGTGTCATTACAGCTTCGTACAACTATCGATTTCAAAGTGTGAGTACTTATATTGAGTGAAAACTATTTTATCTATGTGAAAATATTTTTTTGTAAGTGTAATATATTTCTCCAATCTTAAAAATGTGTTTTATTATGTGGGATCACTTTATTTTAGGTGAAACAGCTTGTTTTTTGTGGAGTGTATTTGCTATAATTGAAAACTATTTTTATTAAAGTGAATATGAACTAAACAATAGTGCAATTAATTTTAAGCCATTATTAAGTAATGCTTCATGTGAGAGTCGTGAATTTATATTAATTAACTAAAAAAAAGCAATAATTAATAATATGTTTTAATGACCACGTTTACTTATATTATGTATATTATTTTTCGAATTACTTCACCTGTGCTTCCCAAGCATGCATCAGGCCAGATTGATGTAGTCTACCAAGTAGTGTGTTGATTCTGCGACTAAAAGGAGAACTTTTTCTCGCCATGATGACACATTGTTCCCAGTAAATGTCTTGCTGCATCAGCTGAAGGTGTGATATCGCTTCTTCTGTCACATACTCTCCGATAGCGTAATGTCCTAGTTATATCATTTAACTCACATTTCAGCATTATAATAGCTTAGAGATTTAAATTTCATTGTATAAAAATAATTTCAACTTTCCAATAAGTTTTTATTTCAAACATATTTTTTTAACATGAAACATAATGCAGGCCTCATAATAAGTTCAACGATCGGGAATTTAAAACTATTTTACATCTCACTACTTAACTATATAAATTCAATTATGATCGTTTTGATGATTATATATTGTTTTGGTTTTTGCCATCTTAACCTAACTTAACCTAGCTACCAATATTTAATGTTGGGACCTATTCTTGATGCGAATAGTATGAACCTTTTGATAGCGATCATAATTTGATGTCGTAAAGCAGCACTGGTGGAAACCAAGAGTTGAACAAAAATAGCATTGGCTTGTAAGTACGGTTGCGTTTATGGTTTAATGTTGATTCAAATGATTTACTCATAAAAGCATATATGGTAAATGAAAATCTTGGTTATCCATCTTCATAGAATGTAAATCTAACCAACAGTGAACTTCAATGCCCTTTTATCGAATAGAGGACAAATAAGTATACTTCTATAAATAAACTAAAAATTCTACGGCCTAAAGGTGTAATGTTTTATAAAGATATTTCTATGTTTCGGTCAGAGAATATTAATTTAATTGTAATATATAACTAGCTGAGAAGAATTTATTGATTGCATAAAAAACCCCAGACACCTTTGATATAATGCTCGCCGTATCCTTGATTATAATAAACGACACTAACGTGTATTTATTGATATTTGAAAATGTGTCAATAACCCATCGTCTTTGATAATAAATTGAACATTTAAAGAAAAATATTTTGAAATGCCTTTACACACTTATTTACGGCCACTGATTTTAAATAATAGCAACATTTTTTCTCCGATAAGAATTTAAATGTCTTTACTGTCTGCCAATTACTCAGTATTAAATTGAAATCAGTAAAACAATATTTTTATTGACAGTGATATTACGACTCGGTAGAACACAATGTAATTATTTTGAAAGGTAATAATAATTATTAATAGATGTTATTATTAACGTTTTACTCTTACCGGCTGGTAGTCGTTCAATACTGTACGCAAAGTCTCTTGTTTTTCCTTTGGATTTTAGAAGTTTTTCTGGCCATTTTTTAAATTTCTCTATTAAGCTCACCATATTTGGCTATAAAATATTTGCATTGTTAAATAATAGAAATATTCCTTATAGTATTAATAATGAGGTAAAAATATATCATTCTGGTTTGTTGTGATATCGTCAACATACTGGTAGAAGTTGGTAGGCAGAAATGATATTAGTGTACAATAAGATACTTGGATATCAATTCTTCAAATGGAATAACTCAGAACGTGTATTTATTATACCAGTTTGGAAAAAAAACAACAACTTATTTTATCGGCAAGTACATTAGTGCAGATTTATAGGCAATTATCCCCGTCTATTAATCCCTAACTTTGCATAAAATGTTCAAACTAGATATTTTATCCTAAAAGGCTCAAATTTCGTTTGCTTAAAATTCAGAACTATAAATTTGTTATTTATGCCAGTATGGTATCGATATATTTCATTAACAAATTTAGCTATAACTATAAAAATTAAATAAAATTTCATATGCAGTTCAAAAACTGATTGAATAAAAACGAATGTAGTAAATAGTAACCTCAGTGGAGAGTAAGATTGAAAATATCCAAGCATCATGAGTTGCACCCCAGTCTAATTTGCTATCAACTAATTGCTGGACAGTATTAATAGGTTCCTGATATCTAAAAAAATAATTAAACATTGATAAAAATTGACTTGAGATTAAAATAGTTTCATACTGATTTTAATATAAGAAATTACTTGTATGGTAAAAGTTTTTTTGATACAGTACTTTGGAACCGTGATGCTGCTCGACAAGCCACTGGAATAAGCGTTTGACAGCATGAGACTCAGGAGTAAGAGCCAACTCAACGCGTGACGGAAGGCTGGAGGTGGATTTGTAACAGCAGGGACCTGTGAGAGCTTCAATATAAACAACATACTTCTTTAAAGCTGGTTTATTTCATCATAATTTATCGTACTTACCTGCATTAACATAATTCCCAGAATGGTAAACGCAGAATCAGTTGGGGTGTATGGTGCTGATCCAGTCTTAGCGGTAGCGAACAGAGTAATTGCTCCAAGCCCACTTGCAATGAACACGCTGGACCACATCACACTGTCGAATGGGAGAATTGGAAGGAGCCAACTGGGAATCAACCTTAAAATGATTAGTAAGGTTGGTAAAATAATGTGTCCTCTTGCGTTAAGGAATAACGGTAATTGAAATTCTGCACAATATGAACTGAGACATAAAGAAAAAAAATCAAAAGAATAAGATTAAAGAATATATTTATGACGATGGCGTGGTGCTAATATGCTGGTGCTAAATGGTGGTAATAACTATCAATCATATAAAATATATGTGTCGGGTCCGTGGTGCAGGGGTCAAGGTCATTGGCTTCGGCTTTGTATGTCTCGGGTTCAAATCTAGGTACGGACAGTTTCATAAATTGATTTATGGATTTCTGTTCGTAGGCATGGAAATGTCTAGGGTTCCCTTCCACGCATCCCATCCTAAAAACGGAGCGTATCGAGAGGGACTAGCCAACCACCAGTACAGTCCTAGTCCTATTATTCTATACCTACTCTCTTCGAAAAAAGAGAGGTTGAGCAACTTAGTACGAATCAGAACTCGTAGAAAAAACATATGTTAAGATACCTCCGTTAGGAGTCCATATGCTAACACCTTAAAAGTTACACATTCATTTAAAAAATAAAATATGAAAGAGTACTGACTAATGCGAAGAAATTAATATTTTATATGAAAATATAGTACGTTCCCTTGTGAATTTTTTTATACAGAACTAATGTATACTATGATAATAATTTATAAACTATAATATTATAGTTACTGTGGTGCTGGAGCTATGCAAGTAATTCCGGTCCTGATGATTGGCATTGAAAGGTCAAGGAATAAATACTCATGATACCACGAATACAATGCACCTAAAAACAACAAATCAAATACATATATACGTTGTTTCCATAAAAATTGTGCACGTCAAATTTTGCTAAGACAGTGTAATTGTTTATGACAATTTATGGCAATATATAAATAATTTAATTTCTCCCTAAATCATAAATGCGTATAAAATACTATTTGTATATATTACGACACTTCGATGATTGACGAATTTATTGAAGGTGGGTTATGGTAGGTAAGGTTATAAAATTTGATGGCTTTCATACTTGGCTTTGACGTTCAAATGAAAAAAGTGTTGAATCAACGTAATGTCATACATTCACCATAATATTTGACGAAATAAACGAAATTATTCTTTATATTTTGTAATGGAAGTTTTACGGTGAACACTAGAGAATGATAAGAATTTGAACAGAACTTTAAAACGACTTTTATTAACTTAAGTTTATTAATCATATTGCACAAAAATTTCGCAAAACGTGGTTTGCGATTAATTACACAAGATTCTATTTTTCCACGGCTTAAGATTATTTTTAGACATATTTTTTGCTTTTATGCGGTTACAAAAAAAAGCAGTATTATTACATACAGTACACATGTATATCAAAAACACTTCAGCCATTTGTGAATATTGGAGTCGTTATTTTTGCTATTTGACGTATTTTAAAATGCAGGTTTTCATGACTTGTTTTTGTTTTGACAAAATTAAGTTTGCTCTTCTATGTTTCCATTTTATTCCATGTTTGGCTTTTATGTTTTATTGTCCAATGTGTAATTTTAATCGCACATCTGTCCATTTATTTTTTGTTATGAATGTATGTACCCTATGAAACTATTTTTATATATAAATAAAAAATAAACTCGAATTATTTTTGGGTTCAAGAGTTTAGTATTTTAGAGGCATTTTAAGTAATGGAACCTATCTGTCATTTTTAAATGTGCATCTTATCTTTTTGTACACGGTTTTTTTTTTGGACAGTAGTCTCTGGAAAGTATCACACGTGCGAAAAGAGCATCACATATATTATCCTCTTCAAGTAATATTTACTGACACACGAGTTAATAACAACTCACCAAATCCAATATCAGCCCTGTCAGTCACGATATTGCCAAGAATGCCATTTCCAGTTCTGTTTTCCCAAATCTCTCCCCATTCCGACTCGTCATCCCGCACAATTGTCATGGTGCAATTACTCCAACTGTTAATAAAATTTGTAATATACACGTAGAGCGGGGAAAATGTGTAGTTAATTAAACTTGATTACAATTATTTGTTTTGTTGAATTATATCACACCATGGTCTAAGTATATTTAATAATTAGAATAAAACTATTAATATTTTTTGTTATTTTTAAGATACATATATAGAATTGATTAAACAAACGTTATGAGAGACTTATTCACTATAAACGGATATATATCCCGATAGGTAATAGTTTTAATAACATAAAAATAAATACTTGCAAAATTCTAAGCCGACTCTCATTTCAGTTCCATCAAGTCCAATAATAGTGTCATTTTCATCCAATTCCAACAGTGCATAAGGCTTATAGCTAAAAGTAGCAACTTTCATAAGTTTTCCTTGTAAATCGGACATCTTATCAGGAAACAAATTGGCGTTTAGTTCAAACGAGCTATTATCTATATGCCACGTATCCAAAATGATCATTTCGTCTCCGTGATTGCCTACATATTTCTGTGTGGCCAATTCGTACGACATGCAACTGTTATTAAAGGTAATATTACATTTCGGTAATATTAATAGGATATCAGGAATAAATTCCACCGCCTTCATTTTCAAAATGTTTATAAATTTTTGTCTTGTAATTATATCATCTTCTGTCGGTACGAATAACAATTTTCTATTTCCTCGACGTTGATTTGTGATATGAATATTTTCATCGAATGCTTCAATGAATTCTTGTGGGTTTTCCAATCGGATTATAAAGTCGGAACATCCGCTGTCGAAAGAATTCAGTATCATACTGGGCAATGCAGTGAAGTTCCTCGAGATATCGTTGTATATTATTGGGACCGATGAAATGTCATCTATGAATTCTAAAGAGGTATCTGTGAAGATGGAGAGACAATATGAGTTGGCAAAATATACCTTCAATATGACGTCTAGTAATGACTGCATTGGTATATCTGAAACAAAAAATATAATTATTCCTACACAAAATCTTTAATTAGGTTTAATTTTTTTGAGTTGTCGACTATATTTGTTTTACCATGTCCGCTCCCAATGTAGAGTATATGGCCTCCCAATGGAGATATCTCAAAAGATTTTTTCTATAACAACTGCGTGTTACTCAGTTGCTTAACCTTTCTTTTTCGAAGAGAGTAAGGATAAAAGAATAGGGCTAGAACAGGACTAGTGTCTAGTTAATTGCTCTACCCGTTTTTAAGATCGGATGGGTGGGTGGGAATTTTAGACATCACAAACATTTATGCCTCCGAACAGAAATCTACAAATCGACGTTGACCACTGCACCATGGACTCGATTATTTACTGTGGTGCATATATGTAATAAATGTATATTTATAAATATATGTATATACATACTCTCTGTGCGAAAGAGCTGTGCTGTACTGTGCGTTACAAACATAGAGATAAATCAAGATAAATATAATATATTGTTATAAAGAAAGATAGCATTAAAATGTAGTAATCTTTACAACTATTTAATTTCATCATAGTAATAAACACAACTTAAATCTTACAAAATAATGCACAAGTATCGATTTAAATATTTAACCATACCGTGAGAAACAAAATCCATTTCAAAAGATTATCTGATTAGCAACACTGTAGAAAGTCTTTTTAAAATCACTCAAAATCATTATTTTACTATTTTGCTCCAATTGATCGACACTAAATATTTGATAACAGTAATACTAGTGATTATATCAGATGGTCTTTTCGAAATATACGTTTCTACTGACATAATTTTTCAACCTGCTGCGATAAATATATAATAAAAAAGTATAATATTCCCGATATTTAATATGCAGTTGTCAAACATTCGTGTTGTTGTCTGATAACATTAATTCATAATTGATTAAATTTACTCGTTGATCGTGTTTTCTTAGTACCTCATGTAAATACAAGTAATTTAAATTGTTTACTCAAAACAATGAACAACTACGAAAATAGGTGATGCAGTCACGTACGATTTTTTCACGTTTACAATTGAATCAAAGCGAGGGTGTTTTTACTGTACCCCGGAAAACACTAGTTGTTCAAGTTTCATTAAAATAAGTACTCGTTGTAAACGAATAAGATTTTTTTTTTATACTTAACTAAGTTGATCAGTACTAGTTTAGCTCAATTATTTGGTAAAATTGTTGTTAGTATTATAAATATAATACGTTTCCACCAAGAATTGAAAGTAATACCTATATTTTGCATCATTATTTTGGAAATTTCTTACAATCAAAAATAGCACATGAATGTAGTAAAGTATTTAAGCTCCTGTGGATTTTCTGTTTAAAAAACAAAATGCTTGTATTCTTCATTATGACTGACTAGTTAAATTATAATAATCATAAATCACTCTACTATTGTTTTTTGACAGAAAGACCGATACACAGTCAACTTCCATTTGGACAAATTTGTTTCCATAAGGTTTTTATAGACAACCCAAGAGCGAAAGTTCGTAAATATTTATGTACTTGTGAATTTTAGCCTTTATATATATAAATATATAGGCTATAGAGTTTCTTTGGTCCCTACAAGGTTGTCCATTTCACCATTTTAAAATAACTTGACGGCAAAAGCATTTTAAATACAGCGACATCTACAAACAAAACCTCTAACACAGTATTCTGTCAATCTATTCACCGATAGAGTTATACAATATTTAATTTCAAAATTCCATTATAGTTAAAATAAAATTTTATAATCAACAGATTTATTTATTAACATAATATTTATGTGTATGTTGAATTTTATAAAATAGAGTCATAAACAGCTTGCATAATAATATTATTATGATACCTTAAAAGCTTAATTAATTTGTTTATATATTTGTTCACAGATGGCAGAGTTAGACACTAAATACTGTCGGTGAGGCAAATAGATAATATTTATACTATAAAAAATTAATGGTAGCTTTGTAATAATTAATTTATTATGATATAGCTGTATTGCAAGAAGATCATAATAAAAGATACCGAATTTTACGAATACGTAATTAATTTTATTGCATTTCAAATAACGACTGGTAAATAATCGTTTTATTACATTGGCGCTTTTTATTAAGAGATATCCCACGGAAATAAGGAATTTAGAGTTTTTAAGGCATACTAGACATAAAACCAGAAATCGTAGAGATACAATAGA
Organism: Himalopsyche phryganea; assembly: GCA_022494535.1. Lineage (NCBI taxonomy): Eukaryota > Metazoa > Arthropoda > Insecta > Trichoptera > Rhyacophilidae > Himalopsyche > Himalopsyche phryganea. The sequence goes on from JAGVSL010000046.1 coordinate 2,633,512, forward strand.
ATTTCCACAACGATAAAATTCATTTAAGTGGCGTAAATATTTGTGCAAGTAAATTATAAGTGAAATTTATTTTTTTGAGATTAAAAATTTGCAAAAATTGATTTCTAGAAATTCGATTTATTTTGCATTTATAAAATAACTGATGAAGCACATCGTCTGGCGGGATCGGAAAACTCGAAACTCCACAAACAGTACATAATATATATACAGGAAGGGTATACATGCGTGCAGACTATTTATTATAAACTTTCGAAATGTTTTCGAGTCAGAAAATACAAATTAAATTCACTGCAGTATTATACAATATTTAAAAACTTTTCGAGTTTGGTGAGAAAAATATAACTTTATCTCAGTGCGTAAGAAAAGGTAATTGTTGAAATGGTATTTTAATCGGATTGTTGCGTATTTTTCAGTACAGTTAAGGCCTATAAAACAGAATATTGAAATCTTTTAGATATTTTAAGTCATATGAAAAGAATTGAAATTAAATGTAGCAATTAATGAATATTTTATCTTTTCGTGAGTGAAAAGTAACAAAAGGAAAACGTACAATAAATAAAATTTATGTTGTAAAATAAAAAATCTCTGCCTTAGGAAATTTTACAGTGAATCACCTGACACCGCCCCGTACTTACGGGGCAGACAGGGGTCTTCAAAACCCGTCTACAGACTCTTCCTATTCATGCAAATTTAATATGTAATGTCTCTGCTAAGGCGTTCAAAAATAATGTGTCATATTTGTTTGTTTACCGTTAGCAGTAAACAAAAAGCATGCGACGCTTAGAGAAACGGTCACTTGGCACCCGGCGTACCCGAGAGGCTGTCGGTTGCCAAAGCCACAGCTTAGTTCGAAATTGCGACCCTATCATAAAACCACTTGCTGCGTTTTTAAATTGAAATTGTGTATTTTAAACTCTGTTTGTGTATCTGTTACTGCCTTCGAGGAATTTATTAGTATAATCTAACTGCAATTAAAGAGAAAGTAAATTGACGGGCGGGTTATAGTAGAGACGAAGGAACCTGTGAATTATCCTTGTCACCACGTCGGACCTGGGGCCGTCAAAGTGTGTTGACGCTCCACCTCCCCGTCGAGTAGACCTTTTTGATTTCTCACACCATTATCCAGAAGAAAAGATATTTTTAATTCAATATTACCCCAAAGATGGTCAAGGTTGCTGATTTTTAATATGTTATGAATTGCGAAGTTTAGCTATTAGTCGAATTACGATAGTTAACTGTTAACTACTGCTTCTATTGTTGAATAACCTGCCTAATCATTGATGTACATTTTTTGGGAAAAAATAATTCAAAATAGATCATCACGTAACAAAAAATATTACAAGAATATAGATCAGTTGATAATGCTCGTGATTATAAGCACGTGGAAGTAGTACAAATGAACCGTGTTTTTTTTTAAAATATAATGTTTTTCCACCAAGAATTGACAGTTAACACCTTAAAAGTGAAGAATATACAAATAAAGTCATCATCTCGTTTATTATTAACGATTAAGAAGTTCCCAATAAAAATGATATACTTGATTTGTATAATATTTGTAAATTATCTCACCAAACAATTTAATATTTAAAACCAATCGATTTAACCCCACTTCAGTCACGTTACTGACCTGATGAAGATCTCTATTATGATCAAAAAGATACATCTAAATAAAAATAGAAAATTGACAAATTCAGACACTTATTTAAAGTAATATTCAGTATCCTGCGCACCCCCCGTCGTGGCAGAGCTTTCTACTACTAGAATAAGCTCGTTAGTAAGTTAAAAATCGGTATGGGTAAATTGTTATCCAGCCTCTTAGGTCTACTGCTTCGTGAATGCATCTCCAAGTCCCCAAAAACTTCTTATTTCATGGTTTCTTACAGTCGCGTGTTCTCAATGATCTTGACTTTTTCATCGTAGTATTCCGTCGCCACTGAATCGATTTCGTTTTTATTTTTTGTCGCAGTTTTGCGTGTCTCATTATAAGCATAATGTCTAAATTAAATCAAACATATTATGTTACAACTATTCATCATATAATATAAAGTAATAAAGAACGCAATAAATATTTAACATTTGTTTTTGCCCGTCAAATGACATCCATATACATTAAGATGAAGTGTAAGGACCCTTTATGATAAGGAGACTTATTCATGAACATTATTGGTGAATTATTACTTATTTTATTTTTTTCTGTAAATGCTAAAATCCAGCTCTTATTGAACACTATTTACCCATTATAAACGATGCCATTTTTTATTTCAACATAATATTACTTCCACGTAATAAAATTGTCATACTTAATGGTGTTAAATATCGATTCTTAGCGGAAAGGTATTATTGTTCTTTTGGTTAAAAATGTCGATAAAATTCTTAGTATATTTAATTTTGGTTGAATTTTAATATACATATTTTTTTCCCGATTGAAAAAATCACTAAAGTTGTACTCTTATAAATTATATTCCAATAATCTGTCGAGGGTATTCAGGAAACAATGGACAGGCTGCAGAGCAACTCATATCGCATTGGCCTCAAAGTCAATGCAAGCAAAACCAATGTGCTTTGCAACAGTTTCTGTCTGGACCCAGACTACCCTCTCACGAGTGCGAGGCAAGACATTGAAAGAGTCAACAGCTTCAGGTACTTTGGGGTACACATTACGGGAGATGGCAATCCACATAGAGAGTTAGCAATCCGATTAGGGATAGCTGGAGTAACCTTTAACTCAATGCGGAAAGTCTGGGACTCACGGTTGTACTCGGTCATAACTAAGTGTCACTTATTCAACGCATGCATTCTGACGGTGCTGCTTTACGGTTGCGAGGCACGGCACCTCACCAAGGCACAGGGTAACCGTATACTGTGATTCGAAAACAGATGCTTGCGGCGAATACTAGGGGTAAGAGAGCGGACGGACCAGCCTCTTATTACGTCCAAAATAAAAAAAAGCGACGATGGACTTGGCTTGGACATGTGCTGCGGATGCCCCAGAGGAGCCTGAGTCCTGCCTGTCTCTTCTACAAACCAGATGGATTCCGTCGCCCTGGAAGGCCGCTGATGACCATCCAGATGTATTTGGTGGAGCTACGGGACGCTGGGTTGACCAGGGAGGAAACGCGGAGACTGGCGGGGGACAGATAAGCTTAGAGGAACCGCGTGATGGTCATATTCTCCGAATAGGGAGCGGATATGGTTTAAAAAAATATTTTTTTGCGAGTGATATTATAATCAATTACTACGATGACTTGTGGAAATAGTTGACATTGCTTAATAAAAACTACTATATCTCCAAAGTATTCATTTATTGCAGTCAAAAACAACTATTGTAGACCATTAAAGGACAACATATTGGGTGGCGTGCTCTTAAGTGAAAACGTTTTTGCGATTTTCTCGCAGTTCCCTAAGCTTCGGTTTCAATAACTGTGTTTCACACCGCAGTTTATACGACAAAGAATTAAAAGATACAATGTAAAAGTGTCACAATTGAATCAATGGACCAATCGCTAGTCATTAAGAGTGACTGACAGAACAAATAATTAGACCGGAGTGACCGTTGGCTAAAAAAATCGCCTAACCTAATCGGAGTCATAATCTTCATCGGTTAGAGCAAAATATCTCCACAAAGGTCAGTCAATTCCCATGAGTAGAATGCTCTCGCAGTCTCGGTTCAACAATTTGAGGCTATCTTATACATCATTTTGATCATTATCGACATTAATCTGAGCACATATTATTTTGAATACATCATGGTAATTTTTTTTCGAGCGTCGAAGTGATAAATAACAAATATGAATTAGTATAATAACTTAAATGATTCTAAGAAATTCTTTGCAATAATTTATGAAATATTTCAGAATATTTTATGAAACTTTTATAATAATTATGCAGCAGGAAAAAATAAAAACAAACCAAAATAAGTTTAATTTATTTTTATGAAGAAAAACACGTATTAAATTAAATACATTATATAGAGAATTTTTTTCGATGGCTATAAAAGTAAATGAAATAATATGTTTGTTTATATAAAATGTATATGGTTAATAATTAGTAAGAGATATAAAAATGAATCTTAATCAATTAATATTGCATTTTATAGTTCAAAGCGATAATTAAGAAATTTCAATCCAATGATTATGGACAAGGTTTTGAAACATATTTCCTACCAAACTATGATATCGTGTAAAAATATTGAGTGTGATGAATTCTAAAAATAAAACACAATTTGTACTACTTCTGCATGTTAATAATTATCTGGACCGGTTTCGCTCATCAGGATAATTATCAACCAATGACTGACTGAATCAGTTGATAATGTTCGCGATGGGAAAAACCGGTCCTGATCAATATAAAATTGTGAAAGTAGGACAAAGCAAGATATGTTTTATTTTTGAAATATAAGTCTTTTCCACCAAGAATTGATAGTGTGTGATGAATTTGATTGGATCTAATTTTTTGCTTTAATGATATTAATGGTATACAATTTAATGGTAGGATAAAATAACAAAGTATTTAGTTCTACTACATTTTTATATCAGGTAGTTGATAGCTATTTCGGCTTTACGCCATCGTCAGAACTAGTTTCAGTAGTAGTTCTGACGATGGCGTAAAGCCGAAATAGCTATCAACTACCTGATATAAAATTTTTGTAGAACTAAACACTTTGTTATTTTATCCTATTATAATGGAGTTCTACCAAGTAAATGCCAATTCAATCAATAAATTTAATGGTGATCGATGGTGAGAACTAAATTAAAACTAATATTTGATTGTATCACACTGTTGTGACCCAATATCATTAAATGTTATAAGAAAGACTGTGACACATTAGACTATTTAACTTACCATTAACATTAGGAATTTACGTTGATTCAATCAGTGAATTTGAAATGGTCCACTTAGAGAATTGAAGTCGGTTTCCGTGTGTTCGAAGGCGATCGAGAAGATAAGTCTCTGTTGTAGATAATTTTCAGGTGATTATCCATTTACATATTTATGGATTTCACATGTGACTTTGATGATTAAAAGAATATTTGATGGAAAACGTTTTGATTTATTTTACTAAACTGATATGAACAACTGTTACAAATACAACAAGTGTTTAACAAATTAACGAAGAAACATACTTCGCATGAGTTTTTTATGATACCTATCTTTCTAGAATATTGTTGAAATCGAATTTTGTATCATAATTAATAGGATTGGCATCCTAACAACATTGATTGTAATATAAGGATCAAGTAATATAAAATTAAAATTGGTAACTTAGTTTTAACACTGGCTTTGTCACCAACGTGACGCGTTACGTCTCTTTCAGAAGCATCTCCAGACTAACCAACCAGTGGAATAAGACAGTTACTAATTTTAATTTTATGTTAAAAATGAATTTCCACAAAGTTTCTGCAGAATCCATAGAAAATAATAAAGACAGATGTTCATTCAATGGAATAAAGGATGAAGCTACATATTAATGCTACCGAAACATATAAAACAGTGAGCAATTATTACCGTTTCCCGTCAAGATTTCAATAACAAAGAGAAAATGCGTTATTTCCTGTGATAAAAAATACAAGGGTGGTTGTTGCAACATTGTTTACCTTAGAAATAAATAATAACCTTGCGATAAAGATAGTCTGAAGATGATTCTTAAAGAAGTGAAATACGTGTCATATTTAGTAACATGGCAGTGGAATAAGTGAGTTATAAATTTTAATTTAACATTAAAAACGAATTTTCACAAAGTTGTCGCCGACACTATGGAAAACAATAATTTATTGCATCTGTGCGCAGAGTACACTTCTATTAATTTATTAGTTTTCCAGAAACATAATATATTCATAGTATAATAGTTTTTTTTTCGTTTAAGATTCTTAATATTGTGACAAGAATTCATTTGACAATAAAGGTCGTTTTAAGATAGGCTTAAAGCAGACTTAATCCCCTCATGGTATTACAATTAACTGTTTACTGATCCGTCCTTCATAAATATGAAAATAATGAAAGTACGTAAATTGTACATACTATTCTATTCAAATTTCAACGATGATACTATAATGTCAATTTTTACAAGGGCATGTGAAAAACAATGGAATATAATAATATAAATATGCATAGAATATTCCGCACCATTTGACATTTATCTTTTACCTGTATATGTTATTACATATACTGATAATGCTAGTCTGTTCTCAGTTTAACAATTGGATTGTATGTATTATAAATAACCCGGAAATATGAGATTAAGTTGATATTAAAAAATATTATTCTCACTAAATATGCGAAAACCAAGAATATAATTAACTCGTATATTTTTCAAAATTTGCATACACTTAAATTGATATGTGTCAATCAAACGAAGTTTTTTAAACCTTTTTATCTCATTTAATAAAACTTTTATCATTGAACACTTTAATTACAATGTAATATTAATTGCTTTTAGTATAAAAAACTTAAGGAAAAACGTTAATTGTAGATGTTTAGTTATTGGAAAAATATGAGTTGATTTTTTCCGTATTATAACTGTTTGATTGGATTCTGCATGGTTGGCTAGATAACTTTTTATTGTATTCATTTTAATAACTGTTTTCTATCTAAAAGATCTCTTTATTGCTTTATAAACTCAATTATAAACTCTTGTGTTTCCAGTTATTTCGTTAAACAATAAATAAATACAAAGGTAAGGAAGGATTTTTCGAGTATTCAATCATAAGATTGAAAATAATTGATAAAAAATACTATCACCGTACTGGCATAAGTTGGTAAGTAACAAAATTGACCAAAACTAGTTAAATGCACAATGAGATTAACTGTATCTGGAATAACTCAGTAGGTGCATTGAAAATACTAGCTTGGAAGAACACGTAAAAAAGTGCATTAATGCAGATTTATAGGCAAGCAATTATCCCTGTTTATTGATACCTAACTGGATTAGTGTTAAATTGGCATACATTCATCTATATTTTGATATTATAATTATTTATGTCACAGAAATACCGTAGCTAAAGACTTTATTAAACGAGTTAAAATTTTCATTATCTGCTTACTCAGAATTATCAATATGTTACTTACCAACTTCTGCCAGTACGATGACGATATATTTACGCTTAAAACAATGTGTTATTTTGAATGATGGCTCCTTGAAAAAATATTAATTGCCATATTTATGGACTAAGTACAGTCATTATAATATTATTTTACATGTGAGAAAACAAACGATTTTTTTTATTTAGGATCACACTGATATAAATAATAATACCGAGGCCAAGGAACTCATGTACGTGCATCTAATAATAACTATATATCGACCATCATAAATTCATCGCTCTAAAAAAAATGATACCCATGGAAGCAAAAACATATCCAATTCATCCGAGATCTATTATCGATATATTGATTACCGTAACTGATAAACTGTTGAAATAAGTTTTGAAGTATAAAAGTACTTACCTTCAAACCGACTATTAAGAATTTTCCACGGTTTTGCGACTTCCTCACTCATTATCTTTTACTGGCCCTTCTATATTCTAGTTGCCGTATCTGATTGCAAAAGTATTGTAAACTAAGTAATTGGATCGATCTTTCTATCACAAAGAGGTCTTTATAGGTTTTGCAATGATGGTACACAATCTGCGAGAGCTGTTAACTTCTGCCAATACTTAGTGGTAGCGGGTTTATGTTTCACCGCCGGTATTGCAAGTCTTGCAATCTTTTTTTCCATAAAGGGCTGCAATAAATCATTTCGTTATTATTGGGAAATTGTTTTTCTGACAACTGCGTCTGCGTTGCACAAATGTTTCGAATAACACCAAATATGCCGTAATTACATCGTTAAACCGTCAATTTTGTTGTAAAATGCAATACAATAACAATTTTATTGATTCCATCTGAAATGATTTATTTAACATTTGGCACTAATATTTAGGTCATCAATTTTATATACCTGCAGCCAATATGATTCACTTCATCTCTTATAAACAGTCATAAGCAGAAATATCCATAAAGTAAAACAAATTATTAGGAACTTTGTGTGTTGGAATAGTGTAGTGGTTCTCAAACTTCTTACAATTTCTTGCGTAGCGGTCCCATTAAAAATTGGTCAATGACTCGCGGATCCTTATATTTAAAATGAAATAAATAATATTATTTGAAAAAGCATTGGGAGGGGGGGGGGGAGTCCAAATAATTTGCACAGTGGTGCCACATACCCACGGCGCAGCACTATTGACTGCCTATTCTGGAAAAAATACAAGTGGCGACTCTGAAGAAGTACGGAAAAGTTCTCGTATTTGGTCCACAATCTAGACGGGTGAATTTTTTTCAACAATATCCGCTCTTAATGTAGAGCATCTTAACAGACAAGATACTACGAGAACTGGCTGTTATTGATTACTGTTGTTGATTACTTGGCTACAGGCTTGGTTTTCTGGAGCCCATGCAGGAATTCTTGTAAAATATGTCTCAACGGTATCCGCATAAGTAAGTGGGTGGTAAGGGAGACAGCTGTCGTTTTATAGATTTTTTAGGTTAATTGGTAAAAATATTATATCGTCGGTCTAGAATGCAAATCTAGTGACGGGGCATGATATTGAATGCAGTTGTGAAGCTTATATTATTACATGTTTTATAAAAGTACGAAACCCGATTACATGGTGCATTGGTCAACGTCGTTGGTTTCGATTACGGATGTCTCAGGTTCAAATCCCGGTACACACGGGTTAATATTTGATTTTTAAATCGATTTATATATTTCTGTTCGTAGGCTTGGATGTTTATGATATCTAGAATTTATTCCCAATCATGCGATCCTAAAAACGGGGCATAGTGAGAGCGATTAGCTAACCATTTGTTCTGCCTTGGCCTTATCCTTCTATCCTTACTCTCTTTGAAAAAGAGAGGTTAAGAAATTGAGTAACAACCAGTTCTTGCACAACAATTTTCGTTGATATTCCTCCATTAGAAGTCCATATGCTCCACATTGGGAGCAGACATGGGAAAAATGAAACTTTAAAAACTAAACCTCGAAAAAATGTCACTCCAATAAACAAAACAGGTTATAGATTTTTATTCCAATAATTATGTCCAATGAATATTAACGGATTATATAATATTATATAATTCATTATCAAACAATATATACCAAAGTAATGAAATACATCTGTACTTTATAATGAAGCTTAAAGTATAATAAACTGTAATACGTTTATAGTGCTAGTAAGATTTCTCGTAAAATTGAAGCTTAAAGAGCTTATCCCGAGATGTGTTTTAAAAAAAATATACCAAAACTATCTTATTTGAGAGCTCTGGTATCATAAATCTTATAATTGATTTTTAAAATGTTGAAAATGATTTTTTTGGGAAACCAAGGAAAACCGTTTTCATGCTAAACTAAATAAAACTGTGGAATAGACGCCTAAGCCGTGATAGATAAACAAACACTGTTGACCATGACAGTTAATTGCTGCACTCTCATCGGCTGGAATGGAGATTATTAGTTTTGAAAATTAACAACATTATCACATTCATTTTATATGGGAGTTTGTAAGTTTAGAAAGATTTAAATGGTAGGTGTGAACTCGAAGAACAATGTTGCATGCATAGCTATTTTTTGTATATTTTGGTGATTATGAGTTATGATACTAGACCCCTCGTTTAACATGCCCATGTGCGTGGCTCGCAATCATCAAGTTAAAAAAAATTACATTACATGCAAATTTATGTATAAGATTTTCCACTTTATTGTTTGTTTGAAGAAATGTATTATTCTTTTGATGTATTTAGGTATTTATATATATTTAGTAGTTGTATTGATATTTAGAGTAATAACGGATTAGTCTTTTTGCACCAATTGCGCAGCAAACGTGAAAAAAACTAATAACGTATATCTAAGTATACACTTTTTGTACTGCATAAGGTTGTATCGTGACTTAGTACATTAATAACCAAGTAATCATTAGCAAATAAAATACAGGTTTAATTCTTACGAATGTTTTCAATAATATTATGAAGCATTTTTTAGGTTCAATTATTGAAGTATTATCATCATTACATATCAGAAAAAAATGTTTTGGATTAATGATGTTAATCATATTTAAAAAGGTCAGTTTGTAAAAAGTCTCGCAGATATACTGATGATGCCGTGTGGCTTATGGAATGAGGGTACATGGGTTCGATTGCGATTGCGGTCGATTGCTGCACTCGATTCAATTATTTATAGAAGGTTTGCTTATTATAATTTTTATATTCACTTTTCTCACAGCTATGTGAGTGTCGAAACGCCGAGATAGCTATTGGGAACATCTTTCAATATTGTAAGAAGAATGTTTTACGTTGTGGTATTGATATTCTCGGGTATTACTATTTACAAGTCTAATAAGCAGATACGTACAAGTTTTTGAAGTTTATAGCGTTTATAAATTCTCTTATTAACACATCGAGCTTAGACATAACTTATAACAATACCTTATCGATTGACAGCTGACAAAAGAATGTCAGAACCATAAAATCTTCACTCGCGACTATTATTTATACAATATTCAGAAAGGAAGTAGATAAATTAAATATCAATAGTGTAAAATCTAAATTTACTTCACCAATAAATTCATAAATAAATAGGTGTTTAAAGATTCTTTATTGAATCGCAATGAAATATAATTTTTATTCACAGATGATACGACACGTCACGATAAATTAAAGGGGAAAATGTAAAAAAAGATGCCAATCTGAGATATTTTCCCAAATTGTAATTCTAATGTGTACTTACTCGTTAAATGTATTTTCAACATAAGTAAATAACTGTAAACTAGTACTTCAAATATAAATTTCGTGACAAGATAATAAAACACATTAGCTATTCCAAAATGAACTATGTAGTATGCTTTATGAGTAATCATTTTCATCCGAAAAATATTACAGAATCTTACCTAAACATGAGTGTATTAGAGAATTAATAGTTACAGATAACTAAAGTATTTTTGTTAATTTATACCTAGACTGTTCAAAGCGAGGCCCACGGGCAGCCTGCATCCCATGGATGATTCTATGCTGCCCGTAAACTGATATATTTTAAAAGTATGTCACAAGTGAGTTTAAAAATCAAATACAGGATCCAACATTTTTATCAGGTCTTACATTTATAAAAGATGTTAAAAGCTATTTGAATTAGTTGAACTTAAAACTATAAGGCAATCGATCGAATATTGAGAGTGCATACAGTCGTTTGAATTTTCCGAATCACAAATACTCTGAAGAGATGTTACATAAACATCATTTTCAGCACACATGAAGTATATATATGAGCAATCAATGATGATTTTGAATATCTGAATAAATTCTCGGAAAAATTTTAATTTTCAATCTGACCATTGGACTATCTAAGCTTTGACAGCCTTGATTTATACAATCCCACAACATGCCTTTAAACTCTATCAGCTGTAGTATCTTAGAAGATTTGATTCCATTTTTCACAAGCTTTGTATTGACTGCTGTAAATTAATGTAAAGTGATTTTGACATCCAAACGTTACCTAAGTTCAATTTGACAAAAAATAGCTTACTTGCATTGGCTGAAGTAAAAAATATGTAAACATTTTGACTGCGGCTTCAATTGACATAAAATAATATCTATTTTCTGGTAACCACAATAATTATCACGTTGTTTTAATTCAATAGGTGCTTTTTACAAGATTCAAGCTGTCAGACAAAATCCCAAGTAACTATTTGACATAAAAAGTGACAAATTTAATATTGTTAATTTTTCGATACACTACACTGCACTTAATAAATTGCTTTGAATTTATTTACTGAAAATGCCTGGCAGGCGACATGAACTCTGGACTGCAATACAAAAATATAAAGTATTGCCGATTGTTTGCTTGTTAGAGTAATTGATAAATAAAACGACTTGTGGTATTCAATATATTAATAATTTAGTTGTGTTTTATAATTTTAAATAATGCAAATTACATTTAATTTTTAGGCTTCAATATTTAATTATTTAAAGCATCTACTAATTGAGTGAATATTGTTTTTTACTGGCATGTTAAAACAGCAAGTTGGCACATTTCATGTGCCATAAAGGTATTTTTCAATTAAAAAAAAATTAACGATCAGATTTTACTATCAATTATCGTTGTACAATGTCAACTGTAAGCACCCGGTGGTTAACTTTTTTTTCTTTCAAGTTTTTAATTGTTTCATGTCTTACACATGAAAATGTGCACATTAAGATGTATGGCTGACATCAAAACTGAAATAAACTCAGTTGAATTGAAAAATAAGAGAATCATCGTCAAGAGTTAATCACTATACGAATATCACCAATATAATTGTTTTCAAGGGTTTTATTAAGCTAAAGTGACCAAAAGTCATTATATTTTTGATAAAATCAACTAACTAACTAAATGATCGTCTTGACAAGATTGAATTGCTGAATTCGTGGTTATTTTTTAGCCATGTCTCTTTCTAATATACAACATATGGTATCCTATCTTGACAGAAGTTTTTCTACAAGAGCTGCTTGTAATTCAGTTGCGCAACCTCTATTTGTCGAAGAGAGTAGGGATATAAGAATAGGGATATGAAAAGACTAGTGCTTAGATGATCGCTTACACTAAACCCGTGAAATCTTTGACAGAAGCCAACGACGTTGACCTCTGCACCACTGACACGACATTGTAATATATATGACTGTAAGTGTCATCGTGCTTATCAGAATGTTAAAGCATGTTCAACAATAGTTGTCAGTGGCAACGTCTCAGTTGCAACTTTCGTTTACGTAATTACTTAATAATAACATTTTTCTAAATGTCCGTTGCATAGAAAATACTCCATGGTAAATTGTCTTATTATTTGCTTTTAGCAAATTGCTTCAACTCTTAAGACTAAAATACCTTAATAATAACATCCCTTGTTTTTCGTTTAAATCTGGAATTATATTTCAAGTTGAGTTTTGTCATATTTGAAAAAAATGGAACATTCTTTTTCAGTTCAAATTCTTGCAATGTGTGAAACCACCACAAAACAATGTGCTTTATTTTTATAAATACTGTAATTCTGAACATGAGTTGATAATGCTTTAATGAAGATAATGATTTTAACGTGAGTCAATGAAAATAATATATTGAGTTTTAAAAGCCGAAACTTTTGAGAAAATATTCTACAAAAATATTGCACCCAAGTGAACTTAGATGAATTTAAATTTGGATTATTTAGATTTTGTACACTTCCATGTATTTTACGTAAAAATTTTATGTAAAAAACTCCACCAAGTACCCTCAGTCGATGTCTCAAATTAGATGAATTAATTTATTATGTGTTTATAATCACTTTTAAGGTGTTAACTGTCAATTCTTGGTGGAAAGGCATTGTATTTTAAAAATAAAACATAATTTTTTTGTACTACTTCTACATATTTATAATGATCAGGATCGGTTTTGCTTATCACGAACATTATCAACTGATGAAAATACAATCAAAACAGGGCTATTTATATAACATACTTATTAACATTCCATTTTATATACATATATTTATCAGTTGATAATGCTCGGGATGAGCGAAACCGGTCCTGATCATTATATACATGTAAAAGTCGTACAAAAGAAATGTTTTTTATTTTTAAAATATGTATTCATGGCAAGAGAAGCTTTTACACAACAATGTGAAAAACTATACACAATATTGTGTAAAAGATTCTCTTCTATTTTAAAACAATTTACCCGTACTGACCATTTTTATAATAACTTATATTCATTAACAGTTCGAGGATTGCTAATCTTCAAGTTTAATACTGAGATTGAAAAATCACTTAATGCCATACAACATACAACGAAATGTAATGCAATTGTGCAGTATATTATAGTAATATTAATAAATAACCTTACTAGCTTATTATAAATGGACATGTTTCTAATGGGACACACCATTAAAAATCAGTATATTGTATTTTTATTACGGTACGTAATTGTAACATGATATTAGACGAGTGGTTCAGAACAAAGAAAGGAACAAGCCACCTGCAATAGCTAATTAGATAATTTTCGTTAGAGCCGTTTTCTTTGAACATACTGTCTATTTTTTTAAGTTTACGGTATCAATTCATGTTTTTATTTGCAGGCACATTACGGACATATTAAGTATTAGTGTTTTGTAGTTGGAACAAAAAAAAAACAATATTACGCTGTATGTAAAAAAATTCTTCTTAATTTTTTCGTTTTATTTCCCATATGCGAAAAATGTTACGAAAAAAAATCTAATAGAACAAGCCATTGACCGTACATATTTATGTAGAAAAATACCTGTTATCAATTTGAAAAAGAAAAGTTTTGATATTAATTAGATTCATTTTTTTTCATTTCACTAGTTTTCACTCAATATTTTGATGGATAGAACTTTGTTAATGCTCTATTATTTTAATAATAATGAATGCGACCTTTTTTTGGATATTAATTTGTGTTAAAGTAATGTACTGATGCTTTTCTTGGGGCTTAGACAAATAAACAAGATGCCGAAAGGCGAAACCCGGGTCGTTAGTGACAAAATACATGGAAGTGTACAAAATCTCAATAACTCAAATTTATTATTAACAATTGTTCAATAACAGCGTCTTTTCAAATATAGGGAGTGTTACAAATTTATTGTTAGATAATCAAAACGCGGCATTCTCACCTTATTTGTATATTCAATAATCGAATAAGAAGTAACGGTGTTGACTTTTCAACCGACACGTAAATATTTAAGGTCACACCACCGAAGAAGATTCATTGTCTTGTGGAGCGATCCGGATTTCCTCATCTTAAACAAAATTCCAATCGAAGGCTCTATTTCACTCTGACACGATTAGCCAATGGGAACCTTGACATTTTCTCGATTCGAGGCTAAGTGTCACCAGGAGGACCTAAGGCTTCACTTGATTCTAAAACAATTAATTTAAGCCTACATCTACTGTCTTTGTTAAGCTCATTTGCATTTTTTTAATAAGAAGATAAATGTGATGCTTATGTAACAATATTTAATCAACATATATTTTTTAATGTTCTGCAATATTTCTTGAGATACAGTTAAACCTTCCACTCGCCAACTTCAATTTATTTAAGATTTACAACCTCATTAGATAAACGTCATTTAATAGCATGGTTCAATTATTAACTATTAAGTGGTGGTATTATCAAATTATTTTCCAATTTTATAATATCGTTGCGGGTAGATATCAGTGAACTAAAATACAACAGCAAAAATTATACGCGATTGTTTTTGTGTAATTTAAAAAATAAGCCAAGTTATATTTTATGCTTTCATTTTTGGATAAGGTATGTATAATAATGTCAGTGGTGTACTAAAATGATTGATTCCCCAAAAAGTCGCTACAAACCAACATACGTTTCCG
This sequence comes from Himalopsyche phryganea, assembly GCA_022494535.1. Taxonomy (NCBI): domain Eukaryota; kingdom Metazoa; phylum Arthropoda; class Insecta; order Trichoptera; family Rhyacophilidae; genus Himalopsyche; species Himalopsyche phryganea. Next base: position 2,648,890 of record JAGVSL010000046.1, read on the forward strand.
TAACTATTAACTAATAAATAAAACAAGTGTCAGTTGTATAACACAATGAGTGTATTTTAATCAAATGAACTTTCAGGTATTATTAAAATATATAAATTATTTGACTTTACAACTATTTAAAGATAATATAGGTATAAAAATTATTTATTTAATTTTATAGATTATCATTAACTGAATTTTTCCCAGTAACTACTTTGAAGCTGAAATAAAAAGCAACTATACGGCATGCAGATTGATTAAAAAAGTTTACATGACATTGAATGAAAGGACAATACATATATGATAGAAACAACATAACAGGGTGGTAGAAATATCCGCATTTATTAATAAAAAATTTGATATGAATCTATTATAAAACTATATGCGGTATTCACTATTAATAAAATTAAACTTGTCGGCTTTTAAAGATTTTTTCCGATCGAGTCTATCTGTGCCGTGTAGTAAATTAAGCACGTATTGGAAAAACGGATACCAGCGTTTATGTTAACTATTCATTTGAGTTGAACTGAGGTTTTTCATTTTTTTTGTATTGAAATTAAACTTCAGAATTTGAATAAGTAGTAACGTAATATCTAGATAGGAAAAAATTCGCCAAGTACGTAAAGTAAATATTAAAGGTATAAATTGTGTCTCATGTGATTTCAATTATTGCAAGTGTCGATAATCCAGACTGCAACAATAACTATTATTCAAAGCAATTAGCATCTCTTTTCTATCATAGTAAAATTATAGTTATTTCATAAATGGATACATCTCTGTAATAATCAAAGGCAGGTTAATATTATTTGTTTTAAAATAATTTCCATCAATTCGGAGGTGGTGTGGAATTGGCAAATGTAGTGGAATGATAATCAATCCACTTAGATTGGTATCGTGTCTCGTTTCTAGTAACTCATTTATTGATATTTCACGACCGCAAATCAGTCACTCCTATTAGCATAATATTTCAAAATGTTAGTATCCCAGTTGTTAGATGTAGAAGCTTGCACTTTGCAGGCCATTAAAAGTTATGCAGATCAAAGTGATTTGTATTTCCGGAACGCAACATAACTCCACAGCTACAGTTCCAATTTGCATAGTATTACACATTAAAAGCACTATTTCCTGTAATAATCTGATCTATAAACTATTTAAATAAGCTTATAATGACAAACGTTTCTTGGTAGAGATTTCGAATAATGAATTATTAATAAAGATTGTTCACACTTGACTTCCCTTTTTATTTATTTTTGTAACATTCTTTTATTAACAGTGGTTTGTTTAGTTTTAAATATGTGTTCCATTAAACTCTTGTGCATTTCTGCATTGTTGTTAATTAAGAAGACAGGATTCAATTTTTGGTACCAATTCCCTTAAAAACACAGATTTATTCAGTGGGACCTGTCTCATGAATGACAAAATAAAAAATAATTTAATATAGAAAATGTGAATAACGAGTTGAAATTCCCACAAACATTTTTAGAAGTGTTCAATCAGTATCAATAAGTTAAATCAATTATATGTATACTAACCGACACCTATATTTTTCTTTCATTGATTTATTCTTATCCTTTTCTTATTTTTTAACCTACAGTCGGAGGTGAACCTTGGCCGTCTCAGTGTCCTCTACTCCACTCGTTCCTCTATTTTCCAACATAAATCGTTATCTTCCATCTCCAGCCTTGTGACCCCACATCCATTCAGCAAAGTCAAGGTTTTACAACGCTCTGTCTTCCCTCAGGAGTAGAATTTTTTTCTTTTTTATAATCGGTTAAAAAGTTTTCTTTTAAATCGAAACCAATAATGGCATATGTAAATTAATACTATTGATTTGAAACCACGGTTGATTAAAACATTCCTGCGATTTAAAGTTACACATAATAAATGCAAAATTTAAGAGCAAAATGAAGAAAAAATGGTGAAATGGTTGAAAAAAAATCTTTTATTGATTAAAAAATTACAAAATCAATAACAACCTACTGCGTATCAGTAGCATTTTATTACGCTAATCCACTTGACACTGTATGCCTCTCTTTGCAGTCTTTTGATGCTGCAATGCCATAACCCACCTTCCTGCCTAATTTTTGATACTATACACCCATCTTGTTGGGCGACCTTGTGGCATCTTAATGATCCATCGTCTCTACTAAAAGCATTTTTCAATTAATCACTGCCTCAGTCTTCAGGTGAACAATTTATCGACACTGATGACAAGATCCCAGCGTTTAAGTTATGAATATCAATAAGCTTTCTGTACTGATCTATTTATCGCTCTAGATAGCTAATGATATGATTCAAGAATTTTGAAGCCATTCGTACTACATCCGTTTAGTACATGTCCAGTCCAATTGTAAAGTACGCGAGCTTTTAAAGATATGGGGTTTCACGAGTCTCTATAATGATTTATAATGTAGTATTATATTTGTTATTTTTCTTTTGACTCCTAATGGAGCTTCGAACAGAAATTCTTCTACAACAATTACTTGTTACTCAGTTGCTCCACTTCCATTTTTCGAAAAGAGTATCAATATAAGTATAGGTCCGAGATTAGCATGTAGCTAATCGCTCTAGCTAAGCTTGATTTTTAGGACCGGATGGGTCGGATGAAATTGTTCACAAAATATTTAACTAAACCTTTTCTGCTCATTAACGCTATTAAAAAGGTTCATCATGACATCAGTATTCACAGTGTTCAAGATTAATTTTAGATGGTCAGTTAGTTCATTGTAAGTTATACGTATCTGATAAAATCTCCTTATATACTGTAAAATCAAGACTGAGCGTATATTGTTATTGTGTAAGTCTTTTATAAAAAAATATGTGCTTAAAGTATTAAAATTCTTCCTTTTAATTTATTTTTTGTTCCATAATAAAATAAAACAATCAGTGTTTTGCCACAATAAAAATAAATTTATTCAAGCGCTTATGAACATAAACATACAAAAACTGATTAAAAAATAATAAAACTTTTATTCATAGCTGTGCAATGAAACTTATTTAACATGTTTCACTCGTGTATTGTTCTCTCAAAGCGTATGTAAATTCAATTTGTTTTTAGCATGCAAATTTCGTCATGTGTATTATTGTCATAATTAATATTTATCATGATCATTTAATTATTACTTGTAATGCGTATAATTTTAATTTATTTAGTCTGCTGCGTGGGTAGTATATAACACTTCGTCATTTTAACACAATTAAACAGTTTTTCTGGGTTATCGTATTCAAGTATTTTTTTCATACTCCATTGTATTATTCAGGATTTACATAATAAAGTAATAATCTAAGATAACGTTGTATGCGTATTTGTTCATATGGCAACACGTAGGTGCGTATGTTATGAAGTTAATCTGAATTACGTGTAGAGTTTTAGATTAATTTAAAAAACAATAGCTTAGAAATATTTGGAACAAAAACTTCATACTTATTCTAAATTCTAAATGTAGTATTCAACCTTTTTCGATCCGCTGGCTAATTTTACATATTGAAGGCCTTTGGTAAGCCGTGTAAAAAGCAGTGAATATAAATAAAAATAATAATAAAATAATGACGTCTATAGACGATTCTTAAATAAAATAAATTGTTTACTGGTTAGGTCAATATAATATGTTCATTCCTCAGCCAGTTTCAATATTCTAGATATGATGAGTAAACTTGAAATTATTTTTAACCTCATAACGGCCACAGGGAAGTCTTAATTGGCCTATATTCGGCCCGCGGGTAACGGGTTGGATATCGATGTTAATATTTGAATTTTTTTTATAACAATACGATAATTAATATTTGGCAACAAATTATATCAAAAGTAAACATTTAAACAATTCACAGCAATGTCACATTTTTTTTGTTACACAAAATAAGTAATTACACAATAGAGTTAATTGACACTAAATTTTGATATTATTTTTAATTACGAATTGTTAAATGTGTTTTAATTATTATTGTATCTAATCTAATTATGAAAAAACAAAATAATATAAATTACAATAAAAATAAAGTATCTTGAAAAAATAATAACTAAAATGATGCAACCATATTTCAGATTATGTGAAAAGATTATATTCGGCGGTGTTTTGGCCAATTGAAGTAGCCCTCAAAATTGAATTTTTTCAGGAAAGATAAAAACTATTTTTATCGAAATCATTTTATTATGGTGAGTTGTGCTATGATCCTTTGAATTGCACTCCTGTAAATTCTCATGTTTGTAAATAAGGTATTATACGTAGGAAGTGTCGATATAATAAGGGCTTATATCAAGTGGCCGGGTCAGAATTCCTAAGCCTAAAACCAATGTAAAATGATGTTTCCCTTCCAAAAACTTTTCAATTAGTTTTTCTAATCTACATCATTCGGCCGAGACCAGCTCTGTCGCCTTTAAGATGAGATCCTATCATTAACTCATTTTAGTATTTTTTGAGGGTTACTTTTGGTCAAAACACCATCGATTATTATTGTATTAATTAATTTAACTCATCATCATTAATTTATGACAAAATATGTTACTTACTTTACATAACATTGAATTTTCGTTAGTCTGCTATAAAGTTTTTAGGAACACTGAATGTATATACTGGCAGAATCCACAGTCGCGATAGAGTTTAATTTACTCCACGTTGAATCCAAAAAGTTAACAAGAATTTCGCGTTCCCCATACGATGTCGCCAATTTATTAAATGCCTTAAAGTTGGCCTTGATTGAGATCGAGTCAGCTTGGCCTTATGTTTATCATAGTAATCATTAATTATTTCGGTGTAATCCGTTGGATATACATACACCCGTGACTGTCAATCACCCACATGCAAAAATTACCATGGGCCCCTATTTTTTTTAAAACAATGAAATTAATAGACTTTAAATATTCTTCTTACTCGACTTCAAATTTGCGAATTCTTCAATCACAAGACATTGTTCTGAAATCATGTTTAATAGTTAATATTGTTTGTTCACTAAGACTATTATATCGATCGATTGAATTTATTCTGTAGTCTTTTGAATTTGCTAACTGTACGTTCTACACCAGCAACAGTAACTGGCAAAGTCAAAAAAAATATTGTGTACCCTTCAGAAAATTTGCTATCCATACAATTGTATTTTAAAATTAACAAGTCTGAAAACTGTTTTATAGACATAATTGCATTAAAATCGTTTTCTAATAACATTATTACTTCAATCATTTTAAAATCTATTTGGTTTGTTAAAAAAAAAATTTAAATGCCCAACGGTATTCAATGATGTACTCACTACTCTCTCACATTTCTTACAGCATTACAATATTCCACAGCGTAACAACGTTGTGCGTGTATAAAATTTTTGTCAGGAGTGTTTGTGGAGAAATTACTCAAGACTTGGTTGCATGCCTAGTGTGCAGGAAGTTAAGTTATCAATTACATTATCAATGACCTTATTGAATGCTTTGTAATTTGTTAGAGATGCAACCAAGTAGGCATGACTGACAGGGGTGACCGACTGATTTTCCCCTTTCATTGTCCATGTCTGGACATTCTAAAAGAATATGATAAGCATCTTGAATCATAATACTGCATTTACATATCGGGCTATCTACCAACCAGCCAAGCTGGAAGAGCTTGGCAGCGAAGTGACCATGGCCAGTTATGAATTGGTCCAGAAATCCAGAGTCAATACTTTTATTATCTCCATTCACCATCCCATTCTTTTTTTAACATTTCGGGATATTTGTTTCTTAGTATTGAGATTTAAAATATGTTCATCTGAAACATTAATAGTTTTATCAGGTTCTTAAAAGGCGCAATATTTTTTTACTGCTTGGATTCCAATAAAACTTTCATTTATTTGTACTATAGATCTCATCATGCTCAGAATGCTAAAAATACGTCAACTTTAAAAATTACTCTTCGTTTTGAAAACAGATTATCGTTTTTATTACTGAATTAATCAAAATGTCTTTTGCTTATTTGATGGCTGTTTTTATTTGAAATGTATATTAATATTTGGTGATCTTGCCGAGGCCCCGACCTCAAGGGCTCGCATACACCGCTTATCTCCGTGCCATAGTAGTTACGCCACTGATGTCAATCTGACTATTGCCTTACACCTTGAATAGTCACAAACGTTGGCAAATTCAAATCAGCCATTAATAGAACCACTAGTATAACCGTATCCGCCATAGATGACGGTATTGAAATTGAAATACTGAACGTCTAAAGTAACTAGTACGTCGCAACTGTGTGTGCATTGCATAACATTTTATTTTATATAAACACTGCGAGCGTTTAGGTCATGAGAAAATTTCATACCTACATGTGATATGTGAAAATAATAAAACGTCTACAGAGCGGTCTGGGATATTATATATAAGATAATTGTTCTGACGACATAGTTGTTGCGAAGGTAAATATTTTGTTATTTTTAGCTTATTATTATAAAACAAAGTGGTAACAACTAAACGCCATTTTAATTTCGGTTACATAAACCTCAACCAATTTTGATGGTCAAGTATAATCTGCTGAGCAAACAAAAACCAGCTCTATTAGTCACCATGGCCGAGTGGTAGCACTGAATGGCACCAGGAAAAATAAGTAATAAAACAATAACAATTCTCAGTGTGGGTTAGATGTCTGTAGGGGCCTGGGCTTGGCACGCGGGTCTACCGGACCCGAGGGCCAGGCCGGGCTCAGACGGGTAAAGGATAAATGGAATTCAGGCCCAGGTAAGGAATTTAATTTTCAGAAAAATATTTAGGGCTACTTTCAGGTGGGTCATGAGTAATGATATGAGGCCGGCAAAAAAGTTGGAAGTAAGGAACTTCAATATCGGATATCTTGGGCAATCTATCAGGGACTTGTAACGAACACAAAATATTTACGAAAACGTATCTTTTCTATATATGAAGTTAAACTACGTAAGACACACATATTTATATGTGCACCTGGACTCAATATGTTGAAAACAATGAAAAATATTATAAAAAATATAATTCCCAACATTCCAGGTTTTTTGCCACACTAATCACGAGTCAACCATACGACAATACACAGTAAAAAGTAAATGACTTAAATAACTTAACTTCGCATTATTCAATAAAATTGATTCGTTAATCTTTTCCAGTCCGTGCTAAAAAATCACGTTACCAGCCGTGGTCGACCCAGGCTGTGTCACTTGGACTTGGTCATGTAATTGAGCAATTCAAAGCCAACTGATCGCTTCAAAAGGGTTATTTTGTTTTTAAATCACATATTATTATCGTTTTACACTTTATCTTGTGTCTAGAGCTTGCAATTAACACATTTTCATGTAATATAATCGACGACACGGAATGAGCATTTCATATAAGCTGCAGGTATGTCTAGCTTCTGTTTTATACAGTCCGTTTCAAATGTAAACTTGACGAGTTGACTCTAATAACAAACACAAGCAAGCGCGTGACATGCCGTTCTCTCTTTCTCGCTCAATCCCATGTAAAGTGAAGGGTGCGAGTGAGATACAAGGCCTTGCGGGCGTACGCTCTTGTATTCTGCTTGCTCACATACAAGTGGGGTTGTGCGATAGAGATAGTAACTCCACCACATGCCGCTAAAAAAAATAATACAAGCGATGATACATCCGGTCCTTTCTCCTTCTAACTAATAAGATTTCTCGCTTTGTCTCAACCTTACCATAATACATTTTGCAATTTCAAGTCATTTGGCAATCTTGGTGCACTTCTATGGTCTATGGTAACCGGAAGGTTAAAAATTAATTTCAACAATATTGCAAATGAAAAAAAAAATAAGCGGTGTTTCGGGCCGAGTTTGGGTAGCATGTGTGATAATAAGATTCGGGCCTGAAGATGTTGCGGTCGAACAGGATGATTTTATCAAATTTCGGCGGCCGGTGCAGACTTCTAGTGTGGGCAGTAGGTGTGACGTGCCCATTCAATTATTTTGTACGAATATTGACGCCAGTTTCTCAATAACTAAGTGCTAAGGAAACAATGCTTTCATTTGCGGAGACATAGAATAATAATATATTATGTGATTAATGAAATCAAATTGGATTTATTTCACAATAGCCTAGTGTTTGAATAATGATGAACACATGTCTTACTAAATGATAAAATGAACATGCATGTCGTGTAATAATATCAGTAAAATAATTTTTATTGTTTTGTCTTAAGCGTGTTGCTTGAATTTCAATTATTGTCCCAGATCTGCTGCCTGTGTGAAGCATATGTGTACAACACGGCGCCTTCAAGTAATGTGTATGCCGCCAATAGCTTTTTTCCTTCCATTCCAAGCTAATATCCTTAATTTAAGACGCGAGAATCTTGCTGATTAGAAGAAGAGGCAAGAAAGGTTGATGCCCTCCGGAGGCATCTACAACACTCAGCCAGTTCCAACGTTCTCCATAACCACCAGCGTAACAGAACACTGACTTAGAGCTATTCAAATAGCTGTGTTCGACACTATCTATATTGACAGGAAACAGTATCTATTTCAGTATTTAAGGTCTTCCTGTTGACTTAATACTGATTCACTGTGAGACAAGAATTTAACCAAATTGATCATAAATAAATTTTACAATATAAATTTACAATGTTTATGTAGTTTTATGACCTCCACATTAATGGCTTATTTTCATTTATTGAACATGTCACTTCTACACGTGCCGTTTTAAATCACAGTTTTTGCATTTTAATTGGATTCCATAAAACAGCATATTGTCAACGCCAAAGCCTTAAAGCCATATTAATTATTATTTATACTAACAATATTATTGCTTCATTCCTTGTTAGCGGACCATGGCTTTGTAAGTCTGCGCTTAAGGCGGTACAAGATTCGAGCCCTCTCTCGGCTGAAAATTCGTATATGTTTATTTTCAATTGATATCTGATATTGATTGACTATTCAAGGCAGTATTTTCACCACTCTTTCCACGCAGCGTAGAGCAATTGGCGAACAGCGTTAACATATTCTTATGCGCTCCTCAAGTAGGAGGATTTATCAAATAATTTTCATACGGAATCTAGAGGTCATATTTATATATATTTTGACAATTTTTAAGGTGTCAACTGTAAATTTCTTTGTGGAAAGGCAATATATTTTTAAAATAAAAAACAATTTGTTTTGTGCTACTTCAACATTTTCATAATGATAATCAACTAATGATATAATACAATACGCTTCATCGTACAATTTACATTAATCATTTTTAAGATATTAACTGTCAATTCTTGGTGGAAAGGTATGTAAGTGTATTTTAAAAATAAATCACAATTTGTTCGACACACAATTTTCAAAAACAACGGGCATTATCAAATGATCAGCTGATAATGATTGTGATGGTGAAACCGGTACTGATCAAACGAAAGTAGTACAAAACAAATTGTATTTGATTTTTAAAATAAATATTTTCACACAAAACCATCGATATCTAATCATCCATCTCATCACAGTATAAGTTTTATGTTTATGTTATTCGTATTTTTAGATAGAACTGAAGATTAAATTATTTGAAATAATTTTAGATTTTTCTGATTGAAAAGGGAACATCCTATTTTGAATAATTAATAATTTCAATTGATTATAATTATAATATAAATGTAATATTGTCAAGCAAACTAAAAAACAATTAATTTGTCAAAAAGATTTCAACTGGCCAAGCAAACACGGTCGGAGATACGAATGGTCAATTTAAAATAAAATTATGACTTTAGATTTAAGTGTATGAGTGGTATATTTTCTCCTCGAGTTGATATTCAGCGAATATAACAAATATTGTTATAAATAAATCTTATTGAGTTTATATCAATTAATTTCATATTTAAAATATCTGTCGCACTAGCAAAATCACAGTGCTGCCACATATTTATTACAAACAATTTATAAAACATTTATATTTTTTTTGTTAAACATCTTCATGTTTCTCAATATTCAGCTGCACATCCTTGTAACATCCTTCATCACATTTTTCTTCAAACGAAGGTCTTTTTTTCTTTTATGATTCCCAAATCTTGATTCCTGAGAACTAAAGGTCTCAAATTGTATTTTTTTTTTTTTTTTTTTCCATGTCCGCTCCCAATGTGGAGCATATGGTCTCCTAATGGAGGTATCTTGACAGAATTTTTTCTACGAGAACTGCTTGTCACTCAGTTGCTCAACCTCTCTTTTCTTTTTCGAAGAGAGTAGGGATAGAAGGATAGGGCTATGACAGGACTAGTGGTTAGCTAATCGCTCTCGTTACGCCCCGTGAGGATGGGATTGGTGGGAGGGAGGACTCAGACTACGAACAGAAATCCATAAATCGATTGAAAGATCAATCTATGAAAACCGTACGCACCGGGAATTGAACCCGAGACATCCGTAACCGTAGCCAGCGACGAAACCAACTGCGCCACAGACGCCGAATATAGAATTTGGATTATTGAGATTTTGTACACTTCCATGTATTTTGTCACTAACGACCCGGGTTTCGCCTTTCGGCATCTTCAGGCATTCGAGCACACGAATGGACTCGAACTGAGAGACAGTAAACAGTGTCTAGCGCTACGTTGAAACACCTAACAGATTTCACTAAATGTGGAATGATTGTATATATTTACCCATTCGTCGAATTACATCCCGTCAAAACCCACAATACTATTATAATTGTAAAATCACTGGTATTTCTAAAAGAAGTTGAAAAGCGGCAATTCGCCACTCTGGTAATATGGTGTTTACAAAAAAAGGATTAGGACGATTTCCGAAATTTTAACTCAGGTATCGGTGTGGCTCTCAGACGTATAATGTATTGCCTCGTTAATGATATTTGTCGCATTTGTATCTTCTATATAAGCGTTAGACACTGTTTACTGTCTCTCAGTTCGAGTCCATTCGTGTGCTCGAATGCCTGAAGATGCCGAAAGGCGAAACCCGGGTCGTTAGTGACAAAATACATGGAAGTGTACAAAATCTCAATAATCCAAATTTAATATTGAAATTCCATCAAGCACCCTCAGTAGATGTCTTAAATTATATGATAATATAGACTTAAAACATTTGCAATTAAATAGATAAGTCACAAAGAAAATGGCCATACTTAATTATGTTGAATATTGTTATAACTTAACCCATATTTCATATAATTATTTCAGAAAAATACATGTGATTTATAATGAATAAACTTGAAAAATCTGACATTAGAAAGTATACAGATGTTTACTAGTTTTATTGAATAAAAAATGATGATCCAAATTAAAGGATTAAGAATGATTAATTACATCAATTTTTAAAACCAATTAAGTTGGTAAATAAATCTTTCGAAATAGTAAAATAATTAATACCAATTACGCCAAGCCAGACAGCGAGCCATTAGTTTGTTTTTAAGCATTAGGAAACGTATCGTAAAAGGTAAGTAAAGTAAGATACGATAAGAATTTTCTAAAAAAAAATACTATTGTACTAACTCCATTAAACAAAATTTCATTGTTGCAAGCGGCGCAATTATTGACGAGAGCGGCGTATTGTAAATTATAATTATAATGGCGATACAGAGGTACACGTGCAATAGTTCCAACTGAACTGGTGGTTTTAATCGCAGACGGATCCTGTTTAAATTACGAAACCCTAAAACATCTTTCCACATCCCGCACAGTTCTCACGATTGTGGTTTTTGCATTTCTCATTCGAAATAATATATTATTTACTTTGTTAGCGAAAAAAATGTGTTCCAACCGATTTAATTAGGTCTGTTGCTCAATTATCTAATCGTGAGACGGAATATTAATTAGTTCAGGCGGGCAGCGAACTTTTGATTTGAACAAATAAATCTTATTCAAATGCTCAATGATTGATTGTAATATTGTAGAAAAATATTTTTAGTACTATTTCATCGACATGTCTGATGTGTAGTATATCATAAATTTCAACAATGGTTTAGTGAGAATACTGTTGGTTTTATGAGTCATAAATTTCACATCAATCATATATATCAAAATAATAAGGCATATTTCAAGAAATATGTAACGTCACGCAGGTTTTTTCTTATTTTGTCGGTGAGTTATTGCCGTTTCAAGTGTTTACTTTAGAACGATTGGTTATTTTAGACTCCTTCTTTTGAGTTCAGTAACTATATTGTGATTGTAAAAATACGAACGAAATTAACGATTTTATTATTTTTGACATGTATGAAACTGTTTATTCTAGGTTGCTATGATAATATCACAAATGTCAGATAATTTAACTTAAGGGCATGTGCACTGGGATACGGCTATGGGCAATTTTTAATATTGATGTCCAGTGATCCCATATGGAGCAGTACCGGGTAGCTAGTAAAATTATTAAAACCAAAATGGAATTTAACTTACTAATTTTTTAAGAATTTAATAAAAAATAAACGAAGAGATTGAAAAATCTTATTTGCTGAGAGAAACCAGTCTAATTTTAAAATAAAAACTGAAAAATTAAAATTAATTCGTTGTACGGTGATAGCTATTTCGGCTTTAGACTATCATCAGAACTTTTATATGTTAAAGCGGATTTTGGTTTATCGATATATATTTATTTAGATTTTATTGATTACATTGGCATTTACTTGGTAGAACTACATTATAATGTTTGTTTTTTTTCCTATTCTATTTCCAGTTTTTATTTTATCCTATTTTGGCATTTTAAATTTTATTCAAAAACAAATTATTCAATTAACTAATTTTTGTTGGAGTTGTTCGAGGAATAAAACAAACGCGATTTTATTCATTAATTATAAAAGCAGGTAAGTTAGATTTATATTCAATATGTGAAATAACGTAAACCTTTTCCATTTATAATTAATTATTTCAACCGAGTTCTACCGAGTAAATGCCAACCCAATCAACAAAAAAATACATTTATTTTTTGAAAGTAGTTGCTTTGCTGATAATCTGTATATTCGAAATACACGGTCTATTCATTAGTTTACTTACAGATAAGTATTTAATCGAAAATATATGAGTAGAGAAAAGATCGTATATTTTTTTGGAGAGTTATTAGATGTCATTGAAGTTCGCTAAATTTCTAACAGGCACACTAAAAAAACAAAATTTTAATGAACAAAAACAAATATTACGTTTTGCAATATTATTTCATTTATCGTTAGTATTTGTAGGTCATGTAATAAATTCACTATTATTTATTTAGAAATTATTTGAAATCAAAAGAGATATATAAATCGCCATTAAATAAAAATCGATGAAGTTATTAACCTTGGAGCAAACTTGTCCTAAAAATCTACATAAAGTTTGTTATTAATTTTTAGCGTTACAAAAAATAGATGACTGTTTTTTTTCATTAGGAGTTCTTAAAGACATCGGATTAAAGCCATTTGTCGAGCGTAAAAAAATATTTAACACGCTGACAACTTTTTTTATTTGAATAAACCGGATGTGCGAATTAAGTTCATTGATAAATAATTGATAAATCATTTCATAAGGTGCATTTTTAATGTCAATTAAATATATATTTTAATTTGTCATGAGATCTAAAATTATTTGTAATATTTATTATTCAAAACCTGTTATTAAAGTTTATTAATTTCAAATAGTGTTTGAGATTGAGATTTTAAACTTAGTAATACAGCAATGACAGGTATATATATTTTTTTTAATTTTCAATTATTGATGAATTACCGCTATATCTTTTGAGTTGAGGAATTTAATGTGCTAACGGCTTAAGCTTGATATTTTATTAAATATGAAATTTACATTATAAAATTGTTGGTTGCTAAGCGACTTGAAAATAGTTTGTATTGTTATGACGACATCATAAATATCACATTAACCTTTTCCAGTCCGTGCTATAAAAATTACGTTACCTGCCGTGGTCGACACAGGCTGTGTCACTTTGACTTGGTCATGTAATTGAGCATTTCAAAGCTAATTGATCGCTTCAAAAGGGTTATTATGTTATTAAATATCATATTGTTATCGTTTTACACTTTTATTTGTGTCTAGAGCATGCAATTAACATATTTTTATGCAATATAATCGAGCTATGGATGACATGAAAAATGCACGTCACATAAGCTGCAGATACGTCTGGCTTCTTCCTTATATTGTCCGTCTCAAATGTAACTTGACGAGTGACTCTAATAACAAACACAAGCAAGCGCGTGACGTACTGTGCTCTCTTTCTCGCTCAACCCCATGTAAAGTGAAGGGTGCGAGTGAGATACAAGGCCTTGCAGGCGTACGCTCTTGTATCCTACTTGCTCACATACAAGTGGGGTTGTGCGATAGAGATAGTAACTCCACGACAAGCCGTTGCATAAAAATAAATACAAGCGATGATACATACATTCAGTCTTCTCCCTCTAACTAATACCATTTATCGCTTTGTCTCAGCTTAGCATAATATATCGCGCGTCACTTGCGTATAATATTTCATATATCGCTATCACTTTCATTAGGCGTCCAGTCCTCTCTCCCTCTAACTAATGCCATTTCTTGCATTGTCTCAACTTAACAATATCTATCGTGCGTCACTCTTGCCTATAGAATTTTATATATCGCTATCACTTTCATTGAGTGCGGAATAATATTATTGTCATCAGAGTTTTGTAATTTTATTAATTTAACGATGAAAACATTGAATCGAACAACTTATTTATTTCAATTTTAATACATAAATATTTTATCTACAAATAGTTAAAATCCTAAATTTACATAAAACCTAATAAGCGAGATATTAATGTTTTCAACTCGTTTGGCAATCTTGCTGCACCTATGGTAACGGGAAGGTTAATAACTTTAATGCATGTATGCGCCACTAGAATACGGCCAAAGTTAATACAAACGATGATTCTCGTCGGCTGTCTTCAGCCATCTGAAAGTAGTCTCCAAGTCAAGTTAAGTCGTTCCCAGTTTTACTGTGATTAGATAAAACATGAACAATTGTACTAAATGATGTCTCGTGATCACGTAGCAGTACCGCGCAGCTTGTATTATTTAATATAATTCATATTTTTTCAAAAAATATCTGGCATTACAGCTGACAGCCAATGTGCCAAATATTTTGAAAATTTGAAAATCACGCGAGATAAACTCGATGAGAATTTTTATAAGTCACCCATGTCCAAGATCACAAATTTACATTGAAAAAATTTAAATTTGACATTGACCTCGCTGGGATTTGTACCAGTACCCACCTGATCGCAAAGGCAAAGCTCTTACCACTAGACCACAGAGGCCGAAAATTATATCTATATTATATTTACTTCAATATGTGGTCTGGGTACAACATTTTTCTAATGATGAAACATTTTAGATTGCGCGTCGATTATATTCAATAAAAATTGAAGCTCTTGTAGAAATACCGTCTACATTTTATGATGTCACGTAGCTCGTAACCATAAATCATGGAACCAGAGGCTGTGAATAGAAAATCAAGTAACATATTGATTAATAATGAAAATAACTATTGGCATAATAATTATTAACTTGAATAAAACGAATCACTCAAGATTGCTATCTATGAATAAAACATTTGACATTTCAGTCTTTGTTATCCCTAGAAATTCGTATTGTCATATTGTACAAGGTCAACAAGCTTCTTAGTTCTTTTAGGCTTTTAAAATCACTTAAATACATGTTTTGGTGACTCCACATTTGTCATATTATTCGAATCATTTCAAACAATACAATTAGAATTAAACATCTGTTTATTATTCATAGGTGGTATGTATATATTGAGTGATTTATTGTTTTATGTCGTGGTATGCGAAGCCCTCACAACGTTGAACTAATTCGATTTACTTATTTGCATTCATCGTGGAAATTTGTATATTCCACGATGTAGAATAAATGCTCTTAATCAATTAATATGATTTAAATTCAATTCCGACTGAATCATATACATCCAATCTTCTTTTTACACTGGTAATACATTCAACGCAAAACAACCGAGCAAAAAAAACAGTGTAAAAAAAGATTGAGTGAACATAGATAAATGAATGAAGATGGATTCCATTACATTGAACCGTGCAATTTCAAAACCGTCTAAAGAGAGGTGTAATAATAAAGTGAAAACGTTCGCGATATGTGAAACCGAACTAATAAAAATTTGCGTTTTAGTTTTAAGTATAAAATGTTTTAATTTTTTTAATAATATTCAATAAATTAAAAAAAATAATCACAACAGTATTCAACTAAATTATTGTATTACACAGTCAACAAATTGATGAAATGTTTATTTTCAGTTATATCGTTCTGTTACATAGTAGATTGAACTTAAGACTAAGAAGATATCTGTAATTTTCCTTTAGATTTTAATGTTGATACAATTACCTACGAATTTTTGTTATGTCTTGGATTTCTGCTTCTCTATCTCAAGGTCGTTTTGATTAAATAATACGATATGGTTATGTAATTTTTAGATTTCTGTTTTAAAAATAAAATTTATCGATGATTTTCAGTGTCAATTTCCGCTCCAATTCGCTACGTGCAACAAATAAACTTGTCCAAGACATTATATTTTACGACCCGCTGATGGAAGGTGTGCAAGTGCACGAATTATTTAAGTGTTGGAAATATTTTAACACTCATGTAACTATGAATAATAAAAAAAAACAATTTCCCGTTTATCCCTCGGATGAATATTGCTTTCATTTTATTACCCCGAACCAAACATTTCGACACAGCAAGCAACTATATATGCATGTTTGGATATCGTTTATTTTTTGTCACAAATAAAGCTATATATATTTTTTTCTTGAGTGGTGAGTTTTCTATAAGGTAAAATGTTCAGTATATGTCCTGCGCGACATTTTTAGATGCATATTATTTGTGAGTACAATTGTGGTATCAGTATTCATTTAATTACTGATAGTATCTACTTCTTTATCTTGTCTTAGTTCAAATCGGTTCCTCTCATAGTTGGAGATCGTAAGCATTCTTGTATAGAGTCATTACTCAAGGCATCAAGATTCCCTTTTCTTCAGGGCCTTCTGCTTCTCTTTGGGAAGAGCGTATACTTTCCAGTAACTAGTCAAAGTTCTTACCCTACCTTGCTTTCCAGTTGGTGGTGGTTTTGAACGTTTAGCTAATCAATCATTTTTTTATTCACTGTTTTTAGGTTTGGGTAAAGCTATATTTGTATTATAAATATTGTTTAGATAAATCAAATAAATGGTGAGCTCCCGGCTCGAACATAAAATATCTTTTGATTGCTAGCATTGATGGTAATTAATTTCGAGCATATATATTTATATATATATATTTATATATAAATGAATGTCTGTTTGTTGGTTTGTCCGGATCTTATAGGCTCCTAAACTACTCAACCGATCGCGACGAAACTTTCAGGAAGGACTTATTGTGATCATGCTGGGAAATATTATATAAAATAAATGTTTGTTTGTCCTTTACGCGTTCCTTTACAATTCATACGATTTCGATGAAACTTCGGTGATTTGTTGTGCACACACCCGTGAAGGGTTCTGAAGAAAAAAAAAATGAAAATCTAAAATTGAAAAAAGAATCAAATACGTACGTACAGCGACATCTAGGAAAAACCTTCTGATTTATACGTGTACGCACCAGACGAAAAACAAAAATATTGTGTTATAACAAGTGTGATATTGAAACTCAGGTTCGGGTCGGGCCAGACCTGAAGATGATGGGTTCGAACCGGGTAAGTCTATGAAATTTCGGCCTGTGCAGACCTCTAATCCAAAAGCAGTTCAATAAACAGAATTAAAACACAAACCCTTGCTTTCTTTGAGTGGCATTGCAACACATGCCGGGTACTCACTAGTATATATATATATAAATATATATAAATATGTATATATATATACATTACTAACACAACAACAGTACGTATTGATAAAGCGGTAGCAATTTAGGCTTTGACAAGATAAGACTTTCGGTTTTATTGTATTCAGGATTTGAATGAAAATGTTAATGTCGGTCTTGGTGGTGTTGTGTTAAGTGCTGTACCCTAGCGATTATATTGTAGATATTGTGTATGGGTGTTTGTGATGTGTTTTCTTCTCGAGTTGACCTCGAGTGGCTTTTAAAATTATAGTAAATAAAAAATTTACATTTTTCAATTTAAATTCGTAATCTTGCACATGAGTGACTTACAAAAACTTTATCTTGTATGATTTTTCAATTTTAAAAATATTTTTCTGCATTGGCTGTCGGCTTTAATGCCAGATATTCTAAAAGAGAACTTAAGCACGTTTCGTTCAAAACAATTCATTGATCAATAACAATATTTTTACTCATAAGAACTAAGTGTGCGATCATCAATAATACGTGATTATATGACCCGAATCTTGAGCTAAGTATAGTTTGTAGGCTAAAAATTCTAAGTAATAAAAAAGCGATAAGTTGTGATTACCAGGGTCATAATTTAATAAAAATTTCATGATGATTATGCTAAAAGAAAAGGTGAAATTTTTTATACGATGTTGAATACAATACACATATTTTTTTATAGTCATTTTAAATTTATAATATCGTAATTATGTAGATGTGTTGATTTCTAAAATAAGGTATATTTTTTATTAATAAAGAGTGTAGGCAGGTGTTAAAAATAATGGAATATATATTTTTACTGCCTGTAGTATAATATTTCATAATGAGATTTTGTTGTAAAGTGTTCACTTACTCGTCTCTTATTTAAATAGAAGTTGCGTAGAAGATGGAAAACCAAAATAACTAATACTAATGCCAAATGTATAATTACGTTAAATTGTAGATTAATATTTTACTACCGAAATGCAATCGTATACTTAGTTTAAATTTAGAGTCTTTTAGAGTAATTTTGCAACATTTGATTCTTTCACCCTATTAGTATAAAAAAGGCATGGTGACAGTATGCAAAAAGATAGGGATCTTTTTTTGTTTTTAGTGTTATTTTTTTATATTTTTTAATAATACTTAGATGTGGTGAAATGAAAATAAAAAGTACGGAACTCATAGCATTTGTGCTTCCTAATATTATATATATATGGGTGACTTGATCCAGCCAAAAGACTGACTTGATAAAAATCAAAGTTATTATTTCATTAGTCTTTGGTAAATGATTGATTATTTTTTAGTTGTCATAAAAATATATTATAAATCATATTCAATACTACGCATAAATCTGAATTCAGTTCTCGCTTGTCACTTTTGCTTTAATTTAAGACATCGACTGAGGGTGCTTGATGGAATTTCAATATCAAATTTGGATTATTGAGATTTTGTACACTTCCATGTATTTTGTCACTAACGACCCGGGTTTCGCCTTTCGGCATCTTCAGGCATTCGAGCACACGAATGGACTCGAACTGACCTCGTTAGTGATAAAATACAAGGAAGTATACAACATCTCAATAATCCAAATTTGACTTTTGCTTTAGTAAATATACAATTACATATCGAGGAAATACTGATAAAACGCATTAAGTCAGTTTTTGTTGATTTTCTGTTTCAAATTTCAAAATGTATGCAATTTAACGCTTTTCATATTGGTAGAACGTATTAAGTCACATGATATAGCTTCATGATATAAGATAATATTAAGTCATATTGTTATAATTTCATTCTGGCAAAAAGCATGATTAACTGTAACTCATCGATAGCATCATATGATGTATGCCAAAAACTTTATAATTCACAACAAATCTTTTTAAAAACACACAATTATTCTTGCGAGAGTACTTTGAAAAAAATGCTTCAAATGCGATTATCTAAGAATTTGTTTTTATGAATTAATGCCACCTGTCAGTATATTTTCGATATTATGTGTGCAAGAACTTCTTTTAGAAGAATTCGTTCGTGTTCAACGAATTTTTTGAAGAACTTACAAAAAGTAAAAATTATAATTTTTACATCATTATATTTCCTTCAAAATATGTGTAGATTGTAAGTGACTATTAGTGTTTTAACAATAGGAATTTTATTAATCTAGATAGATTTATATCAATTTTATTTTATTGGTCTCATTGTTGTCAATAAATACGTTTAACAGTCAACTATAAAACTGAATCGTTAAGTATTTTTTTAAGTTGTTTGATAGCAATCTTAATGTGTTGTGAAATAATAAATATTTTAAGTATTCACCATCTTGACTTGAACGAACCATAAACAACTCTTCATCTCGTGTTTAATTGCCCGTGATACGGCTTGCATTGGATTACTTGAAAAGTGTTCAATATTCAAATCCGCTAATCACAAGGTCTCGAGTGTTCGCGCGGGAAAAGCGACCCTCTCCCACCGTCTTGCGTCGCGTGTCGTGAGATGTGAGGCTTCTCAGCAAATCCTCTGTCAGCTCATCATCAGTCTGTGCCAAACCGTCGAATCCTCCGCTCGCATGCAACGGATAAACATTGGATAACGCATCGCGATACGCCGATACTCATAGTGCAAGATACTAGCAAAGTGCAAGGTGGTTTCGTGTACTTGTGCAACTAACAATTATCATTAACGACTGCGGACGAATCTAACGGTTTTTTGGCTGTCCAAGGTGAGAATAATTTGAATTACTGACATACATGGTTGTTGATTTTTTACACGTTTTTTTATTGTTTTATTTCAGTGATTTTTGTTCAATTTATTTGATGACCCAGTGAAGCTTTTTATTTGATCATTAAATGAGCTATTTTCAATGCTATCGATACACTCACGTACATTTGTTTCACTTTATATGATCTAAATAAAAAAATGTGCTGGTATTATACACTATTATTTATTCAAGAAAAAAATAAACATATAGTTCAAAGAATAATAAACAAAGCATTGGAAAATTTAACTATTATTTATGCTTGACAGAATTTTACTCTAAAGGTTTTATGGTGCTTATTTTATTCCGAAAAAATTAAGCGCTTTAAAACAGATAACGTTTATCTATCGATTATGATAAAATAAGACTATCCTGTGAATAATTCAATATTCTTGTGATTCAACTTACAAAACATACACTTTTGTTTTTTAATAATCTCTTTATGTAAAATATTTTAATTCATAAAAATTATGTAAAATAAACATATTGAAAATTACTTTATTTATAATTAGTTATTGTACTATACAGTAATTTGGAGTAATCATCATAATATTAAAATGCTTATTAAAATAAAGTATATTTTTACCCAGAAATATGTTAGTTAGAATTTCAATTCGAATTTTTGTTAAACAGTTGTAATGGATTGACGTTTTGCACATTTTAAAACAAATTTCTGGATTTATTGATAGATTATAATTTTATTGAAATATCTGATATGATTGCAAGTCAACAAGATGTTTGAAATCGTTTAATAAATCAGGATTGGAAAAAATTTAGAGTAAAAATTGAACAGACTACATTTTTAAAAACTCTATACTAAACAATAAACTGACTATAAACCTGAAAAAGGCAACACCTACGCAAAGTATGTACGTTATGGCGCATATGTAAGTGCTAGCTTCATAGTAGATAAATACTTATTTAGTTTGAATTATTGAGACTTTTTACACTTCCATGTATTTTGTCACTAACGGCCGGGGTTTCGCCTTTCGACATCTTCAGGCATTCGAGCGCACGAATGCCTGAAGATGTCGAAAGGCAAAACCCGGGTCGTAAGTGACAAAATACATAGAAGTTTACAAAGTCTCTATACTTCAAATTTGATATTGAAATTCCATCAAGCACCCTCAGTCGATGTCATAAACTCATTTAGTTTATTATTTTTCCAAAAATTATATTTTAGGGGTGCTTGTTACTTGATTATAGTATAAGGGGGTTCCAAAGAATAAAAAGTTGTAGAATCGGTGGATTGCTGAAAAATCCAATTTCAATAATTATAAATTTTATCAATACAATGCATATCTAATGTAATGAAAAAAAACTTCATAAATGAGTCAATTTTCCATCTAATTATGGATAACATGCAATGAACTGGTTGATTATATAAGTCGCTGATTGATACTGTTTATTATAGCCGTGTAGTGTTCTGTATATCATTAACATAATGAATCACATGTCATTAAGATATTAATTACTCTTTTACATAACAGTTACATATCAACGTTTATGACATTGACCCAGGGAGGCGAGTGAAGGCCTTTCATTCATTGGGTCATTTTTTATGGAAGATATTAATTTATCATGGATTAGATCTATTGAAATTATTTTCTATTGTGTAGTCTTTTTGTTTTGCAACATTCGAAGAGCAATTTTTCCTAAACGGAACAGAATAAATTAATCAAAATTAAGGAACACTTAATTTTTATTTATCATTACCATCCTATAGTGTTGAAATACGGAAGATTAACCGTGAAATTTATTAATTAAGTACCATATGCTTTACGAGCAACATAAGTGATGAAATGAAAAATAATATATCGTAATAAATGCAAGGAACGCGTAAAACTAAAATGCCCGAAGTAGAATGTTTAAACTCATATTGTAAACTTTACTGCTCGGTTTATCATTTTTTTGGTCCATTTTGTCTCTCAATGTGATTCATTTGAACTTAAAACGGAAAATCTCCAGATTTATTTTTGTAATAACTGCTTGTTATTAATCGTTCAACCTTTCTTTTTCATGGTGAGTAAGGATAGAAGAATAAAGTCGGAAATGAACTTGTATTTAGTTAACTTCTCTCGCTAAATCACGTGTTCAGGATCGGGTAGATGTAGGAAAATGTAAACGCCTTTCGGCAAAAATCCCTAAATTGATTGAACAATCAATATATGAAAGTGTCTGTTCATGGATTCGGACCCATGGATACCGCAACTGAAATAAACGAAAGTTCAAGAGCGTGGACTAGTTATCGGCCTTAGAAAAAATTATGTGTAGTATATTCATAATAATATTCACAGTTATTTAACTAAAACGAGTTATTTTGAAGTTTATTAAAATAATGAATATGATGCTTGAACTAGATCTAATTTGATTTTTTTATTTCATTATTTGGCACTGTGTTACTCAATATGTAATATATTGCTTCGGGGATAATACTAAATCAGTAATAATTAAATTCATCACGATGCACTTAAATGAATTTTGTGGTTAAGCAGTCGACTATTTTTAGATTTTTTTAATAAACGTTTATGAAGATTTTTTTTCTCTAACATAAAGAATAAATTACAACACAAGAGCGTACTAATAATTAGTCATACTATCTCACTAAGAAGCCTTTAGAAAAAAATGTACGAAAAAATGCAGTATAGATTTTTTCATATACATAAATTAATGTTTCGCATTTGTTCAGTATTATAATAATAACGTACCTGAAAAAAGCCTGTCAATTCTTACGGTATTTTCATTCATTAAATTTAAATAGAGGATTTTTTTTCTTAGTGATTAACTATTGGTATTTTTAATTATTCATTCCAGAATAAAAACATGTGTTGCTTCATAATTAAAATTACTTTCAATAATTTCAAGATTTATTTACAAATACATTTCATTGATGCCTAAGTTTTTAAATATATGATTTGAACAAAGAAATCAGAATAACGTATTCACTAGAATTTTGATATTATATTTTGTAACTTTTTCGTTGATAATAATAATAGTGAATACGTTAAGTTGGAAATCTAACTTTTCGTACCTTCTGATATCAACTTAAAATGATAAATATTTGGAAAAATATGTAGACCACTTTAAGTTAAATCTTTATCAAACATAATTGAAGTGTTCTATTTAAAAAAAACATGCGTGAAAGGTTTCATAAAAATATGCATTGAAATCAGTGTAATTTTATTAAGTACATAAATATATGAATATTTTTGTTTTTTTTTTTTGAAAAAGCGAAAGTATTGTATATCGCTGAATTAGAAAATTCATTTTAAATGATAATATCAGAATTTGAAAATATTGTGACGAAATATCTCCAAACCTTAAATTCTATTATTTTTTCTTTTATCTATCACAATGACCCAGTTGATAAAATTGTGCACACATTGCAAAATGGAATTTCCATAGTAGTTCAAACGTATTGATAATGTATGCATGCTACAGCTATTCTGAAGCGTATTTAAATAGATATATTTGAAATGTGTTTTTTAGTATTCAAAATGCTTTTTGTTTTCACACAATAGCCATAAATGCATATTGCACGATTTGCTTTTTCCATGGACTGTTAGTCAAACATAATTTTAGTATAAGAAATACAAAAAAACATCAATTATTATCCAGAACTTTTACCCAGAGTATCTTAAACCAATAAAAATAAAGTGCAATAAATCGAAATTCTGCTAGTTAGAATAGATAATTATTGTTTTAAATTGATCTTACATTTCAACACGCCAATATAATGGTAAAACTGAATGTACTATGAAATATTTACGCAAAAATTACTTCCGCTAAATGTTACATTTGAAATTCAACATGGGATAAGGATGTAAAAAAATAGCATGAAAGCTCTTTGTCTAAACATATGTCTGGATAATTGAGATCCTAACAATATCCTTTATGATATATCTGGTGAAACGAAACGCACTTCATTAATTTAAAAATAGTAGTTTTATTAAATACAAAGTCAATTGTCGTAACATTTTTGATATCGTCAATACTGTTATTTATAAATATACATAGTATGGAATTTTTTTTTTATAAATATTCAATTTATACTTGAAAGCGCCTCTGAAATTATAATGGCACTACTGTGAATCTTTGTTGACATTTATCTGACTCGAATAGATTTAATAATAACTGGTAATGATTTTTTCTTTCTCTTGAAATAAAGCACCAAACTGACGAAAATAACAAAAAAGGGATTAAAATTGAATTCGTTTTAGTCTTATCGATGAAGTGTAGTGAAAAGTGTTTTTCAAATCGTTATATTTTTCAATTACTTATGTAGAAAAACGAAGGGCTTAACTATATAATAACTGTGTATCAAATTGTAAATTCAAAAAAGTTTTGTAACAAATTTACTTATTGAATGTGTATGCTATGGAATTATTGCTTGACTAATACTGTCATATTAAACATTATGACAAGTTCTGATATAAATGGTTATTTATAGCAAAACTAATGTTGGTCTCTTGTATCACATTGTGACATATAACCTATACTTAAGCTTTAAGTGCTAAATAATATCACAAGTTGTCGCAAGATTGATTTTAAAACAAAAATGTGAGGCAAATACTCATTTTGTTCTTTACACGTAAAACGTTTTGCAACTGACAATTGCTTGTATTCATGTTCATTTAAACTAATTCAATACCAATATTTTAAAGGCGTACATTATAAATAAATTTAAAATGGATTAATGTCATTAATCATTGATGGAATAGCGTAAAAGAGATGTGGTGAAATAAAGTCTTTTATATAATTTAAGACATCGACTGAGGGTGCTTGATGGAATTTCAATATTAAATTTGGATTATTGAGATTTTGTACACTTCCATGTATTCGTCGAATTACATCCCGTCAAAACCCACAATACTATTATAATTGTAAAATCACTGGTATTTCTAAAAGAAGTTGAAAAGCGGCAACCGCCTTCGGCAATCGCCACTCTGGTAATATGGTGTTTACAAAATAAGGATTACGACGATTTCCGAAATTTTAACTCAGGTATCGGTGTGGCTCTCAGACGTATAATGTATTGCCTCGTAAATGATATTTGTCGCATTTGTATCTTCTATATAAGCGTTAGAAACTGTTTACTGTCTCTCAGTTCGAGTCCATTCGTGTGCTCGAATGCCTGAAGATGCCGAAAGGCGAAACCCGGGTCGTTAGTGACAAAATACATGGAAGTGTACAAAATCTCAATAATCCAAATTTAAAGTCTTTTATATCAATTTTGTGTATGTAAAGAGATTAAAATATACTGTATGAATTTAATTTTGCTGTCAGCTTAAACAGAGTGCTATATCACTTGAAATCGACAAATTGCCATGTATGTATTATATGAAATGATTTATTCTTATAGAAAAACTGTTTTTAATACTTCCTAGGCCTTATTTTATTAGGTAAAAGTAGTTTCGATTTGAATGAAAGTGTCTGATCAAATATTTAATACCGAATGAACTTTACAATTTACAAGTATTACAACATTTAACTTTCATTGCTCAACTTAACTGACCATCTCTGAACCATAATTAAAATTAATACTCGTTTGTATGTCGAAATGAAATATTCATTTTGCGTCTTAACCAATAAACGCCCTTTGCTAACATGATATTAAATCGTACGCCGATGTAACATTGCATATTGACTGAATCGGGAATATTCATATTTTCAATATATTTCCACAGTTTATACACACATTTAGAGCTGACAGTTGTGAGTTAATATACATTGAATCATGGTGATTTTATGCAAAAAGCTTGTTGATAAACGAAGTTACGAATCATCATGGAAATAGAGCAAACATTTTACTGAAATTAAAAAATTTAATGAATTAACAATAGCCATACGATTTTGATTTACATGTTATTGGAATAATTATTATAATCAGTTCATAATATTTGATTAAACTATAGTGTTGTACAAAATACAACGGAAAGTTTACAATTTTGTGACCACAATCTTATATAGAAATTATATTAATCAAAATCAAAATTATTTGTTATTATAAGATGTTATAAAACAATAACATGCGTTATGCCAAATACTGAGAAATGAGAAAATATGGTTACAGAAAAACATCATAATTTAAGTAAAGAATAGATTACTTATTATTATTGTATATTTAATTTAATTTATTTAGTACAAATGAAGCCACAAATCTTCTGTTTATTCCTCTCAAAATTGACGGGATGCTTCAAATATATATATTAAGACACATTATATCACAACAAAAATCTAAAATTGAAAAAATGTGTTCGAAAACAATTCAAGTGATATTTGTCTGAACATACTCACGTCTAGGCGGAAAGTTGTGATATCCGAAAAATATCGTCAAACTATCTATGTTAATGATCTTTGTAGTACCACCACCATTGTCAAACTGATTCTGTACATTGGCATAAGAAAAAACAATAAAGTATATACGAACGATTTATCTGATAATAATCAGAATCAAAAAGTTAGACATTCTGATAAATGAAAGAATTGTCATTTTGGTACTGTATAAACCAAAATAATATGTGTTTATTTTTTATCTTAGTAAATGAGAATAATTATTGATAGTTAAGAAAAGTATACCGCTTCCCAAATGATAAAAAATAATTATGTAATGTAATCAGATTTAGATGGATTTTTAAATGAATTTCGAATCGATCCGGTACAATTAATAAAACCGGTTCATTATGAATTGTTAACCAAACAGTCCATATTAAAACGACAAAGTCTTCTACTGCACCATCTCTTCAAAATTATTCAACAATGAAACTGTTTTTTTTTAATAACATCATGTTGTTGGTAAACTCTCAAAGTTGTAAAACTTTAACACTATAAAAAAATCAGTTACTAAATAATATGTTCTGAACCGTAACATTATTCATTTTTAATGACTTTTAAAAGAGTTATTTCCTTGCAGTAATTTTTTAAAATCTACTTGCTTATGACGTGCATCCTGTGTTATAAACGATATGTTAACGATTTCCGTATAGATTTAATAATAATTTCAATAATTAATATTTTATGCAAATTGATCACAACAATCATTTAAAAATTATGATGTGTTATTTATTTTCTACTCGCATAAATATGATTTTATCATAAGTCACCCAACGGCTAAAGCGTGAATTGAAGAACATCGTGCGTAAAATAATCCATTATTTCTCAAAGCGTCTAATCTCACCCATTACGCTGTTGCTGCATATAAAAAGTTACGCAATATATTTTCAATGCAGTCATGTTGTAGTACACTGAATTATTTAATTTTTTTTGACGTATAGCTGATGAAATATTAACACCCAATATATTAAAGTATTTCTAAATATCTATTTTTCAGCAAATTATGTTTAATACCTATCTACCTAGTATTTAGGACACTGTTAACCGGTGGTCCACGGTGGTTTTTGGGTGGGCCAACAAGCTTATTAAATTTCAAGTAATAAAATATCAAGCATACGGTGTTGCAAAATAAATTGTTTTGAAATATTTGTTATTTTATTCTAATGTTGATGGTCCGTAAAACATTTTTTGATTTTTTGGTGGTCCGCGGATATAAAACAGTCAAGAAACATTGGTTGAAACATTGAAACATGTCTTTTTTGGTTATCAAGCATCGAGTTAAAATGCATGTTTGAAGGAAATAAACGTGAATTTTATCAAAAATATATCCTCGAAGATAAATTAAAAAGCTGACAATGTATATTACAGCTGCACTTGGTACCACATATCGCTGCGAGTCGTTTTTTTCAAAATTGAAAATAGTGAAAACGAAGTGTCGCAACAGGTTGGCTGATGAAAACTTTACAAATCAACTACTATGTGCATCGAATAAATTACCAGTCTATGTAAAAAAATATCAAATAGAATAAAAAAAACAAGTGTCACATTAATTATTAAATAAATGAAGTTGTTTGTCTTTTTTTTTTAAATAAAAAATAAATATCTTGGTAATTACTTATTAATAAAGTGTTTTTATTACGTTTGTTTGATTGTTCGTTTTTTATGCGGTAATATTTTATTTGGCCCACCAAACGTTTCTGTTGGACAACGCTGGTTTAGGGTATTCACATTACACATTCACAGTTGTAAAAAATCCTACATCTAAATTATTTTATGTGTAAAATTTCATGACTCACTTAAAATTTTGTATAAAAAAGATAAAGTTTATGTTTTTTCAAATTATTGAGTTATCTTTTTTGACAATTTGAATATTGAGATTTTGTACATTTCCATGTATTTTGTCACTAACGACCCGGGTTTTGCCTTTTGGCATCTTCAGGTATTCGAGCACACGAGTAGACCCTCAATCGATGTCTAAAATTATCTTTTTTGGTCAGAAATATCAATTAAATTTATTCGTTACATATTTTTTTAAATAATTTCTGATAAAATATAACTAACATTTGGGCACACAATAAATAATAGAAAATAGCTTGAAATGAAAGCTGTGTAAAAATTCTAGAAGATTTAAAAAATATTTTTAATGATAAATTGATTGTGTTTAAAGCAATAATAAACAATATAAAATGTTTGTATTAAACAACAATTGGTGGTAATAATTTTCCAAACACTTCAATACATTTTATATAAATCATGCTTTCAACTGTATGCGATTTATATCTTTGTGGATGAAATAATGATCAAAAGTAAATTGATTATATTTTCAAAATAAATAACATTTATCAAAAGGAAACGGAGATCAACTTTCTCATTCTGTAAACTGATAATCGTTGATATAAAAAAATGAACGAAATACATATTACTTACAACGGCTTGATAGTTTATGATGACAACAATTTGCCATTGAAGAATGTTTTTTTGAAACAAACTCTCATTGTTCAGAAAATTTAAACGATGACTTTGAGAAATGTATTAGAACTTAATTACTGACTCGATTCTTCTAAAACATTTGTTTGCTTTATAACCAAGCTTTTGCAAATCACGCTGGATGGGTTAAAAATTTCAAAGCCTCAAGACATGAAAGAGAAATGGTTATTTGATTTATAAGACTTCTTGCACATAATATAAATTACTCTTTTTGTAACAATGTTTACCATACAGACTCCACACATAAGTAATTTTGATTTATTTCATACAATAAAATGTTCTCATTTACACTAAGAATAAATTTGTATTCAGGAATGTGACAAATATGTATTTTTTAGCAATACAAACATATATAAGATGAAAATTACAATTGATTATAGTGTTACTTCTCACACGACAATAATATTTGTTCTCAATTTACGTGATTGTTCAAGATTTATGAAAAATTGCTTCTTCTTAGTGTATGACCATATTCGCTCCCTATGTAAATCATGGCCATCATGTGGCGCCTCCATGGCGGGTGACAGGAAACTAGGAGAATCGGGGGATAATTTACTATTCATTTTCAATTACGAATAGTCATATTTGATCATTAGTTTTGCATTAATAGTTAATGTTTTAACCTATATATTTTTACAAAAGGGACCCACAATATTGGCATGCCATTATTATATAAAACACATTATTATTATAAACATCGTTTTTAAGGGCCCATTAAAAACCGTGCATTTGGGAAAGTCTTTAAGCCAATAATAAATAAGGAAAAACGATACATATGAGAACGATAGATCGAGTTTCCTCGGTAGTAGATGAAAATGCTCACAATGAGCGAAAAGTTACATTTTATTTTTATAAGTATAATGATTTTCCATCAAGAATTGATACGTAAAACCACAAAAGTGATTATTTTACAATGTCATTAGTGCAGTGGTCAACGTTGTTGGTTTCGGCTACGGGGCTCACGGGCTTGAATCCCAGTACGAACAGTTTCATAAATTAAATTTTCAATCGATTTATGGATTTTTGTCGAAGGCATGAATGTTTGTCATGTCTAAAAATTCCTTCCCACTCATTCGATACTAAAAACAGGGTGTAGAAAGATCGATTAGCTAACCACTAGTACTGTCCTATATCCTTCTATCCAATCATCGAAAAGTAGAGGCTGACCAACTGAGTAACAGGCAGTTCTCTTAGAACAATTTCTTTTGGTATATCTCCATAAGGAGTACAGATGCTGTAAATTGGGAACGGACATGGTTATAAATGAATACGAATATAATGAAAAAACGTTTATTAATAACTATTATTTTTTAGTTTCTCAATACGATTCATGTTTATAAAAATATAAGAAATTTCATTGAACACAATTTTATTACACACGAACACGATTAAAATATTTCAAAATGAAGCTGATACTAGTGACGAAATTATTATAGTTGGACACAATGCAAGGGGGAAATTGATTTTGTGGAACGTATTTTTAGATTATGCGCTAACGATACACATAAATATATTTTAATCAGTATGTAACAGAAGTTGTATTATGGTGACTAAAGGATAATGATTTATGCAAGAACAGCATTACAAGAGCAATAAATACGAAACACTATTCTTGCCTAAATCCAGGGCGTGTCACTTGAGGCGTGTGACACGCATGTTAATTGTATCATTTGCAAGAATTAATTTACACTTAGATGTAGGTAGTGATCTATATTAAGTTCAAACATTTTACAGTAAATAGTTAACACAAGCTGCTTAATAAGCACTATGATTATAAACTGCGTTAATAACATGTATTAATTAAAATTAATACTCTAATACTCGTGTTTCACTTATAATTGAGACATTTTAACGTTTAATTGAGTATCAATTTATTTTAGCAACTTAAAATGATATTATGAAATTAGACATGGAATACACGTCATAAAAAGTGTAAAATGTGAAATTGACACAATTTATTTTATTTGAATTGGAATTTATATGTCGTTATGTTTCGCATTTTACTTTGAGATATTTAGACTTTTTGTTCTTTATTTTAAAGATTATTTTTTATAGATTATAAAAAATAATCTTTTTGTCATCGATGAGTTATAGTTATATCATACTTATTTCCAGAATAAAAAATTAACAAATGACTGAATACCTTTTTTTCAAAAGCCATTATATCATAATTATGACTTGATGCGTTCTACCAGTACGTAAAGCGTTACATTGCATATATTTTGACAACTTTACTATGTAAAAAGATATTTTAAAAGTATAATCATCAAAAACTGACTTAATGCCTTCTGTCAGTATAACCTCGATATGTAAAGCTATATTGAATTTATGGTACGGACCTTAAGTTTTTGTTGCTAAATAAAGATATTGTTATTATTTCACAAACGAAGTCAAAATATTAAAAGTATTAGTAATATTTTTTTAAATTGGTGAGTAAGTTAAACACAGTAGAAGCTTGGTTTATCGTTTTCCCCTTCAGAGCCCTTCAATAAAACAATGAATGCAGGAAAACGATAGCTGTTCGGTGCTGTGTTGAATGGTGTTTGGCAGGGATTATAATATTAACGATACGACAGTTTGGGGTCCCACAGTAAATTTCTTCATTTTTAAAAGTAGGATATAAAGTAAGAACATATTTAAGAAAATGACGTTGACTAAACGGAAAATTTCTGCAATAATATTGTTTTTACACATAGGATGTCAAATTCAAAGGCTAATTCAAAGCCTCAGAAAAACAAAAACTTTCATTTTCATAGAGACGAATACTTACACCGAAAAGTAGTATATAAAAAAGAGCATGGACAACGATAAAAAGAACACATAATTTCTGACATATGGAACCTGTGTTAAAACGTTTCTTATAAATCTCTATTTTGGTTAGAATGTAAAAAGATTCGTTGTAGGCCGCATGAAGCCCTCGGGCCGTGAGTTTGATTTGCTTGCTTTACTGAGCTATTTTTAACAAAGGTATAACTTCACATATAACAATATAAATATAAACCTGAACGACAGGAACATAACATAATGTTAATTGTATTGTTGTTATATATTATATTATATTATCAGATCAGAATTATAAAATCCGCGATTTAAAACTTGTAACTAAAAAAAAAGAATCATTAAATCTGTTGATTTAAATCTTTTAGTGTACATTTCATAAAACATTATAGATACACGCGAAAATGTTACCGGCAACCTAAGCTCAGTTAAATTAGACATTTATTAGATAATGAATCAATATTAACATATATTTTTAAAATTTAAGTGGCGGTTCAATATTTACATTAGTAATTTTATTAGAGTTACTTACAAGTCACGAAACATGTCAAGATGCTATTAAAATAATATAAAAATACAGGTTCCAAAAAAAATTTAAGCAATTATATATTTTTTCAATTAACTGCAGGTATAACTAGTTGTTTATTGGTTTATATAATCAGTATATGTAGTTACAGATTACCTTGAAATTTATATACCTCGCGAGAGAAGAGGGTAAAAATGAAACGAACTCGTCTTAGCCTTCAACGAGAACGAACACCGATGATAGGAAGATTTGCAAAGTAAAAAGAGTAAAAAAATACACTGTAAGGCTTAAAATCGTGACTGAGCGGTCTCATCTGCCTCGCTGTCTCTCATACAATATCTCAGACCGCAAACTATGTATGGATATTCCGGTTTTTGCAGTTGTTATTGTAGACTCAATGATGCTATTTTTCCTTGAGTCAGATTTAGAACAAAATTATTACTAATTTTTATAACGATCAATATTTATTTACCATGTTTAGTTATTTTAAGAGGTTTTATTTTTTTTTATATAAATTAATACAACATGATTATTCAGCGGTAAATTTGAGGAAATTTAAATATGGAATTACGATACAATTATGTTAATTTATCCTCGTAAAAAATACTATTTGCGAAAAAAAAATAATTAATAAAAAACGTTAATTGTTATTGAAGCAGCGTAGCACACTGAATATAAAAATAACTATCATTTATTGCCACAATTGTCATTAAAAAAAAGCGAGTGTTGATATTAGAGAATCGAATTGAAAACTATCACTATCTGAGAAAAAGATAAAAATGTGGAATACACACAATACATACATATTTTTTCGTTATATAATTTTTACTTTATCAAAAAGGCGTGTATTTATTTCAAACATTTAATTACATCGTCGTTGTTCTGGAAGAAGACACTAACTGAAAATTACTGGTTTTAAGTAATTGGACTATGAAATTTTTCAAATGTTTGAAATGCTAGATCTTTTTCATTTAATTTGTTTGTAAAAAACTGTTTAAAAAAATAATATGAGTGTGTTATTTTATACGATAAAGCTCGAAATAAGGAACGTTTGGGTATAACTAACTCAATATGTCATTTTTTTGATAGTGTTTTTTCCAGAACAACGACAATATAGTCTATAATTTAAATTTATTTGGCCAGATTGTCTTAAAATATATATTTACAATGATATTTATTGAACAGAATTGATAAATATATCTTGTTCCAAAGTCAATCACGTTTTTCGAAAGAATGGTTGTTTGAAATACAGATGGTTTTAGCTAAGATGGCTGAGGCCACAAATGTAAATCCAGTCCTGTACTTGAGATATATCATAATAATAGATATTATGTACGTAAGAGCAGATTATGACTATTAAGAATAAAACAAGTTTATATATGACAAAAAAAAAGGAATGAAATGTGTAGTGGCAGTTATATAAATTAAATTACTTGGATTGATATCCGAACAATAGAGTCAAAATAATTTTTATTAACAAACGGGCGCGTAGGATGATTACGCTGCTGACAAAGCTCAAAAAAGGAATTGTTAGACTCACATTCAATGATATTAAATTCAATTAACTCGCACCCATTTAGCTCCAGGTAGTCAACTTAGCTTAGCAATGGCGACTTTTAGATGTTTGATTGATTTTTAAACTATAATAGAAGTACATACACGATTGTAATCTAATATATATATATATATATCAATTTATAGCGCACGTGTACCACAGGTTAATCCGTCCATTACAATCGGTTGATAGTGCTTATACATAAATATATATTATATAATGTCGGCAAGGTTTCTAAATGTCGAGCGTATATTCTATAATGCATAATATAATATTAATTACAATAAACAGTTTGAAATATAAAATCGTATAAAAGAAACTCTCGTTATAGCTCCTTATCATAAGATTTTAAATCGTATTTGCCTTTACGATTAATTAATAATACCGAGTAATTTCGCTTTTATAGAACAACTCAAACCTAGATTATTACATTGAGTAATTTATTTTAAAATACAATTTAGGATGTTAGAATAAGTAAAATGATATTATAGTATCTATATCTTCTAAGCCAGATTATATATAAATATATATATTATATAAAAACTAAAATAAATTTTAACACACTTCTGAGTTCTGACGACGACGTGAATAAAAAAGATATTAACCAATACATAATAATTTTTGTAGAACTAAACTGTATGATATCTTTACTTTATTATAATGAAGTTCTATAAATGAAATGCGAATTCAATAATTTTACAATAATTGGAGACTATGTTTTCTTCCTCACTCAAACTGTTTTCACCTAAAATGAGAATGATAGTATTATTGACTTAAAAGAATACTGTATTTTAAACATCAAAGAAAAAAAACAATTCTTATTATTGCTGATTTTTATACCGTTATGGTATATCAATTCTGTGCGTTTCATTTGATGCTTAAAATAAATTACCATTAGATATTAATGGAAAAATATGCATTATATTCATATTATGTTTATGGTTTATCGTATGAAACCACTATACATTATCTGATAAATTATTATTTTTATAACTTTGATATACATAAAAATACAACTACCTTGATTATAATGTCTGAATAATATTATTGTAGACTTACAATCTCGTTTTAATTCAATAACAGGTTTTAAAAAAATATTAAATCTTTTACATTATTGATTTAAATAATATATTGCCGTAAAAAATTGACTCTTGTAATGGTGTTTATTGAGACTATCGTGACGCATTTTTTTTATTAAAAGATGTTACTGTTTGCAAATAAACGAGTTTTTGTATAATAACATGAAATATACGTAGCAACATTACAAAATAGCAAAAGGTATGTTTATTTTTATAACAAAATATTTTGATAATTTTGTAAGTTAAAGATTATTTCGTTTGAATAATTAATTTATTTAAATGAAAAATAATACAACAATATGATATATATATATAAGATAATACATGCATCCTTTTGGGTACATAATGCCAATATTTTGCAAGAGAGCACATGTTTATTGCTCACAAAAAATAAGTCCGTAAAAACACTATAGACATGTGTAATGCTTGCTCATGTCTATAATGCTCGCGATGAGCGAAACTGGTCCTGATCATTATAAACAAGTGGAAGTGGTACAAAAAAACTGTTTGGAATTTTTAATGTATAATGCCTTTCCACCAAGAATTAACAGTCAATACCTTCAAAGTGATCCCTAATTTAAATTAAAGAAATAAATATCATTATTTGTCAAAAAACTAAATGGAGTTATTTTTTTTCACAAATTATAATTTAGTATGCCGACTCAATCTTCATGCAAATAAAACATCACTAATGGCAACTAATTATTTTGTCTGTTTCTAATTCAATTAATGGCCAGTAACAAAATAAGTAAATATTAAAGATACGTTTAGTTAATATTTTAGGTTAGGATAGGTTAGGTTATTCTATTCCATTTTATGTGTTCATTTTTCTGGTCAGTAAATAACTGACCAAAAAAAATTACTGACCGTTTATTTTATTAACTGACCACGTGATTACTGACCATTAATAGAATTAGTTACTGACCATTTTAATTAATTACTGACCCAATAAATACAGGCCATTATTAATTACAATAATCAAATTGGTGCTTGATATTACAAAATATTATATAATTGTCTTGATTTATAAGTATTTCTGTATAATTGTAATCAATTTATATCTTTAGTATATAGCCATGAAATTTCATTAAAAAATGTATCAGTTTTTTGTAAGTTTACTTTATATTATTTCTGAGGGTAAAATTGTCAGAAAATAAAAGCACCCTTTATGACGTGATATGTTAACATGTCGGGAGATCATGTCATTCAATGTGTACTATCTATTGTCAAATCTAATTGCAATATTGATTAATAGGTCTTAATTCTTTAAAATATTCACAATTTTTTTTTATGACTTTTACGTTACTTTTGACGCACCTAAAGTTTTATTGCAATTTTTTTGTGAACATTTTTTTACTGTGCATGGCATAATAAAAATAGATTTTAATTAATGATACCACTTAATAAATGGATTGACCCCAAGGCCACGAAACGTCTTTCTACATTTTTTTACGTTTTAAGAAAACGTATGTTTGGTACTGATCATTTTTTATATTGAAAGTTACAAGTGGAATTTATCATTTCCGTTTTGAAATAATGAAGTACTTGTAAATGTTTCGCAAACGCAGCTCAATAGTAGTGTTTTACATTAGGCTACCTCTCCTTTGAACATCTTGTTATTTGCATAAAACGTTGCAAAACGAAAAGAAAAGTTGAAACATTATAATAATGTATTGGAATTGAACCTTCAGCTGCTTAAATATAAAGACATTTCATTGAAGCATTCAACACATAATTATAGACTATGAAAATTTTATTAAAAATAAAATTCGTCTGGATTTGTAATAAAATGTTGATATTCGTTAAATTCATGCGATGCAGATACGTTCATTACTATATAGAATTTAAATCATAATGTATTTTATTTCCCGAAAAATATTTATTACACTAAATACTCTATATATTGCAAAGTTATTTTATTCTTAAAAGGCATTTAATTTTTCGCTTTATCTTTTGAGTCGAGGCACATTTTAGTTCGATGCAATTATGAAATGAAAAAAATCCTTTATATTTTGTAAACTTTTAAGCCGTATTTGATTGTTTGTGACGTATAAAATATATTTGTTGGTTTCCTTGACATTTACAATACAACAGACAGTAGTTGAGAGAAGGATTATGAATTTGTTCATTTTAAGCAGATTGTATATTGGTGTCAGCTTAATAACTTTATACCAGATAACTTTACTATGAAACATCGAAAATAGCATCACAATCTGTAATAATAGTTAAGAAGGCAAAAAAGAGACGTATACCAGTATTAACATATGCTTGCGGGCTGCTGTTCTCAGAAATGGGCAGCTGTTTTATTCATGTCCCGTGATCCTGTTAGGATCAATACTGGGCAACTAGTAGAGAATTAAAATTAGCCCCAATATATTCCTGTCAAAAACATTTAAAGGATGTACCAATTAGTTAAACTTAATTAATTTGTTAATCCAATTAATTTAAAAAATCAAATTATTAAGGAGCTCTATAATTAAGACCAACGAGCAATGCAATACCATTACCGGTACATTTTTAAGCATATTTGTAAAAACGTTAATTTGTTGAAAAACTAGCATTATAACAGAAAATTCAGATATTTCTGAAATAAAATTGTAAGCTAAATATTCCATAACATGGGTAATTTATTATAATTTAAATATAATTAGACAAGCGTTTGATAGAATCTATCTCACAATGCGACGTGAGTTAGTTATTCGAAGTGTTTGTTATCAAACAAAAAGGTAGATTTTCCACTTCATTCTGATTTAAAACGAGCATTGTTGTGTAATGTTGAATAAGGAAATGCGCCATACTATCGCTAATGATGTACTTAGAATGTGTTTATAATAAAAAATAGTCAATTCGTACACATAACTTCAATAACAATTTCTTTCCGCACTTAATGCTTTATGAGTCTATAAATAGAAGTGTTAGTACTGAATGATAAACTGTTTGTCTGATTTTATTGCAAGTTTTTTTCAATATCAACCTTTATAAATGTTTTATGGCTTGATAATAACAATTGTTGTTTTATCTAGGTATCTAAATATATCCTGGAATTGTTATTGTAGAATGTCTAGATATCGTTAAAAAATTGTTTTGAATAAGTCCATGCGAGAATTTTGAGTTATTTGTCATCATTAATGAGATTCATAATAAAAAATGTGTCGATATAATTTCTGTAGAATATAAATTTCAGAATTATACGTACAATAAAAATGGGTGAGTGTCTTCTTACACTCACTTGAAAACTTAATTGAAATTATGTTTTACTTATGTAAATGTAATGTTTTTTCACAAACCCCCAGGAAAAATAGTAGCTATACAAAAAGATTTTCTTAAATATTTTTGATAGCTATTTCGGAAATACGCTGTCGATAAAAATAGGTATTAATATTAATCTAATCTCTACCAAGAGTTTAAATCTACTTTTTATTATTATTTTTTCCATTGAATATTTTTAAAATTAAAATGATTTTAACTTTCTAAAGTATAATTAGATTTGATTCGAAAAATAAAATATACAAATACTTTTTATCAATAGTTCTTACGGTACAATTCATACTAGTTTGACCTATGTATACGCAATTTGATTTTTGTGCATATAGTATTGATGTATAGTTTTTTAATACCTATTATAATAATGTAAATGATGTTTAATAATGTTTGTTTTATCAAATTTTGTATTTTTTTAATTATTGCTTACCTAACGTTTCAGATTAGAAAAATCAATTATTCTACATCTGTCTACAATAATTAAATTTGTTTGCCTTGAATACTTGATCATTGCGGATACGATCATTTTTTTGTTATACTTAATTGAAAATGCATAGATAGTTGAAACATATGTTTTAAATTGATAAATCATGTTTATATATGAAAAGTAAAAATTTGCAGCATTGTTAATAAAAATATCCGAATTTATAGTACATTTCAACATTTTTATCAGAAAAAAATATTGAGAACATTTGATGCTAAATATAGTCAATACTTTTTTGAGTGTTTTGTTTCTTTATGAACGAGAGCTGATAAATGGAATTGATTAAACGTGTATATTCGATTATATAAAAAAAAATAACGGCTGACACTCAATAAATTTCTCACAAAACGTGATGTTGTTGGAATGTAAATAGGCCGTTTCCATATAAAAATATTCTTAAATGTTGTATTGCATACTTTTACTACTTGAATGGAATTTGATAATAATATAAAAATATTATTTTTTGTATGCTCTATATATTAATGTATTTCTAAAACGCGTATTTTTTTTGTGATGTACTCAAAATAAAATAAATATATCAACGTTGTTTTGGCCAATTGCTGTAACCCTCAAAATTAAAAAACAGGAGAGAGTAAAAACTGTTTACCGAAAACATTATATGGTGAGTTGCGTTATAAATCTTTGAAATGCACTCTTGTTTGCAGATACGGTATTATAAGTAGGGAGTGTCGATGTAATGGTGTAAAATGATGTTTCCCTTAAAAAAAAGTGGTTAATTTATTTTTCTAATTTACATC
Source organism: Himalopsyche phryganea (assembly GCA_022494535.1). NCBI lineage: Eukaryota > Metazoa > Arthropoda > Insecta > Trichoptera > Rhyacophilidae > Himalopsyche > Himalopsyche phryganea. The sequence goes on from JAGVSL010000046.1 coordinate 2,688,589, forward strand.
ATTAGGCCGAGATCCGCTATGTCATCATTAAGATTAGATCCAATCATTAACACATTTTCGTATTTTTGAGGGTTACATCAATTGGCTAAAACACCATCGATTTATTATGTTGCATAAAATTAGTTCTTATATTGGCATTACGTTAAAGATGAGTAAAGATATTTAAACTGTTTCGAAATTGAGCTTCTCAAATTTAATCAAGATATAAATTTGCTTACATTTAATACAACAATGTTCGTCTTGTCACCAAATGGTCATATTTAAGGTCTTTCGTCCATGGTTGCATGCTCAAGAGTTCGAATCCCTGAATGGATGTTTTTATCAGTGGATTGGCATAAAAAATGTGTGATGTTTTCATTATTATTTTTCTACCCACGCCTTGATCCTAAAAACGTGACACAGTAAGAGCAGCAAGCTAATTAGTTCTTTATTTACCCCACCATTATATTTTCTCCACATCTAAAAAGCAAAATTGGCCAACTGAATGACAAGCAGTTCTCGTTAAACAACTTCTATAAAAGTATTGTGTACGCAAATCAATTTCGAGGTGTTGACTATTATTTCATGAAACAATTAAACATGTTTTCTTATGCACTAATTCTATTTCATAAAAAGATCACGACAGTTTTATTTCTATCATTTTATGTTTTATCAAATATACAAACAAAAATGAACTTACTTTAATTTTTTATATTACATATACAATTTAAGGTACTAATTAATCATATAGTAAAGAGTTTTCCGAGAATCATCATTGTTCCTTTGTAAAATTTGATTAAAAAACTCTTTCTAATATTCAATTATATTATTAAATGATCACAGTTTCGGTAGAAGTAACCGCTTCATTAGTGAGATAATCTGATCCTAATTAGTCTAAACAAGTTTTTAATGATTCCATTCGCACGCTTTGAAACAAGTTGACGTCTTTGCATACAAGTATTGAGTGTCGTCAGTCCCATACTATATTCGGTTCCCACAGAGCTTAGCAATAATACCATCGTGGATTAGCTTACTTAATCACCTCTCATTAACCTTTAATCCACTGTTGTGAGTGTAAGTTTTTAGTGATTGTTACAAATAAGGAAAGTTGTGTGCTTGTCAAGTTCTCATTAATTTCAATAATCTTCAATGGTTACATTTGTAAATTTTATGAGAAAATAAGGCCGATGATGTTAAAAAAATTTATATTTAAAATGCACAGTCATCATACATAAAGTATCGACATTTTAAAATAATTTTGATCATGATCGAAAAAAATAAAAGTCTTCACGAAAATGGATGGTGTTTTGTAATCATGTGTCAAACCAAACTTACAAGTTTATTTGAATAAAAAGCTATTATAATTCCTTTGAAAAATGTTACTGTCAACTCTTACTGGAAGATATCGTATAGATAAAATAAAACTTGTTTGAGATATTAGTTTTTTATATAAAAAAAATTAGTGAATATAAATAGCTCGACCTATATTTTTTCACCATTTTAAAATGTTCCACCATCGCTGTGCAATGTCGGTCCTGATGAAATATTAAGTCCTGCACCTTGTTGTTTACCTATATTAAAAAAAATACAATAAAAAAGTTACTTTATTTTATGTTGTATTTAGAAAAGAAACATAATTAATTATTTAATAACGTCAAACAAAAGGAATAACCAGAATAATCTGACTTGATAAAATCATGCGTAAATTTGGTATTTTGAGTATAAGTTTCTTATTATAAATTCTATTTTATTATTGAATGCAATAATTATAATAAATGTATGGCAGGGAATAAGTCTAAGACGTTTCTGTTCAAATTTACGTTATTAAGATAAATACTTTAACAAACCCATACTGGATAAAGCTATACTCTTGATACCAATGTACTTCTGTGTCCAGGGAAATGCCACGTTATTCCACTGAACCTGCTAATTTCATTATCCAAGATATAAACATAATGAAGCAACATTAATTAAACTATATTTTTACAGTTAAAGTAAGTTACGTCTTAAGATTAAAAATCGCTGATATAACTGAACACGCATGCAAGAATATAAACCAAATTACTTAATGACTTATTTTCTGAAGAATTGTTTCACTTTTAAAACCCAATTAAACTTCATAATGGCTGTAGTATCTGCATCAATGCAGCATGAAAAATATCTCTTTGTCACGTATCTAAATACATTTCTGTTAAAGCAAAAAATCAACTTTATTAAATTGTATAGTTAATTTAACTTATGCAATAGAGAAAATTATCTAGCCACAATGCAATTCCAGACCTACAGATTGATAAGGGAATTTTATAATGTAATCACTGATAAAAATATTCTTCGTAAATTAAAATAGTTTTCGTTTTTTTAGTTTGAAATTTAGGCACGGCATGGTTTTTATTTCGCGTGGAACTTACTTCATTCAACAGCATCAATCATGAACAGCCCACAGTCAACATTCTCATAGTAAATATACAGCAATAGAAATAGTTTACGTTATGCTAAGTGATCTTAGCATACATATTTATTTATTAATTAACTAGTACCCGGCATGCGTTGCAATGCCACTCAAAGAGGAAAAGGTTTTTTGTTTTAATTCTGTAGATTAAAGTGCTTTTGGATTAGAGGTCTGCACGGGTCGAATATTCGAACCCGACCCGAAGCTCAGATTTATTTTTATCAGCCCGAAAGAAGCCGGATTTTTTTTTTTAAATGTTTATTCATTTACACTTTTCAAACAATACGTAAATGTTTCCATATTTACAACGATATTCATAGCACATGTGAAATAAATTATTTAAGTTTTGAATACTATTGCCTTATGGCTGACTCATGTCCCGAACATAGTACAAAATATTTTTCAACAAACATTTATTTTTATACATGTTTTATATATGTCTGTGTACTCAAAGCTCATTGAAGCTTTTTATGTATGTTTATGAAGGGATTTAATAGTAAGCTATAAACCAGTTTCTTTTTCTAATTTTTATAAAATAACCAGTAAGAAAACAGTGAAGTTGACATATTGATCTATAATCAACTCGATCTGAGGTGTAAATAATAAACAGATTTAAATAAATACCAATATCTTTTACTATCACTACTTTACTAGCTATATTTACTAGCAATCTGCTAAGAAAACACAATATTTTATTTATAGTATTATTGATTTGAATATGATTGGTGAAATATCCTGAATTTAGGTTTCTTTAAGTATCCTTCAGTCAAAAGTATGAAGAATATGTAAATTATCCATGTATTATATTTATATAAAAAATTACAGTAAGCAAGACTAGTACATATTTTAAGTTTTTTTTACTATAAATGCGAAACTGATTCATATAGAATTCATATGATATGCTAATATAACGAATGATGCAAATATAGGCTAAAATAACTTATGTTTCCTAAATAAATATTACTGTTTACCTAAAATACACAACTATGAGAATGCATGATGTATATGATAGAGGAAAGTGGTTTCAAGTCTGAAACACTGGAATTATTGAAATTAACAAAGATTGAATGTAACGAGTATGGCTGTGTTGCAATACAATCAATTTAGTGTTCTGCAATCAATGTGGATGCTTAAAGATTTTTCAGCCAATAATACAATATACAATACGGAGTTGATGCGATAAACGGATTTCGCGATTCTCCCTAGAAAGGAATACAACTAAAGAAGAATATAGAATATAATCTTAACTGATCATAGTGACAACTTAAAACACTGGTCACTGGAAGTAACATGTTACCTGCTTAGCGTAAAAAAAGATATATTATTTGGTATTGATATTTATAAAATAATAATTGTCATGATTCCATAACTTGTAACTGTGATATTAGCTTTGAAATCATGCTGAGAAAATAAATTGCGTTATTAAAATTGATCATTATGTTGAAATCTATCTATATATATAAAAAATAATGTTTGTTTGTTTGTCCCGTATGCGTTCTTACACTATTCTTTCGATTGTGATGAAACTTTGGTGAGTTGTTGTACTCATACCCACAAAGTTTCTAAGAAAAATAATTTAAAATCTAGAAATTAAAAAACAAACAAATAAGTACAAACAGCGACATTTCAGTTCGTGTGTGACATTACAAGTGGTACTGATTGTGAAATTCCAATTACCGGTCTTAAATGGAAAATTTAATGGAGAAGGTTTAGTGTTGCTTTGCATCTCAATGATTCAGGCAGAGATGTCTGTAGAATTCAAACGTCTGCAGTTTCCAGTGTGACTCGCATTTGCAACGACCATCAACAAAACACAGATACAATCGCTACAAGTGTGTGGACTAAATTAGGAAAATCCATGCTTTTCATGGACAACTAACTGTATGTGGACTGCTCACGCGTCGGATAACATTCTGATTTATTCGTGTACGCACCAGACGGAACAAAACACATAGTTTATCCAAAAGCACTTCAATAAACAGAATTAAAACACAGACTCTATCTTTTTTGAGTGACATTGCAACGCATGCCAGGTATTCGCCAGTGTTTAATAAAAATATATGCTATAAATACAAATTTAAAATGCTACAAAGCGTTAAAATGATAAAAATAGAGACTCTTATTTAGTAATCACCCAACGATACTTTCAAATTATATACACTCCTTTAAAAACAAATAAATTTTACGTATTGATAATTAAGCCTATGACATGATTAAGTACAGACATATTTCATTTGACTGATTGGTGCGTTTCTAGTAGTCTCAATTATAAATGAATTCCTTTTTTATCCTTGTACTATCGCCAATTATCAAATCGTGATTCGCAAGTTAGACGTTTGGCTTCAGCTTGATGCTTATTTGCCTTAGCAATAATTATGGAGTGTAATGTTTGATTTAGCGCTGGGAATAATCTAGATATGCTTTTTTGCCGGCCATAATATGCAAACAACATAATGCCTCATTAGATCACGTAACGTTGATTACGATAAATGCTTAAAAAGATGTTAAGTGCGTAACGGAAAGTAGATCACTCCATATATGAATGTACGATAACGCTTAAATCTGTACAATCAATCATTTTCACAAGTTACTAGGGGATTAAGCTGGTGTATGACTTAATTTAGCATTCAATTGGATATAGTGCAGTATGAAAATGACAAATCTCAATACTATGCGGCGAATTTTGGTAGATGATGCTTTTATCAGTCAACATTATACCATGCAGAAAAATAATGAACATTATTGAGATCATAAATCGAACAGCTACTAAAATTGAAAATAAAAAAAATATAGAATGAAACTGATTTCATTTCAACAATGTCATAATATTATAATGCATGGTGTTAGTCCTTGAATTCAATAAAAATGCTCTTTTAGAATAATACTAGTTCGTTGCGTCTAGAATTATTTTGATATATTTTTTAAAACAACACAGTTCTGTATACGCCAATAGAATAACGAAAAATAATTTATTTTGAAATGAAAACTTTTTGTCTCCTAGCAATGTGGGGCATATAGACTTTAAATGGAGTGTATCTCAACAAAAGTTTTTAGATATAGAATATACTTTTTTCTGCCTGTTACTCAGATGCTCAACCTTTCATTTTTAGAAGAGTATGGATATAAAGATAGGACTGAGACAGGAGGTGAGCTAATCTGTCTCGATCAATTTTTGAAACTGTATTTACTGGGACTCTACCCCGTGAGCACCGAAGCCAATGACGTTGAACACTTGACCACGGACTGGGCAAATTTTTGTAGTTCATATTCTACATTTTGAATATTAAATATAACTTTAAGGTGTTTAGTATTTGAGGGAAACTCATCCTATAATTTATATAGTTTTGTAAGTTGAACAAACATACATATTTAGATAATTAACGTAGATAAAATCTTATCATTAAGGGAGTTTGTTTAGTTTTTTAATTTGCGAGTATCAGTATTTTTCAGGTCTTTTTATCATTGTTCCAAAGCTCCAACGCACTGATTATCTTCGTCAATATTTGTCGAGTAGTTATAGCCTGACTATGGCAAGTTAATGAAGTCTAAGGTCTTATCAACGTCCAAAATCTCACCTTGACATCCACATTAAATTAAAACTATGTAATGCGTATTTCCTACATGAACAATAAATGTGCACCGAGAGCCTAGTTTATCATTGTTTATCGCACCTCTAACCGCGGCTAAATTAATTTTGAAAAAAAGAATTAGATTACAGATATCAATAATCCGAGAACGTTACATAAGATATACACGCATGCTGCATTTCTAGTTTAAACACATAGTCGAGAGTTGCAGCGATAGTCTCATATGCCAGGGAATCCAGTTTCTAATCCTGGTGCCGACGATCGTTTTTCAATGCAACATGTTTGGCTGTAACAACTTTCATTTCTTCCGTAATGTTTTCCTGCATAATAGTACTTTTTTGTATATTGCTATAATTTTAATTCGTTCAATTATGCATTCACCTTAGTGTTCGAATAAAATTTAACCATTCTACAAAATACCTGAACTCACGCAATAAATAACTTTTTATGAAGTTACCTTACTTGCTCAAAACTGTTTTTCAACTACCGTTTTACATATTATATGCTTATTGATATTATTAATTTAGTTGAACTATTTGAAAGTGTTAGTCATAGCTACCTAGACGAGATAAATAAAAACGTAAGTAATCTTTCCCGTATGGTCAATTACTATTTTTTTTTCGATATTTTATGAATCATTTTAATTACGTACATACTGTAAATTCTTGTAGGAAATACATTATTTGGAAATATAATTTTAATCTCATAAAATTAATTCAAGTAATTTCGATAATCTAATATATTTTAGTCCGTCTGCAGTGCTTATTGAATCATAATCTGATCGATTATCGCAATCTGATTTTTATGATTGAATTTATATTTAAGCGTTTTCACAAAGTAACAAAAATCAAATCGATTTTCTCATTTCCCTAGTCATAATGTTAAATGAATAGAAAAATAAACACTATTCCGAAAAGAAAATAATTGAATACATACTAGGGCATCCAATCCCGGACCCTTTTTGTGATCCCGGGAATTTCGGGATTCAGAGCTTCTCAGTCAGATTGATCATTAAGTGTAATTTCATGTTTTAAATCGTAAACTTAAAATGTCACCTGTGTTCATTATTGCTTCAATTCGAATGTATGGATAAGTAAAAAAATTGTCTTTGGAATGTTTTTTTTTAATTTATGGGAATCAAATTTATTAAAAAAAATAAAAATATGCATACCTAGTAATCAAAATAGCTTCAATTTTATTTTATTTACTGCATTATAAAGGTAGCTTTTACTAGATGGTGACCAAAAGAAGGACATTTTCTTCAATTTGACTTTACAATATTGTCCTCCATCCATTTAAGAAGCAGTTTTCCTTTGTCATCCATTTCAAATTGGTTAAAAACTGCTGTTACAAAATATGAGAAGGGTGGATACCATAATACATTTATATTAATTATGTAAGTATTATAATTAACTATGTACACGAAGAAGCTGAGTTACACGTTGTAGTTAATCATGAAGTATTTAATTTGAAATATGAATTATTTTTAACATTTACAATGAATCCCGGGATTACGGAGTTGAATAATTGACCGGGATTTGAAGGCCTTGTACATTAAATACACATATATCTGATAAAAATTTATATAAAGAAATAAAAGTATCAAAGCGATAAACATTGCTGTAAATTTATATTGCATACAACATTTTTTTTAATTCAATCGAATACTAAAACTTCATCTTCAGAAGATCAATAAAATATCAAGTTCATAAAAATATGAAAGTTATGATAAAATGCCAAGAATATTTTATTAGTAAGCAAAAATCTTTAAAAAATTATGCGTTATGCAATATTATCATATTAACACATTTATGTGAATTATCATTATTTCATTAATAGCTATAATCAATACTTTAATTTGACTTAAAGATCGTGAGATCAAATATAAGTGATTTTCACTTTCATCATAGATAGCGCGAGTAAAAAGAAGCATATCAATTTAATTTGATAATTTAAAAATACTCATTATTTTAAGACCTAAACAAAATAATATACTTTTCGTACAAAAAAGTATCCAATGCAAACACGAAGTATTATATCATATCCTGAAGCATGATTCAGATAGATCTTGGATAGCTCACGGTAATTTATGGACATGCTACGAGAGTAAGTGAAGGTGTGTCGTGCGACCTAGTCTCACGACACGGACCATCTTCATGGTATTATTTTACATTGACTGTTTTGCAATGTAGCATCTTCGGAAAATATTTAAAACGAATTATGCCAGTCATCTCGCTTGATGGATGACTATTCGATAATATACAGACAATCAAATTATCAAATACCATGTTATAATGAACAATAAAAAAATTCCTTCAAAGAGTTTATCAACAATCTTTACTATGCGATTTTTGTTGGGCGGAATTTTTCTGGTGTATCAATTTATTCGCAGGCCAATAAATCATGAAGGCACAAATAAGACAATCATTTCATTGTTTTTTATCATGTTCACTTTTTAATGTTACGCTCACTATGGGAATCACTGTTATGATAATCATGACATAATAAGTGGAAAAATGATTTCTGCCCCTCTTTTGGTTCGTATCAATGGCGGCGAAGATTTGCGAAAGCTTGCAAATCCTATGAAGCATTTTTTGATGACACGGAGTACCAGTGCACTCCCTGACAACGTTAAGGGGGTTGGTAGAATATAAACAATCTCATTAATATTGATGAACTCGAAAATATTTTGATCATGTAAGGAAGCTTTAGAAGTTAGTATGAATTTAAATACCTATTTAACTGTATTTAGTGGTTTGAAAAAACTTTTTCTCGTAGTTTTGTGAATAATTTATGAAAATAATTATGTTTGTGAAAACGGTAATCCGATGAATCAATTAAAAAAGCTACATTTAACTTTAGGTTTACATAATTTTATAAATATAATATTTTGTGATTTAGCTACCAGGGAAAAGTGAATTCAGATTCTTTATTTTTCCTAAGAATTTTCCTCTTAGATTTTGAATAAGTATTTTATTTTTTATTCAAAACCACTATGTACGAATACAACGTTTATTTAAATTTGTGTTCTAGCTAGTACAAACAATTAATCATACATAATAGTGTGTCCAGGTCGTTTTTCGTACATTGTGGGCGCGACTAATTCAACTTTAATACAATAATTAACTGTTCGTACTTATACTATTACAAATTGCTTAATTGCAAATACATAAGTAATTATAATTACTCACAGTTCAAATAATTAAGCCATCTAAAATCCTTCAAAATATTAGGTCATTTAATGAATAATTAATGTTTTCTCATTTGTAGTAAAGTGCAACACTACCATTTATAATAGATAATGCTTAAAGACAGACTAGCGATAGTAGATATTTATAATGTAATATAGTAATTTCACCTTCGACCTGATTAAATGTCAACATTTAATGGCGATATTTAATTAGCGCCTAAAAAAGTTACTTTGTAATTGATCACAGAAAAAGAAGTATGAACATTCATTAAGGCCAGTAAAATTTCAACCTATAGATTCTTTAAGACCTATCAAAATTCAGTAGCAGACTTTTCTACATTTAATATTGTTGTTTTTAAAAATGCAAACAAGGTTAACATTTTTATTCAATACAACTTTGTATTTATCAAACCTTTCACACTTTTATTCAACATGAATTTCCTCAAAATATTCTCGACGATTTAAAGTTATAATTGTTTGTTTTTTAGCACAGTTTTCTATTTTTTTCTTAATTTTCTTAATGAAAATTATTTCAATAACATTTCACGTACAACACTTTTGTGTAAGTTTAGCAATGTATTCCACTACAGGTTAATGGCCGCGTACTCATATATGAGCCATACTGGGTTATAATTGAGTTTAATTTCAAATGTCTAAGAGAGATGGTGGTATACACATCGACGCATTATTTAACAGAACAATATTTTTACCACACAGTTTTGTAAAAATACCCCTAGAAGGTACACGTTTACTTATTTCTCTCTCGTAGTATTGATTATTATTATTTACAGATCACGTAGTGATTTATTGAATAGGCCATATGGCAGTTTTTTATTGTGTTTGAATCATTATGATAACCATGTCCTGTCCCGAGATGACTTGAAACATATGCAACAGCGATGATATGAGAAGCAGGGATTTTTTAGTAGATTTAAGTTTTTTTTATTACACCACATAAGTATACAAACCACAAGTATAGAACCACTGCTCAAACGGTATTGATTTATGCGGCAAAGTATCTGAAAGCCATCAAATTAAATTTGGTTAAGATATCTCAATTGGTTTACAAATTATAGTGAATTTAGTGAAATTACGGTTTTTTGCGAAAAAAACATGCGGCCCTTAAGCTGTTTAGCTACAATATCAATCGTCCAGTTCATCACTCAAACATCTCCAAAATACCCCATGTTAAGATGACGTGAAAAGCAATATTCAAATGGTCACCATAAATCAAATATTACTGATTTTTATCCGAGTTTTATATATTTCATGAACACGTGTTTAACAAAAAGGTACTTTCCGAGTATAGTCAGTAGAAGGATATTTAGAAATGTCCTTTTTTGGCCTAGAAATATCATCATTTTGTTAAATTTTTTGGAAGGTTACCTGTCTTAGCATTTTGCTGGCATTTTTGAGTTATGTGACTAGTGATAACTCAGATGATCAGATTGAGCTCAAAATTTTACATATACATAACTGCATATTCAATTCATTTTCCAGTTTTTTGTTGTCTAAAAAATGAACTGGACGAATCGATATATACCACAAAGCCCTTTGTATCGAAAGAATTTACCTACATGTCATTAGGTATAATAAAATAAAATTTGATTTAGGTAAACGTTACAGTGGTTGACCGTTTAATAGAAAAACGATTAACGTTTAGCATTACATCGAATGATGACAAAGCAGGTGTATTCATAATGGATGAAATGTCTTATTTGATATGATAAGACAAAAATTGGATTGGTATAATGTTTTTGTGTCAGTAGTCGACCGTCTAACAAATTGAAAGTTTCAGTAGTTGACCATGCCTAATCAGAGGGTTTTACGACGACAACCTTTCATCAGAGCTTCCTGTAAGACCACGCTTGATTGAATCAAGTAGCATATACTTACATTCACTGATAAGTTTAAGGATTATCTTAAGAAATTAAAAATAAAATACTTAATGTATGAGTTGTTGTTTTCAAATAGCCGCTATGGCACTCCTATGACATATATGGTGATGTTTTAGTTCCTCAATCCAACAGAAGATGATTTCACTTGTCTGAACTCTAAAATTTAAAGCAATCCCGCTTATACGTTTATTATTTTGGCACTTTTATTAAAAAAAGTTCAACTATTGGTACATGGTCAACTACCTGTATATGTTCGTTATGTATAAATACACATTTTAAGTGAAAGGTGAAAATTATCTTACATGCTTTTGATAGATTGAAAAATAGGCACGTTTAAAATTCATGTTATAATATTCAAACGTGTCAATAAACGCAATCCAATAAAATATATAGACGCCTTAATGTGTATAGATAGTCGATTTTAAATTAGTCAATACTAATAATGTTTAGTATATATCAGTGGAATTATAATTTGTTTTTAAAACGATTATCACTAATGAAGACTTAAAGAGACCGCTCATTAGAAGATGGCGTTTATTTCATAAACTAATATTTAAGTCCGCCGCAAGAAGTCGTGACGCAGACGGCCTAGATACAATAATTCCCCTGGATCACGGCGTTTTGTTCTTGGAAAACGAATCAATGACAATTATTTTGATTTTTAAGTGGTAGATTGATGGCGAGGCTTTGAGTTTTAAAAAGTAATTATCTTTAATCATTAGATTTCAAGAATTTCACTGCCTTATGTTTGATACATTACCTGTCTTTAATTTTGGCTCGCTTTCGATGAAATAAATAACAATTCATTTAATAACTTAAAACAATTATATACAAAAATTAACGGCATAAAAAAACGTTTAGTGTTAAAAACTTGTACCTGGATCTCGTCGATAATATTTGTAAATACACTTTTAAGCGCTCTGATTTAACTTTTAATGACTTTAATATTGGAAAGTAAAAACCATCAAATATAAATGGTTAGTTTTTTATTTCATACAGTTTTTATGAATTGAAAATTATTATCCATGTAAATATGTAATAAAAACAAATTGTTTCCGTATTTTCCAGTTCATTTTTTCTGATATTATAAAACATATGCACATATTATTAGGCAATCAATGCGTTAAGTACGAAAAATCTGTTGGATTACTTAACTTGGTTGTGAGTATCTGATTATACTGCACATTATTTTGAGCAATAGAATGTTATACTCGTTGCATATTTAACGACAAATCTGTTCAATTTAAAATCCATATGATATCGTAACTACTCGCTCAATTTATTATTATCGTAAGGTGTTTAATAATTGGATTGCATAACGACCACTATAGGTATAATGTCAGTGAATTTATTATAAAATACATCAACGCAAGAGAGTGTAGCCAAACGGGGAGATGATCTCTTGTGAAAGATATAAAAAATAACGAGTTTCGTCAACCATCATATCTCAGACCTTAGCATATAAATTGAAATTTGGATACCAAAAAAATAATAATATCAAAACATACTTTTGATATTTAAAACTGTAAGAACGATATTTCATATAAGGTATCGTATTTGATGGAAGCTACAATTGATTTAAACATTGCCAAGAATGTTGCCAAATACATTCATAGGTCAGAATAAATTAATAATGTTATTTACAGGTCTTGCAAAAGCACACACTAAAAAAATTTTGATCGAAAATACCAGCCACGAAAATAATTTTATCATCTTGGAAAAAGATACGTCATCTAGGGTTTTTGTTCTACTTAGTTGCACGGTCAAGTATTCAAATACCCAAAATACTTCCTTCATCTTAATTGAATTTTCCATGGAGTTATGGATGTGTGCCCAATGCCGTTTTAAAATAAACATATTTATTCATCCACTCCATCTGATTCTGAAATCAGGGTGTATTGTGAGTTATTAGTTAGCGACTAGTGGAGCATATGACCTCCTAATGGAGGTATCTCAACAGAAGTTGTTAAGAGCTGCTTGTTACTCAGTTGGTGAACCTCTCTTTTGTTCGAAGAGAGTAGGGATATAAGGATAGTACTAAGACAAAAGTGCTGGTTAGCTGAGCCCTGTTTTTAGGATTGGATCGCTGGGAGGAAATTTTAGACATCACAAACTTCCATGGCATAGAATATAAATTCATAAATCAATTGAAACTGTCCGTATTTAAACCCGTGAGATCGATAACCGAAAGAAACGATGTTGACCACTGCACCACAGACCTGAGAGTTTCCTGAATCCGTCTTTGAAACCGTGTACACTGCGAATATGTTCTTTATAAATGGACTTTTTGTTACTCATTCTACTTAAATAGACAAATAAATAATAAAAGATTTTATCAATACTTAAAAATTACTTTAAAAGTGGTTTAAATAATATTTACTCAACCAATTTGTTGTACTTTCATATCTATATCACAAAAATATCAAAATGTATATGTTACCTTGTATCAAATATACAGATTATATTTTTTATATAACTAAACGTTTTACACAGCTCATAAATTGGTAAATTTATTATCACTTGATTTCACTTATTGCGATTAAAGTAATGTATGATGTCAAATGTATATAACATCACCATGCTTGAATTGGTAATCACGATAATTGAAATAATTTAAATCGTGCGATATTTTTAGAACATCCTTTTTTATAAATTTTCTTGTTTTACGTATCAATAAAGTTGTGTAAAAATATTTTAGAAACGCACTTATATGATTTCTCACAAATATCTTTTGACGTTCGATATTTTATATTATTCTTCCATCATAACATTTCGAGGTTATACTAACAGAAGGCATCAAGTCATAAAACATATTCTGAAACAATTCCGTTTGAAGCATATTTTTTAAAGAACTCTCTCTACCAAGTTCACTAATTGTTTATAAGATTTTTTTGTAAATTATGAAGAATAATCTTTTTAGCATACAAATTGCAAGATTTGGTATCGATGACTTATGCTTTTTGACAGAACAAAAACTAACAATATGACTTAATACTGTTTTTTTTCAAAAGCCTAATCATAATTATGAGTTCATGCGTTCCATCACTATGTAGAGTGTTAAATTGCATACATTTTGATAATTAAAACCGACTAAATGCGTTATGTCAGTATACCCTCGATATTATGTTTATCTTAACCTACTTTTAAAAATCAATCTAAATTAAACGAAAACCCCAATCTATTTAATATTACACTCGAGTAAAAATAGGTTTATTGATTAATGTTGATCTTATTCATCTACATTAATGAAATGAAATTAAAAACTATAAAAAAGTTATTTATTAATTATATTTTCAGAAATATCCCAACACACAGGTGCAAATTAAATACTTTCGATAAAAAGAGGTATGGTAAGCTAGAAGTAATAATTTTAAATATAAAATCGAGAAAAAACTGTGTAGCGGTAAAAAATACGTAAAAGTAAGTGTGTGTAGATAAGTATAGCAAGGTTAATATAAGAAGATTAAACCGGTTGACCTCAACTGGGCATGATTATCAGAAGTGCGATCAGTGATCCTCTCCTTACTATAACTGCAATTATGTCTGAACCCTCGCCTTTCAAGAGCACATAGCGTGTACATATACTTAAAGGCTAGTGATAACAGGTCCACATGCATTTTATGAAAATGATGAAGGTATCTTGTTTTGATTTATGATGTATGTCGAGGTTATATCAATGTTGCTAATAGTTGACTTTACCCAGTAAGATTAACTTGGGAACTGGCAATTATATTCTGAACATTAATAAAGGGGATAATGGAGAAAAAAAGATTGGTAGTCCCTGTTAAATCCTTTCTCTCTCCGAAAAAATATTGAGTAACAAGTAGTTCTTTTAGAAAAAAAAACTCCATTAACCGTTACGATCCACACGGGTAGTGGACGTGAACATTTCTTTGACACAATGTTACTTGTAATATAAATAGTCAGGCAAAATTTTCTAATGTGTCTACTGCCACGATTATTTTTGATTTTGAAATCGTTATTTAAACCTAAAAATGGTAAAAATATCAATTTAGTTAGCTTCACAATAATTATTAAATATTCTTGACAGCTATTTAAAAATAATTATTATGGAAATAAAAACTTGTTAAAAAAAGTAAAGAAGTTTTATCAAATAACTGGAAACCAAATCAATTAAATAGATCTTCTATTCAAAAGTATTGACTTAGCAGTTTCTATGATGAATGCGGATCATATAAAAACGGTGTGAAATCATTTTTACGGCTTTTATATAGTTATTAATTTCTTGTTTCAAATAAACTAAAAGAAGACAAGAAGCAAGGGCTAAATATCACTGCCACCTTTCTAATATGTTATTTTTCTTTTATTACAGATTTACACTACGTAAAACCAAAGTGTTGTGCTGAAAGTGAGTGAGTGAAAATTCATTTGGATTAAGATGGGAGTCAATAACTACAACAAAATGGTATGTAACACTTATAACGTTAATAGAACAGATTACGTTATGGGTGACTACACAAAATATGCAATTTAAAATTAAAGACATTCTTATGAACCTACTTCAATACAACTTTACTCTAAATTATAAGCCATGATCACTCTCAGTAGATTATATGATTTTTTTATTTAAAATTTCAACAGGAGGTGTTTAATGTGAAGAGCTGTAGGTCAGTCATGTAAATTAAATGAGGATAAAGATACAATGCTAGGAAACGATTCGTTATTAGTTTACAACTATTTCTAAAACAGTTTTCTGTATTGAATAAGGTGGAAGAGAAGCGACAAAAAAATACAAAAATTCGAAAATAGAATAAGTTTTTGGCTATTTTTGAAATATATTGCCTTTTCACAAATAATTGACAGTTGAAACCTTGAAAGTGAATAGGAAATATGTTGTTATGAAAAAATAATGTCGTAATTCTCCATATTTACATTTTGTTACATGTCCGCTCTTAATGAGATATCTTAACAGAAGTTCTTCTACAAAAACTGCTTGTTAATCAGTTGCTTAACCTCTCTTTTTCGAAGAGAGTAGGGACAGAAGGATATGGCTAGGACAGTACTACTGTTTAGCTAGTCGCTCTCGTTACGCCCCATTTTTAGGATCGGATGGGTGGAATGGAATTCTAGACATCGCAAACATCCATACCTACGAACAGAAATCCATAAATCAATTTATGAAACTGTCCGTAAGGGGACTTAAACCCGAAAAATCCATAGCCGAAGCCAGCAACGTTGTCTACTGCACCACGAACCCGACAAACCAGTCATATATAATTGTCATAGTCAAAATTGACCTAATTCTGATAATAGTACAAATCGTTAATATTTTTTAAACGGTGATGAAACTAATGGACCTGAAAGTTAAATGAACTTGATCCACATGTCGTGTTTTTTACGAGAAACGATATGGATTTTGACCTTCCTCTTATTGAATTTTTTACACATTATTGTAATTATATTCATCAAAATGGCATAAAGATTCTTTGACAGCTACGATATTGATGGCATATGTCACGGTCTTCGGCCCTCTGGCTATTATTGGCATATGGAATATGAATACCGAGGTTATTCAGTTTTATTATATCAACATTGTACATTGTATGAAATATTAAATCCATCAAGATATAGAAAAAAAGTGAGAGATTATTTTAAACCGTAACTGATTGTTGTAACTAACCAAAAAGATCAGATGAAGTATCACAGGGTATTTAAATTTTTATTTTCTTCAGTTATATGATTAATTGTATATATTGTTACTTCAGACTTTGACATTCAAATACGGATTTGGATGATTATATATTTTTTTACTTATAAGGGTAAAACTCAAAGAGTATTAAGTTATACAAGTGATTTTATTAGTTTTATTGCTTTCGGCTTCACCCCATAGTTAGAACTATGCTTAAACTTAATTAACCATAGCTTTATCTACTGTTTTAGAAGAGGTAGACAATATTATATCGCCACTTTTTTGGAAGAAAACATACAATAGAAAAAAATACATATTGCGTTAGTTATACCAAAATGTTTCTTATTTTGAACTGTGCCGTATAGAAGAACACACTTTTTTTTTTAAATTACACTTTTATTTACATTGCTTTTAAAGCTTTGGCATTTCAAACACTTCATTTGAAGAACTTCAAAGTCCAATTACTCAAAACTAGTATTTTTAAGTTAATGTTTTCTTAAGGAAAAACGACGAGATCATCTCACCTATCCAAAATCGTAACTTTTAGTTAAAATTAAAATATTTAACGTGCTGATTTTGCTTTTGAATTGTTCTAGGAAAAGGAACATTCATGGTATTTTTGATTAAACGTAAAATAATTGAAATTATACTGTTTATGCGTAATTACGTGAGCTTCTAGTGATGTTCTAAGTAACGGTGGTAAATTAATGTTTGTTTGGTGATTAAGAAGGTTATTACCTTGATTATATATATTTATTTACAATTTTTTGAAAATATCAAGCCTATGACATTATTACAAAAATGAAGGCAAACCGGGTTTGAATTAGAAGTTATGTTGCGTGATTCTAACCATAATTTCTCTCAATGTGGATAATATGGAAATCCAATGGTTATCTCAACATGGACGGTCTTACAAGAATCGATTTTTATTAACTCATCCAAACTTTAGGATATATAGCTTAGTTAATTGCACTTTATGGTTGGATGGATGGTAGGAAGTGTAAACTGCACAGAAATCAATGCGTTCAAAGACAAGTTCATAATACGATTTGAAAATCTAACTACAAAAATTTTCGTTTCGGGATTCCAACCCGCGATACCGCATTTGAATAAATTGAATGTTGAAGAGCGATGATCACTCGGCTACAAGCCTGGCATCACGACAATTAATAATAAATTCAAGACAGTTTATGATATTATTTTTAAATTACTTCAGCATAAATGAAGTTTTGATCAGTCATTCAATCGAATCGTATATTGAGTCGTTAAGTTAAAATATCGACTGAAGGTATAAATGTAATTTTAATATCAAATTGTGTACATTTCAATACGTTTCATCACTAGCAACCCGGGTTTCTGTTCGAGTTCATCCATGTTCTCGAATTGACGAAAATGTGAAATAATTGAATGATTAAAATTGTATATTGAGTCAGTTATAGATGAAGCTCTATTTTCCTACAAATCACGTAATTTTTTGCAATCAAAATTCTCTTTGAAAATACACACCTCAAAAAACAAGCAAAATTAAAACATTTCACTTGATTCAAATGTATTCAATGCTAAGCAAGCAGTTAATATTTGTACAATATTTCAACATTCTTTTATCCATTGAAATTGAGCACATACATTTATTTAACACCAATTTTCTTAAAACAAATATTTTAGATTTTTTTTGTCAAAACTACGACATGTAAGCAGACCTCAATAGCATTTTGAACATTTGTTTTGGTAAATATTTCATGGACGAAAACTAGTTTACCGTGATATTTTAACTGAAATATAGATAAATACAAATCATTGGTAGACAATTTTAAATTCATAACAATTAGCCAAATATCATAATGAATAAAATTCTAAGCATTTTATACTTTTTGTGTAGCATATAAATAGCCGTACCGTTAATTGTATAGCAAAAACCAAAGAATAATTTATTACTGTGATTAATAACAGTAGGAATAATTTTGACGGAAAAGATAGATCTTATTAGCCAACTTTGCGGGTAGGCGCTTCCACGCGCGATGGGTAGGTTTGTATGCTTTCAAATTAGAAAGAGTGTGTGTAACATTCTCGTTTTCAGGCTAGTTCTTATTTTATAGCACACAAACCTCTCAATCACGCGTGGAAACGTTTTTGTGTAAAGACAGCTATTGTGAATTTCCGATATTAAGTATTTCATATCGGTTTTCCAAAATAGTCAGTCATCAACGTGATGAATAATAGTTTAATAATGAATAATAGTATATACTTTTGTTTATTTTTGCATGATTTTTTGAATCAAGTTTGAGATAGTTGTGATATATTCAACCGTTCCTATTTTAACCATTCGTACAAACATGGAAAGTAAAATATTTCATTCTTATTGCGCCCTTTTTCTGCCATATCTCAGATGTCTCGTTAAATCAAGGCTAGTGGATAAGATTATGAAGCAGACCAGGCGAGTTTATAGTGAGGGCTCATTGAAATTATTGTAGAAGGGGCATGGTGGTAGGACCACTGGTAGGTTGCGCTGCATCAAACTTATTGACCATTTACGTTTAACTACATTTTCTACTATTGTAGAATCGTATGCTGTGGGCTAGTGATGCACAATCTACGATCTATGGTCCAAATGTAGTATAAAACGACATTTATTATTATAGCAATACAGCTGTATTATATTATTAGATTGCAGTTTTAATGCCCCGCGTTTGAGTGTAAGTTCTTCGCAAAACGTTCGTTAAGAGACTGCACTTTGTGCAAGCTTTTTCAGAAGCAATTACAATAACACTATGTATTTCTACACTCAAGAGAGATTATATATTATCACAATCTACAAAAAAAATAACTTATGCGACCCGGAAACAATTGGGTAATGAATATTTTGTTGCAGAAAATAATAGGTTGTGCATCATTGCTGTTGACATAATGGCCCATGCTCACGATGCTTGTGCGAGAGGTAGACAAGTAAAAAAAACTGTTGAGTTAATAGTGGATGGAACATATTGGTAAAAAGCTGTGAATAACAATAGAATTGCTTGTCTTGTTTCACTTTACTATTTATTATAATTATATTAACCTTATGTGTACTGACTATTACCGTAATTGATAACCAATATTAATTTCAAGAGTTTTTTGGAAAAAAAATAATTCAACGTACAATATTATACGTAATTGAGTATAGCTATTTACATTGATGTGTTTTTTTGATAGAAACAGAGCACTATAAAATACATAATTAAAGTAGTACGGAATTAAATAATTACATTTATTATTCTATCGATGTTTTAGTTGTTCTGTTTAATAGCGAACTAATTTACTATGATTACATATCAAATATAGTTTTAATTAGATCCGCAAACAACTCATCATAATTACATATTTATTGCATGAAGTATTTGTGTACACGATTGATTTTTTTCCTATCTCTTTTCGCCGTGCGGTCAAGGGTAATAATAACTATGCTAATCCATTGATTATTTTTTTATTTGCGTTCATAATCCATCAATAGTGATGCACGTTGTAAAATATCCCGGAACAAGTACATTTGATTATCATCGCTGTAATAAATCAATAAAAAAATAATATCTCCCAGGTATCTTGCTAAGTAACAAACCACATCCTTACAAATATTTACAACAACAAAAAAAATGCCGCAGACTTTTGTGTACACTTAAAATAATGTGTAAACCTTCTTTGAAAAATACTTGACATTTAAATTTTAAAGTTCTTATTATTAAATGCCAAAAACATTAGTTAACACTCAAAAGATAATACAATCACGAACAAAAGTAATTGACTTTCTTTTGTAATACAAAGTTGATTAAGACCTCACTATAAGTTCTTCATTGAAATTGCCACAAAGGGATATTAATTAAACACGTGATTCATAAACCAAATAAATTAAATGTTATTATAAGAAATAGAATTATAATTGTTAAATTTATTACACAAAATTTGATCGTAATATAAGCACATAAACACTTGACTCTCTCGTTATAACATAATTATGGTCATCAAATTATTTGTTTATATCCTACAAAAGAAGTTAAACACGAGTCCAATAGTTCTTTGTATGGCTGTTTGTGTTTTATTTTCTTTCCGTGTTGACCAAGAATCTAAAACGATTTTATTTAAATTTCCTTGACGTTTTGGTGCACTGCTAAATATGTACAATCTTTTATTATTTTATTCAGTGAGTTAAAACATTTGTAGTAAAGACATTTATTTATATAGTATACTTTATCAACAAAAGGGCTTGATTCTACCATTTTTTCATACGGCGGTAAGATGACTAAGTGCAAGAAAAATAAAGTAAAATCATTTAAATTTGCTGTATACAGTATTGTGTTTTATTATTAGTATGTAATATTGTGATTTTGAAATAGTCAAATGGACTGATGGAATCCTTTGGGAATGTTTACACGTGGAAAACGAACGGGAGAAATTGCTCAAAACGATACGACTATCGGTCGGATCTGTCGGTCATGCCAACTTTGGTTAGATCTCTGGAAAATTATAAGGCATTCAAAGATTTCACGGCGTCCTATTGAAAACGAATATAATTCAATTCCTGTAAGTCAAGCTTTTATTATTATTTATTTTTTAACTTCCTGCACACTAGAGTGTAACCGAGTCTTGTGGAAATTCTTCTCGGATATTCCTGGAAAACTTGAAAAATATATAAATTTGTTACGCTGTGGAATACACTCGGTAATAAAAGTGTGAAGCCAATGGTAGGTACTAGATTAGTAACCAAGAAAATATAAATAAATAGACAAGCGAAAATTCATTTTCGAAAATTTTTAAAAAGTAGCATAATTTTGCAGAATACATGAATAATTTTCATTTTATATTGAAAAGGTAGGTACTGACTGTTATGTTCCCCGCCTTACACAAAATATTAAAGATGAACTAAATAGAGTCATTCACCTCAATAGGGTTATTCACTTCATGCTTCCAATAACAAAATCGAATGTTTATCTATGAAGGGAGTACAATTTCATAGCTTTCGCGCCCACTTAGGCGTGACTCAGAAATCTTCTCTAAATGTAAACAAACTTGACAATATAATATAATGCAGTACATTAATATGTAAATATAATATGTACATTAATATATATAATAGTATAATATAATGCAGTATAATGCAGTACATTAATTACAAAATACATCGAGAAAATTAATTAATTTATTTAGTGTGAGCCTTTATACCATTCAATGTTTTAAACGGTAATTATTTTGTTTATGACTGTTTATGATTAGGAATATAATTTGTAAAAATATCATTCTCAATTTTGCATTAAGCAATCTATTGGGTATGAAATTAACCTAAATTGAGTATACTATAAGTGAAGTACGCTTGTTAAACTAAATATGATTAATTCAGCAACAATGTAGTAAGCCGTTATGTAAAGTGTAATTTCTGGGAAACTGCAATGCCATAAAATACATTTTATTACGTGCAAAACACTCATCGTAAAGTATATACAGAATAATCTCGTTCTCGTATTGTATAGTCGATTCTGCTGTAATTGGTTTCGTATTGTGTGATTGTACTCGTCATTTTGTAACATGTTACTATTATGAACTGCCGAATCTAATTTCAAGGCACGTCGCATTAGTTAGGTAACAAATACGTCTCAGCATTAAAATGATGACTTTCCTAATGCGTGATGCATTTCCAACCGATGCGTTGAAAAACAATTCAAGTATTGAATCAAAAGCATAACTTTCAAATATTTTACAGACGTGAAATTGAGAATGTCAATTTATTTTTATAAATATGTCGGCGTCCGTGGCGCAGTTGGTAGCGTCACTGGCTACGGTTACGGATGTCTCGGGTTCGATTCCCGGTGCGGACGGTTTTCATAGATTGATGTTTCAATCGATTTATGGATTTCTGTTCGTAGTCTGAGTCCTCCCTCTCACCCATCCCATCCTCACGGGGTGTAGCGAGAGCGATTAGCTAACCACTAGTTCTCTCATAGCCCTATCCTTCTATCCCTACTCTCTTTGAAAAAAAAGAGAGGATGAGCAACTGAGTAACAAGCAGTTCTCGTAGAAAAAGTCTGTTAAGATACCTCCATTAGGAGACCATTGGGAGCGGACATGGAAAAAAAAAAAAAAAAAAAAATAGTTTGAATCAAAATGACGTTAATAGATGTTAACTGCAAAATTTTGAATTTACAGAAGACCGATTTTAAGCTAAAGTGATTTAAAATTTCGTTCACATATCATCATATATCCGTTGCGTTTTCATCATTTTTAAATGAAATACAAATGTCAAGCTTTTACCAAATGAAAGATAATACCCTAATGGCCAAACTTTTGGAGGTAGCCTGTTTTTTGAAAAATGTTGAATTTACCTCATGTTCATTTACATATCATCATAAAACCATTGCGTTTTGGGAATTTTCAAATGATATACAGATATTAGTCTATTTTCAAATTAATGATAATACTCGGGGGAGCCAATTTTTTTCTTATCACAAAATTACCAAGAAATCAGTTATCGGGTTATGCCCAACACCACCGATTTAATAGTTGACACCATCCGAATGAGAGTTTAAAAGGTACTCTATAATATTAAATGTGTGAAATTTTCTGATGTGACATATTTGGACATCGAATAACGAGTTTTATATCCATGAATATTGATAAACAAGCGGAATTCCACCTTATTCACATCATACAGAAAAAACTCCAATACAAGCGGTTTAATGAATAATCTAAAATTTACAAAAATAAAAACGTCATCGTAAAAAGAAGCAAGACATATTTAGGAATATAAACGTATAATGGAAACATAAGTCGTTTAATACACAATATTCTTTTCCGTCTGGTGCGTACATGAATAAATCATTTGATGATTTTTTTTATCTAGAAACCTTTACAGGTGTGCCCACAACAACTCACCAAAGTTTCATTGAAATCGGATGAATGGTAAAGGAATGCATAGAGGACAAACAAACATTCTTTTTTATATATATATATATAGATTCTTGTAAATATATGCTTTTTTATTTTTTTAGTAACCTAATGTGGAGCATGTGTACTTCTATTAGAGGTAATCTCAGTAGAAGTTGTATAAAAAAATGCTTTTATTTGACTAGAACAGTAATAGTGATTAGCTTATCGCTATTGTTATGCCCCGTCAAAATTGAATTTAAAAAAAAGTAACATTATCATAGAATGGTTTAATAATATTTATCTTACGAATATTAACAGCTAGTATGTAATAAAATTAAAATTAATTATTTGTGCTTTGTAATATGTAGGCACCCCGAATTAATGAACGCTATTGCATGCAGCAGCTGTTGACCTCGCCGGGAGCGTGTTGAACTCATCTCGCAGTAATGTTGCCGCATTTCAATTAGTTATACTAGGAATGTTTTTGGTCTAAATAATGTTTCTCAACTTTTACAGCGCAGATAATTTGATACAAAATGAATTTATATGCAGTACGAGATGCAATCTAACTGAAATCAGGGAAACGTACATCGTTAATAGTGCCACGCAATAAAAAAGTTTTTCGTACGTTTTTACGTTACTCATTGTACGTTTTATTAATTACATGACACACATTTACATAAAAAGTCTTTGCGAACTACTTCGGATTCTCTGTTCATGAAATATGATTATTATATAAGAATGATACATATTGTCTACAAAATACCAGAACCAGCTAATACCCCATTTCTAAATCAACTACTCTGCCTGCATTATAGAACTTATTTTATATTTTTCATTCGTTTTTCTGTAATAATGCTTCATATTTTATTTATTTACTGTAAATTTTAAAAAATGTAATGCATGGCATCACAGCTGACGCCAATGCGCCATGCATTTCACAAACATAATAACAGTAACAATAATAATATTTATTGATAACAATACAACTAATAAAAACAATAATGACAATAAAAACATATTTTTTAAATTATTAAATACAAAAAAACAAGACATCATTAATTTACAAGGAACAAATATTTAGTGAACAATACCCAGAGCTTAGTGCTGAATATATAATATAAATAAAACAATCGGCAATAAAAAATGAATAGTTAAGTTCAGTTTTTCAAGGAATTTTAGGATGGCGGTTTTTAGCGATTTTTTCCCTCTCAACTGATAAGTATGTTGTAGTGAAGAAGAACTAATATATAAATATATATATACAAAAAGAACACTACAAGACGCCACTAGCACTCTATTCCATCTTGACAACAAAAAGTTAGTGGAATAATATATAAATAGCTAGGTTATTTTTGTATATGATTATAGTTTTAATCAACAATAAAAAAATTAGATCAATTTTAATTCCCATTGTCTCGTATTTTTAAACTAGTGAGAACGCCTGTCATAGATGAGGTATTGAAATTGAGATACTGAATGTCTAAAGTAGCTGTTCTTTAGTTTACGTACTGACGGACCGATTGTTGTTTATTTGCCTCGACATTTGCGTCACGCTGGAACTGTGTGTATTGTTTATATAAACACGGACGCTTAGGGCATGAGAAAATTTCATATCTACATGTGTATGTGATAATAATAAGGCGTCTGCATCTACGCCTACAGAGTGGTCTGAGCTCTACATAAGATAAAACAAATTTGCTATTCAAATCTTTAATTTCAACACACATACATAATAATCGAAATGCGTGTATAATTTCAGTAATGACTTTTGATTTAATTAAATGATAGTATTAAAGTGATTGAAAAAAAGTACTTTTTATGAAACACTGCTTTTAAAATAAGTCGATCGTCTCAGGTAAACTTGCTGGAGCACATCTTTCTAATGCTTGATTCCGGTTTCTTAAGCCTCGTGCGGTAAATAACTTTGCCTCACTTATTTATTATACCAATTTGACTGTCGATTGCAAAACAGAACAATGCGAGACGTCTGCCTTTAGAACGTGTGTAACTAACGCTTTGAACGTGGACCGCAAATCCAGTTTCCGTGAGAAAAAAACCACTAACTACTTAACTATTGATACATGTGTAATAATGGTTATTAAAATTAATAATGTACTAATGCCGTATTTAAGCAAGGTAGCAATGATTAATTATAAACAATGTGAAAAACTTTTAATATCAGCTTACAACATCGTATTTTATTGTAAATATTTAATTTATGCAGAAGCAAAAAGACAGAATTAAAAAAATAAACAATGCATTTTTTAAATAACGTTTTTTTAATTTATTCTCTGTGTTCATTTGATTTCTGTAATACAGTTTGATCTATTAAAATTTCGTTGTTTAACTGGAACATAACACAGGCTTATAATTATTTTTGTAAACGTTGATTTGTGACTAGTATTTTGGGAGTAAGTTCATGATTTTTAAATGGATCTGTTTGCCAGCATGACAAAAGGCTATAACCATTTAGAATTGAGAAGTAATTAAGAGTGAAAGGATTTAAAAAGTTCACACACAATGTAATAAATATAATGCCATTGATATCCAAATTGTAAATGAAGTGGTTATTAAAATGTTCCAACTGGGATTCTTATACAACAAAGCGAGAATTATATCATTCAAATTTCGCTTGATGAAACTATGCTATTGTCATATGAGTATATAAATATGAATTTATCTATTTTTGTTTTCATCATTATTAAATTGAGTATTGGACATCAGAGAGAAATTATCTGATTTTTTTTGCAATGAATCAATTTGTCACAGTACTCTTACCATCGTCTCACGGCACACTAGTGGGACAATGGTTGCGGAGTACTGAGCTAAATTATCCCGTCATTTATTAACTTTATTGAATGAATCTTTTTCCTCCAAATAAATTGAAAATTATTCATAATCGATGCGAATCATAGCATTTACTTTTATCTCTATATGTATACTATAGCAAAATACTTGTTATTTCATTATACATATTGCATAAAATAACACATTTTTATTTATATTATTATTTATATATATATCACGCTGATTTGTTTCGTGCCGTTTACTTACAAAAGCAGCTTAAGTAAAAGAAAATTCAACACTTTACTTCTTAAGGAAACATTGTTTTACGAACTGATCGTTATCTTAATCGAAACAAACAATAAAATGTGGGCCACATGCTAATTTTTCTATGAATACACATTACCGTTTTGTTCGTGTTTTTATTAAATAAAAAGTCTGTATTGTTTTGACACATCGCCAAGATTTTTTATTGCATAAAGTTTATAAATAATAGTATACGCAGAATAAAAGTCCGCAGTAAAATGAAGAAAACTGGTTACAGCATTTTATTGTTAACGTGTTTAGTATTGTGTGCTTCCTTCTATTGCATTCTTGGTATATTATGAAAACGGTTGATATTTATATTCTGATGTCAAAGACTGATTAATTTATAAAGTAAGCGCATATAGTACTTGTAAATTCGCTTTATTTTATATAATTTAAGACATCGACTGAGGGTGCTTGATGGAATTTCAATATCAAATTTGAATTATTGAGATTTTATACACTTCCATCTATTTTGTCACTAACGACCCGGGTTTCGCCTTTCGGCATCTTCAGGCATTCGAGCGCACGAATGGACTCGAACTGACAGACAGTAAACAGTGTCTAATGTTTATATATACGATTTTGACAGACAACACGATATTTTAACACTAATTTACTGTAGAGTTCAGTCAATCTTGCTGTATTAGCAATATTGATATAACTTAAGACATCGACTGTATTGATAGTACAGCAAGATTGACTGAACTCTGCAGTAAATTATTGTCAAAATATCGTGTTGTTTGTCAAAATCTTCTATATAAATATTAGACACTGTTTACTGTCTGTCAGTTCGAGTCCATTCGTGCGCTCGAATGCCTGAAGATGCCGAAAGGCGAAACCCGGGTCGTTAGTGACAAAATACATGGAAGTGTATACAATCTCAATAATCCAAATTGCTTTATTTTGCTACGATTTTACCTTTTCTTGCAATGAAGCTATTAAAATATTACTTTACAGCGCCCTGGACTATATTAATTTCACTTAATACCAATGAACAATACAGCTAACTAAAATACACACATTTCCAGTGTTTGACAGAAATAATGAGAAAAACGATTAAGTATTATTTGATAAAATCTTGTATGCGTAACACTTTTGAATAAAATGAAAAAATTATTCAAACATTTTGTAATAAACTTTATATTATTGATACGTACGTATCTCTTAATAAGTATGTTATCTAAGTAGTAATCTTGAATAGTTCAAATTCATTTTATAATTCTTGTGGAATCGAATATTTTTTTTGTATTTTTCATAATGTTGTTTTTTCATTTCTTAACAGAATGGTATCAGTTTACTGTTATCAGCGCTGTGCATATGCAGCGCTGGCGGAATTTCAGTAAGCTTTGGAACCAGTGGTGGTCCTATTATTCCACCGACACCAGCTCCACCTACTCAGCCTCCTCGTCCACCATACAGAGTGCCTGCAGCAGTGTGGGAAGATCAACCAGGAGACCTTCCGAACCCTAATCCTTACAAGTAAAGAAATTTATTTCAGAATACGCTTAAAGTAACTCAAATTACAAAATGCCATTTTAGCATAGTATAAGTATCATTTTAAAACTCTCTTTGCAAGTTAAACATAAAGATTCAAAATAATTATGACACCCATTCAGTATTCAACATTTTTATTTTAATTTAGAACATACTGCAATCATTTTTTTTCTTTTGAAGACGACCTTTTCAAACAAATTGCCAATTGAAAAGTATGGATTTTCAATAATGATATTTTAGTAAATATATTTACACTTTCTACCACATGAGATGTGGTGTTTTCTTTTCTAAAATTGTATGTGTGTTATTATGTCAGTCGTAGTGATAGTATTAAGATATCATATATGTATTGAACATTTCATTTTTATTCTACAGGGCACCTACACCACCCCAATTGGCTCACTACTTCCCAACGAAAACGCCCGCCACATATTCATCACCACCACCGTCCATGCAACCTGCAGTTCGTATACCAGCGACTCCGACCCGATACACAAATATAGGCTATACACCAAACAAAATGGTCGTTCAGCCTTCTCCAGCGTCTACGCTATCACCAGCCAAGTCATTCGTCAACGCATATGCCCAACCAACAAAACCTGCCCCAACTCAAAACACACAGACAAAACCAGAATCAAATACCCAGACTGCTCAAAGCCGCGATAACAGCGGAGCTTACCACCACGAAAACAACTACCAAAATATTGATAGCAGAAGTCAAAGCAGATTCGCTAGTCAAGTGCCAGAGCTGGGAATTAGATATATCCCAGGGTATGGGTTCAAATATTTCACACCTGAGCAAGACAAGGACCCAAGGAAATACTTCAAGTCTTCAAAATATGAGAGTCATGATAAATACAACGCCCTCGAAAGTAACAATATCTTTGGTGTACATCAACATCAGAACGATATTGATTTGTCTTACGATAAGTTCGTGGCTCAACGAGTAAAGAAATCACCAACACAGGTTTGTAATTTATCTTTTTAATAAATGTAGTAAATATTATTTTATTTATGGAGTTTTCAAGCGTAACCTTAATTATTACTAGCTTAAAAAGGAAAAATGGTAAATAAATTAACATAGCCTTTAGAATAATTGTGCTATCATCAATAGTTAAAAATCCAATTTTACGCAAAATCTTGAGATTCATTGACAATTATTGTTTAATTTAATGATTGAAAATACAAATAAAAAATTGTTTCTTGATTGGTTGATCACAGATTTTCTGCACGAACATATGGTTCTCAAATTTTTGTAGGAACATTATCTTTACAATACTATCCGATTTGTGTGATGTATCGATATATAATTATGGTGACAACTTATTCGGTAGAATTTATTTTTGCAATTGTAAAATATATTAATTTCATTCTGGAGTTGGATAGTATAATATAAGAAGTCAGAAAATTAAAAAATCATCTTCATCGCTTTCTATAAAAGTAAATCGCTTGCAAATAACTTAGAGCT
Organism: Himalopsyche phryganea; assembly: GCA_022494535.1. Classification (NCBI taxonomy): domain Eukaryota; kingdom Metazoa; phylum Arthropoda; class Insecta; order Trichoptera; family Rhyacophilidae; genus Himalopsyche; species Himalopsyche phryganea. The sequence continues at coordinate 2,718,288 of JAGVSL010000046.1, forward strand.
GCAATTTATGCCAATGCGCTTGAATAGCTTCCGACTATATTATATATAAGGCCTGTTCAAGCTGCAATCAAAGGCGCGTGCTTTTAATTTAGAATTGAATCACCAACGAACAAATATGGTATGAGAAAAACAAGATTGCAAATGCGTCTTCAATCATACGGCCCTACAAGTTGTCCACACGTTGTGTCACCTTGACAAAGTGAGGCAAGCCTCATCTGGAAAATAATTAAATCGATGTAAACGATTTATATTTGTTACAACAAATTGAAAAAAAGTCTTTTTATGGTAAATGTAAATAAAGGAAAAGAAATATAAAAGTCCATTCTAACAATTTTGTACATTCTGGTTTTCATATTACACATTAGGAATAAAGTTCTTTTGGTGAATAAAACCATTTTTGGTAACTAGCGTATCTACCGATGCAGAAAGATAAATTGAGTGGTTTTTTCACCTTATCAATTCACTAAAACAGAATTCTGTTGATTTATCCTAATAAGGCATTGCAAAATAAATATCGATATTATCAGAAATAATAAATAAATATTTAATATAATCTTGAAATAAACATATATTTTATTGATGAATGTTCAAATATTATTGTTAATTAAATCAATGTAATTCATTACATAATTTTACAGATATTATGTAATAAAAAACAGCTAATTTGTGCACATTAATCAATTATTACAAACGTTTGGTACAGAAATAAAGTGATAAAAATTACCGGATTAAAAAAAACTTTTCATATGACTCGCTTCTCATTATTGGTTTTATTTTTACATTTAAATATAAATGAATTTAAAAAAAAACAACGATAACATTAATTTATATTATACATTTAGTATTCCATTAATTTTAATAATACCTGATTAAATCATTTATAAAATTAAGAAATGTTGCCACCTTAATTGGAGTAGGACTTTTAAATTTTTAACTTTTAAATATTTAATCATAAACCGGTCACTCGTATTAGATCACCAACGCCTCATCGAAGCTTTTTAAAAGCTTATTTGACTTTAACTGTATCAAACATGTTTTTTTATTCCAGGTTTACGTTCCCCAGCAGCCATTCACCTATCATCAACAGCAACTCTTCTTCCCTACGCAGTATTTAAGGCAATAGTGCTTTCAACGACTGAAGTTGTCATTTGCCATCTAAGATATTTAAAAACCTTTGCCTTATTAAAAATAATAAACACAATTAAACGAAACAATACATAAATAATTACTGCAATAATGAGCATGGGAATTAAAAACGAAGTACAAACTTAATAAGCGTATTAAATTTAACTATCTTTCCGTAAATCCGGCATACTTATTAATGTTCGTAAACAATGCATGTCAAATGCTTATACTTGGCCAATTTTCTCACATTTAATTTTGCTCAGTTCTGAAATGAATAATTAGGGTTTACATTATAAGAATCTTTTCTTGAAATTTAAAATGAAATGCGCTTGACATTAATTTTGTTCTTCTACTATTGCAGTTAAATTAGTGAAACAGGATGCATCTTCATTTGTAACATTTTGAGATTATTCGGCAAATTACTTTATTATATTCATTTGTACGAGATTCGGTACTAATATAAGCTTGATTAATTACTTTTAAAATATCGAATTGATTTTGGTTTGTATTTTTTAAAAAAGTTTTATTGAAAGTACTCGTTCTGTTTCATTTACATTTTAGATATTATTTTACTTTTAATGAATATTTATTATCCACTGTATTGTTTATTTGTTTAAGAATAAGGCAAGGCGTTATATTTAATAAACATCTTTTGTACATACTTAATGTTTATCTTTTTCACTTAAAAAATAAATAAATTAAATGCAGAAAAATATGTAAAATTCAAAGTGATCTTTCTTTATGTCACAAAAACGCTTACAGCAAGTCATACTAAAAGTGCTATACAATGTTCTATTTATGTACCGAATAAACTTAGTATTTATTGAAATATATATTGAATACACATTATTTTGTTGATGAAGGGTGGAAAATAAATAGTTTTAATTTAATTGTGTGATTATTAATTACCTATTCCTTTTTAACACGTAGTTAAATAAAAACATATTTGATATACAAACCATTAGGTTGAGTCACATAAAAACATCGATAGCAAATAACAAATTATAGATCTACATAGAAATAGTTTTTGTACTTGATGGTTATAATATTAACCAGTTTTGTACGTAATTTTATAAATAAACTATGGCAACCGTTTACTTACTGCCAGTTCAAGTTCATCCGTATAATTGAATGTCTGTTGATGTCGAAAGGCAAAACCTGGGTTGCTAGTGACAGAACTTGTGAAAGAAAACAAAATTTGACGATTCAAGTGTAATATTGAAATTCCACAAAACTCTCTCAGTCAATATCATAACTTATTTGACGGAAGGTTCAAAAAATATTACGTCACAAGTATTTGCATTACAATAGCAAAATTGCTTCAACTGAATTTTATAATTTTATTAAACATAACGTTTTTCTTACTATTTTAACTCTCAGCTAGAAGTATATGGATTTCTAATGAAGAATCTCGACAGTAGTAGCAGTTCGGAATCAGTGGCTAAAGATATTTTTTGAAAAGTTTAACAATACAAAAATGACTCTAGAAAAGGAGTAGTAAGCTATTCATTCTCCCTATGCCCAATTTTTAAGGACCGGATTGTTATGAGGCAATGTACGTGTCACATTACATTCAATAATTTGGATAAAAATCCATAAATCGACTAGAAATCAATATATGAACATGTCACTTCAGGTATTTGAACCTATGCCCATCACAGCCGAAGAGGACGAACTCGCAAGAGCGTTGTAGCTACAAAACCGACAATAGGTAAAAACATCATTTATTACCTTCAACATCGCTTGTGACATTGGTGGATAATGTAAGTAAAATAATATCACTTTTATGTTTACAATGTAGATAATCAATCATCATTAGATTCACTTGAACAAGGTTGAATAATAGTCAATGCTAGCTACAGTTGTGAGTCTGTCATTCCAATAAGTGCGTTTAGATATGGCCAAACCATTCTTATATATAGGATTATAAGTGTTAACATAATACGTGACTAAATCTAATCTGTAAACCAAATGAGCTCTCATTGTTGTATTATAACACAAGATGTTTTTCTACCAAACACTTTAAAGATAGTGCCAAATCGAAGACTTGGATGATATTCAATTATCGAGTAGCAAAAAAGGGGCTAAAACACCATAAACGTGTTTTAGTGCAATCAGATACATATAATTGTCTAACTAAATAAAATATATTTTGATAAATCTTTGCAAAATAAAACTTTATTTACTACTGATTAATTTCTATAAAACATATCTTTACTGTTTTATTCGTTTGGGTGTTGAAGTGATTTTTTTGGTTTGAAATTAAATGATTTATTATAAATACAATTGTATTTTGTTTTCCAATTTGGTAGCTATAATATTGTGTAGCCGTTTCTGTAGTCTGCACTTAAGTTTTATTCATTTATATACACTCGTAATGAAATAATTTCTCAATGAAAGTTATTAAGGATTGATTAAAATGTGTCAATCATAACAACATATCTTTTAGTTTGAAGAAGTCTGTAGGTATGTGTTTAACAATGCTTTTATATTTATCAAAACGTAGTATCGTAGTAGCTCAACTTTTTATGCATATTAAGTTTTTGGCACTCATCACTGCTAAGAATAGATACCCGAACTCATTAAATAATGGTAGTATATTTTTAAAACATGATTGAGTTTTATCTCAATTACGTGAGGTCTCACGATGTCAATTGAAAATGAAGCTTGACTACTAATTTGTAATAATTTGTCAAATCACCGCATTTTCCTCCGTACACCTATCGGAAAATTGTGCAATATGAATGACAAAATGTTGTCACACTGTTAAGTATTCTCGGAGACTACACCGGTTAAGAATCTGTGTCAGCAGGTCGATAGGCGTGCGATGCAATCGGAGGCCTACCAAGGAAAATGCGTGAGGCTAAAGAAAGGGATTTATGGCCCTCTCTTGCATTGGAATTGTCAATATGGAATATTTTATTCATGATCGATTCGTTCACGACAGCGATTAAAAGGTCACCGTTAAAGCGCCGTAATTTATTAATTATAGATCGTATTTATCGAGCACAAGCTAAGAGATTTTGGTAACGAATATTGTGATTTTTGCGTATTGGAAACTTGCTTATATCAGAAGAAATTGTAATAATATATTGTTCGCCATGCAGTTCATAATGAAGTTAATTTCCGGACAGAATCGATGAAAACATAAATATTTTATCAACTAGTTTTGTCGTGTTGAAATATCGTTTTTATAAGAATTTCCAATCCCAGGACCCCAGTCAATTAGCCGATGCCGTAATCCCGAGATGTCAGGAAGTGTTAATATTTAAAATTAAATACTTCCAAATTAACTACAACGTGTTCCTCGGTTTATTTATAAATTTACATAATTTTTTATTGATTGGGATCATACCGGGTTTGAAATATTGTGAATGTTGAAATCCCGGAATCATGAAAAGAGTCTAAAATTGGGTACTCTAGTTATTTTAAATGAAATAGATTTAATAAAAAAATTTTCATCGTATTCGAGTTATAAAAAAATAAAATAACTAGTATGCTTGAGATATTTGTCATATATAAATATAATTTAAGATAATTTAAGACATCGACTGAGGGTGCTTGATGGAATTTCAATATCAAATTTGGATTATTGAGATTTTGGAAGTGTACAAAATCTCAATAATCCAAAAATATATAAATATTTTATTTAAACACCATGTTTGCTCCTAATTCTGAGGTATATCAACAGAAGTTTTTCTACGAGACCTGCTTATTACTCAGTTGCTCGGCCTCTATTTTTCGAAGATAGTAGGGATACCAGATTAAGTCTAGGACAGGACAAGTGGTAAGCTGCTCGTTTTCGCTACGTCCGTTTTTAGGATCAGATGGGGGAGAGGGGATTTTAGACAATGCAAACATACATTCTTTTGAACAGAAATGGATAAATCGATTGAAAAATCAATTTATAAAACTATCCGTACTGGCGTTTGATGCTGTGAGATCCGTAACCAAAATCAACGACGTTAACCGCTGCACCAAGGACCCGGATTATAAAAATTTGTATCGGAATAAGTTTTATAAAACAATAGAATACCATTCACAGCATTCACAAAACTAGCTCTATCTCAAAATGAACAACATCTGACTTACACCATTGTGCCTTTCAAACGCTCATATATAACCTAGTACAGGCATCAACAGAAGTTGTTGTAAGATATATTGCTTGTTATTCACTTGCTCAGCATTTCCTCAAGAAAATTATGGATAAGAAGATGAAGCTAGGACAGAATAGTTTTACTTTTTTGGTATATATACAGTCGATGAAATAAAATAGCTTTATTTTTATTACAAAAACATTTTATTATATTTTAATATTGATGCCGTAATTATTTACAAATGATTATAGATAAAAAAAATTCAAGAAAATCATTTATACTTGATGGCCACAGTTAATTTCAGCAAAATCATAAACATCTTGAAACTAGTTCACCTCAGAGCTAATTATTTATTTCTGAATTCGACATGCGTAAATAACTAAGAGCGATGCTCCCACCTCATCTATTCCAAGCCAGTATTTGTGTACAAGGTGAAACAGCAATGAAGATTGTAACATAAAACATCTTTACCGCTTACGCTGTATTATTACCCACCTTTCGAATTAAATTAACTGGAAATTGTTTAAGTACCACAGTTTGCAACACTTCCAAAAATACACATTTAAAACATATCTCGTCTTTAATAATCAATTGAAAAATTAATGAGACCACTAAACATGCTGCGTATTTAAAAAAATGTGTAATCTACTGTTATACATTAAAACTATTAAAATCATATGATCGATTATAAAAACATTCATAAAATATGCCATCGTTCATATCTAAATACTGGACAACCCTTTTGAAAGGATTGAGTGTATCTCTTTACTTTTTATCCACAGATTTTTTTACATTCAGAATGATCAAGTTTGATAGGAATATGACAAGCAGTAAAGATCTTAAGCTGTAATTCTTGATGTTTCATAGTTTATAACTGGATCGTATTCAGATTTGTTACAATACAGATATTGTAAATATGCAGAAATACAAATGTTTTTTGATTAATAATACGAACAAAAGGATAAACTAAAAACAATTTTTAAATTACATACAACCTTTGCAATATACAATTAAAGCCGCTATATCATTTATGTATCATGGCTGTAAGAACTGTAATTAGCTAAGTAAGTTATATTACTGTGTATGTGAAAAATATTCTAGGGCTTCTAAAGAATGCATGTTTTGAAACACAGTCTAGGGTTTTTATCGAAGAGCAACTTATAGAGAAAGTTTAACCTCATGAAAATTTATTAAATTAATAAATGGCATTGGTTTTATGTTACATAATTATTTATTTACACTGCGTGCAAGTAAATTATTCAGAATGGCGAAGGTCATTAAAGTTATACCCTATAGAATTACAAGTATTGTGGTCATCTGTATGCATACAGACGAATCACTTTGTCATTCTTGTCACCTCTAGATGTTTACATAACACGATTAACTTTAGTTCCAAAGGTCTCCAATAAACAGCATGTATGAAATGTAATATTTTTTATTGTTAAGTAATTTCTAAGCAAGACGTCGTGAAATATTATGAAATGAATTAAGGCGGAATTTTTAGTAATATGTTATTAGTCAGTGTGTTTTTTGTAGCTTTAGAAGGCGGGTTCATTTTTGAATATGCAAAGATGTTCAAAATTACGTACTCATGCATTAAAAAAAACTTGCAAACTATTACGCCTTAACGGTGTCAAAATGTATACTCATTAATAAATTAATTGTTTTATTCTTCTAATTCATAATGTAACATCATCACCAAGTTTGAAAACTGAATACCTCAGTACAAATATCTTGTAAATCCACTGATGGATCAAAGTGTATCTAATTATTCTTCTACAACTCTGGCACTGTGTGGCAATCGCTTTATTTAGTTAAGTTCATACAAAATTAGGGTGTGCATTCTAGAAACATCTCGAAGTATTATTTTATCCTTTTTTTTTCAACAAAAAATACAGAAAATACAAAAACACGTACTTAATGAAAAAAATATTAATCATTCTACATAATCCCCGCTTGAAAATCCTATTTTTTCGACTCAAAGATCAATTGTATATTTTCATCACCGTAGACTCTTCAATATTTTGAGATAAAACCTTTAAAAACTACGTAATACGCGATTGCCTACTTTTAGCAAGTAAATTCCATATTTAACATTTCATGGTAAGTTGAAAAGTACTTTACTAATTCTTTATTAACTTTTAAACTTATTTCCTTTATAGGACGAATAGAATATGCTTTGCAATGGCTTGATCCAGATGGCAATTCAAATCAAGCATTATAATACTTTTATTTGGTGTTTTTTTTCTAAAACAATGTCATACAAAAATATGTCACAATTCATCACTCATATTATATCGAAACTGTGTTATACACGGCCGAGTGTATTTCATGAAAATATTGAGTTTTATAATGCTATCTTTTATAAATATGAAGCTGATGCATGTAATTTTGATTTCAGTTATTGATCATTTAATAAATTACAACGCATTATAATAATATTTAGCCATTATTGTTCCATTCTTTGCGAATACCCACTTAAAATATGTTGAATCGTGTATAAATATGCAATAAAAAATTTTCATTTAACACCTCTTACACTCAATTAATTGTTATGTTGACGCAGACGAAACTGAAATAGCCAAATTATAACCTTAATAACATTAAGTTAAGAATAACCTACGGAAGGTTGCAGCCTTGCATTGAGGACGTTCAGCAACATGTTCATTTTTAATAATTCCTACTGTTATTTCTGTATCTTTGCTCACGTTATTTCTTCTCACGATATTATTCTTTATAACGCTGAAGACATTCAATCAGGAAGGTTAGAATATTTTTTCGTTTTTATAATTTCAATGACAATTTTCCACGTGAAATCGGAAACGATTGTCGTTGCTGAAGGCAGCTGGCTCATAGGATTATAATGGAAATTTAATATCAATATTTATTTAATTTCTACATAAGTTCATTATGAATATTGAAATATTTGTTAAGGTAGTAAACCTTTATGACTTTTTGCCAGCATAGTGAGAGTATAGCGGAAGGTTGATTTTAATGAATTCCTTTAGGCATTTTAATGTTATAAAAAAATATTTCTTAGTAGGCTAGAACTTTCTAAAAACCTTTCTAATATCTATGAAATATGTATCTTATTTCAAATAATATTAAGATGTCTCAGATTTCAAAGCATATCAACAAAAGATTGACATCGTTTTGTACTGGTTTAATAATTTGCCAATGATGCAGAAAACTTGTTAAACTTTCTATTTTTATAAAATACCATTGTATAAACTGCCTAATGTATTCATTCAGTGCCCATTCATGAAATAAGTGTGCTTTTTTGAAGATAATACAGTCAACCAGGTTAAATGTGATGTATTCATTGACAGTGAGAATAAGAATAACAGAGTAAGTGAGCCAAAAAATAGTGATTTTTCGAAAAAATCATTCTTACCTAATAAATTAAAAATACTCATGACATAGGTACCGTAGATATAAAATAATACTGGCATCAGCTTTATCAAAATTTGAATTAAATAATTATTTCACAAGCAAGTGAAAATAATTACAAATTGAGAGAATAACATTTACATTTGATAAAAAATGGTAATTTCAGTGTAAATATAATAAATGGAATCGATGGCAACATTGAAAAAATATGTTCTTTAAGAGATTTCTTCTTACATAATTTCTTGAATGCAAATATACACTTCTTGTTAATTTTTAATTGAAGTCATTTGCAGTTTTTTTAATTTGCAGTGCTGTGTAGTTATGTCAAACGAAAGTGACTTTTCAAACAGGTCCTTGTTATAGCGTTACATGATCTTCCAACTGCATTATTAATGAATTAATTTGTTTGTGATAGTGCAGTTTTATAAAACTAATCAATTAAAAATGATATGATTTAGTGGTAAACACTTTGGGGCTTGTATCATATTTCGTTTCTCTTCATAAGTTTAAGAGCCCAAATGAACACTTTGAATGAAAAAAAATGAACTTTCAGTTGTTTTATGAATATCTGTGACTTGTCCATCACCTTTAAAAAATACTGGAAATTCGCGTAGAAAGAGTGACTAACAGTCATGTATTGGAAAAAATCTGAAAATACTACATAATTAAACTCCACATAAGGAGCCGAAAAAAAACCCGATTAAAATTATCAGAAATCTTTCGTTTATAATATAAACATTAATATTCAGAGCAGTTAGTCATGTAGGTGGTTTTTATTATATGCAAACTAGTAAACATTTTCCGTGGCCCTAGGCTAAATCTGGATCATTTATATGCTAAACATCACAATCCAATCAAACATCCCCTGTCGAGATAGTCATTGGTATCGCATATTAAAACGCGTTTTAGTTTCATTATGTTTGGAGCATAAATCTAAGTCATCTATCGATAAATCTGAGCTAAGTATTATCTAAAATAGTTCATCTGCTAATAAACAAGCGTAATAACTAGCCATTCAACTCAAACGTGCCATTGACCTCCGTTGGCTATACTAAATTAGCGGGCAATTTGTTGTTTCTGATCCAAATTAAATGATGAATGGCCATGTGGTCAACCTTCAATAATAACAAAGCATTGTGTAAATTTCATTTAAAATTTATTGATATTCGATGAATCATAAAGACTTAAAAGAAATGATCTGCATAAATCAAATGATTTGCAGTTCTAAGTATAAACATTTTTTTGGTTTCATATTCTTTGAAACAATAATTTACCTATATAGACTGTACGTGTATATAATAATTCCTAAAAGATCTCAACGGTCAGACAAGACAAAAACTTTAATTTATTGACGATAATATGATAAAGACGTTTTGAAAATGATTGAGGCATTTAAAAACCTAAACCACAATGGCCACTAAGCAAAATTGTTACAAAATATGAAAAACCGACCTTTAAATACATTTTGTAACATATTTTACACTGCGTACTAATTGCATTTCATTTTGGATATTTGGTACTTTTTCTTATCTTAAATAAAATATGTACCCTTAATTTTAAATCCCAGAAAAAATATAATCAAAATACTTTATAAATCACTATGGTAGTTACAAAACTCAAGACAGATCCCAGCTTCATTAAGTCTTCTCTATACCCAAAGCTCGAAGATTTTTTTACGGTGCAACCAAATATTTTAAAGATTTAACCCAGAAGATTATTAAACTGGATTATACAAGAAATAATTTATGTAGCATTTATTCATTAAATAGTAAAGCTGTTTCACGTTTAATGAAATCAATTTTTTCATTCCTTCCTTATTTCTTTTCAAAACATCTAGTTTTTCTTGTAGGATTGATTGATTAATTAGATAATTAAAGCAATTACTATTATTTGGCGTATTTTAATATAGTAGGCAACTATTTATTAGATTAAAAATGTGTGTGACAAAGAGTTATGTCAGAAGCAAAAGTGTTGTTGTCTTGCGTCATACGTTAAGGTTCATCGACTATCTGACGGTCAATCTCATTCGAGTAGTTCAGATGCAAATTCACATATTTTTATAATTACTCCCACCTCCCACAGTATAGCAATTATGAAAAAATACTTTTTTTTTGATAAATGTAAGTGATATCGCATGTTTTATTAAAAAAGCTGAAATTACATATCAGAAATTAAATCTGGATGTCTATCTTGTACAAAAATTCCTCCTAAAGGGTGAACAGTAGCGGTGTGAATTTCCAATCCTTCTAATTCTTACGATATCTTAAGAGAAAAATTGATAATATGTCTTGAAAGCTTTCGTTTGAAACTTATGCTCGTTTAGAGGCGCATATGCTCCAAATTGCAGACGGACGCTGTTTTTATACTATAAAATATAAAATACATATGTATATCTGTCTGACAGTCGCAAAAACTCCTCTCAAACGGTGAATAGTAACGATGTGAAATTTGCACATGTCATTTTGGCTGCCATTTATAGGTAAGCTGTACTAATTTAAAGTGTCAACTTTCAACTTTTTATCTTTAACATTATTATCAATTAATGGTCTATATCTTGTGGGTGTTACATGAGGTATGGTTTGCGGTGATATTTTCAACTTTCATCTTTCAACATTAGCTTGCACTAAAATAGCGCCAACGTTTAAATAACTTAATTTTAACACCCTCTATCCCTGACGAAGTCGGGTAATAAACACTAGTGTGTTAATAATCAAATAATATTTGATTGAAGTTGTTAATCCTGAAATACTTATCTGGCAAAAAATATTTTATTAATTTTAACCATGACATTAACCAAAAAACAAAAAGATTTCGACAACAATTTGGAGTTAAAAATTATTCGGTTATTGAAAATTTAAGTTACGCCGTATGTCACTTCAATACATCAATAAAAAACCCAGTTGCCCCTTTAAAGTACTAAAAAACTAAGCAGTAATAAATATTTTTTAATTAACAATCAAAGTTTAGTAACTTGAAGGATATCTGTAAAAGTGTTATCAAATGAAATAATTAATTACATCTTCTCGGAATAATAAAATATTTACCATGGTATCGTTATCAGTGTTAGTTGGCTTACGGAAAGAGTGAGTTAAGTGCAGTAAAATTTAATATAAATACAGATAGTAATTTTCTTCTTCGATGGGAACTCTGCTTCTTTTTGACCGAATTGCTGAATTTTGATCGAATGAATCGAATCGCTCGGGTTGGTGGACTCGTGAATTATTATTATTATATATTTATCCATCACCACTACCTTCCCACGACATATTTCATAAAAAAGGCTTCGTTTATACCAGTATTGCCTGACTTAGAATGATCGTGCATCATGTTGATTTATTTGTAAAGTTTATCAGATAATCATCATTGATCTTAAATTAAATAGCAACAACGTATGGTAACATGGCTTATCATAGCTTTTTTTTCGAAAAAAATGGCAGTATTAAAAACTGAATTCTATTTTATTAAATGATTTATTGGTCAACGTGATTTAATCGATGTTATACAAAAGAAGGAAAAGAAAATGAATACCTGGACTATGAATTAATACTGCGTAATATTAATAAGTAACGTCAGAAAACATGTGTCACAAAACAATATTACAAAAATACCAAAACCTTTTAACCTTCGTCTTGAGCCGTATCCGCTTTTATGTAGATCATATGCCCACCATGCCGTTCTTCCATGGTTACTTGCTACCCATCAATCACTTTGTTTCCTCTCATGATATTTCAGCATCTTTTAATCCTTTGTAGACAAGGTCTCCGTTTAAGGGTACATTTTTGGCTACATCTAACATCGAATTCTTACACTCACATCAATATCTCACGTTGCAGTCCTTGAAATACATAGTTTTACATCTCTTGAGAGGTCTGCAGAATAATCGATGCAAGCTAATTTAATGACTTTATTTAAGAAAATATATTTTTTAATTGATTGTTAATATTCAAAGAAACTATTTTTAATAAGTTATATTTCTTTGTTGCGTGTTTTAATTGGTTGATTAAATATTAATTGTACTTATTATGCAACCCTTTTTCCCTTTTTTCGTTTATTGCTCTTCTTAATTAATTGCATTATTATATAATATGATTGAAAAACTGGTACATGATCCTATTAATCATATTTATTTTATATAACTCTCCACAGGTGTAAAGTGTTAATTGAATTGACATATGATAATGACAAGCTATTTTTTAACAATGTAACTCTCATTTGAAAAAACGACAGGAATAATTAATTGGTATATGTTGTATGCATAAGAAATAACAATTTAGAAAAAATCATCCATCAATAATTAAAAAATGTTATTAATATTAATTTAGAAAGGTGAGTTTATAGAACATAGTGTGAAAGTATTTCAATATGTTAATATAAAATTATAATCTCATAAAAATTTTATTTCTACATATAAGTCACCGTCAATATGTGTAATTTGATTTATTATGAAATATCCATTGCATTTAATGAAAAAAAAAATCTCATATACTTTTCACTATAAGACCAATTTCACCCGATGATAAGCTGAATATATTCACACTAATGGGACACCCGTCATAGATGACGGTATTTAAATTGAAATACTCAATGTCTAAAGTAGCTAGTTATAAATAAATGTATTGTTGTATGTGAATTGAATGACATACCTACATATGGTATATGATAATAATAACACGTCTACAGACCGGTCTGGGCGATTATATGCTAAGCTAGTAGAACCGTACCCGTCATAGAAGACGGTATTGAAATTGAAATACTGAATGTCTAAAGTAGCTAGTACGTTGGAACTGTGTGTGCATTGTTTACACCGCGAACACTTACGTCAAGAGACAATCTCATACCTACATGTGATATGTGATAATAATAAAGCGTGTACAGAGCGGTCTGGGCTATATATATATATATAAGATATCACATGGTGAGCAAAACTATTCCGGTCATGGATAGAGAGGGAACATTACCAATTACAAAATTAGCTACTGGTGTTTACGGGTGAAAATTCGTTTTTAATTCAAAAGTTTTACGATTAATTCAAAAAAAAAAAATCTCTTATTCAGACATAAACGCATGCATGCACATTTGTGTTATGCTTAGTTAACAGAGTCAAAGCGGCAAGTCACAACTCAACGATTACATCGATTGAAATTAACATATCTTATTTTTAATAGGCGTGGCTCTGCTCGTTCAGAAGTAATGTTTATTGCACTTACAATGGTGAATTTTAATCAATTATTTTGTATATTTAATTCTCCGAGTAGATGCACGACGATAATTGTGATAGAATGCTTTGTCAACAGTATATTTTTTACAAGTTTCTCTTGTCTTGTTTAATTACATTAGTATTTGATCGTATAATTATTTTTGTCTAATGTGAAATTGCGAAGCTTATCCATAATGACATAAATTATGATTGTGTTCATCCATAATCACTCTGAATGCAGAACACACGTAATGGTTAATAGAGAAACTTAACAGATGTTGTTTTTTTAGAGATCTGGTTGCAACATTGAAAGACGAGGCTGAGAAATAAAAACATATTGGCTAAGCGCCCTCCACTTGACCGTTTTTAGGATTGAATGGGTGAAAGAAAAAGAAAATAATACAGATATCCATGCCTTTAGACCAGTGATGCACAAACCGGGGTCCAAAATGACATTTTTTGCTGCCCAAAATAACAAGAAATAAGAGTTAAAATTATGTAACTCTTAAATTAAAAACAGTAAAATCCATACCTCGTCTAGTATAGTATATCATTATTTTCCCTTCCCACAGCCTCGATGTAGTGGTGCACGTGCCCCAGAAGGGGGTACCGGAGCGCCAGCATCGTGAAATTGTCGCTACCGCTGTCGCTGGTGTCGTTCAGGTTCGCCAACAGCCGGTCGGGTTCGTCGGCCGTCTTCTGAGCGGTCTGCTACAAGGCTGGGTCGCTATGGTAGAACAACGTCTCGTGTAGATGGTTTTTCAGGTCTGCATGCGAAGACGATGACATAGTCTATAAGCAAATGCTGTTGTAGAGATATAGAGCATATGGACTCCTAATTCAGTTCATCACAACATCATTATTTTTAGCTTAAGAACGCTATTCGTGCTTCAAATTTTTACCAGGAAAGTAAGAGAAGAAATTTCTCCAGACATGGTTGCATGCACTACAGTTTGCAAAAAGTTAAAAAATAATAATATTCAAAAAAAGGGTTACAGGATGTTTAAAATCTTAACTTGATATCGACCTTGTCGGCACTTGAGCCCAGACTCATCTGATAGCTGGGATAGACGTTTTAACGCTAAGCCACAGATGCCGAAAATAAAATAATAAATGTTTATAGGAGTAAACAAGCCAGTATTAAGTCCAAAATTGAAAAGCGGTTCAGGGCCTTTTTTTAGGGTACTCAAAGTTGTACCCTCTGCGGCCCGTAAATAATTAGAAAACTGATAAACTGGCCTTTCTTTCAAATAGGTTGTGTACCACTGCTTTAGACGAACATTCATCGATTGAAAAATCAATTTATGAAAGTTTCCGTTCAGGGATTTGAACGTGTGGAAACCAAAAGTGGGTTGATTACTAGGTTACAGGATTTTAATATATTATATCATTTTGTTGAAATTCATAAATGTATTTTGCTGCTACTTTTCGTCAAACGAACATTGCGACCGAATTTCTGTACATCTCTTTACTTGGATCAGTTGTTTTCGATCACCAACGCCTTGGACATTGAACTTCGAAGGTTGCGCATTATTTATGATGATAATTAAACGATTATGTTGCCCTCTTTTTCTATTACATGATGAGTTGGGGTAATTATAATTACCAAATGAGGAAAATAAAAACACTTTACAACAGTATTTTGTTTCTTCTTTTTTGGATATACCAAGGAATTGTTTAGGCGTTAGTCCAAATTCCATTCTACTTCAGCAAGAGTGTAATGTTATATTATGAGTTTGCTTATATATTTTTTTGAAACATAAATTAAGAAGACTTTCATTATGTAGCACCATGAAAAAATGCAATGTTGCATATAATTTAATTTATAATTATTTTATGCAAGCAATACCTATTAAGGACATGCATAAGATAAATTTATTATGTATTAGAAGCGCATACATATTTATGAAAAAAAAAACCACTGGAAATAAATATCATTATGTGAATGATTTAGCTTTGATTCATTACAAATCCAATTAAAGTTAGAAAATATATATTTTATTCAATGCAAACCACTAGCAATTGATTTTTGCGTAAGCCATTGCTTATTGTTTATAAAATACAATTAAATTAAAGAAAACATAGGATTGCCTTTCTATACAAACATTTTATGATTATATTTACACCAACAAACAGTTATAAATATATTTATTGTCAGTAATTAATCAAAATGGTGAGTAATTAATTCGACAAATGGTCAGTATACACGTGGTCTGTTAATAAAATTAACGGTCAGTAATTTATATAAAATGGTCAGTTATTAAATTAAACCTAACCAAAACTTTATTTACTTGGCAATTGGTGCATGCTTATTGAAATCATAGATAAAATAAACATTTCTTAATGTACAATTTTAAAACAGTTTAATTGTTTACCACTCAAAATGGTTTAATGAAATTCGCACGTATATAACCTAAATCCGATTTATTACTTTATCTTTTTTACTTAGTTAACCAAACCTTACCTTCCTTTAATTTTTACTGACCATTTCTTTAATATTTACGCATCATTTTTATTTTTCTATTGACCGTTTTATGCATTTGCTACTGACCGTTTCTTTAATATTTACTGACCGTTAATTGAATTAGATACTGACCAAATAATCAGTTGCCTATTTTATTTTACATTCTGCGTTTTTTAAATATAAACTTTATCCAAGATGAGGGAAAGCTTAAATATACAGTTTCATTAAAGTTAACTGACTTATAAATATAATGTAATAATAAATTTATCAAATCAATGTGTCATTAAAATCCTAACTTTTACACGAACTTTAATCATAATGGTCAAAATTAATTAACAGCTATTTTACGGTTATATGTAAAATATTTAGTATTTAAAAACATTTTTATTTGATAATACAAAATATACCTACATGTACAAAAATATTTTAAGTGTATATTTCTCGACTTGTTTATCTTATTCTGGGGTTGAACGTTGGTGAGAAAACAGAGAGTGTGGACAATTATTGACAATTCTTTTTTTTATAGTAAGGATTATGTTGGAAGGTACTATCGAGTACGATAAATTGTCATAGTGCTTTTATGCAGAGTAGATTATGAATAATAAAATAAATGAAAATAAATGTTAAAACAAGGTGCTCTTAACTTTAAATCGAAATTAGCATTTTGATTCAGACTACAATATTACAATATGCAAACGCAATTTACATTACAAAAAGTTAACTTACTTAAACTATTTATACATAAGATGCTTGAGTATTTTCTATTTATTCTCTGAAATGAGACGAATAATACTCATTGAGTCGTCACAGTGGTTCTTGTTTTCTTATATTCAATAATTCAAATACAATAAACTAATAAGCGATAAATTGTAATTATCATTCCTGAAGTATTTTTGCCACACCTTAACATAGAATACAAGCTATTTAATTTTACTGTAGGGATTATTACATTACAGCATGTCTTCTTTCCTCAATCATCAAATAATTACACACGTTAGCTTCGATGTTTTGGTCGTAACGTATAAGTAAAAATAATTTACTAACAAAATGTTGCAGTCATTTCAGTAGGTTTACAATATTTATCATTTAAAAACATAACTACTTACTTGCTAAAAGTCAAAGCAATCATGCAAAGTTGCACAGCTTGGAAATATGTCCCGTCGATGTACATATGTTTTTATCAAATGAAAGAACAACCTCGTTTGATTTTAAAATACTGATGCCTTTGTGGGTATATGTAGCTCAGTTAAGGGATTATAATTTTGATGTGAAAAATATAATATCCACTAGTGGAAACTATTATTTTAAGTAAATGCAGTGGATTATAGAAACAAACGCGATGTCACCACATTGTTGACAGCGGTCATAGTTTAAAAAAATGTATTTTGTAAAGACATTTTCCTCTGTTTCATACATTTAAAAAAAGTTGGTCACTACAAACAGCATGGACATCACTGTCTTTGAGCATTTACAAATGAATATTCACAGGAATAATCTTCTTGCTGATCAAACCGATATAAATACATAATCACTCCTGAAACCATTATCAAAATTCTATCCCACTCAGCCGATCCTAAAAAAGGCGTGTAGCAAGAGCAATTAACCAACCACTGGTCCTGTTCTAATCCCATCCTTCTATCTCTACTCTCTTCACAGAGGTTGAGCAACTGAGTAAAAAGTATTTCTAGTAGAAAACTTCCGTTAAGATATCATCATTAAGAGGCCATATGCTCCACATTGGGAGTAGAAATAGTATAAAACTATTATTACACTTATATAATTATTATCTCAATTGTTATCTACGTGGCCGAAACCATATCCAGACAATTTTTATTCTTAAAACTTGTTCTTCGCGTCGGTCATTTGATCACCAGTTGCAAGAGCCGTTCGGATGATTAATGCACTGCCTAGAGAGCTGGATATTTTCAGCATTAAACTCTGAGTATTGTTCACTAAATATTTGTTCCTCATGAATTAATAATGTCTTTTTTTTTGTATTTAATAATTTAAAAAAAATGTTTTTATTTTCATTATTGTTTTTATTAGTAGTACTGTTTTCAATAATTATTATTATTGTTGTTACTATTATTATGTTTGTGAAATGCATGGCACATTGGCGTCAGCTGTAATGCCATGCATTTCAATTTTTTAAATTTACAATAAATAAATACCAAAATAGCTTTTAATTTTAATACTTTATTCTTTTCCAACAAAATAATCAGCAATTTTTTCTCTTACTAAAATGGTGTTCTACCAAGTGAATGAAAATTCAATCCATAATAAATAAAAATTATCAGTAAAACTCAAACATCCCACTTTAATGTTCTTTTTAAAAAGTACCGTAGTATGTAAAAAAGGGTGTATTTTAACATGGATTGTTTGTAAGTGACTCCATGAATCTCATTTTATACATAAGACTATCCATAGAATGAGCTAAGGAAGTCGTTCGCTTAATCGATTTACGCTCTATTTTATGGTATGTGGTGGGTAGAAAGTACTGAATATATCACAAACACCCATGCATTAAAAAAAAATGTATTGAAAAATCAATCATAAAATATATTCATACGAAGTTTATTGCGTCAAAAGTCAGTAGTAATGACTGCTTCTTAGTGATTGACACATGATATGAAGATAAACCTTTATATTTTAATTTTACCTTTCAATCATTACAGAATAATGTATTTACGAGAAATTTAAGTAATTCACAAATAAAGTTAATAACCGTCGTAAAAAAATAAACGTTAGAAAACCTTACGCCTATAATAACAGTGGGTGCAATATATTTTGAAATTTTACAAACCCAATGATTGTATCTGTGTAGATTGGCGATTAAGCTGTTAATAATAATAATGGAGTATTACAAATGGGGGTGTCGCGTCCGTGGCGCAGTTGGTAGCATCGTTAGCTACGGTTACAGATGTCTCGGGTTCAATTCCCAGTGTGGACGGTTTTCATAAATTAATCTTTCAATCGATTTATGGATTTCTGTTCGTAGTCTGAGTGTTTGTGATGACTAAAACCTCATCCCACCCATCCGATACTCACGGGGCGTAGCGAGAGCGATTAGCTAACCACTAGTCTGGTCCTAGCCCTATCCTTCTATCCCTTCTCTCTTAGAAAAAAGGGAGGGTGAGCAACTGACCAACAAGCAGTTCTCATAGAAAAAATTCTGTTGAGATAAATCCATTAGGAGACCATATGCTCCACATTTGGAGCGGACATGGAAAAAAAATTACAAATATTCAAACACTAAAACTCTATAATATTCGACTGAGAATAATACAATGTATTGATCTCATCATGTATATTCATAGTTTACTCATATTTTAACAAAATTTATTATTTTGAGAGTAAATTGCCAAAAGGCAGCAAAGTGTTACAAACGAGTTCTGAGATAATCCTATTGAAAGCATTATTTTTATTCTTCAAAGTACTCTATCTCTCCCAAATACAATTCTTCGTTTTTTAAAAATATTTTTTGTAATTTATAAAAAACGTTTTTTTGGCATACAAATCATAAGACTTGGTATCGATGAGTTTTAGTTATATCATGTTTTTTGCCAAAACAAAAAAAATAACGATATGTCTTCACCGTTTTTTTCTACGCTATTATATTCTATGCTATTATATTCTACTAGTATATAGACCGTTAATTGTTTTTTACATTACAACAGAAAATAATCAAAAACTGACTTTATGCGTTCTCATAGTGATACCCGTGATTTATTATATTAAGATATAATTCAAAGCCGAAAAACATTAATGAATAATATTTGAATATTTTTTCAAATATTTTAATATAAAAAATAGCTGAAAACATTCGAATATTCAATTGCAATCTCTAGTGATGATGCTAAACGGAACAAAATATTTTCTTTCTGAAATTGACAAGTAGTAATGTCACAATATTTGTTAATTACCAAGCATAAAACACGTATCCGTTAATTTAAACTACGTTTTTTTATATTTCATCGCATGCATTATACATGTATTTCCTCTAAATTACACACGTTTATCCTTGGTCGTTCGTTGACGTCTAAATATCTACGACCCTGTCTGCCAGTCATTCAAACAATCATTACCACAAGTCATCAAAAACATACATATCCGTTCTCTAATTCCGTTCACCTCTGAACCGTAGACCGCAATTAATACTTATTAGATAACAACTTTTGTCTTTTAAATAGTTAACAGTTAATTTTAAATGATGAACGAGGACCATCAGTTAGCTAAATATAGCCATTACATTATATTGGTATGTAAATGCATTTCTGTAAAGTAGTCATTATATTTTTTAAACAATAAAATGCATGGGTGTTTGTGATATATTCAGTACTTTCTACCCACCACATACCATAAAATAGAGCGTAAATCGATTAAGCGAACGACTTCCTTAGCTCATTCTATGGATAGTCTTATGTATAAAATGAGATTCATGGAGTCACTTACAAACAATCCATGTTAAAATACACCCTTTTTTACATACTACGGTACTTTTTAAAAAGAACATTAAAGTGGGATGTTTGAGTTTTACTGATAATTTTTATTTATTATGGATTGAATTTTCATTCACTTGGTAGAACACCATTTTAGTAAGAGAAAAAATTGCTGATTATTTTGTTGGAAAAGAATAAAGTATTAAAATTAAAAGCTATTTTGGCATCATGCCATCGTCAGAATTATGCTTAAGCGGACTATTATTTCATAATTATTTATTTATTGTAATTTTAAAGAATTGAAATGCATGGCATTACAGCTGACGCCAATGTGCCATGCATTTCACAAACATAATAATAGTAACAACAATAATAATAATTATTGAAAACAGTACTACTAATAAAAACAATAATGAAAATAAAAACATTTTTTTAAAATTATTAAATACAAAAAAAAAGACATTATTAATTCATGAGGAACAAATATTTAGTGAACAATACTCAGAGTTTAATGCTGAAAATATCCAGCTCTCTAGGCAGTGCATTAATCATCCGAACGGCTCTTGCAACTGGTGATCAAATGACCGACGCGAAGAACAAGTTTTAAGAATAAAAATTGTCTGGATATGGTTTCGGCCACGTAGATAACAATTGATATAATAATTATATAAGTGTAATAATAGTTTTATACCAACTTTTTGGAATTTCTTGCCTGGCTGTCCCTTTAAAAATTATTCGATGGCTCGCGGACCCTTTCATTAAAAATTAAAAATCCACATTATTTATTAATGTAGGGGGCGCCAAATAATTTGCTCAAGGGTGCCACATATCTACTTAAAAATAAAACATTTTTTGACAAACAATTATTTATTCAGAAAAAATTACAATTTTTTTATAAGTTAAAATTTTTAAGGAGATGGATGCATCTGCTTTCCCTGAACCAGTTCTTCTATGTTTTGGCTAGTGCAACTCTCAAGTCATTTGTCGCATATAATTTGTTTTGAGAGTAAGTAGTGTTGGGAAAGCCGTCTCACATTCATAGGTGGTTGCAAATGAAATCAGTACCATTAGAGCTATTTTTGAAACATCAAGATAAAACTGTGCCATTATAATTCAAAAATCACTACAACACCTTTAAAAAGTGTTTAGCATCCCCATAGTTTATAAAATCAATAAACTGTTCTTTAATTGAATTATTCTCCGAAGGTAGATCACTGATGGAGAGTACAAATGGGTTATTAATAAATCAATTGAGTTTGTCAAATTCTCGTATATCAGGAAAAAAGTAAGAAATTTCCTCGCCAAGAATTGATAAATGTCTTTTCATCACCTCAAGAATATCGTCATCAATGTTAAGATCATTTTCATCAATATAAGTGTTCAGCTGTGGAAATGGGGCAAAGTTCTTTTTCTCTAATTTTGCATGACATTCATTTTGAAAGCTGCTAATTTCTCGTGACAATGGAGCATTGTGATATCTTTTCCTTGTAGCGCCAGGTTGATAGTTTTGGTAGAATTATTTTTTATAAATCTACATTGATAAAATAATTATTAAACGAGTTATCTCGTTTAATAAAGTTGTTGGTACTTTGATAATTTGGCACAAGTTATTTATTACACATTCTCTTGATGTATTTATCTTCTACGGACTATCAGGTTCTTTACCAGAATAAATGTCAACAAAGATCTGTATTCATCTGATATGTATTTATCGATAATACAATATATTCCAAGAAATGTTGCATGCTATAATTATAAAAATATGCGATGACTTTCGCGGTCCCACCAAAACCACTTCGCTGACCCCTGTCTGCGCACCGCTGTGTTAGATGATGAAAAAAAAGCAATAAAGTATTGTTGTTCCTGTCTACGGCAGAAAATATATATGTGAAGGAGGATCACTACAATACAAATTATGTTCTAATTATGCAGGTATTAAGTCAAAAAAGTATGAACATATAAAAACCAAATTACACATTGTAGTTAATCATAAAGTAGTTAATTTGAAATACGAGTATTTTTTCACATTTATAGTGAATCCTAAATTCTTAAACTTTTTGTAAAAAAATACATCTATGACGTAATTATTTAGACTGCTGATTTATATTCAACCCATCTATCTGGATTGCGATACTTTTTCACGTAATCAAATGCCAAATTTATAAGGCTTACAATAAAATGCACTTTTGCTTAGATCATATTCACATTCACAAAAATAGTTTTCACTAATAACAAATACATTCCACAAAAAACAAATTCTTTCACTAAAAATAAAGTGATTCCACATAATAAAATATATTTTAAGATTGATGAAATATGTAACACTTACGAAAAAAGTTAGTTTTCACTCAATATAAATACTCACACTTTGAAATCGATAGTTGCAAGAAGCTGTAATGAATGATGTCACTTATTTTTCAACTCTATATTAGACCGCCTATATTGTCTTTGCTCCACGCATTAAAATACATTACACAATCCAAACCAGATCAACCCTAACATAACCTACTAAAACTTTGTAGGTTATGTTAGGTCACTTTGTTAAAAGAATCCGTGACTAAGTGGAAACTATTAAAATCAAAGTATGAATGTATTAAGTTAATACTATCTTCCACAAAGTGCAATTATTTATAACCCGATTTATACTTAAATTATTTATTATTTACAAGAAAGAGTGTTAATGTTTTTCATTGATCACCATATTGTATGGAAGTGACAATCTGATCCACCCTGTCCACCTGAAAGAGTTTGTAAAAAAAACTATGGATGGTAAAAAATTATAAATTCAAAATTGTGTTACATATTTTAATGCAGTGTATTTCTCACAAAAATATAGGAAACGATATAGATGTTATAAAATAAAACGACGGCTAAATAATTTATTTAAATATAAATTGGCCAAATTAAGCAATGAACAATCCTCCCATTAAGCACGTAATCTTTCTGTGGGAAAGTAAAATGAGAAGATGTCTGTGTTACAAAAATTCGACAGTTTTTTAGCAATCTATCTGTTATATCTACGACTTAATCGACACGGATGCAATGTTGAAACAGCACAAAAAGTTGATGCTCACATTCTCTCGTAAAAAGATGTTACACCATTTATGAAATGTCATTGGCACAATATAATAAAACTATATATTTAAATCAATAACAATTTTACTTGTATATACAACAAATAAATCAAACAACATAAAATAAGACAGTGGGTTATTTGTAATAAAGTATTAACATTTGACTCGCTGATCTGGTAAATAATATCAACGTGTGTTTTTGATTAATATCGATCTGTTATGTCCCATTTAGGCAAAAATGATAAAGGGAACTTCACTTCATTAATTATTGTCATGTAATTAAGACTTGCCGGAGTCCGTGGCGCAGTTGGTAGCGTCGTTGGCTACGGTTACGGATATATCGGGCTCAATTTCCGGTACGGACAGTTTTCATAAACTGATCTTTCAATCGATTTATGGATTTCTGTTCGTAGTCTGGGTTTTTTGTGATGTCTAAAATTCCCTCCCACCCATCCGATCTTCACGAGGCGTACGGAGAGTGAATTGCTAATCATTATCCTGTCCTAGCCATATCCTTATATCCCTACTCTCTTCCAAAAGTTGAGCAACTGAGTAGCAAACAGTTCTCATAGAAAAATTCTGTTAAGATACCTCCATTAGGAAATCATATGCTCCACGTTAGGAGCGAACATGGGAAAAAATTAACAGTTTTATTCTTGAATATTATTTGATTTAAATACTATTGATTATCGACAGTTTTAATTGTTAGGATTTTTAAGAATGGTCACAATTTACAATAGTACTTCTGTTGGTATAAAAGAGTTATAGAAGTTTAAAGATATTTTCATTTATTCACTGAATAGCACTTTTACAGTGTTCACTCACAATACTAACTATATTTGTAGTAGTCACAATAGTAAGTATGTACAATTGTAGCTTTATTTGTGATTTCAGATTAGTATTTATTGTATTATAAGAGGTCCATAACATTTTAATTGTAGACTATTTCATTTGATTTATATATAATTTGTTTGATAATCAGTAATTTCTTGTCTTAGTTCATGAACCAACTGTTTTATATACCTTAATTTTAGCACTCAATTTTAAATAAATAGGCCTGATATGTTTGTGTTTTTATCAGTTAATAACGCTCGTGATAAGCGAAACCGATCCTGATAATTAAAAACATGTAGAAGTAGTACAAGTGAATTGTGTTTTATTAAAAAAAAAAAAGGTAAGAGAATACTCATCCTCAGAAATAGGCGTAGTGTGGTTTATGTACTCAGGATAAAATATTACGGAGATTACTAGAATTTTCCATTTAATCATTATTTATCAATTTTAGTTTTCCTTATAAAATTACTCAAAATGTTTTTTGGTTAATTTATCTGACAGGAAAGAGGATGTTATGATTTCGATAATGTTATTATCTTATATCCAATTATATATTTAGAAGATTCTCTAACATAACAGATCGTCCGATTTTTTAGTCAGACAAATCTTGAAAAAACGAAATTTGAGTTAAATACTCAGTTATATTTAAAATTTTGTTGAGCTCTGTGCTCTATTTAAATCAGTAATCAACTCAAAAATGTCACCAAAAAAATGCTAATGCAGATTAATTTCTGAAGAATTAAACTAAACGTTGATATTGATTTACTCGGAAAATATCTAATTTTTAAACACATGTTTATAAAATGTATGTAAACTCGAGTAAGTGATTTTCCCATTATAAATATGGGTTATTTCGAGATTTATGAATAATGAACTGGACGATTGGTGAGTAAGAATAATAATGGATTGAGTCCATTGATTCACCCTGACACATTCACGTCTTAAGCTAAAAACCATCTGTGTGTCCGTAGATGCTTTTACTGAACATTCATAAAATGTTTTAATACTACATGAATCAATTTAAATAAAAAGTCTAAGCAGAACGTATATTGAGACTTTTTATATACAAAAAAACCCAATCAAAAGAAAAATAATGAACATGATTCACTATTATTATATAAAATACTTATTTTATAGATGAGGTTTTAATTTTTCAAATATGAGTCCAGGGAGAGAAAATACTTTTCATGGATGAGGCTGTACAACTACTAGCTAGTTTTCTTAATAATTAAAGAATCAATTAGTAATTTTACGGTTACAAAAAAATGCGTAATGGATTTATTTCGTTTTTTTTTTGTTACATATACAAACTTCATAATGACGGAATATCATTTTGAATTTGTAATGGTGAATATAAAAGTTTTGGGCCTGTGACGCTGTGGTCAACGTCGTTGGCTTTGGTTACGGATCTCACAGGTTCAGACAGTTTCGAATATTGATTTTTCAATCGACCAATGAAATTCTGTTCGAAGACATGGATGTTTGTGATGTCTAAAAAAAACTGCCTCCCACCTATCTGACGCTAAAAATGGAGCGTAGCTACAGCGATTAGCCAATCACTATTCCTGTCTTACCCTTCTTCTATCCTCACTCTATTCGATAAAAAGAGAGGTTGAACAACTGAGTAACAAGCAGTTCCCTTCCTCACTTATGTAGAGATAATTCCATTAGAAGGTCTTATCCTCCACATTGGAAACAATATGAAAAATTATAATTGTAAAACAGCTTAGTTATATTTAAACGAATATCGTTATTGTATTTAAAAATTCTTTATCAATTAGATACTGAAGATATAAATATTAATTTCTCAATGTAGCTAAACAAAAAATGAATGTTCTCTAATAATTAAACAAAATATAAGTATTAAAATATACTTAATATTGAAAAAGAAATAAGTCCTTAATCAAAAATAAAAAGACATACTAACAATGTTACAAACAAATCCTGCTTTGTGAAATATTTTTAGCACGTCTAAACTCATTATATTAAACGAAATTTCTGCACCTAAATAGGTGCTTTGCAATCTTCAATAACCATCAAAATTAATTATATAATAATAATGTTATCGCATGTCCTCGTTGCATTATGACAATGGAATAAAATGCATATAACGTGCCAATCGCCTTGCCGTTTTTTGCTAGTTTTTACGTTATTCTTAATGTGAAGTTGATTGTCATCTGCTGCAACGTAATTTCCAACAAAGTAATGGTGTGTATGCATTGTAAAATAGTTTTAAAGTATATATATCTAATAGTATGCCATTAAAAAATACAATTTGTAAAGTTGTCAAAGTTTAATTACTTTTTATACCAAGAGTATATATATTTTTGATAGCTATCATTCAGCGGTAACTTTGTGAAAATTCATTTTAAATATGTAATTAAAATTGGTAACTTTGTTATTCAACTGGTTGTATTACTAAATTATCCACGTGTTTTGCCTATTTGGGAAGCATATTCAGACTAACTATATCGTAACTTGGTGTCACAATTAGTAACACAACCAATGGAATAACAACGTTATCAATTTTAATTTTATATTAATAATAATATTATTTATGTTTTTTTTTAAATTTTAAATAGAATTTTACATAAAATGCTTACTTTAATATTTGTGTGAAACTATAATAGTACTGTTATAAATAAAAATCTGTAGAAAAATTACGTTATGTGATGTTTTCATTGTCAAATTAACAGTCAAGGATATTTTTTATTAAGACACGTGTAAAAAAACCTTTGATAGATGCCCAATCATTTATTTTAAATAAATGTCTTTATATTTTGACCAATATGTCATAAAAAGAACAAATAAACAAAATTCCATTTGGCTAATCAAAATGTCAAATTTATGAGCTTTTTAACTATTGATTTAATGAACATTATCATATCGTCAACTTGTTTAAAAAGCTGTTTAAGCAAAGAGAATAACAAAAAGAGGAGTATAACAAATAATAATGGATGTCAAAAAATAAAATTAAGCAACAGTAGATACAATTTATAACACTGACACTCACTGATTTGTGGAAAATAAAATTTAGAAAATAAAACTCGTAAGATTTATGACGAATTGAATCCATACTTCGTATGCTTTGACATTTCCATTGGCTTATTTTAATAAATTTCATCAAGTGGATTTATTATACATTCGTATTTGATATTTTGTTTTTTAAAGTCCGTGAGAACTAAACATATAGATACGACGCTTAGTATTGTGCCCAAGTAACCTTCAAGCCTAACAGTAAATTGGACATTGGGAGTTGCATTTGATCTATATCATCAATAACACTAAACTTTATCATAATGCATCTGGTGCATTATATTTATCCAGTAATGTTTCAACATGACATGCACTTATGTAGATCTCTCTGTATAATTAAATACATCAATAGACCAGTTCGTTTAAGCCGAACCGGTTGGATTTAATAAGTGTCTGGGTAGTAGGAAGACTATTGAAATATTAACTACTGATTGATGCATTCTGATGTCATATTATCTAAATGTTTTTCTGGCTTAAATAAATTTCATGGCACACTACTGGTTTTTTTTGATAATAATAAAAACATTAAATGATTTCATGCATTTTTTATTATTTCCTAATTATAGTACAAAGTATGTAGGTACTTTGAGTAACGACGTGTTTTGTTTATTAGCCAGGACACTAGAGACGTTATGAATATTTACAGTCGAGTTGCAGATGAATAAAATTGGCCTCCGACTCTTTAAACTTTTCTTATCGACCAAATATTAGGTGGTATTGTTTTATCTTCTTTAAGTTTATTTCAAGTAATTTGATATTGTTGGCGTCCGTGGCGCAGTTGGTAGCGTCATTGGCTACGTTTACTGGTGTCTCGGGTTCAATTCCCGGTGCAGACGGTCCTTCGTTTTGGAAATTGATACTTCAATCGATTTATAGATTTCTGTTCTTAGTCTGAGTGTTTATTGTATCTAAAACTCTCACTCACCCATCCGATCCTCACTGGGCGTAGTGAGGGCGATTAGCTAACCACTAGTCCTGTCCTAGCCCTATCCTTCTATCCCTTCTTTCTTCGAAAAAAGGGAGGGTGAGTATATCACTAATTGCAATTTATCGTAAAAACATTATTTGAAAAAAAAAACAATAAAAGAATCGTCAAAATAAAACATCCAATGGTTTGTTGTTTCTTCGACTACGAAAAAGGTTTTTAATAGTCTCCACCAAGATACATTCTCAAAAATTCTCGCTCGTCACGATTGTTCTAGCAAACTAGCAGTAAATATCAGCGCCCTTACAGATACTGTGTACTGTATTACTTCAGCTGGTGTCTCCTCTGGTCTCTTCAGGATATAATGAAGTTAAGCAAAGCTTATTATTTATGACGTCTACTTAATAGGCGCATCACATGACTTGGGCAAGTCTTGAGGATGCTACCATTGAGTGGAACCTTTCAATGCTTCTGTCATGATTTACTCACCACCAAATCCTACTACACCAATGTCCTGTATGTATTATGTAGTTTTCTCATCGGATGAGTTGAAGGCCATTGCAAATGAGGGAACAGATGTAATCTTGTTTTAATATGAAGTATGGATCATATTTTTTTTAAAGCATAGTAAAGTAATTTTAATTATTTTTTATGAAATGTAATTTTAAAAAGTACGATAGCTAAAAATACCAAATCGTATATTTTTTATTGTGATGTCAGTAACGAGTTTAGGTATTTCAAAATTTTAGAAGCAAATGTGAATATACACTCGACTTCTTACTTAAACATAAAATTTGGTCTAAATTAAAAGTGGGTTAGCTAAAACAAAAGAATTCATTAATATTTCGCCACAATATAATGCGTTAATGAAAATCTAAGTACACTTACGGCAATACAGCGGCGTTTAATGAATTCGAAGAAACAACAAGCATTTTACGTTTTTATTTGGACATTAATTTAATTTAATTTCGTAAATTTATATTATTATCTCTAAGAAACAAATAAAAATACCTGTAATCTAAAGAAGTAAATCTTTTCAATGGATTCGGTGGTCACTTTGTGGAATTAAATTTTTAATAAAAAAGAAAAATTTATATCTTTGTTCCATTGTTCCATTGGTTGTATTACTAATTGTGTTTTGCCGTTTTGAGAAACATCTTGGCACGGTTTATAAGCGAAACACGTGTCACAATTAGTAGCACAACCAGTGGAATAACAAAGTTATCAATTTTAATTTTCTGTTAGAACCAACATCGTTTATTATACTTTTATTTGTGGTTTTTTATGGTAGAGAAATTTTAAATGCAATTGATATTCAAAATGTGTAAATTATCAGCTATTAACGACGTTTTAAACCTATTTAGACTTTCATGTCATTTATCAATTCGGAACATATAAGCTACAACAAATTGAGCATAGTAACAGAGTTTTGAACATCCACATGTATTCAACCAGCAACTCATTTTTTCACTTGGTAAAGATAGAAAAATGTGGTTAGGAGTGGACGCTCAGTTTTTGGGTAGAATGGGGATTAAGGAGGTAAACATTACATTTTGGATACAAATACTAAATTAAACCAGATCTCATTTATATTTCGATATATTTTATTGAATGAATTCCGCGCTTTCGAAACAAAAACTTTCATATGGAGTTTGCCGAAATACATTTTTATAATAAAATATTTGTGTAATAAAATTTTACATCGAAAACATGTTTTTTTTTACATAAAATTGACTCACCTGCATCTCGCAAAAATATTAAAATAATTAAACCAAAATAGAGCACAAAAATGATCTTTGATTGATTAGTATTTGTTCACTTCGGACGTCTACTCCAGTACCTAATAGTAATAATAATACAAATATTTGTTAATGCATATTTTACCAACCTTTTCAGACATTGTTATGAAATTCGCGTGGAATAACACTTAGTCAACATTTTGAATAATATATAGAACTAGTTTTTTCAACACGAAGTTAAATCACTTTAATGGTGTTGACTGTCAATTCTTGACAAAAAAGATAATATATGTTTATTCAAATACAAAAGTAAAACAAAAATAGTAGTATATATTAGAGGTCTGCACGGACCGAAAATCGATAATATTACCTGGTCCGAGTTTTAATATTACGCATGTTACCCAAACCCGACCCGAAACCCAAATTGAAAAAGGCCCGATTGTTTTTCAATTTACAATATTGTTGAAACTATTTTTTAACAAATAAATTTTATTTATTGTTTTCTGGCACAGTGAACTGTCAACTTAAAACGAACGGAAAGTAGATACCGAATATTTTTGGCACTTTATTTACGTATAAACAAATAATATAATTAATAGTCATTTATAATTAAAGACTTCATGGTTTAATCAACTCTTTTTATGGGCTTTGCAGCTTCAAGTTACCAAGAAATATTTATGATGCCATACTTTTCAAACAATAGATGTTGTTGTTTCCATTTTTCCAATAATATTCATAACAAATGTGAAATACATTAATGAAGTTAATAATTTTTTTCGAATAGTATCGCCACACATTTGAGCTATGACTCGAGGAAAGTCCGAAATATTGTTCTGAAACATAAACTCCTTAACCTAGCCCGGCCCAGGACTGAATCTTAGTTTTCTTTAGCTGCCCAAACCCGGTTAACGGACTGAACTAACCTGCGGGCCAAGCTTGGGTCAGTGCAGACCTCTAGTATATTTATATATATAGTATTCCACATTTTAATATAATAGTAAAAAAGACAACACCGCATTATTTTTAAATTGTTGCTTGTCGAGAAAAAAATACTAATTTAAGTATTTCACTAATTATCTAACTAAAATAAAATATATACAGTTTCAAACCAATATAAAATACCAAAAACATTATGAATTAACATATTTCCTTTCACAACCGTAAGACAGATAAAACAAATATAAAAATATTACCTTAATATTCTTGCAAAAATATTTAATGCGAAATTGAGCTGTTTAAAGATGAAAAATAGTCCAATGTTATCAATCGGTCTAAATGAATGTGGTTCAACGCATCATAATCTATTTTCAAATCTAGTTGATATTTTTATCACTACAGTCACACTGCATTATTATAAAAAGAAAATTTTTCTGTGACAATTGAGAAAAAATGTAATTTTACTTTGTTTATAATATGTATGTTCCAAATTTCAACGAATAACTTGACGGACACTTCGTTGGAATTGAATGTCGCTCATTTTCTGAAAACTAATATGTACTAACGCTATAAAACAAAAATCAACGTTCATATTTTTCGGGGGATGGAGTTTGCAAATTCCAAATTTTTTGAAAGGTTTGTGATTATTGAAATATATTAATTTGACAGTCTCTCTTGTTATCTGCCTATCTATAATATATTTTTATTCAGTATTCAGTTCAGAATAATAAGGTATTCGAGCCCGGGAGATTTACGACCAAAGTCAACGACGATGACCACTGCACCCGAAAGTGATTTTAGTCACAATAATGTCTACTTAGTGCTAAGTCACATTTATAAATTTTAACAGGACATGGCACTTACAACAGCTTAGTATTTTATAATGATTTTAAAAATAACGATTGGCCATATCTGTTTTGCGTGATTGTTTTTATTTTCATAACTTCTGATGTTCCAAGCTATACTGTTTTTTTTTCTCCCGAAACCTTTGGATAGAACGCACGAAAATCGTTCACACGGGTGTTGTAATAATATCATTTATATATAATATATTATGAGCAACAAAACTGCCAATTACTCTAAATAACCACTCACTTATCTTTCAGTTAGAGTAGGGCTGACATATATCCTAGTAGATCGGGCGATGTACCGGTTTTGTAGATCTGTGTCCCCGTGTACCGGTATTTTATCAAGCTAGCTAGTCAGACAAAAATAACTCAAGCAAAACAAGCCAAGGTTAGAAAGAAAGGTGAAAGAGCAGCAAGTGGCACAAGAATATGCGAGTTGGCAAAGCTATCAAGATGCTCGTCCCTGCGCTTCCATTGCGCCTCTCGTGACATTTATTTATTTTGTTTGTTTTAATTGTTATATTAAAACTGCAAATTTGTTGATTGTACCAGTTTTTCATCTCTACCTTCTACCATTGAATTCCCAAACGTCTCGGTTGGCGTCTCGACAATTATGGCAGCCCTAAGTTACAGCCACGGAGATGATTACTTCACTAATAGTTGTTGCCGTAAATTTAGTTTTCGTGTATACTCCATAAATGGTTATACGCATGACCAAACATTGCAATGATTTAGCAGATTAGTACAATCACATTAAATTATTTTGTCACTTCCTTCATTTTAAAGAAAATTATGACAGTGGATTAAGAAACACTGTTTTTTTTATTTAAAACTAACAGCTTATTCAATTAATTTTTCTTTTCCATTCGAATATCAATAAGTTATGCAATTTTGAAGATTCTTCCGTGATCAAATCTTTGTAACTAAATTTTATTCAAATCTATTTCCTTCTATGATATTGGTGATCTGAGTCTCAATATTTCAACTAAATTAAGTATTCATCATTTTGTTTTTTCTTAATTCACAGGCTATTAATGATACCCTAAATTTTAAAACAGTTTAACAATGTTGAAATTACACCGACATTTCCCACCCAACATGTATATAAAAATATCTCATGAAATGTAGGCAAGAGATCAGAATGTATGACGTCATCCGATCAAACATATCGTCAAATTGATTAAATACACGTACCATATGCACTCATTCCCCACCCGCAATTGGTTTCAAAAAGTGATATTCTCGAAGAACTCACCCGACAGTATCGTGCTGCAGAATAAATATTGTCAAAAATATGTTTTCACGAAGACTCCATCCCATTACTTCAACGAAACCTTAAATTATTCTTTATTAAAATACAATGAAATTTTTTGACATATAGTATAATCCATGTTGAGTCAGTGGTGCAGAAGTTAATTCCGTTGGCTTCGTTTAGGGATATCTTGGGTTCAAATCCCGGAATGAACAATTTAATAAATTGATTTTTCAATCGATTTATGGATATCTGTTTATATGCATGGATGTTTGTGAATGGATGCCCACCCATCTGATCCTAAAAATCGAGAGAGATTAACAAACTACTAGTCCTTTTCTAGTCTTATCCTTATATCCCTAGTCTCTTCGAAAAGGAAAGGCTCAGGAGTTTATATGCTGTAAATTGGGAGCGGACACGGTAGAATAAATATACTTTATGTAAATTTTTTTTGTCATCTAACGTTTATTGAAACCTTGATATCATACACCAACCCACCTAAGTAACCATTGTGTGTTTCACCCAAATTCTCTCATTCAAATCGAGGGGTCTCAAGTATACAATGGTTATTTGTTTTCAAAGATTATAAAACTACGTTTTAGGCATGTATTATTTAAGATTTAATTATTCTTTAGAAACGTTAATAAAAACAAAAACAAAAAACTACAAACGTTACCATCCGTTTTCCGTTAGATAAATTGCCTCTCTGAATGCAATTAATTATAAATATAACACGGAAATAAACGATCCGTATAAAACAAAATAGTGAACTATTTCATTATGTTGATAAGGATGGATGATTAAGAATTAGATAGTTAATGGGTATTAATTAAATCTGGTATTGTTTTATCTGACTTAAAAAAAGATGTATTAAAAGCTTTATGTAATTTTATGCTGTTGAAATGCAACTAATCATGACCACATACAAGTGGGATTTTTTGATGATCCAGATTCATTGAATATACGGCTATTATTTGTTTTAACACTTTTCATGTTACTCATTTCAGAGTAACTCATCGCTTGCCCTAGCCCTATCCTTATTTCCATATTCTCTCCAAAAACCAGAAATTGATAGACTGAATAACAGGCACTAATCTTCTCCTGTTTGAAAAATGCTTCATTAGGAGTCCATATGCTCCACATTGAGAATGAATTTGGTAAACAAAATCATAGTGAAAGATTTTCAAAGTACGTTTTTTTCTTATAGATATACATTTCATCAAAATATTCTGTACAAACAAAAGTTAATAAAACAAATAAACTCGATTATAACGCCAACATTTTTAATTGTCAGTTAACTTTTTGTTAGTTAACGTTGTTTTGCAAATTTATTTTATTATGGAAGCTATTGCTTTAACTTTAATTCCGTGCGTGTGTATCTACTATATAAGCAGGCACTGTAATAGAGAATCCATTTAATATTAATACAATACTAACAATCAATTATGGTAAATTGCTGAATTTGTTATTTGTATCAAATGCATTATGCATTGGAGCAGAATATCTTTGATCGGAACTTTTAAATAAAAGAACATTTAAAAGTTCAATTGATATGTATATATTTAATGATTTCTCACACTGTGTGCTTATTAAATTTCAGGTGTGTTTAACTCATCGTGGGATATGTGATACTTTAAAATTTTATTAAACAGACCATAGCTAAACATCAAATTATCAAACAATGATGATTACAGAAAATATAAATTACATATTTGATACATCGTAAATGAGTGATGCCAACTTTTGGAGACAGTATCATGTCAAAATTTATTCTAAGGCAACCGATACGACCAACAGGAAAGAGTTTACCCAGGAGATATTCTATGAGTAATAATTCCCGACAATTAATTCTGGGTTTTGAAGCCAAAATTGATGATATACAAAAGGAATTAAGGGGCTACATGCTACATGTCTACTAAAAAATAAATAGGTTAATGCTAAAATATTTTTTTTTTGTAATATAATTTTTATATCAAACGGTTTCTTATGAAAAAGCATATTTTTATTATTCGAAGGTCGTTAAGGTCTTTGAATCAATTATTTGATTGCAAGTTTCAAAGCGGAAAAAAATGATTATTTTAATGTTAATCCATATAAAAAAATGGATTTGACGAATTGTAAAACAAGTCTAAAATTTGCAGTTTTGAGTTAATTATGACTAGTATGAGGAAATACTTGGTATACCAATATCTACCAGTTCCAAAATGTAACATAATCTCTGGTTACTGACTGACAAGTAGATCTCGCAGAACAACTTTCGTTGAGATAAGTTCCATTGTACTTATATTGAAAAATAAAATACAAAACAAATGTTTATAAGTATATATACATAATTATATCGATACCTCAACTCCAAAGTGCAACAACTCAAAAAGCATAGTTCTGAGACAATAAGTAAGCAAGATTTTAGGTAGGTTTAATCTTCTTCTGCACATCCATTTTTTGTCGATTTTGTGAAGTTATAAGATTTTATAAAAATATGCATTTATAATATTATAATATAAAAATACATTTTTTTTCTCAAATTAATAATAAGAGTTTTCTGATATTTTCACAGGATAATCATAGTTGTTAGAGTTGGGATCCAAAGCAATAATAACCATTGTAATTCTAAAATAACCACAGATTACCACTTGCTACATTATGGTACTGGCAGATATTAGTATTTTATCACACTTAAAACAAAACTGTATTTTTTTGACCTGTTAACTTTATTAAAGTTGAATGGCAGCGAGTTGAATACCCCTATTTCAATAACACTCTCCTTAACGCTTTTATTATTTGCTCTGCTCTAGTTTAAATTTAAAGTATTTACGAAACTCTGCGGTAATCCTCAAATGTCAAGGTTTGCTCTCCACTCATGAGAAGTGGCTTATAATCCTACTTGATACAAACAATGCGAGACATTTAAATTTTGTTTGTTGGCCAACATGGTGAAGTGGAGTTGCATCCTACACACTTTTCGCTACTTGCAACAACACTGCAATCGTAAAGAGTAATTTTTTTCCCCCATAATGCAATACTCACTTTCAAAACATGTTTAAAAAAATGCATTAAAATAACATAGATTAATGCCCCTGATTTGAAGATTGACGAGTGTTTTATGTTAAAAGAATATTTAATTATTATTTAAGTATATGGATAACGTGTGAGTTTATTAATTTATTAGAACTCAAGCCGATGACATTAAGATAATGTAATAATTTATACTTTTTGCAGCAATAATATATGTCTATTAAATACTTAGAATATACATACGAAAGATTATGCAAATACACTTCTTTACAAAGGCTTTTGTTTGCGTGTGTTTTTCTTATTATTTTTTCCAGCAACCATGAAATGAATTTTTCAAATATAATAAAGATGAATGTCTTTTATATCGTTTGATGATCCGACTTTTCATCTTAGGGAAAGTATGCATTTAACTATCTTTTAGTATTTCTAGTCAAATGAGGTATTGTGATAGTAACTGGGCTTACCCATAAGCATTTTATTTCTGGCTGGTTTTAGTATGTCAATTCACATGTTCTTGGTGGTTACTGTGTAGTATGTTTAAGTATTAATAACTAAGTAAATACATTATATGACAATTAAAATAACTTAAATTTATTCATTTAGTTCATTAAATGGTGTAGAACCTCAAATAAAAAAACAATGTTAAGTATTCTAGCAATATATTTCATAACATACTGTTACAAGAATCCTTTTAATTTCTATAATCTACTAGTGATTGTATTTGAGAATCATATGAAACCACGTAGAAATTTCCATTAAT
The DNA here is from genome assembly GCA_022494535.1 of Himalopsyche phryganea. NCBI lineage: Eukaryota > Metazoa > Arthropoda > Insecta > Trichoptera > Rhyacophilidae > Himalopsyche > Himalopsyche phryganea. Next base: position 2,755,419 of record JAGVSL010000046.1, read on the forward strand.
ATCGCCATTCTCTCAGTTTGTATTTCGTAACTATTATATACTGCTCGTGCGTAGCACTCACAGCAACTAACCAGGCTCCTAAACACCCTTGGAGTCACTCCCTAATTTTCTAGCAACAATAATTGACTCTGAGATATACAGTTGTATGGTAGGTACTACTGTAACTCACGTTTATCGTTTAAACATTTTTTATTTTGTATTTCGTATTTCGTATTTCGTCAAAAATTAGTAATTTAAAAAAACATGTTCATGTCTATATAAAAGAAAAACGTCTAAAAATCTATCTATCTTTGATTATGAAATAATATCTTCTTGCTTCAATCACGTCGTCAGAACGTATTAACGTTCCAATTATCAAACATCTTAATGTAATAGAGTAGACATCTTATCTTGTAACTATGTAAGATGAAACGTTACGTGTAGTTACTACCAGTGTTCCCAGTCGATCTGACATTGAATACAAAGCAGTCATCTCAGAACCGGTCGCCGTGAAAAATGAAAGTGGGAGGAACATACAAGATAATTTAGTGTTTGACATATTTTATACATATTCTCAACATAGATGCTAACGTTTATCAATCATGCACGCTTTTTTCCGATTATTACAAAAGATATGTTATTTTTTAAAAAAAAAACTTACATACTTAATTGAATACGCAATTATTTTGCATGCCTTTTAAAGAAACAACATGTTTAATTTATTACTCGAATAATATTTATAAACCTTCATAACTAATTGATGTAATGGGTTTACGTTGCCTATTTACATTCCTAAAGTTGAGTATATGGTAGCCACAGACTCAAACACCAAGAATCACAGTTGTTCGTTAGTTTTCTCGCGCCTTTGAACGTCATGCATTATGGATGGCATTCTAGAACGTGAGGATTCCAGATATTTTGAAATCAATCTTATTAAGACGAAATCCTAATTATTTTTTGATTTTAATATTTCAAATCTCACTTTCTGATCCGATATCAATTATTTAAATAAATTCATGATATATTAATGATATTCAAATTGAAATAAATAATTTCATATAAACTATATTCAATGTCATTGTACAAAATGTATTCCATTTTTTTAGGAAAAATGTTTGCGTAAGTTTAACATTATAACCTTTCAAGATTTTCAAAACCAATTCCACAATTTTATCAAATGGTCATAATCGGTTATGTTCTCCACGAGCAATTTCATCTGAATGTGCAATTTGCACATAGTCTACGGTTTTTTAAATACAGTATAATGCCTTTCCACCAAGATTTGATAGTTATCACTATACAAGTGATATATTATAAGCCTAAAATACTTGCATAAGATGTTACTTCAACCATTACTCGTAAGTTTTTCTAATATCTTGTATTTTAATGTTATTACTTTACATTATAATTATGATTTTATATAATTTAAGACATCGACTGAGGGTGCTTGATGGAATTTCAATATGAAATGTGAATTCCTTGTCTTAATTGAATCTTCTTATTAGAAAGACATTATATTTTAAAAAATAAAACACAATTCATTTGTACTACTTCTACATATTTTAAATGATCAAGACCGGTTTCGCTCATCACGAGCATTATCAACTCAGTTGATCCTGATCATTATAAATATGTGGAAGTAGTACAAATAAATTGTGTTTTATTTTTAAAACAAATTTTAATTATTGAGTTTTTGTACACTTCTATGTATTTTCCATGGAAGTGTACAAAAGTTTTACATGGAAATGGAAGTGTCAAATACATGGAAGTGTACAAAATCTCAATAATTCAAATATGATTTTATAGTTTAATATTTATTTCATTGCTGCTGCTACTTGGGAATAAGATAAATCTTTCTCTATGACAGACTATAAAGAGCGTATGTTTGTTTTTAATTGGAAACCAAAACAAAGAAAGCTTTTAATGATTGCCTTCATTATAAAAACAAGTTTATTATTCCACTTAATTGAAATGTACTTAAATGTTATATCATTACTTGAATAATTAACTTTGATATATTTCCTGAAACATCAATCAATCTGTAGTAGGAAACTCAGAGAACTTTTTCCATTGTTTATATGTATTATGTTATTACTCCTAAATGAGTTTTCCCTTGGATCGTTAGTTCATTCATTCATTAAACTAGATAGCACTTCAATTATCTTTGTCCGACTAATTAAGAGTGCGAACAGAATAAACCGACCTAATTAGCACTTGTTACAAATCTTTTATTTGGATTGGAACATCCGCCAATGAAGTGATATTATTGTCAGATCAGTATCAAGGGTATGGTTTATATGAAAAATATTATATTATATAGATGATTTAAATTTTGAAAACATTATTCAAATTATTTTTACGTATTTATTGCCTGAAATATGTAAGTAAAGTTTAATTATTATATTTTGGAAACAATCGGCCACATGTAAAATATTTATTAAAGATATACTTTTTTTTAAATTTGTATCATAAAAATAAAAAAAAGAAAAGCAATATAAAATTAATTAGGAATTTGTGCTGCCAGAAAGTGAGGACATAAATAACGAGTAAATTTTAAGAGAAGGATATTATTTCTAATTCCAGAAAAGCGACATGATTACATTTTTTTTCAGGTTAATGTCTGTTTGCAACAATATGCATTCCATTTATAAATTTAGGGGTAACATTGTTACGTTAACTAAAATTTGTTAATTTTTATGGAAGTCTTGAAACCAATTCTGAAATTCCTGTTTTAAACTGAAAATTTTAGCTACATATTTTTCGCTGTTTGCCTTATTGTGTTTACTCAATGTGATTAAAAAGTGCAAAAATAATATATTGCGTTGTCGCATGTGACCTATAGACCGAGGGCTGTATACTCCTGCTTTAGATGAAGCCAAGTAAACAATTTTATTATTGATTTAGTTGAGATATAGGTTGCTCAAAATAAAATCACAATCGAATTCAATCAACAGCTTAAAAATAGCGTCGATTAATGTTTTTAAAAACATTAATCTTCTTAACTTTGTAATACTATACAAATAAAGGAATGAAAATTAATCAGTATCATAAAAATTTTGCGATGCATTTAGTCGAAGAATACTTATTATAAAATCAAAATTAGTGCGACATTACAAGTAGAATACATAAAAAGTTGTCAAATTTTGTTATATCGGTAATAACAACTTTATTAAAATAATGCATTTCAATCATGTATTATGTATGCTGAAGGAAATTCAGCGTTTTCCGAAGATATATTTATTATTTATGTTAATTATTTAACATTCCTGCTAGCATTTAAGGTTGTGCGAAGACTTTTGTGTTTATCTGTAAATGATCTCTTCCCTATAATAAAGGATGATTTTGAAGTTCCACATCGATTAAGAAAAGTGAAGCCATCGTATTTAGTCTTGACATCAACACAACAGCAACAAAAAATATATTCAAATCGACTTATTATATTCCTTAGACTGATTCTGTGTTTATTATTCAATCAGGAGTTGAATGTCGAGTGTGTATTGAAGGACGACAGCATCAGTACATTTTGATTTTCACCTTGACTGTTTCCTTTAATAATTTATGAGCAATTGTTATAATCCTTCCGCGTGAAAAACAATTAACACCTTAAATTTAATATGTCTCAGTGTAAAACGCTTCCAATTGTTCCATTGTCTCCAAAAGATTTACAATCTTCGTCGTAAATAATCAGTGCTTAAAATTTTATTAAACCTTTGACCAAGAAGTGTCAAAACAACTCCAAAAAAATGTTTATTTCGTTCCATTGGTCAGTTAAGCTCAAAATAGTGCCATAATAATAAGTAGCTATTACTTGTGAATTGCAATAAATCTATCTGCTCATTTACATCGCTAACGTGCAGTAATCTATGCGAACCTTTGTTTATGTTTGCATTAATTAAATTTACAAAAAATCTGTGTTTTATATCAATATAATTGATTGTAAAGAATATAATTAAAATACAAATTAACTTTTCATACTTTTCAAAAAAAAGTTTTATTTTTGTCGATAGATAGAATATTTATTACATATTATTTCAAGAAGATGCATCCTTATATTTTACATTACTAAATAAAAAATACATTGATTTCTTTAAATTTACTATTTCAAAATACTGCAAATAGTAAATTCTCAAATTTCAGTATGTTTTATGAAGACATGATATATAATTTTTTATCGTAAAATTCAATACTTTAAGATACTTAATACAAATTACCAAATCACTTGCTCCTCTATATTTAATGGGTACACGATTAACAAAAAGTCATAATAAATCATATATTAAGAGAAAGCAAACATAATATATTAAATTTATGTTTAGAAATATTTAAACACGAATCATGTTTGGTCAGATTTATCAATTACTAAAGCATATTAAATATCCTTTCCCCGAATTCAACAAACTTATTTAATTTACATAACATCTATTTTTAAATACCAATCAATGAAAGTTTTTACATTGTATTCGCAATCTAATATTTATTACATACCTTATATATTACGGTAAAAAAAATAAGGTTTGAGTGTGTTAGAATTACGAAAAATTACACAATCTGTAAGGAAACAGTTCTTCTTTTCTGGTGCTAGTGTCATTGAGGGGTGTACCTTGGTTGGCTCCTAGTCTCCTCCTTTCCACCTTCCTACAACAATCGCTGTAAAAAGTTAAAATATTTGTATTCTTCATTCTGGAAAATATTTACCGACAAATAAATATATTTTTTGCTAAAAAGCGATGATGATTTTTCTGGACATCTTAAAAACCTATAGTCAAATTCCAGTATTAAATTGATATTAAGGCTGCATGTATTTCACTTTTTGCTGAATTATATTTACTAGAGGTGCTTGTATTACGAAAAACCCGTAAAATGTTTTTAAATTGTCTCAGGCCACATTACTAACCGTCGGGAAAGTCTGTAATAAACTCTAAGAAATATTGAAGATTCTCATTTTTCTAGTCAGAATTTAAATTCAGTTTCGACCATAATTTTTAATACATTGGTAGAAATTCATATTAAATGGTCAAAATGTATCGGTCAGAATTACAGAGGGCAGAATAAATAATATATGGTCAGTATTTCAAACCTAACCTAACCTTTTGGAAATAGTTTTATTCCGACCGTTCATATTTTTATTCTGACCAAAAGTTGATTTGAATTCTGATCATTTAATTTGTTGCCAATATTGGACGAGCTTTAGCCCGTTTAGTTCTGTGTCGGACATCGAAAATTGTCTGTCAGATAACTTAAAAACGTTGAATTAATATTCATTGAAATGCCATATTGTTTGTTTCAGGTAAACCTCAAGAAACAGTTCCACCCCGCAAGCAAATTAGAGCATTTTGAATAGTAAGAATGAAGAGATTCAATTGTTTATAATTTATAGTACTAATACATGGTTAAAAATTATTGTAACTAATTGAAAAACATGAGTTTTGTATCACACAGTAACTCTTTTCTCTCAAAGATTATAATATAACTTAATGAAGTATTTAGAACATATCGGCGTCTGTGGCGCAGTTGGTAGCGTCGTTGGTTACGGTTACGGATGTCTTTCGTTACGATTGTTTTCATAAATTGATCTTTCAATCGATTCATGGATTTCCGTTCGTAGTCTGATAGTTTGTGATGTCTGAAACTCCCTCCCACCTTTTGATATCGGTTGGGAGCGGACATGGTAAAATACAAGATATCAGTAAGTCAATTAAATTATAAAAACTGGGGTGATTTTATATGAATTAAAAATGTTTTGAATTCATACATGATGGTCAGAAAGAAACAAATTATAAAACATACGTGACCATTGCGCTTCCAATCATTTGAAATTCATTTCACAGAATTTCAAATAACATTTATATTACTTTATGAGTTATGACGACGGAAATAGGTTAAAACTGCTTCTAAGTATGTGTTTTACAACACGGCTTTAATTTCAAGGATTCCAGATCTTGAATACATAATTAACGATGAACGACGACACGATAAGGTTAAAGAAGTTCTTTTCGATGTAAACATTCATTAATCTTTTTAATTTCAGTCACCATAAATCTAAAGCGCTTAGAATTTTTGATGAATCGATTTTAGAATATTATTGTAACCTTTTTAACATCTTTGACCTCTTCACGTCATTTGCGTAATCTTTAAAGTGGGTATATTATGTTATTCTCAGATATTTATTTTTTGTAACATGAATGTATGTACATTTATTTTAAGTTTTGAAATTATTATTAATTATAGCGAACGAATTTGGTTTTTTTAAATTATAATTCAACGTTTTAAATACTTTCAATTTGCTCGAAACACAAATGAAACACATTTGTGTTTCGAGCAAGTTGGTATAGTTATCTAATAATCTATATATATAAAAATGAATGATTCAATTTCCATGAAACTTTGGTGAGTTGTTGTGCGCACACCCATGAAGGTTTCTCAAGAAAAAAAATTAAAATCTAAAATCTAAAAAAAGAATAAAATACGTACAAACAGCGACATCTCAGAAAAACCTTTTGATTTATTCGTGTATGGACCAGACGGACAAAAAATATTATGAATCCAAAAGCATTTTAATAAACAGAATTGAAGCACGAACCCTTTCTTTCTTTGAATGGTATTGCAACGCATGTCGGGTACTCTACAATAACGAGTAGTTTACAATAAAAACGAAAGATATTTTGTAATGTTATTACGCGATTTTTTGGTATTTCCGATTAAAATAAAAAGAGTTAATTATTACGTATTTTTGATATTCCACGAACAGTTATATTAATGAATAAAGCATATTTTGTACATAATATGTATATAGAGATTTAAAATGTCGTCTCTCTCTTGATTAACTTTATAAAAGTCTCCAATTGTTAGAAAAATGATAATACAGATTTATTTTTATTATTCTCATTAATTTAATGGTAATCTTATATTATACATACTTGCAATATAGAATATTAAGTAGTAAAAAACGGACATTGAATCAGATATGTTCAATAATTCAATTTTTTAATATGTATTCTTATGTTTTACTTTCAATATTCATAAAGTAATGTTAAGTTAATTGAAATATGTTTCACAATTAAATATTTTAAAGCTACTGCTTAACAAAACTATTTTGAGGCAAATCTAACAAAGTTTCTTCATACATATTTACATTCAAGATAAATCTAAATCTAAATGACATTATCAAGTGTATGCATCCAAACTTAAGCAACGTGCTGATCTCATTTACTGTTATTTTGTTCCGTCTATTTTTTCTCGTTTCAGCTGTCAAGTGTCTGAATTCAACAGGTTTGATATGAAATCACCAATGATTAAATACATTTAGGAATACTTAAGAGCTAACTTTCAATAATCAAATTAAGATTACCTGCAACAACGTATTACGAATGTTGGACATTATCCTCCGTATCACTATGGTCTTTTCGGGAGTTAAAATTGTGATATTCAAGACCAAAGCCATGATCATAGGCAGATCTAATAGCCTGTCAGCAATGATAAATAAAGCACTGATCAGTCTGGGAATTGTCAATGACGTTGTTTACATCAGCTCATATTACTGAAAATGGCAGTAGTAAACCAGAAGTTAAAAAGCGTACAAGGATGGCTAAGGCAGCAATATCTAGACTGGAGAGAATCTGGACAATTAAGAGAATAACCAGACGCCGAAATGCTATTATTACGGTTGCTGATCTACACCATACGCCTTAACGGCGTGGATTTTAAACACAAAAGACAAAAAACGTGTAGATGCATTTTAAATTTGGTGCTGGAGAAAGATACTTCAAATACCATAGACTGCCAAGCGCATATATAATGAAGAAGTAACATATACAGGATAGACTCTTTGCCGTATACACAAGATGCCTGATCAGCTTTTTTTACACATCATTTGCATGCCTACCAACAATCTTGAGATGCTAACTAGAGTGACCAAGTGAAGGACGCCACGGGCCTCTCCTTACCGATGGTCCTCAGAGAAGCAGAGAGCAGGAGCGAGTGGCAAAGGATCGTCGAGGGACGGAGTTGTGGCGATAAGTAGAGATCACTAAACTCACCAGTGGAGAAAACGACCACGAAGAAGAAAAAACGTACAATGCTCTAGATTTTACATTGAAGTAAACTTGGGAGAGGGTCAATTATTTGGGCCTAAAGAAACTTGAAATATACCGTTATGATGGAGAAGATCAGAAGAATTTTTGACAAATCTATATTTGAGGGCGTATGGATACTAGCCATGGCTTTATCCAACCGACTTTCTCTTAGGCATGCTCATGTTTAATTGTTTGAAAGTATATTTAATACATTTACTTCAAAAAATATGCAATAATGTTTGTTTGGTGTAATGCAAAAAATTTTTTTTTTAAATAAAGTGAAAAGTTTTATTATGTTTGCTTTAAGAAAATGATTGTAATAGTGAACACACCGTTACAAATTCACATCTTAGGCGTTGTTTGCATACAAAGTCGATTAAGTTTAAGATTAGAGAAAGATAATAATTTATTTCTATTGAAAAAGATTTCATGATTCAATATGTCAGTCGAACTGTCAATTTGTTTGTTGAAACTGTCAGCTGACAATTTAACGTGAGCTCACTGTATTAAAGCTAAAAATGGAACTAGCTACTGAAATATTTCTTAGCTCCCCTGGAGTCATTTATAAAACAACGGTAAACTATTTGGGCTGGACAAGTTGATAGAAAGGCCGTATTGCACTTGTGGATACAACCATCAGGACGTTAATCACGTTCCGTGGGGCTGCCCCGAGATGAATGCCGAACGAGCACAGCTGTTTGTGTGGTCCGTCCTCATACGAGCCCAATAGGTCATGCTGACTTGATCTCAACCAAGGCCAAATTTGATAAATTTGCAACATCACATGGAGAACGAGATATTCTCGATTCCTCTTTAGAATCAACACGGAGTAGATTAAACTCTAGCGCTACGATGGATTCTCAGTATACGGATACACAAGGTACTTAGTCAGTTCGAGTCCATTCGTGCACTCGAATGCCTGACGATGTCGAAAGGCGAAACCCGGGTCGTTAGTGACAAAATACATGGAAGTGTACAAAATCTCAATAATCCAAATTTGATACTTAATATCGCTTAAACTAAGTGGCTGAGCAAGTTACATTTTCTTTCAATATTTGCTTTTCTTAAGGTAGTGGTTAAAAAATCAGCCCCATACTGCTATGACTCGGGCCAAGAATATGAGAAGTAAATTAGTTTATTTTCTTGATCGTTATTTTTTTATGGAAGGATGCCGTGAAACAGTGACTGCATACACACCACAACCAACCAACTTCTATAAAATTATTTTTATTTTAAAAATGTTTCAAAGTATAAATATCAACCAATTTTTAAATGACTTCAGCATTGTTTTGTGGGTTTAATTCAGAACCATAGTATATTTTCAAATGAAATGTTTACTTAATTTTGAAAATATGACTATGAAAATCAAGTAAATGAAGCTTTTTATATAAATATATTAAACTGACATCTGCATCAACTGAAATAAAAACCTTTAAGAGCTATTTTTAAATACATAGGATTTGTAATACTGCTGTTCCTTTTCGAATTTGTCTACTAAGCTCTTATTTGTGTACAACATAATACCACATGAAGTTTGACACGCACCTTGTCACAAAACCACGCCTTGAGTTGTCTTTGACTAAGCAAAATTATTTATTACAACATTGGCAAACAAATATTATTTAATTTAACTTTATTTATGTCAGTTATGGAAGTAAATTTAATAATTATAAAACCGTGAACTCCATTCTATGGTGATTGTTTGAAATCGTCCTAGAGAGCGCGCTTCATCGAAGGGTCGCGTACTCACGACCATCGGTCATAATCGTTACAAATTACTAAAAGGTTGCAATTTTGAGTTTCTCAACCTTATTCACTGCTTGTTGCATCTTGTTGCAACATCTTGCTGTTTGGCTGCCGTCCGTTAAGGGTAGGGGTGAAGAGCTTCACTCTTAATCGATCAGTTGGCTGGTCTGGTTTTGATTGCCAATCGTTGAGTTGCCGTTTTAATTTTGCTTTTTGAATAACGTGTCTTAACTTGTAACTGTAAATAATTGTAAACTAACCAACTGCGTCTGGAAATAAACAAGACACACGGAACTGTCCTTTTTTCTTAAGGATAGTCCTGGGAGAAGCGATCCAGTTATCCTCAACTAACCCTACCAGTACCTTTCGTTTCAAGCTAGAAAACAGTAACTTCAGAGCAATCGTACTCATAGATTATTTTTGTCTTAGACTTCTAAATGGTTACCAACCGTAAAACAGTTCTCTCTACATCATTTATAAATGTCATGGGATTAGGAATATTCGCCAAAACGCTTGTTAAAGGATTCATGAGATATACAAATTAAATTATAAATATAATTCTGTAAATGTTAGAATTCTAAAAAAACACAATTTATTGTTAAGTGAACCATGATAATTAATTATTCAAATTTGAAAAATATTTGTATTACTGAAAACAACGGATAAATAAATTATACATTAAAAAACTCGGAGCGTTTTTTACATGATTAATGATTGACTGAAATATACTTAATCTCTGATTTGCTGAAAATGTATTTAAAATTTTTTCTACTATCAATAAATTATAATTGTACAGGTAAAGTTAACACAATTGATAATAGCTATTAGATAATAATTTAAAAAGTGAATTAATGTTTTTTTAAATATTAGTTGGTTAATAAATATTAAAGATTGTACATTTAAAATTAATGTTTGTCTAAAACTTCCTTTCAATTGGATAAATTTTGTTTTCATCTTAATTTACTGTCAACTATTAGATTTGAAAGTGATTTGTAGTTAGCAAATATATATTTCAGATGATAATCTTAATACTATGATCATGTATCGAATGTATATCTAAAAGGTTACGATGTGAATTTTAACATAGTTTGTATATACACTGAAATTTTTCTCACAATATTTTTCCCTGTAAAAACGTCGGTTAATTTTTGCGGTTAGCTATTTATTGCACGTCATATTTTGGGGGCTTCCATCAAATGAAGGATATAAAAGTCTAAAACTCTCACCCTTGAATTGAGATCCTATAAGCGGCGCCAACGGTACCCGCCTATCATATTTATATATCCGTATCATTGGTAAAAAAAACTGAATGTAATAATAACATTAAAACATTTTTATGATTACTATGTTATACGTTTTATATTGCTGTATTTTCAGGTTAAACGTTTAAAGATTATCTTTATTAAATAATACATTGATACATTTTATGTAATCATAGAGGTTTTTAAACGAGCTCACCGAAACAAATTATGTTAAAATAACTTCACAAATGCATCAGCGTTGACATTTGACGTTCTATAATAGTTATGAAAATGGAGAGTTATTAAAATAAGTATTTGTAAGGGCTGAAAATTAACAATCTAAAATTATCACGGAAGTATTTTCAATCCTCGACATAACCATATTAACATAAAATAATATGAATGTAATAAATAGTAGTTAGGTCTTCCAATCTCGGAATCCCGGTCAATTAGTAAATCCGGTAATCCCTAGACTTCGGAAAGTGTTCGTATTTTAAGTTAAATACTTCCTGAATTAGTACAACGTGTACCTCGATTTGTTTATCCAGCTAATTTTTAATAATATTATTTTCTGCTCTTCTTATACATGACGAGTTTAGAAAATAAACATCACTAATTTTATTATTTGTTACATCGTATGAAGCAATATTAGACATATTCATAATACGGTATAATTATTATTTCCTTGATTTTTGATATAAAGATACGTTTATCAATCAATTTGAATTGGAGATCAAAGAAAGACAACTTTTTTAAATAGATAGAGGACATGAAGTCTGAAAAACTGTCTGATTCTTAAAAAATAAAAAAAAACCCATTCCAATGTCCCAAAAAATATAAAATCATATATTCATTCCTTTTGAAGAAATGATGAAACAAAATTGAATTTTAAATAAATTTAAAACATGAAAGTACGCTTAGTTACCAATCCCTGTATTGAAAAATTGTAAATCCCGGCTCATTAAAACAGTCTGGAATTGGATACCCTAATTATAATTTGCCAAAATGATTCATTAAGCAATGCCGGCCCAGACCTTTAAAATATATTTTGGGACTAATGGATTTCGACAGAAGATAGTCTTACTTTCAGTTTATTGACACATGATTTTCTTAAGATATTATAATAATTCACACAATTTTATTTTCGATGGATTTGGAGGTGAAACTTCGTGGAACTTCAAAATGTTTCAATTTGGTATTATAAGAACTATGCTATACAGTAGAAGTATTTAATTGACTAATGTAAAATACCTCGAATGAAATTAACAATGAATTACTTTAGACGAAGATTCGATTTTGATTGTGACGGTATGCATTCAAGTATATTTAAATATTTTTACACTTCAGATTGTTAGAAGCATATGCGGTAATTGAGTTTCATAAAAATGATACATAAGAAAATACTTGATCGTTTCGACAAAAGTGATTGATTAAAAAACGTTTGACTAAACATCAGTCAGGCACTTGTAACCTCAATACCAATTTCACATGTACCATAATTATACGGTTACGAATGTGATATTTATTACGAATACGCGGTAATGTATTGTTTCACGAGAGCCCTACATTGGCATGAGATTGGACACGATCTGAAAAGCAGAAGACTTCGTGAACATCACGAAGCTTTGCAACATCGGCTTAGAACTATCATTACTTTGAAAATGCAATATAAATAAATAACAGCAGTCAATTTTTATCGACCCTTTTTTATATTCTGGTATACGTCTGAAGTAAAACATTGATATAACGGACTAATGTATACAAAATAATGTCCGAAAACTGAAATTTCATTACATTATTATAATATGAGTAATTTATATAAAATGGTTGCTTATTAAATTATACGTTCAGATATTTACATAAAACGGTCCGTTTTTTCAATTAAACCTAACCACACCTATCCAAACCTAATGTAACCTTTATTTATTTGGTAATTATTTACTGACCATATATAATTATTAACTGTCAATTTATTGTTTCTTACTGACCATTTATCAAATAAATTACTGGCCATTCATGGAATTAGTTAATGACCAAATAATTAATTGCCTTATTTTTGAACGATAAAATTAATTCTTTTCCGTTTGTGAATTTTCAAATGTAATTTTGAAACGATGTGTTCATGTTTTAACAATGTGTGGCTGGGCATGGTTTAGTGAATTTAAAATCATCGGCCGGCACACTTTGAAACCGCAAACACATGTTATTAAACGGTTACCACTAAACTAAGAGACATAATGCTCGCTAACAAGATAAAATTGAAAATCTGTGCCTTAAATCATCAAAAAATGCTATTATCTATGTTAAGAAATCTTTTTTCGTACGCTAAAAGGTATCACAATTATTGTATCAAAAATAAGACTTTTTAACTTATTATACAATTAAAGAATAATCCATAATTTTTAAGGTTTAAGCTACCAAAAATAATATAAAATACAAGCATTATAAGTCATATAAGCATTATAAGTCATAAGCACTATTTAAGCATTAATAGTAGTGTTTTTTATTTTAAATAACCTTTCAGTGTATAATATATTATATTCTTTGCGTGACTACCGTTGTTTATGCTTGATACTAAGAAACATCTACAAGCAATGGAAAAATACTCATGGGTAAATATACTTCACGAATATCAAAGAATTTATTCTTGCTTATTGGTTCATTGCTCCTCTAGGGTCATTTACCTTTGTATTAAAACTATTAATTTCGATTAAAAGACGTGTTGTATTTTTTTGAGAAAGTGAATTTCAATTGAGCTTATTATTTCAGCATAAGATTACGGTAAATTTAAAAAAATATAAGTAAGTAATAAAACAGACATCGTCCATAATTAAAATGATTTCATTCAGAATTAAAAAATAAAACAATTAGAAATTAAATAAACACTTTCCTCAGTCAAACAATACGTATAAATAATAATCTCAGTATCCAATAAAAATGTGGGTTCTGTTGTTTTTTGGAAGTTGTTTATTGTAATTTATATAATGTCAGTAGAATTTTATTTGTTAACTGTATAAAATAACTTTTCATTGAATAACGTCTTGTTATTAAATTAATTTAGGCACTTTCATTATTCTCATAAATTCATCATTCATGTAATCCAACCTTAATTATCCCTTTGTTATTAATTGAGAAACATTAGTATTGAGTTTTAAAAAAGATAGAACATCGTATAGAGGTATTATTAGAGAGATAAAACATACCCTCTTGATTAAAGCATTATTTATTTATGTCTGTAATAATTAATAATAAGTATTTTTGGATGAATTTGACGGTTATTTTGTGGAAACATATTTGTAATTAAAAGGTCCCTATTTATTGGATCAGTATTTAATCAAAATGGTCAGTAACTAATTCTTTAAATGATCAGTAATTTGTTTGAAACGTTCAGTTATTTACTGACCAGAAAAATGAACACATGGAATAACCTACCCTAACCTGTTTTTTTATTTTTCTATTTCTTTTTTCCTTTAATATTTACTGACCTTATCTTTAGTATTTACTTACCATTTTTATTTTTCTACATTTTATGCATTTGTTACTGACCGTTAACTGAAGTAAATACTGACCAAATAATTAGTTGCCTAATTAAAATTGATAACTTTGTTATTCTAGCCATGTGTTTCGCAGCTTGAGAAGCATTTTGAAATTTTTCAATTTTAATTAATTTGGTATACATTTTCTACTCATTACTAAGGCTAAGGATTCACCATGGCTTTGTGTAAAGTAACGTTACTTTGTGGTTCTTATTAAAGTAGTTTGTATAAACAATTTTATTTAAAATATTTGATCCTATACAAAAATACTATTTCGATCAATCTTTTACTAGAGTATACATCATAAAACTTTGTACTATTTACTACACTGATTCACTTTTCTAGAGCAGTGTATGGATCCCGTGTATGTATAAGTTTGGATCCTAGAACCATAGACGGATCCCGTGATCCTAAATCATAGAGCCAAAACCTTCGGTCGGAGTGCAAAGTTAGACTGCTTATACTCTACCAGGCGACATTGACGTGCCTACCGGCAATTTGTAGTATTCCAAAAGTAGGTATCCTGACTAGTTGTAAGTCAGTTGCTCAAACATTATTATCAAACATTGTAATCAATAATATATATAACAATTTTCGAACACGTTTAAATAATTTAAAATACGTATAAGATTTATCACCAAAAAAATATTTAGCATCGCAACATATGACACTAGTTTTGCGCCTCATTTGTTATTCGTACGAACATAATATTTAATATGATTCATTTATTTTGGCGAGTGAATTAATGGATTCACTGGGAAACTGGCCGAGGAATCTGACAGTCTTTTTGTACGTATATCAGATGCTCATATTTAAAGGTGATCTTGTTTTTTATCAGCTCTGCTTAAATCGAACCAGTTGGTCTTTTCGTGGAAAAGGTGTGTCAGGGCATTAATCAACGTGAGTGAGCGCCGATTTGGTATTGAGTTGATATTATGTACATGCTGAGCGTCATTATTTGAATGATTTTAGTATTTTTTTTGCTTTAATTTCATCACTCTACCGCTTTTTACTGTAATAATAATATTCCACATTGTTCAAGTGAATTTTTAAGTTTTAAGTAATGAGAGTTTATTAGTAGATTTGTCGAATTTGTAATAATGTATTGATTAAATTGACATTTTCTTGGTAAAACTCCATCATAAAAAAGAGAAATAACAAAGTATTTAGTTCTTCTACGAAAATTTTATCAGTTTATTCGAAAAAAGTATCAATAAACTGATAAAATTCTTGTAGTTTTTTGTTATTTTACACCGTTATAATAATACCTCTTTTATGATGTTTCGTTTTTTGGTGGAAACACGTTATATTTACGTCACTAATAATTTTAAAATAGGTAATTAAAGTTGTTTTTTATTTTTCAAATAGTAAAATTATTATGTTGTTAAAATTCATAAAATAATATTTTAGCATATGTGACCAATTCAAAGACATTAAACAATTATTTTGAACTTTGGAGTATTCAACAAAAAAATGTGTTCGTGAAAAATCGTGGACAATGGTCTCCAATTAAATGTTGTTTATTACTTGTTATGCATCCTCGCTCACTTTGAAGATAGAGTTCGTCAACTCAACTGCAATGATCATTACGAAGATTGCATGTTAATAATATCCTCTATTGTATTATGAGTAATAAATATAATTATGCATCATTATCTTTACTGACTTTATTCAAATTAGACGTTTGACATCCTTATAGAAATAGAAAAACTTGAACTTGAATAAACAAAACATACCGCAATTAAGACACAATATCCGAATACTTTTATTGGAATGTATCTTATGCCAGCAATTTAATAATTAATTTATAATTTCAACTGAGTTTGCTTTTCAACGTTTCATCAAACGTCAATATCTCAGTTGCATACTTGAAGATAAACCTTAGGCGTTGGTGAAAAAAAAAATACTAAGCACTATCAACTCATCTGTTGAAATTTATATGTTATTGATTGGACTGTTATATTGATACAAGTGTAACCTTACGCGTCATAGATTACGGTATTAAATTGAAATACTGAATTTCTAAAGTAGCTAGTACGTCGGAATTGTGTTTCCATTGCATAACATTTTTATTTTATATTATACACAGAGAACCGCAACGCTGAGGTCATGTGAAAATTTCATATCAACATGTGATATGTGATAATAATAAGTGTTCGGTCAGAATCAACGCGCGACGGCGGGGCGGGCGCGACGCTTAAAACTGAAATGCATAGCATGCTTTTGCAATGTCCGTAGTTAATGGGGGTAGACTGGAAGTTCGTGCGTCTTGTCTTGAGCAGTTTTAATATTCAGTTTCAAACACCGCGCCCTTCCCGCCGTCGTGCGTTGACTCTGGCCGAGCACTAAACCGTCTCCAGAGGTCTCTGGGCTATTATATATAAGATTTTACATTTATATGGATTGTTTATTTTCACCGGACATACAATAGTTATATAATAATTTATATTAATTGAATAATTTCAGTTACTTGCTTGTATCCGATGGACTTCTAATAGGCTAATTTAAAAGTAGATACATAGCGAGGGCTGTTCATTACTCAATCGCTTTAAAGTTGTAAATAAGTTAGGAAGAGATGAAACATCATTGCCATCGAGTACACAAATATTTAATTGTGAAATCGTATAGACGAAATACAGAAAGACGGCATAGAGACAATACAAAAATGATTGAAAGCAAAATCAAAAATTACTTTTTGTTAATAACTCCAACATAAATCACGAGGATTTGGGGACGTAATTTCAGGGCTTAATAAAAATGCATACATTGTAGAGTACATCATTTGAACGATTTAAATGAGATAGTAAGTCATTTAAAAGTAGAAATGACATATTTTTTCTAAATTCATTTATTTTTATATTATAATGGAATATTAAATTTGGCTGTTGTTGAATAGACAATAAACCTTTTAAAGTACAATAAATACCTCATCAAAATAGATTTAAAGCACACATTTCTTTTAATATATTATTATGATTTCACTAAAAACTAAAGGATTAGTCGAAATGGTTTTAAAAGATACTGATATCCAAGCAAACGACACTACGAGACAGTTTATCAAAAAACTCAAGTGTAGCAGTTGCAACAAATTAATGTATTACTCGAAAAATTCAAGAATGCACCTGTACTCGAGTGATCCAAAATAATTACTTTAGTAATTTAATTGATGGCATGGAAAATGGTGAATTAACCGAACAATTAGTTAGCAGTATCAAAGTATCCCGTGGACCGAAAACAACTGATTTTGAACGAACTTCATCCAGTAGGGATATTTAGATGACGGTAAATAAATAAAATACCACTATAATTTGTATTGTATTATAATTTTGACTATATTTTCTTATGCAAATATATTTAAAATACTCAGCCATTAAAAAAAATTGTCGGCATCCGTGGCGCAGTTGGTAACGTCGTTGGCTACGGTTACGGATGTCTCGGGTTCAATTCCCGGTGCGGACGATTTCCATAGATTGATCTTTCAATCGGATTATGGATTTCTGTTCGTAGTCTGAGAGTTTGTGATGTCTGAAACTCCCTCCCACCCATCCGATCCTCACGGGGCGTAGGGAAAGCGATTAGCCAACCACTAGTCCTGTCCTAGCACTATTCTTCTATATCTACTCTATTCGAAAAAAGAGAGGTTGAGCAAGCATATGGAAAGCGATTGAAACGCAATTCCTTAAGCCATTAACCCCCTTGTTTTTCTTTTTTTTTAACACTTATTTAAAACGAAAACACCTGCACACCAGAGTGCATGCAACCAAGTCTTGAAGAATTTCTCCTCTGACATTCCTGGCAAACATTTGAAACACACATAACGTTGTTACGCTGCGGAATACACCCTGTAAGAGTGTGACACCGTAGCAGGTGGTGGTGGGCACAACATTGAGTAATCTAGGCAAGCAGTTCTCGTAGAAAAATTCTGGTGAGATACCTCCATATACTCCACGTTGGGAGCGGACATGAATTATTAAAAAAAAACTGTCATTAACCATTTTGCATCTTGCTTACATATTGGTACGTTAGGAATCATTGATTCAGAAATAAAGTCTTCTACAATATATTAGAAGATAATCCCCATCCATCGATTTCAATAGAGGTCACTTGAGAAATGATGTACAAAAAGTGATATTTATGAATTTTTGTACCATCTTATGGAAATTTTAAATCAAAGTAAATCTTCTTGGTACTCATATTAAATATTTTTGTAAATATATTATGTTTGTCAGATCCGCGGTGCAGTGATCAGCGTCGTTCGCTTCAGTTACGGATCTAACGGGTTCGAATTCCAGTACGGATACATTGATTTTCAATCGATTTATGGACTTCATTTCGAAGCCATCCAATCCAAATACGTAAACTACCCACCAAACTAGTCCTAGCCGTATCCTTCTATCCCTACTCTAATCGATAAAAAGAGTTACAGTAAGTTCTTGTAGATTTTGTTTAGTTGAGATATCTCCATTACAAAGCCATATGCTCCACATTGGGAACGGAAATAATTAATAAAAGAAGATTTTTTGCATGAATCATTTCTGCCTCATTAATTAGTAATGTCTATAAAATGATGAATATCGTATTCGGATTTAATTGTCGTAACGAATGAGCGCAACACGTACAATAAGAATATTATTCCCATGAAAAGTCAACAGCATAATAAAGTTGCATGGTAATCTTCATAATTGTAGAATACAAATAAATACGAAATTCTCATTCAACGAGGAAAAGGTTGCGAAAAGCTATAAAATACTTTATTCAGAAGATTCACAAAGATTTTACTAAGATTTATTACATCAATTGATGCATATTTGTGAAAGGTATTTTTTATATTTCGAAATGATGCAGTGTCTTTTTAATCATAACAAATAACGGTCTTTAACCCATACATACTGTTACATAAAATTGCTCCTGTGTGCACATATTAATAACATATATTTTTCATAAAGTTTAGAAACAACAAAAAATGCATTATTTAACAGAAAAGAACAGTACAAAAACACGAATTTTGATAATAATTTACAATTTTTTGTGATATACGAAAACTGTATTAGCTTAAATCACTTCAAAATAATAATCAACAAACTATATATATACAGAATATATATAATGAAAATATTTTACCACTTTCAATGAAAAAAATAATTAATTATAACGGGTAGCAACTGTTTGAGAAATTTTATTGATTGAGTATTTAGATTAAAATTAAAATGGTTTTATCAGTCAGTATTCAAAGTCGTTATTTAATGTAAACAAATTCAAACAAGAGAAAAGACAAGTACATAAGAGGATATTTCAATAAGATATTTTAACATGAGAAAAATATACTTTTTTCCTTTAATTTGCCGATGTTTTAGGCATTGGTGACCAAAATGAACACGACCAATCTTTGTTAAAAATACTAATTAAATAAAAAATATGTTTTATGGTATTATAAAAAAAAATGTTTATTTTATTTTTATACGTTAAGCAATTCACGAAATAATATTACTCAATCAAATCAATAACAAAGCTACCTTTGAATAATCAACGGACAAAGTGAAAATGCGGAACCAGACGCAATGTTTCAGAAGCCTGCAATTATTATTATCTTACGCAGTTATTACGTCGAGCTATTGAATAAACCTGATTGATGGCTGATTTATAAATGGATCAATTAGAAGTATTTATAAAGTTGACTTTTATAATTCAACTTCATCTGCAGCATGATGATTGGTATTATTAAAATATATTGCAAAATAAATATACCATACTTGAAGCTGTGCAACCGTTTAATACTATTGAATCTCCAGTCGTAACCTATACATATTGATGTTTCTATTGTCGTAAACTAAAACCAATCTTTTTCAAATATGCGATTTAAATTTTATCAGTAATTTATGCGTAGAATTGGTTATGGTCAAATCTTATTAACGGGGACTAACCATGCTTAATTTATACGGCATTAGAAACACGTCTTGGTTGCAAACTTTACATGAATATATTGAGTGAACTTATCGCATGCATTAGTATAATGGCTGCCTGCCAATAACTATTGAAGTTCAACAACTATACGGCTTGTTTCAAATAATTTATTCCATAATAAGTCACTTGCAAACGTTTATCTGCTTCATTTAGAATTGAAATGAATACATTGTTTACCTCAGCCATGGCCGCCAAAAAGATCGTGAAATCGTCGACAAATTGCCCTTAGAAAAAGTCAAGAATAGGTTTGAGTAAGCTTCTACGAGAAAGTCTACTTGCTCAACTTCACATTATAATTGGTCAGTTACAAACATTAAAGTGTAAGACATAAAGACAGTTTTCAATTTCAAAGCTTATGTGAAGTGAGATCTCCTTGATAATAGTATGACGCAGCAACCAAGTCAGCATGGCTGACCTGGCCCACCATCGATCGGCCACTCATCTGTGTAGCTCTCCGTAACTCCTGTGGCGGAATCATAAGTGATATAACACGGTGTCGTTTGATTATTTAATGACAAAGTTAGATTACCCTTGTGCAATATTTAAGATGGTGAGATGACACAATACTAGTGGCCTGAACATAGAAACACTGAAAATTATTTGCCATTACTTTTTATATTAAGTATCAGCAAATTATGTATGTCATGTAAATACTTTGTCTCATACATACAACAGTATACGGGATTTATCTACTGACTATCGATTAAGCGGATCAGAATGATCAACTAATCAACATAGAGCATAAGTCGAGTAACTTATTCAGTTTTTATTGTAATGGTATGAAAATCCTTAACTTATGTAGGTTTACACTTGTTATGAACGACAAATATTGAGTTTACATTAATGCAATCGATAAATAGTAAAATATAATAATAACCTATATCAGTGATGCACAAACCACGGCCCGTTGGCCGCATGCCGCCCAAAGTACCAAGTAATAAGTTGTAAAATTATAGAACTATTAAATTAAACATAATAAAGTGCATATCTCGTCTAGTTTGATGAATCATTATTTTAATTATCTAAAAATTATTACTATTTTAATTTAACCCTTCACGGCCAGTGAAAAATTAGAAAATGGATAAACTGTCTCTTGATTTCTTTGCATGTGCACTCTCAAGGGAGTGTTTCTATAGCAAATAAGTGTAATTAGTCAATTGATCAAACTATATTTGCAAATTAAGTTAATAAAGAAGGAAAACCTTCGGGGAGCCGTTTAGTTGCTAGCCAATCGCTATAACATTCATTGTAAGAATGGATAGAGTAGGCATTGCTTAAAACATCACGCATAGTTAAACTGAAATATAATAGTATATTTGTATTTTTGTTCTTCCTGAATCCGAGCATCATAACCTCAAATAGAAGAATAATAGTATTCTGAAGCATTAATTCCTATCGGCCACAGCGATCAGCATTTTCTATATAAGCAAAAATATCAATTATAAAATTCTGTATAAATATTCAACATGTATAGGGTATCATATATATCTTACCAAATATGTTTTTACTCTCACCGGATGCAGGTTTAGTGTCATTCATATAGATAAAACCAATGTTATATTAAATCTCTACGAAATATGTCCATAAAAGGAACTGTCAGAATATTATTACTTTCTAAATATATTTTCTTAGATCTGTAAAACATTTAAATACGGAACATAAGTCTGGAGAGATATTTTGAATGCTATTTTCAATGATAGTGAGGAGTTCAGTTGCTTGACAATTCTTTCCTTAATTTAAGACATCGACTGAGGATGCTTGATGGAATTTCAATATTAAATTTGGATTATTGAGATTTTGTACACTTCCATGTATTTTGTCACTAACGACCCGGGTTTCGCCTTTCGGCATCTTCAGGCATTCGAGCACACGAATGGACTCGAACTGAGAGACAGTAAACAGTGTCTAACGCTTATATAGAAGATACAAATGCGACAAATATCATTTACGAGGCAATACATTATACGTCTGAGAGCCACACCGATACCTGAGTTAAAATTTCGGAAATCGCCCTAATCCTTATTTTGTAAACACTATATTAACAGAGTGGCGAATTGCCGCTTTTCAACTTCTTTTAGAAATACCAGTGATTTTACAATTATAATAGTATTGTGGGTTTTGACGGGATGTAATTCGACGAATGGGTAAATATGTACAATCATTCCACATTTAGTGACATCTGTTAGGTGTTTCAACGTATCCACGATACGTTGAAACGTCAGATACGTTGAAACACCTAACAGATGTCACTAAATGTGGAATGATTGTATATATTTACCCATTCGTCGAATTACATCCCGTCAAAACCCATAATACTATTATAATTGTAAAATCACTGGTATTTCTAAAAGAAGTTGAAAAGCGGCAATTCGCCACTCTGTTAATATAGTGTTTACAAAATAAGGATTAGGGCGATTTCCGAAATTTTAACTCAGGTATCGGTGTGGCTCTCAAACGTATAATGTATTGCCTCGAAATGATATTTGTCGCATTTGTATCTTCTATATAAGCGTTAGACACTGTTTACTGTCTCTCAGTTCGAGTCCATTCGTGTGCTCGAATGCCTGAAGATGCCGAAAGGCGAAACCCGGGTCGTTAGTGACAAAATACATGGAAGTGTACAAAATCTCAATAATCCAAATTTAATTCTTTCCTTGTTGAAAGATTTAAAACGTAAAAATCATGTTTAATAAGAATCTTTACATTCACGTAATATAATTATATAACAGATCTAGTCACGTGCCAAATTTGTATCATTTTTCGTTCATTCACGGTCTAATAAATCATCTGATTTACTTTAAAAGACTCAGTCATTTTTTTGTATCGATTTTGTGGGTCAATGGCATGAACCTGTAGAACAGTTAAGTTTGCCGATACGCACGATCGTTCACTACTCAACACTATTGTAAAAACTTCAAATAATATGTAATTATTAAAATTAGTCCGGAAGTAATGAAAGCTATCATTATTGATTAATTCTGTTTATGATATGCTATATACAACGATTCTTTTTATCACTTTATTTGCTTAGACAGCATTATCATAAACCAATTGTTTTATGCCTTAACGTATAAATATCTTATGCAAATAGAAAAAGTTGAAATCTTGAATGACGTGACATAACCCTGCTTTGTATCGATATGTCCACTCACCAATTTGTCTAAACGGCGTAGATTCAATCTGGATTTGACTCATCTTCATATTTAAGAGAAATATAATGATATATTAAAAATTATGCCAATAATTCTTAGTACCCATTTTTTGAAACATCGGCTAGGGGACAGAGGGTCCAAATATCATGGATATTCAAAATTTACTCACACTTCATTCAAATTACAACTTAAGTATAGTGAGTAGTTAATATGTAGCGATTATAGAAGATAAAATTTCCCGTTGACTGCAGCGCTGCTTTTATTACAGGGTAATTAAAGAATTCTAATTTTATTACTATATTGGTCCATTCGGGATTTGAAGTCATAACCGCTAGAACTCTTAACACGTTCACTGCAAATGAAATATCTCATGCAATACAGAGTGCTTGAAAATTCGCAATATTTTTAATTATTTTGATTCGCTATAACTTAAAAATCAAAAATTATTTATAGTTTAATCACCCTAGACTAGTTTATTTCTTCGCGTCCCCAAAGCACGAGTCTTATCTAGATGAGGTGGCATGAGTACTATGGACACAGGAGCAGTATCCGACTCACTGGACGTGTTAAATATATAGAAATATCCCGCAGCTGATCCTCAAATTCCACCATTTGCCGGGTCCGTGGTGCAGTGGTCAGCGTCGTTGGCTACGGTTAAGGACCTTCCAGGTTCAAGTCTTGGTACGGACAATCTCATAAAATGATTTTTCAATCGATGTATCCCACCTATCCGATCCTAAAAACAGGGCCCTACCCTTCTATCCCTACACTCTTCAACAGAGAGAGTTTGAGCAACTGAGTAACAAGCCGTTCTCATAGAAAACTTCTTTTGAGATAGCTACATTAGGAGTCCATATGTTCCACATTGGGAGCGGATATGGTAAAAAAATCCAGCACTTAATGTACTGTGAATCTTTTGCTGTTGTCATAATTTATTTTTGATAGATAACATATATTTTAATTGGACAACTAAAAGATAATAATATATGTATGTTTTTTTCACATTTTAATTATATGCTAATAATATTAAAAAGCGTTATTATTATTGTCTCTGTTTTTTATTAACTTAATATAAGGTGTAATATGACAACATTATTAATAGATACTTACTTCTACAGTAATTTAAAGATCTAGATTCTAAAACTACCTTGTCATGTAGACTTATGATTTATTCATACAAAAATTCTTAATAAATGATTACTTGTCGTTATAACCGTGGCAAATAATAGTAACAATTAATTTATTGTGGGAGTTGATAATGACTTAGACAATTATTATTTATTAAGAATTCTTACAAAAACATAAATTAATACCTGTAGAAATAGTTATAACTATATTTATACTAGGTTTACGATTGAATGCTGAGGTATAGTTATTAATAATAGTTTCTATGAAAATATTTTCTATGTTATTATGAGTTCTGAATCTTAGGGCACCGTTTTCTTGATCATTTTAACTCTCGATTAAATGCAGAACATTTCATCTCGGTAATGTATGAAATATCGGAGGTAATATTTAGAAAACAGTGGGCCAGCAAAAATTTATTTATCGAAATAAGAGAGTGTTTAATTCAGCAAGGTATCAAACTCATTCTACGCCATATAGAGTAAAATACAATCAAGGAAGAGTATGTCGTAACATTTTATAACGCACCGCCGTTTTGAGTTTTCTCAGTAAAACTGAGATTTTTTGCCATTTTTAAAATCATATTAATTATCTATATATATATAAATGTTTGTTTGTTTGCCCTTTACCTTTCGTCTGATTTCGATGAAACTTTGGTGAGTTGTTGTGGGCAGACCCGTGTAGGTTTTTGGATAAAAAATCTAAAATCTAAAAAGGAGAATCAACTACGTACAGACAGCGACATCTCAGAAAAACCTCTTTATTCGTGTAAAAATAACATATATTAATATAAAATTAAACTAAAAATTGATAACTTAGTTATTTCACTTGGTTATAACCAAGTGGAATAACTAAATTATTAATTGTTAATTTAATTTTATATTAAAAATGAACTTCCACAAAATTACCGCCGAATCCATAAAAATATAAAATATATTGTTTAAAAACTATAAATTAATTTCTATATTTAAAAAAAAAATCGGGCTTTTTTCGGGATCAGAAAAATAAATCTGGGCTTTAGGACGCGTTCGGGTAATTAGTGTGATATTGAGACTCGGGCTCGGGCCGTGCAGACCTTTAATCTAAAAGCACTTCAATAAACAGAATTAAAACACAAACCCTATCTTCCTCTGAGTTGCATTGCAACACATGCCGGGTAGTCACTAGTAGTAAATATTCGTCGTCACAAATTGAGGAACTGTAAATGGTAATTTAATTCTCTTATAGCAAATATTTTAAAAATATTATTTAATCTAAGTACATTGATTATTTGATTTGCATACTTATATTCATTAAAATCTATTGATAATGAGTTTGTTTTAAATTAAAATATGGATGACTCATTAACAACTTCGTTGATATAAATTCGTATTTATGAAATATTTAAATACTAAATAATATCTCATTTCATATCATATCGTCTTAAAAATCGTATATGATAATAAAACTGTTTCTATTATTTATTGATTAAACGTGAGAAACTATCTTAAAAAGTATCACCATATCAACATTCAATTTCTGTTTCTTAAAGCGTGTTTGTAAAGCCACACAAAACATGTCTTTAAACGTCTCTTTATATACAATAATTCCACGACATTAAACGATTGTAGCTAAAAATAATTTGAAAACAATTTAATCTGTCATAGTTCGAAATCATTTTTTTCATTTCGTTTTTTTCCGTGTTCAATAACAATATAAAAAGATAATGTTAGTATTCCATTATTTTCTGCTTTGTTTATTTATGTTTATTTACTTTATCTGCTTCACACAAAACAATATAAGAATACTAAGAATTCTTGAAGCATAGAAATAATATCACATGCCATTTTTTTCGTTTTGTGACGATATCAATACCGGCGGAAGACGCGTATCAAAATAAGTGATCCAGTTTTTCTTATTCGAGATACATTATAAAGATTTTTTAGTGGGCGTTAATTGAGTGAATAAATTTTATATTATCATGAGAAAAACATCTCTCGTACTCATTATATGAATAACTTTAATTAACCTTGAAAATTATTCAGAACGCTTAAATCCAACGCACGTATTATCAAATAAAATAATTTATCGATAATCATCCTCGTAAAAATTAAGTGTTTTGGTTAAATTCAGGGCTATGTTCTTTACTTCACAAAATCTATCACTGTAAATTATTGAGTGAAAAACATTTATCATTTATTATATCAGCAGCTATGTATTCTTGTGTGCAAAATATTTGAAAAGTTCAACGATATTTAATCCAGGAAAAATTCCTTTTCATTACGCTTCTATATTAATATTTTCAAATGCGTTCATCCATATGTAGTCTGAAGATGGTTTTCAAAGAGGCGAAACACTTGTCACAATTAGTAACACAAACATTGCAATCCCCATCGCCACCCGCTACGGCCGTACGTTCAGGTATTCGCAGACGTTTACAGTGGTATAAATAACGTTATTTTAAAATAAAAGACAATCCCAGATGTGGTCAGCATTCTGAATTTCGCCACATGTGCACGTTGGCCCATATACTATCCGGCTAATTTTGAAGAGCCTGGTAGCAAAACGTTACCGTGTTCATCCATTTTCATTCTTTCTGTGCATGCCTTTGTGCGTAGAGTGAGTTGTATTTCTTGAACAAGTATTGATTGTGTTGATCATCCATGTGTCGCTTGTATGTCGTGGGCAATTTTTGTATAAACTCGTCAGATAGAATCACTATTGTATACGCCAATGTCGTTACGAAATATAGAGCTATTTAGATTGCAAATTGGTTAACCGCTAATGTTGATATTATTATACTCAGTCGTTCATTGCCTGATCATTGAAGAACTTATTTCTTTGTTAACTTATAAAAAATAAGGAAAGTATACAAATTTGCATACACGATAATATATTGCTCGTAGCACGTGTAATCTGTAAAAAGCTTGCTAACGATTTGCTTAGCAATAAACAATTTAAATAATACAGAATATCCATTAAGTTCAAAAGCAATCTTATAGCTTATATTTATAATTAAATGTTAATTGTAATTATTAAATGTTACTCTATTAAATTTTATAGTAACACTACTTTGTAACTTTATTATTAAACATGCATATCTCATTTGTGACTATCTAAGGTAAGAATGCTTGTATAAATATTTAAAAAAATAAGGAAAGGCAAACAATTATATGAAAAAAAATTAAGGATGACAATATTATCATAAATATCAACATTTTTTGTTCGGCGTTGTCATATAATTCATAGCCAGGAGAGCGAAAGTGGAGTGATGATAGGAAATATAATGAAATAAAGAAAGCCACTCCACTAAAAAAAAACAACTAGCTTTTTATCAAGCAACGAGATAATGAATAAGTTAAAATCATCATTTTCTGGTCAAATATGTTAATTTATAAATATAAATAAACTAGATAATTCGATATCTCAGTTCCAAAGTGTAGCAAGTCAAAAATTTGTGGTAATCTGTGGTTATTTTAGAATAACAATGGTTATGATCAGCGACCCGAACCGTTATTTTTTTCGTTCCGGTTCGGTAAAAAAATATATATCGGTTCAGTTACGGTTTTCGGTTCAGCTGGTATTTAAATTACTTTTAAGGTATTAAATGTAAATTTTTGGCTATATGGATATATTGGAAGGCACTATATTTTAAAAATAAAACACAATTTGTTAATACTACTTCCACATTTTTATGATGATCAAGATCGGTTTCACTCATCTCGAGCATTATCAACTGATAAAATAAAAAGTATTAATTATTTTTGAATATAACTTATTTATCAAATATGGCTTCAGTGAAATCAGCGAAAATTTGTCTCCTAAAAATCGAAAAAAAAGCCTAAATAAATTTCAGTTTAGGTTCGGTTTTTGTTCCGGCAAAAATAACGGTTTTTTCCTGTTTTCGGTTCGGGTCCCTGGCTATTATTAGTTGAAATTCTTTAACTGTAACAACTAGGAAAATCCTGTGAAAACCTCAGAGAACTTCTACTATTGGTAGTAGAAAACATAAACTTATGTGTAAATTTGTTAGATAAAACTAGAATTCTAACCAAGAAATTAAAGAAGACTTATCACGGAATATTATATATTTTTAGATATATTTTTTTAAATGTGTCAATGCAACAAAGAGAGACGATGAGATTACGTTTAAAAAGTCGTAGGCTGCTGATATAAGAAAACAAATCAAGTAAAAAAGATGTGTTATTACTTATCTAATAAATAAACCCATTAATAATAAATATTGTTTTAAATATGCATGATTCGACGCTATCATTTCAAGACGCAATATTGAATGTTTTTTTAGCATACGATAAATTCAAGGCTATGCGGTGTAAACGATGTTGTCTATAATTATTATTTTGAGAAGACATGACATATGTGAATGAATTACCATAATAATTTAGAGTAAAACGTTTTTATCGATGTTTCGTTTCGCATCGTTTAGTGTCTTCACATTAAAATACACATAAAAATAGCAAAGCATATATTTAAATCAATGTTATGCAAGGGGAGCTAATCTAAATGGTAATATGATAAATGTTATGCAAAAAAAAAGATGTAGTAATTTTGCAGAACGCGGAAGAAGATAAGTAGTTGAGTATGCAAATGTCATCCACCGTCGTAAAGGACAGGGTTACTAGAATTTATATTGGTACTTCAGTTCCAATGTGTAACAACTCAAAAAGCATAGTATTGGATAATTAGAAAACAAGATTTTGAACAGATTTAATTTATTACAGTGCATTTATTTTTTGTTGATTTTTATGAAATTCTAGTATCATCTAATATATCTATTCTAATCTCATTTCAATAATGTGAGTGTTCTGATATTTTCACAGGACTTTTGTAGTTGTTACAGTTTGCGTCTAAATTAATAATAAACAATGGTGTATATCGGTATTCACAGCATTCTTTCATACTTAATTCAACATTTAAAATTTTTGATTTGTTACAATTTGGAACTGAGGTATTGAAAATATGTGATTATTATTTTTTACTCCTACACTGCATTGTAAATTTTTATGATGCTATATTTTTGCGCTGTGTTCACTAATATAAGAATGCTAATTGAGTATCTAAAAATTGTTTAGCTTTTGTTATAAATCTACATCACCATAATGTTTCCCACTCACCACGGATAATAATATGTATATGTGAGACACGAAGTAACTTCCTTGAGGAAATCAATGAAGGATTTAATAATGCATTCGTTGATCTGCCTGCAATATTTTTATTATGTGCGGTGTATAATAATGGAAATATTTACACAGTGGAATTAACTCACACTATCATTAACTATATTCTTATTTTGTCTGCTAATACAAAATTAGGTTAACTGAAATTTAGTAAATTTTGCACGAGAGCCATTTCGAGATTTAACTTTTCTATAACTCCCTATTAAGAATACCTCGGTTCAATAGTGAAATTAGAACGAAATAATGTGTTACAATTATGGTGAAACCCTTTTGATACATTTATTATTAAAAATAAGCCAAATACACCGTTTTTTGAGTGCAAGATTCAACCTGCTATTCACTTACATAAACGAATCTGTCAGAGATAAAGATCATTGAAAATTTCCAAAAAACAACTAATCTAAACAAGGCTGTGGTTATTTGTTACGACGCTACTGAATTCTTCACACATAAAAATCAAACAATAAATTTTATATTAATTTACCATATCAAAATGCGGATTGTTATAATAACGTCCACACAATGAATTCAATCTTTATAGATACTACATTTTGCGACTTTAATGTCATAATTTTATTATATCTGTGTATGAAAAGTCAATAGTGCTCGGTATAATTACCGACCATTTTGTGTCAAATGATAAAAACTCGGCGTTATTGAGCATTAAATACATAAATTATCATTGAAAGCTTCAATCTGATGGTAATTTTATCAAAACAAAATAAGGCAGAGCAATTATTTCAGAATCTGTACAGGTTTTTTTATATTTAACAATCATTCATTTTAAATCTGAGTTTTATTCAAATTTGAATGGGTGAGCTTTAAACTGGATTGTGTGTTATTGCGTCATTTTTGTGTCGTAAATAATAGGTCTCTTGTTCTTTTTAATTTTCAGTCGATATGTAAAGCCAAGTTGACAAGCTGCAAACCACAGTATCGAGCGCGGACAGCCAATGCCAAAAAGGTGACCGCTGGACTTAGGGTTGAATACAAAAATGAAATGCAGGTTCTGAAACAAGAAATGCATATGTAGTTTATTTTACCATATTATAGTAAAGTAAATATATTTTGAATCACTATAATGAAATGATGTTAGAATATATTGAGCTTTAATCACGCTAAGATAAAAGACATTACAATTTTAATAATATTAAAATATACAGTTTGATTACTGCATGAACAAACTATGTTGATATTAAATTTGGATTATTGAGATTTTGTACACTTCCATGTATTTTGTCACTAACGACCCGGGTTTCGCCTTTCGGCATCTTCAGGCATTCGAGCACACGAATGGACTCGAACTGACAGGACTGTCAGTTCAAGTCCATTCGTGTGCTCGAATGCCTGAAGATTCCGAAAGGCGAAACCCGGGTCGTTAGTGACAAATACATGGAAGTGTACAAAATCTCAATAAATCAAATTTGAGTATGCTTATATATTTATTTTAAATTTAATAACGAGAAATTGAAATTAATATTAATTGAAAATGATTGTAACGGCCATTGATTGCAGCTTAAAGTGTTTCCATTCAAAAAAATATTGCGACCTCACTTTTTTTAACATAAAACAATGATACAATATCAATCATAGCTAAAATTTATATTTGTGGCGGAAAATTGGAGCAGCGATTGCTTAACCGTTAACCATAATATGTGTCACTTAGAATAGTAATGGTGTAACTCCAGTTTTGAAGTTTTGAGAAAATCACGGTTTTTTAAATTGTTCTTAGGATCAAATAACAAACCATTAATAACTGTGTGACAATCAACTGAAGAACTTAAACGCTATTGTAGTAATGAAGTCTGTCCGGATACTTTACTCTTAATCTGATATTGCAGGTACTTCACTATTATTCTGAAAAATATCGTTAAATATGGGAATATAAAATCAAAAAAAGTTTTTTTAAAGAATTTAGGAGTATATATGGAAGTACACCATTATTAAACTATTAGAATAACATCTTTTAAACGTGTTTGAGGTATAAACTAATTTTTCGTAATGTTGGAGTTACACCATTATTATTCTAAGAGACACATATATATGACATATTGAGTTAATTATACCATAATGTTCCTTATCTCTACCGTACGGAAGAACACACTTATTTTTATTTATCATACTTTTACTTAAAACAGTATTGTACAAACAAACTAAATTGGAAATTATAGCATTTCAAACCTTTGAAAAATTTCAAAGTCTAAAATAGTGTCTTTTTGGAGAAAAAACAACGATATATATATTGATCCAGCGATTATGGTGTAAAAATAAAAATGTAGAAAAAAATATAATTAATAAATACAGATGGCGCTGCATTGAACATAGTTAGCAAATTAATAACGAGTAATTAACCAACTTTATTACACTCACCTATAAAAGGCTATTATAATATTCGACAAAAATAATTGCTGTTATTTACAATATTTATTATGATGTCCCTAATAGATCAGGTTCTCATATTTCCACAGTGAAGCGCCAGATGCTACTGTGTTTAAAGGTGATCTTGTTTGCAGACCATAATAATATAACCTTTACAATATTACTTACAAACAAATTACTCGCTTACTTAATTAAAGTTATTCAGCGGGTATTATATGATTACCCTTCGACGGAGTCATTCTATTATCTGAGCAACAAATTTACATACGTTTTCTTTTTTATTAAGTCGTTTTAAGTATCGTAAGATTCGATACCATCATAAACCAAATAGATCAATTGTGTATTAAGATTTATTAATTTCTGATCGCATATCTGATAAGGGTATCCAGATAATTTATTCAGTATATCTGCATTTGTCAATTTCTTTTAAATTATTTTTATTAAAGTCTGCATAATTCTATCTGTTGCCATTGCAAAAATTGGCACCCATATTTCTAATATTAATTTATTGATGAATAAATAATATAAAACGATGACTCAAGTTATAATGAAGTTAATTAACTGCATTCCACATACAAACGTATATAACCTGAACTAATGAACTGTAGGTATTAAATATACGTTTTTAACACGTGTAATGTAGCATATTATAATATTTTTTCATTGTTTTAAATACAATAACAATTTATTTTTGATGGACTCAACGATAAATTTGTGAAAATTTAATTTTAATATAAAATTGATAACTTTGTTATTTCACTGGCTGAGGTACTAAATGTGACACGTGTTTCACTTCTTTAAGAAGCATCTTCAGATTAATAATATCGCAATGCTATTTATTTCTAAGGTAAACAATGATTTTAATTCTCAATTTAAAAATGAATGTTGGCGTGAGTTTATTTCCTTTTACCGGACGTGGAGAGAGGGTACGCTGCAAACGATAATAGTACTGATTATTATAACACTACTAATTTTCATTTCTATAAACTGTGAACAACTCATTTCAATTCTTTTTTTATTTACTCGATGGAGTACTTCTTCGTTATTATTTTTATTAAAATTATGATCTTTTTCAATTATTCAATGTATTTAACATTATTTATCCAAATATAAAAATAACTATCAATATAAGTAATTAAGTCAGTTTTTTTTTAAATTATTCAATCAATTTGTAAATTAGTTTTGACACTAAGATATTCGAACCATAAGGGACATCTTCTATATCTACCTTAATGGAACAAATTTCGGTTGGCTCGAAATCTTGCTTTATTACCTTATTTATTTTTATCCACATAATATGTGTCACTTAGAATAGTAATGGTGTAACTCCAAAATTACGAAAAAATAGTTTATACCTCAAACACGTTCAGAAGAAGTTATTCTAATAGTTTAATAATGGTGCACCTCCATTTGGACTTATTTTTTTATAAAACTTTTTTTGTTTTTATATTCGCATATTTAACAATATTTTTCAGAATAATAGTGAAGTACCTGCAGTATCAGAATACGAGTGAAGTTTACGGACAGACCTCACTACTACACCAACGTTTAAGGTCTTCAGTTGATTGACAAACAGTTGTTAATGGTTGTTATTTGTTTCTAAGAACATTTTACAAAACCTTGATTTTCTCAAAACTTCAAAACTGGAGTTACACCATTACTATTCTAAGTGACACATATGTATGTTATATACATGATTTTTAGCTTTTTAACAAGTCAGTACAATTCCACGTGTTTTATTTTCACTGACAGTCATAATGTTTTTTATAGTATTCAAAAATAATACAAAAAAAGAAAAAGAAATAGTGATATGGATAGTGACCCGTATTATTAAATATTGATACATATAGCTAGCTGATACCATTAATCAGAAGTTAAAAAATACGATTTATAACAAAGTAATACAACCGAAGTGCTGATATTTATACACAACTACTAATTTTGTTAACAACTTTTTTAAAAACGATGTAAAATTAATTTTAAAAATTCATCAATAATAATTGTTGTCGTTTGTTTAAATATATTCCTCATATTCATTGTGTTTTCAAAACACCTTCTCTACTTCATTATCTGTCAGACCGTTCTCTCTTTCGATTCACGATTTGTTTGAAAATTTGAGAAGTTTCTTCGTTTGCTCTATTTTTTAACCTTTTCCACTCTGGTCACATTTTTGGATTAGCTACTCTGATTAAAATTCGGAATTTCAGAATCGGAAAAGTTAAAAGTAGAAGATTTGTATTGCACATAATAAAATATAATAAATTACTACATACTGTAATTAATTATTTAGAAAGAGTGACTAAAGTGGAAAAGGTTAAGATCATACACAAGAGTGTGTAATGTTGCACATTACAAATTATATATATATTTATGGAATAGTTTGGATCATGTATTCCAAGTAAAATTTAATAATTGGAAGTCCACGCAATGGCAATTTTGTGTTAATTGCGGCGGTGCGACTTAACCAATCAAGTCGTGCCGTGGTGGACAAGAAAGAACCAATAAGGTCATTTCAAAATCGAAGAATAATTAAGCCAGAATAGAAGCAACGAAATTTATAAGAGACTTCAGGTCTGGCGTTCAACCGCAGAGGTGGTCCTCCAAGGGCTACCCAAACGAGCAGCGCACTGATGGAAGTCATCCGATCCTGATGGAGCAACAACATCTCTATCAGTATCATATTTATATTTCTTTTGTTATTTTTATTGTATTAACTTAAGCTATGGTCATTCCATATGTTGTGCATATTGCAACATTTAAATGTAAAATCTTATTTTTTTTGTTAAACACGAGGTAACTCTAACTTTTTGTATTGATTTGTGATAATTCATTGTTGTATATTAAAATTTAATTTATCACAATTCTTAGCATTTTATTTATTAAAAATTAATTTTCGTCTGAAAATCTGTTTTCAGACTGGCGCCCATGCATTTATATTTATTTATAGTTTTCTAAATACTCGTGTTTCTTTAACCTTTTTATTTAGGGCAATTTTTATCTCTGTCTATTCCTTTAAAATATGACATTTGGCGTCTAAGAGATTTTGCTTTTAGCAGAGATATATACATTTATAATTTTTTGTTGTTGCCTGTATGCTTGGGATGGCAATAGTTAAGTTAATTTTTGTGATATTTTGTCTGTATAAATTTTTGTTTCTTGTATTTAGCAAAATTTATATTTCATTTCTTGACTACGTAAATCTTACATCAGGAATTTTTCAAGGTTGGGAAGGGAAAGATGTCCATTTATGATTATACATAAATGTGCCGTACACGAAACCACAATTTTTTGTTTGTGTTGAAATTTTTATATATTCACACCCAAATTTCATTAAATAAATTTGTGTGTGCAAATTTGTTTTGCACTTTAGTTTGCAATGGTTTGTAATGTCTGTAGATTAATACACAAAACTGCATAGTAATGAAGTATCGTACAACAATAATAATTGTTCAAATATTTTGTCTGTAACTTGTAATTTGAAATACAGTACATAATGAGACTTCATTTTCGATAATAATTTTAATATATATTTTTCGATAAGATGTTAAGTGTACCTACTGGTAATTATCACATCATTAAATAACTGAGTGTCGAATATATATTTTGATTAATATACAAGACTTCACTTTTAGCTTCCATTCAAACCAGTTGAATATTTTTCAGTCCTGCTTATATATATTTTTTTTTGACAATTTAATAAATTTTGCTTTTAAATCTACATTCGACACGGTTCGACGTTTTTATTTCTCTTCTAATATACTAATTGTTTTGTGTGATTTTTGTTACAAATTCATCTACTGGACTTCATTTCGGAGGAATACATTATTGTTGAATGTTGAATTCACAATAATTATATACTATAATTGGAACAACACTGGAGTATTAAATTTACATTTTGGATGGATCTGAACAAGAACACAGCTAAGATATTTTTGTATTTCTTTTTTGATTGATTTTGGTATTGAGAAGGTGGACGTGTTATCCGCAATTTTAAAATGCAAAGTAAATTTAGTTGTTCGTTCTTGAGTAGATAATTTTTTGAAATTTTTAAAAATAAAATATTGTTGTCACATTTATAATGCAAGGATTATTCAATGTACCCATTGCTATGGAGGACACGTGGTCATATGTGAATTATTTTAATAAAACTTGTACTTTGGGTCCAATATCTCGTAATATTAACAATGATTCACGTCCTTTCATTGATTTCAAAATTAAAAATACAAATTTCAAAGGTGTGTTGGATTCTGGTGCAGCGATAAGTTGCATCAGCAGTAAAATGTCAACAATTCTGCTAAGGTTAGGATATAAAATTATGCCGAGTAATATGAGTATTAAAACGGTTGTTGGATCTAGTCAACCAGCTGGGTGTTATCCATGTACCAATTCACGTCAATAATATTTCAAATAATTTTTTTTTTAACCGTAATCCCGAATATCATACCCGATATTATTTTAGGAATAGATTTCTGGGAGGCGTTTGACATAGCTCCAGAAATACTCATAATGATACCGCCTAAAGGTGAAATTCTAAATAATAATAAATACGATAATAACGCTTTAAATGATATAAATCTAGACTCTGATCAATTCATGTTACTTGAAAAATTAAAAATAAATTTATGTCAATATCTTTTGAAAAATGTGGTTTGGGTAAGACGCATCTTGTAGCATATCGCATCGTTACCACTGGAGTACCGATCAAACAACGGTACTACCCTTTGTCCACGGCTAGACAGATATAGTTTAAAAGAAAAAAAAAATTTGTTAAATCTGACGCTGTAAATTTTTTTTCATATAAATTGGTTCCTAGATTTGTTGAGAATACTGTTTTGAAAAAGATATCTCCTTTAGTATATTTACTGGGTGATCTCAATGGTAAAACTTTGGGAAAGTTTCATATTAAGGATATTGCCAAAACACAATAACGTCTAGTAAATATCAAAGTGTTGGTTGTAGCAATTACACACTTTCAAATAGTCTTTTTTCTATCTTTTGCTTCAAAATATAATCATATGCTTTTTTCTATAGCATCCATTAATTTTTTTATAAAAGCATTATATTGAGTTATTTTGAACATATATGTATTTGGAAATCATTTTCTAAATTTTTTGTAAAACATTTAAACTGGTTGTGTTTCGTGGTTGCTCTTTCTTTTCAAAATTTTGTATTATATCTGTTCTCCATAACATCTATATACGGTTTGAGCAGTTATAATTTTTTCAAATACCTTATTTTGGGGATATTTGCCCAAACTATTTGGTCTTAAAATTTTTTGTTACACATCGTACGATGGTACAAATTATAATTTTTTCTTGTTAAACTTATAATAAGTAGTTTTTTATGGTCAAGAAATGAAATTATATGTTGAATTTTGATGTTTCATGTTTTATGTGGCTAACTATATATGTTGTACACGTGGAAAATTTTTTTGTTTGCACATAAATATATAGTATTAGATATAGTATTGTTTAATTAGCAATAAACTATATATTATTTGTTTTATGATTTCAGATCACAGGTTTATTGATGTGATTTTTGTATGATCAACTCTTGTCAGCTGAATTGGAACATGGATGTGCAGCAAAATTATCTATCTATAAGTGATGAGTTATTTTTTTTTATTATTTAAATATTTTTATAAAGCTCATTGTTTTCTTTATATTTAGCTCTGCCTTCCATGATCAAATTACAGTCTGTATTTATTTATAAACACTATCAATTGTAATCAATGATCATGTGTGATTGTTCATCGTGCGCAGAGTTAATTTAAATTTAATTATTTGAAGATGGATGTCATGTTTATAGACATGGTAGTACTTAGTTTCGTGCGTATGGAGAGCTTGTGGTAGGGACTAGGTCTAATAGTAGTAGACTAGTCGTGAGATGTATTTTCGGGTGCTGATGGTCCCTGAAAATAATCTTATTGATAGTGGCATGGGAACCGAAGGTGGCTCATGCGCTATTTCTTGTTATCCAAATGAGATTTGTACAGTCTCTTGGATACTTTTTTTGTTGAGTACGTTAAGGCTGCACTTTGGATGTGCTATAGACTTGCGTATCTCATGTCTGTCGGCAGGATGTGTTCGGTACCGCGAAGTACATTGATCAATCATCCTGACGATTTGTTTTGTGGAAATGGAATGTCTAGTTGACATTCGATTTTGAGGGGGTACGCACGAAATATGTTACGCATAAAATTTATTTTTATCTTGGAGAGATAATTAAGTTGTAGTCACCGGTAGTGATTTTCCTTAGCATTTGTAGTTTTTGCTATTTTTGTAGATTTACCCTGGATGGTAGAGGCTACTGGATTTCTGTCGGAAATCCTAGTAAATACTTTTAACTTCAGACGTATTTTGTGCTGCGTTTTTGTTGAGTTGAGTTATTGGACATTGATTCTTTTAGCATCTTTATTTGTGCTCATTATGATTTTCACGGTGGCACGCCAAACTATTTCGACATAGTGTGCAGTGCTATTGTTAAGATTGTACATTGGATATGAGAAGTCTCTTAGTTCGGCATGGCTGGTGGTGTGTTGACACATCTGCGGAGACCCATTTAGTATTAAGGACATAGATCATTCAATGTTGATCTGAAAAACTTTCATACATTTAGTCGTTAAGTTTAGTGTAATTTCGAAGCATGAGCAGATTTGTGTTGGCAGATATGCGGTTTAGCTGAACTAATTGATAGACTGTAAGATAGATTTTTATTTTTTAATTTTTCTAGCTGACTGGTCGTGTTAAGTAGCTATGATTTTTTTTCACCAGTGCTACAGTATTTTTCGTGTATAGTTGTCAAATCATGGTTGGAATCTTTGCCTGCGGCTTGACGAGCGGAAGGGCTGCGCAGTGCGTCATATTTTGTAATAAGCTTTGGAAGTATACGCAATATACATCGAGATTGGACATCACGTATGTTTTGATACAGTTTGGACAGTTAATCCTACTGTAATTTTAAATTTTAGCATTGTAATTGTAAATATTCGGATGGCTTAGAACATGAGGTTTGTTGGTCATAAATTATACCGAATTGCTTAGTTGATGTGTCACGATGCGATCCACATGATGTTTTTTTCATTGTATTTGAAGCTCTATATATATGTATTGTTATTTTGTTTTGCTTTATCACATGTTTTGTTTTAGAGTTTAAACGATGTTGCTAAATTGCATAAATCGGTTCTGATCTCGTCATTTACATTGATAACTGATAACAATATATTATGAGTAACATTGGTTTTGTGGCTCAAGTAAGGTATTTTTCTTGTGGAATAATTTGAATATTGTTAAATTATTTTTTCACTGCAACCTCTTAAAACTTACTTGAACATTTCTTAATTTCTATTCAAAAAGTATATTACTATTATACACGTAGATTCAATTTTTTTTTATAAAACTTTATACTTTGTTTACAAATTACTATTAACGATTTTCGTTGTTTCCTGTGAAACATATATATATGTTGTATCATTTTATGGTATTACCGTTTTATGTACCGAAATTTATATTATTGTGTACAAGTAGAAAGTTAAAGCTAATTTTTATATAGATTTGGTTTTTCGTATGTATTTAAAAATGTTTTTCATTTTTACTTAATTTTTGTAGTGGTTCTTTAATAATTTTGAATGACATAGCCTTGCGAATTTATTCTGTATGTACCGTAAAACCTCGGGGCTGTAATTCAAGTAAGAAGAAGATGACCCTGAAGAAAAATTGCTACACCTTACTACTCGCATTACAAGATGGGGTTTATCTAAACAACTCCGGACGATTTACGCATATACACATAACAAGCTGTTTGGAAAAATTATTACCACTATTTCTACATTTTGGACAATAATTACTAACCACGTTGACAACACAATGGATGGCGCTGCTTAGGCATTATCATCAGTAAACACTCTAAATCCTAGATGAAGATTTCATGATGTCGGAAGGCAGTGCTACACCCATAAGCAACGATGTGTGAGCCCAAAGTATCAAAGTCAAAGGTGGAAATAATGATTCAAAGTTTTTGTTTTCATTCATTACCGACTGACGGGGCAATGTAATGTTGCACATTACAAATTATATATATATTTATGGAATAGTTTGGATCATGTATTCCAAGTAAAATTTAATAATTGGAAGTCCACGCAATGGCAATTTTGTGTTAATTGCGGCGGTGCGACTTAACCAATCAAGTCGTGCCGTGGTGGACAAGAAAGAACCAATAAGGTCATTTCAAAATCGAAGAATAATTAAGCCAGAATAGAAGCAACGAAATTTATAAGAGACTTCAGGTCTGGCGTTCAACCGCAGAGGTGGTCCTCCAAGGGCTACCCAAACGAGCAGCGCACTGATGGAAGTCATCCGATCCTGATGGAGCAACAACATCTCTATCAGTATCATATTTATATTTCTTTTGTTATTTTTTATTGTATTAACTTAAGCTATGGTCATTCCATATGTTGTGCATATTGCAACATTTAAATGTAAAATCTTATTTTTTGTTAAACACGAGGTAACTCTAACTTTTGTATTGATTTGTGATAATTCATTGTTGTATATTAAAATTTAATT
Source organism: Himalopsyche phryganea (assembly GCA_022494535.1). Classification (NCBI taxonomy): domain Eukaryota; kingdom Metazoa; phylum Arthropoda; class Insecta; order Trichoptera; family Rhyacophilidae; genus Himalopsyche; species Himalopsyche phryganea. The sequence continues at coordinate 2,796,351 of JAGVSL010000046.1, forward strand.
TATCACAATTCTTAGCATTTTATTTATTAAAAATTAATTTTCGTCTGAAAATCTGTTTTCAGACTGGCGCCCATGCATTTATATTTATTTATAGTTTTCTAAATACTCGTGTTTCTTTAACCTTTTTACTTAGGGCACTTTTTGTCATATAACTTTTATAATATCTCTGTTAATTGCAGAAGGGTTCCTACATCCCACGCCGCGAGATTATTGTTGTAAAATCTTGCCTTCCGACGAGCTAGCTTCTTTTAAATTAATGATGATAGCATCATATCTCTCTTTTTCTTTATCTCCTATCAGTCTGTTTCTTACTAAATATGACAAGTGGCTTGATGACAATAACCAATCGATAACACTATCCGGCGTCCCTGTACCTATTTTTCGTGTAAAATACTAACTTTTTCTGGTATATGATGTTTCTAATGATCGATTAATCGAAATGTCCACTTTGCTTTAAAGCAGACGTCAGCAAACTTTTTTTGTAAAGGGCCAGATCTCAATAATTTTAAGCCTTACGAGACCAGGATTGAGTGATAAGATATTTGTTCAAGTGTTTTTACTTACATATCAAAGAACATGTGAAACCTTTTTCACTATGCGGTGATAAACATTATACATAATATATTTTACACAAACTTAACAAAAAAAAAGGAATGACATTTATATTTATTAATAATAAAATCAGTCAAAATTTTAGTATAATTGAATCACAAATGTAACATAATTATAATTAATTATACTAATGAAAAGAATGTAATTAACATTTCGGGTTAGGGTTCGAAAATCGGAAATTTCTTCCATTAAAGTCCGAAAAACGCTGACTGAACTGCCGCAAAAGTGTGGTGGAAATAGAAATTCCATTAATTTTTCAATTTTTTGACAGCATGGGAAATATGACATGATTTGTGCCTTATTGAACGCATCGGGCCGGATCGCAAATACGCAGCGGGCCTGAATTGGCTCGTGGGCTCTACTTTGATGAACCCTGTTTTAAGAATACATGTTTTGAATAGTAAAACGATCTTTCTTTCTACTATAATCTTGGGTAAAAAATAAGTGACACATTTTTCTTTTGATAATATTTATTATGTTATAGAAAAAAAAATTATATGAAACATAACTTTCTTTTAGCACGAAACGCATTTCTATAGATCAGAGCACTTTTGAATGTATTATTATTTTGTCACTTCACCCACATGTATTCTTGCATAATTTTCTATTATAATAAACTAATGTGCAAGTCACGACACGAAATAGAAGAGTGCACTTTCAATTTTCGGTGCATGTAAAATAAAATTATTCCGATTTGTGGTTGACGATCTAAATATATAATTGTGAATCTAGTATGAACCGATTTTTTTATACAAGAGTTTTATAATTTTTGTTGGAATTTCGTTGAATTGATGGTTCTGTGACTTAGGCAACCTTTAATAAAACTCGTTGACATTATTTTATCAAAAATATATTTGTGTGTATGAATAAGCATAGTTCTTTAAATTGATAAATATATCCCAAATAATATCGTATCAATAAAAGGAAAATGAAATCAAACCATTTTACTTCAATTTTAATTACGTAGCCGATAACAAATAACTATCGAAATTATAATACGTATTTATTTCCATTTATTTCTGAACAAAAAGCGGCTTCTATAATAATTATTTTGTTATACATTCTAAATAATAGATGAGCATTAAAAAAATACTGTCAAATATTGTCAACATCAAAAAAGTTTGTGAAATTTTTCATAAGTTTCATCACCATCTATCTGGCTATACAATTTAATTTTCTTCCTCGACCCTTACAAAACAATTAACTGCCATCTAGAAACGGTGGTTAAATACTTATGAAATACAACGAGATATCCACTATATGTCTTCATAGAAACAGTTCATCTATCTTGGACAAGACTAAAATAAATAATTTATAAATATTATTGGCTATCTAAGAAGTAATAGCAAAACTAATTCCATAAAATTATTAAGCTATTATATTAATTTCATAGATGTCACTAATTCAAGAATTAATTTTTGTTAGGTTACTGCAAGTAAAGCGTTTTAGTAAACTTTGATATCGATAATTGTGTCTTTAGTCACATCTCACAGATGGAACATTATATTATAATAATATAATATAATCCCTCAATATTAATCAAATATTACGTACAAGAGAGATCCACGATCTCATAACTATTTTTCGTCCCTGGAATTCCCGAGACATGAAAATTATGTTTTAAGTCATGGAATTATAAAAATGTTCTGGCATGAATTGGGTGGATGTTAATAGAGTTAAATTATTGAGGAATTTTCTGTTTCCTATATTTTGACAATAGCCTACGTAAAATCTCTTTCCTCGGGAAATTGTTTATTAGAATCTCAAAGTTAGTTTTTTTTTTCAAATAATTGATTGCTTTACTTTTAAGAGAATTTTTTTAAAAATAAAACTTTCTGTGAAGATATCTATCAGACTTTTATCCCACACAGAATGACAATGTTTTAGATTAGTTCTCCGCAACCTTTGCACCTCAGCGTAGTAGTATTTTTACATTGGAAAAAAATTAAGGCCATTCGGTTTAAAGATGTCCTATCAAATTTTTCTCGTCAAAACAAATATTATATTATTTTGTTATTTAATGGAATAATTGTAGTGTTTGCACGGATAGTGAAACTGCAATGTGAGAGATTTAAAGTCTACTCGACGGGGCGGTGGAGCGTCCACACACTTTGACACCCCCAGGTCCGGCGTGGTGATAAGGATTATTCACAGGTTTCTTCGTCTTCTATTAAAACCCGCACGTCAGCTTACTTTCTCTTTAATTGCAGTTAGTTTATACTAATAAATTCCTTGAAGGCAGTAACAGATGCACAAACAGAGTTTATAATACACAGTTTCAATTTAAACACGCAGCAAGTGGTTTTACAATAGGGTCGCAATTTCGAACTAAGCCATGGCTTTGTCGGCGACTGACAGCTAGCCCCTCGGGTACGCCGAGTACTAAGTGACCGTTTCCCTAAGCGTCGCACGCTTTTTGTTTACTGCTAACGGTAAACAAACAAATATGACAAATTATTTTTGAACGCTAAGTTAGCTTAGCTAATTTTTAGAAGTTTAATTACAGCTTTTACAAATGCTGTTTTAAAATAATAAGTTGTAATAAAAATCGTGTGTTAATTGTTAACACTTTGAAAGGGCAAAAGAATTTAATTGGCTATTATAAAAAAAAATGCTAGTTACTATTTCAAATTCATCAAATACAAACAAATTAATAAATTGTAAGTTTTGTTTATGAAATTTACATATTTTGGCTTGTGGTGTACTGCGAAATACTGATGAGTGCTTAGGTGTGCCTTGGGTGAAAAAAGGTAGCGGGGCACTGGCGTAAACAACGTTATTTGAAATTAACCTGTTTGTTTCACTGGGTTAGACGACATTTTATATTGTAAAGAAAATTTCAAGAAAAACGAAAAATTTCAAGAAAAACGGAAAACTCAAGAATTGAGACACGTTATGTGGAAGAGAAAAGAAAATTTTTGCTGTAGTATGTGGTAGATGCATGCTTCACCCCGACAGTAAATTGATATAGCCGAAAAGAATAATGCAATCATTTGTGCCGAAAAACGCCAGTCCCTTTTTTATCGGATGTCATTATTTATTTTTTCTTTCGATTTTCTAATAACTTTCAAACTCATCATGCGATATAAAAGACGTGAAATTCACTTTCAACCAAACAATAGAAACTGAGTCAGCAAAAAACCTAATATTTAACATTGACTTGTCAATAACTGTAATCGTACGAAAACCATTAAGAGAGAATACATATCTGTGTGCGTTTTTTAAAACATAACAATTGGCTCGTAGATGAAAAACCTACAATCTTGTCGGAACAGATCAAAGCGTGCGTAACTAAATAGATTGAATTATGAGATAAAAGTTAAGTTACCATTTTGTCACAAACTGTACCTAACTATTTACCAGAAATGTTACTTCATCCTGATGCAATCAAAATCCATACAGTATCGTGTTGTTTACTTTGTTCAGTAGGGCTGTGAAAGACGAAGTTGAATGTAAATATTAATTAATACATTTATTTTATCAATTTTTTGGAATTCATATATATGAATCATTTATTAATTGTGGATGAAATCTTTTTTACTTTTACTTTACTATCGATTTCCTCGTATACGCGTTCAATGAAATAATGCAGAAATTATAGAAATATGTTCATCCTTTCTACATAATAAATTGTTTATGTACATAATAAGTAGTAGCTGCCCGTTGCTGCTCCCTAACTGATCACCGGACATTATTATAAAATATCTATCACCTGTAGCCTTACCCCAGTGCACATACCCTACTTGCATTACTACATGCATAAGCTACTTAATGTGATATTTGGGATCATTGCAAAGTAAACACATTGTTGTTGGTCGTTGACAACCTGAAATAAACAAAATTATAAAATACATTAACATCGTAAATTTCGAAAGCACTTTTCAGTTATAATAGACTTGACTTATTTACTTAAAAAAACACATAAAACGTAAAAAAATTCACAGTGAAAATAACAAAAAACATGCGTGACGTTACATATACCACGAAATACCCATTACGATTTTAAGATAATAGGCATATGCTTGGAATAGGATATTTAACAGCTCTAGACATAATCATTAACGAAAATATTTTACCTGCATACAATATTTTTACTCTAATTTGAACAACTAGGAGGAGAATTCATCTTGATAAACTTTTTTACAATTATTCATATACAGTTAAAGTAATCAGTATACAGTATATGAAACACAGAATACTCATACAGTAAAACCCCCATTTACGCGGAAGTCGGAACCGCGTTACCGCAGGACAGGTTGACGACCCGTGGTGTACAGCAACAGCGCGATTGAGGGATTTGCGGTGAATACTTCTATTCGGCGCGTAATTCGAGGTAGCGTAATTGTGAGTTCCACTGTATTTGTCTATAGCTCAAAACGTATAAAAAGAAAGTATTGAATTTAACAGCTTAGTGTGCTCAACAAATCTGGACTAAAGTTAAAAGTTAGTTAAAGACTATTTTAAGCTCACTACGGCCTTCCCGTTCCAAGGCGATGAAAATGAAATCAGAATCTGAATTTCCATCATTGTTAGTTATTCAATTTTCGAATAAAATATTGAAATTAATTCTTATAGAGAAAAACAAACAATCCTTGTTAAATAATGTTAGATTAAAATGATACATTAATTAAGATAAGCAGAGTTTGTTTCGTAAGATGAGACTTCAAGCACAAAATTTTTAAACTTGATTGCTATACAAAATCAATATTTTCTCAGTAAAAAAATCAATTTCAATAATTGGTAGAATATACGTGAATTGTCATTTTTGCTTCGCCCTATAGACCGTATCGGTTAAAAGAAAAGTAAAAAATCAACGTTGCAAAAAGATCAATGCCACAAGAAAAATCATTCAAAACCAATTGAATGACGAATTTGCTCGGAAAAGTTATGTGACACACAAACTACGGAAACCTTGAGACTTGAAATTCGTTGTGCACTGTCAATACTGGCTATCGCTCCTGAAAAAATGAAAATGTAAACAATTAAAACAAAATTGATTTGTAAAAACCTATTTCTTATAATTTAAAAAATTTACGTCACCAGAAAAACCCAATAATATAAATCAAAGATAAAAAAATGAATGGATCATTGACTTCCTTAACGGATATACTAAAATTATGTATACGTTATGTTTTTTTTAAAATTTAGTTACCAAATAGACAAAATGTATTATATTTATTTATACGTGTAAAATATATTATAATATTATATACACCTAATTATAACATGATGTTAAACCACAATTCATTTTTTCAAAAAATGGTGATGATGATATAAAAATGATTTTTTGTTTGCTTGTTTGTCCTCTATGCATTCTTTTACCATTCATCCGACTTCGATCAAACTTTGGTGAGTTGTTGTGCGCACACTCGTGAAGGTTTTTGAAGCAAAAAAAATCTAAAATCTATAAAAACCAATCAAACATGTACAAATAATGACATCGAAAGGTATTCAAAAGGTAAGGAACTCATATTTAAGAAAAATATTCCGTACTATATTCGGGTCATGAGTCAGCCATACTGCAATAGTATTCATAACTTAAATAATTTATTTCACATGTGCTATAAATATCGTTGGAAATATGGAAACAATAACATATATTGTTTGAAAAGTATAAATGAATTACTATATTTTAAAAAATCGGGATTTTTTCGGGCTGAGAAAAATAAATCTAGGCTTCAGATCGGGATCGAGTAACAAGTTTGATATTGAGAGTCGGGCTCGGACCAGGTAATGTTATAAAATTTCAGCCCGTCCAGGCCTCTAAACCAAAAGCACTTAAAAAAACCGAATTAAAGCACAAATCCGTCCTTTCTTTGAGTGGCATTGCAACGCATGCCGAGTACTCACTAGTATTATATAAAAATGGATGAATTGAATAAGGGGTGGGGAAGCTTTTCGTTTCAAGACGAAATTCATTTCATTATAATTAAAGAAAGCTGCATTCAAGAAAAGAAATTTAATGAATCAAAAAAAAAAACAACTTAGAAAAAATTTAATTGAGTCAAAAGGCCGCAGGTTCCCCACTCATTATCACAATTAATTAAAAGTGTGATACTCTACCGATTGGTTTCCCTGTTATTACCAAACAAGCGTAAGAATCTCGCTCATAGTCTAACGAAGTAGATACTGGCTAACTAGAGATTTTTATTTTAAAAATAGTTAGATTGGGCGTAGTTCATAAAAATGTTCTTACCAATTGGAATTTATTTTTTGACGTGTTGAATAATAATGTAACAACTAGTTGGCTCAATCGTTGAAACGTTAACCAGATTTTAAGCTTGAATATTCAACATGCAACCAATTATTGCTTAGGCGCCAAAGAGGAAGCCTTGTAGTGTTGCTACAGAAAAGAAAATTTGGCCTCGAAATGAAAAATCATTAGCTAGATGAAATAATAAAGTAATCATATAATTGAATTTATTCAAACACTTTGAATCTGTTGCAAACGTTTAAGTTAAACAGCCAGTAAAATAATATTTTCACCATTATCAGCGTTATTGCTATTATCCACTATGGAAGAAACGTCTCGAGCTTCGTCTAACCCGTCCGTTATCAGCACCAAGGATACTTGGTAAATTAATTTTGATGTGTTTCTTCGGTAGTAGAATATTCTGTACCCTTCCAGCAAAGTGGTCCCACTTTTGCAAGCACTGAAAGCAGTTCATGATTGGGTTCTACGTTATTATGTGTAGAAAATTATTATCTTTAACATGCTATGTATATAAAAAATTTCTTCAGCAAAAATATATATTTTGGCACACTTGATGGTGGTGTCGATTTGTCTTGATGCCACAATTAAAAAAATGTTTTGACGTCATAAATATTTCAATATTATTTAAAAAATATATTTATTTGTAATAAACGTTTTCCAATCGTTCATAATAAGTTCCTTGCCGCCATTATTTCGATAATAACATAAGAAATAGCCTATTTTCCGCCGTTTATTCGTGACTTAAAAACTATAAAGTTTCAAGTGTGGACTTTTTGCAAATCGAGGCAGTGTTCTAACTGCTATTAATGTTACTTAGATGTTACCAAAGAGCCACACTTAGAACCTTGTAGTTCTCAGATCAATTATTTAGGATGATTATACAATGGTAGCACATAGGCAGCGTATGGTAATGAGAAAACAATTGTTTCATCAGAATTGCGAAGTTCGTCTTTTAACGATTAATGTAATGAAAAAATTATAAAAATGCATATTATTTTCTTTTTACGTACATCTTTATAATAGAGTCGTTGTAATATTAATATTTTTATGGTAGACGAACATTCTGCATGACTTTTAATTAGCATATTTTTTATTTCAAACAATTCTCTTATATTTAAAATATATGTCTTAATTTTTCAACCTTCCTCTTTATGTAAAGCGACACGCATTTCGATTTTCTGAATACATCAATTAACAATTCCATTTTTCCACTTATTTAAAATAATCTCATTCAAATCATGATCATAAAAATCGGCAACGAATATAATTACTTTATAATCACTCACTGTGAAATAATTTGGTGAATACTTGTTCACAAGAATATGATATGATACAAATTAAAATACACTAAAAGCAATGGGGTATGATACAAAACATCAAAATAATTCAATGTAAAATTCAATTAGAATATTTTTTATATTAAATTTGCTTCATTGGATTAAGAATACCTCGTTGGAGCTGTTGAGGTGTATAAAAAAATAATTAATAATGTGGATTTAACAAATAAATCGGAAACGAGTCTGAAATGCGAGGCAAAAGAAGTTGTGAAAAAAAGCATTTCCAAAATTAACTACATAGAAACATATTTCTCGAAAAGTTACTACTGTAACAGTTTTTTAATGAGATTCAAAAGTTTGACGTCATGTAACGTCCTTTATAAACGGCATCATATTACACCAGATTCTCTTTTTGCACAGGGGATACGTTCCAGAGAACAACGTGGGAAAAAACCGTTTAAATAAAGATTATGTTCCAGGTTCCATTACTTAAAATACCCCCAAACTATATAATTCTGGAACTCAAAAATTATTCGAATTTTTTTTTATTTACATATAAAAATAGTGTCATAAGATACGACTGCACTAAGCCGTAAACAATTTGTAACATGTCAAGAAAAACAATATTGGAGAGAAATTCATTTATTAAGTTAGGCAAGCAGACATTAAAAAATAAAAACCAGAAAGGGAATAACATCGAAAGGGTGGAAGAGTTTTTAAATATATGCACAATATTTAAAAATAATTTTCGTATTTTGTAACCGTGTAAATGTAAAAAAATGATTGGTCAGTTTTTTAGACCGTGCAAAAAAACTCCTTCCAAAATGAAGAATCAGGTGTACCTGAATCTTGAATTATAATTTTCTTTTATTCGCAAAACAAATGTATGATTTTCTTTCCAGTAATGAATGTGATAAAGATATTTAGATAGCATCTAAATACATGAACCGCTTTTAGTAAAACAGTTGAACAATGTTAAACGCAATTTGTTATGAAGTATGTTATTGATATTATTTTTTAAAGAACACTATTTTACAAATTTCTAACCGAAAAAAAATCAAATTTTATTTTACAAATCAAAACTTTTCCTTGTGAATATGATAATGTTATTTCTGGTCAGCTGTGTGGTTACGTTTGAGTGCGTCGCCATATCAGCGTGTAAAAAATAATTTTAACACTTAAAAAAACAAAAAGAATTCAATATTCACGTAATACAAGTAGCGTTAAATTATTTCACCTGAATAATACATTAACAATAAATAATATGTTCAAAAACTATTCCAAATTTTATACCTTCATATAATACCTTCATAAATGTTTACGAGAATTATTGCAACGAAATTTTACTACTTCTATAAACAATATTTTTATGTTTAAATAAAATTATGAAAGTAAATTAATCCTGCTTTGATGAAGTTTTCTCTAATATGCAAGGCCTCTCAGAAAATAAACGAATTCTAACATAAAATTTAAATAAACGAATGAAAAAAAATACATTTATATTTAATTTATAATGTTAGAAAATATTAGCAAATAAAAGTTTGTGAGCCGCATGACATATGCCAATTATGATGGGGATTTGGGCCCTGCGTAAAAATTATGCATAGTATTCACTTGTATCTGACTCCAGATTCTATTTATTATTCCAGGATTTCGAGATAACAATTTTTCGAATATAGGAATGAATTTTTTATTAATGATAATCAGACTTCGTTTTTTAGGAGATTTTATTTATAGGCGAAATTGATTATTTCATGAAAATAATGCAAAAAACAATATATTGTTGTCAAAGTTATTTATTCATGTTTACGGAAGTTACGAAATATGAGGTGGGAGACCACAATACACATATGTATAAACTGTGTAGGTATTATAAAAAAGTATTTATATAAAAAAAACCGAGTTACATGTTTTCAAGAAATATTAGTACAGTGAATCCCGAAAACGCGGGATTACAGCATAAACCAGGATCCTGAATCTCGGGGCTAGAAATCACAGCCACCAGCCAATTAACTTTGAACTTTCATCAGAATTTTTTTACCATATCCACTCTCAACACGGAGCATATGTCCACCTAATCGAGGTAGCGCAACAGAAGCTTTTTACGATAACTTGTTACTCAGTTGCTCAATCTCTCTTTTTCAAATAGAGTAAGTATAGAATGATAGGGCTAGGACAAGAATAGTGGTAAGCTAAACGCTTTCGCTACGCCTTGTTTTTTCTTACCAAATGAAATTTAATTTACTATATGGCATCTATTCAAAGACGTGTGTTTCGTTACATTTCGAATTTCTATTTGGTCAAAGGTCTACGATAACAAGGCCTCAAATTTAAAAATAAAATTTCACAATTTTAAATGCTCTCAATAATTTATTTTTGTTATTCGTTATTACGCTCGACGCAAGATTGATTAGTTGATCGGCTTCACTATTCAGAGCTCTGAACAGCCTCCCATAGATTTTGAGCTATATTTGAGCTAAAGGAATTATAAAACAGGTGTTGGTTGTTTTGCAGAAGTGCAATTTTGAAATTCTTTTGTTTCTTAACCATGTCCGCTTCCAATGTGAAGCATATATACTAATAATGAAGCATATATCAAAAAATGTTTTTTCTGTTGATCAGTTGCTTAAATTATAATTTCCAAAGAGAATAGGGATAAAAAAGGGCTAGGACAGCTTTAGTGGTAAGCCTATCGCTGACGCTACATCCCATTTTAAGGATCATATGGGTGAAGCGAAATTTTAGGCATCACAGACATCCACTTCTTCGAACAGAATTTCGTATATTGATTGAAAAATCAGGTTATGAAACTGTCCTGACTGGGATTATAGCCCGTGATTACGGCAAACGAAGCTACCGACGTTGAACACTCGACCAGACGCAATTTAAATATTAATGTTTATTTTTATTTTTATATGTCTCTATCATATTGACTGATAAACAGACTCTTAACATTTCAAAGCAAAGTTAGAGTCAATCTTGGAGGCACTATATTTTTAGTAAAAAATAATAAAATACTTAGCATACTCTGAAAAATGTGTATAATAATATAGTAAACGCATATTTTTTAAAATTGATAAATAAAAGCTAAGTGTCACGATATATAACTTTACACTTTATTGCTGTCTGTATTGGATAAAGTCAGTAGAAATTTAATTTACCTAACAATATTTTACATAATAAGTACAACGTTTCATGTTTAAAATTATTTGCATTCCTCGTCCAGTTAAAACTAATTATATAATGATATTGCATTTTCAACAATCCGTTGTGAATGGTGAGAGTATTTATTACACTGCCTTGTATATGTAGGTGAGAAATAAACCGTAGAAAGTATATCAAAAAACACGTTTATTTTCTGTTTTATATTTGAGAACGAGTGGGATATTCTAGGATATTGGAAAATTTTATTGACGTTTTAACTTTTAATTCAATATTTTTTAATGTCCAATTATTAAAATGCATAAATACTAAAACAAAATTTATAATTTTACTATTCAAATTTTAACATTTTCTCTTCTAATATAGAGTGGGCCAACGTGGACTGACTGTGTAATTATTTATTTATTTTTATTCTCCCAATGTTGAGCATATGGTCTCCTAATGGAGGTATCTCAACAGAATTTTTCTGCGAGAACTGCTTGTTACTCAGTTGCTCAACCTCTCGTTTTTCGAAGAGAGTAGGGATAGAAGGATATGGCTATGACAGGACTAATGGTTAGCTAATCGCTCTCGCTATGCCCCGTGAGGATGGGAGAGGTGGGAGAGAGGACTCAGACTACGAACGTAAATAAATTCCATAACGTCCATAAATTGATTGAAAGATCAATCTTTGAAAACCGTCCGCACCGGGAATTGAACCCGAGACATCCGTAACCGTAGCCAGTGATGCTACCAACTGCGCCACGGACGCCCGACGAAATTCCTGACTATAATCCTGTTTATAATTTTTAAATTTTTTTTTTTCATAACATAAAGAAATTTATAACATATTATAATGTTTACATACCCAGTGCAAAAACTGGTTAAAACTAATCTTATTATGTTTCCCGACGATCTATTGTCACAACACAAAGAAAATACCGTCAGAATTTAATGCTACAACAGTCCCCAGTGCAAACATGAATAGAAACTTTATCACTCGTTTTGTACAACAGTATTAGAGGTCTGAGGTACAGAGAGTCCAAGAGCAATGTAGCAGCATCAATTACAGCCTCTTAGATGCTCAGTTTGGTGTGGAATTATGGCAGATACCGTTATCGATCCATATTTTTTCGAAGATATCGATGGACATCCACAAACTATCTCTGGGTAAGTATACTGGACCATGATAGAGAATTTTTTACGTCCGGCAGTTCTGAATAATCCTTACATATGGTTCCAGCTGGATGGAGACAAAACGTACACCGCGAGGGTGACAATGGAGATTATTCAAGAAGCTTTCGGTGACATAATTATTTCGAAAAATTAGGATTTCACCTGGTCTCCGCGTTCTCCAGATTTGTCGGCACCTGATGTTTTTTTGTAAGGCTATTTAAAATAATTCAGGAACTAAAACAAAATATTCGTGCAGGAATAACAAATCTGGAGCCGGAAACGTTGGGTGTCGTAATGCCAACTACTTTGAAAAGTGTCGTTACTTGTCAACAAGAAAATGGAAGTCATTTAAATGATGATATTTACTACACACAGATCAAAAAAAAAATAAAAAAATTACACTTTCATGACAAAAAAAAAATTTAAATAAAAGATTAAAATTGAAAAAGTTTTATGCATTTTACACCAGTCAGTTCAAGTTGGTTTACTCGTTATGTAACACAATATCATTAACATTTCGAGTGTGATTATAGCTGATTATAAGTTGGTATGTTTAGCTTTCTTTTCATTACACATAAAAATATAATAATCTGGTCTTAAAAGTGCTTCGTTAGAAGTGGTTTGGGTAAAAGATATAAATGAGCATAGTTAATGAAAAACTTTTTTTATATTCAAGCCAACTCGAAAAAGGGAGGTAACCATTGTTGTTAGTTTAAGTCTTCTCCACTAACTAACCATATATAAAATAAATAAAATATTATACACGATGAGAAGCGATGTAAAAATATTGGTTGAAGTTTATAATATATTATCATTCGATGGATACATTTAAAACTCTAATTATGTCATAATATTAGCAGCTATTTTTTATTTAAAAATGCTGTAGCTAATTATTGAATGGAAAGTTTTTATAGAAATCAAACATGAGAACTTAAATTCGCGGTCACACTCCAGGTGTGAACGCCGGAATAAGAATAATTGAACAAAGGTTTTCTTTTCACTTCACCTTGCTGAAAAAGCTTTTTTTATTTGATCAAGGATTAATTTGCACAATAAGTCTAAACAGAAATGCGGATTTGGATTTATAAAAGAAATAATTCTTTTTATTTATTGTAAACAAATTATATTATAATACTTTTAAGTTGATTACATTCGACACAAAATAACTTGGTATATTGTTGTAAATAAATAACTGCATTACTGGTAAAAAAGTTTTTTGCAAGTAGCTGTTTTGCTCTATGAAAATAATTATGTCACAATCTTTTTTTCATATTTCTTTTAAATATATCGTTAAGATTGCCAAATTGCACACTAATAAACATATTTATTTAATCACCAAAGGTGGTATATTCTATGTTTACTGTAATTCTGTTTCGATAATTAATAATGTAGATATAAAATATTTTATCAATTTGTGTATTAATTTTCGTTCTTGTATGTATTATTTAGATGGATGTGATAAGAAAAGGACCAATAGTCATCTAGTCGCTCTCTTATACCGCATTTTATAAGGATCTGATGGATGGGGAGTAATAAAAACATGATGAAAATCTCTTCGTTTTATAAATATCACGATACTCTTTTCAACATTGTTTTGGAATAAATTTTTATAGATCTGACAAATATAATGTACGAGAAATCAAATTTTCAATTGAAATACGATGCATTACTTTAAGAAACTAGTGCATTGATTATTTTCCGTGATAAAATTTGGGCTACGTAAATGTATTTACTTTTCGTTTGTTTAGTTCTGATTGTTTGTATGCCTTGGAGCAGATTATTAAATTTTGAAACAACTACGAAGAAACGATTTTGAATGAGAAAATGCTTGTAAAATTAAATTCTACGTCCGCTTATTTCGACATTTTTTTATTCCGTTCGCCGTACGCACGTTAAAATATCAATTATAAGGTACTTATTTCTCAGTTGCTGAGCATATATTTATATAATTAAATATAATGCAATAAAAATATCAAATAATTACGTGTTTAAAATGTACGTACAATCGACACGTAATTGATTAAATAGTATGTATATTAAAACTAAACCCGTAATTATGCATTAATTTACATTTAAGTATTTTTAAATTTATGGATTATTTCATATTTTATCAGTTCCATGCATGAATGATTATTTGTTATTATGCAATGTGTACGATACATTCAGTTTCTATAATTTTATTCTTTATTTAAAATGTACGTGGTAATAAACTGATTGCAGCAAATTGTCTGTTTATAAAATTTGTAAAAATTCTAATTGAAGTTTTTTTACATACATAAAAAATCGTTAATTTGATTTAATCTGCTGTATGTTTTGTAGAATTAGTTTGAAGGAAGTCATTTTTACCTGTTCAAATAAAATCTGGTTTTACTGTTGAAATGTTGTATCCCGTTATAAATATTAGCTAAAACGGTGATCCAATTCAGTAAATATTAATATAATCTTATGTACAATCAACATTAAAACCAGATATTCTTTGAACATGCAAAAATCACTTGGTTCAAACCAATTCTTGTGTAAAGAATTGTCTTTGTGATTTTTCCATCTGCATACCTTCATCATACACAAATCAGTTTGTGAGAGTCTAATCGAAATCCAAAGTATCATCTTTATAATGCTTGAGAACAGCCCAATCACGTGAACTAAGCCTTAAAAAGATACGAAAGAGTCTTTCAAAAGACAGAACACTGCAAACAACAAATTAATATCGAAATCAAATACATGACATGTTCAACTATAAAGAAAAGAAACCTATTTATAAAAAAGAATGCAACTTTTAATAGTTTTCTGTTACAAATTATGAACATTTTATTAATTATCTCTTAGGTATATCTATTGGTGGTGGATATAGAGATAAACTCGGTGATAAACATCTGTTAATGCAGTTATTCTATTTTACGATACGGGCAAGGTTATTAAAATATTCTTCTATTTCTGTCGCCTTTTTTATTTTAAAATCTCACCACTTAATATTATATTATGCATAGCCAAGTTTAGTATAGTACATTTTTGAGTATTGAGGTAAATATTGTAAAACTGGAAAGATCTTAATCTATCAGTTAAATGAATGATAATAAATAACTTGAATGTAAAATTCAATTTTAAAACCATGTACATTTTTAAAGTATCGTTACTAATAAACATTAGTCATGCCTGAAAAAGCTACAATTACCAAGAAATGTAGATCGTAGAATGGTAACGTTGTACTGGTTCAATACAAACGATCGCTCAAATATCTAATGAAATGTGCAACGGTCAAGTAATTGTTTAGGTTTATTTTACATAAAACAATATTTTAAATAAAACACACCAATGTTGTGCCGTACAGAAGTACCGCACTACATACATACTTTCTTCATTGTTCAAAGTCTATTTATGAAAATACAAAATACTCTCACTTTTGTAGGGCGTCTGTGAGAATACTCCACTTTGATATAGTAACAATAAATTGCCCAACAAATTATTATTGTGTGCCGTGAGTGAGTTGCGGTCAATCAATAGAATGTTATGTTGTTACACGACATAAGAAATTTTCATATTTTATTTTACCATTCATAACATGACGAAGCAAAAAAATGTATTTGAAAATAAACTTATTTCCACAACCTGTTTCAATAAATTTGTAGCTTTACTATGAAAACTAACACACATGAATTATCGCGTTTGCTTCAACCTCATTAGTCGCTCCCATCAGTGGAGTGGAAAAGCTTTCAACAAAATTAAGTCACACAGAGAACAAACTTCACAAACACAGTCTTGAGGCCGCTAGGCTCACCCTGGGCTTAGACAGTTATTTAAGTTTTGGTAATTATATTTAATGATTTTTACTCATAATTCAACACCATTTTGAAAACATGTATAAAAGATGAAGAAAATATAAGTAAAAATTTGGAACACTTCTGACTCTATTTTAGAAATAAAAAACAATTTGCTGTGCATCACTTCGACACTCTTATAATGATCAGAATCGGTGTCATTAATCACGAACATAATCGACTGACGTGTTTTATTTTTTGAATATAATACCTTTCCACCAAGAACTAACACCTCAAAAGTAGTCTCGGACTCTAATTACAGTGATATTTAACGGTTTTTGAGCTAATTTTGTTTTTTTTTTAAATAACCGATATTCAGGTGAAACTTTAATCAATTTTATAAAATTTCATATTTTTAAACATCGTAAGAGGTTTATTATTAAAATCAATTTTATACCATTCACATATATTTTGAGTATGTTAATTTATAAAATGACATGAAATTTGAGTTGTTTTCTTTTATAGTGATTTGTGGTCTCATATAATAATATATAATAAGTAAAATAATTTTAGTTTTCTATTGTCGTAGTATAAGAGTTGATAATTACTTTATAAAAAATGTACTAGTAGAGATAATATAAAAAAGTGTAATATTTAGAATTGAAGCAGGACTATAAAACTTTCACATTGACTCTAATCGATCATATAATTGTATACATAGGAGGAAATAGAAAATAATGCGAGCATATCACCGTTTCTAAATTTAATATGTCCATTACATTGAAGTCAGTTAGCAATTCTAAGTACCAAAATAAATTTAAGGTCTCTGTTATTCCCAATAAATCTTGGTTCATAATCATGTAGTAGTCATATATATGCCCAAGCTCAAGACAAATAATATCATAATGATATTTTGAGTCAAAAACACGAACGAAATTATCAGCCCACTTGGTTGCAGTTTCATAACGTAAAAATAGCATAGACGTTGTCCAGACATGATTGCATTATTGAAACACTGAAGGGGAAATTCAATTTAACTCGCAATATGTTAATATTTCTCATTTACATAAACGCTATGAAATATTGAAATACTAAAAAATTAAAAAAAATGTGAAATTTTGTTCGACAAGTATACTTACATTGTTTGCAAAGCAACCAAATAAACTTTTAAACGTTTGTGCTTGTTGCATATTATGAAAGCGATAACTTTTATAATAATATTAAATGCTAACTTAAATGTAGAAGAAGAAAAAAATTAGCAATAATGGCATTGATAAAGAAGGATCTTTTAAAAAAAATAACATTTGACTGCAGTAGTCGTATAGCTTGGAATTTTCTAAATAGGAAAACAGATTCTAAAAAATAATACAAATTATTAAATATGTATACATTGTGCAACATTCAAAGAGAATAATTTGAGCATTTATTTAATATCTGTATTGATTAGTATTTATTGCATTTCAAAGCAATAGAATCATGACAATAATTATTGAAAAAAATTATTAACGAAACACAGAAATAGAATAGTGATAAAAATAGATCATTACATTAGCATGTAACAGGTTTTCTACAAAGACTGTTTTAAGTTAGTACGACGATCAGTTACGATTGTATTGTATTATTTGATGAAAAATATTTCAGCGTCCACACTATTCGTAGGACACCAAATTCATTGTATTGCAGTACAATCAAACTCGTGATATTTAATCTTTATGACCAATAATAATTGCAGTGTGTCAGTTTTTGAACCACTTTCTATCATTTATAGAAATCTTAGACAAAATTTATCGTTATAGTTATATGTTTTAGGTAAGCAGTCATATTTAACTAGGAAAATAACTGATTTTAAGATTTATTCGCATTATTTGCTTTTTTTTCATTAATTAGTATCTATTGTGAATTTAGGCATCTATTTCACATTTATAGAAAAATACTGAAAGTATGGGTCTTTATCTATGATCTCTTCTATTCATCGAATTATTGTATGAAATATTCATGGAAATGAGTGTACTTACAAATAAAAATACATATCTAACGAAGCAATAAAAACCTATCATTTATCAAAACGACCGTTTTTTATTTGAAAAAAAATAAATTTCAAAACTTCTTTTAATGATTTTTTTATGCTGCTACCATAAATATAATATTATCATAAAATTAGACAAAATACAGTTTCATAATTCGTAAAAGAAAAATCGTTGAAATAATGAATGGATATCTATCAACGTTTATTTTTATTGCGAGAAAACAAAAATGTCTAAATTTTTACAATGTACGCTAGAGTAGTAAAATATTTTTCTCTAAACATACCAAGAAGACATTGTTAAAACTCTTCTAATATAACCATATACTTCAAACTCTTAGCAACTTTATATTATTTCGTTCTACTTAGTATTAGTAATAAATTTAAAAATAAATTACAAGAGGAAATCACTGCTTACTTTACTTTTATGACAACCCTTTTTTCCCCTATATTTATCGCTAGCAATGACCCAGATATTGACTAACGATATCAAAATTGTTAAATTAAATATTAAGAAATAAATAAATAAAACAAAGGTTTGTAAAACTGAAAAACAGCCGTTTTTTACTACGCATCCATTAAAAATATTTTATGTGTTTTAATTAATTACCCACATAAATGAAGCAATTTTGCTACCGTAGATTTATAAGGTACTAAAATTACAAAATTTACATTGTCATTTGAAATCCATGTTACTCGCTTTAGTTTTTGCTGCGATATTGAATATCGCAGGCCGAAAATGAATATCGAAAATTTTAATAATCCGCTAGAATGTAATACAAAGAAATCGGTAGGAATATTATAAAAAATTGACTTATACACTCAAAAAAGAATGTTCTAATATTCGGATGTGATTTCTTACAATGCAATAAAGTAGCAATTTCCAATTATTTTTGTTAGAAACAAAAATATATATATTGTAACAAAATAACTATTACACTAAAACACCAAAACGATCTTGTGGATTTTTAGAAATAGTTGATGGAAACTCACACAGAATTTATTATTTTATTACATTCTGCATTCAATTATTCATATTTGGTGGAGCCACGATGAACGATGATAAAATTGAAAGATATGTTGTGAACATTTTTTACATCGATATTATTTCAAAGTGACATATTTAATCTCGTATATTAATTATTGTCCATGAATAGTTTTTTCGATTATTTTTCACTTCCTACGTTGTTATTTCGTTTTTATGGCTTTATAGTGGTTACTTCCGAATAATGAAATGAAGACCATTGCGAGCCACACGTCAAAAACACCCGTGAACCGTTCACAAATTCCGTTTTGCTCGACGGTTAAATCTTACCAGTACAGTGATACTGAACTATCTATAGCATAAACACTATAAATAAAAATATTTTTATGATAAACCACTGAAATATCGATGACTATACGTATTGTTGAATGCAGTGAGAAAAATGTCAATAATTGGACAAATTACTACGATTATATTGGTAAAGATTACCAAAGAACTATATGGCTCTCACAGATTACGACATCTAAGGACCTCACTAACATGTGGACATTGAAAGGGCAAGGAAGCATACGTATCGATCCTTGAAAGGCAGGGCTAGAAAATTTTGTGATACAATTTTGGAAAATCTGATTACTTCTTGAAATATACGTGAATGAATTAATGACTGATAATTTTGGGCCCTTGATTTCAAAATCTTCTTGACATCAATCACGATAAATATTAGAGAGTTGAATGCTTTTATCTGGTATGGCGTTGAGTCTATTCTTGGACATTAACCCCGTTTTGCATAAATATGCTGTAGTAAACGGAACACAACAAACTTAGTCAAACACTAAAATATACATATGAGATTGAATGATTACGACAGATTCGATAAATCTTCATGCAACCCAAAATCGCGAGTAACTGTTTTAAAAGAGTTCCAAATAACACGGGTATAATATATATATATATATAAATATATATGTCCACTTGGGCACTAATTACCAAAAATGTACTTTTCACTTTTTACCATAATTAAAACACATCTCGTTCTGTCATATTCAGCCATCTGCAGGAAATTCAACCACTTCATCGGGATATCTCCCAACCCCCTTTCCAGACTTTTGTTATACGAGATAATAAAAATGATCATAATAATAAAATATACATTTAAATACATACATTATATATATATTTTTTTGTTATATTCATCATATTATTGTTTCATATAAAAAACCAAATTTATATTTGCATTTAATACCATCACTTTGGGTAAGTTTGCCCATTGGTCTAAGATTGACCCACTGCATGGAAAAAAGTGCTGTTTTAATACCATAATAATACAAATACCATATCGACTGTGGAAAGGAAAAGGGACGTAACCCACGCCAAAAAATATTGTGTATAACTCACACAAAACGAGCTAATACACTATATTTATATATAATATATAGACTGTAGAAAGACAAAAAGATATATATCTTCGTCTTTTCAAATTTTTTTTTTTTCGTTTTGTTTGTGCTATACATAGTATTTTTTGTGTGTGGGTTACGTCCTTTTGTCTTTCCACAGTCAATGTGAATATTTTTTAGCCAAGAAAAGCTATTGAGTAGCCGCTGGTGGTGAATTATTGTTCCACATAATTTGTTTTATTGTTGAAATTCTTAGCTTGGAATGATAAAACACAATTTAAAAACTTTTCTTGAAATAAATTGGACAAGCCATATTTTCAATTTGTATTACTAATCTGTAAGCCAAATGCTATATATTTTTCCCATCTCAATTATTTACAGAATATATTACAGCATAAAAAAAAGTTGCCAAGACTTTAAAATCACAGAATTTATGGTAATTACTGTGATTATTTGTTTCGTGGGCCAAAGTTATCCGATTTGGAATAAAATTTTGCTCACCTTGCTGTATCTATATTTATACATTAATTATAACAGTAAATCTATTTATGTTGATTCAATTTTATCTTAGGATATTAGTTCATTTCTATGTAGAACAATACCACACATAAATGCAATGGCGAACCATAAAAATACAAAAAACCTTCAGAACTGGCTCAATGTTGCCCAGATTGACCATATTATAGTTTTTCTTTTACATAACAAGTACTTTTACATTTATGTGATTTTTAAAATTTTTATTTAAGTATTTGTTCTTTCCGCAATATAAAAAAATGAAACCCAAAATTAAGAATAAATTGAATTAAAATTTCCATTAGTTTTGATTTATGACGTTTCATGTGTACTTATTTCGTAGTATACATAATAACTCAGTTGATATTTCAGATTGAACCAAAAGGTTTACAATCCGTTCTACAGGTAACCACCGTTGCACAAATTAACCACCAATACATGCAACAATAGACCGAATTACGAACATTTTCTCGATCGGTATGAAGTAACTAAACCCCGCTCGCCACTATAAATACCACAAACTTCTTTATGGAAGGCATCAGTTCAACTCCTGTCTTGTGTTCAGTCACTAGAAGAGGAAGAAAGTGAAACTTTTCAGATTTTATCACATTTTGAATAAAACAAATTCAATCGCCTAGCAAAATGCGTGCTTTCCAAGTAAGCTATTTTGCTCTTACAGCCACTTTAAACTATACAATAAACTTATTCAGTAAAGTTTCATATTGAATCAAAAAAACACAATATTTCATATCATAAACTTTTATATTATTTCAATGTTTAAAATAAATATAATTTAATCAGTAATGTTAATTTCTCCATCATACTATGTATTTTCATTATATAAACTATTATAATATTTATGACGAGTTAACTTATTTACTTGGAGATATAAATTGTAAACAAAGTAATCAGACAATAATTATTCAAAAGTTTTCATTCTAGATTACAAATATTTTTAATTCTATCAGAGTTTGATTGAGTCACAATTTAACGATTTACATATATTTTTAATACTTAGCATGGTCTCTGGATATCGAGCCAGATATCCATTTAATTTTTATTTAGATTATTTATGTGATTTTTGTAAAAAAAAATATTGATTTTCTAATCGTATGGTATTATTTTCTAAACATGTTTATAAATAACTATGTTTTTGAAAGTTTGTCGTTATCAGTTATCAATAGTTTGTAGTCAAAAAATTCAATCGTGAAAGTGATTTCATTAAAATATAATTATTATAATAGATACTGAGTATTTATCTAATATACACTTTTTTATAATGAAACTTGTTATATTAAATTTCTTAAATAGTTTTTTATTTGTAAGCATTGCTTAAATGTATTTTCCATTGATGTTATAAACAATCGTTTGAACTCGTTTCCAGGTATTGAGTGTTGTTGCCTTGATCGCCGCCTCCCAGGCTGGATACATCGGCGCAGGATACGGTGGTCATGGTGGTGGCGCAGGATACGGAGGTCATGGTGGTGGTGCAGGAGCCGGTGGCGCAGGAGCCGGTGGTGCTGGACATGGTGGCCATGATGCATCAAGCTACGCTAACTCTGTTCTCGTTTCCCACGGAGGATATGCTGTAGGAGGACACGGAGGAGATGGAGGTGGACATGGAGGAGATGGAGGTGCAGGAGGCCATGAATCTGGTGGCTATGGAGGACATGGACATGGTGGACATGATGAACACGTTGACTACTATGTAAGATTACAAACTTTTTACTAGCACAACTGGAAATAATCTTCTATCTCAAAAAAACGATTTCAAAATTGAAAATATTGCATCACATTAAAGATATAATTGATAATGTTTTTAGTTAAATATCTCGTTTAAATTCAAGAAAATTACAAAATATTTGAAATTGATTTAAAAACTTACTTTCGATTACTTTCAATAAAACTTCTGTCAACCTTTAAAGAAATTCGATACATAATTAATATACATACATTCTCTTGCGGTAAGTAGTTCAAACAAATAAACATTTATGTAACTTTTCAACAACTAACATAAAAGTGTTCAAATATCGAGGGAAATCTGATATAAACTATTATAATGTTTTTTTAATGAGTTCCCTTCAAATTAAATCCAATGGATCAATTATTTTCAAAACTTTAGCCTCAGCATATCTCATATAAAATTATTTTTCACTTAAAACCTGTAAGCCTAATGACCATTTAATTATATTATTTGGAAATAATAACACTGGTTTATTCATTTTTGTTATAATTACAAATGTAATTCACTATTGCAATTGTCGTGCAAAAAGATACGATCCAGATTTAAATCACAGCTTAAACGAAGCCTTGTTTATTTAATCGTGTTATCTGATGCATTCCCAATGCAATAAATAATAGTTGCAATTCATACTGCAATAATAAAGCAGTAATTATACCTAATATAATAGATGCAATACAGGAATGAAAGCAGAGAAAATTATTAAGAAATTTATTAGTACAAGAAAACACGTTCTTGGTTATTATAATTTAGCGTGATATTCAGTTTACTCAGAAAGGATTATGTTATGCTTTTGTACATTAGTTATTAGATAATTAATCACTTTAAATAATGTATTTACTACATTTTCAATAAATAACAAAAAATTTAATTGCGAGGTTCATTAATAAATTATCTTTGCAACAGTTCCCTGCAGTGACTTAGGCGGTTAATTTATAAACTGATTGATATAACTTGATTTCTAAAATCTGAATGTTGATAAATTTAATTATTTATGTTCGTAGAAAAACGATTTTTCTACGAACGTATATAATAAAATGATAAAACCATTATAGAATAATACTTTCGTCTTTCTTTAGGAAAGCCAAATTCTATATAGAAAAGAGACTAAACAATTAAGTCACAGAATCGTTAGTAGTCTCTATATCAGGAGTGGACATGAGTGAAAACATTATTTTACAAATCCAAACATGTATTTAATAATTAAATAAAAACTTTTAATTTATGATATACTTTATAATATGAATATTTGTTTCTAATAGGCTCATCCCAAATACACTTTCGACTATTCCGTGAAGGATCCCCATACCGGAGACAACAAGAACCAATGGGAAACCCGCGACGGAGATGTAGTCAAGGGTAATTATATTAATTATATAAAATACTTTTAATTCATTAGATACTGAAAATTATTTTGTCAAAGTTAACATATTTAATAGAAAGAGCTTTTACTATTAGTCAACAGATGCCAATAATACGAATTTCTCTATTAAATTAATACTATTTATAAATACATATTTTTGTAATAACAAACTAAAAATATTGTTTCTCGTCTTCAGGATCTTACTCCATTGCTGATGCCGATGGCACAACCCGCATTGTCGAATACACCGCCGATAAGCACAATGGTTTTAACGCCGTCGTCAAGCGCGTAGGACATGCTTCCCACCCCCAGATCTATGGGCATGAAGAAGCACCAGCTCACCATGGTGGACATTATTAATAAATATTATTTTTAATACCAAACCCTTGCCATGACACGTTATCGAAGACGCAAACCCATCTTGTACATAATACTTGGAATCGCCAAAGCATGAGATAATATTGAAAAAAGCGATGCACCATCTGTGAAAATCTTTTATCATTCATTAATATCATCATCATAAAATATTTATATTTCAATCATATCATATCATTTCATACAGACGTATGAAAATTTTTTACCATTCTTTTGTATCAATTCATTTTAAATCATTATCAAAATGCACGCTTTATTGACAGTCATAATAATGTATATGTATGTATGTTGTTTTTATTGTATTTTATTATTTTATGTATGTTTTTATTCAAAATTATTATTGTTGTGAATTGTCAAATGCTTTCTGCTTTGTGAAAACTGAGAAGTATTTTTTTATGTTTTTATTAAAATAAATAATATTGTTAAAAAATTAAACATAATATTCTTTCATTTAAAATATGGTGTTCCATGAAATTATCTTTTATTTTATTCATATAAGAATTAAAGAAGCAGTCTAATTCAATCATTACTTAAATAATAATAGAATTTATATTTTCATCATAGATATCAAAACATAAATATCGTTCTTACATAGAACAAAAAAACTTAGAGCTCTATAATATGAAAACGCACGATTTTATTTAACACAACAGGATCTTTTGAACAAACATTGAAGTTGACTTATTCACTTTTTATTTTTAGATCCTTGCTAGTTTGAAGAATATTGTAATATTTAATAACGGAAAAAACATTTCAAGCGCATAAAAAATAGCCCCATAAAACATTAAAATTACATCAATGGAAGAAATATTGCATTATTTTTAATAATTAATATGATAATGTTAAATCAAGTTTTTCATAAAAATAAAATATCAAAGAATTTAGTTACTTGGTAGTTTTCAGATTCACGCCATCGTCATAACTATAGTAAGAGTAGCAGCAGGTGATGGGGTAAGGTCAAAAAAGTTCAAATGAAATCCTATATTAATTCTTCATAATATAACTTAATACCTCAATATTTTATATTATTTAACCTTGTTGTATTGGAGTTGGTAATTCAATCGATTTTTTAAAATGACTAATTAATAAAATATTCCTTTTCCCACCAAAAAGATAACGATTGCAATACATTTTAAATCCGATGTACTTGCTATTGCAACAATGGCTTAGTCAACATTGCTTAGCCACATCAGTTGCCAATATGAAACATTTAATATTTAAGCAACTTCAAGCTTTTAGTTTCATTTAAAGTGTTAGTGAGGGTGAGATCATTTGAAAATATCGGAGAAGTTTCAATGGATTGAAAATCAAATGTTGATTGAAACATTAATTGGGAAACGAATTTTATACACGAATCCAGTTCAAAAGCAAATAGATCTCTAATGTTGCAAGTGAGATCGTTCTTATGCTGTGCAGTAAAGTCATAATGTCTCATTTATCCATTTTACCGCTATAACTAATATCACAGCAAGAAAACGGGCACTATGTCGTGATCGCAACGTAGGTTCCTTAGCTCTCGGCTCTATAAATAACTGAAATCTACAATTTCTCCTCTCGCTGACTCAAGACTATATCAAATTAGAAGTTGACATAATCCATGTTTCTCTGTTTTTACTGTACAATAAAGAAACGTTGGTATTGTTTCTAAAACCATTTAAGATTTGGTGATAAAAACTAAACTATATTCAAACTGTCAGAGTATAACAAAAATAATAATAAGCATGATTTTACTTTTAATATAAACGTTGAGCTATATTGCAATATATTTTTTTAGACATCATTTTTTGAATTATTATTGATAATGTAATGAATGTAGTGATATTATTATTATATAAATCAAAATTTTAGTTTATCACGACTTTTTTAACCATTTTCTCTTCCAATGTGGAATATATGGAATCTTATATGGATCTTAATGAAAGTATCTCAACAGAAGTTGAAACTGATTGTTACTCAGGTGCTCAACATCTCTGTTTTGAAGACAGTAGGGATATAAGGATAGGGCTAAGACACGACTAGACCACGGACCCAACCCTAGGAATAACGAATAATTAATGTAAATAATTAATGAACGTAAATATTTAATGAAAAGTAACAAGAAACTGATTACAATGGTAAAATATTTAGTAAAATCCATTATTTTGTAGATAATGTAGATTTTAAAGTGTGCAGTGTGTGCACTCTATACGTCTTTTTATTTAGTATGTAAATTCAAATAGTATTGGAATTGTTCTGCTAGATGGCTTGTCCATTTGTCTAATTATACAGAAAATTAATTTATTTTTTGTCAACCCACAATTTTCAGCCAATTATATTGATTAAACAATTTAATTAATTCATGATCCTCTGATAATTGAAAAAAACATTATTCGCCATTTATGGACGCTACTAACAATCATTCCCAGTTAATTATTGGACTTTGTACATTTCCGTATATTTTGTCACTAACGACCCGGGTTTCGCCTTTCAGCATCTTCAGGCATTCGAGCACACGAATGGACTCAAACTGACAAAATCGTGATGACTGATGTACAAAATCTCAACAATTAAATTTGACATTGAAATTCCATTAAGAACCCTCAGTCGATGTTTTAAATCATTGAAATGATAGAATTAGGAATACCTTAATCAATTCAGGCGTTTTTAATTAGATGAATTAAAAAGAAAGGTTTTTTTTATTAATAGAATGATGTCAATGTCACAGATAATACAGCCTTTTCTTTAAAATTATCAAAAATAAATTGTCTTTCACAGTGTTTCTCAACCGGTGATCCGTGGAACACCAACGATCCCCAGAATTTCTCTGGTGATCGGCAGAAATATTTTACAATCCGCAACTGTTAGTGTCCATTTTAAAATGTACGTACAAAAATTCCAAGCAATAACCATGATTCAAAACTCGTTCTGAACAATAGAATTTATACTGTATTTTTGTGTATTTGTTTGATCTGTCTGACTATTTTAATATTCATCGAAAAATATATTTTATTTTTAATTTGAAAATTAGCTAAACGTTTTTATCTTTCATTTATCCGAGCAACGCTCCTCATATTTAATATTTTTTGTTCCTGAGTTGGTGGTCCGCAAAATAGATATACTATTTTTTGTGGTCGGCAGGTGTAAAAAGCTTGAAAAACACTGGTCTACTGTATGTCCATTACATTACATTAATATCACACACAAACAATTACTATGTGGTCTGTGCTGAATGATAGTTATTTAAAGTTTATTTACAATAGTTTACTATGTAATATAGAGTCTATATTATATTGGATATGAATTAAGTTTCTTAAAATTCTTAACGTGAAACAGCCATTTTCCAATTAGATGAGCTTCACTGTGAAACATTTACTGACGTGTAATTGATTATTTGTATCAAAGATCAACTTCTAATAAACGAATAAATTTCTCAATTGCTAGCCAGTATATTAAAAAATACAATATATTAAGAACTTTTACTTACTTAATAGTCAACGGAAAAATGTATGTAAGCTCCATAAAGAGAGTAGAAAGTCTTTCATCTTAAGAAAAATGCATCTTTCGTTATAAGTGACACGTGATTAAAAAGAGTTAGAAAAGTTCGCTTTTCTTTAGTTAACTATTTATGTTTCATCGTTTACTTCGCTCAACTACTAAGAAAGTATAAAACTGGTTCATTAAAATGATCCTATGCAACATTTTATTCCAACAAAAAAGCATTTATAACGATACATAAAATCTTACTGTTTTCTGTGTAATTAAACAAAAATTTGATATTATCCATCATCTTTACCAACTTATATTGAAACTAGCGTGTAATATAAATATGTTAGACTTTTATACTCCGCACTATCCGATAGTTATCACGTAAACTATATTGTATATGTAAATTTATTTGTACAGTTCTAGATGCGATGATGTAAAATAATGTACAATTTATTATTATGTAATAAGTACTCTATGCTTTAAGTACCAATGGACATGTTAAAAAGTATTTTTTAACCTTCCCGTTGCCATAGGTGCATCAAGATTGCCATACAAGTTGAAAACATTAATATCTCGCTTATTAGGTTTTATATCAATTTAGGATTTTAGATATTTGTAGATAAAATAGTTATGTATTAAAATTATAATAAATTAGTTGTTCGATTGAATGTTTTCAACATTAAATTAATAAAATTACAAAACTCTAATGACATTATTATTCCGAACTCAATGCAAGTGATAGCGATATATGAAATATTATACGCATGAGTGACGCGCGATATATTATGCTAAGTTGAGACAAAGCAAGAAATGGTATAAGTTAGAGAGAGAGGACCGGATGTATCATCGCTTGTATTTATTTTTTATGCGGCGGCATGTGGTGGAGTTACTATCTCTATCGCACAACCTCACTTGTATATTGGCAAGTAGGATACAAGAGCATACGCCCGCAAGCCTTTATATCTCACTCGCACTCTTCACTTTACATGGGATTGAGCGAGGAAGAGAGCACGGCACGGCATTTCCTTATGTTGATTATCTGAGTCAAGTTTACTTTTGAAACGGACCGTATAAGGCAGAAGCGAGACATGCCTGCAGATTATATGGCGTGTTTTTTTCATGTCGTCCATAGCTCGATTATATTATATGAATATATATTAATTGCAAGCTCTAGGCACAAAATAAAATGTAAAACGATAACAATATGATATGTAAAAACAGAATAACGCTTTTAAAGCGATCAATTAGCTATAAAACGCTCAACGCCTGTGTCGACCACGGCTGGTAACGTGATTTTTTTAGCACGGACTAGAAAAGGTTAAAACCTCCACAGAAAGAGTTTATATAATTATTTTTTTAAGGATAGCATATTGCTTTTATTTTACAAATACTATGAAATATTATTATTGCGGTGTTTTTGTACATGTAAATACATATACTTGTTTATTATTGGCGTTTTATTCAAAAACCTATTTAAAATTAAAATATATTCACTTTGAAATGTAGTTGGAGATATGTCGGCTTATTATGAGTTTTGGATAAAGAAATTCAAAAAGTTATTTTCAATATATTATTAATATAGTTGTTTTAAGTCGTGTATTTAATAATAATTTAAAGAAATAGATCGTATGTTGCACTTTCCTTTTAATATGAATTTTTACCTCTAAAGATTTATGAAAATATTGCTAGCATTTGAACACGGTTGTTTAACTATTGAATTAATGATCTTCAGTAAAACTGTTGCTTATTAGATCATGATTCCGAGTCCTTGATTGTTTTATCTTGTTTTCATTTGTACGATTAAAATTATAAAGAATAATAAATAGCTATTAAATAGTAATCTGAAATTTATACATTGTCAATTTAAGACGGACTTGATAAATTAACCGTAAAAAAAGATATGGTACATAAAATATGTAGTTATGTTTTCTTAACATTAATTTATACTCTTGCATATAGCAGAAAATACATGTAAAAATCTCTCTGTATGTCTGTCACAAGAACTCCCAAACGGGGAATAATGGACAATATTTTGTGAGTGTTAAATGAGGTACGGTCAACGGTGATGTTTTCAACTTTCGTCTTTCAACATTAGCTTGCATCAAAATATCGCCATAGCAACGCCGCCATCGTCTAAATGTAAGCGCTGTCTATCCCAGGTGAAGCTGAATAATAAATACTTGTATTATATAGAAATCTAATGCAAATTTTTAAGTTCAAACAATCATTTTAAATTAAAATGACGCCAAACAATTCAAACAATAATGTGAAAAGATTTAATTAGATTGCTTAAAGTTTTAACATAATACAGCAATAAAGTGTTATTTTCAAAACGAAAAATTTCTCATTCATACACAAGTTTATGATATCAAATATATGTTAGAAGAAGCAATACACTTTTAATAACATCTGACAATTTTTATTACACTGATAATTTTATGATTGATTCAATTTCTAATTTTATATTTTCACTAAGCAATATGGAATGGTAAGTAATAAAATCAACTTACCATTCCATTATTCAGCAAGCTTAAAACATCACAAGGAGAAAAAACAGTTTCCTGGCAAAATCTTAACTGTTCTTTCCTGAATGGAAATTGCCCATCGCCGTAATGAATGAATGAATGAATGATTGATATGTTATAAAATTGATGTTGACATGAAGTGTAATAAAACAATACAACTACAAAGTTTCAGAGTTTGATACTAAACTTGTCCTACAGGCTTATCATAAGTGAAGTGTCAATTGAAAGAACCGCCATTAAACATTTCATAAAAAATTAGTACTTTAAGATAAAACGTGTCAAACTATTTCTGTCAGCATCGCATATTTACCCTATATGAAAAAATCGGGATACTGATAAACAACCGTTTTGTATTATTTACTTATTTTTTTGGGTGTCGATTCAAGACAAAAGTTACTCAATAAAAGTTCAATATGAAATCTATGGCGACGGATTTACAGCATGAGAAAAACTCTCAGTATTATGTCATACTTTTTATTTAAAATCTTTTAATTAAAGCGTTAAGTTAATAATACGTAAATTGTTTAAATCCTAAATGTAACTGATATAAATTTATTTATTATGCCGACGTATTACTTATATATTTTAGTTATATGTGTAACAGTTCAGTATAAGAGATTTGATCAATATTTTTGCAATAGCACTGTATGATATTCAAAACCACTTTTTCATTAGAGTTATATATAATATTATCCGGTACCGACTTACGCCGTTAATAACAGGGCTAAACTGAGATCAAGAACTAAGAATTGCGCAGTAAAGATGATAAATCAACTGCAAATATCCAGTTAATAGTGCAAATACGTTGAACTAATAAAATTGATATATTAGAGTTGAAGGACTATGATAGCAAACGTGCGGATAAAAATTGCTTATTTAGAAATACATTGTTTAACTATTAAGTATAATAAACTATGAAATCTGTTGTCAATTTAAGCAAAATAGTATTAGAAAAGAAGCATGAAACACTTCGTTTTGTTTGCAATGCTAATAAATACTCATCTGCATTGAATTTCAAAACGTGATTAGAATATTAAAAGAGCCAAAGGTCAATTAAATTTTATTATTTCATCAATTTTTTTTGGTAAAATGGCACCCTATACATTAATTTGGTAACTGAAATTATTCCATTTCAACTACGAGCAGATTTATTTCATACAAAATTATTGTAAGACAACAAGCATGATCTTGAGTATGAAAAAACCTTTTAATTTCTGAATGATAGTGAAATAAATCATTAGGTTTTTTTTTGACCTTATACTTTCACTATGTAGAGCACCCTCAAACCCCACTTTCTTCCCAATCTTCCTCCCATGGTATTCCAGCATACTTAAATTACGTCGGGTAGACGAAAGTCCAAAAAGACAGAGCCTTACTGCTCGGACGAACAGGCATCATTTCATCATCGGATTCGTAGATAAAATTTATTGTAAACACATACCATAGTTTTTCAATGAAGAAAAACATATCCCGTACAATTAGTCGAGTTAGAACAAAGTTATAAAATTTAATTTATTTTTCAAAATGAAAATTGTGCACAGTACTCATGAAAAATATTGTACATTTAACGTTAGTGATATTAGGCGTTAAAATAAAAAATCAATATGTCGACTTTGCAATGAGTAAACGACGTCTTTCGACGCTGTGTCACTCTTATTAATCATTAGTTTGTTGTACGTTAGTACAATTTTTTTCCTTGGCACTGTATTTCCAATCAAAAAGAATGTGCATGAGCTAAATAAAAATGTGCATAAATATGAATTTGCTTGTAACTATTGAATTTATCGGATTCTGTACGGTGGACTTGGGTGCTCGTGTGGCGCATTGACTAGTAGCTATAATTCCAAATACATTTTTTCGGCATTAACGAAGTGTGCAAAGTTACTTTTGGTGTTAGAGAAATATTTTATTATAAAGCTTAAGATGATTTTTACGTTTGTTCGGTAATACAGCTCTGTTATTGTCAAGACACTGAGTGGTGGAAAAGTGAAATGGAGTACTAGCTTACAGACATTGTTTATAAATAAGTGTCACGGTCACACACTGTGGACATCATCGTGAATAACCTTGGCCATCACAGACGCAACACTTTTTTGTCCCTTTAAAGTGTTTTGTTGTTTTTACTCTAGTTCATTGCTCCGTAACTTTTGTGATTAAACATATTAACAATACATGTCAAATAAAAGTGATATATTCTTCTGATATCATGTGGATTTTAAAGGTAAGACATTTTAGATTGAATAATGTTTAATACTTCGTCTTGAAACGATTATGGTTTATCGATATTAATGATTGGGACTTTTCTAATCACTGCTTAAACTTTTTGTTACAAACCGAAGATTTAAAAATATAACTCAAGTTTAATATAATAATTTCCTTTGCTATTTGATGTTTTTTAATCATTCTTATTCTAATGGAGTGTCGCAGCAGAAAGTATTCGACGACAACTGTTCGTTAGTCATACGATGGTTTGCTCTTCTACGATTGGGTTAAGCATTTTTTCATTTCAAACATAAAACAATTATGACAATGTCACCAAAAAAAACACCAACTATTATGACTTAAAATACAGATATAAATAAAAAGACTAATTTTAAAATAATAATAATGACGAAAAACACTGTTTGAAATGGACAATAATTTTACAGAAATAAATTTAATTGAATATAATCATTTTACAAAAAGAAAAGACACATGTAATTAAAGGCTATAAGGAATAAGTTAAGCTAGTAATAGTTTTCTAATGATTGGGTGTGATGGTGAGACATCAAAATCATCAAAGGTAACCATGCTTTTGGAAACTAACTAATAAATCAATTCAAAAATTAAAAATGAAAAGGGCACCTGTATGCTCTGAAAAGCAAATTTGATCATTTTTTTTAAATGTATTGAAATATAGGTAAAACATTTACGTTTATTGATTTTTCATATAGATATCAGATATTTACAAACAAACTTAAAAACGAAAATGTTTAACCGGAAACTGTTGATTGTCGGTTATGCACATTGTCAGTTATGCTAGCCCGATATAATTTATCTTCTGTATAATATAATTTGATTGCACCAAACATAAATAATGAAGAGCATAAATATTGATTTAAACAGTTGTAACTTAATTAATATCTAGTGAGATGTAAAGATAACTCATGATATTTGACATCAACATAGGATTTGCAGTATTCATTAATTGGATCATATTTATTAAGGATCTTTTGATAGATTTTATACACATTATTAAATATGAAATAAATCTCACCTGATATTTAAAAAAAAACCCTTAAATTAAATAAAATATATTACTGATTTGGAAAAGTTACGAAAGTTTGTCTCTAATTATTTAGCCAAGATTTCACGCCGAAAGTAATTTTATTTGATTCAAAGAACGCTTTAAATTGTTTGTTTTTTATTTGAAGATTTTTTCTTACATGAATATAATAAACTACCACGCTAAAAATATTGAGTCATATAATGTTTCTGTTGCATGTAAATTAAACCAACATAACAAATTCCTGCGTATTGCCGACACTTCTTTTCATTGTCTTTATAAACCAAAATATTCCTAATTTTTTTTATTGTACACAACGGTAATTATGTGAATAGTATTGTAGAATTTAATGACAATATTTCATAATCTTATTGCATTTCAATTTTTACATTTTGAATTTGAGTTCAGAAAGATACTATCAGTACAATAAATATCATAACGTATTTACGGTCAATACTTTATTATATAAATAAATATTAACAATTGATGTTTCAACTGTCGTGATAGTATCTTGTCTACGACAAGAATGACAACATTAAGAAAACTTTAGATTGTTAACCGCAAAGAAAGAAGTTTAATCTTCCGACGCGATCAATATAAGGGTAAACTTCTTGGCTTAGTTACAAGAAGTAATTCAAGCGACAGTTATAAATAACTAGTAAGAGAAAATACTTTAGTACTAGAAATGAAAGTCACTTTGGCACTGAGAGCTTTTACTCACTTCAAACCTATCATTTGCTTTCGCAAACGAACTGTAATGATAGTCCATCGTTTTGTATTGTATTTAACAATGGCGAAGAATTATAACAATACCTACCAACGAAACATTCTAATCGACATATTTCTGTTCATTTAATTTGTATATATTTTTTTGAAGTGCTTAGTCGTTAAGATAACTGAGCATGTACTGTGAGAATGTCATTTAATGTACGAAGAAAGGAAACAGCTGCCCAAGTCGGTCCTACCTTCTATTGGACCGACTAGCCACGATGACTTGGTGGCGAACAAGGAAAATTACAATGCCTTTTAAACTTCTACTCATATAAGCTTTTCGTTTATCTGGAGGGAATAATTTTCTGCACACTAAAGCGCACGCTAACATTTCTTGGGTAGTTGCTCCTAAGACACACCCAATTAAAGAAAACAAAGTGTAGATACGCTTAACGTTTGTTACGTGAGTGTATACTACCGTACAAAATTAACGGATGGGAAATCAGTGGTGGGTAGAGGTGGGCAAGTAAGTCGTTAAGATATGCACAGGGTTAAAGAAATAGTTCTTATAAAATTGATAGTAAATATTTCAATTAGAATATAAATGCATTGGTATGTTCTTTTTTTATAGAAGCATTTATCATACTATATTATATTGAAAATAAAAGTAAGCTGAGGGTGTTCGTAGAATTATCAAGTTTTATCTGATATAATTGGTTATATAGCAATTCCATAATGGTTATGTCCAAAGGTACTGAGTCGGTGTGAATGAACATACATCTGGTAAATAAAGTAGAGTTTAAATATAAGCTTGGAAGTTCAGGGAAATTAAATGATCGGAAGTATTGTATCCTCAATACTTCCGTAATTCCAAATATATAAACAAAATAGAAAAACGCGTTAAATTATTTAATCAGGAGGGGGTAATTATATCGTCATTATGTTTTGCAAAACTTATACTATACTACAATACTTGATAAACTCCAACTTTATGGTACTGCGAAAAAACTTTACTAGTCTATCATGAGTTTTGATTGAAAGATAAAATTATGCGGTTATTGTGGTAAAGAATGTTTTATGTGATGTAATTAGAAAATGAGACTTAGCAATAAAAAAAATCAATTACATTTTCATATTGATGGTAGCGAAGAAGGAAGTTTTAAGAACACAAAATGTTACAATTATTGTACATGAAAACAAAATCTAGTTTACAATGGCATATCAATCTCACTTTTGGTGGTTCACTCTGGCAATATGAATTTTATTCAATTTTTCCCGAATCATCTAATCTATATATTTTTTTCCATTCCAGTATTCTATTTTCACTGCAATAGTTGCAATCTTCCGGATAGCCAGTTCACATGAGGTCGATGGGTATGCACCAGAATATGTAAGTTAATAATATGTTTCGAAAAAGATTAACCTTTTATGTTAAGAACATTTCCGATATTAAGCGACTAACCGACTGTGAAAAGGTAAAATAAATGTCTATAATGATAAACCATTTTATGAACACGATGGGGTAATAACACAAACACGCTAAAGTTTTCAGCAGAGAATAAAACAAATCTTTACGAGATTTAGAAAAACTTTAACACATAATAATGAAATCATTTTTTTACACATATTATACTTGTGTGTCGAAAGGGTATGCGTTTAGAATCACTAATACTTACTAAAACAAAAATCTATAAACTGATAAATGTTAATTTTTTACATTTAAGCCATAATATACATTTAAGAATATTTGAATATCCATTCTTATTTTGGAGATTTGTTTTTGTGTTACGGATAAAACCGATAACATATTGAACTCAAAATTGTTCATAAAAAACGCATTTTTGTAGATACGTGTTTGTATTACTAACCCATCATATATTTTTATGTTTGAGTATTATGTTGTTTTAATATTGTATTCGACAAACCATTTTTTAGTTACAAAGCAATTGTAGATGTCGTTGAAAATAAGAGCTTGGCAAATAAATTTACAATATTTTCTTTGCAACCTTCTGCGACGTGCATTAGAAAAGCTGTCAATCTGCTTCAAACCAGAATAATCTCTCTCGCTCCGAAAATAAATGCTCATTAATAAATAACTTCCACTTAAGTAGTTTTGCAACATTGTGGATATAGCCATACACATATAATTATGATAACGGAATCAATATCATCTATTAAAACCACTAATAGTTCATAATTATTTCCAATTGATTTATTATGCATGATTCATCCAAACAGAGGTAAGCAAACATTTTAGAATTGAGTTAAGCAAGTGGTCTCAATGAAAAGAAAATTAATACTTGTTACGAAATACAATATTGTCATTTATTTGGGCAGACAAATAAATTTAAAATCTTTACTTCGATGATTTTAATAAATTGTGAAAATATAATTGATTTACACATCATTAAGACTGACATTTTTTTGGTTAGTATCGTAAACATATAATTTTGTTTGATACCATAATAATAAAGTTGCATACACATTCAAATAACCATTAACTATAATATAATCAATTTATTTCAAAATTGAATATATGTGCTTTTATCAAAAATTTCATGACGAGATGGAAATCGTTACGAGTGTTTTTAATTTCCTGTGTTTTTTAAATTTTACTAATAGATTAAGAGAAATACAATTGTACGTATAATAATATATTGTTTTACATCCGATTATCATGTCACTAAATACCTCCAGAACTCACATCGTTAATATGTCCAAAACTTCTCGATAATGCATTATCTCAATCGATTACTTTCATAGGAAAGCCTGGTAGCAGGCACTTAATAGCTACTAATGCTAGGGAACAACTTGCTACAAAACCAGTATCGAGTAAAAATTAAACGGGTCTCGCGCACACGCGCTTAACTCTCTTTGATTTTGTCGGCTCATTTGGTTCACAAGGTTTCATTTCTTGTAAGAAACTCGCAATAAAAAGTTACGCTACCCACGGTAATTACTTAAACAATATTTATCGCTTAATTTTATATTGAATCACATTACTGACACTTGCGAACCAGAGCGGGGAAAGTTACAGGGATAACAGGAATATAATATGTATTAGTAACACGTCACAAAATAATATCTCAGAAACTGTAAGAACATTCAAATTGAATAAATTATTATTATTTCTGCCGAGCGAACAAATGCTTTTTTGATTACTTGTAGCATTATGTCAATTTAAGATATCGATGTCAGAAAATATTAATTTTATTCATGACAACCGTTTAATAATATATATATTTCTCACTAACTATTGGCGTTTATATTTAAAATTTCTAGAGGAATGTAACTTTTGAACATTTAAATTTGTTATAAAAATATATGTCATCATTGCCTGTATTATCGATACTTACAAGCTTTTGCGACCAAATGAGGATTACAGTTACTGTAATCTGTAACTGTCTTGTTTTTATGAAAACTGTTTTTTTTTAACTAAATAAATGTTATCACTTATAATCAAAGTAATCCAACAAACTTTTTTTCATTATTTTATTAAATAAATTTCAGCAAAATTAACGATCGTAAATATTTTTAAATATTTTTTTTTTAAAGCGTCTGTCACTTATTTTTATTTGTAATAAAAAAAATATTATTTCGTTCATTCATAAACTATCTATCTTTTACAGATAAATCCTTCATATTCATTTAGTTATGGAGTCAAAGATTATCACACAGGAGACGTAAAATCACAATGGGAGTCAAGAGACGGGGATCAAGTGAAAGGTAGATAATATCAATTTTAATATATTATATTACATTTAATAGTTAGTTTTTGGTGTAAGTATAAAATTAAAAGTTATCCACGTCTTTCTGAAACACTCTACTGTTTGTTGTATGAATAGTATAATGTATACAATGTTAAATATTCAAGTATTAAAATAATTTATTTTATTTCCTCAGGGCATTACAGCGTGCTAGAACCAGATGGCTCTGTTCGCTCCGTAGACTACACTGCAGATCCAAAACGTGGTTTTAATGCTGTTGTTAAAACTGAAGGTCCCAATGTTCATCCAGTTCCAGATGATACTCCTGTGTCAATAATCAATCAAAAACACATCAGTCAAAATGCTCACAGTAAGAAAATTGTGCCGCTCGACAACAGCAAGGCGAAAATTATGTTTTCTAACCCAGAGTTAAAAAATCTAATGTTTTCCGATATTGAAAAACCTCATGAATCTAATTTTAACGTTGAATCCGAATTTAAGTTACCATCAAGTTATCCAAAATTCAGAGAGTCATCCATCGTTACAAAGCCACAAAATTTTGGGTATATTAGTGAACCTAAAAAAACACCCAAGATTGAAAGTCGCCCAATCAAATACACGTCTACTGTGATTAGTCCATTGTCTGACGTCTTTAACGATGCTAAAAAGTTTGAAAGTGAAAAAATTAGAAATTCAGAAAGTTTCGACTTGGACAGCTTCAAAGCATATAATTTTGGTGATTCGGACTTGAGTTTTCCAGCACCGTATAGGGCGCCAGATAAGAGAATCAAATTTTCGCAACCGGAGCTGATTGAAAGCGGATTTCAACCACTGACTCAGGGCTTCGGGGATAGTATTATCACAAGTCATAAACCAAAACCAAGTGCAAATTTACACAAGTTTAATTTTGATCATATTCGCAATTCAGAACATCACTCAAAACCAATATACGGAACACCAAAAGTAGAACGACCAAAGAAAAAACCATTTACTACTCCAGGGCTTTCTCACTTCGCAACATCCACTTTCAACAAGCATCCGCATCCTCCAAGTCCTAAATCACATAAACCAGATTACTCCAATTATTTTAGCAATAGCAAGTCAAGTGGAGGACCTGTATTATTCCCTATGGAAGCAAACGATATGACTCCTGCACAAAAAGCAGCTTCAA
Organism: Himalopsyche phryganea; assembly: GCA_022494535.1. NCBI lineage: Eukaryota > Metazoa > Arthropoda > Insecta > Trichoptera > Rhyacophilidae > Himalopsyche > Himalopsyche phryganea. The sequence goes on from JAGVSL010000046.1 coordinate 2,835,764, forward strand.
CTCGACTTATTAGACAGATAATGAATCAGGGAGGTTATGGTATGCGGTATACATCAAAACAGATTGGGTATTTTTGAAAATATTAAAAAATACAAACCATCAAGTTGCCAGTTACTTTAGTTAAATTTTAAGCGCGGGACCAAACGGAAAAAATAAATTTTGATATGTTTGAAAATCGGAAATGTCAATTATTTAAACGGGTTTCAAATAAGTATATTTTTCTTTTATGAAAAAATAATACTCTTGTGCCACGACAAATATGATATATTATTTATTAATAAAAAATGTTATTTTTTTGTTCCCTTTATTTTATGATTGGTAGACAAATTAAATAAGTAGGTATATTTCTTTAAAGGTGTTGTGATTGTGGTATAAGTCCACATAGGAATTTCCACTTGAGTATTTGTGATGCTGTGTGAATGTTAATAAAAAAACTAATGAAATCTTATAATTTTTTTTTTAATGAAATGTTTTGCATCTTTAAAATCAATATAAATAGCTGAAAAATATTACAACGCAATTGATTTCAATTATCATTTTTACTAGTAATCTTATCTTGTTAAGATTACTCTATTAAGTATTTTTCAGGTATTAATTTATTGACAAAAAATATTAAATTGTTTTTAAGTATCATTATTCCACTGTTTATTGTTGCAAATATAGATATAATGGAGTATATGACATGTCATTGTTATCATGATATAAAAAGAATGCCATAGTAACGGTTTCAGTATCTGCAGCAAGTGCGATAATTTTGGCGAACAATATTTTTAAAAGTGTCTTTGACTTTATCATATTATCAATTAAAAGAAATTTTATATTTAACTACATCCATTAAGAGTTTTTAAATTGACATTTTACAGACATTGTATTTTCAATGTAGAGTCTTATACTAATAAAAGTTTGCGATAAACTTATTTCTTACCGAAACCTCAATAGCAATTATTAATTCAAATAATTTATCGAAAATATTTGGACACTATCAGGTCGTAACATTTTTAATTTCATTTGTAATTGACTTGTTTACTTATATAAAACCGAAACACATTTTGTAGGAGTGAAATTGATCGAGCTGTATCAATAAAATAGAGCAATAAATGAATAAGTTAATAAATCTAAACTGCTCTGTTCATCATAAGCTCGCTTAAAGTTGCGTGTTATAATCAATAGCAATACCATATTAGACTAAAACATGTGTCTATTGGACAACTGCAGTGAGATTAATTTCTGCGCACTATTGCCAGATTATAAAATATTCTCAACGCCGGGAGGGGAGTTGCGAAAATCGTTTTATTGCCAGAATGTAAACAAACTGATAAATACTTAGCTACCTGCTATAACACAAGTCTTTCTTGATATAGCAATATTATTAGTTCAATATTTGGCAAAGTTTTTAAATGAAGCTTAATCTAATTTAAGATAATGAGTCTTAAGTAACATAGAAATAATCTATTGTCTATATGGTCTATATAAATAATATATACAGTTTCCTCTGAGGACTTTACACATACACGGGATTGATTCAACTGCTTTGGAGTAGATTTTTCGCCAGTTTCAAAATGGTATATGATTGTTTACTGTGATGTATTATGCTGTTTTTATTTGTTACGGAAAAATTATTATATTTATTCTGTTGCCTTATGTCGAATGTTTTGGAGCATTTTAAATATGAAAAGATTAAAAAAAAAAAACAAATTTTGCCTGTAAATAAACTGGAAATGGCTATTTGTTGAAACCCACTAACATATTATATACCATCCGAGGATACGGGGCCTTATTTACAGTTCTTTGCTTATAATTTATAACTACTACATGGGTATTATAATTGAGTATTGTATTGAATTTATGTCTTTTCTAGTTCCTGGTTTTAAATAATAAATGTACTAATAGTACAATAAATGAATGTGTCTTTATTTTTTAAAAAAGTGTCATAGAATCTATTTCTTAATAATTTTTTAATAGATTAATTATATTATAATTATCTACATTTTATAAGAAACAGCAGTGCTCACACAACAAATTATTAAAGGTTCAATTATCTTTAAGTATTCAAATAAAAGAATGAGCAAAATAAAAAAGATGGATGTTTACAGTTTCAACGATAGAGGGTACGAATCAATCTCAAGATATGTGTTTGAAATTTGATAAAAAAAACTAATTGCGATATGAGTAGGTATGTAAAGAAAAAGTTGTTGTATTTTAGTTCTGCTGCAAACCTAAAGATGGCAGTGCAAAATATTCTGTACAAGAAATATACATTTTTTTATTTAACTTATTGTATTTTTCTTATACATTTAAACTGAAATATTAAATGGGAGATATTATTTAAAGGTCCATTGAAACACATTTTTCCATATTGTAGACAAAGCCAGAGATATATTACGATAATTAACCTTTACTTGGTAAAAGTTTAACTCCGATTGATCGTGGAACTCCGATTGATCGTTTTTCATGGTTCCTAAAAAAAACGGTAAACGATGAATGCGTAAACGATTGATCAGGGTTGCACTCTAATTGAATTTTTTATGCTTATTTTGATGTTGTAAATATGATACATTGCACTGTTTACTTTATAAATTATATTAATAATTTTCAAGCCACCCCCTTCTTAATAAGAATTTTCAATGCACCAATCAATTATTTCCCATTTTAAAATACATTAGTTTAGTAACACAATAAAGAGGCATTGCGTGTCATCACATAACCACTATAAAATGATTTCGTTGAAATAATGAAAAACGGCAATCATTACAAAGTATTCTTGTGGTAAGAAAATTAATGAACCAAGAGTTATGTCCCGGTCGATGCCCAAGTTCAGTGACGATCAACCAGTTGGTTTTATTACCATAACTTATTAAAGATCAAAAATGTAAAACAATAAATTTTTGTCTACATAAATAAATTTATATTAAAGCTTAGGTACACCATAATATTGGAAACCTAAATTTCTCTTTTAAAGTTCACAAACATATACATTTTTTAAGAAGTTTTAAATGATATTTTTGTTGTAGGTTTCATCATATTGACTGAATATTTTTTTGTTTATCTTGTTCTTGTTTTGTTCTGCTCTTTAATTATAGCAGATTTTTTTGTTTTTTTCTGAAATGTTTTTAAGGGTGCGGCAAATAATATTAGAATTCATGAGACAGTGACATCTATTTATGAGAAAGTAACTTATTTTTTATAAATAATTGTGCTATGAAAATAATTTGCTAGAAAGTTGATTGAGTTGTCGTTTTTTTTTCTAATCACCATTCTGCTATACTTCACATTTTAATATTAAATTTTGTTTAAAATTACATCAAAAATCAAAGGAAAATAATTGAGAATGGCGTAAAGGTGATCGCTCTTATTTTAATTTGTTAAAACTGCATTTAGTAGTTGCTTTTTTCAATTAATGTTCGTTAACGAGGAATGCAAACAAAACATTATCGTTTGAATCTATTTATTTCAAATTAAAGGTAATCATTTTTTCTGCTGTATTGCAATATGATTAACATCAAATGTTTTTAAAGTTTTCAATGTTTTATCGAATTTGAAAATAATTTTATAATAAATATAGCAAAAATATGTAGACAACTTCCATATAATTTTAATCTGATGTAATAAATACATAACCTATTAAAACAATTTAGAGACACGCATAGATTTAAATATTCTATTATATTTACCATTGAATGACAGACCTGAGTATTACAAAAAAATCAGCTTATGTATTTGATGAGTTGGTTTTACAAAATAAAAAAACCCAACAATATGCCTATCACTTATTCCAGTTAACTAGTTCAGTTCAGTGTGCGATATTATCTTGGAACTAACGAAATCAAAGTAGTTGTGATTATGGTTTTTCACTCGGGCGAATGGACAAGCTTGTGCGGCGTTTGGTCAACCGGTCAACACCTATTCAGATCATATCGTTACTTATGCGGTATGAATAATATGTATGTAGTACTTTACCGGGAAGGTGGCACAGTGGCACAAATATCTCACTATCGCCAAACTCGTTTTAAACCAAGAATTTTAAAAAATACGTATATATGGACGAAAACCCATTTTCTTAAAGAAAAGAAAATCTTTCATAAGATGCAAATGAATGATTATTGTTAATATATCATATTTTATTCTGCGGGTCTATGGCGCAATGGTGATCGTCGTTGGCTTCAATTACGGATCTCACGGGCTCAAATTCCAGTTCGTATAGCTTTTATAAATTGATTTTTCAATGGATTTATGTTCGAAGGCATGGATGTTTTTGTTCTCTGACATTTCTTTCCACTTACACTATTCTAAAAAACGCGTAGCGAGAGCGATTAGATAACCATTATTCCTGTTCTAGCCTTATCCTTCTATCCCTACTCTCTTCGAAAAAAAGAGAGGTTGAGAAACTGAGTAACAAGCAGTTTACCTAGAACAACTTCTGTAACAATATTATACGTAAGTAACGCCATAGGCCTTCAAAAGTTTTAGAATTGATATATCGTAGGCTTTCAACAAAAAAACAAATGATTTATTTGGAGTGTTATTATGGTGGTCAGCTTTGACGACTTACGAACAGCATTTTTTCATATTTATAGTTGTATGTCTAATGGAATAAAAACACGAAATAAGTTGAATACAGCTGTAACTTGCAATGTTTTGGATTGTAATATTATATGAGTTTAAGCTCTTTTTAGTGGTTGTCCATTATAATTTGACCATTTGTGTGTAAACTTTCAATTTCAATCTCATAACATTTTTCATTAGTCAAAAACCATCTATTTAATGAAAACCTATACGCAATAATGATTATAGTCAGCATTTTTTTTAAATTGTGACAGTTTATATAAACTTATACCATAAACAATTAATGACTGCACTATAAATAAACTTGTAAGGTAATGTTTGTTTTCAAATCGACGCTTTTAATATCATATATATGTAGGTATAATAATAAAATTAAATACGGCACACATAATATGTGGTACAATAATGTTGTGTAGTAATTTTATACAAAACCTTGGCGGTATGATATTCGAAGTCGACAGCTCTCATAAGCACTTCGTGTAGCAGACAACCGATTCGAACAATTTCTTTCATGCTTCCAAAACTTTTCAATTAAAAAAAATATTGTCAGTTTAAATAAAAAGGATGAAATAATTTACGAACCAAATTGTGTTTCTTATAAACAATTGTTTTCAAGGATATGTTATTTCCTTAGGTTGTCAATTTGTTACAATATAAAAATAGTTAAAAATAACGACACGATATTGAAAATTCTGAATTATTAAAAGCAGTAAGATGCATAATATAAAATGATTTGCAAAGACAAATGAAAGGAAGCTAATGACTTAAAAAGTGGTGTACATGGTATATCAATACTGTCGGAAAATTTGTGAATGAATAGACATCTAATAGGTATGATATCGAGAGATATTGTTAAAGAAAGATAAATTTAGCGTAAGCATGAATAGTGGAAACTGAATACATGTATGTTTACCAGAAAGGTAACATTATTTTGGTGATTTACTGGAAAAAATAAAAATAACCTAAAAAACATGATTTGTAAATATCAACATACAATGTACGTTATACAACAGACACTTATTATTAATCCATGAAAAACCGTTTAACACACTATGCCGTCCATTCCTATACTTATATGATCTATTTATTATTTCGGTGTATTTAAATATATCCTATTTCGTCGTTTCCATTGTAAAATAAAAACAGCTTAAAAAAACAACTTAATCGAATTAAAATAATACAAAAAACGCATAATTATTATAGTATTAAATATTAATTACGTGCTTTTTTATTATTGTTTAAAGTGATTTTATAAACTGTTTTTATGCTCCCCGACAAATTTTGATTTTGCAGATATACAATTTTGCAATGGAAACGACTATATGGTGTTTGTATCCTATTGAATTGAATTTAACAAAAAATATATCCTCAAGTAATTTACATTTCACGCTTAATAATAAATACTCTATATGAAGGTTTATAGCTGGAAAATCTCAAGAGATGATAAGTGCTCAGTTATCTAATGAATATATTTCAATTCGATTCGCGATGCGAACTTATCGAAATATAGTTCCTTTGAGTTTTGAAGTTGTTCAATAAGCTTCCCTGCGCTATTTGTGATTTTTTTGTCGCTCAACGATCGCTCATTATATTTATAATAAGATCACATAGTCCATCTTTATCGCGCCCGCTATGTTTGGATACGTTCCTCATAACTTTACCTATGACGAAACCAACCGTCGTTTGGACTGCTTTTGTGAAATTTTTCTTTTTCCGCTTTGGAGCATAAGCCGCTTTACTAAACTTGTCCATTCATACGATTGTAAATGCGGCGCCATAATTTAGATGCACCACGATTCAAATATATTTTTTTGGTATGCTTATAATAATAAAAAGAAACTGATGCTGGTTATAAAAATTTAATTCAATGAACTAAGATAGATATAAGAAAACACAAATGTATGTTTTTAAAGAGTATCTATAGTATTCCTCTATAAAACAAAAAGATAATGGAGCTGACTTGCACATGTGCTAGGATGCCCCAAAAGGGCTTGAATCCCGCCTGTCTCTTCTACCAAAAGGATGGATTCCGATCTATAGAATTTACTCGACGGAACTACGGGATGCTGTTATGACCTGGAAGGATGCAAGGAGACTGGCGGAGGACAGAGAATCTTGAAAGCAACGTGTTGTGGCCATATTCTCTGAGCAGGGAATGGGTATTAAAAAAAATGGTGTCTGAAAGTTTTTTACACATAAAGTATTCTTTTGAATTGCATGCTCTATTTGAATCCCTTATACGAAAATGACTTCGCGGTTTTAGACGCGCGGATAGTGAAGTCATTTTCTATTTCTCAAATACACCACCAAAAGGAATGAATAATGTTGTGTTATGAAATCTTAAGTTTATAAGTATAATTTGCTCGTATGTGTGGCTTTAAATATATTTTCAACATTAAAACACTATAATAATATCTAAACGAAGACAATTAATTATATAAAGTGTATTTGAATATTTATACTATTAATTAAAAAAAATCATGGAATATTTTTAACAGTTATTTTAAAAATACACTAAAAGTACCAGTTGATAATGCTCGAGATGTGTGAAACCAGTTCTGAACATAATAAAAATGTGGAAGTAGTACAAAAAAATATACTCCTTTCCACTACGAATTGATATAGTTAACAGTTTAAAAGTGAGTAACAGTTGCATAAACTGGATTTATTACTAACCTAGTGTTATTTCCATTATAAACAATACATAAGAAATGGTTATTTAATCCTTCAGAACTATAAATACTTAGCTAATGATAACTTTATAACATCATATGTCTATTGGTCACCCTAGAAATCGTTTACTCTGCATGTTATTGTAATTATTTTATTACGATTATAGATCGTCAATATCCAAATGACAAAGAGAACGAAAAGAAAAATTAGCAGTTGCGTAACTTCGATCGATTACATTTTGAATAGGTCACGTTTCTTCCAGTTTCTTATCACGCCTATGTTGAGAAATATAATAGGCGTAATCGACTCGTAATAATTTCAATTATAGCGCATAACTCACTATGTAATAATTATCAAACTAAGTCAAAAAAGAATGAATCGACTTGTTGTGCAAATAAAAATTAAATTATTTGAAAACTAATTGTAAAGTCGGGTCGTCGTTGTAATTCGTGCATAGGGTTTTGTGGTGTCTTTTCTCTATTAGTTTATCTTAAAAAAAAATCATTGCATAAATAATGTGATTTAAAAGAAAGTCTTGTGCCTTATTATTAAATGTAATGGTAAATGTATTTTGGATGTACTTAAAAAATAGGATACATACATTAGTTGAGTCGGTAGACGAAAGCTTTCGAATGTTTTGTGTGATACATCGTCCTTGGTAGAGTGCACGCGACCAGTTAGTACCACCTTCCCGTAAAGGGACAATAATAATTACATCGATCTTGTCGCATTAACTGGATCACGAGTTGCACTCTTGCAGTGAGTAAGTGCACAAGTAATGCAGCAAATTGCGAAACGTGGAGTACAAACGCCCAACAAACAGCCTTACCAAAGTTGTGAAACGACCTCAATGAAACCAAAAACCCTCGTACGCCAATCAATTAGAATCGAACCGTGGGTAATGCTCTGTGCTCGATATATGCACAGATAGGTAGGGAAAGCTTCAACTATGTGCCTGCACTGTACAAGCCAAAATTAAAAGTGAACAATATTCTATTGATTATTATTCGTAACTTGATATATGTACTATTTTTCGGTTTTATACAAAAATATGTATTATAAATATTCATAAACTGGGATAGAACAATATATGCAAATATTACTGATAATGTAGTTGATAAAAATAATAATAAAGATAATATTAAGCTGGTGTATATTTTAAAAATAAAACACAATTTGTTTTGAACTACTTCCACATTTTTATAATGACGCGCTCAGTTGACAATGCTTTGTGAAACCAGTCATATCATTATAAAAATGTGGAGGTAGTACAAAACTAATTGTGTTTATCCACCAAGAATTGAAAGCTAACTCCTCAAAAATGACTGATATATATTATTATATCGCACAGGTATTTAAGAATATCAAAGTTTATGCAACACCTGTTTAGTATTATATTCTGAAAAAAGTTCCAATAATGCATGCCCACTACCAATTTGGATCATCTCAACAGAAGCTTTTATACGTCAACTGGTTGTTAGTCAATCGCTTAAAATGCTGGTGCTGGTGAAGGATGCTCCGTATACCATCGACGGCCAAGCGCACGAACGCATCTATCCTGAACGAGCTACAAATCCATGATATACTCTCGGCGGTTTATACAAGACGCCTCTTCGGCTCTTTTGGCCTCATCGCCCCAAAGCCTACTGGCAATTCTTGTCATCACAGAAAAGATTGAAGGCAGAAGGGCGCCAACTCGCTGGAGCGACCAAATGAAGGATACCGCAGGCCTCTTCTTACCGATGGCCCTCAGAGCAGTGAAGTGCAGGAGCGAGTGGCGAAGGAACGTCAAAGAAAACAGAGTTGTTGCCATAAACGAAGGTCATGACACTCATCAGTGAAGAATACGACCAAATAAGAAAAAGTTAGATGACCGTTCTCGCTTCGTCCGCTTTTTAGGACCGGATAGCTAGTAGAGAATATAAACGTCAAATACATCCATGTCGTTGAGCACATATCTACAAATCGATTGAAAAAATATCGTCATAATCAGTATAAAATATTAAAATTAAGTGGGTAAAATTGTAGGTTTAATACGTAAAAGGTGTTTTATTTTTTACTCTATTATTGTTTTACTATTTATTATAGAGGTGTTTTGGAAAATTGATGTAACCCTCAAAATTTAAATTGTTCAGGAGAGAGAAAAAACTATTTTTATCGAAAACATTATATGGTGAGTAGCGTTATGAATCATTAAAATGCACTCCTGTAAATTATCATGTTTCCAGATACGCAATTATACGTATGGAGTGTCGATATAATAATGGCTTATATCAAGTGGAGGGTCAGAGTTTTTAAAGCTAAAACCATGAAAAAATGATGTTTCCCTTCCAAAAAGTGATTAATTTATTTTTATAATTTACATCATTTGGTCGAGTCCTACTCTGTTAAGTTCTTTAAAATAAGGTCCAATCATTAACTCTTTTTTGTATTTTTTGAGGGTTACATCAATTGGTCAAAACACCATCGCTGTGTAATTACTCATTTAAGTAGTTTGTGTTTTGAGTATACATATTATTCATTGAATAACGATACTTAGTATCAAAAAATGCAATATTCATATGAAATTGAAAAACTCATGTCACAATTAATTGAAAAACAAATAATCAATATATATTAAGTCAACTTGATATACACCAAAATATCATTAATTGCTTTCTGTCCAGTATATTTAATAATAAGGATGAAGTTTTAATTGGTCTTGTTTTTATAAAAAAGTAAGTATGCCATTAGTTAAATTTTAGTGACATTAAATGACTATTTCTCAAAATAGATAGTTGTTATTCAATGGCAATAAAAAAAAGTTACATTGCCAAATTAAATATCATTTTGACCCAAAAAAATATTTCATACACAAGTGAATATTATGTTTTCCAATCAATCAGAAAACAATATATTCGATATTGGTGATTGTTTCAACATTTATTTTACGGCGCCAAATTAGGCAATTTCTACATGTTTATCCAGTCTAGTTTTTTGTTTTTGTTTTGTCGCACTGTCTAACTTGTTTAATAAATAAAGAGTTGTGAAAAAAGTGATAGGTAAGAATTTTGCGAACACCAAATTCACGTCCAGAATGATGTCTGTCAATTGTACATTTTTTTACGCCTGCCTGTACAACGGCGATAGTGCATGTGTGTCTGGGTGCAAGCTTTTTTAGAAATATTATTATTGTTGGTATCCGTTGGCCTCAATTATTGTTCACAACAAGCGCATAGGTTTAATACAGGTTTCATATTATAATTTTGCAAAAGTTTTTATTATACAATAAATATCTACATTAAGTCGATGTCGATCAAACATGGCCGTCTCCATACAACGAAAGAAGCGTGGCGCTACAGTTGGAACTGTGGATTTATTATATTTTGGGTGAAGTTGGAATGAAGTATCCACAGCAATTTTTAAATAAGGTCTTAACGCATTATTATCAACATGGTTGAAACCCTACCAAAAACTGGTTAAAACCTAATTGATATTAAGAATTTCATGAATCTTCTATCCAATGAAGGGACTATTTCTATAAGGGCCAGTTTTTATAAAAACGATTTATGAAAAACATTTAAGTAAATATATTAAATAATTTATTTAAAATTAAAATTCATAAATTTTTTTATTCCGCTGGTTTTGTTATGTACATACTAGTTTTATAAGTCGTATCGTATAAACCATCGGCTCCGTGGCGCAGTTGGTATCTCGGGTTCAATTCCTGGTGCGGACAGTTTCATAAATTGATCTTTCAATCGATTTATGAATTTCTGTTCGTAATCAGGGTGTTTGTGATTTCTAAACTCCCTCTCACCAATCCGATCCTCAAAAACGGGGCGTAGCAAGAGCGATTAGCTAAACACTAGTCCTGTCCTAGCCCTATCCCTATTCTTCTATCCCTACTCTTCGACAAATGACAGGTTGCGCAACTGAGTAACAAGCAGTTCTCATATAAAACTTCTGTTGAGATACCTCCATTAGGAGACCATATGCTCCACACTAGGAGCGAACATGAAAAAAAAACGTATAAATAAAAAAAAGTAGTTTTTTTCTTACTTTACGTGTGAAGGGGTAGACGCAAATAGTGGAAAGTTATCTATTTTAATTTCATATTAAAAATAAATTTCAAAAACGTTACAGCCGAATACATCAAAAATATAAAATAATTTATGTTTACATTTTTTGTATGCTGTGGCCAATTTTATCTTGAATCATCATATAAATATGTATTAGATACCAAATTTTGTAGGAATATTTTCAGTAAAATCGTTAAGTTTTTCATAATTCATAATCTATACTCCATTTGTGTTCTTATAAAATCTTCTTGAGGTCCATTTTCTACCATTTCTGCTCCTTATGTGGATTATACGGACTCCTGACAAAGAATCGCATAATGACGTTTAATTAGAACTGATTGTTAATCAGTCTCCCACCCCAGCCTTTTTGCAATCAGCAATCAGCAATCTTTATGAGGGAAAAAGAGACAGCTGACAGTGTTCCCCTATTCAGAATTACATGAATATGAGCAATATATTAACCTCAAATGTAATTTTAAATAATACATCTATTATGTGGTTATTTTGTGACAACCTCTCATAAGCACAGTGTACTCGTGCCGAAAAATGGGGGTATTAAATAATTGCATATTTTATATGCAATGTGTGATACGTGAGCCCATTTACGTATATTTATATTTCATTATGCCAACATAAATACACCCAACTATCTATAAAAAACTGATGTTATCAAACGGCAATAAATCAGTTATGCAACGAACGGCAATGCGATAACAGATCGATACACTTTTATTTCATATGAAGAATTTGTTTATTATGTTTATACTATTTTGATAGACTAAGGTCGTCGGACAGGCTGGAATGAAAATATTTACATGACGAAGTGGGTCATGGTATGATCCTGCCGAGACTTGTTTAACCTCAGGTGCCGAGTTCCGATCCAGCGACACTTCGCTTCATACGAGAACGCCTCTGGCTTATAATTATGCTGTCTAAAACAGATTAGCCATAACAAAAGAATATGAAATCAATTGCGGAAGTCACGGCGGGGCGCCACAAAAAACTGCTTTAAGCTTTCAACAATAATCGTGTGGTACAACATATTAATTAGCTTTAATAATATCCAATTGCTTATCAATACATATTATATAATTATAAAAGGTGACATTTACTGTCTATTTTTAGTAACAGGGTTTACGCTGTTGCATCACAATTTAATGATGTATTTTATCATCGAGTGATTATCGAGTTCCTTTTAAGTATGCGTTAAGTGGTTCAATATTTATAATCTTATATATAATAACCCAGACCGCTCTGTAGACGCTTGATTATTATCACATATCACATGTAGGTATGAAATTTTCTCATGAAGTAAGCGTTCGCGGTGACATAAAATAAAGTGTTATGCAATGCACACACAGTTCAGACGTACTAGCTACTTTAGACAATCAGTATTTAAATTTCAATACCGTAATCTATGAAAGGTACGGTTATACTAGTAATTATATAAAACTCATTAAAAAATTGCCTTTATGCCTTCTATGTAATTCTAAGTATCCAAACGGCAGTTCCAAAGTGTAAGAAGTCAAGAATTTGAAGTTTTGACTTGAGTATGAGGAAATGTTTAGAATATCGATATCTAAAACTGGTAATCTGTGGTTATTTTAGAATGATAATGGTTATTATTACTTTAGACCAAAACTGTAAAAAATACGAAAATCGTGTGAAGACATCAAAAGACTCCTATTATTAATATTAGAACTAAAAATGTGTTTATAATATTATAAATATAATTATATATTTCAGATAATCCTAGAATTTCATTAGAATCTACAAAAATTTGAAATATGTACAATGGAAGATTAGGCCTGCTCGAAAATCTCGTTTCCTAATAATCTCAGAACTACGCTTTTTGAGTTGTTGCACTTTGGAACTGAGGTTTCGATGTATATTGCAAAAATCAACTAATTATTTCTACTGACATATCCAAAGCGTTTACTTAATAGTGCAACGCTCTATGAAAATGATGAGACAACGTAGTCAGTAGAATAGTGTATGATTTAAGTAAACTAAACTAACTCTCTAATGGTAATGATATCATGATAGTATAAAATAAATCAGGTTGCTTCTTTCCAAATATTTATGATAAAAATATTTCCCAAAAAATGTTATTAATCATGTGAAATATATTATTCTGTCTCTTACTTTGCTAAGCGTATGCTTTGTGATTAAATTATTAATACGAAGTTTAAGGAAAACATCAATTAATGGTGAAATAAATACTGAATCGTAAAAGAAGAGAATTGCTTAATTAGTATATATTTAAAAACGATAATAAAACACAGCTCCTGAAATGTTACGTATTCCAGATTCCAGTCATGTTCAATTTTGACTATGCTTGCCAGTTAAGGTAACAGGAGTAAAACCAATTGCTGAGAAATAACACATTTCTGTTGATGCAAGTGGAATAAAGAAAAAAAATGTGACTTTCTCAGCCCCTTAGTTTAGTGGCGGTAGATTTTAATCTACTCATCGAACCTAAAGAAGTTTCAAGAGTATCTCGATTCCAATATTATGTTACTAAGGCATCGAATGTCTCAAAGTTGTTCTTGGCTGATATCAAATCAGCGTGGAATATTGTGCCTGTATGAGGACGAACCACAGCAAACAGCTCTGTTCGTTTGGCAGTTATTTCGGGGCTGTCCCACAGAACGTGATTAGTGTCTTGATGGTTGTGTCCATAAGTGAAATGAGACCTTTTAACCAATTTGCCCCGCCCAAATACATTACCGTTGAACTTGTATCGCATATGATATCTACATTAAGCAAACTTTAAAAAAAAATTCAATTATGGCCTGGCTGGGTCGCAGGTTACTTGTTTTATGAAACTGACTCGTGACTCGAAAGAATACTACATTCAAAGAATCAGGTATCTACAGTGGTTGATTAAATTATTTTGTAAATGAAAATAAATTAAAATATGTTTTTTTTTTATCTTATACTTGACATCAATCAAATAGCAAACCTTAAATGAGAACCGATATATGGAGTGTTTAATGATATTGGTATATACGCCTAAGTAATTTGACTAGCATGACTTTTAGTTATATTGAATTTTTAACTGTGTTGCAACCATTAACAGACTTAGCTACCATGATTTGAAACAATAGATAGGTATAATATTTCCCTGTTATCTGTACTACGAATATGGATAAGTTTGACTGCCGACCAGTGCAACTTTGAAATTGTTATATCGATAATGATATATCAGGCGATTTCAGTGAAAGACAGCTATCATTTCTGATATTATTTAATGATATTCCTGTATCTAGCAATTTCACAATTTCGTCAAACAACTTTTTGTTTTAATCATTGAATTTATGGCTTAATCTTTCAGTTTGACTCGATAACTTTTTGAATAAATAAAGGCAGTTAAATTACACGATAGTGGCTTACACTAGTGTAATAATTATGTTATCTAAAAATTTTTTGAGGCTAATTCAGATTTTTTTTTTCAAATCAAGTATCATATTATATATTAACATTGTTTTAGTGAATATTTACATGAATCGTGAAATTTTCTTGCTATTTAAAAAAAACTAAGAAGATATTATGGGGACAATTTAAGCGAAATAACAACAAAATACAATTACAGATTGAATATATTTACGCATTTAACGGATAGAAAATATGTATTCATATTTCTTAGATCGACCTATAATAGTTTAAATAATATTTTTTTAAATTTTACCTCTCATACAATGTTGTATTAGGCGTTTTGTAGTGTTTAACGAATAATATGGAACAGTCTTTGATTAGATTATTAGTTTAGCAGCTGATTAAGATTGACACTGTCAAAGATAAAGAATACTGAAAAGCGAGTTTATTTTTAGTTTTACGCACAATTTTTCGTTTATTATATTGCATGATAAAAATTGTACAAAATTCATAAATTGATTTATGATTGATTTATGGATCTAAGAAACACCTTTTCCTGGTCTTTTGTACTAGCCTTCTCAGGAAAAAGAGGTCGAAAAAATTTCTTGAAACCCTCAATTAGAAGTCCATACGCTACACATTGAGGACTTATGTGATTGAAAAAACTAAGCCATGTCAACTAACAATATTTTCGAAAAACAAAAAAAATCAGCAAAAATTATTTTTCAGGCTCCGCGGTGCAGTTGTTAACGTCGTTGGATACGATTACGGATATCTCGGGTTCAAGTACCGGTGCGGACTGTCTCATAAATTGATTTTTCAATCGATTTATGGATTTCTGTTCGTCGACATGAATGTTTGTGATGGCTTAAAATTCTCTCCTATACATTCGATCTTAAAAACGGGACATAGCGAGAGCGATTAGCTAACCACTAGTCCTGTCTTAGATCTATCCCTTTGTCTCTGCTCTCTTCAAAAAAGAGGTCTTAAACCGAGTGAACTAAGTAACAAGCTATTCTCGTAGAAAACTTGGGTTGAGATACCTCCATTAGGAGGCCATTTGCTTCACAATTTTTATACTTTTGTGCTATATATATCCCTACACATAACATAGCCCTACTTTTTTTATAAATAGCGTTTCTACTCATTTTGATTTAGAATACGTAACAAAAAGACGTAAGGACATGTGTTGTAGTGGTAAATATTTTGACAACTATTTCTGTACATGGAAACTAAAAACAGTTAAATGTTAAAAGACGTCATGTCATGTTAACTATAGTTCATGCAAAAAGTTTATTTTATTGTATTAAAACACTTAAAATATTGATTCTGAATCAGTTTTATTATAAATAAATCATTCACCCACGCAAAAGATAATAATCAACGGCATTGAAATATATATATAAAAAATACGATACACCTTGAATACTATAAATACTTACATCTACCTTTTCACTAATTTATTATGAAATAAAAATAGCTTTATTTGGATCAACACGGATCCAGGTTAATCCAAACAACTTAGTTCAAATTATACCAATTTAAATGAAATTAAGTTATCGAATCAAGTATTTGATTAAAATGAAAATTAAACTAATACTCACTTAATAAGCACTTTACGGCTGTTGTTCAACTTTACATCAAGATACAATCAAATCATCGATTCAATGAAGTACACATTTAAACTCAATGCTACTATAATAGAATGCATTTTTAATATATACATACAAATTATTACGAAACATAATTTTTCTTAGTATTTAAACATTTTTTCAATTAAGAGGACTGCAATTGGTTTCGCTTTTTAGTGCAACAATTTGAAAATAAATCTGCAACGTATATTTTTATAGCCATATCTAATGACAAAAGTGAATTTAAAATGGTTCCAAAAACAAATGACTGAATAATTAAATACTCAGACTATAAATAAGAATATTTTAAAAACGGCTTACAATTAAATGCACATGTTTTTAGATCCTAGTTTCTCAACGTGGGCGATCACGCCCCCTTGTGGGCGTTTGAGACTTTCAGGGTAGCAGTAGAAGACACAGAGAAAATTAGTGGGCAAGCAAAAAAATATAGCCTAAAAAAGATAAAAAATAGCGTTGCTGCTTTTGTATCCAAACTGCTTTTATACAGAAGATATATAGGTAAAAGGGAATTCAATAACTTCCCAAATTTATCAAAAACTACAACTTGCTTGCCAACACTTGAAAAACCTCCACAGTGATTTCAAGTAACGATTCCAGGATATTTTAAACATGGACATACCAGACTTGGTTTTGAATAATTTTTTAAATGTCAACACAGCAGTATCATCCCAGCTAGAAGAAGAACTAATAGAACTGATGACTAATGAGGAATTAAAAATTAAATTTAAGAATGGCTACCAAGAATTTTGGCTGCAGAAGCCGATTTCGCAACTGTACTCAGGATTATGGTCGATTTTTCAATGACTTCTGATTCTAATAGTCATATTTAGGTGAACGTGGATTTAGTTACAGGGACCGTGTTCAAAACATTTTTTTTTTCAGTTAGTAGATAGAAATAGATTACTAGAGAATTAAATATATCAATTGTATAATTTAATAATTTAAGACATTCACATTTGCTATCAATTGTAATTAAAAAAATCTCTTCACATTTGTTTTGTAGTTCAAACATAACAAACTTAATATGAGTGCATTATTTTTTTTCTTTTGTTTTATTCATGTAAACTCTCAATCCTACACTGTTACTTATAATTTTTAAAAACGTACAAAATTATTTATAAGGAAAAAACTAAATAAAATGCTTGCTTGGGAGTCGGCCGGGAGTAAAAGGGTTAATTACGAGAACGTTTCACCTCACCTACTAAACAGTGGCGTCTTCATAGATGTGTGGGCGCTCTCTCTGCAATGTGTGCCATCCTTCTTCTCGTCGGAGTCCCAAGTTTTGATCTAGAACGAAATCAACGCGCCCAAACTTGATAGCATTGCGTAATTGACGTCAATTCCTTCGTCTCCGATATCGTCCATGTAATTGTTGGCGTCCATATCGAACAGCATGCAGTCTTCCATTTCCGAGATGCAGCTGTTGCTTTCGATCGAGTTGGTGGTCATGCTGTTGAAGAGCCTGGATCTCCTGCTGCCAGGGACCAACGAGACGCTTTCCGCTTTTTTTGTGGCACTCTTCTTGTTCTTCTGTGGCGGTTGAAATCTTCCTCTAGCTTATCAGCGCCTCTATCGGCCAGATTCTTGATACCGAAGCTGAACGGAGAGCCGCTCTTGGGTGTCGTTTCATTTTTCGACGCGAAATTGAACGAAGAGTCGGATTTGCTCGCGATTTTGTTTTTAATTCCGAAATCAAACATATTTGGAGTGACGGGATGCCGCACCGGAAGTTTACTGGGCGGCGGGGTAAATTGAAACGTTGCATTAGCCGACGATTCTATGCCAAAGTTCAGCATTCGGGTCGCCTCCATTTTCACGGGCATCTTTCACCCGTAGTTCGTGACGTGTTTTCTGCATGATTCGAACGTTTCCGAATTCTCGCAGTCACCGATGGGCGAACCAAATTCCATATTATTCGAAGCGTAACCGCTCTCCACTCGGAGTATGTTCGAACTGTCAGTGCTGATGATTTCGTATTTAGAAACGAAACTGTTCCCCCTGTCGCTGTCCAGGTCAAATTATTCTTCAAAGCCATGCAGGGATTCGAATTCGTAATCCGACAGATTTTGCAATTTGAATTCGTTGCTCTCCGGCAGCAGCCGCGACGCTCCGGCGATGTCAAAGTGCCTGGCGGACTCGGAAATGTCGTCTTGAAAGTCCTGCTGAACGTTTCGATGGCGGATGGTCTCGAGAAACGAGCCGAGCGTAGATTTGAGTCTGCACTCGACGTAAAAAACGTCTGGTACGTAAAAAAAATATTTACTTTACATACCGTCTTTTGCTCGAGCCCTACACGCTATAAGCCCACTGGTGGACTTATAGCGTGTGGGACCCGAGTAACAAAAAATAATTTTGTTTGTCAGGTTGGTTTTTCTGTTTAGTATGAAAATCGCCATGATTCTGACTTCTGTGGACGAGTATGCAACATGTCATCGTTAAACCTATATTCCAAAAAATATCATTTTTAGGACTTGTCTCTGCTAATAGACATTTAATAAATGTTTTTACCTCCAGGCCATGTTTTTTGATGCCATCTTTTTGAGATTTCAAGATTTGTTTTTATTAATAGTGTAAAATATAATTTTCCTCTCCGTCTTCCGAATAGACCCTATTCTAACTAAAACAGATAGTGAGTTTCGATCGTAGATAGCTGGATGTTATTCTAAGAAACGGTAGATAATGTTTATGTTGTATCTATTATTTATTGAACATATATGATTGTAGACTTCAGTGACTTCTCATCGAGTTTATCTCAAATCCTTGATGATACTTTATAATAGAAATCCCTGCTCCTGTGTCCATTAAATGTTTTGTATGATTTCGTATCATCTGAGTCACTTATTAGTCTGATAGGTTGACTCTCCCTTCGACAGTTATAAGTTCTATTAGCAGCTGAGAGTAACTTCTTCTTTCGCCGAAGTTTCGAATGAGAAGCTCTCTTAACTGTACAAAATTATTGATTTCCGTATAGGAACTCGTTCTATACTCGTTTTCTTCTAACTGGGTAATTATATAATTGAATAAGATCTTTAGCTGATCTGGGTTTGCAAGCAATAGCGCCCTTTCACAATGAGCTATGAATGGCTCTAAATTATCGCGATTTCCATCGAAAGGTTTAATGAATATTACTATGAAAGTTAGGTCTGCCCCTGAGAAAACGTACAATATTTCTTTTTCCCCGTCATTCGATGTCGATGGTCTAGGTTTGGTCATTGTTAAATATTTTTATGTATTTTTTTTGAATCAATTGTAAGATTAATTATTTTAATATTGATTAGGCCAATTATTACTATGAGAGGAGATAGAGTCGTGTGTGTGTGTGAACATAAAATTTGCGCGCCAAGTCTTGGGCAGTTGGTCTTAAAGTGAATAAATAGGTTTGCCTGTCATTTCGCGAAAATCGTTAGTCATTTTCCGTCGCCTAAAAATATGAAAAGTTATATAAAACCTTTCACGGACCCCCTGACACCGTCCACGCAACTCAAATTATTTTTTATTTACCACAGACCCCCTCAGCGTTCACACGGTCCCCTGGGGGTCCGTAGGAACCACTTTGAAATCACTGATTTATAGTATAAAGAGTAAATTTATAATTACACTGCAGATTTTGATAAAGCTCATTCAACTCTAGGACAAACGGCAACATATTGCACCCTTGCAAGAAAAATGTCACAATTCAAAAATTGCCACTTTTTAGATAAATATTGTCATGTATAAAAAGAAATAGAAAAAAAGGAAAGGTCGTCGATAAAAGAAGAGTGAATCGCGTAAAGACAGATCGATTGATTTTACGTTAAATATTTAAAAGATAGTTTAGATGAAGCAAACAGTATAGAGGAAGCAAAATGGTTTACTACCACTTTGCACTGTAAGCTATCATCATTAATTTAAAAAAACTAGCTCGTCGATAGGCAAGGAATTACGAAAACATACTCACGGCATGGTAAGTAAGTAGTCTTCTGCATTTAACAGAGATATTATTAGTTTACATGACAAAAATGCCGTAAATAAAAAAGGTTAATAGAACACGGGTATTTAAAAAACTATGAATATATAAGAATGGGCGCCAGTCTGAAAACATACATTTAGACAAAAAATATTTTTTAATTAATAAAACACTAAAAATAGTGACAAATTAAATTTTAATATAAAAATGAATTACAACAAATTAAAACAAAACTCAATTAAAAAGTTAGAGTAACCTCGTGTTTATACAAAAGAATGATTTTAAATTTAGAACTTGCAATATGCACAACATATGGGATGACCATAGCTTAAGTTAATACAATAAAATAAAAAAAAACAAAATATACAAATATGATACTGATAGAGATGTTGTTGCTTCCATCAGGATCGGATGACTTCCATCAGTGCGCTGCTCGGTTGGGTAGTCCTTAGAGGACCACCTCTACGGTTGAACGCCAGACCTGAAGTGTCTATTTTATTTAATAGTTTTATTTTTTTTAAAAATTTGTAATGTACTACATTATAATATGTAGCTGGATTCTAAATATCAAAGTCTTTCTTTCAAAAAAATGTTACTTAATAGTTCGTAAACTCACCACTTGAAAGCTGAAATGACCCTTCCATTAAGTTTTTTGCCATTTTTAAAATTGGTAGCTTAGTTATTTTACTGGCCAATTTCAATTTTATTTTAAAAATGAATTTCCACAAAGTTACCGACGAATCCATAGAAAATATTAAAAGCTTTGTGAAATTTTGTCGTACTTGTTCCACTGAAACCGGTTTCACTAAATCATTAATATCTCAAAACTGAATGTTTTCAGTTGTGACTCTTTTCTTTTGGGGTGCGATTTGCAAAACGTACAATTTATTCTTGTTAGGAAACTAAACATTTTGATCGCTCAGCAGAGTTCTAACCACTAATCTACTAAGGTATACAGTAATTTTACTAAGACCTCTCATTTTATTATTTATATTATAAATGAAAACATGCCAGTAACTATTTGTGATATACCAATAAATTTACAATACATAAGATATCTACAACTCAAAGTGTATTGAGAAACATGAATCTTTATAAACACGATTGATCGTGAAACTATAGTGAGCGATATTTTCATATCGCTGTTATTCCGTTACGAAAAATACTATGACATAATAATTGTGATAAAATGAACTGTTGTATGCAACGTTTATGTGAAAGTAAGTTTTCTGGATCATTTTTAGTAACCTAAGAGTCTAAACCATTTTGATAAAAACAGTTAAACTCATGTTAGCTTCAACTTCATGAAAGCGAAAAAAATATTTTTAGGTTTAAAATACAGAGTAATTGCTGTTTTCCAAAATGTTAGCCCATGATTTATAATAACTCTGCTTAATCGTATTGAAAGTTTTTATTATTATTTGATATTTATTACGATTATATCATCACTTTTAAGGTGTTAACTGTCAATTCTTGGTGGAAAGACATTATATTCTAAAAAATAAAACACAATTCATTTGTACTACTTCCACATAATGATCAGGATCGGTTTCGCTCATCACGAGCATTATCAACTGATCTTCAACTGATTAGTTGATAATGCTCTTGATGAGCGAAACCGGTCCTGATCATTATAAATATGTGGAAGTAGTACAAATGAATTGTGTTTTATTTTTTAAAATACGATTATATCAGGAACATAATAGTATTACGAGCATATGGTAATAAATTTGGTATTTATTAAACATCCTATCTTAGTTTACTCTCATTTAAGAATGAAAATAATTCAATTACTTCCACGCGACTAAAGTCATGAACACATTGTTCGATGTCAAGTAAGAATCACGACGAATTTGTTCTGGAATCGTGATGGAATTGCGTGCCGCCTATAGCTACTGCTCAAGTCGTTCATTTATCAAAATTAACCGCATTTTACTTACGTTATGTTTAAACCAAATATTGTTAAACGATTCTATATTTCATCAATATAGAACAGCAATCGGGTTCATAAAATACATTAGCTTTTTTAATTCGTTTAAATGTGTCAGTTTGATTCAAAATGAAAAATGTTAGCCGTAAATTATTATTTACTAGTGAGTACTCAGCATGCGTTGCAATGCCACTCAAAGAAAGAAGGGGTTTTTGTTTTAATTCTGTTTTATGAAGTGTTTTGGATTAAAAATCTGCACGGGCTGAAATTTCATAAAATTACTCGCTCCGAGCCCGCCATCTTCAGGCCGGGCCCGGCCCGAGCTCGAGTCTCAATATCACACATGTTACCCGAACCCGACCTGAAGCCCAGATTTATTATTCTCACCCCGAACAAAGATTGATTTTTAAAAATATAGTAATTCATTTATACCTTTCAAACATTATATTTTATTGTTTCCATATTTCCAACGATCGAACATAACACATGTGATTTTTTTTCATTTCCGCTCCCAATGTGGAGCATATGGTCTCCTAATGGAGGTATCTCAACAGATTTTTTCTATGATAACTGTTTATTACTCAGTTGTCCAACCTATCTTTATCGAAGAGAGTAGGGATAGAAAGATAGGGCAAGGACAGGACTAGTGGTTAGCTAATTGCTCTCGCTACGCCCCGTGAGGATGGGATAGGTGGGTGGTGAGGAGGAAGTTATAGACAACACAAACACTCAGACTACGAACAGAAATCCATAAATCGATTGAAGTAACAATTTATGAAAACTGTCCGCATCGGGAATTGACGCAGCCCACGACGCTGCCAACTGCGCCACGAACGCCAAAATTATTTATGTTATGAATATTATTGCCTAATGGCTGACTCATGACCCGAACACAGTGCGAAATATTTTCCTTCAATATGAGTTCTTTAACTTTTGAATACCTTTCCGACATGTCGTTGTTTATACGTATTTGATTTTTTTTAGAGATTAGATTTTAAATTTTTTTCTTCAAAAACCTTCAACCGGGTGTGCGCACAACAACTCACCAAAGTTTGATCAAAATCGGATCAATGGTAAAGGAACGCATAGAGGGCAAACAAACAAACAAATCTTCATTTTTATAGATATAGATATTACATGATATGAAACCATTACAGGTTTTTGATAAG
Organism: Himalopsyche phryganea; assembly: GCA_022494535.1. NCBI lineage: Eukaryota > Metazoa > Arthropoda > Insecta > Trichoptera > Rhyacophilidae > Himalopsyche > Himalopsyche phryganea. Next base: position 2,859,136 of record JAGVSL010000046.1, read on the forward strand.
AAAAGCTAGATCCAGATACCCTCACTAAGAGGTCGTATGCTCCACATCGGGAGCGGACACGGTTAAAAAATTCAGCCGATATATAATATGAAAGTCTGAAAGAATGTCAAAAATATTAGATTAAATTTTCATAATTATTAATTATAAATTTAAATTCGCAGCTAAACTATTTCTTTTCTTCATTAAAGAAAAGAAGAAATACAGCAATGAGTATTTTACTGTAATATAGATACTATGTTTAATACAACATTAATTAACAGTGATACAGTTATTTACAAATTTCACTCACAACTAAATGCGTTTCTACCTATTTCACTAATCTAAGAATTGTGTCATTTAAAACGTGTAGCTGTCACCTAATTAGATAAAACTTTAAACACGGTAATTTATAGGCAATTTAATATGGAAAGTAGGCTTAAGATTTTTCCAATTAGTAAAACAAATTACATGGAATATGTAACTTTAAAATTATTAATTATGTACTACAAAAAAATATATTACCAGCATCACACAACGCTTTTTTCCTCTCATCGTTAACGATTAGTCTTGTCCATATATTAATATTAAATTGTAAAATAAATTTCCACTCAAAGAAAAGACAGGATTATTTTCATAAATAATGTCGATAATGACAACATTACTAGTTCGCTGATAAAACAAAGTAAACGAAAAGCTGTCATGCGTTAAAAATTTTTTTTATAGTGGCTTTTAGTATCAATGGATGATACGTGAGAGATTATCATTGCCCTGATTGACAACCATCGGGCTCTAAGAATAACATGATTTTTTGTGAATTATCAGGGTTGGGTCAATTAAAGCTTTGTGCTGATAGACTATTCAATTTTTCTAATAAAAGAAAATAAAGATATACAGTAAACTAAATAGCTAATCAAAGTATGAGGGACGCTGATGGTTTGGCTTACTTAAATGTTTCTTTTAGTCTTTAACAAAGTGTTCATTTTTACAACTTTTGATTAAGAGTCCAGAAAATTTTGGAAATATTTTTTGCTAATATGGTTAATAGTGTAAAGAGGCTTCTTGATTGTGGACGACCGTTAAAATAGGATAATAACAATGTATCTAAGCTAAATTAAGTTTGAGCATAGTTTTGACGATTGTGTGAAGCCAAAATAGCTATCAATAAACTGATAAATTCTTCCAGAACTGACTACTTTATTATTTTTAGCCTATTAAAAGAAGCTTGCTTTGAAATAAATAGAATTTGTATTTAACGTACACTTTTGAGGTATGACGGTCAATTATTGGCAGGAAGATATTTTATTAAAAACAAAAAACACAATTGTTTTGTACTTCTTCCGAAATTAAATGAAGATCAAGACCAGTTTCACTGAATCGCGAGTATTATCAACTGCTATACTATACGTACGTTATCATTATGCCTTAAAATTATTTAATTAAATTTAATCTTCCAATTAATCATTTTGAATTCAATAAATACTTGACTTTAAAGATAATATGAGGGATAGGGACTGACAAATATTGTCCATATAGATAAATATTATTTTATTTATCTGATTTATTATTACGAAGACTTTTTTTATTTCTTTCATTCTTGTAAGCAGTTTTAGTTGATCAATCATATATTTTCATTTGCTGTTATTGATTTTCTCCTAACTCCACGCCTGTCTAACTTATTAGAATGACAAAAATACCTTTTATAGTACCTGCGATAACAAATTGTAGACAATTTTACATAGCTGACACACAGGGCGGACTTAATGTGAAGATTTAATGACAACTTTTCCAACAAGCCCGTGAAATGTTTGTATTATAGATTAAGCGATCGATTACTGAATACGGAAAAATACAATATGTACCCTACTATGATATTACTCTAATTCTAAATTATTATGAAACGATATTAACGCTGCACCTATGTGTATTAATTGATAAATAATTGTTTATTTCGTCAAGAAACCTTTTGTGTGATTAGCACGACTTGTAGTATACCAATTATTTTTGTAACATTATCGATTTGTTCGTAATACATCATCACAATACGTTTAAGATTGATTAAATAAAAAATAATAGTAATTCCGAGCAGGGTCCGTGGTACAGTGATCAACGTTGTTGGCTTCGGTTACGGATCTCACGGAGTTCGAACCCCAGCACGGACTTATCTTATTATAATGGAGTTCCGCAAAATAAATGCAAATTCAATCAATATATGTACTCTGATTTTATATAACTGTATTATATTCACAAAAGAAATGGATGCAAAATTATGATTCAGCCAAAATGATGGAAGTATAGCATTCCAAATTGCAATCAAACAAACTTAAGTGACCTTCATTTTTTTATAATCCTTGTTTTATGAACTGGGCATTCAATTATTTCTCGTAAAAATGTGATTCATATAAATTCTGATACAAAATATTGTGAGGAAAATATTTTCAATTGAATTTTTTTAAACAGGTAAAATATCATGACTAACGATTCAATACATATTTTTATCGATTCTTTTTACTTTTTGTAATAGAAATCATCTAAGCCTTACGATTGTCTCTCAATTACATCATTAATGGACAAAATTGGAGCAAAAAGGGAAATATTTCGAGTTATATAAGGTCTTTTCCGGTATAAAAAAATTCATCACACAATGCTTAATTGATAACAATCATTCGAGATCAAAGTTATCTGATTATTTATTTCTACTGTGACTCATTAGACCATACAATGCAAGCTGTATTACTTGTGCTTGGAGTTTCCATGCCGACCATTCAACTTTTGAGATTAACGAGAAATGTATCTTGAAGGAGTAATGGCTATATCAAGTACACGGACTTAACCAAGGTTACTCCGTGCTTTTATTTGTCTTTTTCTAAGCAATTTACTATTAAATAAATCTACAAGCTTCAAATTAAAAATGTTTACGTTATTTGAAATACGTAGGTAAATAAAATTATGAAAAACTGCAATCTGTTTCGAAATTTTCACTTGATTTGTTCGCCTTTAAAAGCTTTTATTATATTTAAAGATTAAATATGTCAAAATAAAACGCAATTTGCTTTGCACTACTTAGTTGATAATGCTAGCGATGATCGAAACTGAAGTGCTGATCATTATAAACATGTGAAAGTATAAAAAAAGGAATTGTGTTGCATTCTTAAAATATAATGCCTTTCCACCAAAACCTGATAGTTAAACGTGAATTAAGTAAAATACTAAGTAATGATCCCACAACATTAATTAACAGTTTTCCATGGATGAATCTGATGTTTTCGTCTCTTCCTATCCGAACTTGAAACAGGGTTTAGTGAGAATTATTTGCTAACGCATTAGTACCTAACCGTATTCCTATATTATTATTCCATTTCAATACAAGCGTTGAGTGAATGAATCACAACTTCTCATCTGAACATTCTGTTATAATTATCCATAAAGTGTTCCTGACGGCTTAACAATATGTTCTTTATCCTTACTATTTGAAATTCATCTCATTGAAATTTCCTTTTTGAGTTTTTTTTGGATTTTCGTTAACATAATGCAGCTTTCCAAGGCTGAAAGGTTCTGCACCCTTAATTATCATATTTAATTTCCCATAAATATAAAAATGTATAAAGTTTTTGCTAATATCATACAATACTATACTATTCGACAGTAAATTAAGAATGTGAAATTGACTAGAAATTTATTTATGATATTTGTTTTATACGAAAAATGTAATTGATGCGATCCGATTCTTCATCAAATTGAAAACAGTGTTAACGGTAAAAATGACACCTGAATATTCTAATAATAGCTTGATGTAACAAAATGCAGCAATACGAGATATAAAAAAAAACCTCTTCCAAATGAAAAAGAAATTGGTTGCTTAATTTGAGCACGATTAATTTAATGAACTTCTTAAGCAAACACTCGTGTAAATATTGCATTGTATTTAATGAGGTGCGTGTTTTGATTCAGCATATTTTACTAATGAATTATGATACACGCTTTAATAAAAACGATTTTATCTTGATGAATGTGCAGGAACAAGAGCCTCTACGGAAATCTACCGAGGTTTAAGGTTAAGTGAAAGTCAAATTTGCCCTCAAGCGGATGCAGTGTATATACTGACCATTAGTTATTGTATCCTAAAATGTTACACATTATTGTGTTGAATTCCTAATTGACTTACCATTGTTACATTATTATCTGTAAAGGACCTTACTCAATGTCAAATAATATATACACCTTTGTTTTTTACACAGTATTTAAAATCAGTTTATAAATTTGCCTGAAATATTGGTAAATTGAAAGAGTAATCGATATTTAAATATAAAATGTTCGATATTTATTTGTTGATTAAAAAGTAATCTATGTCAAACATCAAAAAGGAAAGCTTTATACTATTTACAGTATTAAACATATAAACTTAAAACAGAATTGCTATGATTATTATTATCGTACTCAATGAAAATGAAGAATTTTCTGATGTACTAAAATGTATTTATTATAAAATAGCTACAACTGTATTGTGCTTAAATTCATTTTAAATAATCATTTAGCATACGTACAATTTTAAATGCACTTATTATCTAATTAAAATTGTCTGATTATGGGGACTACTTAAAAGAAATTTCTATAAATTTACCTTTATTTTTAACTCAAAAATAGCAAGAATGACAAAACTAAAAAAATAGTTTGTGTCAATACAAAATATTCATAATTATGCTTTGTAAAAGTATTATACGGAACCTTAAACCTGACAAGGATGATAAAGAATGTTGCATCTATAAAAAATTTACCTGATTTCATAATATATAATTTCACACAGACAAATCTCTACTATTTTCTCATCTCTAATAGTTTATTCCATTGAGTATTAGATTATTATTATTTTTGTTATAAATGCGATTATAATTTGATCACATTTTATAACGCACGTGACGTATTTTTTAGAATATTACAAATAATGCCTTGCAAATTAACCGATATAAACTTTGTTTTAGACAATCCCGTTTAATGAAATACAATGGACGCCCAATAAACTACGAGACGTGACCAAAGAAACGTGCATTGAAACATTCCAATTCTAGCTAAACAGTCTCATAAAACACAACCTGACCACGCACGTGAGATTTTTATTGTTTACATACTACTGATTAGTCAATGATTATTAACCTGCTATCTGAACGAATGGATATGCCGTCAACCGTTTGTTTAAGTTATGAGTAAGTTGCGTAACTTAACAGTATCTAAACAGTGAACCTCATGCATTTGCTTCCTGCTCGCCTTAATACTGCGACCCACTTATGGTTTGCCTATTATTTGGTATTTAGATGCCTTTAGGCATTTCATATAACCCATTTGTATTCGAAGGTAATTATAAATTGCACCAAAAGTATATTATAATGGTATATTACCTACTATAAAGGTATGTATAAAATATTGAATTTATGTATTTGGTTCTAAAAGGCTTGCTAAATATTGCAGGGCAACTAGTATAGCATTGGTGTCAAAGTTATTGCGAATAAAACCCGGACTTACCTCTGACGAGCGATATGCAGGACATCGAGAGAGTCGACGGCTTCGGGTACTTGGGGGCACACATCAAGGGAGATGTCAATCCGCGTAAAGAGCTCGCGATCCAATCAGGGATAGCTGTAGCAACCTTAAACCCAGAACTAAGTGCCACCTATTCACCGCATGCATTCTGGTAGAGCTGCTTTACTGTTGCGAGTCATGGTACATCACTAAAGGACAGGGCGACCGTATACTGAGCTTCGAAAACAGATGCTTGCGAGGAATACTAGGCGTAGGCGGTTTGGCTTTTCACGAGTTTGAGGTAAGAGAGCGGAGAGCCCAACCCCTTATTATGTCCAAAATAAAAAGCGACGGTGAACTTGCCTTTGACACGTCTTGCGAATATCCCAAATAAACCAGATTGATTCGTTGCCCTAGAAGGCCGCTGATGGTCGCTGTGCTTCCTCTAGTCTTCTTCACAGCGTCATATGAAAGGAATGACACAATCATTGACAACATCATCATTATTTAATAGTGTTCACAGATGGACTATGAAAGGGTAAAGTTACTCATTTTGTCCGATTGATCGAGGGATGAGATCGGTTGAGAAAATTATTTATTTTATTGTATTTAAAAGCTTTGCGACGTCATTAAGCAAGTTAGATTAAAACTCATTGTATTCGGATACAGATAGTGCTTTGTGCAAAAGGATCTTATTATTTATTAGGAAACTGAAATACAAACTGTTGGTTTCAATAAAATACGTATACAAATGGAATCCAAAAGTGTAACTGTAATGTGTCATCTGTGTTGTAATATTTTGGTTATTTATAGTCAAATCTACTTATAGAAAGCCGTTGATTTAAAGCAGCTTTACATTTTCCATATACTTAGTAAATACGAACTTTAAATAAAGTATATAGTATACAAATTAATGTATTCTTAGCGCACAGCAATAATTATTACCAGGAAGTGAGGTCATACATAAATTATGATCTTTTGTTAAACTTAAGTTGAAAAATATAAATTAATTTTTATTTATATAAATAATTTACCTTAAAGTTTTAATTATTACTACCATATACGATACCCGTTAAATAAGAATGGGAACGTTTGTTAAAGATTTTTGCCATACACCAAACATCTTACAAAGACTTAATTTTACAATATTTTTATAATTCTACAGGTTATCCTCGATTTATGACAGAGACACCCTCCTGAACTTTGGTCATAAGTCGAATCGGTCGTAAGTTGAATTCCATTATTATTGAAAATATTAAAATTAAATATTGTTCGATTCTTTGTCACTTTCATTTGTGGAAATAAAGTAGCTGTGAAACGACAATCACAATGTATCGAAAATTATTATTGTATATTTTATAAATGTTTATCCTTGGTTCACTGATTCTTAATTTTTTCTTCAAAATTGTAGAGATCGTTGAACGTGATTTGATTATTGTTGAAGTCTCTCACTTTTTTACAATTCTCAAAAATTTCAATAATTCAAAATTTATATTGAAATTCCATCAAGCACCCTCAGTCGATGTCTTAAATTACATACTCATATCGTTTAATTAGTGTAAGTTTTGTTTCTAAGTCTATTGCACTTGTCTTTTTTATCACGTGTATAAATTTAGTTTATTTATTTAAATACGGTTTACTAGGCATTATAGGTACGATTTATTAATGATACACTTCAATAAGTAGAAGTACAATTGTGTAGATTTATATAAATAAATATTCAAATTTGAAAATGCTATTACTGATCTTTCTTCCCGTATGCAGCAACCGTTGACAATGGTGCTCCGTGATGAAATAAAAAAAATATTTTTTTAAATTTTTGGTCGTCAGTGCGAACTGTTTTGAGTAGAAGACTACCTGTATATTAAATAATAAATTCATATGCATATGCCTTTTATGAACAAAAAGTAAATTTTACACTGCTTAACAAATATTTTAATTATAATCTTATAATTGTTATACATATAAAACATATTTAATTTAAGTAAGCCAAAAAGTTTAATAATTTAATAAATAATTAGCTCATTGATGATATAATTACATTATTACAATTTTTTAAATGTTACTTTGTATTTCATTGACCTAAAAATTATAAAAAATTCTCATTACCCACATAATTCTTTATCTAGCATTAATATTGGCTCGTAAAAGTTACACGTAAACTCTTTTAAAGGCAATGAATTACAGTTATTAGAACCAATAAAATTTTACCAAAGCACACATACATTGTGAAAGAAAATTGTCTATTTATTTTTATATAAATGAATATACGACAATAAAAGTCAACAGTCCTGACCTAACAAATAATTAAATATTAATACGTATCTCAGTGGTCAACAAACTTGTGTACTATAATAATATATATCGAAAATACATTCACTGTATTGTATATATTATTTATGTTGCTGTCGATAGGTTTAAAAAAATGCCCCTATACATCCAAAATGTATGATTATAAGAAATTGCATAAATGAGACGTCTTATATTAATTATATTTTAATTTTCCGACCATACGAAGATGACTTTTTCAAAGACGATTCAATAATTTACAGTTGGAAAATAATGTAAAAAATAAAATCAACGAAAACATGAATATGCATAGTAATAATCATATTACACTGCTTTTGCAGTTAAATCTTAGTGGCTATTGAATTTGACATTAGTCTTTTTCGGAGAGAGTACGCATCGAAGAATAGGGTTAGGATATTACTAGTGGTAAGTTAATCGCTCTCGTTACTCTATATCTTAGGATTTGATGTGTAGATGAGTAATTAATCATCACAGACATAAATATATACTTAAATCGAGCTATGAAACTGTCCGTATTAGGATTAGAATCTGTGAACTGCGCAACCGAAGCCAACGATGTTGACCACCCAGCTACTGCCTCGGATAAATAATAACGGTTTTTATAAAACAATAAATTTAATTAACGTGTAGCTAAATCGGAAATGTCCCAGATCTTCGGCTTGTCATTATTATACGTTTATTAAAAAATAATATTTTGGTATTTCCGTATTCAAACGAGATTGACGAATTCGGCCTCTCCACTATAACTACAACTTATAACCTGTATTAGAGACTCATCACAATATAAAAAAAAGTTTTAAATGAACATCCCGCTAATTATTCTTCATCTACATAGGTATCATCGGTGTGCGTGGACTTATCACTATCTCTATCGCACAACGTAATTTGGGTATGAGCAAGAAGGATACAAACGCATGCCCTTGCATCTCGCTTGCACCTTCACCTTGCGTGTGATTGAGCGAGAAAGAGATAAAGCCACCGCACACGCCTGATAGGTATGTCTTTTCCGCTACGTAGATTGTAGCCTTAGTAGTTAATTGTTTCTTTATTTTCATTTTTATTCGTAATACTCATTTAAACATCATTTTTATGATACATAGTACTGAAAACAAAAATTATCATATTTAACAAGTACACAATGTTTTTTACTACCTAGATAAATAAAGTATTCACAATAAATTGTTAAAACTTACATAGTTACTTAATGCATGTCATGCAAGGTGAATAAAGCGGATATAATGGAAAAGTTTTTGTTAAACGTATTCGGATATTTGGCTTTTAATTTACTTAGATAGTCCATTTAATTTTGTTAAGAGCGTGGACGAAGGTCTTTTGCAGGCTTTGTTCTGTTTGAAAGAAATAATTATTTGTTTATTCACGTTTAATAGAATAAAACAAATATTATTGTGTTACTTTTTTCACGAGGAAATCAATTTAGTTGTTTTCTAAAACGTTTTTTTCGTGAGAATTTTAGTAAAAACTCTACTATATAATTCAATTATTGGATAAATAAATTTTTATTTGTTTTTTTCTATGATTATACAATAAATAGACCGCTATTTTCATTTAGTCACGTATTTGAACCACAATTATTTCTGAAATAAAATTTATAATTTTTACTTCTTCGCTGTCATAACCTATCTTAACATTCTCACGGTTTTCCTTTTTGCCACTCAGTTTCATATTGTAAGGTATAACTAAATACCTCACCATAAGGTAAATATTAGCAAAGTATATATATTACAGTTTTATAGGTATATTGACATCACACCATCGATCACATTAAACATCATAGTTTTATGTAGTTCGACATTTGGCCTTATGAAAGGCCTTTGGTGTTTCGGGATATTCTCGATTCTTCGTTCGATTCAACGCTGGTAGATTAAACTCTAGTGCTACGGTGGATTCTCAGGATACACAGGATACTTAATATCGCTTAAACCAAGTGGCTGAGCAAGTCACATTTTTTTTTTCTATCTTTTCTTTTTTTTTTAAGCACAATAGTGCGTGGTTAAAAGATCGGTCCCATGCAGCTCTGCATCGGGCGAAGAATATTAGGAGTAAATTCGTTTCTTTTCTTGATCGTTATTGCGTTATGGAAGGCGGCCGTGAAACAGCGGCTGCATAGACATAATGGGTGGAGGTCACCTATTTCCTTTCATATGTTAATAAATATTAAAACACTGTATAGTCCAGAATGGTAATCTTACTCAGCAATAATTAGCTGAACTATTAATATGGCCTATTGTTTGAAAAAAATGTATAAAAACAATGTTATGTCCGCTCTCAATGTGGAGCATATGACCTGCTAATGGAAGTATCTCAAAAGAAGTTTTTCTACGGGAACTGTTAATTAATTAGTTGTCCAACCTCTCGTTTTTTCTAAGAGAGTAAACATAGAAAGATAGAGCTAGCACAGAACTAGTCGCTGGGTGGGAATTCAGATATTACAAACATCTATCCTTCAAATATCCTTAAATCGACTGAAAAATCAATTTTTGAAACTGTCCGAGCTGAGATTCAAATCTGTAAGATCTGAAGCCAACGACTACTGCACTACCGACCAGAAGCACTTATTTTTAAAATTATGGGTAATATAATATAATTGATGAATTTATTTATAAGGCTTGATTTTAAATCTCCAAAATGTTAATTACCGTGGACGAAAATATTGAAATTTGAATGCTTAAGTATTGGAATAAATAATGTTGAAATAAAAAAAAATCAATAAAAGCTATAAAAATAATTAATATAAAAATAAAGGTAATAATTTAAAATTTGAATATTAAGATTTTGTAAATTTCCGTGTATTTTGCAATACCCATGAATGCCTGAAGATGTCGAAAGGCGAAACCTGTGTCGATAGTGATATAATACATGGAAATGGACAAAATCTCAATAGTTCAAATTTGAATTTGGATTATTGAGATTTTGTACACTTCCATGTATTTTGTCACTAACGACCCGGGTTTCTCAGCTCAGCTCTAGCTCAGTTCGAGTCCATTCGTGTGCTCGAATGCCTGAAGATGCCGAAGGGCGAAACCCGGGTCGTTAGTGACAAAATACATGGAAGTGTACAAAATCTCAATAATCCAAATTTAATATTGAAATTCCATCAAGCACCCTCAGTCGATGTCTTAAATTAATTCAAATTTGATTTTGAATTTCTATCAAGCACCATCAGTCGATGTCTTAAATTAAAAAAAAGCAATAATTTTAATTTTATAAATGTACATTCATTCATTATTCAGCTCTAATAAATCAATTAATAAAATATTTAATCATTTACTACAACGAATTTTATTGATAAAAGGGAATTAAATTTATTGATTGATTTACAAGGAAGAACTTCATTAAATTAACGTAAAAAACCTTTTATAGTGGAACAAAAGAATTTAATAATATAGTTTATGGTTATTTTGACATCATGCCATCGTCCGAGCTATGATTTATTGTTCAATAAAGGTGAGAAATCATTAGGTGACTTGTATTAGTTATTCTGAATTGTTTGCAGTTAAAAATAAATATAAACGTACTACTTAAAATTAAAATTGAAAGTATCCAATGAGTAGGTTTATAATTACTGACCTTCAGGGGGCGTACATTCATTATACAATTTATAAAACTTACTGAGGTCTTATCTGACATGTTAAAGTTCAGCTTAATGACTTGTCTGTTAATTTTTTAATCCACCTATGTCAAAAAGACCACTTTGAAGTTTCTAAGCACCGATAATCCCTACTTGACAAAGTAATTTACATCAGATATGACAAAGGGCGTTGCACAAATAGTTTTATTTTGAAAGTTGAAGTAAGTATATAACATGTCGAAATAAATATCTAGCAACGTATTTGTATCGCCCATGCAAGGCTAGATGTTAATTAAGTCAATGTTTTATTATTAAATCATTATACTTAAATACATCGTGTACAAAAATTACAAACAATATTCTATGTATTATTTGTATTTAAAACATTTTATTATGTTAACGTTCCAAAGCATTTAAGGAAAAAAAGATTTTTACTATTATATTTAAACAGACAAAAATTAATATTGGATTACAGAAGATGTAAATACGTCATTGACATCACAAATAAATCAAAAGCTTAGCAACTGAATAACAATCAGTTTTTATAGAACAACTTCCGTTGAGATTAGCTTCATTAGGAGTACAGATACTTCACATAAGGAGCGGACATGGTTACAAAATATATGTAAATACATGTATATTTATTACCCAGCTTCGTTGTTCTGCAGTGAAACGTACTAACACCCAAAAAATATAGTGGACAGATTAATAATAATGCTTAAATTTGAGTGTTGAAAATAGCACAGTTGACTTAGAAATGACAACCAGGATAGATGACACGTGCAAATTTCACGTCGCTACTGTTCACCGTTTGCGAAGAGTTGTTGTGACAGACAGACAGATCGATACATGCATTTGCTGCTATGTAGTATAAATTATATTGTCAAAACCGGTATGTCGATAGTGAATCAGTCGATATACCGGGATCCACTAGTCTTTCCTAGCGCTATGACAGTATATCAATCACAGTCAGTGTGATCTTTGGTATAGAAGTTTATTGACCAGTGCTTCATAATTTTATTTGATGATATGTTCATCGGGGAGTCGAGATCTAAATTTCCATTTTTTATTTAATTCATGTTTGAAAACAATGATTATAAAGGTGTGTGGAACCGAAAAATTATTTTTTCTCATATGCCGCTTGTTTTAAAATGGAATCTTTTTCTTTCGATTATATTCTAAATTCCTCATCCGAAATTAAGGATTTTGGTATAATATCATTCTGAAGGTTCAAATTTTCTAACTCCTGTTCTTCTTCCCCTACCCAGTGCTCTAGCAGAGTAGCCAGACAACATAAACATGTCGACTTATGCAGACAAATGAGTTCAAATTACATATTTTTAAAATATTTTTTTTACAAACTTGTTGAAGTAAAACTGAAATTTTTAAAAATCTGTTGCGGTAGAACAGTGACGACTAACGACCGCACTAAAATCAGTCAGCGGGTGCCATGGCGCACAGCGGGCACGTGGTTGGCAGTCCCTGACCTAACTCTTTAGTAACAAAAAATTGTTTTTTAATATACATACATGAATGTGGCGGAATAGTTGTTACACGATATCTCGTTCTGTCAACGATCATTCGTAGTTCGCTTGATTTTTTTCTCAATAAAATTTATCTTAATCACTTAAAAACTGTTTTAAAATGAAAATACTCGCTGATCCAAAATTTCTACAGATCCGAAATTTATTTTCACTCACAGCCTAAAAAGGTTACCAACGCTAACTCGAAAGGCCTACTCGCAACTCAGTTGCGACTAGGTTTCAAATCAACGAATTTGTATTTATTACGACTTATTATGACTCGATAAATGAATTTATATCTTAAGGCTTGTGGTAATTACTTTAATCTCCACCCACCCACCCTAAGCGATCCAGAAATTGATACAAAGAGTACTATAATAATTATTATTTTACTTTCTCACAAAAGATGTTGAATTACATGTATATATTTAAAATTTTCTAAGCTTAGAATATAGATCTGACTTTTCGCGATGAACTATTAAAAAATTCATAGATTAAACATTGTAAATACATTGATCCATTCTTCAATACTTCATAGAAGCTTAAGCATTTAGTTCCTGCCAGAATTTATTTACCTTCGCGTGTTACATGTTTTATACACTGCAATGTTTTTCTCTGTCTCCATAATAACATAGTTGTAATCACAGATTATAATTCTTTGATGTATTGCAACATATTGCGTTTTTCTAAGCAAAATGAAAATATGTTTGGTCGATTCAAAACGCATTGGGTCTATTAATCAAAATTTCTCAACAATTACAATCCATAATCAAGGGACAAGCAGTACCTACGCACGCTTATCGTTAATAGAAATATTTAAATAATAATACAATGGAGTTATAAGAACCTTGAATTACCGTTTGTATTCTTGTCAGCACGCTCAATGTGATAAATTAAATGTTTATTTGTAAAAGAGTGTTACCTCTGAAATACGTAGTGTTAGTAATTCTTACAAACTTTTCACAGGCACCAATAATTTTAATCAAGACTTTATAGTATACTAGTGAGTACCCGGCATGCGTTGCAATGCCACTCAAAGAAAGGAAGTGTTTGTGTTTTAATTCTGTTTGTTGAAGAGCTTTTGGACACACAATACACAATGTTTCTGTCTGGTGCGTACACGAATAAATCAGAAGGTTTTCCGAGATGTCGCTATGTGTACGAATTTGTTTCTTTATTTTAGATTTTAGATATATCTGAATTGTGAGTTTGATTTTTATATACAATAAGACCTGCTGTAAGTAAAAATTGAGAGTCGGGCTCGCGCCGGCCCAGGCGTGATTGTTTTATGCTCATCATTTGCACAAACGCAAGCAGTAACTTGACAAAGTTTTATCAAAATCGAATGAACGATATGGCAGTGCATAAGATACGAACAAACCCACATTGATTTTTATATATTAGATATATTTATATATATATAGAAAAAAACGATTTTTTGTTTTCTTCAGTTGTCCAAATAATTATGACAGCTAGAAATTTTGGATGAATATGAAAGCGGTTATTTTTCTGTGTAGATTATTCCACTCAGAAAAAAATATTATTGTAATAATTGATCAAATCTCTTCTACGCGTCACCAATAAAGAATCCATCCGTCTTTATCCTTTCATTTCATTCAGTAATTATTGTTCATGGACTTTACCAGAACACGTTTTTCGAAAAAGCAAAATATATGTAAAATTAGTTAAATATTCAACATTAATTCAGAGAAGTATACCCGTTCACAATTAAATAGTAAATATATATTCACCTTTTTCTTTATATTTTAATATTGATCAAAAATATAATAAATACACGCCATTGTACTACTTACTATTTTGAAAAGTGATTACCCATTGTTATAGTCCACAGTATTAATATTTTTTTTATGTTATGTTTATGTGAAAGCCACCATAATCTTCTAATGTACATAATGAAACCGTATAACTTCAAAGGTGTACATATTATATCAGTGAAGTAACTAATATGTATGTTAATACATTTTAAATATAAAGAGGGAATGAGGAACATTAGCCAATTAACTTATGAGTGACTTGCAATCGTTAGGCATATGTCATAATGCATTAAATTTATTTAACAAGAATAGATATGAATCAAAATTTGTACAATGGGTTTGGCCCACCGGAATGCTTTCGGTTGGGTCCCGAATTATAGTTTCGTCATATGAGTTTGTATAGTTCCTTTTCACCTTACCAGTCTTGTTTTTCAGAAATTTAGGAAAATTTTTAAGAAGAAAATTAACAGCCAAATGATTTGTACAAATTACATTATTGATGTGTGATATTTTTAATAAATTTAAATTAGATTGATATTTATTCTCGTATAAAAGCTTCTAATTGACGAATTATCAACCGCATCAGAGCCTCGTTGGAATCCAATCTAAAAATAAAAACCGTATTTTAAAGACCGCACTGACATTGATAATAGAACAAATTTATTCACGTTACCTAAATTTCAAGCATCATGAATTTCACGTTTTACGTAAAAATAAACATTGATGTCTACGTTGTGTTAATGACTGAAGTGATTTAAAATATTCTTTTACAATAATTACGCATTGTGAAGCAATTATTTCCCGTTTTAAAAATACGCACTGTTATCAAACAATTAATTGGGAGCCTGTGAACACCGTTTTAAGCCTTGGCATTAATTCAAATGAAATAAATAATCATAAAAATATTTGATAAATGTAACAAACCTCTTTTTGTGAGTAAATGACCTTTTTAAAATTTATTGTTACAAAAATTTTTCAGTACAACTTTTAAATAATCACATAATTAAGCAGTGACAATAATTACATTTAATTCAATATGTCCTGAAAATGTTTCAAAAAATATTTAAGATAAATTGTGTTTTCTTTTTGCTGATATGATTCCAATATCGTTGAAGGAAGAGATACATAAAAATTGTAAGATGTATTTATTTAATATATCGCACATCCCGAAGAAGTGTAGTAAATCAATTTCTGATTTCCGTTTTATATCGGAATAGTATAGTAAACGTGATTATCTACACGCCATGAAAACCGTATAATGGTCAGTTCACTAATTCACTGGAAGGAGCCACTAGTTTCTCTTTTTTACGGGACCGTTTGTTCGAAGATTTTAAGTTTTTTGAATATTCTTGTCACTTTCCTGTAAAATTGATTTTTTTTGATTGACTACACTTTTCTTCGGGAAGTACAATATATATACATTACAATAATATAAATTTATAGCTTTTTTAATGTGAAAATGTTTAAAAAATAGTAAAAATAGGCAAAGAAGTCAACTTAGTAAGCTCAGACAAAATATACTTTAATTCATTAAAAAATAGTGCTCGTCTGAACTCACTCAGGTCCACGCGGAATGTGTCGACATGCGAAGCAATACCGTTGAACATTGTTAAAGCTCTTCCAGTGGCATCCTCATTGGCAGGCTGATTGTACACTTTCGAATAACAAAATTTTTTTAAAAAGTATCTCGAACATAAAGCTTGGCATTTTCAAGAATGGCAGAATTCTCATATCGGCCTAGTATACGTCGGGAGAAATATTTTTGTCACGTATATTTCTAACTTTTAAGGTGTTAACTGTCATATATTTCTCTAAATGTATATTTCTTTAATACATATAATCATACAAACGAACATAGAAATCAACAATGTTTGAAGAAACACATATTAATAATATATGTCCTCTCTCCAAGTAGAAGGTACCACATATAGGCCATCAAGAGAGATTACTGATGTTACCATATGAAAATGGTTTCCTTTTAAATTATTCTTTGTCATTTGAAGATGCTGCTATATCTAAAATAAACAAAATGAAAATTGAGTACCCGGCATGCATTGCAATGCCACTCAAACAAAGAAAGTGTTTATGTTTTAATTATGTTTAGCAAAGTGCTTTTGGATACACAATATGTCTTGTTTTCCGTCTGATGCGTACACTTATAAATCTGAAAGTTTTCCGATATGTCGCTGTTTGTACTTATTCGATTCTTTTTTTTACTTTTTTTTCAGAGACCTTTACGGGAAACAGCAACTCACCGAAGTTTCATCGAAATCGGATGAATGGTAAAGGAACATGAGTTCCTTTACCATTCATCCGTATGAAGTCCCGTATGAACGGGACAAACAAACAAACGTTCATTTTTATACACATAGATTCAAATTTGTAACTTAGTTACTCCACTGGCTTTGTCACTAATGTGACGAGTTTCGCTCCTTTAAGAAGCATCTTCAAACTTCTCAATCCTCTCAATTTCGTTCTTGCTTTGACAATAAAATCCAACATTGAATTTTCTGAGACTGCATGGTTGTCAGATATGAAAGATTTGATTGTCGGTGATTTTCTCCCGCCTCGTTTTTAAAACAAAAAATGAAACCCGAGAAGGAGCGTTGAAGACATTGCAATCAAGCAATCAAGAATTATAAAGAAAAATTACCACTCAGCTATATATTGTTTCGATTTGTTTACTGTAAATAAAAAAAAATTAACTTTACATAACACAAAAACGTATCCTTAAAAATATGTATTGTTACATTTACACTATTTTTCTAAAAAAATAAAGAACTTAAAACCCTTGCTAATAATTAGGCCGTACTTAAAAAAAATACAATTTAATTTTCTGTATAATTATTTCTTCACAAATTAAACATAATAAATTAATATAATATCAGAAATCATTGTGGAAAAGTTAAAAAGCATCCAAAATATTAATGGCATTTTCTTTATTGCTTCAAGTGAAATGTTATTGCAATATTTAAAAAAAAACTTCAAAAAGTATTTCTAGTAACAGATTAAACAACCACGCTGTCTATCATTAATCCTGGTCAAATGACAGTATAACATTAAAATGAATACATTATTTTAGAAAAAAAATAACAACGAGATCAACAAACCATTTCTATAAATATTTTGGCTTCTAAATGAAAGGCACCTGACAAGTCTACATATATAACATATTTTTTTGTTATTTTATCGTAAAATTGCTCCAGTTAGCACATACATACATATTGTGATGTAGATTATTGGTGCTGTTGATGTAAATAGAACGCTAGGTTAGGTTTAGGTGGTTGAAGAATGCTATTCTGTAGTTGGCTCATTTAAAATTCTGACATAAAGCGCAATAAACGTTCCATCTGTTAGGTAACAGACTTTAAAATAACAATTTAATCGTAACACAATTAAATCGTTACACTTTTGAGAAAAAAGTAACATTTCCATATTGGCTACATTCCATTTATTACTTTCAATTCTAATTAACATTAATGTTAAATGCTCAGCAGACCACCAACCTCATAAATATTTTTGCAAAGATACATTACACATGATTCGTGATCTGGTTCACTCTTATAACAAAAGCAATATATTTCTGTGATAATTATTTTTCTCGAATACTATTGTCAATGGCTTATTAAATACTTTCAGGAAATACAATATAACAAAAGTTTCGATGTAACCAGAATTTAGGCTGTAAATATCTTGATTATTATTCATCATCATCATAGGCAAATGAACCTACAATTCCACCTATTAACACCCAGTTTAATGGTTTATTTTGTTGCTCAGTCACCGATAACTCCGTCTAGCGAAAGAAATGCTATACCTCTTTTTACACCCCACAGGGCCTACAGGATTGATGGACAGTACTTTCTTATTTCTTCTGGCTTGTGTTTAGCCATACGATGCAGATGACGCCGCCAACTAAATCTAACCACGATTATTAGTAGAACTTTTGTGACAACGTCGTACAACACGAATACCCAAGTGTTATAACGTTTTTTGAGTCCACAAAAACAGGATAGGTACTTACCATATATAGAATAACTTAAGTTATCTGTTCAAAGATTTTGAATCCCATTTAAAATAGTTTTGGAAGATGTTTTTCTTTAATATAATTGAAGTGCCATAATTAACTCATGCGTTTGAGATAACCATCGATTCTTTTGGTAACTTTGATCATATTTACAATATTTTAAAATCAATTGAACATATCCGTAGTATCATTATTATTTTCTAACAAGTTTAAGTTTTCTATAAAGCTTAGAGATTATTAATAGTTATTTACTAGCATCAAGCGGTAGCTACAATCGCAATGGTAAAATGTTTAAATCCATATTCCTACAAATTCATCGAGTAATCATGTAGACTTTGATTGTAAGGGAACTGATGTACGTATTTACCACGTAATATAACACGTCACATTAGAATAAGGGCAGCCAGTTGACAAATTAATGATTGGCGACCATTTCCTGTGATCATACATACTGTCGGAAATACCTGAGGTGTAATTATTATCTCACAGCAAATTACTAATAATAAAACAAAATTTATGCTTCTAATCAAATAACAACTTGGAAAATAAGCGAAACCAAATTTGATACTCTAATATTGTGGAGTATAGGAAACCACAGCACCGCAGATAAACATATTATTACACTGGCTTGCGTAATGCATTTTATTAAAAGAATTCTCACACATATTAATTTCAAACGCGGTCATTTCATTTGCACACTGCAGTGACACAGAAAGATTGACATCTTTAATTCTCTTTTCTATTCACCAGATCGAATTATACTACAGCATTACTTTAAAACAAAAAGCGTGTCAAATAATACGTCAGCAACTATATCACAGCGTCATTATAAAAAATATTATCTGAATTACTTCAATCTTAGCTGAAAAAAAAGTTAGTCTGATACTTTTAGTGACCAGATTATAGTCGTTGCATTCATCCAAGCTATTGATTTAATGTTTGTAACCAAAACATAACTATTTTCAAAAATAAGAATTGATTATTTTGTCAATCTAAATGCGATGCTTCATTTGCCTTTTTACAACAAAGTTTTATCATTTTAATTTAAAAAAAAATGTATTGTAAAAACACATCATTAATATCTTGAAACGACATTTTTCAACTCATAAATCTGTCAGTTTTTTGAAATATTTATAGTTCAATTTGAAACTCTTAACTATCTTTTAAATGAAACATTTATAAACAAAAATTACCGTGTTCATGAGATCTTCTAAGCCCTCTCACAAAAATTGTTTCATGATTGAAAAAATATATGCCATCGTTTAACTGGGAATTCAATCCTTGTACTGCAAAACGTCATTACCAAATGCCTATTTTTTAAACCAAATTTCTAATGGAATATCTTAAAAGATTTTTTAATTAGAACAAATTGATGTTTGCCACTTAAAAAAATATAAACGGCTTAGGAAAAAACATGTAGTAAGCTAATTGCCTTCGTAAAGATTGGAAAAAGGGTGGATGAATTTAAATGGAAATGTCACAGATATCAACGCATTCAGAAAACCATCCGTAAATGGCTTGAAAAATCAATATAATATACCTGTAGCTATCAACTACCTAATAATTTTTTTTAGAACTAAATGCTTTGATATTTTATCTTATTTTAATGGAATTCTACCAAGTAAATGCCAAATCAGTAAATATTTTTTTTTGTTTGAATTGTTATTTACTTGGTAGAATTCCATTATAATAGGATAACATATCGTCGATGTTCTGGAAGAAAACACTAAATCGAAAAAATAGCATATTTAGTTAGACTTACCAAAATGCTCCTTAATTCAAACTTTAATGTATGGATGAACGCACTTATTTTTTTATAAATTACAATTTTACTCAAAAACAGTTTTATACAAACAAACAAAAATGAAAAGGTATGGGATTTCCAACATTTGAAAAACTTCAAGGTCCAATTACTCAAAACTATTATTTTTCAGTTAGAGTCTTCTTCCAGAACAACGACGAAATTAAAGTATTTATTTCTACAAAATTGTTTAAATTAGTTGATAGCTATAACACTATCTTCAGAACTAATAGCTATACTTATGACTATCAATTAACTAAGAACTAAATACTTTGATATTTTTACGTATTATCGATATAAAAATTTCCATTCAAACCATTGTCCGCGTAAACAAGAATGATAAAAGCTCAAAAGCGTAAAACTTCAACGGAAATAGTCCTAGTCAATATTTAAAAAGTGTCATGAATGAATATCGAAGATGTTGCGCCGTTGATGATGAATAATTATTATGTAGTCAAGAATAATAAAACTTTATTGCATATGTATATATTCAATCGAAGTATCACGGAATACTAGTTCGCTGAATAGCAAAGTACGTTTAATAGCCTAGTATGGGTAATTTAAAGGATATGATCGAGATGTAGCATGAATTATTCAGATATAATTCGCAGACTGTTCAAAAGATAAGTATAGAATAGTGCGTGCTAACAAAAGGCAAACGATACGTCAGACATTAAGATTATTTAACAAACGAATTTGGGAAAAAAGTATTCAAATGCGGTTTGATGACAGTATTTTCTTTTGATAAATTGGTTTAGGTATATAATATCGAGATTATATTGAAAGAACGCATTAAGTCAGTTGTTGACGATTTTATGTTTTAAATGACAAAATGTATGCAACTTAACGTTCTACTTACTGGTACTGTTTCAGAGTCATAGAATGACTTTGAAACAAACAGTATTTAAGTCATATAGTTATTTTTTTTATTCTAGCAATAAGCATCATGTCACTATAACTCATTGATATCAAATATTGCGGTTTGTATACCAACAAGATAATTCTTACTAGTGTACAAAAAATCTTTTTAAAAAAACAAACAATTGTACTTAGGAAAGAGAGTAATTTAAAAAAAAAAAATATATGCGATTATCTCAGAACTTGTTTTTATGACTTAATACCTTCTGTCAGTATTCGCTTGATATCATATATCTTGATACATAAAGCTAAATCTAAAGAAATATACAATCAAATAAAATATTGCATACAACGATATTGTTTAATGATGAATAAGTTATTTCGGCATGATGTCGTCGTCAAGTATATATATTTATATCAGGCGCGTGCCTCGCCGTTCTCTCTTTCTCTCACGACCGAATGTCAAGAGAAGGGCGCGAGTGAGATACAATAGTATGCGGGCGCATGCTCTTGTGTCCTACTTGCTCATATACAAGCGATATAGATAGAGATAACTCCACCGCACGCCGCTAATATATATATATATATACTAACCATGTCCGTACTCAATGTGTGGCATATGAGGTCCTGGTGGAGGTTATCTCAACAAGAGTTTTTCTACGATAGCTGCTTGTTACTTATTTGCTCAATCTTTCTTTCGAAGAGAATAGAGATAGAAACTAGAAGAGTAGAAGAGGACTAGTGGGTTTGTGTTCATTAATTCATGCCTTCGAACAGAAATCCATAAATGGATCGAAAAATCAATTTATGAATTATCCGTGCTGGGATTTGAACCGTCAGCACCGCAACTAAAGCCAACGACATTAACCATTCGACCACGAACCCAGCATTACTATTATTATAAATTACTTCAAATATAGTGTATAGTTCTGAAATTGACGTCACGTAAAATACCTGTCGAAAAAGTTTATCAGTCTTTATGGAACAAAATATATCATCATATTCTGTTTCCGATTGGGTAACGATATTGGGCATCCGATCTATTGGATTGCGGGTTCGAATGAGGGAATAGTAACCTACAAATCTTTTCTATCCTGTGAAAAAGAGAGGTTGAGCGAGTGAATAATAACCAAAATTCTCGTAGAACAAATTTTGTTAAAAGGCTGCAATATGATTTACAATGAGAGTAGACACGGAATAAAAGAATAGCATAGTTTTTCAAAGTAAATGTCAATTCATTCAATATATAGCTCGTTTTTGTTTTAGCTTATGACAAATATTTTTTTAATAATAGTAAAAATTATTTAACATAAGTAAGCTGTACCACAGAAATTTGATCTAACTTCAGTCGATTTCATAATGTTATTACACAAAAAATAACGATGAACAATCTCAATAATCAGTAAAGTTGATTGACTTGTAAATAATCAATAAAAATTATCAATCTTCATTTTATACTTAAATTTAGTCAATTCTTGGTGGAAAGGCATTATATTTTAAAAATAAAACACAAGTTGTTTTATACTAATTCTAAATTTTCATAATGATTCAGTTGTCGATGCTCGCGATGAGCGAAACTATTTAAAAAATGTGGCAGTAGTAAAAAAATTCCTGCCCGGTGTGAAAGCCCAGAGGCGTATCAGACAACAATGAGACCATTCGCAACTGGTGTAGCTATTCGCTAGTATACTAAGTAGAGAGTACAGTACCTTGGTATTTTAGTTAAAAAATAAATGAATTGTGTTTTATTTTAGAAATATAATGCTCAAATGATTCAGATATATTTATTATATGTAATTTTAATTTATATTTTATCTTTAATAACCAATTGACTTTAACTAAAAAAGTAAACTTATTCTTTGAAAAACCATTTAACTGTTCTTAAACATGCATTGAAAACAAAGTATTCAAAATATTAATGTCTTTTTAATGGATTCAAATTATCTAGGCTGAATGTATTTAAATATGATATCGAAAAAGTTATAAATGTTTTTAGAGAATAAAACGAATGGCGTTGCAAAATACCACGACTAAAATCTTAAGAATTAAAAAGTTGTGTCATAAATAGAGCACTTAGAGTAACGATCACATCCTATACCGAGACGGAAGCATGAATGACTTGGCAAGATCTAAGGTCCTTTACCACAGCGTGTGTCCGCATGTCGTTGCTCTGATTTGATCACGCGGTATCCTACGCGACGAAGGCTCGCGGGGTGGTGGTTTGCTCACCAAGTGGGGCGAGGGTAGACTGCAGTGATGTGAATTTACTATAAAAGTAGCCCGCAACGGACATAAGGACAGTAAAGCACCAGTCAGTGGACAATAGTAGTACCTTTGTATTATCAAGTGTGTGAAAAAAACAAAATCAATATGATCAGCAAGGTATGTGGATCAGCCTTTTAATTCAGCTAATATATAACACACCTATCATTCCAATTCACATTAGAATTTGAACTCATAAGTACGTAAAGAAAATTTGTCAGAAAACTGAATTTATAACATATTAAATGTTATCAATTTAAAAATAATCGAACCCTTTTCTTGACATATGTAATACGAAGGGATTTCAATTTACTGCATTTCCTTTATTAAAAAGGATATCCTCTTAATTTATATATAACTGTACAATAAAATCATATATGCTTACATTGTTATTACCTTTTAACAAAAAGTTAAGTATTTTGAATTTGAAATTGAAACGAAGTTAAAGCTGCTCTAAAAATGCAAATAAATAAAACTATTTGTACGACAATTTTTTTCTTAATCATCTTAACTTAATACGAATATTTATCGTGTCAACAATTGATTTTTATTTATGTTCATACTTTGTATAAAAAAATCCAGTGTGTAGTTGTAGAGATATTATATTTCTATCACGATGTAATAAAATTCACTCTCCTGTCATGTAAATAAACTTTTCATTCGGTAAAATTGTTAAAATAAATTAATATAAAGCATGATCGATTGATGTCAATAAACGTCGTTGAGTTTTTACTTATTTTTTATCTCAAACATTGACACTGAAATAAATGTAATTATTTTTTTTCGTAGTCAGTTAAGTCTGATGCAATGTAATTAACATATAAAAAGTTTTCTGTCACGCTTTGATAGTTTTATTCAGAAGAAATTACAGTGCCTAAAAGTGTTTCTTGATTTACTTTATGATTTCAGTACGATCAGCATTTAAAAAAAGAGTATTGGTATTTATTTAACTATTTTATGATAGTTTTTTTTTTCAATTAAAAATAGTGTTGTTCTATATATTTAGTATTTTCTTAGATAGACACTTTCGGCAATAAATAAAAATAGTTTTCAAATTTTACACGACTTATAACTGAGTTTACAGTTAAGTTTATTTGACGCCTTCTATAATGTATTATATATGCAGATTTTTATATAACGGAAAACGCTATTGAAAAAATTCTCACTTCTGTATGATAAGTTAAAAGTAAAGCCGTACTACACAGATCTTTAAGCACTAAATTAACCTAACCTAACCAATCCTTCTTCATTGGACTCAGGTACTCAGCTTATGCGCGATGATCGCAGTTTCCCAGGCTGGTTTGATCGCCGCCCCCGGTCACGGACACGCCGTCTCATCCCAAAGCATTGTCCTGGGAGCTCCTTCTCACGGATACGGATACGCCGCGCCCGCGTATTCCCACGGATATGCCGCACCCGCCATCTCTCACGGATATGCCGCCCCAGCTTATGCTGCCCCAGCTTATGCCCATGGATACGCCGCACCCGCCCTTAGCCTCGGTAAGAAATATACCATTACTTAATACACATGAAATCATTTAACGTTTTGGTAAATACCACTGTTTTCTTTCCGAAAAAAAAAATCCTTCAAATATATTGGTGGTAATTTGATATTGTTAAAATATCAGCTTTGATAGTAATATAACACTGTAAAGCATGTCATGCTTCAAACATTTAAGTTTGTAACTCGTTGCACGTATAACAGTGAGACTTAAGGTTAAGTATCGTAACACAATTTTATTTATTAACATGTAAGATATTCAATGTGGATCATATTCAACTTTTTAACGTGTAACAAACTAAACTCGAGACTTTTGACCTAATGTACTGAATAGCTGCGTAGCGTAGTCATTACATGACAATATTTCTGTAAGACAGTTACGTAACAAAACCGCATTTCTCCATTGTTGGCGTAGCTGAACGCAACCGCAGCGTTTCACTTTCTTTGCCGATCCACAGAACTGTGTTAGTAAACCGTTACTATTCGCTTTCATTGAAGTTTTTCATGGTCAAGAGCAAAATGCTCTGATCAGTGGATCTGATCTTACGAAGCTTCTAACAGATTCACTTTACAATTTGATATCGTTAAATGACCGCAATAATGTTTTAAATGAATAGATGCTTAATGTTTGAACGTATTTTAAAAAATAAAATATCATCCATTTAAAAATACCGTATTCAAAATTTGAGATGAACTATATTTGTATAATCAGGTTGAAAATACTCATATATTTATTTTGTCAGTTATTCTTTATACCAAAATTTATTCTTACACAAGCACGTCATTATGTACAGACTTCTTAAGTCTTTCAGCATTTTTCATCATAATATTTTGTTAAATACACACAAAATGGTACAATACGAAATAAGTAAAGTATTTTTATAAAAATTATAGATCTTTAAAAGAAATGCACACAAAACCTATGTATTTATAAAATGTTTTTATATATACACTCACTTGATAGCCGTTATGTCGTTCATAATGTAATCAGATAAAAATGTATATTCTAGTCTAATTTGCAAACATGTTTTTTCAGGTCACTCCGCCGTCGTTGCTCATGGTATTGCCCCTGCCCATTACGCCGCCCCTGCTTACTCCCACGGGTATGCTGCCCCCGCTCACTACGCCGCCCCTGCCCCAGTTGAAGTATATGTGAGTTATTCTATCATCGAATGTATTCCCAAACAATATCATAATATGGTTTATTACGGTGTATCATATATTTGGGTTTATGCTTATCATCGATTTGTATGGCACAGGCTCACCCCAAATACGAATTCAACTATGGAGTAACTGACCACCATACTGGAGACCAGAAGAGCCAATGGGAAGCCAGAGACGGAGATGTCGTCAAGGGACAATACTCCCTTGTTGAACCCGATGGCACAATCAGAACCGTCGACTACACCGCTGATGACCACAATGGGTAATTATCATATTTTTTACTACATGTTGCCATAAATAGTTTTAAAATATGGAATTGAAGTTTTTGTCTTGCCCAAGCGTCGAAGTTAACTTTGTCTATGACAAACTGAAATTTTTATTTAATCTTCCTCTTATAGATTCAACGCAGTAGTATCTAAGTCTGGACACGCTGCCCACCCAGCTGCCCCAGTCCTCAAGGCTGTAGTCGCTGCCCCCCTCGCTCATGGATACCATGGATATCATTAAACCCAACGCCCCATAACCGAAAGACACGAATCAACCCCATCTCGCAATATTTATTATATATACATTTCAATTTCACGTTTCATCTTATTTTTGTTTTTTAAGACAGTGAGATAAATCCTGGCGATTTAAAAAATGATTTTAAAAAATAAAGCTGATTTGATGACAATATTCACTCATTCATATTTATGTATGCCTTTCGAAATTGATCGATTTTGAGAGGTAAAGTAATATAATTTGTTTGTCTTTCAGCAAATTAAATAATTTCTGTGCTTTATTCTCGTTTTCCATACTTTTATCTCACCAATACTGTTCTTAGAATCAAAGTAAAAATTATTCAGTTAATTTTAAAATTTGTTATGTCCTATCAACATTATTGGAAGTTCTTATTTTTATTTTATGTATGTATTTCTTGAAGATACTTTTATTTAATTTCTCACTCAATCTGTTTTTTTATTCCTACCTCAATATTTTCTTCAGAGACTGAGGGTGAATATATGCACTAAAATTATACTGCCAAGCTGACTGATAAATCGTTATTTTTGCTTAGTATAGTATTAATGGTTTGTTCTATATATATTTTTTTTTATATTGCAAACGCATTAATTGTATAATACTCATTATGAAATGTAAAAAAAATGGTAACAATAAAAAGTAAAGTTTGTAAATATTATGTGGTTTTATTGATTTATTCTGATTTCAAACAACAAAATAACATGAGCATAGTTGTATGTCTTTATTATCCCAAATTATTGACTACACATAAATCTGCAAACATATTATAAAGAATTGTCGATTGTTTCTCAAATAACCTGAAATCACTAAGGCGCTTCAAGTCAACTTCACTTAAATTTGTAGTATTTAAGATTTCTCTTGTTTAATTTAACTTACAATTAATAAAATTGATTTTTTATAACAAAAACATTTTCCGTAAACTCTCATTTATTTTTATTGTAATAGTCCCAGAATTCTGGCGCATTTATATGGAAAACAAAAAATGTTCTGACAATCAACATTATAATCACTTTGCAGCGTTATACCTCTGACAAAATGCTACTATCAAAGGATAATTGACTTTAAAGGTGTTTATATAAATCTGAATGAGTGATATTCAACAAAACGATTAAAATCATTTTTCATATTGGATATGCCTCTGGTTTGACACTGATCTCAAGTTTAGATTTTTTTTACCATTTTTACCTTCATTTGTCGAGTAACAGTTGCATATAGTCTATACTTATTTATATAAATATTGACCATTGCTTTTTATTGGCTTATTATATTTAGTATTAAGTTGTGGATAAATTGTATTGAGACATTTATATAGGTTATTATTAGTACGCGGTAAGACATGTGTCATGAAGTGGTAGAATAAGAAAGAAGTATGTTTGTTGTCAACAATCCATTGTTTGGGATTAGCGAAGTAGTAAATGGTCAAACTACAATAATATCCCAGGTAGTTAGCTAGGGTCGATTATAACTTAACAGTCTTAAGACGATAAAGGGTTTTGGTAAATAGAACGTGCCTTACTGCGTACTAATAATAACCTATATAAATGTCTCAATACGATTTATCCACAACTCAACACTTTCAAACAAAGTTAAAACGCAACAAATGAATCTTTCGCCTTCGGACTTCTGAATTTCTGAAAATTGTTATTTGGCGTTATTTAAAATAAAAAATCTGATTTTAAAATTTTTTCTAACTGAAAAACTCATGAAACGATAAGAAGTATTTTTAATGTAAATAATTCTTTTTATATTCTGTGTGTGGTTTTTCCTATATCCGCTTTTTTCGTGAACGGTTTTTTCCTGTACGGTTTTATCCGATCACCATATTAAACATGATACGACGACGCCCAACATTTTTTCTTAGGCGTGGCCATTTGCGACTTCTCCACATTCGCGAAATTAAAAATTGAGAGTCGAGACCAATTTTCGACAAAATTGAATGAATTATTAGATACACCATATACGATATCATACAATGATATTATTTTCAAAAAATCTTGTACTATTATAAATTTTATTGCTACGTATGTAACACTTAAACGAAAATACAACCAAAATTTTTTTGTTTCTATGTAATGTTTTTTCCGTAATATTGTAGTTAAAATTTATTATAATAATACAATAATTAGTTTAAGACATCATTTAAGACATCGACTGAGGGTGCTTGATGGAATTTCAATATCAAATTTGAATTATTGAGATTTTGTACACATCCATGTATTTTGTCACTACTGACATCGAGTCCATTCTCGCGCTCGAATGCCTGAAGATGCCGAAAGGTGACACCCGTGTCGTTAGTGACAAAATACATGGAAGTGTACAAAATCTCAATAATTCAAATTTGATTCAATAATTAGGTAAAAAAAATAGATGCGGAAGAATAATGGCATATAATAAGTTGATGGATATTATGTATAGTTCTAATGTTACCATGATTCCGGCACATCTATAACTCTATTAACTAATAATTTTGGATATAAATACTTTCAACAACGGAATTTCCTATATTTATCATGTATACGAAATAAAAATACGATTGTGTTGGAAAAGCGCTTTTCATTTTACTAATATCTTAGTTGGTATAGGTTGTGAAGTGGGCACAATGTTGAAGACAAATTAATTATCAGTCACGACTCCATTAAGACAACGTATGAAACATTACTTTGTATAAAAGAACTGAAAAAATGACATTGTAAAACTGCCTACATGTTATTTTTATAATCCTAACAAATGAAAAAATTTAATGAAAACAGATTATTAAAATAAAGGTGTAAAAAACAACCTATAACGTATATAAACTTAAAAACAGCTTCAAAATTTCCGTATGCGGCAATCTCAAATTCTTTTTCAGAAATTTGCTATGAAAATGAAATCTCAAAGACAAATTAAGAAGCAAATAGAAACAAAGATCGAAAGATAAGAATGGCGACATTTCTTTTTGGGACATCAGATATTGTTTAACCATTTTTCAACAAACAGATTAATTTCTGAGATATCATTTGATATATCTAAAGAAAAGCTGGATAGGAAAAATGCGTTTTTTTCTGTGCAACAAATTTGTAAGCTCTAATAAATTGAAATTTTGCTATACAAATTGCTCAGTAATCTACCTGTCCAGATTATAATTCAGCTAACTTTTCCTCTTTACGCTGCCTATTTTTTAAACACGGTAATGTGCTTAATATTGTCGTTTCAGATGAAAGATCAATTCGTTTTGTTTAATTAATCATGAAATATTTAAATTGAGTTAAAGATAATATTAGAATTTTTTTTAAATAAGCTTTCACTTATTGGTGACATCCTACAAACAAATTCCCGATACGTATGACAATCTTAACATTTTGACTAGGACTAGTTCCATGGGATTGGCTGTTTTATTTATATGAAGTTATATTTTAATAGTAGGTACTATACATTTATTTAAGTTTTTTTATGACAATAAAATCAACCATACAAAACCTACCGCAATATATTTTTTACAGCTTAGTTATATAAGTTACTTAAGTTTGTTGTTTTTTCGAAATTAATATATTTCACAAAATTAAAAATCCAAGTAAATATATATTGTAATACGCGTTATGTAGAATCAGTTTTAAATCAACATTATTGATCAAAAAAGAATATAATAGTTATGACAACTCTCAATTGGTGAAAATAGCAAAACTGTACCAAATCTAGTAAATACGCACACGGAAATTTATATTGAAATGCGTTTTGTCGATAATATTTCAACATACATCTGGTTTCTTTTTTAGATTGAAAAATAAATATACAGCTTTACCACAGTTACGTTTATTGTGAAGTAAAAATACTAGTAAATTTAATCGCATTATGTCACATTTCCTTATATATACATAATCATAATATAACTATTTCACACAAGTTGTAAAAACACGTGTAATTCATGAATTCAAATTCAATATATCTATATCGGATTGACCTAATTACTAGCCGAAAGCAAATGTAACATTAATTACCATACAATCGAGGCTACTATACAAATACAATATTAAAACTATTAGTTAAATAAATATTTTTTTATACTGCAGTCATTAAATTATTAAACAATACAGTTTCGCTATTGTAAGCATTGAAATGTGTCTTTTGTGAACAATTAAAGACACTTATAGTGTGATAAAAAATTAAGTGTTCCAAAATGTCATACTTTGTTAAAAATACATCCAAAATTAGTTCATAAAAATTGTCTCGTATTTGATTTCTTCAGCATTATGTGTTTTAAAAAGTAAGCAAGTGAATCATTTTTTCAACCTAACTCGTCACAAAATAGAAATTAAATTAAATTAAATCGTTGATAACTTATAGTTTAGTTGATAAAGTATCAAGTATTGAATAACAAAATACTTTCTTTTGAAGATTATTTTTTATATTGGTTAATATTTATTTAAGCACATATTATAGTATTTGAATCTATAACTAAGAATTTTAAATTCTAAAAGCTTAGCTCTCATGCCAATGTGGTCGGTTGCTTAGCAATACAAATGTTACGTTTATCGTTAAAATAATATCATAAAAACACTACATCGTTTATCTAGACAGAATAATGAACGTCTTGTTAAAATCCGAGATCCTTTACAATCTCCACGTTAATGTATGTCTGCATATTTTGCTCTGATTTGATAACGTGACGAAGGCTCGCGGGGTGGTGGTCAGCAGGCCAAGTGGGGCGAGGGTAGACAGCAGTGTTGTGAATTTACTATAAAAGTAGCCCGCAACGGACATAAGGACAGTAAAGCACCAGGCAGTGGACAATAGTAGTACCTTTGTATTATCAAGTGTGTGAAAAAACAAAATCAATATGATCAGCAAGGTATGTAGATCAAACTTTTATTAATCAGCAAGGGTTGATTAACTATCTCATTTATAAACCATATTTGAATTAAAAAGTAAAACATTTTTACGGGATGCAATGGTGTTAACCTTAAAGCTACATTCCTTAGGTATTTAAAAATATTATACATTTTTTTGTGGAATAATACAAATAAACACTTAATTTGTCAAGTTGAATGAGTCTTACTTTTAACGCATACTTTATTGAAAACAAATGCATTCAACTCAACTTTCAGTCAAAAAGATCAATTATATAATTTTAATGTGGCTTAAAAAAATCAATGTCAGAAAAAAAATATTTAAAAGAACGCTTTTAATGTCGGGCATTGCCATTGAAATAAATAAAACACATTTTTTGTTAGATGTTGTCAGAAAACGTAATAATTGACATGTAATTGTTTCATGATAAAATGTGTTACACTTATTAGAACTATTTATTTAATTTAACTTAAAATCAATTCGTGGCAATAAATGACCAGCGCAAAAATACTTTGCCATTAAAATTTTTTCGATAAAGTGATCTATCAAATACAAATAACTTAATTGAATTATTATAAAATGTACCGGAAAACGCATTCTATCAAACTATCATTCTTTCATATAATGGTTCATTAAAAAATAAAAAAATATAGTTTTACATAACACTCAATACGTTAAATATAATCAGAAAATATAATAAGTGAGAATGTGTTTATGCCACAGGTGCTCAGCTTATGCGCGATGATCGCAGTCTCCCAGGCCGGCTATATTGCAGCTCCTGCCCACGGACACGCCGTGTCATCCCAAAGCATTGTCCTGGGAGCTCCTTCTCACGGATACGGATACGCTGCGCCCGCATATTCCCACGGATACGCCGCACCCGCTATCTCTCACGGATATGCCGCCCCAGCTTATGCTCATGGATACGCCGCGCCCGCCCTTAGTCTGGGTAAGAATTCTATCCTTTTTTTTTTCGAAAAACTAACTTCAAATGATAAATTCAAAAACCAGCTTACTTGTAATATGTTTATGCAGCTGATTTTACGAGAAAAGAAGAAAGTAAAATATTCAGTCGAATTGTTATTAACACTTTCAAGTAACCCAGCCTTTCTGTAATTATAATGCAAATTTATTTCAATTACTTATAAAAATTATGTCATTTCAATTACTAATAACCTAGTGCACCAAATAAAGATAAAATAAATATGTTTTTCGTTCCAATAAACCAAATAAATATCATTCTCTTAAGGATAATTCTGTTTTTTAAAGGAAGTACCCATTCAACATACGTTAAAAAAACTAATTCAGAATTCGTATCGATTTTAAAACTAAACAAAATAATCACAGGATTATCAATGAGTGTATAAAATCAAAAAAAAATTGAATTGTTTTACATTGATGAATTTTAATGCTTTTTAGTAATCTTTTAAGTCAAATTACAGTTATGTTATAGGATGACACATCTAGTTAAGCAATATGTTTTTCATAAAACATTGAATCTAATCTTTCATGTAAACATGTTTATACCAGGTCACTCCGCCGTCGTTGCTCATGGTATTGCCCCTGCCCATTACGCCGCCCCTGCTTACTCCCACGGGTTTGCTGCCCCCGCCCACTACGCCGCCCCTGCCCTCATCAAGGCACATGCCCCAGTTGAAGTATATGTAAGCACATTTATTTTATTTTGGCAACTCAACCTCAAAAACCATACAAGGCCATTGTTTTGGTAATTGATTGATCAACTGTGTTAAAAACTCTAATAAAACATTCATTTAAGGCTCACCCCAAATACGAATTCAACTATGGAGTAACTGACCACCATACCGGAGACCAGAAGAGCCAATGGGAAGCCAGAGACGGAGATGTAGTCAAGGGACAATACTCCCTCGTTGAACCCGATGGCACAATCAGAACCGTCGACTACACCGCTGATGACCACAATGGGTAATTATCATATTTTTGATACATGTTGCCATAAATAATTTCAAAATGTGGAATTGAAGTATACGTTGAACGTTTTTATCTTACCTAAGCGTCGAAGTCAACTATTTTTACGATGAACTGAAATTTATGTGAACTCCTTATGTCATAGATTCAACGCAGTAGTCTCCAAGTCTGGACACGCTGCCCATCCAGCTGCTCCTGTCCTCAAGGCTGTGGTTGCTGCCCCTCTCGCTCATGGATACCTTGGATACCATTAAGCCAAACGCCATATAATTAAATAACACGAATCAACCCCATCTCGCAATATTTATTATATACTCATCAAATTTCATCTTATTCTTGTTTTTCAAGACAGTGGCATAAATCCTATAGATTTTTAGATCGATCTTTAAAAACAAGGCTGATTTGATAAAATAAAATCACGCATTTTTATGCCTAAAGAAATTGATTGATATTGACTGGCGAAGGTAAATATTTTTGTGTTATCACAGCAAATTTGAATACTTTTGGTACTGTCTTTTATTATTTTTAATTTTTACTCTAGAAAACTTTTCTTATCTATTTAGTTCTAACTATAAAATATTCATTTATTTTTTTTAGCCTTGTGATCAATAGATAAAAAATATTTTATTTCTCTTTCATATTTTATTTTTTCAATATTTTCTTCTTAAATGCTGACTGATAACTCAACTTATTTTCTGATAATAATGAACTGTTGTAAATTTTGTTTTATATAACTTACACATTAATTATGTATTTACGCATTATGAAATATCAAAATAAAAACAATTCTAAATATTTTGTGGTTTTACTTAACAGAGTCATTATTCGTTACTATGTAAATCCAGCATTTTAAAAGCAGAGTACATAAAATAATCATAAAAAGTTTTAAATATTTGCATGTATTGAGAATCTCTTCAATCCAAAAAATCTTTACTAACTGAACCGTATTCAATATAAAAACGTTTAAACAATATTAAAAATTATCTAGATATTATTAATATTACAAATGTCAACTATTTACATTAAAAATGTAGCTACTAATCCTATGTTACAATTTATTTATGTATTCAGAAACAACACAGTCAAATCAAAATAGTTAAATAAATAACCAAATCAATGTTCTATGGGGAAAAGAATATAAAGCATATTTAAATCATTTTACTAGTATTGCCGTAGGTGTCATGGATGACGGCATTTAAACTGAAATACTGAATGTTTCAAGTAGCTAGTAAGCCGGAACTGTGTCGGCATTGCATGACATTTTGTTTTATACACACCTCGGACGCTTACGTCATGTATGTGATAATCATAAACGTCTGCGGAGCGGTTCGGACTGTTATTCATAAAAATAGTATAACCGTACCCGTCATAGAAGACGGTATTGAAATTGAAATACTGAATTTCTAAATTAGCTAGTACGTCGGAACTGTGTGTCCATTGGATAACATTCTATGATCATCGCCGCTTAGATCATGAGAAAATTTCATAGCAACTTATGATATATGATAATAATAAGTGTTTGGCCAGAGTTTATGCGCGACGACAGGGTGGGTGCGGCAATTAAAACTGAAATTCAAAGCATGCTTTTGCAATGTCCGTAGTTAATGCGCAGTGGCTGGGAATTCCCGCGTCTTGTCTTGAGCGGTTTTGCATTTCAGTTTCAAACGCTTCGCCCGCCCCGCCATCGTGCGTTGACTCTAACAAA
Organism: Himalopsyche phryganea; assembly: GCA_022494535.1. Classification (NCBI taxonomy): domain Eukaryota; kingdom Metazoa; phylum Arthropoda; class Insecta; order Trichoptera; family Rhyacophilidae; genus Himalopsyche; species Himalopsyche phryganea. Next base: position 2,894,431 of record JAGVSL010000046.1, read on the forward strand.
GCACTAGGGCGTCTCCAGAGTTTTATTAGCTATTTATATTTAAGATAATAGCTAGAAAACATCTTACCTTGGAATTGATAAAAAAAAAAATTTCAATGTCTGTGATGAAAAAAGGCATTTTACGCCAAGTAAGCCAAGCTTATCAAAATCAGCTTTTGAAAATCATTTTAGAAAGTTTTTTAATTATTAAGATTGATATTTGCTTACATAATAAGTTAAAATTAAGTATTACTCATGTCATGGATGTAAGGGATATTTTTTTTCATTTTTTCACTAAATATAGAATGTATCGTGAAAATTATCACAATAAATATATTTACATACCTCCCTTGAACAATAAATCTCTCAGCTTATTATATTGTATTACTGTATTATTTACTTTAGTATAAAGAATTAAAACCAGAGGGTTGGTATTTCCTAAAACTGACATCTACCATCAATTATGTCCAATACTCAAGTGAGTGTCAAGCGACTACTTTCAGAGCTTAAATTAATTTTAAGTGAGAATAGGCAATCTATGATTGGCTTCGTCTATTTTATTTTATATACTTAATCAATAAAGCTACATACTTTACATGTATAGAATTCATATGAAAACTTTTTATTCGGAGCATGAAGCAGAGCTGGAGCAAGCATTTTAATACCGGAGCGTGGCGGGATCGGAGCAATTCAAAATATGTTCCGCTTTTAAAACACATTTAATTTAGGTATGTACCCTTTCCCACGTACAGGTTTTTAAGAGACCAGTTCATAAAGACGTAAAATTCTCACAATGTCTGGAAAACTTTCCGTTGAATATTGTTTGATATGGCTTAGAATATGAGAAGAAAGAAAGCCTTTGATATATTAAAATTACTTTACATTTACATCATGTGCTGTCTGTAAGTAAATATCTACATATAATTTAAGACATCGACTGAGGGTGCTTGATGGAATTTCAATATCAAATTTGGATTATTGAGATTTTGTACACTTCCATGTATTTTGTCACTAACGACCCGGGTTTTGCCTTTCGGCATCTTCAGGCATTCGAGCTCACGAATGGACTAGAACTGACGTCAGTTTGAGTCCATTCGTGAGCCTGAAGATGCCAAAAGGCGAAACCCGGGTCGTTTGTGACAAAATACATGGAAGTGTACAAAATCTCAATAATCCAAAATTAAATATCTACATACCTAACAAACACCATCATTATTTGAAACACTAAAGAAAATGGGTTTGTAGTAAAGATGAATCAAAGGTAATGCTAGACACCAACATACCCTTGTACATACTGTATTTTGAAATAAAGCATACAACTTAGCTATAAACATTTAATTAGTTAAAACTTGATCAAATAAACAGTTTCAGTATCGAATATCCATATCCCGAGATTTAATAAAGTTCACTTGACAGGAACTATCGGTATTTTGAATCATAATTATTGGTTTACGGTACAGTGATTATTGATACTTTGTACAGGATACCTTGTGCGGTCTTAAGTTAAGTTTGTTTGAAGGCAGACTTTTGATTGCCAATATTTTAGCTGATAACTGGCTAAGAAAACTTATGAGTAACTTAAAATAACGTGAGCCTTTTATCTTCATGCTCTCGGATATGTGTCTTTTATCATAGGATAGGTATAATATTCATTATAAAAGGTCCATGAATCGAGTTTTAAAATTGATATGTTTTCAAATTTGGATTATTGAGATTTTGTACACTTCCATGTATTTTGTCACTAACGACCCGGGTTTCGCTTTTCGGCATCTTCAGGCATTCGAGCACATGAATGGACTCGAACTGACAGTGAACAGTGTCTAACATTTATATAGAAGATACAAATACGACAAATATTATTTACGAGGTAAGATATTATACGCCTGAGAGCCACACTGATACCTGAGTTAAAATTTCGAGAATTGCTTTAATCCTTATTTTGTAAACACCACATTTACAGAGTGGCAAATTGCCGCTTTCCAACTTCTTATGGAATTACCAGTGATTTTACAATTATAATGGCATTGTGGGTTTCGACGGGATGCAATTCGACGAAAGGGTAAATATATACAATCATTCCACGTTTAGTGACATCTGTGTTTCAACGTATAGGATATAATAACGGAGAATTAGGAAGGTTCAGCTGCTCATTCAGAATTGGCAAGGAATTTAACTGGGCTATAGAGCCCAGTTAAATTCCTGTATCTTCTATATAAACGTTAGACACTGTTTACTGTCTGTCAGTTCGAGTCCATTCGTGAGCTCGAATGCCTGAAGATGCCGAAAGGCGAAACCCGGGTCGTTAGTGACAAAATACATGGAAGTGTACAAAATCTCAATTATCCAAATTTGATGTTGAAATTCCATCAAGCACCCTCAGTCGATGTCTTAAATGATATGTTTTCTTTGCAATATGACAGTAATTGTTGGTTGAGTTTTGAGATATTTATATATTTAATATAAAATTATGATATACAACTTTCTAACGTCACTGGCTGTGTCACACCTACGGACACAATCAGTGAAATTACAAAGTGATCAATTTTAGCTTTTTTTTAAAACACATATAGGTGAATTATACTTCATTATAGTGAAAGTAGTTTAAGTTATTTGAAACAAATATCGTTACAAGTCAATAACTCCTTAATAATCATTCAATACAATAAAGTTTATCATTTTACGCTTTGGTTTCAAGAGTGAATAGGATAAACGGGATGATAATATCACGGACACTAATTATAAGAAAATATATTATATCATAATAAACTCAGGAACTCATGAATCGGGATGGGAGCAAAGTTATCTGTTACCACTTTAAGGAATCATTATAGCGAAATAAACTCACTTTATTGAATTTATGTTTTATCATAGATTATCTATTAGGCTTTCCATTTTTCCCACGAATGAATAGTTATAAAACTTCACAACTAATATCATAAAAAAATTGTAATAAATAGATTAATTGTAAACATAGCACTCAAAGTAAGAATCATATCCTATATCAGAGAGACATGAATGGCGTGGCAAGATCTAAGATCCTTCACAACAACGTGCGTCCGCAAGTCGTTGCTCTGATTTGATAACGCCATATACTACGTGACGAAATCTAGCGGGGTGGTGGTCAGCAGACCAAGTGGGGCGAGGGTAAACAGCAACGTTGTGAATTTACTATAAAAGTAGCCCACCACTGATATAAGGACAGTAAAGCACCAGGCAGTGGACAATAGTAGTACTTTGTATTATCAAGTGTGTGAAACAAACAAAATCAATATGATCAGCAAGGTATGTAGATAAAGCTTTTATGATCATTAATCAGCAAAGGTTAATTAATAAACTATCAAATTTATAGCAGCTGTTTGAATTAAAAAATAAAATATCATTAAAGAATCTTTTTAGTGATGATAACCTTACTACATTCCTTACCTATGGTTGTTAAACAATTTAACGTATCGAAAATGCATTGTAAAAAATAAAAAATACTATATTTCAATAGCACAACAGGTTAACAATTAAAGACAACAAAACATTACATTTTTGTGTGGTATAATTACATGTAACCACAAAAATAAGTTTTCTTTTTAAACCACACTTCAGTATAAAATGATTTTGTAGACATAAATGACCAACACAAAAATACTTTGCCGATACAAATTTTTCGAAAAATGATCTATAAATACAAATACCGTAATTGAATTATTATAAATTATTAAATAAAAAGATGTATAATTATATAAAACACTTCAAAAACAATCAACACGTTCGATATAACAATCAGTAAATATAATAACAGAGGATGTATTAATGCCACAGGTGCTCAGCTTATGCGCGGTGATCGCAGTCTCCCAGGCTGGATATATTGCAGCTCCTGCCCACGGACACGCCGTCTCATCCCAAAGCATCGTCCTGGGAGCTCCTTCTCACGGATACGCTGCGCCCGCATATTCCCACGGATACGCCGCACCCGCCATCTCTCACGGATATGCCGCCCCAGCTTATGCTCATGGATACGCCGCGTCCGCCCTTAGCCTAGGTAAGGATTCCATCTTATTATTTATTGAATAATAATTTAGAGTTGTACATTTAATATTCAGCTTACTTGCAATGTTTTTATTACGCTGATTTAACGGGAAAAAAAATATCACATGATACTAGTTTTATAAAAGTACCTAGTTCATCAAGTAGACGTAAAATAAACGTTTATTTCGTACCATTAATCAAACTCATTATAGATATTTTACAAGGATTTTTTGAAATTGAATGGTTTTAAGGATACCAGTTTGACATACGATAAAGATACTGATTGATGATAATTATTATTGAATTCCAAACTAAAAAAAATAATTAAACGGTTGTGAATGAGTAAATAAAATCAAAATAAAAAAAATCATAAAACACTGATAAATTATAACGTTGGACTGTTTCTAGCTAAGCATTATACTTTCTTTTAAGTCAAATAACACTTATGTTATTAGATGACCCATATAATTAAGCAAAATATTTTTCATAAAACTTTTAATGTAATCATTCATGTAAAAATGTTTATTCCAGGTCATTCCGCCGTCGTTGCTCATGGTATTGCCCCTGCCCATTACGCCGCCCCTGCTTACTCCCATGGGTATGCTGCCCCCGCTCACTACGCCGCTCCTGCCCCAGTTGAAGTATATGTAAGCACGTTTATTTTATTTTCGCTCTACCAAAAAAACATACACGGCTATTGTTTTGATCAACTGTGTTAAAAACTCTAATAAAACATTGATTTAAGGCTCACCCCAAATACGAATTCAACTATGGTGTAACTGACCACCATACCGGAGACCAGAAGAGCCAATGGGAAGCCAGAGACGGAGATGTAGTCAAGGGACAATACTCCCTCGTTGAACCCGATGGCACAATCAGAACCGTCGACTACACCGCTGATGACCACAATGGGTAATTATCATATTTTTTACTACGTGTTGCCATATATAGTTTCAAAACATGGAATTGAAGTATACGCTGAAAGTTTTTTTCTTACCCAAGCGTCAAAGTTAACTATTTTTTTATTTTGCATTGTGTAATTATAGTATTTTTTTATACAATAAGGTAACATACCTTAAAAAGTTTTATTTGAAACAATCAACTGAAGTACACTCAAAGCCTTCGTCTTTTACAATTGTCGAAGTTAACCTTTTTTACGATAAACTGAAATTTATGTAATTTCCTTATTTCATAGATTCAACGCAGTAGTTTCCAAGTCTGGACACGCTGCCCACCCAGCTGCCCCCGTCCTCAAGGCTGTTGTTGCTGCCCCCCTTGCTCATGGATACCTTGGATACCACTAAGCCAAATGCCATATATTTTCATAACACGAATTAACCTCATCTCGCTTTATTTATAATATATCCATCAAATTTCATCCTATTCTTGTTTTTCGAGACAGTGACATAAATCTTGAAGATTTTTAAAGCGAACTTAAAAAACAAGGTTTATGTGATAAAAATGAAATCACGCACATGTATGAAATATCGAAATAAAAACAATTGTTAATATTTTGTAGTTTTACTTGGGACAACTATCTTTCGTTATTATGAAAATCTAAAATTATACAGTACATGAGATAATTAAATATAGGTTTTAAATTAATCCAAAAAAAACCTTTACTTATTGAATCGTATTAAATACAAAAATGGTTACACAAATATTATAAATTATCCAGATGTTATTAATATTACAAGAATGTCAACTCGTTACCTTACTTTGAAAAGGTTCTAACTGACCTTTTGATTGGAAAATTTTGTATTAGCCACATTCTACCATATACGTTGATTTCAGAGGTTGATTTTATATTATCCAATGAAGGAGCTAGCAGTATTTCGGAGTTTTATCCACAGATTTTTTTCATAAATTTGGTTTATACGGTTATATGAATCGATATAACTAATTATCATCATCTCACAGAAAAACATACACCTCACAGTCTTTTTGAAAACGGCTTTAACGTCATTTCGAACATTCTTCGCTCGACGGTTAGTGTGTGTTTTACCCTTTACTTCTATTGTCCTATTGATGTGGTCATTAACGAAAGTTAGCTGAGTTTATCCAAACATTAAAATTATATATGAATTATTATTCTGTAGTATTATAATATTATTGTTAGTTTATATGGTTCAGCAAGTCATGATAATATATAATATGAATAAATATCTTAAAAATTAGAACATTTTGTTTGATAAATTGAAATAAAATCGATAAAACCTTTTCAAAGAAACTGTTGTTGCCAGTTCTAATTAAAGCTTCAAATTATTATTATTTCTAATATAAAGACTTAAGTTAAAATAAATTATTTAAAAAAACAAGAAAAATGTTTATACATATAAATATATACTAACTCACTAATTAAAAATACATTTTTTCGTTCAAAATACAAAATATGATCAGTCAAAACTTCAAACGCTCGTGTCTCAAAACATGGTCAAGTGCAGTTAGAACCTCTTCAATGTAAGGTAACGAACTACTAAACATATATTATAATTTATTCTTTCATTTAAATACAACACAGGCAAATAAAATCGTGAACTCAATATTCTGCGGCGAAAATAATAAAATGTATTTAAAAATAGAATAACATGATGATTATTATTATAGATATAATTAGAATACATCTTACCTTGGAGTTAAGAAGAGGTTTTTTTACAATTGAAGTTTACGATGGCAAAAGGCATTTATCGAATGCGATCGGTGTTTTAAGACAAATTAGTTTGTCTGTTGCGATTCTTAATAAGATAAACATTTGGTTACTTGACGAGCTCAAAGAAATTTATTTAAAAATTTTGAGAAGCAAACGTGGTCTTAGGTAAAGCAGACGTATACTATCAAAACAGTGCAAAGGGTTTTGTCTGGTGTAATTGAAAATTTATTCCGTATTTAAACCAAATTTCTACGATTAATTTTAAGCCATATTAAGTCTTTGGATACTTCTCAAAGAAAAAAAAAACATATTAGTTCGACATGGCAGCTCTGCAAATGGCACAAAAATAAATCGATTCTTAACGTATGCTAAAAATCTATTACTATTACAAATATTTTATGATAATTTAAGATATCGACTGAGGGTGCTTGATGGAATTTCAATATAAAATTTGAATTGTTGAGATTTTGTACATTGTCATATTTTTGTCACTAACGAGCCGGGTTTCGCCTTTCGACACACGAGTGAACTCGAACTGACATATCGAGTCAATGACGAAATACATAGAAATGAACAAAATCTCAACAATTCAAATTTCAAATTCAAAAAAAAATTATCAGTTTGACTTTAATAAAAAATCAAAGGAATAAAGATACAGAGAATGCAAAAAAATACACCGGAAAAGATGTTTAATAATTTAAAAACAATATATAATTTTATTCAGGCCAACTTCAGTATTCAATACTATGGAGACAGAATTAAGAAGAATTTATATATATATCAAATTTGGATTATTGAGATTTTGTACACTTCCATGTATTTTGTCACTAACGACCCAGGTTTCGCCTTTCGGCATCTTCAGGCATTCGAGCACACGAATGGACTCGAACTGACTTCAGTTCATTGAAATTCCATCAAGCATCCTCAGTCGATGTCTTAAATTATCTTAAATTAAAGTATATATATATGTTGCTAATTATCGTATATTTTTTGTTGAAAAATATTAACTATACAAATATATTAATGTCAGCTTCGAACCTTAAAAAGCATCCATTGTATTATATGATAAATTGAGTTTGACCTAATAAAGTTCAGAATACATACATAGTTATGTAACAACGTGCATGAGAGAATTAAGGGCATGTTAAAACTTGCACCCCACAAAAAAACTTAATCAATATTTTATGATGTAGAAATAAGTGGAAAATCAGACATTCAATTGCAAGCACACATGAGAATTACTCATGTCATGGATATACGAGATTTTTTTTTCAATTCTCCACTAAATATAGAACGGGTCGGTAAAATAATCACAATAAACACTTTATACATACCTTCCACGAATAATAAATTTCACAGCTAATTTTTTTGATGACCGTATGCACTTTAATATAATGACATAAAACCAGATCGTTAGGGTGGAGCTCAGAGTAGTGAAGCAATCGGTTTTTAACCGGAGCAGGTGCGGAGCTAGCGCACCCAACTCTATAGTGCTCCACTGCTCCGTAAGTTGCTTAATTAGATCAAATTTGATAAAAAACGGTCATATTATCCAATATTCACACCCCGAGATTTTACAAAGTTCGTTTGACAGGTTTTAAGTTTATTTTGAACCTTAATTATTGGTTTATGTTAGGGTGATTATTGAAACATTATACACGGTATCTTGTGATGTGTGAAGTATATCTTGTTTAAGGGCAGAATATCGTTTGCCAATATTTCATCTGATAACTGATTAAGAGGACTTATTATAAGCATAAAATAGTGTAAGTGCTTCATCTGCTTGTTCTTGAATATGTGTCTTTTATCACAGAATATAATTTTCAACATAAAAGTTCCAATAATCGAGTTTTGATAAAATATTTGTGGGTTATTTTGTAGTGTTGTAGAAATTTGTTGGATAGAGTTGAAAGCGTTTCGGTTTTCTTCGTAATTTGACTATAATTAATGATAACTTTTTCAATAATTATGTTAAATATAAAATTATTATATACAACTTTATTACTCCACTGATTGGATCCCTGGGTGCAACATAACAAAGTTATCAATTTTAGCTTTATTTTAAAATACATATGAATGTGTAATGGTTTGTTATCGTAAAAATATTTTACACATACTATTTTGACTAGAAATTTCCACTTGCAACTTACAACTTTTCAGTACTTTAGTGAAAGTTATTTGAAAGATGTATAGTTATAAGTTAATAACTCAGCGATAATTAAGAAAGAAATGAAGTTTTAGTACTTATTAGAAACTAAGCATTTTACTCTTTGGTTTCAAGAGTGAGTTGGATAAACGAGATGAACATATCACGGACACGACCCATCTTAATAATAAAAAAATTATATCATAATAAACTCGGGTACTCTTAGAGCGGCATTCCTGCAAAATATTTGTAACTACATTACTGAAACTTTATAATAAAATAAAAATATTCCATAATGAAATGTCCTCTGATTATTAAAGGTAAATTCGTTTTATCACAGTTTATCGATTAAGTTTTTCATTTTTTCTATAAATGAAGAGCTGGAAAACTTTACGATTTAAAATTGTAATAAATCGATTTATTGTAAATAGAACGCTCAAAGTATGGACCGCATCCTGTGTCGTGGAAGCGCGAATAGCGTGACAAGATCTAAAGTCCTTCACAACAACGTGCGTCCGCAAGTCGTTGCTCTGATTTGATAACGCCATATACTACGCGACAAAGTCTCGCAGGGTGGTGGTCAGCAGTCCAGGTGGGGCGAGGGTACACCAAAGTATTGTTAATTTAGTATATAAGTAGCCCATTTTGAATACAATGTCAGTAAAGCACCAATCAGTGGACAATAGTAGCACCTTTGTATTCTCAAGTGACCAGATAACGAAATCAATATGATCAGCAAGGTATGTCGATCAACCCTTTATTAGTAGATACCGCACCGCTGAATTTAAATTAATAGCAGTAATTAACCAGTGAGAAGTATAACATAGAAAAATTAACCTTGTTTTAAATCATGTTCAAAAAATTTTGCGTAAAGAAATTAAAATAAATTTCAAAATTATTGTTCTATCTACTTTTTAATGGTAATTAAATAAATAATTTATTTAGTATTTTACTTCTCTAATAAAATTATAGTATTTTTCATGTTACATTGAAGTAATATCAATTATTATCACATACAATTAAGATATCATAGTACAGATATTAATATTTCTTTAAAGCTTAATAAAAACCAGTTTGAAACAATCCGTAATTAGTTATCTTGAAAATTCTATTTTGTAAGCTGTTATGCTTGTCACTTTCCCGTCAGTCAAAAACATTTCATTCACTTTTATTATTTGAATGCAAATAAGCACAGTCATGAACTCAGCTAATGCCAATTACTTTTTTACGTCAAGCATTGACACTGAAATAAAGTAAATTTTTTTGTATTGTTGGTTTATTCTTATGCAAGAAGCGCTAATACAAATTAAATATACAAAGTCACGGGATTTCAATTTTATTAGATCAATTGTATATTAGTTAATGCAGAATTATAATAAACAAAACATTATAACGGTTATTTCTATTGGATATCTAAATAGTATTTTTGATAATGGAAAAAAAATAAAAAGAAATGAAATCTTTCTTTTTTTACGATGAAACTAAATTTAAATTAATAAATAAAACAAAGAAATAGAATTAATAACCAAATATTACAGTGAATTAAATTTTATATATTTTCATCAGTTATGTAAAACTCCACAAGATAAAGATTCATTTATTTACGGCACAGGTGCTTAGCTTATGCGCGATGATCGCAGTTTCTCAAGCGGGCTATATTACCGCCCCCGTCCACGGACACGCCGTGTCATCCCAAAGCGTTGTCCTAGGAGCTCCTTCTCACGGATATGGATACGCCTCGCCCGCATATTCCCATGGATACGCCACACCCGCCCTCGCTCACGGGTATGCCGCCCCATCTTATGCTCATGGATACGCCGCACCAGCTCTTAGTCTCGGTAAGAAGGATTTAATAACATATTTACCTAAATTATACTTAATTTCTTTTGTGTTTTCATAATTGTATGACTACTACATGTCTTATTTTTTATTTAAGTTTTATCATCGAATTAATTTTATGTATCAAATTAAGGCTTAAACACAATATATATCTACTGCAAACTCACTTGCTGAAAATACTTCTTAAAATAGAAAAGTGTACTAAGATAAATCTTAAGCAATTAAGGATAAACCTTTGCGTAGAATATTGAAAATTAAAAAAATTGCCATATCGATCTCGAGTCCAATTGTTAAGCAACAACACATTTGTAACAATTACATCATGAAACCGCATTTCTCCATTGCTGATAATTCTAAAGGCGTCTTGTATTTCACTTTCTTTACTGATCCACGGAACTGTGTTAGTGGTCCGATACCATTCACTTTCTTTGAAGGTTTTCACGGTCAAGAACGATCTGTTTCACTCAACTGTGAACAGATTCATTTCGCACGCCGACACATGGCTATTATGAAACCGTCTGATCGGATGATTTTACTTTCACGCGACGTTTGACGGAAGTAATTCAAGAGCGACAAAATTTATTGACTTTATAAAGTATATGTCATTCAAAATTAGCATATAGATGAGAATATAAATAAACTCATTCACTTTCAGTTTCTTCATATTTTTTTTTAATTAGAGAGGCTTTGCTATATTTAATAGCTTCTCTGGCAAAATAATAATTACAATTAAATGTTGCTTCATTTAATAAATACTTTCATTGGGAGATGTCAAAATAATGAATGTGAACATCATCACATTTGAAATAAATTCACTTAGATGTACCTTATCGTTATTTTTCCAATGAATTTATTTTCAAAATTTAAGTTTTACAAGGAAAATTTACATTTAAGTTAAGAGGTTGGTCAAAAAAAAGTTTTTCCAATGTTAAACTATAATTCTGAGTCATTAAAAACCATAAAAGTTCTTCAAATTTAATCTTAATTTTCTTATGGGTATCTAACAACAATAATAGCGGAAAATAATTAAAATGAGACAATACAAAAAAAATGTGATAAAATGTAGTAAAAAAATGGCAGAATCTATAAATAAAATTAGAATTGCATGTTTAATTTTATATAAATTTTTTCAGGTCACTCTGCTGTAGTTGCTCATGGTATCGCCCCTGCCCATTACGCTGCACCTGCATACTCCCATGGGTATGCTCCAGTTGAAGTATATGTGAGTAAACTATTTTCTATTTTGGCAAAGAAAATTATAAACCTAAATTTTTCGTAATTGATTTTACAATTTTGCTAAAAAAATTTCATACTAGTATTCATTAAACTATTTAAGACTCACCCCAAATACGAATTCAACTATGGAGTAACTGACCACCATACCGGAGACCAGAAGAGCCAATGGGAAGCCAGAGACGGAGATGTAGTCAAGGGACAATACTCCCTCGTTGAACCCGATGGCACAATCAGAACCGTCGACTACACCGCTGATGACCACAATGGGTAATTATCATATTTTTTACTACATGTTGCCATAAATAGTTTTAAAATATGGAATTGAAGTTTTTGTCTTGCCCAAGCGTCGAAGTTAACTTTGTCTATGACAATGACCACAAACTGATGACCACAATGGGTAATTATTATCTTTCATTCAAAAAAAAATTTATAAATCAAAATACTGAAATAAAATTCACTTTGTAATTTGCTCTTGGGTCACATAATAATAGTTTTAATTTCATTATAATAATATTATGTTTTGTACTGTGTATACGTGTATACATGTAGATGTGAAAATGTTACATATATTTTTTATTAAATACAATGTTTTGTTTTCAGTTTTAATGCAGTCGTCTCAAAGTCTGGCCACGCTGCCCACCCAGCAGCCCACCTCGCTCATGGATATCTCGGATACCATTAAGCCATACGTTCTATAATTAAATTACACGAATCATCCCCATCCCTCGATATTTATTATAGCACTATTTAAAAGAATTCTCATATTCTTTTTGATTAAAAAAAACACAATCAATCACGTCTCATTAAAAGCCAAAAAGTCTAATTCCATAATACTGCTCTCATGTCTATAAAAAAATTATCGAAGTGAAATAAATAATATGTTTTCTCAACAGCTAGTTTTATTAATATTTCCTATTATATTCTTTATGTTTTTATTACCACTAAAATTTCATAGTAACTTTTTGTAGCATCAAAGTAAATACTATATTTTTTGACCTTGTCAATGTTGTACATTTTTATTCAATTATCCTACATTACGCATGTATTTTGTTACTATCAGAAACTAATGTTTTGAGTTATTCTATAATAAATTTGGATTATTGAGATTTTGTACACTTCCATGTATTTTGTCACTAACGATCCGGGTTTCGCCTTTCGACATCTTCAGGCATTCGAGCACACGAATGGAATCGAACTGACATTTAGTTCGAGTCCATTCGTGTGTTCGAATGCCTGAAGATGCCGAAAGGCGAAACCCGGATCGTTAGTGACAAAATACATGGAAGTGTAAAAAATCTCAACAATCCAAATTTGATATTGAAATTCCATCAAGCACCCTCAGTCGATGTCTTAAATTATATTCTATTATAGTTTCTATATTCGATCATCTTTTTCTCACTTCAATAAAGACTGATCATATATGAAAATTATACACCCACGCCAATGGATACATCAATTTATTTTCTGCATCAATAGGCTGCTGTAAATATGTATTATATGTATAGCGTATTGATAAAAATATAATCAAATGTTAAAAGTGACACCAATAAATAACTGAGTTTGTAAATATTCCATGTTTTTATTTCAACGATAATAAATCAGTCTTTAATAAAGATGGTTAATTTAATTAACAATTTACATTTTATTTTAATCCAATTAAAACACATATGGAAATGAAGAAAATATGTCAATATATTTCAAACATTATTTACATTTACATAGGTAGTTCAATACAAATCTTATAAAACCAACAACCATTAAATAGATTACACCATTTCATATAAATCAATTAACGTACCGTTTCCACATATCATAGAACACTTAATTTTCCAAGACTGTAAACATGTACGACCTACGAAAAAAAATTATTAAAAAAAACACTCGCATCACCATACATATACGTAGAGACGACATTGGTTTAATGATTATTTGATAAATTTTGTCGTACCATTTCAAATATGCAACGTTTGTAATTATTTAAATTGAACGGATATTGAAATATTTTAAGTTTTCATATTTTCTAGCTACTGAAAATTTGTTGCAAAAAAATTAAATGTATAATATTACGAGCAATCCCAAAAATTCATAAAATAATATGTTTGAATTGAATTTAATTTCAGTCGTCTTGACGATGATAAAATATAATACGGATATTACAGTAATCAAATAGTAAGAGTAATATTAATTTAATTGAAACATATACAGTCAATCTCCGGATTAACACATGTTCTATTAAAAATATTCGTTTAACACCCCTGATATTCATTAAAACATGTACATATTACATACATATTTATACTTAGGTCGACCCCGCTGAAGTTGAAAAATTTCAAAGCTTATGAATTTAAACACATCTACCGTAAAATTTTTCCATTAAGGTTAAAGTTCTTGTTTTTTTGTGTTTAAATTTTGTGAAGTGAGGTAAACTGATCCCCAATTTATACGTTTTCGATTTGCGTAGAAACTATCTATCGTATTAATCGAGGGTTTACTGTATATTTCTTTAAATGAAATGTAATTCAAAATAAATTTAAGTGCTCGTCTTTTTTTCCCCATGTCCGCTCCCAATGTGGAGCATATGGTCTCCTAATGGAGGTATCTCAACAGATTTTGTTTTCTATGAGAACTGTTTGTTACGCAGTTGCTCAACCTCTCTTTGTTGAAGAGAGTAGAGATAGAAGGATAGAGCTAGGACAGGACTAGTGGTTAGCTATGTCGCTATGCCTCGTGAGGAAGGGATGGGTGGGTGAGGAGGGGGGTTTTAGACAACACAAACACTCAGACTACGAACAGAAATCCATAAATCGATTGAAATATCAATTTATGAAAACTGTCCGCACCGGGAATTGAACCCGAGACATCCGTAACCGTAGCCCACGACGCTACCAACTACGCCACGGACGCCGACAATTGCTCGTCTACCATTTATTTACCAAATTCATTTTTAATAAAAGCAGTACGCTTTGAATCACTCAGACATCCGTTTGATCCAATGCAAAAGTTAAACAAACTCGATTCGTTTTTATGATGGCAATTTATAGAAAAAATCTTTCTGCTACAAGATAGATTTATTTTATATGCAATAACATACATATGTGTTTTATATAATATCAAAATATGGCAAAGGTGTATTTATTGCGTACATCGATTGCATAGTCGCTCCAAATTGTGCCCAATTAATTTTCCCTGTGTTTTTTAGATTAGTCGTACACGTGGACCGGAAAATAATAAAAACTGATAAAATATAGAATCTGTCAAGATATTTCAAAACTCGTTTATAATGATGAACGATCGTAGAGTGGTATTGTAAATTTATAATCGAATGACCGTTTTTGATTCTATTTGATCTTTATTATTCACATTTGAAACGTTTAAATCAAAGTCAATTCAGCTTGTACTGTCAATTAAATCATAATTAAAATTTAAATGTTTTGAAAATGATCAATTCCCATTTAAAATTCGGAATAAAATCATAATGCTATTCAAGCATAATAGTTAATAATTAATAATTAAAACAATATTATCATCCTCAGTACCCCATAATATAGAATGTGACTTACTCCAGAGATTTTTCACTTCCAGACAACCACAAGTTTCCTACAAACATCTTTTTATTTCAATTTATTTAAGAAGGTGATTTTTCGGATTGTGGAGTGGCTTTCGTATTAAATATATTCCAAGCTCAGCAGATATGATAAGAGCTATTTTAAAACTTAGGACGAAATATTTATTGCAGTACAACGTTTTTAGGGTTATAAATGTCTTACCTCCGTGTCATCGTTACATTTGACTCAAAATCTCTTAAAGGTATTCAGTTCTTTACTTGGAAAATTATCTGCATTTTAAAATACATAACCTCTTTTTCATTGTGTTATTTTGGCTAAACTCCCCCAAGGTGTAACAAAACACCAAAGACTAAGAGTGCTTATTAAATGTCTTAACTTTGTAGGTATCTTAAATAAATGGTGTAAGCGTTGAAATTTACGAAAATATTATTATACTCCTCTTTTGGATACAAACACGCATCCTAAAACATTTCAAAAGTTCAAACAATAATTATGAAACTATGTCTTTGGAGATCCCTTAGTTTAAACAAGTGTAAGATTATTCAGTTTAAGATTAAGAAATCCTGAACTTTATTTGTTTTTAGAAAAATAATAATGTTATGCTATCGCTTTTAGCTTATGATATTTTTACTCATAATATTGTATGTTATTTTGTATTGAAAAAAACCGTTATTTGTGCATAAGGTCATTATTATAATATTGATGCCAAACGTGACTAACCCAAGATGCAGATGAAAACTCTAAAAGTTTCCGATAATCGGTTATTCATGTTTACTCTTAGAAAATGGTTGCATTATTTTTTTTGTCTCTGACTTCGTTATTGTTGTATGATTCACAAAATTATAATCATGTAGCTAATAATCCTTATTTAAAAGAATAATGTAACATCTAAATAATTAATAAGTCACTTTCTTTTTACCAAGACTACTTCCAATTTCGAAGATAAGACTACAGGGGTATTTAAAATGAGTTAATAATATCAGTCAATCTCTTGAAAACCATTTTTGAAAATAGTAAAAGTTGTAGATGAAGGTATTAAGTGACAGTATAAGACTAAAAGAGACTTTTATATGAAAGGAAAACAGAAAAGAATAATTTTTTATGTACTCGCTCTCTCTTCGCACCGTTTTTTTAATTTGAATTCTCTGGATTTTAGGTATTAATACATAATATAAATCTAATCTTTACAAATTCGGAAGCAATCTTTAGCAGATATTAGGAAATTTTCGTTCATTTTAAACGATATTTAAAGATTTTTACCAATGAAATCTTTGTTTGAATCACTTTGTCTTACACTTTTTCTAATTAAACTGATTGTTATGTTGTTACCTTGTCGCGTAGCAGGTGGGCTTTGCATTTCGTCTATTATCGTGGCGTAAAGGTATCTGAGAAGTGGGTCAGCCTGATGATTGTGTATCAAAAAGTCTTTAAAATTTGCCGCGCCCAAATATTCGGACTGCAATATATTCGTTAGTAACACATAATATGATGTAACCAAAAAGGTTTTAGGGCCTGCGAGTCGTTACGGTTCAATCGATAATGCAAATCTTTGATTAGATTTTTAAAGAAATCAAATAGTATAAAAGCAGGTTAAAAATATATTTAGATTACAGTTCACATTCAGCTGCAATAAAGACAACACAATATCTAAAGATGTTTGTCAAGGTATGTAATGAATACACCAAAAATCGTATAATCAATCTAATAATACAACACCAAGTTTAACTTTTTATACCGACAATAAATTCATTCAAAGTTAAATTTTGTCTAAATTCACTTCGTCGCAAATAAGCTATAATTATTATATTTTTCTAACTCAATTGGATATAGTTTACTGAGAAAACGTGATATAATGAAATACTCTATTGATATCGGAAACTGGTCAGATAATTGAATATATTTATTTACTTTGCATCCATTCATTCATTCATCATAATTTGAGCTCTATATATATTACGGCTCAATACAAATCCACCAATCTCATTTCGAAGTGAAATTTATTATTGACTGATCTTTTATTTGTTAAATAATATTTGTTCAAATTTGAATTGTTCAGATTTTGTACATTCCCATGTATTTTGTCGAGTCCATTCGTGTACTCGAATGCCTGAAGATGCCGAAAGGCGAAACCCAGGTCGTTAGTGACAAAATACATGGAAATGTACAAAACCACAACAATTCAAATTTGATATTGAAATTCCATCAAGCACCCTCAGTCGATGTCTTAAATTATATAGTATTCGTTCAATCATTTTATTTTTCTTGAGATAAAAAATAATTCGATTCCATCAAAAAGATTCCAATAGATTGACTAGTCATTAATTTTGACATTATAGCTGGTTATCTTCCTTAAAAATGCGATTTAAAAATATATTTTTATAAAAAATATGAAATAAAATAATAATTTACGGATTCAATTGAAATACATTGAATATTTCACTTAAAGATACCCGTTAATTTACCAATTATCGAACAGATAATCCTGAAAATGAAATGAATATAACGTTTTAAAATTTTGCTAACAAATTATTTTTTTCTAAATTTTTGTATAATAAGTATAATAAAAAACTTTTTAAAAACAAATTTCAGATTCTTGCCGTAACAGCGTTAGTCGCATTCGCCAGGGGCGATTATCTTGGAAGCCACGGACCCGCTATCTCATCATCGAGCATCATCCACCATGAAGCACCCAACGCCTATGGACATGGTCTTCCATTATCATACGCAGCTGCTCCTGCCTATGCCTCTGCCCCCATCTATGCGTCAGCCCCGGCATATTCCTTGGGATCCCATGGCTTGGGACTCTCTTCCCAAAACTATATCAGCCATGCTGCTCCATCTTATGCTCCCGCTCCACTCTTGAAGGCGTATGCTCCTGCACCAGCTTTGAAGGCGTACGCAGCTCCTTTGTCTTACGCATCTCCTCTGTCTCACGCAGCGCCTGCGCTTGTCAAGTCTCCACTTTCTTTGGGATATGCTTCACCTTCGTTGGCATATTCCTCACCTTCTTTGGGATACGCTCACGGATACGCTCAGAAGCTTGAGCCTGATGTAAGTATTTTTCTGATTTTTAAGTTATTTAATTAAAATTACAACGCTTTTCTTAAATACATTCTCAAAACTGACGCCATCTATCGGCAACAGATTCAAATACGATAAATTTATATAAGGATTTATTCAATTTTATTTTGTTATTTATTATAAAATATTTGCATGCATTTAAAAAAAAATAATGAAAATAGCATTTTTATCAAAAGGCATACATACATCTTCAACTACTTAAAATCTAATTATTCATTTTGACTTTTTATGTTTTCTTATAAACCTGAAAATATTTATTCAAATACAAATACGTCAGCCACTGTGGTGTAGTGGTAAGTGTTTGCGTTAGCGATCAGGGGATGCTGGTTCAAGTCCCAGCAAGGTCAATATCAAATTTAAATTTGTGATCTTGGACGTGATGACTTATAAAAATTCTCTCCGAGTTTATCTGTATGATTTTCTTATTTTCAAAATATGTGGCGCATTGGCTCTTAGCTGTAATACCAGATATTTTTTTTAATTGATTTTTAAAAAATAAAAAGTAGTCTCAACAATAATTATTATTATTGCCCATTTACACCAAAATTTAAAAATTGCCTACAACCAGAAAGATATCATAATTATAATTGTTCCTGTTTTAAAAATGAATATTAAACTACATTTAATAAATAATAATGTGTCTGTCCCAATTTCATTCATAAAAAACAATTTTTAAAACAATAGTTTTTTCTTATGTTTAAATATTACTTTCATATTTCACAATGTCAGGCGTACCCAGCTTACAAGTTCGAATACAGTGTTGCCGATCCTCACTCCGGAGATCAGAAGAGCCAATCTGAAATCAGAGACGGAGATGTGGTCAAAGGACAGTACTCCTTGGTGGAACCAGATGGTTCAGTCAGAACTGTGCAATACTCCGCCGATGACCACAATGGGTAAACAAATACACGATACCTATTATTAATTTGTAGACAACTCATTTACAAAAAAAAAATGTCAGTTTACTACATATCGTGGGCCGAGTAATTAATTTTTCTAACAGAAATTTGGTAACTATGCTGCTAGAACACTTTTAAGTTTTGAAAATTGGTAGTTTTATGAGCTTACATTCTTATAAGCTCTAATTTTACGGTCGTTTTTTTCGATTCGTTCGTTCTGTTCTAAGTACTCGGCCACGATATTGGGATTTTTTTAAAAGAACAAGTTTAATCTGATTTTATTCATTTAACTTTCAACAACAATTGAGTGATAATATAATAATCTAAATTGTTATTTAAAACTAATTCAGACATATACGACCCCTTTTAAATCTTACTTTCAATCATAGTGTATTACAAGCCTCCTATGTATGGAGAAAAAAGTACTTTTATAAAACACCAAAAAATATATACATATTTATTTTGTGAGTCAATTTTGTATCTTACTGTATTGAACACCTCGAAATTAAAATTTTGTCGTCGAATAGACAATATCATAGAAAATTTTACCATCTTTACATATGTCAATATATTATTGGCTTTACGAATTAATCAGTAGCATGCAGTTTAGTTCTTGTATTTAAAAAAAGTATATGAAACTCAAAATATTTCTTGAATGCAGTTAAAAATTAAAAAAAATATTGACACAATTAGATATAAAGCTGCTGTTTTTTTCTTCTGTAAATATGTATAAGAAATCTGTGCAACGGAAATTTCGTCAGCATGTTGGAATTTTATCTTTTTATAAACACCGCTTTAGATAATATATAACATTATCAGTACTGTAAGTAAGTATGCAATAAAAATATTTAAAACTCGCTTACGATCAATAACTCAATATTGCAAAAAAAGATGTTTCGTCATATTATGAAGTAGTAAAAATAAAATCATTTATTTTTCAGATTCAACGCGTTGGTCAGCAACTCTCATGCTCCTCAACCCTACCATCACTAGAATTTCTTACCAATGAACAACTGCAACCTAAAAGGACCTCAAATAATTCTAATTACTTTTAAAAATGTGAATTTATATACATCATATTTATATTTTCGATGAAGATTTTTTCTAAAAATCTTGAAAATTATTAAAACGTTCGTTTGGTAGTTTATTTTTTTATCGAATTTAATTTTTATTTCATTCCAGAACATTTCATTATATGTTTTGTTTTCTGTTTGATATAGCCTGAAAATATAAATATGATGTATACATTTTATTATAAGGTTTATTAAAATGATAATAAAAATATTTAAACACTAGAATTTTTTATGATTTTCAAAAGCTTTTACAAAAATATTTGATTCATAAAACACACTAGCACTCTGCTTCAAATTTGTGGATTATATTTCAATATGAATTGTATGTATCATATCATGTTGGTATTAAATGTATGTATCTTCATGTCTTTTTTAAATTGTAGCATAACCAAAATTAATATTTGTTTGCATAAAGAGACATTTCTTTTAAAGCAAAGTCTCAATCGCTACAAAACTAATCGTATCCATGTAAAATATTACCATATCCGCTCCCTTATCAGATTATATGGTCACCACACGGTGCTTCTAATATTCTCCGTCTTTCGCCAATCTTTTATGCTTCCTCCTAGGTCATTCCTGCGTCCCGTAGCTCCATTGAGTATATCCTATGGATGGTCATCAGAGACGGAATCCATCCGATTGGTAAAAGAGACAGACAGTATTAAAACTACTCTAGGGCATCTGCAGCACATGTCCAAGCCAGGCCCATCGTGGCTTTTTGATTTTGCACATAATATGAGATGTGATGAAACAAAAAAAAGCACATCGATCATTTAATTATTAGCAATTGAATACAACGAGCTGAGTAATAATACTTAACTTAAATATGGAGCTGATTGATTATTAATTGAATACCACACCAAAACATAATCTGGTGGATTCAACTACCTTTTATGAAAGCAGGGACTATTATTATTGAATCCATTTAATCAAAAAGAAAGATGTTATCCGACGAACTTAAAATAATAAATGAAGTTTAATTATTGATATATTTCTTTGATTTTGTAATAAAAAGTATCTATATAAACCGCATTATATTTAAACTATAAAATGTAATAATGTATATATACAATACATGGTCTGAAATCGAAGCACACACCCCACACATTAAACAGAAGAGAAAAATGTGATAAAAACAGGGCAATCACAGATAACATTTTATAAATATACATACGTAAATATTCATATGTTTATTTATATCAAGTTAAAACTATTAACATGACAATTAACAAAGTAAGATTCAAATTATTAACTGCAGTATTGAAGCTTATTGTTCCCGAAGCATCTGCAATCGAAATAGACTAGTAAAAATACTTTCAATAAGCAATAATCTTTTAACGTTAAAATTGATATTTTTATCTGAAAAAACTTTATTAGTAAATCTGTTCTCCTAATTCTAATGAAAAAATGTGTCATTGGTGTTGATTCCCATAGTAATCTTTATTAAAGTATCAATTTGAAACAGCAAACCCGTACCTTTAAGACACTTTTCAAAAATCATCAGAATTTATAAAGTGGTGTCGTGCTTAACGTGAAAAAATAGCTCTCAAAGTATATTTTATTAAGATATGACTCTTGGTTTAGGACGGCTGACTAAACCAGTTGTCAAATCCAAAGATTTTGGAGTACTTAAAAATGCATTAAAATGTAATTTTTTTGTGAATTTACTGTTTCTTTGAAAATAAAACCTCATCCGTAATGTACAACTGCATGCTTAAAATACAAACATGTACTACAAAATCATTATTCCTGAATTATTTATTAATAAAAAATATAAAATTTTGATATAAAACAATAATGAACTTTTATTGTATTTAAAATATAATATTTTCATTACTTACCGAGACATAATTTGTGTTATCAAAAGGGTTTACGTAACTTCACTAAAGAATAATACAAAGTTTGCTTAAAATAATATATAACATCGAAACACTTATTACAAAATGATTTATAGACTTATTAATTACGATTCGTCTATCGGATATTGAATTCAGCTCATGATCTATTCAGTGAGATAATAATTCATTCTTAATGAAACAATGTTCAAAAGAAACATAATACTTACGCGTCGGCCGTTCAATACAAATTGTAACAGAGATGTTTACACAATAATGACATATAGAAAATTGTTCTCAATACAACTATAGTAAATTTCATATCGTGCAATCTGATAAAAGAACAAAATCACGCCATCGGGTTTATCAATTGTTACGAAATCGTTACTTTGAAGGTTACGAAGTACGACTGGAAATTCTTAAAAAACATTTCCTTTAATCCGAGGACATCAAAATTTTAGGCGTGAATGAATTGATCCTGTCCCAATTTTACACATTTTCCGTTGACTTGTATTTGAAGGTTAATTTAATAATTAATGTATTATAACGCTGCATTATTTTACGCGTAATTAATTAGATCAGTAGTCGTCAACTTGGTCTCTACTACATACTAGTTGGCGATTACAAATCTCATCAGTTCAATAAATGTAGCCTCACTCTCCAGTAAGCGCTATATCGTCGGACATGGATACATTTATTCAATTTGAATTATCAATGTGTAACCGTACACAAAAAATTACTTCGTGATTATGCTGAATTTGAAATTTGGCTATCAACAAAGATCAACTTAAGTGGGTGATATGAATTAAAAGGTTGACGACCAGACCTTTACATTAGACATGCGTATTTCTTCATAATATTTTTACTCAACCGTTTATTTTTATTTTAATGACCACGTTTATATACTAAAACAATTCAATAATTATGAATGCGAATGTTTTGTTATGTTGAGCTTTAAATAATAGTTATTGAACGGTTTTTGAAAATTGAATTTATTCAATTGGAATTAATTGACACTACTATTTCAAATCGGTTAATTGGTGATAAATAACACAATCTTTATAACCTTTATTTTTTCTGTTCCTTTGTTAAGCAACAATGTGAAAAAAATGAGTATTACTTGTGTCATCAATATAAATATAAATAAAAACGTCGTAATATATCCGAAGATTTAAAAAAACATTTCTCCCAAATAATTTTTCAAACCTTTCTGTGGACTATCGATCAAAATATTCGGCTTAGGTAAAAAATAATTATTCAACATTTTTTCTTTGTCTGCAATACTAGCGTACACCTGTTATTGATTAGCGTATGTGTACACACATACTCATTGCAGAATTTTAGCATGGAATAATCAACTCAAATCAGTAAAGTTAAGTCTAAATCATTGAGCAAAACCGTGTCTTTAAAATATAATAGTTTAAATACAGGTACTTTATATTATGTTTTATTTGAAAGAAAGAATATACAATATTTCCTCTATTATAAAATGCACGTTTTTAACTATTTTGTAATTTTTGAAATCGGAGTGCATCTTATAATCGATGAACTCTTACAAACGGTACAAAAATGCAAAGCAAGATATTATCAGGGACGCCCGGGAAAACAATGATTCGGAAAATTCAGACACTGAATATGATGATCAGAAGACAAAATATACCAACTTCTAATGGTTACTATTGTCATTATATTACATCTTTGTTAAATAACTTTTATTTTTGATAATAAAAGATCGTGTAGTCGAGGTAATGCGGCTAATCATTCGCATGTTTAATAAAAAACAGTTTTTCATGTGAATCAGTCTGAATTGTAATATTCTTGTTGTGAAATACTTAAAAAGCTGTTGTCAGTATTTCTAAAAATAGTTGTAGACTTTGTAAATTTAGTATTAATGAATAATAAAAAAAGCATTTTTTCTACTGGACGTTTCGTGAGACCAGTGCCGAACCAGAGGCATATACAATATAACGAGTGCTTTGAATCATTTTGTTGAATACATCACTCTAATTTCATAGTTCAGAATTTTTTCTACGAAGCAAAATCTTCGACCATGCTCGTGTTTTCTCTTTCAATATCAATCTGTTTACGATGCGTGAAATTTGAAATTTGCCAATATGACCTAGGATCCAAGATTTACGTGATATAACAGGCGCAAAAAATAATATATACAAATACTGTTCAACTATTTAAACCCATACAAAACTTAAAGTGAAATACGGCAGGGCAAAATCACGTACGCATTTTTATTAAGTCATATAGCTAATTCATTCAGACAACTATGGCTTGCAAATTTCATAATCCCAAATAATTGTAATTTTCTATCAAGTATTATAGTAAATCTATCTCGTGGGAACTAAATAATTGAAAAGTTATTTCTATGAAATGTACGTTATGCAAGTAATCTTTCATGCTATTTTACAAGCGATGTGAACTCACATAAATATATTTTTTACATATTACGACTAATCAAAACATTTAGAAAGAAAATGTTTTCATTCAATTTTGTAAGTATTTATTGTGAATCTAAATATTTTACAATATGAGTTACAATGCGATGTTTTCCTCTCAAGATATTTTTGAAATGAAACAAAAACGAGCTTGGAAATTTAAACATATCTGTACATTAAGGCACGCTTAGTAAACTTATATTCCATCTGGGCGCGGGTGAGTTCAGGAAAGTTCAATTTTTTATATATAAAAGTAAATTTTGTTGAAACTTTCTTGCGAATTTCCAATGTTATTATTGTTTTTATCACTCTTTACATTGCAAAAGATTTGTTTAAACTATGTCCGCTCCCAATGTGAAGCGTATGGTCTCCTAATGGAGGTATTTCAGAGGAAATATTAATTGTGTCAGATTCAGTTTGATTATACCAAATCAACCATCAACTCGAAAGGCTTATTGTAATTTGTTAATTACTAAATATAACGAATGGTTACACAATTATCTTTAGTCAAATCTATAGATAAGAATCTTGAAAGTATACAAATTACAACAGTAATGATATTGATATAACAATAAAGGTATAATGCAAAACAATTGTTGTGCTTTTTTTCTGTGAAATAATAGTTTAGACTATTCAAATAAAGTTAGAAGTAAGAGACGTAGTTGGTATTCAGTCAATTTGGGATATCTAAAGATTTTTAAAACAAGACAAATAATTAAATTGAAAAATCAAAACTATCGAGCTAAAGTTTTTTGTTAATTAGTCACTTGTGGTGTTAACTATCTATTTTTGGTGAAAATGCACTATATTTTTTAAATAAAACAAGATTTGTTTTGTATTTCTTTCATATCTTACTAGTTTCGAAACCGATCTTGACCATTGTTAAAAATGTGGAAGTAGTACAAAACCAATTATGTTTAAAATAAAACTTTTTTCATGTTGCTGTTTGAATGTTATATGTTTGGTCGGGCAATAAATAAATAAAAATGAATGAAAAAGAAAGATATTAAGTGTAGGATTATATAAAGTCATTCCAATAAAAAAATATCGTCAACAATTTTACAATTTTAGTGTTATCTTAGATACTAGTATATCATTGCTGTTCTGGAAGAAAACACTAAATCGAAAAAAATACATATTGACTTAGTTATACCAAAATGTTCCTAATTTCTAACTCTAACCGTATGAAAAAAACACACCTGTTTTTATAAATTACACTTTTACTTATAATTAGTTTTGTACAAACAAATTAAATGTAAAAGGTATAGCATTTCAAACATTTGAAAAATTTCAAAAAGTCCAATAACTCAAAACATGTTTTTTTCAGTTAGTGTGTTCACTTTTTTTACCATGTCCGTTCCCAATGTGGAGCATGATGACACCTCAATGAAGAGGTCTCAAGAGAACTGCTTATTACTTACTTGCTCAACCTCCCCTTTTCAACGTGAATAGGGATAGAAGGATAGGGCTAAAATAGGAATTGCGGTCAGCTTATTGCTCTCGATACGCCCCGTTTTTATGAATAGATAGGTGGGAGGGAATTTGAAACATCACAAACGTACATGCCTACGAGCAGAAATCGATTGAAAAATCAATTTATGAAACTTTCCGTACCCGAGACATCCGTACTACGGTCACGATCTCGTTGACTACCGCGCCAGGAACCCAACAAATACTTTGATACTGACTGTAAAAAATTCAGAAACTGCATTATCTCACCCACATTATAAATATTGATAATTTGGCCCTATCAATTACTTGTAACAATAAAAGACCCACTTAAATCATAATCAATTCGTATCATGACCTGCTTGTCAAAATAAAGTGGACATGGTCGTTCAAGGTTTGGTCATAATATTATTTTGGCATGAAAGATAATAACATGGGATCGTGGAAACTAAAAGCGCCAATATTGCGTAATGCTGCAATTATTTAGAGTGACGAGAATATTTTTCATGCTTAGCGGGTGAACGTAGTACACCATGTGGATACTTGAACGGGCTAAATAAATCCGAGGAGCAGATTTACTCATTGTTTATTCTTTTTTGTTTAGCAATCAAAACCACCTTCACCCATTGTCTGCCAGCAAGTGCGTTTTGCTATAAAATGGAAACATTTTTTCAAATCAATACAGTTCCCTATTCAGTGTTCAACAACAATCATATAAACATGATCAGCAAAGTGAGTCCACCGTATTCATAATTCAATAATTTATTAAAAATACATTGAATAATTGATCAAAATTAAATTAATTAATAATATAAAATTATAAGAAAAATATTTTTGAAAGTTAAATATTAAAAAGATATTTTTAAATTTAATTTTTATTCATCAATAAACTATAAAGATTTTTTTTAATCAAAAAAAAATTAAATATTCACACTTCTACGTAAAGCTTTAGAAAAATACACATTCATTGAAAAATAAACTAATTTGAATTGTTGAGATTTTGTAAATTTCCATACCAGTTCGAGATCTTTCTTGTGCTCGAATGCCTGAAGATGCCAAAAGATGAAATCCGGGTCGTTTGTGACGAAATACATAGAAATGTACAAAATCTCAACAATTTAAATTTAATATTGAAAAATTCCACCAAGCACCCTCACTCGACATCTTAAATTATGAAATATAAACTTTAAAAAGAATCAAAATATGTAAAAAATTTGTAGTCGTCATTACATTTTTTGATTAAGATCTTTGTGTGCAGGGAAAATTAACTTTATAACGAAATTCTTAATTCACTTCAATATTTTGCGAAAATAAAATAAACATTGAAATTTGCAGTATTTTTAAAATACAGTTTTTCAAATAGTAAAAACACGAACCAGTGAAATAACAATTATATTATTTTTAAGTTTGAGTGTGTGTTCTTTTCCGCAGATCGCAGTTTTGTGCGGACTTGTAGCCGTGTGCAGTGGTGGTCTTATTGGCCATGGAGGCTACGGTCATGCCGTATCTTCTCAATCTGTAGTTCATCATGTAGCTCCAGCTTACCACGGTGGATATGCAGGAGACTATGCCGGTGGATTAGGGAATGGTCTTTCGGGTGGATACTCAGCTGGCTTAGGACACGGTCTCTCCGGTGGATATTCTAGCGGTTATGAACATGGCTACGCCGCTCCTTCTTATAGCCATGGTTCAGCTGTGTCTTCTCAATCTATCGTGCGACATGATAGCCCATCTCACTATGCTGGATCTGTCGGTCATGGTTTTGCTTCATTAGGTCAACACTACGCCGCTCCATCTTATGACCATGATGAATATGTAAGCATTTTATTCATTACTATTTAATGATGACAGCAACACAAATAATAAAAACTAGATGATTTCATTTCATGATTTATTATGTTTTCAATTATATCAAACGTAAATTCGTTATTAACTTCAACGATGTTTATATACCAAAGAAAAATAAAAATAATTAAACTCAGTTTAAGTTACATCAAGTCTTTAAATTGTAAATGGTGTACAAAAATAAATGATATTTTAACATGTTCACTATCAAAAACCAGGCTCACCCTGCTTACAAGTTCGACTATGGAGTATCTGATCACCACACCGGAGACAGCAAGAGCCAGTGGGAAACCAGAGACGGAGATGTAGTCAAAGGACAGTACTCGTTGGTTGAACCTGATGGTTCAGTCAGAACTGTTCACTACACTGCTGATGATCATAGCGGGTAACTAAACTAATATTAAATTCTTTTGGTGAAAAATTAATCATGTATCAATATTATTTTTAACTCTTCAAATAGGTAATGCATTAAAAAGTAAGATAAACATGTGGCTAGTCAAATATCTCCAAAGTATATGAATATGTTTTATATTTTATAAATCAATCGCCTACTATAATTCTTATGTAAATGAATATTAATTAATATAATGGAAACCTAAGCGTCTCGTTTCGGTTATGCAATATCTTAGCCAGTTTTGCAAAATGAGTTGTTTTCTTGGTATATACAAACTACAATGTTATGCAACCAAAGGATACGGTTTTATAAAAAAGATGGTTAATTACAGCGAATTGTAATTTTTTTAATTAATTATGCGTAGGTATTTAATTATGATATCCGTTATGGTGACAAAGAAACATTAGATAGAAGCAGTATGAAATTAATTTTGATTTATTTATTTTAACTGTTGTGTATTTTAGAATATTACGATATTACATAATAACTCAAAATATTTGTTAACATTTCTTTTGCCAACAAGTAATACTTGTTCAGTTCCAGTTCATTCTGCGCGGGTTATGATTAAGTCAACATTGAACTACTTAATAAAAAAATAACATGATAAACTTCTTTTCTCTCTTTTCGTCTTGTAAATTTGACCATTCTATCTAAAAAAAATTGAGAACCATAAAATGCTTGCTGTTTAAATAAAATATGTAATTATGAAATATTTGGTATCAAAGGCCGGAGTGGTTTAAATCACCAAATTTATTTTTTAATCATTTATTTACAAACCATACACATGCAAGAAAAAAGTAGATCTGTCAACCTCCATTTTTATAAAGCGTTAGAAGAAAATGAGAAGCCTAGCGCTCAATACCTCAAACTCCGTTTTTCAGTATTGAGTATTTAAAAAACGATGAACATCAGCTATCGAATATTTCATTTATTAAAGTTATGGTGCATTGTCGTCAGCTGTTATATAATGGTTTAATTTAATTTTATAACTATAAATTTAAAAAAAACACGTTAAAGAGTTATGTAAATTGGGAATTCTTTTATCACGTCAAGGAATAATAACGAAAGCCTTATAGCTTAATCATTTAGCCATGGTGGTTCATGTGATATAAATAAAGACTTTTCATTATGCTTTGTTACATTTACTTAAATAATAAATATATTAAATGTCATTGCTTAACGTTCATGACGAGAAATCTTGGTTTCATTTTTCGTAACTTTTCGAAAAGAATATTAATCGAAAAATTAAGCATTTCATAATACTGTCGCAAGGAATTTTCATTGTGCTTATGTGAATTTGTCCAGCAATGATTTGAGCCATTGAAAGAAATTTATTACAAATATTATTGTGAATAGACACAAACCATTCACATTCTGTAAAATGCAATACTCACCCACTGTGTGATTGAAATGCAACATGCACACACAATGGTGGACAGTTCTCACGAGATAAAAACTTAACATGTTGACAAACAACTTTTTTATTATTACATTAAGATTGTTCATTTTCTTTCATTAGTATTGACAAATTCATTTGTTTTCTCATTGGGACTTTTTAAGGCAAGGTGAATAATTGTTTTATCTTGATTGAAATCCATTTGTGAATTAGTTCGTATATTGCAAAATCTTTTTGTCATATATTACTCCTAAATGAAAAATAATATTTCATTCGGTTACTGAAATAAAGATTTATTTAAAAATAATTTGAGACAGTTCGTTACACATTTCATTAATATTTTCATCATTATTCCAATTTCAAAAATTAATTAGGTCAACAAACCATACATTCTAGCGATTTTTAATCATTATTTATAAAATATGGCAACAATAGTTTTGCGTTTACTATGAATGTATATCAATCTTTTAAAAATCTTATTCTAAATAATTTGACAGTGGCAATAGGTATTTTTTAGAAACATACGAAGTTTCACTTTAGTAGGAATTTTGAATTATAGTTATTTGAATGTGTGACATGTAATATCAACCAAAAAAGAGCTAACTATTTAAAACAAACTCATTCTTATTGTAATATCAAAAAACTGGTCAAAGAATAAAATAATACTTAAGTATCGACGGTTATATATGGAATGTTTTTATGTCCAATTTCCATGTCGGAAATGACCCGCCGAACGCTTAGTCATGAATAGTAATAACTGATATTCATTTTCTCGTTGTTTTTCAGATTCAACGCTGTCGTGAGCAAGACCCCAGGCCACCATGCCTACCATCATTAGAGCCTTCGATACAATTAAAGCCTCACATTGCTGGCTTCAGATTAAAGCGTTTTGTAAATAATGATTTGGCTATTGTGTTCATCTAAATTTTATATTTTTTTATATGTATAATATGTTCGAAATAAAGTAATCTGTAACTTATTTTCCCTTTTTTATTATATTTTACTGTCACATACACCTACAACCTACAATCACTTATGGTGTTAACTGTCAATTATTTTTGTTGGAAAGGCGTTATATTTTTTTAAATCTAAAATTTATTTTTTGTACTGATTCAACAATGATGAACTGAACATTTTCATCAGTTGAAAATGCTCTCAATGAACGAAACTGATCCTGATCATTGAAGAAAATAACAAAACTAGTACAAAATATTTCGTTTTTTCTAACATAAAAAATAAGCCCACTAGTTTAATATTATATTTTAGCGTACGTTTATAACTATAATAATTATAATATCATACAAAAGTTTTTGATGCAATTCAAACAATTGGATATTCTCCAGATCTCACTCAAATTATACTCATATTAATATTTACTACTTTATACTATACAATTTAAAATAAACAAGATATAGGAATACAAAATTTCGATAAACGGTTCAAACAATACTTTTTATTTTTCAATCGATATTTGAAACTATATTGCAGAATATAAGTTTACAACCAATACACAGGTCTTAAATACACCAAGTAACTCATGTGCAGTTGAATCACCATTAAAATATTCACCGCTGATGTATTCAATAAGATGTTCAAATATTGCATACTATTGGTGTACACTCTAATCTAAGCCATAAGCAAATAGTAGCTTAATTGGCCAATTTTTTTACAGCTTCTTGTTTCTGAGGACTTGTCATGCTTTCTATTGTGTTATTTAATATTCATATTAAATTAATTATTATTGCTTACGTGCTAAACATTGATTAAGAAAATGTCGTTATTCAAATCGTATACATTTTTAAATGAATTTTTGCATATGATATGATTTTAATTACGGACATTGCATGTGTAAAATCAATGTGAAAAGTCCTTGAAATGATTACTCTGACCAGTAAGTTCCAATTTTTAAAGAATTGTTACGACTGTAAATTCTTTCTTAATTACTCGTATTTTCAAATAGTGCATATTGACACGTTTTCAATAACAAGTAATTGTTATATTTAATAACAAGGATTTAGTGTATTCAAGTTTACTTCATCTTTAAAACTCCGTATTGATAAAACCAGAACTTATGCAGAATTTATTGAAATATTTTCGATGGATTCGGCGGTATCTTTGAGAATTCATTTATAATATAAAATATCTAGGAACGAAACCAATGTTCGCTCAGTTTGAAAGTTCCCGCGCACTCGCACAGGATCTGCGCGCACTCCAATAGAACTATACAAATAATCTTAAAATTGGAATAGCCCAAATAGTACTTCTTTTCATTAAATCATATTTAGGTATGAAGAAAATTTGATAACAATTTTAAATATAATATTCAACGCAAAACAAAAAAAAACACTCTTTTTTATCAAATATTCAAATATGGCATATTCATTCAAAATAATTGAAATTATGCCGCGCACTTGTTGGAGTGGGTTGCTCAGCCATTAAATTTTTCGCGCAGCTAACCTCTCGTCTTAGAGGGAACATTGAATGCAACCCGTGAAATATATTTTTTTTTTCGATTTTAATTTCATTGTAAATTAACATTTTCAATTAAGCAACGTAAGAATTAAGATTCTCTCTAGAAAAAAGTCTCACGTGTTCATAACTTAAGGATCACGATCTTCGTAAAAAGTTTTTAATAATACTATTACATTTCTGAACTCTGCACTGTTATTTTAAACGTATGTGTCAAAGATTGTTACAAGTTTCTCCTGACTTAAACACTCTTACGTTTCACTATGCCACGGAACTGAGGAATATTTTAGATATACGGTATTTTCAATTTCTCTAGTGTGTGATTTATTAATGGTACAGCATCGTATTCAGGTTTTTAAATTCAGCGTATATCTAAAGCAGAATGGTTAAAACCCTTTTATATATATATATACATATGAACATTCCGTTTGGTAAATTATTTTTTTCAATACACAAAACCCAAAGTATTGTGATTTCATTCTCGAAAATGGCACTATAGAATCGCGGCATACTTTACGTTTGAAACTAGTAACTATAAACTAGTTACCGTACTCGTCATAGATCACGGTATTTAAACTGAAATACTGAATGTCTAATGCAGTGATTATATCGTATGTTAATATTTTATTTTATATACACCCATAACACTCATGAGAAAATCATGAGAAAATTTCATATCTACATGTGAAATGTGAAAATAATAAAACGTTTACAGAGTGGACTGGACTATTATGTATGTATAAGATAGATGGTTAATCAAATGACAAATATTTTATTGAAATCATGAGTGGTGTAATTTTTTTCTATCTTTAACAATTAGTTGCTCAAACATTTTAAAATAATATTCTGTGATGATTTTTCATAGCATTTAAATTATTTTTGTTTTAGCTTTGCCGAATACAAAAATGAGTATAGTTATAAATTTTCCAACGAATATCTTAAAAACGTTGGAATAGCTCGAACGTTGATTTCCGACATCGACCGATAATAGATGGGAAATTAGGTGGCAAGGTAGTTGTAATCGATAAGTTAAACATTGATCGATTTTGAACCATAAAAGCTGATTGTTTTCCAATGAAACAGTTCAATTTAATGACAGTGTTATTTCCAAAACCACTTAAATCACTCGCTTGTTAGCTATCGCATTTTGAAAGAATTTGATTTAACAGTAATGGTTATGTTTTTAACGTATCAATGGGTTAGTCAACGCATCAAAATGTACCTATATTTAAAACGTTTTGTGTGATAAATTTAATATTTATCTATAGAGTTTCAAATAAAATAAATTAAAGTGACATCGATAAGCGATCTCCCATAAATTAATGAAGCTTGATACAAAAATACTGACGCTTTCTATCATCTTTCAGTTTGACTGATTGGCTTAGAATCAATTTCAGATAATGGCCATAAAACACAAATCTTAATGCTGATAAATTTTTCCAAAAAGAGATTCTTTAAATGTTAGTGTGTTGGTGTATTGTATTAAAAGAAAACATGTTTTATCGTATAGCGATGGTTTATTTTATGATGAAAATATATACATAGTATGAGGTACAAAAAGGCGTTAAAAATTATGTAATATGGATAAGAAGGTAGTTAATTCGTTGGCATCAAACTTAATGGTGGTATCCTGTGTGGTGAAGGGGAGAGTGGCTTACGACCGCGTTGAAACTGTAAATAAAATCGTTACAACATTTAGTCGTTTATATTCATAAACAAGATACATTAAATAATTTATATTTTTATTATGATTATTTTCTTTAAATGCATTTGAATCTTGATGTATTTTTAATGAAGTACTAGGCAATTGCATGCTATTTTAAATACAACCATATGTATTTAACATAAATAAATTTGTAATGCAAGTCACTAAAAACAGAAGATTTATTTGCCGACTAGAGTTGCTAATAAAGAATAAGAAAAACGAAAAGTTTCGTTTAATTCGGTTAAATAATTGCATATTTGAATCTACTTTTATTTACTGGTTGCACTATTTTATTATTATGACGGATTAAAAAAAAGATTGTTGACGGCTTAAAAAATACTGTAAGCTAAAATGATTTACCCATTGTGGTCATCAGCGGTGTAATGGACGGTTCTGACTGAACCATCAGGTTCAACGAGAGAATAGTGTCCCTTGACTACATCTCCATCTCTGGTCTCAGATTGACTCTTGCTGTCTCCGGTGTGATGGTCAGTTACTCCATAGTCGAATTTGTATGCGGGGTGGGCCTGGTTTTAAAGCAATAATATGGATTAGAAATTAGTCAAACATTGGTGACCCTATTTGTAATTAAAAATGAAAAATATACGAAACTATTAATAAATAATGAATAGTAAATGAAGGTATTTTTGTTTTGATATTGTACAATGTCCCACCAAATTTTATATATGACTACAAAGTGAATAAAAAATATTCATGTTGCTTCGTCAAACAAAAAGTGTTAGATGGTGAGGCATTGCGACAATAAATTTCCACCTTTTATTGCACTTCACAAATCTCAAATGAATTTGATTATTTTCAGCACACTTGGTCCTTCGGTATTAAGATAAAATTTTAGCTAAGTTCAGGGCGAATAAAATTGAGTTAAACAGTATGTGGAAACGAGTAACTACGTATGAATATTCAAAGGCATTAAATGCAAAATACTAACAGTAGAAAATTAACATCGTGAAACAACTCTTTACGTTGGTGTGTACTTTTAGATATATGTATATATGATGCTTAGTAATAGTAATTTTAAAACAATGGTGCTCTTAAAAATTGTCAAAATGCCGTACATGTTCATCGTAGTAGTATCCATGTCCATGACCATGACCATGTCCGTGTCCCTCTTCCGGGGCTGTGTATCCGTGCGACGGGCCATCGTGGCGGACAATTGACTGAGATGACACGGCGTGACCGTGTCCAGCATATCCTGCTGGCCAAGCGACTGCAACGGCTACCACTCCCAAGATGACTGCGACCTGCGTAAAAGAAACAATCCTAATTTAAACAGATGTCTAATAAATTTAATAATAACTTGATTACAATTATTTATTTTCAAATTAAAATTACTACACATGGCATTACAGCTGACGCCAATGCGCTATGCACTTGACAAATATACTAAATATTATAGTCAATATGACGAACAATAATAATAAAATTTATATTGTATATTCCTAAAAATACAAATTCTATTTAGTTACATATTTGTTCCAGTGATATTATTTTACTACCCGTACTTATAGATTAACGATTTTGCTTTACTTATATCAATTATTTGTTAATTATCTTTTTTCTTTATTAAGTATTTTATCGAATGTATGTTTTGAAATTAATGGTATTAATTTTTTGAAAATGCTGTTGTATTATCTGTTTTCATTGTTGGCGCAAAAACAAAGATACATAATTTAAAGGTTAGCTTTAAATATATTTGGAATGAAAAAGAAAAAATTGTTATCTTTTAAATGTAAGGAAAACACTGAATAATAGAATCATTTGAAGTTCATTTCGCAATCATTAATAACTTAAATTAACTTAGAGCTTCACACGAGAAACTGTTTTCATAATGTATAAAGAATAGGGGTTGTTTAATGTATGTATCACTTTAACTGCACGATTGTTTTGGTTACTAAATTTTAAGGGTGAAATAAGAGTTATTAATCACATTGAATATTACTCACTTTAGCGAACATTTTGCCTGTGATTTATTGCTTGATTGTTCACAATGTGAGAACAACGAATTGACTATACCAATTGTACAAATTTCTGTCGCTTTTATACATAAAACGGAAAAGTACACCGCAGGTAGTGATTAAGTGGAGGTGCAATGATTGTTACATAACCCCTAACGAAAGGCTTGCATGGAACGCAACATTGAAAGTATCAATAAACGCGCAATAAAATATCGAATGCTTTCGAATAATTGTTAACGTGATTGGGCT
Source organism: Himalopsyche phryganea (assembly GCA_022494535.1). Lineage (NCBI taxonomy): Eukaryota > Metazoa > Arthropoda > Insecta > Trichoptera > Rhyacophilidae > Himalopsyche > Himalopsyche phryganea. The sequence goes on from JAGVSL010000046.1 coordinate 2,930,682, forward strand.
CTTTGAATTTGGGGATTGCAAAAGCTTATGTTACAACTAGAGCCGAACGGGCCATAATAAAAGACGTGAGTAAATAGCTAATAAAAGGTTTTTTTCTGCAAAAAGCAAAGTTTTTTCGATACGCAAACCGCAGACATGGTTGACACCAAGAAAAAACTCACTATAATAGTTTACCACAATGCGAAATGACAATGAATTCATCTAATAAAATTGCTTTTAATAATTTTGAACCAAGTACATAATTATGTATTATTAGTCTAATTTCTTAAAAATAATAAAAATATTCGTTGATAATACGATAATACTTATGGTACAATGAAATTAACACAAAATAAAAGAAAAGGTAAATAAACTTCAAAACTTATAGTATCAATATTGGAAACAGTTTAACATAGTATGTATGCACTGTTGAAAATAGAATAAACTTTCACAATCCATATTAAATAATCTGTCTCATTGTTTTCCTATTATAACTTGTAATGGTTTTAAAACATCCAGAAATCCAAAATATCCCAAAATGTTTTTAAGATTGTATAGTTTATTTTGTACCTGAATGTGTATCATGATTATTTTTCATATGGAATTTTACTATACACTTTTGAAGTTCTCTTTTTTTGTATGTTTAATATGTTTAGTAAATTTGTATAGACAAATAGATTATAAGTTATTTATTACCAGCGGAAAATACTCAAATGTTAATTGAATTTAGCTAATAATTTAAGAAGAGTCGACGGCTTCAGGTACTTGGGGGTACACATCACAGGAGATGGCAATCCGCGTAAAGAGCTCGCAATCCGATTAGGGATAGCTGGAACTCAATGCAGAAAGTTTGGGACTCACTTGTACTCGGTCAGAACCAAGTGCCACTTGCATGCATTCTGTCGGGGCTGCTTTACGGTTACGAGTCATGGCACCTCACCAAGGTACAGGGTAACCGTATACTGGACTTTGAAAACAGATGCTTGCGGCCAATACTAGGGGTACGGAGGTTTGATTTTGTCATGAACTCGAAGGTAAGAGAGCGGACCGACCAGCCTCTTATTACGTCCAAAATAAAAAAAGCGACTATGGTCCTGGCTTGGCCACGTGCTGTGAATGCCCCAGGGGTGCCTGAATCCTGCCTGTCTCTTCTACCAACCAGATGGATTCCGTCGCCCTGGAAGGCCGCTGATGAGCATCCATAGGATGTATTCGGCGGAGATACGGAACTTTGGGATGACCTAGAAGGAAGCGAGGAGACTGACGGGGGACAGATAAGCTTAGGAGAACCACGTGATGGCCATATTCTCCTATTAGGGAGCAGATATGGTTAAAAAAATCGTAAGTTAATTTCAAAACTCCTCCTCTAACCTTCCGACAGTCACAATTCGTCATATAATTATGTATGCCATTGCTTAAAAAATTGTACACTTTTCAACTACGAAAGACGATATTATCAATGATTGAAGTATTAGCAGTAAGATTTAAATACTTGGAAAGAGCAAAAAGTGCAAATATTTTATTTAAAGAATAGTGTTCATTTTTTGGTTTTGTGAATCTTTTCATTAACCGCCTTCCACATCTCTGCCCTCTGCGTGAAAAACCTAACAATTTTATCAAAAAACAAGCTGACGACGCCAAAACGAAAGACGCTAGCAAAAAAGGAAAATGCTATTCACATAGGAATAACCGTAGTGGCATGTAACTCAATATGGACAGTTTGACATACCCACACGGCTAAAATCAAATGAAATTAGTTGAATGTTTGCATTCTACCAGTACTGCTTTATGACAGCGAATCATCTAACCTGACGAATCTAGAATATTATATGTTTACGTAAAGATCTTGCAGAATAGGGAACGAGCCAGACAGCGTCATGTTACATCAGTGGTTCTGGAGAGACGTTGAACTGGTTGGTTCACGTACTACGGATGCCTCCGTAAACCCTCTTCGTTCGACGGTGAAATTCCAGCGTCCTGGACAACAGTCTGGTACTATCCATGAGACGTACGTGGCGAAAATGAGGGATAATGACATGTCATGGGAGAGAAAAAAAGCAATCGGCGGGTGACGGGGGATCATGCAGGCGGTACTGAGTAGCCGTACGCCGTATGTATGGAGCGAATAATATGGTCCAAGAGATAATAAAAAATACCCTCGCCTCGATTTCAAGCCGGCGACATCATATATTCATAACATAGATAGTTACTAGACTTTTTATGGTTACCAAATGCAAAAGATTTTTTCTTGTATATACACTAAACTGAAATAGATAGAAAATAGGTATCCATTGTTTGGAAGAAAACGGTTTCTGTGAAATAGTTGATATCTTATATAACATTAATAATCTAAAAAAAAATGTGATAGTTTTCAATGCGTTGCTTTCGTAATGCATTTTGATTTCATATTGTTTGGGCATGTTTGACACATAACAATGATTGAACGAGCACAGTAACTTCTGAGTTATATGCAGTTTCTCGTGAGAAAATTATATCTTATAACAATATTACAATTACAGCAATTTTCGTTATTGCTCTATAAATCTATTCATATATTGCGTTATCAACTCGATACGAAAACGATAACTTTTACAAAAAATGAATTTGATTTCACTGTATTCTTTTTATATGAAATAATTATATTTTCGTCCGTGTCAGTTCGTAATTGATATGAACGCCAGATCTCAAAAGAAGTAGATGTGCCAGAGCTGTTTGATATTTAGTCGCTTAACTTCCCATCGTCTGATAGAATAATACATATAACATATGTTTTTGAAAAATGTTGTTATAATATGAGGGGTTATAACTCATAATCTCCAGAATATGCAAAAAAATGACTTATGTTTGCAGCATCATTATTCTTCATGTTCACACCTACCATTAAAATTATAAAATATCTTTCAAAACTTACAAACTACCATCTAAAATGAATGTGAAAATGTTATTCATTTTCAAAAATTATATTGTCCAATACCCTATAGTCGGCGTCTGTGGCGCAGTCGGTAGCGTCGCTGGCTATGGTTACGGATGTTTCGGGTTCAATTCCTGGTGCGTACGATTTTCATAGATTGACCTTTCAATCGATTTATGGATTTCTGTTCGTAGTCTGAGTCCTCCCTCCCACCCATCCCATCCTCGCGGAGCGTAGCGAGAGCGATTAGCTAACCACTAGTCCTGTCGTAGCCCTATCCTTCTATCCCTACTCTCTTCGAAAAAAGAGAGGTTGAGCAACTGAGTAACAAGCAGTTCTCGTAGAAAAATTCTGTTAAGATACCTCCATTAGGAGACCATATGCTCGATATTGGGAAGCGGACATGGAAAAAACCCTATAATTTTCTAAACTAATAATCTCCATTCCAACTAATGAGAGTACAGTATTGAACTGTCATGGCCACCAGTGCTTGTTTACCTATCACGGCTTAGTCGTTCATTCCACAGTTTAGCATGAAAACGGGTTTTCTTGGTTAGCCAAAAAAATCATTGACTGGTTTTCTGAGTTATGATACAGAGCCCACATGTATCAATTGAAAAACATTGTTATTCCACTGGCTGTAAAACTAAATGTGACACGTGTTTCACTTCTTTAAGAAGCATCGTCATGAAGCATCAATCAAGAAGCAATGTACCGCCGCATTCATCGATAATAGAAAAACATTGTACTTAAGTTTTCGTTCGGCTATTCGAGCCCATGGGTAGCTCAACCGAATCATAGAGTCAATTGCTATGCTACAGTAACGATTTTCAATTTCATTATTTTCTTTTCTACAAATAAACTAAATATTGTATAATGTATTGAATTGCATGCTTGCTGCCAATGGGGATCATTTACGCTTATGAAAGGGTTTTTATTGAACGAATAACTATTACAAGCCAATAGTGCTTGCATAGGTATCGTAAAAATAATTTTATTTGGCCGTTATTTAGTAGCGGATGTTTTAAAAAAATCTGTTTTAGGATGTTGTAGAGGAGGTGTAAAAATCTCACATATCAAATTGGATATAATTCTTCCAAATACATATGTAAGATGGTAACAGTTATATACAAGCTTATTGGTTTTATACAAAGAGAAAAACCGTCCACCGAGTTGAATAGAAAGATCCAATATGTTTTCTACTGATTTTTCGAGGCCTGGACTAAGCTGAAGAGCTACATTAGGAATATAAATTGAGCGACGTGCCGCAAATAAAATAGTGTTTTTGGATATAAGTACATTTCATATAAAAGGAATTCCAGCACAAAAGAATGCGTGATTCTTTATTAATTGAATTAGACGCATAGGCCGCACAAAAATACGCTTTAGGCTGCATGTGCTAGCGGGCACTAGTTTGCCCAAGTCTGACCTAATGTATTAATGTGTGTGTTTAGTATGATTTTCTAATCATACATTGTTACTTTATAACTGAGACCTTTTTTATTCATTTTTTTTGTGTATATTCTAAAAAACCGTTTTAATGATTTGAATAAGTTTTGATATAGTTTTAAATCGGCAAGTAGCAAAATTATCAAAATATTTTGCTTAAATTCGATATCTTCATGTTTTTTTTTTACCAATTTAGAAGGTTCCTCAATTTTTCTCTTCAATAAAAATCTCAAAATTGTTATATCAAAAAATTTGTATTTTCAAGTTGTACGTATATTGAATACCGTGTTGTTTCTCGCCATCTTGAATGATATTTCTCAAAAAAATATAATAAATATAAAGTTAGCAATGTAGTATTTAGCTCTAAGTTATAAATTTACATAAATTAGTTATTGAGATATTCAACTACTTTAAAATGTAGGTTAATTCTCAATTGAATTGTATTTATCAATAATAAAAAATTATCGAATAACATTTTAAATAAAGTGTGTATTTTATTGACGTTTCGTTAAATAAATACCGCAATTTAATCCGTCGATTATACTCTAGTCTTGCAATCTAAAAGTAAATTTTCTACAAACTAACTGACTCGTGAAGGTTACTGTCCAATAAACCAATAAAACTTTTTAATAGTACATGGATCAAAGCTTTTACCGGACGAAAAACGTGCCCTTGCAAATTCCAATGTTTTATAAAGAATTTTGTGAAATCTGTAAAAACATTTATTTAACCGAGGTCAAAAAGAAGTAGTATCGGTAACCATTAAATTTCTTGCGTTGAAAATGCAATAAACTAATGACATCTGTTGTTTTTTTTTCACAAACTCTTATTTATTTTTCTATCAAAAAAAAATTTAGTTCGAAAGATAATATTCAGATATTTATATTTAAAAATGCAATCTATTTTAGTAGCTATTAAATCGAAATGATCGACTGAGCTGGAAAGACATATTAACAAACTAACGCCATCTTGTAAAAAATCGTACAACTATATATCAAAAAAAGAACAACAAATCATTTTTATTTATTATTTTTACAAAATAATAGCTTTTTTGATTATTTCTATCTAGCTTACTGGTGTCAGAATGACTTTATTTATTCATTATTATTATATAACATCGCGGTTATTTTATTCTTGATTTATTTATAATATTACTCTTTTTATTTTCTCAAGATTGTAACGTAATAAATATTTATTTTTATTTTATTTGTATAATACTCTACGAAATAAATTTTAAAAGATGAGTTAATCAAAGCATACAATAGATGTCAACGTCGAAAGGTAGCCGGAATCATTATTATGGTAAAAATACCTAAGTATAATATTTAGTGGTTGATAACTAGTTCTGACTATGTCGTGATGTCGTGATGCAATGCTTTTATTTTATTGTAATGGAGTTCTGAAAAGTTTATATTAATCCAACCAATGGAATGAGTAAGGTTCTAAATGTAAATAAAAATTATTGCCAAGTGAAATTTTCATTGAAAAGTAGTAAATACTAGGTTTTTTTCTCCATTTTTTGGAAAGAATTTTAAGAAGAAAAATCCTTTTTTAAGACATATTTTTAAAATAATATTGTTTAGGAATGTTTTATTTAAAAGTATTATTTATAACATATAACTATAATTATTTTTATGTATTATTTATAATGTACTACTATAATTATTTTGTAGTATTTTTTATAATATATTACTATAAATGTTTTAAAGTATTATTTAAAATATATTATATTTGGGATTGAATACTGGCAACACAGGCGGAGCGAAAATTTCGAGTGCGAGAATTTGACGTAATAGTCTTGGCGTTCGTAGCGCTATGACGTATACGCCTTGATATAACGGTTGGACAGTACCTGATTTTTCTTCACCGTCGTCACTTCCCATTGACGTGGCTAGCCTGTACGTAGCAATATGATGTGCAATGTCCATATATTATTGTTTGTTTGTATTAGAATGGTTTCATTCATTATCCGATATCTGATTCTTTATTCATAGCTGCTATCTTTCTATTTGGGCGAATAAGAGATACTATACATAGCAATCGATAGGTTGTACTTCATAAATATACTATTATATTTCGCATTGATTTCATATCACCTCCAAACATTCCAGAAAAAGTAGATTTTTATTTTGTCAGTGTTTGGAATGTTAGAATAGTCAAAAATGATAAAAAATAAGATACACATATGACATATACGTAAAATTTTGTAAGTACTCTCCTCTATCATGTGTGGTTATTAACTGTCAGCAAACCGTCAAAAGGATACATTTGTTTTTATGCCATTGGAATAGTATAAATAATAATATTTTTTTTTTTGAGTGTTTGTGTTTGGGGATATTTTCGTAGTTTTGGGGAAACGATATCAATTGGGTAAATACTTTAATGCATCAAAATTTCATCGGTATTTCCATATAAAATGTCAATACTTGGTAGAAAGTTGTTGTATTTATTTATCAACTTTTTTAAGAAATCCCCAATTTTATATATAGATCTGGATAGGTTTCGCTAATCGCGAAAATTTCCATCAAAAAGGATCGCTGCTAATTTTTATTTTTTATATTTTTTAATAAGTGGCTTGAGCATATACATAAATACATGCCCAATTGTGTTAAATGTATTAAAAAACAGACTTATTCGATTACATCAGCTATTCTTTTGCATTTTAACTGATTAATTAGGTTCAAAATATTAATATATTCTGGCGCCTACGACTTATAAAGCGTATCAAATTAAAATCATGAAAGTTTTCTTTTTTTAGTGGCTATGTCGCAACATTTTGTGGTAATGACTCTCCCTACTTATTTTTATTTGATCTAATATTCTTGCAAAACTTTAAAACGCAATAATTAACCATTTTGCTATTTTTTATCATTCCTCTATAATAATAGCATACAGCACAACAGCTGTATGGTTGAAAACAGTAGCTCTTAAACGTTTCCATAAGTAGTTCATTCTAAAATGACAAAACATCAGCTTCTACTAGGCCTTATATTAACTGGTTGCTTCTTGATACCTACATGTTTTTATAAATGCGAAAGTAACATAGATATTAAAATATCGCATACAATATTAAGATAATACCATATTTGTAATGGTAAAGTCTTAGGCAGCTGTTAGAGATTCCCAGCACAAAAACTGAAATACAACTCTTCATTTTATTTACGCCAAGAGAAACGTTTGCTAATACCAGAACGTACGGCCGTGGCAGTTGGTGGTGGGGATGGCAAAGTATTAATAAGTGGCTATAGTGGTATTCTCATAGTAGCTAAATAGCATTACAAAAAAAAAACTGAAACATTTAAGACTGACTGATACATTTTAGTAGCCGGTAGTTCCCGGTACAAAAAATGTTTGATAGAGAAATAACATGTACAATGATTTAATAGTATATATATATACACCACCACAATATATTTTGTGTTTTAGGAAATACTATCAAAAAAGGAGGTGTATTTGTAAATACATATATTGGCACAGCTATGAATTTAGTATTTTTAAGTAAATAGTGCGTAATATACAATATTGTTATATTTTAAAAAATAAAACACAATTCATTTGTACTACTTCCACATATTTATAATGATCAGGACCGGTTTCGCTCTATGATCCACCAAGAATTGACAGTTAACACCTTAAAAGTGAATATTGTTATATTTTGAAAAAGTGTGTGTGTTATCTGAGAATAAAATGTTCAAGGGTGACTTTCAAAGTAATGTACCTTCATCATCATGTATAATTTGAAACAGATATATTCATGCATCACCACTATAAAGTAGTCATTAATAATTCAGTATTATCTCGGAAAAGTGTGACTTTGTGATTCAATATCATGACACACTTAGTACACTTGGCGATCAATTTACTTGCAAGTAGTTATGTACTTTTTTTAAATATTTCAATTTACTTAAATAAATAGCTAGTATTACAGCTGACTGCCAATACGCTAAATATTTTTAAAATTAGAAAATCATACGAGATAAACGCGATGTGCATTTTTATAAGTCAGTGATGTCCAAAATCACAATTTTAAATTGACTAATATAAAGTTAATATTGACTTTGCTGGGACTTGAACCAGGTCCCACCTGATAGCTAAACCAAAGTTCATACTACTAAACCACAGAGGTTGACTTTATACGTATATATGTAATAGTAAGAATCAAAGTAAAACGTAAAGTAAGTATTTATACACAGTTAGAGAGTCGTTTGTAAAATAGCGTAGAAAATTGGTGAAAAACAAAGAAAAAGGAGCGGGAATAACATGTTTCAATGCGTTTGTATAAAAATGAGTATGCAATCTGTGAAGGAACAATCTCATAACTTTATTGCTTGCCATGTTTGTTGACAACGTTTTGAATAATATGGTTCGTAATATTAAATTAATAATATGCTAGAAATGGATGTTTGCAACGTCGAAGAGGTATAAAAACAAAAATAAAGGTCTCATATCTTGCAGTAAATCTTAAAAATACCAATTTCAATACGAAAGTAATATACATAAACATGCAAAAAAGAAAAATCTAATTATAATCGTAAAATACGACTTTATTCGTCTATATACTCAATTATTATATGTTAATCAAAATTAATTATCAACTGCTTTGTAAACTAGGCAATGATTAATATTAATAATATTCTAAACACCCTGCGTTTAAAAGATTTTCATATGATGATAATAGTACAATGAGAAATTTATACTACAGTAAAACAAAAAAAAATGGACCGATTTGTTCAAGAACCGGCTACGCTACGTGACATCATCAAGTTTGCAAAGAAAATTACTCATATTATCAGCAGTACGGAAGAAGCGGATGGTGGCCTTAATCTAGCAGTAAATCAACAATTTCTTTCAACGATATTAATAAAATTGAGACTCGATTAAAAACATATTAACAGATAAGTATATTATGACATTTCAAATATTTTCATTCCGTCCTCACATAATAATTAATAAATAGTATTTTGGTAAGCACACTTCGAGATGCGAAGTGCTATTGAAAGGCAAATGTATGTATGATGGAAAAAAAACCTAACATTGAATAAGTGAAATAAAACGAGCGCAGCGCATTCAAAATTTTACACACTTATCTGAAAACAGAATAATTTACGTATTATGACAAAATAGGCCCAGAACATTCGCAATAAATTTTTTACATCGCTGATTTTTATTAATTGCGTTCCCCCCAATTGTTTGTTTGAATTTTTTTTAAATTACTTTTACTCATTATATAAAAAGCTCATCCTAATTTAGCAGAGGTACAGTTTTCCAAAGGCTTTCAAACAACTAAGTGACCATGTTCTCTAAAGTAAGTGTTAAAAAAAAACATTTGAAATAAGTGAATATGCTTTAAATGCTACAACATTTATTGAATTAAGCGTCATTTATTTTATATATGTACAGAAGCGTGCAGAGTATTATTTAAAGTGCAAGAGTATAGCAACGATTATACGAATATTTCTTTATATTCAAAAAACTGTTAATAAAAAAAAAGATAACTTTTCAAAAAAATATTTGTAAACGAATCAGGGATTTCTTTGAAAATACTCTGCAGCTGGAAGTGTAATTGCAATAATGCTATTATGTATTCCAATAAGAATAGTAATAATACTGTTGGGGTCTTTCCAGAAAAATTAGGACTTAGGTAAGTTTTATATTTAATATTAAATTTATAAATTTTCTAATAAAATACTGTTTTCTATTACAGATTGCAGTTTTATGCGTAGTAGTGGTGGCTTATTGCCATGCAGGCTACATAGGACACAGTGACTTTTCCGGACATTTGGAAAACTTGGGACATGTGGAACAGCCGGAACACAAGCACGTGAGTGGACATGGAACATCATACCAAAAGTTTGTGCTACATCACAACACCCCTGAATCCCATCACACCTACGACAGCCACGATGATGAGCAGACTCATGATTATTCAGGTCATCATGAACATGAAAATGTGAGTACAAATTAAAAGAATAGAACATTTTACGGCAAACTTAAAATGTACTAATTAATGAATAGAGGGATTCTGGTTATATAAGAATATTCTTCTTAAAGAGAATTAGCCCTGATTTGAATTTTCGTCAAGTATGTTTTTGCTTACACCGAAATAATAGGCTGACACCGAAAAAAAAGTATATTCAATTCGGATATATTTAACGAAAAACATCCTTAATCTAACCGCGGTGAATTTTTTTTGGCTCACAACCTTCCCCCCTCCATCAAGCAAAATTAAGATATAGGGCTATTTGTCATAAGCCAGCTAGCCATTTTGAGTGCCCGTCCAGTAAAAAAGTGGCCAACCTCTGATTTATAGGTATAATATATATCATCAGAACTTGATTTTTGACATGTCTGAGAAAATTAGTGTTTTTTATTTACAATTAAAATTAAAAATAGTATATTAAATTTTCACTTAATTGCCATACTGTAAAATTTTGTAATTATCACTATAAATTTATTATAATTTTACCTCTATAGAAACAAATATGTTAACTAAAATCAAATTAATTATTTTAGGCATACCCAAAATACGAATTCAAGTACGAAGTTTCCGATGATCATACCAAAGACCAAAAGAGTCACTATGAAACTAGGGATGGCGATTCTGTCAAAGGAGAGTATTCTCTCGTACAGCCAGATGGATCCACCAGAACTGTTACCTATACATCTGATGGGCACAATGGGTAATTAACATCCCTCGTATTCAAACTCGCTTGTCACCTATTATTATGTAATAACATATATTACTATTTATTTGTACATATAGTGATATTCTGATTTTTCATAGCATAATAAATTAGTCACATTTGTTATTTATACATGTTGAGAAGATTATAATCAAATATAAGTTGAAATGTTTATACTTTATTTCGTTTTCAATTAACCACATACAAAATTGTATAATGATATCTTTTCATTTCCATTACGTTGACTTTGCTAACCTTTTCAACAAAACGTTAACCAAAAATTTCATATAGATTACAGTATTATGTAGATATTCCTACAGAAAAACGCAGAACAAATCTTCAAGGAGTTGTTGAATATAAGGTTTGCATATTTGCATGATTTGGAATGGGCAAAATAAAGTATTTTGTCAAATTTACTTTCCCATTACAAATGGATACCTTATGGATTTCTATTATTGAAATTAAGTTTTTACTTATAAATCATTTGTTTTTCCAGATTCCAAGCGCAGGTTAGCACATCAGGAGGTGAGCAACATTTCGACGATTACAACCACTTGGAAAATCTTCAAAACGACTTCCACCATTGACTGAATCTATGATAATCTGCTGTCTTTGTTTGAAAATACGAATAATATTTTTAAATATTATGCAAAACAAAACTATATTGTTATCTATAATGTACACCGAATAAATATATATTTTTATAAAATACATTTTTTTCAATTTTTTAAATGTTTCTGTGTTGTTTCTCGGCAAAGCACTTAAATTGTAAGTTAATCAGAATCATTGTCAATGCAAAATTTATCTTTAAAAGAATATCGGGCTTTATGTGAAAGTGTCTCAAATCCTCACTATTTTTTTGTTTAAATTCATTCTAATCAAATGATTTGATGAAGTTCCTCGATATAATCGAATAAAATAATCTTCTCACCATATTCAATGAGGTAGATATATATATATATATATATATATATATGCACTCTAGTAATAGTTATAGTAAAAGAATTTTCATGTATTATTTAGATTTTTCTCAAAAGCGTTTGACTGTCTACTTTGATAGTGTATAAGAAATTCAACAATAATATTCAAATTCTTATATAAAATCTGGATCAAAAAGCGCATTCTTCGGAGAAAGAAGCTTAAGACCGTAGAAGAGAGAAGAATCAAGACTTTAGACCTGAAATAACACGATTGGCAGTGGGATAAGAAAATTTCAGGAATTGGAAAATCAAACTTCATTGTGAACCCAAAGAACTTCTTAGGTTTAAATTGCCATAATGGTTTAGTGTTTGACTGAGTAAGATCCGATGCATGCCCACTAGGCGTGGTGCATGATGCATAACATGTCATGTCTAAAACAGCCTACATTTTAAGAGAGTAAATTCAAGTCATAGAGCACAATGTAGAACATAGCACTATGTAAACCTTTTCAGGAGGTGTTCAACCATCCACCAATTCGTACATAAGATTGGAGATATCCGAAGTTTATTTATTTATCTAACAATAATGTCGCAGAGCTGACATTTTTGAATTCCAATTCTGACAATAAATGAAAAAACTGAAAGACTTGGGTGTCTGGTTCACCAATAGTTATATTGATAGTTATGTATCAGAATAATATAATCAAGTTAACGAAGTTCACGTTACATTATTTTTACTCGTACTGATATCTTTTACTTTCACTTAAGGTGTTAACTATCAATTCTTGGTGGAGAGGAATTATATTTTTTAAATAAAACACAATTTATTTGTACTTCTTCCGCATGACAGGTTTTGCTCATCACGAGCATAATCAACTGACTAACAACAAAAAAGTTACTCTATATAAAATATCAACATTCCCAGATTTTTAATTTATTATTCAAATATACAAAATTGCATAAATAAAAAGAGAAAAAGTTTACATTACTACGAAATAGGCAGAAAACATTTGAAATTAGTTTTGACATTACTGAATTGTAATTATTATAGCATAGCGTAATTAATACTTTATACCTCCCATTTTTTTTTGTTTAATTAATCTTCAAATATGCTTTTATAAATACTTATAAGAAGCTCATATTGAGTCATCAAAGGTACAGTTTTAAGAAGGATTAAATAAAACAAATCAAAACTCTTTCCAAATAAAGTGTATTAAAAATGGGAAATTAATAAAATATTATCTATCTATTGTGATAAGTTACTATTAATTTCAATAACTTACAATAATTAATAAAGAAAAAAGATGTTCTCTTAAAAAAACTTCTGTTGAGATACCTCCATTAAGAGACAATTATAATAGGGAAAAAGAATTGAGTTCTACAAGAAATGTATTAGTCAGTTGTTAGCTATTTTGGCTTCACGCAATCGTCAGATCGTCAGTACATAATTCTGACGAAATAGCTTATTGAAACAAATTCCTTGCTATTTTTACCCTTACACATAAAATACATGGTATACTGAACACATTTTAAACTTTTTTTTTATAGATTCCAAGCGCAGGTTAGCACATCAGGTGATCAGTAACATTTCGATGAATACAATCACCTGGAACATCTTCAACAACACTACCGCCGTTGACTGACAAAATATTACGATATATGTAAAACAAAATGCCATTGTTATCTATCAAGAATATCAGATAAAAATACATATTTTTAAACAATACATTTTTTCGATTAACCGTATTCGTTCATATCTATTTTAAATTATATACGATAATACTCCCTCTAACCATATATATTACGAAAAGAATATTATTTGTGCTATTTTTTGAATAGACAAAAACGATTTGAGTTATAACCATCAATAACCAAGAAGATTATTTGAAATCCGAAATAAGATTTAATAGTATTGCTTATTCTATAAGTGCTCTATGTTCTAGGATCTATGATTAAGGGATCCATAGTGATATATGCACGGGATCCATACATAAAAACACACTGACACGCTCTGTGTATTAATTATACAGAAAGCCTAAAGTGTCGTAAAAATGTATACGGTGTATACTCTACTATCCAGCATATACATAAAGATATACAATTTACACCACAGAATACTAAATGCATTTAGTTATAATTTAAGACATCGACGCATCCCGTCGAAACCCACAATGCTATTATAATTGTAAAATCACTGGTAATTCTAAAAGAAGTTGGAAAGCGGCAATTCGCCACTCTGTTAATGTGTTGTTTACAAAATAAGGATTAAGGCGATTCTCGAAATGTTAACTCAGGTATCAGTGTGGCTCTCAGACGTATAATATTTTACCTCGTAAATAATATTTGTCGTATTTGTATCTTCTATATAAACGTTAGACACTGTTTACTGACTGTCAGTTCGAGTCCATTCGTGTGCTCGAATGCCTGAAGATGCCGAAAGGCGAAACCCGGGTCGTTAGCGACAAAATACATGGAAGTGTACAAAATCTCAATAATCCAAATTTGCATTTAGTTATGTCAGATAATATTGGTTGTTGCTGAAATGTTATCCAGATCAATACAAGCAGCTGTAGTATTCTCCAGTGCATAAAAAAATAATATAAAACTAGACATATTATTCAGTGGACGTACCACCTGTCAATTTTCACTCAAAACAAAATATTTCTATCCTCGTTCGTGCATCATGCGTAAGCACATTGTTTGTGATGTGTGTTATAGATAGATATAAAAGTAAATGAAAACACATATAATTATAATACATAATATCAGAAAGATACGTATCTCATGAATTTGAGGAGTACGGTTTTCAATGGAATATGCTCAAATTTGAAATACACAAAAAAATATTAAATAATCATTTTTCTTAATAAATTGAATGTGAAATATGCTGTAATGCATATAAAGTCATTTTAAGCCTCAAAAATATCAATATTTTTTTGAATAAGAAAAAAATTTCCAATAACATTAAATTGAAATCATCTCATGCTAAATGGCTGGTAATTTTGTGGTAGTCAAAAACAATACTCGTTACCCAATACTAAACATCTACATTCGTAAAAAAACCTTTTTTTGTACTCACTCCACGACTTCACATCACATTATCAGTACCGGTTTCACTCGCCGCGGGCATTATCAACTGATTAATAATATTATTCTTTTTAATTAAATTGTTTTTCCACCAAGAATCGATAGAAAACGCCATACAGGTAGGGTTGCCAACTTTTTGTGAGACAATTCCGGGACATATTGCTTAAAAATGAAATATATGTATAAATGTGTGTAATTTCACAATATTCTCCACTGAGAAACCATTTACATTCAACTTGGATTCTGAACAGCAACTTCATTTCCTGGACAATCCAGGTCAATCCTGGACGTTTGGCAACTCTGCATACAGGTGGTACACGTTCGTTTAGCTAATTCCTATTGGATGTCAAGTTATGATAGAAAATAATTGATATTTAAAATTCAACGAATGATTTAATGATAAATTTCAAAAACAGTTGCGTACTTAAATTGTATACTGCAATATAATAGAGAAAAACATATGCATTATGATGAAATATGAATAAAGCATTCAAAATTAATGTCTTACATCGCTGAAAAAAGATTGCATACGATAATTACGGCTTTATACCTCCCAATTATTTGTTTGAATTAATCTTGAAATTACACTTTTACTTACTATACTTATATTATATATAGCTCATCCAGCGCTGTTAGAAGTACAGTTTTCCAAAGGCTTTCAAACAAACCAAATCAAAATGTTCTCCAAAGTAAGTGTTAAAAATAACATAAGCAATTATTGCTTATTTTCGAAAAATATTGATTTATATAAATAAAGTGTAATGTATGTATACAGATTAAGTGAATATGTGTAAAGTGCATTGGATTACAAATTAATATTACCTGAAATTAATGAAAAATGAAATTAACTTTGCTGATTCTTTTCTAAAATTATTATGAAAATAATAGAGCCCATTCGCGGAAAAACATCATTGTCTTAAAAACATTGTTCAGCGATAATAGCGGTTGGTTGTTGTAGAGGTACAATTTATCAGAAATATTTATCTTTAATGAATGAAGATGGTTTGAATAATTTTATTGAGAACAAGGGTTTATTGATCAAAAAATCTTTTACTGGTGTTGACAAAAAAAAATCAAATAAAGGCTAACGCTGTTTTTTCGCATATAGGCTCTATTGTTAGATTAATTTAAAATATCAACTGAGAGCGCTTGAAGGAATTTTCATATCAAATTCGAATTGTTGAAATTTTGTACAGTTCCATGAATTTCAGAACTAACGACTCGGGTTTGTCTTTCGACATGCTCAGGCTTTTTAGTACACGTATGAACTCGAACTGTCAGTTAGTGACGAAATACATGAAAATGAAACCGGGGTCATTAGTGACAAAACTTTTAGAAGCTTAGGAAATTTGAACCGTTCAAACTTGAGTATGATTGTTAATTAAATGCTATAGTAGATTACTTTGAATAGCATAATTTCCAAACTTTTGTGGTATAATATTATCAAACTTGAACAAACTATATGGTACAAATAAACAATATGGAGTCCAAAAAAATCTTAACAATGAATTATTTAAGAGCTCATTAATTTTGAGTTAATTTATTCATTTATAAGGATTAATTTTTAATTCACAAAAGTATACTTTTAGAATAACACTTTCAACTTCTTTCCAAAATATTTTGACACAAATGTTTTATTCGGAATTATTAAAATAATATATTTTTAGTACAATAATGTGCTTATACCTTACTCGTATTTATTATAGATTGCGGTATTTTGCGTAGTAGTGTTGGCTTACTGCCATGCAGGCTACATAGGACACAGTGACCTTTCCGGAGGTTTGGAAAGCGTGGAACATCTTGGTCATGCTGGACATGTGGAACAACTGGAGCACAAGCAACATGTGAGTGGACACGCCGTATCTAGTCAAAAGTTTGTCCTACATCACAGCGATCCCGAAACCCAAAATAGTTTTGACACCCACGATCATTCTGATCACCAGGAACATGAAAATGTAAGCATAAATAAAATACTATAAATATATATATTTATTTTTAAGCCATGTCCACTCCCAATGTGAATCATATGGCCACCTGATTTGTTACTCAGTTGCTCAATATCTATTTTTTTCGAAGAGAATAAGGATAGAAAGATAAACCTGGAACCAGGACGAGTGGTTTGGTAATCGTTCTCGCTACGCTCCGTTTTTATATTCGGATATGGATTGAAGGGAATTTTAGACATCACAAACATCCATGCCTACGAACAGAAATCCATAAATTGATTTAAAAATTCACAACTTTTTTAAAATCAATTATAAACTATTTCAATTGCTACTTTTCTAAATTTGTATGGGTTTTTTTCACTGCAATCTCTTTCAATGCCTTTAAGTGTATATGTAAATCCCTAGAAATGTTTCGATTATTCTATTTTGACTGTGTACCTCTTAGTCCTGATTGAAAATTATAATATAACATAACCCTTTCTACTCCAAGGAATTTAAATGTTGTATGAATTATATTTTCATATATTTTAAATTAAAAATTAGTATTAATAAATTTAAACAAAAAATCATTTTAAATAATATTTTATCGAAATTATTGTTTGCAGGCCTACCCAAAATACGAATTCGAGTACGCTGTTTCTGATGATCACACCAAAGACCAAAAGAGCCACTACGAAACCAGGGATGGCGATTCAGTTAAGGGAGAATATTCTCTTGTCCAGCCAGATGGCTC
This sequence comes from Himalopsyche phryganea, assembly GCA_022494535.1. Lineage (NCBI taxonomy): Eukaryota > Metazoa > Arthropoda > Insecta > Trichoptera > Rhyacophilidae > Himalopsyche > Himalopsyche phryganea. The sequence goes on from JAGVSL010000046.1 coordinate 2,948,390, forward strand.
CACCAGAACTGTAACATATGCTGCCGATGATCACAATGGGTAAATTACCAAGCTTAACAAAAGTTTTGTTGTTTTAGTGGAAAAGCAAGATGTTTATAGCCGTCTATAAATCACAATTTTCAATAAAACTTCTTTTAATAATTGGATATTATTTAGACCGTTTAAATATTTTCTATATTTTCATTATTTCCTATCTCTTTTTTTCGAATTATCTATTTGTAATAAGTAGTACGTAGGTAATTAGTAATCCCAGTTCTGGAACTACCTTTTTAGATCTCACTTCTGCATCCATCGCACCTTTCTATCGGCAACGACGGAAGGGAAATGTAATGAAAGAATAAAATTAAACATGACAAAAACTGGAAGACCTTTAACGCTAAGGCGGCCTAGGATTTGAATCTACATCAAGTTATTGACCCAAAAAACGAATTCTGTAACTTGTAGAACATACCATTTTTTGAACATGATAATTCATTGATTCATTCTAGTTTTTTTTTAAATATTCTTTTTGTCTTTTACCAAGATAAAAATAAAACGATGACAGCCATTTGGTGAAATTTGCCTATCCGATATAAATATAATATATCCACACGATTTGAAATAATAATCATGTATTTATAATTCTTTCGATAATTTTGATAATATTCAATTTTTATAGATTCCAAGCGCAAGTAAGCACAACAGGAGGCCAACAACATTTCGAAGAATACAATCACTTGGAGGATGTTCAACAAGACTACCACCATTAACCGAACATGTGACCAAATGCTGATACAAATGCTACGAAATATTTTTTTAAAAATTATCTATTATTTTGTTATCTATACCAAATAAATATATATTTTACTTATGTACCCATTTGTTTTGATTTTATAATATTACTAATGTATTTATTCAAGATCAATTTTTGTTTTTATAAGATGCATAATCCAATAAAATTCCAAAACCACTATGGAGGTAATATTGATCACACAAGAAATAAAATTCATTTGACACGAATCACTCAAAATTTTAACCATGTCCAATTTAATGACGCATAATCATGACCATATCATCTGGGATTCAAAATTGTCTATATCTGGCATACATAGATATATCGTTAGTAAAAGGTTTTTGGTCTTTAAAGCTAACCTTTGATCTCAATAATGCGATTTTAATGACAGTAGGTATAAGGAATATTTAATTAATTCAATGTAACAAGAAATTTTTACCATGTTCGCTCTCAACGTGGAGCATATGGCTTCCTAATGGAGGTATCTCAATAAAAGTTTTCTATGAGAACTGCTTGTTATTCAGTTTCTGAACCTCTCTTTTTTCGAAGATAATTGGGATAGAAGGATGAGGCTAAGACAGGACTAGTGGTTAGCTAATCGTTTTTCAGGATCGGATGGGTGGGAGGGAGTTTTATACATCACAACAATTCATGACTACGAACAAAAATCCATAAATCGTTTGAAAGATCAATTTATGAAACTATCTGCACCGGGTGCATCCGTAACCGCAGCCATCGAGGTTAGCAACAGCGCCACGGAGCTGACAAATATAAAACAAACGTTGACACAAAACAATATACATTTATTTTCGGTTGTGAATTTTTTCACTAACAATATTTTATTACAAACTATCGATCAGTGGTTACAAATATTTTCTCTAAAACGACCCCTTAAATGAGAAGGAAAAAATCCAAGCTTTGTAAAAATTACTTTGTATCGACCGACGGTAACAGGAGCATCTTTATGGCAATCAAGCAAGCAATGCCCAGTGGTAAGGTATTGTTAAAATGATGACTATTCTAAATTTATGTAACATAAAGATAACATTATGTACAAAAACAACGCAAATTAACTTATTTCAACTGGAGTCTACCAACATAATCATATAAAACAATACAAAAAAATGGAAACAGTCCGTGCTTTAAGTATTTAAAGTATTTAAGTATAAACGAAATATTTAACAAATTACTTTCAATAAACGCTAAAACAAAAGATTGAATACAAGTATCATAATATAAAGGAGTGAAACAGCCCTCAGTTTGAGGTATACTCAAACTTGAAATGTACAGTCTTATGAATTAAGTAAAGACAGTGAAATTGTTGTGACACTTTAATAATCGAAATGGATGCTAACTCTATCCCAAGAGCATATTTATTATAATAATAGTCCAATATAACCAAATACATTTAACTTGATACAATTGACTTAACTCTAACAAGCACATTTTAATTAATACATCATATGAGAATGTTACAAAAGTTAGGCTAAATTTTTTTTAATCATGTGCGCTCCCAATGTGAAGCATTTGGATTTCTAATGAAGCTTTTCTCAACAAAAGTTGTTTTACGAAAACTGGTTGATATTCATCCGCTTAAGCTCCATTTTTTCAAAGACAGCAACGTTCACTACTTGGCTATAAATCTAACTAAATAAGAAACTTAGACGAAAATAAGAAACGAATTTTCTCTAAAAAGATACTCTCTATTCTATCCATTTTTATCCATTTTATTCGATTTCATATATACGAATGCACAGCAAAATCTATTAAAAAATAACGTAATTTGTAATGTTATTGATATAAAAATAATTTTACATTAATAGTTTACATGTATCTATTGTACTAACCAAACAGTATACCTTATTCAAAATGTTTCTAAAATATGTTTCATGGATTCTGCGGTAACTTTGTGGAAATTCGTTTTTAATGTAAAATTAAATTTGATAACTTAATTATTCCATTGGATTTGTCACTAAACGTGACACGTGTTTCTGAGCATTAGAATCATTGTTTACATAAGAAATAAATAACTTTGCGATGTAAGTCTGAAGATTCGTCTTGAAGAAGCAGAACACGTGTCACATTTAGTAATACAGTATTGGAATAACAAAGTTATTAACTTCAATTGTATGTTTTAAAAACCTTCAATATTTTACTCACCCTATTATTATTTTATAATCAATACACAAGCCACTTTTTTTTTGTTCCTAGATTGCAAATGGCTACTGTTGTAAAATCATATATTTAGTGATTTTATTTTAAGTGCGTTTCAAAATAACTGCATATTTAACTTATAGTTCATCTTTTTAGATTTCGCTGACTATTATATTTATATGACGAGCTGACGCCAATGCGCCATGCATTCATAAAGTACAATAATAATAATTTATAATTTAAGACATCGACTGAGGGCGCTTGATGGAATTTCAATATCAAATTTGCATTATTGAGATTTTGTACACTTCCATGTATTTTGTCACTAACGACCCGGGTTTCACCTTTCGGCATCTTCAGGCATTCGTGTGCTCGAATGCCTGAAGATGCCAAAATACATGGAAGTGTACAAAATCTCAATAATCCAAATAATAATTTAAGATATCGACTGAGGGTGCTTGATGGAATTTCAATATCAAATTTTAATTGTTGAAGTTTTGTACATTTACATGTATTTCGTCACTAACGACCCGGGTTTTGCCCTTCGGCATCTTCAGGCATTCGAGCGCAAGAATGAACTCGAATTGAAAGACTCGAGTCAGTTCGAGTTCATTCGTGTGAGTCGATATCTTAAATTATTATTATTGTACTTTATGAATGCATGGCGCGTTGGCGTCAGAAAATAGAAAAAGAAAAAAAAACAAAACATATTATTAACAAACAAGAAAATGATGAAACTAATGAACTGGACGATGGATATTGATTCTCTCTCAGAAAAAGAAAATTGTAGCTACTGAATAACAAGCAGTTCTCGTAGAACAACTTATATTGAGATAAGCTTTATTAGGAGTCCATATGCTCCGCACTGGGAACGGACATCGTTACAAAAGAAATTATTAGAGAAATATCTATTTTAATTGTTTACTAATACATTTGAAATGTATTTTATATTTGCTGTAATCTTTTTTGAAAGAATTCAAGTATTTGACAAAACACATTAATATTAGTTGTTACTAAAATGTTTTTTTATATTAGTATTCATAATTGTGCTATTTGAAAAAATGCAATATAAGTTTATTTGAGCAATTGCTGATATTGTAAAACTTTATTATTCAAGATAACATATTAATAACGGTGAAGAATGAGCATCCAAAATATCTGTACGGAATAAGTGACGTTTTATGACGAAATAGGTAAAGTACATTCTAAATTAATTTCGGAAGTCATGTAATTTTAATAATTGCATAGCATTAAAATTTAATACCCCCATTTTTCCAAATTATTATCGAAATAATCCTTCACATGTAATATAAAAAGATCATCTCGAACTGTTTGGAGTACAGTTTAACTGAAGCTTTCAAGTAAGTCAACTCAAGATGTTCTCCAAAGTAAGTTAAATACAATTATCGTAAAAATAATAATTTAATATGTTTTAATAACAAAACTATGAATACAGTTTGTAAATTATAAGCGTTAAAAGTTTTTTTAATGGAATAAAATGATTTTTTTTTGAAAAAATCTCAGTAATAGTTATTTATCTAATGTGACAATAAAAACCTCATACATAATAATATGTGTTTTGAAAATTTCTTTCAAATATCCAATAATTTTCAAATCTTCTGTACAATGTACAATATCGTGTTTTAATTGTAGATTGCAGTATTTCACGTATTTGTGTTGGCATATTGCCACGCCGGCTATATAGTACAAAGTGAACATTCGCAAAATGTGCAACCGTTGGAACACGAGCAAATGAGTGGACATGGACTATCAAGCCAAAATTTCGTACAGCATCATATCTCGTCATCGGATCATACCTATGATAGCCACAGTGATGAACAAACTAACGAGTATTCTGACGATCAAGAACAGGAAAATGTATGTTAAAATAAATATTCAGCGTGAATATGCCTTACATTATTTTTAAAATGTGTAAATCATGTTTAGTATGTTAGCTATTATAAGACCAATAAATATCGGATAGTCGAGACAAGGCCTATAAATGATATAATTCTTCGTAAACTACACAAAATGATATGTTCTAGGGTAGAATAATCTTTTATGAACCTAAATGTACCGGAAATATTCGTGAATGACGAATATAGTACGAACGAACATAATAACGTAATAAGTACCAACCTTACATAACAAAATTAAACATATCGTATGAAGAAAAAATGGCAGCTGACATGATAGCTTGCGATCGCTTCAGAAAGTACGGGAAAGTTTGCAAAACTAAATGTTTTAGTGTAAAACAAATCAAGCCAGACCAACCCTAACATAACCTACTACAACCTAACACATCATTGTGTATAGTTTTCGGTGAAAAATATCAGTTTTAGACCATGTTACGACAATCTCATAAGACCTTTAAGCTAACAATGACTGAATAGTTATTTTATTTTATTTTTTTCTCAAGGCTCACCCAAAATACGAATTCCAGTACGAAGTCTCTGATGATCATACCAAGGACCAAAAGAGTCACTATGAGACCAGGGATGGCGATTCTGTCAAAGGAAAGTATTCCCTTCTACAACCAGATGGCTCCACCATGACTGTAACATATACAGCTGATGGGCACAATGGGTAATCAGTCAAAAAATTGATACTTATTATACTGTATCTTTTTCAATTGTAAATATTTCCATTTTTTTTGAACAAACATAATTATGTGTTTGTGATAATATATTGACTGCCCAATTGGCTTTTTCAGAATCTTAAAAAAATCATGTCAATACAGCTAAAAATATTTGAAAGTAGCTACGTAGTGATAAATTATAATGCTATTTTTTTAATTTGTGGGTTCATAAAATATGTCCTTAATAGAATTGACACAAATAATTCTTTCTTATAATAGATACCAAGCGCAGGTGAGCACAACAGGGGGCCAGCAACATTTAGACGAATACAATCAAATGGAAAACCTTCAACATGACTACCACCATTGACTGAATTTAAAACCCACTGCTGCTATTGAAAAATGTCTTGAAGTTTAATTGTGAATTGTTAAACGTTATATATGCCACATAAATATATATACTTTCTTTTAATAATGTGTTATTATTATTTCATTGTTTTTTTAAAATTCTATATTTGATAAAGCTAGAGAACGTATATCTACCCTGTGAACTAAATACTTTTAACAGGTAAATAATACTAAATAACTGCATAACCTAATAGTAAGATACTTATTTGATACATAACTGATACCACCTTAAGGTTCCATTAAGCAGGAGGATTACTTTATTAAAATTGTATTTTCCTTGGCAACGTTATGTCATGAAATAATGTCGTTGAAATAGTTTTTATTATATCTTAAAATGGGCAAAAATAATTTAATATTTACAACAAACCTATTTTTAAAAAACATGGTTCATCAGATTTACACCTAAGCAGAACTGTTTGTAGATCTTTTGAAATATTTTGATAATAAATATTTTTTGAAAAATATACAGATTTTAACTCTTTTAACAGAAATTTAGAGAAGTGTTTTTAGCTACACAACTCTCAATCCTAAAAACCATGATTTACAAAAGAGCTGGTAATTATATATATTATAGTTCATGAAATCGCTGCTAAATTATCGTCTTATATAATATAAAAGTTAGCTTCAATTGATTTGCCTGTATTCAGCTTCAAAATTGCTATCTTCCCTGGATATTCTACACCAGTGATTTTCAAAGTGGTTCCTACGGACCCCCAGGGGTATGTGTAACCGCTGAGGGGATCTGTGGTAAATAAAAATAATTTGGGGGTGCGTGGACAATATCAGGGGGTCCGCGAAAGGTTTTATAGAAAAAAAATATTTGTAACACATTTTCATAAGTTTTAAAATAAATAGCAATAAAAATTTGGTAACGATTTTTTCGTCCAGAGTAAAATACAAATATAGTACATAAAAAAAAAGTAATTACAACCATCCCGCCACGCCACCTTACAACCAGGCCGACTGTGGCCGTCTTTCTTATGCAGGCTTAAACAGGAACAAATTCTCGCCGCTAAATGTGTTTTTAAACAATTTAATTCTGTTCCGTGCATGATGTGTAGTGCATTCAACAAACGTTCCTAGTTTTGAACAAAAAGTATTATCATTTTTTGTATTATTACAAATTTATTGACGCTCAGTTATAGTTTTGTTAAATTTAATTTATAAAACAGTTTTATTTATCAATATTATATTTTGGTATTTATTTGATAATAATGCGATTTTTTGCAAAGTGATAATTTGTTTCATTTTCTTAAATTTGTGTTGTTTTTTTACAGAAAGCAGTATGAGTGAGTCGAGGGAAAAAATGCAGACAATTTAGTGTTGAATACTTAAAATATGGCTTTATTCCATTACCAGAAAATATTACTTAACCTATGTGCCTTCTATGCAATAAAGCTTTGTCGAAGGAATCAAAGAAACCTTCCAAGCTTAAGGACCACTTGACAAAAGTCCATAGCGAAAAAAAAGATAAAGATTTGACTTTTTTAAAACTGTCAAGGAACAATATTTAAAAATACCGTCATTCCGACAACTATTAGGGACAACATCTGAGCGAGATGACGATGGACTGCGTGCTTCTTATAACATTTCTTTACTGACCTGAAATATGTAAATTTAAGACAAATGTGAAATTACGTCGTCGTCTCTGGATTACATTTTTACAAACTTTCTTTCGGAATGAGGTAAAATTTAAAAAAAAAATTACTTCGTCTCAGGGTCACGATGACTTGGTAAAAAAATGCTAGTGTTAGTTTTGAAAATATCCTCAAAAAAAACTTTTAATATATGAAAAGTTTATCAATAGAAGACGTATTTCTGCAGAGTCATCTGTGCAAAAGTGCAATGGTGTAAACAAATACTTTGAGAGAAAATAATTAATCTTAAAATCGATTAAAAAAAAATACATAAAAATAATAAACAATGACCGAACCTAGACCATCGACATCAAATGACGGGGAAAAAGAAATATTGTACGTTTTTCCAGCGGCAGACCTTACTTTTGTAGTAAGATTCATTAAACCTTTCGACGGAAATCGCGATAATTTAGAGCCATTGTGAAAGGGCGCTATTCCTTGCAAGTCCAGATCAGCAAAATATCTTATTCAATTATATACTTACCCAGTTAGAAAGAAAAGCGTATAGAACATGTTCCAATACGGAAATCAATAATTTGCACAGTTAAGACAGCTTCTCGTTCAAATTTACGGCGAAAGAAGAAGTTACTCTCAGCTGCTATTAGAACTTATAACTGTCGAGAGGAGAGTCTACCTGTCAGACTAATAAGTGACTCAGATGATACGAAATCATACAAAATATTTAAAATAAATTCGTGTACCATGCGATATATCACTCTACTGATAATAAACGGGAAAGAGTTTGTTAGTCGTAAATTTTCAATGGACACAGGAGCAGGGATTTCTATTTTAAAATATCATCAAGGAAAATCATACGAGATAAACTCGATGAGAAGTCACTGATGTCTATAATCATATATGTTCAATAAATAATAGATAAGACAAAAACATTATCTTCAAATTCTTGTGTTTTTTCCTGTTCTGTTTAGTCCGGTTATCACTGCATACATACACCCGTTTCTTAGAATAACATCCATCTATCTATCTATCGGGCCCCACAAGCTATAAGCCCACCGGTGGGCTTATAGCATGTGGGGCACGAGTAAAACACGGTATGAAAAGTAAATATTTTTTTTTACGTACCAGACGTTTTTTACGTCGAGTGCAGACTCAAATCCACACCCGGCTCGTTCCCCGACGCCATCCGCCATCGAAAGGTTCTGCAGAACTTCTAAAATGACATATCCGAGTCCGCCAGGCACTTCGACACCGCCGGAGCGTCGCGGCTACTGCCGGAGAGCAACGAGTTAAAATCGCAGAATCTGTCGAATTACGAATTCGAATCCCTGCACGACCTCGAAAAGGAATTGGACAGCGACAGGGGGAACAGTTCCGTTTCTAAATACGAAATCATCAGCAACGACAGTCCGAACACTCCGAGTGGAGAGTGGTTACGCTTCGAATAATTTAGAATTCGGTTTGCCCATAGGCGACTGCGAGACTTCGCTAATGTTTGGATCTTGCAGAAAACCCGTCACGACCTACGAGAGAAAGATGCCCGTGCAAACGGAGACGACTCTGAATGCTGAACTTTGACATTGACTCGTCGGCTAATTCAACAATTTACCCCGCCTTTGGGTAAGCTTCCGGCGCGGCATCCGTCACTCCGAATATGTTTGATTCCAGAATCAGAAACAAAAGCGCGAGCAAATCCGACTTTTCGTTCGATTTCAGGTTGAAAAATGAAACGACACCTAACAAGAACGGCTCTCCGTTCAGCTTTGGTATTAAGAATCTGGCCAATAGTAATCTAGTAGTAATATATTCTTATCTACTAAACATTCATGGTTTTGATACACGGGCCCTGTAGGTTAGGAGCCAGGTATATCGCATGTTATAATTAAGGCTCAAAGTTTCACCAGACTGGTATCCGTAGGACTTTACTAATCAGGTACTGATCTAACTGAGGATCGGTGCTCCAGCAGGGACGGTTTCGATTACCAGGGATCCGTAGGATTCCACTAATCGGGAACCGATCTAACTGAGGATGCAGTGTCCAGCAGAGATCGTTTCGATAAGAATGAGTCTGGAGGATTACCAAAGCGGCTAGGAAGCTTAGACACCAGAAAAAACTAGTCGTCGGTAGCTTCCATGGTGTGAAAAGTATAGGTCAGTATGATGTCACTCTGACGAAACAAATTGTTTTCGTCACCAAAACACTTATAAACATAGATTGTAAGTCAATAAGCACACAGTGACGTCACAAATGCCAAAAGGGTCACTATTATGTTTTACCCAGCTCACTACACTTCTTACACCAAGATTAGCTCCAAGCAGACTGAAGTTTTTTTTTTTCCTACCTCTACTTTCCTACTGAAACTATTATGTGGAGTCCGCGAAGCGGGCTCCTGGTTTCCTGGCTAAGGTCAGTGCTAGGGTGGGTACAGTCCCTTTCCTGCATGTAAGCTAGCTACGTACTGCTATCTAAAAAGATTCTGTCAGCTGAAGGCTTTGTGTAGGGAAAACACTTAAGAAAAAACCCCATACGAGAATGATTGTCTTTGAATCATTAACAAAAGTTCGATTCTTGACAAGAATCGCTCGTAATGTTGGCGTAAGTTTGAAGAACTTACTTAGCTTATTTTAGACATGCCCAGTCCCTAACTAAAATGTGCGAGCCTGGCTCGTTACTTTAAGATTTATCTCTTAGGGCGACTAATTGAAGACCGGCGTGGCCGTCGTCCTCTTCCGCATCCACCTCCGCTAAAGAAGAATTTCCTGTAAGAGAGGGAGAGGCGGAGCATAAGAAGTTGGACATCGTCTTGACGAGGTTTTTGGAGACTTTTAGTTGAAGTTTAAATTTTTGTATTTTCTCAGCTTTGAGAGTTGGAGCGAGGTGAGGCCCCTGTTTCAATCTCTCCATGAAGCTGGCGCGGTGTAGACTTAGGGTCTCTTGAACGTCAGGGCCTTTGTACCAAGCACGGAGGTATCGTGTGTTGGAATTTTTCCTCGAGCCTGAGATTATGCGCAGGCATTTATTTTCGACCCTCTGTAGGAGAAGGAGATTGATGTCGGAGATGTTTACAGACCATATGGGGGAGGCGTACAGCATGATCGGTTTGAAAAGGTGGGCTATTTATACTATTTCGAAAACGCAGTACATGCGACTTTTATTATACGACCGACGGCGCCATCTATTATTTACAGCGACAAGGTGATAAATGGGAATTAAATTATATTATTAAAACTAGCTTGCGACATCTATATGAAATTATTGCACGCTATACATTATATTATTTCCCTATATGAAATAGAATTTTTTGAGGGTCATGTTCTCATTTTTAACGGTGTAAAATTTTTTGATACAATATAATCACCGTGACACTCGTTAAATAATTCAGTCATGCCTAATATATAATCGTTTACTATTTAACACCGAAGTTCGGTGGTTGTCTAAAAGTGCATGTTTGGACGATTTTATGCACCCTTTGATTCAGTGTTGAAATTCCTGGAAATTAAAGACAATGATTTGCGGCTCAATTTAATTGATTCCAAAACTGACATAGTTTATATGACTAACTTATTTGCCAATTTTAACGAAATCCATTTGAAGCTACAAGGTGATCAATTAAATTTAATCAAAACTAAAAGTATAATATCTGCGTTTGTTGCAAAAAATTTTCAATACAAACAAAACTTGGGAGGAGAAGAATGCTCTCAGTTTCCAAATCTTTCGAAATTACAAAAACGAGATAAAGATTTGCCAGCTTATTGTCAACACTTAACGGTTCATCATTCTGACCTCTGCGAAAGATTTGAAGACATTCTTCACTTGGTAATCCCAGATTGGATGTTAGACCCCTTTGGAAGCAGAACCACAAACTCAGATGAATCCATACTAATACAGGAGCAATTTATTGAATTATCCACAAATGAGGAGCTGAAACCAATGTTTGAACAAGAATATCACAAATTCTGGTTACAAAAAGAGATACAAACTTTATATTCTGCATTGTGGGTCACTGTACAGAGGCTGTTCAGTGTTTTCCCGTCTTCCTATTTAGTAGAACGTGGATTAAGTGCAGTTATGAACCTCATGAGGAAAAAAAAACCGACTGCAAATTAGTGCTCGTGGAGACTTAAGAATGTTACTCACAAGTATAGAACCAAACATAAATAATCTCATATCATCTCACCAGGTTCACCCATCTCATTGAAATAAAATGTGTTTTTGTATTTTAAAGCAAAGGCTACAATTTCAATAAATACTACTTAAAATATCGAAATGTTTTATTTATATTTTATGTTTTACATTCACCATTCAAGACATCAAAATTAAATTTATAATTTTCTATTATGCAGTTATGTAGGGGGGTAATGATAAGGGTTTTGCTTTAAGAAGGGGTATATGGGCATAATAAGTTTGGAAATTACTGCTCTACACTATGCTCACCATCACTTACTATCACAGTCTTTACTGGATCTATCCCGAAAACGTTTTTAATCAATTGTTAAAAGTTTCTCAATAGAGGTTACTTGAGAATTGGTTGCGATGCACTGAAATAGCCTCTCGAAGTAAATTAAAAGTAAATGTGTATAAGTACTGTAGTTTCCATTGAAAAAAATCATAATAATTCGATGAAGTATTTAAAATAATTTAATATGAATAATAATCATCGAATCCTTTTAATACTTAACATGATTAACAAAAGCAAAGTTTTCCTTACCATTACCAAGTATAACTGAACTTGTTATTTAAAATATATTATATAAAACAAAGGTAGCTTTTTACCACGAAAGTGGTTTTAAGAAAAACACCAAAAACTGATAAAAAACAACACAAATTAATTAAATATATGTGTGCTATATCCTACAAAAGAATATTGGGGTACAAAGAAAATTTAACTTTGATAAAGCATTTAAATGATAAAATTACTAGGATAAATTTATATTAAATTTCAAGAAGTCTGACTTTGCTACTGACTGTTTCTGTCTTTAAATAAAGCCGTATTTGCTTTTGAGTTATAAGCTATGTCTCTTTGTCGGCATCTGTGGTCTAGTGGTAAGTGTTTGCCATAGCGATCAGGTAGGTCTTGGCTAAATTCCCAGCAAGGTCAATATCAAATTTAGATTTTTTCAATTTAAATTTGTGATATTGGACAAAATGTCTTCTAAAATTTTTCGTCTACTAATTTTCGAAATATTTGGCGCATTGGCTGTCAGCTGTAATGCCAGATATTTTTTAAAATCTATAAAAAATATCAATTTGTACTGGAATGGGATGATTATTTAGAACGAAGAAAGCTGGGTTTGCTACTAAAGTGAATTTTGAACAAACATTTCGTATGGAATAAAAACGAGTTTGGAATTGAAACTTTAGCTCATAAGCTGCATAATTTTTAACTATATGATTCTGCGATATTTATTCTGCTACGCTTCTTTCTGACTACTCAAATTAACTAAATATTATTCTAACAAATTTTCATTAGAATGAAGAGATACTTTACTGAAATACAATTGTAAACAAGTTGAAGTCAATTGAAGAGTTTTGTTGGCTAGAAAACCAAATCAATTATTATACATACTGATAGTATGAGCAGTGAAACGCCTTCGGTTCGGTGAAAAACCATCTTCTACGTGGTTTGAATTCTCGGATTGAGTTTTTGGAACCATGTTCAAAAATCTTTCATTCTTGTGTCTTCTGTAAACGCACATAATCATTTGAAATGGTACGCAAAATTGACAAAAGTGTAAGGTAAAAATCTTTCAATTAGATTTTTTCTACTGAAAAATCGTCTTTTTGAATTTATACTCATAAATTCGCCCATCATAGATTTTATTTGCCATCCAGAAAATTACCAGTAATGTTATCAGATACTAAAAACATTGAATCAAACTTTAAAACAAAAAAAAAACAGAATACAAATTACAGGAATTCAAGGGGAAAATATTTTTGGATATAGATGATAATTCAGGAGAAAATCCTTACGATTTTTATTGAGTTATGAAATTGTATGATTGCTCCATTCGCTTGACATATATAAATGTGGTTTTTTTTTTTTTAAATAAAACACAATTTGTTTGTACTACTTCCACATATTTATAATGATCAGTTGATAATGCTCGTGATGAGCGAAACCGCTCCTGATCATTATAAATATGTGGAAGTAGTACAAACAAATTGTGTTTTATTTTTTTAAATATAATGTCTTTCCACCAAGAATTGACAGTTAACTCCTTAAAAGTAATAAATGTGGTTATTTTTAATATTAAAATTTTCCGAATAAAAAATATGAAAACCTTTGAAGTTGAAATAAAAGAACTATTCCGTTAATGAGAAAACTCCCTCAATTAAAAATTAATTGCTTAATTATTTTATATAACCAACATTATTGTTCATAGCTTTAAATGACAAAAATACATTAGTTATATTATAAGAAAACGAATTTTTTTCAAAAGCATTACCCACCTGTGTCGTAAAGTATCATAATATCATTGTTGTTCTAGAAGAAGACACTAACTGAAAAATACCAGTTTTGAGTAATTAGACTTTGAAGTTTGTCAAATGTTTGAAATGTCATACCTTTTTCATTCTGTTTGTTTCTACAAAACTGTTTTTAAGTAAAAGTATAATTTATAAAAATAAGTGTGTTGTTTCACGGTAGAGTTTAAAATAAGAAACATATTTGGTATAACTGACTCAATATGTATTTTTTTCGATTCAGTGTTTTCTTCCAGAACATCGACAATATGTTCTATTATATATTATATAAATAATATCAAATAATAAAGAAATTGAATTTATTAATTCAATGTTATGCGTTAATAACGGTAGCGAACCATGCATCAAAAATTTTACACGGTTATCTAAAAGAAAATAAAATATGCGTTATGACCAAATATGTACAGAATATTCGCAGTGAAACGCTCAATTTTAATGATTACATATCATCATTATAATTTTATATCCCCCAATTATTTCTTTGGGTTAGTTTCAAAATTACACTTTTACTAACAATATATAAAGCTCATCATGAGCAATTACAGGTACAGTTAATCAAAGGCTATCCAGTAAGCGAGTCAAAATGTTTTTAAAAGTAGGTCATTATTTTTTTTTTCATATATGCACTGTATTAAATTGTTTGAATGCACACAGTATTATCATTATAAAATAAGCTATTATATATACGTGTATGGATCACGTGATCCTAAATCCTAGAGCGGGACGTTAGAGCTGGAGTGCAAAGTTATACGGCGCATACTATACTCAGTTGAGCACTAAACAAAATATGCTTTACGTGTTGTTTTAGAATTAAAACAAAAACGCTAAAAACACTTCATTAATGTTCTTCAAACCAATTTCTCATAATAATAATGAGCGGAAATGATAAGACGTTATCAATATTCTATTATTATTTTAGGTTGCCGTATTTTGCGTAGTAGTGGTGGCTTATTGCCATGCAGGCTACATAGGACACAGCGACGTTTCAGGACATTTGGGACATGAGGAACAGCTGGAAAACAAGCACGTGAGTGGACATGGAACATCTTACCAAAAGTTTGTGCAACATCACGATACTCCTGAATCCCATCATGGCTATGAGCAGACTCAAGACTATTCTGATCATCATGAACATGAAAACGTAAGTATTTGCCAAGAAGTTATTGATAATATCATATTGGCAATATAAATGTATTTTTTCTGTATTTATTTTATGAAAGAAATTACTTAAAATATATTTAATTAAATAATGTACATACTGCTAAATTTTCCACACATGAGTAGTATAAAAACCTAACACAAGCTACCTTCTGCAATCTATTTTCAAATGATTAAGTCAAAAATATTGCAACCGACAAATTTAATCAATTCTCTTCGGCTTTTTATTTCTTTCGTTTTTATCAAATTAAATATTTTTAGGCGTACCCAAAGTACGAATTCAAGTACGAAGTCTCTGATGATCACACTAAGGACCAAAAGAGCCATTACGAAACCCGTGACGGGGATTCTGTCCAAGGAGAGTACTCTCTCGTCCAGCCAGATGGCTCCACCAGGACTGTCACATATACTGCTGATAAACACAATGGGTAATTAGCATAACATAACATTTTAATGCTTTACGGAAGACCAACCTGAGCAATATGGAATATAAAACAACGCTCAACACTGAAGGTTGCCGACTATGGTCGCATAGCTTCTTGCATCAAGGTTTTACGGTTTTTATTATTTTTTCATTGTATGAACCTATATAACCAGCAAGTTCTCCCAAAGATGTCATGATTAATTCATTTTAGCAAAATATCATTCTTTTCCCTTGTCTTTTATAAGTATCAATCCAATTGTTTTTTTTTTCAGATTCCAAGCGCAGGTAAGCACCACAGGAGGCGAACAACATTTTGACGAATACAATCACTTGGAAAACCTTCAACAAAACTACCATCATTGACTTAATTTATGATCTACTACGGCTTCCGAAGAATATTAAGAGATTTGTTAAAACATGTATAATATCCATTGTTATCTATCAAGCAAATAAAATAAATTTTTATATTTGCTAAAGACTCTTTTCTTTTAATTTATAGGTATGGCTATAGTTGACATATTTCTTAATTATAATTATATTATAGTAAAGTTATTGCACATTGGAGACGTAACAAATTACTGAAATGTTTCAATATTTCATAATTTATACAACAGCCACTTTCAATCAATTTGCAATATTGGTATGACTATATCATAATGGTTACAATGATCAAATTTATAGTCGATATGAAATTTTAAGAATGCAGCTGTGAATTATTTTCTGATTAGCGAAGAGGTCTTGTTCATTATAAACATGCGAAAGTCGTAAAAAGAAATTGTGTTTTATGAAAAAAAAATAAAACGAAAACCGATTGTGGATGGAACTAGACTTTCATATACAAAATAATTACATATATTAATTAATTAAAATACGCTTAATACTATACTAATATAATAAAGACAGTTAATATAATATGCTCTAATGTAAAATGTAGGCTTTAATTAATAATTATTTCTAGCTCATTTTCATGTCAACACAATGAGATGATAACAGGCAAAACAATCATTATTCCACTCGATAAACCGATAACAATTTTTAATATTGTCTTTTGTACACAGATTCTGATATTCAAATTGTTAGATCAGAATATTTAATAACAATTAATAAACATTCTTCAAATAATAATTTGAAAGTACATCGAACGATATCACTACAAAGTGTTTTACGCATAAACCTAATTATATTTATCTATTTTCCGTTGATGAATGCTAGTAGAGTAGCGGAAACTACGATTTGCATCAATTGGAATAATTACAAATAAGTTAAACAACAGTTTCTTTTGTTTCACGGAGAAATTTCGTATAAAGCCGAATTTTTAAATATATTTAACTGTTATTTTATCAAACAATTTATATTCTAATCTGTAGACTACGAGAACTCGCAATATAAGACTGTATTGCTAAATAATTGCAGCATAGAATTAACATTTTTAAAATCTATTTTAATTTACCAAACACTTGTCAAAAGGATTTTTTGCTTGATGTTTTTTTATCATTTTTCTTGTTTTGTAAGATATTTAACATTTGTTTGTTTTACAGAATTTGTAAATTTGGATCCATTGTAAGTGAAAGAAGTATTCATATTTCAATAAATCACTCAAAAAGAACATTATTTATTTGTTTGTTATTTTTAAAATGGTATAATATGATGTATAAACGTCAGTGTAAATGCTATTTATAATTGTGTTGGTTGAAATAAATAAAATGAAGACTTTATGTTAACGTTTCCTGATACAAAATTAATTTATGGTTAAATATTTTTTTATCAACGAATAAAAAAATATTTACATCTGTCGTTTATCATGGCCGACGAATACAAACACAAAATGAAGACATGCACAATTTTTCTTATCATACAAATCATTTTTATATTCTTTCTGTTGCACGCATCTATTTAGAGGATTTAGTGTATTATATCTGGCATCTAATTTCATGCAAATCGTGCAATTTATTTTGTTTAAAATTTACATGGATTTTATCGAACACATTATCTATATATATAAAAATGAATGTTTTTTTGTTTGTGTGTTTGTTTTATATGCGTTCCTTTACCATTCATAAGATTTTAATGAAACTTCGGTAAGTTGCTGTACGCACACCCGTAAAGGTTTCTGAAAAATAAAATTAAATCTAAAATCTAAAAAAAAAGAATCAAATACTTACAAACAGTGAAATTTTGGAAAAATCTTCTGATTTATTCGCGGACGCACCAGACGGAAACAAAAATATTGTGTATCCAAAAGCACTTTGATAAACAGAATTAAAACGCAAACCCTTTCTTTCTTTGAGTGGCATTGCAACGCATGCTGGGTACTCAATAGCTCTAAATAAATCAGAGTATGGAAATAATAATGACACATGTTGTAAAATAGTAAATAGAAAGATATTTTTTTTTTTTAATTAACGTAAATGACACGGAATGATATGATATGTTAAAAGTATGCAGACAAATCTATACATAAATATATTATAGATAAAAGTTAATTTACATGAAATATTTTGAGAAAAGAGATCGTGAATGGAAATTGTATGTATAATAATTTAAAAGACATACAAAAACGCTATAAAATTCTAAATAATTTCATTTCTACAGCAAAATGATATAATATGACTTAATAGATTAACATACTAGATTATAAACATTCAACTATACGGATATTGACATGGAGAATATTTTTTTCATCAATTTGATGGTTTATATGAGTAATGAAAATCCTGAACGTTATTTTGTTCTTACACTTTCTTTTAATCCTCGTCAGATATGCTTTAAAACTGAATATATTTCATTATTTCACACTTTAAATATAAATATATCCAATTAATATAAATATATCAAATTTTCATTCAATTTTTTCGTACGGTGGATGATATATCAATTCTGTAAAAAATCACTAGATTATTTAAAACTTGTTTTTTATGTATACAATAAACAGGAGTGATTAACTATAAGGGAAAAAATAACAGACGAAGGAGGTAATAGGTAGTTAAAATATCAATCTATTCTACTGTAGAAGCCTGAAATGTCTAAATTATGATGTTTATTGATTTATTAAATTGATTTTGAAACGTCTTATGAAATTTTGACTTCACATAATGGAGTAATATACAATTCAAAAATAATCACCCATTCTTTTCATCAGAACTATATGACACCGTTCTGGTTAATCCGTCTGACTGTACAAAGGAGTACTGCCCATGAACAGTGTCGTCATGTCTAGTTTCCTAGTGCTTTTTCTGGTCTTAGAAGACTCCATCGTTAACTGCGTACTTGAATTCATACTTTGGATATGCCTAAAATTTTCAAATAATATACAAAACCAAAATAAAATGGTGATAATTCATTGAAGTACAAATTTTACGTATTGGCAAACTCTTTGAAATACAAATATAATTAATTGTTTTAGTGACAAACCAATTTTAGCAAAGATAATATTTTCAACAGAGTATAAAAATGTGTTTAATGACATTTCTGAATCTAGACCATATCCGTAAATGCATTTGTTAGTATTATATAATTACTTTTAAGGTGTGATAATTCTTAAAGACTTAAAAATAAAACAAAATGTCTTCTGTAATACTACCGCATTTTTAAAATGATCTGGACTGATTTCACTCATCACGAGTATTATCATCAGTAGACTGCTAGTAGTAGGTACAAATTCATATGTCACCGGATTTAAATTTATACAATAAAAGAAAAACTAATAAATAAGTCCCTGAGCGTAACAAAAAATATCACTTAATCTTCCGTGTTTTTGACCAAATTTCATATTTTAATTTGACTTAAATAATACAGCCACTGAAAGTTGTTATTTATTTCATATTGTTTCATAGTTATATTTTTTAAAAACGGTTATTTACGATATGTTTTAATTTTCCCAACAGAAATTATCGAAAAACAAAACTATTAATATTAAATTCATTCCCTCTGTTCTTTCCGATGCGTGGAAAGTCCATCATTGTTATTGGGAGCGATAGTCAGGTTCGTGGTGAAACAATATATTCTGTGATGACACAGCATGCTCGAGATCTTGGTCCTCGAAACCTTTACGCTCTAATAAACTTGCTCGACATACCATCACCACACCGAATAAGACTAAGCTGTTACATATGATTTATTTGCATTGCATATATTTAATTGAATGTAGGCTAAAATAGAATTTAAATTTTAAGACTTGGCGTAAAACGTTTTCTTCTGAATTAAACAGACTGATACTAAAACCATTTTTAATCCGATTTGAAGAATTTCGACATATTTTAAATAAGAACTAGTTTTAACACACTAGAGCACCTCATGTTCAGATAAGAGGTATTTTTTGCTTTATAGTATATTTGTAATCTCTACTCATATTTTAAGTAATTTTTCTAAAATCCTCACAGATACAATTCGTACATCGATTATAAATCATTTTTTTTAAATGAAAAGATTTTAATATAAATTTAAAAATGAATTTCCATAAAGCTACCGCGGAGTCCATAGAAAATATGAAATGACTTTGTTATATTTGTTATTTAGCCAAGTTCATCAGCGATAATAATAATTGTAAATATAATCATGAGTTTATGATGTAATAAGTGCGAATAAAAGATTATTAATAAAATATCTTAAAGCATTGTTAATAATACTGCATATTGATAATTTAATAATAATATTTAATCGATGTAACTCAATGTATAATTTGAATTATTGAGATTTTGTACACTTCCATGTATTTTATCACTAACGACCCGGGTTTCGCCTTTCGGCATCTTCAGGCATTCAAGCGCACGAATGGACTCGAAATGACAGACAGTAACTAACGTTTATACAAAAGATACAAATACGACAAATATTATTTACGAGATAAAATATTATAAGTCTAGAATCCACACTGATACCTGAGTTAAAATTTTGAGAATCACCTTTACCATTATTTTCTAAACAACGCATTAACAGAGTGGCGATTTGTCGCTTTCCAACTAATATTAGAATTACCAGTGATTTTACAATTATAAAAGCATTGAGACTTTCGATGGTATGCAATTCGACGAATGAATAAATATATTCAATCATTCCACATTTATTGGCATCTGTTAGGCGATTCAACGTATGGGATACAGTAACGGGGAGTTTACGAAGTATAATTATTAAAATGTAATATTGATTTTTAATTATCTCAAAATGACTAACAAATCATTGTAGAAAATTAAACCTGCAGGAAAAAAAGAATACTTTATACTGTTTATTTAAAATCAAAATATTACAAAAGGTATAATATATATCCATTGTAACACATTGTTGTCAGGAAACGTAAAATTACGTTTTTTTGTACAGTCGGTTGTTTGCGGGACACGTAATATCACGGGTTTGTTTGTCTGCATGAAATATAACGCCACAATTAATTACCATGATTTCTATTACCCTGATAGATTATAAGAGTCAAAGTTTGGGGTAGGAAATAAAAAATCAAAAGTGTTACAAATGTATTTTGCGATCTCCGTTGCTAATTTAGTTTGAGTCATTTCATGTCGGCCTATTTTTTGTATTTTCTTGCGCTGTTTATTTATCGTTTCTTATTTTTTTTATTCGAATATATTATTGACAATTGTATTGTATACGACATTATCAGTAGAAAAATTTCTTCACACAGTAATGACATGAATTGTACGCCGATAAACTATGAGATCGTTCCTGGAATAATGAGCTAGAAGTTCATTCATAAGTTAAAGGTTTCGTCTCAACTGGTGTGATACATATTAAAGTGTTTCTTATTTTGACAAGTTAGTGGGTAATAAACTGCACGATTATTATATTATCGATGTTTCTATATTTACTATTTAAAAAAAACGAAACATTTTTTCGATTCGTTAGATTTCACACTTCCAGTCGTTATAAAATTGTGGAACTTGCATGTATATATTAGTATTTATTCTAGAATTATATGATTTCGATAAATATGTTATGTTTGGTATGTAACTTATTAAAAATTTCAGATTAATAGCACTTGGAGTGCAATTTACTGAATTAGTAACTGGTTTATATATTCAGTTTATAAATATTGTGAAATTATAATGATATCAGAATATTTTGTTTTATTTTCAAAAACTAAATTTCAGTTATCATTCCCTTGAAAATTGAAATCGAAAATAGTAAATAGTTTAGAAGTTGTGTTGATTTTAAGAAAACAATATATTTTTGCGCAAATCACTAAAAAACGCCCGCTGGAAGGTAGAGTGTATTGTTCTAGGCGCCTGATAACAAAGTGAATTGTGTATTTTGTTTTTTGAATCATTGAAAAAGCCTTCAAAAGAAGATACAAAGAGACTTATAGATACCGACATTATTTTAAAGCAAATGAATGTGCCAATGAAATGAACATGAACATTGGTTTAGCAATTGATTTTTTTCTTATCTGATTATTCAATAATAATAACTTACATTGAATGTCATTTTTGATACTATGGTTATTTTTATGCGTGATCAAGTACTACACTCGTCTTAAAATACACACTCCTTTATGTATTATCATTTTTGTATTTTATGAATTATTGTTAACAATTGAAGAGAGTGGCAAAAAAGCGAACTGTATTATATGATAAATGACTCACAATTTTTGCGGCGAAGCTTTTAATTTATTATTAGTTGAAACAATTTTTTGTGTATTTAATTTTTTTTAAAATAAACGTTATCATCAAGTAATTACGATAAGTATTAAAGCTTAAAGATTTTAAAATATCTTTTTACTTTTCTTACGCTCTATAAATTTAGATTTAAAATAGCAATAAACATTCAGTGTTTACACTCTCAATTTTATACTTGCGTATCAAATAAAGAAAAGTTTTTAAGAAATATACAGATATCTCTTTTGCTCATTAACAATGTGTGTTTTAAATTAATTCAGAGTCTTTGAATAAACTTTTACAAATATTCAAAAATTGTCCGCAATTAGCGTTAAAAATTATGCATATTTTTTTCTGCGTTCACTAATTTGCAAAAAGAAAGAATAAAATCAAAATAGAAATTTTTTGAGCATTTAAACGTTAATTTATATTATAAAATGGTTGGCAAAAACAGTTGATGAGTACAGTATCAGTTTGGTTAGCAAACAAAGCAAACAGAATGTTATCTCAAGTAAGCTTTCATTTTTTTTCCAAATAAGTTTTTTTAAGAAAAAAATACTACGCAATATAGTGATAAGTGAAAAGTTTTGTAAAATAAGTGAATAATTTTATCGTAGTGTAAACATCAATTTTGTTTAATAATCAATGATAATCTTAAACTTCTAGATTATTTGACATATGAATAATAAAGAAGATGACAGAGAATTTAGTTTAAAATTGTTTAATATTTTGTAAAATTTATATATTGAAAGAGACTACGATCATAAGTGTAAATCTTAATATTAACAATTGGTCAAAAGAAAAGTTTAAAGATAAAAATTTCAATATCGTTCTTTTTTACTGTGCAAAGATTTAGAGATACATACATCAATATTTTTGATCAATTACTCTCAGAAAATACTGTATAATATTATTTGTTTTCGTTAATAGAGAATCCTGTTTATGCGTTTTCGAAGTTTCTTCGGTGTGTACCCTAATAATATTCAAACGTCTTAATATGTTATACCAATTGCTTGCTCCATTTTTTCAGTTTGAGATAAAACAGCATATATTATTTAGTATGTCATATTTTTATTATTAAGAAAAAAATTCTCTTTGAAAACTCAAAATGTGTAACGACGTTTGAGAAAAGTGTTTTATAAAGTTATGAAACCGAACAAAATTGAAAATGATAAATACTGATGTTGGAGACTATAGTATTTATATTCAATGAAATACGCTAAGTATAAAAAAAAGCTGTTTTGTGTGTACCCATTGTTCTATAAGATACAAGTCTAAGTAGATACTATTGTTTAAATAATAGTTAAGTTGACGATGTTTGAGTTGAGAAGTTCAATAGCAATAGCTCGATATTTTTATTGTTTACTGTTAATTGTTTGTCTTTTAAATTATTTAATACCATTTTATTCTTTTGCAGATATCAGCTATTTTTATAGTAGTGGTTTTCAGTTCTCAGTCAATAAGTGTAGAACCTATACAACACAAAAAATATGTAGCCGATTTAGAATCAGCAGAAGACACTAGTCATGTAAATCAGCATGTAAATTTGGACCACGGAAAAGTTTCGTATAATATTGATTATTCTGCGGGGTCAAATACCAGAAATAATTTCAAAAATGCACAACACTATGGAGAAAAACACCCATGGACCCAACAACCGAGTCATACGGCTCCTCATATTATTAGTTCTGGAAACAATTTGGGTGATGGTGTACATTTTGGAAGTAATGATGAACAATGGACTCAAAACCAATTTGAACATGTGGGAAATGTTGCCCAATTTAATCCCGAATTAGTTGAAATAGATATACCAAATCGGCTCCGTCATCATAGCCAGTTGACAAATTTTAATATTGTCAGTGATCTTTATAATTCAGATCAATTTGGACACAATATAAACACTAATAGCATTCTGAAAAATGAACACTATTATCCAAAGTGGAATCAAAAACACATGGGGAAAGTGGAAAATGTTGAATACGAGGAACAATTCAGAGGTTATGAAAACACCCCATCGAAGCAGACACATGAATATATACATGGCTCGCAACCATCTGACTACTTAGATTCGAAAGATTTTACCAAACCGAATGAAAATTTAGGGTCGATTAAATATTCCTTGGATCCTGGTCAGTTTGTTCCAATTATTCCAAAAGAGAACAACTATGATCAATTTTCTCATTCTGGACATTTAAATGAAATTAGAAATCATGGTATAACTGAACATTCGAATGCTGAACAATTCTCAAGAGGACAGCATAATATAAAACCTACTCAAGTTCATATACATTCTCACAGTGTAAGCCATCAAAGTAATATATACCCAGAAAAGTATTCAGATCATAATAATTGGAAAAACACAGGTCAAGAATTACCAATTAGAGGCAATTTTGGTCAGCTAAAAGATTTTGATGAAATCCAACTTTTGGGCCATGGAAATTTAGTACAAGAGTCAGAAAACTTTAATCAATTCCAAGAATTGGGACATGACCAATATTTAGAAAATCAACACAGCTCACAATTCTTAAACAATGGAGACCACGAAATTCAAACTGAAAGCAATGAAATTCCTCAAATAAATATAAATCACCTTCAAGATATTGAGAGTTCCAAATATTTAGATCAATTGAGTCAAAGTGAAAGTTTTAATGGCATTGGAAATTTTAATTATGGGGAAAACCTGCAAAATTCAGGATATGTTAAAAATAATGACCAATCCCTATACACCACCCACGAAAATTTCAAAGAAGAATTATTCAATCAGCCAAGACGTTATGGACAATCACAAAAATTAGACCAAATTATTTTGGGTCAAACGAAGATCAATACCCATGGACATCAACCATTCAAACAAAATCAAAAATATTTCAGTAAGATTGATAATAATTTAAATTTTGAAAAAAATGTCGACCAATCTGCATTTTTGCAAAATAATAAGCCAACAACTCACATTCCTACCACCCTACAAGTAGATAAATACGACAATTTTCAAAATACAAATAAACAAAATGGTTTCTCCAATGAAGGAAATTTGTGGCAAAAAGAATTCGGAAATGCGCAATATTTAAATAATCAAAATACACAATTAAAGCAAAGTCTGATTTCAAATATCAAGAATCAAAATGCTTTTGCTGGAGTGAAAAGTTATGAAAATAATTACAAACAGTCTGAAGGGAGTAAAAATATATTATTAAAAGGAAATACAGCTTGGGGTGACGACAATCAAAATCCATCTATACATTTGACACCAAATAATATTCTCAGAGAAACCCATACATCAAATCAGATTAATAATAACCTTGAATACCTTCATCACCTCGACGGATTGTCAGAAAAAAACAACATTAGAGAAATAAATAAGTTAAAGTATTTCCCTAATGAAAATATCAAAGCTCCAAGACACCACATAAACAATTTTGCAAACGATAATCTTTTAAACCAAGTCCAATCGTTGGATAACGTGAAAGATTTTATCAAGCCTCAAATAATTCTGGATGATAATTTCGCAAAACATGTTGATCTAATTGAAAATTTCAAAACACCACAAACTTTAGCACTACATGGCCATTTTGAACAAGCATCAAACTTGCATAGAAAACCAACAATTAACCAAGCTTTTTTAAGACATCAAGGGAAAATTCCTTCCGCAGAGCACTTGGGTAATGCACATGCTTTTAGGAACACTGGAAATGTAAAACACAGTACTGACCATAGCCGTCTTCATTCAAATCATGTAACAGGACATGCTGTATCTTCACAAAATATAATGCATTACCTTAATCCAAAGACGCTGGGAAATATTCACGTTTATGACAATCAAGAAAATTCTCATGAGTCACCTGAAAATCATGTGAGCTATACAAATCATATAAAAAAGCACTTTTGAATACAACAATTTTTATAATTTATTTTTTATTTTTGAACTCTCAGCAAAATGTTTGTTTACAATTACTAAAAATAATATCTATGGTAGGCAGATTTATTAGTATAAGTCTAAAAAGACAATTTTTAGGAGAGCAAAAACAAAGTTAAATTCTGAAGAAATTGTTACAGCAATAATGATTATACTCTACAAAAAATCATCAATTTTACTATTCTTATCAGCTTTTAAGGTGTTAACTGTCAATTCTTGGTGGAAAGACATTATTTTTTAAAAAATAAAACACAATTCATTTGTACTACTTCCACATATTTATAATGATCAGGACCATTTTCGACGTATACTGTTAGTCCTACAGAGTGTTCTTATATTTGAAATGTTTTTCCGCACGTTTCGTAAAATAACTAAAAATGAAGTTACAGTCCGCCTATCATAGATGTAACATCATGGCAGATTTTACAAGGAAACACTTAGTTTTAAATGAAAATAAACCATATTCAACGAAATTTATTACATGGTTTTGTGTCATTTCACCAAGAATAAAAAGGAAACCGCATGAAAATCCTTGATATATAATTCAATCGGGCTTTTTTTTTGAGTCTTAGATTAATTTTATTGAATCAAATTAAGTAAATAAATTACATATTTACTGTTGAATATTTGTTTTGAAATTATAAAATATGTTTCAGTTACAATGATACTTATAGAAAAATATTGTATTGTTATAGAGTTACGCGAAATACGATTTCAACTATGGCGTGTCCGATGAGCATACCAATGACAAGAAAGCACACTGGGAGAGTAGAGATGGCGATAATGTAAAGGGGCAATACTCTCTTCTTCAACCTGATGGCTTGACTAGAACTGTTACTTACACTGCTGACAAACAAAACGGGTAATAAAATACTACAGCTCATCGACCATTGACCTGTAGGCGATTGGTTTCAGTTGTAGTGTTCACGGGTTAGATTCCCAATAAGGACGTTTCTCAAGCGATTTATGAATTTGTATTCGAAGGCATGGATGTATGTTATGTCTAAATTCCCTTCCAACCATCCGTTACTAATAATAGAATTATAACAATTATGGGTGGGAGGGAGAGAACATTCATGACTACGAATAACAGTTCATAAATCGATTGAAAGATAAAATATACATAAATTGTTATCAAACTTATCAAACTGTCCACAGCAGGACTTGAACCCAAGACATCCGTAACCGTATCCAACGATGTTACCAACTGCGCCACGGACGCTGAGAGTATCTTTATACTTCTATCATTACTCTCTCCTAAAAAGAGACTTTGGTCGACTGAGCAACAGGGTAGTTCGTGTAGAAAAATGTCTGTTGGGTTAAGTTCCATTATAATTCCATATTCTCCACTTTGGGAGCGAGAATGGCTACAAAAATAGTATAACTACTTTGAATCCGTGTATGGTACGGGTTTATGACCTCGTTTTGCATGTATGTGTATCACAAAACCATCAATTTTTCCCATAACGTGCATATAATTTATCAATTCATTTAAAAAAACGATGTTGATTAATGTAACTTTCTAAAAACTGTTTTCAAAAATGTCTCCACAGTTTTTATTTCAATATTATTTCAGATTCCGTGCCAAAGTAGTGACCTCTGGAGACAACGAACAGCAACAAGCCCAATATGTGAAGAATCGTCAAGAAAATGTATACCATTAAAACCATATTGTTAATTACCAATTAATGTAAATTTTAAATACAAATGTGACCATATTATTGTGATTAAATGACATTTTTTTGTTTTGTTTTATTTGTTATTAATAATAAATTATTTATATCAAGTGTTATATTTAATAAATATTTTTTATTGTACTACCTGCATACTGTTTTAATTCACAACTTGAATTTAAATATAAAAATATTTTTGAAAATCTAATACTTTTATAATCACCCAACAGCCTTAGGCAACAAATATATTTGAAGGAAAAAAAATGTGTACCATGGATTTTATAAAAATAACACATAGTTCGTTGACACAAAGAAAGTAGTATCATTTTATATAAGCATTGAAATGAGAAATATTTAAATAGTATCATTAAACATTTCCGCTCCCTATGTAATGTAAGGTAAGGGAAGAATAATGGGACTGTTTTGGCCAATAATTGATGTAACCCTCAAAAATTACGAAAATGAGTTAATGATTGGATCTCATCCTAAAGACAACAGAGCAGGTCTCGGCCAAATGGCGTAAATTGGAAAAATAAATTTACCACATTTTGGAAGGGAAACATCATTTTACATTGGTTTTGGGTTCTAAAACTCTAACCTAGCCACTTTATGTAAGCCACATATCGAAACTCCTTACTTATAACCCCGTATCTGCAAACATGAGAATTTACAGAAGTGCATTTCAATGATTCATAACGCAACTGACCATATAATATGTTCGATAAAGACAGTTTTTACTGTCTCCTAAACAATTTCTATGCTTAGAGTTAAATCAATTGGCCAAAACACCGTCGATATATTAGCTAACTTACCTTTCATTATATTTCCAATATTCAGAATGGGACATGGTAAATAGGAAAGAATAGAAAAAAAATAAAAAATACACGAATTTTAATGCTAATTTAGTAACAGTTTTGAAAATCTATGTGAAAAATCTTTCATTGATGATTATAATTACCTTATCTCTGTAATCAAATAAGACAAAAACCTCATGTTGTTACCACGCACCTATGGCAATCGGTTATCATATTATTTAGTATGTGATTATTGAAAAACGAATTAAAAATAACATCTTTTCTTAATATTAGTAGCATATCTATAGACAACGATGATTGTAAGATATAAAAACCATCCTACAGATATAATTTAAGACAGATATAATGGAAGTGTGCAAAATCTCAATAATTCAAATTCATCCTACAGATTTTTTTACGCACACAGTAAACAATAGATAAAATTTAAGCTGCAAAAATTACGGCATTTTCTAAAAACTTAACCATTTATTTTAAAAAGTGTGCTAAATTCATTGTTTAGCAATGCACACATATTATCAAATTTTATATTTTATTAAATAGTTTAAATAATATTGCTACCGAAGAAATGCACTGTTGTATGTCGAAATGAATATCCATAACTTCACCAATCTTATAAATATATTGAGAAAAATATAGAAAAGGCCGCTTCATTTAATTTTTAGTTTGAGATTTATGACACTAAGAAAATTATATCTATTTTAATTAAATAACATAAAAATCTATCATTACACATTAATTCAAAAAGTTTTTGCCCCCTTCCTTTCCATTTTGATACTGCAGTGTATTTTTGGGGGTGCAATATGTCGATTTTTGATTTGAATCTCATGGCATAAGGTATCATTTATCAATGCCAGTTTTTTTTAAGCAATGTCTGCTCTTCATGTAAAGTATAAATATGGACTTCTAATGAAGGTATCTCCATAGGTTGAGAAAATGAGTAACGTGCTTGTTACTCCGCCAAAAAGATCCATGCCTTTGAATAAAACGGTCGGTACTGAGATTCGACCCCGTGAGATCAGTAATCGAAGCCGAACAATGTTGACCACTGCACCTTAGACTCGTCAAATAAAATTTTGTGGCTTTTGAAAATGGTTCGAATGGTAGTACATTAAATTTATATATATCGATATTTTATTTTAAATTTATACCGAAATATTAGAATGTCAGATATTGGCATAATGAAAATTAGTATTACAATATAAAAGCTTAATCGTATTCATTGTAAATTAGATCTTGAAAATTATTTGGAAAAAAATCATTGTTAAAACATAAAAGATAAAGATATAATACGTATAACAATATTGCTCAGTGATGCAATTTAAGAGTAATTGGTATTAACAGGAAGAGTATGCAACACCTTTGATGAGGTTTCTATCACCACCTGAAACATTTTTAACTATAGAAGATTTCATTAACCAAAGAATATTAATGCGTTAAGCAACTAAAGTGAGCGTCTTCGACACGGACAATGGATCCAGGTCTCCGCAGAAACTGACTTCATTTAATTTTGTGAATTAATGAATATTGCGTATGAGTAAATAATCATATAAAAAGACTTAGTGGTTATCAAACGAGCACAGTGTCCATTAGGATTTACAAAGTGTAACAAACCAACGCAACCATGTTCTCCAAAGTAAGACATCTCCAAATTTCATTTCAAACTATCTTTCATTCTAAATTGGTCACGCAATAGATTCTTTTAACCGCCAACGAAATGGTACACACAATATCTTGCAACTATTGTTAATCAAAATTTTATAATTTAACCAAAAATAACTCACTAATCAAGGGTTTTATGGAGACTATCTCAAAAGAAGGTTGCCTACGAGATCTGCCTCTCTCTCTCTTCTCTCAAACTCTCTTTTTCAAAGAAATCGATTGAAAAATTAAAGGAATTATGACATTGCATACATCCATGCATTCGAACACAAGTATATAAATCGGTTTGAGAAATTAGTTAATTAGTAACAACGTTAACCACTCGGCCATAGACCCGGCTGAATCTACCATAGTTAATTAAATATGCTCCTGTTTTCTTTTCCAGGTGTTGGTATTGTGCGGTTTGATGGCAGTGAGCAGTGCTGGTTATATTGGCAACGTCGGTCATGACCAAGGTTACGGACAAGCGGTTTCCTCCCAGAGCGTGGTACAGCATACAGGAAGTGGTTACAGCCATGAACAAGAATATCAACACGATTCCCACGAAGAAGAAAATGTAAGAGACGACCCTTAATTCACATATTTTATGATAATACCCATACCGTACTCGCAATGAAAGCTCAAGTGAATAAAAGATTTTGACTCAACATGAATCAAAATATTCTGTGTTAATAATTTTCTCTTCAAAGTAAATCATAGAATCTGCAGAGAGATGAACGACTTAATAGGAGAACAAAAAACAAAGTTATATTCTGAAGTGATTTTTTCAACAATAATGGTTATACTCGTCATAATGATATCATTTTTATTATTCTTATCAGTAGTGCTTAGGTATATAACCAGATGTCATTAAAACAATAATTAATGGACCTTTACTTCTAGAATCATAAAAATATTTATTTAATAAGCAATTTTATACTGGGACCAGGAAACAATAATAATAATATAAATTTATTTCAGATATAACTTAGTCTCATAGACGGATAAACTGAACGCTTCTGTTGGTCCCATTGAAGCGTTCTTATATTTGGAATATTTTTTCATATTTATCGTAAAATTACAAACAATGTAGTTATACTCATACGTCCATCCATTGTAGATTTGATCCTCGGCAAAACATCACGCTTTATTCTATGACATTTCCTCAAAACGAATAAATATGGAAAATTTATTTATTAAAATGGATTGAAAATAACATTTCAGCCTTTTAGGAGCACTAGATGACCTTACGTCAAACTTTGTTAAATAATAATTAAAAATTATTGGGATATTTTGAATAATACGTTATTAACAGGCAAAGAGAAAAAAAAATAATACATTTGTTATATCTTCGAATCAATAATTATCAGATAAATAAAACGTTCGTTTATCACTTTGTAATTGTTAACTGTCAATTATTGGTAGAACGACATTGTTTTTATAAAAATGAAACTTTTTGTACTAATTGCCAAATTTTATATAATGAGCAAAACCGGTATTGATCATTATATAAATTTACCTCATTACTATAAAAATGTCGTGAATATGTTTTATAAATATAATAATTCTTTATTGAAGATTCAATTCATAATGTCGTTTAAAGCTAATCAAGACTATTTTTTTAACAATCTTTCATTCGTCGTTATTCAACTACAATAAACTAATTTGATATTGAAATCCAAATTTGATATTGAAATTCCACCAAGCACCCTCAGTCGATGTCTTAAATTAAATAAACTAATTGTTATTGTTTTAGCGTATAGCATTGAAACCAATGTATTAATAGTTAATCTTTTATTTCTGAAAAGAGAAAAAATTAATAACAGTAAAAAAAAATAATTTTACTATTAACATCTCCTCTTAAATGAATTTTTAATGCAGGCATACCCAAAATACAACTTTGAATACGCTGTACAAGACTCCAAAACCGAAGACGAGAAGAGCCACTGGGAAAGTCGAGATGGTGATTCAGTAAAGGGACAGTACAAGCTTCTGCAGCCAGATGGCTCCACCAGAATTGTCTCCTACTCCGCTGATGACCACAAAGGGTAATTCTTTTTATTTTTATTAAATAATACTTAACTCTCTGTTATATGTCTGTTCAGCCGAAACAGATCTTAGTATCCAGTGTACATAACCAGTATGTTTTTAAACTTTTTTGAAAAAAAAAAATAATATATCTAATAACTATATTTAAACAAATCTCAAAATAATGATACTATCAAAAAAACATGGTGAAGCTTATTGACATATTCTCCAAGAATATATAAAAGTCATCTTAAAACTCTCAAAAATGAAACTTCAATGACAAAACGACATTGTTCTTTTTTTGTAATAATAAGATTGTACAAAATGTATTATAGTGTCTTAATAATTACATTTAACGTTGATCTAAAGTTTTGGATACATTTGATTTAAATATTTTTTAATAATTTTATATCCTTAGTTACTGCATTTTTTTATGTAGAATTTTTTTAATAAAGATTTTTCCATCACATATAAATAAAAAGTAAATTGTGCACATTAAATTTTGTAGGTATACTGTATGCCTACAAACTACCAGAAGTAATTATTTTGCAAGAATAATTCATTCAACTTTCGTTTTTGAGCGGTCTAGTTAGAATGTTCACTATTTGCATTATTTAGATACTTGCTGCTAAGAAATGAATTATTATTAAGATCGCTTGCGTAAGTTATTTAAATTAATTGAATTGTTTGAAAAGATTGAGTGAAGTGTTAATTAACAAAAAAATATCCGAGTGTTACCAGATCATGAATAATGTGTTAAAATAAGTTGCAGTCTAATTAACAATTAATTAATTAAAAACTTTTTATTTAAAAAAGAAATTAAAACAAATAATTAACATTTTGAAAGAATGCATTTCTTTTCTTTTCTCTTCTTAACTTGCAGTTACATAAGTAGTAAAAAAAGATTGTTTTAAGCAATAAATATTTGAATAATTTGGAAAATATTATATTGTCAAACCTAAAGTATTTTGAAAACACCTGCTTACTTAGACCACTTTTTATTTAAAAGTATTAAATGCTTATATTAAAAGAACTTTGGAAATTATAATAAAAACCAATACCAATCTCTAAAAACTTAATAGAAGCAGGGCATATAATATATTTATTATAGTGTTTAAGGAAATTGATTTTTTTACCATAATATTTCGTATACAAAAATAAGTTTTTTTAACCATTTTCGCTCCCAATTTGCAGCTTATGGCTTTTTAATAGAGGTGTTTTAACAAAATATTTTTCTACGAGAAATACTATTTACTCAATTCCTCATCCTCTCCCTTTCAAAAAGAGTAAGGATATGAGAATAGGGCTAGGACAAAACTAATAGTAAGCTAATTGCTCTCGCTACACCGCGTTTTAAGGGTTGGATAAGGAATAAGTAAATAGTTTAATATAATTATACACAATATAATTATATATTTTTTATCATGTCCCCTCCCAATGTGGAGCAGTTGACCTCCTAATGAAGGTATCCCAAAAGAACTTTTCTACAAGAACCGCACAGTTACACAGTTGCTCAACCTCTCTTTCACGAAGAGAGTAAGGTTAGAGGAATAGGACTAGGATAGGAGCAGTGGTTTGCTAATTGCTCTCGCTATTCACCGTTTTTAAGATCGCATGGGCGGAAGGGAATTTTAGTCATCACAAACATTCCTAGCTACGAACAGAAATCCATAAATCGATTGGATGAAAATACATGAATGCATTATATTATACAATACAATAAACAACATTTTATGAAATTATCAAAGATACCATAACTTTTAATTAATTTATGTTAATCTTGTTATGAGATTTATAATAAAAAAAAAAATGATTTCAGTTGTTCTACCGCTTTACGTAGACTGGGACAATATGATAAGGTAACCACCGCAAACTTTGTAATATTTCTAATATTATATTATTAAACATATATTTTGTTGTAGATTCAACGCCGTTGTTGAAACCACTGGAGGAAACCAAGAACACCAACATTACCGTCGTTAAAAAACCAAGCATTGAAACTCAGGCCACTACAATATCTACCAGGCGCTCATGAAACACGAGTGCTAAATCCTTAAACAAATCTTTATATCAGAGACACTGCTCAGCATTGATATCTTTTTGTGTTACACACAAATAGTTTCAAATTTAAATATATATATAGTTTTGCTCCCTCCTTGTTATATATTTTATGATGTATATTGTTTACGTTAATAAACTTTAATGCAAAATCAAACGTTTCATTTTTGCATTAAAATATATTAAAATACTTAGGGAGGCTTGGGAAAAGCATAAATTTTTTATCGCCGATTAACTACTGGAATTTTCCATTTCGACGTGTAGCGATCAGAAAGCTCTTACAGTTTATCGATTGTCAAAACCATAGGGTGTCTTATATGCCAGTATTTAAAAAAATAAAACACAATTCATTGGTACTACTTCCACATATTTATAATGATCAGGACCGGTTTCGCTCATCACGAGCATTATCAACTGAATCATGACTATGACAGATGGAGAATTTTTTTCTCAATAGGCTCAAAAATATGTGAAGATTTTAAGTGATTCATTATTTAAGCAATCTTGGTCACTTTTGAGGTGTTAACTACCAATCTTTGGTGGAAAGGTATTAGATTTATTAAAATAACACAGAATTTACTATAAAAGTTCAATATAGCGATCATTATAAAAAAATAGAATTAGTTCAACAAATTATTGTCGTAAAATATATTCAAATAATGATGAAATTTTCACTCTTAAGGTGTTAACTGTCAATTCTTGGTGGAAAGAGATTATATTTTAAAAAATAAATCATCAGTTGATAATGCTCGTGATGAGCGAAACCGGTCCTGATCATTATAAATATGTGGAAGTAGTACAAATGAATTGTGTTTTATTTTTTAAAATATAATGTCTTTCCACCAAGAATTGACAGTTAACACCTTAAAAGTGATTATATGCCAGTCTTTTGGAGATTAGTTTTCAAATAAATAATACTATGGATGAAGTCTGGAAAACCGATAAATATAAACCAACTTTTTTTATTGCGCATCCCATCCCATTGTCTAGTTCAATAGGTTGCTCTTGGGCTCAGCGGCGTAGCTAGTGTTTGTGCCGCCCGGGGCGGTCCTTGAATTTTGCCGCCCCCCTCCACCTTTTCCTCGAAATGTTTTGTAACCACCATGACGGAAAACATTGCGCCCAGGCAGAAAATTCATATGAAGAATAAATATGATTTCTTGAAAAACATGGTATATTTTTACAATCGTGACAAATTTTAAGTTTAATATTATTGATTTTACTACAAAAATGTTGATTTTATATTGACAATAGTGTTGCAACGACGCAAAAGATTACACCGAAGGCAAATTTTTATTATGTATAAATATAATTTCTTGAAAAATATGTACTATATTTTTACAGTCCTGTCATTTACAAATGTCATATTAAATATAAAATTTATAGAGTCCCGCAGTTTTTTTTTCAAATATGTTAAAAAATCTGTAAGTCGTTAAAATAAATTTTATATTTATTATTAATATGGAAATATAACATTACAGACTAAATTTGGAGAGTACATAATTTCGTAAAATTCAACAAAACATCTGTTGTCTATTACTGAAACAAATGAATTATTTATGACGGTCACTCTCCACTTGAAATCCCTTAGCAGGTAGAGACATTTGGTGTAAAAGGCACGTTCGAGGCGAAATTTGCCCATCGGGACAAAAATAAAAGTTACGAAAACCTCTATTTAAATTATAACGAAAATTTGGATTATTGAGATTTTGTACACTTCCATGTATTTTGTCACTAACGACCCGGGTTTCGCCTTTCGGCATCTTCAGGCATTCGAGCACACGAATGAACTCGAACTGTACAAAATCTCAATAATCCAAATTTGATATTGAAATTCCATCAAGCACCCTCAGTCGATGTCTTAAATTATCTTAAATTATAACGATAATGTTTGCGGACCTCAGTTTAAGAGCCTCTAGTCTAGAAGATAGATGCAAACAGAGAAGAATAAAAATTCTGCAGTATTTCAAAACTATCTTTACCGTGTAAAAGCAAAACAAGGTAAATTGAAGAGACGTTATGCGATTTACTAGCCAACCTTTGATGGAACTCGACAACGAATTTTGATAGATAAAAAAAAATATATTGCTTTTGGAAACCCAGTTGAAAATTTACACCTTTCTACCAAAAATCACAGTTATCACCTTAAAAGTGATTAAGAAATAAATTATTTAATCATCTATCCACTATCCGCCAGTTATCACACTTTTCCATGAAGTGACTGATTTATTTGTATGCAGATAGTTTTATATAGCGTATCCCAATTTATTTTAGCTACAGCTATAATTTTAGCTCTCTTCATTTACTCTTATAAATGAATCATGGAATTATTTCGACAGTAAATTTTACTCATATAGTTTTAATCACTTCACGAATTATTTCCAATTTAATATTTTTAATTGAAATTTCTATTATTCACGACATCGAAAGTATTCTTTTGGATCGTATATTTCTGCGTTATTAATATTATGAAATACAACAAATTTGAATAGTCTTCAAACTGTAAACCATACCAACTGCAATATTTCGTACACAAGCTATTCAACATGACATTCGAGTTCTAATAGTGTTGAGGTATTTCTAGGCTAAATAGTTGTATTAAACAATTCATATAGATTTTGATTTGAACAAAAATATCGACCACTTTGATGAAGGCGGATAACGCGTATAAATCGATTAATGGTAGTTATTAATATAGCAATACAGTTGACCGTGAAAAAAAAACTGAAAATTATATGAATCGTAAAAGATTGTTATGCAGGTTCACAAATTTAAATACTTAACTTGATGCTTATAACTTAAAAGGATATTTTTTTTGAAACTGCCAAGCGATTTCTGTTCGTAGGCACGAATTTTTGTGATGTCTAAAATTCTTTCCCACCCATCCGATCCTTAAAACGGGGCGTAGCGAGATCGATTAGCTTACCACTAGACTTGTCCTAGTCCTAGTCCTCTTCGAAAAAGATAGTTTAATCAACTGAGGAACAAACAGCTCTCGTAGAATATTTCTGTTCAGATACCTCTATTAGGAGGACATATACTCCACATTGGGAGCAGACAAGGTAAAAAAAAAGTTGCTCGAGTTACACGAGCAATTGATAGTTATACAATAATAAAAAATGCGATACGGACTATAAATCATCACTAACTAACTGCCAAATCTGTTGAGAACTTGTTTGTAATTTACTATCTTAATAACCACTAATCAGTTATGAATGTTAACTACAAAAGAGTAACATGTGTAACAGTGTAACCTGTCCATGAACAAGGCGCGATTCATATTATTGTAATAATTAATATTCGTGTTCATTGTCTATGCAATTATAATAACAATAAAACAGGGTATAGGAACAAATAAATAGTTTATATTTTTATAATAAATTCAGCTCTACATTCAAATACATATGTACATTCGTGACACAATCAAAACGTGTATTTTTAAATTGTATTAAAAATAATAAATATTCACATACGATACAACAAAAGACGCAGACAATGATTCATAAAACGGTTTCTAGATAATTTTTGGTCAACCTTTAATAGTGTGCTAGTTGCTGGTGAGAGCCAGTGTAGACTACTTGAGCGTTGAATCTGAAAAAAAGTTAAGCCAATTGTTTTTTTTTAATTACATTCTAAAATTAAAATTAAATATTTCAAGATTGTTTCTCGTAGCCAATCAAAAATCGAAAAAAAATGCTTAAATTTCACCTTACTTTGTATTAAACGTTGACACCTTAATGTATTACGAAACACTTTTTGTGTATGAATTAAAATTTTATTTTATTACCCATAAAAAGTTTTGTTAACCTAATAAACATTATTTTTTTTCAATTGTCATTAATTGTTGAAAACAAGTAAACTGCTATCAACTATAAAATTCTTATAAAGCATATAAATTAAAACAATAGTGATTTTACGCATATCAAAAATTTATTTTACTTCCATGTTATCAAGAAAAAAAATGCCGTCTTCCAATACTAAATATTGCGTTATATAACTAAAATGAAGAATATAGGTTACTATACTTAAGCACATGAAAGCTTTTAGCTCATAGATTTATCGATCATAAATATGTTAACTAATAAAATCAATAAATATTGCCAACGGCGTTCAGTAATAAAACACCGAAAACGTGTTGATAAATAAAATTATACGATGTACTAAAAATTATTAATTCTTTAAAAAAAAATGAAATCTTCAATCACTTATAATACGTGGAAATTAGGAAGAATTGTATATTTATTTACCCAGAATGGTCATCGGCGGAATAGTTGACAGTTCTGATATGTCCATCAGGTTGCACCAAGGTGTATTGTCCCTTGACAACATCTCCGTCCCTTGACTCAGTTTGGCTTTTCTGGTCTCCAGTTTCTTTGTCGTATACGCTATACTCGAACTTGTAAGCAGGGTGACCCTAGAATACCAAATAACAGTTAAATTTGACAAACGGAAATATCGATACTGAATTCAACGTACATAATATATCATCGCCCCAAAATCAAAACATCAGTTGTGATATTTTAGCTGCTTGAGCAATGAATGCAGTTTTGTTCATACTTTTTTTTCTCAACGTGATGGGTAAAAGGACGTTTACGAAACAAATCTATGAAATACTAATTAAAAAAGAAATCAAGGTTAGTTGCGTCTCTGTAAACTACATTTCAAAACATGTATGGCAAAATGAAACCTATACATGATATTAAGTAATAAACTTTATAATATTTAAAGATTTTTATGTAATAAACCTTAGTGAATGAAAGAAGAAATATAAAATTATATAAAATTTTCACACAAATATTGCCTCTTAAAAACTAAATAATTATAACAAAGAAAAAATGCGTTTCAATCAATAAGTCACCTGTGCGCAATTTTCATTTCAAAATATTTAGAAATTTAATTTGTCTTATTTAATTACGATATAACACTATTGTTATAATGGCGTTAGAATCTGATTATAAAAACAATAACATGTTTGAGTTAAGAATAACTACCTCTAACTTATTATAATATAACGTTAAATGCCAATCCATTTTATTGTTTTCATAATTTTCAAAACAGTTCTAAAGATAGAATTTGGTTTTTTATTTTATCCATTAAATTGACTGAATCGTAATATGACATTATGATTTCACATTATATAATATACTGAATTGAAAAATGTTTATTTCTGTAGATTTGAAACAAAATAATTTATTTGGCAGATTTGAAGCCGTCTGTAGTCTATTATAATATTCACCAATTATTTAAAAAAAATCTTACATATTCCTCTTGTTCCTTGTGGTAAGCAACTGGATAGGATTTGACCACTGGCACAATAGCTTTAGCAACGTAAACTGGAGCAGCGTGTAAAAGTGGTGCAGCATGCAAGATAGGGGCAGATTGGTGCTTGATAATTGATTGAGATGACACGGCATGTCCTCCGCTGTATCCTCCGTAGCCTCCAGATGTTGGTTGATATTTATGGCTTGGAGCTGATCCAATTACGAAACTTTGGGAAGATACGGCGTGGCCTTTATCCACGTAGACGGGAACTGCTTGGCACGCAGCCAACACCATGAAGAGAGCGAGGAACTATACAACATAAAAAAGTGTTTTAATTAAAAATGTTTTTTACTTTTTAACCCTCACGTATGCATGGTGTAAAAATGAGTTACTTCGGCATTTAAACCTTTAAATTACCTGTGAAATAGGTCATACAAATAATTAACGATTTTCCTTTTGGTAAATAAAATTGTTCTGCATATAATTAAAAATTAAAGATACTTTATGGTTTACGTTTTCATCATTAATCATAATTTGAAAACCTCGTCAATTTTACCATATAAAAATACAAATTATAGTATGGTAACAATTCTACATGCATGACCGTACCGTATGCAACCGTTTTGTTTCAAGCGGCACCGAGGCACTTGTTCACGAGTTTGTTCCGCTATGAAGATTTTCAATTCTTCCGTATTTCGACAATTTCGCATAGTTTGATATGTATTTCAGGTTTTCAACACAAAATATGACGTAAAATAATTACTTAATACTACATAAAACCATATTTCACTTTTTAAAATTGTCATTTCGCTTTATAAATGCGTTTATATGACAAAACCTAAACGGTATCGAAATGTAACCACATGAGATCGGAAGGGGTATTTTTAGCATGAAAACGGGAAGGTTAATAAAAGAATAGATAACAATCCATTTAAATGAATTAAATGGTCGACTTTTAAGGTGTTAACTGTCAGTTCTTGGTGGAAAGACATTATATTTTAAAAAATAAAACACAATTAATTTGTACTACTTCCACATATTTATAATGATCAGGACCGGTTTCGCTCATCACGAGCATTATCAACTGAAGTTGATAATGCTAAATGAATTGTGTTTTATTTTTTAAAAAATGAATTCAATGGGATGAGCTTAATCATTTTTTGATCAATCGTGAACTAAAATTTCGGAATATTACGAAACAATAATTTTTAAAGGAAATAAAACAGAGATTTTTTGGTGAAAGTGGGATATTACTAAATGAGTGAAAATTGGTATATTTTGCAATTTTATTACTTACTTTGGAGAACATTTTGATTGCTTTTTATGTAGTTATTCAATGTTATGCAAAAACTGTGACATGTTTAAAATCACGATTGCTTATATACCTTAATTTCTTTTGAAGAACGTCAACAGGCATTTGCATAAGATATTTGGTTGACAATAATTAAAAATCTAATCTACAACAGTTGAGCGCTGTTTTACTGATACAGATTGTAGAGTTAAAGCACCATGTAAAGATAAATTAATACTGCACAACCAATTTTAAAGATACAATCTTTCGAAATTATTGCTTCGCATCGCCGAAAAACTCATCTTTTGGGTATTTTTAACGGGGCAGGTAGTAAAAATTCTAATAAACAATTACAAAATCATGTAATCTGTAAATATGCAACTTCTAACAAACTTACGACAGTGAAATTAAATTGACGTAAACTATCAATTTTTGATACAGAGTTATTTTTCTTTTAAATATAATATCGTCGTTGTTCTGGAAGAAAACACTAAATCGAAAAAATAGCAAATTCATTTAGTTATCCAAAAATTTTCCTCATATTAATCTCTACCGTTAGAAAAAACAAACATATTTTTATAAAATATGCTTTTACCTAAAAATAGTTTTG
This sequence comes from Himalopsyche phryganea, assembly GCA_022494535.1. Classification (NCBI taxonomy): domain Eukaryota; kingdom Metazoa; phylum Arthropoda; class Insecta; order Trichoptera; family Rhyacophilidae; genus Himalopsyche; species Himalopsyche phryganea. Next base: position 2,989,850 of record JAGVSL010000046.1, read on the forward strand.
TACAGACAAACAAAATGGATAAGCTAAGGATTTCAAACATTTGACAAACTTCAAAGTTCAATTACTCAAAACTAGTATTAATCAGTTAGTCTCGTTTACACAATTTATTGCTCACAATTTATTAAATGACAAAGAACGACTTTGTTAATTGAGAAAGCAATTATAACTAATGAAAAATCCAACTAAACTTAAAAAATTTAAAAAACAACTTCTATCACATTTTTTTTGTGCTGATGAGTTAGTTGTCTATATCTAAGTATATTATCATAGAAATGCATGTATTAATTAAAATAGCTCTTGGTCATTTCTAATACAACAACATATTGAAAACGCGTTTTTCACAGATTATATTAATAACAATGCAATAATTATATTTGTCTGTATTAATCTGTCTGTCTGACTGTTTGTGTCTGTGATCAAAAGAATGCACAGCACAATATAGCACGTATTCACATGATCTATATTTATAAAAATGAATGTTTGTTTATTTGTCCTCTATGCGTTCTTTTACCATTCATCAGATTTCGATTAAACTTTGATGAGTTGTTGTGCGCACAACCGTGAAGGTTTCTGAAAGAAAAATTAAAATCTGAAATCTAAAAAAAAGAATCAAACACATACAAAAAGCGACATGTCGGAAAAACCTTCTGATTTATTCGTGTTCGCACTAGACGGAAACGAAACATATTGCAAATCCATAAATTTCAAAAGCACTTCATTAAACAGAATTAAAACACAAACTCTTTCTTTCTTTGAGTGGCATTGCAACGCATGCCGGGTACTCATTAGTATTTTATAAGTAGGTATTTCTCAAGAACTGCTATAGTCACTGAACCTGTATTTCAGGACGTTTTTGTCAATAAGATAAAGTAAGGATATACTAGTTGTAAGCTAATCGCTGACGAAACGATCTGTTTTAAAACTAAATACTTTTTATGGAAAACTGATCAATCGATTTATGAAAAGCAATATAAATATGTATATCTGTAGTCATTTAGGGATTTGATCGTTGATTTTTTTATCCATACCCACTCCCAATGTAGACCATATGATTCTTTATTGTGGAACCGAATCTGGGTAGGGCTCGACCGCGGCAGGCGGTATTTATTAATTACGAACTACTCCAAGTATTGCCGCAAATAAAAAAGATAGACCTATTGTTAAATAGTAGAGGAAAGTCAAAATAAAAGTTTTTATTGGCCTATATAGTATCTCAAAAACGGTTGTTGTTGATTTGACCATTTTTAAAATGATTCATTTCCTATGCAACCAGTTTATTAAAAGTATACTTTTCCGATTCAAACTTATCAGATAAATGTTTTTTTTGACATCAATCACTTCATCTGAATTTGAAATTATCTTAGTATGTGGTATTACTGGATTTAGCAAACATATTCAATATCACAGGTTTTAATTTCATCACTGACAGATTTAGAGTAACTAGTTTTTATCAATCAATAAAATATTTCCATAACCAAGTGACATGCTACACATTCGTTTTCATTAAAACACCCACGTTTAAATAATTTTTGATACTTTTTGACGCATTTTTCGATCTACCGTAATGTAATAATGTAAAAAAAAAACGTTTTGACAGCTGCTGTTTTGTAATAATAATTGACAGCTCATGAATTGAAATACATTAAAAATCCGTTAATATGCCAAGTGTAACCAAGAAGAATAGTGGCCGACATATCAAATTAGTAAATAATTGGGCTTCCAATCCCGGGATCCTGGTAAATTATTCAATCCCGTAATTCCGGGATTTTGGGATTCACTGTAAATGCTAAAAAATAATTCATATATCAAACGTCCTGATTAACTAGAAACTACAACATGTACCTCGATTTGATTATGTACATAGTTTTTTTAAGATATCTATAAAATTAATAGAAATTTAGTGTAGTTATTCTTCTCCTTCTCTTATCTCATAAAAGCCGTTCTTTACCAATTTGAAACGGAGGAAAAGTCAGGACCGCTACTTAAATGAATGGAGAACAATATTTAAAGTCAAATTTAAGGACATGTTCTCTTTGTGAATACCATTTGGTAAAACTTACCATAATATTGCAATAAATAAAATAAAATACAAAGTTATTTTGATCATTTTTTTTTTTAGTATTTTTCTCTTTTTTGTAAATGACTCTCATTTTAAATCAACAAAAAAACCATTTTAATGCTCAAAAAAAATATTTATATCATATATAAAAATATAAAATATTATCATATGTAGATTCCAATTGAAGCAGTATTGGACTCATATTAATTTTTAATAATACAATTGCACACATGAAATTACACTTAATGAAAAGTCCTGGGATCCCGGGATTGTAAAAAAGTGACCGGGATTGGATGCCCTAGTAAATACCAATGGAAGTAGTTAAATACTTGTTGTGCTATTGTTGCGAAAGATTTGAGCCGTGTCCACTCCTCATTTGTAGCATATGTACTCCTAATGCATCTAAACAGAATCTTTATTACGTCAAGTGGTTGTTATTCAGTTTCTCAACCTATCGTTTCATAGATTTGTTGTTCTATTATTCTCACTACGATCCTTAATTTTGTTTTTAAACTACCACCATTCAGTTTTACCCTCTTGCTTAAATAGAATGGATGACAATGAATTGTCATGAATAAAATGCCCGATCTTGAGATCTGTAAAATTTGATATTGAAATTCCATCAAGCATTCTCGGTTGATATCTTAAATAACATTTATTGTGCATAAATATTAAATATGTAGGATAAAGACGACGTTCTTTGTCGCCAATAATTGTTATTGACGATCCATATCCTGCAACCGTACAGGGAAATTCTATTATATATTAACACCCTATGAAAAGGCATATAGTCGTGCAATGGATATAACGTTTTTTTACCGTATAGTCGTGACTAAAGCTTTCGTAATCTTATAAGTGTCCCAAATTATTTGTTACATATTATTACTACAAAAAATCTGCAACGTAATTTCAATTAAAAGTTATCTCCTTATTGGAGTAATTATGCATTTATAAATGAATGTTTAAAGCTATCTCAGAACCTTTATTGTGTTTTTTAGTTCAAAATTCATTCGCTTATTTAAAAAAAACATTTAATTAAAGTTCAGTTGCGTTACTTAACGCTTAATAGTATTAATAGGATTAAATAACAAAGTATTTAGCTTTTTTATCAGGTAGTTGATAGCTATTTCGGCTTTACGCCATCGTCAGAACTATACTTAAACTTATTTTTCCTTAGATATATACTGTTTAGAAGAGATAGACAATATCATGTCATCTCACATATTCAAAGATCATTTTAAAATTAAATCACGCAAAGTAATAATTGTGTTTTTAGAAAAGTAGCTTACATGATGTCAGTAATTAGCCGTTAAAATAAGTGTATTAAAATTTTACTGATTATGCATAATTACATGGGCTTCTTGTAATGGTTTCAGTAAGGGTGAAGGAGATTATTGTCATGATTGTATCTATTAATTTCGAGCTGTTCCAAAAGATTTAGTCTAAGGCTTTTTTCACACAAATGTAAACATATCGGAGCTGATTTATCGGTTATGTTGTGGGCTTCTTCCAGGAAGTGGTTAGCAAATTTAACTTAGTAGTATTCTTTTTTTTGTATATCGGTTATATAATTATTATGTACGCTTATTTTACTATTAGAAATTACCAGCAGTATCAACTGTCAAAAGTTTTGGATATAGCTTAATATGGCTTCGATAAGCTTAGTAGTTATAATCAAATGCCAATTTTTCCAATTTTTTTTCACTTATATTCATTGCGAAGTTGAGAACCAGAAGATAAAAGACGAATAGGGATGGCTAAGGCCACAATGTCTAGGCTGGAGAGAATCTGGAAAAAATAGGAAATAACTAGACAAACTAAAATGTGTCTAATACTATTGCTGGTCTACATCGTATGCTTTTATGGCGTGGAACATGGATTCTAAAAGAGAAAGATCAAAAACGGTTAGGTATACTTTATTTTATGCCAATCCACATGATTTCTATCGTAGTGGACGGGTAAAGTTCCTGATAGTATATTGAAAAATTTGGTTTGATCTTTGAACCAGACTTAGAGTTAAATAATATAATATTTATATACTATCAGAATAATATATTCCTAAATATATACATAAGTTTCACGTTAAGATCTGACGTGTCATGTAATAATAGCACCTGTATTTTTCTGTTGTATGCTGTCCGTATATATAAATAATAATGTATGCAAGTTGTGCAATATTTAAAAATTGTGTGTATCTATAAAGTATATATTTTTTTTATTCCCCACTGTTTTAGCGCTGTGTATGATACTTTTATTAGGTAACCAACATAATTTTTCGAAGGAACGCCCACTAATGTGAGTCTCCAAATTATGTATTTCTTAGTATGTGTGAGGTCAGTAATGACCTAGATTATATCAATTTAATATATTGCAATATATGTATTGTGTAAAAGTCTGTTTGTTGCATATATAATATATTTAGGCATACTACATTTTTAAATTTCGCGTAAAAAGTTAAAAAAGATATTAACTGAATAGTTTTATTCATTTTCATTAAAATGTCCATATTTGAACTTTTCTGTCTTGTTAGTGGGCGAAAGTTTTGTATAGGAACTCCGAAACTAGATTACACCCAGATAACGTAGGCTAACTAAAACAAAATTGTATGCATATAAAAATATTATGTCATTCATAAGTAGGGATTTTAATTCACCACTAGAATATTTCAAGTCACATTAATTTTTTTTAAAAAGACATGAAATTTGTATAAATTTATTTTTTCTTTATACAAATCTAGGTAATTTAAAGATCACGTTATGCATCTTTACAGCTGGGAGCTAGAATCCCGCATCGCAACGTATGGAAACACCGCAGTGAAGAAGAAACAATAATCTTGCAGACAACAATAATAATTATAATAAATCATCATATATTATTAGTATAGCCAGTGACGTAAGAAGTATTGTTGAGCCCTTGCCAATGCAAGTGAACTTTGAATTATTATGAAAAACGAATTTACTCAAAAATAAAACACATTTTTCATGGCGAGTATTGTAGACTGATGGAAAATAAAATGATTTATGACTGAAAAGGTATATAAACATTTGTAGTTTGAAGGATAAGGGTTCGGAAGAATGCCGTTTCTCAGCTTCTATATAACAAATGAGGTATTTTTAGCGCACTAAATGTTTAAAAGAAACAATACATTTTATATATTTATATTAAAATAAAACAAAATCAACTTTATTAAATATTACTTTATTATTCTACAATTATAAATAAGATAGGTACAGTGTATAACAATATAAATTCAGTTAAATAATTTCATCTTACCAGAGACAAATATTATATTTTTTAAAAATATACAAAGCATGAAAATCACGTAATGGGAAAATTTTAATTATCTTTGTGGAAAGTTTTTTTAGTAATGTCCATGTTGCTGGGGAGCTCCGGTGTAAACAACTTCGGCATTGAATCTGAAATTAAAAAAAAAAAACGTAGAGAATTTAGAAGAAACAAATATTTACAAATTGATTCTGAAATTATGCTTGAATCAATTTATGTTGCATAAAATAATTACAATTACAGCTGATTGCCAATGCACCAGATATCTGGAAATCCCGTAAGATAAACTAAAAAAGTATTCAACACACGAGATCAACTTGTAAAGAAAAATATCGTAGACAGCATCTGAAATTAATGTAAAATACAAAAAAAACTGTATTTGACGCTAAACTTGCCAGGGCTCGAGCCCAAAACATCCTATTTGGTAACCGAATATTTTCTCACTACGCTATAGTGAATGACGAAGTGGAACACTATCATTATTTTAATTTTTTGTATGCTAAGAATTTGACAATATTCTTTTTATCTGTAATAAAATCAATTATTATTGAAAATTTTATCTTTTTTTTTTTTTTTGATAAAACACAATTCATTTGTACTACTTCCACATATTTATAATGATCAGGACTGGTTTCGCTCATCACGAGCATTATCAACTGATGATTTATTTTTTAAAATATAATCTCTTTCCACCAAGAATTGACAGTTAACACCTTAAGAGTGAAAATTTTATCATTATTTGAATATATTTTACGACAATAATTTGTTGAACTAATTCTATTTTTTTATAATGATCGCTATATTGAACTTGTATAGTAAATTCTGTGTTATTTTAATAAATCTAATACCTTTCCACCAAAGATTGGCGGTTAACACCTCAAAAGTGACCAAGATTGCTTAAATAATGAATCACTTAAAATCTTCACATATTTTTGAGCCTATTGAGAAAAAAATTCTCCATCTGTCATATTTAATTTATAAAAGTTTACCCAGAATGATCATCAGCAGAATAGTGTACAGTTCTGATATGTCCATCAGGCTGCACCAATGAGTACTCTCCTTTGACTACATCTCCGTCTCTGATTTCAGATTGGCTCTTCTGGTCTCCAGTTTTGTGGTCGGATACGCTGTATTCAAATTTGTAAGCGGGGTGAGCCTGTATAAAAGATTTAAGCTATTAAAATAACAGTTAAACAATACATCAGCCAATTTGAATGGGATAAAATTTAAAAGTTTGTCATATAGCGTTAATCAAATAGACGGTACACTTAAAATATTTCACTAAAAGCATTTATATCATTCAGTATAACAAATATATACAGCAAACATAAAACATTCAAACAATTTATTACAAACGAATTTTCACAAATAATAATTTGAAAACTTTGATTCAAATCACGTGTGTTGCAGTGAATTTAGTTTTTTTAGAATAACTGTTTAAAGAAACTAATTATAAAATAGTACGTTTCATTGCAATACCTTTAAATTTGTCAATTCTCACAAATTACTTTATTAATTGAAAAATAAAACTCACATATTCTTCTTGTTCCTGGTGGTAAGAAACTGGGTAACTTTTGAGGATAGGCTGTGCCTTGGCAATGTATACAGGAGCAACTTGTTGAACAGGGGCAGCATAATGAACTGGGGCAGCATATTGAACTGGGGCATATTTTTGAACAGGGACAGCGTAATGAGCTGGAGCAGCATACTGGACAGGGGTATATTTTTGAACAGGAGCAACATATTGAACTGGGGCATATTTTTGAACAGGGGCAGCGTAGTGAGCTGGAGCAGCATACTGAACAGGGGGAGCATATCGAACGGGAGCTATTTGTATAGGAGCTGCATAATGGCTAGGGGCTGCGTAGTGGCTAGGAGCTGATTGGTGCTGGACAATTGACTGAGATGACACAGAGTGACCTTGACTTTGACCTCCGTAATTTCCTAGTGATGGGGCTTGGTAGGATTTATAACCGGAAGATGCACCTGATGAATAGCTTGCTTCTAGCTTTGCTGCTGCTATATCGTCATCGTCTTCGTAAATTTCGGCGTAGCACACAGCCACCACCAAGAAGAGGGTAAGAAACTGAAATTTAAAACAATGCTTTCAAGTTATTTCATCGAAAGTATAAACCGTCATGTTTTATCATAACCGAATAGGGTCCCATTGAGTTCATTTCAATAGTTTGTTATAGATCATCAAACTATAATCACAAGAATTAAAATCACTTTAATAAACGTATTTTAAAGAAATTCCGCAATCAAACTGTACATACAGAAATGTACAGACGAGTGAGTAAAATTAATCAGATCGTATTTTTTTCAGTTCATTTTATTTATATTATATGAAAACATTTTATAGGTAAAACAGATTTTTTCAATAATTATTAACGAAAGTATTTCAACAAAGCATTGGAAGCAGATAATAATATCCGTAAACCTTTGTTTTTTTCCTAAAAAGAATAATATTGCAACAAAATTCATTACTCACTTAAATCTATCGATTGAATATGTTAAAACGTAAAATTAAAAACAATAGTAACACAAAATATTAAATCATAATTTTTGTGCCACTTAATTCTCAATTCACTGAAGCAGTATTTTTATGTAAAAGTATCTTTTCTGGTACACATTTATGACAAAAAGAAATGCATGGTTTTCCATAGTAATACAATGAACTCCGCTTTGTAATGATAATTCAAGTAGTCTTATGGATAAGAAGCTAGGTTCGGTTTCACTTAACGTTTTATTATTTTCAACTTAATTGTAAGTACTATAAAACTGTCGATGTTTTAATTATATTCATTTATCGTTCCAACAAACAAAAAAATGTGTTAAATTTATTTCCTTTCACATTTCGAGTAATGTTCTCAACAAAATCATTTTTTTTATATATTTCACCATTCGATTTAAAAAAAACTAGTATATCTTTTACCTTAGAGAGCATGATTGATTAATTTCTGTGATTTGTTTCGATATAAAAGACAAACTGTGACATATCGTATTACGTTAGCGTTTATATACCCCAGTTTTAGAGCATCGGCACACTTTTGCATAACACAGCTGATATCCTACAATACTCATATATGTTTTATACCTGTAGCAAAATGACGCTATTGCTATAACAATAATTGGCATACGTTGTTTTAAAATTATATTACTTTCATGCCAATACGTCATTATGGAAACTTTTTCTTTTAAACCTATAATTAAAACCAACAGACTTCAACATATATTCTGCAGACATTTGCGCAAGGCATATTATGCTATAATTTATAAACAAAATTCGCAAATAGATTTATATCATTGTTATAGTTTTTTTAAAACTATTAAAATGAATCATTATAGTAGAGTGATCTACATAAACCATAAACCTGTTTGACACAACCAAATAATGAATAGTATTTTTTAACCGTTACCAGTCTCAAAGTCAGCATATGGTCATTTAGAGAATTTTTCATTGTTGGTATTTTTAGGATATAATTCTAAGCCAATCGATCAAATTTATTTTTTAAATATTAAGGATACAAAGATGAAATCTATTTAATTGTCAACTGCTGAAGACCCTGATCAATATAAATGATAGGGATGGGAAGATTTTACAACACAACACATCTTCAAGATATTGGATACAACTTCAGATTTTTTATGTAAATATTAGAATTATGGAAATCCACTAATGCGTATGTTTCCCTGGTACTGGTTGCGCTATCTTTTTTTTCAAGGGTACCTAGCGTTGTATCCGCTACCACCTACTTTATATTTAAAGACACGGCTCTGTTAAACCTGACTACCCATGATTTGGTTAATATGTACTTAAGTGTGTTAGAAAAAAATAGCCATAATAAGGAGCTACAATTTGACATCTGCTAACTCCCCGTATGATGCCGAAAAGGTATTGAATGACTATATTATTAGTACCGTAAAGTGAATCGCTAGTTTGATAATGGGTTAGTAAGTCAATCAGCTTGACTGGAAAAGTGTCCGTTATCAGTTTTGAAAAGCGGGTTCACAAATTGAATTCAGAATGTTAATTTTCTCCAATCGTTACTTGACATCAAGAAGTAATAATATATAAGCCTGCCAACCCTTTTCTGAGTAATGTATCATAAAATCAACCGCAAGTTAACGCACAGCATCTCTTCAAGGGTCAGGTTAGGTTAGGTTAGGTTAGGTTTGTGAGACATGGTTAACGCAAGTACTCAATGACAAATATTGCATCCTTAAACGTATGTAAATGAAGTTTTGACTTCAAACTATCTTCAGAACTATTTATATGTTTAAAGGTATTTAAGTTACCTATATCTACTACATTAGAAAATATAGGCACTTTATCATCTTACTGACTGGAACATCTTGAATGGCAATTAAAAAAAATTATCCATTGCGATAAATTTGGTTGGTATTGTTATAGAAAAAACATAGATGATACTATAAATTAATTTTAAAAGTAAGATGATTGTCTGTAATTAACCCTTCCGTATCATGGTGTAACATTGCGTTACTTCAGCCTTTTAAATTATCTGTGAAACAGGTCACACAAAAAATTGAAAATGTTGTAAATTATCTGTAAAATAGTTCAACATACAATTAAATTTTTAAATTCATTATAGTGTACGTCTTCTTTGTATAATTAATCATAATTTGAAAAACCTCGTCAATTACCATCGAAAAATACAACAATACAATATAGTATAGTATTAAATATAATATAATAACAGTTAGTATCGTATAGTAACGACCTAAGATGCATAATCGTACCGTATTGAACCGTTTTGTTTCAAACGGTACTGAAACACGTCTCTCGCCTGTTCTGCTATGAAGAATTTTGATTCTTGCGTCTTTCGATATTTTTGGATAGTTTGTCATGTTGTTCAGGTTTTACACACAAAATATGATGAAAAATAATTTCTCAATACTACACAAAACCACATTTCACTCTTTGAAATTGTCATTTCACTTTACAAATGCATTTATATGACAAAACCCACACGGTAACGCAATGTGACTGCATGAGATCTGAAAGAATTTTTTTAGCATAGAAACGGGAAGGTTATGTGAGCTTTTTAAGCAGTGGCGATGATTAATATTAGTTTGGTCATTAAAGAGCCCTACGAATTAAATGCCAAGTCAGTAAAGAAAATGGATTGCTTTGTCTACTGGCAAAATATGCTGGGAATAAAATGGAGATTGCATCTGTGGACTGACACACTGGTGCATATTCAGAGATGTCCATGAAACGGCGCCAGAGGCGATTTGGACTTCTCTTTCTTTAAGACTCCTATTGCTATTGGCAAGGCGTGACAAGCGTAAATAGATCAAGGTGACTTCCCTGACCACATGTTTTGACATTCTGAGCAAAAGATAAGTTATTGCTTAAAACCATTCTTAGAAAATCGAAAACTTCTAACATCAGGTGGTAAAACTATGAATGAATAATCATTAATTAAATTAGAAGCGAGTGATAATTATAGTATTTTTTTTGTGATATAACAAAATTTGTACCATGTCTAATTTTATTTATAAAAATGAATTTTTCAACATATGATCTAAAGCTCACCTTTCTACTATCCTGTAGTTATATTTCATGAAAAAAATAATGCTTAATAAACGATTGATTCCCGTACAGAAACATACTTAATGTTAATAATTCCAACCAAATGTTAACGCTCATAGTTTTTCGTCTTCCTGGTTGCGTGGTCAACGGTTCGAATCCCCAAAATGGATACTTATTTCCATTGATTTTTCAGTCAAATTTTGGCTACATTTCAAAAGTCACATGTATTTGTGATGTTTTTTTACCTTCCCACTTACCGTAACCAATTCTGAAAATGGAGCTTTAAGAGATCGCTTTGCAAATTATTATAACGCCCATCATTGTAGTCCGATCCTTCCTGAAAATACTAATTAAACCACTTACAATCAGCTCTCGTTAGTAAACATAACAAATGCTTAACTGGTATGTTTGAACGGACATGGCTATAAAAAGTTTCACTATTTTTAATTAATACTATGGTTTTTTTGTTGTTAAAATGAAAGATAAAACCCGAGCGAATTTATTTATGAAAAAATTATATGAAGTACTTTTTTAACAATTTCAGATTAAAAAATGGAGCATTAAAACACCAAATAAAACACTTGACTTACAAAACGTAAATTAATATTGCATATTAATTGATAAATAAGTTCTATTTTGTACATTTTGTATTGTGATATTCTAAATGAGGTCAATAATCCAAAAAGAAAGGAAATCATAAAAGGAAGTTATGGCAGACATTCATTCATCAGTGAATTGATGACTATTTATAGATGCTGATTCATGACATAATAAAATATTTCATATGTCGTTCATACATGTTTGTAAGTGATTTGCAACCGATTTTTCACGAACGCTTGATGGCTCAAAATTTGTGCTTTTATCTATTGAAATATTTTTGTGATCCATTGGATTTTTTTTCTACCAGCAAAATCGATTCTACCATCATTTCTATCAGTCACTTTCTATATCGTTTGAAGTTTTATATCACCATACATTTATGCTTCCTCTCAGGTTTAGCCCTAAAAACCTCCAGTTAAAATTATATACTTCAACAAAAGTTACATGTTCAAATTTTATATCATTTCCAATTGTCAAAAATTACCATTATTATTAATTTATTTGTACGGGGTCCTTAACATTTGAAATGTAGACTGTTTAATTTATTTATTTTTGTAATTTTTAGGATAACCTGTAGATAATTTCCATTGTTCTTCAACCTCTTGTGTTTTATGTATGTCGTAATAATTTACATTAAATTTAATATAAAAAGTCTTGTTAAGATTTATATTTTATCATTTGATAATGACGCGATGAGCCAGTCCTGATCATTAAAAAAATGTAAAAGCAACTCAAAACAAATTGTGTTTTTTTTATGATTTCAAAATAATCATAATTAATATACGGGTTATTCTTTTTGGATGTAAGCGGTTCAATATATGAATTGAGATAGTTTAAAAAGGTTGAACATAACTTGTATATTATAGAGACATACATACTTACTAGAGGTCTGCACAGACCTAGTATAGCCCGTGGGCTTCTACCCTTCCCGCCCCATGGACCGGGTCCGGGCCGATAAAAATAAATGTGCCTCGAGCGCGGGTATGGGATTTATTTTTCAGAAAATTATTTCGGGCTCCGTACAGGTCATGAGCCAGCCATACGGTAATCAATCATCATTAATAAATAAAATTGATTCGTTAAAAATAAGTTTGAACGATTTGCATGATTGCCGATCTAGTTTAATGTAAATTTAAAAAAAATCGGGTTTGTTTTGGCCAGTGAAAAATAAATTTGTATTTAGGGTTGGGTTTGGGTAACAAGTGTCATATTACGACTCGGGGTTCAGTCTGATCCGGGTCTGAAAGTTTCGGTCACGCACCGGATAATTTTATCAAATTTCGGCCCGCGCAGACCTCTAATACTAACCATGTTACAGCGGTGCATGGACACACTCCTACCTTTTTTAATTGTATATAAAACAGGCAAGCTTAAGAGAGTTCGAATATAAGAAATCAATTTGAGAAAAATTATTGCATAATTTATACTTAATGAATTAGCTTAATTTAGACGTGAGTGAGTTGTGTCGCCTAGATTTCGGTTTGCTTATGAAACCTTAATTGCGATATTCATACATACCTTCATCTACAATGACTGACATCAATACAAATTAATTTCATTTCATTATGACCTTGCCTCATAATTGGGTAATTAGTGTCAAACTCTGTGAAATATTTAAGAAGAAAACACATTCTCAATTTCCACGCAACTGATTTTTTTAGTGCGTGCAGTTCTATTTTGTATTCATTTAAACCACATTTTATTTCAGCTAAATTACAAATATTTCCATTTGTAGATGTTAAACGACATAAAAATGAGAATAATGACATACATTTCTCAATTCGCGCTCCACACATCCAATCTGTATCGACTATAACCAGTTGTCTATGTTATTTCCTAGTTAATGACGACAAAGTAGTCTTTTGCGTGTATATATTGATATTTGAATCTGTTTAATGCCATATATACTAAAATTTAAAATTTAAATTCATGGGTATCACATGTAAGCTATCTCCAGAATTTTTTCACACAAAACTTTCACTTTGTTTCCATCCTGATCAACTTAGTATTTCATAAATTTGCAAAAATATGCAATAGCTATTTTCACTGGGTGAATAAAAAGCGCTTTTGAAATATTCATGCACACGGACTAAGTAAAACTGTAGTGAGAATTCGGTATTAGACGACCTTAAATATTCTTTAGTCTCTGTTCTAGATATTATTTATTACCGTAAATCAGAGCAGGTAAAATATAAATAAAAAAATGTTAAATAATCTTATTTTTACAAGTCTCGAGATGTATTGTTAAATTTCGTTTTTTTCGTTGCGTCTTGTAAAATAAGTTTGTAGCCGTCAAATAAAACAGCTTTATAATACTGTATTTAAAGTTCTTAATAAATTAAAAAAATTGCATTTAACATTTTTATCCAATTAAAGAATGTTAAATACAGTTTTTTGGACGTGTGTATAGTATGGGAGTGTAAACGCTCTGATACCTTGAACTTTCGTTCCTCAAATTTAGACATTGATACCTTTGAGATGAAGTGTTGAAGGTTAACACTGACGATATCGTAGACAGAATACAGAACTAATGCTCTACTTTTGCACGAGCTAAAACAAACAGGACAAGACTCACTGCAGTTTGCTTGTGACGTATTACGCAATTCTTCAGGCAAACTATTTGTCGCAAACTAGACGAACAACTATAGATAATGTGGCTGGAAAGAAATCAACAGAAATACGCCATGGAATTGTAGTGAACAGGCGATAGAAATAATTGGAAATAGAAAACCGTTCAACCTTTTCTGACGAGAAAAAATAATAACTCTTCAAGAAAATATAAATGTTTTCTTTTACTTCTGATAAATCATCTTAAGAAATTTGTGCATAATAAATCCATCAATCTATGAACTCTTTACAAAGTTTTGAATACGGTAGTAAAAATTCATATTACGTAGGTTTAATCATTATTTTATGAAACCATTAAAAAAACAATTATTTTTGATGAATGGTTCTCTATATAACTACTGTCCCTTAGGGGGTTTATAATTGTTACAGTATAGACGTAAGTTTTTTAGGTTAACACATGTTTAGCATATTGCGGCCCACAGCTTTTACAATAAATATATTTTCCGGTAAATATTAATCGATGTATATGCTCGTTTATTTGAAAAAAACCACGCACACTGATGTTAAATAATATTTAAGTAAGGCAAGCATATCATTAAAATAATGAATTTATTTCAATGCTACGAATAGTATTTTCATTCATCTAAAAACAATCTGTTACACAAACTTTTTTTATTATATCACTAACATGACTATTTTTCATTAATGCATATTTCAGCATTCAATATTTTTACGGTAAATGGTTACATGTAAATCACGCTGGAAGCCTTTGAAATAGATTAAAAAATCTTTTTTATACATTCGCTTGGATCTTAATCATGCTATATTCCCAAATTACATATTAAACCATACCACCTGACTCTGTTCACTGTAAGTTTAAAATTTCAATACTTAACATATGGTTAGGTGAGCTTTCGTGAGGTGATATATGAAAGATGTTAGACGTAATAGATGAAGGATGGCTAACCTTTTTAGCTAGGTGTGTCGAAATTCTGAAAAAACCTGACTCAACTCGGGTGCCATGTCACATATAAGAATATCAATAATTTTACAGTCTACTAGGATATGAAAAATTTGTTGTTGAACTATTTATTTATTATTATTAAAAAGCAACAACAAATAATGATTCATATCAGTGACTTTTTGTTGCTGAATTTCATTTGCTAAATCTTCAATTGAAGGTTAGTATTTCGTACATTTCAAGCATACTTAAGCTTTTACTAACTTCACCAGTCAGTCTGTTTCTTTTATTAGTTTTAATATTATTTTACGCCGGGAATAAGATCTCACAAAAGGACGCAGAGGTTCTTTTATTATCATCGCTGGATTTTTCAGGGTGCCAAAAGTGTTCGGTAATCTGTTTCAAGCAGTACAAATTTCTTGTTCATAGTGACACTCTTCTCCATTCCCCAAACAATTTCTTTCTAGACTCGTGAGTTTGGATCACAATTCTTAAGCCCAGATGCTGTCTTGAAATTCCGCAAGTTGCATCTCCAAATCACTGTACTGGTCAAGTAACGAGTTAACAATCGACTGATTGTTTATTCATTGGCCCAATTTCTTTGCTTTCGCGTACACGAAATAACATAATAAGACTACTGCACTTACTATGTATACAAGCAAAGTAAGCAGACCACTTGTTGACTATTCTTTGGCGAATATCATCCGTAAACGATGCGTGTCACTCAAAATGCATTAGCATTGTACATCTAACACGCTTGTCATAGGTTACAATCCACTGTAGTAGATTATCGCTGGAATTGGCTACAGCAATCCGATACTGATGAATATTTTGAAAGCAAGCTCTAAACGTGAGTTGCAAGCTTCTTTATATGTTCTCTTAACTATATACCCTCAGTTATCTGAAGCTCTCAAATATCTTGATGTCCTGCACCAGGCCCGACGATCTACTACCTTAGTCTAAGCAAGTACCATTACAGAATACGTTTCAATACGAGTAAATGTTACCCTGTAAATAGTCTGTAGACTCTAAAATGGCTTGAATCGATTTGTAAAATATTTTCATCTGTATACACATTGTATCATCAAGAGCTGTCACTTTGATTCGATAGTATTTAATTCCTCAATATGAACAAAGCTAATTATAAAGGTAGTTTTTCAATTTAATGATTCTACTTTTTTTTCAATAGCCATTAACAACACATCAACCAAGTTTGAATTAACAAAAAATAGCTATGGATATCAATAAAAATAATAGTTAATTACCTAAAACAATTGCACTAATTGATTCAATTACTTCAACTATCGGGAAACAGTAAGACTTATGATCATATTTGTAATTATTGATTGAAATTGTTTTAAAATTCATACCATACTGGTATTTTGGTAATGCGTGTGCATAAAAAACTCACGGGACAACTTCTTTTACCAACTGAATAAATTATTGCGAGAAAAATTTGACAGTTATAACAGTATTGAGTACGTAGTAAAAAATATGTCAAATATTGTTTGTTCTATGTGACAATTACGGTATAAAAGACAAGCCAATTAAATGTGTAGTCACAGTTCAAATTATTATTTCAAAGTGTTCATACCTTTAAAACAAACAAAATGTTCAGCAAGGTAACGTATAATAATTACTCTAAACAACCCATATACTATAAAAAAATATAGAAACTTGATTGTGTACTAAATTTTTGAACGGGGAAAGAATCGTGACTTATCCAAAGCTCCTTTAGAAGTAGTCCGCATACTAAATAGTTTCAAAACCATACTAAAAAAAAGTTTTTTATTCTTATGATCATCTGTAAAGAATGGAAAAAAGTGTTTATTTTAAGACAAATACTAGGTAATAGTTGAAAAATCAACACCCTAGAATCAGTTTTAAGGTGTTAATTGAATATTCTAGGTGAAAAGGTATTATGTTTAGAAAATAAATAAAATTTGCTTTGTACTATTCCCATATTTTTATAATGATCAAGATCGGTTTCGCTTATCGCCATAATAGTGAGAAGCCGTTCCTGACCATCATAAAAATGTGGAAGTAGTACAAAAAATATTGTGTTTTATTTTTATAACACTAGAATCAGTTTAAATACATTCAAGATGTACATGGTTTTTGTTTTTGAATATTTCCAGCAAAACCACCGTGTAGAAATTGGCCGTGAAACTTAACATTCAATTAGTGGTTGGTCAAGAGGTGTCAAAATAAAATGTAACACACGTATTGTTCGTTCAAACAATAATTGTGTAAGCGGAAACACTGAATTACAAGTGTAAGGTGGCTATCGCCGATCACACAACAGGGCGTATTCCTAGAAAAATCATTTCGCGAAACAATATAATTATTACGACAGTTATTATCTCTAAACCGTATGATCAATAAATGTTACTCGTAATATTTTATTTCGCGAGTGAGTGTACAAAACGTGACTTTATTACTTTGGTAATGGCCGAACTATAATAATTCATTTTATGTGCCATTTCGTAATCGTGTTTCAATTCCTCACATGATTTCGGTTTATAATTCTGTATTGTAAAAATGCATGACCATTATAGCTTTGTGTTTGACATAGTTTTTTTAATTATATTTATTTATAATGAAATATATTTAATTAACCTTAATAGCTGTTTAATACCCTTTGGGTAGTGAATTATTTTATAAAATCTTTTAATTATTTTAACTGTAACTACACACAAAAATATATGTAAAAAAACTAATTATTGGTGAATTTGGGAAAAATATGACTTATTATTTCAAGTAGTAAATATTTTTTCAGAATTTACATACATAAAAGAAATAATTCATTATCTTATATATAATAGCCCAGACCGCTCTGTAGACGCTTTGTTATAACCACATATCACATGTAGGTATAATATTTTCTCATGGCGTAAGCGTTCGCGGTTTAAACAATGCATACGCAGTTCCAACGTACTAGCTACTTTAGACATTCACTATTTCAATTTCAATACCGTCATCTCTAACGGGTACGGCTATATTTGTTACTTAATAATTATCAAGAAGTGTTCACTTCCCATTCGGGCCTAGATCTTTATTGCGTTCATGTGTTGGCATGAGATTCTCTATTGATGTTGATTCTCGGAAAGGAATCGAACCGGATGGATTTTCACACTCAATATTATATGGCTATGGTTTTTACACGGATTTAAACATTTTTTTAAATTCGTTTATTCATTTAAAACAAATAATAAAAATAATGTAACTCTCAAAAATCACTAATAGATATGTGCAGTAACCTTTATCTGAAGAAATAATAATAATTCAATAAAAAAATATGTGAATAAGTATAGATAACAAATGACACAATACTTGGCCGTGCATACTGCTCTAAAGGACTTAATTGAATAAAAATATTTAACAAAAAGTGATGACAACGCCATGACTCTTTGAGGTTATTATTTGATAGATATATTTATTGTTTATTGTCGGACACATTAGCAAAAGTACCTAAGTGTGATACAATATTCTGTTACTCTAACGAAATTACAAATCTAATAAAAATGCAAGTAAAACATTTTTCTTCGTGAAATCTTCTGATTGTGACATAATTTGAGTAAATATTTGTTCGAAAATTTTCATTTAGTGGGAAAACCCAACACTTTTCCTTTATTAAGTAAACAAAACCTACGCACTCGTTTTGTACTAAAAAAATGAGCCAATGAGAAATAAAGTGAGCTTACTAATATTTTCAAAAAAAATGCGTTTTGGTATTCCAGATTTCATAAAGTATCATAAAAATGAAGTGAACTAAATAAATACAGGCTGCAAAAGTATTTTATTCCATAAGAAGTTAAATTCAATAAAGTGAAAATTAAAGCAAGAAGATCATCAACAACTAAAACTTTCAATAAATTAGTTTCATCATTTTTGCACTTGGTCCACGACACCTCTTGACAGCTCAAATGTTTTTATTTTCACAAACACCTCTTCGCCGAGCATCTTTTACAAGAATTGAGAGTTACCACCGTAAAAGATGACCTAAGTGACACATGCGTCCAAAGTTGCTCTAACAATATAGAATGCAAAATGATTTTTTCAGTAATATTAAATAGTAAAATAAATCTTTTACAAAAAGGTAAAAAGACGCATTTCAAAGATTGAAATATAATTTTTTAATAGGATTTGAAAATTTTGTTAAAATCAGTATTGTCTTGCGATATATCACATCATTAGACACAGAACAATGTTCAATTAAAAAAAAAACATGGTCACTGACTTATTAATAATACAAACATATTTTATTTCAGCTCTTAGCTCTCTTCCTGGTGGTGGCTGTATGCCAAGCCGTCCCAGTTTACGTACAAAAGGGTCATGCAGTGTCATCACAGAGCATCGTTCTAGGTTCAGCTCCCAGCCATCAAGGATACCAAGCTTCTTCCGGAGGTTATGGAGGTTACAGCGGAGGTCACGCCGTTTCATCTCAATCTATAATTCAACATCAATCTGCTCCAGTACATGCTGCCCCACTTTACCACTCTGCCCCAGTTTACGTTGCTAAAGCCATCGCTCCAGTAGTTAAATCTTATCCGGTTGCTTACCACAAGGAACAAGAAGAATACGTAAGTTTATTTAATAAAATTTTCAAACACGTAGCTCAGTACTTCGAATATAAATCTTATAATTGAAGTTTACCTAGGGTAATTAATTATTTTTAATTTTAATTAATTCAAGGTATTGAAAGAAATTTTAGGTTTATCTACTACATGAAACAAAGATTATTATAAATTAATTGGTAATATCATATCGTCCCTGCTCTGAAAAAACACTAAATCGAAAAAATGACATATTGAGTTCGTTATAACAAAATCCTTATTTCAAACTCTGCCGCAGTGCTCCTCAACTTTTTCGCATCCACGGCACACCTAAGCACTCGTTAGAATTTCACTGCACAGCGCAAGCAAAAATATGTAAATTTTTTTTTAATTTGTTTTTTATTAGATGAATTGAAATATTAAATAAATATTTTTAATAATAATCAATCTAACTCTTTTATCTCTAGTCAAGTTTTCTAAGTGGTTCTTAACGTTTTTGATAAAATGATAATAAAAAATCCATTGTAATCAAAAAATAATACTAAGGCTCTTAATGTGATAATGTGCTATTTAATATCTTCGATCATTGTTTTTAATAATGTCTCTAGCAAATTTGTAACCATTAATGCTTCCAGATGTACCTATACAGTAATTTGTACGGTAGGAATTTTTAGTTTTGCAGATGAAACAAGCTCCTTTTTATTCCCCATTAATGCCATACAAACAATAATCCAAAATTTCATTGAAAGTCAAAACAATAAAATATTTCTTCCAGCGAAAAGAACATTATAGGAGATATTAAAAACCAAATGATTCTAAGTTCGAATACTCGATTTTTGCCTCATTTTTGCGTATTGCGCGCGGCACACTGGTTGCGGAGCAATGCTCTATCGCATGAAAAAACACACTTATTTTTATAAATTTTTATTCAAAAACAGTTTTGTACAAACACAAAAAATGAATAAGGTATAGCATTTCCAAAATTTGACAAACTTCAAAGTCCAAATACTCAAAATTAATATTTTTCAATTAGTATTCTGCCAGAACAACGACGATATGTTACTAAAATCTTTTGATCACATAGAATAAAATGTTTTTTATAATATTTTAAATTCTCAATCAAATTTTAAACCGCAATATAATATAATATTTTGCATTTATAATTATTATTGGCTGCATTGTTTTACTCGTAAACTCAAATCAAGAAATAAATCGTACCAAAAAAATATTTAAAATCTTAATCAAATATTAAATAGTAATTGAACGTTTTCAATATTTAAACGCTACTATAGTAACTGATCATTCCTTAATTTTTATAATTTATCATATACGTATACAAACATCACTAATATAAAACATTTTAAAAGTTTTTCATTTAAATTTATAAATAATCTTATAAGCTTGAAAATTAAAATTTATCTAATGGAATAACATTTCAAAAATTTAGGGTCACCCCGCTTACAAGTTTGAGTACAGCGTATCTGACCATAAAACTGGAGACCAGAAGAGCCAATCCGAAACCAGAGACGGAGATGTTGTCAAGGGACAATACTCCTTGGTGCAGCCTGATGGACATGTCAGAACTGTCAACTACTCCTCCGATAAGCACTCTGGGTAAATAACATACTAATGAACGCCGAATTGAAAAAAAATATCATACATTCAAATTTATTGCTATTCACAGAACACTTTTTTGTAATATATACATTCATATAGTTTTATTCAGTCAAATGACATAAATATTCTCTGGGTAAATAAACATTCTTATTTTACGCTGCATTACTTACTAAAAACTATCATTTATACTAAAATATATTTTAAATATTATTTATAAAGCGTTATTGATAAAAATAAACTAAAAGTATTACTTATTATTTTAATTGTACCAACTGAAGATCAACAATTATCAACTTTATAAAATGCAATCTTTTCTCTCATAGATTCAACGCTGAAGTTGTCTATACAGGAGCCCCCCACCAACAACAGGGACACTATTAAAATGATTTTAACTACGCTTTACTATGAGAAAAGCATTTACAACTGACTGTGCAATACTCGAGAATGGATGTGTGTTAATTATATGTTTGTTTGATTGTAAAAAGATATTTTTAAATGTGCCATAAATGTTCTTATTTTTACAATAAATAAAATTTAAAATAACTTAGTTTATTCATTATATTCCATCAAAGCCTTAATATTAAAGCATATTTCGTTTAATATATTGATAGGTTATATTAATATACTATAATATTGTGTATGAATGCGACCATTTACAAGAAAAGAATTTTGAAATTCTCTTTTGTATTATGTTGGTATTCAATCATTAAATACTTGGCTTGAAGAAATTCTGTGTTAAATTCCTACATAGGAAAAATAGTTTTGTTTTTATATTTATACCAAATCTAGTTTTTCCAAGTCAACGACAAAAATATT
The DNA here is from genome assembly GCA_022494535.1 of Himalopsyche phryganea. Lineage (NCBI taxonomy): Eukaryota > Metazoa > Arthropoda > Insecta > Trichoptera > Rhyacophilidae > Himalopsyche > Himalopsyche phryganea. The sequence goes on from JAGVSL010000046.1 coordinate 3,011,869, forward strand.
GGGAAATTAAACATCAATTTAATAATTCTTTGTAGATTACTAATATAAAACCATACAAATTTCAACATTAATTCATTCATACATAAGAAATATAGTATGACGTTTTTATAATTCTAAACATTTATTTTGTACTACTTAAACGTTAAAATTACCCAAATGTAATATATCAGACCATGTTAAGTAAAGGTTTAATACCGTTAACATTATTTGCTTGAAATATTCTCGAATCTCAAAATTCTCATAAATTATTTCTTTTGAAAAGAGAATTTCTACACTGTGAGATACGTATTCAAGATAAATAAAAAAAAGAAAAATCACGGTCTTTGCGAACATGAGGCGGCGCGGCGTAGCTCGAAAATGTTTATCATTCTCCGCCAATGGGAGTGTCCTACGTGAGGGGTATCGAAAACATTAGGCGCGTCGATACGGCGGCAAGCGCACCAAACGCCGCACTGCCTCACGCTCGCAAAACTTCGTCCACTTAATTTGCCGCATTAGAGCTAAGCGTCTAATGTTAACCAATATTACATTAGCTGAAGACATCTGGAAGCTTGACCGCCGTAATTCTGATATAAATTAAACTACGAGCAATATGAAATTCGGACGTGTTGTGCATTCAATACTGAGATCAAATGGATCGGTTTGCTTATAACAAAAATCAACAATTTATAATATATGTAAGCCTTTTAAAATCAATTGATAATAATATATTATTAATATGGATACGTAATAATTTTAATTTCAATAACAATCATTCTGCATCCCGCATCTCGCGTAAATGATTACAGTGTTTTAAACTAGAAAATACAGAATATAGCATTTGCTGAAAGTTAATATTTGCTTTAATTATGTTTGTGAAATTTGAGATTTTTATAAAGCATAACCTGTCAGCAGGCAATCAATCAAATTTTTAATGTGATCCTTAAAAATAAAAAATACATGTGGCTTTGTTTTTCTAACGATGCATGTTTTAGTAAATAGATTTTTATTTTTGTTAAAGACACGTCATGAGGATGTCACTGTCTTAAGTTTTATAATGTTAAATAATGTATAACTTTCCGCTCAATATTTTGATTGTATACAAATTTTACGATTTACGCATTTATTATTTGTGACATTTATGTTACACAATATTTATTGTTGCTAAGCGACATAGAACAATAACGAAGACAATCAAGAAATATTTTGTATGGATCGGTTGCTAAGCGATCTTTTTTTGACTTTTGCATCGAATCCCAGACCACTATTATGATCCCAGGATTTCAGGATCGATTTTTTTTCAATCCCGGGATCCCGAGATTGAAAAAAGATTTCAGATTTTCATGTTGAAAATTGTCAAAAAAAAATTTGTAGATAAAAATGTACCACGATAAACCGTGTAAATGAAGCCACGGAAAAAAATATAAAAATCCTCATACAAAATAAAAATAAAACCCGGTGAAAAGGGATTTGCAGTTCATACAAAATAGAAGGATAGGTAGTTTGGTAGGTGTGCTTCTAAAAACGCATAAAAGAGCACAATATCTAGGTGTACGATGATTTTTTTTATTAACTATCAGAATATAAATACAAAATATAACACAAAATTATAATAATAACGAACACGTGCAATCGCATAAAAAATGTTTGTAAAATATCTAGGTACCTAGCAGGTTGCGTGCGATGGCTTTATCTCTTTCTTGCTCAATTACATGAAAACCTCTTGCAAATCATTAAAACATTTTAATTGTAGACTCTTTCATTTGATTTATGTATAATTTGTTTGTTAATCAGTATTTTCTTGTCTCAGTTCATGAACCATCAGTTTTATATACCTTCATTTTTACTCTCAATTTTATATAAATAAGCCTGTTATGTTTGTATTTTTATCAGTTGATAATGGTCGTGATGAGCGAAACCGGTCCTGATCATTATAAATATGTGGAAGTAGTACAAATGAATTGTGTTTTATTTTTTAAAATAAAAAGATTCAAGTACTATTCAAGTATAAAAAAACCCACTACAAAAAATATTGAAGATTTACAGAAAACTCTTCTTCAGTATTACAGCTTATCCACGTGCTAGTCGTCTGCTTTTTGCGTTACGCATGTGAAGAAAGTTTATGGCGATATTTTTACTCCATCCTGACATCGTATCCAAACCTTGCTGGGCTCACCAACACTTATAATTTGGTTCTGACCTAGTATGACCCAGGGCAGCTTCAACAGTTTTTTGATGGTAGACAATTTTGAACCAAGACTCAAATTCATCATTGCAAATCATTCTCCACACACCATCAAAATTTTATTTTTCAGTTTAATATCTATGTATTGAAATTTTTTTCACTGAATACTGTAAAAAATATAGTAATTCTCAGTCAGTGATCATGAACCGTTTACATACTCATATTTTTAGACGTAAAAATTGATGACAGTGAGCTGTATGATTTTTTGGTGACAGAACTTATTTGTCCATCATAATTAATAAGAATACAAAGTCTACTCATGTTTTATGTTTAAATTCTACTTATACTGTCGCACCGATGAAATGTTGTTATAAGAGTAAGTATGGAGCTTTAAGTTGTAAGAATGCTTTTTTGAGTTTAAAGGTTACACACAGGTTACGCACAGCTTCCAATACGACGGTTAGAACTAATATTTGATTCTGAGCAAAATGTGGCAAGTTGACGAGTGTTATTAATATGAGCGGTATGAACACTTTAAATGCTTTCAAGGTGTTAGCTGTCAATTCTTGGCGGAAAGGGATTATATTATTTTAAAAATAAAACACAATTTGTTTGTACTACTTCCACATGTTTTCCACTTAACCTGATGAAGGCGCTGGACATGTTTATATGTCCAAGAATTTATCTCGTATTTAAGACCAAACTAGAAAAAAGTATTTGTGGATACATGCTTTAAAAAATAGTTCAAACCTTTAGGAAGAGGAATTAGGTAACAGATCATGAAAATGTCAAGGAAATATATTTTTTAAAAGAGTTCTCGATATTCAGTCCTACAAATTTCAGCTTTAAACTGCCGATACGCATTCATTTATCAAACTTTAAAGCACAGCTCTGGCAGAAAGTATAACACTATGAAATATATTTTTGAAAAGATCTGTCGAATTTCAGTTTTGAACTGCCAATACGCAGCATTAAATCGTCAGGCCTATGTATTACATATACCTATGCAACTACGCGCTTGCTTGTGTGCGTGTTGGTGGTATACATGAAGGCTGGCCGCAGCCATTTTGCTTCCAAAGTCGTAGATTAGAAATTTTTAGCTTCTTCATTTTCTTCGATTTATTTTAGCAAGAATGTGACGAGTTTAGTTTACTTCTTGATGTATTTTGGTTAACTAATATATATTTCACATAACTCTCCATTTTTTACTGTTTAAATTAATCTATTTTCAGCCATAGTGAGCGTTTTAACAGATCAATTGACTGAAAATAAATTTGTGCAAAAATGGTTCGCGATGTAAGAGTTAGACATGTTGAAGTAGTACAAACAAATTGTGTTTTTAAATTTAAAAAATAGAAAAAACTTTAAATGACGTTTATCGTTAACTATTCTGCTTTCTTCTCACTGAGAATTAAGTCATCAATTATGAATGAAACAATGAGTATGGACACGAATCAATAAAATGATAAATAGCCTACAAAAATTTGCACTAAGTCATTCATCTCAAACTATCAATTAAAGTAAAACTGATGTATCAGATCCCAATTTTTTCAATAATTAAACTGACCTAGTATTTTGGTCTCGCGTATGCAGAAATAACCCGTCCGACGACTTCTTTAGCTAACTGAATAAATTATTACGAGAACAATTTGATAATTATTGAGGTATTGGGTGCGTAGAAAAAAACACATGTTATGTGCTCTATGTGACAATTATTGCGGTATAAAAGACAAGCCAATTAAATGTACAGTCACATTTCAAATTATCATTTCAAAGTGTTCGCACCTTTAAAACAAACAAAATGTTCAGCAAGGTAACTTATAGAATTAACTTTAAAAAATAAATGGAATATAAAACATTGCAACGTCATACATATCGTTTATTTAAGAAGAGAAATAAACGCGAAACGTCTTAAGATCTCTTAGAGGTTACATAGTTTTAAAACCATGCTAAACAAACTTTATTTTTGTTTTCTAAATAAGTTTAATTTATCTTTCGAATCTACACGAATACTAAGTGATAAATTCAATAGTGCTTTGGTGTCATCTTTAGAATAGTTAACCACTCAACAATAATATTAAAAAATATTACTCATTATTCACCTCGTTGAATTGAAATAAAGGATTGAAGTCATCAATAATAAAAATACATTATATTTTATTTCAGCTCTTAGCTCTCTTCCTGGTGGTGGCTGTATGCCAGGCCGTCCCAGTTTATGTACAGAAAGGTCATGCAGTGTCATCACAGAGCATCATCCTAGGTTCAGCTCCCAGCCACCAAGGATACCAAGCTTCTTCCGGAGGTTATGGAGGTTACAGCGGAGGTCACGCCGTTTCATCTCAATCTATAATTCAACATCAATCTGCTCCAGCACATGCTGCCCCACTTTACCACTCTGCCCCAGTTTACGTTGCTAAAGCCATCGTTCCAGTAGTTAAATCTTACCCGATTGCTTACCACAAGGAACAGGAAGAATATGTAAGTTTTTATTTTTATAAAATTATCAAAAATATTTATTGTACAACAATTAAATCTAAGCATTGGAGCATGTTTTGAGTTTAGTCACTGCGCAAAACAAAGATTAATACAAAACAATTTCTGAAAACGAATTCTTCTTTAATCTTTCAATCGCATTATAAAACTAGCCAAATGATTTAGATAATATATCCTTAACCAAATTTGTTCGGGGATCAAATATAATACTTTACGTTTTAATTAATTATCTGTTCTGTTGTGCTTAAATCAAAGCAATTGCTTTGGAAACAAGTTGATTTATTTGATCCGTTGAAAACGATCACCTTATATATTATTATTCTCAAAGGTTTTCGTTCATCAAAGAAGCTTCATGGTCGTACATTTAAATGAAATATTAAAAGACATATTTCTTAATACTAATAGAACGAATTTGAATTATTGAGATTTTGTACACTTCCATGTATTTTGTCACTAACGGCCCGGGTTTCGCCTTTCTGCATCTTCAGGCATGGGAATGTACAAAATCTCAATAATTCAAATTTGATATTGAAATTCCATCAAGCAACCTCAGTCAATGTCTTAAATAATATTAATAGAACGTTTCAATCATTTGAAAACAGACTACTATAATATTGTATCTGTTTATTTCTTAATTTCAATAAAAAATATTTACTTATACAAATGTATCTATTCTGTAGTTTTAAGAATATCCTTGGTTCGTTTTCTGCAATAAGATAAAAATTACCTACAAATGACATGTTAGCAAAGCGATTACATTTAAAACATTAAATAAACTATTTTTTTAAAATGCTTGAAACTTTAACCTTTAAATTGCATGTTAAAAAGTAAATTATAAAATTATTAGAATAATAACTGTGTATTAATATTACGCTTTTTAAATTTTTCTTAAATAGTACGTCGTAAAAGTTTGTTTTCATTTGTTTTTTATGTAAGCACAACCATCCTCATTTATCTAATGGAATTACTATTCAAAAATCTAGGGTCATCCTGCTTACAAGTTCGAGTACAGCGTATCTGACCCCAAAACTGGAGATCAGAAGAGCCAATCCGAAACCAGAGACGGAGATGTTGTCAAGGGACAATACTCTTTGGTGCAACCTGATGGACATGTCAGAACTGTCAACTACTCAGCCGATAAGCACTCTGGGTAAATAAACTTTCTTACCTTGCGCTGCATTACTTACTAAACAAATGCAGTTTCATTTAAACTACAATATATTTTAAATACTATTCATAAAGTGTTATTGTCAAAAATAAACTATGTGTTTTATTTATTTTAATTTTACTAACTGAAGATATGTAATAAAATGCAATCTTTTCTCTTACAGATTCAACGCTGAAGTAATCTATACGGGAGCCCCTCACCAACAACAGGGACACTATTAAAAATGATTTTAGTTACGCTTTACTATGATAAAAACATTAACAACTGACTTTGCAATACTCGAGAATGGATGTGTGTTAATTATATGTTTGTTTGATTGTAAAAAAATATTTTTATATGTGCCATAAATGTTCTTAGTTTTACAATAAATAAAATAAAAATAACTCAGTGTTATCATTATATTTCATCACGGTTTAGATATGAATGCATATTTCTTAATAATTAATATATGTTATACTGATATATAAATGTGTAAATGATACCCTTTTCCAGAAATGAATTTTGAAATTCATTTTTTTATTTAGTTGGTATGCAATTATTAAATTCTCTAGAAGGAATTCCGTGTTCAATTATCATTACTAAACAGAGAAAATACTTTTGTAAGTATAATATTTACACCAAATCAAAATCAGCGACAATAAACATTGGGAAATCAATCCTTAAAATACAAATTTTTTTGCAAATTACTAATAAAATACCATATTTATTTCAACATCAATATTCATTATTTAGGAGTATATTATAACTTTTGCATAGTTTTAAACATATTTATATCATATAACTTTAGCTATCAATATTTATGATAACTTAATAGCTAATTGCACTCTTTAATCTTTAATTTCAGTTTGGGTAATTATAAGTTATGAAGTAAGACGAAGAAAGTAACTGTCACAGATATCCTTGCTTTTGGAAACCAATTTTTAAATCTTCATTCTCATATGTTATCTAATATAGTATGTCGAACAATGATTTAATTTGGGGTATTAATACATTAACGATTACCATAAACTGAAAAGTCCATTCGAAATTTTAAGATAAAAGATTCACGAAAAATTATTCCACAATCACAACTTCTTGTTCAAACTCTTTTTTTATATGTACCATATATCATATAAAATCTTCCAAAGATGCTGGATATAAAGACCAGATTATCAATAAACACATGTTAGTTAATTGGTCCTTTCCGTTCTATTTTCTTGTAGGAATATATGATGGGATCCCAGATATCTACGTTTTTATATACCAATCCATAAATAGATTCACAAACGCAGTATTTATATCCTCATTCGAGGATTTTAGCACCTGATTCGTCAATTGGTTAAACTCCTAAACAAATATCAATAATAGCAGATTGAATGACAATTATCAAAGAAAAGTTTTTTTATTAATTGTATTTTTTATGATTCTTTGCTAATATAGTGTATGGACTACCAATTCAATTTATATAGCCGTTATGGAAAGCAACATAAGGTTAAGATAACATTCGTTGCAAGCCAGCTCATCAAAATTACATTAGTTAAAGATAGTGTATGTAGGGCTGTAAACTTGACTTAGTTGAATATAAATTAAGCTGTGATCAATATAAAGTTCGGTCCATTCAATAATTCAATTCCGGTACCGAACAGATTGATTTGGCCATTAGAATAAATTTAAAATTAACATGTGAATATGTATAATAAAATAATAAAGACAATCATTCAATAACAAGCATCCTGCGTTAATGATTAACTATCTCATAACCTAGGGAATACAATATAATAGAATGTTTGTTTAAAATTTATTTTATCAAATTTGAGATTAAAAAAAGTATTACCTATCAACAGTCATTCAATCAAATTTTTAATGTCATCCTTAAAAAAACAAATGAAAAAATGTGGCTTAAAAGTTTTGTTCTTGTAAATATTTTTGTTAGTTTTAATAAATCGTTGACGAGTGTTTACTTGTTCATGTTAGTTACAATGAATAACATTAGTAAGTAAGCTACATTAAATACCCATTTGAGCCCATTATCAATAAGTTCTATAAGAAGATTTATGTTATAACCAAATGCTGTCTTTTTGTTATTTCAAATTAGAATCTCAATTATAATATGGAAACATATTTTGTCCGTAATTGATTTGAATCACATCCACTTATTGTTGAAAGAGTTATTGGTGACGAAGGATGTCAAAAAATACAAAAGACTTTAGTAGTACTACTACCTACTATAAAGAAACTATTGAAGATAGCTGAATGACGTATTCCACTACATTTAAAAATAATCTTCTTCAGCATTACAACTTCTCCATGTCCTGGAGATCTGCTTTTTCAGTTACGCTGGTAAAGAATTTTTATGACCCAATGTTTACTCCATCTCGACATCATTTCCAAGACCCACTCGTTTTACGACAAGTCTATTTAGCCCTGATTTGATATGACCCAGGCCAGCTTCAGCAGTTTTTTGAGAGTGAAAAGTTTTGAATAAAAACTCAAGTATTATAATTCATCATTGTGTCCTCTTCTCCATACACCACTAATATTGATATGTTTCGATTAAATACTCATTAGAAATCTTTATGAATATTTAAAAAATATTAGCGATTCTCATAGGTAATGATATTGAATAGCTCATATACTCAATGTCTCTACGTATAGTGGTTTTAAAAATATTGATATTTGCGTTTCTGTTCACATTGCAAGACACATTTTATTACAATCGATGACAGTGAGAAGTATGCTTCTTTTGTATCAGATTTTATTACGTTTGAATATCACTAATACTCTAGGACACCATTGAATTTTTTGGAGCTTTAAGCTCATGACTTGACGTTTACTCAAGAATGCACAGCTTCTAATTGAGAACAAAGGCGATAATTTGATCAGATAGTACTAATTATCTCAAAATGAAGTTAAAGAGTGTTATAAACATGAACAGAGCTAGTATATAGATTCTATAAAATCAGCTTTTCATTAGAACGAAGCTGCTGTTTTCTCAATAAAAATAAACGTATCATTTTTTTGTATGAATCATCAGTTGATAATGCTCGTGATAAGTAAACGCGGTCCTAATCATTATAAACATTTGGAATTAGTATAAAACAAATTGTATTTTATTTTTAAAATATAATGCTTCTCCACCAAGAATTGTCAAGTAACATCTTAATAGTGATAAACATGTCGATTACTTAAACAAACAAAATAGTACTGTTAAAATTTGAAACAATGGATATTAACCTATAAACACTTGCACTTGCTAATTTATTTAAGCCATCGATAAAAAGTACAACTGATGATCAAATCTCAATTGTTTCAATAATTAAACTGACCTAGTATTTTGGTCTCGCGTATGCGGAAAAAAACCCGCCCGGCAACTTCTTCGGCTAACTGAATAAATTATTACGAGAACAATTTGACAATCATTGAATTATTGAATGCGTAGGAAAAAACACATTAATTATGTGCTCTATGTGACAATTATGACAGTATAAAAGACAAGCCAATTAAATTTGCAGTCACAGATCAAGTTATCGTTTCGACGTGCGCATACCTTTCAAACAAACCAAAATGTTTAGCAAGGTAAGCTTTTATAATAATTCTTAAAAACCATTAACTTTGATCGATAAAAAAGTATTAATCTGATTTGATAGTAATTAATTAAACGAGGAAACAATCATGACATATCCAAAGCTCTCTTATCAATCTTAACATTTTCATACAACTACTTTCATTCATAAAGAATTATCATTTTTCAACGTAATGAATTATGAATATTTAATAATAGTAATAAATGCGTCACATCTAAAGCTCTCTTAAACAGAACTTTCAAACTAAAAATAGTTTTAAAACTATCCTAAATAATACGTTTTATTGTTTTTTACAAAACAAAATTATGATTTGAATATGTAGTGTAGTGATGAATAAAACAGTATATTGATTAATTTAAGAAAACAATACACATATTATAAAATTTCATATTCAACAATTGTACTCGTGGGTCAATAACTGGATATTTAATAGAAAAATATTTTGCTCTAGTTCTTAGTCTTCTTCATGATGGCGACTGCATGTCAAGCCGTTCCAGTTTATGTACAAAAGGGTCACGCAGTCTCATCACAGAGCATCGTCCTTGGTTCAGCTCCCAGCCACCAAGGATACCAAGCTACTTCCGGAGGTTATGGAGGTTACAGCGGAGGTCACGCCGTTTCATCTCAATCAATCATCCAACATCAATCTGCTCCAGTACATGCAGCTCCACTTTACCACGCTGCTCCAGTTTACGTTGCTAAAGCCATCGTCCCATTAGTTAAATCTTACCCAATCGCTTACCACAAGGAACAAGAAGAATATGTAAGTTGTGCCTATGTGTAGCTTATTATTTTGAAATATGTAAAAACAAATTAATAAAAGTAATTTTTGTGTATTTTATTCAAAAGAAATGTTATTCACAAATAATATGTTAACAAATTTCCATTGTCGATTAAATTTATTAAGGAAACTAATTACATTTAAAACATTAATTTTCAAAGACGCTTAAAACTTGAACCTTTCAATTGCATCTAGAAAATAAAATTGTACAATTTAATTAATATATTCATCTATAAATTATGATATTTTCCGTTTTTACAACTAGTTTACGAACTAAAACTAACAAAATCGTGTTGACGTAGACTCATCAAAAGTCAGTAATTCGTCGAAAAAATTAAAACGAAAAATGTAAACATAACTCTTGACATCTTAGCACAACACCTCTCATTTATCTAATGGAATTATTTTTCAACGATTTAGGGTCACCCCGCTTACAAGTTTGAGTACAGCGTGTCCGACCCCAAAACCGGAGACCAAAAGAGCCAATCCGAAACTAGAGATGGAGATTTAGTCAAGGGACAATACTCCTTGGTGCAACCTGATGGACATGTCAGAACTGTCAACTACTCCTCCGATAAACACTCTGGGTAAATAACATACTAATGAACGCCGAATTGAAAAAAAATATCATACATTCAAATTTGTTGCTATTCATAGAACACTTTTTGTAATATATACATTCATATAGTTTTATTCTGTCAAATGACATAAATATTCGGTGGAAAGACACAGTTATATAAAATGGTTAGGACCTGTTTCATTTTTCACTTGAAGATGCACAATCACTGTTCGAGACAGGTTCTGGACGATTTACAAAATAAATACTTTCAATTGTGTTATGGATTACAAGTATACTTCAAAATATATTTAAATTAATCGTTTAATTCATTAAATTAACAGTAAAATATCATAATATAAAATATTCAATAGTATTATGTTTAAAGAATTTGAAATTCTATTAAAAATTATAATGTTTTATTTTTTGTTCCAGATTCAATGCACAAGTAGTATACACAGGGGCCGCTCACCAGCAACATGGATACTATTAAAAATCTCATTTTAACAAGATTTATTATGATAAAAGCAATTACTGACTGTGCAATATTTGAGAATGTATGTGTGTTATTTTATGTTTGTTTGCTTGTAAAAGAATAGTTTTACATGTGCCATAAATTTTTTTAAATAAATATAATAAAAAATTAATAAGTCTAATTATTATATTCCTACAAAGCCAACATCTTATAACGGTTTTCAAAATAGTTATATGTATATATTAGATGTCAGCGAGCCCTGGTAAAGACATTTCATATTCGGGCTCGAGCCCGAGTAAGGAATTTAATTTTCAGAAAAATATTTTGGACTGTGTATGGGTCATGAGTCAGCGATATACTATTCATAACAAAACCTTGATAATTTATTTCACATTTGTTATGAATATCTTTGGAAAAAATAACTTAAATATTGTTTGAAAAGTATGGCGTCACAATATTTTTTCTTCCGGAAGATGAAGCTGAGACACCAATGAAATTGTGTGAGCTAATTGAAGCTAAATCACAAACAATGCTTTCCTTATTTCTTTCTTCTTTTCAATATTCGGCTACCACGCGGCGTCTCCATGAATCCCTGTCACCCGCTAATCGCTTTGCTTCTTCCCATGACATTCCAGAGTTCCTCAGCTCCGTCGAGTACATCCTTTGGATAGTACTCCAGTTTAAGAAGTGATTTGACTTCGTGAGGAATTCGGATATTAGGGAACAGACCGGGCAACGCCCTGTCACATCGGTGGTTATGGAGAGACGTTTCCTTATTTACGAATGATTAATAGTTATATTATTCGTTCGTACATAAATAAAATGTCTTAAGCCAGTATCTGTTTTCTAGTGGTCTTAAGATGTTTGACAGTTTTTTGTGCCAGAAAATTCTTCTTCAATAAATAAAATTGTTTCCTTAAATATGAATTTCATTATTGAAAATAAAATCGGGCTTTTTTCGGGATAAGAAAAATAAATCTGGGCCTCGGTCGCTGTCAGGTAACAAGTGTAATATTGAGACTCGGGCTCCGGTCAGGCCGGATATGAAGACGTCGGGCTTGGACCGGGTAATTTTATAAAATTTCAACCCGTGCAGACCTCCAGTATACATATTATATATGGAAGTAAATAGGATCCAAGCCCAACCGGAAAAAATTTTAGAAATTCATTATTGAATTCAGCAATTTCACTCGTTCTTTTGAAGTTTGACGACCAAATTGAAATTCTTCTGTATATCCTCAATATGTAATTGTTTTTAGAAAATTATTGCTGATTAATTTGAAGCCGTACTGTAGTAGCTTGAATCTCATTTAAATCCATCATCTGATTTACGCGATAGATACGTTCCGTAATCGAAAACCGCGTTAAAAAGGCTACTCATTCAAAAACGAGACTCGTGGGAGGTCTTGAATCCACAATAAATCTATAATAGACTTGAACAGGAAAAATTGAACAACCACTATTAAAATCTTCACACTTTTCAACTAATGATACGATTTAGAAAAAAGATTAACAAAACAGTGAATTGATCAATGGCATACTCATATTTAGGAGTTTGAAATATGTTTGAATGTCTAATTATCAGAAAAAAATATTCTCTAGAAACAAATAACTTATATATATATAATATTAAATTTCCAAGATTTTTTTAAAGATATCTCGTTACAACAATTAATTCAGTAGAGGTAAACTCAACCACTCTTTTCAGATGTAAAATTAATATAGTACAAACAAATAAAATTGGCAACTATAAAAAAGAAATTGAAGTAGTTCGAAGTTTTAATTATCCCCAGAAATAACTTATATAAAATAAATAAAAACGATAGCCCTCGACAGTCAAAGAACAATGTTTTTAAAAAAAAGTTATATCCTGCATCTATTTTTAACGTGTTTAATTTGTTTTCATTCCCTAATAATTCTTAAAAAAGAATTTCGCTCTAATCAGCTGCAAGCTTTGACAAAAGCGTAATGAAATTTTGAATTAAATATGCCCAAACAGAACTTCAACAAAATAAAATATCATATCAGGTTGTTAAGCATTTTCTCCCATCGTCAAGAATGAAAATAGGGTGGTGTTAATTCAATTGATCATACATAGAATCTATTCAATACAAGTGAGAAAATTCATTCCATTATTGGTTTAAAACACATCCACATTTTGATATTTGATATCTTGGTGATGAGGAAAGATGTCATAAAAACATTTTATCATAATGCATTAACAGAAAAAACTTTGAATGTTGAAGAAAAATAACTTGGTGCACTTAACATAAAACATATTCGAAGCTTCCTCACGCCTTGGTCTTCTTTCAAAGATACGTAAGTAGAATTTTGGTTATTTTTATCATTATTTCTTCCTGATTTATCAATGTCTTTTCGATTTTTTTTGCGTTTGAGCTCTTCATTTAGACTCTATCTGCATCAAAGATCTGACCAAAACCGCCTCGCCAGTTTTATAAAACTGAAAAATTTTGAAAAAACATCCGTTTTCTACAATTGACCCTGATTTTTCACATATCCACAATTAAACGATCTTTCTATCGAAACTTAGGGCCAAATTAGCAATTTCACATTTGATCCTATACTCAATAACATTGTACAGTCAATATTTTTTCTCATACTAAAGAATCAGCAGCAGTGACAAATATTTAAAAATATACGTTGTGGACACTTTTTCGCAAATTTCTGAAAAATTAAAATGCTTCTTATGCTATTAGTTTTAAATATGTTGAAATTATGTTTACGTCAAGATATTTAATTTGCGTGTGTTACAAATAGACAGTAAACAGGTGATATATGTAGCAAAAATGTCATCGGCTATGTTTCAGGTTATACCCGGTTAAGTTGATTTTGGTTATGAAAGGTAGGCTCAACCAAAGACCCTTTGAAGCTTTATGCTTTCCAAAGTTTTTTTAATCTAAAAGCTCCCTTTAATAAGGTCGAGATATTTTTTACTAGATATTGATGACCACGGTAGAATTTTAAAATTTTACACAGGTGGTCGAGCTTTAATTCAAAACTCGTGACTTGTCATCGGTATACTCGTGAACGAATAACTTATGATTGGTAATGCGTTGATATAATTAAGACAGGTGGTATTTACATCTTCAAAATGAAATACAAGATCGCAAAAGAAATCTTAACGTGCTGGTTGTAAAGTTAGTTTATTAGGATATTGATTCACATGTTTTTAAATATTAAGATATCAACCTAGCTTGACTCAACAAATAAATGAGTAATGTGCTTTAATTATATCAATTAGCAACAACTATCAATCAAAAGTAAAACTGATATATCAAATCGCAATTGTTTCATTAACTAAGCTGACCTGGTATTTTGATAAGGCGTACGCATAAAAAAACTAACCAGACAACTTCTTTACCTAACTGAATAAATTATGACAAGAACAATTTGACAATTATTGAGGTATTGAGTGCGTAGAAAAAAATGTCAAATACTGTGTGCTCTATGTGACAATTACAGTATAAAAGACAAGCCTACTAAATGTGAAGTCACAGTTCACGTTATCATTTCACAGTGCTCACACCTTTAAAAAAATCAAAATGTTCAGCAAGGTAACCTATAGAAATAACTTTTAAAGAAAATATTTATATTATAAAAGATCAGTAACGTAATAAATATCGTATATTTAAGAACATAAATAAAAGTGGCACGTCTAAGGCTCTTTTAAAAACAATTTCCAGGCTAAATAACTTTAAAACCATTAAAAAATATTGTATGTAAACTAATAACAGATGTCTCGGATTCATTTCCCGATGCGGATAGTTTCATAAATTGATTTTTTTTAATCGATTTATGGATTTTTGTTCGAGGTCTGATGGTTTGTGATGTCTAAAACTAGATCCGATTCTCATGGGGCGTAGCGAGAGCGACTAGCTAACCACTAGTTCTGCCCTATCGCTATCCTTCTATCCTTGCTCTCTTCCAATAAAAAAGATAGGTGGAAGCAATTTCGTAATAAGCAGTTATCATAGAAAATTTTGTTGAGAGGCCTAATGCTCCACGTTGGGAGCAGACATGAAAAAAATTATAAATAATCACTTTTAAGGTGTTTACTGTCAATCTTTGCTAGAAAGGCATTTATATTTTTATAATTATCAAGAGCGGTTTCACTCATCACAAGCATTATCAACTGATAAAAATAAAATTACAATAATAATAAATATTTCTATAAATGTATAACGTAAATTATGTCAATTATAAAGAAATTCCATTTGTGTTTTAATCGTCGGCCTCTGTGGTCTAGTGGTAAGAGGTTTTCCCTAGCGATCTGGTAAACCAGGTTCAAGTCCCAGCAAGGGTACTATCAAATATAGATTTTTTCAATTTAAATTTGTGATATCAGACATGAGTGAGTTATAAAAATTCTCATCTAGTATATCTCGTATGTTTTTTCAATATTCAAAATATTTGGCACATTGGCTGACAGATATTTTTTTTATTTTAATCTCTTTTATAAATAAAATATCTGTTTTTTGATAGAATAAAAATAAATTTACCATTAAAATAAACAATATTATTGTTAATATTTACGATGAATTTGGAGGTAGCTTTGTGGAAATTTATTTTTAATATGAAATTAAAATTGTTATCTTAGTTATTCCACTGACTGTGTTACCAAATGTAACGCATTTCGTTTTTTTAAGAAGCATCCTCAGACAAATTATATCGCCTTATATAACCTTGCGATATAGTTAGTCTCATTTTTTAATTTTAATTTTATATCAATATTATTGTTTTTGGTTGGACGGACGCACTTCGAATGACGACAAGTTGTTAGAATACGAATAAAAAAATAAATACGAAAAATATTTGAATGCAATGTAATAAATATTAATTGATAAAATTTCATATTTATTCCAGTTCATAGCCCTCTTCCTGGTGGTGGCTGTATGCCAAGCCGTCCCAGTTTACGTACAGAAGGGTCACGCAGTGTCATCACAGAGCATCGTCCTAGGTTCAGCTCCCAGTCACCAAGGATACCAAGCTTCTTCCGGAGGCTATGGAGGCTATAGTGGAGGTCATGCTGTTTCATCTCAATCTATCATCCAACACCAATCTGCCCCAATACATGCTGCCCCAGTTTATATCGCTAAAGCCATCGTTCCAGTAGTTAAATCTTACCCGGTTGCTTACCACAAGGAGCAAGAAGAATACGTAAGTTTGTTTATTTATTTTAGAATATAAATTTATTTATTTCAGTTTACTTTGGATAATTCTTTTTTATTTTAAATATCAAGATAAATTATTAAGATTTTCTCTTTATTCAAGTCTAGATATTAACCATCAAATAAGTACATAAATAAATTGTTTTTATATTATACAAATATCTTCATAGTCTTTAAAAGTAATAATAGAAAGAAATGATTGTAAAAACATGAAAGAAACAATTCTGAAAGAAGCAACATAATTTAATCTTCTAAACTAAATTTCCAGTTAAAAGTGTACAATCATGAAAAAACTCAATTTATAATAAGTTTCTATTTCTTTGTTTATACTGATATTCAAGATTTGATTAAGCCACTTAGTATTTAAATTTCTAAAAATATTAGAAACCATTATCTTTTACGTGTATCTAAAAGAAATACTATTCAAAAATTTAGGGTCACCCCGCATATAAGTTTGAGTACAGCGTGTCCGACCCTAAAACAGGAGACCAAAAGAGCCAATCTGAGACCAGAGACGGAGATGTAGTCAAGGGACAATACTCATTGGTGCAACCTGATGGACATATCAGAACTGTCCACTACTCCGCCGATAAACACTCTGGGTAAATAAAATTTGTTTGCGCCGCTTTTCTTACCAAACAAATAAATTTTATTTTTCAATACCTTAAAAACTTCTAAATTATACATTTCTCTAAAGAAACATATGCATTATAGAATTTATATTTGAATTGCACATCCTCTTGATTATAATAAAAGACAAATTATTCATAAAAATAAAATGTTCATTATTCTTTTTCAGCTTCAACGCAGACGTAGTTTATACAGGAGCCCCCCACCAACAACAGGGATACTATTAAAACGCCATTTATTATATTAGACTTGACTTTGAGAAAATCAATATCTGACTGCAATATTCGAGAATGTATGTGTGTTAATTTTATGTTTGATTGTAAAAAAAATGTATTGTATATATGTGCCATAAATGTTCTCATTTTAACAATAAATAAATTTTAAAATTACATGCATATTTTATTTATTATATTACGTCAATATTAAGAAAATTACTAATGAAAATTTATAATACTTACAAGAAGAGTCCATGGTTGATATTAATTAATATACAAAGGTATAAATCGATACTATCTACGTATAATCCTGTATCTGCAAACATGACATTTTACAGGGAGCATTTCAAAGGTTCATAACACAATTGCAAAGTAACGAATGCATACAACTTCTTCAAAATTGGGACAGTGCTACTATTTTTAATCTAATTTTCTCTGTTGCTTGATGGCTACAACGTATGATCACATATTTGGCACCTACGTGATTATAATCAGGGAGTGACGAAATGGTTTTCCGTTAAACAATGTTTGTATCGGCTTGGTATGCAATTTGTAACTACTAAAGACGGAAGAATTTTATATGATATTATTAGACCTTGTTATTAAAATACTTTGTTTTATACGTATATTGAATAAATATTTCTTTACTCACTCATAAAACCTCTAAGCTCGTCAAAGAATTTAGAAATCAAACCTCTATATAATAATACTTTGCTTGTGCATACTAATAATATTTCATTTAAAAGATACTTTGTATAAGTATTCATCGCTTAAAAGTTTAAGTATTTCAATATTTTTTTATATTATAACGCATTTAAGCTATATCTACTACCTCTGCCGATCATTTTTAAAATCTTTCTGATTCATATGCAGAATTTAATCAATATGTAAAATGAGAACTGTTTCTTACCCAAATTATCTTTTCAAGGGTACCCAACACATTTTTTCAACAAGGATAATAACACAAAGAAGAGGCTATGAAGCGACCAGTAGCTATCAAATCGTTTCTTATGATTTCCATTTTCAGGATAGGATAAAAAATACTAAATGTAACAATTGAAATGTATGTTTTTTATTTATACAGAGCCATATTATAGGGATTGAAAATATTTACAAAAAAAAATCAAAATAATTATCTTATTAAAAGAAGAGCAATTGTATTATCCGGGTTATATTCATTTGAATTACCCTTCACTGCCAATGTATAAACTTCCAAGCCAACTTGGCTAGAGCTCACGGATATCAGAATGAAGTTATGGAAGAAATGACTGTTTTTCAAAACCATTTGCGTAATAGCATGATATAGTATAGGCTAAAGATTATGAAGAATTCAAAATTGACTTGCTATTTTTTAAATAGAAATTCATATCTAAATGAATATAATAATTGTTCTGTTCAAATATTCAAAAGTAATGAAAACTCATATTAAATATTTCTTAAAAATATGTCATCCGATCATTTTTAATTGCTGTCGATAATTTGAAATCATAAGATGTTAAATGATTGCTCATATAATTAAATTAATACGAAACCAAAATTGAATTTTAAATTTTGTGTGCAAGTTTACGTCGACCTCTGCAGTCTGGTGGTTAAAGACTTTACACTAGCAATCACATGAGTCCGGGTTCAAGTCCCAGAAGAATCGATATTCAATTTAGAGTCTTTCACTTTAGCATTTGATATCTTGGTCATGGGTGATGGTGATGTATTCTCGAGTTAATCTCGATTGGCACTAAAATATCGCATCGATTTTATCGCATGTGGCATACATCTCTTATTATGAGATACGCTTAAAATTTTAAATACTTATTTTGTATTAAATTTCAATGTTTGTTTAACTTAAGAATAAAAAACATTTGCACATAATTTCCAATTCATATGACCTCATATTTAATTAATGGGATGATTAAAAACAATCTTTATATTCAATTTCATTTTTTTGTTATAAATATTCTATTGTCAAAAATATATTGCTTAGTTAATCGATAATAAACAATTTTGTCCTATTTTTTAAATGGAATTTATCGTATTAAATAAAGATTCATCGAAACCAAAAACCACACATTTTTAATTTCATTATTTTCATCATTTAATATTATTTGACCACGACTGAATTACTTATTATTTTTTAATAATAAAACACAATTTGTTTTGAAGTATTTTCAAATTTTTATAATGATCAAGATCAGTTTCGTTTATCACGAGTATTATCAACGAGGATTAATCTTTCATAATCGATGGGGTTTTGGTCAACGGATGTAACCCTCAAAAAATACGAAAATAAGTTAATGATTGAATCTCATTTTAAAGAAGACGGAGCAAATTTCAGTCAAATGACATAAATTAAAAAAATAAATTGACAACCTTTTGGAAGGGAAACATCATTTTACATTAGTTTTAGGCTTAAAACTTCTGACCCGGCCAATTGACGTAAGCTACTATTATATCGATACTCTCTACGTATAATCGCGTATCTGTGAACATGAGAATTTATATGAGTGCATTTCAACGATTCATAACGTAACTCAATATATAATTTTTTCGATAAAAACAGTTTTGACTATCTGAACAATTTCAATTTTGAGGTTTGCATCAACTAGCCAAAACACCATCGATATATCGAATCGCTTTAATAAAATGTTAAAGAGATACCACAGTAAGGTGGCCATATGCTTCACATTGGGAGTGGCTACGATTTTTAAAATATATAGAGTCTTGAAAATAAAAATTATTAATCTGAAGAATTCAATGATTAGTTTTCTGTAAACGGAATGATGTGCAAGCATTATTGGAATATTTTCAATCATTATTCAATACGACATCCTAATCTGCTTCATTTTAAATCCAGTAATGGTCAGATGGTAAAATTTACATTAAAAAATTAATAAATTGCATTATCCATGTATCAAACCGATAATATATAGACGATTTAATGTACAGAAAAATAACTTGCATGCGAATGGTATTTGTGGTATTTTACAATGTTTGCAAGTATAGGGCTTCTAATCCCGGGATGTCGGGATTCACTGTAAATGTTAAAAATGATTCATATTTTAAATTAAATACTTTATGATTGACGACAATGTGTACCTCGGTTTGATGCATGTTCGTAATTTTGTATACCTACATAATTAGTACATATATGTATTAAGGTGTCCATCCTTCTCATATTTCGTCATATTTATTGCACGAAAACAATATATTTTATAGTTTTTTCTTTGCATTATTTAAAAGAAACGAATTCAGACTATTTATCATCCATAAATAAAATCTGATTCTCAATAAATAAAGAAACATTCACATATGTATACAAATATATATATATATAAACATATACATACAATATAATATACGGACAATTTAAATGTGAAATTAGATATGCTTAGTGACCAATCCCGGATTTAAAAAAATGTGAATCCCAAAATCCCGAAATCACGGGATCATAAAAAAGATCGGAAATCGACTGCCCTAGCAAGTACGAAAAAATCAAAGAGCAAAAAGAATATTTTCTGAAGTTGTGTTTATTTTTTTTTCTATTTTAAAAATTTATTGCGAAAATATGACAGATGGTAGTACATACTATGCTTAGTATGAAATGTAATGAACCTAAAAAAGTGTCATTCACTTAAATTGTTTATTTGTCAATTTTGAGTGACAAAAACTTGTTAATCTCAATATGTCAAATATTAAATAATCCAAGTGCGATTTTAAATTCGATATTTTTTTATATTAATTAGAGCAAAGAGACATTTTTTCGCGAATCAATACTGTCTTATGACTTATGCAATAGTCTACAGATACCAAAATTTTAGGTATATAAGTTGCGGTTAAAATTTGTTACGGCACAGTATCTTACCGCTCTCAAAACTACAAACATAATCAAAAATCAAAATGGTTTCTAAGGTAACTTTTAAAAACACTTAACTAAACATCAAAATTGTTTTCATCGTTATCCTTATAAATAATAGAATTTATTCCAGTATGACGTCCCTTAAGCTATGCTTATTCTTGTGTTACAATTATCATTGCTAAAATAACGTAAAATAAATATTGTTTTCATGGATATAAATTTTAATACATAATTTAGATTTTTTAAGAAACAAATTTTATAAACTCTCGCTTAAAATGTAGATTCAATACTAAGAAAACTATAAGAATATTATATTTTTTGCAACATTGCAGTTACAAGTAACTTTAAGTGTCATCATATACTTGTTTTTGAAAATCTGCTTTGTAAGGTAAACATATTATGATTTTTTAAAAGTGTAAGTAAGTTATTAGTCCTCTTTAATTGTTGTTGTTTTCAATCATTCTTGAAAAAATAATAAAGAGTTTTTTCCGCTCGTGATGAGTGAAACCGGTCCTAATCATTATAAACATGTAGAAGTTAGTACAAACAAATTGGATATTATATTTTTAAAAATGTAATGCTTTTCCACAAGAATTGACAGTTAACACCTTAAAAGTGAATAATAAAGAGTATCAAAAATACACAGAAAAAAGATGATGTCATTTTATAAAATCTAATTTCCCGATATTAAGGTGTTTAGTTAAAAAAATAATATGCGAACATGTACGTTTTCACTAAATTGTCCATAAATATTATAAATAAATAATATTTTTTTTTCAGTTCGTTTCTCTCTTCTTGTTGGTGGCTATATGTCAAGCAGTTCCTCTTCCCCAAGGAAAGGGCCACGCTGTATCATCTCAAAGCTTCGTCCTCGGTTCTTCTCCAAGCCATAAATCATACCACGCATCTTCCTCCGGCGGTTACGGTGGTTTCAGCCAAGGCCAGGGCCATGCCGTTTCATCACAATCTATTGTCCAGCACCAAGCCCCAGTTCACCATGTTGTCCCTGTACACCACGTAGCTGTCGCTCCCGTCCACCACGTTGCTGCTCTCCACCACGTTGCTGCTGTCCACCACGTTGCCCCAGTTGTCCATGTTGCCCCAATTCATCATTCTGCTCCTGTGTACGTTGCTAAGGCCCACCCTGTTGCGTACCACAAAGAACAAGAAGAATATGTAAGTAACTGTCAAACAATTCAAACATCTAAGATAATAGGTACACTTGAATTAAACATACAATAATAAATAAATAATAATGAAACTATTTATATTTCTTTAACGCTTATTGAAATTCAAAGAAAATGTAGAGGCAGAATTTTTTATTACGCCTATTGACTTTATAGTAGAAATCATCCAAAAAAGGTACAATAAAAAAAAAGGTTAATGGAATTAGTCAGTAAGATATGTGTCTATAATGATTTATATTTTTTATCAGGGTCACCCCGCTTACAAGTTCGAATACCACGTATCTGACAAGCATACCGGAGACGAAAAGAGCCAGTCTGAGACCAGAGATGGAGACGTAGTCAAAGGACAGTACTCCCTTCTTCAACCTGATGGTCATGTCAGAACCGTCACCTATTCTGCTGACAAACATAGCGGGTAATGATATTTTATTATTATTCTACTGACATTAGCATGTACACTTGATTCTTTTTTGCACAGGAGATATGTTACAGAGACTGCCGTGCAAAAAAACAGTGTATAATAGATAAGGTACACATATAAAGATGGGAGATAGGTTCCATTATATAAAATACCTAAATAATATATAAAATTCTCCATATAAAAATATTCAAAATTATTTTATATATATATAGATATATTGTTTCATAAGATACATAATATAAAAAGTTTAAATTTAAATTTAATTTAAATACGATAAAATTTATTCATTTAGCATCGGAAGAATAAAATTGAAACATAGAAGATCAAAATAAATGCGTCAAAACAAGAGCATGTCACAAAGTCATAAACACCTGAATCTTAAAATTCCCCAAATGGCAAAAATGACTATTCCAGTATTACCAGTACTCTTTGGACTTTGTAACAGTGTAAAAGCAAAAATTCACTTTAAAAAAAATAGTTGATCCGTTTTCTTAGACCGTGCAAAAAGAGAATCGCTTGTACATAATAGTGAAGTATAAATAAAATGTTTTTTTTTTTGTAATTTGAATCTTCATAATACAAATATGTTTTAAATGCACATTACGTAAAACTCTTTTAAACTTGGAAAGTTCGTTGACACTCTACAGCCTAGCAAGTATCCTAGATACAGTCAAAATGAATGTATACCTTCTAATGATCCGATACTGAACTAGATCTATTTTTTGAGGGAGAACATTGAACAGTGACAAAACCATGTACACAAATATAATCATATTCTTCATATGGTAAATTATAAATGTTTTTGTTTCTTTTAGATTCAACGCTGACGTAAAGTACTCTGCGCCATCCCATGGTCATTATCATTACTAAATGTTTAATTTTAGCTTTAATGAAGCCATAATACCAAACATTTATCGTCAGAGATTTCGCCTTTCCATCTTCTTCGTATTTATCAACTTTGTTATTATTCTTGTACCTATATTATGTAATAATTCATATAAATAAAAAATAATATTAAAAAAACTGTAATCATTGTATAATGTATCCTTCCCTTGCAAAAATATATTTTTTGATGGTTGTTTCAGCTTTAAATGGTTTACACTGAACAATCAACACATCGATACCTCAGTTTTGAAATTTAACAACTAAAAAAGCACAGCTTTGAGATAATTAGAAAACAATATTTTGAACAGGTTTCTATTGTACATCTAATTTTTGTAAATTTTAATGAAATACGGTCAATGTTTTCCTGTATTTTTATGGTTCGCCATTGCATTTATGTGTGGTATTGTTCTACATAGAAATGAACTAACATCTTAAGATGAAGTTTAATTAACATAAATAGATTTATTGTTATAATTGACAACAAGGTGGGCCAAAGTTTACATTCAAATCGGTTAACTCTGGCCGACGATACAAATAATCACTGTACTTACTATAAATTCAGTGATTTTAAAGTCCTAGTAACTTTTCTTTATGCTTTCATATATTCCGTTCATAAGATGAGAAGACCGTATTGATATGGGAAAAAATATACAACATTTGGCTTAAAAATTAGTAATACAAATTAAAAATATGGAAAATCCAACTAATTTCGAAATAAGTTTTTAAATTGTGTTTTATCATTCCAAGCTGACTGCTTACTAATTCAACAATAAAACAAATAATTTTTGCAAATTAATTGATATTTTAACACTAGAGGCTACCCAATACTTTTGTTTAAAAAAAAAATATTCATATGGCATTAGTATTATCATGGTATTATAACAGCACCCTTTTCCATGTAATGGGCTAATCTAAGACCGATGAACAAACTTACCCAAATTAATGGTACTAGGATACATTTAAGATACATTTATATTATTATTATGAACATTTTTTTTCAAGTATTAATAAAAGGAGTTTTCAGAGGTTTTCACAAGATTTTCCTAGTTGTTACAGTTTGGAGCCAAATTAATAATAACCGCTGTCATTCTAAAATAACTACAGATTACCACTTGTTTCATTTTGGAACTGGTAGATATCGGTATTTTAAGAATTTCCTCACACTAAATTCAAAATTGCAGATTTTTTACCTGTTAAACTGAAATATCGATTTATTCAAATAAAAGAAAAATCTTCATAGCCACATAAGCTTTTTCATAATTAATTCACTTGTTCATGTTTTCCTTCTTCAGTGTTATTTGAATAAAAATGTAAATATAAATGAGGTACTTGATAGTCAATTAAGTCCGCGCAGTAGTACAATTTTGGACCCCATTTCAAAAAGATCTCCTTACTTGTGTTTTATAGCACATTATTTTTGATGCCATACTACTTTTAACTCATCTATGAATCAGGTTAAAAATTGCTTAACCATCCATAATACTGTTGATAACTGAATATCACAATTATTTCATAACAAAAACCTCTGTATAAAATAAAATCATAAAAGCGAAAATATTAGCTAGCTCTACTCCCCGACTAAAAATGATGTGTTTTCATTAGAAAACAAAATCCCTTCGTTTCCAATATTTCTTTGTAATAACCATCAGGGTTATTATACTCATTTTATAAATTATAAAATTATTTATTTATCATCAACAATCCTTGAAACAAACCGATTTCTTTTGTTCATGTATTATTTAAAAGACATTTTACTCAAATTACTATAAATAAATTCTGAACCATTCAATAACGGAGCCTTTCTTTTCATTTTTCAAAACTTTTGCGTATTTTATTTATATTATATCAATGTATTTGAATTGCTTGTTTCATAAATTCTTAAATTTTAATTAACAGCTTACATAGAATTCATTGTACAATGTGCTGCAAAATACTCGTACACCCTAATATGATCACTCCAATCACATAAATTGTGTTTTATTTTTAAAATATAATGCCTTTCCACCAAGAATTGACAGTTAACACGTTAAAAGTGAAGACTAGATTTAATATCTGTGAAAATTTATACGCAGTATAAAAGTTTTAACTGTCAGTAAAAGCCTTATTTTAAAATAAATTGTTCTTCAAAAATTTTGAATGCCGATAAAGCATAATGCTAATTGTACAATGTAGTATTGAATATAGTTTTATAATATTATAAATATTGTTTTAAAAATAAAACTCAATTTGTTTTGTACTACTTTCACATTTTACTAATGATCCGGACCAGTTTTACTTATCACAAGCATTATAAACTGATTCAAGATTAATCTTTACAAGGCTGTTTATATGAAATTGAGTGTTAGTAATTACAAGGTATATCAAACAATTGGTTCGAAACCGAATATCAGATAAGTTTCCAATACAAACCTTCTCTGGCACATATTAAAAATAATTTTTTTATTGTCATGTACTTAAAAACCTGCAATCAAATAAATTTTAATGAAAAAAATATTTTTTTTTTTTTAAATTGATTTAAAAGAATCAAACACAATTCATTTGTACTACTTCCACATATTTATAATGATAAGGACTGGTTTCGCTCATCACGAGCATTATCAACTGATAAAAATACAAACATAACAGCCTTATTTATTTAAAATTGAGTGTAAAAATGAAGGTATATAAAACTGATGGTTCATGAACTGAGACAAGAAAATACTGATAAGCAAACAAATTATACATAAATCAAATAAAGGAGTCTACAATTAAAATGTTATGGACCTCTTGCAAATCATTAAATACTAATCTGAAATCACAAATATAGCTACATTAAAATTTTGCAAGAAGTCCATAACGTTTTAATTGTAGACTCTTTCATTTGATTAATAACATTTAAATAATGCTCGTGATGAGCGAAACTGTTCCTGATCATTATAAATATGTGGAAGTAGTACAAATGAATTGTGTTTTATTTTCAAAATATAATGTCTTTCCACCAAGAATTGACAGTTAACACATTAAAAGTGATTAAAAGAATCAGTTGAATTTTTGAAATGTAGTCAATGAAACAAGAGGTTATGTTTTTAAAATATTTTTTTAATAATAAATGAAAGCATGATAACACAGTTTTATAATAGTATACAAAAATAACGAAATGGGCGAAGGTCGGTGACAAATAAAATCATAAGATATATCACAAATCAATAATATAGTATAGATTTTTAAAGTCTAATAATGATGTCCTTGATGGGTGTGCACAGGAGAATATGCAACGTGAGCGTTGAATCTGCAACAATGAAAAGACGTCATTATAATTTGTTGGAATACTGTTTAAAAATAAAAAAATTAAGTTAGCTTGAGACTGGGCAACCCAAAGTTATCTCTTCAAGCTTAAAATCACATTCCAATCTCTCAATCAGTTTTCGTTAAACGTTTTGCTTAATTTTCTCCTCATTAAAAACTGACAGAATTTGAAGCGAGTATGTATCTTAACTACATTCAGGAAAGGGTTTTAAGACTAAATTTGTAATGTGTACCCACCCTAGATGTGAAAAGATACAATAATAAGCGCTTACTCGTAGGTTATACATAGTTTCAGTAGTAAATTAAGTACTTAATTAATTAACTGGCTGAATTAGCAATATTGATTTTTCTTCAACAAAGGGCATTTTTACATGGAATACAAATAAGACAGTTTCCAAACATCGCCTCTGCATATGTCAAACATATTGCTTTAGTAAAAACACTTTTTACCAGTTGTTCTTCTACAACTTACAGTAAGGAACTTATTCACATGATTCATACATTTTGATAGTAAAGATCAAAGAATCATAAAACAACAAACAAAAATAAATAATTCTTCTTACCCAGAATGTTTATCAGAAGTGTAATGCACAGTCCTGACATGACCATCAGGCTGAAGAAGAGAGTACTGTCCCTTGACTACGTCACCGTCTCTGGTCTCAGACTGGCTCTTCTCGTCTCCGGTGTGCTTGTCAGATACGTGGTATTCGAATTTGTAAGCTGGATGACTCTACAAAATTAAACATTTACTTTACGTTAGAATTCATAATAAAACTTAAATAATTTTCAACGTTTGTAATTATTGTAATATATTAAAGTCGAAACTTTATCAGCTTCTGATTTTAATAAGTCAAAAATCGATTTATCTAAAAGTATAGCCTTCGAAGCTTAACAGTTGAAAAATACAGCATGCAAACTTTAATCACATAATAAATAAAATTAAAGTAATGATGAGTTTTTTGATCAAAACTCATGTGATTTTTTTTAAATTTTAATTTCAACGTATTTCGGGCTTTTCATAATATTCATGATTGCACAAATATTATCATTCCTACTGTAATATTTGTGTGGTTAGCACCATATTCAAAATTAAATGATATAAAAATTAAAATGTAATACGTACATGTTCTTCGTGTTCTTCATGATGAGCATGGTGACCTTGAGATTGGTGTCCTGACTGGTGGTGGGATGGACTCTGGTGCAAAACAAAGCTCTGAGAAGATACAGCATGACCATGGCCTTTTGATACAACGGGGACACTATGAGCGGAGTGTCCATGCTCAGAATGAACTGGAGCTGATACATGTTCGTGGTGAATTGTTACACCATGTCCTGATGACGGCAATAGAGCGCAGCTGGCGTAAGCAGCTAGGGCACTCAATAAGAAAATCTAAAAACAAGACATTATAATAGCTAAACTTTAAAAAATCCATATAAAGAAATTGAGCTATTTGATCTTATTTTACATGAAAGTTTGGGTTATTTTCACAAATAATATTGTATTTCTTTACTTGCGAATCATAACAGAGAACTCAAAATACTGATCTTTATAAAAATGGGAAGTAATCCATTTAATACTATTCTTAAATAAACTCGTGTTGTTAAATAAAACAGCAATATAACGAATATAAAATTTAACTGACTGAAATAACGTATAACAACTTAAGTAGCTAACGTAACACTGCTCACAACAGCTTTTGCTCAACTACCAAACTAAAGAATTAAAAATGATACAAATTCAATATATAAAATGATAGATTTGACTTTTTTTAAAATCAGCTCTATCGATAAAAATAACAGCTGTCACTTACAATATGAAATCGGTTATGATTTTAACAATTCAAATTTGTATACCTTTTACCATACAATGAAATACGTTTAATTTTCAATTATGTAAGAAAGTAGACTTGGTTTTTTAGTTGAAATTTTACAATCGAAAATAGAATGTTTATTTTATCATCAAATTATATTAAATACCTTTTATATAACAAAAAAAATAAGTATGATAAGTCAATACATACCCTAAATGTAATTTTATTAAATATTGAACGTGTCTTACCTTGGAGAACATTTTATTATGATTTGATAGATATTGCTTACTATGCGACTTGTAGTTAACTGTGTCCATTAGACGAATTTTACCAACTTATATACCATATCAACTCAAATTGTCACACACTATTCTTACATAATATTAGATTAAAAAAAATATTTCATGTTACAATTAAACTCAAAGAAAGTTCAGTTAAGAGATTAGCTTACACCATAAATAATACGTTAATACAGAAAAAATCGGGTGTCAATATTTAGTCATGATTTTTTGCTGCAACTTTATAATTCGAATAAATGTATCGTTAAAAAAAACTCAATAATCTTACGTGACTGCGGTTTTACAGTTGATTTAGTTGGAATTAAGAATTTTTAGACAGTTTTGAAATGTTTGCTTTGTATTGAATATATATTAATTCACATACAACCCAAGACAACGTAATTTTACCACGTTTTATTAGATCATACGGTATTTGACCTTTAATTATTTTTATAAGAGTAAAGGTCTTCATAGTTTTTTTTGCAAAAAAATATATAATCGTTGTGAAATTAATATATTTTTATTAAGCTATTGTTGAGATATTTAAAAAATATTAATTGTTGAAAAATGTTTGAATGCTCATCATAGATATTCAAATAATAAGGGCTACTTCACTTTATTCGTTGATATTTATTTACCTGCAATATCACGATTATTATTTTTATTCATATCAGTGAGGTCAAGCTGTTTTCCTTTTAAAAATATAATGTTTTTCCACCAAGAATTGACAGTTAACACGTTATAAGTGTTTTCCCTCATTAAAAATTTTGATTGTAGAAACACGACGCAATCCGATGCAGTTATGACAGGAACAAAATTTTTAATATAAATATTGCATTTAGTTGTTTGTGATATTTATATTTCATGTAACTATAGTTTTAAACCTATCTTTCCCATAATTATGTTGATAAGGATTCATACGATTTACCCGGTAGCGCTACAGACGCTGAACTTATGAGAAAGCTATAACTTAAAAAGAAGCAAAGACTTTTGGATGCTTCGTGTGATGGCCATATTATGGCATTCAAAATTTTTATAAAAAATATATTACATTATCTCCAAATAAGGAGCGAAAATTTATAATTTGACATAAAGAAATCTAAGGGTAATATTCTGTTTAACTGTTTATTTGGTAGAAAACATGGTAACTATGGTTATATGAAAATTATTACTAAACAGGATGAATCACTTTTAATGTGTTAACTGTCAGTCTTGGTGGAAAGGCATTACGTTTTTAAAATAAAACACAATTTGTTTTATAGTATTTCCACATTTTTATAATGATCACGACCGGTTCACAGTATGATAGAGACTTGACAGGTAAGCAGGATTGTTTGGTTTTTAGTAAATCGATGTTCGATATCAACGTAAGTTACGTAGTCTGTTACAAAAGTTTATCAATTTCATCACAACCCGTTAAAATGTGACAATCGTTTTTGTAGGAGTCTTAAAAATAAATGAATAAATTGCAATCATTTCATCGACGAGGGACGGGTAAACGGGAATATCACTTGATCAGATGATCTCTGTCAAGTTTATCTATGAATTTATGGCGATTAGAATATCTCCGCATATACTAAATGCAAAGGTTAGTGCAGTGAGCATGTTGCGTAAAAAGCAAATTGACATGTGTAATGAAAAACGGGTGCAAGTTATACAGATTATATCCCTCCTGGTTTCCCAGATATGAATAAGTAAGCAATAATCTGGAATCAGTTTACGTACACATGTTGAAATCCCATGGTGCAATAGGGAGTAGTACCGTGCTAGACACTAAATATTTAATTCAAGTTTTTGTTTCTTACGAAATGTATGCTTTATTTCATTTATTTGTTAGAGACGATCTTCTCTTTAGCGTCTTACGATAGTTTTTCGTCTTGACTCCACAATCCTATATCCGATTTCTTTTAATATCTAATTGATGACTCCACGTCACGATAGCGTTCGCTTTTGTATAATATCAAATTTCAGTCTTAATCAGTATCGCTCGTTAATCGATCATTGTAAATATTATATATCACTATTTGTAATTGTTGTCTTAAAACTTTTTTGTTTTTTTAATTATTTACAAATTTATATTAAATGTATACTTAATATACGTAATATTTTTCATACACATATCATTACAATATTCAATGATCAGAAGAAGTTCTTTCAAAACCAATTTATCAAAGAATGCTTGATATAATGAATAAATGTTACTGTGATCTTTTTACTATATATTGATTTGATTGGCATTTATTTCGTAGAACTCCATTATAATGGGGTAAAATATGAACTGTCGGGTCGGTGGTGCAGTGGTCAACGCCATTGGCTACGGTTATGGATGTCTCGGTTGGAAGTCGCGGTGAGTTCATGTAATCTTATATTTGTAAATACATTGCACTAAAATTGTCTTGAATTGTCAACGTCATGTTAGGATTCTGTGGCTTATGTTGATATTGTATGCTTAAGTTTATGAAAAACATTCGTCTAATATACAATACATCACAACTGCAAAAAAAATACAATTAATACCAATGAAATAGAACTCAAATAAAAAATATAGATACTTTTTAAAATAATTTTTTATTAACAAATGAAATCATGGTTACAAGGATATTGTGTTACATGATATACAATAAAACAATGGGATTAAAGAATGTTTAACGTGAGCATATAATCATGAAATATATCACAAATTAGGTATGGAATGAAATACAGTTTTTCTTGAGTCTAATAATGTCCTTGGTGGGTGTGAACTGGAGAATATTCGACATGAGCGTTGAATCTGCAATAATAAAAAAAAATGTTTTATTACTTTAAATAGATATTTCATATCGTTTTGAATTTCATAAAAATAAATAAAAAGACATTTAACGGAAAATCAGCGATAAACATTTTTTTTAAATACATCTTTTGCACACTTTTAAATAATGTTCATAAAAATCAATATTTAGACTGGATACATATATATTTTTTACAAGTTTAAAAAAGCATTTGCTAAAAATGTTGCTTCATATTGCTTCAAATAAAGTATTAGAATAATCAATAAGGTTGGGGCTAAGATGAAGAATACATTTTATTAATTCATAAGATTTTTTTTTAACTTATTTAAATAATAATAATAAAATAAATAATTTATTTTATAACTAGTTTCAACGAAAAATGCATCTATCTTAGTATTTATATAGTGTCGTATATGTATAAATTAAAGTCATACAAATATAATACGTTTAACGTTGAGAAAACTGTTCTTACCCAGCATGCTTATCAGA
Organism: Himalopsyche phryganea; assembly: GCA_022494535.1. NCBI lineage: Eukaryota > Metazoa > Arthropoda > Insecta > Trichoptera > Rhyacophilidae > Himalopsyche > Himalopsyche phryganea. The sequence continues at coordinate 3,044,077 of JAGVSL010000046.1, forward strand.
AGTGTAATGCACAGTTCTGATATGACCATCAGGTTGAAGAAGGGAGTATTGTCCCTTGACTACGTCACCATCTCTAGTTTCAGACTGGCTCTTCTCGTCTCCGGTGTGCTTATCAGATACGTGGTATTCGAATTTGTAAGCTGGGTGACTCTAAATTACCATACAAATATAAATATATTAAAAACCATTTATATAAATATATTAAAATCAGCATAAGTAACAAAAATAGCCATAGGTTTAAAATATAGCTTATGGTGCTCAATAAGGTTTAATTAAATTCTTAAAACATTTGAAACATCTATTGTTTTTTATCATATTTTAATAGCCATAATTTACGTTTATTTTACAAACATTTTCTCAAGTTTGAAACCTGTTATGGTTATAAAATACATAATCAAACTTGATGAAATATCAAATAATGAGAGCTAGAAATTAAGTATTCGATACAAAGATAAAATATGAAATACGTACATGTTCCTCGTGTTCTTCATGGTGACCATGAGATTGCCCTGACTGATGATGAGATGGAGACTGGTGTAAGACAAAGCTCTGTGAAGACACAGCATGACCATGTCCTGATGATGGCAGGACTGCGCAGCTGGCATACGCAACCAAAGCACTCATTAAGAAAATCTGAAAAAGAGTAAAAGTAGTTATTGAATATTTATTGAAGTTATTTTAATTTTTAAATAAGCAAGAAAACGTTATTAAATTGTGTAATCACTTAAAAAATTATTAACATTATAACTGCAAGATTCATCTGATCAGTTGCGTGGGATTTTGAAGAATGAAATGATGGAATACTGTTATTTTTTTGTTGAGAAGATATGTTTCAAAATTATGATATATAGTACATTTTAAAATACTATAATTACGTGAACTTATCAAACACTAAAAGTTAAATAATCATAATATTACAATGAATAGGCCTTAGTGATCAATTGTTCAACATAATAGTTTAGTTAATTTTATTTAAATCGTTCATTTGGAACATTTCCATAAATCACTCAAGTGCCATATTTGACATTATAATATATAACCATCAATAAGACTCGATTTTGTCTGTAACCGTATATGAACACAAGATAGTCAAGAAAGAAAAATACCGGTATTAAAATTTTATTTTATGTAATTTTTAAAATAGGAAACTTTTCAAAATAAACTTCCTCAAACACATCAGTAATGTGTGTTTTAACAAAAATAATTGTATTGTTTGTTCTTAGTGGAACTTTTCGTATGAGTGGTTAAATAATATAATACATGATAAAACCATACTTCATATACCACAAGAAGCTAATTTTTCAGGAGACGAAAAAAACTCTAATCACTAGTATTGGATCAAATTTTGTATTTTTTTTTATATTTTAGCATTAAACAATTGTCTTTTATTAACCAAACATGTGCTAACTTTATGTTGGTTTCAATATATTACATCTATTACAGTAACTTAAACGAAGATTAATTTCTTTTATTTTTTAGCTTAAAAAACAAGTGATTAAATTTATTTTTGTGATTCTAAATTTTTCTAGGTCGATGTTTTTCCACTGTGATATATTACACTAAATGTTTTATAAACGATGTTTACAAGATTGAAGGGAAATCAAAAAAAATAATTAATCATATTTATTGAAGGAAAATGAAAATTAGTAGACAACTATCGAAATAATTTCTTACCTTAGAGAACATTTTATTAAGATTTGATAGTCAGGTATTGCTTATTATGTGTCTTGAAGTTGACTGTGTCCATTACACCAATTTTGTCAACTTTTATAGCATATCAGCTAGATATGTAACTTACTGTTCTTACATAACTCACATTTATTTAAAAATGTATGTTGGGACTTAGCACAAAGAAAGCTTACTTACAGAGATTGGATTACACCATACATTAGTACACACTTACTTTACATACTCGCGCGTCAATATTTGGTCATGTTTTTAGTTGCAACTGTCTTGTTTTAATTTATGGAAAAAACTCACAGTCACTCAATATATATTACAATGATATAAAATTGTTTTTTTTTCGTAAATAGCACTTGAATGTGGTTCAAACGCAAAGTCTTAATTTCAACGCATTAAATCAAATTTTAAATAATGCGAACATCTTTAGTGCTATAAATCTATTTTTTTAAATTAATGTAACGACTTGCTGAATACTCAACACAGAATTAATGTTGTGTTTTTTTTTATTCCACTGATTTGTTACTAAATTTGACATGTGTTTTGTTTCTTTGAGAAGCATCTTCAGACCAACTATAAAGCAATTTTATTTATTGCTTAGGTCAAAATTGTCAACAATGATTCTAATTCTCATGAAGAGTGGGATGGAATTATTTACTTCAACAGGTCGTAGGGACGAGGACACACTACTTATTAAAAAAATATTTACTAGTGTTTGGAGGTGAAAATCCCAAGGAAAATTAATTTAACAGTAGTGAGCCACCTGTTCTATTTAAAACGTTATTTACTACCTAATAATCGATTACTATAAATAACATTAAAAATGAATATCCACAATGTTACCGCCGAACAAATCGAAACCATTATACTCACCGAAGTGTCGCAATTCCAATGAAGACATAAAGATGTCAGATACGAGACATCGTAAGATTATGATTATTAAAGCATCAATTATGTAAGTAATTCCTTAATGAATATTTAACAAATTGAAATCAGTGTTTTTGTTACATTACGTTTTAATTATATTTTATAATGGGTCAAACTTATATGTATTTCATACATACTAATACTACATTGAGTTTTTCTTTCAAACGAATCACTGAATATTTTTATTTTACATCATGTCATAGACAATATAATATTTTTAAAACCAGGTAAAGCTATCTTTAGGTTAGTTTTTTAACCTTTTAATTTGTATACTGTATACTCCTTCTATTTCTAGTGAGCGTATGACACATTTTTCAGCGTTTGTAATGGTATCCAAGAAAATAGCTACTTAATATATATATAGTCCTTATATATCTTATATCCTTGCATTTCTTTCTTTCTGTTGTACCTTGTACCTTACTTTTTACACTATGCCATATTGCAACATTATTTTATGAGTGATTGTCTATTTACCACTGTCGCGCTCTAGTTTTAAAGACGCTTCATAAATACATCGTGGATAATGGGGAAAGGCCTAATTTTAAAAAGTACAACTTTTTACATGTCCAAAGTTCATATATAGGTATTTTAAATTAGTAAACGTCATTCCTTTGCGTTAAAACTATACTAGAAAAACTCTGTTGGCTTAAATTCTGAATGATACTGCAAAGTAATGCCAGTTATATATATTCAAAATTCAATATTTATTAATTAAATACTGTATAATCACCCTCCTCCTAATATATATGTCACTGCTAACTTCTATACATTCCAGTAAATTTTTTTTTCTATTGTGGTACTTTTTATTACACTATATTTTTATTATTTAAGTATTTTAGTAAAGAACGGTACCTATGCACCTACGTTTTTCTCCGCTATTTTTCGCCAATGACTATTTTTGTAATATTATGGCTAATTATTATGCATAACTTTACTTTTGATTTTTGCCGTTTCAGCGTTGGCGTTAGATGTGCTTGCAAACTTAATAAAGACCTCAATGCAGCCCGAACCCGACACTCGTACTTAAAGCCCGGCAGTCCACGAAAATATCATTGGAACTGTGTCCTTATATAGTATATTGCATCCAATTGCAGATCAATGACTTATTGAATGAATTTAAATTCTATTATTATCAACCAAAATAACATCATCAAAAAAAATGTGTTACATCCTTTATCTTTTCATCTTTCTATTTTCATTTGCGAAGCCCTTCCTTAAATCAACTGAAAGAATCATTTTATTTCGTATACTTTATTGTATGTACAAATTTATGCACTCGAGTTCAGAATTATAATATGTTTTATAATTAAATGGTATAAAACTTTACAAACGATGTTACTATATATGTAATAAATCTTGTTTGATAATATAATTCTATATTAACGTAAAACACAAGTTAAAAGATTATCGTTACGTAACTAACTTTAATATTTTTGATGGATTCGGAGGTAATTTTGTAGAAATGCATTATTAATATATAATTAAAATTAATAACTTTGGTATTTCACTATTTACATAAAAAAAAATCATCAATTTTGATTTTGTATTAGTGAAATAACTTATAACCAAGTAACCAAAGTGATATTTAATCACTTTCTTACATTTGACTTTTCTTGTTAGCAGTAAAATTTCAATTATTTTTTCAATCAAGAAGAAGAATTTTTATCAAAAATTTCCAATGATTATCAAAATTAGAAGGTTTTATACACGTTCATCGCAAAAAAATTTATATTGTGTCAGAAATATCAACTAGATTTTTTTTTAGTCAGTTTTTTTTTATTTAAAAATAAAAATTGCACAAAAAACGTTGTAATAAAAAATAAACAAATATTTATTTCAAATACATTTTTTATTAAAAAATGAAAACATAATAACATATCTAATGGTAGATAAACATAAAAGAATGAGGAACGATTCAATTTTAAACACAATCATCAAATGTATCAATAAGGAATGATAAATATAATTTTTTTAATAGTCTAATAATGGTGTCCTTGTTGTGAGTGGACTGGAGAATAGGCGACATGAGCGTTGAATCTGCAAGGGAAAAAAATGTTTTAAATAATAAAATAACACACTTTTTAGGAAATGTATCTTTTATGTAAAAACATTTTTAAAAGAATTGCTATTGTTGTTGTTATTCAAATTATTTGTGTAAGAGCTATTTGGAATTATTGAAATAGCAGAATGAAAATTTCAAATAATGTATTCTTCTTACCCAGAATGTTTATCAGAGGTATAATGAACAGTCCTGACATGACCATCAGGTTGAAGGAGGGAGTATTGTCCCTTGACTACGTCACCGTCTCTGGTCTCAGACTGACTCTTCTCGTCACCGGTGTGCTTGTCAGATACATGGTATTCAAATTTGTAAGCTGGATGACCCTAATGTTCAATAAAAAAATATATTAAAAGTTAAATTATTCAATTTTAATTGGGATTATAGACATAATGCGAGAATATTAAATACATACATGTTCTTCATGTTCTTCATGACCATGCGATTGATGTCCTGACTGATGATGAGATGGAGACTGGTGCAAGACAAAGCTCTGTGAAGACACAGCATGCCCGTGTCCTGATGATGGTAAGACTGCGCAGCTAGCGTAAGCAGCAAGTGCGCTCAATAAGAAAATCTGCAAAATAAAATAGTTCATTATGTAATTACAAGATTACACTTATTAACTTATTGAAACAATGCTATCAAAACTACTCACTTTAACTAGTGAAATGGCTTCACGAAATTATTATTCATATTTTTAAACCATGGTGTATATGGACAAATTTTTTAATATGATATATATGAACAACTAGGTGTATAAGTATTTTACCGAATGTGCTTAAAAGAGCAAAATTATTTAGTAAAACGAAATTACTTAGAAGCCCGTCTAAAAATAATATAAAAATGGTCTTACCTTGGCAGACATTTTGTATTGGTTGGTATTGCTTGTGGTGTGAATTGCAATGAACTGTATTAGTTAGACCAGTTTTGTCAACTTATATACCTTATCAGCTCGATATGTCACATAATTATAATTACCCAACATTATAGTAAAAAATAATTTCATGCTGGAGCATAAAGAAAGCTTGCTTAGAAAGATTAGATTACACCATTCATCAATAATTTATAGAAATCATGATCGGTCGTCAATATTCGGTCGTGATTTTTTCTACAAATGTCCCAATTCAATTACTTTAACTAACATAGATGTATTATTTAAATCGTTTGTTTATTTCAGTCAAATTGACTTTAATTTGTTTCAATTTTCTGCTTGCATTTTACAAGCATTCAATATGACGTTGTTTTACATTAGATCCGTGTTATACCTACCTTTCGAATCCGTTAAGGGATCAGAATATTTACATTACTTTAATAGGTAAACAATTACATGTAAGTGATGAAGGTGGTGGGCGTGCAAGAAGGGAATATAAAGCGCTTCTAGCGTGGGCGTTTGGGATTTAAAGTGATGACTGCGCTATTGCACATGGTTTTAAATATTATTTGCATTTTTTTCTAACTTCTTAACTGCGGAGTCTCGGGAAAAGATGAATCGTGATTAATCCATTACTTCGTGTTTAGTTAACAGAATTTTTATCGGACATCAATTCATTAACTGTACATGAAAAATTCAACAGATTTTTATGAACCCATCAAAAACACTGAGGGTGCTTGATGGAATTTCAATATCAAATTTGGATTATTGAGATTTTGTACACTTCCATGTATTTTGTCACTTTCTATGTGGGTAAAACCACACGTACATTAGATATAAGGGTATCAGAACATTTAGCTGCCTTTAGATTAAAAAAAGAAACTTCGACATTCGCAAATCACTTGCTAATGGAGAACCATACGTTTAATGCGGATGATGGGGTTAAACTGTTGCATAAAAACATGGGGGATCATAAATTATTTTATCAAGAAATTTTGGAAATTAATAGAGCCCAGTTAAATTCCTTGTCAATTTTGAATGAGCAGCTGAACCTTCCTAATTCTCCGCTATTATATCCTATACGTTGAAACACCTAGCAGATGTCACTAAATGTGGAATGATTGTATATATTTACCCATTCGTCGAATTACATCCCGTCAAAACCCACAATACTATTATAATTGTAAAATCACTGGTATTTCTAAAAGAAGTTGAAAAGCGGCAATTCGCCACTCTGTTAATATGGTGTTGACAAAATAAGGATTAGGGCGAATTCCGAAATTTTAACTCAAGTATCAGTTTGGCTGTCAGACGTATAATATCTTACCTCGTAAATAATATTTGTCGCATTTGTATCTTCTATATAAACGTTAGACACTGTTTACTGTCTCTCAGTTCGAGTCCATTCGTGTGCTCGAATGCCTGAAGATGCCTAAAGGCGAAACCCGGGTCGTTGGTGACAAAATACATGGAAGTGTACAAAATCTCAATAATCCAAATTTCTTATGTAAAGATTATTGCAAAATTTATTTTTTAAAAAAATAGTTTTTTATAAAAAAATCTCGTTTCATCACAGCGTTTAATTGTAGATAATAAACTATAGACTAAAATTTCGATTTATTTTTCGAAGGAAGCTTTTGTTAATTGAAAACAAATTGCTGTCTAAGAAAGTATTTTATTTTTTAATGAAAGAAAAGTTTTTCTCCCGATTGGACTCTAAGCCATTCAGCCTAATTAGAATTATTGGAAAACGTTTTAAAACTAAAAATAGTTTACCATGCTTAGCATGTACTTTAAATTAATATGAAATGCATTTACAGTATCAATTTATATTATTTTTCTTTGCGGTTAATACAAATTTCAAGCATTGTATCTTTATAATTTAAAATACATGGAAGTGTACAAAATCTCAATAATTCAAATTTGACATTGTATCTTTGATTACCCAAAAAATAAATTTTCAATATATTACCAATTGATATAATAACAGTGTTTAATGTGGCATTACGGTACACACATCAATTAGGTTTCAATGGAACTGAGGTAGACGTGAATATTTTATATAGGATAATGTGATAAATTCCTGGAATATTTAGTAAAAAGAAAGTATTTTATCGGCGCCTTAAGTCCATATTGAAGTTATTTTTCATACTGAATATTGTTGTTTCGTGGTTTTAAAATATCATTTATTTAGTAGTTTTGCTACCTATACTTACGTGTAAATTAACAAACTTCTAAGATTATTGTCTCCCTTTTATGTCAGGGGTTCACAAACTTTTTTTTTAAAAGGACAATTTTGAAATCAAAAATATTTGGCGGGCCGCCTTTTTTTGTAAATATCATATTTTGTGTTTTTAAAAAACGGAAGGCAAAAAAAATGTTTCATTCTCTAAATTTATATTTTAACTTAATATTCATATTACTACACTTATTAATATACACTGCAATAACCATAAGTGCTTAAAACTAAATTCTGCAACCTAGGCTAAAATTTTGTGGTGTGAAAACCCAAAACAGATGCGATATAATATTATGGTTTTCTGGTAATTTTGATTCATTGCACATTGTAGAAAATATTTTTCCCCAAATATTACTTCCAAAGCAACCATTTAATGAGCATGTTTAACTATATTTGGATATACCTCAAGTGAAAGTCCTTTTGTAGAATTCAATTAAATTTTAATCACGATGAGATGCTTTTGCTTCCACGTTCTCTTGCAAATCTAGTAATTCAAACTGAATATTTACGGAAACAGCGTCCGGCTTACATGAAAATTGATATTAAAATTCATTTGATGTTTCATAAAATCCAAGAAGCGCTTAGAAAATTCATCTAATACACATGGAATGATTCTAGAGTATTTTTCTGATCGCAAAATACTGGAAGATTCTGTAAATTCATTCAAAAGAGTCTGACATGCTTCCAAATGACAAAAATTTCCAAAATCGAATTGTCGTTGAATAAGTTGAATTTTTTGCTCCGAAGCTCATTATTTCCTTGCAGTTTTATATTCAACTCATTGAGAATTTCAGTAATGTCAACCAAGAATGCCAGGTCACATAATGAATTAATGTCGCGTAACTCAAGGGGATCATTGTGATTTTGACAAAAAATTCTGCTACTTATTTCCTCTTCAACTCTTTATCATTATCAAAGTGTCTGACCATTCATTCTTGCCAGAGGATATTTAATTCCAAATTTAATTTTGAATATTCGATATGAAGAATAAAAAATTATACAGATAAATATCGCGGGACATATATTAGGGTTTTATAACATTATTTAATTTAATTTTTAAATAGAATAATTGTAGACGTATGTGAAACAGAAGATTTAGGTTATAGTAAAGTTATTCTGCTGTATACCAAAAGTGATATTTAATTGCCATGCTTGCAGTAAAGTTCCAATTATTTTTTCAATCAAAATGTTTTTATCAAAAAATACTAATCAATTTTTATATTAGAAGGTTCATTCTAGCTTGGAAAGGTTTCTTTCTCTTTAAGTGTATTAAAATACGTTCTTTTATTGTACAAGATATCACTTGATAGATTTTTTTTCAGAATTACTTTTTTATTTCTATTATAATTTTGATAAAAACCCGTATATGGAAAATAAACAAATATTTTTTTTTAAATATTTTATTAATAAATGAAAACAATATAACATAGCTAACGGTAGTTAAACATAAAAGAATGAGGAACGATTCAATTTAAAACGCAATCATCAAATGTATGAATAAGGAATGATAAATATAGAGTTTTGAATAGTCTAATAATGGTGTCCTTGTTGTGAGTGCACTGGAGAATAGGCGACGTGAGCGTTGAATCTGTAAAAATAAAAATAAAATATTATAATATGTATACACCAATTAGTAAAAATCTCTTTTTAGGCATTTAAACATTTTTATATATCTGAAATCGTCTCTTGAAAGAAGCATTCTACTTCGTAAATGCCATTAGTTAGAGGACTAAAAATATGTAATAATTGTTGATGTAGGTGCTATATTTATCTTGTATCATCGTTTGTAGGATATTTAAACAATAATTATCATGGTAAATTTAGCTCAATTACTTGCTTGAGCCAAGCAAAATAATGAATTTTTGTGAACGAATTTCTGTAGTTGTTATTATTCATACTAATGAAATGTGAAGTGGTAATTTCGAGTAACAGTCATAGCGGAATTATAAAATACGATGTATTAAATAATCTGTTTCAAAGCATTTTTCAAAAGAAAAGTTTATTCTTACCCAGAATGTTTATCGGAGGTATACTGAACAGTCCTGATATGACCATCAGGTTGAAGAAGGGAGTATTGTCCCTTGACTACGTCTCCATCTCTGGTCTCAGACTGACTCTTCTCGTCTCCGGTGTGTTTGTCAGATACGTGGTATTCGAATTTGTAAGCTGGGTGACTCTAAAAAACAAAAACAATAATACAATACACAAAAACTTGCGTGCGGATTGTTAATCAACGGAAACCAGTCGAGTACGTTTAAAATATCTTTATAGAATCATAGTTGGTTTATGATACTATAGTATATATTGTTACATGGGTGTTTAATATTATGTCAAATAAATAGCTACGTTTGAAACCTTTTGGCATTCAATTTTAATTGGGATTATATACATAGAAGTAATGTGAGAATATTAAATGCCTACATGTTCTTCGTGTTCTTCATGATGACCATGCGATTGATGTCCTGACTGATGATGTGATGGAGACTGGTGCAAGACAAAGCTCTGTGACGACACAGCGTGCCCATGTCCTGATGATGGTAAAACTGCACCGCTAGTGTAAGCAGTAAGTGCGCTCAATAAGAAAATCTGCGCAAAAAAAAAGTTAATTCTTTAATAATGGCATCACAATTATATTGACAGAATTCTATAAAAACTATGATGTTTTTATCATCACTTTAACTAAGATTAATATTTTTTAAAAAAAGTTTGATTTTTAATTTTCTAACAACAATTTAGGAGCAAATGTAAGAATGAACAATTAGTACTGTTTGTTGACAGATGTTGAGTGATTAACTAATAATTCGTGATACATTTTTTATTATTTAAATTGACATAATATGCATTATCAATGTTATTATAAAATTCTAGTGAAATGATTCCACAAAATTCATATTTTTAAATAATACCCTCTCCCAATATGGTGGACATGAACATCTAGATGTATAAGTATTTTTACCAAATGTTTTAGTAAAATAAAATTACTTAAAAGTCCGTCTAAAAACACTATTAAAATTATCTTACCTTGGCAAACATTTTGTATTGGTTGGTATTGCTTGTTGTGTGTATTGCAATGAACTGTATCCGTTAGACTAATTTTGTCAACTTATATACCATATCAGCTCGATATGTCACATAATTATGATTATAATTACACAATATTAGAATTAAAAATAATGTCATACTGGAGCATAAAGAAAGCTTACGCAAAAAGATTAGATTACACCATTCATCATACATTCGTACAAATCATGATCGGTCGTCAATATTTGGTTTTGATTTTTTCTACAAATGTCTCATTAAAATTGCATTAAGTATGTTATTTCTATCAAATTGACTTTAATTTGTGTCATTTTTTTATATGACGTTATTTTAAATCAGTTTATCATTATCCATTCCTTTCGAATCCGCTTAGGGATCAGAATAATAACATTACTTTAATACGGAAACAATTACATGTGAATGATGGAGGTGGTGGTTGAGCGAGAGGGGAATATAGAAGCACTAGCGTGGGCGTATGCGATTTAAAGTGACAGTTTATGACTGCGCTATTGCTCATGATTTTAAATATTATTTATATTTTTTTCCAACGTCTTGACTGCGAAGTCTAGGGAAACGATGAACCTTCAGCATATAATTTTATACGAACCCATCAAAACCCATCAAAAACACTGTTATCTCTTAAAATGTATGTCTAAAAATTCTTATTTCATCAAATTTGGATTATTGAGATTCTGTACAGTTCCATGTATTTTGTCACTAACGACCCGGGTTTCGCCTTTCGGCATTCGTGCGAAAGGCGAAACCCGGGTCGTTAGTGACAAAATACATGGAAGTGTACAAAATCTCAATAATCCAAATTTGATATTGAAATTCCATCAAGCACCCTCAGTCTTAAATCTTATTTCATCGTTTAGGCGTCTAATTGTATAAAATGTGATAAACTAATTATGAAAGTTATAGTTTATTTTTGGTGGTAACTTTTAGTTAATTGAAAAAAGAATGTTTTTGATGATAGAAAAGCTTTTCTTCTGGTTAGACTCTAAACCATTTAGCCAATTAGAATTATTGGAAAAGTGTTTAAAAATTAAATTCACATAGCATGTCATTTTAATATGAAATGCATTTATGGTATCAATTTATGATATTTTTAATCGCGGTTGATAAAATTTTCAAACATTGTATCTTTGATTTCCCTGAAAATTTGTTTTCAAAATAATACCAATTGATACAATAACAGTGCTTAATATTCCAATGCAACACACGTACACATGAGGTTTCTATAGAACGGAGGTATAAGTGAATATATTTTATAGTATAAAGTGATAAATTCCTGGAATATTTAGTAAAACGGAGAATATTTTGTCGACGCCCAAGTCCATGTGGAAGTATTAGCATACTTTTCAAAATGAATAATCTTCTTTGATGGTATTAATTTAAGACAACGACTGAGGGTGCTTGATGGAATTTCAATATAAAATTTGAATTATTGAGATTTTGTACAGTTCCACGTATATTTTCACTAACGACCCGGGAATGCCTGAAGATGCCGAAAGGCAAAACCCGGGTCGTTAGTGACAAAATACATGGAAGTGCACAAAATCTCAATAATTCAAATTTCTTTAATTTAGTGGTTTTACTACCTTAACTTTTAAGCACTTACTTTATACTACTTCATTGTTAAGGTTGAAAATATCACATGTTTATAATGAGCAGGACCGTTTTTGCTCATATATATATAATTGATAATGCTCGTGATGAAACCGGTCCTAATCGTAATAAACATGTGGAAGAAGTAGAAAAAAACTGTGTTTTATTTTTTAAATATGATGCCTTTCCACCAAGAATTGACGGTGAACACCAAAAAAGTTAAAAATATCTTTATACATTTTAAATTATGCAAATCATTTCACACACTTTATTCTTTTAAAATAAACAAGGGGGAATGGAAGTGTTGATGTAAGATAAAAAAATTCACCAGTGCCTAGATAAAAATTGCGAAAATAAGATTGTTAAAAGTATTGTTTTTACAATAATAATAAATAACCGTGTATCCGAGATTTCTGTCATTCCTTATACGTATAAATCTTTTATCAATCTTCTGAAAAGCCTTTATATTACAAATTTGTGTCCTTATAATTATGTTTTTGCAACTATAAAAGTAACTAGTATTAAAAAATATCAGAAACTATTATTTTACAAAATACAATATAAGTTTGAAAACTAGTTTACGCCATTCCCTTGGTCTATAACTAACCTTATTCTGTGAATCTAAATTCCGAGCAGGGCCAAGTAGTAATGCTGGTTATATTGTACAATAATTAAAATTCTATGTTTATTTCATAAATACTGTATAATCTCTCTACTACTAATATATATGTCACTGATCACTACTATATATTTTAGTAAATTTAATTTTTTTATTAATAACATTGAAAAATCTAGTATTTTAGTAATATCGATGGTGTGATACCGAGGCACGCACATTTTTCTCCACTTTTTGCTGCTATGACTATTTCCATAATAGTAAACTTATTATGTTTATCTAAATTCCCTTTTGTTTTTTTTCGTTTCAGCAATGTCGTTAAGTGTAAAAAATTTTCTGTGACATCCATTTTTTTTTCTTCTTTCGATTTTCATTTTTGAATCCCTCAATTGAATCGACTAAAAGAATCAATTTATCTGCTTAACCATACTGTTTGATAAAACTTTACATACGTAATTTATTTTATTTAAAAACAGGTTTTAAGGTTATCGATAAGTAATTCAGCCATGTACGAAAATTGATATTTGATCACATTGCTCATCTACAGGAAAATTTCAATTATTTTTTTAGTAATAAAAAAGTTTTTTATTAAAAATTACTAATCAATATTCAAATTATAGGTTATTTCCCATTTGTAAACTTTCGTCCTTTCGCCGTATGATTATAAAAACGCTTCTTTTTTTTTGTATAAATATCACTTCCTAGATTATTTTTGTTAAAACAGTATAAGAAAAAATAAACATTTTATTTTTCAAAGATGTTTTTTAATAATAAATGAAAACATAATAACATACCTAATGGCAGATAAACATAAAATAATGAGGAACGATTCAATTTAACACGCAATTATCGAATAAGGAATGATAAACATAAAGTTTTGAACAGTCTAAAAATGGTGTCCTTGTTGTGAGTGCACTGGAGAATAGGCAACATGAGCGTTGAATCTGCAAAGATAAACCAAAAATTTAAATATTATAATATGTGTACACCATATAGTAAAAATCTCTTTTTAGGCATTTCAACAATTTTATGTATCGTGTATTACCCCTTAAAAAATAATTTACTTAATAGATGCTATAATAACTTTATTTGTTAGGGAACTAATAATATATAATTCAATTGTTTTTATTTGAGAGTTATATTGATGTTTTATCATCTTTTGTAAGATATTTTTACAATAATTCTCTATTCAATATAACTTTCCCACCTTAATGGAGCAAAAAAAATGTTTAAACGAATTGCTAAGGTAAATTTTAAACTTCATTAATAGTAGAATTTTGACTGGCAAAGTCTTAAATAGTCTGTTGAATTATGTCTTTCATCTGTCAAAGTAAAAGTTTATTCTTACCCAGAATGTTTATCAGAGGTATAATGAACAGTCCTGATATGACCATCAGGTTGAAGGAGGGAGTATTGTCCCTTGACTACATCTCCATCTCTGGTCTCAGACTGACTCTTCTCGTCTCCGGTGTGTTTGTCAGATACGTGGTATTCAAATTTGTAAGCTGGGTGACCCTAAAGTATAAAGCAAATCATTAAAATTAAAAACAAAAACAATAATACAACATACAAACACTTGCATGTTAATGTAAATCAACAGAAACCAACAGTGTATAATTAAAGTATCTTTATGAATTTAGCATTGTTTTTTGATATCAAGGTATATATTATAACATGGGTATTCAATATTGTTCCAAAATAAATGGCTACCCTTAAAACGTTTAGGCATTAAATTTAATTTGGAATTATATACATAGAAGTAAAATGACATCACTATATGCCTACATGTTCTTCGTGTTCTTCATGATGACCATGTGATTGTTGTCCTGACTGGTGATGAGACGGAGACTGATGCAATACAAAGCTCTGTGAAGACACAGCATGCCCATGTCCTGATGATGGTAAGACTGCACAGCTGGCGTAAGCGGCAAGGGCGCTCAATAAGAAAATCTGCAAAGTATAATAGTTCACTTTTAAGGTGTTAACTTTCAATTCTTGGTGAAAAGGCTTTATACTTTAAAAATAAAACTCAATTTTTTGTATTACTTGCTCATGTTTATAATTATCAGTACCTGTTTTGCTCATTTATTGTAATAGTTCATTATTTAATAATAACATTATACTCACATGATTACTTATTGAAACAATGCCATCAAAACTACACACTTTAACTAAGGTTGTTGTTTCTATAAATTATGATTTTTATTAAGTATTAGGTTGAACAATTCATACTTTTTGCTGACATAAGATGACATAAGTGAGCAACTATTTCATGACTAATATGTAATGGAATTATTTTACGAATTTATTAATCATATTCTTAATTATTATATAACATTGAATTTGCCTCACCTTGGAAAACATGTTGGATTGGTAGGTATTGCTTGTTGTGTGAATTGCAATGAACTGTATCCGTTAGACTAATTCTGTCAACTTATATACCATATCGGCTCGATATGTCACATAATTATAATTACACTTACACAACATTAGAGTTAAAATAATTTCATGCTGGAGCATAAAGAAAGCTTACGCAAAAAGAATATATTACATACATTTGTACAAATCATGATCGGTTGTCAATATTTGGTCATGATTTTTTTCTACCAATGTCTCATTTGACTTACATTAAGTACCGCACATATATTATGTTAATCGTTTCTCTATCTAGTTAAATTTGACCTTAATTTGTCGTAATGGAAATTTTCCGTAAAACATGAGCTCTTCGTTTTTCTTGCTTTGTAAATCCACTAAAGGATCAAAATAGGATAAAAAAGGATAAAAATATTCAGTTAATAGGTGAAACATAATAGTCTAATGAAGAAGGGGTGGGAGTGACAGTTTGTGACTGCGCTCTGCCACATGTTTGTATATTTAACTCCTTAGAGGGCGTAGAGTATACAATTTATAACTTTTTGCTTTTTACTACATATGAGTATAATATCAGAGCGATTCGGTGTATTAATATGTATCGATTCCATGATCCTAGACCCATGTATAAATCTATGTGAATCCTAGAACCATGTATGGATCCTATTATCCTAGATCCTAGAGCCGGATTGTAAAGCTATACAGTGTAAACTGTAACTGTGGGAACTCAGATAATGAAAAATTTAATACGATTACTGTTAATTTTTGATGTTTCTAAAACAAACGTTAATTCAGATAATGAAAATACTTGATGGTCTAATCGTAAAAAATATTTTCTTTTGGTTATTTACTTTATGACTAAATGAATTATTGAAAGAAATCAATCCTTTTTCTTCGTAACCATGCCAACTCTCATTGGCGAGCATAAGGTTCTGATAAAATTTGATTTTAATTTATTCGTGTACGCAGCAGACGAAAAAACAAAAATTATTGTGTATCCAAAGTAGACGTCTGCACGAGCGGGAAAGACAATTCAGATTCGGGCTCAGGCCGGGCCTGGGTAAGGAATTCAAATTTAAGAAAAATATTTCGTACTATGTTCGGGTCATGAGTCAGCCATAAGGCAATACTATTCATAACTAAAATAATTTATTTCACATGTGCTATGAATATCGCTGAAAATATGGAAACAATGACATATATTGTTTGGAAAGTATAAATGAATTACCATGTTAAAATAATCGGGCTTTTTTCGAGCTGCGAAGAATAATTCTGGGCTTTGTGTCGAGTTTGGGTAACATGTGTGATATTGAGATTCGTGCTGATTGAAGATGACTGGCCTGGACAGGGAAATTTTATGAAATTTCGGCCAGTGCAAAACTCTAATCCTAAAGCACTTCAATAAACAGAATTAAAACACAAACCCTTTCTTTCTTTGAGTGGCATTGTAACGCATGACGGGTACTCACTAGTTAACAATAAAATAAACAATTAAAATACATACATCCATTCCGTTTAAGTTATGAAATAATCTGTTTCTCTTTATTGTCTCTTCTCGACATGATTGTATATCGCCAAAATTTAATTAATTTACACAATAAAAAAATCACTATATTTTAGATCTATAAAAGTATAAAAATAAAATTATTATAATTTATCTATTTATAAAATAATGTAATTGTGTAAAACAACTAATGTCAATGATTGGTAATAAAACACTCTCATATTATATTATATCATTATTCTAATTTTCTATGTCATTGGTAAAATTTACATCGGTCACTCAAAAGTTCAACACAACAAATAGGTATTTAAAAACACAATTTTTGGTTCGTTCTTAAATGTCACCCGCAACAATATGTACTTCAGTTCTAGCCCATCGTTTGCTGTAAAGGTGACATCACTGACCCTAAAAGTGGTCATCTTGTAAACCAAGTCGCGCCCAGCACGTTTCGCATTTGTTTGTCTCTCAATTGCTTAGCTTTTTGTTAAGGAAATGACATTCTTTAGAAGGCAATATTTCTTCAATTATTATAGTAATTGTACTTTTTATTCAATACTTGTTATGCAGGATATGTAAATCTATTCAGTTTGCGACGATTTTACATGAAAGTTAGTGCACTAAATATTTGTAGCATTTGCATGATGGGCCAGACTGGCCCATGACTGAGAAAATTGTTTTAAGCTTTTAATTGATTTTTTCTTTCAAAATAGAATAGTTATAATGCATTATGGTTATCGGCGTTTTTATTTTAATTTTAAGCAGTCGTTGGCCACATGGCCGATCATTGAATTGATACTGGCCGATCACTGCATTAATGTTCTAATAAACATTTAGTTTGACTATTTCTTTCAGAATATCAATATACCAAATAATTCAAGTTCAAGATATGATTGTCCGCTCCATGGCGCAGTTTCTAACTCCGTTGGCTACGGTTACGGATATCTCGGGTTCAAGTCCCGGTGTGGAGAGTTTCAAAAATTGATCTTTCAATCGATTTATGGATTTCTGTTCGTGTACTGAATGTTTGTGATTTCTAAAATTCCCCCATCCGATCCTCAAAAACGGAGCGTAGCAAAAACGACTATCTAACCACTAGTCCTGTCCTAGCTGTATATCCTTACTCTCTTCGAAAAAAGAAAGGTCGAGCAACTGAGTAACAAACAGTTCTCATAGAAAACTTCTTTTGAGATATCTCCATTAGAAGGTCATATGCTCCACTTTGGGAGCGGACATGGAAATAAAAATAAAAATATTGTCTCAGTGCCCGAGAGAGAGCGCAACGTGTCAATAGCTCTGAACGTATGGAAGAAATTAATGAAAATACGACAAGGACATCTACAGATTTAATTCAAACATTATTGTGGCTCTGACACCACAAATAATAGGTAAGCGTATTTTACAAAGAGTTTTATTCGGAGTTACTTATCGAAAAAAAAACGAAAAAAAGCGGAGGAAGATAAAAAAGACAAAAGCAACGTATTTTGATTAGGGAATAAAAGCAGAGGCGACCAAAAATAAAAAGGTTTTAAAAAAAAATGTAGGCCAAAGACGCTGTGTCAAAGTTAAAATAATGAACATCTGAATAAATTAGAATGTTCGGAATGTAAAAGTAGCTTTCATTCAAATTGTGTACCGAAATCTAATCAGGTCCATGTCCCGATTGCGATTGATGATTTATTTTTATGTCAAAAGTGCTTTTTGGATAGTTCAAACAGTGACTCGAGTGACGAAGAATTTAACAGACAGGTTGATAATTTTCTAAAACAGTAGAATCCACTATTTGACACTCTATTGTCTTTGCTTACTTCAACAGTGAGGTAAAGGAGTATTTTTGTTGGTTATATTGTAAGATTAGACACTATGACTAAATATTGTATGAAAAATAATCCTTAGTTGTTTAATTTATGCAGAAAAACACAGGTGGTCCGTCACTGTCTGAAAAGTGGCCGATAACTGTCAAAATAAAACCATCTGTTTTCAAAGCACAGTATACGGTTACCCTGTGCCTTGGTGAGGTGCCATGACTCGCAACCGTAAAGCAACACCGTCAGGATGCATACGTTGAATAAGTGGCACTTGGTTCTGACCGAGTACAACCGTGAGTCCCAGACTTTCCGCATTGAGTTAAAAGTTGCTCCAGCTATCCCTAATCGGATTGCGAGCTCTTTACGCGGATTGTCATCTCCCGTGATGTGTACCCCCAAGTACCTAAAGCCGTCGACTCTCTCGATGTCTTTCCTGAAACTGTTGCAGAGCACATTGGTTTTATTCGCATTGACTTTGAGGCCAATGCAATACGAGTTGCTCTGCAGTCTGTCCATTGTTTCCTGAATACCCTCGACAGATTTGTCAAATATGACAAATATTACAAAAAATAAAACTCTATTAATAAGCTTGTGTTGATCTGTCAAAGTAAACCATACCCTTAACTGGCCTATCACTGTACTTGTTACCCTATTTCAATCTTCTACTTCTATTATTTTATAATATTCGCAAGTAAAAAAGTGGCTAGTATCAAAGAGATAAAATTGGATTTAATATTTTTTTAACCATTCATTCCAACAAAAAATCTACATTAACATTTATTTATATAAAATTTTTGGCCTTTTAATTTCTTTCTCTTGTGTTAAAAAATACTTAAACTAACATTTTAATTTCCCTTCATTATCAGAAGCCTAAGAATTTCTCTGAATTAATACTTATGATTTTTCGCAGTGTTTGGCAATGTGTTTTATTAAAGGAAACGAATCATTACCGATGTAAAAATAAAAATTAATGTTGCTCATTTTTTTTAATTTAAATCTCAAAACATGTTAGTTAAATTATACAGCTCCCATTTACGAGCTCTTCGTGTGTTTTTCTTCCATTTATATTCGACACATTTTTGAAAAGTCTTTCATGATACATGATGTATTTTTTCAAGATCGACAAATAATGAAGGAAGAAAAAGGAAAAATTTTTGAGATACATAAAACAAAAAAAAATACTTCTAATATTTTTTATTAACATAAATGAAATGAATTTGCTGTACATAAATGATATACGTGATAACAATTGGCGGGTTTTCAGAAATCACAGTATAATGTAGGAAAGTTTTCAATGATAGTATCCTTGTTGTTGGGGTTGTCCATGTGAATAAGAAACATGAGCGTTGAATCTGGAAAGAAAATTTCATTTTAGAACTATCTTTTGTATTTAAAGGTTATTATTTAAATACAATTTACACTAAAATATGTACACTACAATATACAATACACTATTCTAGTCTATTTTTGTTTACTTTGGTATTTAATACACCCACGTATTGGTTTGATATTCAATAAATAAACAAACATTTATTTGCTACTCGTGCCATGAGCTTAAATATTATTTTTACTACCAGCTGTGAGTGATGGATGTTGGAACAAATACTGAAGCCATCAAAAATACTAAACGGTTATCATAAAGTAAATCTTTTCGTTATTATTAATAAATTTTGAATATACCCGCTATGCTTGTCAGCAGTGTAAACGACAGTCCTGACATGACCATCAGGTTGAAGGAGAGAGTACTGTCCCTTGACTACGTCACCGTCTCTGGTCTCAGACTGGCTCTTCTCGTCTCCGGTGTGCTTGTCAGATACGTGGTATTCGAACTTGTAGGCGGGATGTCCCTATGTAAAGTGAAAATAAAATAAAAATAACGATCGTATATTGAGACATTCACCATATTACTTTATGAAAATTATTTTCGTTGTAAATTGAGTACATAGAAAATTCTTTTAATGAAATTCATATATGTCATCTCGCTATAAATATGACAACTTTCCTTTAATAATAAATGAGTCGAGAAAAGAATTTAAACTGGAATTTTTACAGTTTTCGTTCAAATAATCATCAGTTTTATGAAAAATTATCATTTATTTATTGGAAGTCTATAACTTAACCCCAATGAGTAAATTTAGTATTTTTAAATACTGAAAAAAAACTTTAATGAAGAATCAGATATAAAATAAAAAAAACATATATTTGCTTACGTATTCTTCTTGTTCTTTGTGGTGTGAATACTGGGCTGGAGCATAGTGGCCTGCTGATTGCTGGTGGGAAGAAGCTTGATGGAGAACAATACTTTGAGAAGAAACGGCATGACCGTGTCCTTTGGAGATAACAGGAGCATAGGCGTGACCAGATGAATGTCCTTGCTCAGAACCGTGGTGTGCTGGCGCTGGAGCGTGCTCATGGTGGATAGTCACGGAATGTCCTGAAGAAATGGCTGCACCATGTGCGTAAACAGCCAAGGCGCACAACAAGAAAATCTAAATAAAAACAATTAAAATAATAATGTAATTCTTATTTAGTTATACCATTTTTAAATGAACTACTAACGATACAATCTCAACTAAACAACTTAATTAGTATCATTATTCAAGGGTTGAAGATGGATTTGATAATAATATTGTTAAAAAATAAAATAAACATGCTTCAAAACAATTAGAGAAAAAAATTCCCCGTTCTATACATTTTTAAAGCTTGATAGTTTTTGTTTATATTTTCTCAATAGAATATAATATGTATGATTAGATACTTATAATTCATTTTTGATTTTAAATACTGATTATTGATAACAATACAAAATGTATACATTCGTAAAAAATAATGTTAAATGTTTCTTAATAAATATTGTATAACAATTATAAAAATGGATTATTAATAATCATATCTTACTTTGCAGATCATATTGGATAATTGGATATTGCTCGCTGTAAGACTTGTCACAAACTGTGATCAAACATAACAGTTGTTCAACTTTTATACTTCATGTGTTTGACAGCTTTAAGCTTTTGCATAATATTTGACAAAGAATTTCACAGTTGACACATAATTAAAACAAAATATTGATTATCTAAAGTATACTGCGCAATGAGGAATAAAAATTTACATTATGATTGCAATATTGTAATGAGAGCATTTAATTTTCATATTTACAACTGGTTAATACATATTGTACGTAAATGAATGTTATGTTTGTGTTATCACAAAACAACTTTTTAAATATTGTCAAATCATATTGATCAATCGTCACCTAAATAGATTAACGTAATAAGTAGTCGCATTCTTTTGATATACAAAAAATATTACGTATTAATGATAATTCATTACTTAATTATCTATGCAATTTCAATATACCTCGGCGTTGACTTTTTTTCTATCGATCTTTGCAGATAAGCAGCCTTATTTCCAATAATCATTTAAATTTGATAACGGTATATTTTTATCATTTTCTCGTACATATGTTAATTACACTTATTTTTACATGTTTTGTGGTATGGTTTGTTAATTAATATTTTTATCAAGAGGCGTAATCTTGAATCTATTGAATGTATTACATATTAATATTGACGCCTAGCAGTAAAAGCTCCAATTAGGAATCATAAGGTGCCGGGGTCGGAATCCGTGGCGCAGCTGTATTTATTGCATTAAAATATATATATAACAAAAAAAAAATCTGTTTATAATAATGTCTAATAATGTTGGCTGCCTGGCGCAGTTGGTAACGTAGTTGACTACGGTTACGAATGTCTCGGGTTCAAGTCCCGGTGCAAACAGTTTTATTAATTGATCTTTCAATCAAGCTATGAGCTATAGTCTTAAACTCCCTCTCACCCATCCGATCCTCAAAAACGAGGAGTAGCGAGAGTGATTAGCTAGCCCTGTCCTAGTACTATCCCTCTATCCCGACTCTCTTCGATAATAGAGGTTGAACAACTGAGTAACAAACAGTTCTCATAGAAAAATTCTGTTGAGATACCTCCATTAGTAGACCATATACTTTACGTTGGGAGCGGACATGGAAAAAAATGTACCGGGCTCAATTTCTGACAAGTTCAATACCGAATATCAATATTTTCAATGTAAATCGCGATTGTTTTAATGCCAATTTTATTTCTTATTTATTTTTCTCATTGATGATAATGATCCAATAATCAATTCACAATATTTACGAAAATCATACTTTGACATAAAATATTACCTCTTGAAGTACGATATTACTTTTTGATATCTATCGAACCTTTTAGAAAATAATTTTAGCGATACTTTTGTTTTATTTTGTACGTTAATTTTCGTTTGTTTGTATGTCAATTACGAATACACAGGATACTTATTATCACTTAGAATAAGTGACTGAGACAGTAACACATTCTTTTTTTTCTCTCTCTATTTTATTTGTTACTCATAAAAGTGCATGGTTAAAAGATCTGTTTCGTGCAGCATACAATAGATCCTTAGTCCGATCATGCAATTATTACAAAAAAATATATTTTGAAATATCACTCACCCTTAGTTAAGATTAATATCATTGGTTTTATAATAACACATTTATCTCTTTTAGGTAGAGTGGTATGGTAATATTTTATAAACAATACCAAAACAAAAATACAATGAAATGCAACACTTATATTAGTTGACGAGTTTTATCAGATGTCATAAAAATAATGTATATTCAATAGTACTGCAGTATTTTTTCATGGTGCTTGATATAAAATTTTTATAATTCAATAAGCTTTGCCACTACCGGCCCGGGCTTTGCCATCTTCAGTTTTGGTATCTTCAGACATTCAAGTGCATGAACGCTGTACAAAACACGATCGATTCAAATTAATTTATATTTTTCTTTGTCAAAGTCTTACTTTAGTTTTAAAATATTCTTCTCAAGAAAAAAAACGAATTTAAAATTCAATTTTCATTTTTTTATCGTAATTTAAACAAAAAAATAAAAACGATCAGTACAGTGAGTTATTAAAAAGCATATATGTTAAAGATGCATAACATACATAAAGATTCCTTGTGATATTTTATTTTTTGTTGATAATATGAATTTGATAAATATATCATCGTAATTTTATTTTAAAAAATAATATAAACATTCTCCACCTCTGTAGTACGGCCATTGCTTTCAAGTGCATGTTCGATTAAGATGTGGGATGTGTCAAAATCTATCCATCCATGAAGTTCACTTGTAGATGCTGTAATTTTCCTATCTTACAATATGCAAAATACTTATCCTATTCTGTTAGCATATCTATTCAGATCCTTGTCACTATTTCCATTAAATCAATTATCTTGAGTACAATATTTTTAATAGGATAAAATAACCAAGTATTAAGTTTTACAAAATTTTATTATGTAGTTGATAACTATTTCGGCTTAACGCCATCGTCAGAACTATCCCCTAAGCTATCAGCTACCTAATGAAATTTTGTAGAGCGACTTTGATATCTTATCCTATTACAATTGAGTTCTACCAAGTAAATACCAATTCAATCAACAAAATTTTTACTTATTAAAACACATCTTAGTGTTGTGTTCCTATATAGCAATCATATTTTTAACACAATTTTCAAAAACTTAAAATTCTAATAAGTTTAGAAGGAATCATGCATTGAAAAATTTTAATTTTATAAATAAAAAAGATACAATGTGTCTTCATATTAAATTAGCTTTGAGTTTCGAGTTTTGTTTTTTTATTGATTTAAAATTCATTTATTTAAAAAAAAAGTTGTTATCTTTGGTTAATTTTGAAAACCTACCTACATTATTAATTTCTGAGGTTTTCTTTGTATTTAATATACGTAAACCTATTATTTTAATACTCAATTTTGGACGTACATTGAATAAATAACAATTAAGCTATTATAACGTTATATGGATTTTTTATAAAAATATCCTACCGTACATATTTCTGACATAAATCATGTTATGCAAGAAAAGCTCATAATCCTAAGCAACTTATTAATACTGTCATAATTAAGTTGAATAAAATATAATAAAACATTACATTGGATATTTCTCGACGGCACACATTCCATAATGTATTATATTAATGAATATTGGAGTTTATTATAATATTAGGTAAGCATTTTCAACCGATTCTTATTTTTATCAAGAAAATGTTTTATCTAATCTGAAAAGGTTATTATATGCAACATTCGCAACATTTGAATGATAATAACTCTTGTTCTCTAATAATTTAATAATTTAAAGGTGTTTAAAAAAGTAAAAATTCATTTTTAATTACGGTTTTTTTATTATTTACAAATGATGATGATAATAGTCTTATATGATAAAAATAGTCTTATACATAAATGATGAAGTTATTTTAATTAAATGTGGTATATAGTGTATCACAGTAGATATTCCATGAATATTCTCAATTGTAATATCCTTGATGAGAATTTGCATGTGAGTAAGAAACATGCGCGTTGAACCTGAAAGATAAAGAAAAACAGAAATAATTAATAATATAAAGTCTGTATGCTCAGAATCAAAGAAATAGATGAAACGTCAATTAATCTAATATCCTTTATTCGACAATACGATTGTTTTTAATGAAATGTGGATTGATTTAAAATTATTTAATTTAAGACATCGACTGAGGGTGCTTGATGGAATTTCAATATTAAATTTGGATTATTGAGATTTTGTACACTTCCATGTATTTAATTAATTAATTGTCCATGTATTTAATTAATTTAATTAAATACATGGAAGTGTACAAAATCTCAATAATCCAAAAAAAAAATTTGATTTAAAATTATTGAATAAAAAATTGTACAAAACTTTTCTGTCTTTAATCATCATTGAAATCAGCTGCGGTATCTCTTAAAATTTTACAAGCGTTTTTAATTATTATTATTATTATACTTAAAGCTCGGTGTTTTACATAAATGTACTATATTATTATTACAAATAATATGAAATATTCTCAATATATGTGTAGAACATAAGAATTTTTTATTTTATAAACATACCTATTTACATTTTAACTGTCGCGTAAACGTTATAAATTTTGATATTAAAGAGTTGAATGTTACATTGAACGATGGACATATTTTTGATATTTGGCGTAAATCAAATCTATAATTCTTTCTTTAACATTTACGTAAATATTAAATATTTATATTTGAATTCGCTATGCCAAAATCAGGTAATACAATATATTCGTTTTTGTTTAATAATCTTACCCGCTGTGCTTGTCAGCTGTGTAGACGACAGTTCTGACATGACCATCAGGTTGAAGGAGAGAGTATTGTCCCTTGACTACGTCTCCATCTCTGGTTTCAGACTGGCTCTTCTCGTCTCCGGTATGCTTGTCAGATACGTGGTATTCAAATTTGTAGGCGGGGTGTGCCTGAAATCACGTATAATTGAATTCATTAACATTGCTAATATAATAAATAGTGTGGAATGCTTTATTGTAATTTTAGTTATTGTTAATAATAACAAATTTTCATTTATTTCATAAGTTTAATTACTTAAAAAACATTTTTTACAATTGTTTTATTGTGTACTTACGTATTCTTCTTGTTCCTTGTGGTGGGAATACACAGCTGGAGCATAGTGTCCTTGAGACTGATATCCAGATTGCTGGTGTGATGGAGCAGACTGGTGATGCACGATACTCTGAGAAGAAACTGCATGCCCGTGTCCTTGGGATTGGGAAGGTGCATAAGCTAGGCCTGATGAGTATCCCCCACCTGATGAATATCCATAGTTTGCTTGTCCGGAAGAATATCCGGAGTGTGGTGAAGCCTCATGAATAGTCAAGGCATCGATTGAGGTTGAGCCAATTAAGGCTACAAAAGCAGTGAGGACAATCTGAAAAAAAGACATTTATTTTTTAATCGTTTATAATTTTACTGCACAGATCTATATTATTTTCCAAATTATACAATAGGTATGAACAGGTTGATATTAGATCAAAACAGAATATTCAGCAATATTTAAGACACTACATTTGTGGCATTATCTGTTTCTCGCTCAATCACATTAAAAGTGAGTTGCAAGCGAGATGCAAGGGCATGCAGCGTATGCTCTTGCATCCTTCTTGCTCATACCCAAATTAGGTTGTGTGATAGAGATAGTCATAAGTCCACCGCACGCCGATGGTATTTATATATATATTTTTTTATTATTTTTAAGTACTTATTTGTATAGAATCTTGAACGTTAAATGGTTTTCAGTCAGAAAAGTTAATGAATCAACTTCTTATTTCAAAATAGACCAAACTAGAAAAGGATCATCAAGGACCCCATTTGTAGGATTAGATGGAGTGGGTAGGAAGGGATGAAAACTTCAAAGACATTCATTTCTATCTTTATATATTTGTATCTATGGATACAAATTTATAAAGCGGCTGACGTAATTAGATGATTTAAATCCGAGTAAGATGATAATTTTAGACCGTAACATCTGGGTTACAAGATCGACATTTTTTCGTATTTTGAATATAAAAAATGTTTGAAACCTGCCAAATAAAATTCTTACCAAAGTAAAAGCTTAGTATAAATATGTTTATTTCACCATAGGTAGCTAAAAAATAATTAATACCTTAGAGACCATACTGATAGATTTAGTTCGATATTGTTTATCTGAAGACTTGTGAAAAACTGTAATAATAAATACGATACACCCAACTTATATAGCAAATACGTTTGACAGCTTCAAAATTTTACATAACGTTTATGTGATAATGATTATCACGATGCACACGTAATCATCACATAATAATATTATTCACTCTAAATCCATACACTTGATCCATTTGCCCACTGTTACACTTTGTAGTAAAGTTATCATAAAATTAATTGTAAGGAATTTCGTCATGGTCTGGTTTTGGTCAACCTATACCGTATCAATCTACTTACTTCCTTATTGAGATTAAGATAAACAACAGTTTTCTATTTCAATGACTTATTGGTTGTCTTCTTAGCTGCCGTTTTACAATCTGATGTTCTCTTTCTCAATTAAAACAGTTTAAATACTGAATTTTATATTGATGTACGGATTTTCATTGAAAGATATGGCTTTTTGTGGTTTGTTTAACCCTGATATTTATAACTCCTAATGGATATTTTCCACATTATATGTCTAAATCAAATTCTTTGCTAAAAAGAGAGTTCAAGGAACTGACACGGTGTCCGTTTAAATACCTTCATGTATGTGTTCTCCGTTGTTACTTACTACGTCTCTGCTAGGTACAGGATGTATTGACAATCCTTATTATTGAATTATTTAGTTTACATGGATACATGAAATATCAAATATTATTTTCGATGAATTCGGCAGTTACTTTTTGGAAATTCGTTTTTAATATAAAATTAAAGTTGATGACTTCGTAATTCCACAGGTTGTTAAATTATTCTACCGCAATGATATAAATAGTCGGAAAACGTTAAGCGAAGCATGTGTATATTATCGTTTACGTGTTATTAGTTTGCCTTATATAATTTGAAAATTTCAAAACCCATTTTCATTTGATATTACACATATCGATACTTCATTTCCAAATTTTAACAACCCTAA
Organism: Himalopsyche phryganea; assembly: GCA_022494535.1. Classification (NCBI taxonomy): domain Eukaryota; kingdom Metazoa; phylum Arthropoda; class Insecta; order Trichoptera; family Rhyacophilidae; genus Himalopsyche; species Himalopsyche phryganea. Next base: position 3,072,335 of record JAGVSL010000046.1, read on the forward strand.
CAGCACAGTTTTGATATAATAAGGAAAAAATCCGGCTTATATCAGGCTTTATCTCCTACTGAATACTTGTTTTTTGTAAATTTTAAAATTATGAACTTTTTTTTCTAATATTAATAATAGGCGTTTTCATAATTTTTCACAAGATTTTCGTAGTTTTTTGTAGTTCAAGTAATAAATAAAAACAACTGCCATTCTAAAATAACCACAGATTACCACTTGTTACATTTTGAAAGTGACACAGATATCAGTATACTAAGCAAAAACTGCAAATCTTTGGCTTGTTACACTTTAGAACCAATATCGATATATGTGATTGATATCAATATACGTGTTTGAACATTGTTTAAACCATTACAGAATACAAAATGTACCGTTTGCGTACTCATAACAAAGTATTGATAAAAAACATTCTCATTTTTGAGAGAATAGCAATATCTTGTTTTTAAAAGTATCTCACTCGCCACAATAATAATATGCATAAATTTAATGTTATTTAATCAACTCTGCCTACTATTATCGACTCTAAAAATGGAACCGATTACAATTAATACATTCTAATGGAATATACATTGCCTATCAGATTGTTAAATCAACAATTTATTTACATACATCTAAACTTCGTCTATTTAGTGTATGTATACACTTTGTTTCTGTTTTAATATTAATAACAGATGAGACCGCTGTCAACCTTTAACTCTTTCTATCGAAGAATTATAAAACCATATATTTTATGGTATGAAGTGCGCAACTTTACATTGGGCTTTACATTTTTGTAGCTGCGAAAGCTTTGCTGGAAATAAAACATTACAAGCTGGAAATAAAACATTTCAACGAAAGTTTTTTTAACGGGAACGTGTTTTTAGTTAGTAACTCAATATCCTTTCTTGTGAGTACTAGGAATGAAGCATAGTGCTACGGGAAGATTAGTTTGCTAGTCATACACCTCGTTTTCGGAATCTGTTAGGGTAGTTAAGAAGGGATGAAAATATTACAGCATCCATGCGTTTGGATAAAAATCCATTAATTAATTTAAATATTAATATGAAATTTAATTTGATATCTTTTGTATTACCAAATGTCACAGATGTTTCGCATCTTTGAAAAGTATCTTAGATTACAACTAGTAGTTACCATTTCCACAAAGTTACCGTTGAATCTATCGGAAATTGTAAATGTCAATCTTTGAATGTTTCAAGTAGAGAAATTAAACTCTTAACCAGGAAAAATCGATGAAATCCCAACAGCATTGAATACTGGACTACGAAAACGCACGGTAATCATTAAATTTTATACAAATGGACACTCTTAATTTATTATTTAAAAATTAGTGAATATTATATTTATAAAATGTATATCCTTACTGCACGTAACATGTTTAGGTGCATAATTCACACTTAAGTGATAATTAAGCACGACAATAGAATGTTTAAAAAATACTACATTATTAAGTTCGTAAAAAAATAAGTTGCAAGATCGTGCGAATAAGAAGTGTTTGTGAAATTTTTTTGAACATTCCAGTGATGACTGCTTCAAGATAATTTGATTTACGTTGTAAAATAATCACTTTCCATCGCTGTACGAAGGAGCAAGTGAACATTGATAAAAAATGTTGGACAATATCAACAATGACTTAAATATTTTTGACGGATAAATTGTTATCAATATTATACTGTGAAATAGTCATTCTGTAACAATTTGATTGATTTTGTTTCTATAACGATCACTGTGATCAAAAATATTGTATAATATAATCGTTTTGTAATAAACCTATATACATATTTTATTATATTAAATAATCGAAAATATTTGGTATCATAATACACTGTATTATTATTTGTATGAAAGTACTTTTGAACACGAAGTCGTAATCAAGCGAGGCGTCAGATTTAGTTTGGCTGACAATTAAGTAATATAATTAAATTGAAGATTAGGTAATGTCAGAAATGAATTTTTATTTCATAAATAGACAAATGATTAGCTGTCGTGTTGGTATGCATATATTTTTTTAATAATTTGTTCCACTTCAACATGCCTTATCAGAACTTGTTCTGTAGCAAATAAATACTCAATTTGTAGTTAATAAAGTATTGCTTCTTAACTTAACATTCAATAATCAGAAAAGTATAAGTTTTGAATGTTCAGCCAGTTCATGCAAGAAATGAGAAGGTCTCGACAGATCACCCCCACTTGCTTCGTGGAAGAACCGTATCCAGGAATATTTAACGGAGATCATTGATTGCTTCCACTAAAACATTATTACAAGTTTTCTACTCTCGTCATCGTATACAAAGTTCTATAAAAAGTATTGTGAGCGGTGTCAAATATTGAATAAAATGTAATATCATTAAATGTTTAGATTAGGTTTAAGGAATGACATCTTGCATTGTTTGTAACTAATCTTTGTAAAATTCACATTTTTCATTTCAACAATGTTAACAAGTGCATAGTATTTATTATTGTAATTAAATATTTATTTTTTACCATTTCCGCTCGCAATGTAGGGTATATGGACTTCTAATGAAGGTATCTCAAAAGAAGTTTTTCTTCGAGAACTTTTTGTTAACCAATTGCTTAATCTCTCTGTTTTAAAGAGAGTAGAGATATGTCGGCGTCCGTGGCGCAGTTGGTAGCGTCGTTGGCTACGGTTGCGGATGTCTCAGGTTTAAAACCCGGTGCGGACGATTTTCATAAATTAATTTTTCAATTGATTTATGGATTTCTGATCGTAGTCTGAGTGTTTGTGATGTATAAAACTCCTTCTCACACATCCGATCCTCACAGGGCGTAGCGAGAGCGAATAGCTAACCACTAGTCCTGTCCTATCCTTATATAGAAAAAAGAAAGGTTGAGCAGCTGAGTAACAATCAGTTCTCATAGAAAAATTCTGTTAATATACCTCCATTAGGAGACCATATACTCCACATTGGGAGCGGACACGGAAAAAAGAGATATAAGGATAGGATTAGTACAGGACATGCCTACGAACAGAAATTCATAAATCGATTGAAAAACTGGGATTTTAACCCGTAACTGAATTCAAAAACGTTGTCCACTGCACTGCGCCATTAAATTTAATAATATACTATTAAACTTTTATTTCGAAGTCCAAGAACTACTTCAAAATCGAATAATTATAGGGTATTATTAATTCATTGAAATTAACTTTTATTAAAATGATTCATTGTGCTTCTCATATTTGTGGGTATTCATCGCATGCTTTATGCAAATCTTTCTGTCAGACATGTCAACAGACAAATGCTACAATCATACGTTTTAGATTTGGAAGCAAATACGTATAAATCTTTTCATCAAATGAGTTTTTCCTTACCACAAGAAATTTAAACATCACAAACTATTTGCCACCTAACTAATTTATGACTGCCGTTACCTGTTGTAGTCCAGCGATTGACAGTTCACCCAGTTATTTATTCATGATTCTAATAAATTACTCTTAAATATTCAATACATATTTCCGCCTTTGTCATTATATAATAAGTTCAAAACATCTGTTATTAAATCGGCCGAATAATGCATTATATCATTTAATTGTAATTTTAATATTCAAAATTATTTTATATTGTGATACATACATATATATAATATTAAAAGCACATTGAAAATATATACATCACACAGTGATACTATTTATTTATATAACCCTCACGTTCAGTTTCGTATTGCTGGCAGAAAAATAGTCAAAGGCAATATTTAATTTATTATTTTTATATTGGTCTTTTTCAAAAAAACTATACAAACATACAAAGCATTTCAGCAATTTTCCAAGGAGCTATTTACCGTTGTGCTTGAGTTGAATTCAAAGGGTATAAAAGTCTCCTTGGATTAGCGTTTACAATGCTTTGTTTTTCAATACCGTTTTTTAACTGAAAAATACCGGTAAAAATGGTATTATAATATACAATGCCAACAAATATTTACATTTTTTTACAGTATTATATATTTGCTTGAGGTTCCTATCATTTATGGGCGAGCCTTTTTAAGGTCATATTTAATTTCAAAGAAACAAGAAATTTAGTATTAACTGAAAATCACCTTCCTATATTTATGATATTTTTTCATTAAATACCAGAAATATCAAAATAACATTGTTGATTTATTGGTTCGATATTGCGATCCCAATTTGTCGTAATTATTTTATTTTTTAATATCGGTTTTGATATTTTCAAAACCGCTATTGACATATTCATTAGGTATTACAATTTCTAATTCGGATCAATAGAAGATAGAAAACACTGAAAAGATTCATACTCGAGATCTGATATCAATAGTAAATTTTTTAAATTAACATTTGACATTTGACTGTAACCAAGAACCATTCGATCAAAAAATGTTATTTCTAAAAGTATCTATATATAATACCCGAGACCTCCGTAACCAAAGCCAACGACGTTGACCACTGCACCACGGACCTGACAGTCTCGGTACGGACAGTTTCATAAATTGAATTTTCAATCAACATGTGTATTTACGTTCGTAGACAAGAATGTCTGTGATGTCTAAAATACCCTTGGACACATCCAATTTGTCCATTTGCTTTGTCAATCAAACGTCAGAAATTTTCATACCTTTAAAATTTCAGTCTTGCAATCAATAGAGTAGTTTAAATCAATTCAATGAAATGATCGAGTTTATAACGATAAGAAAGCTGAAAAAGGATTATATTTTAAGTTGGTATTAACAATCAAACGTAGCTCCAACTGGTATCATAATATGAATATTTACCTGAAGATGTATGTGAATGATTCAAAGTATGAAAACTAATTTTAAATAAATATTTTAATTTCATTGTATCTTTGTCGTAATATTAACTCTATGACTCTTATATATTAAAAAAAAACATTTGGTAACATTCTCATTGCATGTTCACTTGTTTTTTTTACTTTAACATTTACTTCATTGATCTGACTTATCAGCGCTTGATTAATAGATCACTGATAAGGTACACTTAGAAAAAATACACAAAAACATTTCATAGGTCCAAAAACGCATTCAACAATATTTGTCAATCTACAAAAATATGTAACAAACAAAAAATGCTGCGTTATCAAAGATAGCATTATTTAATCCACTTATAACGGGCCGGTCAGTCCACAAAACTAAATCTGGCATATCTATTTATCAATAAGTACTTTGACCAGGAAATGAAAGGCTTATTCACAAAACCTACACGCCGAGAGTTTGCTCTACTATGTATAATATATTTCACAAGCGCCCATAAACGTGATCTGCATTATGGACATATTTATCAAATGAACCGTTTAATATGTAATAAATTATTAATTGAACAATCAATTAGAAACTAAAAATAATAGTTGCCATTCTTCATTCCAAGTCATTATAGAATGCAGCAAAGTCTGGCAACCTCAGTGACTAGTTTCAAATCTACATAACACGGCTATTTTTGTGCTTTGCGAGCGTTGACCTTTTTTATTTTTATTATTAGACAAAACATATAAACACCATTTATATTATTTTTTTAATTTATTTTATCACGAAAGGATACTAGACGGATATCCGATATCCAATTTGAATCTTGCAAACAGGAATCGCTATTTTTTGTTATGTTAAAAAACTGAGATCTTTTATGCTTACATGATCAAGTAATCAATAACATAATAATTTATGTACATATTTTTTTAACGTGTCCGCTCTTAATGTGGAGCATATGGCCTCCTACTGGAGCAATCTCAAAACTAGTTTTCTACGAGAATTACTTGTTACTCAGTTGCTCTACCTTTCTTTTTCGAAGAGAGTGGGAATAGAAGGATAGGGCTAAGACAGGACAAGTGGTTAATTAATCATTCTCACTACGCCTTCTTTTTAAGATTGGATGGGTGGGAGGGAATTTTAGACATCACAAACATCTATGCCTACGAACAGAAATCAATAAATCGGTTAAAAAAATATTTTTTTAAAACTGTCCGTAGCGGGACTCAGCCTGAGACATTCTTAGCCTTAGCCAACGACGTTAACCACTGCATCACGAACCCGATATACATATATCACATATTATTAAAAATAATTAATTTTAAAATCAAATCATATATATGTATTTTAATATATATATATATGTATTTTGATCAATCAATTTCCTTGAATTATGCATATAATATTAATGTAATAAATCAATGACATAAACCGTTTACTGATGGTTACTTCGAGTTTATTCACATACTTAAAGGGCTGCTTATGTCAAAAAGCGAAACCATTGTCGTTGATTAAACACATATGAAGACGTACAAAATTTGAATCATTCTAATATATCTCTACTATATAGCACAACATACATAGAGAAATCTGTATGTTTAAATATCTGTCGGTCACAAGAACTCCCAAACGCTGTACATTAGCGGACGTGAAATTTTCACATGTCAGTATGGCTGCTATTTCTAGGTCAATTGTAGTATTTTCAACATTCGACTCTCAACTTTTACCCTACAACCTTAAACTGAAAACGCTTTATTTTTGAAAAGCAACAGAAAAAATAATAGCAAATAGTTGCTTAGCAACCGCTCCATACTAAAACAATCCGTCATGTTGTCATAACAACTCAATCTGTGTTGAATTTTCTTAGCGACTATAAATTTGTTAAAATATAAATGTTACAATTAATGAATTTGCATGCGAATCGTAAAATTTGTAAAAAAATCAATAGATTGAGCGGAAAATATTGCATCATTTAAAATTATAAAACCTAAATCAGTGAAATCCTCATTTCACGGGTAGGTATTACAAGAAGTATGCCCTAATGGAAGAGAAAAATGTTTAATGGATTAATATAAGCTACCTCTATTTTGGCCGAAGCCGAGTAAAAAGTAGTAGTAATTAATATAAAACTCTGCTGTTTTTGTTAAACATAATCCCTTTCCGTAATTTATAACATTCTACTAATTATAAACATAATAATTTATTGTAATTGATAGTTTTACTGTAACAATTAAATGAGACTAAAGATACGAGACGCGTCTCGGTTGGAGTAACATGTTGTATTTACAAAGCAACTATTTCTTTTCTTTTATTTTGAAAATAAATAACTAAACTGTCACCGGTGTATTAAATTTAATTTAATTTAGTGATTCAACCACTAATGTTAGCTTGTCTCTTATGATAAACCTGTTTGTTAAATCTACATTAAAAAAAAATACAATTTTATCTCATTGTTTTTATTTGTACTCTGATATCAAAAAACATAATTTGAAAAAATATAACTCACTCAGTTTTATATTAATATTAGTGTTCTTAATAAGTCACTAAACTTTAAGATATGTTTTTAACAATGGTGTCTTTTAGAAAAGTTAACACTAAGTTATAATTTAAGACATCGACTGAGGGTGCTTGATGGAATTTCAATATCAAATTTGGATCATCGAGATTTTGTACACTTCCATGTATTTTGTCACTAACGACCCGGGTTTCGCCTTTCGGCATCTTCAGGCATTCGAGCACACGAAGTCAGTTCGAGTCCATTCGTGTGCTCGAATGCCTGAAGATGCCGAAAGGCGAAACCCGGGTCATTAGTGACAAAATACATGGAAGTGTACAAAATCTCGATAATCCAAATTTAACACTAAGTTATTGATAAAATGTTTTTAATCTTAAAATTATGCTAAAATGAATTTTGTTAAATTCATACTAACATAATTACTACATGCTATTCGTGAATATTAATTATTCATCAACACGTACAGTTATTTGTATTCAATAATCATATTTTACATCTATTGTGATTATTTTAATATAATCTTAGTATAAAGCAATCCATTTTTACTACTTTTAACTATGGCAAAATAATATATTATTACTAACAGCTAACAGTACATATCCAGGGTTTTTTCTGTGTTAAAAATACCAAGAAGTATTATAAAATTAATAATAAATATACGGGTACCCAATACTGTCCATTTTAATTCACTTTTCGTACGAGTAAATTTTTATTTGACCCTAATAAAAATAAATTACTTAAGAAGTATACCTTTCAAAATAAAAAATTACTGATGATAAGTACGAATAGTGTGTGGAGGAATAAGATTTTTATGATGTGAACTGTGCGGATGAGTAGCTTTTCCACTTCTGGTGACGACAGCATTGAATCTGAAAAAAATATCATATGGTAATTAAAAAAAATAATATTTAATTTCATACTATTTTTACTCAGAGATATATTTTTGTCTTTACCTTTTATAAAAAAGATAATAAATTATTGTGTATTATTTGTGGAAATGTTGAATTTTAAACTATTTTTCATAAATTTGTCAATGAGAAATACATTAGTTTTAAACAGTCGAAATATTTTGTAACGATACCTTATAATAAGCCAAACTTCATTTTATAAAAATAATCGTTGAATTAAAGTTTAAAGTAATTCTATATGATTATTAATTACGATAACAATTAATGCCTGTATTAAAGAGCAGGACGAAATAAAAAGGGAGTTTATGATGACTAGCTTCTTGCTGTGCGTCCAAACATGCGATAACTTTTGATTTAATGCTAATAATACAGATCGCATGATCTAGTTTAAAAACCACCACGATGTGTTTATTGTTAAAATCGTAATGAAAGTTTGTATCTATTATTAATATCAACATGAGGACAAAATTGTAATATTTTATATTATATTATGCACATCGTTTTTTTATATTCCAACTAAGTTTATCGAAATTTTATTCGATATAAATTAAACTGTATTTTTTAAAATATAATATTTATAAATGTCTTTTTACCCATTTCGGTCATCGGCAGTGTATTCAACGCGTCGTACAGTGCCATCTGGCTCCACTAGAGCGTACATTCCTCGGACGGTGTCGCCATCTCTCGCCTCTTGGTGACTTTTCTGATCACCGGTGTTTTGGTCATTGACCGCGTACTTGAACTCGTACTTGGGGTGTGCGTGATGCTAACCATCAAAACAATTAGAGGTTATCAACACAGCATACGGCCTACATACAACTTTTCATTGTCTTGGCTATCACTGAAATAAACTCTTTTTTCTTCTCATAAATAATATCATTTGTGTATGGAAATATCTTTACAAATAAACTGTTACTAAAACTAAATCACTATTAAGATATTTATCAAAATACGTGACTACTATCATCCAAATACAATAATTTAAGACGATATCGTCCCTTTTCCATGAATTTTTTATCGGAAAAGCAAATACATTACGAATGAGTTTGAAAAGAGAAAAATTTACCTTCAAATAACTCAATCAACAATTCTTTCCTACCCATCCGATCCTACAAACGGGCGTTGTGAGAGCGATTAACTTACCTATATTCCTGTCCTTACCTTATCCTTTTATCAATACTCTCTTTTAAATATAGAGGTTTAGCAACTGAGCAACAGAAAGTCCCTTAGAAAAAACTTGTTGAGATTCCTTCATTAGTAAGCCATGTGCTCCACATTGGTAAAAAAAATCGTCAAAGTATGTGATAATGTTAAAAATACTAAAAATTGTGTACTAATTAATTTGAAAAGATGAATAGAGGAGATTATCTATCGTTGACTTCAAGAACAGCAGCTAAAATAATTCGAATATAAAGAAGTTTGTTCGATCTATCCAATAAATCAAGTTTTAATTTTCTTACATGTTCCTCGTGGTGCTGCAACGGCGCCGAAAATGTGCTCGCCCCGAAATAAGGTCGTACTGAAAAACACATGAAATATTGTATTATTATACATTCACCACTTAATTCAAAATTAAAAAAGGTTTTACTAATAAATTATTCGTATTGCATTTATGTTGCTTTTGAAAACTTTTCTTATGCTATTTTATTTGTTATTTAAAATCTCTACCTTTGAAAGAAATATTATAGCTTATAATAATACTCAGAAAGTATTCCACAACTTGTGTGTTTCTTTATCTCTATAATTTCAAGTTTGAGAAAATTGTGGGATATAGTTGATAGATATTTTGAGATCACGTCAGAACAAGTATAGTATTATAAATAACATGAATTACCAGTATTCACATTTAAGGTGTTAACTGCCAATTCTTGGTGGAAAGGCATTATATTTTAAAAAATAAAACACAATTTGTTTGTACTACTTTCACATTTTCATATTGATCAGGTTTTGATCATTATAAACATGTGGAAGTAGTAAAAATGAATTATGTTTTATTTTTAAAAAAATTACCAGTCTCAAACAGAACTAGCAACATATAATTATGCATCAATAAAGTAAATGCATTTCTACTATGTTAATGCTAATTCGATAACAGCCTATTTTATCACTGACAGTCGATTTATTACTAAATTATTGTGAATAATATTTATTTTTGTATTTTTATTTAATTACACAAATGTATTTTCAGTAAAACGATTGATAAATATTTTTTATCAGTCATGTTATAATTTTCCTCAAAAATCAACACAATGAACATTGATAATCAAATACGTAACTCACCGAAAGAAGCCCTGGACGTATCAAACACTCTCTGAGAGAGCTGTGGTCCAAAGACAACACTTTGCATGGATACGGCCGGAGCTCCGCTTCTAATTCCTCCTCTGAAACCATTTCCAATTCTTCTTTGGAAACCATTTTGAAATTCATTTTGGAAACTGTTTTGAAATCCACCCTCTAGATTATTTTCGAAATCGCTCCCGAAATTGTTTCCAAGTCCAGTATTTAATTCGTCAAAATTATCTCCTAAGTCTGAAATACCAAAGTCCATTGACAAAAATTTGGAATCATCCCCGCCAAATTGAGGGGCAGCTTTACAGGCTATCAGAGCCGAGAAAATGAAGAAAACCTACAAAAATACACAAAAAACATTTGATTTAAAAACAAGTTATACCAAAGCAAACAAACTGTGATACAATATAAAACAACACCTGCTTCTTGAGACTTAAATAGCAGGGACGTAAGGGAAACCATAACCATAAGAAGCATTAACTCATGTGTAATCTTTTTATTTTATATTCAAAACATGTTCTTTCAAAGTCTGTCCAACTCTTCAAGTAACGTTTTTAGCATTACCATATATTATGGATTTAAAGAATGAAATCATCTTAATATATATTTTTTTTAATTTTGGAAACTATTTTATCGTAAAAACCAATAAATGATGGATAAATATTATAGTTAATTAAGTTTGTCATTAAATGAATTGTAGCTGGTTTTGAGTCATTTTCTTTTCGATTGTTTAAAATTTCATTGCGAAGCAAAATATTTTTTTTTACAGATGTTTGATAATAGTTTCAATTAAATCTTTTTGATGCGAGGTAAAAAATAAATGTTTTTTTGGTAGTAAGGGGAGACAAATTTTCTAATTTACTAACAAAAATAAACACTATTGGTGGTTTGTATTATAAGATTTAATAACTAAATAAAGACGAGTTACACTCAGCTAGTAAGCATTTTCAACTGGTTCAAACTTATTGAGAAAATTTTTTATTAATAAATTTATAGAGTAAATTATTAAAGTTGACACTGTAGTTTTTAACTTTTCTTTTATATCTGTATTTTGCTACTCATAATAAATAAATTTATGAATTCATAAAATAATAATTAATTTTAAACTGATTGGTTCATTTATTATTATAACGTTAAAATATGTGATGCAGTTTTCAAATACATATTGATATATAATAAAATGATATATATCATTTTTTAATTTATAAATAAAACTTTGAACCTTTTTATACATGCTTGAAGTAATCCAAATGAATTTTAAATTCCACTGCTAGTTTAGCAAAATCTAAACCGATGAGTTAACACAAATCAACTGTGCTTAACTCAATAGTTAGCGATCTTATATACTCTTTATTACACTAAGTACATCTGATTTATCAATAGTTGATGTACAGAGTGTGTGAAAAACTTTTTGCGACAAGTAAACAAACACTTTCAGCAAGGTATAGTACGTTCACACGAATAAAATAGAAATACATCATATTGTGCATCGAAAGTGAGTAAAAAATTTGTCTTATAATTGGTAAGATGAACGGAAAGTGTATGAGAGAATACTTCATAAATAACATGTAAGTAGAGATTATAATCATTTGTTGTAATTCGCACAGCGTATTCTAAAACGATAAGAAAGACTATACTAAATTCAATATAAACACTAAAACTATCAATCTATTCACGTCTACAAGGATTACTACAGGTATTGTAGCTATTTCGACATAATATTATTGTAAAAATTATCTGTGAATGAATTTTTACTTTCTTAAATATTATTTCAAGTGGTAATTACCTCCAAACTCACTACTCGTATTTGTACAATATATTGAGTTTAATTTAAATTTTATTTATATTTTTGACTTTGTTAACATGGTTCTGTCATGATTCTGTGAAAAAAAATAGGTATATCTACGCGATAATAAATTAATACCTGTCTGAAATTTTTTCTGTCAAAATATTTATAATTCAGTAAAAAATATGCATTAACGCTACTCCATAAATTTCTTTTCTCATATTTCTGTTCGGTGTTTTCAAGAAACTGTCATAAACACGTTCAAAGCTATTGTAACATAGTTTATTGTTTATTCTTGATGGTATGTCACATTAAGATACAATGAAAATGACAGTATCTATAACATAGATAATAAACATAATATCTATTATTTTTAATATAGTGAAGGAATAATTGCAAAATTTTCATTTAAAAATATATTTTTAAAAAGCATCAACTCTATTACTTGTTTTAAAAAAAAGAAACACAATAATTTTAGATATAGAAGAAGAGTACTTGGTGGAAATTCTATATCAAATTTGAGGAACCCCGGGTTTTTTTGGCATCTTCATGCATTTGAGTTAATGTATGAACTCGACTGAACCGTCTTTAGTAACAAAATGTATAGAAATGTACAAAATTTGAACGATCCCAGTTTTTTTAAGTTTTATACCATAATATTATTTTACATGTGACTTAAAGAGTATAAAAATCAAGTAAAACATCGAGCACATATTTCAATTGAATTATTTCATATGCAGCTCTACGCAAATTCTTATTAAACGATTTAAATATTCGCTAACAGAGGTTTCCCTTATGGAGTTGTGCCTTTGAAAAAATAAAGCATTTGAGGCAAGAAGAATACCAAGGCCGAATCATTTGTTTTTTTTTTACATAGATAAAATCGAGAATAAATTATTTTCAGATTCTTGCAAATGACTAAATTATTTCTGATGCTTGTTTTAAACACCATCTCACTGAAAAATAAAAACGATAACCATTCATTTTCGCATACCATGGATGTGTTTACACTTCCGTTTGTAATAAACATTTATCTTTCAAATCTTCAACATTTTTTATATTGTTTCCACACAGCAATTATATCTGTTGTGCTGCGTTGTGCATGTATTCTTTTTCATGATTAATAAAATACACTTATATTCGTAACTGTGAATTTTCCGTTAGTTATATTCGACTTCTGTAGTAAAAATCATTTTCTTGTAACGTTTAAATATAAAAAAAGTATGCCAATGTCATGAATTTAGCAGCGTTTGGTTGTATGATCTTAACCATAAAATAGAAAAATACATGTATTTGTCTTTCAAAACTCTAAAACTTTGAAAATTGGCAACATAATATTTACAAAGTTTATGGCAACTATTTATAGATAACCTCGTCCTTTCATTTCCTATTTATGAATCGAAGATGATAACATTATACTCTAAATCCAACTTGAAGTCAGAGAGTATAACTAGTACAGTAAACTCCCGTTATCCGGAATAATGATGGTGAGTGTCCAAACGGAAAATCCAAACTATTCATTTTTATTTCGTTTTAAAATACTATTATACATTTCTAAAGAGGTCTACTAATATTTTAGCATGCAGGAATCTTTTAACGGTTTTCTAACTTCATTTTGAATTTTTTTAAGTTTTTCTATCATTATGTTCGAGTCTACACGATGTACTCCGATAAATTTTCAGCAAAATTCAGTGCTGTGTTGTGGTGACTAATACGACTGGTAATTTCTTCTTCATCACTTGCACTCTCATTATCTTCTGCTAATAATTTCTACCCCATACATGAATCTATTCTAACCACCCTTCAATGTCTTCTTTATCGACATTTTCAAAACCTTGTAAATCGGCCATTACCTCACATATTTCATATATTTCATTTGTGTCAGGCTCGTTCAAATCTTTTTCTACGTCTGGTAGAATTCATTTACGATCAAACGACTAATACTGACTGAATCTTTAAAGATCCTTGCTGTTTTCTGGCTGTAACAATCAACATATAAACCAAAAGTGTCGTTTCGTCAGTTCCAGGTGCGGGAAAGCATAATATATATAATATTTGAAAGCCTATTGAATTAATGCACGGATAATCGGGAATTTACTGTACTAGTACGATTTTTCTGTTTAAACATACATACTAGGGGTTCCAATCCCGGGATCCCGAGCAATAAGTCAATCCCGTAATCCCAGGATTGACTCAATACCAACACCGGGATTTCGGAATTCGCAAGAAGTTGACTTATGACCCGAATATAGCCCGAATTTTTTTATCTGAAAATTGAATTCCTTACCCGGTCCGCCTGAATGAAAAAGATATGCGCCGCATGCCCTTGCATCTCGCTTGTACCTTCACTTTTCATGTGATTGAGCGAGAATAGATAAAGCTACCGCACGCGCCTGGTATATATATATTCTTAAATATATTTTTTTCAAATAAAGTATAGTATCTTTCCCCTTCGGAAAGTGTTCTAGATTGTCAGAACGATTTTAAAAACATACAATTATAACTTCAAAGAATTGAAAAAGAATAAGGATCGATCGACAAATTGCTCAAATAACTATGTTATATCGGTAACTATTTTTCTCTACCGCATTCATTAGATTGATTTTATTGACTTGTATTTATTAACTCTCGATATAATAGTTGCGCATAATGCAAGTAGATATCAACGAATGGTAAAACGCAATACCTAATATGAGTTTATTTTATATTTTCGTACCGCTCGTTAAAATTCTAATAAAATAACATCAACTACTAACGATTATGTAAATTAAACTGAAATAAAAAAATTAAGACACATTTCATAGCAGGCTATAACAAATATAGTGAATATTAATATAGATATAAATACACACTATATTTTTGTACACTAATTAGAAATTAGAATTATTATGTGTATATTACAACTATTGGTATCAAATCAATTTTTATTTCAATTTTATCTAAAAAATTAAGAAATAATAAGAATACTTGTTAAAATTCTAACGATTTTTAATTTATACAAGAGCTTGATAATACTATTTGATATTTATAATCGTCATAATCAATTAAAACTTTAGCTGTTAACCATTCACGATATGATACTTATTATAACAAAAATTATCATTAATTCAGAAACAGTGATATTTCGCAGACTAGCAATTGATTTTTTTGCGAACAAACATAATTTTCAAATCTTGATATAGTCAAAACAACATAGTATCAATAAAAATTTTCGAATTTAAGAAACAAAAGCTACGCTTATTTAATAGTGAATAAAAACAAAGCAACGTATATAAAGTACGGTTTATTTCAAGATTATGATTTGAATAAGAAAACTTGACTACATTTTAATTTATATTTTATCATAAATGATTGACATGTATCAGTGCAATGTGTTTTATTAGATGCTAGCTTTTTTAATAGAGATTTTATTAACAGCATCTGGCGTTACGCTTTCGAATTAATTTCATTTTATATAGAATGTATTATAACAAATTTGTAAAGCTTTGAAAAATATAACACATATATTTAAATCAGTCTTTTACAAATTAAAGAGATGTCGTGATCTCAGATAATAATTATAATAATAATAAACAAAAAACCTTTTCACCGCAAACTAATTTTTTAGGATTACTACAAATTCAGTTGTTAATATATAATTTGAATCTTGTAACATTGTATTTATGTTTTTATGGAATTATACCAACAAATTAGAAGCAGCTGATGAATTTCATGTTGCTTAGAGTATGTCCTTTGAATATTCTGTATACTATAAAAATCATTTTCGTTTTCTGCCTTACTTGTCTATAATCTACATTCTACATAAATAGTCTAGTGTTAGTTTCTTATCATAAGTTTAAGTATCATTTGTAAAAAATTACGCTCAAAGCTTTCTGTGACAAAATATATTTGCTTAACATTTTGTATAAAAATTATTAGCCAAATATTTTTTTCAAATTTCATCGTTTATAATTACTACCTATTTGCATTTATTATATATGCTTAATTGATTGACTAGAACTATGATGTGTGAGAATTTTTTAACTAGGGATGTGGCCAAAGACAACTATTAATTGATATAATATATCACTTGCATATTTACTATCCGATCATAGATTATCAACACTATTTCAACATAACTTCGCTTTTATTCATAGTTGAATACACACACTCATTGGTACCACATTTTTATTTACTGACAATTCATAATAACGAGCCTTTTGTCAGAAATAATAAATAAGAAAATGTTGGAACACAATATTAGAATAGCGGTACCAGGATCCCGGTATGTCAGCTGTTTTTTCAAGAAAGAAATAATACCGGTTTAAAAATACGAAATATCGGTTTTACAATATATTATGGTTTAATTATTCAGTAACTGGCCGTCCATAAGCGTCCATTGATATGCACATAGATTCGATTAAGATTGACATATTCCAGCATTAATAAATTAGGCTTTTTAAGTACATATTTTAATTAAAAGAAACCAAATCACACCTATAATGATGTCAATATTTTTTCAACACCGCTTGCCAATATGAACTATCTAAATATCGGCATTGCGCCTTTTTAGTATGCCAGTATTGATATTTGCAAAACCGGTATTTAATATGGAATACCCAAATACCGGTATCGATTTATTCTTCCGGTATTGCAACCCCTAGTTGGAACGTGTTGGGCGTGCACTTGCTTTGCGGTAGATGCGCCTCCGCTTAGTGAATAATGCAGTTGTACGTAACCAATGAAATTGTATGTATTTTTTCTTAGTTAATAATGAGATCACGTCAGTAACAACAAACAGCAGTTTATTTTGAAAGGATCGCTTATTGAATGATTTAAAAAATATATACAGATCAATTATATAAGTTTACACAAATTTAAACAGATTTATTAAGAACTAAAATTGCTTCTATGAAATATGAATGTATCATTTCTTCCAGCCGGCATGTCTTTTAATGTCATAAGTTCATGTGTACAGTTTTAACCCTGATTTTAGTTTCTCGAGCATCCTATATAACATATTTATTTATGATTGATGTTCTGGGAGGGTGAAGTAACCTAGTGATTAAAAAAAACTAATGATTATGTGTGACATCCTTTGCGGAGAATAATAAATGACATGTATATGTACTAGGGGTACGGCGGTTTGACTTTGTCAGGAACTCGGAGTTGAGAGAGTGAACAGACGAACCCTTTATAACGTCCAAAATAAAAAGGCAACAATGTACCTGGCTTGGACATTTGCTGCGGATGCTCCAAGGGAGCCTGAATCCTGCTCGTCTCTTCTACCAACTGGATGGATTCTGTCACTCAGGAAGGCCGTTAATGACCATCGATATAATAATTATACTCGATGTAGCTACGGAACGGGAGCATATGCTTCGAGTTGGAAGTGGATGTTGTTAAAAAACATAATGAGAGCATTTGCTAGAATTCAGTCAAATTTAAAAACGCTGTAATAAACTGTAAGCATTCCAGATAATTGACAGAAAGAATTATTCCTAGTTTTTAATAGGAAAAGGATTTTATTAGGAAATGTTTTCCGCAATACAATTTGAAGTTGTTGTAACTTCGTTATATTACCATTAATTACAGTATATTTATTTAAATTAGTTTCCACTTCAAAATCATTATTTATTTAGGAAAGACACTGTATTGCTTCCTCTTCTTCTGTGTAACCCATGGCCTGTAACCCTTGGTCTCCTCAAACAAGCTCTTTCACAGTAGCAAATGCTCTCATTACACACGTGGTCCTCCACCTTCCTACACCAGTAGCTGACCGCCAGCACTTTTTCCTGTATACTTTGTCTTGATCATTATAAACATGTGGAAATAGTACAAAACAAATTGTGTATTATTGTAAAAAAATCTGACAATGTTTACTTTACGGTAGATGATACTTTATTGCCTAGGATCAATTTCATTTTTTCTTTAACCCGGCTCTTTTTCCTGGATGTACCTTTCTCTTTTAAAAATATTTTTAATTGAATATCTATTTTATAATAATTATTCTTAGTTTTTGTTGGTACATTATTTAAATAGTTGGCAATTGCTGAATTAAAAGCCTTATGTAACCTGCATGGTTTAAAAGCAAAAACACTTGTGGTTTTGTACCATTTCATAAACTTCGTGGGATAACAAATTTATTTGTTACCAATGTCGGTCACTCACATGTTCTCGATTTCCGCTTCGAGTGAACAACTGGATCAATCGATAAATTTAAATGCACTGGCAAAAAATTCACTGTTTATTAAAACATACACACTGTTATGAAATAAAAATAACATAAATAAAGCTTCGGTGTATTTTTTGTGTATAAATCAAGCGGGTATGCGTTCGATAATTTGACTCACTTCTCTGAATAAAATATATATTAATAGTATTAATAATACACACAAATATAACAGTAGCAATTTTACATTAAAATAAATGTTCACTTGTTTTTGTATTATCTGATTTGGGTAATTAGATTTATAATTTACGATATTAATCAATATTTCATAAGATTTTAAATGAGAAAAATATGATCATAAACACAGACACTACTACAAGATAATTGAAATTAAAAATTCGATAATTTTTTCTATATTCGTTTACGACTTATGAGCTGAAATACAATATTGGTTTCTATATTAATTTCACATATTATGTTATCCTTGCTGCAAATAACTGTTAGGAATCCAATGATTGTATATATAATTATATATAGCTTTTCCAGATTCTAATTTATCCTATAATGATTCATTATAATGGACATGATAAAGCTAGAAGATTACAAAATTCGATACCTAAGAAGCATTACTACCCTTCGAAGTAAGGATATTGTCCAACAGTTATGTTAAAATAATTGGTTTTAAATAATTATTTGGAAAACAAACGATTCACAAACATACTAAATTAAACGATCGTGTGTTTTATCAAATTATTTAATTTCGATATAATTTAAGACATCGACTGAGGGTGCTTGATGGAACATCAATATCAAATTTGAGTTATTGAGATTTTGTACACTTCCATGTATTTTGTCACTAAAGACCCGGGTTTCCTTTTCGGCATCTTCAGGCATTCGAGCACACGAATGGAATGCCTGAAGATGCCGAAAGGCGAAACCCGGGTCGTTAGTGACAAAATACATGGAAGTGTACAAAATCTCAATAATCCAAATTTATTTAATTTCATTTATAATTTTAGAGTAACGTTCTTTTTTTTTTAGATATTAATCGTCTTCTCTTGGTGTCGTCGTATATTCCAGATTGGACATTACCTATCGTGGTAGTATGACATATTGGTTTCATACGGTTTTTTATGATGGTGGTAATAAAATAGATAGTATTTGATACCACAATTACTTAGAACATTATTACAGAAGTTTTTGATCACCCTACACTTGCATCAACTTAAGCCCAGCCAATATCATTGATCTCTGGCAACATGGTGCTAATTATCGTACATCCATTTAATATAATATATTTTACAGTCGATCATGTACATAGCCGAGTGGAGCCTTTTCCTATCGGTTCGAATCCCCAAGAAACACTATTCATACTTTGATTTTTGAATCGCTTTATTGAATTGCGTCCAAAAACATGACTTTTTGTGATGTTAAAATTCCTTCCCATTTATTTTTTATTCGTTCCTACGAACATGGAGTGCATTGAGAGCTATAAGTTTACTTATATGTCTTTAATAGCAGCATTTTAAGATCCTTAACATCTCCTAAGCGAGACTAAATGACAGTTATCCTACAAATAAATTATGTTGAGATGCTCCTTTAAAAGGGGGTGCTACTACACATTTATAGCAGACATTGTTGAGAAAATACTTTTATTCAATTATTTTCTCTATCACATAAATAACACTAAATGTTTATTTTCATAGAACTATAAATATCAATGATGATAGTATGAAAATTTCTGTTCCCGCCCATTCACACTAAGAGAAATTTATATTTTTTTTCTACCGGCATTATAAATGATAGTTATAGTTTTTATGCGTCCACCTCAATTATGAATGTTGCATTTCATATTTTAATAGAGATTTACAGACAAGTTATTCTGGTTTCACTGGTGACTCATTACATGCTCACCAAACGAATTATTCGCATATCCGGTGAAATAAAATTTCGCTAATAACAAACTACGTCTAAGTGTGAATTAAAAATCCAAAACTTCATTGTACGCATCACGACTGCTATTTTAAAAATTACACAATGCTGAAATTATAAACATTCAAAACTATTTAGTGGCCTGATGGTGAAGGTACGGAAGTTGGATTATTTATTCCATTTAAATACCTTAAATACAAAACAAGTTATCTGTAATAATTATTATTGTGTTTTTATCGCTAAGGCTGGTATAAATTTAAGATAAAAGTATTTGAAAGGAATATTACTTGTATATATATCGCTGTTTCCATCAAAAAAATTAGTGAAGTATAAAAACAGCTAAAAACGATTTTTTTGTCAATTGTACTATTTTTGATGAATTTAAGGGTGATTTTTGCAGTACTAATAATACAAGAAGTCAAAAACGCATTATGCAGAAACGACGATACACAATATTGATATTAATAGACAACGAAATAAACCAGCTCGTTCATATACCTACATATAAAATAAATGAAAACCATTACGTAGTTGTTTTAAAGAAATAATCTTTTCGTGAATCGTGACATCGAGTATAAATTTTTGACCTTATACAAATAATGTTAAATTTTTGTGCGTTTCTTTTTAATTGGTATACAAGAAAAACAGTACAATGCTATCGCAAAAACAGCTTTCCTAAAGCAGATCTCTAAGCCATGAGTGCTCCGATCACGAGGGCTGTTATCTGTAAAGCGTTTAAAATATAGCCCATAATATGTGTAATAAATTACAGCAATTAATGAGTGAGATTACAAGTTGAGATATAATGAAGTACAATTTCAACTAAAATAACTGCCTTAGGAAGTCTCCAATGATTGATTGTGTCGCAAATGAGACCGTAAGACATTGCCGTATCATAAAACTGCGATAAGAAAGGTACATTTACAAATCTTACAACAATATTTTTTATATGCTTACCTGGGTGTATTGTGCTCTAAGGCAGAAATCTTACTATCTATTATCGACATCGTTTAAAAATCAATGTAATCAATATTATTATGTACGCATAATTGTTATTTCCTGGATTCAACACTTAAAATTCAAATTGTAATATGTTATCAAGACTCTACTGAACAAATTATTAGAATTTAATAGATATGGCAAAGAAATTTTAAAGATAATAAATTATTTTTTATAAACCATTCCCGCTCAAATTTTGGAGCATATGAACTCCCAGAGGAGCATTTTAACAGAAGGTATTGAGCTAGAGCTAGTTTGTAGATCAGTGCAGTGGCTCAAGCTCTATTTTTCTACAGTATACAGATGTAAGTATATGGTTATTAAAGGAGTAATAGATAGTTAATAGCTTCGAATACAATTTCATAAATCAATTGATAAATTTATTGTTCTGAAATTAAGAAGCTCTAGTTTAATCCGAAGCTCGTGAACGTTAACTCTAACTAAGTTTATAGAACTTAAAGGTTACTCCTTTTAGCCATGTTTTCTAATACTATTATATTATTTTTTGATTCTTCCACAATATA
Organism: Himalopsyche phryganea; assembly: GCA_022494535.1. NCBI lineage: Eukaryota > Metazoa > Arthropoda > Insecta > Trichoptera > Rhyacophilidae > Himalopsyche > Himalopsyche phryganea. Next base: position 3,094,164 of record JAGVSL010000046.1, read on the forward strand.
CAACAATTACAGATCTTTCATACGCTTTTTTTATCAAGTAAAATACCATTAATAATCACTTACTGTTTTCATGTTGAATTCATTGTTGTAATTAACATGTCTATCCAATAGATAATTTGACTTCATCAAACAGCAACTTTTCTCCTATACTCAATATATAAAATGAGTATATATTATTAAAATCATAAGAGATACTTAATTCTTCATAAAAAATGTATTTAATCTATTACTATAATCAGTAGCTAACATCAAGCCGATATTGAAAAAATACTCCACGCGAAGAATTCTGCTACATTTAATTGATCTCCAAGCGGCTTCAAGTTTTTAGTCCAATAATGTTTTTTTTATGCCTGTACGTTTTTTATTTAATATCCGCTATAAATGTAAGCATATGAGTCTTTAATGGAGAATTTTTAAAGGGAAGATTTCAGTAGTGTCTGTACTTATAATGACAGTATAGTTTAACAACGTTTGTATTGTAATTCCAAATATGACATGATGCTGCAATAGCTTTCAACAATGCTTGACAATTCTCCTAAAACACACTTCTTTTTTACAATATCGTATGCCTTTCTTTATAGTGTTACTATATCGTTATTTTATATACGTAAAATAAAAAAAAAACACGTTTACCAATGCCTAACAATCACTTTCTTTGGTGTTTGAAAACAATTAAATGATTAAAATTTGCCTATCGTAAAAGAAATGATGTATATTTACACAAATTGCATTAAAGAGTAGGTTAATTGTGGGAATAATTAATGCTTTTTCTAAAATAAACAAGTTTTCGCTAATTGCTGTATATTATCGGTAGTTTATTAAAAATGAGACGTGTTACACAGATGTTTTAATATTTCACATGAAAGCTAGTCACTTTTATTTAGCGTGTACTCCAGTTATTCGCAAACTTTTTTATTTGCATGCCCTTCAACCACTTCACAACAATCAGATGAAAATACGTGAATAATTATTACGATCAAATATTTGAATCTGTCATAATTTATAAAACGCTTTTTAGAGTGGTTGCTGTAAATTCTTGGTGGGAAATCATTATTTTTATAGAAATTGTGTTTTATTCTTTTTTAGTAAATTTGCAATAAAATATCTTTTAAAAATAAAACACATATTTTTGTACCACATTTTTATAATGATCAGGACCGGTTTCGCTCATCGCGAGCATTATCATAAGTTGATAATGCTCGTGATAAGTGTAACTGGTCCTGATCAAATGTGAAAGTCGTACAAAAAAAATGTTTTAAAAGTGATGAATAAAATTCCATATAGTACTCCATGGGATGTCCGTCCACCACCGGCTATACTGTACGTTATTCGCATTCAAATAGTTTCAATGGGCGACTCACATTCAATTTTCTAACAAAAATGTATGGTTTTCATACAGATATTCACTTTATTTTGCATGAATTGCTTCATATCGATCTTCCAGTTCATTAGTCAGATAAATCCAATAAATAAAATGTATTCTAGATGTAAAATTCTGCGCTCTATCTGATTGAGTACTCAAATAACTCAAAAATACTACCAAAAATCCTACGGCAGAAAACCTTCCAAAGAATTGAGGATATTTCTAAAATCCTTCTACTGACTATACTCGGAAAGTAAGTACTTTATTGTTAAACACCTGTTTACAAAATATATAAAACTCGGGTGCAAGTTAAGAATACTCGATTTAGGGAGACCATTTGAATATTGCTTTTCCCATTATCTCAATATGAAATTTGAATCATTGAAATTTTGTACACTTCCATGCATTTTGTTACTAACGACCCGGGTTTCGTCTTTCGGCATCTTCAGGCATTCGAGCACACGAATTCCTGAATATGCCGAAAGGCGAAACCCGGGTCGTTAGTGACAAAATACTTGGAAGTGTACAAAATCTCAATAATTCAAATTTGAAATTGAAATTCTATCAAGCACCCTCAGTCGATGTCTTAAATTATCTCAATATGAGTTATTTGGAAATATCTGATTAATGAACAGGACGATCAATATGTTAACCACAAAGCAATTGTGGGATGTTTAACGACACACACTTTGAGAATAATAGGAAAATATATCGCTTTATAGATATAGCCTCCTAGCCAATACAAATTACGCGGACAAGTTTAGCTAGGCGGCTAACTGGCAGTCGAGTCAGTCAGCTTCTCGACAACTCTTGAGAGCGTAATAACATGTTTCATATGTCATAACTTTTTACTTCTCTTGCTTACTTACATGCATGATGTGAGTGAGTCGCGGGCGAGGATAATGTCGTGCCGTGTTGACCAGGCGGTCCCCACGGCTCTTTTAGTAAATTTGCTCGAACTCAAAGTTCAAGTCCATTCGTTCAGTTCGAGTTCAGTTCGTTCAGTTCGTTCAGTTCGAGTTCAGTTCGAGTCCATTCGTTCAGTTCTAGTTCAGTTCGTTCAGTTCGAGTCCATTCGTGTTCTCGAATGCCTGAAGATGCCGAAAGGCGAAACCCGGGTCGTTAGTGACAAAATACATGGAAGTGTACAAAATCTCAATAATCCAAATTTAATATTGAAATTCCATCAAGCACCCTCAGTCGATGTCTTAAATTACAGAAAATATTATTTTTATTTACTACACATTGCAAAGGATTGCTTCTTACATCGTAGCGACGATTCTTTATTTTATGGTTTATATATTTGAATTATTGAGATTTTGTACATTTCCATGTATTTTGTCACTAACGACCAGGGTTTCGCCTTTCGGCATCTTCATGTATTCGAGTACACGATCAAATTCAAACTCAGCAACAAACTCAAATTCAAAAACGATTAAATTTGACGTTGAATTTCCATCAGCACCCTCAGTCGATGTCTTGAATTATAGCTTAAATAATACTTAAATTATATGTGGTTTCTCTTTAAAAAAATATTATTTTTTTAATTTTATATTTTACCATTAATTGATGTCAACTACCTAAATGTTCAATAGAGACATTCATGATATTATTAAACTTAAATATTATGAGAATTGAATAAGATCACTTTATGTAATCAATAAAGTTTGTTAATAATTTTATTAATAGCTAACACATTAACTAAATAAAACAAGTTATTATCTAGAAACAGAATGATTATCTCATATTTCTGTTCGACCCTTCAATGAGTTCCTAAACTTAATAAAAAATAAAAAGTAAAATAACAATTCACATTTTATTAGTATGTTATATTGTTATTTTTAAGGATCTCTTTCTTATGAAATATTCATCACTTATGTTTACTTCTTAAATTAAGAAATGAATAATATTCAATAATCGCTTATTTGAAAAATCACTCACATTTTTTATACACCCAGTGAAATCACTAGATTTTGAAAAAAATATAAGTACTTAAAGTAACAACATATAGCTTAATATTTTATATTAAATTTCATTGAAACATAAAAACCTGTTTTTCCGTCATTCATCTGCCAATTTAAAAACTTAAGAATAAATTGTACAAAACATATCATTCCTATAACTTAAAAAATTAGGGTTAATTGAATTAAAAAATGTCTTCATTCATCATTATTGAAAATTACCTAACAAACAGCATCATATGTGATTAACATAATACTGGATTAAAATCAAGATAAAATTGATAATGTATTACGAAAGTTGGGTAGTAAATTTGTAACCAAAACTTTGACACAAAAAAGATAAGTTGGAGTACCACAGATATGACTACCACACGCTACAATTTTACGCTAATAATCGCCTGTGGTGTTGTTTATAATGAGATTATGCAAGATTCAAATAGTTTTAAGACTGCCGCATAGCTCCGAGTTTTTTATATATCATCAAAGCGAGACTCTGAGGCTTTCGTCTTGGTTGACATATATTCGATTAATTTTTGTTTATTTGGGTTAAATACCGTTTGCGCGGTTTCAAAGCTTTAACGACCTTGCGTGTTGCGCAACAACGAGAATTTGTATTGACAGTTTTCATCAACGTTATTGCATGAGCTTTTATTCATTCTATTAGCACTATGATTACTTAATTTTATTCTAATAACTCTTAGACACATACAATAGTCGTTTCTTATTTATTGTAGAGATTAATTCACCTTCGTGATTTTGCACATCATAAAAAGGAACGATAAACGGTATACTGGTACAATAAACCAGAGATATATAAGGATACTTTAAGACTACTCGAATAAATTATTAGGCACGGTACTAATGATATAAATAATTCTTGTATAACTTGTGACAATGTTTTCAATAGATTGAGAAGTGGAAATCTATACATTCAACATATTGAGTGATGGAAGATAAAAAAAAACCATTATTGAATTCACACTTGATTTGAAATATAATAATATAACATCTAGTGACCATAATCTAAATGAGTGAATTATATTTTTAATCATTGGGCCTTGTCTTAAAACAAAATTGTGGCTATTTAAGATACTTGTTTACCGCATATCCTAGTTAACTGCGTATTGTACATTCGATAGTTACTAAAGTCAAAAAGATTTGTTAAATTTATGCCAATATACAATAATGTAAAAGCTCGTTACATTATTTTATTTCTTTCCTTTCCCACTTGATAATCATTTTTTTTAAATTAAGAACTCAATGGAATTCAGTTCACTTCCCATCTCGTATCATTGATAATGAATGAAGCAGAAAGACTCCATCCGCAAAGTGTTTTCAGCATAATGTAAACTGACATGAAAGAATCGTTTTTTCAACTTTAACACTCTATATTACATTTCTACACTCTTCAGCATCTCAATTCAGTAACACATCTCCAACGAATATGGTGATACGATTATCATTATTTATTAGTTAATGAAAATTACAATACATGGCATTACAGCTTACCTACCCTCACGCATCTTGCATAAATAATAATAATAAAAACATTCTTAAGAATTGAGAAAAGATAATAGAGAACTAAAATTTTATTTATATACAAATTCATATAACAAAAAAATATTTAAAAAAAAAACAATACTCAGGAAAATTTCTACCTCCCTAGCCAGTGTATTGATTAGCCGAACGGTCCTTGCTACTGATGGCCCATGTGGCTGATGCAAAGAGCAAGTTATAAGAAAAAAAATATTTGGTTAATTATGTCCTCTTACATGTCACTTATAAAGCTTAGAGAATACTGCTCATTTCAAATTATGTTGAAAGTCTGAAGTAATAATATAATGTATTGTATTCAATTTCATTTACTTTTTTTCCAAGAAAACTCATTAACAACTCGAACTATTTACAGTAATTCGATACTAAGGAATTAAGTTTCATATCATTTCCTCCGAATTCTGCTTTTTTATTACAGATTTCAAAACAAGATCAATCTGTTATCTGAAGGAAATCAACTGATTCTGTTTTGAAATAATTTAAGTGATTACAATGAACTACATTTTTTATGTTTGCCAGTGCATATATTGGAAATTTCGAAATTTGAATGTGGAATGTCCATAAGTGGCGCCAGCAAAAACACTCGCGGCGCATACAAGAAGCGTGCGCGACCGATTTTTGCGAATCATTGCCCGCCATAAAAATGTTAAATGTCTTTAAAAGTCCATTCCACATTATTAAACCAAACTCTATGTAATTAGGAGTGGCGATTATAAATCAAATTCAGTATATCTATCATAATATACAACTTACTTCAATAGAGTTTTACAATTTTTTTGTTTTATTGAAATCCAAATTATTGCATCATAACTGCTTTTTTTGATAATGTTTCGAATATAATAAAGAAATTTTGTAAGCTAGTAGTTCAAATATAATATCACATCCTTAATATTACCATTTTTCTATCCCCACTTTGCTATCCTAGTCGTTTCGGGAACGCAAAGATGAACAACTAATTTATAGTCATTTCTCGTTTTTCCACATTCAATAAATCTACATTGGAAGCATTTGATAATGTTTTGAATATAATAAATAAATTTTGTAAGCTAGTAGTTCAAATATACTATCACATCCTTAATACTAATATTTTTCTATCCCCACTTTGCTATCCTAGTCATTTCGGGAAAGCAAAGTAGAACCACTAACTTATAGTCATTTCTCGTTTTTCCACATTCAGTTTAATTGATTAAATCTGCATTGGAAGCAATTTTGAATGAAAATGAAGATACATAGTACTTAAATTCAACTATGCAATCTATTCTTCATGAGAAATTTTTATCTATAATAATATCACCTTTCAGTTAAACATTTCGCGTTTAAGGTTTTAAAAGAATTTAAGATGATTTACGTAATTATTTTGGCATATTCTTTAATATTTTTAAACATACTGATTAAATAATAAAACGTTACATGAATAATATATGTTTATTTATGTTTATGTAAAATGATACAGCTCTCGTTTAGAAACCCTAAAATACTATCGATGATTTAAGATTTAAAATAATTACTAAAATTGTTTTTACCAAGAATTTTGGTGATTTACTTCTTTTATATTTACATACCTTTTTATATTAGTATATTGAATGGTATAACGTTCTTATAAAAAGTTTTATGGTTTTATAATTAAACAAAACAATAACACGGCAGGTAGCAATAAATAATACTTTAATTTATTGCTAACATCTACTCGCTATACAAACTATACTATTGTTAGGCGATTGCACAGGTCCAATTTATCAATAATATAATATTGTTCTGGATATTTGTGAAAGTGTTATTATTGTAATCGAATATACTTTTATATCTCCTCGTCAGATTTATTGATCCTGTCAAATGTCCGATCAGATTAAACAACCCGATACAGTCATCAGTTGAAAATATTAATCACAGAACATATAGCGTTGCACAAATTTAATTGAGTAATTAACGCAACCGATCTAAAATTTCCGGCTCTGTTCATATCTAAGCTTAATAAATGGATTAGTTTTTTTTATTATCGCATGACAAAAACTTGCAATAATTAAAGATTAATTTGCAAAAAAAGAACTTTGTGTATAATTACGCATTTGTGGTATACATTCATATACATACGCCCATTTTCAATATTCAATTATTTTACAATGTCCGCTCACAATGTGGAGCATATGTATTCCTAATGGAGGTATTTTAACAGATTTTTTCTAAGAGAACTGCTTATTACTCAGTAGCTGAACCATTCTTTTTTCAAAGAGAATATGAATAAATGGATAGGACTAGGACAAACGTTTTCACTACGCCTGTTTTTAGGATTGTATGGATGGGAGAGAATCCTAGACACCACAAAAATCCATACGTAAATCGTTTGAAAAATCAATTTTTTTCTTTTAATAATCAGTTGATAATACTCGTGATGAGCGAAACCGGTCCTAATCATTATAAATATGTGAAAGTAGTACAAATGAATTTTGTTTTATTTTTTTAAATATAATGTCTTTCCACCAAGAATTGACAGTTAACACCTTGATAGGGAAAAATCAATTTAACAAGCTTTCCGTTTAATATACAAGAATGCAATAAATATAATAATGTCAACTGAGTACAAATAGCCAAAAATCTAAAGTTATCAATGGTCGGTATTTTTTCGTGATCTTAGCCGTACTTTTAAAATTTTGGAGTATTTACCATTTGTTTCCATGCGCTTTTAGTAAAATGGATTCACCTAAAATTGGACGCTAATCACTAAAAAATAATAATTATTTTTATATATAATTTGGCGATTGCTAATTTTTATAGTAACAGCTTTTTTTAAGTTCTTTACAATGGATAGGTTGATGAAGATTACCATAACACCAATAATTATGTTTTATAGTAAGCTGTACGTTTATCGTTTGTGTCTTAACCGCTCCCCACGTCCAGTCTCAGGAAAACAACTCACCCACCCTTCATTTTTAAGTTGAGAATTAGAATCATTGCTTACTTTAAAAATAAATAACCTTGTGATACAGTCTGAAGAACCAAAACACGTATCACATTTAGTAACCCAACCAGTGAAATAACAAAGTTATCAACTTTGAGTTATTGAGATTTTGTACACTTCCATGTATTTTGTCACTAACGACCCGGGTTTCGCCTTTCAGCATCTTCAGGCATTCGAGCGCACAAATGAACTCGAACTGATGAGTTCTGTCAGTTCTGTCAGAACTGTCTGTTCGAGTTCATTCGTGCGCTCGAATGCCTGAAGATGCCGAGAGGCGAAACTCGGGTCGTTAGTGACAAAATACATGGAAGTGTACAAAATCTCAATAACTCAAATTTGATATTGAAGTTCCATCAAGCACCCTCAGTCGACGTCTTAAATTATAAAAAGTTATCAACATTATTTTTTTATTAAAAATAAATTCCCACAAAGTTGGCGCCGAATATCAGCATAGTATATGGATATCTAAATATTCTTACGATAGCTCTTTTCGTTATTCTACCAATTAAATGAAAAGGAAACTCAAAATATTAAAACGATATTTTGGAACGCATAACTGAAGCATACAGAATTACTCATTGCTAGATCCTGTGTGTTGAGATCTTATTATCATTGTGAAGTCTTTCAATTATACTTTCCATGCGCATATCGCAATGCTGATTATTGCATATGGGTGTGGTCGAGGTATAGCCAATCCTTATTTAATTAATGTGATATACATACACGAATGATTTTCATGTCAATATTACAGTTTTATGTCAAAATGGTCGTGCGACCCCTCCTGACCTAACACACTCTTTGCTGTTACGGCGCGTCAATATCACTGTGGTAGATCACCCTTCTCTCGAATATCATTTATTTAATGAGCTGCCATTCTATTCAATGAATATATCAATGTAATAAAAATATGCTCAAATGAGGGCACTAGTAAAATACAAATTAATATTTGATGTTATTTTGTTTTCGTGATAATAATCACAATAAGCCAGATCATCGAACTAATTTATACGATTAAAATAGATAAAGTAAAACTATATTTCGATGGATTATTTTTGCAATATACTTTCAATTTTAATATAGAATCAAAACTGGACACTTTACTATTTCATTGTGGTGTAACTAAATGTGACACATGTTTTGCCTCTATGAGAATAACGAAATGTTCAAAGTAAGCAAGATCAAATTTATTCTACTATACTACTGGTTAAGTTAAATAACGGTTGATAATAATGGAAAATAAATAGATAGTAAACATTGGAAATTATTAAAATCCTTAACTGAAATTCGTCAAGCTAATGTTGAAAATTGGATGTTGAAAATTGAAAATACCAACGTGGACCCACAAAATATACTACATCAATTAATAGTAATGTTGAAAGTAGAAAATATTAGCGTGGACCGTACCTCATATAATACTCACAAAATAAAGTTCATCAATTAATTATAATTTCAAAAGTTGAAAGTTTAAAATATCACACTTGACATATATATAAATAGCAGACAGAATGACAATACATTTGCAAATTTAACTTCGCTACTGTTCACTATTCCGGAAAAGTTCTTGTGACGGTCAGACAGACAGACAGATTGATACGTGATTTTCTGGTATATTGAATAGATTTGTTAAAGTTATAAGCATATAGTTCAATAAAATTAAAATAATTCGACAAAAAATGGTCATGTACAAAATTTATTTAATACGATAATGATTAATAGGAAGATAAAATAACTGATTGTCAAAACTTCAATTAAATTTACAAAATGTTGAGTCATTTTTCTTCTCTCGGAGAAAGGGTCTTAAATCGTAACCATACTAATTAGGTTCGAAAGAAACTCTTCATTACGTATGACAGAAACTGACCGTAGGTACAGACACCATAGTTTTTTTAAACTTTATTTTTTGTGTATGTAATTAATTTAAGACAGAAATAGATTATTTTTTATTGCTTTACTATCGGATTATATGATTAATCATTATTAAATTACTTACATAATGAATCTGTCATAAAAAATATTAATTGAATTGTTAAAAAAATCTAAGCAAACTAGTGTGTGTTAGTCTTTTTAGTGGTGTGGGGCTTAGTTGCTATTACGAACATACTGCCTAGGCTTGAAAGAGGATATTTTTGATGCAGTGTAAAAGAAACATACAGTAATGATGGGGAAAAACATACAGTAAGTAGACAATAGTTGGGCAAGGCTTCTATAAAATATTTTGTATCACATTTAATGTGTGAGATACATTCACGGTATTTGACAATCAGTTCAATTGATTCTCATAGAGTTTATCACAATCAGTATTGAATAACTAGTTCACAAAAATAATTATTTTGCACTAGATTAAGCAAAAACTAGCATTTTTGACGACCGTTTTAGTTGGATGTACACATGAACCGTGACCGAGTGGATAAAAAAATATATTTTTTTTCGTTTTCTTTAACCTCTAATGTAGGTATTAACCAATCTGTCATGTGCAGCATCGTTTTGGGAGAAGCATTTTAATAAAAAAATGATAGAGATATAGGTATATTATCTAAACAGCTTTGAATTTGTCGTATTTAAAAGCATACATAACTAGTGACACACCCTGGTTTTTTTGTTAAGTTTGAGTTTTATTAGGGTTCGTAACTGACAGAGGCCAGCGTTAATGGCAATGATTCGTGGTATTCCAACCGATTGCTGTCGTTGAAAGCCATCGGTTGCTATTCAATATTTAGAAAATTCTACTTATTTAATTATTTCTTGGATGAATGCTCACGCTTTAAGACTAACGTATTCACCAAAAAAAAACCTATTTGTGGATTTTTTCGCAAAGATATTCATTGAATCATATCAAATCAGATAAACCACCTTAGGTCGTGATTTATTAAGTAACCGACTGACAATCGGTATCCTTAAAAAAATTCAATAGTAATAATATATTGGTATCATAACTAAAAAAAACAAATATAATGAAGTGGACCTTAACAGTTACAGATAACAGCCAAGAGATTTTTTTGCCATCGCTAAGCAATACAATAAATCTTGCTCATGGCAATATTTAGATTGAGATGTCTTCAATAGATTTCACAATACATATTTGAATTCTTATCCAGAGTTGATTATATTTCAAACCAGTTGATCATTTTTCATTTTTTAAAACGACCAAATGCGTAACCATTGTCCACAAGATATTATAATTGCCGCAAGAATCGCATGATGGATGATTAATGTATCACTTATGAACAGTTTCGATATGGCTTCATCGGTATATCACTAAATCTGTTAACAAATAATTGATATGCGTACGATAAATCCAATTTAAAAAAACAAAATCAATCACACAACAGTTCATCGATCAATGTTTTATACACACTTAGCAATATAATGTTTATTTAACTATTTAAAATAACAGTAGTATTTTCTTGAATTATTCTTATTCCAACACTATTTTAAGTGAGTCTTATAGTTGTAGTAGATTTGTGAGACAGAATAATTTTAAACAGTATCCAACAGGTTAATAACACACTGTGTGCTACTATTTTTTTGTTTAAAATTTTTCGAAAGATTCTTTTATGACTTTTTAAGATATGCAGTACGAAGTCATTACTAAATAAATATGAAACATTTTCTATTGTTTATTTAATTAGTCTTATAAATCCTGTTAAGCAATTTTTTGTGTTAATCAATAATTTTTATTAATTTTTTTTCAGTATCTAAGTAATTTATATAATCAAAATATAAGTATGTCCCACTTTGCGACTCTTCGAAAAATCGCACTAAAATGACATCGAAGTTAACAAGCTTGAAACAGTTGAAACCTTCGTGTGTCTCGATTACCCTATTAATAAACAGAAGAATGTCACTAACGTAACGAAATTATGGTACAATAAATATTATACCAAGAAACAAATATCTGCTTTATTCATACACTGAACTCAGACAACAAAATATGAAGGAAGCAATACAATGATGAGTTCTGCAGGTTGTACATCGATTCTAGAGTAGCTCAATCAAGCAATATGGCAGAAAATCAGCCAGCTACGAAAGCAATGTCCAGTTATCGGGTTGGGCCAAAGCCCCCTATAATTACAAGCTATGATGTACAGCCCGTCAGTCGGTATTTTTGCAGACGAGTTGTTCGTTACATTTACTGCGGAGTCATGAAATCAATATTTTGGACTAATTGCGATGAATTCTAGCGTATTTTAATAATGTGAAATACTGGGTAGTTAAATGTAGTATCTTTAATGTTAATAGGAATAAAGATAATTTGGAGAGATTCGGTGGAAACTTTGGTGTTTTAATATTAAATTAAGGTTGATAACTAGTTATTCCACTGGCTGTGTTACTAAATGTAACGCGTTTCGTTTCTTTATGAAGCATCTTAATTAAAAATGAAGAGTAGAGTGGGTTTGTTTCTTTCTACTGGATGTGGGGAGGGGTAAGACCCAAATAATGATAAAAAGTACTGATTATAAAATTAACTACTAGTGTTTGGAGGTGATTTATTTAGTTATGGTTCGATATAGTTAATCTGAAGATGCTTCTTAAAGAAGCGAAACACGTTACATCTAGTTGCACAGCCAATGGGATAACTAAGTTATCAATTTTAATTTCAAATTAGGAATAAAGTTGTTTAATTACTTTGAAAGAATATAATTAAAAGCCTAGTCGTAATCAATGATTATTATTAATCGACAATTCAAAGTGTTTATTTTGCGATAAATTAAGGTTCTAATGAATCTGCCCTGCCACACATCGCATTTTGTGTCATTCACTACATATATTATGACGACTGTACGATATAATTTATTGCAACAATTTAATTATTTAAGTAATTTAAGACATCGACTGAGGGTGCTTGATGGAATTTCAATATCAAATTTGGATTATTGAGATTTTGTACACTTCCATGTATTTTGTCACTAACGACCCGGGTTTCGCCTTTCGGCATCTTCAGGCATTCGAGCACACGAATGGACTCGAACTGAGTTCGAGTCCATTCGTCCATTCGTTCGAGTCCATTCGTGTGCTCGAATGCCTGAAGATGCCGAAAGGCGAAACCCGGGTCGTTAGTGATTTAATTATTACTTAACATGCATATATGTTGGTTTTCGATGAATCGTAAATTATATAATTATTATAGTAAAGAAAAACTGAATAAACTCACGATAAATCTTTTCAAATATATGTTATATTCGATGAAAAACGGAGTTGAGAGACGATCTTCGTACAACCGCCATACAATTTGTTCGTAGAGACTGGGACTCCGAGGACTACTCGTAAATTGCAAATTTTCTTATATCATTGCTTGTAAGTTAAGGTTGCTTTGGTAGGGTCTAATAGAAGAGACAGATCAAGACTGAATCACTCTCGTATGCTCAGAACACAAAACTGAAAAACTATCATAGTGGATCGGAATATGTGAAGCGAGTTCTGTTTGGAAGCCAAGACCCAGCCGTATGGTTGCCCACATGCCGATGATGTATTCGTGTCCTTAAATGTCTTGTACGTGACATTTTTTGATCGACATTATAAAAACCCCAGACGTATTATTATTACTTGTGTAACGTTTTCTATTGATTATTAGTTTTATTCTAATTTTAAGTCGAATCGATTTGTGAAATAACCATACTTATGTTTCAGTTCAAATATTTACATACGACAAATAGTAATCATATCAAAAGATAATCTATGTAGAGAAAGTTAAAATCTATGTTGCGCCTTACATTCAAATGATAGGTGTTTATGCTTAGTGCTAGAAGGCTTCTGAGGAGGCGTTTTTTAAATTTCATAAGAAATGTCATAAAAAATGACAAATCTATTATAATCTTTTATTAACGCGTTCATGTAGTTACTTACTTTTATCTCAAGCTTTGTTTGCTATATCTTTCAGATACTTAACGTTGACACAATATAATTATAATAATGATACTTCATATTTTAAAAAACTTTATATTGTTTAAGAATTTGATAATTTAATGGGTCACATGTAGAAAGTTTTAACCAACAAAGAGTTCAAATTAACTTTCCAACAGAAAATTATATCTCTTTAGCGTTTTTAAACGTTTTTCTATTGACAGTCTAATTTTCAGCGACACTGATGACATTAATAATTTAAGACATCGACTGAGGGTGCTTGATGGAATTTCAATATTAAATTTGGATTATTGAGATTTTGTACACTTCCATGTATTTTGTCACTAACGACCCGGGTTTCGCCTTTCACTGACTCAGTTCGAGTCCATTCGTGTGCTCGAATGCCTGAACATGCCGAAAGGCGAAACCCGGGTCGTTAGTGACAAAATACATGGAAGTGTACAAAATCTCAATAATCCAAATTTAAATTGATGACATTAATGTCCTGGAGTAACTTTGTATAACGCAAACCGTCCATAAATTCGAAAGAAAAATTAACATAGATCATTTAAAAGTTACAACATTTTACAAGTGTAGTCCTTATTTCACACCACGCCATTATGACCACGAACTTTATCAGTGAAAAATTTAAATCAGCACTGATCCAATAAGTCGAAGTAACCATTGTCATTCAATTTCATAAATTTAATTTTAATCCACCTGTAATTGAAAGTCAACAAAATTAAAGCTATTGTTGTTTGTATGTTAATCTCACGCTAGCTTATAATCATGGTGATAGTATGTTGGTTAATTTAACATACCTTTAATATAAATTGCAAATAAATTTCTACCGAGTCACCGAATTCATTTAAGTATTTAAACTAACACAATTTTCCTGCCGCAACACCCAGGATATTACAAATTCCCAAATTTAGTTTTAATTTTTCCATGACTAAGGACAGGAGACATGAATACTTTTCATAAACAATCCTTATTTTTAAAGATCAACATGATCTTATCCTTAAAAATATTCCCAAATCTGAATGATTCATAATATTTTTAGTTATATCAACAACTTTTAGTCAATTATATATTACCAATACGGGAATAATTAATTTTTCAACAGGCAACCTTCTACCACTTTATAAATGAAAAGTGGATTGCAATATAAAACTAGTTGGTTACTTAATGATATATTTATATATACAGCAAGTCTCGTTCTTTTAGGCTCATTTTAAAAACACATAAATATACTTTCCTAATATTAATATATGAATTATTTTCCTTTTGTTTAGTTTCATCCGTTTTGATATGATGCAGCGGGCTGCTGTTAAATCATTCCTTGTCATTTTTATAAAACTGTTTTGTATTATATATACGTTTCTATCCAATTCTATAATAAGTATCCAACTCAGTATTTTCTCACAAGTTCGTATAACAACTTGCGTAAACAATGTTCAACCTCTATTGAATCCAATCCGCCACCTATCCCATACGCTTATCTTATTAAGCCGCGGGCTATCTCCACCCAGGATATATATCAGCTGATAATAACCTATGCATAATATTATTTCAAATATCTAACCAGCTTCCCTGCCCAGTATGGAGCAGTCGAAGTGGCGTCAGTTGTAACTAATTAATGTGCATATCGCTTTTCTGTTTATGACTTAAGCTTTGCCCATAAACATAAATTCTAGCATTAATAAATTCCTTGGTCCACATATGGAGCACTGAATTCGTACGTTTTTCAAAAACAGCCGTTCACCGTGGGCTGGTTTTACTCTACTTACATATTAAAATATATAATATACCTGCTTGTAAGTAACCTATAACCCTACGATATAAAACTATTTAGTAATACCTGTTCACACCGAAACATTAATTTTATTATTCTTTTAGGTAGTAATAAAATTAAATAATTTCAGCGACAGACAATAATTAAAACATCATAATCATGGAAATATATTAAATTAACTTTATTTACAACATTTGATTATTAGTGTTGTTTAATATTAATATTACAAGCTCAAATGTAAAATTCAGTTTCATCAATTTAATCAGCAAGTTAGCAATAATCTTAATCATTTGTTTTTCAAAAATGACTTTGATATCAAAAAAATTAACAATAATTAGAGTATAGTTTTCGACATTGCTGTTTGAATTTAAATAAATGCAAACGTGAAATTAATTTTATTGTTCTTTTTGCACTTGACATCAAATTATCTAATTGAATTGCTTATCTTTAAACTTCCATTATGTTTCAATTGTTACTTAGCTGACTTTAAAAAATACTATTGTTATTTTTAATTTGTACAAATTTAAATGGAGAAGGCCTCCGCCCATTTGATAACATAGTATCAATTAAATTGAATTTGAAAGTTCAGTCACGTTTTCGTCACTATCTCTATGAAAATCTTTTATTTCTCTGTACAACCTTGGTAATAATAGTTTAAAAAGGGCTTGGAACATTGACTGTGTATTTTTATTCCTAATTTATTTATATATACAGCTTTATAACATTTATAAATTTTATTTATGGGTTTCAACTGGTTCATTGATTTTCTATCGATCAATGATTTAATAAAAGCATTTTAATACAAAAGTATATTGATTTTAATTGGTACTTGTTGCTGTGTGTCATTCTTTTATTACATCCAGTTGGTGCACATGTAATTCATGAATATGTTATATAAAAATGGGCGTTAATATATATATTTTATTGTCTATGCTTTATGTACATTTATTAATTGCCACGATATCAGAAGACAATTAATTAACTACAGGAAAAATTTAAAATATATTTAAAAATCGCTTAAGTATCATTTGAATTTGATTTTTTGATATGAGATCGTTAGAAGACTTAAACAATGATATTATTGAACATTTTAAAACCATTTTATTTATTTTTGCTGAATATTTTGATAACATTTTTAAGAGTCAAAAAATTTCAATTTTGAGTTAAGTATAAGCAAATTCTTAGAATACCGATATCTACCAGATCCTAAATGTAACAAGTGTTAATTTATGGTTATTTTAAAATGATAGTGGTGAACTTAGAACCAAACTGTAACAACTACGAAAATCCTGTGAAAACCTTTGAAAACTAATATTATAAACATTATAAAAAAAATGTAATTAAGCTTTTAACATTATTAATATAAACATATTTTTTAAATAATCCTAGAATTTCATTAAAATCTACAAAATAGTTGTAAATTGTACAGCAGAAGATTAAATCTTCCCAATATCCCAATTATCTCAGAACTATGGTTTTTAAGCTGTTACACTTTAGAACTGAGGTATCGAAATGTACCTGTATTAATGTTCCATATTTTTTACCATACTACAGAGCATTGGGTCCGACTCTTTTTGTTGTTGCTTTACTTTGTCAATGCTGTTTCAAGTGAATTAATAAAAACAACATGAAATGTGGCACAACTTGCATACAAATATTAACACTACAAGATTGCTAGTTGAACTTAGATAGTATAATATTAAATATAAACCTTGGTTTTATTTTATTATTTATATTAATAAATAACAATAATTATTATTATCAAATATAATGCAAGCTTACCGGCTTGTTAGTTTTCCAGCAATATTGATATTATTTATATTTATAATACGTTTCTATTCAAATTTGCATTTTCCTAACTCCTAAAACGTTTATTTAAAATGCACGTTATAAATCAGTCATTAGCGTGTTGTGGAACATATGTATAACATGCATACATTACGTTATACCGTTTACTATAACCACGTTTCTAAAATAAAAAAAACAAAATAGACCATTGACAACTTGTCGCATTTTAAATCAAATTCTGCACGCCACCCACGAGCTGTTGCAAGACTCTTTTTTACATTCGTGCTGTCAATTTTAAATGTATGTGTCAAAAATTAATACTGTAATAATGATATTGATGTGATATTAAGAGACTAGGGAAGTTATAACAACAAATCATTAACTGTCATAAATACTTTTTTATAAAATTATTATTTTTGAAATATCATAATCAGTCACTTATAAAATTATCTAATATATATTTATATAATTACGTACTTATTTTTATGATTATAATAACAGGGAAGAATAGGTTTTTGCTGTCAAAAGAAAAGTCTTCTGACCTCCCTACCCGGTAATGTACGTTACCAATTTCACAAGTTCCATGATCCTTTTCCACTTTACTTTTTATTGAGCAATTCAACAACCCCTAGTTTAAAAGGGTCCCTGTCAATTTTTTTTCCATGTTTGCTGCCAATGTGGAGCATATAAAATCTTAATGTAGGTGTATCGTCAGGTTCTTTTCTGCGATAACTACTTATTACTTAGTTATTTAACCTCTCCGTTTCGAAGACGGTAGGTATAGAAGAATAGGGCTACGACAGGAATAATGGTTAGCTAATCACTCACGCTACGTCCCGATTTTAGGATGGAATAGGTGGGAAGAAATTCTAGACATCACTAACATCAATGTCTACGAACATAACTCGACTGAAAAACCAATCTATGAAACTATCTGTACCGAGATAATAATACAATGAATAAATAATTTTACGAAGAAAAATAATTTTTAAAAAACACGAAACTAAAATTTTATATGACATACGTCATGGGATACACGTAACTTAAAAGAGTGAAAACATAATTATTAATACCATCCCTTTGTTTTCTGAATTAAATATGAGATGAGAGTGGCTGATAATATATGTATTTGCTATAATAATAATGGGAAACATTGAATTAATATTATAAGCTTTCACTAATATTCACTTTATATTATCTAGGTTACATTGGTTTCAAATATATATTATATTTATTGTAGAAACCGTATGCAAATTTTTATCAAATAATTAAATAAATATCGAAGTGATCTGTTTATTTTCTCACACGGCTAAGGTGTGGCGTGTTGTAGTTTATTTGTAACTGCACCGTTTTCGTGTTAGTCTGCCATTCTGTTTAATTAATCATCCGTTTACATTTTCCATTTACTGTATGTATGCTATCTGATTTAAGGAAAAACAAATGAATATTAACAACACGGTATGTAGTTATAAATATTTATTTATTTTGCATGGTGTAACTTTTTAATATTTTTTAAAATATAATGTCTTTCCACCAAGAATTGACAGTTACACCTTAAAAGTGTGTAACTTTTTATTTAAAAAGAGTATTTCTGTGATGACGAAATTGACTTCATTGATAAAAAAAAAAATTTTAAATGTGAAAAAGCGTCTTTAAAGAATAATAATTACATTGCTTTGTATATTTCTTTAATCTTTCGTTATAAGAAAACTAAGACTCTGAAACATTAAATATGGCAACTAACTATTTGGTCAGTAATTAATTTCATAAATAGACAGTAACTAATTCGATAAACGGTTAGTAAGAAATAATAAATTTTGAATTAGTAATTATTTTTGGTCAGTAAATAATTGTCAAATGGCTAGGTTAGGTTTAATTAAAAAAACTGACAATTTCATATAAAAATCTGACAGTTTAATTTAATAACTGATCATTTCATATAAATTACGTACAGCTTTTTTTATTAACTGACCACGTATATACCAATGGATACTGACTATTTACTGACTAAAAATTTAAACAGTTACTTACCCAACAAATGCAAGCCATGTTATATTAAATGAATGATAATCTGGTAATTTATTCTGGTATTATCAAATATCAATAAGAAAATAAAATCATTTGTTTAAAATAGAGATTGTTTGCCAAACTGCAGACTAAAATAACGTTAAATAATTTGGTAATATTTTTTTGGTAAAAAAAATATATTTCAATGTTTTATAATAATACGAAATTAAGCGTTTCTTTCCGATAAAGAATTGATCGATTGAAGCTGTAGAGTTGTTGTGTATTTTTCATCTTGAAATTCTGAGAGTGCAAACTCACGCCTTTTCAAAAAACACGTGTTCATAAATTAAAACTGAACACTGAGGCAATGTTTGCGAATTGTCTGTAGAGCAATAATAAAGAGCGCAACATTAACACATTCTCGGTATATTGTTTTTGTATATACTGAAACGAGCTTTTACCACCCGCTGAATGTTGCATGACTGAAACTTGCTTGGGTGAAGGATCATGAATAAAAAAATAATATTGACCTGATATATTAATAGTAGAAAGTCACTGACTTTAGCAAAAATGGATTTGAAAGTGAACAAAAGCATAACAATTTTACACAAACAAAAAGTACTTATTGCACGTTACCAAACTATTTTTTGTAACTGTACCTTTGACTTATTATGTTTCTATCAGTAAATAGTGTCGAGTCCGTGATGCAGTGGTCAACGTCATTGGCTTCAGTTACGGATTCTCACGGGGTCAAATCCCAGTAAGGACAGCTTCATAAATTGATTTCTCAATAGATTTATGGATTTTGTGTTCGAAGGCATAGATATTTGTAATGTCTAAAATTTTCTGATTTCCAACCATCCGATCCTAAAAACAAAACATAGCTTAATCCTGTCCTAACTATATAACTCTATCACTACTCTATTCAAGAATAAAAGAGATGTTGAGTAATTGAATAACAATCAGTTCTCATAGAAAAAAACTCTGTTGAGATACCTCTATTAAGAAGCCATATGCTCCACATTATGAGCGGACATAGCTTTGAAAAAATTGAAAATATGTTTATGCAATCTAATTAAATTATCAAAAAAGATAGCCTCACTGTATCGTTATAGGTGTGAACAGTTATTACGTGAAGCCAAGACCCGTCCAATGATGTTGACGTGATACTAAATAATACAATGTACACAATTTACTAAACCTATAAATGATTTTATAACCCAACATTTTGAGCGAATCCCAATATTGAGCATATAGATCAAAGGCCGGCAAAGTGCCCGCGAAGAGTGTTGAAGGCGACATGGTGAATAATCAATCACTCGCCTATTGCAGATTTAATAAAGCAATGATATTTTTTTATCCTATCTTGTTTCTTCCCAAAATATCAATTCTACTAGCTGCCTGGTTCTGCTCCCTGCGGGATCACGGGACATTACAGCTGTCCATATTAAAGTGAGAAATGTTACCTATGAAATTGGATTTGGAGATCACTTTCAGATGACTGGAAAATGATCCATTTATGGGAAAACACGAATTTATACTCTCATTTATATTACACTAAAAATATTAAGTGTAACATCTGTGATATCCTCATAGCCACTCTTACTATTTTGAAGTCGTCCATTAAATAAAAACACACAAATAAATGTCACTTTTAGTAGAATGCAATTCTAAAATCATTGATTTCATTACCATTTATGAATCAAATTTCAATATTTCTCAACTTAAAAGATAAATCGACCAATAACCTATCATTTCAAATTTAAAAACCGTACAGAGATAAAATCAGAAAACATGATTGATGTTACATATACCTCGAAATACCCTTTACGATATTAATATGTATCATCGATTCCACTGCAAAGTTGTGTATCTGCAAAATCTCAATGTTACAGGGGAGCAGTTTAAAAAATAATTTTAACTATGTAAGACAAAAACAGAAAGCACGTAAGTAATAAATATATATATTTAACCATAATTTTTGTTGGTCGCGCTATTTTATATACACAAAAAGATGATTTTTGTAGTATTAATAATACAAATAAATAATTTCGACTCCGTGGCGCAGTTACGGATGTCTCGGGTTCAAGTCCCGGTGCGGACAGTTTCATAAATTGAACGTTTGTGATGTTTAAAACTCCCTCCCATCCATCCGATAACCAAAAAAAGTCTAAAATGTTCAGATTTTGCAATGAAAACGACGATATTATGAATACAAACAGTAAAAATCTAACATCATAGTATGTATATAGCTAAATACTACTAATATACTAAAGTATACTAATATAATAATACTATTAAAACTACACTAAGTATAATAATACTCTGCTGTAATTTCAATCAATACAATATTTACTTATATTGCAAAATAGATAATAATGCTCACGAATATTCATAAATCGTCTACGATCCATATAACATTATTCGAGGCGTGTCTGGGTACTTAAAGTATCGAAGGGCAGTCCTACGCAGTCCCATGTAATGTGAATTGATTGCTGTTTTTAGCATATTGATGGTGAAGTGTACCTTGTGGTCTTTTGTATACATTATGCAATCAAACTTGTTTAGTTGGCTAAATTTAGACCTAATCAAAATGGTGCTACATACAGGTGTACTGCAATTATTTATAATGTATATGAAAAGTATATATCAATTAATAATCTTTTATTGGCATATTCAAAATAAATCTCCAGGTGAAAGCACTTTTAAATTGCTATTATTATGACCAAAAATTTACATTTTTTGTTATGTCGTCAGCCTAGGGTGTAAAACTCGTAACTTCATAGACTGCATCTTGATGTTAGAGAGCAAATAACTTTATTATTAAATGTAATTACAATATTTCACTTTACGCATTTTGTATTCGTCTTCAATAACAATTTGCGACTGTTGTTATCTTTTTTCGAGAAGAAATCATCGGGGAACTTGTAGAATCATTCGTATACTGAAGTAATGCTGTTAAAAGCTTCAGTTGTATATAAAATATTTTCATAGAATAAGTTAAAATACTTTTAGTTTTAATTTATTTCTATAAATAGATCCCATAGGATATTCTACCTGCTATTAAAATAATTCAAAAATCTCTGGTCAATAATTTCAATTTAAGTTGAATTTTAATTTTAATTTAAACAAATTAAAACGATTAAGTTACCAAAGTACATCTTCTCAAGATGTTAAAAGTTGTCCAGGGCCAAGAATGTTTTTCTTGCAATTACAATATAGTTATTAACTGTAATATAATTTACCTTCACTTAACCGATTACTATTAAATTTAATCATCTATTAAGCCGTTATGTAAATGATGAGGCATTTATGTTTTTAGAATATTTTTTCTTTGTCATTACACGAAAGACTATAATCAATTTGAGAAATCTTTAAATGGTCATTTTGCTAGATTAAAATATGACTGTTTAATTAACTCATTAAGATGAGTTTATTAATAAATCATAATTCAGACTATTGCAGAACTAAACTAAGCACGCACAAAACTATTTAAACGATTCGTAGCGGATATATATGTAATAATAGAAAATAAAATTAATTATTTCATTTCCGCCTTAAACAGGAGATTAAAATATGATCTTCGGCCCCAGTTTGACGGTATTCAATTGCAAAGAGTAATACTTATTAGTATTTGTTCAAATAAAAAGTAATGAAACTAAACAACAATAAGTAAAACTTGCATTTACCAACAGTACGGCAAATTCATTAAATTTTAAATACAATAAAAATCATGCATCTCTCAAATAATTCGTTCACTATTTTATAATATAAAAGAACTTTCTGCTATTTGTTTTTCGGGGTTTTTGTTTAAGTTAGCTTATAAAAGCTTATAGCTAGTAAAGCTAGTAAAATAATATATAGGTTGAAATATTTTTGTAATAAATTATTCTTAGCTCATATTTACTTCTCATGTACAGACATATGAACTTTTAACGGATATATTCAACGGTTATCTAAAGTAAGGAATGATTTTTAACTAATTATTTTAGTAAAAAGGATCAAAAAATCAAACACATTTATTGATATACGGCTATCTCTTTTCTTCTTTTTTGACGATATTCACTTCCTATGTGAACGATATGGCCACCACTCGGTATCTGCATGATTCCCTGTCACCTACCCATCACATGCCAGAGTCCCTCAGCTCCCTCGAGTACACCTTGTGGATACCAGACGGTCGTCCAGGACGCCAGAATCCCAACGGTTGGAAAAAGAGGCAAGTTGGATTGAGCAAGCTATAGTTCCAACGTCCTTCCATGATCACTGACGTAGCAGGGCGCTGCCTGGTACGAAGCCTGATCTTCTAGTTCCTTGCGAAGTCAAACCACATCACCCCCAGTATCCAACGTAAATATCTATTCTCGAAGCCCAGTATATATCCAGCACACGCAGATGTACACAATTATAATTAAATGCCATTTTTTCAATGTCGGTTTTCTATATGTTCTGCTTTACGGAGGCGAACAATGGTGCTTGTCGAAAATCTTTTTACTGGAATTAATATCCTGGATTACAGAAAAAAAGTTTTACTACATGCTATAAAACAGATATACTATGTAAGCATATACTTAATTAAAAAGTCGGAAATAATAATTTATTATTAAACCGACTAATTTAGGCAAAAGTTTTATATTGTTGTTTATCTTAATATAACATTCTTAATTGATTCCAAGGTGCATAGAGGGCGTTTTCGTTGCTATATACATATATATATGACGATGATTGTATTTGACAAACTTGTAATGGAATTAGTTAATATTACGTATAGAGAAAGTATATTTCCCATAGAGCAGTTGTGGTAAATAAACTATCACGTCGAGAAACTACTTTTTCCACTTGGACTGAGTTCATTAAAGACAGGATGCGATTTGTAACTGAACATGTCTTTATTATCTCAACACATCGGATTCAATCGCTGCCTTTCTGTGACGTTAATTTTTTGCAAGTCCAATTTGTTTCCAAAAGATATCGGCTATTTTTAAACCAATGTACCGGATAATTTATTATCTTCGATATGCGATCATTTACGCAAACGGTCCGATAAATCAACTCAAGTTTTACGATCTTATTGACGGTCTGGACAAAGTTTTAAATCATTATTGATATATCCAAATCAATTTTCAATTAGTTTGAAATCCTGATTATGAGATCAATATCTCAAAATGTACCATATGTAAACTTAAACGATACATATCAGTTTTATATCTTTATAAAACAAATAAAATTCTGTATTCGTTTTGTTCATTTTCATCTCACAGATATGAGGAAAGTAGACATAAATTAATAAAAAATAAAACATAGCTTCGAAATTAAAACTTGTAACAGTTCAATTGATAGTTTAAAAATGTTAAACTGTTGGCATAGGTATGTATTGCTAAACATATAATACTATATTACTGATCAACTTTTCGATAGGGCTGTTAAATGCCACCCTAAAAGGGTGACGTAATTTCTTTTTTTACTCAACTAAAACGATATTTATTTTTAAACTTCGTAAACTAATTCAAATTTTTAAGAAAAGGAAAAAATAAATACCATGTTTTTTGTAATATCATTCGATATTCGTAGCTTAACAAATTTTAAGAAAATAACTGTTAAATTGAGCTTGATAAATTATAAAAATTTAGATTATATTTTGATTGAAAAATACTGTTTTGTGTCAAGGCATCTTATGTTAGCCGCATAGTTTTCTGACACTTAAACTTTTTCATATATGAAAGTTAAATAGTTGTTTTGGCAGGTAATTTCTCACGGTCTACAAAAGTGAATGACAGATCAAAATGAATAATGATTACTTTGAACAACAGTATATCTAATAGGTGGCATAATGTGTTATACTTAAGATTTTTGACCTGTTACAAATGTTGATAAGAAGTAAGAAGCATTACGTGGGTTGGGCAAAATCGTGTGATAAATGGTTGTTTAAATTATCTTAATCGTATTACGTATAAATGTTTGAATCTTTTGGCTTAGCTAAAAAAAATATATACATTTATTCATATATGAAAGTTTTTCAACGTGTTTTTAATAAAAACACGCTCCTGACATTTTCTGTCAATAAAAATTA
This sequence comes from Himalopsyche phryganea, assembly GCA_022494535.1. Classification (NCBI taxonomy): domain Eukaryota; kingdom Metazoa; phylum Arthropoda; class Insecta; order Trichoptera; family Rhyacophilidae; genus Himalopsyche; species Himalopsyche phryganea. The sequence goes on from JAGVSL010000046.1 coordinate 3,119,499, forward strand.
AACACCTTCCAAGCTATACAAAACGTACTTAAATGAGACTGCTGCTGATAAGACTAAAAATCATATTGTGTTACTTAGCCGAAAAAATGATAATGGTACGCATTCTCTATTATAATAATAATTATCACAGAAACTTTATGAATTTATAAACGATATTTAGACCATTTAGCAACAAACATATTTTCAAAAAAAAACTTTCCTATTAGTCAATTTATCAAACTAAACATTTAATTCTATATGTAACCACCAATTTTGATTAATAAAAAAGGCAAGCTACATGGTAGAACCGATCAAATGTAAACTAATTCAAAACGACCTTGAATTACCTTTATTTTACTTCAACAATTAACGGGGAAGAGTTATATTCTTTACCACTTTTCATAATATAAATCTACTAAAATTCCGATTAGTTTATTCTACATAAAAACTAAAAACTAAAAAATCCAACACACCACATTCAGTAACGTCTTCGTTTTCGCCCTATTGAATAAGGAAATCACTCTATCCTCCGAGTTTGCCGACGTGGCTTAGTCTGTGCAACCTTTTAATTCTATTTGATTATACTGTTCTGCAATTATTGTGACAAATTCATGGGCATCAGGGTATTTAGACGATACTTTGTTGGTTTTAAGCTGGACTATCTTTCAGTCATCTGGTCTCTCGTTGAGGGCATTAAGTATATGCACTTCTTTATTTATGTCATTTTTCCAGCAATGTTTGCGTATTTCCAATAATGTTTTCCTTACATACATCATTAGTATACATTAATCTTATGTAATTCGATCTGCAATCAATTAAACGTATTCAATTGGGCAAGTTTCTTTATATTTCTTTCTTCAGTGATCAAGTGAATGAATAATGAGTGAAATGTAATCGTATAAGACGGAGTGAATGATTTATCTGTTTGTCGCTAGACTTGTCTGTCCTACAACATTGTGTTTTCTCTACGCTGTTATCACTATACAAAAACATTTTTACTTGATATATCTGCCCACTAGTTTCACGTAAACAACTTTTTTATTGAACTGGTCATTTAATTTCATTGCATTATTATCTTTTTTATTGGTGGAAATCAATTATTTGTACGACAAATTATGCATGGTCAGTCACCTACACGAATTTTATAGATATAGATTGCTCTCACTTAAAAATAAAACTGTACCTATTCAAACACATCGATAAACTTTTTAGAAAAGCAATTTAGCAGTTTACTCTAGTCGCCGAAAACAGCTGATTACATTTGATATTATTAAAAGTAAACAAATTCACCAATAACTGAACAACTAAATATTAACTTAGCAAATATACAAAAGATGCTCTGACAATGTGTGTTCAGTGTTGAAACAGGTATAGCCAACTTAAACTGACAACAAAGAATTTCAAAATTTTGTAAAACTCGTAAATAAAAAAATTGTAGATACATCCAAATTAGTCTTTTCAGTCCGATATTGAAATTAAACATGGTGAAAATAGCAATAAAATGTACACAAATCTTTAAAACTATTTCTCAAAATGAAAGTTAAAATAATAGGCAGATATTTTTATGTGTGGAAATGATACATTATTTAGTAAATGCGTTAATAAAAATGTATGATATTTTTTACCTAACACAGAAAGTTACTTGTATTTTGTTACCTTGCTTTAGTACTTAAATTTATTATCTTCAATTTTTAAAAAGGTGAAAGATACTTTTTATTTATTAAAGTTTTCTTAGAGAAGAGTTATCACTTTCGGCCCATTTTTAGGATCGGACGGGTGGAAAAGAATTTTAAAAATCACAAACATCCATGTCGTCGCAACACAAATCCATAAATCAATCTATGCTGGGACTCAAACACGTGAGATCAGTAACCGAAGTCAACGACGTTGACCACTACACCGCGGATCCAAGAGATAAAAAACAGAGGTTGAGCAACTAGGTATTTAGCGGTTCTCGTAATAAAAGTCAAAATGAATATAAAATAATGTATATAGTGCCTGTATATGTATGTCTTTCTTAGCTGTAACCGAGAAATCATCTTCAATGCCGAGTGTCTAGAAGAGAGAATATTGCATCAATCACATCTGATGATCGATGATTCATAAAATTATGTCACTATACCCACACATTTATTATTTTTTTCAACAGATTCACCAAAATTTCACTTCACTTTACTTCAACTTTGATTAATTTCTCTCTATTTGGTTTCTATAATGGCATAAATTTGGCTTAATAATGCCCTAGGATACTCAACGCTGTACCCACACCACTGGCTATATATTCTTACAGAGTGTATTCCGCAGAGTATGCGTATTTCAATTCTTTGCCAAGAACGTCCGCGTAGGAATTCCTCAAGATTCGGTTGCATGCATTTTAGTGTACAGGAGGTTAAGTTAAGGGTTTAATGTTTTAAGGGATTGCGTTTCAATCGCTTTCCATAGGGCACCGTGAACTCTTTGAACGCCTTAAGATTTGTCAAAGATGCAGCGACCAAGTCAGCATGACCAATTTCCTCCATTCATTGTGCATGTCTGGACTTTCCCAAAGGATGTGATCACCACTCTGAATCATATTGCCGCAATCACATATTTAGTTAACTAATAAATTTTGACGTAAATCTAGCTTGTGTAATAGGTCCAACGTATTGTTATTACGCATTATGACATCATCTTACGATATAATTGAAAATATGCTGCCAATTAACTACGCCTTACGATATTTTTTTAAATCATGTCGACTCATGCACCGTATGGATTCGCCATATTTTTTTTAGTAACTAGTAGTTGCAAGGTAATTGATGAAAGCTATTATTATAATTTAAGACATCGACTGAGGGTGCTTGATAGAATTTAAATATCAAATTTGAATTATTGAGATTTTGTACACTTTCACGTATTTTATAATTAATTTTCACATATTAAAATACGTGGAAGTGTACAAAATCTCAATAATTCAAATTTGAAAGCTATTACTGTTTAGTCATTTAAGGACGTAACTATAACGCATTGGCTAATAAATTAATATAAACCAATTTCCTTAAGCACTAATACGAAAGCACACACTTACTTATATTATTAAATATTATGTAATATTCCTTACTTATACCATCATTGCAACCTCTTAATTCTGCATGGTAAAATGAGTTTTTAATTTAAATTCAATTTCCACGAAGTTACAGCCAAATCTGTCAAAATAATAAAACAAGTCGAAATTTATTGTCGATAAATCTAAAGTTAGCAGTTCATTTTTAATTGATATCAATTGTACCAACAGTAGAAGCTGTGTATGTACTAAATAATTAAAAATGAAAAATAAATAAATTGAGAGGATTGTTTGAGATTAACTTAAGTAGTATTTAAATTTATTTTAGATCCAAGCATTCGTTTTAGACCATCATTTTGAATTTAGTAGTACTGTTGATAGAACCTGAAACATAATTTTATACCTAGTACTGATTCTTTAAACCATATACGCTCCCTATTTGGAGCACATGGCCACCACACGGTTCCTCCAAGATTATCTGTCTCTCACCAGTTTTCTTCCTTCCTCCTAAGTTATCACAGCGTCCCGTAGCTCTACTGAGTGCTTCCTATGGATAGTAATCAACTGCATTCCAGGATGACGAAATCCTTCTAATTGGTAGAAGAAGCAGGTATGATTCAGACTAAGGATAATAATAATCCATTATAAATATAAAATAGTAAGTCTGCGAAAACGGTTTGAATTGCATTTTAAGTTTTCCCATAAAAAGTTCGTGTATGAAGAATAATTTCAGCGAAGATGATATTATGTACCCCACATCTTACGTTGGAAATTATAGTCGTTAAAAAACTTTGATCTGCATATTATTATAATCTTTTATTGTTGGGCTGTCGGTGTATCGTTTTTGCAGGTTGGCACACTGCGGGCGGTAGCGAAGGCTGTCAAGCGACTGCCCGCGGCAACGTCTTTACTTTGTCCACTGCTCACTACTCACATCCTAAGTCTTTACTTCCGACTTTCATTTTCTTTAATCAAACCACCGCATTCTGACGCAAACGTCAAAAAAACAATCGTTTGACCGAATTATTGAGCTCAATTTATCACATTGTTTTAATAATAACCATCGTAATATTCAAATAATCCATTTTGCATTTACAACGCTTTCTTTTTGGACGTTAATTATTTACTTATCTGTCATACTTAAATAAAATGATTAAAAATAAATATTATTAATTTTCAATAGCTTTTTCCTTTTTCATTCTGAATTGAGCTTTTTATTTGTTTTCGTAATGCTTGTTAAAGATAAACAAAAACGTGGCAGAACATTATTATTATATTAAGCAACTAGCAACTAGTATTAAGCAACAATAGTTAGAGTCACTTTTTAGGTGTTAACTGTCAATTCTCGGTGGAAAGACATTATATTTTAAAAAATAAAACACAATTCATTTGTACTAATTCCACATATATTATAATGATCAGGACCGGTTTCGCTCATCACGAGCATTATCAACTGATAAAAATACAAACATAACAGGCCTTATATAAAATTGAGTGTAAAAATGAAGGTATATAAAACTGATGGTTCATGAACTAAGACAAGAAATTACTGATTAGCAAACAAATTATACACAAATAAAATAGTCTACAATTAAAATGTTATGAACCTCTTACAAAGCAATAAATACTAATCTGAAATCAAAAATATAGCTACATTAAAAGTCCATTAGCAGAGCAAAATTTTTTAATGACATTACTAATTTATGAAGCAAAATTGTGAAAATTATAAGAAAAAATTAGGCAACCATTTAAGAGCAGCTATGAGCATCCATCAAATTTTTCATCCTAAAAATATTTAAAAAACAAAAATTAAAGAGACAGGATCAATTCTTACTAGATAAAATTTAGAAATAACATTACAGGGTATCAGTATGGATCCTAGAGCCGTGTATGGATCCCATAGTCCTAAATCCTGGAGCCGGAGTGCAAAGTTATACGGCGTATACTCTACTTCAGATCATACCAACAGGTTTTCGAAACAATTTGAGTTATTAAATATGCTTTTATCAACTAAAAATACATCGTGTATACAAATAAAAATGCAAACTTAAATCAGTTTAAAACTACACAATCTTACTTACACTAAGTGAAAAAGTAATTGTACACATTCTTTATAAATGACTAAGATGTCTATTCTAACCAGTAATGCGTTAGATAACATTTCTCGTATTATTTTATTAAATTATAGTAAACGATTAACAGTTAGAGGAGTGTTTCCAAGTATGTGTTATGGGGTGGCTGTGTTTTATCCATCAGTACATCAAGCTTATCAATCTCATCAATACGGTGATAAATTCAACTATATTTATTCAAACGCTTAAAAGTTTTTTATATATCAAGTAAAATACCGATGTTGTTTTTGTTAAGATTTCATAATAAGGGCTTTCAATCCCAGGAACCCGGTCAATTAGTCAGGATTCACTGTAAAAGTTTAAAAAATAATTTTTATTTGAAACAAAATACGTACTGACTAACTGTGACGTTTACCTCGGCTTATTTATGTATTTACATACTCTTTAATGATACCAAAATAATTGGCAAATATATATTATCTATTGTGGTCTCCCTCATTCACATATTTCGTAATTTCCGTAGACAGGAACAGATATTTTGACAAAAAAATATTTTATTGTTTTTTTTTTTTCATTATTTTCATAAAAAAATCAATTTCCTTTATAAATACAATCTTTTTCAAGCCCAATAAATTATATAAAATCATATAGTCATTCCAACTGAAGCAATAACGGACACAGATTTAGTTTTAAAAATGCACTTTAAAACACGGAATTACGCTTTATGAACTATCGCGGGATTACAAAAAGGGTCCAGGATTGGTTGCCCTTTACGCAATCACAACTTAACATACCTTTTTGCTTTCAATTGGTTAATAATACATTAACGTTGCCACTCGATTGATTCTCACGTATGACGGAACATTGAAAAGGAAAACACACGTGTATACTGCCATGTGCAACATGACATCACGTATTACCTGTAAGTACTCAGATTGAAAGAGACCGCCAGTTGCTTTGAAGTTAGCAGAAAATCTATAATCGTACGTAACTAGTGTTTGTGATATAAAGTTTCCACTTTCTGAAAGCAACTTATCATTTGGTGACTTAAAACGCTAGAATATTTGGTATGAAATTATAATAGATATATTTATATAATTTAAGACATCGACTGAGGGTGCTTGATGGAATTTCAATATCAAATTTGGATTATTGAGATTTTGTACACTTCCATGTATTTTGTCACTAACGACCCGGGTTTCGCCTCTCGGCATCTTCAGGCATTCGAGCACACGAATGGACTCGAACGAATGGACGAATGGACTCGAACTCAGTTCGTGTGATAGGTAATCAAATTATTCAAAAGTAGTTAAAAAGACCAATTCAAATTATATAATTTCAATAATACGTTTACTATACTTTCCTGAAATCATTTTCCAAGAAAGTTGCAATATACACTCTTAAACTTGAGTTATATACTCGAACTGTCAGTTCGAGTCCATTCGTGTGCTCGAATGCCTGAAGATGCCGAAAGGCGAAACCCGGGTCGTTAGTGACAAAATACATGGAAGTGTACAAAATCTCAATAATCCAAATTTGATAGATATATTTGTTATAGCTATGATACAGAGGTACTATTTCTACATTTCGAAATTCAAAACTATTTTCTCGCAAAAATTCGATTTTTTTTTTTATTACATACAGTCATCATTTTCGAAAAAAAAATGAATGACGTCATCAATTTCAAAAAAATCAGAAAGATTGGTGACGTTATGTCCATTCGTTTCGGCACTGAAGCATTTAAACTGATTTGGCAAATTCATTACGTTGATTATTTATTTATTATGTAATGACAACTACTAATTTTGACCATCATCGCTTAAAGGCCATTGATGAAAAATTGTGAAAATATTAACAATAGTAAAAATATTTTTTTGGTATTAATAAAATGTTTGTTGTGGATGAAACTCAATATATTTATCATTTAAATAGTTTATTCGATACATAAATATTAGAGGTCTGCACGGACCCGGGCATGGCCCTTTTTTTCATTTTCATAGAATTTTATTTTCAGAAAAATATTTCGGACTATGTTCAGGTCATGAGTCAGCTATAAGCCAATACTATTCATAACTTAAATAATTTATTTCGTATGTGTAGTGAATATCGTTGGAATTGTGAAAATAGCACAATATTGTTTGGAAAGTATAAATGAATTTCAATATTTAAAAAAATCGTGCTTTTTTCGAGCTGAGAAAAATAAATCTGCGCTTCGGGTTAGGTTCGGGTAACAAGTGTGATATTGAGTCTCCGGCACGCCCGGGTCGGGCCAAAAGATGTCGGGCTCGGACCGAATAATGTTGTAAAATTTCGAGCCGTGCAGACCTCTATATGAATACAAACGATATTTCAAAAACAATTCAAGCATCAGTGAGCATATAAACTGAACCATAATATTATAAAAGAGACAAAACAATAGCAGCACAATCTTTTACTTCTTATCATCTTATCTTCGCAATCATTCGAAGATAATAAAACAAAAACATATATTCAAATACAAATACGAGTTTTAAAAATAACAACAGTGGCAGTTGAGAATTAAAGCCGTATATAATAAAAGATTTATAATAATATCTCACCTGTCAGAAGTGTCATATCCAATATATTTTAATTTAAACATCACACGGATAAAAACTTTCGCAGAGTGGTATTTAAATAAAAATCCATAGATAGAATGAACTTTTGTGGTAGGAAAGAAAGTATAGCAAATTGCAAAACATGTATTGTTGTTACCTTTAAGATACAAATTATTATTGTTATGCAGTACATTAAAGTAGAGATTTCACGGTACTGATTATGTTTGTTGTATCTTTGATACATTGTATCTAAATTAAGAGTATGCTATTGGTAAAATCTTTACATGTGTTCTATATTATTGTAATATCTGTATAGTAAATTTTAATTGTTATATATAAAGTATAAAAAATACTTTATACGCTACTTACAACATGTAAATGAACAAAAAAACTTCACAAATTATTATTTTCGAATGTCAGTATTGTATTATAAATACATTCCTTTTCTTTTATTAGGTTCATGTACAATATTACAATTTACGTATAATTAGCATAATGTAACATTTTTCAACCAACTCAGGTCCTTCTAGTAGTAGTCTAGTTCAAATATTTTTTTTCTCAATTCAAAATATTTTTAAAATGCTTTAAATCTTCTTGTTGCTTTCAATCATAAATAATTTTTGATAGGTATTTTTAAATCTTGCGTAATCTCTACAAATTCATAGTCATATTTAAAAAAAAATTACTACCGAAAAAGCCATCTTATTGTAAGTATTAAAGCTGCTTGTTTTCAGAAATTTATTGTACAAAAAAGCTTTGTTACATATAACATACCGATATTATGTTTGGAAAGTTAAGCGTACATACTTATTTCTCATTCAATTTTAATACAAACGTACGCAAATTGTATAATATAACACTTATTAACCCTTTCGTATTCATGGTGTAACAATGAGTAACTTCCGCCTTTAAACCTTTAAATTATTTCTGTGAATTAGATTATACAAAAAATTGAAAATTTTGCTATTTGTAAATAAAATAGTTCTAATTATAATTGAACATTAAAACTACATTACAGTTTACGTCTTCTTTGTATAATTAATTATAATTTGAAAACCTCGTCAATTTTAACATCGAAAAATACAAAACTATAGTATAGTATGGTAACTATTCGAGTTACATAACATACCGTACGGCACAAAGGCACGTCTCGAACTTATACTGGTATAATTTGTCAAAATATGCTACTAAATAACTTGTATGGTAGTGCAAGTGCGAATCTTTTCGTGTACTTCCTGTAAATTCGCTTAGTTGTAATTTTTATTTTGTCGCGTCTTAAAAATCATGACTGTATATTTCTTGAATACATTTATTTTTTGCATATGATTGATGTTAATACGAATAATAATCAGTTAATAGAAATCAACAAAAATATGAAAGAAGCACTGTAGTTATAAAAAAATGTCAGCCGCTTTGTAATATCTGCATACATATTTAAATCTTTGAAAGATAATTATTACGCTCGTAAAATGCACAACATAGTTTTAAGTTACTCGAATATTAACCATATCATTAAAAACAAAGCCTCGATGACTCATTCACTGATATACTAGAAACATAATCTCGTCAATTTTTTACTATCTTCTGATCTCACGTCTGGTTTCCGGTTTAATGTCAACGACACATATTTTGACTAAGTATCAAAAAGCTTTGCTATTTAAGTCAGATATGTTTTGTTTGTAATCCGATCAATATTGCAATCGCAGAATCACGCAATAGTCAATATTTGAATATCTTATCTGTACAAACTGAATCTAAATAAACAGAGCGTAGAATCGCTTGTTCTGTTTTGAACTATTCAATTCTAATATATATTAATATATAGTCCTTTTATGTGTCATATTGTAGTCTTATAAACCACCAGCGGTAGCCAAAGTGATGGTCATCGATAAACTTTCGGTGTCCGCAGAGAAATCTTACATTTATGAACATTCTAATCAACAGTAAAACCAACCCAAAAACAAATCATCTGAATCTCTTAACACGTCTAGCTCACTGCATTTCACATGTTCTGTCTCACTCTCGCCTAATTTCACACTCTTCTCAATTTCATTCCACCACGTTCAAGCTTGTCACATGACATAATACTTCAGTTGGTGTGATAAAAGTGCGGCTTACGGACGAGTTGAGCTAAATATATATTGATACAATTTTTGTTTAATAAATTAATAAAACTTTTATAATTCAATTATATTAAATAGATTTATTTTATAAAACAGATGAATTTTGATCACTTTTTTCAATAGATAATATTTAACACAAAACTCCCGTTAGTGGTCCGCCAGATTGAAATTATGAATTTAGAGGTCTGTGAGCCAAAAATTTTGCCAGCCACTGTTAAAAATCATTATGAACCCACTTTTATTCATATATTTATATATATTATCCACTGTATATAATGTATGAAAAATAACTAGGGAATACACATCAATTACAAACGTAATTAGCAGCGTGTTAGAAAACATAGGAAAACATTTTCATCAATTTGCTGGAATTTGATGGCGGCTGTTTTTTCTTTGCAGAATTTCAACACGGTGACTCGCATTTGGCGTATACGTATGTAATCACAAAACTAGTTATTCCAAATTACAAGTAGTGGTCTCCAACTGGTCCACCGCATTGCTCATGATGCAACATCCTGGAGCCACTTGAGCGTTTATAAAGCCACTCATATAAATATGTTAACTAATAAAAATAACATAGTTGTACACGTACCTGACAATTAACACTATCGATTCAAGTAGGGACTGCAATACCGGCATTATCGAAACCGGGATCCCGGAGTTTCAGCTGTCGGACAAATCAGAAAACGACAAAACAACACCGTAGAAAAATAAAACACTATATTTGTATCATATCTATTTATGAATTAAAGACAATATACAACACAATTTAAAGCAAATATTCAGTATAATATAATAACTGCAGGATGAATTGATAATATTTTTTTTTTAATTTTGCAATGCGTCGTTCAACACGTGTCGTTTTAAATAAAACATGTCGGTTATGAGTACTAAATAAAATGACGTTTTTGGGGCTAAGACTATCTTAGCGCGATTCAATTACGAAATATATTATGTGTTACGAGGATAATAAAATGTCTTTTATTTTTTCCTTGTGTTTTTCTATCACTATGTAATATTCTAATTTGTCACCGAATCGTTTTTTCAATACCAAAATACCGGTATTTTGGTTTTGAAAAACCTAGTAGAAATGTAAACACATATAATTAATTTTCTATGACACACAAAAAGTTTAAAATTAAAAGTAGAGTTTTATGAGCCGCCAGACGGCCACATCTTGTCCTTTCATAAATAGGTGTTGTCGTTGAAGGGAAACGTATTGACCAAAAGGTAATTTATCATACAGACGCAATGTTTTTATACCCTGCGTTCAGTCGGGCATTCTTTGCAAAAGTATCACCTATTATCACAATGCATCTCAATTGGCCGTATTTGTTTCTCATTTTTATTCGTTTTTGTAATACCACTGTTTAATATGAAATATCGGTATTCATATATTTATCCGGTATTGCAGTCCCTAGATTCAAGTGAGCATATATATTATTATTATATTTGGTAGGATTTTACTACCCAAAGAATACTAAGTGTCTTAATCGCTGCCCAGTGGCTATATATAATTACTATATTACTCTAGAAAGTCCATTTCTATCTACATGTATAAAATATTTTTCTTCTTTATCTGAAAGTAGACTTCAGTCGTAAATATTTTTATTGTTATTTATATGTCTGATTTAATCTAACGCACAGGTCCTCGACCTTCTTTTTTTTGATCCACGACACTTTTTGTACCGCCAAGTAACCAAAGACTCTTGCTTTACTCTACCAAATTTTCATTTTCTTCAAAAAGTAATACCTAATATAATCTAAATTACACAAAACAAACTTAATATTTAGCAATTCAGTTAATAATAGACACCAAATATTTTGAAATATTAAAACCACATGAGATAATATCATTTAAAATAATTTTAATGTCATTCGAGATCAACTTGAGGAGAAAAGACATCAAAAACACCCATGTCCAAAGTCTCAAATGTTAAATGAAAAAAATATATTTAGATATATTGACCTTGCCGGAACTCACCATTATACCAGTGGTTCCCAAAGTGGTTCCTACGGACCCCTGGGGGTCCCTGTGACCGCTGATAGGGTCTGTCGCAAATTAAAAATAATTTGGGGGGGTGTGGACAATGTCAGGGGGTCCGCGAAAGGTCTTATATAAAAAAAATCTTTCACCACATTTTCATTATTATGAAAGTTGAAATAAATAGCAATGAATAAATTGGTAGTGATTTCTTGGGTGTTGGACCCTTTTGCAAGCAGACCCACAAACTCTGATGAATCCATACTAATACAGGAGCAATTTATTGAATAACCCACAAATAAGAAGCGGAAACCAATGTTTGAACAATGATGGGTACCACAAATTCTGGTTACAAAAACAGATACCAATTTTATATCCTGCATTATGGATCACTGTACAGAGGCTATTGATTGCTTTCACGTTTTCCTATTTAGTGGAACGTGGATTTTGTGCAGTCATGAACCTCGTCATACTTTAATATAAAAATGTTTTATTTAAATTTTATTTTTTCATCACCATTCAAGACATCAATATTAAATTTATAATTTTTGTATTACGCAGTATGTAGAGTTATTTTACTTGGAAGTTGACGATCAGGTTTTTGCTTTAAGAAGGGGTGCATCGGTATTATAAGCTTGGAAACCACTGTATAATACCATAGGTGGTGAAAATATTTTTCTCTGCTTTCACACAATCTTGTCCAATACGGCTTCTTTCCAAATTTGACACTATCTTTCTTATGCACGGTCGTTTGGGCCATCGTTTGCCTACCGACTTTCAATATCAGTTTTTACCACGCCGAAATAAAAAAAGACGAAAGTAAATTGTTTTATTGATCGCAATAAAAATTGTTTACAATTTAATTTGGTTATGGAACTACTAAAATTATCTGATACTTACCATAAACGTAATTATCAGGGCTGTCTGTACCTTTATTTAGAAAAAAATATTAAACTACTTCCGATCACCAAGGTACACTTACCAAGAACGCATAATTATGCATGGAAATCAGATTTGTATTCCGAAATCATTACAGAAATAATATCATTTACTTATATTTCTTGGAAAATTTAATAATGGTTTACAAATTAATTATATCTGAAATTATTACTCAATACTATTTAATCTATCAAAACACAAATTTTCAAAACAAACATAACGAAACTGGTTATTTTCCGGCCAAGAAATTTTTAATGTCAGTCATTTTTTTGTAGTATATAGTAGATAGTATTTTTTTCTATTGGAAGCTAAGTTTAACACGTTCTTATATAGTAAGATACTAAATTTACAATAAAAACACATTTTTTTCTGAATCCTTATTTTCTTGCGCTTTTTTGTGTTTATCGTGTCATTTATAACATATAATCATTTGTATAATAATCGAAGCAAATAACACTGTCTTTCGTTTTTATGAAGTGACAATTAATTGGTGTTTTTGTACTTATTTCCATAATATAATATTAGCCCTAATTATTCATATAACATTTCTCGATTCAATTCGTATTAAGCTAGCTAGTATGGTGTTTCAATATTCATATACGTGTAGTATCCATTAGAATAAAATTATAAATTCTGATTTATCTACTCAAAAATAATGTTCACTTGGTAACAGCTTAGTAAGTTAATACCTTAAAAGTCATTTAAAATTGATCAATGTTAGTTTTAGGTATTCCCAACAAAAAAGTCAATATTCTTCAAATTCTTATGTTGATTTCTCATTGTTTAAGAGTGAATCGAATACATTACCTATTCGAATTAATTCTGCCAAATCGTACTCATATCAGAATTAAAAAATACGTCACTGTTTTAATGTTTATAATAATGAAACGTTATAAAATTACAAATAATTTTTCTGTTTTTTAATTTCACCCAAAATCTATTTCACTACCGAATAATCAATATTCATAAACAATCAAAAATTATCCAATACAGTTTCTATGAATTATGTTTACCTTTGCCTTATCAATTGCATATTTCTTCATAACAGACCCTAGTTAGTGTTCACATTGTTAAACATATTCTTACACAGTATCGACATCTACACACCTATGTAACTCTTGAAATAAAACTTGTTTTAACAAGTCAATGTTTGAAAAATCATATAAAAAGATTACTGTTAAATACTAGATACATTATAATAATTGACTATAAAAGTTATTGAACTGGCTAGACGTTACTAGATGTTATTGTTGTGTAGCGCTTTTTTATTATAATATATACATATCGTATATCGTAATATTATTCAAATTGATTAATACGTCTTTTTAATATTCAAGCATGGCTAATTTGAAAAGTGCAGACTTTTCCATTTACTTTTGATAATTTATATCAACAATTAAAACGCCTTCAAATTCTACCGGTATCATTAATTCGGCGTGTAGTTAATTTAGCACCCTTGTCAATTAATTTCCATTCAAAAACTTTGCATTGCAAATTTCTGGACTGTATATAACTTACCTTTATTTAAATCTGCAAAGAGTAATACATGATAGTTTTAGCCACCGCCCAATACGATTACCCAAATACCCAAAAATACGATTATATTTTGTAATCTATTAAATTATGAAACTCATGACGGCATCTTTTTACGCAAGTGAAAAGCATTATTATTTGAAGCATGTAGTTGTATTTTTTGTGAAACACATAGAAATAAGAGTGTGAGAAAGAAATATGTAATTCAGTAATTAAAATTATTAAATTAAAAATCTACGGTATAAACTTATTTATATTAGTTTCGTAGCATATATATTAATAGTTTACTTAACAGTTAAATTTACTCGAACCTTTAAAATGATTTTTAATAAAAAAAAATCTAATCTTTTTTATCGTTATAAAAAATACAGTTAAATGAGAAAAATACCACAAAAAATATTCTATTCTATTCATCTTTTAAACTCTACTCGCGGGTAAGTTTACTTGAAGACATTTTGAAGACAATTCGCCATGCTTACCGAAGGTAGGTGGGCATAGGGATGGGATCTTTTTGTCTTTTTCTCTATCTTTATCGTCTATAGCTATCCGAAATAAACAAAATATTTTTCATGTCCTGGACTAGTGGTCGACTTTCAACTTGTTTGTTTGTAAACACAGTACCTATTCAGATTTGTGAGAGTAAACGTCACTCGTGAAATTGCAAGTAAATTGTGTAAAAATAGTGTAAATTAAATATTTAGTCTCACAGTATCAGGCTCAAGGTTCTCATTAACCATTAAACATAATTTAAAAAATGATTATAATAATTTTCTTATTTTTCAATTCGCATTATTTCTTTAATATGTAAAAGTAAGATTTCTAAAGTTTTTTTTCAAATCCTGCATCTTCTAGAAACTATTGCGTCCTTACACTGAATTGAATTACTGCGATGTTGGTGGGCGGTAAGGAAATCTTATAACAAAAAATTTGTAAAAATGTGCGGATGATGACCACTGGTGCAAACGCTATGTATTTAAATAGAGTTCTGCTCTGTATTCCTTATTTTAATCTCTTACTCTCGAATCCTTCAAAACTATTCTCAAAGTACTGAAACATCGGATAGAAAGATTGATTATCAGCCCGTCGTCTAATATTTATTTTTGTCTTTAATTATCCGAAAAGCGAAAAAATTACCACCTCGTTCCGTATTTAATAAGTCAATTTTCCAAATTGCTTCCAACGTTTTGATACGTAAGCTATTTTTTTATAACATAGCTCATAGTAAATGGTATTACTAACTACTTGGAAAAGTTACTTCGTTTTAAAACACTTGTGTCTGTAATTTGAAAAAAATGTGTTTAATTATAAAAACTCCACTTTAATAATGTATAAATCAACGCATTTAGTTCCATACGAGTTGGACTATATATTTACAGTTGCATTATCCATTACAGCTATTTGGACATCACCTATCTGACGTTCTTCAAAAGTCAGTTCAACAATAGCTTTCAATAATGTCAGATTAATCTTGATTAACTAATTACATCGTTTTTTTGCCTTATAGCCGAGCTTTCTTTTTTATTTCTGCAATTGGTCAATAACAACAGTTTCACCCTATTCATAATATGCGCTCGCTTAATAGTGGGCAATAAAATAATAGAAAGACATGTGTATGTTTCACAATCGCCCAAACTATCTCCACTTAAATGAAATTAAGTAAAGTATGTCGATCTGAATTCTTATCCTTTGTTATGAAAGCAATGAGTGAAATATAATTAGTTGTATGGTGATATAATTTAATTTATTATTATAAGAAACAGCATCTCGCCGGCCGACCAATCAGTGGGTAATTTATCGAGCCGATTTTTTGCAACGCTAAATGTTTATTTGTACTCCGCATAATTTATTTGCGGACACATATGAGATTCGATTATCATTAGTAAAGAATGACACTTTCATTACGGTTTGCAGATTTATTGATTAGTATTCAGCTAAAAGAGATTTACAATTAATAACATTAGGTGTACAACAAATGACTATTTCACAACTGTACCTACATGAAAATAATACTGTAACGAGATGTATTATAATATGTCAAAAAAATATGTCAACTTTTACAATAATAATTATTGATAGAAAATTTTAAAAATGAAACACAATTTGTGTATACCACTTCCACATGTTTAAAATGATCAGGACCGGTTTCTCTCACCGCGAGCATTATCAACTGACAAAAATAAAATCATAACAGGACTATTTATATAAAATAGAATGTGAACAATTACAAGGTATATAAAACAGTCGATTCATGAACTAAGACAATAGTTGAGAGGTGATCAAGCAAATTATATATAATATAATAAGTTGTATTCTACTATAAAAAAATAGAAATTCAAGTTCAATTTTCAAAAGATAGTATTTTGAACGTACATACATTGAACATACATTAATCGTATGCACGCTTACATATTACAAAAATTGTCTCGAGTGAAATAACACAATGTATATAATAATATATTGCTGTCAGTCTTCTATCCGATAATTATTCTTATTCACAAAGCAAAACTTTTCTTGACAAATTAAAAATAATACGATAAAAAAATTATTCCATCAATGATTGACAGTAAATAATGATTGTTTATTAATCTTTTAATCAAGTTTTGATTTTTTCATATAAAACGAAAAGCCATAATTTTAATCTACTCTGTGAAAGCTTCCAACATTTTTTCAGACTAAAAAAAAAAGTAAATGATAAATATATTTCGAAAAATAGCCTCGCCCAAATTTATTGCTTTCATAATATTTATTGTGATCACATTTTTGTTACAAAAGCATTAATTTGTTTATCAAAACAGCAGTGTTTTATTCGGTTACGTTTTATCGCAATCCAGATTTGCTTTTAAATCAATCTAACACTTCTAGTTCTTTTATTACGACATCAATCAGACAAATCTCTTCATTTCACTGCTGTATTTCTAATATGACCCCTTACGTTCATTCTTTGATTGATCTTATATCAGATACGGCATTGGTCACCCAAGAATATCTATCCACCTATCTTGCAAGCAGAGCAAACGTCGCACAAAGATTTATTATCAAACGAATAATCTGCAATCTATTTTAAAAAACGTGTTTCACTTTCAAGCAGAATAATATTTCACTCACGCTTAATGATATTAATAACAGGTAAAACGAGTGGTATAATTCCAATAACAATAATTAAGAATTCTTTAGTTGGCCTAATTAGTAATAATAAAAGGGCTAGATATTTTTATTTTTTCAACACACAATCAAGTTAAAAGTGTTTAATATATTGATCACATCAATACTTGAAAGACATTTCCGCTCATTAATGAATGAAATATTTTTAACTATCCAACGTAAAACTTGTTAAATTTAGAAAAGTATGACAGATAACTTTATTTTTGTTATATTTTTGAAATACTGTAATGCCAATTTCTTATAACAAACTCAAGTAATTGTTTGCCTTTTTAGTGTAATTAAATACCAAATATGAATCTTTAAATTCTTTCCTCTAACTGGTTACTCTAAATATAAACCGTGCATAATTAAAAATTATACTTCATACAATAAATTATAAGCCTGAGATGTTTTTGCTTGCTTTTTATTATGTGTTTATTATCGCTAATTGGATTTGTAGCGTTGCATTGAAATCAAAATATGCATTTTTATTCAGCCACCGTAGTGTTATATGCATAACTTGATCAAATTAAACGTCGTTTTGCTTTGAAATTATTTCCGTGTGCTTGCATTTATTATTTTTAAGCTATTACAATCGCGTGTGAACAATTTTATAAGCACTACTGTTTGTCATATAATTATGCACCTGGTTATTAGAGACCAATTAAGAAACTTAATCTTTGTCGGTTTTGTCAATTTTTTCTTATTCACATTTTGACGGATCTGAATTTTGAATAATTATAAATAACAATTAATGACAAAATTTTCAATCGATTTATGAATTTCTCTCCGTAGACATGGATGTTTGTGATGTCTAAAATTTCATCCCACCCATTCGATCTTAAAAACGTGACGTAGTGAGAGTGATTAGCAAACCACTATCCTATCTTTCTATCCCTACTCTCTTTGAAAAAGAGAGGTTGAGCAACTAAGTAACAAGCATTTCTAGTAGCAAACGTTTATTGAGATACCTCCATTAGGAGGCCATTTTCTCTACATTGGAATCGGACATGGTAAAAAAAATGTTTACTTTAGTCGCGTTTACCTATTTTGTTTGATTTCTTAAACAACTAACTATTTGAAAGTATACCTAAATCGGTAGCTTTTTTATAAATACGACACGTAAACTATCATCAGTAGAAAATGACAAATTGATGCGAAAAAATATGGACAACCATCTTCACGAATCATTTTCTACTAATGTATTTGCCATCATAAATAAAAACAAGAAAGATATTACGAAATGTAACTTTAGGCCGAACGTTCTACGTTGGTTCTGGTTTCCCTTTAATAATTGATAGAACATATATTTAAAAGAGTTTGTAACATGACTGACACCAGTTCATTTTTATTTGTAAAATCAATGTATATCAATTCATCTGAGTCGACTACGCACATACACGGAAATACATAATTCCACGTAACACTAAACCCATAAAAATTCTCTTATCACTCTATTAAGATAATTAGGCCCAATTTAATATAGTATTAATTGAGTGTTTATGGAGAAACATTGTTGGTTTTAATATATATGAAACGAATTTTGTCGGTATCTCTCACGTATTATAATATAAACTTTGATAATTTATTAAAAATTTCGAATATAAAAATTTTTGGCGATGTATTTTTTTCGTTAAAAACTTAAGTGTACTAAAATTGTTTAGTCTGAGGTGCCAACCACGAATTGCAGATCCTAAAACAAAACACACTCGTAACAATAATAAAAAAAACTCTTGTAAATTATCGCTTAGCAGATTTTTTCATAGCAGAGTAAGAAAGTATGTGTTAATAACCATACACGTAATACTGTATCGAGCTTTTTATTTTCTATTCGTTCTCAATTCGTTAAATGGCCCTATTATAAAGAATGAAATAACTAAGCAGTTATTTTAGTTGTGTTATTATTTTTAATTGTATCAAATTTACATAACGGTTCAAGATGATATTCTATAACAAATCCAGTTTTTCTTCTTTACAAAATGCGGCTTAATACGCATTTGCAAACGTTTGTTTTAAATAACTATTTATTTATTTTGAGCAATTTTTATTTTCTATAATGTATAACCTCGTCGATTTGTTTTGATCGACGATATTGCATCACAATTTAATATATGTAACTAGATCACATATTGAGATTAAACACTTCTATAAAAGTGGTTCTGCAGAGCGTCGCTTTCTTCCAAACAATAATTAAATTTGTTCGTTGCCAACAAATGTGTATACACTAATTTTTGGATTACAGTGTAATAAATTTTATTATTTTTCAACCAAAATAATTTATATAGACCCTCTAAGTTTACTAACGGTCATTTTATGATTAAATATTATTTTAGCATAAAAAAAACCGAAACGTCGTTGCTTAGTATTAACTTACTATATCTTCGTACCGAAAGCTCGGGTTTGAATTCCCAAACGTAAATTTTAAACCATTTTTTTTAGATAATGAGTTTTAATTACATTTCAAATACTATTTTTCTGGGTTTACTCATTGCAATCATTACAAACTGATTGATGGTGCTCGTGATATGAATTGTCAGTAACCTTAAAAGTGATTACCAATCATCATTACTTCGTTGAAAGTCCCTCCTTTTTGACATTGTATGACGTATAGAATGTTAAAATAATTCGGTTTTATTTGAAAATTATGTTTGTGAAAAATGCTTAGTTTTCCTATAGTAATAATATGGTTACTACATAACCATTAAAGAATTTAAAATATTTCGCAAACCGAAATCTGTTAGCCTCACGAGCGCCACGTGTCAAAAATTAAAAATAATGGTTTTATCGTTAAAGAATTATACTCAAGACATACTTCTGAAATGTATGGCAAGCTTCTCAAATTATTTAGAATAAATACAGCCTCGAGTGATATTTAAATACAGCTTCAATATGCAAGCTTAAGCGAACATTGCCAAATTTTAATCATGAAAAATAATTCGAGTAAATGTTTCGCAGAATCAAAATTTGTTTTTCTTTTTTTATCCATTCCATGGACTAATACTAATAAATTCCTTGACCTAAGAAACTTTACTAGAAAACAAAGTTTAATACATGTGTATAATGACAAAAATAATTAGTTATCATGAAAATATAATAAAGCTATAATTTAATTATTAAACGTAAACAAATTGACGCTATTAAAACAAATCAAAAATTACTACAAAAACTACTGACGTACTGTCTGACGTAAACTGAAAAATAAACGTTTTATTTTGTACTAGTAACAGTATTCGTCTTCGGTATTGAAATAGAAATACGGAACGTCTAAACTAGCTAGTACGTCGGAAGTCGGAACTGTGTGTGCACAACGTGAAGGCTTACGTCATGAGAAAATTTCATAGCTACATGTGATATTTGGCAATAATAAAACATCTACCGAGTGGTCTAGGCTATTGTATATAAGATATGGTCTTTCAATTTACAATATTTTCACCATTTTATAAATAAAAAATTCACTTTGCGTCATATCAGTGAAATATATACTCATAACCTAGGTTTTGACTTTTATATATATCATGTACATAAAAAATATCCTATGTACATAAAGATGTGACGCGTATGTAGTTTATTATTGTTTCAACATACAAAATACGTATTTCCTTATAAGGAAAAAAACAGTTTTAATCTCTAGATTTTTTAGCACAAAGTTTTTTGACAATTTTCTATTCAACACATCTATTGAATTTATAAGTTTGTTTGAATTTCTTCTATTAATCAATCCCTGATACGCATTTAACAAAATTCACTGACGGTGGAAGTTATAAATAATTTTTACAAAAATCAATCACCCACACACTTTTCACAGAACATGGAAAATAAAGATGGGAGGAAAATATAATAAGAAATTTTGATGTTTCGTATTGGGTAGAGGAATGAACGAATGAAAATAAATTTTCGCATAGTTACCGTCAGATCTATCGAAATAAAATATAACATTTTGACATTCCTTTGAAATTAAAAAAAATATAATAATTCCAAAACTAAATATTCTATCTTTTGCTTATGCCCACTATCATCTATGTTTTATTACATGATTATTTTATGTAGACCACTCACTTTACTATCAATCACTAGACAAGGGGTTTTAATGTAATACAAGTACATTTTTTTATTATTTAGTGTGCACGTTTCATATGACGGAAAAAGATTTGCAAGAAAGCGTGCATCCTAATGAATAAAAATATAAATATTTGAATAGATTGTAAAAGTACGGCGGAGCCTTTCGTGGAGTAAGTAATATAGCTCACAATAATAATATGTATATCAGTGACCTGAAGAAGCTAATAAATCTAAATAATAAACATAACATGATTCACAATATTTCATAGAACATACAAAAGCATTAATTGCCAAAATCCATAACAAACACAAATGTGATAAGGTTAAATGTTGCAATGTATAAAGTTCCTTATTAAAAAAAATGTTTCTCTTGATTCTGTTTTTCATATCTGGCATTACAGCTCACAGCCAATGCGCCAAATATTTTGAAAATTGGTAAAATCATAATCACAAATTTAAAATGAAAAAATGTAAATTTGTATATTGACCTCGTTGGGATTTGGACCAAAACCCACCTGAATGGCAAAACCCTTTCCACTAGACCATATAGCCGTCTTCATATATGTAATGCATTTGTATTATATGTTTAATAGAAAACCGTACAGTCTTAAAACCTTTTTTTTTGAAATAACGTTCTGATTCTTATCTAGTTTACTTTTACAATTTTACAACTCTAAGTGTAAAATTGTAAGCCAAGTAATCGCATATTAATAACAAGAAAGCACTATTTATAGTCAAATCAAATTTAAATATTGATCAATAAAAGTTTAAAGTAACTTAAATCGAAATAATTTCTGCTATAGAACTAAACCATATCTAAGAGCTTTGAATGACTTTTCAATTTATAATTATCAAATATTATTAACAGCTATTTCTGCATCATGGCTATAGTTCTGACGATTGGTGACGCCGATTTCCGCGCCTAATGTGCAGCATATGGATCTGTTAATGAAGAATCTCAACAGAACATGATTTGACGGGAGGTGATTGTTAGGTTAATCTCTTTCTCCCCGGATACCGTAATGAAATTAGGATGGACATACTTAAGGACTAGTAATTAGCTTATACTCTTGATATGATTGGGAGTGGGTGGAGAGGATTAAAACATTACAGACAAACAAAGCTTTGAATTAGAATCCATAAATAATTGTATCAAAAATATTGTAAAATTCTAGCGGGGCTAAACATATTGTTAATTTTATCTGCCAATTAAATCAATTAACACGAACTCTCTAAAGTCTAATGTATTAGAAATGAATATTCTTTTACTAAATATGTTTTTGTAAACTTTATAGCATTGCCATCAAACCTTTACAGTCTTTATTATGACGTTTTATCAGTGTAGGTCAGAGGTTCTTAACCCTGTTCCCGCGGGCGCATGTGCGCTCGTAAAACTATTTTCATGCGCCCGAATGATTAGTGAAAATAGTTTAGATCTAAAAGTATTTATTACGCATTTGATGAACCTTTATGAGCAATTACAACAGAAACTACATTTCATCAATTTACTATTATCAATCCAGTGGCTACATTTTTTGTTAATCCTTTCAGTAAACACATATTCATTACTGAAATTGTTAATTACTTTTAAGGTGTTAACTGTCAATTCTTGGTGGAAAGACATTATATTTTAAAAAATAAAACACAATTTGTTTGTACTACTTCCACATATTTATACTGATCAGGACCGGTTTCGCTCATCACGAGCATTATCAACTGAATCATATCAGTTGATAATGCTCGTGATGAGCGAAACCGGTCCTGATCAGTATAAATATGTGGAAGTAGTACAAACAAATTGTGTTTTATTTAAAAAAAAAAAAAATGAAATTGTTAAATCCATAGCGGATTTTGGATTTTTAAATAAGTCATACATATAATACAACCTTGCGGAATTCAGCTGATTTTTTCAAAATTACCCTCTTTTGAAAACAGCAGCTTACAAAATCAAATTCAGTTACGGTTTCAAATATTTGTGCGAATCTTTATTTTTCAATATGAAAATAATAAAATCAAAAACCAAATCTCGTTTTACCAATACAAATCTTGATGATTTTGTACGATTGTGATTATCAGCTTACACTCCCAATTTTGAGAAATTAGCAAGTGAAATGCAACGTCAAAGCTCGCACTAATTGTGTGTTGTTATTCTGAGTACATTTTTTTAATTTTCATCGTATTTTATCTTTTTATTTAGTATATGGAACTGTGTGGGTTTTTGATATACACACACACACACATGTAAAAAACGTACAATTAACCGATTTATAATAATTTAGTTAAAATATAATACGTAATAAATACTTAAATTTTGTTTTTTTAGACTTTCGACGTGCGCCCGCCACTATTATAATAAATCTCAAATGCGCCCGCTACCGCAAAAATGTTAAGAAACCCTGGTGTAGGTAGATTTTATTCTAATATTCGTTTAATCTGAGTATGTGAGATTAGTATCTGGAGGCTCGGTGCCGTTTACCATATGCGGATACTTGCATCGCAATAGCTAGGGGCACTGGTTACATATTAACTAAGGGCTTTTACTAACAGCTTGCCTATTAATTCATATCAGACTTTCAGACATA
This sequence comes from Himalopsyche phryganea, assembly GCA_022494535.1. Classification (NCBI taxonomy): domain Eukaryota; kingdom Metazoa; phylum Arthropoda; class Insecta; order Trichoptera; family Rhyacophilidae; genus Himalopsyche; species Himalopsyche phryganea. The sequence goes on from JAGVSL010000046.1 coordinate 3,143,530, forward strand.
ACAAAATAGAAACTCAGCTGTTTTATGGATCATTACTTTTTTTTTCAAAAACACAACAGTTAAAAACGCCAATGTATCTTAGCATCTGGAAGTCGGTCCTGCAAATAAGCTTATCATTTTTATGATCTTGAGTTCAAATGAAATAATTCGTTTATGTACGGTGGGTTTTAAATTGGTTTTAAATTTCTACGTAATAAATATTTGATACCACAATTAATTTTCAGTGATTCAGATATTTTATAAAACTCGTGAGAACAAAACTATTGAGATAAACTCAATGACAATATAAACATTATCACTCATGATAAATTCGAGTATTGATTGAATTGGCATTTTCTTGGTAGAACTCCATTATAAAAGGGTAAAAATAACAAAGCATGTTTTTTTCCATGTGCGCTCCCAACGTGGAGCATATGGTCTCCTAATGGAGGTATCTCAATAGATTTTTTCTATGAGAACTGATTGCTACTGAGTTGCTCAACCTCTCTTTTTCTCGAAGAGAGTAGGGCTAAAAGGAAAGAGCTAGTACAATACTAGTGGTTAGCTAAACGCTCTTGCTACGCCTTGTGAGGATCGGATGGTTGGGAAGAAGTTCTTTAGACATCACAAAAACTCAGACTACGAACAGAAATCTATAAATCGAATGAAAGATCAATTTATGAAAACCGTCCGCACCGGGAATTGAACCCAAGACATCGATAACCGTAGCCAACGACGCTACCAACTGCTCCACGGACGCCAACAATGACAAAGCATTTAGTTCTGCAATAGTTTGTTGATAGCTATTTGGGCTTCACGTCATCGTCAGAACTGTGTCACCATATCCCAGAGATAAAATCCTTGCAGAACTAGATACTTTGTTATTTTTTTAGCCATGTCCGCTCTCAATGTAGAGCCTATGGCCTCTTGATAGATGTACCTCAACAGAAGCTTTTTCTACAAGAACTGCTTGTTACTCAATTTTTATCGTGCAAGAGAGTAGGGATAGAAGGATAGGGCTAAGACAGGCCTAATGTTAGCTAATCGCTCTCGCTACGTCCCGTTTTTAGAATTCGTTGGTTTGTAGGGTATTCTAGGTATCACAAACATCCATGCCTACGAACAGAAATCTATAAATCGATTGAAAAATCAATGTATGAAACTGTCCGTACCGAAATTTAAGCCCGAGACATCCGTAACCAAAGCCAACGACGTTGACCACTGCACCACGGACCCAACGTTATTTTTGCCCCATTATATTCAAGTGAACTAAAAATAGCATATTTTATATAATCTCTCCAGGGCTTAAATTTGGGACGTCATAATCATTAGTACTCTATTTCCAGAATTACACTGGCCAATAGTATTATTCTTTACATAATATATACATTGATCGAAATTGTAGGTAATCAAAATCGAAAATTATTCATTAAGCGTTGCATGTTGTAATGTCGACAAATTCCCTGTAATTAATTCTATCGGTTTTTATCTTACTGGATTTGAAGAGCATAAAAATTTATTGTTTTTTCATGACTTCTAAAACAGTAAATGGTTAATTATAATAAATCAAATAATGAGTTTGTTTTATGTAAAATAAATGTTTTCGTCAACTAAAATAATTATAATAATAAATTAATTATAAAAAAAGTTAGTTTTTTTCCATAATTGACATTTTTTCATATCATCTTCATACCGTCAACTAGTTCTATCTGATATGCTCCTCAGTTTCTTACATTGTTTTTGTCCTCGTCTTTGTAGTGATTTTAGCGAAAAAAGTTAACTGTATAATTCTTATGATTAACTGACGTTATAAATAGTAGTGATTAAATATATATAATTACCAATATGGTTTATGAAGGATATTCATTATATGTAATATTTAACAATGATTTTTACATTAATTCGGCCCTTCGATTACTAAACATGACTGTTTTTCACTTTAAATTGATCTCAAGAGACGTAATTAAAATTATTTTCGTGTTATTTAAAATTGAAATTTAATTATTGAATATAAGGTAAATATACTGGTACGTACCAATAGTTGAGTTTTTTTCAATAAAGTTGCCAAAAATAAGAAACGATGGATTGCTCCAAATTGTAGACTTCAGACAATTGAAACCATCTTTTGTCGGATTGAGGAACTAACACATTACCATATTACATATCATTGTGGTGACATAGTGGTCATTTGAAAACAACACCTTATGCAGTAAGTATTCAATTTTGAATTTTTTAAAAGAATTGTTAAGGATATCAGTGAATGTATGCATCTGCTATATGATTCAACCAAGGTTGGTGTTACAGGAAACTCTGATGAAAGATCCATTATGAATACACTTGCTTTGTCATCATTCTGTCTAATGCTAAATGTCAATCGTTATTTTTGCTAATTTTGTCTGAGCGGTCAACTACTGGTACATTTACCCTATACAACTATTCAAAAAAATCGGTTAAGAAGTTAACTTAAGTTTAGTAATGTTACATCAAAATGGTTGGCTAATCACTAAAAATAAAAAAGGGATATGGTTATCATTCAATCAATACTCACTCCTTATTAAGAAGTTTGATTAAATTGGAAATTACATCCAGCAAATTTTAAGCTTTGATAATTTGAATTTATATAATAATATTCAGCATATGTCAATCTACTATTGGATGAGTACTTCGCCATAATTTTTCCAATACATTTGATTATGACACTAACAGTAACACTACATTCAACAGTTTCTTTCATCGATGCCTTTATGATGCCTGGATGCTATCTTATCATATCCCTACGATACTACTAGATGGCTATTTGTTAATATAAAAATCAATATTACGCAAATGGTCCAGATAGTATTTGAGCCTAAATATATTACCTGCGGTATATACTTCTATGATACGCAAGTATCCGATGACACTGATGAAAACAAAATTATTGTGTATAATTAATTTAATTAATTCTGGAACAATTGACCCATTTTGCGCAAGGTTTGGTTGCGGTAGTTTCAATCTAAGCTGTGGTCGTATGAATGCATGGCGAATTTAACTTCGTCAAAACAGGGCCATAGGGTGGGGTACGCTTCGATACTGCCCCCTATTACCTCCCGCATTAAATAATAGTCATATATATATATCGCTAACGTAATACTAAAACAGCAACATTTGACGCGATACCGCATTCGCTAAGTGGACCAGTATAAAAGCGCTCGGGAGGTTTTTGACAGTCATCAGTCGGTTTTCATCGTGCTCGCCAAACACTTGCGGGGTTTTTAATATCATTTCATTTGCTGTGTCCAATAAGGATTTTAATATTCATCATGTGTGAGGTGAGTTTTGATCATTTGAAGCAATATTACATTTATTAACTTTAATATTTTAAGATCCAAGAGTGCCGGTTGTTTATATTTATTTCGTGTATAATTTATCATAATTATTAATCAATTCTTGATGGAATGACATTAATATGTGTAGTAAAAAAACACACGTACAATACAAATTAGGCCTAGTTTCTCCTAGCAAAAAGATTTTTTTTTTCTGATCGCTAAAGAAAATTTTGATCTTTGCAATGCAAAATTGGTAATGACAATTTCTTATATATTGTGAAATATGTAATTTACTATTAAATAATAAATTTTATAACATCTCATATGTTAACGGTTATTATAAATGTTTTATGAAATTCATTTTTAATGGTGAAAACAACGCAATTTCAATGACGACAAAAATGTTACTAATTTTTTAAAAACTAAAGCAAAGTATAAGTTTTCAATTTTTCAAGTCTTGTAATTTTTTTTTTTTTTTTAAATAAAACACAATTCATTTGTACTACTTCCACATATGTATAATGATCAGGACCGGTTTCGCACATCAAGATCATTATCAACTGATGATGCTCGTGATGAGCGAAACCGGTCCTGATCATTATAAATATGTGGAAGTAGTACAAATGAATTGTGTTTTATATTTTAAAATATAATGTAATCCCACCAAGAATTGACAGTTAACACATTAAAAGTGATTAGTCTTGTAATTTTTTATGATTTTTAAAGTATATTAAATTATAAACATCGCGATAATAGTAAAGAATATATTATGTCAACAAATTTTTTCAAGTAATAAATCATTTGGCTTTCTATGATATGTATTTAATTTAATTTTAGTAACACTATACATTCACAAAAATACATTTGTAAAAATGTTCAACCTGTAGATATATCACATTTTCTATATTTAATGAAACATGGTTTTACATTATGTTAAGACGAGTTCTGTTTCAACGATAACAATTGCGGTTAATTTTTCAATTATTTTTTGTTAATTAATAATTCAATATTTTGATAAATTAACCATAAGATATACAAATATTTCGTTTATTACATCGTAATCAAAAGGTTTACTTCCAATTAAGAGTTTTCATTGACGAACAGTTCAACGCTAAAAAAATAATTCTTACACAAAACACAAGATTTTTGTACTAACTTTGTAGTTAAATTTTTCCATATATTTACATTTTATTACACAATGAAAAGGATGAAATAATTTGAAGGGAAATATTCAATAAGCGCACCATTCATTTTTACTTTTAATATTTTATAATATAATATAATATTCACTGATAATTTTTATATGTACAGTTATGGAGGATTAGCTTCCTGCTAGTCGCTGCACTAGCTGGAAACGCAGTAGCTCACTACGACCCCGATGTGATTCTCCCAAACCAAGACTGCAAGTGCGCAGAAAATGCCGGAGGATACGTGTACCCAGCCCCAGCTCTCCAACTCTTGACAAGTGGAGTAAAATACAGCGGAAGTGGCAGTGGTGGATATTCGTACCCTGCACCATCTCTTCAACTGGGATCCAGTGGCATTAAATACGTGGGCGAATCAGGCGGATACTCTCAAGGAGAATCTTACATTAAAAGTGGCGGATATCAAAGTTCAGGATATAATTACCACTCAGCTGCTCCAGCTTTACCCCAGTTGAGCCTTGCCCAGCCACTTCTTTCCGTAGCAAAGACTCCCATTACTTACATCAAGCCAAGCCTTTCTTACGCTCCTACTGGCCACGGTTACAGTACTTCAGCTGGATTATCTAATTTCAATTCAGGATACTCATCCTCATACTCAGGAAACAATGGAAAGTACGTTTCAAGCCCTAGTCTCTCGTACGCTCAGGCTCCAGTCATTGCCAAAGTGAGCGCGGCTCCATTGCTAGCCGGATACGCTGCACCTGTTCAAAAATATGTCGCTCCTGTAGTACAAAAAGCTATCATTAACCCAGCCATTCATAGCACATACGCTGCCCCAATCGTACCGAAATATGCTGCCCCAGTATTGAATTACGCCGTTGCTCAATCTGGACCATCTTACGTTTCCTCTGGAATTAAAACATTGACCCCTTCATACCAAAGTTATGTCTCTTCTCCAGCTGTTCACAGCTATTCTTCCCCCGCATCGTATTCCTCTCAAGGTAGTTATTCATCCCACGGAGGATATTCTTCACAAGGTGGTTATGCATCTCAAGGTGGATATTCTTCTCACGGAGGATATTCTGCTCCTTCTTACCAAAGCTACGCTTCTGCCCCTGTTGTCCAGAGTTATGCTCCAGCAATTAAAGTCGCTCAGCCTGCTGTAGTTCAGCATTATGCTCCTGCACCCGCCCTAGTGAACCAGTATACTTCTGGTCCCAGCTATGTTAGCCAGCCAGCTCTCTTGAAGCAATACGCTCCTGCCTCTGCGTTGGTAAAACAATACGTTTCTGCTCCTGCCCCTGCTTTAGTGAAGCAATATACATCAGCTCCAACTATTGTCAACCAATTTGTTTCTGCTCCAGCTAAGGCTCCCCTCATAGTCAAGAATGTGCATACAAAGCAATTGGATTATTACGTAAGTAAATTATCTTTGTAAAATTAATTGAATAACAACTGTTATTTGTAAAAACAGTGATATAATTTTCTCCAGAATCAGTATCGTAAAATTAAGAAACATACAAAAACTTTATTCATCTATCTAACTCTCTTCGCATGTTAAATACCATAAACTTTTAATTATTAATATTTTCCGTAAAGAAATTAATGCTCAATAAACTCTTACAAAGTTTCCTTGCGATTATTTGATGCTTTCGGATATATTGCGGTAAATATTCTCAATTTCATTTAAGTACACAAAAAACTAGTCTAAAATTTCACTACGTCATAATAATAATAACAAAGATTTCATATTCAAAACCACAGATAAAAGCTTCGGATACTGTAGAGGTCAATGTTTTGTTAACCTTCAATATTATCTCGCTGCATACTTACTGGCATAATAGCTCGTTTTCATAGTAGTGCTGAGTCATATAACATCATTTCAAGTATGAATAACGGTAACTTGTGTAAATTATTTCAAATTGCGAGGAAAATCCCGCCTAACCAATTAGGTATTCCACTTTGAGTCAGGGCATTAATTTTGTATGTATCTTGTTTTTTTTTATATTTTCTTATTCATTTACCAGGTGACTTTTAAATATTTAAGTGCTAATAAAAATATTTAAAAATAAAACACAATTGGTTTTGTACTAATTTCACATTTCTATAATGATCAGGACCAGTTTTGTTTACGAAGAACATTATCAACATCAGCGAGATTATTGTCGGCATCGGTTCATAATGCTCCGGATGAGCGAAATCGGTCTTGATTTTCATGAAAATGTGGAATTAGTACAAAACTATTTATGTTTTGTTTTTAAGAGATAATGCCTTTTAAAGAAGAATTGACAAAATATTTTATCCAAACTGTATTTCGATTACACACGCCGAAGTCTTTCTTGATATACAATATTTAATAACTCACCGTTTGTAATAAAAACATATTAATAATTATTTTTTTATATAATATTCCATTAATTGTATTTTTTGATGATTTTCATGATGGAATAGAAATTCAACGGAAAGACACCAACGTAACTGCTAACGATAACAAATCCCTGAATTAAGCAAGGTTATTCTTTCTTTACTAGTATAACCGTACCCATCATAGATGACGGTATTGAAATCGAAATACTGAATGTCTAAAGTAACTAGTTCGTTGGAACTGTGTGTGCATTGCATTACATTTTATTTTATATACACCGCGAAAGCTTACGTCATGAAAAAATTTCATACCTATATGTGATAATAATAAAATGTCTACAGAGCGGTCTGGGCTTATTATATATAATATGTTGAACTATTTTTATTTGGTAAAATGAGTACTAAATGCTTTGATATTTCATCCTACATTTCAACTACCGATACATATATGGGTATTGCTCCATTAGCCATTACATTCGCTGACAAATTTCAGAGAAAATTCAATTTATTTATTTCAATTTTAAAATATAATTATACTTTATTTTGACGAAAAGAAATCGTTTTCTTTCACACACGGACTTTGAATTATTCTCAAATTAAAACCATTATGAAAATTACTACCCGTTCGAAATATGTTTTGCAAAGTTCTGCCATGTGTACTTAATAAGTCAAAGAAATGCTGATTTCTACTTTCTTCCCAATTAGTGTTTTTGACTAGCAGTCAAATTTTCAAAGATGCCGCTCGTTATTTCTCTTAAAACGAGATAAATACCGACTCAATAACGCATGTGATTTAAATTATTGTGAGTCAAGTATTTAAATCATAAAATATAATATCAATCCACGCCTTACTTGGTGTATAGTATAATTATCTAAATTGATACTTAAAATAAAAACTACACTCTCGTCAGAACTACTCAAATTAACCACTTTTAGAAATCAATATTATAAGTTTTGTTAGATCGTTTTAATGAAAAATGATTATCTATAATAAAAAGTTTTAAATTTATTTGAAACTGATTTTCTACAAATTTTAATTGCGCCAAAAAATATTTTTTTATTCGTATCGCATAAAATTTAATATAATATGTCATGGAGCTTTCATTTCGTATTGTGTTGATATTAGTATAATACAAGTATTATATTCGGTTTGTCTCCTTAATAATATTCTGAAACACAACTATTGTACATGTAAATTGATGGGATAAATTCAGCAAATGCTTAGCTTTTTATTTCAGTAAAAGTAATAAAACAACTCGTGAATTTCTTAAATACCTATAGCAGTTCTCATTAACTGTTATTTTGTAGGATGATCATCCACGTTACGCATTCGAATACGCAGTGAACGACCCCCACACAGGGGATGTTAAGCATCAGAAGGAAGAACGCGACGGAGATGTTGTCAAAGGTAAGAAACTGTTACAAAAGTAAAAAAATTGGCTTTGTTTATCAACTGAGTTACATGCAAGTGGAATAACACTGTTATCAATTTTAATTTTATATAATTTTCCACAAATGGAACGCTGGATTCAACGAATATTTACAAACATACGAATTTAAGATCCTGAAAAATGTATTTAAAAAATTACATCTTAATACTAGAATGTCCATCAATACTGTGGGGAAAGCTTTAAGCTTATCACATAGATACTTGTATACCTATGTATATGGATCAGTATTACATAATTTATAAAATTTCAACCGCTTACATTATACAAGACTCATTTACCCACTACAAATAGCGTTTAACATTTTTTTCTGTTAAACATATTAAAAAAGCTGGGTGATTTTTTCATACCAATAAATTTAAATTAAAAAAATGTAAAGCTATATTATTCTTTGTATTTAAAGTAAAATGCGTTAAGGGTGAATAGTTTTATAAAATATTTTTTGTATTGTTTAAACGTATTATTTTTTATCATTCGATTCAATATGATAGATTTCATTATGAACAAAAATTAAATTCATTCAACCACCATTTGTATTCAGAATATACCTTTTTTGCTTTCTTTATACTTTACAGATATTAAATGACTTAAAACTTCCACTTTACACTTCACGTGATATCAACAAGATATCATTCAAATAAATTATTTGAAATCTTTTCAAACTTGTTTATCAATCAATACGATAATAGAGACGTTTTTAAGAACATAAAATTTGTACCGCCATTATTTTTGAATGGCCAATCGAGCCTAATTTTATAATACACCGATCAATTTTAGTATTTCCAAACATGCTCCACATTTCACCTAACGGTCCTTTTCCACTTTCACTCTTTGGGAGTTTTTTTCGCATTTATGATGTAAGCAAGTGACTACTTAGCCAAACAAACATAACTCAGTCAGTGGAATGTAAATCATTTAATTTTTTTCTAAATTAGCCAAAAAACAGCAATTAGTCTCGAGTATTTCTATTAATTTCTATTATCTCGGACTGATTTTTTTTATAAATATTTTACTACCTTATTATGCATGGACGTATAATTTAATTATGAATTATAGAGTAAGCAAATCAGTACCGCATTAAAAATTATTATTATAAAATAAACCAAAATTTTTCTCAGCCGCCAATTAATTTATACCAAGAAACAAAATATTGCAGTCATTGAAAAATGAATTTTAATTAATTAATGCACAAGTCCACTTCATTTTGCAGTATTTATTCAATATTTTAATTATATTCGTAATAAATCTCCTTAAGCTACACGAAATATTAAATATTTTGGCTTTATATAATAACTAATAAATATCGTAAATTTTCTTCATCCTGTCAATTAGCAAACATTAAAAATGCATAACTCATTAAAATGCGTAGTACGGAAGCGAATGTATCCGAAATTAAGTGTAAACAAAATAATAAAAATTAATTTAATGATGACCTAAAAATTCAATTTCTCATTATTTTTTATAAATAAAAATGCGTATTTGATATCATATATGGGCACTCTTGTGGGCATACCGCTTTCATTAGTCAGTAATATAATAATCATATATTGCATTTTTAATGTAATTTACGCCCACAATTGTCAATGTTTTTTAATAAGGAATAGACCAACCAATCCAGTTTAATTTAAAATATTGTTTTATCCTTATAATTTTATGTTATTAATAAGTCATCCAATTATTTGAAGTGATTGGTTTATAATTGTGAAATAAAAACACTGGTTTGTTATTTTATAATGTAGTAAAAATCATAAACGTAAAATATTAAAATAACCATCCGATTGATATATCACGTAATTGTATTTTTTATAAAACAGATGTTTAATTATTATCAAAAGAGTTTTTTTATATAAAATGTGGAAAATATTATCTTTATTTTATTTCTGGAACATCGCTATCTGTCCAAAAAAACTCACCATAAACAAACCTTTGATTCTACATTTTCCACATAAAATATCGTATTTTTCAATCTATATTCTTTAGTTTATCATAACATTCTTTCATTTAAAATTATTTATACAGCATACATTTAAAGTTCTGACTATTATATATTTAACAAAATTTAAACTTCAATGAAAACTTCAAACAATATTGTTATGTTTATTTCAAGCATGTACACTAGCAACAAAACCGTTTATTATCATAATATTACTTATTAAAATAACACACATTTAACATTTTCATCGATGTTTTATTGCAGTTTATTACAAGTTTATAATTTAATGACGTACAATTTAACAATATTCCAATCTATTGACTCGAAGAAAATTAAATAACTATAAAACACTTTGAATTATTATTCTTATTTTCACGGAGTAAATTCAGAAAAATATTACCAAGATAGATTTGATCTAAGAATTATTGAACGTTAAACGGTCATTACGTTTGATTTTTTTCTGATATGAATAAATCCACTACCGGACTAAACAGGTTTAAATAATTTGGATAGACCAGCCGGAGGGCCATAATTTCGAGAAAATTAAGCGTTCAGAAGAGTGATCTGCGTCTTGGCCACAATCCCTGCGCAACAAGTACATACTATAATTCTGTGTGTATTAATAATTTAATCTAGTTCTGATATTGATTGCTAAATAACTTGTTCAACTATTACGAAGAAAATAAAAGTTCACTCTCTTTATTTCAACTAGCAGTAATATTACCAATGCAGCTTTTTTTTCAAATTGAATTAAATTTTTTGATAGGCTACACTCACTGAACATATTTCTGATGCTCACTCTGATAAGATCAGATCTTCTCTGAAGCCGTATTGCTGTTTTTTTTTTTTAAAAAGCTTCTTTCAGATAAATACAGTAATTTCTTTCATTAAACAATACAAAAATTGTCATCGTTTTACGTAATGTTGAAAGCCATCAGATTAGTCCAAGATGTAATATTTCCTGTGATCAAAAAAACATTAAACTTTGCAAAGCGTACACTGAACTATGCATAAAAATACAAATGCTTATTTTTTACTTTATAGTGTTTACGGCAATCTTCTAGGAATAAAGAACGTATACATAAAGAAATCTTGGTGGATTGATTGAATTTCAATTTATGACATGAAAAACTATTATATCTTAACATTTTTTATTAATCTGTTGATAATGCTTGCGATGAATAAATGCCTTTTCACTACGAACTGACAGCTGCAACCTTTAAAGTGTATCATAACATGCTTTATTTCCATTCCAGGACAATACTCCCTTGTTGAACCAGACGGTTCAGTTCGCACAGTAGACTACGTGGCCGATTGGCAGAGTGGGTTCCACGCCACGGTGAGCAACAGCCGTGACAACCAGCACCCGGCTGCTGCACCAGCTCTCCACCATTAGGAAGCTAACCACTCGCCCGCCGAATAAAATTTATCATGTAACCATTAAATCTAGACATAAGACAAATCAGACGCAGTCCTTTGTACCTATCTAAAATACTCATATTGCTAGGAATAATTGATTACATTGTATATTGTTATTAGTATTACTTTCTATCTCAATTCTCTCCTACGACAATAGCCGTCGGACGCCATCCGTTATTTTTCTTTTTGTTCTTTTGATACTAATCTCAAATTCTAAACTTTTTTGTTCATTGTGTAATATAAGTTTCATTTTATTTGATGTAGTATTGCCCGAAGCATTTTATCAAATCGCTCGATAATCTTCATTTCATAAAAACTTCAATAATGATAATCATTAAAAAATCTTTTATTCTTTGTTACGTTGTGTTCAAACTCATTATAAATAGTTAGTCTTGATTTATTGTGTAGTTCATATAATATGCTTTATAAAGATCTTAATGATATAATATCGTTGTTTTTTGTACGTTATTATAACGGCAGAATTCATTATTTCTACATCTATTATCCCATTGATGACAATTAATGTCAGAATATAACGAAGCATATTTTACAGCATAACTTATTAATTAACAATTTTAATCAGATTCATAAAAGTATGCTACGAAATATGTTTAATTATATTATTACAAAGTCTATCAACGTATAAAGATATTTTGAGATATTGATTACTGTACTTCTATTTTTATGCCCTTTGGTATATTTTATTTCAATGATTCTAAACGTCAAAATATTGATAAAAATTTAAATCATGTCTAAAATAGACTTCTGATAACTTTGTATAAAAGGATATTGGTTTAACTCTAGGCTCATTGTGGTGTCAATAATCTGAATGGTTTTGAAGTTTGATTTCCAGTCAGTTGTATAATAAATAATAACAGTCCCAATTAATTGCTCTACCGATCATAAAAAATAATTTCCCATTTAATAATTAAATATTGACTATCGACTATAGGTACAAAGTTGCCGACTCATTTTTGTCTAATCGCCCGCTCTCATTCTGTACCTACTGTCAAAGTCAATCAACAATAGCAAAATAATCATTTCACTTGCCACGGCTGACTGTCATAACACTCCGTCAGATATTTCCATCAATAGCCTGCTCGATTTTGTTTGTATTTCGTGACGGTTATCATTTCTTTTCTAATTGAACATTCCATTACAAGCTCTTTCATTTCATCAAACAATTTCGCTCAGCAGTTGATGCGTATTACTATTTTATTTAATGTAATTTCAATTAAGGCTGCGCACTTACACAATAATTCGTGCAGCGTAAAAAATAATGGAAGCTTTTAATTGAAAAAAACACTGGCTAGTTATCTAAGCAAGTATATTTTAAATACTAATTCATACTTCATTATAACTGACTAGAAACAGACAATGATTTTAGAGTTAATTGAAAAAAACACAATATTTCAAGACCTTTCCATTTATAATTATTACAAGTTTCTTTCATCATTTATTCTGTTTCTTATATTCGTTTATTTCTACAATTTCATTTATTTTGTTTATATTCTCCCTTTGTAAATATTGATTGTGTATCATCATTTCATTATAATAACATAATTCATGTAATTTAAGATTTATTTTTAACTATTTTTAAAACTTATATATCCTCTATAAAAAGTTACCATTACGTGTACTAATATATCATCATCACCGTATATTTAAGTAATAAATATAATATATATAGATATGTATTATTTTTCACAAAATACCATTTTGTAATATGCTGTCAATATATTAAACATAAAAAAGTATTGTTCGTTATTATTAATGCTCCATTTTTATATATATTTATAGTTTATTGTGATATCTAGAGTGTCATATCTCTTACGTTTTTTGTAAAAAATATATTTGTTTATAATAAAGAAATTTATCCAATATATATTGCTTCTTTTTACTTACATTGGTAAATAAATAATATTCATTTAAAACATAATATAATTTAAGACATCGACTGAGGGTGCTTGATGGAATTTCAATATCAAATTTGGATTATTGAGATTTTGTACACTTACATGTTTTTTGTCACTAATGCCTCAGGTTTCGCCTTTCGGCATATTCAAGCATTCGTGTGCTCGAATGCCTGAAGATGCCGAAAGGCGAAACCCGGGTCGTTAGTAACAAAATACATGGAAGTGTACAAAATCTCAATAATCCAAATTTAAAACATAATAGGTATATATTTATAAAAAACTCACATACGTGGCTCAAAAATAGTACTACGTAATTTATAAATAAGATACTAAGAGGTTATGAATACTTTGAAACTATTAGACAACAAAATATATTTAGTCCCATACAAAATTCCAATAGTATAGTTACTGTATGATACTTCTTTTGATTAAAATCAAAATACAGTAATTTTTGAGTTTTAGAATATCAAAATGAACGCCATTATTACAGTTGTACAAATGACTAATTATTGTCATTATATTCACTGTGTCACGGTAAAATTACATATGATTTGAATCCGCTCGTAAAAAGTTCATGTATCGGTGTTTCAATCAATCAAAATTAGAAGCTAGCTTGACAACTTTCTGAAAAAGGATACGTCTAGAGAAACAAAAAAAAACTGTACCCACGAAACATGTCTATCAGGGCACATGTGGAGTAGATATATATATTAAATAATACATCATGTTACAGTATAGCTAAGTCATGCTACTAGAACAACTTACTGTATTATATAATAATAATAAAAAAATCAGAGTATTTATCAACTCGTATTACTTTTAAATGATTCATTTTAATTGATATTTTATGTTTATTTAAGCTCATTGTGAAATTACTTTTTCAATTCGATTAATTATTTATATATATGTGTTATTTATTGAGTTTATGATCAGCTGTCTTTTCGCCTGGTGATCTAGTTTTGGTAATAAACTTGTTTTTATCCAAATAAGTTTTACCGCTTCGGTTAATTAAATCGTTAAATTGTATTGCATTAAATATATGTGACATTTCAATTCCGTCTGCTGTATAGCATTTTTCAGAAGATTTATTTACAAATATTTTTAACAAAAGACATGTTGAAAGAACATGGTGGGCTGAATACAACTTTCATTGCAAATAGTGAGCAAGCGGCTGATGGATTTTTAGATCGAAAATTCAAAACAGAAAAAATGTATCGCCATATTAGTTGTTATGTGGGGATGTTATCCATAACTCACAATTTCCACTGTATGAAAAAAAATGAGTTATAAATGCAGCATTGTTCTTTATGTTCACACCTACCATTTAAATTACAAAATATCTTTCTAAAATTGCAAATTCCCGTTGAAAATTAATATGAAAATTTCGTTAATTTTCAAAACTCATATTCTCTAAAGCCCTATAATTTTCTAAACTAATAATCTCCATCCCAGCCAATGAGAGTGCATAATTATTCTGTCATGGCCACCAGTGCTTGTTTACATATCATGGTGTAAGCGTCTGTTCTATGCATTTGTAACTGCAACATGAAAACGGTTTTTTTTTGGTTTTTCAAAAACAAGCATTATGATACTAGAACCTCTATGTGTTCTACAAATGGATTAACTCAGTTGCATATCACGATCATAAACCTTTAACCACACCCACTTCATGATATTACTATTTTTAATTCTAAGTAGTTTACTCAAGAGCTTTAATCATGGAAACAATGAGATAAACTGTGTTAAATCTGAGATAATCTGAGATACAGTAATAAAATTGTGTATTTTATAAATTCAATTAATATTTTATTTACTTGTAAATTGGCAACATAAGGTTTGTGGCAGTAAATCCGTGAGTTACATTAATTAGTATATTGACTTACGCAGTTTGCTGTAAATAAGTATTTAAAAAAGTAGGAAAGATGGCTATATTAAAGAAACAATAGATATATTTCATGACAGATCTACCACCATAAAACCTAATTAATCAAAGTTTTACTGATGTTTTATATGAATTTATGCAGTTTTGTTAGTTATGAACTGTACAACTATGATCATTCCCGAATCCAAATGGAAACGCTGCTGGTATTCTATCTTATTCGGTTTTGCGTTCAAGGTTTCGAATCTTCGATCGACCACATCCATATAGTATTGTTTTTTCAATCGATTTTTAGATTTGTATCCAAAGAATTGGACGTGATGACTCAGAAGTCGACAAAGTACTCGTCTACCCTTTGATCGTTTCTCCCTCTCTGAAAAGAGTTGAGTGATTGACTGATTTACGACAGTTTTCGTTAAAAAATCGTCCACCAACTTCAATTATTTTTCGTAAAAAATCTGAAAAATGGAATTGTCTAAATATAAATTACGGGATTTTAGGATTCACTGTAAATGTTAAAAATAACTTCTTAAATCACATTAAATACTTCCTCATTAACGACAACGCGTACCTCATTTTTTTTAAGTACATACTTTTTTACTTAATACATCCATATAATTTAAGACATCGACTGAGGGTGTTTGATGGAATTTCAATATCAAATTTGAGTTATTGAGATTTTGTACTGATGACCCGGGTTTCACCTTTCGCCATCTTCAGGCATTCGAGCGCACGAATGAACTCGAACTGACAGTTAACGAAAGGCGAAACCCGGGTCGTTAGTGTCAAAATACATGGAAGTGTACAAAATCTCAATAACTCAAATTTAATACGTTCATCGTTAATACATATATGTATTGTGGTATCCCTCCTCATTAACAAATAATTTTATTTTATTTACAATATACACAATAAATATAATCACACGTCCAAAAAAAATATGTATTCATTCCAACTTAAACAACAATGCAGACAAATTTAATTTTAAATATAGCATTTAAAATGTAAAATTACGCTTAATCCCGGGTTCATAAAAAGGGTCCGGCATTGGATGCCCTAATCTCGGCAAACTTTCGATTCCGTGTTGTTTAAGCATTAATTTTGTACAAGCGTTTTTTTTTTAGTTTACTAATTTACATGACAAGCGATACATCACCAAAATGGCTTTCCACGCCTGACTCAACTCGGCTACGCTAATCCGTTAAGTTGGCATGACACCTGGCGCGTCGAGCCTAAACCATCAATAACTGCATTCACATACAACACAAAAAGTGTAGCAGTTTTTAAGTGGAGCAATTTCTTTAATCCGCGCGAACAAATAAACGATTTTATGACCAAATCTGGTGTCGCTGCGGGAGCGAACCTTCGACGGACCGCATGCGAGAGGAAGAGAACCAAAACAGGTTTGGGGTTTGCCTACTCGATCAGGTCTTTGCAATATGTAACGCAAGATATTTTTATATCCAAGTGAGAGTTTTCTCGTACTTTACTTGCAATTGACACGACGATGTCGAATTGCTATGCAATAAAATTTCATTTCAGACATACTGTAAATCGTCTCATATACATAATCTACACAATACTGATCGCCGTGGACAATTAGTAACGCTTTTAACATTCTTTCTTCATTCATTTATGAGCGATTACAAATGTTGGTAACTTTGTAAAGGTCAGTATTTTTAAACGAATATTTTTTAGAGCACTTATATTAAATTCCTGTATAGCCAAAATACTTACTATCAAATATTCAAAAAAATTACAATATAGCTTGTTGCCAATACGCCAAATGCTTTGTGGTTACAATTTAAATAAAAATTTTAACGATGTCACTTCAACGAAAAAAACAAATCACAAAGAACCGAGAATTGTTTATGCCTTAACCCTTCCCCACGTACAGTAGAATGAAACAAATCCACCCTACTCTTAATTTTTAATATAATAATTAGAATCGTTATTTACATTGGAAATAAATAACCTTGCGATATAGTTAGTTTATGCTTCTTAGAGAAAATGAATTTCCTCAAATTTATCGCCGAATTCATGGAAAATACATAAAGAACCAGTTTAATTCAATCAATGCTTGATATTGACCATGAATCCGACACATCCAGGTCGCTAAACGTTGTTCTGAGTTCTCCAGAACCCGACTTCCTTAATTAATATTATATTATTGCAATTTAAAAAATAATTTTCCTATATCAATGATAACTAAACTTGTCTTAGCCATGTATATGAACATACAATAAATTTTTTTTACAAATTTTTGATCTATCTACAAATCTTTTTTATCTAAATCTTAATTGTAACGTTTGTCTGTAACTATACGTTATAATGACATTTGAAACGTTAAACGTTCAAGTTTTTAACTCTTCCTTCCTTGCGTAGTCTGAAAAAGGATAAAAATCAAATGATCTTTAAAAAGACCATACAAAATATTCTTCGTTGGAAGTATAAAGCATAAAAATGCCTTATTCAATTCGGCTACCCAATTTTAAGCCGTAAAAACTGTTTTTTCTTTTTTGTAAACTCTGTTTCTTTGCAATTCTGTTGTTAATAGGTCATACACTGCTGTTGAAATGGTGTTTAAAATTAATGCACATATACGTTAACTCAACATTGCATTTTATCAAATTTGTGTTGGTGAAACATAGGATATGCATGAACAATATTTTAATCACCCTGATGATTTTTTGTAAAAACACTTACTAGATTTTTAAATGGACAGCCGAAATGTTATATGAGTTAGAATCTCTTCTATTAATACAAAAATTCATGTGTTTTATTTTCTTGTTTCGAAATTTATTGTTTGTTATGACGTATAATTTCGTATCTGAAATATTTCCATAGTTGTAACAAACTTAAAATAAGTTTTAAAATACAACCTAACAACAGCTAATTTTGATGAAACGTATTAATGACTGTTGATAATACAGGCTTCGTAGTTTTTGTTGTGTTTATTGACCCTTATAGAAATAATGTTACACTTAATTAGAGTCAATAAATATGCATACATTTATTTAGAAAAAAATAAACGCCACGATACTACTAATGTGCTAGGCATTGGACTGGTTTCTAGTAATAAACAAAAAAACCTCAGCATTTTTATCGTCGAATTCGGTTATAATTCTACATGTGTCGACATTCGGATCAGATACTTGGTCCGGCTTCTGGATCACTCACTGGTAAACCATAAAAACACGTCAATCTTATTAATCTGACACAACCACCAGAGGCTGGTAACACCATATTGGTCATCTGCAACCGCCTG
This sequence comes from Himalopsyche phryganea, assembly GCA_022494535.1. NCBI lineage: Eukaryota > Metazoa > Arthropoda > Insecta > Trichoptera > Rhyacophilidae > Himalopsyche > Himalopsyche phryganea. Next base: position 3,162,189 of record JAGVSL010000046.1, read on the forward strand.
CGCTTTAAGCTTAGTCTACACGTATTATTTGTGTACCAATATAATATGCCCATAATACCAAACTCGTTGTGTTCTTAAAACTTGTTCCTTTCGTCGGTAATATAAGACGCCTATTGCGAAGGCTGTCCAGTTGATCAAAGTATTGTTTAAGGAAGTGGAGATATTCAGAAAGAGCTTTCTATATATTATATCATATTCGGTGAATCAGTGATGATGATTCCATATTTAAAGGCATAGCACATTGGCGTCAGATATAGCGCCATAGTTTGTCATTTTTTACAATGAATCTTACATTACAAATACACTTAATATGCGATCTTACGCTATTTTATATATTTAATAAATTATTGAAGTTTTTAACATTAGGGGCAAATGCGTTGCTGAAAAACACACATACACATTCAAAATAACCAGCAATGGTTTGAATAATTAATACATTGAGTAATCTCTTTCTAAAATTATTATAAAAATAATTAAATTAAAGCACTCGTAATAGCCTGATGTAATAATTTAGGGCAGTTATCTACTGTTATACCTTACCAGTGAATACAAACTTGCTAGTCCCAACAACCCAGCGAAGTTTGGGTCTTTCAATATCCCGTCGTGTCAGTATGCAGAAGCATAATATTTGGTTTGGTTTATATCAAAAACCAGAACTGTCTTTACTGTAATAGAAGTTAAGTGATAAAGTAAACAATCATTGAACAAATACAATTTAAATTATTGTTATTAACAATTTTCTCTGATAACATATGGTACCATTTAGGAGAAAATAAGAGAAAACGTCTTTTTTTCTTTTTGACACATCTGTAGTACAATCTTTTATTTTTTTCGTGTGTCCAATCGGGTTTTTAATTAAAATCTGTGAACTCAATTATAGTTTTGTAAGTGAGTATAACTTTCTTATTCTATGAATCATTTTTAAAACAGAAAAAAAATTGTATACATTATTTTTCAAATTATTTATTTTAAAGAGCGATTGAAATGTGGGGCATATTAGACAACTAAATGACTTTTTAATTTTTACGTATCAAAAGCATTTTTTTATAAAATTAATAAAGTTAAATGTTTTCTGATTAAAATTACTATTAAAGTTCTAATGGGACTTCAATAAACGTGTCGACGGAATCTTAGGTTAAAGCCGCGGAATTTTGACGCGATCTTGACTAACAAACTGCCCCGCTATAAATTTACTCAAATTAAAAACCACTCCCGTCGGTAGATATTTTCGACGCCTTCGCTGCGACGTCGCACATGCTAGGCATGGACTCTTAATTTTCTTGAAAATTTTAAAAATAGTACTTCACCACAATACTGTTGACGAACAGATAGGCAAAACAACTAACTTGATTTTTATAATGTAAATATTGTGTAAATACATTTTCGCAATAAAGTAACTTTGCAATACAATTATTTGAACTATGCACATTAAAGTGCTCAGCTATGTAAGTATAATTATCGTATCGGTATGTTTAAAAAACTGTTCGTGTTTATCTTATTCTAATATTTCTTGTCTTGAATATTGTTTACGATTCCTTTATCGGGAATATATTGCGTTATGATACTGACTGATTCAACTCTGGATTAGATTGCGGCGGAATGCTGTCTGCAGACCACTCAAGGGAGCGGTGGATGGTTTGCCAACTAACTTATTTAATGACCATCCATTGCGATACTGAATCTATTTCACTCCATATTTTGACCTATTGTAATCACATTTTTTTACAAACTGCTTTCTCTATTATAATGATACGTGTGTGATAGATCCGTACTTTTAACAACACGTTATATATTTAAGATTTTCAAATAGATTGTATCGATAGCAAACGATAAAAAATCCGGATTGACAACATTGTTTCTCATTGAGTAAATGAATTACTACGTCCGTACATTACGATCTACGCTATTCGCGAATGTTTTGCAACTTGTAAAACATATTTGAAGAGTATTCGTTATATTATAAACAATAAAATCAAGCTGTATACAATGTACAATGTATCTAATGTTAAATAAAAACCTTTTTTTATATCCGACAACGATGATAACAAATTTCATGCAGTTTATTCAATTGATAATTACGGCTAATACGGTCTGAAATTCGAATCTTCAAATTGATATATCAATTAGTTGTAACCTCTTACTATTTTTTTTAACACTATAGTTTTTATCTACAAAAACTTCGAGATTCCGTGATTAACATACGTGCTTTCGTAAAAAAATACTGAAAGAGTCTGCATGATTTGCATTTAAAATAAGAACTTAGCTTAAATTAAGCACTTTTTTAAATGTTCAAATATGTTAGCTGTTAACGAAAAAATCTCGCTATTTCGGAAAAGTAGTTATTAATTTTATAATGTTATATTACATACACTTCCGATATAAATATATTTTACTTGGTTTAAATGGTTAATTTTGACAGATATTGAGAACTTTTTCTATATTTCCCGTAGTTTTTAATAATCAAAATATTTAACTTCCTACACATACGGGCGTTATGAAATCTAAAGTTATCACTTCGATAAATACCATACGATTTATCTGCCAATAATATTAATATCATATATTGAATAATACAATACCAATTATACAATAAATTTAAATGCTGCCTCCAGTCATAATCACGACTGAAAGCTTTTGTTAAGCTTTGATTTATAATCCTTGGACATTAATTGTAGGCTTATTTCAGTTTCGCGAATTTCACTTCCGCTCGGTTTTAGCTGCGCTTTTAAAACCATATCGCACCAGAGATTAAAAAAAAACCGGACGCTCAATTAATAACTATTTTTAATTAAATTCGTGAATTATTCTAGGTATGTTTTGATATTTACTACATATGAAGTGTACAATTTAAATACAACAGAAATAGTTTTTAACAGAAAATTAAAACAACGTAATAAAAGTAAATTAAGAAAACTAAAAATGTTAAATTTCATCATTTTACTTAAGTCTCATTATAGTATTGTTCATTATTATATTCTAATCATTCTGATTGGATTAATACATTCATTACTTAACTTTCTTTGGATGACTTTTTGATTCGAACATACAATATAATTCTGAATAATAATAAATTGACAACAGGACTAAATTAAAAATAAGTAATTTATATAATTTAAGAGATCGATTGAAGGTGCTTGATGGAATTTCAATATTAAACCAATTCAATTTCAATATCGACTGGCTTTCGCCGAAAGCCGAAACTCGGGTCGTTAGTGATAAAATACATGGAAATGTACAAAATCTCAACAATTCAAATAAGTAATGTATAGTTAAAATCCACGAACCATTAGCAATATGCCAAATGTGGCATGCATATAATTTTGATGGTACCTGTATGCTTTTCTGTGAGTTATATTATATTAATTATATTACACATCCTTATAATTTGTATAATGACGAGACCACGCCTGCATCAGTGCACACAAAACATTTATAGTAGCCTGACAAGCCTTTCTACACATTGATTTAATTTACCTGCACTCTGGCAACATATTTCCTTTTTTATTAAGTGCAATACTGCCGCAGGTGTCTATATGAGATATGTTCATATATGCGCTTAACCCTTTATTATCTTAATCTCCTACTGAAATTTAAAAATAGCGTGGTTGATAATATTATTATTTCTTTTTATCTCATGTATAACCGAGGTACTTTTACACCATCACTTCAAGTATCCATTATATCCTCCTTAGCGTGTCGGCGTATAGCCCTGCATGTATTATTTATGTTAAAAGCTGAATTTTTCTAAGCTATTTAAAAAAAAAGATATTGTATTTTTATTAAAGAATATATGGCATGAAAACTTATGATTTTAAATAATATAAACTTGGTTATATAATAAATAGCAACTGTTGCAATTCATGTTTACCACCAAATGAATATATTCGATAGAGTTTTAGTTGATTAAACGGTTATAATTTGGAGCGTTCTTATAAGTATCGACATGAAGTATTCAAGCTTTTTTTTTACGTCAATTATTGGACACGAATGAACTCCAACTTATCCAGTTAACGATACTAAATACAATAATCTCACAATTCTAAATTTATTTACTTGTATAACTTTGTTTAATGATTGACAATTTCTTTTACATAATAAATACTTTAAATATTTGACTTATTCGGAAACAATATATTTAACGACTTAAAACACAAAGTATAAGAACCCAACGTTGCTAACACACTCAACCGCTAGAGTTCTCATTTTGTTGTCAATATTATCTGTACTCTTATTTGCTTACAGAACAACTACGTAAGACTTCAGTTTGTTACTCACCAAGTATGCAGGAAAATATTACGAATTTCTAGAAGTTTATCTATTTACATAGCGCCCTTTATTGAAATACCAATCAGCCACTTTACGTTTATTCACATTCGTAAAATAATATGTTTTCATCATTTTGCTGTGTTGCAGTTTATTCCATCGTCAACAGATCGTTGAAATTACTGTAGTCTAAAAACAACCGGTCAATCTGGAAGAGCTTGGTAGCTAGCATCTGTTGACTTACGGAAATCACTTCTATTGAATCACAATGATAAACATAATATAATGTAGTTTTTGTAGGGTTAAAACAGCCGCCTTCGCCTTGGGCTGTAAACAATTCAACTTGCATTCGCTTCTGACATGTGAAACTGCGAGTGCAACGTTTCTGAAACAAAATTACATAAATGCTTCACATATGGTAATGAGAGCAGGTTGCTTTAATTCTAACTTGCACGAGTATCTAGGTTCATATTTTTATTTGTATCCATCGGAATCGATGGCAAAGATTGCATTATATAACCGTCAAGTTTTATATCCTTGATCAGATATGCATAACTGTAAACAGTAATCGAATTTTGCATTCTTTAACACTTAAACAATGTAATTATCAATCGATTTTGAATTCATGGCGCTAATCCAAACACTGCTCTTAATAAAATATGATTGATTGATCACGAAGTATATTTGGTGAGAAAATTAGTGAAAATTTAATTAATGCATAGGTACTCTACTTTCCAGTGAAATTGAAACAAGTGTGAAATTATTGTGGGTATTTATTTCGTGATAATTCATTTTTAATTAAAAAAACATATTTTTTATTTATAGCGACTACACGACGATGGTATCTTCGTGTTTATATAAGTAATGTATTTCATTATAAATTAGATTCCGCATACGCCCATGCAAATTTTGTGGTTATTTATTTTCAATATAATATTTAAAAAATCAATTTTATTTGAAATATGTACGCAGCTTAAATTATAATTAATTCAAAGGAGTGTGTTGGCCAAATACGTTTTGGAAACACATTATAACTGCTTAATTCACATGAACGAACCACATTAGTCCATTTGTAATATTCCATATTATTGCAGGTATTGCGTATATTATTAGCAGGTTTTTATTCAATCTTTATTCGCTGTTAGCTTGTGACAAATAATATATTTCAACAGAAGCGTTTTATTAGTATTATCCATTTAAATTTGATATCATTGAATGACTACAAGTCGTCGTTATCACAATTTGTCAGCTTTATATCTTAAGTAACCATCTCTACAATAATTTACGTCGAGTATCTATATTTAAAGCAATTTTAAATAATAGACCAAAACATTGTTTTAGAACGCGACACGCCTCGTGCATTATTTTATATTTGACTAGTTTAAAAAAACTTCGTCCTTCAATGTTGAATTATGTGAGGTGTATCATTAGCAGTTTTATTAATGCTCACTATTGGTTGAACTGATTAACGATTACATCTGTATTATAAACTATTTCTTAGTCCATTAATAATACGCATCACATTAAAACCCCTTTCGTTTTGTTAATATATGAAAATTAATTTATTAATTGACCAATCGCCAAAGAAAAAAAACATCGAGTCGAGTTGATTAAAACCTCAAAATTGCTTTGTCGGGGACGATAAAAGTGCGCAACTGTATATGTTTTTGTTATTGTATACGGATACAAAATGTCTTGTTTGATGACTAGAACTATGAAGACATTTAAAAATAAATCCACTCCAATTCAGATTTAAACATTTTCTTTTTAAATCTGACTGTATTTTGTTTCTAACGTACTACTATTTCCAGAATCAAACAGTCGTAATTTCATTAGCCACTGCGTTTCTTTATATTGACGGATAAGCATGATGGTATAGGAGTAAATAAAAGAAATAAGTATACACACAACTAAATTTAATTATAAATAAAAAAGATAGTATTTTTACCACTCCAAATCCGCCTTAAATACTATAGTCACGACTTCGACCCCAAGTACACAACCCTGCCGCAGACAATGAATTGATTGATCCTTCCAATATGGTATGAAGATAACATAAATAAAATTACACAATATCGAATTTGCACACCTGTAGTTAGGTAATACCGAGACACAATAAAGTATGTTACAAATTTTTATACCTATAGTTATAGTTCAATAAATTAATGATATCATAAATAATAAAACTAACACTCCACTTTACTTTAGGGAAGCTAGTTATTATTCTTATATAATATTCAAATTTACGGCCGATAAAATAAAAATGCTCGATTGGTATTTTAATAAGCGGGAGCAATTAAAAGTAAAAGTGATCAGAATGTATATAATTTTCAACCAGAAGCGTGAATCTTATTAAACTTAATTGTCCAATATGCAATCCATCACTTTGAAATAATTGAACTGGCTATAAAAAATTGGTGGGTATGCTTATCGTTTTTTGGTATTGTCAAAAAAACAAACATCAATCAAATCTCAAATTGCCATAGGTTTGTTTGACCGTTCTCCTAGTAATTCAATTCACGGCTTTATATCATTCATTACGACTATTTTGTAATTTTATTCATGCTCAAGCAAATGTAAATGTATGATTATAGATACGTGAATCTGTAACAGATCTGTGTTCCTCATTCTATCTATAACATTTAATTACTAACTTGTTGAGAAGTTTTAGCCCACTAAAAATAATGTATGGATATTTCGCAATACGACAAACAAAGTAATAGTCGAAAGTGCCTTTGAAGAACGGCACAGGCGCTACATTAAATTAACCTACATAATGTATGCCGGGTCCATGGTGCAGTGGTCAACGTCGTGGGTTTCAGTTATGGAAGTCACGGATTCGAATGTCAATACGGACAATTCGATAAATTGATTTTCCGATCGATTTATGGATACGGTTCTAGGCGTAGCAAGAGCGAGTAGCTTACCACTAGAAACCCTATTCTTCTATGTCTACTCTCTTCGAAAAAGAGAAGTCGAGCAACTGAACGACAAGTAGTTCTTATTGAAAAAACTTCTGTTGAGATACTTCCATCAGGAGGCCATATGCCCCACATTAGTAGTGGGTATGGTTCAAAAATATACATAATGTATTATAATGGTTGTTGAAATAAAAATCGAAAAATTATATAGGTATCGAAATATTCCGTAGTTTATTGTTTTTATTTCTCGGTTTAAATTATACACGTAAAAATATTTCGCTAATATTCAAATGATATAAAAATGTAGGTATAATTCCACCGGGTAGGAAAAATATTACTTGCGGCAGAGATATACATACATTACTTCAGATTATTTCCAACGTAACGAATTGTTGATATGGGTTGAAAGACACACCTTCATACCTGCATTATGATAGTTTAATTTTACCGATCTTTTCCACACATATTATGTACTTACAATTAACGATCCCCCTTTAGAATCTCCCGGATCCGTCAAATGACTGACTGGACTTCTATTATATATAAATATCTTTCCCAATGGACTATTTCAACGGCAGATATTTCAAAACCCCATTGATTTAAAGTAGATTGGAGATAAACAATTACACATTGATTTAAAAATTAATATTTGGCCACAGTTAAGTTTGTAAATTCCGCGGAATTTAACTGCGACCTGTGTGGTTCGATCTATACCGGACAGACAGGAAGGAGCATTGCAACTAGATTTAAGGAACATGTAAGATCGTTTAAAAATAATAAAACAGATTCTCAATTTGCTAACCACCTCCTGGAAGAAGCCCACAACATAACCGCTAAATCAGCTCTGATATGCTTACATTTGTGTGAAAAAAGCCTTAAACTTAATCTTTTGGAACAGCTCGAAATTAATAGATTCAATCATTACAATAATCTCCTTAATGATCAAACAAATATTAACCCATCACCCTTACTGAAACCATTACAAGAAACCCATGTAATTACGTATAATCAGTAAAATTTCAGTACACTTATTTTAATGACTAATTAATGATATCACTTAAGCTACTTTTCTAAAAACACAATTATTACCTTGAATGATTTAATTTTAAAATAAACATTATGATGTTTGAATACATGAGATGACATGATCTATCTCTTCTAAACAGTATACCTAAGCAAAAATAAGTTTAAGTATAGTTCTGACGATGGCGTAAAGCCGAAATAGCTATCAACTACCTGAAAAAAAATTTGTGGAACTAAATACTTTGTTATTTAATCCTATTATAATTAGTTCCATTAATTGTTTATACATTACTGCCATCTTATTATTGAGCGATACAACTTTTAAGCAAACTTATTTTCTATCAAAAAGTAGATTACTGCAATAATGACAACAGTAGGATAAAAATCTCATATTTAAAGACAGGACAAAGAAATGCCTGAGAGCAAGAGATAATTTTAAAAAGGTTTTCATTCTTCATAAAAAAAGCACTTCAAAAACACGGTTTATTATTGAAATAAAAAAATCTACAAAATTCACCATTATTTTTTATTTAAATTATATTTACATCACCACAATAATTCTTAATATGTACACGTATAAAATCAGTCACACATTGATTGGAACCAAGCTAAATCACATAAAATGTAATGTTCGTCATGTTGAATCAATAATTACGATATTGTATTTTTTAATGTATTTTTAAATTTCCTTTTGCATATCAAATCATTTCTGTTCTGAATATTATAAATATACCACATAATCATATTCACCAATTTGTAACCATTAATAATTACTCGCTAACCATTGTTTGTAAAACAATTTTCATGTTCAAATTCAAACTAAAACTATTGCAGAACACAAATTTAGATTGATAAGACATAGATTGGTTGATTGAATCTTCATCCACATGGCAGACGCATCACATTCGTTCCGGAAAAGCTACATCTTGGACATTTATAATTTGAGTTTTCCATTTTGTTTGCCTGAAAAACATTGAATAAATTAATCAGCTGCAAAAGGTCAGAATTATTTTTGCATAAGGTTATTCTTGATTTTTCTCTAGTCATGTCGCTTAATCTGTTATAAATGAAGCAGGTCTGCTGACATAAACCCATTGGAATAACAAAGTTATCAATTTAAATTTTATATTAAAAATGAATTTCCACAAAGTTACCGCCAAATCCATAAAAAACTGCTGACATAGTTTCCAATTAAATATGATCCAGCCTTTTATGTTTCCTTATCAGTTAAAAAAATATCCTAATTTAGGTTTTTAGATCACATCTTCTATTAACCACTTCACGGTCGCTCGCTCACCCGTGATAGAAAATTGACAAATGCGTTACGTTCGCTCGCTCACCGGTGATAGAAACCACTTGGCGTTATGTTCGCTTTCAATCGTATATGATAGAACCATCAAAAAAATACTAGGGATACGTATTCCTATTTCAATGACATACACGAAGCTACATATGTTCTAAATGCTGTAGAAAGCGATCGAAAAAAATGTTAAAATAGAGTCGTAGTTGTTTTGTGTAATATTTTTATGGCGTTCTGCGATAATTAGACCGAACTCATAAATTGTGAATGGACACAGTTTTAGTTTCTTTACAATTGCTATTCTATTGTTCTCGAGCTTTCGAATTGCATTATTATCCTTCTATTGTCCTAGAGTGTTGGGTAAATGAAGTGAATTTCGGCATTTAGGCGTAAAAGGATTTGTACAAATGCATTCAACCGTACCTAACATTACGGTAATAAAATTTAGTAACCATTTATCATTGTACTGCATCTCTCGAATATTATTATACTATTTATTTCATCATTACTAGAAGAAAATCCACATGTTTGACAACAATTTAATTTACTAAATGTATTAAATTACGGTATTCTATTCATTTTCAAAATTGTTTTTCAACCTGTTTCACAATAAATAATTAAAAAATATTAATACACATTGTTTTTAAATGATCCATAGACCGTTAAAATGCAATAAAAAAAATCGATTCGTTTTGGACGATTTCCCCAAAAAAAACCGACCGTGAAGTGGTTAAAACAGAAACAAATCTCTCATTTGGTAAGCATGAGCAATAAATTATAAACCACTGCCAGAAATTACAAAGGTGAAATTATGTTTTGTTACCTGTAAACAATAATGGCAGAAAATATGATCACACCCCATGTAATGAGGTAAAATTGGATGACAACCGCATTCTGGACATTTTGTTGTATTCTTGATAGTTGGTACTGTATTAGTGAACGAAGAATAAACTGGAGATTGTTTTCTCCGGAATATATTAAAAGACCTCTCTTTTATAAGCTTCCTAACAAAACTTGTATTTAAAATGGGTACGGCAAAACCTAAAAGCTCCTGCAAATATTTCACATTGTTGTTACAATACATGTTACATAATTTTTATTTGAACAATGGGACCAATTTTGCTCAGTTAGTGAACATTTTCAACTGATAATAATATGTACTACATACAATGACATGATCTCGGTTTTTTCAGACAAAAATATGTCAAAACCCTCACAGTATCATCCATCCGGCTTATATATAATATTGTCAGGTTCGTGTAATATTGCAGCTTCATCTCGACTTCTGTACGAAGCATTCACAGTGTGGCTTTTGCCAGCGTTGGCAATGGAGCAATGCTGGCAAAATTTCACCAATAGCATTATTTCTACTGTAGTTCCACTTTCCTATTGTTACCTGCATGTCCTCCAGCTATCTAATTAACGTTTTTTTCCACTGTCTATTCATCTTTTGATGTAAACATGCTGACGCCTTGCCTCACGTGTCATGTCAATACATAGTTTTCATTAAATCTTATTTTTTTTCATGAAATCCTTTGACCCGATGTCAAAAATATTAAATTAATTAATTTTAAAAATATCAATAAAACTGTATCTTAAAATCGTAAAATATCAAATGTGGACCACTTACAATAAAACTATGCCAAAGCAATTCTCTTGTCCATGCATAATCTGTAAAACGATTACTAGTTGACTTCTCACTCGTCACTTCCAAATTAAGCAAAAAATCAATGAGTGCCGGATTTCTTCCAACTTGTAAAAATCTCAAATAATTTAAAAAGTCTCCGATCACTTGAAACTTTTCTATACTTGAAAAAAAACTTTGTGCTGTTTTGTTGGAAGTAAAACTTATAAATGCTCTATCCTTCAGGTATTTGATTAAAACCATATAACCATAGTACCAATATAATTTCCCTCTCGACAGTAGAGCCTTGTCATACTTTAGTGAGAGCATCTGTTGACCAAATGTGCTGGCATTTTGACATATTGAATATTTAAAAATGAAAGACTTCAATAATAGTTCCAATTCTGGTACAAAAGGATTCAATATACCTGGCTGAAACAAAATGCAGAGAAATCATAATCAAATGTCATTCAACTTACTATCTCTCTAACACATACTCAGTGTTCTAATATATTTATTTTTTTGTGGCTGTGAAAATTCTATATTGAATTTTTGAACCCCTGTCCCATTGTCACATTCCACACAAACTTGATCGCCCCTTACACCTATCAGCAAAGATGGTTATAAAGTAGAAGAATTACACTAGCCAGACAATGCCGACTTGCGCTTTGCCCACGCATCTTAACGCCGCCGGAGCAATGTTAGATTTCAGAGGCCTCATTGTCAGCCATCACATTAAGTCAAACTGCATAACATTATTGCATCTAAGCGTCCCACTACTCGCCTCCAGGACAAGGAGGAAAACATCATCGCTCCAGTGTCAATATATCAAGATTTTTAACTCTGCATTACTGTAACCTGTATCTTTGTTGCAAGAAAATAATCACCCTTAGATTGTTATTTGATTTACGATGATGCCTGCAATTACTCGACATTCCAACTCATGTAAACATGTATATATTATATAGTACTGCAATAATAAACTCTGTTGTCTTAAATACATACCGAAAAATATTTTGACGACTCCAAGAGTTGACTTTTTAGAATAGCTACCACTTCGTCATCCAATTGTATTGCATCTAACTGTAAGCATATCGATATGTATCACAAACAAGGCAAAAGATTTCTAATAGTTATATTGTTAAAATGGATAAAAAAGCGACAAAACGAAGTTACAAGCCTTCGTCATACAATAAATTAATCAAATTCATTAAATATGTGATTCACTAAGCAATTCCTCAGAAAAATACAAGGTAAAGGTTCGTTTTCGTGGACATTGTCTAGAAATGATTTTTTTTCACCAAGCACTGCGCGAAATGATGATAATTAGGTTAGAATAGTCTTTTATTAATCTAAATATGCCCAATAACGATGAAAGGAAGCATTATAAGACTGGTTTACGCGTAATAGTTGCATATGTCAAACTTTATTTTTCCAGCCATGTCGGTTATAAAATCAGAATTGCCAACCTAAAAACCAAACATATTCATGTGTATATGAAACCAATAAGATACTAAATTAATATTCCTACATATTCAACTATCATTATTTTTTTACGTATCTGGTTTTAGGCTGCCGGCGATATTCAACATAAAATTATTTATTTAAATGTGTTAGAATATATAATTGTTATAAACTTTTATACTCTCAAACATTAATTTGGCGGATTCACACGGCGCGCGCGCGCAGACTAAAACCAGATACGTAAAATAAAGATAGTTGAATATTAATTTAGTCTCTTATTGGTTTCATTAACACATGCATATGTTTGGTTTTTATGTTGGCAATTCTGATTTTTTTTCCAACATGGCTGAAAAAATAAAGTTTGACATATGCAACTATTACGCGATGAACCAGTTTTATAATGCTTCATTTCGTGGTTAATGAGCATATTTAGCTTGATAAAAGACTATTCTAACCTATATATTATCATTTCGAGCAGTGTTAGGTGAAAAAAAGCATTTTTAGACAATGTCCACAAAAACGAACCTTTACCAAATACAAAAATCTGCTTTCAATGTTTAAGTTGAAACATTAAATATTTCAAGTTGTTATGTTGTAGAAAATAATATATAATAAATACAACACCTGTGTCACTCGCGGCACATAATTAGATGGCATGGTAATATGGACTTGAACTCCTGTTAGAACATAACTCAATAATACGTTTATTTGCATAGACTAGAAAAAAAATTGTAACTAAGTAGCACTGTTAATGTTTTAACATGATTTCTAAATAAATTTTAGGTGTCACTTAACTTGACTGTCAAAGATTGAAAAATATATATGGTATTGCCACAACATGCCCGATTAATTGGGGATATTTGAGTATTATTTGCAAACAGCTCGTTCCAAAAAACAATTACCCATTTTGAATGTCATTTTGCAGTGTCTTTTTCTTTACAATACGACATTCAAGATAAATTTTCAAATTTTTGTTGAACGAGCCGTGTTTACAAATAATACCACTCATCGTTACCATCAACTGGGCTTATTTTGCCTACCAAGTATAATGCCGCCTAATAAAAAATATTTTATTTATATGGCCTTAACTTTTTTAACACTCGGGTATACAAGATATTTGTTTATAACTTATATTCAAAATCATTAGTTGATCACACTGAACCTTTTAAGCATCTAGAATTTTTCGTAAGTTATTGTAAAACTTTATTTTTGTAATTAGTGTGAACATATTAGAGGTCTGCACGGGCCCGGGCTTGGGCGGGTGAAGACAATTCGATTCGGGCTCGGGCCGGGTCCGGGTAAGGAATTCAAATTTAAGAAATATATTTCTTATTATATTCGGGTCATGAGTCAGCCATAGGGCAGTAGTATTCATAACATAAATAATTTATTTCACATGTGCTATGAATATCGTTGTAAATATGGAAAAAATAACATATATTTTTTGAAAAGTATAAATGAATTACGACATTAAAAATAAATCAGGTTTTTTCGGGCCGAGAAGAATAAATCTGGGCTTCGGGTAACAGGTATGATATTGAGATTCGGGCTTGGGCTGGGCCACGCCTGAAGATAACGGGTTCGGAAAGGGTAATTTTATGAAATTTTGGGCCGTTCAGACCTCTAGTGCATATACACAAAAGTAAAGTTTTAGAATAACTTCTAAAATTCTTTAAAAGGTTTAAAACATTCAGTGTGATCAACTAATGATTTTGGATAGAGTTATAAAGAAATATCTTGTGTACCCAAGTGTTAAAATAAGCTAAGGCTATATAAACATAATATTTTTTATTAGGCTGCATTATTCTTGGTAGGCAATAGCCCCAGTTGACAGTACGAAAAGAACACGTCCAGTGCGTCGGACACGGCTCCCGTGTCCATACTGTTTACACTGTTTGAAGTGAAGAAATAAACTAGCCATGGGTGATTAAATTATAAATAATTTTTGATTTTTAAGTTATAGCAATTCAAAAATTCGCAAAATTTTGCGAATTTTCAGGAACATACTCTGTATTGCATGAGATATTTCATACGCAGTGAATGTTTTAAGTTATCATGTTGTTAATAATTTACAAAAGTACGATCGATTATAGCTTCATTGATTATATATTATTGGATTTGGTAACAATTATTATGTGTATTTATAAATATGAAGTAATTTTTTTTGTATTAACTCCACAATATTACATAATGCTCAAGACCGGTTTCACTCATCGCGAGCATATTCAATTGATGAAGGAGATGAAATTCAATCTGGATTATGCATTTCATTTATTATTTTTTATATTTATTATGTAGTTTATAAACTATAAGTCAATCATTTTAATCTCGTTAAAGGAATAGGAAATAATTTTAGGGAACATTCAACAATGAAGCGAATAAATCTATTTTCCTTTTGTTGCAGACCTTTACATTTCTCAACTAAAGATTTCTTAATAAATACATTTATTATTGATTAATCAACTTCCAATTCATATACTTAATTGCAGTAACAAGGGTTTTAAGTAACCGACTGACAGGACTAGTGGGTAGCTAATCATTCTCGCTATGCCTTGTTTTTTAAGGATGTCATGCGTGGAAGGGAATTTTGACATCATGGACATCCATGCCTTCGAACATAATGAGCTGCTGAGCGCTAAGAATATACCAGTAAAATAATTAATTTCCATTTTATTTTACTGATGTATAAACATACTGCTTATCCTGTTTTTACTATTGCTAGATACACTATTAAAATATACAAGTTTTTGAAATGAAGTGAGCCCCCAATATACAGTATATTGAATACCAAGGGCTAAAATAAAATAGTGTTTTACATTTTCAAATCATGACGATTCTTTGGTATATTTTGATATACAAAGGTAAACAGTAAAAATATACAATAATACTCTTATATAAAACTTAAATAATTATTGTTATGATTGGCTAATATTATTGAAAATATCATTTGTCTCTGTACTGTTAGCTTGTGACTGAAGATGTGCTTGGCGGACAATGAATTGTATCTCCCAAAGAATTCTCTGTAATAAGATAATACAGATACATTAGTAAGCTTCAAGATAAGTATTGAGGTACACAGTACACAATTAAGAAACTGATTTTGCAACTCAGGGAATTGGAGAAATATGGCAAGAGGCAGCGAGGAAAAGAGGCAATACTTGAAAGCTGCCAAGACATATAAATGGCTTTTAGCCAATGTGATGATGTCCATTGACAATCGATAATTAATGAATTGGTTGCATTTTTCTTTTATTTAGTTTCAAAAAAGGCTGTTTTCAAGTCTGGATTTCAAAAGCTATTATTGATATAGCAGTACATCAATATTAATTTATCGGCATATTTAAAGTTGACAAGTTAATATATTTAGTAGCTTCAAAACCAGTAACCAGAAGATATAATGCTAAATGCTGTATCATACTTACGGCTCAAGATTTTGGGCTTTGTAGAGTTTTCGCAAAATATTTTGGCACTTAGGTAAAACAACACCGGTAAGGCAGATATGATGCCTGTACAACATAAGAAAATTAACTCTGGCGTTCTTCGCAACTTGCAACAATTTAACACTTCACTCCATGTTGAGCGTGTAGCATTCATCTAAAAAAAATGAAATGATATTGATTAACAGAAGAAAATAAGATTTGTTCACAGTGAGAGTCCACTTTTAATCTATTCAAGAAATTGATTAAAATGTTTGTTGTCCTACAGTATAAATATTATGATATTGAAGACATACCCTAAGAATTAAGATTAAGGAAAGACATTTTTTCACTTACAGAATCAACAATATCCATACATATTCCCAATGTTTCGCTGTTTCCCTTTAATGATTCGTAGAATGAATTTAGTGTCAAGTATTTTGTCATGCAGTCTTTGCAAATTTGTTCCGTGTTGTTACCATGAATGTCTTCTTTGTGGTGATCATCAATGCACTTGTTGGCGCTTTCAAAATACTTTATATATGTCTTTGTATTATTTGAAAGTGTTGGCTTTCCATCGGTCCAATCGAAACATTCTAAAATTTAAATAAACAAAACATATACAACATATACAAACAAAATGAATCCACCCACAGAATTGGTATTTTACTTTATAGAAGATAGTTATAAAGTAAAAACTTTTCTATGATATGGAGGACGGACGGGGAGTTAAGTCCAAGGTCTGAGGAGCTTTTTAGAGGAGGTATTTAATTGTTTTCTCGTCATTGTTAGTTCAATCTAAATTGTATGATCGAAAAATGAAATACATTGCAATGAATCAGCGTATTTAAAAATTTACAGGGTACACACAGAAAGTCACAGAATCCATGGACTATTCATTTAGTTAAAATATATAATAATTCTTTTGGCACCATGTATTTATTTAAATATTTTATCGAGAAATAGTTCAAGCGAGACAAAAAAAGCTATAGATATGTCTAAAAAGCAGCCGATATGAAAGAAATGATAAGAATTGTTCATCCAAGGTTTGCATTGTTCATACAATTGATATTAGTCACATGACTGTCACAAGGATAATTTTGTACCGATTGTTGTCATATTGTATCTGCACAAGTAAAATTATTATAATAATATGTTGTTATTAACTTACTATCACAGTAGCCTCGTGACCACAAATTTTTTATGTTTGCATAAGTTGTTTCAATTATTTCAAGGCGATCTAGATTGATAAGCGTATCCTTACACTTGGTGCCGTTTACTTGTAATGTCAAAATATTTTGATGAGCAGAGATAAAATCCGTGTACGAATCAACACACAGTTCACAAGCATGAATGGGGTGGGAATGAGTTATAGTACAATAAGTGAAGTTTGATGAACTTTCTGCAAAGTCATTTAGTGCTGTTTGACACTCTGACACATTATCATATAACGGCACTCCTACTTCATAAAAATATCTGTAAATAAAAATGCATTACCATAAAAATTTATAGTTATTTGAGTAGCTATGATTATTATAATATATAATAATATATATGCTTTGTGCTATTAGAGGCCATGCACTTACGACACTCCAGGTAGTTTACTGGAAAACGAAGATGGATAAAAACTAACAATGAGAAAAATTACGATAAACACGTTTAAAATCATTTTCTTGCCGTTAAATCAATGAAAATCATTGTATCAACGAATAACACAACAAAGCACTGCTGAAACTGACAGCCACTGACAGCGTTTGATTTATCCATAAGCGTGAATATAGTCTCAAATGTTTGCTTGTCATTGAAAATAAACTGTCAAGTTCTCGTTAGCCAAACTGTCAAATTAAACACAATATTTTTGAAATATTGGAATTATTAATTTAAAATAAATAAATTAAGGATGCACATTTACTAATCGATTTGGTAACGATTTTTTATAAATGCATGAAATAAGTCTTTGTTTTAATAATTGTCAGAAGAAATATAACGATATTATATACAGTGAAAGAAACACTAATATTATTATAACCTACAATAAAAGTAATAATCGAAAACAATGATGGATGTTGACCCTTCTCCCGAAGATTTACAAAGGAAACTTTACTTTCTGCTGGATCAACTTCAAATAATGGGAAGAGAGCTACCTCCGTAAGTTTACAAATCGTGTCCAATCACTCAAATTGTAATGAAAAATGAAACCCAGTACATGGCTTAGGACCTAGTCACTGTTTTTTTTCTAAAGTACGTTTTTTGCAACTCTGTTGTTAATAGGCCATAATACATACACTGCTTTTCTAATTGTGTGTGAAATAAGTGCATATAAAAATGATTACAATCCCTGAAATTATCAAACTCTTATTGGTAGAACGTAGGACATGGGTGAAAATATTTTTTAGATTGTGTTAAGACTGGGTATTGAAATTGAACAGCCGCCACGTTGGTGTACTTGTTATCTTTCAATGTGTTCATTGCCTTCCTCTTTTAAACATCAATGGACAATTTTACAAAAACGGTTTCAATGGAAGGTTTTTGATAAACTCAAATACTGTAGCTTTAGCTCATATTAAAGTATTTGCCTACTAACTATTAATGAAAATTGTCTTATGAAGCTTTAAAAACTATTAAATTCCAACATATTTTTACTGAAACACTGCCCCTGATTATGTATTCCAGATATTAAAATAATCGTTCCTTTTTCCTTTCGTTGTACCTATTGGAAATGTATTCAACAATCGTAAGACTGTGGCGTATTTATTTATAAGCCATTTTGTACGAAACATACACCTACATTCAATTAAATTTTTGGAAACATTCAATTTAATATTTTGTGTCATAGCGATATGCATTTAAAAATTATAAAAGCGATCCCAACAAAATATGCTTCAAGATGAACGATGGATATAGGTTATTTTTTAGTATGTATTTTTAATTCAATTAATTTAAATCTATAAGAAAATTTCAGAAAATACCAAATGCGAGTTCCATTAGAATTGCTATCAGGGCTAGCCAACTCTCTACTTAACGACACCATCTTTGAAATAGTGAAAGGCCTAATGGAGATACAGCATGTGACTGAAAAACATATCTTCCAGCAACGATTACAGATTATTAATAAACAGAGGAGTATGTCATTCATATTTTTCAACAATATATTTAACTATTGTGAAAACATTTTTGAGTTACATTCCTCCGGAGAATATAAAAACTGCACATCAATAAATGTTGCACTTCATTTTGAATAACCGGAAAGTATCTGCTTAATACAATAGACTCTTGCTTAACCATGATGGAAGGGAAAGAAAAAATCCTAGTTTATTAAACCATATTAAAAAAGGAATAGGAACATCCAATCAATTGGTTATGTATTTTTTCCACTGCTAATGTACCCAATTGAGCACCGTCAGGTGTTGTTTTTACAAACATTGTTTGTGATTCAGATGTTCAACCTCTTTTTTCAGAGATGGAAGAACATAAATAATAACTTGCGCTCGCTTTGCCTTGTTTTTATGATTGGTTGGGTGGTAAGGAAATGTAAATATCACAGACGTCTATACCTTTGAATAAAAATCCACATATCAATTGAAAAGCTTATTAATGAAATTATCCAAACTCAGATTCGGAGCGGTATACATCACAACTGAAAAGGGTGAAGTTAACAATAAGTTGACAATGTAAAAAAATCATGATTTTTTCATTTAGTCACTTTCTAAAGAATTGTGCTGCGGATATTCAAACCGCTTTTGCAAGCGGAGGAATTTGAAACATTTATTTTGGTTCTTTGAAACATTCAGGTTAATCCATATTAGTTAAGCGGGAGTCTATCGTACCTTGAAGAATTCTAATTTTTTATAACGTTTGGTTATGTATCATCTACATAGAAAAAGTGTATAACATTATATATTACACACACTGTATAATATGGCTTTAAACAAAGTAAAAAAAAATATGTTAGTTTGTATCTTTTGTAATTTATGTTAGCCAAGGTTTTTGTTAACATTTGACAATTCTTTGACTAGCGTGCATGTATCAACAACGCTAATAGAATATTTATTTTTTTGAACCACATATGCTTTAACATTGATTTACGAAACACTAAGTTTTCTAAATTTTCACCTTTGCTTTGTACTATTTTCAGTGGAAATCCAAGAAATGATAGCCAAAACAACATCTCTCGAAGAACAAGCAAAACAGAAACTATCACTGCAAAGAAAACACAGAGAAGAAATGAAACAAACTGACATGAAGTTAGTGATGCAATTAGATCAAAAGGTAATAAGACTGATAAGCATTACTAACACTTGTCAGGACATAAAATTTAAACATGCCTCGACTTCTAATCTCTGCTAGATGTAAAATTTAATCAATGTCGTCCTTTTTACTGCTACTATCATGACTGTTAAATCTTAAACACAATGATTATTATTGAAAAAGTTTTTAAAACTATATCCACTGTAACAATGTAGAGCATATGGTCACCTAATGACGTCTTTCAATATGTTTAACGAAAACAGCTATCAGTCGCTCAACGTTCCGTTGGGTGTAATGAAAAGGTTGGGGTTAGAAAAATTAGTAATCAGCTAATCGCTCTCTCTACAGTTCGTTTTCAGAATCAGACAGCTTGAGCTGAAAAGGATGAAAGCATCAGACTTCCATCTCTTTGGATACTAATAGCACGATGATCCCGCTAGGGCGGCTAGAGTGTTGCCACTCAGTATGTCGATAGATAAAACTATAATTATTACAACTGTGTATAATCATGTAGATATCATAGAAAAAATATTTTCAGGTCAGCGACCAACAAGTCACCCTCGAAAAAGCTGGGGTTCCTGGATTTTTTGTCACCAATAAACCTCTGGAAGTGAAAGTACAGATGCACTTATTAGATTTTATACTCAGGCTCAGCAAAATGCAGATTCCATGACAAGAATAAAAGACGTCAGGTGAAAACTGATGCAAATTTATTGAGACCAACATTGTCAGAATAATATTATTAACACAACCTATATCAACAACTATAATTTATAATCTTACATCTAAAAATACATCCATTCAACAATGAGAAATGTATCAAAACAAAAACAAATCGGAAGAAAATTACCACACCGCTCACATCCTTACGGTGGCAAATAAACTTTCAGCAAGTATTTTTTCACTTTCTTCTTTGACTTGGACACTATATATTATCATAAATATATCCTTTCGTATAAATGTAGGAAAAGTAGATTCTTTTCCAAAAATCAGCATATCAAAGTAAATACGTTTGATAGTCAAAAATGCTCGCTAAAAGTATATTTGCTGACATTTTTGCTTTTACAAACAAAACTTGCATGATGTAACAAGAAAATTGTACACGTCAATACTTACTGGAGTAATCTTTATAAGAGATTAATTTTAACTCGAAATCAAATGCTATATCTCCGGCACTGCTTTCGCATAGTTAGCAGCAAAATTCATTATTTTGTGCGGAAGATTTTTGCTAAACAAGGTATTTCATTGACAAAAAACCCAAACTATTTTCTAAAATAATTTGAACAATAAGTATTATAATATTACTTCAGCATATAATTATTATCTTCTACATAAATAATTAAAGATTCCTAAATAAACCTTTGAGTATAAACAATATATTGTAAATAAAATATTTTTATGATACGTACACATATGTTTCAGATATATATGTGATAAACAACATCAAAAGTAGTATTTTGGTTTTTATTTAAATGTATATAAAATTATGACAAATGCTGGTATAGTAATAAATAATTTATTTTGTGCTTGCATTTCCATCATAAAAATCGACTGATAGAAATTAATGGTGTGCATATATTCAAAATTCAGCTTTGTACATTTTGTCCTTGATAGGATGTTATTAATAAAATTATTTGATCTATCAATAAAAAGAATTTCAAAGCACCACATCCGATTTCCGAATAGATGGATTGTAATACGATCTTGCCGAAACTGTGAATGTGTAGTTCATGCTGTTCATTTGAATAAAAATCTTAAAATCTGCATAAAAATAGAAAAAAAGCAATCTGCAGCTTTTTATAAGCGTAATTCGAAGTCCGGTTTTGTTTAAACATTTCCATCACAAAAAATGTTTTACAGTGCATCAACAAAAATTAAATATATTTTAAATTATTACATCATATCAAAGGTCAATTGAAAACGCTGTTAAAATTATCCTAGTAACTTGCTGCCTACTGGGTTGGTAATAAGTACAATGTTGGCAAATAATTGAGGCGTAGCCTTCTCAGAGTATGAAAATCTCAATTAAAAATGACACCTCAATAAGACTGAAATTTATCATTCATACATACTTTAAAAAAAGAGTTGGCAACAGTGTGGAAGTTATTCTATTACAATTTTTTCACTCTAATACATTTTTAATAATATCATAATAGTATTTAAGAAAGTATGAAATACTAGTTCTTCATAATCTGCAAAAAAAAATAATTTTTACAATAAAAAATAACATGAATTGAAATTGTTTTACACTATGGTGTCAGTTTTAATCTAAATAATATTATGAATGGTTAACTGCCAATTCTCAAGCGTTCAATCTCGTTACTGCCTGTTACTCAAATGACTGAAGGTACCTGATGAAACTTCAATATCAAATTTAAATCGTTATGTTCTGTAATCATACAAAGTTTGTATACTTTATGTTGAAGTTCATGGATGAACTTGAACTAACATGCACATGAATGCCTGAAACCCAAATCGTTAGTGACAAAAATTTGAACGATTCAAAAAAAATAATAAAAAAAAAATGTACGTAGTCCACTACCCATATGGTGAAAATTTCCCAATGTTTTCAGTCTCAATTTTCCGATGTGGAAATACAATAGTAAATGCAAATATAATAACTAAAAACATCTCATGAACAGCTTATGCGCAATCGCTACAAAATTATAATAAACAAATCAAGCGTCGTAACATCTAAAGCATAAGAAAGGTGTCGCTGTCAATAGATTAAATACTCGATTGGTGTGCATCAGCAACGGGTAAATTAGGATTGATTCAAGAAAAACTTGTATTTCAAACGTTCGCTTAGAATGTCATCAAATATATCCAATTAGGGCACAATATCTTATAGTTTATAACAAAATATAATTTAGAGGACGCTATTATACGTCAGTTTTGTCATCTGGCACTTTTAGAACTAACTCTAACATTGTATATTTGATGCGTACAAGTATTTTGGAATCTCTAAATGATTTTTTAATTTTTCTTTTCTGCACCATATGATGATGCCTTGCTTATCTCCGACATTCCAATAAGCTGCTGCAGAGAAAAGTAAACTGGAAAAGAAAAGCACGTGTTTAAGAAAATGATCGACATGCGTGATAAAATCAGGGAATAGTTTAATCATGTTTTAAACCTCAATTTTTTCACAACTTATTTTATAAAGGTAAAATTCTCATTGATGTATTTAATAAAACAGTAGTTGTACATATTCTTGAAGAATATACATATAATACAGAGCATTCATATTCTATCAAAATCCATTGCATTGCAAACAGACCGACTGGCCATGGTAACGTGTAAGCGAAGTGTAGTATACAATGACGGTTAAATGTAATATTCTTAGTTTAATGTCTGTTTGGTTTAGGTATGTGAAATATTTTCCTCCAAAATGAGATGCAGGCAAACAGCAGGACTTCTATACCGAATAATAAGGATGTAGAACTATTTTTCTAATTTTAAAATAGCATCTAAAGTACTTAACCTTTCGAGGAGTAACTAATTAATTATGGCTGTGCTATGAGGAGTGAGTTTTTTTTACATAAAAATTAAATACATTCTTTTTCTCAGTTGATAATGCTTGTAATGAATGAAACCGACTTTGATCATTATAAACATGTGAAAGTAGTACAAATGAATTGTGTTTTATTTTTTAAATCATATTTTTTTTTATCAAATCAATGTAATGGAAAGAGAAATGTTCAGACACACATATTACTATAATGACGTATACGGACGTCCATACTCCCAGAAAGGTTAAGTAGGTCCACGATATTACATTTCTCTGAAGACTGATAGGAAAAATTGTAAAATAGAGGTATAAAAAAAATATAATATGCCTTAAGACTGGTTAAGGTGCTAAACAGGGAGGCCAATCTTGAGTTCAGCAGCGGTCCAAGGATAGACATAATGAATGACTGTGTTGTGAGACGGACAATGAAAATGTAAAAATGAGTTTTACAAGTACGTATTATAGTGAAATGGGGTTTGAATCATAGATGAAGTGTAGAAAAACACCATCATATTTATGTCAATTTTGAAGCGTTTAGTTTAATTTTTGATTTTATACTTACAGGCTGCTAAAACAGCACTGGCCAATGCGAAATACATAAGTTCTCCACTGAAAAGAAGACCAAGCAGATATTTCAAAACGGGCACCAAAACAGCAAAAGCCCAGAAGATCGCGTTGATCAGAGGATAATATCTGCGTTCCAGCTTATAAGGCTCAATTCGTTTGACTCCGGATTCGGCAAAGAAATTTCCAGTTTTGCAGAATGATTCTTGCATTTTATCCTGGAAAAAAATTGGTACAAAAAATATATGAATATGTCCAAAATAATCGTCTAAATTGTTTTCATCTTTGGCTATGAAAATTCAGATTCAAAGAACCTGTCTTAGTTTACTAATTAAAAGCAATAATTCATTAAATTCATAAGGAAAACATATTACCTTGACATCATATAAATCGTGAAGCCATTTAGATCCTGCTTCTTCATCAACTGGAATATCTTCAAGAGGAATTCTATTAATATAGAGATGAGCATGTACCTTCTTTCCGAAAAGTAAACTTCTCATAGTGGAGGGTGTCTGAAAATGGACAATCTATTTGAGTAAGAAGCCAAATACAAAATGAAATTAAATACATACAAATATATCATAAGTCATAAGCATACCACTTTTGACTGTTAACTTTTAAAGCCATGACTAGTGTCAATAGTTTATATTTTCTGGAAATTTATTAACTGAAGGTAAGTTAAATTTTCTCAGTTGAGGCAAAACAACACTTCTCTTCTTCGTTCTTTAGAAATGTTTTTTAATGGATGGACTTTTAACAACTAATCCAAAAATTAGATGTACATATCCGCCAAAGGATTTCAAGAATTGAGTAGTATTATAAAAGAAATTTGAGGAAAGATTCATTGATATTTGAATCTTTTTGCTTAAGGTTGATGTTATTCTACAGCAAAAATGTCAAATCTAATTCAAAATATTTTTAATGAAAAGTATATTGAAAACGGTTTGGAAAATAAGCCGGAAAATCATCATTCAAATTGACTGAGTATACTCACTAGTCAGTAAAAAATAGTGTATGATTGCTGTCTAGATATTTATATTGATTCTGTATACAAAGCATAAATTGGCTACGTAATTTCTGTTTTTGCACGTCACATGTCCTCTCAACTAAAAGTGATTTGAATAAAAACAATTCAATTACATTTCAGGTGATTATGTCAATCATTCTGCCTTTTTTGTAATGCATATCAAGGTGATGAAAGCAAAAAAACAGCCATTGAGAAAGTTCAATGATTATTATTTTTTTAGATTTGCCATAGCGTACATAATGCATTCATATTGTTGATAATTTTTTCTGTCAGTTAAGTATTATTTTTACTTTTCTACAACTAGAAAGATACAATAACCATGTTTTTTATTAGTAGATTAATTATAATCAGTGAATTCTTATGGCAAAAATCGTGCCATAAGAAATGATGTTTGCTGTTCAAATTTCTAATATATAGCATAAAATATATGTAGAAATCTGTATGTTTGTATGTCTGTCGGTCACAACAAATCCTCCCAAACGGCTTACATTAGCAACGTGAAATTTTCATTGGCACTGCAGGAGCCATTATTAAATGCAGATCAACAAGCTGTCTATTGAGAGGTTCTGCGGTGCCATAACAAGAGTGCAGGTGGCAAAATTGTCATCTTTTATTAAAGCTGGTTTCAACCTTTAACATTATTATTAATTGGTGGACTATGTTTTGTGGGTGTAACAAAATAGGTACGGTTAACGGTGATATTTAAAATTTCAGCATTAGCTAGCCAACTTCTAAATTTAATAATCTAATATAAGTGTTCTCTATCTTGGGCGAAGCCGGGTACAAAATACTAGTAAAATATAAATGTTATGTGTTCAATATTTCAATATTATGTGTAGTTAACATTGCAAGTGCCTAAATTAATCTGCCGCATTACATTTAAGGTTAAACAGTAAAATAAAATATATTTAAAAAATTATTACCGGATCATCGTTGTCGAATGTTATCTGGATATCATAAACAGCATTAATTCTTCCTCTCATACCCTGTAGACTTGTCGTGAAACCCTTCGTCCGAGGTGTGAGGTGGTGCTTAAGCAGCGAAAGACCTTTTTCTTTGGCAAACTTCTGTGAAGCTTCATGTTTCTTGGCTGAAAATCTGGTACCTTCCGGGAAAAGAAGTAACTGGAAAAAATAATTAAGTTTAACTTATTTAGCTGGCCTGACATAAGTCTGCTAAGTTAGCATGTATTTTCTTCTTCCAAGTTTTATCATTCAAGTAAGTTTCTCAACATTTCTTTTCGGTCAGCAGTAGCCAGCATATGAAAGAAAAACTTTTAGAATTTACACAATTTTTTCTCAACAGAAGTTGTTCTGTGAGAACTTGTTTAATTGTTCAACCTCTCAGATGTTAAAAGTTTTGCAGATTATATAATATAATCTCTCCTGAGTCTAGACATACTTTATTTTTAATTGAATAACTACCTACTAAATACTCACTTTTCTAGATTACATGTATATAATATGTTAGCAAATTGAATGTAACAGCTTTCAAAAAGTCTTGCACAAAGAGCAATTTTTGTGGAGAAATAACACTAAAATGCAAAGTATGAAAACATCAATCAAAGAATAGCCTAGAATAGACTACACATGCATTGCAGACAGTGACATATGTTTTTCGGTTATATAAGGTTGACATCGGAATGAATAATAGTAAATTTCTCACTGGTCAATATTGAAAATTAGGCTTAGGAAACTAAGTATATAGTGAGTTGCGGGTTATGTATAACCGTTATTATATATTATCAGATTAAGTAACAAACTTTAGTCTAAATTTAAATTCTTCATGAGAGCAAACGAATGTAATTGATTCTACCTTACAAATGCAATTGAATTTTATGTGATAGTATTTTATGTATTATAAATGATTCAAAACGTCATGGTGCAAAATTCAATCAGGTGCACTATGTGCAAACAATTCTGTTCATTGATTTGTTACCCAATTGTAACAAGACAACCTTGAATAATTACAGATAATTTTTATTGAACAGTAAAATAATGATGCAATAAATTTTGCAAAAAAATAAGATTGTTTACCAACTTAGGTTTTATTTTTTCAAATAATATATAATAATAAATAATCAGGTAACAGCAAAGCTTAAGAAAGAATAATTATCAGTATTATATGTATCATGTTATGATTTAATGCAACATTCAAGTTGATTGAGATATCAGTAGAAAAGACTATTTTATGGAATCCAGCTTAACATTCAGAAATATTTACCCAAACTGGATGAGGATAATCACTCAATTCTTTGATCTGTCTCAATATGATTTCCCTGTCTTTATCAAATGATCTCTCCAAGAAAATGTTCTCTCCGAATCTCCACATCCATCCGATCGGAGGCATGTATTGAATTACCTTTTTCGCATAAGCTTTGCAATTCTGAAATTTTTTAAAACAGGAATCAATATCATTTTATATGGGTCTTAATAATTATTATAATAAAAGGTTAAAAGTTAAGCAGATTTTTAAAAATAAAATAGTGACAAGTGGTTGAAAATGTTCTTTCAATGAATTAAAGGAGAATTTTTATTTCCATATCAGATGTAGTGCAGATTATCCATTTTATAAAATGAAACTTTCGGGACTGAAAAAGCAAAAAAACTGAAATCACTTAAAAGAAAGGAAAAAAAAAAAAAATGTTAATTACTAAATTTTTACTTTTACATATTTTTTAAGTTTTTAAAGTCTCGGTGCGCCGATATATCAGTGTTCTGGGGCTAAAAGGGTTAATACATCAGTGCTTTATAAATTAACACAATTTAATCAACTATTCTCAGTTTATATCATGTGTTAATTCAGGGGGTTAATTTAAAAATGATGTCAATTTCACAGGTCATTTTCAAAACTACAATTATTTATCCTATCCTGAATACTTTTATTACATTAATCAATTCGAAAAAGCACGATAGATTGGAAAGGAACAAGTAATGATTTTTGTTTCAAAATACCAACATAAATATGGCCATTTTATTTCATCAAATATAGGCATATTTCACATGACATGCTCCATTTTCCCAGTCACACACTCTCAGCACAGCATTCATGGTAAGTTGTGTTTTTTTTACATAGTTTTAAAAACGTAACTATAGTGGAAAATTAAATATAAAATTAGACTCACCCCTAAGACCCGAATACTATCACAGAACTGCCAACCGACAAGCCAATCTATTTCATAGCTATGATTCATTATAAGGAAAGCGTGTTCTTTACCATAATATTTGTCTAAGTCATCTCTGTCTATGTAAACATTAACATCGCTGTTGGCCCACCATCCGATCATGAACACCAACTCTGAAACATAAATGAAATGGTGTTGTAAGCTTAGTGACAGATATCAGAACAAAATTGCGAAACCACGTTCACATGTATCAGAATGATGAGAAGTATAATATTTGATGATATAATTTTAATTACAAACAAACACAGCTGTCATTACAAATAATTAATTTCATAGTTAGATACTTACGGCTGTAAAATGAGTATGAAAGGTAGTAATTGATTTTCCTATACAATTTTTTACTAACATTTCTGACAGTCACATACAATACTGCTTGTATGACATTTATTATTAGTCCAGACATAACAAATGATATAGCAAAACACAAATGGACTATTGTCCATTGTTTTATGTTGTTCAAATCCATTTTGCAATCTGCTTCCAAACCACTCAAATATAGATTATCTTCTGAAACAAAAACAAAAGAAAAAATTTAAGAAAAGGCAAAGATATATATACTAATATAATTTAGGTAAAATTTAGGTTGTTCAATTCAGTTGTCATTCTGAATGATAATGATTGGTCGCAATTAGTACATCATTTTAGGTAAATGACAATAAATTAAATTTTTAATCTAAACTATAGTTTCGTCAAGAATCAATGATGTATAAAATATCGTAATTTCCATGAGAAGCAAAAATGTTTATAGGATACCGTGTGAACCTTAATCGTTCTTTTGTCGGCGTTTTGTTTTCATTACATAATTGAAATTGATGGAATCATTCGTTGATGCAAAACTTTACTACAGAAATAAACGCACAACGAAACAATTTTATCACCCATCCTATATATCCGAGAGTACATCTGCCTAGTGATGTCTAACATTGACAGCTCATATCATAATCTCTTTATTCTCAGCTACCGTCTGATAAAACTTTACAATATGAAAATATATGCGAAATTTCTCACTCTTCTGTAATCATATGACAATCGTTTTTAAGTCAAAATATTTCTTTTTTTAATATGCCACTGCTTTCCTGTTTTTTTGCTGTAACGAGCCACAATAAACACAAAAAAGCAAATACCTGAGATGAGATGGCAATGTTAAAGCATCAACTTAAATAATAAAGTATAAATGAGTCATTCATATCAATAGTGGTATATGATACAAAAACTTTAGAATTCATGAGTTGCTGCTTACATACAGTTTACCAATATTTGCTAACTGTGAAAGTGGACCATGTGAAAAATGGGCTGCATACAAAATCATTTTTAAATTATTTTGTTACAAAAAAACCTTGGTATGTTTCAAAAACTGGAACAGTAAAATACATTGTCTCAAAAGTTTATTTTATAGCATATATGCGCATCGAGAAAAGTGAAAATCCACACAAATATGATAAGAATATTACAAGCTTAACATAATTGGATTAATATTTAATTTATTATCGTGTTTAGTAAACATGACTTTTAATCTGAATTTAATCACAATATTTCATATCAATACACATAATTCTCTTAGGTAGGTAACCAATTGATCCCATTTTACCAATTTTATTTTTCAATAGAATACTCTATAATTTAGATCAATGGTCAGCAACCTTTTGAGAGATTGAGTAAAAAATTTCAATTTTGAAAAATTTATTTGGTGGGTAAAATTGAATTTTTTTACCCAATCTCTCAAAAGGATGCCGACTATTGATTTAAACATATAGAGTATTCTGTTAAAAATATATATATATATGAGTTGATAAATTTTATAAGCGCCTAAGTCACACAAACACAATTTTGAATAACACGCATTTTTAGTTTATAACGATTTTTCTTGAGCTTGATTTGTCCATAGAACTGAATATTTGAATTCAATGTATTCCAATTCCAAATTCTTTATTCCAAGATATTCAAGATATTTAATCTCAAGTTTGTTTAAATCCATCTCTACCGGTTTTATCATTATTAGTATTTTCAATAAATAATTTTATAAAAAAATAGTTTGATAAAACAAATATCATATTTTGTTGGCCGATAATCAAAATGTTGTAGTGGGTAATTCAACTACCCGCGGGTAGTAGGTTGCCAAACACTGGTTTAGATGGTTACCGAATGCCGGTGACAAAGGCTGGGTACTAAGCAATTATTTACCAGCCCCCTTGACTTATAAAAGATAATAACAAGGATTAGATTCGCTTGTCATAAATAATATTATAATAAAAGTTCTACAGATATATTTATTTACTCTCTTCCTTCAAATTGCATGTCTAATAGTTGGTTCTATGTGGTTGTACACAGTAACAATGGCGCACATACATACATAAGAGTTCCACATAAAAGAAATGTTTTTATACATAAATATATTACACCTTTTATATGTGCAATTGTCACTTAATTTTCAATTGTCTTAGGTCACTGAGAATACGTATTTGATGCAATATTATCATGTGTGTGTCTATCTTGTGCGCATATGTCAGGTCAGTTTAATATTTTGATTGATTACCAATATTTGTGGTCTCTGCAAGTATGCTACCAGACTAAGGAGAAACGTAAAAGTGAATCACTATTTGAAAAAAAAAGCAAAACATGGTCGGTCAGTTTAAAATATTGAATATATTTGAAGCACATTTTACTTTAAAGAAACAATGTAAAACATCCTTTTTGGATTGCTTTACATGTGTAAATAATACGAGTAAATGAGAAAGAATATTTTTTTTTTAAATTTCAATTTATTGTTCCGAATTCTATTAGCAGACTAGTTGAAATGGTGGACCCATTGAGATAATTGAGATGATTTTTTTAAATTATTGTTTATTCCAATAAAAATTCTATTTTTTCATTACATATTTGAAATTCGCATTAGAAAACCAATAATTTCTGAACCTTGTTTGTTATGTGACATATGAATAAATAAATTCGTAAAATGTTTGAATTCTCAATTCAAAAAAATGTAATAACGTGCTATTTATTTTAGATTTCAAATTGAAATTATTGGAATGCTGATAATCAATCAATATGTTCAGTAAATTGCTTTGCTCAGACGTACTTTTTCATATTAATATAAATATATTAATAATATAAAATAAGTTATCTCTGAGTATTGAAGTAGATAAAGTTAGATTAAAAATTGCTGTGATGATTACCATTAAATTGATAATAGAATATGATTTTTGAACCCAAAAACCAAAGTCAGATTACTATGTATTGATAATACAAGACATAGTATTTAGCTATGAAATTTGTCTTCGAAAGGTTATCAATAGTAAACCATTTTAATGATTTGAGAAATTTTTGATTTATTACAATATTTTTATAATTAGTTATTATGAGTAATCATGATCACTCAATAGTGTAATGTTCAGGTACATTTTTAGATTGCTTGACAGAATGAACAAGTGGACAATGGTATTTAAGTATATAAAAGCAGAATTTGGTAGACCAGTCTATTTAATGCTTATTATTAATTTAGGATGCAACAGTTTAAAGAGAAAAACAACAACTATGCAAATTCTCAAAGTCAAACACATAGCTGCCTGGTAACATACACAACTGACTAATTCTATTATATTATAGATAATTATAGGAATAAGAAAATGTCAAAAATGATCATTTCATAACATGTACATTAAGGTTGGTATAAAGCAGGGGTCTCTAAACTTTTTGGTTAAAGGATCACACTGACTGTTTCACAAAGTCAGGCAAGGACCAAGAAATACTGCAAATTTTCTGATATCAAAAAAATTAAGGTTTTTCATTCGCTGCCACAGGCCGTTACCAAGGTGTCCGTGGACTAGAGAGTAGGGATAGGGTTAAGACGGGACTAGTGGTTAGCTAATCACTCTAGCTTTTGCCCTATTTTTAGGATCAGATAGGTGGGAGGAAATTTTAGACATCGCAAACATCCATGCCTTCGAACAAAAATCTATAAATCGATTTATGTAAATGTCCGTAACCAAAGCCAACGAAGTTGACCACTACACCACGGACCTGACCCGAAGTAAATATAGTATAAAAAATATCACAAATATAATATGATGCATACATTATTCATTAAAGAAGGATGATCTATTCACTGTCTTTTTGATATTGTACAATGATTTGATATTGTGAACAGATTTATTTTTTGCTTAGACAAATAAATTGAATCATCAGTGATGGAACATCATGAAAAAAGAGTACTTTGTTCCAATATTAAATTATATCATGATCATGTACATTGCACTGCTGTATAAATAATTGAATTAGTAAATCTGCTCGGTCACTGTAAAATGTGCAATGATGCAGTTGAATAATTTACAATTTTGAATAATGAATTCAAAGTGTTGGAAAGTTTTTTAATGTCGTTTGCAAATTGAATTTACATTGAAAATATAACAACAAAAATGAAATTAGATTAATGAGTATCTGATTACAAAGGTCCTCATATAAGCTGAAAAGCATACTACAACGTATGCTAAACAATTTTTAAAAAATCACTCAAACAGTTGAAACTTTTGAAAGACATACATTGTTTTAAATATTCCTTAGTTTATGATTATAGAATTTATTGCTATTTTCATGTGTAGAAATTGAAAACTATTGCACACCAAATCTAACAAAATCAAACTGATTTCAACTTCGGTTTTTTTTAAAAATATATTCTTTTGTACTGATTCCACAATTTTATGTAATAATCATGACCGGTTTTGCTCATCGTGAGCATATGCAACACCGATGATTTTATTTCTACAAATATAATACTTTTCCACTAAGAATCCAGATTTAACAACTTAAAAGTATTCAGTATATTATAATTTATTTTCCATCAATCAGAATATGAATTTTAATATTAGCTGTCGATTTCTTTATTATGGGTATTACTATTTTACAACTATTTATCATGACTACAAATTATATAATCAACTGTAAATGATATTATCATGAAATTCAAACATTTTCTTGGTAATAAATACTTAAAAACCTTAGTATGTAAACATTAAATATTTTAAGACATCGACCGAGGATGCCTGATGGAATTTCAATATCAAACTTGAGTTATTGAGATTTTGTACACTTTCATGCATTTTGTCACTAACGACCCGGGTTTCGCCCTTTGGCATCTTCAGGCACTCGAGTGCACAAATGAACTCGAACTGACAGACAGTAAACAGTGTCTAACGTTTATATAGAAGATACAAATACGACAAATATTATTTACGAGATAAAATATTATAAGTCTAGGTTCACACTGATACCTGAGTTAAAATTTCGAGAATCGCCTTAATCCTTATTTTGTAAACAACGCATTAACAGGATGGCGAATTGCCGCTTTCCAACTAATATTAGAATTACCAGTGATTTTACAATTATATTAGCATTGTGGGTTTTGATGGGATGCAATTCGATGAAAGGATATATATATACAATCATTCCACATTTAGTGGCATCTGTTTCAACATATAGGATACAGCAATGGGGAGTTTGGAAGATTCAGCTGTTCGTTCAATAACTCAAATTAAATATTTTGTTTGTCATCTAATACAATAATTGTAACCCGATATTTTAAATGTAGTAATATATTAGCATGAATTATTATTATGAGAAATTATTCAACCAACAGCAGCCTTATCAGTATCAACACTCATAACAGCATTTTACAACAATAGTAACAGAATCTAAACAATGCGCTAAAAATATTTAACAAACAATAAAAAAAAAACTTTGAACTCGTAATTTTCTAGACAGCTTAGTATTGACAATCTTGTTCATCAGGTACTTTATGAGTAAGCAACAGCAAAAAATAGACTGACCGGCATTATGGGTAATATAATTCTTTGATAACAACAAAAGACATTGACTCTACTGCTTCATAAACAAATAGTAAATTATGTATGTAAGATAAATTAATGTATAATTATCCATTTATTTAAGATTATTTTACGCTACCATGCAGAGTCTTATGCTTAACACTTTAGCTCCTACTGGGCCCATCTATCGGCCCCATTTCATACGATTTTAACTAGGCCAGGAGCCAAAGGGTTAAGGCCTAGATTACCTATGACTTTTGGGTCCGAGGATGATGATGGCTGGTCAACATCAACATTTAATGGAAAATTATGGCAAAAACATGTGAAACAGTTTTCTGTATCTCACTAAACTAAATTCAAATCAAAACAAATCAAGATGTCTGTTGGTTCAAAATAAATTACTTGGACATGACATCATGGTTATTAGTTGATTACATACAAGTTTAATGAAAATATGGTGAAAATGATACTGATACTTTATATAGGGAATACTTTTGTATTATTTATTGTAGGTTGTTACATTGGTTTTAATGGTTATGAGACACACCAATTGAATTCTAAAAGATTGACCCGACGCCAAAGGATATGCTAATCTATCTAGTAGATATTAAAGTGTTACAAATAGCCTAGCCTGGATATGAGCTAAGTAATGCTAGCTAACTACCAAATGAAAAATACTATGATGCTTGAGATATTATGTTTAGCTTGATTTAATTTGGAAAATAAAAGAATAATTTCAAAATAGTGGAAATTAAATAAGATTTCTGATACAGTTAAATTAAATTTGGACTTTGTCTATAAGCAGCAAAGTTGTGCATACTTGATGTACCTAAGACATCTGTTGATATCCTTGAAATTGTCATTAACTTAGATCAATGTACACACAAGCCTGTGACCACAACATGCTGTGCATACCAATATACCGAAATAAACTGTCAAAGAGCACAAAATGTGCTAAATACTCCACTGGCATAAATCAATGATACTCAACACTTATTATGATGTAAATTATACAGACAATGGTCATTTTTCAAATGTCACCTGGTAACACATTTTTTGATAATGCTTTTTCTTAATAGTATATTATAAAGATGCATAAAATAATACAGAATACACAAAAAAAATAACATAAAATATTAATATTTTTAGCATAGTTTTTTTGCCCCATTGTTCACGCAAGGATGTGCTCATATGATTTTTTGAAAGTTTATTTTATTGACACTTGCACCTAAGCAAATATATTTATGAGAAAACATTTTTGTGTTTAGTTCATTATGGTTTACTCTCAATACATCACACACTATTTTTCTTCTTGGACCATATCCACTACCTATGTGAAGATATGACACTTCTAAAATTCTGTCACTTCACTTTACTTCTTTTCATACATGCCATCATTCTTTTGTTCCACAAAGTTACACCCTATGGTCGTTCACACTTTTTTCGGTGAGGGTTAGAAGCATAGGGCTAGGGAAGTCTTGTAGTTGGCTTATCGCTCTCACTATGCCTCGCTTTTAATGAATGGATTGGATGGGTTTGAATGTCAAATTCACAAATATCCAAGCTTTTAAACACACATCCATAAATCAATTGAAAAACCAATGTATTCACAATATTAATAGTAATACTATTCTTGCATTTTTTCACCATATTATTTTTTGATATTTAAATGACTTAATCATCTTGCACTGACTGGAAAACTAAACATCATTACTAGTATAGAAAAAAATAATATTACACTTTTATATTACGTGTTCAGAGTAAAAAATGGAAGATATAATAATAATAATACTGCATTTTATGAGTTTTTTTCGTTTAACTTCTATTGTCAATTGCAACTGAATTACTCAATTCGAATGAGTTGTTATATTTACACTAAAATCTTTACAGAGTGGAGCATCCAATGATTTCAGAATATCCAAGCGTTACAAAGTGAATAATATTTCTTGGTTGATGTATTCAATATAATGAGCACATCAATCTGTTACATAAAATTTGATATACCGTAACATTAAATAACCTAAAATATTTTGCGTTACATTTAAGTTACAAGCAAAAACATTACGCTGGTGTTTTCTTCTAGCATGTATAACTGTAAACCTGGATGAGGCCTGGCACATTTGGGTGATTTAGCTGCCTTCAGCTATATGTTCGTAAACATTGGGGTTTACCATTATTCTTTATCGCTTTACAGTCCATTACGATGAAATTTAAAGTCAAATTGTCACAGAGAACAGAAATGATCAAATACATATACAAATCAATACAAACGTTTGAAGAAATTGCAATATTAACATCGAAATATTAATAGTATTGGAAGAGGCATGTCATGTTCTAACTCAACAGAGGCACACAAAACTGACTCAAAAATTTCTCCTTCAAAATAAAAATATAGTTTGCATTATATTTGGGCTTTTATGATAGGTAATCAAATTATTCAAAAGTAGTTAACAAGACCAATTCACATTTGATAACAGAAATTATAAAATTTCAATAATACGTTAACTATACTTTCCTGAAATCATTTTCCAAGAAAGTTGCAATATACACTCTTAAACTTGAGTTATATACTTGAACTGTCAGTTCGAGTTCATTCGTGCGCTCGAATGCCTGAAGATGCCGAAGGGCGAAACCCGGGTTATTAGTGACAAAGTACATGAAAGTGTACAAAATCTCAATAACTCAAGTTTGATATTGAAATTCCATCAGGCATCCTCGGTCGATGTCTTAAATTATGCACTCTTAAATTTAAGAATTGCTAGATTGAGTTTGAAGATTATGAAAAACCCAATTTTATTGATGTTTGTAATGGAATTTTTAATGAATTTTCTTCTCCATCTTATGGCATTTCATATATTATTTACTATTGGATATACTTGAGGAAATCTCTTTGTGTAAAGAAAACAATCCCATTGTAGTTCTTAAAAATATCAAATTCAGTTGCGTAAAATTGACTCAAAACATATTCAGAGTCACATTATCTAGAGCAAATGGGGTAATCTATTAATTTTAAAGGCTTGAAAATTATCAGTTTATCATGGATACATTTTTATCTTTCAATGCATTTTATGCGTATGTATGTAAATAATTATCAATAAGTATGAATGTTATGGTACAAAGTCCTGCATGATTAATTTTTAGGAAGGACCATGATCAATTCAGATTACTATCTTTGATGGGTAATTGAATCATGATAAAATCATCCTCAAATTATATTTGCTGATTTTTATTTTCCACTCCTGGATATTTGTCGAAAAGGGCATATTGTTGAAGAACCAAAATACATCAGAATATTTTTGTAACAAGGGTTTGGGTTTCATTTATTAGTTGTTGATTGATGAATTGCACAAATTAGAAGTGTTAAAACTCAATAATTGTATACATTATTATTGCACATGTATCATTGTTAGCTGCAGATAAAAAATGTCATTTAATTACAATTTGATGGTGTATGTACTAATAGACAACAATTAAAAAAATGATCATTCCAGTGTATGATGATAAAAGAGTTCAACATGGGAAATAATGCACAAGTTTTCAAGATAAATAAATGATATTATATTCAGGTTTATTTCCTAGACATTATAAACATAACAAGACTAACCATAATAAATATTATCAACAGACTTTATGTTTTAAAAATATTCAATATAACTTAGTTCCATATCCTTTTGAGGACTTAGACATTTTAAAGTAGCTTTGAAACTATCATCCTAAAGTAAGGTATTCTTTTATGGCGTTAAAGCAGTTAAGTGATCTAAATTTATTTTGCCAGAATAACGGCTTTTTTGTAGTACAAATATAAATATTTCTTTGGGAGCAATGCCCTTAATAATGTACAGTAATATGACAAAAAAAAACACGAATTGTTTACTTCACAAAATTGCTTTTTAAAATAATTTGGGTATCAATATCTGAATAGAATCATCTAAATACGTGAGCAAAGTAAATCGTAACTTGTGTTAAAGGGATATACTCTTGATGTTGATCACGAAGCATGAACATCACCGGTCATTCAGCCAAAACAATCGAGTTTCACAGCACATAAATAAAATATAATACAAATCAAAGTTACACAGTATATAAATAAAGCAAGAATTATCGAAAAATTTAAACATTTAGGTTATGATGTACGTACCTTCAGTGATCTAATGTATTCGATCCTATGCAGTCATCGCCTTTAGAGTCGTAGAAAACGCTTGCAACTACTCACAGACAAATCTCATTTATTACTAAACTGCAAGTCGACATAAACGCAATATACAAGCCATAACGAGTTTTGATGGAATGATTTTTTTTTAAATCTTGTCAACCTTGTGCGCACGAACGTCCTTGACGTAAATTTTATGAAGATATTGCCTTATTTACCGGACCTCGAATCTTACGATTATTTGACGACATCTATTGTATTAACAACATACAGTTTTATAAACAGGTTAGTAAACAATATAGTGGTCATAGTTTACAATCAAGTTTTATATCCAAATAATATTTTTAATACTTTTATGTAACACGAAAATATAGCTATTCAATGTTTGGAAAATAATACGATTTTTTCAAATACGGAATGTTCCCAAATTTTAAATAAGAGTTTCTTTGTCATCAAGAATATGTTAGTGACATCTGTAAAATTGTGACAGATTTTAAATAACAGGTATTTTAGAAACAGTGAAAATTAATATGTATACCGGATGAGATCGCTGAAGCTTCTGTGATAGCGACATCAATCAATTGATGAAGAAATTATATTATGTATTTTGTAAATTACGTACGGCAAAATTCCAGCTGATTTGGGTATTACATAAATATAAAAGTTGTTATGAAATATTTAAGATTTTTTATTATTATTGTTATTAGGTTAATTATATAATATATATTTATTTGTTTTGCAAAAATCCATTGGTCATTATTTATTGCGAGGAACAAAGAAATTAGAAATTGCATTTTTTATACTTTTAGAACTTTTTTGATTATAAATAGAATTATCATACATTTAAGTTTTAGATATGTATGTGTCTGATTTCATATACCACTTCCGATAACAGAAATACTAGTTATTTAAAATAAATATTTTTTTCTTGCCAAAATTACAGTTAGTTTCAAAAAATAAATAAAATAAAAAAAATTGTAGGTATTGAAACCATACATCTAGCGGGATTATAAATTATAATACCTACATAATTCTTCGGAGCTGTTTCTGTGCTTTATGTAATTTTTTTTTCTTATAAAATATGGATGTACTTAGTATTTTTACCCGACTTTACCCAAAAATGGAAACGCGTATATTTGCTTATTTAGATGTTGGCATTATTTTGGTTTTAGCAATGTTGTAATTTGGAAGTTTAATGTTGAACCACTAAATATAGTCCATCAATTAATTGGCTTTTATTAAAAAATATATTAGTTCGTATTTTGTTTAGTTAGAATATATTTAAATATATTAGTTAGTATTTGTTTTTTTTTTACATCATTATCTACAAAAAATAGTTGACCACTATTATATTTTTAGCTGTGCACATGTGAAGCTTTTTTGTCATTTAACTGTAACATGTCTTCAATTACTAATTAAAATACAAAGCAATCGAAGAAAATAAACATGCAAGATTCTGCTTGAAAGTTTTTTTCGTAATTGGAAGTACGTAAAAATTAAAGAGAGATGTGTTACATTAATTATAAAATTGATAAATTGTAGATACATTCATTGGAATTTGGACATTTTTCGTTAATTACTGCTTGATAAAGAGCGTGACCTGTGGTATCAGGGAGATGAGAGCTGACCATCTCCTTTTCCAGCATAGGTCGTTACAATTTATCACCCATCATGTGCTTGGATTCAAAGATATGAATTATTTCGCTGGCAGTAATAGCAAATGCGAAGAAAAAAACGAAGCAGGGATTATAGAAAGTGTTGGCGTCGTCGTCCTCACACTTTTTTCTAGATGATATGAAAATTTTGCTTAATATAAATTGCACAGTTTTCAAAATTTTTTTAGTACCTAAAAATGTGTTTCCTTGAAAATATTGTTTATTAAAAACGTTATACGAAAACATCATTGATGTTTTTGATATCTGTTTCCACGTGGTTTCTATAAATTAAATAAGTGACACGATGTGATAATGTGTTACGTTTTTTCTTTCTGGTGCTCAATACTAATGAAAAAATTAAGCTCGACCCTCCAGCAAATCAGTGACCACATGGATTATTATCAGTATCATAGATACTGGTCGTCACTTTGTTCAAATTTGCAGAATTACGTAATATTTTATTTTATTTTAGTTTGATAAATATTCATTTTTACGTCAAATATAATAAAATGATTTTTGTAAATAATACGTATTGGAAAAACGTTTTGTTCGAAACTTGTTGGCAAGGCAATTTTATCACTGTGGGTGGGGTACACGACGACTCATATTTTTGATGTTTAGTTAAATCTATTATTTGCATGAATAACTCCAATGAGAGTCAGTATTGAAGTAGGTGACCGATAATATGAATATTTATTTATTATAAAATCCTAAAAATGGCATAGCCAAAATGCATTCCTATAATATTATATAAACCATTCAGCATAATAGAAATTGATTCAATATAGTTCCAATGAAGCACCTACATTATCGGTAGCGGAGGATTTCTGAATTAATTACGGACAGCATGCTTACTCGAGCAAAAATTATGTCAACTTGTAATGGTTACGATTATATCACTTTAGAAACAATGGAAGGAAATTTGGAAACAATAAATTTAATATGGAAATGTTAGATATAATAAATTTAATTTTCAGGTACCACGACTTCCATGGGAAGTAAAGAGTTTTAAAGCTAACTGATTAACCTGGTTTCGACATGATTTGCAAACTGCTTACAATGAAGTGAATACGTTATGTGATTCAACTTTTAATTTGCATTTTGTCATGAAATTATGCAAGCTACTTTATACTTAGATTTGTAACGTAACACTGCTAATATTACAAAAAGTGTGTTTGCACTTAAATTATTATAGTGTTACAGTGAAACATGAATCCAATAAATTATAGGAAACATATCAACCATGCATATTGCACCATTATCTCAGAAATATTTTTCACTAGGTTAATATGTTGGATAGATAATAAAGCTCACATATACCTATATATTCCATTAAGAATGAAACGAATTGAATCTTCCCGATTATGCAACCAGAGTGAGAGTCTAATATGTGAAAAGCTTCCCATGTTTGCAGTAGGAAAGTGTAGGACAGGAGAGGAAAATACGGAAGTATTAATATGTGTTACTAAATATATTCACGTAAATTAACACTGTATCTACACACCACTTCATCACAATCATCATCGTCGTCACCAAAAACAACATCAGACTACACACATGGACGAAGAAGATGAGATTCCTAGCTTCGATACTTCATAAACGATGGAAGTCAAACTAAACCTTAGTCGACAAACCTATACCTATTTGACCATTAGAGAAGAAGAAATCGACTAATTATTTGGTTAAGCCCCTCCATCAACCATCATGTCTGTACTCAATGTAATAACAGTGTTATCAATTTTTATTTTACACTGAAAATAAATTTCCACAAATCATTCACCCATTACGTCTGGGATTTGAAATAAAATACCATTAATTAAAAAATAAATGACTTTTTAGCAATATCCGCTCCCAATCTAGAGAAAATAGACTCGTAATGGAGTTTATTTAAACATATATTTTCCTAGGACAGCTGCTCAACAACCATTCTTTTTCGAAGAGAGTAAGGATAGAAGGACAGGGCTAGTGATTAGCTAATCCCTCTTGTTACACCACGTTTTTAGGATCAGGTTGATGGGAGTTAATTTCAAATATCACATGCATCCGTGCCTTTGAAAATAAATCCGTTAATCGATTGACAAATTAAATTTATGAAACTGTCTGTACAGGGACTTGAACCAGTGAGCACTGTGACCGAAGCCAACGACGTTAACCACTCGACCACGGATCTGACAAATGCTAAGAGTTGGAGATGTTAATTGAACCCCTATTTCAAGTTGAAATATTATATATTATTCAACATAATGGCATTTGCTCTCTATTGTTTTATTTTTTATTTTTATGGTGATTAGAAAATTCATTCACTTTTGAAGCATAACAATTTAACATGGGTGGGCCCCATTTTGATTGCAACGAAATATTGCACTTTTAGTTTATCATTGGCCACCGCCCCAAAACATAAAATCGTTACTACTTATTTGTTTGTGAGGCATTAGAGGGGCTCTTTAATATTTTGCAATAATCGTAACTTTGAATTCCCTGCAAGACTGTGACGTGCCTCACAGTCAGATATAATAAATTATTTCGAGGCCATCTACATAATATATCGTCAGTAATATATTTTAACCATTTAGCGATAGATGCTAAAATTCACAATAGATGTTAAGCAATTGTGAAATAGATGTTAAAATCGGATATTAGTGTACATTATACCATCATTACAGTCATTCACAGGGTTTAATACATAAGAATGATACGATCATTTTTTTTTAACAACTAAAGAATTTTTGACGTATATAAATGTGGATTGAAACCAGACACATTGCAATTATCAATGGAAGCAAAAATTACATATGAAGAGTTTGCGTGTGTGGCTATCAAATCAATTTGGTGTCCGGTAAATAGTGTTGACATTGAAAAATACTTCTGCAAATATAATTTAGCTAGTGAGTACCCGGCATGCGTTGCAAGGCCACTTAAAGAAAGAAAAGGTTTGTGTTTTAATTCTGTTTATTAGGTGCTTTTGGATAAGACGTCTGCACGGGCCGAAATTTCATAAAATTACCCGGTCTGAGCCGGTCATCTTCAGGTCAGGCCCGGCCCAAGCCAGAGTCTCAATATCACACTTGCTACCCAAACCCGACCCGAAGCCCAGATTTATTTTTCTGAGCCCGAAAAAAGCCCGATTTTTTTTAATATAGTAATTCATTTATTCTTTTCAAACAACATATTTTATTGTTTCCATATTTCCAACGATATTCATAGCACAAGTGAAATAAATTATTTAAGTTATGAATATTGCCCTATGGCTAACTCATAACCCGAACATCGTATAGAATAAATCAGAAGGTTTTTCAGAGATATTGCTGTTTGACGTATTTGATTCATTTTTTTAGATTTAAATTTTTTTTAACCTTCACGAGTGTTTGCACAACAACTCACATAAGTTTCATTGAAATCGGATGAATGGTAAAGGAACGCATAAAGGACAAAAAAACATTCATTTTTATATATATATATATATATTATAGCCATTCGTCGCACTAATCTGAAAGCATTAGCTCTCGAAACATGTTCCATACTTAATTTTAATTTTTTTATTTAATAAACCATGTTTTTGTATTTTTGTATATTGTAATATAAAAATTGTCACATTGTTCTATTATTTTTTATGCGTTTAAATTAAATAACAAATGTGTCGAAATGTATGTATTGATAATTATATGAAATGTATGTCTAATAAAAATACATTCTAAAATTAAACAATTAAAACGCTAAAACTATTCAGATTGCGAAGTACGACACTGCGAAAAGTGTGTAAATACATTTCGAATGATTGGTTTGAAAGAGAAGAATGAATAAGTACATGTATATAGAAGTTTGACTGATTGAAACGGATGGTTCATGGCTGCATAAAAGCCAACCTGCATACATAATATCAAAT
Source organism: Himalopsyche phryganea (assembly GCA_022494535.1). NCBI lineage: Eukaryota > Metazoa > Arthropoda > Insecta > Trichoptera > Rhyacophilidae > Himalopsyche > Himalopsyche phryganea. Next base: position 3,206,238 of record JAGVSL010000046.1, read on the forward strand.
TTAACGTTCTGAAAAGATAAGATGCTGGTACTCTTCATAATGAATTTGAAGCATAAATAATATATAATCAGTTGTGTTTGTCGTTTATCTGATTTTAAATCAGTTTCAGTACCCAGGGTCGTCGTATCAATCAGGCCAAAGTAAATATACAGGGCCTGTAGTAAAACTGCCAATTTTCAGGTATGCTTCGCATGCAAATTTTTAAATTACTTCTGTATTTACGAACACATTATCAAATTAATAAAAAATATTTTAAAATGCAAACAACAAATTTGCATTAATATATGACACATTCCAGTTTTGCAGCGTGCACAAAACCATGCCTTGAGCCGCATTTAACTATGGCAATTCATTCGTAAAGGCATTGGCAAACAAAAATTATTGAATCTAACTTCGTTTATGCAAATTTGCAGAGTAAATTCAATAATGATAATATTTTCGATGGATTCGGCTGTAATTGTGTAGAAATTATTATTACTGATATAAAATTAAAATTTATAACTTAGTTATTTCACTAGCTGGGACACATTTATAAACACATCCAGTGGAATAACTACATTATCAATTTTAACTTTATATCAGTAATAATAAAATCATGAATCATTTTATGGTATTCGTTTGAAAATGGCCCTCCAAGCCCCCGGGCTGAAGGTCGCATTGACCCATGGTCGCATACCTGCCACAGTCAGCCGAAACCCCAACGAAAAAAGGCTTGTTTTTGAATTTCTGATCTTCATTAACTGCTCTTCGTCACTTTGTTAACATCTTGCTGCCGTCCGCTAAAGGAGGGGGTGAAACGTTTCACTCTTATCCGATCAGCCGGCTGATGTAGTTTTGATCACTAAACGCTTCGTTGCGGTATAATTCATTAATTGTTGTTTTTTATATATTTTTTCCATGTCCGCTCCCAATGTGGAGCATATGGTCTCCTAATCGAAGTATCTTAACAGATTTTTCTATGAGAACTGCTTGTTACTCAGTTGCTCAACCTCTCTTTTTTCAAAGAGAGTAGGGATAGAAGGATAAGGATAGAGCAGGACTAGTGGTTAGCTAATCGTTCTCGCTACGTCCCTTGAGGATCGGACGGGCAGGAGAGAGTTTTTAAACATCACAAACACTCAGATTACGAACAGAAATCCATAAATCGATTGAAAGATCAATTTATGAAAACTGTCCGCACCGGGAATTGACCCCGAGACATCTGTAGCCGTAGCCAACGACGCCACCAACTGCACCACGGACGCCGACAACATTTTTTAAATAGAGTATATTAACTTGTAAGTTCTTGTAAATCCTTTGTATCGTAAACCAACGAACTGCATCTGTAAATAATCAATACACTACGGGACTGATGTTTTTGTTGAAGAATGTCCCGGAAATGGTAATCTTGCTATCCTCAAGCAACCCCGTCAAAAAAGTTCGTTTCACATATCATATTGACAAATCGGGGATTAGGAGAACAACAAAAAATGGATTAAAATAGTATGTAGCCCATATCTTCGTATTGGTGTTTCTATTTAAAAAAACAATATTTATCGAATTCAGTTTACAACGAAGAAAGCTAGTTTCCAGTACTTGCCAATTTACCAGCAGTTTATGAATACAATTCTCAAATCTAGGGTATTCAAAAATTCTAGAAACCACAACCTCTACCTGAGAGTACGTATGGCATGCAGTTTACGAGAATATTGTAAAATGTGCAGCGAATTACAAAACGTGTCGTTCTGACGTTTACTCACTAGTAAATAGTGATTATATAACATCACTAGTATTTATACCAGTAGTGACAAACCTTTTTTATGTAGACTATAAACAAAATATGGTAATTTTTGTTATCAACACTTTTAATTGTTTATCTTAATTCAATATATAAATATAAACATTTAGTTTAAATTATCTCAAATAAAGATATCACCATTTTAAACCGACCAGCTCGGTTGCACTTGATTCGGAGCTGTTAGCATCCACCTCCAAATATGATATTTTGAAGATTTTTAACGATTAAAATTATGGTACGTAATAGTAAGTTTCCATGTCTAGGGTCATTACAAAAATCGAGGACGTAGGAGATACTTTATTCTATTTATTACTAACATCTTGAGTTCATGCAATCATAAATTGGAAAGAATTTTCGTTGACCTCATTCTTCACTCCATCATCTGCATGATCTGTCGATTTCTCGAGATTAGGGCGGTATGCTTCTGACCATTTCCATTTCAACCACGCAGTACTTGCAGTGAGGTTAGAAAGCTTTATCTAGCTGTATAAATACTGCATTTTCTGTCAATCATTAAATTTAATACCAACATTATAATCATGACATGCTCCAAACATACTATGTAAATACTTTTACCCTTGTAATATTTTGTTTGAAAAAATAAGACAAAATAAAACATTTGAACAAAGTCTAGAATTTCTGACTTCAGCAGGTAAACCTTCTTGATAAGATATAATAGAGCAAGACATCTAGTTTCTAGAAAGTCTCCGCACTGCACAGTCTAGTTAACTCGACTTTAACTAAGCCGTTGTAATGGTAAACACCAAACAGCATTCAGTCACTGACTGCCAAAGCAGGTTTGCACCGTCCACTTCTTTGCATGTGAAAGTTATTTGCTCAATCAAGAAAACAAACCGTCATTTTATTTATAAACGGAAACATTCCGATGATTATTCTCTATTTTAATCATTTTCATAAGGCATATGAAGCTATAAGTACATATAAAGGACAAAATCAAGAGCTGTTTCTCTCCCAAAATGTGTATCACACTTCCAATGGATAAGACGTCAGTTTGAGACTACATAATGACATGATATTTCATATCAAAAAATACTTTCTCTTGATACAATAATATATTACTAAAAAAAAAATAAGCTATAAAATCACTTGTATATTCCAAATCAGTAAGAGTGAATGTTGTTACGGAATTCGACGTTCTGATTGCGATTTACAACCATCCTATATTGCTTTAAAATATAATAATATGACTTAAGTTCCACAAGGATAATGTATAGTATTATTCGCAGCTAATTCGACATCAAGCTTTCGTCAGAAATATTTAAAATATAGATGGTGAAATAGCTATTAACAATATGACATAATTATCGTGGAAATATAGTAAAATGGTATTTTTTGAATTATTAAAATGGAATAAATTAATGTTAGTTCAATCAACGATTTGATTCGTCTATTCCGATTTTATACGTACGTTTAGTTGAAGAAACAACTGGTTCATTTGTTTCATTGATGACTCTCATAAGCCCGTAGTTATGAAAAAGCGAGATAATTTTCATATTTATTTAAAAAAAAAACCTTTTCACAGAACTTTCTGTATTTGGTATGTGCACATCATTTATACAATATCTATATCAAGCTTTTATTTTATTTAGAATAAATGAGCGTAGCATGCTTAAAAACAGTTAAAATAATTATTTGTGTTATTTAATTAATAATGCAATGATTCATGAATGAATAGCGGCACAGGGGATGGCTGTTCGTACTTTTCGGTACTTTCAATCAATGGAGAAAAGGAAAGGGCTGTAACATCATATATTATTGTACCCTTGAATTATGAAAAAATATTTACGAAAAAAATATAGGCACAATCCATGAAAAAACATATTTTTATCAAATTATCATGCACGTGTCTGTGAAATATTCCATTTCGAGCTGGGCTTGAGTCTAATAAATGTATCAAAACGATAATGAAAACCTCCTACCCAAATATATCGCACCCTAGTCGCAATTCTGAATTTTTGAAAATTCACTCTATATACAAAAACCGAGCTACGTATAACACTATTTTTTGTTTTTTTCTAATAGTAAAAACGGAGATATTTTTACAATAGTTTTCCTCGTTTTTTAAATGTGATCAAATAAATTAAGTGATTTTTCTATGATACTCTAAGGGTTTAAGATGTTAACATATTTTTTAAATATGGCAAAAACAAAACTAATAATTTAACCATATCCCTATTTTAAAAATAAGCATTTTAGAGTTAAAAAACATTTTACTGATGGTGCGATATGTAAACTCCCGATCGGTATAATTGTCCAGTGTTGCTAGAAAGCTGAGATACTGCCAGTCTTAACTGCTTCCGTGCCATAATAATTATAGGAGACATAAAAAATTAATACATGCTACATTAAAAATAGTTAAATAAGCTATTTTGTAGAGAGATTAGGTGTCGAAAATTTGATATAGCAAGCTAGTCTTCAATAGTTCAATGAATATTGTTAGGTCATTCGTAGTATTTATATACTACGAATGTTTGTTTATACAAAGATTTCTGCAGGTACGAAGAAGAGTAACAAGTTGATTATTCAACGGCTAATGATATTTGTTTTATAGGTTAAAATAATCAACTAACAACAATATTATATTCGCAGCAAACTCGGCACTTTCACTTTCTTAATTTAATGGCGACTAGCCATGTCAGATCGTGTTGCGTAACTTTTTTTAAATCATATTTACGATCCATTAATAGAATTAAATTATAACTGAATAATAATCGACTTGTACGAATTCTGTAACTACTGAAATAGCAATATTTTATTATTTCAACATTTATTAACAATATTAGTCTATTGATTTTCCGAAGAATAGATCTCATGGCATTATAAAAAAATAAAAATGAAAAGTTTGGTGTTTTTAGAAACTAGTAAAAGAATTAACAGTAAGCGATTATTAGTAAATAACATTTCTAATAGAACAGGTGGCTCATCACAATTAAATTTATTCCCTTTGGGATTTTCATCTCCAAGCAACAGTAATTAATTTTGTAATTAGTAGTCTTCTGCCAATTATTACTATTATAGTTTGTGTCTTACCCTGTCCCCACGCCTAGTAGAAAACAAATGAACCAACCTTACCTTACTTCATTTTTATGTTGAGAATTAGAATCATTGTTAGACATAGGCATCCACGCATTCGAACAAAAATCCATAAATTGATTGAAAAATCAATTTGATAAGCTTTCCGTACTGGGATTCAAACCTATTAAAGCCGCAACCGACGCGAAAGGCGTTGACCCATCAGCTGGAGACTCAGCAGTTTTAATAAATAAATTGATTAATTGAAACTTCCTTGGCAAAATTAACCATTTAATATATTCATTATTCTTAACTTTGAATTTGGAAAAGTGAGGCAAACCATAGGTTACCCGACGTCCACCATTTTCTTTTAGACATTTTTTGGACATGACATTCAGGCGTACAAAAAATATAATCCAAATATCCAATCGCGGAATTGATCCAAGATTTATTTTCAAGACATGACATTGTTTCAAATGGAGTCGAACATGCCTATAGTTTTAATTAAAAAATAGATTTATGCAAGTTACTTCCGAAAAAACATATTATCAATGGTGGTATTCATCATTATCGTAGTGTTTTAACGAGGAAATTATAAATACATTTTAGGTATACCAATCAAATGTACACACATATAAGAATTATAAGGGCATTTTTATAAAGACTGCTTTGTTGTAATTAAGGTATAAATATAACATATTATTTTATCATTCAAATTTTATGGCTTTTTCATAGTTTGTGGAAATTATCAGCAGTAATCTAGTAAAATTATTTATATATAATATCCAACGTAAGTGCCATTAAAACAGAGTTTGAAGACATGCGTTTAGTAATTAAGCGGTAAATTGCCGTTTCCACGAAAAGTCGCCACAATTGTATCCTGTAAATTGTGTCAATATAATGAATACTCACTGTTGCCGATAGACAATAATTGCGAATGTCATGTCGATTTACCCAAACGAGCAATTTCAAATTTGGAACATTCATTTATTAATAATAGAATCACGACCAATAACAAGATCTGTGGATTAAAAAAACACATTTTCCGCCAACCAAAAAAACTTGCATTGGTCTGTATGACTGTGTTTGAGTTTACTCCGATTTGAAATGAACATGCGATATTATAGGAGGACCATGATTTGATTATTTTAATTTGACATAATTTTTATCAAATATGGATGTAGTGAATGATATTCTCAACTATTGCTTCTTTAACAACGTCATGAGTTATAACTCAAAAATTCAATGTTATAACTTCGAAATCATAAAGAATTTTGAAGATAAGTCGACTATAATGGCAGATTAATCATATTTTCTTTCTGTATTTTAAGTGCGAGAAATAAACTTTACATGTTTGGAAACGCCCCCTCGTTCTACACGCCTAAGACTGTATTATACACCAAGTCCTCTTTTTACGCGATTTTTCGGATGGGACCGTTCCTTTTTTACACGATTATTTCTTTTAATAAAAATTCATTTAAAAGAGTTTCATTAAAAGTGTCAAAGGAAAATTTGAAATTCGAGAGAAATTCAACAAGTCTGTTCCAAAAATCTTCAAACGAAAGCTTTTCGTCACCAACAGTGAAAGCAGCGAGCGACTCCAATATGAAAGTTAATATAATTTTTTCTGATTTAATTTTTATGTTTATTAATAGCACGATCACTGCGTATGAAATATCTCATGTAATACAGAGTACCCGAAAATTTAAAATTTCTAGAAGTTTGTAAAAATCAAAAAAAATAACAATTTCACCCTAGATTAGTTTATTTCTTCACTTCCACAAAACACATGCTGCTGGCCATGTATCCTAACCAGATAGCGTAATTTGAGCAGTCATCCCCGGCGGCAACCCTTGGCAGATCAAATCAAAGCCGAGTTCAAACCATTTAAGTCATTTTACATTTGTCTACATATATTTTCAATAGAAATCTTACCTTTTTTTCGTTTCAATTTAAGGAAATTAAAAGTTCAATGTTTTTTGGAAGCAATATATCAAATAATAATTTTTTTTACGCGTCAATTTCTGGAACCAATGTGTCGCGTAAAAAACGATTAAGTGTATATTCAATATAAGATGTTGTTATTGCTCGCTTCAACGCTACCGGCAAGTATTGCTGGATTCCAGCAGTATAAAAAAAGATTCAATTATTATTGGAGAGACAATATTTTAACTGCTTTAGTACCAGTTATATAATATTAAATTTGAGTAGTTTTAATTGTTTTGTTTAGCAATGAAGAATATTGTAGATTGTCCGTAGATTGAAAACACATTTGAAAGTCTTTGAGATTAAAGAAAAGATTTTGAATTTTTCAGTCGCAAATAATTAAAAGAAATTCAAAATACCTAAAATTGTCAAATACTTAATGTTTCTTAGTAAGAATGAAATACTATGTTTGCTTATTTTAAAGCTTATTTACTAAAAATACTATTTTTTTAGCAAGTAAATTTTGTCGTAGATTAGAGTAAACGATTGCTTTATTTTAAGAATGAAACGAATTTTAAACATAATACAATATATGGATTTGATATAGAAATCGACGATGAGAAACCACAGATATCGACAAAAGAGTGATCATTATGAATAACAATATAATGATTCATTTATGTAATAGAAATGTTGTGATACAATAATGATTTTTTATTTCCATGGTAGAGGCTTAGTAGCTGATATCAGAAAAGAAGGTTAGCAAAAATGACAGTAAAATCGAGAAGAAATCACTTAAATAACATTAAAATTTGTCCGCCGAATGGTGAATGTTTGGTAGCAGTAGCGGCATGCAACCAGAGCGCGTAAAGCCCGCACTCCAAATTCATGTCGCCCACTTTTATTTTTTCGCCATGGAGCTAGTTCAGTCAGTGAGGCTTTTCAATAAACCATTATCATTTCATTTCATTTGGCTCGGCGACACCGACATATCACGACGTGCTTTATAATACCTGACTCGCCGACTCAACACGAAACTGACAGTTGCACTTTCGCTCCATAAATATAGCAAACCACACGTTCGAATTTAGAACGGAGATAAAAGTAAAACAGCTGCTCCCGAAACGCACTCGTCGCAAAGTTGCGCTCTTTTTTAATTCATTAAAATTACTGTGATATTTTGTTTTTGTGATTGAATTGATCGAAAATGGTGCGCCGAAGCGGTGTTGCGTTATCTGTGATAATTTGTTTATATTTTGGGATTACAGCGACGTCCAGTGCAGTCGCATCAGAAGGGGTTGGTTTCCACTTTTCTTTCGCTTACTAATACAATATTATAATATAATATTTACCTATAAAAAACATATAGGTAAAATCGAAATCCTAATTCAAAAATACTTTCTGATAAAAAACTATAAATTAAATTTGCTTAACTGTCACTTTATTTTTTGAAAAAAAAAAGAATTGACGCAAAAAATTCAAAATTTTAGTTGAAATGAGTCAAAATTAATTTGCATATAAATAATAAATTAAGTTATGTAGTTTTGTGAAGTATCTTGTTTTATCAGACAATTAATTGACGGTGTGATTTGGTTTTTGAGAGGTCAGAAGTGTTTATTTTAATCATCAGAAATGCTATTATGTAGAACTTATGATAAATAATTATTCTATTACATAATAAGCCTTTCACTGAAGATTTACAGTTAATGACACTATATTGATCGTGAATATCATTAAGCATTTTGATCAAAGCAAATGTGAACACCTAACCATTAGCGATGTTTCACAACATTCAACCAATCATTGCTAAAAATGGTAAGAACGTGAATTCTAAATGCGAAGTGTCCAATGATTCATTCGATACAGTTTTGAACGTAGGCGATGTCCTCACCGTCATGCTACAAGTCGATCTTCGATTCAGAAAATATCTAACTAATAATCTTCATCACTACTACACTATTATTCAAGGTCTGATTGCTTTAAAGCCTGTGTATTTTTGCTATATAATTTTTTTAATAAATTATTTGAATTGGGCACTAGCTATTATAAATTGTCATTGTTCTATCTTAAGCCGTAATTAATTTATAAAACAGGGTCATACTATAAACCTGCTGCAAAAATAATTGATTCTTGGTCACTTTTCTAAGAAGCCACTGGCCGTTTATTATGTTACTTGAGTTACTGACCGTTTACGCACGTAGCTATTTGCCAAATAATTAGTTGAAATAGATGTCAACACGTGAAATTTAAGTTTGTTCATAGAATAATAATCAATGACTTTTAAGGTGTTAACAGTCAATTCTTGGTGGAAAAGCATTATATTTTAAAAATAAAACATAATTTGTTTGTTCTACTATCTACTACCATATGATTATAATGATAAGGGCCGATTTTGCTTATCACGAGCAGTGGCGAGCAAAACCGGTTCTGATCATTATAAATATGTGAAAGTAGTACAAAAATGCTGTAAAAAAATAAATAATAATCAATGCATGAGTGGCGACAATATGCTTCGAGTAGGGATATGCAATGGTCACGTGAATGAATATCTGTCCAAACATCATCCTCACGACTTTGCGCCTTTTGTCTCTTTCCAAAAATTATTATTTCACACGAATTGTGTTTATTAAAAATTCTTCGAGGAAAAACATTATATTAAGAGATTCAAATAATGTTGAATCATTTTAAAATGCTAACATGCACCGTTACCGTTGTGTAAATATAAAAAAAATGTAGAATGAGGATGTACTCTTCGATTTTACCGTTAACACTACGATACCTATAGAACCGAGAAGTGTAGAAACTTAGTATGGTGAGGAGTTTTATTTGATACCCCTATTATATAAAAGGTTCAAAATTTTGATTTTTTATACTATTGTCTCTCCCCCGAATGAATTATTTCAAAAGCAGATATTTAAAATGAACTGGTTGTTAGCCCGATGCTCATCCTTCATTTTTATAAAAGTAAATGCTGACCACTCTCTTAACGTATTGTTTTTCAGATTCAAAAGAGTGAGTGGGGAGGACAAAAAACATTACATGCATCACTGTTACAATGTCATCAAATGAAAAATAAATGCGCAATCTATTTCAGAAATTAAATGTGAAATCACGAAACTAAACGCTGGTTCCCACTCTTTTTCGAGTCACGACCCCTTTTATAAAAGCTGTCCTGCGACCCTATCCCAGTTTCATGAATGGAAATTAAGGAAGGTGATGGAGGTTTTTCAGAATATTACCTATTTGTTATGATTCTTCATAATCCAGTCTCGCGAGTTACAAGTAAAACTCAAAAGGAAAGCTAAGTGCTATTTGCGTATACGATTAAATGATGGATTCCATTTTTTGCTTTTCAAAACTGTAATGCCTAAGGAACGTTGACTATATTGAGTGAATCTGATTATGGTATTCGTTTCAGTGCATCCAATGTATTTCTTCAGGTAAATACCACTGAAATTCCTGCAAAGGAATCCAAGTTGCTCAATAATATTTCAGATACAAATTCAGTTCACTCTTCCTCAACAACATCGCATGGTTTAAGCAAAAGTGTCCAAGATTTTTTTTCCAATGCCAGTTTCTAAGTCTTCAACTGCTGTGAGAGATAACGCATCTTAATCTTCAATAGTTTGTTTTGATTTTATTTTCAAATAAATATAACAATGGTAAAATCGTTATGATTACAGTATAAAATACACATAAAACACTTATTTTAGATATCTATAAGCAAGGAAAAGCTGTGCCATTATGTTCAAAATAAAATATTGTATATTAAAATAATGTAAAATATAAATAAATTCAATTTAATTTATGTAAAAAAATAATTAACCTCGTATTTATACTCAATATAGCTAACAGTCATTATAAATGATGGGATCGTCGTAATTATTAAATGATACACACCTTTTTTTGTAATGACTCAATTTATGATGATCATACCTATATCACAAGTTGACAATGATTTGAGTGGATTTTTTAAAATATATTTTAGTGTTGATTGTTGTGAATGTTTTTAATAACTGATATTTTGTAAAGATAAACTAAATATTTACATTTTTTCATTTTAATTACATACTGGAATCGAATGACATCTTAGTCTTTTGCTGAAACGATCTAAAATCATGTTACATATTTAGCAACTCGTTTTTAGATAAACTAGTTTTTTTAGAATAACTATTTCCTGTATGAACGAATATTTTTTTTTTCACAAATGAATCCGGAGATTTTTTATAAGAAATAGTATTAACAATTGTTTTAAGCGCAATTAATTCAGTGCTAACCGCCATGGTTAATTTGTTATCGCATTGCCTTTATTTGTTAGGGTCAGGTATTAAAATCCTCCGCTCTATACATATGTTTGCATATAAATAAAATACATTTTTAAACATTTAACGCTCCTTTAAAATATCGATGTGCGTACTAATGCGAATTTGGATATTGTCAGATTTGGAATGAATACTATTTAATGCAATTTAATATATCTATACATGCGCACTCTTTACGAATTTGATGTAGTATAATTGAATAATATTTCTCAAATAACCAATTGTATGTTAAGTTTCGACCATTTCCAATTATTTTGATAACGCGTTAAAAATGCGTTTAATATTAAAATAAGATTTTCATTGCTTTACAATAGTTAACAATAAAATCTATAGCTTTCGAAAGCTATATGCAGTTGAATATAAATATTAAATAAATAGACAATAAAACAAAATTACACAATATATGACATATTTTTTTTTCATCGCATGCTTTTAGTAAAATAATTAATTCATATTAATTTTAAATCACAGCAGCTAATAGGTTAAATGTTTGCACTAGATAAGTCATTAAGTTTACTTTTACCGCCACAAAATTGCAACTGACCTTCGCGAGTGTAGTCTGTTCGCATATTTTAATTATTTGATTGCGCTAATCCAAGTTATTTTCATCACACTTTTTGCATCTAAATTAGCTGGTTTGTAGAGCTACAAATAAATAAACTTAATTGATTCAACAGCCAAATGAGGCAAATATGCAATATATCTTTTAAAATGCTGTATTAAAGCAGTTTTTTATGATCTTAAAAAAAATCTCAGATGTGTCAAGAAATATGTTTCCCAGCAGGAAATAAGAAGATCGTAAAGACACAAAGAAGAGTTTTCAAAATTGATGTCATACTTGGAGTAGTATTTATTTATAAATCCGTATATGTACTCGCATTTAGAAACAATGTGAAGGCACTTTTATTTATTTAAACATCACTAATAAAATAATTTCAAATATAGAGCAATGCTTATCGAACCATCTGCCAATGTATTGTCAAAATATTTATCAAGTGTATTTCATTACTGCAATAAATATACAGTTTCCATTGGATGTGTCGAAACATCAAATCATGAAATGCATATGCACAAGAAAATTATAATAATTGTCGCAAAAATATTTAAATTAAACGCATTGATATGCAAATGCATTCATTAGTGCCGGAATTAACATTGAAATTTTTTTACAAGAAATTTGTCACCACACAATTTGTCATCTATTCTATTAGACTCTTTAATAACATACATCTTTTGGTAAATACTCATACATCTTTCGATTTAATGGATTATTTAATCTACTCAATTGATCACAGTGCTTTTACTTATCTATATTTAACAGAATACTTTTAAATGAAAAGCTTTTTATACATTCGAAAAGAAATCCATAAGGTACATCAAAAAATCATGCATAAAATAAAGAATTCAATTTAATTTTTATTGTATTTTTACCTATTCGATTTTTATACATATTGTACTTGATTTAATCAAAACTTTTGTTGATAATCTAATATTAGAGAAGTTACTTATACATTATGTATCCACTAGTTTTACGGATCTTCATTGATTGTTTGTTAATGTTATAACATAAAGCACTAAAAATGTGTTTCCAACGCGAACAGAGTTGAAATTATGTAGCATAAGGTAGGTTTCATTATTATATTGCACTACCTATATTATGTACGTGTCGGTTAAGGTTTTGTGATGATTCAGCGTAAACACGTTTACTGAATCGCCCTTGATATTTTTTTCAGTGGTATTCGATCAGGTCACCTAAGAAACAAAATTTAAGTATTGGTTCAATTGACAGCGGTTTAATTATAAAAAAATAGAGTACTAAAAATATCTTCATTGGCAGACACTGATACATTTATTTATCCTTGCATATTATCGAAGCGTGCGCAAACTCCTTCCGAGACAGTTGTGAAGTGAACATGTATAAAAAAATAGGAGGTCATTCAAAGAAAACTTGATTCTAACCTCAATCACTTATTTGGTGTATTTTTGTTGGACGGAGAAAAAATAAAATAATTATTCCACATTTTGATAATATAATCATGGCTGGTTTTGCTATTCTAATGTGCATTTTTGACCGATAATAGCTCACTCACCGAGCGAAACTGGTCCTGATAAAATTAGAAAATTTTATTTTACATTTATTTTTCTAAAATAAATAATCACCATGTTATAGGCTCAATTAAAATGAAACTATTTACAAAACTAGGGCTTCCAATCCCGGGATCCCGGTCAATTATTCAATCGCAGTATTAAATGCTAAAAAATAATTCATATATTATTTCAAATGAAATACTTCCTAAATAACTCGTCGTACATCGGTTTATTGTTTTTTTATAATACCTATAATTATAGATTAATAAATCCTTCTTATATTTCCCATTGGCAGCCGTTTTTAAACAATTTGAAACGAAAAGCAAAGATGGACTACTTCTTAAATGGATGGAGGACAATGTTGTGAAGTCGAAATTAAGAACATGTCCTGTTTTTGGATTTGGTAAAACCTATGTCTATTATTATGTTTTGTAAACGACTGTCTGACTCACAAAAAAAAAAATTCCACTATCCAAAAAAAAATATTAAATCTTATATTATACATTCCAATTGATGCAATAATGGACATAAATTAAATTTTAAATATACAATTGAAAACATGAAATTATATTTAATGACCAATCCCGGAATTGAGAAATTCTGAATCCGGAAATCCCGGTATTCAACCCGGTAAAAAAGGGGTCCGGGATTGGATGCCCTGATCACAACTATCGTAAAAAATTACATTACTGAATATGCATTCTGTACAACAGGAACATCCAAAAAGTTCTATATTATTGGTCTTCCATCTTCGTTCTTCTGATTTCCTCAATAGCATATGTTTTCGTTTTTCTTCATAACTTGGTCTACTACTTTATTTATTGGTAACTAGTGAGTACCCGGCATGCGTTGCAATGCCACTCAAAGAAAGAAAGGGTTTGTGATTTAATTCTGTTTATTGAAGAGCTTTTGGGTTAGAGGTCTGCACAGGCCGAAATTTCATAAAATTGCTTGGTCTTAGCTAGTTATCTTTTGGGCCGGCCCGGACCGGCCCGGGCCCGCCTCTCAATATCATTCTTGTTACCTGAACCCTACCCTAAGTCCAGATTTATTTTTCTCACCCTGAAAAGAGCCCGATTTATTATTTAATATTGTAATATATTTATGCCTTTCAAACAATATATGTTATTGTTTTCGTATTTCCAACAATATTCATAGCACATGTGAAAAAATTTATTTAAGTTATGAAAACCATTGTCTTATGGCTGACTCGTGACCCAAAAATAGTACGAAAGATTTTTCTTAAATTTGAATTCCTTACCCGGGCCCGGCCCGAGCCCGAATCTGAATTGTCTTTACCCACCCGAACCTAGCCCACGGGCTGGGCCTGGTAAAGGTTCCGCGGGACAAGCCCAGGCCCGTGCAGACCTCCATGTTGATACGATATTTTTTGTTTTTCCGTCTGGCTCAGAGATTTTGCTAGTTGTACGTATTTGATTCTTTTTTTTAGATATTAGATTTTAAAATTCTTCTTCAGAAACCTTCGCGAGTGTCGCACAACAACTCACCAAAATTTGGTCGAAATCGGATGAATGGTAAAGGAATGCATAGAGGACAAACAAACAAACCTTCATTTTTATATATATAATAGATTAATTATGTTGGATGTTACTTTGGTGGTATATTGAGGAGAATGGAGAACATCCAGTTAAATATATAAAAATTGCTTATTACAATGTTTTGAAGTAATGTATTTTTTTCTAATTTCCAGGAAAAACGATGCCAAAGTCCTCCAACGGCTCCCCAAAAGATAGAAAGAGTTATCACACAGTGTCAAGAAGAAATAAAACTGTCAATATTGAGAGGTTCGTATTTTATTTTGGCAACTTATTACAAAATCTGTCTCTAAAAAAGTACAATAAATAATTATGATTTTCATTATGTTGGTTAGATTAAGTGACCGTGACTTTCAACTGTTATGCGGACTACCGGATACTGATAATATAATATTCATAATTTCTGATATTTTTCAAATATGATTGACACCTTCTTTAATTTACTGCCCAAAGAATTTCATTAGACTGGTCGGTTGATAGATAATTCAATATGTAAATGTGTCAATATGATTCAGGATGCTGACCACATCATTTGGGAATATCAAGGCATGGACAATCAACGGGAAAAAATGCTCAAGACGATTGTCGGTTCCGTCAGTCATGCCAACTTGCTTCCAACTCTGACAAATTACAAAGCATTCAAAATGTTCACGGCGTCATATGGAAAGCGATTGGAACGGAACTCCTGAAAATAAATTCTTTTCATAATAATATTACTATTTATTTCATAACTTCCTGCACACGTGCTTACTGCTTCCTGAGTGCATGCAGCCGAGTCTTGTCAAATCCAAAAATTTGAAACACGCTTAACGTTGTTCCGCTGCGGAATACACCCTCTAACGCCGTAGATGGTAGTGATGGGTACAGCGTTGAATGCCCTAGGGTATTAATTTATCAGATTATAACCAAAGAAATAAAGGCATTTTATTTGTAATGTAGTATCAACTATACAAATTGCTTGTAAAAAAACAGTAAGATTGTATTTGACATTTATTTGACACCATGTTCAAGAACTCTCTATTATCAATCACATCATGAGATGAAACTGATGTAACTACGTTAAATTATTTCAATTCAGTTAAATTTTTTCGTTGTTTTACTAAACAAACTAAGATTTATCTTTTAAAAAATAAAACACAATTCATTTTTACTACTTCCACATATTTATAATGATCAGGGCCGGTTTCGCTCATCACGAGTCTATAATGTCTTTCCACCAAGAATTGACAGTTAACACCTTAAAAGTGATAAGATTTATCTGATTGCTATTTTTTCAAAGTAATTCTTTTGAAAAGTAGGTAAACGTCAGATGTTTTAAATTGTTTTTAACTATTTGTTTCTTCTTTTGTTCGCAAAAACAATGGTTAATAATATAGAATATTGTCGTCATGTTTTCGTACCATAAATTTTCAATGTCACAATTTTATTATAGCTGGTTTGTGCTCTCTCTTTGTCAACTCGCAGAGATTTTCTGTCTGTTTGCAGAATATGACACAGATACCACAATCTGTCATATCAGCAAACAGACAGACTATTATTTTAATCAGTCAGCCACATTAAGATTTGAATTCGAATATTTACAGATTTAGACATCGAATTTATGAAATTCATTTCACCACACTATCGAATACGTGCTGGTTTCATTGTTGAGAAAGTTTATTTTTATAATTAAATATTATAATGTTGAAACTACGTAAGAAGAAAATAAAAAAGAGCTTAAAACTCTATGTTGTCAAGTCAGGGGGGGGGAAAAAAGTATATTTTTACCAAATCAAATGTATAAGTACGATTTTGTGTTGACATAAAATTTGATTGCATTATATTGGATTGATTACTGATTTTATTAAACATATACTCCAACAGGCAATCAGATAAAAAAAAACATTGGATGCCTTTTCCAGCTGTGGAGTAATTAATGATAAAAGTACACTTAATTCACTTTGTTGTAATAAGGTAAAAAATGAAAAAGATTTAAATTTACAAGAATTATGTAATTAATTAGAATTTGAGAGAGTAGAAAAAAACACGTATTTCTCGCCGCTCGCTCGAGGGTTGGTTGGAGAGCGGGGAGAAGCGGGGTGCGGGCGTCAACACACTGACGCTCGCTTCTGGCGAAAGGACAAAGGACAATTCAACGGTTCCTTCGTCTCCCATTAAAACCCGGTCGTATTCAGTATACTCTTTCTCGTTTATTGCAATTAGTTTCAATGATTTTCTTGAAGACAGTTACACAAACAGATTTACACATTTTTAATTTAAAACTCTGTAAGTGGTTTTACTAGCAATCGGTGGACTAAGCGCCGCTTCGCCGGCGGACGACTCCCGCTGGGAAAGGCCAAGAGGCAACTGAAGGCCTTGCAGGATTGCACGCCTTTTGCCCACTTCTAAATGTAAACCAACAACAGCAACCAAACAAATATGACACTACTCTTAAACGCCTCAGGAGGGGTATTACATTTTAAAATTTACATTAATAGAAACAGTCTGCAGATTGGTTTTGAAGACCCTGTCCGCTCCATTAGTACGGGGCGGTGTCAAATTATGTAAGATTAATACTTATCATGCCATCTTCAGAAATTTTGCGAGGATGGTGTGATGTGGAAATATGTATATATTTAAACTATGTTATGAAGTTTTTGTGTGAATAAATACTTAGCTATATTTAGCTTACTGCTATTTGGATTGTCTGGTTCCCATATTACCGATATGTTTGGAATATAAAACAAAGTAACATAAACATCTATTTCTGACACTGCCATAAAATAGATTGCACACATTTTACAACTGATTGCTGAAAATCTACGTCCTTAATTTGACCTAAAATTTAAAAAAAAAATTTAAGCACATTTGGCATGGAGATTTTTAGTAGATATTAAATTATCTACAAAAAAATCTCGTTTGTTATCATTTCATCAATAAATTCAATGGGCATGTTGTAACGTCAAAAAATATAGTTCATAATACAGTAGACGCAATCAACTTCCTCAAATCTTCTTGGAAACGTCATAATCAAGCATTTGTTTTTAAATCACAGCAAAATCTTGATACCTCTTCCTGTGGACTACTTTCAAACGTGATATGAAGGACGCTCACTTCCTCGCGATATTGAATGAGATTACATGTTTTCATAATTAATCTGATACTACATGATATTGTGTGATAGTGTTTAATCCGAAACATTATATTCGTTTAACAAAGTAGAATAAATAAGAACAAGTATTTATTGCATTCAAATTGTTAGTGGGTATACAACAAAATCAAAACTGTATGTGTAATTACTGAAACATCGACATTTTTCCATCTGTAGATGTGGGCCAATTGAAAAATAACAGTGTAAGAAACATTAAATTCTGAAATTCATTTCTCAAAAGTACATTTCGTGAAATATTTAACTATCGGTTATTAAATTCTGCTATTTGAAATCATAATAATAAGTATTTCTACAAATACAGTAATGAAATTAATTCAATCATCAGTTTTCTTTACATAAAAAAATGTGTATCAATGGCTGGTCGTCTGGAACCAATTTTCAGAATATCTCTTCGATTAAAACTTTTTCTTAATTAGTAAACAACAATTATTGTTGTTTACTGGTTCAGTCAAGCAACACATAATGAACATTATTTATTAAAACAAAAATATTATAAGTTAAATTATTACGTTTTAATATTACTTTTATTTGAGATAACTGTTTCATTTGTGCTGTAACGAGCGGTTAATTCTTTCATACTGTATTTAAAAAATATTTTTAGCAAGGCTTACTAGGGATTCCAACTAAAATATTCAAATATTCAATATCGGAATATATTCTACCATTTTTTTACTAATCCATATTCGAATATTTGGGCAACTATTCGTAATAGTTTTTAATTCGATATTGAACAAAATCGTCGAAAGATCACATCTCAATTTTTCCAGATTTGAAGAACAATATTGAATACCCCAAGTAAATATTTTTTTTTCACCCAACTAGGTATTGGTATCTTATCATATATTATAATAATTGAGTTTGACGTGTGGCTGAAGCCTAAAAAATATGCTTAAAAATGCCGTAATTTAATAATTGATGAAATACCGTTGGAGTAATCCGACCTAGCTGAACATTTAAATATTGTAATGTGTATTTATATTGTCTCTAAATGGGATTTAACAGAAGTGGGAAAAGATTTAGTCGTAAATTATTATAAGATGTAGATATCTCATTCTTAATAAAATAATATATGTAGATCAGTGATTTACGATTTGAATAAATGTAATTTTTATTATAAATGAGCTCGTTTTCTTACAAATTGTAATGTACTATTGGAATTAATATTTTACAATAAATAATGTTTTATTATTAATTATTCAAATCAATCTTTCTTATATTATTTTCATACTTCAGAAAATATTCGAGGAGTTTCAGTTTTACTATTCGATATACGAATAGTTGGAATCCCTAGTGCTTACCTGCTTACAATTCGTTCCGAGGAATTTAATAATACCAATAATAGAACCTACAGTATAATATTTTTTATGATTTAATTGAGTATGTATATTATCGAGGTTAATTGAAATAAGGCAAACTGTTCAATATTATGAAACATTCGAAAATATTTTTTTTTCTTGACACGATATATTACGTTTTAATGAAAGCAGATATTTCACTCATTCAAGCCATGCTAAACTAATCTTAAACAAACTAATTAATGATATACACATTTTAAATAATACCATGAACAATCGTAATTTATTACAAAAAATAATAACTTTCTACAATTCTTTTTTTGCTAATGCGTTAAGTCTTAACAGCGACATTTCTTTTATTTCAACAAAACAATCCATTTTTTATCAATTAGTTGTAATTTACTTATTATGATAATATTTAGTTCTACGAGGATTGTTAAAATATTGATAATAACTAAAATCAGTTAATATACTGATTATTTTTTATGTATTTTAAATAATAATAAAATATCAATTTGCTTAAGCTATCGTCTTAAGATTCATATAATTTAATTTATTATTTTATTAATTTGTGAAGAATTCTTAAAAGAAAAACAATACTCCACGATTTAAATAATATTTACAGGTTTTAATCATTCAAATAACTATCCGTCACAAAGAGAATCATACTATTTGTAGTGATTAAGAGCATTAATTTCCAAAAGTTTACTTGAGTGCAACAGTACATTTATTGCTCAGTAGAGTAATGAAACGAAAAAGTATTGCGATAAAAATCTGTGATTGCCCAAATCGTTATTTGAATTGAATTCTGCCGTTTTTGTGTGTCAATCTTATATGTTGCGAGTGGACTGACGTTCTCTGAAATTTTGTTCAATTTTTAAACATTGAATATTTTGTTCACTAAAACGTGCGCTGGCCTTCATACTACCCATGTTAATTGTAGTACTCAGAAACCATTGGTATTCGAGACGTTTGTATTTAATTAAATTTTTAAGTTAACACAGCAGAACTATTTTTAACTATTTAGATGTAAGCCCTTATTATATTACTTTTAAGGGCTAACTGTCAATTACTGATGGAGCTTCATTTTATTTTAAAAATAAAACAATTTGTTTTTTACAATGAAACCTGTCCTGATCATTGTAAAAATTTCGAAGTAGTAAAAAACTAATTGTGTTTTATTTTAAAGAAAAACTTTATTCCGTATATCGTTATTACTATTTCAAAAAATCATCATTTACTTATTAAATCTTTTAAAAATATGATCAATCAATAAATGGAGTGGGCAAAAAACTATAAAAAATGTATAATACACGTTGTGGTATTATTTATAGTATATAAATACATTATGTGGAATCTTGATTTAGACATAATATAAATGTAAGATAATATACCATGACAACTGACGTCACAAATACGATATTTTAAAAAATAAAACACAATTTATACTTATTCCACAGTTTTACATTCCTGTTCAACAGTTGATAGTGTTCCCACTTTTATAAATGTAATGTCTTTCTATCAACAAATCATAGCTTGCACCAGTAAAATACTTGTTTGTGTTTAGTATTATAAGAAAATGTTTTATCATATTTCATTTATGTTTCTTATAATAATAAATTATTTCTCTTTTTATTACAATAAGCAAGGGTTAAATTTTTCAATTCCTGAAAATATACAGGACATGAAATTTTGTTCTCTGTCAAATCTTAAACCGATAAATCGATGACAAAATTTAAACTTTTGATACAATGAGATACAACATTTCTTTCAAAATAGTATATTATTTTATTATTATCCCTCATCATTTAAATAAATCAACTTGTATGAAACTCTGTTTCAAATCCACAAATACCTATGTCAAATGTCATTTTACATCACTTTTGTTTCCTTCTTTCCATATGAGTGTATTGTAATAACTAAAACCCGTTTGTGATAAGGTCATCAATTTAAATTCTATTGTCAGATTCCAATTTTTGCAATAAAGTTTATATTTAATAAGCATTTAGTTTTAGCTACTTTTCAAATAAATTGAATAATATTCCAAACGAACTATACAGAGCAGCTGTACTTTTACAATTTTAGATGGTTTTGAACGCCTGGACTAGTTTAGGTGTTTTTTTTTTAATATAATCAATCCAAGAACTACTTTCGATTTAACATTGTGTTCACAGTAGTGATAATTTTAATGTAACATATTAATATTTAATTCTGTATATCAAAGGCCATTTAAAACTTCTATTTTAAAATAAACATATGTACAAGTGTACATTTATAGAGACTTAATTATAACAACAGGGTGTTAAAAATCAAACCCGTCCACTCATCTAAAAAATGAGGCGTAGTGGGAGCGAATAGTTAGCCAGTAGTCCTACCTTTCTATCCTTCTTCTATCTTCGAAAAATGAGAGATTGAGCAATTGAATAACAAGCGATTCTCGTAAAAAACTACTGTTGAGATGCCTCCATTAGGAGGCTATGTGATCCATACTGGGAGTAGACATGTTTAAAGAAAAATGACAGAACACAGAACTAAATACATATGTGAATTTTTTTAACCCTGGTTTTCCAAATACCACCATTTTATTGTTTAATACTAACTTATATTGACATTTTTATTTCATATTTTTCATACCAACATATTATATAATGATGCTATATTACGGGTACAAAGAGAAATTCCTTACTTTTTGGGTTCTTTTAAAAAAATATTTTCAAATAAATAAAATTTCAACTTAGTGTAAATTCATGTTCAGTATAAAATTAAATTGTTTTCGAAAATTGAGATTATTTATATGTTAACAGGAATTGATTTTATATTTTTTTTATTACTGACAGTACCTACAGATGGGTTACGCATTGCCAGTTTACGCCCTGCCGATTAAATAACTTGTGGAATATTTATGTACTATGCGTAGTTATTTCAATGTATCCTTTCCACAAAATATCCAATATAAAACAAATAGTTGCTGATGTATTTAGTGATATGTATATATGAACAGGTTACAAAACAATACGAGACTTAGTGCTGTTTAGATTCAGTTCATCAGTAAAATTGCACCTCGTGAAAAATCATTTTTTTCTAGGTTCTAGCATAATGTTATACAATAGTCGAACATCACTGTTTATTTGAATTACTTAAATATCGAAACATCGTGTTTTTGAAGAGACTATATTCAAATATCTCTTTATATATTTGATGCGTGCCATTCGTTGCCTTGTTTTACTTAATATAAATATGTTTTAACAGATTGTACTGTATTAAAATTTTGCATACTAACGAGTTCAATATGAAGATTGCCAAATTAAACTCACAAAAACAAAATGATATGAATAAGTTAATAGCAAATCTTTTATTATTTTTAATTCGTGCTTTGAAAAATTCACATGCTTCCGAAAAATTCTGCAATAAAATTATTTCTCGTGAGATTTAGTGCATTTTGTTATTGTTTCACAAGAAATTATTTAATAACATATTTTTGTATGAAGTTAAGAACAGTAGTACCATATATCTTTGAAAACATTTCAAAGACATGGAGTATGTATAATTTGAGTTTAGGTTTTATCTTTTAACAAATAATAATGGTGTTTAATAACGTAAAAAAACAATTGCGAAAATCACTTAACCCTTCTGCATAATATATTAATATACTGGCTTTGACTATATGAAATATTATTATAATTTAAAAACAATTGCAGCAAAATTTACTTCAGAAAATTATTTATTATTTATAACTGTTCATAACTTGGTGAAATGACATAAGATATTAGGACATATTGAATATGTTTGCTAAAAACGATTTATTATGTTTTGAAAAATTATTCGAAAGATATTTACTTTTAATTGTTATATAATAGCGTTTTGATAGTTTTAAAGAAACAATTCGAAATTAAATTCACGCGCAGTAATAATTTTATGGAAGATATATGTTTCCATTATAATTATATATAAATCACGGGAGAACTTTGCAGGCAAATTTATGCATTGATAGTGGTGTAAAACACAATATCTATTTCGCTTGAAGTGTTGATGATGGGAAACGAACTCGCACCTTTCTCTTAACATATTCCGACCTTACCCACGCCACTAAGCTAAGCTACTTATTTGCATCCAGCGTCTACAGTCCAATCGAGACGAACAATGCCATTTTCTAGCGGACGTTTCCGATCACCTTCCATTTCTAGTTTCAATTTCATCCGATAGAAAGTCATTTTATTTTATCAGACACGTTGGATAAAATACCTGCCACTTTAAAAAAACAAAAAATGAATTAAATTCAGTTGTATTACGTCATAATTATTAATTTATATTCATCACTGGCTTATAATTTAGTGAAATTTAGTCGCGGCCAAATTTTATAAAAGTAAAGCCAACGACGACCCCCTTACATTTTGAAAAAGATTTTTAATATGGTAAAAATTGAGCTCAAAGAAAAAAGATTTTTCATCATAATATGTATGATTAAAGGTCGGTGTAAATGCCATACAGCATACCTCGAGAGGAAGCTTCGATATGCTGAAGCGCTCAGTGCATACACCGCATTATCCTTTCGTTTCTTTATTTGGCATTCAAAGCCGTTTCGAGTAATTATTTACGTACAAATAATATTACTTACTTTTAATTCGTTGTGTAGTGACATTTTAAAATGAAAACGATCTACGTTCTATACCAAGAATGCAAGTGATTTAATTCATAAGACAGGTACCAGCTTCGTTTAGCATTCTCGCATTAGTCCTAGCTTTCTTTTCCAGGTCCAGTATTTCCCAATTGAATGCGGGCCGTTTTACTGGTAGTTTTTGGTGTTTATTTTATTATTTTAACGTTCCAGGAATACAAAATACTATTAAATCAATATTTTTTTCAATGTAAAATACCATTTTAAATTGATATTTATAATTTTATATGCGTATATAATATTGTACAATATTTGAAGAATACCGAAATACATAATTTATTTTATCTACCTTCTTTTATGACTTTTTTTTTATTTCGGAAAAATAAAAGATTGAGCGGGAAAACCTAACTTATATTAACTTATTTATTTCATGGAAAATACAATTTTTAAGGGAAACTGAGTAATTTTGACAATTTTATTTTATTTTCAATAAAGCCATTACATGAATTTTAACATTAAACATTACGTGGGATTTTTAGGAGTTTTTTGTCTTCAGTCCTTCGTGCTTCTGGAAGTACAAAAGTGCCATAATTTTAATCGCTACAAAGAACCCTCTCGGTTGTTATTATTAAACTATTAGATGCTTTTAATTGGTAGTCAAAGTTAGTCATATTTTTTAAGATCTATATTTTCACCTGTGTCAGGATTGTAAGAAGGTGGATCATAAAAAACGGACGAGTCATATCCTCCCACGTCAAATAGACAATCGTGTTACCAATGTAGTGACTGTGACTCGACATTTAAATGGCAAACTGTAACAAGATTGCTTTGTACGTATTATTTAATGTTCAATAAATACCTACGAGAATTGTCTTGTTACATGATTATATTTAAATCTGTTTCGCGGTCACCTAGTGCAGAGAACAAGCCAATAACTTTATATATTCAATGGCTTGAAGACATCTCAAGTTAAATAATTCATTAAAAAAAGATCAGAAATGGCGGAAGCATTATTTTTCAATCGGTTTATAGATTTGCATCCAGAATTATGGATGTTTGCAACGAGTTTATTCTTTTGTACTCTTTTATTTGAACTTGAACGGACTTTTATAATATTTTTACATTATATAATTGTGCCAATATTTCCTATTTTAATAAAAATTTGGTACGGCATTATCTAGTTTATTCCACACCATAACTGAAAAATCATAGACTCAATATAATAAACCAAATATTGGACATATTTTCAAGGGAAATAGTTTAGCGGTCCAACAATGAAGATTGTCCATTTTTGAAATTTGTGGATCGTTCCATATGGGAAAATGTTCAACTATCAATAGACGCTGGAACCGGTAGCATATCAGCATATATCAGGTGCTAATAATCACAGGTGCGTTTATTTAACGTACAAAAAAAATGGATAAAAGAGTTCTTAAAATATATTATTATATCACCTTTTTTATACAATTTTCAGAGCAGTCAAAAACAGTTGAAACGTTCGTTTTGGTACTTTCTGCAAATCAAAAATGCCATTTAAACCTACGAATAATAACAAATCATGGGTATTTTTTTACTGCAGACGATATTATTATAACATACACTTGTACATACAAGAGATATTTACTTTTATTTATTTTTAAATTTTGGCAATGAAATGTTAAAATACTGTGTGTTTATTTAAATTTCGCGGGCCTTTCTCATTCTATTTGAAGAGCTGTTTTTATGATGCAAATTTTGCATGCTTTGAAAAAATTGCGATCTAATAAATTGATTAGTACCAGAATAAATCGATTAATTAAATTATTATTCAATTTAAAGCATCATCCAGCGGATGTTTATAATAATTAAAAAAGGCAGTGAGATATTTCAATTGCTAATATGACTTTCAATAATGGCTACATGAATTTCGCTTTTATTTTAAATCGCAGAAGTATTAAAATTATATTGATCACAGAATCTTTGTTTCAACATTATTATACGTATTGTTTTTCAAATTATAATTTTGATAAAATAAGTAAAAAAAAAAAAGGAAATATAGTATAGAACGTGCTAATTACGTAATCTCATATTCGCTGCAAGTGTGAGCCAAATAATTAAGTGTAAATTAAAATAATACAATAGAATTTACGAGTCGTGACGGTCCTAACAATAAAATTATTATCTCTCCAAATATGTAACTATTAAGGAGACTTTTCACCGTCACATGACGAAATAGAAAATAATTATAACAGTTTAGTATTTAATTCGAGAACATTCAAGAGCCAATCAACAGGCTTAATTAAGAACAATCCGTCTTTCATCGGCTTAACATCCGTTTTGGACAAAATAAAACACCCTGAGCGTGAGGCCGAACACACAGCGTTGAAACCTGAGGGTGCACATCAAGCGAGATGGAAATCTGACTAAAGATCTTCTTATCTGATTAAGAATATCTAAAGCCGCATTCGACGAGATACAAAAAGTCCTGGGATTCGCGGTTTTGTTCGGTCAGTACCAAGTGCTTCTTATTCAGTGTGTGCATTCTGATGGTGTTGCTTCACAATTGCGCGTTTTGACATATGAAAGCTCAGGGTAAGCATCAACAACAGAACATTGCTTGCGAATACTAGAGTAAGCCTACCCTTGAAGACCTGTAATGCAGTCTGTCAATTTAATCTTGCGTGACTATGATGGCTTTGACAAATTTTACTATGTGCGAAACTTCTTGGTTCAATAATGCGCCACCTGTTCGTCGCTTGTTTTAAATGTTGTATTTATATAACTTCCGATCAATTTTTAAATTTTAAAAGAATAGTCTGATCACCCCATTATAGTCTACTAATTGGGCTTAGAAGGATCAGAGTCGGTATTGCTATATGATTAATTGGCATAATTGAAAACACATGTCTAACTTTTCATGGTTTTTTAGAATAAAAATATTGAATTATTTATGTAGTTATGAGTGTAAATTCGGCATTACTTTTCGGCCAGTTCGGACAATGAAAGAATATTTACGGCCCGTGAGTAAAAACAATAACTTGTCGCGTGTGTTCCGATGGAAGAATTCTATCCGAGATTTAGAAAGCATATCATCCAGTTGGTTGCACTGCGCCAATTAATTTATTTTTAATGTGAATAATGGAAACTGTTTTCTCATTATGATGGTGATTAATTACAACATGTTGTTAATAAAGAGATTTTCTTAGACTGATTAATACACAGGAACGACAAGTCGGTAATAGTTTTTTTTGAAATATGAAGGGTATCAAATTAAAAAAAGTTTCTATGATTAATTTATCATTGATAACACTTTTTATTTGATTCTAAAAAACCTACCCATATTATTATAACGCAGCCTATGTTCAATACGCAAATTAAACTGGTTCATTTATCAAGGAACACATTTTGTATATGAATGTGCGGAGAGGGGGAAATATTGGCTCTAAAGGGCCAAACATGCCAATAAAAACGAAAAACATCGGGTAATAGAGTTACGAGATTTACACTCTAGTGGAACTTTATTACATATTATTTATTTAATTTCCTTATTATTTTTAAATGATTTTGAGTATATACCAAAGTTTTTGAATCTATACTATTTCAGCCATGACATTATACATATAATAATAAATATATGCATATCGTTGGGTGACAGGATGTAACAAAAACGTTGTCTCTCAATATATAGTATGGAGTGGTCAGTGTCTGAATAATTTATTTTCATCTTTGATGATGACTTCCCTAAAATGTTCGTACGTACACACAATACTTACATTAGAATATTACCACTAATGATCCATACTTATTTTAACCAGTAAATTTGTATTGTAACATAGCATATTATGTGTCGATTATTGTACAATCTGACCGAAATACGTGGTAAAATAAGTTTGCATTTCGTGTGGGCAAGAGTGTATCTGTTAGCGAATCTAACGCCAATCTTCGTGGGTGAGGTTCTTGATTACTATACCCACTCATACAACTTAAAAACGTATCCTGGTCTCAGTATAATATAACTAATCGTGAACCATCTCAAATTTAAAAAAAAAATTTGCGAATGTGAATTATCAAAGCCAGAATTAAAGTAAAATCTTTATTTTATTTATGTGTTTTTCTTATTTAGTCGAAATGATTTTATATTTTACCACTATTCTGTAATCTTTTCATTAATGCATGATGCGTAGAGATTTTTAAAATTTGCAAGATAATGTTCAGCAAAAAACAAGTGGACAATTGCGAGGACGAAAGTTAATAATATGGAAGAGTAGCCACGAGAATTGTGTAGATGCCAGAAGTTTTGCAAAATGTATGTAGTAACTAAAATAGTAACGAAAGTCTATGGACCGAAATGTGTAGATGAAACTTCCAGAAGCCTTCATCCAGTAGTGGATTGATGACTTCTACTGATAATCATGGAGATTATTATTGTACTATAAAACGTTTCCCACGAAATACTATAGCAGTGAAACAAAACTCTGAGGATGAAATAAAAATATCAATTATGTTTTTTTTTATTATGACAATATCATAAATACTGTCTATAGCAGGTAACAAATCTTTTTCTTCTGTGATGCTATTGTACAAGGCTTGTTGCAAATAATAAACATTCCTGGATAATTGAGACGACTACATAATTTGATAAATGCACTCGTGCGACCCGGATTACAGAATATAAAAAATATCGTGATTTCAATAATTTACCAATGCGCAATTTACGCGTTTCATAAAACCGCAGTATTGATGAGAAGTGTTGCAATAGGGCAAAGCGTAGAGCGACAAGCCCTTTATTTTTTTGACTATACAACCGCACTCTAATTGACTGTGTTGTATTACTATTGCAACCAAACGAGGAAACGTTGCGAATATAATGTTTTCTTCTGGCGTCGCAAACACAACCGCTGAGGCGGGAAATTACTGGCCTAGTCTGACGTAAACCAGCGACCCGCGATCAACGCATTTGTTTTCATATTAGATCATTATTAATTACAATTTACAATAACGACTCCGTGCTTCTTCTTTGCTCTATTTAATCTTTTTTTGTATTAAATTTTCTTATCAAGATGCAATATGCGCACATGTTTAAAAATTTGCTCCAAATGCTATACGCGGTTTATAGAAAAATTTAATATTGTTTTTAATACATAAATGAAGTGCAGTGCAATGAAGTGAAAATTTAATACATAGTGCTTCTGCTTTTTTCATTTATTTTATTAATCAGTGTGTATTACTGCATTCAGAGACCTGTTAATAGTTATAAAAATGTATTTCGTTAAAAATGAAATTACATATTTTGTTGTAACTTTATGTTTTATATCTTTTTTAACCTCAGCAATACATTATATCAACTTGATTGTTCATAATTATATTATATTGAATACCTACCGTAATATATTTCCAGCGTAGCTAGTAAGCTTTTGGCAAACTTTGTATCAGGTCAAGTATTATGTATCGTAAATTCATATTTCGTTGAACCTTTAATGCATTGTATCACTGACTTAAGAGATATATATAGATGATAATTAAGTATTGTAACATGAGGGATACACAGCACATTATTTGGACTGGGCTGTTCTGCTGTAAATTTCGTGGTAGCTGAACTCGCTCTAAATATATAAATAAAATCACATCTCTTCTTCTGAGGTTCTCCAAAATGATAAAATTTGAGAAAAGCCACTATGTGCTTCATTTTGAAATATTTAATAATAATATAAACAAAAATAAATAATATTTGAAATGAAACATTTTATAACTAAGGTTTTTTCTGTTTTCATAATTTTTAAAATGTCAACCACGACAGATCGAGTCTAAGATGTGACAAATTAAGTAATAGAAGAAATAGCTGTTCGTTAATTTATCCTCGTTAAGTCGTAATGTTTTACATTTTTTTGAATAATTTCTATAATTTATTGGAACCGGTATACCGTGTCAGTTCTATTGCGACAACTTTCCATTTTGCGACAAAAAGTGTTTGATTCTGTAACAGTGACCGGGAGGCGTAACCTCTCCTCCGCCAGCTTAACGATGGCGGTTATGAAGATACGATTTAATTATATAACTCTTCGTAATCTGTGAACTGCGAACGTTGTGCAATCGCCCGCAAAGTGTGACCGATTTATGCAAGTAGGCATCTATAATATTTGCGTTTCTTCTATGGAAAAAAGCGTCGAAGGTTGCGCCTGACTGCATTCATCACGTAATCAAATCATCGCTGTCAAATAAAATAGTGAAAAGTGCAACCAATAGAAATTTTCTCATACTAACTTAAGTTTGACTGTAGGCATATTCAGCATTTTAGTATTATTTATGAATTAATCTTCAAGACAATATAATAAAATAACTTATAATACAAATTATTTAACCAACTAAAGAATATGAATGCTTACTAAATTAAATGATGTATAATTAAAGGAAATAAATCAATCAGATAATGGGTGTCGATGGTCATTTTAAATAAGATTGGAGTATTAAAGGTTATAATACGAAAAAATCAGATAAGATATTGAGTCATAACTGCAAGTGAGTACCCGGCATGCGTTGCAATGCCACTCAAAGAAAGAAAGGGTTTGTGTTTTAATTTGAAATTTCATAAAATTACCCGGTCCGAGCCCGTCATCTTCAGATCCGGCCCAGCCCGAGCCCGAGTCTCAATATCACACTTGTTACTCGAACTCGACCCGAAACCAAGATTTATTTTTCTGAGCCCGAAAAAAGTCCGATTTTTTTTAAATATAGTAATTCATAATAATAATCTTCATAATAATCTTCGACTTCATCTTGAGGAAGTCAATTCCATTCGACCGAGGTTTAGCCGTTGCCCCCAATCTGAGGCTATGTGACCTCGAGTATGCTGACGACGCTGTCATATTTGACAAATCTGTCGAGAGTATTCAGGAAACAACGGACAGGCTGCAGAGCAACTCGTGTCGCATTGGCCTCAAAGTCAATGCGATAAAACCAATGTGCTCTGCAACAGTTTCTGTCCAGAGCCAGACTACCCTCTGACGAGCGCAGGGCAAGACATCGATAGAGTCGACGGCTTTAGGTACTTGGGGGTACACATCACGGGAGATGGCAATCCGCGTAAAGAGCTCGCTATCAGATTAGGGATAGCTGGAGCAACTTTTAAGTCAATGCGGAAAGTCTGGGACTCACGGTTGTACTTGGTCAGAACCAAGTGCCAATTATTAAACGCATGCATCCTGACGGTGTTGCTTTACCGTTGCGAGTCATGGCAGCTCACCAAGGCACAAGATAACCGTATACAGTGCTTTGAAAACAGGTGTTTGCGGCGAATACTAGGGGTACGATGATTTGATTTTGTCAGGAACTCGGAGGTAAGAAAGTGGACGGACCAGCCTCGTATTATGTCCAAAATAAAAAACCGACAATGGACCTGGCTTGGACACGTGCTGCGGATGCCCCAGGGGAGCTTGAATCCTGTCTGTCTCTTCTGCCAACCAGATGGATTCCCTGCTGATGATCATCCATAGGATGTATTCAGCGGAGCTACGGGACGCTGGGATGACCTGCGGGGAACAGAGAAGCTTGAAGGAACCGTGTGATAGCCATATGCTCCGAATAGGGATATGGTTAAAAAAAAAATAATTTACACTTTTCAAACAATATGTTCTTTTTTTTCGTTTTCCGTTTGGTTCAGAGATGTCGCTAGTCGTGCGTATTTGATTATTTTATTTTTTTGTATATATTTATTGGTGTCAAGATATATCTTCATATTTTTCAGAGGCTCTCGATGTGATCAAACAGGAACAGATGATGCCACAACAGCGGACAAGGAATAAGAGAGAAGCGCCCTTCACCCATGATGAGAAGCGAATTGCTGGAGTTAGTATTTGTTTTAATTTTTTTTTCCTGTTTTCAACTCGAACTAGCGCACATAAGTTTGATATATAATTACTGAATCATAAAACCTTGTTTCGATTGCTTTGAATCTAATTGATGCGTAATAATGTACATTAAACCAACATTCCTAATTGAACACCGTATTACAACGTAAGCTGAAAGTCAAAAGTGACAAAATTTAGTTTCTATTTAAATTTATAGATGAAATAAATTAAAAAATAAATAAATAAACGCGTTTATATTATTGTAAATTTCTGATTCCGAACCAAAAGGTGACATATGTAATTAATTTATATTTCAAAGAAAATCGACACTTTATTGCAATGTAATATTAGTGTACTTTTTACAATGTGAATTATGCGCTTCTTTGCCTACACGTCATCGAATTTTTAATGTTTAATTAAGACAACTATTTATAAGCCGAAATTATAATAAAAAAAACTTGGGTTAACCGTAAATGACTTGGGTTAACTGTAAATGAATTGATTTTATTTTTAAATGTAAATATAAAAATATATATATTACAGATGTGCAATGCGGAAATCACTGTTACTGCACACAATTACTGTGGGGAATACTGAAGAAACTAGTAACGTGTAATTATTGCAAGCAGCGGTGGGATTTAATGTTTATACCAGGAATATAAAATGAATTTTATTGTATACCACTATATAAAGTCATAGCTGATGCAACCGTACAAAATTAATCTGCTATTACGTTAGTCAATTTAATCAATTTATAGATGAGAAAAAAACATATTGTATTAATATAAAATTAAAGCAGATAACTTATATCAGCTTTAATTTTATATTAAAAACGAACTTCCACAAAGTTACAGTGTGTGCAGATTGGATTATTAAAACATCACAACCTCGGGGGTTCTTCATCAATATTATTATTGGCTAAAGAGTATATAAAAGAATGGTGGACATTAAAATCTCAAAATAAAAATTAATATATTATATTATATCAGATAACTTATACAAAATCAAATTAACAGGTTAAATATTTCCAGCTCATGTCTAAGAGAGTTTTAAGTGAAACGCAATTTTCAAATAAAGACCGTCAATAATGTTAAAAATTTGAATTAAATAAATATTAATGTACGCAAATATCTGTCACAATGTATTATTTGATTCAATGATATTTCGTAGTTTAATCAAACGCAAGAAATAACGTTTTGAAATCTCATTCCTCGATATTATAAATCTTTTGAAGGATTTTGTGTCACATAGATCTAATTTAAAATAGCAACCTCATGCTAGATGGAATTTTAATATCAAATTTGAATTGTTAAATACATGGAAATGTACAAAATTTCAACAATTCAAATTCTTTAGATAGATCTGTTTAAATAAATACTTGTACATTTATTTTTGTTGCTGTAGGTGTTAGTTAGCTTTTTCCATACGCATTTTATGAATAATTATTGTACTATGTATGACCAGCTTATAATCAAATACACAAAGAAAAACGTTAATTTCACTCGTCAACAAACAATTTAGAATAAATCAGTCAAAATCTATTACGTTTGCAAGTAAAAGAACATGTAGGCTCAATTATTTATTGATAAATTACATAACCATATAATGTGCCACGTTTTTTCTTGCAAGGGGGCTTGCATCAGAAAGGGGGTGAGGCAGTTGATATAATTATATTCTTGCGTAAATGCGAAACTACAACGCAATCGAGTGCTCGTACCCTAATAATGGCTACGTATGTTACAGAATAACAGGTTTTCTTGTGATAAACACAGGCATTTTTCTTGAATGAATTTCACCATAAAACACATATCAAGCTACCGTGAAAATTGACACAACCGTTTAGATTTATTTCTTTTGATATAATTAATCAACTGAAAACTCAATATTGTGTATGCCTCTTTATACATATAATAAAAATACTCAATACAAAATGTATTTCAGATGAATGATGAAAATTTAATAATGATTGTAAATAGAGCATATTTTATTAATAAATACTGCGTTATATTGGTTGTGAAATTTGAACGTTGAAATTAGAGGGATAGTATGTAGTGTATTAGTTGTTTATGGTGGTGTCTTTGTTATTTTTTTGGCAGGCTTACAATTCCTAAAATGTAATTTAGGTTTTATGTTGTTGGCAGCAAGTTATTATGAATCCATCCTTTTTATTGGCTTCGAATATTAAACTAATTTTAATCTATCACTTTTAGTTTGTTTCGCGTTTTATAGATTACATTATTAATATCTTTTTTGAATACAATAAACTATTCTGTTAAACAGCACACATTTTACTTCATGAATACATAAATGGACAACAATTAACATGGACGTCTATGTAATATATATAAATACAATATGCTTGAGAATTGATTTTTTATCTTGGACTGCTTAAAAAGATAAAATGTCTTTAATTAAAAAAGCAGTAACTGAATGAAATGTTGCTATCATTGGAATAGATGGGATACATGAATAATTGTACAATACTAAGCCCGATAAGTAAAATAGACACACTCATCTGAAATAAAAATAATAGCCCAATAAATTTCTTCAAAATCAAGGAGAACCACTTCTTTAATATCATCTTGCACAATTGATATATTAGAATTTTATTGGATTTAGTTATGTTGAATTAATGATTATTTTTTTTTTTTGAGGAATGCGGTAAAGTCTTAAAAACAAATTGATTGTTCAAAAGTGTTTTGATACTAAACTTTTCATAAAACTTGATATTGTTTACTGTTTATCCTTGGGGGCAAAAATGATACAACATGAGATTATAATATGTGTAGCGCATCTTCCGCTCATTATTTTCTCATTAATACCGATTTCATTTGACTAGTAAGCATCTTCAACTGAGTACCTATATCAATAGAAAATTTCCTCAGCTTAGCAAAACGACTACACAAAAATGAATTGAATAATATATTTAAGGATGATAATATTATATTTTGCTTAAATCATGTTTCCTCTTAAGCTTTGCTGTCCAAATGATATTTTTTGGTACATGTAAATTGACCTTGTTTTTTCATAGTTAGAGTTCCTAAAAACAGAATAATGAATCTTAGATATTTGAATATTTCTTGGAGATAAAAGCATGAATATGAATATCGAAGAAATTGTTCTTGAGCATTTTTATTAATATTTTTGGTTTATCATTATTTTTTGAATACTGAAACGTGGATTTATTGGCAAGACGATCATTGTATATAAATTATGTTGGATAGTTTAAAGTTTTATGAACGACTTTTATGATATATCACATGACCTGTTGAATAATACGGATACGTTATTATTTTAGTAAATATAACGTGGGAAGTCTGTTCAGAAATCAACAACATGACATTTTATAAATATATTAATTTTCCTTTTTTCGTTTTCAGTGTCTCCTCCAGTGCGTGTACAGAAAAGTGAAAGCTGTAAGTATGATTATGTGTTTTCAAAATGGACAATGATTATAGATAAAGCACCATTTCCTGCATTAAATGGTAAAAATACAGACGTCGTTTGCGAATAAAATGTCTTACTCGTTGCCGACGATCTTTTGTATTATCTTACGAATAAAACAATTTTATACGCATTCACTTCCTGGACTGTATAATTACTACATTATCGTAATATTAATTTGTTGTATTATAATCATACCTACTGTTAAAGTGTATGAAATTTCTCTCAAAAAGGCAATCAAAGCTTGCTAAAAGCAACATTCAATAACATATTGAAACGTGCAAACCTATCATGAATTAACAAATCTTTAGTATAGCACGAATAATTTATAAATTTCATTGTCAATTTTTTTAAGCATAACACTTGTCACTTGTCAAGCATAGTAAAATAAAAATTTATCAATTTCCACAAATACAACGCTGCATTTATAGGTAATAATCGAAATATTTTTGAAACTAGTCATTTTTACAATTATTTTTTTATAATAACTAGATCTAAACATCGGGGATGATGAAGGGTAGTAGGGTTACTTAATTTGTCAATAGATTCATGCATTGCGGTACAACATAATAATATGCATCTATCACTTTTTACTCACCTTTTACGACCACGAAAACGGGGCGAAAAAAGAAAAATCGGCTATCTTTTTCTCTTTTCCTATCCGTATTCTCCTATTCTTATTGGCTGACTAACAATCAGTTCGTGTAAAACACTTTTCGTATGCTTCACAGTCGGAGTGGATATAGCATTAAAAACGTAGGCACAAACAACCAAGACTTACGTCAACTTAAAAGTTTTGTCACGGAATTATTTCGAAATATTCGAGCCTTACAGTTGCCATTGATTTCGGCAAGGTAAAGTAGTGGGAAATTCAAATTGCATTGGAAAATCAAATACATCTATCTTTTCAAGTTGTGAAAACTGCGCACGTATAATGATCCAACGTGAGTTCGATAAACGTACCTAAACTAAGAAATCTTCAATTGAGTAAGAAACAAAAACCTTACTTCTAAATACAAACATAAGTTTCTGCTCGTAATTTGGAGCCTATATACCTCAATGGAGAAAATCTACAGAAAGCGTTTGCGAAAAATAGTTTTAAATTGTCTTCTCAACATAATATCAGCAGAGATAAAGATATAACTATGTAGTTAAGACTATTAGTAATAATTATTTCTTCACGCTGCGTTTGAAGGATCAAACTTGTTGGGTGGAAGGTTATGAAAATGTCACGGATAACTACGATTTTCAATAATAGTCCTTAAATAGTTCGATAAATTTAATAAGAAATAAGTCCTTAGAGAGACCATTGTTTAAAAATGTAATTTAACTTTCATGAAAACCATAAAAATACGAGCTCTATGTGTATTTAGTTTTCGTTAAATACTCATTGCTTAAATAAATCGGACTTTATGAAAATGAAATATGTTTTATTTGTTGACTAAATATGAGGTAAAAATAGTCTATCGATACTATGCATATTCATATAAAGAGCATCGCAACAACAGAATGAATAATTAATATGAAGTTTTGTATTCGACCGTGAAGAATATCATTTTGGAGAGGACATCCTTTCTCTAGAATGCCTTTAATGGCCAAAACAGGTTAACGTGTTCGAACATAGATATTCTTTTAAATATCATACTCATTCTAGTTTTCTTATTTTACAATGCTTGTAAAACTTTGTCAATAACAATAAGTATTCTAGCTAGTTTCAAATAAAAAACATTTAAGACAGTGCCCACCGGTTTATGTACCATATGTTTAATTACGAAACGTTGCAGATCTACGAAATGTTTAAATAATAAACAAACCAAAAAGCGAGTTTATAAAACCGACATGTTTCATAATTTATGCAAATATCAGCTACCCATAAGCAACATAACATTAAAGTATGAGCAGCATATCATTCAATGAAATATTGAAACATTTTACAGATAAATTTTCTAATAAACACAATTGAAAATTAGTTACGTTATATATATAATGAATAAATAAATAAGCATAGTGTAAACTCATACTGAGCTTCAGTAGTGTTGAGATGAGAGTCAATTCATTTTTAAAATTAAACATCCTTAGAATTATTCTAAGGATAGAAATGTTTTCTTTTTTTTTGTACTACCTTTTACGCACTTTAAAGAATATTATATATGGGTGACGTAGAAATAAAAATGATCATCCAAACTTTAAAAATTATCACAGCGTTTTAAGTGTTTGTCCAAAATTATTAATAATTTAAGATCAATGAAGTGGGTTATGAATGATTGGGCAAAATGGGTTAAAAATGAGCTTGTTGCAGTACCTAAATGATGAATGATAAATTTAAAATGAATGAATGAGTTGAAATAGGTTATGATGTGAAAAAAAATTAGCTGATGTAGTACGTACCCAACCGTTTATATTTTGAGAAAAGAGAGGGGAAAAACGATTACTGACATTTTTGTTTTAAGGAAGCGCAATCGCTTTTAAATAATATACAAAAAAGTTCCCCCACGTGTATTCTACAAAAGTCAACTGTGGGCGAATATTCTACAAGGTGGTATTATATATTTTATGATGTTTGTTTCTACTTGAAAAGGAAAAAAAAATCTTTTGAATATTTAAAAAACCTCACAAAATTATAAACTGCACTTAAATCTATACATTTAAGATGTTACATCGGGACCTTTATCTATGTCGCAACATGCAGGTATACAATTTCTTATCACGAGGCTGAAAATCATATTTAATAAAATTTATATGAATATTAATGTAGTTGCTAGTATATAATTTACTATAATGTTGACAGCGTCTCGGTCAAATTAGGGCTTGTGCATATTAAAATGATTTTATTATTAATAGCAATGTGACTAATGTAAAAAATAAAATTTATAATTTTGTTAATGCATTGACTGTGTAATAAGATACGACAGTTTTTTCTTTTTTTAACATTTTCATAGAATTTCCATTTATAGTACAAATATCTTTAAATTGTTCTTTCATTTAAATTAACGGTTGAGATAAAATGTATAAAACAAAATAATGTTCATAAAATTTTACCATAAATGGAGATTAATGATCGAGTATGAGCATCTTAACCGATGATTTGTTTCAGTATTTATTTACGAGGCTAAAATGAATGGTCCGCGTACGATAACATCATCACATTCGACCCGATTCTCGAGAAGGTGGGATCGGTAATAAAATAATAAAAGTAAATTCGTGATCTGCGAACGTTTGGAATGAATATTTTGTGTCGAAAGCGTAACTGTAAGAATGTCAAAAATAATATTGTAATGCTATTTTATTTTGCATGAGGCAGAAATTTGTGGCAAAACGTCATCGTGATTGAGGGTTTTTAGTGAAATATCACCGTTACACTAAACTTGTCGCTGGTCCGTCAAATTGGTTTCACACTCGATTACTATGTCGTACTGTTATTGTAATTCATTATGTTTTTGAAATTTATTTTTAACTCTTCGACCTTATAAAATGTGGCATATTTTGGTTCACTTTTTTATATTTTTATGTTTACACCAAATTTTTTATCACCGACCGCTTTATGTGAACTTTCAGTCAAAATTCAGTACGCGTCCCATTTATTTTGGAAAGAAAAACAACGCTATAATCATTATAGTAATAACACAATAATAATAATAATATACACACACGGAAAGTATCATAAAAAAATTGAAACAATATTCTTTAAACGGAAGAACGATTTACATGATGAAATTCAAGATATATTATAAAATTTTTAATGGATATGGCGGTTTTTTTGTTAACATTTTTAATCCAAAATTGAAATGAATTAAGATAAATCGAATATTCCACTAATAAAGTGGGACATAGGTTTTAATCCGTGGAGGTGCATCTTCATTAACTCAAGTCAAAATTTTTAAATTCATTTAGCCTGAAGCTGCCTCTCAATGAAGTCAAATACACGCGTCAGATCTATTTGTAAGTGGAATACCAATGTTGTCAAAAGTAATTGAACAATATATTTTTTTATAATTGTAAGCTTCTACAATGGTTTAATGTAAGAAGATGTCAAATATTTAAAAAGATCACTTTTGATCCCAACTTCATGAAACTCTTACTAATTTTTTTGCAAAGGCATACAAAATATTAAACTGTTTAGAAAATGAAATATTCAAGTAAATTGACTGATTAGCTAACAAGCAGCCATCCTGAAACCATCCATGTGCAAATTATCCTATTTAAATAGAAAGGTTAAGCTGTTATATTATAATACAAAACACTGTTTTTTTTTTGAGACGATCAATGATTAAGGTTGGATGGTTAATAGTAAATTGCCACTCAGTCTGACTTTAATCATAATATATAATATGACAATAAATGTATAACCGTAAATTCATATGTTATGTTATCGCTTAACATCCGATAAAATTAGCCAATAATAGATTGTATTTGTGTCAACGGATGCAATTTTAGTGTACCATTGTTAAAATACATACTGCAGTTATGCAGATGGGAAATTCAACTTATTATTAGTTACTTAACCTACTTGATCAATGTTGTGCACTATCGGTGTTTATAATAAACAAAATTAATAAAATAACTGTGATCAATTTATTACTTTACAATTATTATAATAGTATTATTAAACCTTGGCCGACATTCACAACGATAGCAAATTGATCAAGATCGCCAAAAACATATTTCATTTTTTTTACCGAGGGTCGGTTAAAATGCATCTAGCGCGGAAAGCCACAAACAAATGGATTTTTGTAATTATTGCATCTTATGTATACTTAGCTCTAGAATGAAAAAGAAATATATTTAATGATAATTAAATTGAATGAATCATCTATAAGAAATTTAAACAGTTTAAATAAATAATATTAAATTAAATATGACCTACTTTTAAAATCTTCAGAATTTTACGATTGTATTCTGTATAACTATGCAAAACACTGGAACACCTGATTAATTTTTCATATTTTCACAATAAAAAAAAAACAGTAAATATGTATTTCCATAATGCTATCGCCATTATTCTAAAAGAAAACGTTTTCTCAAAAATAAGTATTTATAGGGTGATTTCGCCAGTAGTCGGCCAGTTAAGCGACAGGTGTACTTTCAAAAGGGATTTTGAATCAATGAATGATAAATACATATTTTTTTCGCTGTTATTCCACCAAACAAGAATTAAGCAATGTAACCAACTAAAAATTATATAGTTAAATTGTACCAACCATAAAATAATAGAAGTTTACAAAAAAATGCCAATTATCCCAGTGGTCGGCCTTTCGTTGCCCAGTGTTCGGACATCACTATGAAACTTCATAAATATCGGGAACGAATTTACTGAGAGTAAACAGAACAATAAAAAACGTAATGATGCAAAGCATGACAATATAAAGTATATTTTGCTAGTGATCCCCTTACAACATGAATTTGTCAAAACTTGCGAAGTAAAAATGTGCTTTTTTACTTACGTATTGCATCATAGAGGTCAGTATAGTGCAGATATACTTTGGCAAGTGGCAAGACTGCCTACACGAATTAAAAAAGTCTGTTTTTTTTTAAATGTATCCGATATTATTTATGTTTTAAGCTCAAAAGGCCGACCAGTGGTGACGGCTGACTTTAGGAACACTCGCCCTACTTACTGGCTATAACATTTTATATAAAATAATAATAAACTCTTAAAATGTGAACGTCCCCTTATTTGCATTTTATTGATATTTATTTGACACAAATATTCAACATCGATTAGCTCAACATAAATGGCATTTCGGACAATACTTTTTTCAACTGTATAACGAAATAAACTGTACACGAGCATTTCATAAATTCTAGGTTGATAGCTTCGGCTTCCCAACTCTCGAAGGTCTCGTGCGCTTATACTCCGAAGGTGTGAACGAACGAGGATATTTCATGGCGACAGTCGAAGCCAGCAGAGAGTGCCTCATGAAGTCGCATGACAGTTTTTCCAGATCCATACCAGTTGGTGAGTCAATCTACCTTTCACTAGGTGAAAAAATTATCTAGTCTGAAAACTTTTTAAATAAGACATTAAAATTTCCATTTTTTTGTTATAAATTATTTTATGTATAAGCTATATATTTATGTTATAACTACAGTTTTTATAGGTCATAAGTGTCATTGAATTTTTAATATATCCCTGCTTGAATGTTTCATTACCATTTCTCAACATTCGAAACAATTCCTTCTAAAGTTAATTAAAACAGTGGTAGAAGATATCCATAAGATTTCGAAATATATTTGTATTTTTTAAACAAAAAATATTGTGTTATTTTTTGAATATTGTTTTTCAACTCTATTTCAAAATACCTTGCCAAAACAATATTATATTCAATGTTGTTACAGTAAGATATTCAGAAATAACTTTATTTTAAAATAAGGAATGGGGACCAAAGTCAAATATTATTTGTTTGTATTTTTATATAAGGCGCTAAATAAATAATAAAATAATAATGTTTATTATATTTTTAATAATAATACTCCATCTCCTATCGAGGCAGTAAGGTTATCTTTGTAAAAACTATTACTGCCATCTGTAGTTTTAAGCAAAAAAGTCTTGGTATATATTCGAATGAAAGTTATTATTCTCAAAACCTGCGAGAAAAACATTATGACATCTATTTTAAACGAGGTTTCCTGCATTACCGATCAAATAATTCGTTTCTTTCTGTTTCAGACAATGGCCGCAACTGCGATGTCTCGTTCGACGTCTTTGAATGCATCTCTGATAGAATCGGCGATTATTGTGGAAACTCCGGTCTTTAAAAATAACAAATTAACACGTTACTTAGAAGATGTAAAAATATCTTTTCTTGCCCACACAACTTATTATAGTATACAATCAATCAGTCCCTTTTATAATATAAGTCATTGTTTTTACCAACCAGTGTTCAAAATCTGTTATACATTATTGTTTGAATAACCATTTTATAATTTGGTTGTATAAGGTTGTTATTTGTATATTAGCTTCTCATTCAATTATATAATAATTTTGTAAATAACCATATTAATAAGAATAGAGAACATAAGGCTTTTGTAATATTTCCTACTTAATTATAATTAATAAAACTCACTAAAAATGACTGGACAAATCTGCTGGTCAATCTGAAAAAAAAGAAAATGTATCTACACAAATTGCAATACTTGTTTTAAAACTTAAAATAAATGTGATCTGTAAGTATGATATATTTTTTATTATGATTTTGATTAAGACTTAAGAAAAAATTCTATTTATCCAGAAAAGGATCTTTAAGCAATTGGGCTATTGAAATATTATTGCTCCACTTAGTTTATTCATGTACATAATTAACGGATTTTAAAAATTGTAATATTTTAGATGAAAAAAAAACAACACAATGACGAGAACTACAGCAAGAATTTTTTTTGATATATAAAATTTTTAAAGTTTCTTTCAGTCCAATATAAAAAAAGTATTGGCGTTGTGATTCTCTTGTAAATTGAGATTTATGGAAATATGGACGCAGATAGACTTGTGTGGTAGTTTTATGTTTCAGAAAAGAATTAGGACGACATTATAAAATCATAAAAATCATTTATTTGGTAGAAAAAATTCATCAAACATAAATAAAAAGTATAATAAAAAATAACAAACACCCCTTGAGTCTTATAGTTTCTCAAGAAAATTGTGATTTATTTTTTATTATTATTTCACAAGGCATGCTTGTTGATTGCTTACTGTTAAGATGTTTATTTATCTGGAGACAGTAAATAATAAAACTAAAAAAAATAATGTCGTATTTGTAAATGAATTATTAATTCAACCGTTTTACTTAGAAATATTTCAAGCATGTACCTTTAATAGTGGCACTGATAAAGTTTATTGCAAACTTTGCGGTATAATACATTACAAAATGAGAAACTATGTATCATCTTTAAATGTTTAATAATCATAATATTTTAGTCGATACTATAGTGCGAGAGTAAAATGAAAATGAACATTTCGGTTTCTAAAAATCAAAGTTTTTTTATTTTATTCAAAAATGATTGAAATATAATTGAAATTCATTTGATTTAAGAATTTCACACACTTAAGATTGTAGATTTTGTGAATTATTTTACTATCACACGTTTTTTACAGAAGTTAAATGATGAAAACTTGACCAATTATTTTTATATTGTATTTTTTTTCGAAAATAAGCTTAAGTATTTAAAATATCCGCCATATACATACAGTAAAAAATTGACACCTCCAGTCCCTTTTATTCCATATTATCCCGAATGACCGTCAAGTACTAATTTTTATAGCCATTTAGTGTACTCAGTGGAAACTAACGGATGCTTGCATATCATGA
Source organism: Himalopsyche phryganea (assembly GCA_022494535.1). Classification (NCBI taxonomy): domain Eukaryota; kingdom Metazoa; phylum Arthropoda; class Insecta; order Trichoptera; family Rhyacophilidae; genus Himalopsyche; species Himalopsyche phryganea. Next base: position 3,249,571 of record JAGVSL010000046.1, read on the forward strand.
GAGGAACAAAGAAATTGGCGAGTGACAGATATGCCTGCCGTGTCTTGACAACGTGTTCCACATATGGATCATAATTATCAACGAATAAGAAGTTATATTATGTCTATGTCCATTCGAGCAACAAGAGCTATATGCCAGTGGACTTATTATTAAAAAATAATATACCTACGTGCTGAGCGAGCTGATTTATTTTTTGCCCTGCGTATGCTCACTGATTGGTTGCTATGTACTCGCTTATTTAATTTTTTTGCTGTGACGAAAAGAAAGGCTTTGAAATCTATTTTCTTTGGTTATATTTACGCTTGACCATTTCGCTGTATTATTTCACAAACCTAACCAAATAGTCTCACGCATTAAAAAAACACAAGCCAACACAAAAAAAATATAGTATCTACCAGTAAATCATATGAAAAAACCTACAAAAGGTTAATTCGTTCAAAAATTATGAATGAATAGGTATTATTAGGTCACATCGCATAGCGTGTCAAACTTAACTCAGCTGTAATAAAAATCGTTGTTATTTACATCAATATAATACTTTGAATGGGCATGTTACAAAAACATCATTCAATTTTTTTTGTCTATAATACACTATAATTATCATATCGACATTAATTGCAAATTTTTTTTATTTCACCAATACCCTTCCTCAACTATTTTGTACCATAATAATACCGCAGTAAAGTAATAGCATAAAAATAAATTCTTTTCATGAAATGCCACAAATAACTGGTAAATAACACTTTTAATAATTATCATTGTATTACTTACTTGCTCTCCTCCAACTTGCACTGCTTTCTCATCCGTTAATAATAGCTTAACGTATAACTGTCGATAAATATAACAAATGTTATACGTATCGACAGTTTTTTGCCTTTAACGAGAAGTGTCGCAGGAGCAACTGCCTAAGTTTAGTTGGATTGTGATTAAATTTGCAAAAAATAAATTCCTCTAGATCAGTGTTTCTCAACCGGTGGTCTGCAGAATTATTCTGGTGGTCCACATAAATTTTCTGCATTCTGAAAATAATTAATGTTCATTTTTAAAAGCGTATATAAAGATTCCAAACAATAATCATAATTTAAAACCCATGCAGCTGCAATTAAATTATTGACTTTTTCGACCATATCAGTACTAAAAATGAAACAGAGAAACTGAATGGATATTAATGCAGCGCTTTGTCTCTCGGAAACAATACTGAAGCCACGGTTATTAAGTAACTATTCTGGCAAAAAATTAACAGCAGATTTAGCACCAATTTTTTAAAAAGTAAATATTGTTTTCTCTTAATTCTGATATTGAAAATGTATACTGGTGTATACCGTTTTTGTGTATGTTTGTTTCTTGGTTCTATCTGTTTCAATATTGTTTTAAATTATATTATATAAGAATTAATAGAGAGAGATTACATTTTTTTTATTTTGAATTTGAAAATGAATAAAATATGTTTTTCAATGCATAACTTTTATAAATCCAAGCAACGCCGGGAGATTATGAATATTCTTTATTGCCGCGTTGGTGTCAGCAAATTATTTCTTCTATTCTTACTGGTCCGTAGTTGTGAAAAGATTGATAAACACTGCTCTAGATAAACTTACTGCTTCTATGAACTAAGGTCCACTCGCTCTACATAAGATGCTGATCGTGGTACTTAATTATTTCATCTCGGACGCTATTTATTTGACCATGTATATTATTATTCTTGTGAAAACTATCCGCCACTCAGTTATAACGATCGTCAGACAAATAGTTCCATACTGTGAAAAATTGTGACTTATGTATTATTTCCGGTAAACGTTCTTTTTGTCAGATTACGTTATACTGTTTTTAACGAGGTAAATGCAATACACAAAATCTGTAGGAGAACTACAATTTGGACACAAAATATTTAATTACATCTATGATGGGCATGGGTCCAAAAAGACGACATCTCAGGAGAACAAAAACAAAGATGCTGAAGTCATTTTTTCAGCAGTAATGATTAAGCTCTCCATAAGGTTACTATTTTTACTATTCTTATCAGCAGTGTTTAGATATATAATGTCATTAAAACAAGAGTTAATGGACTTGCACTTTTAGGACTACAACAAAATTATTTGATGAGCAAACTTACACTATTACGAACATAAAATAACAATAATTACATCAAATTTATTTGAAGTTAGTCTAATAGACGCATACATTTATTAAATTTTTTTAGATCATCCGCGATGTAATAGTATACTAATGGCCCGTTCTTAAAATTTGGAATCAAGGTTTGGTAAAATGTTCTTACGATCAAATAACAACCATTAATAACTGTTTGTCAATCAACTGAAGAACTTAAACGTTAGTTTAGTAGTGAAGTTTGTCCGGAAACTTCACTCTTCACTCTGATATTGCAGGTACTTCACTATTATTCTGAAAAATATCGTTAAATATGGGAATATAAAAACAAAAAACAGTTTTTTAAAGAAATTAGGAGTACATATGGAGGTGCACCATTATTAAACTAATAGAATAACGTCTTTTGAACGCATTTGAGGTATAAACTCATTTTTCGTAATTTTGGAGTTACACCATTACTATTCTAAATGGTACACTTATAAGTCCGTCCATCATAGATATAAATTATCTTAACAGTAAATGTCGGTTAAACTTAATGATACATATTTTCAATACATGACTCGCTGAATGAAATTGCTTAATTGTTGAACCAAACAAATCTCGACATTAAAATAAAAAGCCGATTTGTAGCTATATGTTTTAATGATATTGTCTTTTAATCGAACATTCAAGACGAACAATATTTAATTTGTATTTATCTCAATAACTATTAGCACATAACTATGTTTATCTGTTTTATTTCTACTCTTTTTTCTTTCAAAGATCTTTAACAACGATTGATCGTAATTTTTAGCATGTATTTTAGTTAGTTATTAAGTGTTTCCTACATTGAGGAATTCAATGTGCAATCGGCAATCATTTAACCAAATCAGGATATGAAAAACTCAGCAATTTAAAAAGAAATACGAATGTAGATCTACGTATTAATGGCAGTGAAACACATTAACGATCGTCTTAAGAACAATTGATATTTGATAAGCAAATTGAATAGGCGATTGGGCAACACCTATTCATTGTGAACCGAGAGTCCTTCACCTGAAAACAAGTGACCGGAACAACTACACTACACCTCGCTTCTTATAATACATACTCGAACATAATCGTTCGATTACTTCATGTACTTTCCCCATATTTTTTTTATCGAACATCGTTTAGGAAATGACTATTAATTTATGCAAATTGTGGCGTAGTTCAGTGTATACGTCTGCAGCGCTGTATGGTCTCTAGAGGCTGAGAAATTTTATAAACATTGACATGTAATCAACATTGTTTGATGTTACATAAATATTTACAAACGAAATGAAGGCAACTTTGTACAGACGTTCCTATTTTCTCAAAATATTTGCGAATTATTTATTAGAATGTATACTTTATTTTAACCTAATTTTCTAGTATTTTTTACATGACGATTCTGAGGAACACACAACGCAAGAGCAGGGATAGATATCGTATCAAATGATCAAAATGATTAAAAAATCTATTTATTGCACTGATATGATGGAGAGAAGTAGAAAAGCACCTTTAGCATTTGTTTAATGTCTTAAAATTATATATATATTGTTATAATTCAAATTTGATATATATATTGATTTAATTTTTTTAACAACTTCGACCAATTTGAAGATACTGTGATGATGAGAATATAAAGGTAAAAAAACAGATAATTTTATGCATAGCAAAAGAATTTAAATAATGAATCAAACCGTGAAATGAAAATATACGGTGAGCCTAAAAATTGCCGTAAGCAAAAGCACTCGTGCAAATAAAAATATCATATATAATTAGAAGACCTTTTATGCTAATGGATATTACTCATAGCAGATCATTATTAATTATGTTTTATGTGCAATTAAGAAATAGGTTTCAACTTAACTTTTATTATTTTAAGCAAAGGTACGGATGTGAAAATTAAATATGACAAACCAAAAAAAAAAATCTGTTCATATTTAATAAGCATGAACGCCCTTTTCTTAGAAGTAAATAATAATTAAATTGGACGCAGTGTTTTTACATAAAAATATGCATTATCTTAACAAGAATATAGTAAATATTAATTATACGTTATATTGCTTTAAGATTTATTGATTTTAGCAAAAATGGAATTTTAGGAAACAGAAAAAAAATGTGTTGTCGCATGCGCTTAAAATAAACTGGAATTATCATTTTTCGAAAGTGGTGCTTGCGAGTGAAAATTTATTTACTAGATTAGGTATACACTTTTTGAGTTATGCGAAAAAAACGTTTTTAAAATGTCAGGATAAGAAAGTTGAATGCTTTTTGATTGTACTGACAAAAGAGTAATTTAATTATATGTTCCGAATTAAATTGTTAAAATCTATTCCCGCGTCAGTAACAGCCCCTTATGTAATGCATGGATAATATGTGTATTTATTTAAATTTAAATTATTGAGATTTTGTACATTTCCATGTATTTTGTCACTAACCACCCTGGTTTCACCTTTCGGCATCTTCAAGTATTCGAGCACACGAGTGAATTCAAACTAACTCAAACAGACAGTTTATAGCGATTATATACAAAATAAAATAGTACAAATCTTAAATTTCTTAGACACAGCGATAGTCTTAAATTATGTGTATTTATGTTTACTTTTTTTGAGATTGTTAGAATCAGTCAATGTAACTATCACAAAAACTATTGTTTTTTCCTTATATTTAAGTAGCGAATTTATAGTAAAAAACAAAATATTTTTTATGGAAAAATTGAATATTTGATTCAGTTTTTTTTTATAAGCTATTGAAATTTATCAACTTAATCGCACGTTAAAAAACTTTGAAAACAATTTTTCTGAATGAATCGACATAATGCTTCTTGTCTATTCAACACATTTTCCACGATTGATAATAATGGTTTATAAGTACAAACAAAAGTTTGGATAACTTACATAGTATGTTGTCATTCCGCTATCGATTATGACCATTAATTTTTCATTTTATTTTCTACAACATCAGCAAATATTTTCATATATATCTTCAATGGTAATTGAGTAAGCGTCTTAACACGAATTATCAACATGGCTGCCATTGATAATTTTGATTACGGTGCATTGTTTATAAGTGTAGTTAAAGGTAAAGCAATTATGTGAGTTAACATTGCATTGTGGTCGTGTGAAACGATCAAAATATAATATAATGAATGAAACAGAGACTTCGATCGAAAATCTTATTTCGTATTGAGAGAAGTAAACAATATTTTTCGCGGAGTCAAGGACCTTAATATATTCAAAACACAGTTGAAAATAATGAATTGTTCGTTATTATATTTGAGTGCTGTCGTTCTACAGATTAATTTGAATATGTAATGATGGGAATTAGTACATTATTGTTCAATTCCAAAACCTAATAAGCCACTCGTTTATAATATTAGATAATTTTCATTTAAGTGTGGAATTTGATCATGATCAGTCATGAGCAGTGAATGATTTTTTAACTTAGACTTTTAACAATGACAGCTGTGGTTTTTTAATAAGCAATAAAAAATGTCAATATAGGTCACATTAAAGCATGATTATATCTATTAATTTATAATTTTTCGAGGGAATTAAGCTTAAGGTTCATATCACACAAATGCAGACATAACGGGCCTGAATTAGAAGTCATGTTACGTGATCAATTAATGAAATAAAAGTTGGTTAAAATTTTGTAGGATAGGTTAGGTGCTTGGCCGGGAGGAATAAAAAAAAATCAGGTACATTCATGCATTTGTGTACAAATCCATCTTTGCCAAATAGAACGAATGCGTATGAAAATTGACCGCTCGTTATACGGTTCGAAATTTTGTAGTAGAGTAAGTTTTATCTATAGAGTACCAAAAAAATGCACATACCTATAAGTTTTATTACTCATATTTGTTTTTCACATCATACACCAAATAACTTAAAAAAACTGTTAGAAAAATTTGTTACTTACAAGATGTTATGAATGCGGTAATCAAATTTTTATGGTAATAATTATTCTAATGACTTTTTTATAACAAATATGCACGAAATATGTTGAACAAATCACACCAGTCCGTTGGCAAGCGCGCATCTTTGTTTTAATAACTAATTCATATAATATAAAATTGCAACATATCGCGAAGGTCATCGACACAGGAATTAAGATAATAAAAGAATGGGTTATTTAAGTCAGATCTTTCTAATTGGCATTACGGCCACAGGGTCAACACTTCCGAAACTTGAAAACTTGTCGGTACAATTGCTAACTCCGTGGAAAAAGAACATACAATAGTTATCCGTTATGGAAGAAGCATGCAGTAATAAATGCATTATTATGACGTCATGTTGCATACTTCAATTCGATGTGATCTTATGAGAGGAACACTTTCAATATTGATTCAGCATAGATCTAAATCAGAGGTTCTTAACCCTATGCCCGCGGGCGCACATGCGCCCGTGGAGCTATTCTCATGCGTTCACTACAAAGTATGTAAAAATTAATTTGGATAGTGATTTAAATGGCTGCACGTGATCTATTATATCATTTCTGTTCTGGAAGAAAACACTAAATCTAAAAATTTATGTATTGAGTTAGTTATACCAAAATGTTTCTTAATTTGAACTCTACCATATGGAAGAACACATTTATTTTTATAAATTACACTTTTACTGAAAAACGGCATTCTACAAACAAACTAAATGAAAAAGGTATAGCATGTCAAACATTTGAAAAACTTCAAAGTCCAATTACTCAAAACAAGTTCGTCTGTTAGTGTCTTCTACCATAACAATGATGGTATAATTATTGTGGGAGTATTTTATCATCCATATTGCTTCTATATATGTATTTTTTTGTTTTCCGTATCGTAATCAACGTTAAGAATCCTCTAATGGAATCTGTATCGAAAATCTCTTTATATACAAATGCATGGATTTATATGAGGTTTTCATCTCTTTCGGTCAACTCCTATCCGATCTTGAAAACGGTGCAGAGAGAGTGATTATTTGTCTATTCTACCAACCTCCCCCCCCCCGAACCTTATATTTTAGCTCTCTATGAAGATCGGTTACAACCAGCTCTTGAAAACTGTCTATCTGATGAAATGCTCTATAAGGAATCCATTTGCTATCTCTTAAAAATATCCACCGACCACCATTAAAAGTTATTTTAGTTTGTATACATATATTTTTTTCTTAAATATAATCCACCAAAAAGTGATTACTTAGTTATTCCACTGCCTGTGTAACTAGATGTAACGAGTTTCGCTTCTTCAAGAAGCATCTTTAGACTAACTATATCGAAACATAATTAACTATATCACCTCTAAACACTAGTAGTTAATTTTATAATTAGTACTATTATTGTTTGGGTCTTACCCCCTCCCCACCTCGAGTAGAACGAAACAAATGCACGCTACTCTTCATTTTTAATTAAGATGCTTCTTAAAGAAACGAAACGCGTTATATTTAGTAACACAGCCAGTGGAATAACTAAGTTATCAACCTTAATTTAATATTAAAACACCAAAGTTTCCGCCGAATCTCTTCAAATTATCTTTATTCCTATTAACATTAAAGATACTACAATTATTTACCCACTATTTCACATCATTAAAATATGCTAGTATTCATCGTAATTAGTCCGAAATATCGATTTCATGACTCTGCAATAAACGTAACGGACCACTCGTCTGCAAAAATACCGGCTGACGGGCCGTACAGCATGGCTTATAATTATAGGGGGCTTTGCCTTAGTAAGATAACAACACACATATAATATGGTATTAAACATATTATTCAATAAGTATTTAATAATTTGTCACATTACGTCAGTGCGGTATTTATGTTATAGTTGATTTTTATTTAAAACACTGTGTAATAGACATATTACTAAATGATGTGGAAAACTATTATCTTTGCATATTTTCAATTTTTAAGCAGATTCACAACTAATTTATATTGTTATAGATCTCTTGCGTCTTGAAATCCAAAATCCCGCTAATCATGTTTTAATATGCAAATAATAGTTGTTAAATGTAATCATTGGCCAAAATTATTTAAAGTAGAAGTCTTAAACCACAAGATTTCTTAATACTTAATTGCATCCTGTAAATACATATTCAACGAGTGCAATTTTCTGATAACGAGAAAAGGATTATTTACGTAAAATTTAGCATTGTTTTCGGTGGTGTTGCAAGCCGCAAATAGCAAGGGTGATGCGCATATTATTACATAGAATGAGTTAATAAATCATTGTGAACGAATCGAAATTAATCAGCGAGTTAGCTTGAAATTATAGTTGCGCAAAATATGAACCTCGAATCCACTTCGAAATGGTTCAGCGATTTTTCATTGCTACTTCTTGATAAACGGAAGCGCCGCAGTGTAGTGGAAAATTCTAGATTATCGGTTAAATTTAAATAGTTTAATATGTAATGTACTCACGCATGTTCAAATTACTTATACTGTTATTACACCCTATTTTATCGATGAAAAGGTGATTGATATCACAAATCAAAACATAATTATACAAAACACTAATGAAGGAGCTTTATATCGCTTCATCTGGAATTTTAATTCTAAGTTTAACTTCCACAACTCAGAACTCTGGATAAAAAGACGTAGCAAACTGAAAATAGTTATATTCCTACAGAACTTAAAGCTAAAAAAAAAGTGGTAATTTCTCAACGTACGAGAGTTTTCATAAGACGGATATGTACATACAAGTACTTTGCATTTTATAGTTAGAATTATAAATTCACATGTATGATCATTATAAAACCTTAAGATTTAATCACATGTTTAGTAAGCATTAAATGTTATTTATTTACGTTAAATAGCAAAAGGTTTAATAATATTGTGAAAATATATGTTTTTAAAACAAATATTATGACATTCAAAAACATTAAAAAAGATTAGCACATTCCGAATTGGATTATTCAGCTAAACGTTGATTTAAAAATAAAACAGTTTTTTTACATCCATGAAATGGATACTTACATAAATACGCGAATCCATAAGTATCCGGAGAACATAATCCATAGAAGGTATTTTAATCACTGTAATCAGACGTAATAATAATATGACTGTTCCATGTTCAGAATTTTGTTTGAATTTGGTTTGAATTTCGGGTGCAGTCCGGATCGGTAAAATAACGACGAGGACATCTCGAACGAATCTTTCCGCACCGAGAAGCACCCTCTCCACCTCCTCGCCATTATTGTACGCCTGATACCTGCTTGCACGCTGAACAACTTGTTCTACAATAAAATTATTTATCCTGTGTGTTTATTATAAACAATGCAATTTTCATTATTTAATTCAGATAGTCGGTCGGAGAAAAGATATCATTAAAAAAATAAACAATAGGTACTAATTGAATACGTAATTTGCTCTGACCGACTTACTCAAATGGAGGAATATTAACCAATTCTATAAGCTAAACTCTGTGCTTTACAAATAAAAAACAGTAAATTCGCTAGTTGGCATTTAAATAATAATAAAAAATTACCGCCGTAATAAGATTTGTTTTAAATTTTTAGTGTGGTGGTAAATAACTTATACATTCAGCGTATAATCGACATGGGTGACTTTGACCTTGTTCTAAGGGTTTTTTGTATTTTTATGGTTCGCGATTAAATTGATGGGTGGTATCGTTATATATATATATATGAAATGTATCAATGCTTAAGATGTAATTAAGTTAACAATATGTAACTTAAAGTACAAGCATGTGGTGAAAAACACCCTCGGATGCATTAATTTATCAGTAACTAGCAGTGATTGCTAATAAGATTACATATTTCAGCTAAATAAGTTGAAGAAGTTAAAAAGGAACTATTTCCACCTTCTTCTTTTTATCAACAAAGGCATCATAAAAAAACAATTTACTGGTCTATTTTTCAATGAGTGAAATGATGAAAGTTTCTGTGACTAAAGATAAAATGATTCCTCAGGGATAATTTGTAATTAGTAGTGTTGCGGTAATTAGTGCTATTATCGTTTGTGTCTCATCCCATCTCCACGTCCAGTAGAAGGAACCACTCTAACCTTTGTTTTTAATTTAAGAATTACAATCATTCTTTACTTTAGAAATAAATTACCTTGCGAAACCAATGGAATAACTAAGCTATCAATTTTAATTTTATATTAAAAACGAATTTCCACAAAGTTACCGACGAATCCATTAAAAATAAATTGTTTGATAAAACTAATATATATTCAACATTAAAAAAACATTTATCTTTTTAATACAACAAGATAAGACATCTCTCACTGAGTGCTAACACTACCTTCGTAGGTCATTTTCAAATTTATACATTTGCGTAGAGGGCATGCAATTTGTGGTAGAATATACATACAATGAATAAGACAATTAATAAACCACTGACAAATGATAAATGGAAGGAAACAGCGTAAGATTAATGCTTGATTTGTACTTGGGGGCTTCCAGCGTTTAAATGGGCAAGCCACCAAGTGAAGAAGTAGAGCTGCTAAACATTTAATACTACGTGAAAAGGGGAGGGGATGATTTTTGAGTATATTTTTTATAATTTTATTACTCTGGTAATTATCCAAACAATTATCATTGATTATGAGAAATAATGAATGATCTAAAATATGGAAAGGCACCAAGAGAGCATCTTATCATTCGGTCGGTATCCGGTTACCGATTGCTTGAGATGATTGTGAAATACAATTATTGAAAGTCGCGACGTGGGTTTCGGAGTTACGCGTAAATGCCACTTTTTGAAAACAACTTATTAGCTACATATGAAATCAGATGGATATCTTACCTATTACGTTGTAACTAGTAATATGTACCTACACAAATAATAAATATAGTAGTATATTTACACAATATTATTGTGTTAAATCAATATTTTGTGTGTGTTAATTAAAATGCAAGTTTGATAGAATTTATTCGTTAAAAATGCCTCCTGAATAGCGATCTATTTTATTACGTGGTTTACTAGAATCATCCGGCCAATTTGACTGTTAGCTATTAGCGTATAGTATATTGGTTAGTTAATTTTGTAGCTTGAACAAAATATAAACAGACGTCCTACGAGAGGTTGGATTTCGGTTTTTTATATGTTTGACAACCTGAAATTGATTTAAGGATTGTTATATTCATTTTAAATGTAAAATTAGAACTAATTTCTTTACCTTAACCATCTTTAAGTCTACATCGTCTGAGGATGTTTCTCAAAGAGGTCAAACAGGTGTTTTATCTGGTTACACAGCAAGTGGAGTAATAATACAAATTTTAATATTACATTGCTAATGAATCCCCACAGCGTAAGCTGCGAATCCATAGAAAATACTTCACCTAATATATTTTTCGAAGAGAGTAGGGATAGAAGGATAGGGCTAGGACAGGACTAGTGGTTAGCTAATCGCTCTCGCTACGCCCCGTGAGAATCAGATGGGTTGGAGGGAGTTTTTAGACATCACAAACACACAAACTAGGAACAGAAATCCATAAATCGATTGAAAGGTCAATTTATGAAAACTGTCCGCACCGGGAATTGAACCATAGTTCTTTGTTTGTCAGAACATATTTTTTCGACAATAACATCTGAAAAATGTTTGGGTAAGTATGACAAAATATTATTTATTAAACCTTTTCTTATCCTTCATTCCTAGTTTTGCCTACACGACTAACGACTTGTTACTGAAACTACTGATAGTTAACTATTAAAAGGATAATATTTTATAAAAGATGAGAAGTTAAATGAATAAAGAAAAACTAGTTTTTCTTTATTCATTTACCTGGCGTTGACTTGCTAAATAACTTTTTTATGAAAGGTAAAACTCGCGGTTAAGTTATTTTTATGGTATCTATAAATTTTCTTTACTTACCAATAAAAAACCAAATCAAATATTCCTGAGAATTAGTTCATTAAATATGTCTCATGGGTAAAACATAATTAGATTTCCACTATTTTACCTAGTGTCCTATCGCATTTGATGTTTTGGCTATCGTTGCTTTACACGAAACATTAAAAATAATTTTATGAATCTATATTTATAGATAAGAGTAACTTAATTTATAAAGAAACTTATATCTTTTAAGGGATAGTTAATTCTGATTGTCTGAAATAAAAATGGAATTCATTAAATTAATGTCGGCCTTAACATAATTTTAGCTGTACATCAAATTCAATTCACACAGTAAAATAATTATCTTGAATAACATCTTGAACAATTCTTGTGTGTTGGTGATAAAACATTTTTATCAATCAATTTTAAAGCTGCGCAATGATTTTTCGAAAAGATTTATTTATCATTATAATATAAGTATTATATAACCAATCATTTAAATAAATCATCATTTCATGATTTAAGGATGTTATAATAACTTTTATGGGATGTTTCAAAGAAGGCGATTTTTAATAAGAAGAATAAAATACATTTAATAAACTGTAAAGGTTTCTTAATTAATAATCGTGACAATAGAAAGTGTGAACTGACTTCACCATGGACTACTCATGCCAATCCTGATTAATCTTAATGGACTAAATGAATTTGTTTTCTGAATTTAACGCAGAGTAGGGCTCAAATTTTGTTCTCGTGCAATCAAATATTTTTCAGTCAATTTTTGATCACAAAAATATGTAGACCATATTGATAGTAAATATTTTATTCTCTTTTATATTTTTCGATCCTTCAATACTGTGAATACCTAATACAATTTCGAATAAATTTATATTATATCATCTCGAAAACATCTGGAATAGTAGGAATTTTCAGGAGTAATAATTATTTATAAATTAGAGCTCTTCAGACAGGCAATCATTTTTCTTGGGTGGCAGTAAAAACGGGCAAAGAAATATTGCAATGTAAAGATGTGATATTTAAGCGATAAAAACGTATCTGAAACATTCAATTTGTTAGATTCATGATTTCATGATTATTCACATCCGCTATCCCTTACTTCCATATTAAGCTTTAAAGCTAATCTTTTATATCTGCTCAAAATATGGTATACTAGTTTTTTTACGAGAACTGATTTTTACTCAGTATTTTATGAACCTTTGTTTTTTAAAGAGAGTAGGGATATAACGGTACGGTTAGGTCATTACTACTGGTTAGCTAATCGTTCTCGATATGCCCCGTTTTCTAAGATTGAATAGGTGCGAGGAAGTTTTAGACATCAAATAATAACCCATGCCTTCGAACAGAAATCCAAAAATCAATTGAAACATCAATTTATGAAACTGTCCGTAGTGGGATTCACACCCATGAGCCCCGCAACTGAAGCTAAACGTTGGCCACTCGAAGACGGACTCGGCATCTTGTGATACTCAACTGATAAAAGTAATAATGGTCAATAGAATGTTATTATTCAAATCAATGTTTAAATTGTAGAATAAAGAAAATTTTGTTTTTTTTCTTATTTTGTAAAGCTCTTTTGCATAACTCAAAAGCTTTCGATTAACATTATTCAATAAGCACAAACTGCGATGTTTTTAAATGGCGACCTATTCATTTACTATTCGTTCTATCGGTGAAATATTAGATATGAAAATGCGACTTAAATTTCTAGCCTTGTCTTTCTTCTATAGCCGACCTTGTTACACGGCGTGAGATTACTTCGAGTAGCAATAAATCAAACAAAACTCTACAAACTTCAACAGCCCTGTAACTTGGCACTTATTTAATTAATATATTATATTTAAAAAAACAATGCAATTCGTATCAAAAACTTATGTAGTCAGCAAACTTAGTATGCAGTTCTACATTTTTCAAAAAATATTATGAAAATGTCTTTATTGAAAAAGAAACAACCGTTATAGTAAAGTGGTAAAACATATGATATATATAATTTTGCGCTCGCAATACTGTGCTCAAATCAATAGTCACCATTTTTATTACTAAACTAGTTTTTGTGTTAGCTGTGAAAAATTATATTTCGGATCTACATTTTTGAAAAAATATTAAAAAATAATTCCGTTATTCCATTACATAAGATGAAATAGAAATTATGTTGTACTGTTAGTTATACAGTTTCTCAATATATAATTAAAATTGACAAATATATCATTGGAATCATTTTCCTAAGGACGACAAGCGTGTCGCATCGAAAGGAACAGCGTCAGCCTACAGTTACCTACCAAATGGAATACAATGTTGTTACTTTTAATATTAATATTGAACATACATAATAACTATGTAAATTTGTTGCTATTTTCATTTCTCTCCAAATAAGTCAACTTTCAAAATTCATAAAATATCCGTAGTGAAAACCAGACATCTCATAATTTTCTTAAGATAGATTCATTTATGAATATATTCAAATAAAGAACTATTTCATGATCCCTCTTATTTTTAAGCAAAAAGAAACGAAGTGTATTTTTGTATTATTTAATTACGCTTTATGGTTAAATTATTTATATTAAAGTTTAATCTGACTGCTGAACAATTTATTAAAACGGTTACATATTTAAACAGTTGCTGTTTATTTTATTTCAAATACGAGTATCGTACTATTATAATATGTCATTAAACCGGGCATGCAGTGTAAACAAAATTTCTACAAATAATTTGATTATGCAACAATGCGCAGTTCTGCACGTGCATGCTGAAGTCAAAATAAAAAACTTCCCAACACCGTGGGAAAATCATCCCGCTCTGCTCTTCGGTATCGGCGTCGTCGTCGTTGTCTCGCGTCGGTCCAGCTCGGATCAGATAGCCCGCGCTGTAGTTTTGAGAGGGGAAATTGAAGGATCAAATTTTGATAGCCCACACTTACATTTGGCCCGTATAAAAGACTACACAAAAGAATTTAAAAATCAGTTAATACTTTGCATCCGAACACCACACAATTATATCAAACAATTGTGTTGGATTATAAAAATTGTGCTATTTTCGTGAGTGTAGTGCATATTCCGGCATTATTTTTAAATTAAAGATGACTGCTGCAAAAACATTTTAAAGATTTAATTTAATTCAAGTGTGTTAATAGAGATACATTTATTAATAGTGAAACCGGAATCGAGTGTTATCAATTTGTATTAATAGTGATTCGTGAAAACCAGAAACATCCTTTGGATACACGTGAATATACTTTTGTTTTTATAAATTCTATTCGGTTTTTATCCACAAGGATTCTGAACGATAGGATTTTAATTAAAATGAGCTAATGAATTCCTAAATCTAATTTTTCGCGTTCAAAATCAATATCTTATTTTATTATTATATATTGACTACTACCAAACTAATTAAGTTCATTTTATTTTTAAATCCAGTTTACGTAACAAGATAATGGGTTCAATTCCTGAAAAATTAACTATCAAATGTTGATTGATCTGAATCTTGGGTATGAGATTACAAAATGTCTTTTCTCTTCAAGTTTACATTAGGTCACTTTGTTCTCACTTTGTTTTAACGACGTGATTAATCGACAATAACTGTAAATGGTTATTTTTTTTAAATTTTGGTTAATAATATTATAATATTTTCGATACTTGAAATTATTTATATCAATTAGCTAAATAAAAACTTTAATTAATCTGACGAAATAGTAATACTCGAAGCATTAGAAAATATTGTATAAAACGTCTTTAAATAAATTAAATTATATTATTATTGATATTGAATTAAGCTGCCCAAGCTTAACTAAAGTATTTGATTTTAAGCTTTTTTAAAAGGGTTGTTGACAATTTGAAAGAATGTAAAAAAAACAACTGTAAGATTGCGTTAATAATAGATATTTCTAATTTTATATAATTATATAATAAAAAGAAATAGGATTTGATTTATAATTTGACAATCATCAAGTATAACTTCGCTAATTTTCAGTAAGAGATTACTATCATATTTTCTATGGTTTCGGCGGTAACTCTTCAATATAAAATCAAAATTGGTAACTTTGTTATTCCATTTGTTTATCATTAACATGACGAGTTTCGCCTCTTTAAGAAGCATCTTTAGACAGAGGCGAAACGTGTCACGTTAGTGATAAAACAAGTGGAATAATAAAGTTATCAATTTTGATTTTAGATTGTAATCAATTGGACTTTATTATTGTATTTAATT
The DNA here is from genome assembly GCA_022494535.1 of Himalopsyche phryganea. Lineage (NCBI taxonomy): Eukaryota > Metazoa > Arthropoda > Insecta > Trichoptera > Rhyacophilidae > Himalopsyche > Himalopsyche phryganea. The sequence continues at coordinate 3,265,677 of JAGVSL010000046.1, forward strand.
CATAATGCTCTTATCAATATAATATTATTATTAAACTGTAGAGATAGTTATAAATCCATTTCATTATGCTTCTGTAATAATTCATTCACGTTATGAAGTATTTATTTATAAATTTATTAACTCATAAGGAATTATTCTAGCGTGACTATATAAAAATGCATAGTGGTTTACATTATGTGGTTTCCGTTATAATTTGTAGCAACTTAGTATCAAAATATAAAATACATATAAGAATAACCGTGCGAAGAAACATAGATTAAAACATCTCTGACATAGAAAACACAAGGTTTTATTTTATTATTATGCTAGTAAGTACATCTGATACTTAATCTTGATAGCAATCAAAACTGAATGAAATACATCTTCCTTCCAGGTAAACAATTAGATATTGTTGTGGCTGCAAAACTAGTATTTATTATCAATCTTCATCACAATTCACACTTAATTATTTTGATCCATGTGTGACTTGAGGATGACATAACTATATTCATTTAAAAAAAAAAAATACTATAGTAGTCATGATGTATGATACTAAAATGTTTTTTTGTTTTAAACAATAAACTTACACTAGTTTTTGTTATGCAGTATTATAATATTCCAAAGAAATGGTATTAAAATGTCTCGATAATTATTCATATTTTTCAACATACATACTTATTAGAGAAAGAATTACAATTTAATAAGATTGACACCCTTTTACTTATGATTCATTAAACTAAATATCTTTAATAAGTAAATTTTATTGATGTTTCATTGAACACTTTTCTCTTCGCGGCAATTAAAAATAGTCTAATTGTTTTTATTCACTGTAATTCAGTTTACACAAAACTCGTGATTGGTTAAAGAATTATGATTTTCTTACTAAGACAACTTGTGAACGCATACAAACATCAGGGTATTAAAAACGGACAACCAAGAGAAAAGTTTGGCATTTGACAGCTTTAAGAGATATTTGAGGTTTGCGAATGTTGTGCTTATTAAAAATCACTGTAGAGCTTTACGATTTGTTGCTTTGAAGAATTTTTATGTCATCAAACCAGAGATAGTTAACTATACAGAAGAGAAAATACATTTTTTTACATATTTCATAATTTATGACAATGGTAAATTATGTGTCAAGAATGAAGTTTATTGAAAAACTATTAAAACTTTTTCAGAAATCTAAAATATGAGTTTGAATAGCAACAGAACATTAACCTTATTAATTTGAATATTTTGCCCTTGACAATTTGTATTTCCAAGAAAAGTTACTTTATTATGCACTCACATTGATCGTTGTTAAATTAAGACAACGCTTCAAACTCACATCCTATTCTTCTATTGTTAAATTAACACACTTCGCAAAAATATTTTTTCTGTAATTAGTCAAAAGATGATAGGTGGGTAAGTACCGAGGTGATTTAATTGGCTAAACTTCGCACACGTTTCCCGTCAAAGCAAGAATACTCCAAAAAGGTTGTCATAATGTTTTTATTTAAGTCGCATATGTTTTCATTAAAATATAGGTTGTCGCAAGAATTAAGTTTTATATCATTGAGACAAAATTTAGTTATCTTCTATATAAAAACACATTCCCTTTTGAATTACTACATGGAAGGGAAAGATCAACATCTCATACTTATTATTACGTATCGATTTTATTAGATGTAAACTATATTAAGAGCAATAATAATTAACAGTTGGTAATATGTAGGTAATACATTTGATTGAATTGAATATCTTATCTAATAGACGTGAACGGAATTTTCACCGAAAATCCATTCCAGTGACACATATTTGTAAATGAATAGCCGTGAAAATTATTGTAGTGCATCGATATTCAATAACCAAGTCCTTATGTTATCATAAGTTGTATACGATTCTGACGTTGTGATTATTGTAAACCATAAAACACAGTGGCATTTTCTTAGTATAATTTAAACAGACTTGCGGATTTGTATTGTTATGTTTAAATTTGTGATAATGTAATTGCAATAAATTTTAATTTCTGACACAATATGACAGTGAAACCCTTTTCGATATTTTTAAACGGCTTGCTTAAAGTTTACCTCGACTAAAAGCTTTACAAAATGATCATTATAACGAGTCGAAATATTTACAATAGTCGCTGATTTCAAGGATCAACGCAATTGTTTGCATTATAAAAATGGTCATAATTAACTTAATCACAGGCGGATTTACTAAGCTAGACGGAGGCTGGCAAAATTATAAAATAGCATTACGTGTATACAAAGAAATAATATGAGATAACTTGTTTCCTCGACATCTAACAACAATAGACCATTAACGATGTATTTTTTACAATTCCAGACGATGTGCTTCCACGAGTTTTGTGTGATTTTGACGGCACTCGCCGCACTCAGCTCAGCGCAGATTCCCCCAAAGTCCAACACAAACAATGGAGAATACAACAACGTCAACACAGACGGGTCTTTCGATTTCGGGTGGGTTCACATCAAATAATGGTATTCCGATCCTAATCACAACAATCAAACCCGCTGAGCATTCCATTGTCGCGGTGGCAATGAGATACTTCTACTCGGTGCTAATTATTATTTGAATATATCATTACGATTATTATGAATGAAACATAAACGTGCACAAGAATGGCTTATGAAAATAACCTTTCCATACAATATTTTGTATTCCTGAGCAGAATAAGAAACCATTGTCATTATTTAGTTTTACGAAACCCATTGTTAACTGCATACCATATTACAGAATCAATTATAATTTGCCATATGTAGTTTCTCAGCTACGCAATAAATTGGCCGTTTTCTATTTTTTTTACTTATTTTATTGCTATTAATAAATATACATAGTTAGTTTAGTAGTTTTAATTAATTTAGTTATAAATTTACACAATGATTTCGTGTGCAGTAAATTAAATGAAATACGTTTTTCATGTTGATCTATCAGATTAATATTATAATAACTGATACTATCAAAGTAGTTTTTATATATTTACTACCATCTTCATACCTCATATAAATACTATTACATAAATGCTTTCTAAGTAAATAAAGACATTCAAATTATTCCATCAAATATATAAAATTTTCATTTTCTTTTAGATTAACAATTGCTCATGTCGGGTCAGTGGTGCAGTGCTCAACGTCTTTGTATTCGATTACGGATCTCATGGACTCAAATCCCATTACGACCAGTTTTATAAACTGATTTTCCAATCGATTTATGAATTTTGTCGTAGGCATGGATGTTTTTCACTCATCCGATTCTAAAAACGGGATTTGACGAGAGTGATTAGTTAACCACTGGTCCTGTCCTAGCTCTATTCTTCTACACCTACACTCTTCTAAAAAGAGATTTTGAGCGACTGAGTAACAAGCAGTTCTCGTAAAAAAAACGTATGCTTAGATAACTCCATTGGGAGTTCACATGCTCCATATTGGAAGAGGACATGGATAAAAAAATTATGTAGCGATACAGGCAGTTTTTATTTTGCTAGTATTATACTATAATGAATATCTCATTTTATTTACAATTTATTTTTACATTTTAATCGTACACAAAAAGCAATTGTATATTTCTAATCATACAACTTATTCCATGAAATATACTTTTGTTGCAAATTGTAGTATATGCATATATGCTAATAAATGACTCCTTAGATTTTAAGCACACACCGGACGACCTCTACGAAGAAAACTCGTTCATAAATCGGGAATGCCTGTTATATTGTTTTCAGATTGTTTGAACAGTTTTGAAATAATTTAGAAAAATTATTTGATGAGCAATATTTACATCTGAATGATAAAAAATTCTCATTATTTTACAGATACGCAAATGACGACCGTGGGTCAGCATATCATGTCGCCGAAGGTGATAGAGCCAACGTTGTGAGAGGAAGATTTGGATCCAGGGATCCTTCCACAGGAACCGTTAAGGAAACTGTCTATACGGCTGGACCACGAGGGTGAGTAGCTCATAGATTAAATTTCATCTTAGTTTTTGGATATATAATAATAAAACATTCTAGTGTAATTGTAAGCTGATCAAATAATGTTAGATTTTAAAGACACATGTACAACATTTTTTAACATAGCTTTTTTATACTTAGGATTAATGCCAATTGGTTTAACATGACTTTGGTTTTTAATTGCATATCAAGCTGTATTGTTTCGACACCAAACATTTTTTTGATAAATTTTTGTTATCGGGTAAAAGTTTTTATTTTATTAATTTGAGATTTTATTATTAGTATAAAACGTGCAAGAAGCTACGGAACTATCTTATAGCATTAAGTATTTTCCATTAAATTTAACATTGAAAATTAATCTTGAAAAGCTTTCTATAAATATTAGTATGTCTTTTTCAATTTATGACTTGCAGTAACGATCCAAGATAATATATTGTTTATAATTTTATCTATATAATAGATAAATTACTAAAATATCGAAGAAGCTTTTGCGAATGTGTCTCAGCATTAAATTAAAACTAAGAATTTATAAATCTCAAAAAAGTGATTGCCATATCAAGAGTTCGTAGAATTATTTTACTGTGGGTAAATTTTAGAATAATGTGCTATTTAAAATTTTTTAAAATAACAATTCTTTGTATATTAATTTTATCTTAAATAAAAATTATTATAGTTTCAGTTATTGTTCATGAAGTAATCTACGCGATTATTTTAATTTACTTTCTTTTAAATAATATTATTTCAGCCTGTAACCGTTAATTTTAATGATTCCTTACCATATTTCTATTTGAAGATATTTATTTATTAGTTTATAGAGAACTACTCTTAACCAATATTTCGTATTTATCACGAATGGACTCGAACTCAGTTTGAGTCCATTCGTGTGCTCGAATGTCTGAAGATGCCGAAGGGCGAAACCCGGGTCGTTAGTGACAAAATACATGGAAGTGTACAAAATCTCAATAATCCAAACTAAATGGTTCAGTTTATAAAAAGTTGCCGTGTAGTGTTGCGTTAATGGTTTGAACGATGGATAAAACAAAGAGTGGAATGAAGAAAGACGTGTGTAGCTTTAATGCTGGGCATAGCCACTATAAGAAGAGTGAAACGAAAATGATGGGTAAAGGGAGTGGATACTGAAACGGGGAAAATTTACTTATTTGAACTTGTTGCGGGAGATTATGGAACTTTTGTCGATGGTAACTACAAGAAGTACTAAGAGTATTATTTTATTCCTGACGTCCCGAACGGTAGCGTTGGGCTTTATTTCCTTAAAAATATTGAGCGATTTTGCCAACCGTTCATTTATCTTATTTTTATTCATATATTGAACATATGAAACATTCCAAAACTGCGGCATTGCTTTATAAATCTCAATGAATCTTCTTAATACGCGATCGTTGGCGTCCTCTGAAGTAAGAACGTAGTTATCAATATCGGCGGTATCCAACGAAACGAAAAACACGACCATATACTAACGAAAAGTATTGTCTGTATGACAATATAGTCAGCATGATTGATTCTCGGATTTAAAAATATCAACATATCCATCAATCACGGCCGCCATTCCTTCAATCATTACCGTAAACTATCAATCTGAATGTCATTCTGATTGATAATGTAAGGTTCGCATTACGTTGCCTGTCAATCAAATCAACTTATTTTCTACATGTATAATTAAATAATATTGTTACAATTAAATATTCTGTCGACCAGGTTCCGAGCTCGCGGTCCCAACATCCACAGAAAGATGGATTTGGATCAGAGACCTCGTGGACCGATTGGAAACAAAGACGATCCTTACTTCGATCCTAATGAAGATCCCAGTTACTCGTTCGCATTCAAAACACCAACTTACGAAAAGGATGAGGCTGCCAACCGACGAGGAGATGTAACTGGTAAATCAAATCTTGTTATTGAAGAAATTAATATCTATCAAAAGTGGGAAAAAAGCAATACTATATCTGAATTTGTTAAAAATTCCAAGGCGCTCATTTACTTTTTTAAATATCTTGACATGGCATTTAGAACTCACTAAGAATAAAATATTGAAGTTACAACATAATATCATTGTTTGAAGCAAGTACATAATTGTAATGGAAAAACTTAACTACAAAAACAATATAACAATAATTTAAGTTAGTGACAAAATACATGGAAGTGTACAAAATCTCAATAATCCAAATTTAATATAACAATAATTTAAGTTTTTTTACATTTATAACGTATTTCTACAAAAAAATATTGATATATAAATCAGGTATGTGTATGATAGAAAATATAATTTGATTTTCAAAAATCCACTCTCTAGTTCACCGGCCCCTAACTGATGATCCACAAAGCTGCAGCAGTAATTGGAGTCGAGAATCCATAACTTATTTCTAACGTGCAGCAAAAAATATCGAACTTATTAATTTTTTCGCATTTTTCATCATTTCATTCAAAAAAGTGTAATTACCATTTCATAAATGAAAATTTTATTTTAAGTTAATCTAAAAAAACATCGTGGTTCGTGAGGTCTGAAAGTTTGCGACCGCTGTTCTAGTTAATATACGCAGAATATAGAAAAAATGTAAACAAAACAGTCTGTTACGTGAATCATAATAATTCACCATTCCATATAATAAGAATGATGTTCTTTTGAGTCTATAGTGTTTTATCGAGCGTTTGCAGTTCAAGTTTCCGGCAAGTAGACAACAGCCGTAGTGTTGTCAAAATAGCATGCAATATTTAGATCCACGTTATGTCGGAACATTTTTGACGTTTCAATGAAAAATATTACGAGTCACCTCTGAAAGATTTCTTCTTCCATGTATAATGAATATATAAATATCGATGACCTAGTTCCATAGTTATACAACTAGAAATTGGTAGTTTTGAGATATGGCTGATCAAAGTTTTGACTCATCTAAACTGACTCGTAAAATGTGATGGTTTATAATTCGTATTACTTTTTTATTCAAATAGGTGGTCAATAGTTAATATTTTTAGGATTAAAGATTGTCTCTTCATGGAACCCCACGATTCACAAAAATATATTTCCACAATACGATATTTCGATATATATGTATCTGAAACTGAGAAATTATTTAATTTTGCTGATTTCCATATGCAAATATCTGCCTTTTGAGAGAAAACCTGTACATTTTACAAGCTGTACTTTTGTGGCACTGTAGTAGAGCGGTGTTCGAATATAATGGCTAACTTAACTCAAAACATCAAATTTTCGACTTATCGTCCTATGGAACTGGGTCATCGATATATATGCGTGTAAAAAGAAAATGAAGTGCTCAAAACATAAACGGATTCTTTGTAGAAATCAGTTATAACATGACGCATTCGGACATTTTGATAAGAGATAACATTTCACGATGAATTCTATTTTATTGGTATGTTCGATAAACCTACAATAGTTACATTCTTATATTGAAATGACATTTTTGAAAGGTAGTAATTTTAGCTGTAGCTCTCTCTTACATTAAAAACCAGATATATATATATATATATATAACTTAATAATAATTATTAATTGAGTATTACATAACACCATCCTTACACGCACCATTTCTTGTGAAAGAAAAATAAAATTTTGTCAAAAAAGTTGCTATTAGAAATGATCATCGGTAAGAAAAATGGCGACTTTATGATAGTGAACACTGGCTGTAGAAAATCATTTCCACAACACTACACAAATTTAATTATAAGAATTCTTGCCATATCTCGAAGAATCTAATCGCAGTCTATTATCCTTATTGTTATGGGCGTTCCTGTAAATATCTATGGTTTCCTTTCGGCTTAGTTTGCCAATGAGATAATCTAAATTATATGTAATATGAATAAATTATAAATCAATTTAACGGATGTTTTTTAAGGTCGATACTCTTACGTGGATGATGTTGGAGAACGACATAATGTAGAGTACATAGCTGGTAAAGATACAGGATTTCATGTCAAGACTGCTTATCCGGACTCCAATCCGCTCTCTATTGGCCCATTGTTTTACAACGGACCTCTAGTAAGAGGAGAGAAGAAGCAAAGAGGACACACTTCGATTCAAAAGGGACTCGACGGCTCATACAGGTGACTGGACATAAACGATATTCTTTTATTGCGTACAATAAAAAAGCTTAGACAGATGATGTCGAATAAATATGATAAATTGTATTAATTTTACATTTTGTAGCATCCGTAATATTGTTCACGAAAATATTAATATTGTTTATAAAACAATACCATATTTTTTTTTCAATTTCTAGGTTCATTTCAGCAGGACCAGATCAAAGGCGGACTGAGAGTAGCGATGCTAAAGGAAACGTGCGTGGTTCTTACAGTTATCTTGATGATAAAAACGTCCAAAGGTATACTACAATAAAAAAATATTCGTTCTAAACGATTGTGGATAGCAAATTTTAGCACTTCAATTTATTAAAACACTATGCGTGTAAGAAAAATGTTTTGTTCACACATATGGTACTTTATATTTATTTTTTAATGTCTAAAAAATTATGTATGAAGCTATTTGTTAATCCAGTAGCGGTGTTACTAAATATATTAATATATTACGATATTCATTTTTTCTAGAACTGTTCACTACATTGCTGGTCCAGGAATCGGTTATAGAGTTTTAAAAAGCAGTAAAGATCCATTCATTCCGGCATACTTCCCTACGCTGCCTGATTATAGAGATCCTGCACTAAACAAGCCATTTGGACCAGCAGCTTATCTTCCAGAATCTCCTGTCAACAGCGGCGGAGGCGATGATATATTTGGAAGACCCGGAGGTTCAGCAGCGTCTGGGCACGTTAAACCACCAAAAAATAACAAGAAGCCACCTCCGCGAAACGATGATGGCGACGATAAAAACGATGTTTTCGGGGGAGACGACGGGCAAGATAAGCCCTATGTCCCTGACACGAAACCCACTTCAAGACCTACCCGTCCATCTTCCACTGGTGCAGGCGGCGCCGGTAACGGTGGTGGTGGAGATGACGATGGCGACGGCGATGATGGAATATTTGGAAGTTCAAACTCTGGGTCAGGAAACAATAACCGACCAGAAATAGACAGCAGCAAATCAGATACTGACGGAGAAGAAGCGCGCCCCGGTATTGAAGTCGACGATGACGATGTGTTTGGTGCCAAGCCTTTTGGTGGAAACCGGCCATCGAACGGTGGAAGACCGGGAACAGGCGGTCGACCCGGATCCGGTGGACGACCAGGAGGTGGTAGACCGGGAAATGGTGGACGACCTGGAAGCGGAGAAAGACCCAGTGGTGGAAATAGGCCTGGAGGTGGAAGACCCGGTAGTGGTGAAAGGCCAGGGAGTGGAGAACGACCAAGCGGAGGTAGTAGGCCCGGCGGTGGCAGACCGACGAGCGGAGAAAAACCTGGCAGTGGGGAGAGGCCCAGTGGAGGTAGTAGGCCAGGCGGTGGAAGGCCTGGTAGCGGAGAAAGACCTGGAAGTGGGGAAAAGCCCAGTAGCGCTGAAAGACCAGGAAGCGGTGAAAAACCCGGGCTCGGACAGAAGCCCGGTAGTGGTGAAAAGCCAAGCGGTGGAGGAAGGCCACTTGGCGGCAAGCCGAGTAGACCGGGTAGTGGCGAAACAGATGATAATACCAACAAACCAGGGTCATCAACTGGTGCAAGTGGAGAGACCGGAGGAGATAAACCAAATACTGGAAAACCCACACAAGGGGGGAGACCTGGATATGGAGGACGACCAACTAATAGGCCAGGGGGTAGACCTGGAGGTGGAAGCAGGCCGGGCGGTAGCGATAGACCGGGTGGTGTGAGACCTGGAACCTCTCGTCCTGGAAATGAAGACAATGGCATTGATGATAAAGATGATGGCACATTTTTAAGGCCAGGAATCGATGATACTGATGACGATATTTTTGGTAATGAGCCAAGTTCTGGTTCTGGAAGTGGCTCAGGATATCCTAATAAGCCGGGCAGTGGACAAGGTAAATAAAATGAATACATTTCTGTTATACTGAAGGAGAAGCACTTGAGATGTTAAAAAAATTACAGTTAGTGTTTTAATATAATCTTAAAGTAAAATATGTTTTACCAACCATTCAGGAAGGTTCACTAATAAACAATCTTATTGTGAATATTTTGAATTTTATTTACATAAAGGAAGAATTTTTGAAGTAAATTGTGTTACAACAAATACATCCGATTTTTGTTTAAAATACTTATACTATTTTAGGTGGTAGACCAGGCTCCTCAACAGGGACGGGTAGTAGTACGAGACCTTCGGGAGGTGGATCTGGAAGCTCTGGGGGTTCTGGAAGCACTGGGGGTTCTGGAAGCACTGGGGGTTCTGGAAGCACTGGGGGTTCTGGAAACACTGGGGGTTCTGGAAGCACTGGGGGATCTGGTAACACTGGGGGATCTGGAAGCACTGGGGGTTCTGCAAATACTGGGGGTACCGGAACCACTGCAAGCACAGGGGGCACTGGGGGATCTCAAGAAACACCAACAAGACCAGGAGTTGGAGGGAGTGATGGACAAAAGGGATCAGAGAATCCTCAAGGTCCAGCTGGACCTGGAACTGCAGGAAACAGCGGCAGTGGTGGTGGAAAGCCCTCCTCTGGTGGAGGATCAGGATTCCTTGATAATGTTGACGACGAAGACGAACAAGGAGGATACGGTGGAGATAAAGATGGTGGAGGTGATAGCAACAATCTTAAACCCGGAAGTGGTTCAAACCAAGGACCGACAGAAATTAATCTGACAGGACACCGTGATAAAACAAAAGGAGGAACTATTATTAGAAATTTAGGTGAAGACACTATCAACTTCCCGCCGGGATCATCTGTAAGAGCCCACGTACAGTCCATTGATCTGTTCAGATTTGGAGCAAAGTCACCATCTCCTAGTGAAGCTGTAGATGCAGAACTAAAAAAACATGGAAGTCGATAAACAAAAAGTAAATTACATACCATATAGAAGAAGTAAAAGAGAAGCTGTGATGCTGTGTTCTAGATCCTCAAGGTTTTTTTTAACCTTGTATTAAATTTCACTCCGTTTTGAGTACTTGTAAATAAAATGAAAAATTGAAAATGTTGAAGTGCGATCTAATGAGGTCACTATGTGTCTCATTTTATAGTTTTAATGATTTAATATAAATATTTTATACTTTAGACATATTAAAAAAAAAATCAAAATGGATCATTCTTTTACTATCTGACAAATTTATGAATCTAAAATAATGTATCGATGGAGATCTGACATTTAGTAAATTTTTCAGAAGGTACAAAACACTGTTTTTTTTTTGGTATTTGTGTTATTTTTATTTTTTAATTGAATTAATTTAATATCAGAACTAAAACAGTGATATAAATAAGAAATAATGAAATTGTAATGTCACACAATAAAAGAAATCAAGCAGATAGATAATATTTCTTTTTAATTTGTTGTCAGATTATATTGAAAAAAAAAGAGAATAGAATAATAAGAACACTTTTTTACTAAGCAATTAATGGAGGAAGACTCGAAAAGTATAGTTAAAACAACATAAAATAACTTAAGTACATATCTATATAAAGAATATTATAATTGGAATGTTTTTGTAATGCTAAAAGTGTTATTGATCTTTCGGTATGGAATATTATCATAAAACTGGTGAAAATCTGCCAGTATATATGTATACTGCCATCAGTTGCTGAAGACGCTTCCATTTCAAAGTTGTAATGGGAATTCTAATACTATACAGACTCGGATAATTATCAGGAGCTACTACGAAAATTTCTTTGTATTGGGATGGTAGGGAAGTTAAGCTATCATCAAAATAACTTTTATTATTCATTTGATTCGAATTTGGATTATAGTCCAAAACTCGAATATTGGTGACTGTTACACCATTTGGTAGTCTTCCAGAGAATGATCTTTGAAAAAGGTGTAATCTAAAAAAGAAACGCTGTAAGGCGATGGATCTTTCCGTGTTTCTAATGATGCTTTATAAAAATCACTTGGTTGATACATCTTACGATTCCTTAGCTTACTTTCAATACAACTGTATACAGAATCACACACCATTTGAGTGTGAATCCTTCCTTTTTTTCAGATCTAGCTCTGCCTTTGTTGAACATTTGTTTCTTCTAAATTATTAGCCTGGCACTCGCAGCAGCAATCGCATAAATCTTTTTTAGGTTAAAATCAAGATAATATTTTTCATGAAATGGTTTTTCAAATAATTTTCGTCCAGCAACGCTGTGATTTTTTTTTGCATTCATTCATGTTTTCTGAACTGTACAGAAAGAGATTTTATGTCCTCCTGAAGAAATAGTTTTGAGCTATCTTTTCGAACATAGTGAAGGTAATTATGGTAACATGTCAAAAAATTCATCTAAAGTTTCTGCCAAATCATTTGACTGTTTGCTTCTTTTCCTGATTCTTTTAAACTGTCTTGATTTGAAACCATTCCATTGATGAATTTTTAATCCAATTTTTCACAGTTAATGTATTCAAGATTAATGTATGCAAAAACATTTCCCTATATACTTCAAGTGTATAAGAAAAGGAGGCAATATTACGTGAATCAGTATTGTTTTTCTACTCGTATTGAATTTTTTATTATGTATAGTTTTAAGTCACATGTAGGTCCTATTTAGTATTTATTTCGATTTTTCACTATCATTACTTTTTTCAATGCTGTCCTCATTGACTTCTTGGTTTTTTTTATTTCTAACTGCTAAATTCTTTGACCTCGATTGGGAAACATTATTTTCTCAAAGAAAAAATAATAATAAGTTTAAGAATAATTAACCATCTGCAGAACAACTATAATAAATACATGTGACAATATTAACTAACTGCACAGTGAACTTATGTGAAGAAATTAACCCACATTAATAAAAGGTAGCACAAAATTGTCATTGTTTACTAAATACTTAACTATCAGACAATGTAACAATACAGTCAGTTTATTATAAGAATGGTTAAAACACTATTTTTGACAGGCACTTACTTACCCAGATATATGACCACACTGTTCGAAATGTACTGTCAGACTACAGATACACTCCTGCCACCTCATAGATGAGTCAATGTAGATAGATAATATTTTCCGATTAAAATTTCTTTTTGTCGAACAATAATATTTCCTTTAGATCCATCATCGAATTTTGTATACAATATACCAATAACCTAAAATTTGTCAAAACTGCAGATACTATTGTCAGATCACCGTCGATATGTCATTTCAGTAGCTTTAACCTTTTAACTGTCAGGAGGTTTTCATATGGTGTTATCGGGCCTGCCAAGAATTTGTTTAAAAAATCAAAATCTAACGAATATACCTTTTTTGGAAACATAGAGTATATCACTTTTAAGGTGTTAACTGTCAATTCTTGGTGGAAAGACATTATATTTTAAAAAATGAAACACAATTCATTTGTACTACTTCCACATATTTATAATGATCAGGACCGGTTTCGCTCATCACGAGCATTATCAACTGATAATCAGTTGATAATGCTCGTGATGAGTGAAACCGGTCCTGATCATTATTATATGTGGAAGTAATACAAAAGAATTGTTTTATTTTTTAAAATAGAGTATATCATAAAGATCAAATAAATACACGTCATTTGTGCCAAAAAATAATTATTATTTCAGAAGTAGTAATATAAAATGGAGAAGAAAGAAGTAAACTCTACATCTATAAATGAATTATAAAAATCTCAATATTCCAGCCGCTAAAGAAACAAAATAAAATTAGATACGCCAAAATTAAGGCAAATGACAACCCACAAGGGATTCTGTAATACCCGGAATATCATAGATCGTAAATGAAAGCGTTTTGGTTGCTCAACGGAAGCTCTTTTTAAAATCAATATGATGTCAATAATACTTTAAAATATGTAAAAGTATTTTACCACAAATCCAAGAGATGTCAGTGTGCGTACGAAATATTAGATTATTTGATACAGTCAACCTTTCCTAGATATTAATTGTTGAAATACAGTGTGTTAATTGGTTCACTTTCCACGGTCGGCCTGGCCTGCTCTTACTTGCGCGGAATTATGAAGCATGTCAACGCGCTGTTAGCAGTTAAAAGGTTAAAACAAGCCCAATCTATTGGCACTGCTGCTTTAAATATGGCTTACAACAAGGAGTGTAAAGGGAGTTCTACTGACAGGAAATTCATAATGCAATTGCAAAATAACGACTACATGTATCTTCAAAATTGGGACTGAGATAATATTTTAAATCTAATTTTCCCTGTTGTTTGATGCCTACCCATAGAACTGAGTGCATACACAACAAACAAACTATCACATATTTTGCACTTATGTGATTATACATAGGGAATGTCGATATGACTTCTCATAGAATGTTTTAATGAAGAAATAAAAAGACTTTTTTGGAGGTATTTTATTGATGATAATTTATTACACTTTGTAATTGTTTTTCAGTTTCTTTCCTCAACAAATGTTTGATGGAAATATTGAAACCACAGAAAGTATTTGAAGCGATTACAAAAGTAAAATAGGCACTCGGAATCAATATTTCCAAATTATACATAACCTAGATATTATAGATCAATGCATTTGTACATCTTATATTAACGGGAGGTGAATAACAACTTTAAAAGTCAAAATTTACAAGAAAACAATTTTTAACCACATACATTGGTGTCATTATATGATACATATCAAAGTGTCGATTTATTTACCACTAGTCTTTTTTATTATCTATATAATAATAATGATTAATAGTTATATGAAGAAATATTCAATCTCTCGAGACAGAGAATGAGCTTTTATGATTATTTTTAGAGAATAATATATCAACACAATCTGCTAAAACGGTAATTAAAATTCTCCACAAAAATAGTTTTCAACGCATAAAATTTATTTTAAATCCATCAAACAGTAAAAATAGTCAAACAAATATTCAAAAAGTAAGAACTGGCAAGATTGAATTGGTAACGACTCAATTGAAAATAATTTTAATAAAAAAAATCAATATTCAAAAGTTCACAACATATTTCTCACTTTCTAAATTTATAAACCCTGTCGAAATGCTCTGGCCTAACAGTGAGTGAAGAGTTTTACAAAAATCAACAACAGTGTTACTTAAAAATGTGCATTAACCTAACGCTATAAGAAAAATTTGACACATTGTTAAATATAATAGTTTAATGATAAACAATATAAATAAATTTTATCATTTCCGAGGACATTCTGACTACATGATTCGATTATGAAAAGAGTAGGACAGTCCGATTGCGAACAGTAACAATAGCATAGTCTTAGATTTAAAAAATAATAGAAAAATGCAAAATCTACCCATAAGTTTAGATTTTTACATATTTTACCTATTTACAACACAGCAATAGTTCATTTGTAGCGTATGAGATTCAAGTAGAAATATCAAATAATAAACATTCAAAACATACTATGGTGTTTGGCACAAATTACCAGGAAACTTAAAATTGTAAAAATCATATAAACACAAAATTACTTTTGTGCGACATTGATTACTATGGTGTGAAATATCTAAACTACTTTAAGGTGAGTGAGTAGTATAAAACTATTATTTTTTAATGTATTTTAACTAGAACAGAGGACAAATTTAACATACAAAGTCTTATTTTTCTAAATATATAGTATCAAGCGGAGCTATTGAATTAAAATTGTTATAGAGCCAGAAGTCTTATATTCATGTGTAAACTTGAGGCAAAAAGTGAAAGAATTTTAATTAAAAGCATGGTTTCATTTCGACTACGTAATAGAAAGGAAAAGGATTTATACAGTTACAAAAAACTACTGGATGAGTGAAATTAGTAAAAAGCACTAAATAATGAATTGATTGCAAACATTACTGTAAGATGAAATACTAATAAAGAGCCCTGTGAATATTACTTAGAATCAATAATAATTCATGAGAGCCACTATTAGTAAAAGGCGCTGCAGTAATTTGCAAATCACAATAGAGAGAAAAAGCTTAAGAAAGACATCAGAATAAATAGGTATGTGTATATATTTATAACAATAATCAATAATCATGATAATAATCATGCTTTAAAGGTTATTAAATATCATACAGACATCATAAAGAACAAGTGCATTAATTTAATTGTAAAAAACATCAGCTATTCAAACAGTAATCAAATAGCAATATGTGTGGTTATCGGTTAATGAATTAAAATAGCATTTAAATAATATACAAACAGAGAGTAAGTATATTAATTCAAAGAAAATTAATTATTTCATGATTCCAATACATTTTTACAATAAATAACAATGAAATACACATAGCACCAAATTTTTTATAATGATAGTAAGTACCAAACCTGTCCTTTTTGTCAGGAAAATGTCTTTTTATAAATTTACAAATTGATAAATAAGTACAATATTTAAACTTTCAACAGAAATTAAAACAAAAAACAAAATCATTAGGGAAAAAAGAGCAAATGCAAAACACAAAGTTGTGTTAACTGTGATGGTCTTGTGTGTATTTTACTGGCTAAAAATGATAAGACTGGAAACACAATATGGCTAAATCTCACAGGCGGTGAAAGAGTGTTGAAATCATAACTTGAAACAACGAGAGTTGCAAAAGTATTGACAGATTTCTTGGCAAGCCGAATGTCCCAATAAGAGGACGATAAACCCTGGTGAAATTGATTGAAGGAGTGGACAGTTTTCCAATCTAATTTATGACGTTACGTTTTCCATTGGGAGAACGAGGCACAATCAATTTGATTTTATGATTGTATTTGTAGCTTACTAATAATTATTATATGACAGCCTAAATTTCGATTGGTTAAAAGGCCGTGAGAACCAGTTTCTATATCATACATATCATACGTATTACATATCTCCAGTGATTCTATTGAAGTTAAGTTATTACAAAAAAAAATAAGCATACTGACTATACATTTAAATTGTTTTTTTTTTTATAACACACTGTCGATTAGCATATTTCACTAATACTCAATATTGTATTCAAGTATTTCACAAAAATTGACAACATAATGAATCAATGAAAATTCTTATCCAAAGTAGTTAAATTGAATAATAGTTCAAGTGTATAATACATTACTTACATATTTATGATGTAAAGGAATTCTTTTACGTTGTGTTAATACAAATAGATTGCACATTTTTAATATCAAATAACTAAACTATTTCGTAAATTACAAATAACCTATCGAACAGGATTCAAAACAAAATATGAATTCAAATTATATTAATAGATTTATATTTAAAGGTTAAACAATATGACAGTAAAAGAAATTATCAAACTGGCCATCAATATGATTTTGGAAGAACGAAGATTTATGAGAATAGAGCAAAATAAGCAAACGAAAAAGTGTGTGCTTAAATATTTAAATAAAATTTATAGGCGGTATGGAAGAGCATGTAAAAAAACAATTTTTCTATGTCGCTTAGAATCTAAAGGTTTAAATATTTATCTCAAAATACTATTTATATAATAACAAGAATATACAGTTGCTTAAAACATAAATGATTGAAAGAATGAAGTAAATATTTATTCATCTATTTTTTAAGAATATTTGAGCGAAAATCTTATTCTACATGATGAAATGTGAAAAATCGAAAAAATAAAAGAAATAAATTACTAACAAATGGTTTTAGTAATACAGTGTTTGAAAATAACGAAATTGAATTCAGTTTTGACATTGAATATTGTAGAATTTTCAGAACTGGACAAACATAATATTGTTCTTTAACCGCCCAACAGTACTGTACGGATCAAGAACTTTGGAGTTGTTCACTGCCTATATAGAGAGTCGCACAATCGGATTACAAAGATTAAATGTAATACTATGGGCGATGTGGATTAGATAAGGGTTGATTTCAAGCTTAACGATTCGTAATTTTATTTTCATTTGGAATATATGTTTTGTCAAAATAAGTATGTTAAGGTTACTGTTTCAGGCTTGGCACTTTATTAAGTGATGAGACCGCTGGATATTAGTAGTTCACTGCCTATTGATACACTTATTTACAATAATACTGTACAAAATATGAACTTTAGATTACTCATGTAATGGTCTTCAAGATAACAAATCATATTTAGATTTCTATAATTTTGAAAAAATGAGAAACATTACGCCTTTGTTTAAGAAAAATAAAAAAAAATTCTTTTTTCAGATATTTCTATTTATTATAACCTAGAGGTTTACTATTTTTGGAAAACTGATTGGAATATTTATTAACATAACAGAAAAAAGGCTTTGAGGCAGTGAACTTCTCCCAAATAACACAGTGTATGGGCGGAAAATGTTTTATGATATTGATATATGTACAAATATCTTTACGTTTTTAGTTGAATTTTTGTTTTATATTAACACTATTTAGTGAAATACTATCTACGGTGGATGATCGTTTATTTTCTAGTAAGCTTATAAATGAAAGTGTAATCATTTCTGGATTTTTTAAAGTATGTGTGTATCAAGACATACAAGACATACAAAACAATACAATAGTTGTCTCTTTTCAAGATGATTCAAGCTATATATTTGAATAATCTATTCTATTTTGAGTATAGTAAAAACTTTCACTTATTTTCATTAATATCACCATTACAAAAAGTGCGATTATACTGGATTGAGATTCATGTACCGACTAAATATTTATAAACATCGGTTAAGTATCTAATATTTTAAACGATGAATGATTATGAGTGATTTTGAACGACCTGTCAGTGATCAAATCATCATAAAAATGGTTAATATTAAAACGAAAGGTCAACAAGATTTATAGATTCACAGTCCTTCTCATGTATCGTATTGCGGCAGTATTTGGGTATTAATTTAGAAACACGTTTGAACTTATTTGATATGGTTCGATGTACAGATAACTATTTTGTACAAATTTAAATTAATGAGAACATTGCAAGGTGGCGTGAAAAAGACATTGTGACAAGTAAAACCAAGAGTGATAACTAACCCATAACCAAACCTAAACCGCCTTTATAAATAAGAATTTAATACTATGTATGCAATGTTTGATTATTAATCTACAGTTTATTTATTTTTAAATATTTTCCTAGTTTTTAATATCGGAAAGGTGATTGGATTTCATATCTGGGTGGTTATAAAGTATACTTTTATACTATTCTTGCAGAATTATTATTTGTGGATTTACCAATGCATTTATTGTATTATATGAGGCAGGAAGCAAAAATTGCTGTGGCCACTAGTGACAATTCTGCCATCATAACTAAAAGGATGCAAAAGAAATATTCTGAGCAAAAACAAATAAACGTTTTTTATAAAACTTTATTAATTATTTTGATTCCCTATGATAAACATTGCCGAATTAAACAGCGGAAGTTTGTGAAATATTATTTTTTTCCATGTCCGCTCCCAATGTGGAGCATATGGTCTCCTAAAGGAGGTATCTTAACTGCTTGTTAATCAGTTGCTCAACCCCTCGAAATAAAAATAGCTAAGGTTAAAATCAAAGTTTATTTTTTACTGCCTAGAATACACTTTTTGCAGTTAGCTGTCGTTAAGTTATGATGGCAGAACTTTTTTTGCAATAGAAACTGCTCTTGTCTTTGAATCTTTTTTTTTATTTTTAAATGTTTTCTTTACATGAATGGACAATAATCGTTTCATGACACTGCCGCTGTGGTTTCTACATATCTCATTATGTGCAACATCAAATCTGCTTACATTTTATTATGTGAATTAATATTTTCATGTCAATAAACAAAATACCCAAAATACTGACACAATACAAAGATAGTGATTATTGTGAAAATCTACAAATACATCATGATCAATTTATAAACTGGCTCCAATTTTCACAATGTCTAATCGTATCTCGTGAGCCTATATTATGTGGCAGAGTTTTTGATTTTCTTACTAGTGTCCTCGAGCATGGATTTCAATTTTGCTAACGGGGATCTTTTTTTATCAATCAAATCTTCCAATTCAGACAGGCGATTGGTGTACGAGGGCGGCAAGTGGATTTGCAGAGGATCTCTCAGTCTTCTTAGGTCTGTTTCAACTTTGTCAATCTGCAACAAGATAAAAATAGGTTTTGATATTGTATTCAGGTAAAAGATGAGTGGTTTTCTTATGAATTAAATAAATAATTTGAGAAGTAAATATTAAATGAGATTTAAAAAAATGTTGATAAAAGAACAAATCTGTTGTACTAGTGCTTACAGGGTGAGCGTATATTACTAAAATCATATAAATATAATAATATGATCACTTTTTTATAACATAAATAAATTACCTGCTCCTTCAGACTATTATATTGCTGGACGTCTAACCCTAGCTTCTTGGCTTGTTTGTGTAAAATCAGCAAATGTTGCCGGTCCTTAACTTCAGGTAGGAAGTATTCCTGAAATAATTTTATCAAATAGTTAATTAGGCATGAGGTAAATTAATATTATTTTTTTTTATAATTGGAATCTTGCACCATAATAGAGTCGATAATGATTATTTGAGCTGGTTCTTGCATAAAATTAAAAAAAGAATGTTGGTACAACACTTTTTTCAGCAATTTAAAATCAATATTTTGCGACGGACATTAGGTATGACACGACTTCTTTGACCAAGCCTACCTCGAAACAGTAATGAGTTATGAAACACAGTTTGTTTTGTTCTATTTCCTCATTTTTTATAATAATCCGGACAGATTTCGCTTATCGCGAGCATTACCAACAGAGTTGAGATCATGCTGACAATGAAAACGAAAACAGTCCTGATCATTATAAAAAATGTGGAAATAGTACAATACAAATTGTGTTTTATTTTTTTAAAAATAATACTTTTTCACCGAGAATTGACAGTTAACACTTTTCAAGTGAGTCAGGACTTAGAATTTTAGTTGTGAAATCTTTCTTTTCTGAATGATTTGGTGAAATGAACTATAAAAAAGAAGAATATTATAAAAACATAAATATATATAGGTGTATAGAAGTAACTTTAAGCTGGGAAATGAGATTCTGTCGACTTCTTCATACATAAACAGTTTGTAATGAATTATAAATGTTACATAGTGTTATCATTCAAAAACATAATTTATAGAATCCATGCCCTAAGCCCTAAGCATATTACAGTTACCCATAATTCTAGTACTCATGAATTCAATTCAAATATGAAATATTGTGCATAAGGGCAGTATTTTTACTGTTTTCCTTTTCGTTTCAACCTTGTTTGACTGTAATTGAAAACCCACCTGTTTAGTAAGTACAAAGTATGCATAAATGGCCATAGCGGTGCCATAAGTGACAAAATAAGTGACGGGCTCCATGATGTCCCAGGAGTATTCCCACCAGGTGAGACGGGCGAGTATTCCAAACTGAACTCCCATCAGGCCCAAACCAGTCCATGTGAGGGCATTAGTACGACGTACTGCCACAACTTCTAGCTCACTTCGTTTCTGGAATAAGGAATTTCATATTTCATAAATATCTAAACATACAACATGCTTTTATGTATAATAACTATCTTTTGTTTTGAAATAACTTTAGACAGAAAATTTTCAGAAATCACAACATTGACAGAATTGAGCATTTTAAAGATATAAAAAAGTAACAAACTAGTTTATTAATCCTCTTTTACCTCTTCAAGTGGCATTAGTTCCTGTTGCAGAGACTCCAACTTAGTTTTTAGACTGCGTTCTTGCTTCAGCTGATGCTCACCTACGTTGAGAGCTGCGTACAGCTGGTTTACCAAGTTACGAACATCACTTAGTCGCTCCAATTCTTCATTTGACAGACGTTCCTAGAATAAAAATTACAAATATTTTTAGAGATATTAAAGTAAATAAGCTTATTTTACAAAATACAGAAAAACTTTGAAGTCAATTATAACTTTCAACATATGCATTTTCAGTTGGAGCATATTTCATGGACATTTCGTTTCTACTCAGCTTTTATAAATCTTGAAAAATATTTTGTATACAGTCCAAATGCTCGTCACCAATTTGAGATACCTGCTTGAAATATTTCGATATTATATGATTGTAAATACATAGTTATAGTTCCAGGGTTGCAGAGTTGGAGTCATCGGAAATATTTTTTTAATTACGTGTTTAGACGAATGTACTTACTATATTAATTTATGTCTATAACAACAATATACACCCAATCCTCTTTTCACGCGAATTTTTTGGATGGCACCGATTCTATATTTTACGCGGTTATTTCAAAATACAAAATCTTTTAAAAGCGTTTCATCAAATGAGTCCGAGCAAAATTCAAATTAGAGTGAAATCAAACAACTCTACACCGCTCCATAGTTGTAAAAAATATTCTATGACAAATTATAAATGTAAATTCAATCAATCGTTTTTTTAAATGTCCAGAAGTTCCAGTAAAAATATGAATTTAATTTTAGCTTCGATCCCTACTCTCTTCGAAAAAAGAGAGGTTGAGCAACTGAAGTAACAAGCAGTTCTTATAGAAAAATTCTGTTGAGATACGTCCATTAGGAGACCATATGCTATACGTTGGGAGCGGACATGGATAAAAAAAACACTATTATAAACTAAATTAAATCTATGTGTTGAAAGTAGTTTTAGAAAGAAAATTCTATAAAAAAAAAAAAACTAATTTTTTCGGGCTTTACGTATCTTTAGGAGAGACACTGTCATCGTATTCTGTAGTCAGTAAGAATCCCAGATAACCAAGATGAGGAGGCCGTGATTTAGACTAATTCAACCAGTGCAGATGGAATACAGAACTGGGACTGGAGGTCCATGACAGAGAGCCAACGATGAATGTAGACAGCAAAGCTACTGGAGAAGACGAACCCACATTACTGTGTTATCCAAAGGTTCAAGTGTAGTGAACTGATTAATAATAAATTATTATCAACACGCAAATAATTAAATTATTTATGCTAAACTTCTATTGATAAACAAGCAACGGTGAAACGTAGTTTTCGCTTAATTAATTAAAGCTAAACCTCAAAGGGATGATGCGAATTATTATTAGCGATTTCCTTACGACAATGAGTAATGATTGAGAAACCTGCCGCAATCTGAAAACAATGCAACATCATTATTAACGTTCTGCCAACAAACTAATTTCAAATGAAAGTTTAATTATTGTTGTCAGATAACAAAGGAAGCTTTTATGACCGACATGTTTATCAATAGTAGAAGGAAAGGCTAGTTACAAGAGTCTTTTGAAATTTAACATATACATATAGAAATATATATATACATATATTGTTGACTGAGAATCCCTGATGGAAACACAATAGAAAATGTAATAACTATGATTCGATCGACTATCCAATGACCTATTGATTAATCTCGGTAGCTGAGCGAAACACTTCGTATTATTTAAATAAAAATGGTGGAATATTTACTGTAAATAGTTGTTTTCACTATATGAGAAGTACGGAGATAAATCAGAACAGTGATAACACAACACAGAGGGAACATAAAACATCATAATTTTGTCGTATCTATTTACGAATTAAATATAATGTATGGATGTACGCCATATACAATACAATTTCAAAGAAATGTATTTTATAATAGCATGTTCTAAAATGTTTTTTTTTTTTTTTTTTAAATACGTCCTTCAATTGATATTATTTTCTTCATAATATATTGAAATAAAACATGTCGATTGTAAGTACTGAATAAAATTATATTTGAAAAACTAAAACCTTCTTAACGAGTTTCAATTACGGAATACATATATCTGTTGATTGAATTTATTATCTATTCAGAAACTATTAAAATGAAAATGTTATGATAATACAGAAAAATAAATTCAAATCAAATCAATTGGTACAAAATATAGTGCGAAAATATGCACCGAGCAGTCAGACTGAATTTGACGAGAAAAGACGCCGAAATAGTAAACATTTGAACACACGATTCTTATTATTTATGTGAAATCTTTCACTGTCTAGTACGAAGAAATCTTTTTTAAAGTTAGTACATATACAAAATTGCTATCATTAAAGTTCTGTTATACATTTCAGGGTTAAAAACTCGTCGAAAATTTTTATTTCTAATGCTTCAACTATTTTGAGTTATGGCAACATTTTTACGATGAGGACTATTATTAATTTAGCGAAGACGTTCTGAACGCCTTAGGTCGAAGTTCGAAATTTAAATCGACTTGGAGCGGCTATAAATCGTGATTTCAAACGTAATAATATTCTACCGCGAAAACTTCGCTTTCATGGTTAAATACACAAACTTCATGAACGAGGAGGCAGGCGGTTTTAAGCATATATTTTCAAAAATGTATAATAATATAGACATATTAATTTTCATATGAGAATGCTTGATATATTCTTATGATTTTTTGGGATAAGATTTTTTTAAGATAAGATAAATATGAAGTTTTCCACCTAGTCCACGCTCCGTTCGAAAAATGACGTACATGCTATGGTTAAAATTAAATAAACGGCTCCGCGAATATTCATGGGAAATAAATTATCGGCGGAAAGACATGATAATATACATAATGATTTTGAAACAAGGATTTTTCCGCCTGAGTCTTTCTGGATTGCAAAATAAAATTACGTTCCGCGGCTAAATTTAATTAAGAAACCTTTATGTGAAAACTAGATTAAACGATCGGTAATTTATAGCAAAGGTAAATATTTAAAAAAAAAACTAATAAGTATATACTTTTTGATCTAACAAAAATAAGTAACGGATAGTAATTATTCACCAGCAGCTTTTATGAACATGTCAACGTATTAAATTATCAACTGTCAGTTTATGCATAAAGTTACTTACAAAATAATTAGTTTCATTAAGTAAGAGCGAAAAAATTAAGCCCTCGAGTAATTATTTCCTGAAATGTTCTTGGTTCTTCACTTTACAAAACCCACCCAATTATAATAAAAGAGTATGCTTTGAAAAGCGTGTAGGTGCGACTCTCCCCATTGGTAGATCGATGTCATATTTAATTTGATTAAACCAGTTCTCTCAGCTGACGCGGTTAGTTATAAAACGACAAAGGGCGAGATACACAATGTGGTTTTGTAAGGGCGATAAAATTTCCAACATGAAATAAAGCGACCCCAAAATTTTCATTCTTACGTTTCGAGACAAAGGGACCATTATCAAATATTACGAAAAGAAAATTTGAATTATAACAAATTATTTAAGACACGCTTTGTCTAGAAATGTTTTCTTTTTAAAATTGTTAACGTAAAATCTAAAGCTATTATTAGACCTATTCATGTAATTTCGAACTGTTTTTGATAATAAAACTATTTGTTTGTTACTTTTTGGTGTTAATTGTTATATTATCTTTTTTTATATAAATGAAAAATCACTTTTAAGGTGTTAACTGTCAATTCTTGGTGGAAAGACATTATATTTAAAAAAAATAAAACACAATTCATTTGTACTACTTCCACATATTTATAATGATCAGGACCGGTTTCGCTCATCACGATGAATCATCAGTTGATAATGCTCGTGATGAGCGAAACCGGTCCTGATCATTATAAATATGTGGAAGTAGTACAAATGAATTGTGTTTTATTTTTTTTAAATATAAATGAAAAAATAATATTTATTATTTTCTCATTTTTTTGATGACCAATTAATTACGTCGTATAATAATATTTGGAATGCTTAGTAATTAAATATGAGAAAATGTTATGCATTAACACCATATTAGAACACATTTTATTTTTAATTTTCTCACAAGTTAAACAAAATGTCATCGCGAACCACCGGTAGTTAGAGTGGAAAGGGCTGGAAACCGTTGACTAAAAATAAGTCGTGTAATTATGTATATTTGGTGTCAAAACGTTTCCCCCTGAGAGATCAAACTCGGAAGTCATCTTAAATTATTAATTTGTAAATTTAAAAAATTACATAGTTATTTCAATTAGGATAATTACAAATAAACACAATGTATATTGTATTGAATAGTATGAAAGGAATGATAAATTTTTGAAGATATAAAATTACTCATGTAACGTTGTTGTAATGTACCTACTACTTAGAAATCAGCTTTGTATAAATATAATACCATCTACTTAAGCAAGCTAGTATCCTGAAGCGAGTAAGTGAACGGTGTGCGCATTTGATGGATCGCGTTGAATTATGTAGCGAGCACTTTGCTAAATTCATTTCGCCCGCCTGCATTTTCAGTTGCAGTACTTCGTTACATGCACTACTCCTCAGCGACCGACCACTGTAGTAGCTGCACTTGCCTTGACTCGTAACTGCGAGCGGCGTAACTGTCTGTTGCCATTGGCCCAAATGCGCATCAATGGTCACAAAACTAACCACTGACCCTATCTAATAGTCAGCGACATCGCTGGTATTAAGTTCACGGCTATGGTTGGTTGTTAAACTCTATTTATACAGCCATGCCACTTATTGCGTTACATCGATGACAGTTCGTAGAATATCTGTTGATTGAATTAATTTCACTTACATAAAATAACAAAGATTTTACAATTGTTCTTGAATTTGATAGAATGCACTATATTTAAAAAATATTTGCTTACCTTATTGTTATTTAAAAACGATCAGTTATATAACAAACATGTTGATATTTTGCCGTACTTATAAGTCTGTCCGTATTAAAATGCTGTTGGTGAAATCTAAACCATACTCGGAGATAAAAGAACTTGCGTTACTACCAAAATAATACTATGAATACAAATTTAAGAAATAATGAATTTAACAATTAAGTCAACGGAAATATAAATGCAGTCTGTTATTAATAGTACTGTGAAGAAATATTAGTATCTGTCTAACTTAATTTCAGTTTGTAATACTCCAACTTAATATAATGTAAACAATTAAAAAAAGCTCTTAAATTTCACTTAAGAGAGTCGACACGGATAAGTGCGCTCGAAATTATACTGCCGACTCTTAAAACTAAGAAGGCATTCAGATATAGCAACAGCAAACAATCATAATCTTTAACGTAAAGCTAATTTAAAACTTAAGGAGAAATTTCTAATTATTGTAATACTATCAGTTCTTACAAAAATGTGTGCTAAATATATTGTTGAGAAGTAACCAAATATTAAATAAAATCCGGCCATTACGTTCATAAAGCGGTGTCACGAACATTTGCACAATACTGATAACGAAATTACAAGTCAATTTAAATGTTGCCCTCGTTCATAGAGGAACGTGCCAAAGCGAATATTTACATTTAACCAAACACTGGATATCGTATTAAATGTATATAAACAACCGCAATGCTCGACTTTGTGTACGTATTAAGTTATACTTATTAGGAATATTTACCTTTGGTGAATAATGGCATTTGTTTAATATAAAACGTATGCAAATGAGAACATATAAAGGATTATGCGCAATGTGAGTAAAGTAATTTGTGTACGTGAAAAAGCCGGGCATCGAATTTAGTAATTAAAAATACCTATTGAAATTGTGTGCGGAAACAAATATAAGAAAACTAATCAAGCATACAACACTCATGAATTCGGTGTAGCAACGCAATTCTCTTACGCAAAATTAAGTTATTGTTAAGAATTTAGAAATTAAACATAACTAGTGTCAGCTGTCATTGACTATAGCTAGGAGTTGGATCGAATCCCAGCTGACAGATCAGACAGCATTGATGTTTCAATTAATGATGACATCGACCCTTTCAACTACCCTTCAAATATACTTAATTGCGAATAATTCAATACGTATGCACACCTATGCACAAAACAGTATTTGAAAATCAAAAGCCTCCGAAAAAATACTTAAGCCCAATTTCAGAATTTAGAGAATGCGAACATAGCGAAACAGAATTATTTTTTTAGTGGAACATGTTTTGTGCTTGGTTGTTTTTAAGGAAACTGTCCATTTTCATTTGAAAATACAGCAACATGAAAATTGAATAGTGGGGTAAATTCCTACTTTAAACCCTTTAATCAAATAACAGGAATTAGTAATTTTCCTGCACTCCAGGCTACAGGACATTGTACGTGACTTTTCAGGCTGGTGTTACGATGGGCTATTTGTGAAAATTAAAATACACAACTTTGCTGCAGTACGGGTGTACTCAAACTATCGCCATAAAACTCACATGGATACTAAAACGGTTATTTTAAAATTGTAATGTATTTAATTTGATTGCTAGATGATTTGGGAATATGATAAAAAATATGTTTTCTAGATTAAAAAATTGTCAATACAAATTTCATTTTTAATCTTTGTAATTACGGACGTTTTAAGTAAAATTGAGAAAATAATTAGGATTTAAATGAAATTTACGAACATAATAAGCCAAGAATGATAAAAATATTTAAGCCTCGGTCAGCAATAGCAATTTTAAAAAGTTATTCTCTTTAATTTAAAATGTTCAATTGAGATCAAACGTAAGGGTTTTGTGATATATTTGCAAAAGATAAGCGCATTGGCTATATTATTGTTTGGTCAAATAATTAAGCATACATATTTCAGAAAACATTTAAGAATCAAAAAATCAAATCTCATCTTAAAAATGATTTTGAAATGAACAGATTCTTTTTATACGGTAACTTAGTGAAAATTCATTTTAATATATATTAAAGACATTGTTACTTATTATTTCAATCGAAGATTCATGATGGATGTGTGGTTTATAATTGTAATAATATAAATGATCAACAATTAATAATATAAAAATGACAATGTCAAGCTTTATGTTCCTGATCATTTTTTGTTCTTGCTGGGTAGAGCTATAACAATGTTCAACAGTTTGCTTCGGATGTCAACATATTCCGCGTGGACGTGAGTGAGTTCAGACGAGCACTATATGTTAATGTAAGTTGATTGACTTCCTTACCAATTTTCAATATTTACTATTTTTTTTTTTGGAATTTATTCTAAACAATTTTTTACATTGCAAAAGCCCATAAACTTATAATTTTTATAATGTATATATTAAATAAATAATATTTTGCTGTGTGAAAACCTTCAATTTTACTCAAATAACTTCAGTAAGATGTCATGCAAAGTAAGTATGAAAACATAACAGCTACATAACATAACTTGTTCATTTTACTCGAAAGTGCAAATCGCAGTGTGTCAGCCCCTTCGATTAATTCGAGTCACGTAAGCAGCATCCTTTCGAAATTCGGAATCGTTCGAATGGATCAGCTTGGAATATTTATAGTACTACTTTCAAACATATACATATATACTTATTACACATACTTACAATCGTTTTAGGACTGGAAGCCGAATGACTTAGAAAATATATGTTACGGCTGGTACACGAAAGCGCACTTGAAAATGAAAATAAAATATGAATTGTGAAAATTATTCTCGAAACGCTGCCTGTAGGTGGCTGTATTATATACTACCGGAATATTATATGAAAATGTAGAGGACTTATGCCTTGCCTAATTGTCTATGACAAATAATTCTCTTATAATGTGATATCAGTGGCCGTATATGTGGTGATTTTTAAAACGATTTGTTCATTTTTCTATTTTTTTCTATGGATTCGGCGGTAACTTTGTGGAAGTTCATTTTTAATATAAAATTAAATTGATAACTTAGTTATTCCACTTGGTTTATTTTTCGTCTAAAAAAAACTTTCAAGTAATTTGTTTAGGAAAATAAAATTCAACATAATTATCAATGCTTATTAACTTCCATCCCCTTTCAAATGTAACGAAATTTACGATAATATATAATTATGATAAAGGGGTACACACAACCTGAATGCTTTTAGTTTGTATCATTTATTGCCAATTATATAAAGTGATTTCGGTGAATCCTTAATAACGTATTTATCATAAAAGTCAATGAAATGGTATTACAATAAGTTAATGTGGCAAGTTACAATATGTTTTCACTTTCAGTCTCTGTATAAAATATAAATACAGCTCGATAAGTGATCTTAAAACAATGAATTGTGGGAAATAATAAATATAAATAAATAAGAAAATACACAGAAAACTGACGAAACGAAAATGGCAACATCAAAAGTCTGTTCAGGATGCTTGGATTTAACTATAAGTTAATCCGTTTAGGTTAATATATTAATAAACATTTTAGACAGCAATATTTTCATTTTAGATTTTCACATGTACTGCGCAATAATTATAAATTGCGCATTTAATACATATCGATAATGTTTGATCCAAATTCCTAGTAATTTTAAATTACTGAAAAAAAATGTCGTGGACGTATTTCACGTTTCGTTAATAAACGAGATTAAAATTAGCACTGCGTACCACGTAAATTAATGGACTTACCTTTAATCCAAGTGAAAATCGTATTACTTCATAAATAAATTTAAACGCCCGTTTCTCTACTTTGATGACTATTGTCTTATATTTGTAATTATAAAACATTGATTAGATATAATAAACGGAAAAATAAGTTACGTGGTTGTTGGATGTTAAAAACTAGAAAAAAACGAAAATTTAATTAAATGATTTGTTTATCAGACAGCTGAAACTTCTCTATATTAATTTATTTTTTCAATTTAATTTTAAGCTTTATAAAAGTGTTTGTTTTGACGGTAATAACTAATGACTAAATAATTACGAGTGATGGAAAATTTTTATAGCATTACAAAAGTCTTACGAACAACAATACAAAAGTTTCTTGGGAAGTAAATTACATCTGAAAAGCTTTCAGGAAAGTTTTCTATTAGGCACCATATGTTGTATATTTATATGTACAGCACGATTTACCACATCGATTTAAAACCAGGTTGAGAGGGATAACATTTAAATAAAAATATAATCTAATTAGCGAAGACTTTAAACTAATAAAGATCTCTTTTGTAAGCGTGTGGGGCGAATGAGTTTTTCTATGATTGAGATAATGAACCTATATTATATTTAATATAGAATCCGCATTCAAATCAATTTTAAAATTAATATATTACCTGTTTTGGCGTCTTCACATAATAGTCATTATCGTTGACGATAAGACGAAAGTCTTCCTCGAGCAAGCTTTCGATGGTGTCAGACGACGATAGCCTGACACCATGGGCGCTGGTGACCTGTGCGCGGTCGATGCCACGGTCTTCGATCCTCAGCATATCGAGGAGGTCTCCGACGGTGTGCCCCAGGGGTCGCAAAGTAAAGCGGCAGCATTCTCGGCGAGAAGGAAGCGGGACTGTGAGTTGTGGCAAGCCTCCTCTATAGCCGATTGTCACTTCTGGAAATAAAATATAAAAGCAAATCAGGCATCGAGAATTTTTTACAGCGAAAAATGTTTGTAATGAATTACTTAATCTGAAATGATGGAAAGTCTTCTATGTTTCAACCGAGGAACGAGTTAGTTGCTTCGAGCATAAATATGGTCTGTATGATTCAACGAAATAACATATTAGTAAAAAGTTGTGGGTTATCGCAGTTTCTTCACGTAACATTCTATAATTTCTGAAGCAGCACGTATTTAAATTATTATTTGGTTTTATACTAGAAACTCCACTGAAAATGCACCGAATAAAATTATCGTACACAGATGAAAATACAAATATCGTCTTTTATTAAATATAAATATATTTTACTGATTTTATTAATATTTATTTTAATGAATTTCGACCTAAAGATGTGTATATGATAATTTCGAGCAATCTTACGACATCCTAAACAGGAATGGTTGACAGATGTTTTATCACATAGAAGAAATGTTCTATAAATTTAGGTGATTTGAAATGGTTAAGCACATATTTTTTTGTACTTTAAATAATTCAATGATCATATATGCCTATCTCAATTTACAAAATATTACAAAAACCTTTTGAACAAAGTCAAGATTTCATAAAATATTTATTACATCAAAAGCTATTTATTATTGTTACAGTGTAATAAGAGAACATTCTATCATAAAAAAGGAAGCTGGCGTTTCACCTATGGTAATAATAATATTATTCCATAATTGATAATTATTTTTTTTTTTTGTGACCGACATTATTTAAGTCACCAGATTTACAGTTTTTTTTATTAAGTTAAACGCATAGAATTGATGAACATATATACACAAAAGATACTGCAAACTAACGACTTTTGACCAATTTCCGTCAAGTATGGTTATAGGGTAAATGTTGGCAGCTTTGTTTTCCTTGACAAGACAAATAGGCTGCGAGCTCGGTTACAAGTGTGCTACTTTGAAGATTAAAATGTCAGTCTCTTTTTGCGAAGCTTTCTAGGCGCACGTACGGTCCACGAAACCATGTAGTTCTCCATAACGTTTACTTAATTTTTTTCATGACTCATCTAGAAGTATTATAAGTAGCATTTATAAAACAATGACATCGCTTCGGATGCCACTTATATTAGCAATGGTAAAAATGTACACGAATAAGATTATTGGGAAAGATATTATTGGTAAACACTTTACTGGTCATCGTGTATGTATATTATGTTTGCCCGATCGCTATAATATAACAAATACTTGCAATTAAATGATTCTTTTAGATCATATTCACTTTCATAAAAATTATTGTCACTAATAAGAAATACATCTCACAAAAAACAAATTCTTTCACTAAAAAAAGGTGATCCTACATTATAAAATATATTTTAACATTGAAGAAATATATTACACTTGCGAAAAAATATTACCACTTAGATAAAATATTTTTCACTAAATATAAATATTTCGCACTTTTTAATCGATAGGTTGCACGAAGTTTAATAAAGCGTGCATTTTTAAGCGTGTAAAATTTTACACGCTTAAAAAATGCATTGAGCATTCTTGTGAGCAAACATTTTCTCAAATGAAATGCGTCCAGAATACTAGACTATAAACACCAGAAAATCTTGAGTGACAAACAGCGAACGATACAAAAGTTTGCAATAATACACAATTATAAGTCCGGTTTCAAAACAACGATCAAAAACAATTACCGTCTCTAAATCTATACTAAGGCAATCTTTATAAATATTGCTTTTATATATTATTCGTATTTTCACTTCTAAAAGCTATTTCAAAATCATACTCTTATGAACAAATAGCAAATTGAAATAGTTCATTAGCAAAATATGAAATGGAAACTAACGATAATTAATTAAATTAACAAATTTATGTATTAAATTTTTAATAAACAAATAATGTTTTCAAATTTATTATGTTATGTACACAAGTAGCAACACATTAAAACGAAAATTATTTATATTTAGAGGTAAGCTATAATAGTTCTACTCGGTTTCTACTTGAAGTAAATTTGCCACTTTATAACTTTGCACTTCGTCTCTAGGATATAGGATCACGACATCCATACATACTAATACACTGATACGCTCTATGTATAATACAAAAAGCGTATACTCTAACTTTGTTATTATATTCTGATTTGAAACCAAAAAATAACACGAAGATTGTGTTTATATAATATTTACATGCGGCAGTACTCCAATCCTGAATTTATCTTCCTATCTTAAATTTCGGGTGCCAATATAAACTAAAAACATGAAATAAATTAATCAAAGAAATTTTATTAATCAATTAACGTTTGTTTAAAAAAAACACAACATAATTTTTTAAAGCTTGCAAGTATTACTTTCAATGAAATGTATATTTTTTGGTTAACCATCAATTCGATGTCTTCACCACTGGACCCTTCGCTACATAGTGTAAGCACAACACTCACTGTAGAAGTGACTGGCGAGCTTTCTACGCTAAACCGCGGGAGCTGTCTTGCGGTCGTTTATTTTTCCCGGCAACATTATCTTTGAGAATGAAAAACATTTTTCAAAATTCTTTTATAAGCTGCGATCCGTTATAACCATGTCATGTCGTCAGGGAAATATCTATCTTCACTGACAGAGTACTTCATTGTTAGTCGTACTTGATAACACTTTAATGTAGACGCTTCCGAGAAATTCGCAGACTTAAGCTTAATGGACAAATTCTTGATAAAACTGATTTGTAAAGTTATGCTAGTACTATCGAGCGGATTCTCAGTATGTAATACAACATAACCGAGTACCAGCATTATATCAATGTTAAATAGAAGCTAACCTAACCGTATCCGCTAGTAATATGGCATACATTATGTAGTTTTCTGACGAAATATGTTAACAGTATTTGTTTGAAAAAAAAAAAAAGTTTTAAGTTAATCGATCAACGTACTTATTCGTAGAGTAATAGAATGACAGGTTTTTGACCAATCTTTTTATGCTCCGCTTCATGAAAAGAACGTGGTGGAAAGTGTTTAAAATTCAGTACTTGGATATCACTACGTAAATTTATTTAAAAAATAAAACAAAATTTATTTTCTACTACTTAGTAATTAATTACATTAATAATACTCGTGCTGGGCGACCATCCGGTCCTGATCATTATAAAAATGTGGAAGTAGTAAAAAAAGTGTTTCATTTTTAAAATATAATGCATTTCCACCAACAATTGACAGTTAACATTTTAAAAGTGACATAGATTTATTGTAAAACCATTTTTTTCAGCTTAGAATTCGAATACCGATCGTAGAGTAAAAGTCTTGAGCGATTTCAACTTAGGATAATTATTGAAAATAATTGTTTGAAAATGCGTACTGCTTAGAGAAACAAGTCCTGATGAAAACAATAATAATTATACATGCAGTATGCAGGCTCTATATTTAATAATAAATGAATATAAATACAACACGAAATCTTCAAAACTTCAAACGAGTACCGTGTTAAACTTCGATCTTACAAAATATGTATATTATATATCGAGTAATACAAATTATTTTTTTAATGCGAACATTTAAAAATAATCATTTGAGATTAAATGAAAGCCATCTATAGATAGTATGTCCACCACCTAATAATAATGCGTTACCTAAAATAATATATATTCCGCTAACTCATCCTTATTACACACACTGTCTCACAATAGAGAAAACTCTGAATCAGCTCTAAGTGAATGACTTCGTTCTGTCATTTACTGAAGTCAACATTATGAAATGTTGTAAGACGTTTATTAGCTATATAATACATAATATTCATATTCAGCTTCTGTAAATGGCAGTCTTTGAAAGCTTTAGCCTAGATGTCTATTCATTGCATCTTTTTTTCATAATATCATGAATATTATCATTATTGACGAGATATAGTTCTCTCCCAAGTATGTGGATGTTACACCGGTCCCCCAAGTGCGACCTGCGAGACTTAAGCTTAACCCACAGTCGATTTGATCTTTATAAAAATATGTATATATATTTCAGTACCTACACGATAAATGTAGCTCTGATGATTATCAAAATAAATATAATGACTGCCACGCGTTACATACTCGTTAATTTGGTTCAAGAAAACAACAAAATTCAATAAATTTTCAGGCAAAACGTTGTGAAATTATGGAATAGACAGCCATGAAATTAAAAAAATATAAAAATAAAAATGTTATATTAAAGCGATATTAGATTTAAAACAGATTACTTTTTCGTGCAACATTATAATTTTCTAATTTACACAACATAATAGACAAAATATGTGTCGGCGAGGGTTACCTAAAATTTGTAAAGTTTGCTACCACTGTAATAATATGACAATACCGAGAACGTTTAATGTATAATAATGTTCTGATCACAACACCAATGTAGGGGTTTGAATCCGAGCTAATAAAGCGTAATACAACTGTCATCTAAACGCAAGAACGCTACAATTTTCGATTACGTTTTGGGCTGGGAAATTAAAGGGGCTAAAAGACGTTGTATAGGTAGCGCAATCTTAAATGGGTTAATATTGTGATTCCAAATCGGAAAAATTGCTGCAATTATGTTAATATATTAATACGACATAAAAAGAAGAATAAAAAATAGTGGCGTCATTTTTTGAAAGACGATCTTATTCAAAAAATAAAATGAAGAATGTTTCAAGCGTAGCAATAATGTGGTACATGGAGACAAAATATAAAGCTAGCATTAAGTCAAGTAATCTCTTAGTAGACAGCTGGAAGGAAACAACTAGCCGTACATTTTCGTTAAAATAAATGATAAAAGAAGTACTGCCGCTTTTCATTGCAAATTGTCTAAAAGTCCGACACGTTATATCCTCCCAGAGTTTCTACGTAGAATATATGTGAATAAGCGCGGTTTGTTTCTGCTGTACAAACAGCAGTAAATTACTAGAGAGTGCCTATCTCAAATATGTATGCTACGTTAATATAAAAAAACGCTCAAAATATTAAAAAAAACACAATGAACATTTTTATTCATTAGAAAAGTATATAATTTTTCCAAAATATAAAGAACAATTATTATTCAAAGGAAGCATGTCGATGCTTAAAGTTAACATACACAAAACGTTCTTGTGCATCACATTTTAATGCTGTGACAATATTTAATGTCCAAATAGGGTATTGCAGGAGATATTGTATCATTCAAATGCATAATATGTCCATTTCGCCTATATTTTTCATGCACCTCAAAAATCATTTTATTCGATTTTCTTAAAACAAGAAAAACTCGACATACAATATCTTTGCACTAAAACACCGATGTATGTGAATATGAAAAAAAACCTTGCACAATAAACATTTAATATACATAATGTATATACGAAGGTGTAGGAAGTCAATTTTGTTTTAGTGCATAATACAGGAATGGCCACATTTTTCGGATTATAACGGATATAAAACGCAAAGTAGCGAGAGCGATTAGTTAACTACTAGTCACTACTACTGCCCATACTCTCTCTTCGAAAAAAGAGAGGTTGAGCAGCTGAGTAACACGCAGCACTCGTAGAAAAACTTCTGTTGAGATACCTCTATTACGAGGCCACATAGACACATTGGGAGGGCATATGGTTAAAAAAATAGTTAAGACCGAAGACTAAGGAATGGCATATTTTAAAAATAATTTAGTATACCTATTAATTTTCTCGTAATATGCGTATTAAATATGTATTTGGTAAAAATATTTATTTGAAAATTAGTGAACTAATATGACGATTGGTATTTAAATCGAATGAATCACATGAATTTCAAAATACTGTCAGCAGATATTAATTGACAAACTATTGGACCATTAATTCTTGCTTCATCGGTCATTCATTTAATATTATGATGCATACTGATTTTCAAAAAGCTCTTAAGCGCATAATTCAGCATGGAGCGTTAAATTTTATGATCAAAGCGAGCTTTTAATTTAATTATATGTTCATAGTCATCATTTACGATGCAAAGAATGATAGCAATAGTAATTAATATAAACAAGATATATTTATATGGTTGAAGTGATTTTCAAAAAATACTTTCATTAATTGAGTTGACTATCAATTCTTGGTAGAATGATATTATAATCATACAAAATAAAACACAATTAGGAATACCCTTTCCAGGATTTTATAACATGAACAGGACTAATTTCAAATGGTCATTTGAAAAATTAATTAACCCATAGAGAAAAACTGGTCCTAGTGATATTATAAAATTATGGAATACGTTCTTCAGATTGCGTTCTAATTTCATAAATAAAAAAAAAACTGTCAAAGTGATATTCATTATTCGAAAACATACTATCGTTTTTTTCCGAAAATAAGACATCCTCCAAAAATAAGCCTTAGCGTGATTTTCACGTTTTTTTGGAATACAAGCCCTCCCCCAAAAATAATCCCTAGTTAAAATAATGCGAAAAATATAATTGGTTAAAAAATGCTGTTGAGTTTAGTACATTTAGCTGGCTTAATAGTGGCAGTCTACAAACAGTAATGCTGCAGGTACAACGTTTGTGAATTTCAGTCTTGTAATTCTAAAATATAAATAAAATGAGTGCAAAAAGAAAGAGCTATTCCGTTGAGTATAAAAAGGGAATCGTGGAGGAATCCTGGGACGTAAATCTTGTAGCCTTTGAGAGAGTAGGTACAAACGAACAATAACATCTGTCTCGTCCGCCGCTGGAGGAAGGTGGAGAGCGGGGAAGCGGGGTGCGGGCTTCAACACACTTCAAGACCCGCGTCCTGGGACAAGGACAAACAAAGGAGAAAACAACGGTTCCTTCGTCTTCCATTAAAACCCCGGTCGTTTATCCGTATACTCTTCTGGTTTATTGCAATTAGTTACAGTTTCACAAGACATTAGACACAACAGAATTACATACTTTTAATTTAAACTGTGTAAGTGGTTTTATAGTAATCGATGGAATAAGCCGCTGCCGCGACCTTCCCCCGGGAAAGGTCGGGACTCCACTCACTCTGGCAGGATCGCAGGCCCTTCCCCCCACTTCAAACTGCAAATCAACAACATCAACCAACAAATACGACCCCACCCTTAACGCCTCAGGAGGGGTATTACATTCTTAAATTTTCATTAATAGGAAGAGTCTGCAGATTGGTTTTGAAGACCCTGTCCGCCCCATAAGTACGGGGCGGTGTCACCTTCTGCAAAGAGAATATGTTGGATCTCCGCATGGTTCGAAAATTGCGAGCAGACTACGAAAACCTGTATCAACTGGTGTACCAGAGAAATGAGAATAAACGCAGGATTGGATCAGGTCGACAGCCGTTATTTTCTGAGTTGGAAGAAAGCGAAATTTGATAAGTAATGACGATGTTCCAGAAGAAGATGACATGATTCTATTCGAATAAATTTACAAACACATAAACATATACCTAAAATGTACATATGTTACCTAAATTAAAAGTAATAAATGTAAAATTCCTATATACAAATAAATATTAAATCTACTTCTCGTACTTGAAAAGTAAGCCCTCCCCGACAATAAGCACTAGCGCGTATTTTGGACCAAAAAAGAAAGTAAGACAGTGTCTTACTTTCTGATGTATTTGTAAGTCAATAGAAAAGTAGTTATAATTTTAAAATACTGTTAAATAACCGTCGAGTCTATCAAAAATCATTATTTGCATTTTCTCTGAAAGAATCCGGAGAATATAAATCGATATTAAATTTGGATTATTGAGATTTTGTACACTTCCATGTATTTTGTCACTAACGACCCGGGTTTCGCCTTTCGGCATCTTCAGGCATTCGAGCACACGAATGGACTCGAACTGAGAGACAGTAAACAGTTTCTAACGCTTATATAGAAGATACAAATGCGACAAATATCATTTACGAGGCAATACATTATACGTCTGAGAGCCACACCGATACCTGAGTTAAAATTTCGGAAATCGTCCTAATCCTTATTTTGTAAACACCATATTACCAGAGTGGCGAAATGCCGAAGGCGTTGCCGCTTTTCAACTTCTTTTAGAAATACCAGTGATTTTACAATTATAATAGTATTGTGGGTTTTGACGGGATGTAATTCGACGAATGGGTAAATATATACAATCATTCCACATTTAGTGAAATCTGTTAGGTGTTTCAACGTATCGGATATAATAGCGGAGAATTAGGAAGGTTCAGCTGCTCATTCAAGATTGGTAAGGAGTATAACTGGCCTCTATTAATTTCTAAAATTTCCTGATAAAATAATTTATGATCCCCCATGTTTTTATGCAACAGTTTAACCCGGGTCGTTAGTGACAAAATACATGGAAGTGTACAAAATCTCAATAATCCAAATTTAATATTGAAATTCCATCAAGCACCCTCAGTCGATGTCTTAAATTATAAATCGATATATTTTAAATAGTTTTTAAACATGTCTACTTTGGTGCCCCATTGTTCGACGGAGGAAATAATTCAATAAGTTAAACTGGAAATAAAAACAAACAAACCATAAAAACAGAATTGAGTTTTCAAATATTCTAGAAAAGAAAAACATTGTTTGTGCGATCCTATCTAGCCCCGCTCGAGTAAAAATTGGCCTACGCAAAGCCGAGTTTACAAAAATTTGAATTTAGATCAAGGTTTCAAAGAAAGTTTCCCTAGATCAGAATAAACGATCCGTAATTTGAGAGTAAGCCCCCGCTACCTTATAATTAGGAAACTTCCCATCCCTATTTACCTGTTCAATTCGTTTCTGCCACATTTATCTATTTGATGGCTTGATTATCCCGTGATCCAACTATTAGCATTTCTCTAACGACGGCAAATAAAATGGTTGCGAAACAATATATATATCGTAACAAGAGAATTTAATAATAAAAAGGGTGCGCATAGGTCGAAAGGAAATTAATAATGAAGAATAAAACTGCTCGATAATTCGAGATTCCGGAAATCAAATGGGTTAAAAAAAATAAGCTCATAATTAGGAAGACAGTTTAAAATCACAAGGCAAAGTTCTGTGGTGGTTAACGGTATTTATTTCATAAGATAAAATAACAAAGTATTCTACAAAATTTTTATCAGGTTGTTGATAGCTATTTTCGCTTTACGCCATCGTCAAAACTAGCTGACGATGGCGTAAAACCGAAATAGCTAATGATTATTAAAAGTCATCAGTACATCAGTGAAAACGATTGTCAAACATCTCTATATATACTAATAATATCGAATTCAAGTAATAATTTTAAAACGAAAATAATAGTTAAGATAATATCTTTTTAATGTACATTACTGTCACTATAGATTACAAACGCAATTCTCTTGTGAAGTTGAAATTTCATTAGGTATTTTTTTATTATTCAGCTGTAGAATAATTTTGTTTTTACAAAACATTTAACCTCGTAGATTCTACAAGGTAAACCATGTCAAAGTAACTCCCTATGAAGAAAAGCAGAGTCGTATAGGAGGAAAAGCGATCGCAAACAATTTCTTCATTCTTCTTGAGACGTCTACCTGCGCAGTTCAATTAAGGTAAGTTTGCATGGAAAGGGTTCAGTAGAATGGATATTTCAACCACAACAAAACGGAGACACACTATCGGGCATACGAACAACACATGAATGCAAATTTATGGCATATAAATATTTACCCTACATACACGCAGAACAGATTTTCGTTAGATAAATATAAATCCAATTTCAGTGAAGCGTAATACATTTTGATATAATATATATGATATTTGTGTATAACCAACAAGAAACATTTTCGTTCGGAGATTTTACCAATGGCCATTCTAATCAAATCGCTTTTCGATTCTTATGGAATATTACTATTTTCTTTGTGAAGAATATTATACGTAATTATTATACACAATGGCGGATAAGCGCGACGGGATGTCGACAGAAATCCTGGAAGGCCAGTGTCGAAAATATAAATGTAAACAAAAATTGCATACATTTTTTTTTAAATCGCACAATGCGTTGATTAGGATAATACTGAATACTGCTTGGTACTTTATCATGTGGTGTTTAGTACATTCCATGATATTGATGGTAAAATAAAATAAATATTTAAAAGGAATGAATAATTAACAACTTTTCAACTTTATTGTTGGGCTAAATGCGTGATAGAGAAGAGAATTAATACATATTAAGTCAAAGTTTCTTTTAAGCAATGATATAAATAAATAATAAGCTTTCAAACAAATATAAATTCAATAATATATTTCAATAATACTACAGACGGATAAGTTGAACAAAGAGTTTCTTTTTCATTGATGATAATTGATAAATCAGTATTGAAAGCAAAATTGAACCAGGATGATAATATATGTGGAATCCGAGCGGAATGATTTGAAATAAATATAAGAACAAATTGATATGAAATTTTATCCGGTAGAGGTCCAAGAATAAAAAAGAGTTTTATTAAAAATTCAGAAGTAACATATAACTTAACCCAGCCTATTATCCTACTCCACTCCTGAATGTGTGTTTTCGTAATATAAAGATGAAATGACGACCCCAAGTAAACGAAAATGTGGAAGGTTACTTGTAAGGATTTTGAGAGTCACCCATTATTTTCACATGATTATGGACAAATGTCGTATAATATACAATACTTGTATAGTAAATACTTGTAATGACTATAATTCATACAATGTAACTGGCCTACAGAATAATCTATAATCAGATAAAAAGTGAAGCTAGATTCAATGGTGATTGTAAATAGTTGAACGGCAAGAGAAAGAGATTAGGTTTTGTCTTAAGTTATAAATTACAAAAAAATGAACATGATTTTTCATACGATAAAATGTTAACGGTTTAAAACAGCACCTATTAACTTTCATATAAACTGATTAACGATTAGTCGATCGTTAACGCGATATTGTTGTTTTTATAGTTTCCGCTTTCCTAAATAAGTAAGTAATTATAACATTTTGTAAATGAAAAATTATTCTCGCATCTCAGAAATACCGCGCATCCAGTTTAACAAACGATCTTATATTTTCCACGCGAACGTTATGCAAACAATCTGAAGTCTCTCAAAAGCAGCAGACAGATTCTATTATATATAAGAAACAGTAAATTAATTACGCCGACTGCCATTTAAAGTTCTAACTTTACTTGCCTAAGAATTTAGAATATTAAGAAAATTAACAGGTCAATTGTTTAAGAAAAAACGAATGATACAATAAAATGTACGCATTTATAAAAGTATTGGATATCGTTTCCTTACTGGCAAAAATGCAATGGCAAAAAAGTCGTAGCTTGGACAATTTGAACTAAAATGTTCTACACCAAGCAAAACATACTAATTTATTCAAATTACAACTCTCTTCACAAACATACGCGAAGAACAGTAAAAAAATTTTAAAAAAGAATATAATGTATTTATTGAATAACAGTTTTTTAACACTATTTTAAGAATGTAATATTTAATTGTATGCCACCGTCACACAAATATTCAAAATAGATTTAATTAAAACTGGTGTTTCCAACATATTTTTATAATTTAGATAAATAATATATATACCAGAATTAGTACTAGTTTACTCACATGTATTCAAAGTATGTGACGTATGTGACGTTTTCAATTTAAAATAAACCTTGACACTGGACCTAGAGAGATCGGTTAATAACCAACCCTTACTATCTCTTAAAAGAGAGCTTAATCGGATAATACGATGGATATTGGGAATATATAATATAAATTCGTGATTAAAAAAATAATTACAGAAGCTTACTTTAATTAAAATGGTTTGGGATATTAATTAAAACACGGGTGAACATAGATGGAGAAACGTGCTGTATTATTTTAATTAACGGAAAAAACTAACGTTTCTATTATGGACATATTCTGGCATGACCGTCCATCAGGCGGCTTGCGGTCTCAGCTCATAGGCACTCATTCATGCTCCTAATTATAAAAAGTAAATGTATGAATAAATCATATTTTATTCACAGATAATGAAACAAGCAAAAAGTTGGTCATATGTATAATTAAAAGGATAAACTCGCACACGCACATCACCATATGGAAATCAATAAAAATAGAATAATACAATTATCTTTAGAATGCAAGAATTTTACAATAAAAAGCGATGAGCACGTATTAGTAACAAAAAGCGTCATGTCAGACTTTAAGTTGTATGTAAAGTAAACGCATACCCATACCGTAAGAAATCAATTGGACAAACCTTATAATGTACGACTACCCAAAAAAATCAAAAAACATGTATGCATAATATATTATGACCTAGTTGAAGCGATAAAATACTAATTATCAAGAATGCGTGCTAACTCAATTATGGTCTGCACGGACAAGGGCTTGGCTTGTGGGCCTCTACCAGGCCCGGATCGTGGGCTGGGTACAAGTGGGTAAATACTATTGAGATTCAGGTCCGGATAAGGAAATTATTTTTAAGATAAAATTTCGAACTTTGCTACGGCAACTCATGAGTTAGCCATGAAGCAAAGGTACTCATAAGTTAATAGATTTATTAAACATTTTATTTTATGACACGCGCTTTGCTTCTTCATCTTCATCATCTTCATAATGTCACATTTAGTAACACAGCGAGTTGAATAACAAAGTTTAAAAATTAACTTCCACAAAGTAAAGAAAATAATACGTATTGAGAAAATTAGCATGTAATTTTTAAAAACAATGAACCTATTACTTTGTTATTAATTTTTTGTAAGCTATATTGTACAGAAGTGAGATTGTTGCTGTTTAATTCAGAATCAAATGATCCATATGTCGTCACTTTAAGAATACACATGTCGAACTCAATTCAATTGAAAAAATCATCACTCATAAGCAAATGTAAGCCATTCACGTGCAATTGAAATTTTCATACGGGCTATCCACTGCACGTGTGCCATAAGTACGCTGTGTCTTAAATAACATCAGTTCGACTCCCAATACGGACAGTTTCTATAAATCTATTTTTCCATCGATATATGTATTTCTGTTTGAAGGCATGGATGTCTGTCAAGTCTAAAATTCTTTCCCACCCATCCGAACCTAAAAACGCAGCGTAGCGATAGCGATTAGCCAACCACCCTTCCTATCGTCGGCCATATCCTTCTAGTTTGAAAATTTATAATTATTTAACTCGTTGGCAATAAACTGTATTTCAAAATACGAATTTTTTTAATAATCAAAATTAAAGATACACAGACAGGGGAACCGATTCATTCGTATTCAGCAAAACAACTGCTTTAAATATAGTATGAATTATAACAGGTTCACAGAATCGAAAAAAATTCTACCATTGTTTGTAAGTATAGCTTTGAAAATGGAGTCGGTATCAGTGTGAAAAAAATTGGAATAAGTACTCGGATGATTGTGTTCATTTTTTGTAAATAGACTGTCTTTTCGCCGAGAATAGATTGATGATTTACTCCAGTGGTCATCAACCTGTCCGTACCGTCAAATAGTGGGCGGTTAACGTTTCCATGGCGGGTGGTGGGTAATTTCCCGAAGTATCATCTATAAAAGAAGGTATAACACCTAAAGAAAGCGAAAGCTTTAGTTGCCACTTGATTACTTAACTTTATACGGAAAAACGATTCCAAAATATTTTGAATTGGATGATAAATCCTTTTACTTCAAATTTGGACGAGGTTGATGAAGAACTTTTTTTAAACCATATCCGCTCCTCATTTTGAGCATATGGCCATCACGCGGTTCCTCCAAGCTTCTCTGTCCCCCGCCAGCCTCCTCGCCTCCTCGCCTCCTCGCCTCCTCACAGGTCATCCCAGCGTCCCGTAGCTCCGCCGAATACATCCTATGGATGGTCATCAGCGGCCTTCCAGGGCGACGGAATCCACCTGGTTGGTAGAAGAGACAGGCAGGATTCAGGCTCCCCTGGGGCATCCGTAGCACGAGTCCAAGCCAGGTCCATCGTCGCTTTTTTATTTTGGACGTAATAAGAGGCTGGTCTGTCCGCTCTCTTACCTCCAAGTTCCTAACAAAATCAAAGCACCGTACCCCTAGTATTCGCCGAAAGCATCTGTTTTCAA
Source organism: Himalopsyche phryganea (assembly GCA_022494535.1). NCBI lineage: Eukaryota > Metazoa > Arthropoda > Insecta > Trichoptera > Rhyacophilidae > Himalopsyche > Himalopsyche phryganea. Next base: position 3,310,670 of record JAGVSL010000046.1, read on the forward strand.
AGCACAGTATACGGTTACCCTGTGCCTTGGTGCGGTGCCATGACTCGTAACTGTAAAGCAGCACCTTCATAATGCATGCGTTGAATAAGCGGCACTTGGTTCTGATCGAGTCCAATCGTGAGTCCCAGACTTTCTGCACTGAGTTAAAGAACCATGAAAAACTACTATAACTTAAATATGACGAAGAGAGTAAAAATAATTTCAATAGTTCTAGAACCCAAAAACTATGGAAACATTGAAAAATGTCTGCTTTATATCAAAAAAATGTGGAAAATGGTAAAAGATTTATTAATACCTTTACCTACCACTTACCTAGTAAAATCAGGCTTCAGTGTGGTTAATAATATTATGAAAAACCCAAGAAATCGTCCAAAGATCACCCAAAGAGGATACCTTCGTATGTTACTAACGAAAATTGTGCCCGACGTTAAATAATTAGTCTCACAGCATCAGGATAAAGGTTCACATTAACCTTAAATAAAATTTAAAAAATTAAAATAACAAAGTCATTGTTTTTCAATTTACACTATTTATTTAAAATGTTAATATACTCCTACCGTATAAATAAAAAGTTACATTTAAAAAGTTTTTTCTCAAAAATGATTGCATCATTACACTGGATTGAATTACTACGATGTTGGTGGGCGGCGGTAAGGAAATTTTATTATAAAAAGTATTCGAAAATGGGCGGTAGGTATAAAAAGGTTGACGACCACTGATTTACACCACCCGTGCGTAGGTGCACAAGAAAGACTACAATATGTATAGATTTTCACATATCTCTGAACAGAACATTGAAATAAATCAAGCAATTATTGTGAGTGCGCATTGAAGTAGACAGGACATTTACTATTTATGTGACAGTGATACTAAAAACTATGTATCTGTTTATATGCCAAAAAACTGTCACCGCAGAATTCCATCGAAATTTACTACGCTAATAATTATTAAAAAATGTTTGAAAATTTAAGTGTTTTGAAAAATTATTCCGACATTAAAATAGTTTTTATGGCAGCAGTCAATATTCTGCTAATTGTACGTCAAATTTTAACTACTATATTCATAGCATTTACTAAAAATTAGTGGCACTATTATTGTATGCCTAAAACAACTGTGAATGAAACATAAACTGCGATTACCATTTTTATTATGCCTGCAAGTAAGGACCGAGTTAGTAAAATCGAATAACATTAATCAAATCTTTAGTGTGCCACTGAAATGTCTGAAACGGTATAAATCTTTCAACTTACATCGACCTTTGTCATTTTTATGTGCTTTGTAAAAAATATGTATTTTCCGCCCCTCTCACAATAACACGTGTTATGAAGTATAATAATACTAAGGGGATAAGGTTTATACTGAAGGTATGAAACAATGAAGTATAAATCACACTGATTTTATGCAGTAAAAATTTTTTTAATTAGGTAATCTAAGCCAGTCTAAAGCAGATAATGATGGTTTACTAAGACGTATTTGGAGTGCCTATGATAAAAAAGAAAGCTATCCTTTTATGTAACGACTAAGCTTGTTGGGAAAAGGAATTCAAAATACATTTTCAACATTTTTGACATTTCATTAGTTACGTTACATAAGTTTCCATTTATAATACATCCTTGAAATATTTTTTAAAAAAAGTAGAAATTCTTATCCGCCATTGGAAGGGTTAAGAGGGTATAGTAGGTTTTTTCACATTTGGTATTAATCATTAATCATTTACCATCGTCTAAATCTCATGAAACGTTGATTTTTTTTTATAATTGCACTTTCAGATGTATTTGTTTACACGATTGCACTTTTACTTACATGGAAATAGTTAAGTTTTCAAGCCTGTCTATCAAAAAGTTGTCACCTGTTTTTCAGATAAGCTTTAAACTGCTTTACGCCGTGACTAGATTAGAGTTAACTATAGGTTACCGAGATTCGATATCTAAGACAAAATTGTAGAAAAGTTTTTTTTATAAAGTGATCGATGTGAAATTTGCAATTTATTGAACGCTACCTAAAGACATGTATGTATTTGTATTTTATATAGCCTACTGCTATATCTGCATTTTTTAATTACTGAATTTGTAACTCATTCAAGATTGCAGAAGCGTTCAATTGTTCACGCAACTTAGAGAGTAAATTGCACCTTAATGCGTCTGATATGGTGCCTTGGAAGAAAGCATTAAGAATATTTTTCTTCTCACGGAAGAATTGTTTGTATCGCCATATTTTAGTTGTGCATTTCAATTATCACTGTTTGATCGAAATTTATGAACGAAAAAGCTATTAACAAACGGCAATAACTGCATTAGTTATGCTATTAATTACGTACGCAGTGTTTTATCTACTGCTCTCATTTAATTTAAATGAATAATATTTTATTTATTGTTTATCTGTAACTAGAATATTATTTTGAATTTAATTTTGTACGTGTCCATATTTTTACGGCATATGTGAGGCAATTGTTTGAGGATTAGCGCTAACTATATCACAATCTTTAATTATCGAGAGCAGATGTTGGTCTTTTTCGATGTTCATGTGCTAACTTAATACCATCAAACAGAATAAAAACAAGCCCAACTACAAATAAAAAAAAAATTACTCAACTATCTTGGCATCCCAGAATTGGTCGCTGAGCGTAATTTTATATTTTAAATTGTACATTAAAATTCAATTTGTGTTCATTATTGCTTCGATTGAAATACATATAAATTTATATTTTTCTGGGCATAAGATCGGTATTTTTCCGTCACTTACAAAGAAAGAGAAAAATGCGAATAGACGTAATATATTATATAACAATCTAAATAATTTTATTTATTGCATCTATGTTAAGCAAGATTATATTTATATATATTAACATAATCGCAATTAAAAAATATATTGTTGCTAAAATTGTATGTACCTGTCTATAGCCGTTATAAAAAATGAGAAGAACCACAATAAATAAATGATCTCGAGATTGGAAGCACTAAGCACAGCACGGATATGAAACAAGTTATCATGGTATTCGGCGCGAAGCTATAAAATAATCACTTGAGGTCTTGTGTAAATGTACTACTGCTGGATCCACATCAATCATATATCGTCACCCTAGAGGCAAAAGGGGGCTTGTGATATTTTTACGGTTTGAAGTCATGAAAATGCATTTTTTCGTAATTTGTTTCTCTGTGTGATTGACAGAAGGACATTTGTTAAGCAAAACCTATGAAATCACAATTGAACAAAGAAAAAGGTAGCTTGTGAATTTGTAAACTAATCTTCAATTCATGTATCGCAAAATATATCTGTTTAAACTTACACATTATGAGTTGAAACCTATTTTTAAATAATAAATCTTAATAAGGGAAAGAAGAAATTTTAATTCATGTTAAATGTGACTTAAAACCTCTCAAAATTGAAGGATTAAAAGAAACTGCATATCAATTATTGAACAATAAGTCAACTGTCATTGTCATTGTCATTGTCAACTGAAATTTAATAATTTCGATATGAAAAATATTTTCCACTCAAAAAACACTTAAAATGCGTTTTTGGGGCGACTATAAAACATCTCCAGAAACCAAGCTGTAAGGTCAGATACGATGTCGCAATTCAACAAAAAATGAATATCTATTATATTAAAATTTGTGTATTATTGTGGTGGTATGGATTTTGAAATAAGTGAAAAGAATTTTTCATAATATTGAAGTAATGTAGCGGAAATCAAACAATCGTATTAAAATCAAAAATTGCTCCACTGTCTGGTATTCATTTTCTGTAAGAGTGTTTAATCACCAACGCGCATGCGCAAAATGAAAATATTGCGCCTCTGCCCATTCATTGAGACAATCGCTCAATACAGGTCTGGACAATAAATTGCGGCCCACTTATTAAATATTACGAAGGAATTCAAATTTGTATGTATAATATAATATATTAATCAGAATTTTGAATCAAATATCACTCAATAAGAAAGCACTAAGGATTTCAAGCGAATGAGCGCTATCAATCTTTGTAAGTATTATTGTAATAATGTGTATTTCGTACAATGCTTATGAGTTGCGATGAACGTGAGCCGGGAGACTATCTATGTGGGTCTCAATTTTATTAATTAGTAATTAATTCTTCAATAAAAAAATAGTAATAAGTTCTTACTGTGATTTAGTTTTATAAATCCTATCACGAATTGCCACACATTTCGTCTTACTGTCATCAAAATCTGAATTGGTGTAAGCTGCAAAATATTTTACACCGAAATAAAATGTACCATAAAAGACACAATTTCTAGAAGAAAAACAGCATTCTAGTTTCCACACACATTTTATAAGAGGTAATTCATCTTATTATTGTAAGGCGCCGGTAGAAAATGTAATGGAAAGGTGAGTTGGCTAATGTATCGGGGTAAAGGGAATTCAAAGATTATACAGGCACTAATAATTGGTCGTGGCAAGAATTACAAACGGGGTTAGCGATGCGTGAAGTTCGCGTTTCATAAGGAATTAATAAACAAAACGCTTCGTGTGATTTTTATGTTTAATTTAGCCTTTCCGATATGGTAGATCTACTGTTTTGAGTTTTAGCATATGTCCAAATAAACATTTTATCCATGAGTGTAGGTACAAATTAAAAACATCACGGAATACAAGGAGTCTATATGCTCCACATTGTAATTTTTTTTTATTTTATTGAACGTATACCTCAATAATTGAGTTATAACTACAATAAAAACGTTTTTACGCCCATAAATTTAACATCCATTCAGACGGTGGAAACGAAGTTTTCACTTTACAAGCGTGAAATATTGTAATACTGTATAACTCTAATAAATTCACTCTTAGCTCGAAAAAGACATGGAAAAATCCCTACACGGAAAAAAACCGTACACAGAGTAGAATAATAAGTATTCACATTTAAAACACTTCTTATCGTTTCGTGAGTTTTTCAGCATGAAAAAATGTTAAAATCAAATTTTTAATTTTAAATAACGTCAAATAATAATTTTCAGAAACTCAGAACGTCCGTCGACGAAGATTCATTTGTTGCGTTTTATCTTTGTTTGAAAGTGTTGAGTTGTGGATAAATTGTATTAACACATTTATATAATTTAATTTAATTTAATTTAATCAAATTTAACATTTATATAGGTTATTATTAGTACATTAAATATGAATACTTCTTTTTCTACTCTGTGTGCGATTTTTTCCATGTCTGCTTTTTTCCTGTACGGTTTTATACGTTCACCCTACTTTACAGCTATATTTAATGACTATATATTATCTCAAAATATTGATAATTCAATATTCTATTTTCCAACAAGGGTACACGGTAATTTTCCATAAACTATTATACGTGATATTGAACACAAATGAATGGATTATCATGTAGTACATATTATTTAGGCTTATACGGAGACTGAGTGGGTTTGTCTATCATAATCCTGAAAACGGTTACAGGCTTTGGTGTACTTAAAATGAATTTAACTGCCTAATATTACAAACAGTTTATTGGATTTGTGAACCGGAAAGTAGTTTAAAATGATTCAAAGTAAATGCAGAAGTGCCATGAAGTTTGCTTAAAGTAGGTTTCGTTTCTTAATATAATTCCTATGGCTAAATGTGAGTATTATATTGAATGTAAATCAGATATTAAACGAAAAAACAATAGACGCGAAAAAATTTACTGTACGAATCTCAATCGCCAAATCAAATATCAACCCGTTACAATTCAACTGGTTAACAATTTTAATATTTTCAATAGATTCGGCGGTAAATTTGTGGAAATTCATTATGAATATAAAATTAAAATCGATAACTTAGTTATTCCACTGGCTGTGCTACTAAATGTAACGCGTTTTGCTTCTTTGACAAGCATCTTCAAATTAACTGTATCGCAAGGTTTTTTTATTTCTAAGGTAAACAATGATTCACTCTTAAATTAAAAATGAAGGGTGGGGTGGGTTTGTTTCCTTCTAGTGGTTGTGGGGAGGGGGTAAGACACAAACAATGATAGTATTAATTGCAAATTAGTTACTAGTGTTTGAAGGTTCATCTCCCATTTATATATCATTTTTCTAAAAATAGGTATTCGATAAAAATTAAACAGAATATGCGCTTTTCAATGAGGTACCGTGCGTTTGTCTTAGTTGTTGATCACGCAATCGAATGAGAGATCAGTGAAAATGTAACGGAGCAGCAGCGGCTCAGCTGAGATCCGACACAGTAATAACTGAGAAAATTTCACGGGCAATAATTTCTTCTTTCCAAACGGCCACCAATCGCGATTCACATATCGCAACTTCACAATGTATTGGTGCACCGTATGCTCAATTGTTCTAGTATGAGTGTTACAATTATTTCACATTTGATGCAAAAATTGCAAAGGTGGAGAAAGAATCAGTCAAGTTCGGACGCCGCGGGCGTAAGTAACTTAATCGCTCTGGTTTCGTATCGCGAAGATAATCGAACTGACTTTTGAAATAACTAACGGAAATACTCATATAACTGAACGGAAACGGCTTCCTAAACGCTGGTGCTCGAAAATGTTCGTGTGATCCTGTAATCTTCGTATGTATAGTAAAATAATAGAGGAAATAAAATGGGGATTTTGAATGCTGATTTCGTAGCGAAAGTGTGAATAGAGTAATGTCACAATTAATTTTGAACGGAAAACTGTGGAGACCACATTTTAGCTAAAATACGCTTTAAATAAAAGCTTTGTGATTTTGTATTGTAAATGTACTTTTTAATTTACAATACACTTACTTGATTTCGATAAATTGACAACGCAGGCTTTTTCGATAAAATAAAATTGCTTCATAAATTACATATCAACTTGTGATGTAATACAGATTTTAAATCAAATTCAATATATTTTCCTGTATGCAAGAACTTCGCGTTACGATCAGAAAGGCCGATATTCAGTTCATTGGATATTGGAAAGCCAATGTTATTTTTATAATATTTGGATTTGAATCTTTGTGATTTCTATTAACTCAGAATTTGTATGTGGTTCTTTGAAATGCAAAAATATTTTATTCAGTTTTTTACACAAAATATTGTGACCGGTTTCTAAAAGAAAGTAAACCTAATCAACCGATAATGCATAGTTTTAAAATTTAAATTACAAGTTTTTATTGTTTATATAATATTATGATTATTTAATTCAGAATCTACGGAAAGAAAATCTCATCAATTTCAAAATTTGTATTTGATAATTTTAATTTATTATTATGAAATAAAACCGACAATTATTAACTTTTTTACGCTTCTATAAATTGATTAATAAAAATAATAATATATTTTATAAATAAGTTAAATATAATTAATATTTTATCTAATTAATTAAATAAGTAGAGAAGAACAGACGTAAAAGATAATAATGAAATCTCAAAACTGTTAACAACAATCAGCTACGTTCAACTGATTCTATTTAAATGAATAAAACGTGCCATCAGGCAGACTGTGTAAACATGTACGTGAATTGTTTGTTAACTAAACCATAACTCTTTGGAAAAAGTGATGAAACCGCAGTGAATTAAAAAGAGAAATACTCACCACAAACAACATAAATCGTCGGTTCGTGCTTAACTTATTTGTCTAAATAAAAGTCACGTATGAACAGTTACAATCTATGGTGAGACATGTTGTGGCAAAATCAAACCAAAAACACACGCAATTTTATATAATGAATGCTTTTTTAACCACAAAGAAATCATAAAACATAATAATATGTCAAGTCTTCAAAAAAAATGTAGGACTAATCAATGAGTTAACTTTGAAAATTTACAAAAGCTTTAAAGTTGCTGAAGTTATTTTTATGAAAAAGAGATTCACAATAATAACTCGCGCGTAAAACCAATTATGAAATGCAATATTTGAAATATGATATTTAATTTTTACTTTACCAAACGTCATATGAATGTTAATTGATTTTAAAACATGTATAGACTTAATTTCATCGTCAAAATACACCTTTCTGATATATCTGGGTCTGGAATATTGCATTTCCTCGAATAATTTAATAAACAATTAAAATTGATAGCTTAGTTATTCAAGTGGCTGTGTTACTACATGTGACGCGTATTTCGCTCTTTTAAGGAGCATCTTCAGACTAACTCTGTCCCAAGGTTATTGATGTCAAAGGTAACCAATAACGCGAAAATAAGCAAAACATGTGTCACATTTAGCAACACATTCAGTGGAATAACTAAGTTATCAATTTTAGTTTTATATTAAAAATGAATTTCTACAAACTTACGGCCGAACCCATCGAAAATATTAAATAATTTAGGTCTAATCAAGACAAAATATCAATTTTAGCATAATATACGACCTAAAAGCATGTTGTAAAAATTGATAAGTACACTAAAAAAAGTGATCTTTCATACCGCATTTTGTTTAAACCTAGCCAGTTATTTATAAAAAAAGAAGAATATGTAAAACAGATTCAAGCCTGGACAGAAATCTTTAAAATACATTGTTAAATTTATGGAGATTAAAACAAGCACAAAAAACAAAGTTAAGCGGACAAGTGTCTTAAAACGAAGGATTTGCCAAAGTTGATCTAATCTTAGTTCCACGTGCTAATAGAGGATTTGTTTGCGGGCACCCCGACCCCAAAAGAGGATCGATTAGCGAGGGTTTGAGAAGCCCCATTCAAGATAGGTTCCGGGCAGAGCAACGATGCGGGGGATGGAGGGGGAGGGTCCTCTCGCAGGCGCCGGTGAGTCTAAAGCATGATTATATAACTCCCAATCGAAACTGTTTTGTTTCCACACAGCCCACATTACCACTCAACCCTTAATGTATTGTATCAGAATTAATATGAGTCAACAGTTCCATCGTGACTTAATAACGGTTTCAGCCTTGCTTTTTTATATTTTAATGTATGCAAAAAATACATAATGGACAGTCAAAAAGATGTTTTTTCACGTGTTAAATTTCAGAGAAACTAATTTGAATACGTGACATTTTCAGAAAAATCGAAAGATGGTTCTTTTCTCGAACGTAAAATCTGTATAACATTAATATTCATTGTAAAATATTATGTTTATTTACATGTCTCAGCATTTAAGCGAAATAACGATGTATCGTAACTTCTTCGATACAATGGTTCAGACTTGAAATTAAATGCTATTTTTAACCAATATATGGATAATTACTAACTCGTAAACCAACTAATAAAAATATGAGAACAGCGATTCTCTTTGTTCTTACTGTACAACAAAATATGAGTAATAAAACAATTAGCATGCCACTCTAAATCTCAATTGAAATTATGAATAACATGAGAATTAATAATATCGTACAATAAATCAATCGCTATTACAACTCCGTCGTTTATATTCGATGCTTAATAAGTCAGATACGATTAGCATTAATGATGTTTATTTTTTTATATCAACTTGATACAGTTCTTCGAGTCTCCTTCATCTCTAATATTATTATTTTTTGCATTCTTCTTCCATCGTTTCTGACAGAAGGGTGTGATCGTTGCAGAGGTGAGCAATAAAAAGTAAAGCCAGTTGACGTGGACACGATATGCATTTATATATATACTATACCAGTGTACTACACCCACACACATATACATATAATATGGACATTTTCATAATATTTCGATAAATATTTATTCTATTACTAGATTAGTACTATAAATTGTGTTTTATTTAAGTCTCCATTTATTCTTAAGACAAGGAAGTGACACGCAAAGTGTAAGCTTTTAAATTCTCTTCGGTACAATGACTGGAACAGAATTGAATAACGCTATAACTTAGCTGTCAAATTTATTTTGCACCAGTAATGACTTCGCCAATTCGGTATCCAATAGGTAGTAAAATTCAGAAATTCATGTTTACCGACGATAAGCAAAGATATATATATCTAAAAGAATGTAAAACTTTAGAATTTTTATAACATTTTTTCAAGCAATGCGGAACAAAATTCAAATATTTTATCAACACAATAAAAAATTACAACTTGTTACCAAATATTTTGCTTCTTGAAAGAAATACATAATGTAAATTCTAATACATTTGCGAAATTCCACGACGATAGCAATCATACTTTAATACAATCGCCGTGGACGAACGGTAACGCTTTTAACTTCCGCTATGTAACACCATGTTTGAATTCGTATATAATATATACAGATTTATTTTGTACTAATTCCACATTTTATAATGATCAGGAACGGTTTGCTCTTCGCGAATCAACTGATAATGTCTCATCAGTTGATAATGCTCGCGATGAGCGAAGCCAATCGTGATTGATTGGCAATAAGAAATGCATATCTGAATTATTGAAACTGTTTCTGGTTTACTAAGACAAAATATACACAGACTTTTTCTCGACTTATCCACTTTTATATTTTTTTTACATCTGTTTTGAGAAGATGTGAAGTTTACATTGAATACCCACCACTAAAGTAGTTCACATGAACCCAAATACAAATTGGTATCGGGCAATGTCAATAAAGATATTCTGAAATTTACAATCATCTTGTAGAAGACACTCATGCACGATCTAACCATTTCAATAAAACAGTCAATTGTGCAAATAATTTGAAAGTGTTAAGGAATGGCCGAAGCTTTACATTATATTGTATTTAAGTGTATTACAACTAGAGGTGAACGAGAATCTTCTTTATAAAAATCAATGTTTGTTTGTTCGTATCTCATGCCCTGCCATACCATTCATCCGATTTCGATGAAACTTTGGTGAGTTGTTGCACGCACACCCGCGAAGGTTTATGAATAAAAAAAATTTAAACAAAATCAAACAGCGCATTTCAGTTCGTGTGAGACATAACAAGTGGTGCTAATTGTTAAATTCCAACTGTCGGTCTTAAATGAAAAAAATGTAGGAGAAGATTTACGTTGCAACGCATCCCAATGATTCCGACATATATGTCAGGCGAATTCAAACGTCTACAGTTTCCAAAGTCAACAAAGCACAGGAACAATCGCTACAAGTGTGTAGACTAAATTTGGAAAATCCATGCTTCTCACATTGACAGCTGTGTGGCTTGCTCAATCGTCGAAAAATCTCCTGATTTATTCGTGTACACACCAGACGGGAAAAACAAAAAATATTGTGTATCCAAAAAAACATGTTCTTTCTTTGAGTGGCATTGCAACGCATGCCAGGTACTCGTTAGTGTTCAACAAAATTTCAAGAATTTCGATTCTCCTGTCTCAAGAAATTTTGTGACATTCGATTTTCACGATTCTAGATTCTCGAAGAAAGCCATGAGAATGTACAATAGAAAATATGTTGGGTGTTAAAGAAATATATTCTATGATAATTATTTCAAACGCCAAATATTTATTTGACTTGAGTGAGAAAAATGTAAGCTGAAAGAGACTCAAGGAGAATCAAATAAAGGCTGTGTTTTGAATCGAAAACGGACTGATTATGTTTAATATTGTTTATAGTTAATCCTCGGCGGAAATAAATAGAACGGGAAATTTAAGAAAATACATGAATGGAACTTTTGCAACCCTTTTGTAGTTTTATTAAGGATTTTATTTAGTTTTATTAAGAATTATTGTGTATGTTACACACAAAGATTTTTCTTCATTTTCAACTGTTAAAAATACTCACCCTCTGAAATGAAGTTGGGTTATTTATAAAATGTAGCATAAGCGTTTTCATAATATATTACTGATAAAATTTTATGAAAATATGTCATTTTTTATTGGCTTTGGCTAGGCAAATTTTTTTGATATGATTTTCCGACGATCGTAGGTTTTCGGTGTTGGTATGAGCTGAGTTGTCGCTAATTGCTGGTACTCGATCCTCCTACCCTCAGCAGATCCTTCTTTCCGATGAATTTATGAAAAACGATATTCATCTTAATAAAAGCGAAGTTGCTTCAATGTAAAATATTATATGGAGGACTCAATATTGGCATCTACAATAGAATACCCGCTACCCAAATTATTTTGTTGTTATTTTCGTCATTTAGCTGTTCTTTTGTTCCGAATAATAACTCACTAATTGCTTCAGTTAACCGAATTGGGAAATAGCTAATTAACGACCTCTCCCTCCCGCAAAATGATTCGACTGTAAAAAAGAGCACATTTTTTTTTACTTTCTTTTAACGACCATAAATCATTTCCGGTCACTTAGATTTTAAATCATACGGCCTCCCAATCGCAACGGCCATTTTACCCTATTTGTATTTGCTTGTACTCTTATAAAATATCATGAATTCGAATTGAAAAAATCTATAATGCTATTTGACTATTATGATCATACATATTGAGATGATCCCAAAAATTATCAACATAATGATCGGTGGAAACAAACTATTAAACGGTATTTTTTCATCGTTACTCTACTTTAAAATATTACTTTCGGGCTTTCCTATCGACGAATAACAAAATTTAATAACCATATTAAAAACTTCATAATCAAAGTGTAAAATATATTCCTTATTGAATTGAAGGGTTATGAAAATAATTTAGTAATTGTTAAAATCCAAAATATTTTTTGGGGTCGGCTTTTTTTCTGTGGGGTATGCGAGTTATTTCAATAACATGTATGAACATAATAAATCGAATATCATATATATCGAGTATCAATTGCTTTTGAGATGAAAGTGGATTTAAATCTCTAAGTAATGAAGTCTATTTGAAACAGCGAGGGAGAATATAATATGTCCTGTTTTAAGTTGATACTGACTAAAACACTGAAACAAGGAATAAAACTCACTGCACGGTGGACAAAAAATCAAAGAAAGTGGACTGATCCGGTATTTATCGTATACTCATTAGGAACGTAATGACAATACTGTAGTTTTCTGAGAAAATCACTAATCTATAGCATCTGTTTCAAACTGTGAAAATTAGCTATATTTACTTCTAAACAGTAATGATGTTCTTTGTATGATCTCGTGTGAAGAGTGTGTTTGATCTTTATCGTATCTACGGACACGCTCTGCTCGGTTTATTATTAAATAAAATTATATTTTAAAATAAGTACATTTTGCCATCGCCTCCACGATACGGTCTAATTCGGGCTTTACAACGGTGAAGAGCTTCTGCTGATATTATTAATAACAATTATTCAAGAAACACACAATAAACAATAATGTAATCGCGTGAACGTTGATCAGAAATTGGATAAGTATTACAAACCTTTTAGAAAACATGATATTAATGCGGCATGATACTAATAAGTAAAAAAATAGGAATTTGTGACAATTAACTCGATATTGTAATTCATAAAAAGTAGGGCTTCAAGCCGCATATTTCTTCGTTTCGGTTTTTGTTCCGTAAAGTTAAAGGTTCTATATGTATCAGGTGAATGTTTAAGTAACCATTATAAAAGATTAATCATGTAACGCGTAACGAGTAAACTAGCATTGCACGGTTTGTGACTATAGAGGTTTTTATTACAGTGTTACATTATTGACGGTGTTTTAGGAATATTAAATACTATACAGCACCGAAACGTCAAGTGTCAGTGCTAAATTTTTATTTTTGCAATCACAACACGCGTTAATGATTCCCGACAAATGGGCGACATCTGTTTTTTGAATTTTGAATTCCGTGTTCAGAACAGACACGATTCAGATTGTATAGTTAACTTGCGTATGCATGTTTTCTCAAAAGTTTTTTTTTACATGAACTGCATGTTACTCAGTTGCTCAACTTCTCTTTTTTGAAGAGAGTAGGGATTGAAGAACATAACTAGTAGTTAGCTAGTAAGATAGGTGGGAGAAAATTTCAGACATCACAAACATCCACGCCTTCGAACAGAAGTCCATAATTGGATTGAAAAACCAATTTATGAAACTGTTCGTACTGGGATTCGAACCCGTGAGATCCATTTGTTTCACGTCGACCACAGCACCACGGACTCGACCGTCTCTACTATTTTTAATTAAATAAATGAGCTTTATTTGTAAGAAAGCGATGATAGAATTTTGTCGGCGGATATCTAAAACAACATATTTACGGTGTTTACATTTCCTTCCTCTCATACGATGATTAAAACGAATCATCTAGCTACCAACCCTTAACCAACTCTCTCCAAGAAGAGAGTTTACGCGACTGAAAACGATCAACTCTAGTCAAACAAATTGTGTTGAGATGCTTCATTACGAATACTCAACGTAAGAATCGGACATGGTTGTAAAAATAAATATGTACTCTGTGACAATATAATATTTTCGTTGTGATATATGTGTAAGTAAAGGAAAAGTGAAATGAAAGCTTAAAATGCTTTACGAGGAAAGTTTCTGTCTCGCATGTAATAAAAGCTCTGCGATGACGTCACTTTCCTTGGAGAATCGTTACAAGCAAAATGAATATTTACACAAAAGACGTTTGAGGAAAATGTCCGGAGAACTTTTCCATAATAAACATTTATTAGGCAACACGTCACGGCGATGAAAATTGTCTTGTTGGTGTATGCAAGTCGAATAAAAGTATAGGCGTTAAGGTGAAGATACAGAATTTTCCGCTGTTTTTGAAACAATATTGATTGATCGATTGATTGTAAAGAATCTATTTTAATTGTCAAAATATTCATGAATACATACTATTGTTATGTTTATTATAAATTTATTTAGTATGAATTATAAATCTGGATTCCTAATGTTCGTCAAATTAAAGCTTAGAATCTTATAGTAGGCGTGTATTTGAATATTCGAATAATATAATGTATTAATTCGATTATTTTTTTTTCCATATGTTTAGCGAGATATATATATTTATTGCCAACACATCCTAGTTGTCAGCATGTCTATTGAGTGAGGAGTATGATGTTCAAAGAAACAAAATTCATTTTACCAAGACGTCCAATGACATTTTTTCAAGCCAGTAGTTTAATGTACTACAAACGAATAACATTCTAACAAATCAGCAATACTCGAATATATACGAATACTCGATTGGAATCCCTTATTGTAAGAAAGCAATTCTCATTCAATAGTAATAAACAGATATACATAAACTGAACAATGAAATAAACACTACTTTTTATGGCAAACATAACAATGAAATGGCTGGGTACATATTAATTCAGCAATAAAATAAATGAGAACAGAACGTAGGAAAATTAAGGATTTGTAAAATGCTCAATTTTTTAGAGAGGTTAATTTTGTTAGATCCTGAATTGATTGTTATTCCTACAACAAACGATTACTTCAACAACAAAAAAAGTTATGAAAAATCACCTTCCCTTGATAAAAAAGATCGTCCAACTGATTGAACGTGATAGATAATTTCCGGGAAATGAAATGAAATTTCATCAAAGTTTCTCAATCATTGCTACGGTATGATAAAATTTAAGAAATATCATTCGTTTCTAACAGAAAACGTACGAATTTTTTCAAGGAAAACTTGTTTTTCTCATTCTACAATTTCGGTAAATTCCTTTTAGGGTTTTCATCAAATCTCAGTAGCTACGCACATTGAATGATTATGCAAATTTATTTCAATTCGCCTGTCAGTATCTTCTCAAAATTAATGTTTCAGTTTAAATAAACATATATTTACGTATCGCCGTAGTTATAGTTACGACTGCTACCTTCATATATTAAAGGAAATTTTACAAGTCATAGCTGGGCATATCATTTATCTTACCTAAGTAAACTAGAAGAAGTAAGAATTCACTTATACATGTTAAATTATCATCTCTGGGCCGCTGGTATCATTATAAATACACTTTTTAGTTTTTTTAGATATGAATATTATAATCATTTTACAGGTTAAGACGTATTTTTGTCAAACTATAAAAATAAAAACATTCCAAAAACAATTTATATAAAGGGTTAGCATACCAGTATCTGACCGCTTACGAGAAAAATAACGATTAACGTTTAACATTAGACCGAATGATGACAAAGCAGGTGTATTCACAATGGATCAAATATCTTAATTAATATGATAAGACAAAAATTAGGAAAGGGCCTGTAACAAAAAAAATTGTGTTCAATTTTTAACAACTATGTTAATTTATCAGTGGTTGACCAGTAGTCCAGTGATGACTTTTTTTCAGTAGTTGACCATGTCATAGAGCTTCCCGTAAGACCACTCTTGATTGAATCAAGTAGTTTATGCATAAATGCACCGATATCCTTAACAAATCTCTTGAGAAATCCAAAATAAAATAATTACTGCATAAGGTGTTGTTTTTCAAATGGCCGCTATGACATCGCGATGACATATATGGTGATGTGTTAGTTCTTCGATCCGACAAAATTTGACAATTTTTGGGCACTTTTATTGAAAAATGGTTAACTTCTGGTATATAGTACCAGTACATTTACCTTAAACATAATATCGATATATTATTATTACAATAATTTGCACCTTGATATCTATTTTTATTCTCATCATAGTGGAAATATAGTAACGTTTATAACAAGTTTTAGTACATTAATTGAAGAAAAAAAACGAATTTTGATAATAAGTTTCATTTGCTGAGAACGATTTTCGTACAAAATATTATTTGGAATTTGAAGTCAAGAGCATTAGTTGAGTTCTTTATTTTAACTTGTTAAGAAACAAATGCATCGAGCACATAAAGAAAACAAATATTTTTAAAATAATGTGTACTTAATCTTGGAATAAGCAAAATGTAAATGAATTAATAATATAACGATTATTCTCAAATAGAGATGTTTTGGCACAATAGCCTGTAACGTTGGATGGAAAATTTTAAATCGATATTTTCTGAATTATATTCAGAAAACGTATTGAATGGCTGAGCGATTCGCCCACGATGAATGTCTTCTAAATGTGAGACGAAAGTATTTTGAAAGCAAACTTATTGATAACGAAAATATCGCAGCTTTTATGACTGCCTGCGGAGGTGATTTTGAAAAGCCGTTCAAAACCAATATTATCAGGTGCCTTTGCAAACTTTCGAAATACCGGACCACCTTCCTTATCGGTGCCAGTTTCATCTACCGATAAACTCGCCAACTTCCGTCAACGGCTTACAGCAAACTTGTCGATTTTCGTAGCAGTCACTCGTAGAAGAGGGACAAGGCGTAGGCGTCAAATGTGCTACAGCTTACGTTTTTAAGTGGTTTAGATGTCGACAACCTTTAGTGGGAAATGTGTTTCAAGAATATTAAGCAGACGTTTTTAATTACAATTGCGAAGGTTTTCGCTAAATATTTTGGAAATTCATTTTAACTTTCTGACATTTTTGAGCTATCAAAGAAAATATCAGATATTAACAGATCATCATAAAAAATATCATGTGAAATAAATCACTGAAATCAATTAAATAGAATCGATGAATTTTTGGCTATATAAATCGTTTCCGGTTTTCTAACACTGACAGCTATAACTGATATTTTGTAGTTTTTCATATGAATTTGAAAAATATCATTGTAAATTATGAATGTAGTTATGAACATACATATTTATTTATCAACTAAAACTATAAAAGTTTGAGGAGATCTGATTTTTGTTTGTTTTCATAAGGTTATTTTTTGGAATACTAATGATAACCGCTTGAAGTTTTGAAACAATTGCAGGTTTCATTCTCATTTTTACGACCCCATTTAAATTTTTTTTCAGTCAATGAATATATTCGATATTCAATACAATACCTAAAAACAAAATTGAGAGCTGTATAATGAAAAACGTCAGTGGGCAGACTATTATAATACAGAAAGTCGAGATATGAATCAATTAAAAATGTTATACCTAAGGGTGTCGGCCCTTGTGATTTATTAATAAGAACATTACCCTATCGATCAAATGTTTCTGGAAGTTTGCGATATCTTTTCTTCTCGAGTTTATCTCGAGTGTTATTAAAAACTCAATGAATTTATTCATAATTGGAGGTATCTAATTTAACTAAAAAGCTTAATAAAAAATGTATTTATTTGAGTGAACACATCTTCGACTCGGTCAATGATAAAATTAAATGAAGGTGTATCTTCACTCTATAAAACCGATACTAAATGGATAAATGGGAAATGAATATATATATATCTTTTTTAAGGCGTTAAATGTCAATTTTTTGTGGTAAGACATAGTATCTTAAAAATAAAACATAATTTGTTTAGGGGTACCCCAAATTTTTATATATCAGGACCGGTTTCATCAGTTAAAATGCTCGTGATGAGCGAATTTGGTCCTGATCATTATACAAATGTGGAAGTAGTACAAAAGAAATTGTGTTTTTTTTTTAAAAGGTAAATGTTAACATGTTAACATATTTTTTTCCAATGAATACTTAACCCTTTGATTAGTGAGTTAATATTGTTTGAACACACATCCCGGGAGTGAGTTAATTTATGCACTTAAAAAAGCTTATAATAAATTGTAAAAATATACATATATTTTTTTGTTATGTTTTGTTTTTTTAAAGTAAACAAAATCAGTGGTTCTCAACATTTTATTTACTTAAAAAATACTCTTAGTAAAAAATAAAACATTTAGTAAAATACTAAGTAAAAAGATCAAAATTTATAAGCATATAAAAATAATATAAAATAGGTATAAAAATAAGTAGAATGTTTCAAAATAATAAACAATTGATGACACAATTAAAACGATTTTTGCAGATCATTGATAAATCTATGTAGTATTTATAAAAAAATATGCAATCATATTTTAGTTGGAATTAAAAGCATGGCATTTGACATAAGGCGCCCGGACATGTGGACATACATGTATGTCCATACTTATCAAAGGGTTCAGACTTGCGTTATTTCATAAAGTAAATTTTTACTTTAACTGGTAGAATGCTAATGGCTATTACATAAATCCGAGCAAATATATGTAAGCAATAAAGAGTTATAAATTAGCCATCTGTGCTTCCGAATCAGAGTTTTTCATACGAGCCCCGCGTATGTAACAAATTATTGACCGTATCGAAGCCGCTTTGAAAAAAAAAGACTGAGGCAGTATCTCTATTCGGTCTAAAACTGATTCAGGGTAAAAAAATAAGAACAGTAAGGTAAGCTCGCTGTACACCACACGATTAAGTCAACGCTAATTGATTAATTAATACACGAAGTTAGACGGTTAATCTGTCAGTAAACATTCAATAAATAATATTGAGGCGTTCCGTTTTTTTTCTTCGTATGTTTTCATTTCCGTTTAAGGTAATTTAATTACGTTTGTTTTTTTTTAAATTTTTGCCTGGTTCTGCTGTTTTTAGAATAGCATACTTAATTTCAAATATTACAGAATTCACTACATTATGAAGGTAGTTATTAAATCTTCTAAAAACTCAACTTATTTAGATAACTAAATGATATCTTTAGTGCAATTGAAAATAAGTTTAATGAATCATGAAATATGACAAAATTGAGTTCGCGATCAAACATTTTTTTGTCAATTTTCTCATAGCTCTAAAATGTAGATATGATTTTTAAAATGGTATGACTAAAATGATCAATGGACAGTCCACTGGACAGTTTAAAAGGTACTCCAAATTGAATTCGCAACAAATAATGTTAACATATTTAAAAAAAAAAAATGTACATACACGTGAAGTTGTAATAAGTAAGTGTAAATAATTGTTGTAATAGAAAAGACTTTACTGTAATAAAATTCTGTATTACGCTAATAGGCAGCACGATAAAAAGATAATTCATTATTTTGTCTTCATCTCAGCTATTAAATCTTGTTTGTTTGCTCATAAGAATGACTTATCTAGTAAATTTTTAACTCAGTCATAAGCCGTTAGCAAGTTGATGCGACGCTAACGACCAACAAAGATGTATATAGACCATAACGCATTATGAATGAAATGTTCATTTAATTTTGAGTTTATGTCAAAAACCTTCATATTATGAGCACATTGTACTACATTTTTCATATGAATAAATGTAAATTTTAAAGTATGCTATTAATCATACAGCCGACTGAAATTAGACTAAAACAATTAAGTGAAGTAATAAGTTTGTAATGCACTTGGTTATTGTATAATATGAACCATAAAGGAATAAACTATTCGAATAAACAGATTCATCGTAATAGTTTAAAATTGAGATTGATTATGAAGGAATCATTTGTACATTTTAGAATATTTATATATTACAGAGAATTATGCTGGCTTATCATTGCTTACTGTTTAATAAAGACTTACCAAGAAACGTCGGCGTCCGTGGCGCAGTTGGTTTCGTCGCTGGCTACGGTTACGTATGTCTCGGGTTCAATTTCCGGTGCGGACGGTTTTCATAGATTGATCTTTCAATCGATTTATGGATTTCTGTTCGTAGTCTGAGTCCTCCCTCCCACCAATCCCATCCTCACGGGGCGTAACGAGAGCGATTGGCTAACCACTAGTCCTGTCATAGCCCTATCCTTCTATCCCTACTCTCTTCGGAAAAGAAAAGAGAGGTTGAGCAACTGAGTGACAAGCAGTTCTCGTAGAAAAAAATTCTGTCAAGATACCTCCATTAGGAGACCATATGCTCCACATTGAGAGCGGACATGGAAAAAAAAAAGAAACGTCTGAGCATTGTTATAATTTATAAACGTAAATTATGTTGGTTGACCATCCACAAAATGCGCGAACAATAACAAAGGACGTTTAACCCCGATGCTTTAGATTCGGTGGAATATAATTAAATATTCAATATAGTTCTTGAAAAAGTGTGAAGTTAAATAGTGAACCAATCGTTATCAGAATATGAAAATTACAAAAATAGCCACATATATATATATATATATAAACCAAATCGGATATGATTATTATAGCATATGCGTGAGATAGCAGACACTACTTGTCAAAATATAAATCAAAATTATCGCTATTAGTACTAGTTTTAAAAAGCAGTTTCACAATATTCAATTACCAGTCGCTATTACCGTTAATGAATCGCTGATAATTACACTTCGACATGCACTTGACGGTAGTGCACCGCTTGCATGAAACTTGACTTTCAAAAATAATTGCATATCAATTGTGCACCTCTATCTATCCATATTTAGAGTCTACACACTCATATTAAAACTATTATACATGCATTATAGCTTGTAGCGCTCGGCAATGAGCAGTAGCGGTGTGGATAACAATAATCAATTATTTAATAGTGTAATAAATACTGACGAACTATTGATGTTAGATCTCCGACAAATGAATATTAAATTTTCAATGAACAAGATATTAGGTATAATAATACATTCATATTTTTTTTACAACTTAAATGTAGGGTAGTTCGGTGGGGTATCATTTCCTCCCACTGGGAAAAACAAATATTCGAATATTCAAGTCTAACAGAGTATTCCAATAATTTTCAAACACGAATAAAAGTAATCAATAAGATTCGGAATAAGTCGACATATTTTTTGTGGACACGAAATGGATTTTGTGAAATTTTCCAATAGATTGCACACCAAAGAAACTGATTTTTTTTTGTACCATGTTTTAGATAAACATCAGAAATGAGGATTTTCCCGGATTTTAAATAAAACAATAATTTTATTGGGATCATATTTCATTTTAATCATGTGTGTATCCAATTCTTGATTTTTTAAAACAAAAATCACTTGCACGCTATGAATAAAAAGCTATTTTCTTAAGCTTCAAATATACTTCAATATACTCCACATGGCTGAAAAATTTGTGCGGAAAAATGAGGTTCATATTCAATTTCTTCTTAAATTATCATTACACGGTATTAGATTTTTTATGTGAAGGGTTAATGTTAACTTCAGTTGTTTATTTAATTTAGGTTAACAGAAATGTGCTTTAAGTACAAAAACAGATGTATAAAGTATATATATGGAATGTTCACTATTTTTACAATGCACGGATGTCAACTCGTTCAACAACTCCTCGTTTGCGGAATAGCATCATATTAAAGTCATTACTTTAAGTTACATTAAAAAAGATTGCTATGGTTTATGACTGGAAACATCAATGATATAAACATATTTTAAAACTTAAACACATTATTTGTTTTGTACTAATTATGAGCGAAAATAATCCTGATAATTATAAAAATTTAAAAATAGTACTAAGCAAATTGTGTTTTATATATTAATAATTAAGACAGTGAATCCCTTAAAAGTGATTTAAATATATGTAGCAGTAGAATTTATTGTATAACACTTAAAACATACGTTTACGCCATATTATATTCAAATAACAATAAACAAACCGCAACATGCACAATATACAGACCATTAACCCGGTTTATTAAATAAACATATTGACTGAAACCAATTTAAATACAAAAGAATAGAAAATTTAATTGGAATATCGCCAACCCTATTTCAAATATAATATTAATCACTTTTAAGGTGTTAACTGTCAATTCTTGGTGGAAAGACTTTATATTTTAAAAAATAAAACACAATTCGTTTGTACTACTTCCACATATTTATAATGATCAGGACCGGTTTCGCTCATCACGAGCATTATCAACTGATAAAAATACAAACATAACAGGCTTATTTATATAAAATTGAGTGAAAAAATGAAGGTATATAAAACTGATGGTTCATGAACTGAGACAAGAAAATATTGATTAACAAACAAATTATACATAAATCAAATGAAAGAGTCTACGATTAAAATGTTATGGACCTCTTGCAAATCATTAAATACTAATCTACAATCACAGATATAGCTATATTGAAGTAGTACAAACGAATTCTGTTTTATTTTTTAAAATATAATTTTAATGCGAATAGTATGAATTAAAAATACATAAATATTATTACCACGCACCACTACTGTGCGTCATTTATAAGTCATGTAAATAATTATTGCGTGACTTCTTTGCTCTTGTCCGTGAAAAAAGAACACAATGTTTTTGTAAGTGAGCAAAGAGAAATAAATCAGATATCTTACAATGATATTTTTAGGCAATTGACGAACATACTCTTTCAATATATTTGTCATATAATATGTAAAGGAAAATAATAATTGTTTTAACTTCATAAAATGTTTTAAAAAATAAAACACATCATCAGTTGATAATGCTCACGATGAGCGACCTCTTTCATGATCATCATACAAATATGAAAGAAGTAGAAGACAAATTTTGTTTTATTTTTAATATAAAATACCTTTTCACCAAGAATTTACAGATAATAGACTAAAATTCATTCATAAAATGTATTCCCCAGACGGTTTAAAAATAAAATTTTCGTTCAGAATAATAATGTACAATAAAATAATGTTAACGTCACCGTATTTCGAAATCTACATAATTTTTTAGGCATCGTATCTGTCAGTTTCATGTTTAAAAAATCTGGATTTCGCAGTATTTGGTATTAAATTGTTTGCCTTCAAAATATGCAAATTTTACACCATTTAATGGGTGTTAAATAAAATATTAAATTACTTCAAAATCGAGGTACTTAAATGCTTCATTTTATTTTAGAAACCATGTTATTTTTTAATGTCATATTAAATCATAGGAATTTGATGGATTGTAAAAATTTTTACACAAAACAATGTGTTTTATGTGTTTCGTATGAGGTTTAAAAAATATATGTTAACCCTTTATGTCAAATTTATGATCGTTTTGCATGTTCTTTAATGCAGATGGAAACATGCACAGAGCAAGTAAATGCTCTTGTTAAGTTCATGCACCTTAAATTCATTATATTTATTTCCTTTTGAAAAAACATATTAATTACTTAAAACTTCGTCGATTCATTTTAAAGTGTGTAAACGTATTTTAAATTGTATTTTTTTTGTGCGCTCCAGTGCCACGCTATGTGCTGTGTTTACAAATAAACAGGCAAATATCAAATAGTAAATGCATTGTTCAGTTTTTTGAACAGCAACATAGAAATCAAATGGAATAGTTCAAAAAAATGTGCCCAACGAAGGCTTGTTATTGACTACTTGTTTAACCTTTATCTTCAGAGAGGGTAAGATTATAAGATAAAAGTGGCTAAGACAAAAATTAATAAATCGATTAACAAAGCAGCGCATGAAAGTATCCTTTCGGAGATTCGAACCCTCAACAAGCCAACGAAAATACTAAATTATCACAGATCAATATGATAATTTAGTTACTTAAATACAAAAATAAATATATCACTACGTAGTGATAAGAAATATGTAAATTTGTCAGTCTATCTACATTCATGGAAGCTGGAATCTAATACGTGAACTAGATGTAGCTTTCAGCTGTATAAAATTATTCAAATATAACAGCATATGAGATACTTGCTTGTAGACTGTTGTCTCAACTTCTCACCAATGTGCGGTTTCCAGTTTGCAGAAATATACGGTGTTATGTTCATGATGTATAAATTAAATGGATACGAAAATAGTAAATTTAATGTAATATGAAATCACTATGGACGTGCTTACTTGAAATTTGCTATCAAGATCTAGAATGTAGAGGGATCTAAAGACTCTATGATACTCTCGATGCTGAATAGAATCGATCATATGTTCTTATTTCATCTTTCGTTTTACCTTGCTGAAGTGGCATAGTAGTGAAAGCAAACATTTAATTTACAAAATTGTGATGCAACAGGTAGACAGAATACTTATCAAGCGTACCTTTTAAAATTTGAGGTAATCGAATCGTAAAATTCAGGTTGTCGTAGGTTCGTCAAATTAGGTTGAAAAACAATACATAAAACCCTATCAACATCAAAATAGGATAAAAGTCCAATTAAAAGGGACAAGAATATCAAGGAATACGGGCCACTCAGAAATTATGTAATTTAAACCGCCGCCTTAAAGGGTACCTATTTGTTATTGTTTACTTAAGTAGCTTTATTGTGGAACCTTTAGGCGGCTTAGAATTTTGAATGGATGTTGTTTAAATTTTGGTTGCCGAAAATCTTCGTATTGATCTTATAAAGGAGCCAAAAATATTGAAGTTTGTATAAAAGATTAATATATTATTTATAATGTTTGGCGCATCAAATATGTATGAGGGCATTTTATGGGAGCGATTATTATTTTTTTAAAAGCTTTCTTTTCTTCCGAGTTGTATAAAAATATTTTTGTAATAAATGAATAACTCCTATTTGTAACCATGTGTTATGAGAAAACAGATAGGTTAAGTGGCAAATATAAAATGCAGATGAAAACACTGCCTTAATTAT
Source organism: Himalopsyche phryganea (assembly GCA_022494535.1). Taxonomy (NCBI): domain Eukaryota; kingdom Metazoa; phylum Arthropoda; class Insecta; order Trichoptera; family Rhyacophilidae; genus Himalopsyche; species Himalopsyche phryganea. The sequence goes on from JAGVSL010000046.1 coordinate 3,335,652, forward strand.
TTAATGTGAAATGAAAAGTTCTTACATGTAAAATGATATTTTTGTATATATTTTAAAAACACTTACATATGCGGTGTTAACATGTGGTCTATCGCGGATTAGCTATCTAACTATCTGACTACGTCAAGTCTTTATGTTTGGCGCAAACGATATTATGGCTAATTTCTACACAATCTTGTTAAGAAATTGAAAGTACAAGCTTCATGATATTATACAAGACGATTAAATCGCATATGAGGCGTTTTCAAAGTTCGTACAGCGAGTTAAGTTCATCGGCAAAGATTGTAGATGGTGAGACGCGACACGTAAATGTGTGCAAGTGCAAACTGCACTAGTGCAAACTCGTAATTATCAAGAAAAGATAATCTGATTAAGGTTATAATTGGTGCGACAAGGAGAAAGTTTATTAGTCAAGTAACATCATTGAGACCAAAGAAAGTGTTTCGATTATTGTAATTGGATTAACACGCCAATGCTACCGAGACGCGCCATGTTTATCGTCATTAGAATAACTACATACTAGTCAATGGACTTAATCAATTTAAGCCTTATACGATAATAATTAACCAATTTACCATACCAATTTCTTATTTTTTTTTAATCAATTTTATTCGAAGACATTCATGATAGTATCTTATGTGAATAGCTTTTTGAACAAAAGGAATCTTTCTTAGCATTATAGCTATTTAAAATTTGATGTGAAAAATATTTTTTGATGAGAAAACATATAAAAATTGTAATTTATGTAGTAACTAAGAGTGATTATTGAAAATACAGATGTAAACGTCTGTCGGAGCGGATACAGTTATAAGAAAAGTTGTAATATATACTTAATTAAATTTTGATTACGCCAGATGGAAGCAACTATCAAAACTTTAGTACCATAAGCAGTGCCGCGTTGTTTTTAAACGTCTTACGTATTGTGGCGAGCACTAAACTGTTCAGAATATAAAAGATAGATTATTATTTGTAGCAATTCAAGGACCAGCTGTGAATTCTGTAGATTGAAAGCATTTTATTCAAGTTTATTTGATAGTTTTCAATACCCATAAAGAAATAAAGTAGCAAAGCTTTAAAGAATGAAAACCTAAAAAACGAGATAATGTATTTAAAAAATATGTCATTAGATCGGGCGATAAACGCACGTGGCAAATCTTTATTTTGATAACAACGGTTTGAAAAAAATAAGAATTCGATATAAAAAAAATAATTCCAACCAGATTGGAAGTTTTGTTTTGCTCAATTATACACATTCTATATAGTATAATAATGAAATAGTAAATTTATTTGAAAAAACAAACGAGGCGTAGATCGCATGGATAACAACCAATTCAATTGATACACTTCATTCTGTAAGACGCAACAATTCCAACAATTTTGATACCAATACAAATTTAACAGTTATTGTGTTTCATATGTGATAACATTTCATTGGTAATATCTTTTGGAATAAATGAAAAGGGTGCTATAAAAATACCTGAATTTATAAAGCTACAAATTTGAAACTAATTAAAATCATTAGAATATTAAACGTGTCCGAAATTGATTGAGTTATAGTGATGCCGATGGGACATAACTTAGTGTGAAATCGTTGGCGTGCGTTACAAGTCTAATTTTGACAGCCGGACAAGCATAATGATAATAGCATAGCATAACTTAGCGAAGCAGCTGAAAATAATTAAACCGCGTCTCGTTTTATTTTAACCACAGTTTCAGTCAATAGAAACATTCGCCAAAAATAACAGCGATGCTTAAATTACACCCGGGATATATTAATAGTAGACCACTCTAAGACTGCGTCGTCTCGCTTGAGGACAGCCGCAGAGAGAATTCATTTAATGTCGCAGAAAAGAAAACAAAAGAGATATTGTAATCTCTTTATACATTGCATATAAGATCTACAAAGGTATATGAATATTATTATCAAACAAAGCCTAAGGGTGTTTTCTAACTCAGTTTGAAATGTTATATTATATTGACAAAGCTAGGATATAATAATAATAATTCAGAATATGAAAAAATGTTATAAAAGCTTTAAGTAATTAATTCTGTTCAATGAAAATCCAATATAATAGATGGATATGATGAATACCTTGCAATTTGATAAAGTATTTATGTATGGAAACGAACGAAATAGGTTTAGTCGATTGTCATATATTTAATTAATACTGCGTATTGTGTATGTTGATAAGGCGAAAATGGTTGGGCGTTTTGTATTTAGTGCTACAAGACTGTATTGCTAAATGTAGGTTATATTATACCCACGGTGTAAGAAGTATTACACCATGGTCTATACCAGAGACGGCGAATCTACGGCACGCGTGACAGAGGTGGCAAGTATGAAAATTAAGATATCACGTAAACAATTTACAAATTCAACTTTCGTTTCTAAAAAGTTTTTCGGAATCGTCTTTTTATATTTTATCTTGTTACACTTTGGAACATAGGTATCGATATGCTTGCAAGTTGTTATTTTCAGAAATAAATTTTATAAAATGTAGTTTAGGAATTGGTTGGCTGATGAATGAAGTTGGGCTTGCATATTACTAAAAGTGACGAAATATAAAACTGACACAAAGCATTTGGCATCGAATGTAAAGCAGCAAAAACCTCATTGATAATTAACAATTGATATGGATTTTCATTGGTTCATTTTTATGAAACAATTGTAATTTTTCAACTTTTTCAATAAAACTCTTAAAAATATTTTTTCACATCAATTTTTGGCACACGAACGTAAAAAAGGAAAAATAAAACACATTATGTAATAAGATAATGCGTCGTTTGGGCTGTTCGTTATAATATTCTTAAAACACTAAACCGTCATCTATAATCTATAGGTATTTTTAAATATTATGGAAAGATGTCCTCAAAAACTTTTATTTCGTAACTTCAACTATTTAACTGATGATAAATTCTACACTAATAGCCATAGTTGCGATTCAAATTTATTTATAAAATAAGTAAAGTATTAAATTTCTCCTTTCGAATTTTCAGTTATAATATTATTTAAGTGAAGTAACTTTCATCGTAAACGTGGTTCACATGAGTATAATAAAAAGCTAGCAATTCAACACGTGTACACGATAATACGAACAAAAATACACGTAGCATATGAGAGCTGCACGGAGATGAAAAATACCACAGCGAACGTTATCTACATAATATAAATATCAAGCGCCCGTCATCCCCCGAACACCACTCATTCGAACAATTTAAATGAAATCAAAACTTTCAGTTACACCTAAAAGATTGTTTAGAGTAAAATATATTTAAAAGTTAAAAAAATATATGAATACAAATATAGAATAAACTAGAAATTATTACAAGGTGACAGTGATACTTGTCATTCGATAGGCTTGATACGAACAATGCGCAGACATAGGGTATGTGTGTGTAAGTTCCGTTATAAAAATTCACTAAACGCGCCAACACAATTATTCTCTGCAAATGTGCTCACAGAGTGTGTTAGTGCTTCATTACATATTCACAGATAAATCAAGAGAAATATAATATATATTGGAATACATTTATATTATATAATTTAATTTAAGTAATTTAAGACATCGACTGAGGGTGCTTGATGGAATTTCAATATCAAATTTGTATTATTGAGATTTTGTACACTTCCATTCGCAAATCACTTGCTAATGGAGAACCATACGTTTAATGCGGATGATGGGGTTAAACTGTTGCATAAAAACATGGGGGATCATAAATTATTTTATCAAGAAATTTTGGAAATTAATAGAGCCCAGTTAAATTCCTTGCCGATATTGAATGAGCAGCTGAACCTTCCTAATTCTCCGCTATTATATCCGATACGTTGAAACACCTAACTGATGTCACTAAATGTGGAATGATTGTGTATATTTACCCATTCGTCGAATTACATCCCGTCAAAACCCACAATACTATTATAATTGTAAAATCACTGGTATTTCTAAAAGAAGTTGAAAAGCGGCAATTCGCCACTCTGTTAATATGGTGTTTACAAAATAAGGATTAGGGAGATTCCCGAAATTTTAACTCAGGTATCAGTGTGGCTCTCAGACGTATAATATCTTACCTCGTAAATAATATTTGTCGCATTGTATCTTCTATATAAACGTTAGACACTGTTTACTGTCTCTCAGTTCGAGTCCATTCGTGTGCTCGAATGCCTGAAGATGCCGAAAGGCGAAACCCGGGTCGTTAGTGACAAAATACATGGAAGTGTACAAAATCTCCATAATCCAAATACATTTATATTACTTTTTTAATTCTAACATATAAAGGGCCCCTTAAAAACTATAAGTACGAGAACGATAGATTGGGGTTTCTACTGTATTAAGAAATAAATTATAAACTTAATTTATATCCCAATAAATTTTCCCCTCCAAATCCAAGTAATTGATTTTGCAATTAGTTGTGCTAATTGGTACTAATATTGTTTGTGTATAATCCCCTCTCCACTTTCAGTAGAAACAAAAAATTTCATCCTACAGTTTTGTAATATATAATTAAGGAATTAGAATTAATTTATACTTTACACATAAATAAGCTTGCGATAGAGTTCGTGTAAATATGCTTCTTAGATTCACAATTAATAACACACAGACAGTAGAATAACAAATTTGTCAATTTTAATTTTATATTAAAAAAAATTTGACTTGACATTATATTTTAAACTTTCATTAAATGCCAACGATTACCGTTCGTAATAAATATTGCACATATGAAATAACTAAGCCAATCGCGTTATATAAATGATGTAAAACAACACATATTGAAATAATATCGCATATTGAACATTTTTAATTTTACATAGCAATACAACTGAATTTAATTTCACAATAGTAATTAATGTGAAATTATTTTGCGATACTCAAACGAAACCAAACACATCCGATACACCTTTGGCACGACAAATATTATTCACTATGGAACAAGTTCACAAGAAAATACAGTGGAGCAAACTTCATTTAAAATTCAACGATATTAAATAATTTAAATTTGTATCTTCAATGCTGTAGTAAGGGAAACTAAAATTAATTTTGTTGAAGCTTGGACCGCGAGAACCGTTAAGATTAGATTTTATCTTGAAAGGTAAAGGTTGCAGTGGAAAACGACAGTATTTGAAAATTGCTATTTCGCAGCTGTAAAATCTTTTGTGCCTTGGAATCCTTTCCACAAAATCTATCCTACCTGAATGAAAACCATATAAAAAGTATATATACTCATATTATTTGCACATAGAAGTTCAATATGGGCCGGTATGTTTCGAAGTAGCTTATGTCTACAAAATTCCACTATAATAAAATAAAAATCAGACTTCTTTCGGAGTTATAGTAACATAAAAAATATGAATATTCCTGTAAAGTAACTATTAAATAAATTTGAGAACCAAGTTCGTTAAAAAAAGAAGCTTTTATAAAAATAAGAAAGACATTAATATACACATGAGTGACAACTTTGAAAAAGCTTGGGTGAATTTATTTACGGAGTTATAAACATAATGACAATATCAGATATGAAAAAAATCGTGATATATGAATAAAAAAGTCTCAATGTGACATATTTAACGATAAGCCGAAGCTCCAATAGAACTATAGTGATATAAAGATAAACAAATTTTCTACTCATCAATACAACACATTATAGAGATACAAGATACCTTTGAGATATCATATTAATATTATTTTTTCACCAAATAAAAGAAAAAAATATTTATTTTTAAAAGTGCCATAAAATATGTTAAGATGTTTTATTTAAAGTTGAGGGAAAATTAACAAAGAGTCGCATGGGCGAACTTTTTATTGCTTTTCGGACAATAAACACAGACTACGCAATAAAAACTTTTTTTCTCATTAACTTCTATGTATAAAAAGAAGATTTTGTTTTAAATTATCATTTATCGCTAGTGAAAACCGCACAAATTTTAATTTAATGGAAAGATAAAAAATCACTTTAACTTTGTCGTTTTAAACTAACGTAAAATTATTTTTACGTTTTGCTGAAGTGTGGCTGCGCCACCGTGATGATAATAAGCAGAAATTTTAGAGTCCAGTAAAAATATTAAGGCATATAATCATGAAATTTGAAAAAATCTTTATTTTATATTAAATTTATTTCCGAGTGCTTGCGTATAATATGTGTGTACTTGTAAGTTAATGAAATAATGGTTTTTGTAAGTAACAGATCTACATAGCTTTGGGAAGAAATGCGTACAATAACTTACATATAATCAAATTTACTTAAGACATAATTTAAGACATCGACTGAGGGTGCTTGATGGAATTTCAATATTAAATTTGGATTATTGAGATTTTGTACACTTCCATGTATTTTATATATAAATACATGGAAGTGTACAAAATCTCAATAATCCAAATTTACTTAAGACAGTTGGAAATGTTTACTTACTTAAAAAAATTAATACCCAAACATTGTAATCGCACATGGATTGCGTTTTCATTATAAAAAAAAGTATCAGGTAGGGCGTGAATTTACTGGTTAGAGTTGTCGATAATTAACAAATGTTCGTATGAAACACTAATATGGGCAATATGGCAAACTACCATAGAGGGCGAGGAAAGGTTGTTAACTACCGGGAGGGAGAGCGCGTGCATGTTGAAGTAGTTCCATTACTACAGGTAAAAGTAAGATATATGTTTACGAATGTCAGTCACTTTATTTCTGACCGCATTCTACAATTGATTTTATTTATCACGATCTTGACCAAGCGATGATGCGTACCTGAAAACCTCTATTGCGTTTATTTGTACGTACAACTGGATTATTCCATTCAATATTTTAAAAGTATGAATACATTCATCCGTTTAAAAATCGCTATGTAGAGAAATATGTTTGAATTTTCCTGACTCATTGAAGTGTTTTGTATTTTGCAGTTTAATGACTTAATGTAAAGATATGCAGGTTTATTTGATTAACATTCTTTGAAAATAATTATTTTTGCTCTCTAAAGACACGATATGACAAAAGGGAAAGAACGTCTGCATAAATGCATACTAAGACTGAACATAATTAAAAGTATATAAAAAAAATACTGAAAATGAAGCCACCTCTGCTCTGAGCTCTGCTTTGTAGATATTGAAAGAAATGTTTACAACGTGGAATGCAAGGAGATAATTATGGTAAGAGAAATGGGAACGGAAAAGCATATTCTACTTTCACAGGAACGTGGGTGATTCAATCCAATGACAAAGTCGAGAACGAGAAAAATATTACAATCGCACACGGATGCAGCGCACCTTGAACGACGGCTATAACAGTATACCATACGTTGATGGTGAAAGTGAGTTTGGTATTGTCGACGTTACAGAGTTAACAACTCAATGAAATTGTTTACGCGAGAATAGCACATGTGTTTTATAGAAAAACCCCCATGCAAACTGGTACGAGACAGTTGACTACGTAAATACTAACTTCTTGCAAAAGTATGGCATTGTATAAATATACTAATGTGTAATTTCTAAATAATTTAATAAATGTATCCAGGAAATAGGGTATGTGGAACGATAGCGAGTTACTGATTCAATTTTATGTGAACCATTTAATTTCTTTGTGCATTATAAATACCACACCCACTTTGATACAGGTCAAGTATATGTTATAACCATTAACAATACAAGTCAATGACGTTAATTAAATAAACAATAAATAAGATAGAATATATTTATGTCTTTTATCACGCTCCAAATGAAATATTTGAACAGAACACTCATCGTAAGAAAAATCTATCTAAGATTTATATTCAACAAGTGGATGTGATAAGAACGGAAATGAAAACATTTATAAAATAAATATTACAAAAGATTGGTCTCTGTGGTCTAGTGAGATTTACCATATCGACCAGAAGACTCTGCGTTGCCGGCAAGGTCAAAATAAAATTAGGATTTTGTAAATTGTCATATTAACATAACAGTTGTTCTTGAGCATGGGTGTTTGTGATGATTTGTCTTCTCGAGTTGACCTAGAGTGATATGCGAAAATTGACAATTGATTGTACCAGCTGTTATGCCAAATATTATAAAAAAAAACATTTTCATGTTTAAACAAAAGGTCAATGAGAAGGCGATATTGAAAACATGTAACAGCATGATAAAAGTTTATCTTTACCAATTGTTAGTAACCGAATATTCAAAAACGCTAAATAATTTGACGAAATTCACTACAAAGTATATATAACAAATACTCGTTTTTTATTCAATTTATATACTTTCTTTGTACGTACACTTGCTCCTAAGAGTATATTCCAAAGAAATATTATATCATATTATATTCGTTTAAGTTGGCCTAGTTTGAAATTCCCAAATGTTTTTTTTTTACCTTGGAAAACAAAACGCGCCTCGAGCATTTCAATGCAAAAGTGGAAATACGCGGCTCTAAGAAAGGAAAAATACACAAGGGATTACAATCCCGGAAAAAACACTCAGTATCGGGATTATGGGATAACAATTTCTTTAATCCCGAGACAAAACATTTTTTATACGCAAACTAAAGTAACTGGCTGATAAAATAAATGTTTTCTTCGGCGATCCTATTCTCTGATTTATTTGTGTGCTGACACTTACACTGCACGGTCAGTTACTTTATACTTACGTCGAACATACTGATTTTGAACAAATAATATACTGCAAATACATAAAATAAATTATATATTTGGCGACAATTATGTTGATTCACTCATTTAGGTCCTGTAATTAAGAGTTATGTGACCACTGACCTCCTTCCTGTATGACGATTCGGCGTAAAAGCCTTAATGACCGAGCACTGTTAGTGTCCGGACACTAATACATCTGAGAAAAGGACCACAGGTTTGACTGATCTGTCTGATAAAATCTAGAATGTTAGTTTATCAGCAAACATCATACAATTGAGCTTTCTGTATTTTGATAAAATTACTAAATTTGTATCAGACATTAAATATTAACAACTGTAATAAAAATATAAACGCATCAGAATTCTTCTATATATTATGTATTCAAGAAAAAAATGTTTATCATAATTATTATTGTATATGACATAATTACCAAATAAAGCATATTAACATTCAATACGAATTATGCTAAAAAATTGTCAGGCTTTATTACGTTCAATTAGCATTTATAATTATCAAAAAAAACCACTTTTAAAGTGATAACTGTCAATTCTTGGTGGAAAGGCATTATATTTTAAAAATAAAACACAATTTGTTGGTACTACTTCCACGTGATTACAGTGATCAGGACCGGTCTTGATCATTATAAACGTGTGGAAGTAGTCTAAACAAACTGTGTTTTATTTTTAAAATATCAAACAAAACAAACTATTTAAAAAAAATATTTTTCGTGAATTTTGGATTTTTCGAATACTATTCGAATTTAAATAGGAAGAATCACAATATGGCAGACCCTGCTACACATACAAACACTTTAAATTAACATCAAAGCTTAACGAGCTTCATTAAATAAATGACATACACGTTTACAAATTTACTTTACACTATTTACACACGTCTTGGCATGCAGTATAATGAACACCATATATGAAAATAATATTTGATAACTAAGAAGATTATCAACCCACATTGAAAACATATCATTGCATATGTATAGTTAACTATGAATATGTTCTTTTAATTTGAATGTTCGACATTTTATTTTTAACTGCACCTTAATAATTGGTTTATTAAACAAATATATTTGTCAAATTTGTTTCATAAATAAAGCAATAAGAGTATACGATAAACTCTCACGACGTTATTAAAGGGTTATACATATATTGAATATAAAAGAAAAAACATTGACCCAGGGTTACACAATTAGTATAAAATACTGATTCCCAGTCGATTTTATTATATTTATATGTGTGTGTATGTTTTGTTGTAGCGTTAAATATGTAAGTATGCATCAAAAATAAACATTTATACAGACAAGTAATTTTGGCATTTGAACATGTTTCTTTTCTTTCCGCATATTGTGATTATTTAATATAATAATCAATATCACAAATATGTGAACACAAATCACTTCACTTTATTATAGCGTAGAAACACGAAATACAACCATATGTATTCATAGTATGTCATCAATACCGTAGGCCCTCACAACACTTGATCATGTATCAGCGCTGTCGTAGACGTTTACAAGTGATTCCGTAGAGCCTATGTTCACCGTCGTAGAGGGTATACCGCCGCACTGGACCTGACGTAGCTATAAAATTAATAGTTGCCGACACATAAGGTGGTTGTAAGCTGTCGACGCCAACGTTCCCAATAATCTATTATAGTAGCTGGACAGGCGATCACTACTTCATATGTTTGGTTCACTGGAAACTGTATTTTAAAATAGAAAATTTGAAACTGAAGTGAAATTAAAAAAACTCTTATAAATGTGACGTTGTAAATCAAAAATTGGGTTATTTTATCTATATCACTGCTAAATTCTAGTAAAATAATTCTTCTGCTTCACTAGCGCTACCGTGCGAGGTGAACTTTCGTCGCTATCTCGCCAAACAATCGAGTTAATCAATCTCCTCTACTCAATTCGGTCCTACGCCTCTCTACGCCAATCGCTGACTAAATAAACTAATGTGTAATAATTGATAAACGTATCAAACATAAAAATATGTCGTGGTGACGGACCTTTGAATACATTTAAGTAAATGAAAACGAGGCATAAAAATACAAAAAAAATGTAATTCATGTTAATCTATAAATATTATTTTTTTCAACGTTTTTCACATTCTTTTTGTATATTTTTATATGCATCATAGAAAAAAAATCTTCAGATATGGATATAACACATATATATATATCAGTGACTTTTGACGGTCATATTAAGTTATGATTTGTGCCAAATAAACAAAAGAATTTCGTAAAAAGTTAATATTTGGAAAATAATCTGTAGCTAGATAAATTGAGCTTAAAAAATCATTTCGGTGCGACTCCTTTTTTGGAATCACACTAAATAGAGAACCACATGTTCACAGACACACAGGCAATAAATATCCAGGGCCGAATTGTATGTAAATGCTTCAAGAGAATTATTTCAAATTGATAATTAATTATTTGAATTACATCTTTAAATATGCGTTAAATTAATGCATGAAAATATACTTGAAATAATAATTAATATTCTTCCCAGATTGACCTTTAAACAAAATGTTTTATCAAATTTGAATTATTGAGATTTTGTACACTTCCATGTATTTACATATACGACATATTTTTATGTAAAATACATGGAAGTGTACAAAATCTCAATAATTCAAATTTAATATTGAAATTCCATCAAGCACCGTCTTTCGATGTCTTAAAATGTTTTATATTTATGTGTAACAATAGTCAAATAATCAAAATATTAAAAATTACCGAATTTCGTTAAAAATAATAATGGTTTAAGCATTGGTTAACGAAGAATTGAGACAGTGATAATATAATTGAAAGATATGTGAAATTAATTTGTATTATAATATATTCAGCAACACAGTAATTTTTTTAAATTATTATTCATCGTATGAAAGTATAAATGATTTTTTAGTAACGTGATATTGGTATAGTTTTGCGCCTACCTGGAGTATGTTATATTGTGTAATAAATGATGTTGGTTTCAATAAAAACTTTGTTAAAAATGCTTTTGAATCATTTCAATTTTCAACGTTTTTATATTATATATATTTTAAATTATTGATAACTGTTTTCGTTGTTTTATCAATTTTAAAAGGGAACGGAACGTTAAGTAGTGCTGTGTTGAGACTTTCGGGACGAGAATTCTTGGTCACCAATAAAAAATATTTGAAAAAAAAAATGATTAAAATGGGCTTCAATGTTGCATTAAATCTTTCGAAAGTTTTAATTAGAAAATTTGATTTATCAACTGTTATAGAAAATGTGTCAACATTTTGTATAGCATGATCTAACTATGTCATAGCATCTGGTTCAATAAAACCAACATCGAGGGAGCTAAGAAAATTGCGTGTGCATAGTAGAAACCCTGTAAGATCTTTTGAATGTTTTAACACGCATTGTTTGCAAGATAATCTCGCGGTCTCTGGCAGCACGAGAACATCCTCCCCGCGCCTCACCGTTATTGTAGGGGTTCGCATCCCGAGACAGGGGTTGGGGTATCGCTGGGGGCAGGCCTAGGGAAGGGGCGGGAGTCTGCAATGCGGCATGGCAACACCGTATCACCAAATCGTACCGGAAGTTTCGGCTGCTTTTCAACCATAGGAAACTAGTTTTTACTCTCTCGACGCAATAAGCGTGCTTCGAGAGTGAGGCATCCCAGAAAACTAATTTGTTTGTTGTTGTTTGAAATATTTTTTCGTTCTAAAGTGATGAGTTACTAAGCAAAATTGATCGTCAGTATGAAAACGGACACCAGTAGAATTTCAGTAAGTATTTATACATAGTAGCAGACACTTTATAATGAGAAATATGATTGCTAACTATAAAATGTCTGCATTAACGAATTTAATTCGCCTTTGCCTAAGCTAAACATCGCATATGGCCTTTTAATGTAGGTATCTCAACAGAAGTTTTCTATGAGAACTGTTCGGTACTAAGTTGCTAAATCTCTCCTTTTTCAATGAGTCGGAATAGAAGAATATGGCTAGGACAGTACTAATCGCTACGGCCCGCTTTTAGGATATGTGGGGGGGAATTTTAGAGATCACAAACATTCATGCCGTCCATGCATGAATAGAAACCTATAACTCGACTGAAAAATCAATATATTTAACTGTCCGTCCTGGGATTCTATCCCGTGACCGAAGTCAACGACATTGGAGACTGTACCACGGACCCGACAAAAAATATATATTTAATATCCTTTAAATATTTTTCATTAGATTTATAAATACGGCTCACAACAATTAACGTTATTGTCTAAGAATTAAAATTTCATTAGTCTCTCATTTAATTACTAAAGCTTTCAACAAGATAAGTTGTTTCAGTCAATTGCCTAGCACGGGTCAAATCAATTAAAAGGTTGGTAAGAGGATGCTTTAGTACTTTAAGACCTGGGTGTGAATTCACATCTTGATTTAACTAAAAACAATTTTTTGATTGAACTGTTATCTCTATAACTATGAAAATAAAGAATATAATGATGATGAATATCTTTTGAATGATGTTTTATTAATAAAAATACAGTTATAAAATTATAAATCGATTCGTTGATGTAATTTCTATCGGTGATATAAAATATTCAGAAGTGAATAAAGTTTTACCTTTCTATTTCTCAAAGTTGACACATTTTCAGAATAGAAAAATAAAACACAATATGACATTTATGTTAGAAAAGAATACTTGCCAAAATATTTGATGTACGGCATAAAAATGCTTACCCCTTGAAGAGTATTCGAACTAGAAAATAATATATTCATTGATAACATAACGCAGCAGTTCCGGGCGAAAGGGTCTACGACAAAAAAGCTTCCGGGTGTGATACAAAAACATGCCGCACGCCAGATTCGCGCTCTCTTCATAAAGGAAAACAATGTACGAATATTTTATCGAGAATTTTTATTCTATTTTGGAAACCTCGCGTGAAAAAATATTCAAAACTGTATCGTAAACTACAACGCCTAGAAAGAATTGCCATACGAAAATATTACTTGCAGGCAAAGCGTTTTTTCGATGGATTCGAAGTTGTATATTATATTTTAACACCGATTAAAAAAGAATGTTTATACGGAAACAGCACGTGTGTATAATTTCATACCTTTTTTTAACTAAGGGACAGTTTCACTAATTTAACTATTTTAATTCATAATATTGCTTATAATTTAAAATTATGTTTATTTATAGCTAGGCAAGAATACTTTATATTTTTTCTATGATAATATCTGGTAGCTTTGTCAATCATATTGCAACCACACGGCATCTGAAAGATTACTTGTACGACGATACGACTAATACGACCAAAGAATAAATTTAAATAAAAGTGAGTGCGATTCTATCGTATGATGTTTAATGTTTGTATTTAAAAAAAATGTAATAGGCCCAATAGATAATTTTTCAGTAAACCTTATAATCTTTGTTCATTTCAAGTTAAAAAAAAAAATACAAAATTTTATAAAACATTTTTTTTTTCTGGCTTGAATAAACGATACTGAGATAACACTCCGTTTATGAATTCTTTTATATCGATAAAATAAAAGCAAACGCTTGAAGACTTCTTGCCAAATCTACGATTTGGAGTGACTATTCGTAGCCCTGTTTCCAGAAGATAAAGTGAGCTTTGGCGTAGACGTCGTAGATCTTGGCTCTATGATTAAAAGTGATACTATGTAAATCGCTATTCTAGTTCCGTGTAGGCATGCGTAGATCATAAATTTTATTTAAATGAATTTATCTAAAAAAAATAGTTTAATACTTCAAAATAAACACCCATACTATGCCAAATTAAGTTGAAATTACGAAAAAATGTTTCTTTTAATTAAATGTTTTAAATACCGTATTTTACATTATTTAAGTAAAATACCAATAGTATGAACGAAAATGATAAGATTAAATAAAATGAATTGTTGATTGAATTGGCATTTACTTGGTTGAACTCCATTTTAATAGGATAAAATAACTATGGCGTAAAGCCGAAATAGCAATCAACTACCTGATAAAAAATTTGTAGAACTAAATACTTTATTATTTCATCCTATCTAAATGAATTGTAATAAATATTAAATAATGAAAAAAATCATTTCGGGTTATTACGTGAAAATAATGTTACTTTTTTTAAAAGGGTTTGAAATAATTCCTTAAAATAAATAAAAATGACACTTGTGAAGAAAGAGAAGTGTATTTTCATTCACTTTGACTAAGGTTTATCGCATAATAACTCTTAATGAACGAAAGAAAAAAGTGAGAAAAATCACAATGACAGTTTAATAATCGCCGAGAAGTTTACAACATTAGATTAAAGTAAGATTTAAGGACCAATAAAATGAAAAGGCGTATAAATTCAGCGCCTACTGGCAGCACGATAAAGAGCTTAGAAAACATTTCACAAAATTGTAAAGGACGCAGATGAGTTTAGTAGGAATAATGTTCAAAAGATATTACATTACAGTCGTATATCCTGTGTATTTATTATTAGAGTGACTTAATAACTTTGGCGTAAATTATGTTCTTTGACCAAACATGTATACGTACTTAATGAAAGTAAAGCAAGTTGGGCTTAAAAGGCATACGGGAACCGCGGAAATGTTAAAGTTTACGATGTTTTTATTACACGCCCACATTGAAAATATGCCGGACGTAAAATTTTAGGACCTCGGTAGCCACGACGTCGTGTCATGCATGAACCCTGTATTTTCCCTATAAATGGAAATAAATTCCGGTTAACAGTGGACAAAGAAATGACATGTATACTATATCATAAAAATATAATGTTTTCCTTGTCAGTTACCAAATTTTAAGATGAGGGGAGTTCATCTTTAAGTTGAAGATTCAAATGGATGTTTCATTGCGTGGATAGCGTATAGTTATTTATTTACATATAGTTTTTGATTATTATACATAAAAAATACATAGATTCTTTACGGTTTATAATAATTAGATACGATATACAATTATTATCGTCAAAAAGTTATGGTCGTGTTATAGACCAGCGGTACCCAAAGTAGTGGTCCACGATAAAATTTCGGTGGTCCGCAGAGAAATCTGACATTATTTGAATTTTCTAATCTACAGCAAACCGATAAAGAAAAAATCATCTTAATCACATTTGAACCTGTCACATGACATAATAATTCAGTTGGTGTGATAAAAGTGCGGCTTACAGACGTGCTGAGTTCAATATTCAATATATGAGGTGTGGAATATTTTCTTTTTATTTGGTGCATTTTTAAAGACATATTTGACAGCGAATAGACTTTTTCATCTTTCACAGCAATCAAAATACGGTATCGATATTGACTTGAAATACATGCAATTCTCCGTCATGCAGTAATATCATTGAAGCCAGATATAATTTTTTTTATTTCAAACAAGCCGGAACGTTCATTGCATTAGAAATGTTTAATGCTTATTTATTGTATTTAAACCATTTATTTATTGTTTTTTGTAACAATTTTTGTTTAATTAATAAGCTTTTATAGTTTAATTGTAATTAATAGTTATACTTAATGAATTATGTGCATTTTATGTTAGATTTGACCTTTTTTCAATATTTAATATTTAGCACAAAAGTCCCGGTAGCGGTCCGGTGGATTAAAATTATGAATTTAGTGGTCCGTGAGCCAAAAAGTTTGCCGACCGCTGTTATAGACGACTAACATTTAGAGTAAAATTTAATCTGGTCATTTTCTTCGCGAAAAAAGGGAATCAGGTGTAACATAATCACGCTAAAATTGTTATAAAGAGTGAAAAATGCTTTTTCTGTTTACGATTAAAAACATATTTATATATCGATATTTCATTAAAAGATTTTTAGGATCTTGTTTTATATTCAATTAAGAAAGAAGAGGTATTTTAAAAATATTTCAAAAATCATTTTTCAAACGATATAAAAATCATTTTTCAAACGATATAAAGCTCAAAACGTCGAGCACGCGCGTATGTTATGGTGAAATTTAACTGAAACTTTTTAACGACGACCGATTGGAAGGCTATTGCTATACCTTTCAATTCGTAAAGAGTACGGATAGAAAGTTGAGGGAAGGATAGGACTAACTTTAATCTGAACCCTTCGGTCTCTACGTATAGTTTTCAGAATGTTTCATTGTAAGAAAAGATGAAAACACCACTAAAACCGCTAGTTTTAGTTCATACGTGTTCATGAGACATTAAAATATTAAAAGGCGAAATTCGGACCAAAAAAACTTATAGAAACCCACATAAAATAACGATTAAAATAAAGGTCATTCGTAATGAACAATATTCATAAAACGAATAATAGTTTTATCCTCTTTTCGATTCGTTTCCATTGGTTATTACCAAATTTAAATCAGGTAAAATAAAATCTTGTTATAAAATGAAACGTCTTTCATCGTAATCGTTTTCATAGTACAAGAGTAAAGGTGTTTGTTTGGAAGACGCCTATTCTTGTTCAGTGCACGTCTACGACCCGCCCGTCGTAGACACTAGCTCGTTATCAAAATTTCATAGTTATTATCTTAGAGTAGTTCATGTTACGTAGCTTTCGAAAGTAACTCGAGTTAAATGTTTCAAGTGAGAACTAGACGACATAGCATCTCGAAACTTGCCAGACTTACGTAAATATTGGTGATATAGTTGAAACATTTCGATTATTTAATTTAAGACGTATCTACCCATATGGCGTATTTATAACGTAAGTTTCAGTAATTAATATTCATTATAAATATTAAAAGATAGCTAGTGCTCAATATACTCAACAATAAAAAGTCAAAAAGGTGCAAATTCAGATTTCATTCATAGTTTGTATAATAGTGAACACTTTTCAATTGATTTGAAAAAAGGAATCGTAATTTAATCATAAAAAAACATTCATAATATAAAACACATGAGGTGTCTAAAACAAAAACCGTCCACTTTGCAATGTTAGTAGTAAACGATGTATTTGTGTTTCCCGTTTAAAATATAAGTTCTCATTGTTTATTTTTTCCATCGTATAGTATCTAATCTGTAATTAAGAACAACGTGCTTATTTTTAGCTGCCAGTCAACCGAAAGTTGGAATAAGCGAAATAAAATTATACATATCGGAATTAAATGTAAAGGTGTCTGCATCTGATTTCTGCAAAATGCGGCAAATTTTAAGCATTTTTGTTGACAAATTATGTGAAATTACTATACATATTTTTTAGATTTTGTGATCATACAGTTAGATTTTGACAAAAATGTAGACATTTAGGATTTTGCTTTTAGACGCCTCATATATATGTCAATCGATGCCAGTTAGCATATTTACATTCTTGTGCAATCATACAGATGACTGTTCAGTTTATAATAATTGCGAGACAACATATTTAAATGAAATATTTATAAAGTACAACACACCTACATACATATCTAATTAAATGTTTTAATACTTCAGCT
Organism: Himalopsyche phryganea; assembly: GCA_022494535.1. Classification (NCBI taxonomy): domain Eukaryota; kingdom Metazoa; phylum Arthropoda; class Insecta; order Trichoptera; family Rhyacophilidae; genus Himalopsyche; species Himalopsyche phryganea. The sequence continues at coordinate 3,353,658 of JAGVSL010000046.1, forward strand.
TACGAGGCGTATGTTACGCCGGACACTTTCAGACCTTTATAGTGTTAGTAATACGTTCCATAGCTTATGTATTAAACATTTAGATATTGAACAATGATTCTAAAGAATTGGGGATAAACTTAGATGATATAACAAAAAAGGTATTATTCCATTCAATTAAATAGACCGGTCTAAAACAATAACGTTCGATTTTGTATTCAATACCCAAATTTTATAAAATAAAGACTAGATTTAATTAATTTGACTTAACACAACAATCACTTTTAAGGTGTTAACTGTCAATTCTTGGTGGAAAAGCATTATATTTAAAAAATAAAACACAATTTATTTGTACTACTACCACCACATGTTTATAATGATCAGGACCGGTTTCGCTCATAACGATCATTATCAACTGACACACAACAATGTTTAATAAAATTACACAATTCTTGGTGGAAAGGCATTATATTTTAAAAAATAAAACACAATTCATTTGTACTACCTCCACATGTTTATAATGATCAGTACCGGTTTAGCTCATTACGAGCATTATCAACTAACACAACAATATTTAATAAAATTGCACAAAAATATAATCCGAATTTTCTAATGTCCAACAAAAAAGTATACAAACGTTAGATAAAATATAGTAAACGAAAGAAAAAATATGAATATTTACGTTTTTTATTTAGTTTACTTTTGTGGCGTGCGGGAAGTCGGATTACGCGTTGTGCTTTCACAGTAGTGTACACATTTCTGGTTTTAGCGGCGCAGATTAAAGCATTGTTGGTAAGCTTTTAAGCGCCTGCATTCCGTGTCAGCCTCAAAGACAACTTTCGAATCCACTCACAAATTATTCCTCGGAAAACTGACGAATGTTTGGTTTCAATAGTATTATGACGCAAGAGAATTTTGCAAAATTTATTTTTTGTACATTTTAAACAAAGCAACTTAAATCATTGGTGTCATACATGGTAGGGATCTCCAAATATGTTTATCTGTATAAGTTGTTTGTTTATGATGCTTGCGTCAGTTATTGGGGGTGAGGTGATTTGACTTCGTGAGAAACTCGAAGATGGAACGGACCAGACAGCGCCCTGTTACATCAGCGATCATGGAGAGACGTTGGAACTGGTTGGGTCACGTGCTTTGGATGCCTCCGGAGAAGCATAATCCTGCGTGTATCTTCTTCTAACCGGTGAGATTACGGCGTCCTGGAGGACCATCGGGTACTAGCCATGTACTCGGCGGAGCATGCCATGGGACGAAGCAAAGCGATTGACGGATCACAGGGAATCATGGAGGCGCGACGTGGTAGCCATATGCTCCACATAGGGAGCGAATATGGTCAAAGAAGATAAGTTGTCTCTCAGGTTCAAATATGTTTCATGGCTGTTTTTTTCTGACCCCGTGCATCCATATTTTCGGTTAATCAATAGGCATAGTTTTAATTCTTAAGTCTTGCAAACTCCATAAAGAATTTGCAAGATCAGGTTAGTGGAAAACGTAAAAAAGTTATCCGTTATAGACGCACCCACCACTGATCACATTTTTTTCCATTTTGTCACTTTCAGTGAAAACGAGTATGTTTGTATTGTAGAATGAGACGTTGGCCTTTCGTATTTTTGCTGTCAAATCGGATGTTTAGGCAGCTGAAAGGGCTATCCACTCGCCACACCGTTCTCTATCCTAGCGCATGCTGTTGCTGATAGTTATGACAGATTCCAGGTACACAAAGATGCCAAGAGTTTCGAAACTTTCGCTTCTTGGTTGGAATGCATTTTCGGTGTTGTTGACAAATAATAACCACAGCATAATATCATGTATTTTTTTTTTTTCATTTACGAAGAGGAATATTATGTTTGTGGATAGTTTAGATCTGTCGGTGATATCCGTAACAAATACGCAGGCTAATAATTCGACGATATTAGCATAATTGGTAAAGGCACTATTATAAAGTTTACCAAAAAATATCATTCTACATTCTTTATAAATAATACAATAACTGGGAAAATTCTGGTATTAATTTGTTACGGTGAATATTTAAAACAATTTGGTTGAATCATGCACACAGCTATATCTCAATAACCGCTGACGGAGGTATTCATAATTGTCAAAGTCTTAACGATGAGTTTATGAGCATTTTCCTCACCTCAAGTTTAGTTCACTCTTAAAACTGATTATATTTCAGTGTTGATAGTTTTTGGAGTTCCTCCAGAATCTTCAAAATCACTCATCACTGGAGTCATAACTGTTTTGTGAAACCTTTCATTATTGAATTTTATTTCATCCACCATATTATTTAGTGCGTTTCATATTTACATATAATCTAAACATCTTTTAATTTAGACCTCGCGTCCCTGTCAGTTGCCTTAATGGCCTGAATAATAATCAAACAAACATAAATATCATGCAAAATATAAATATAAAGTAAGCATAGTTATGCTATCTGATTTTGTTTTTTGATAAACGTAAACTATAAATTATTTTGACAAACGATTGTTAAAACAATCAACGCCTGGCTTTTGCAGAAAATAATCGGAATTGAAAATACAATTATCAATTACTGAGAAAAATAATAAAAACTAAATCCTTATGGTAGAGCTACAATATTTTCAGTCGTTTAAGTGTTTTACGAAATCACAAACGAGAAATATCCGCACTCAAAATGTGTATCGTGAGCCAAAAATATTTTGGCTCATTTCTCGTACTGAATTGAAGAAAACGGTAATTGCGTTTAACAAAACAGTATATAATTTAAGACATCGACTGAGAGTGCTTGGTGGAATCTTAATAACTCAAAAACAGTATTTATCTGTTTCTTTTTTCTTGAAAAAAATACGGAGTACTAAAAAATACTACATATTTTTATATATAAAAATATATATAAAAATATGTAGAACTAAACACTGTGTTATTTTATCCTATCATAATGGAGTTCTACCAAGTAAATGCCAATTCAATCAATAATATAGTTTTATATTATTAGAGTATTTTTTAGTACTCCGTGATATTTTTTCAAAACATTTATCCTATTAAAACTATATTATAAATGTGTCAGTTTTACCTTACTAAGAAATATAAGCTTTAAATATCATACGTTCACAGCGTTTCAAACATTTTGCCACCCTATAGTAGTAAAAATGATGTTGTATTCGTGTGATGTCAAACAATGATATGTAACATCACATGTTTTGGCTTTCATCCTTTTTAATAAACTCGCATGTTTTTTCAAACGGAGCATCTTTTAAATGGCTGAAATTTTCCCCCACATGTGGAAGAATATGTTCTATAAATCGTGAGAATAAACTCAAAATGACAAATAACGGACATATCAACTTCTGCCATCACGTCACAGAAATAATATAACACTTGTAATAAAATAGATTTATAATAGCAAATCACATTCAGACGTTCTGAAAGTGAAACTAATAAATAAATCATTAAGTTGATCTGCTGAAAATATATACATCCCATAAGTTTAACACCCACTTTCTAACATCTCCATTAAATACACATTAAAAACATTAACATACATAAATAACTCACTTCCCGAAGTGTTCAGATCGACAACGTGTGGGTTTAGCTAGAAGCTTACTTTAAACAAAAAAAGAAATTTATGTTGATATTCACATATTCAGACTTCAGCAGAAAATGCATACAGCAAACCATTTACAAAGGCGAGTAGGTCGGTCCATCCGCATTCCAGAACCAACTCGCCAGTCGTCTCGCTCTACTTGCCTACTAGCGCCAGTTCCATACGAACCGCATGAAGATAAACTATAATAATTGTTTTAATTATATTTGGTAAAATGCTGTTGTATGGTTGGAACACATCGAGAGCAACTCCAAGCGCGTGTGAATTTAATTAATCTACGCGTTTTCTTTTAAGTAATTATTTACCCTCATTTTGTAGGTAATCATTACAATAATTAATCTGTGATTCTAAATACGTCAATCATAAAACGAAGTGCATGTATCGGATCATAATGAGTAAAAATAATGCTTAACGCTCTATATCACAACAAATAGGGTAAAAATAGCATCGTATTTCGCTCTTAGCATTATCGATAGCTATTTCGTTTTCAGGACTCGACTATGTATGAGAGATTTTTGCTAGAATTTATTATATGCCAACCAAAGAAAGATATAGTCCAGTAATCGTTAAAAAAGAGGTGACACAATAACGTTAGCTTTGTCATTCAGTAAGTTGTTCCGTTAAATATAGTTAATGTAATATTACAATCGATTTATGGATTTCTGTTCGTAGACATGGATGTTTGTAATGTCTAGAATTCTCTCCCACCCATCCAATCCTAAAAAACGGGACACAGTGAGACCGATCAGTTAACCACTAGTCCTGTTTTAGTCCTATCATTCTAACCCTACTCTCTTCGAAGAAGAGAGATTGAGCAACCGAGTAACAAGCAGTTTTCGCAGGAAAATTTTTACGAACAAAAATTTTGTTGGCCACTGATTTAAGCACAACTTTACCACAATTAGTTTTTCCGAATAGAATTAAGCTATTCATTTCACTATAAACCAATCTATCAAAAATCACACAATTGAAGACAATGGCACATAATATTGTGTATATTAATCGAATCCAGTAACTTATCATCATCGGCGCTACAACATACTGTGGGTCTGAAGAAAATGCCACCAGAGTCTGCACGACCCCTGTGGTTTCAGCCCCAATAATGCAGTGTCTACTTCTACACAGACCAAACATCTCGGCCAAATACTCTACACGAAGACAGACTCTCGCTGTGTTATTTGTAGTGAAAAGAGAAGGAAATGTGAAAAACTCATGTACGTAGGGTAGGTCTTGCGTTCAAATGTTGTGAAAATGTTTTCCCGAAACAATATTTTTACATATAAAAACCGTGAAGGCGTGAAAAAGTATAGAGAAAGATAAAGCAGAAATATTGGAGAAACGTCAAGTACTTTTACTGTTTTTTCATATGATGTTAAAAGGGTATTAGAGTTAAAAATAAAACACATTTTGTTTAGTACTACCTGCACATTATTATAACGATCAGGACCGGTGTCACGAAAATTATCGACTGTAAAAAAATTAACAAGGCTATTTATATGAAATCAAAAAAAAAATCAACATGTTTCTTAATCAGAGACTTTTTTAGACTTTTTAAAATTGGTGAAAACATTTTTAGCACTCCCTATTTTTTAACCAGCCGCCACTGACGTTTCAGAAAGTTTCAATGAACAGAAATCCATACGTGAATTCAATATATTTAGTCATTAATCCTAATCTCCAAGCTGGAGAGAAGTTTGAGCTATAGAACTGTTTGATTTATGATTCGCTAACTTTAAGGTCGCTTTCCTTCGTAGTTTTATCGATATTGTGGAATATATCATTTAATTATTTAATGAATCATAAATAACTTGTTCATTTTGAGCACCAATATTCGAAAATCAAGAATAAATCACAAAAAAATATGATTCTATCGTTCGTCATAACATAAAAATTGTGATACGAGTTTTATATCCGAATGAAAGGAAATAGAGTAGGTCCATTATTTAAAATATGTAAGAATAATCCTTACCAAGCTATTGCAATATATCATTCTCGATGACAGGTTAAGATGAATGAATTTTCCTTACCTGAAAAAAAAAGAAAATAGAATATTAGTATGAACATTCATCAACATGATACATTATCGTGATAATTTAATTAATGATACAAATATATGTAAGGTAGAGGTTATTTAATAATCAGTACAATTATAACGGCAGAATATATATTATAAATATATGTCCGAAAAGTAATAGATTCATCCCCAGTGGTAAACTCATGAATGGGTTGGCCGCCCACATAATATATAACTTTTTGTATAAAGCCTTTATTTGTCACAGATTATCCAGTCTTTTTGAGAGGGTTTAATCCTAAATTTATGTAAAATGTATATAAATATTTTGGATATGTATATATTTTAATTTTATAAACAAACTATCAATGAATTTGCATATACTTATATAGAAGAAATTCATTATGAAAGAATTAAAAAAAAGCAAAATGGTAAGTTCACAATAATGATGTTATATAATTGATAACGATTTCGGAATCACGTCATTATCAGAACTATGAAGTAGAACGAATAGTTCTCCGCGATACTTTGTGATATTTTGCCAATTTGGAATTCAATAATTGCTGCTTTTAAATTGTAAAACAAATTGAATGTTTTGCAATTCTCAGATAAACGGAAATTCCAAACTACTGAAGACACGTGCAATAATTGACAAATAAATTTAATATTTTTTTTAAATTAGACCTCATGTTAAAAACGACACCGCTTCTGATATTAGTAAATATTGTGAAATTCTGCAATAGTCACTATTTATATCCTGACCAAAGGTATTAATTTATATGAATCAAGGGGAAAAAACCGCATAATGTGTGAAAGAGAAATAAAAAAAAATGTAGTATTAGTACACCTGAACACTTTTTACACGATTACAGTACAGCCATATTTTCTTTATTATGATAGTTTTAAATGCCAGGTCTAAAGTCCAGTGGTAAATATTCTTGGGCGTTAATCTATTCGTTTGCAAGTTGGATTTGCAAAACGGAGACTTTGTAATATTGATTTTTCAAAATATTTATGAATTTGTGTCTATGTTAAGAATCCTTTTTAATCTTTTCCTATTCTAACAGAGCGTAGAGAGAGCGATTGACTAACTACTGATCCTTTCATAGTCCAATTCTTTAATCCTCACTCTAATTGTAAATAAAGAAAGATTGAGTGACTGGATAACAGCCAATTCTCCTAAAACAACTTTAGTTGCTATACTGCAAGTACATATTATATTATGCTCTACAATGGGAGCCGACATGGTTTACTTATATACAAAAATGATAGTTAGAGCCTTTTAGAGTAAATAATGTTCAAAGCTAGAAGTTTCTTCGATCAAACCAGAAAGATACACTTGTGGATATATGCTGAAAAAATTAGTTCAAACTTTTAGATAGAGAAATAAGGAAACAAATCATAAAAATGTCACAAGAAAATATATTTTTTAAAAGATAAAAACACTCGATATTCAGTCATTCGGATTGCGCGCCATTGTATACATAAACACAAGATTACAAAAATATAATTCTCAATTGAACGGATGTACATAATAAAAGACTGCAATATACTTTTGTTTTTAAAGCGATAAGACCAATATGCGTTGGTAACGGTACATAAAATTACAAAAAGGACACGTGCATTTTATAATGGATACAATGTACCCCTTCCTTAATCATAAACAAATATTTTACAAGAGGGTGTGGGTACAAAAATAATACCAGTACACATTACGAGCGTCCTGTGTGGCCCAGAAAGATACGGGGCGATAGGGGAGACATTGCTTTTAATCCTCGGCCACTCGAGTTGAGTACCGGCGGATACCAGATCTTATTTATTACGTAGTGGGCTTATCCGGGTGTATGTCATATACCCGGGGTTGTTTATGAAATCCGGTGGGTCGACCGTTTTTTTTAATAATGTAATAAATAAAAATAATGCGTAGCGTCGGTAAATAAAGAAAATGTAATATTGTGTTGCTATATTTTCAGAGGTTAATAAACTCCATAAACTTTCCTTAACAACAATTCGATGTTAATGAAATTCGTTTTTTAAAAAATAAAACACAATTCGTTTGTACTACTTCCACATATTTATAATGATCAGGACCGGTTTCGCTCATCACGACCACTATCAACTGATAATCATTCAGTTGTAAGATAACTTCAGTTGATAATGCTCGTGATGAGCGAAACCGGTCCTGATCATTATAAATATGTGGAAGTAGTACAAACGAATTGTGTTTTATTTTTTTAAATATAATGTCTTTCCACCAAGAATTGACAGTTAACACCTTAAAAGTGATAAAAATCGTTGCTAAATGCATCGGTTTACTAAATTATAAATGTATATCAAAACCAAGCGTAGCGTAACTTTATAACAGTCTTGTTAGTTAGTTTAGTTGAAAATATTTGCATAAGAGCGAATTGCCGAAATGGTGAAGTTTGAATTTACATTAATTTAAGATAAACTCAAAGAGAATTAAACAACGCAACACGACATCAACTCTAAGACGAAAGACAACAATGCTACCAACCTTATACTAGAAATGAAAAAATATTAAATATGAATCGTTCAAATTTTGTACGTTTCCATACATTCCGTCACTAACAACTATCGACCCAGGATTCGACTTTCGGCATTTTCAGGCATTCGCGCAAAAATGTGGAAGTATTACATAAAAAATTGTGCTATAATAATCATACAAGCTTTAACAAAAAAATATCGAATTGACCGAAATAAAATGCGTAAGATGAAATAAGAGCGACATATGCCGAACATAATACACCCGATACATCCGAAATGAGGTCAATTGGGAAAAACAGATTTATTTATATCTGGGCATCTGCAACTGCAATGCGTAAGTAAGGCAATATCTTGAAACTTTATGTCCCAGAAAAGTTCCGAGATGTATAATAGATACGTATTCTGTGCACGTATACGTATGGGTGCGTATTTCTATGGCAGTCTCTCTGCATACTTGCATAGAATAAACTTTGGCGCAGTGAGTTCGAACAATAACTCTTTCCGGCGATGCATTTTTAATAAAAAAATCTCTTATTTGCTTCTTCCAGAAGAGAAGTCCTTTTGAACCAAAAATTAATTATTTCAGTAAAGCAATGTGTTAAATTTCACTGGAACTTGAATTCTTGGCGAGTTAAATAATACTGTTTATAAATTAAATTTATTTTAACACAAACGACCACATCTGCATCTTTACAGTTTAAAGACTTTTTTTTTCAAATAAGATATCGCATTTTGTAACGATTTTTTCTGGGTGTGGTTGTCAGTGCAGCTACTAAAATATGCGTTGTTTTGCATTGGATGATCGACAAATGATTTAAAACTCTTTTTTTTAGTAATGTTGCAATTAAAACAGTGAAAACATAGAACTCAAAATTAAACAACGGCCGCTTTTGCTATTTTAAATAATGTTAAAAAATAATTGTTGCATGAGTTCGTAATCTTCCGTTTTTGACAAATAAAATAACTATAAGATCGATAAGTCGATCCATATCTCGTCAATTGCCGTCTAAAATCAAGACACTTTCAGTAGAGTATTTCACCGAATTAATTATTTCGTCAAACCAAGGTCTCTCAGGTCGTCGTTTTTACTACTCGGGTACCACGAAGTTACTGTATTCGTACTCGTGCAACAAAATTTTATAGCAATTTCCTAAGAAGCTCAATGCACTTAAATCAATTACGTCACACACGCTTATCTGTTCCCTGAACCATTGGATACTACCCCGTTCTAAGTTATTCCCAACAGGCATCTCTCCATGGCATATTGTGTTGCTTCTATTTCCTTGAAATCCCTTTCATTGTTGATACATATTTCCCACTCATACGTGAGCACAGAAAGCCCACATTGGGTTTAGAGTTTTAAAGGCAATAAGAAAATATTTTTTAATTTAATATTCAAGTGTGCAAGGACAAATCTTGAAGACTACAAAACTTTGTTTTTTCGAATAAAATGTTTTGGTTGTGATTTTCAATAGTTTAGTCATGAAAAATATTGAAAACACTCAATTCAAATTGTGGCAATGAAAAGCAAGAGTCGAAGTAGACAAGAAGTCTACATTTTGTCAAAATCGAACAAAAATTACATATATATACTTTAAGTCATTTCACATAATATGTAGAAAAAAATAACGAGCAAAACCAGACGAAAGCATTCGAAAAAATGTTTAAACTTTTACTTACATGCAGAAGCCGGTAAGTCTAATAGATGCAATCAAATTCTGATATGTTCAATTTTACTTCGATTATATTTATTGCAATTAGCGGTTGACTGGCTATTAATAATATGTATACTTTTCTAAATTGGTAATACAAACCGACTCAATCAATGAACAATCGCCAAGACTAAAAAAATGTGTAAAACACAAAAACGTCGTTTACTATTAATACTGCAAATTTGTACTATCGATTTTTGCTTTCGGACGCCTCGTTTTATCGTTAATAAATTAATTTTCTCAAAAAACTTTTTCCGAAACACGGCACGACGAGAGATTTACAAAATCCAATAACCAGGAACACTAATTAAGAGAGAGAATTAATATAGATTAGCGGATAAACTTTCAATAATGAAATAATGCCGACGGAAGTTTAAACAATGAATTAAATTTCCCTTTTACCTAAGCTTTTACCCAATCGATATTGGCATCGTTCTGGCAAAAAGACGAAAGTCGGTAATACTAGTTTTGAATTACAATGTATCTATCGTTTGAAAATATAAAAACAATAATCGTTTAACGAAATATATACATGAATCTATTTTTTTACTATGAATATGTGTAAAAAAACAACATGTTGGCATAAGTAACTTCATCTTCTTGTATTTTGAAAGGGTGTTAAAATTTACATTGCAACATTTGCAATTAAAGATATTGCTTATCATTTTTTATTCCCTACACAGCCATGTCATTGTTTCAATTTTGGTGTAATATTTTAGAATTATTCTTGGGTGTACGAACAATGTTGGGGTTAAATGCCTGACGTTCCATACGACCCTAGGACGATTATAAGCATTATGTCTCACAAATTCATGCGTACAAATTGAATAGAGATATTCTTAGTTATCCCTTCGCGTCTAATGAACAAGTTTCGTGACCACATTTGCCGCTTGTTTGCCAGATGTATGATCTTCGGGACCGGTGGTAGCGCCCCCCTTTATTAACTAATTTGCAATTTCTCTTACAATGGCGACCGCCAATTTGATATTATGATGACGGGAAAGAATGCATCTGAGACTAATGTTATTTAATTAAATAGCGTATATTATCAAGGCAATATTATACCTTGCTAGTTCAGAAAGCAATCTTCAACTGACAATTTTTAAATAGAGCGATTTCATAATAATGAACTTTTAAATGTCATTGGGAAAATAATCGCATAAACAATTACAAACTCATAGTATTTTTGCAGTAATCGCAGGCGACCAACAACCAATTATCATTAACATGGAGTTTTGTAAAAATATAGCATAGGATATACTGATTTTAAATTGGTGGGTTTTGTCAGGGTGAATATCAGATTTAATTGCTGGGGTAATTTATGATTATTTTACGAACTCATATCACGTAAAAAATATACCATTGTGAGAATATTGAAAGAAAATTATGTTGTATGTATACGAATTTAAAAAAGTAAAACATCCACGCTAAAAACAATGAATGGTCTGATATGTCCTGACAACCTGATCGTTTGAAGAATGTTTTGTTATTTTATTTTCCAATATCGATGAGCAAATATGTAGATAAGGCTCAAGCATATAAAATTGTATGCTCAAAGGAACAAACATGGGCTCAATAGTAAACACGAAAAGCTATCGATTAGAATGATCAGAGGACCCATTCATATCCATTCGAATAAAATGTTTGCTCACGTTCAACATGACTATGATAACAAATGCGAACTTATGAAATATGATCAAAAATATGAATATTAGAAACTGATAAAAAAAAATTAAAATATGTATATTTTAGTTAGTACACTTCAAAACCACGATTTACATTAATCAAAGGAAGTAGTTAATTTTTTATGAAAATAAATGACGACAAATGCTGAGTAAAATAAAAATGATATACCCACCTACTTAAGGCACACATAATACATCAATCATGATTTCAATTTATTATTTATTATCAATTACTTTAACTGGAACATCTTTCAAACAATAAAAAGTTGCAGAAAAATACAATTTCAAAAGAATTGATTTCCATTAAATTACCATTTTTTTCGTGATATCCATAATCCATCTTTTCAATTAAATTAACAACATTAACTTCCCAGTATTGTAAACGATTAGCTAACAGTTTGAGAGTTTGTCTTATTCTTCCAGCAAAGGATTCAAACCCCCGAACTGATGTATGGATTTATATCCAAAACATTTGATGTTTTTACCCCATCCCACAAATCGACCAGATTGTAAAAATGGGACTGAGAGTGCGACTAGTTAAAAATAATTATTTCTTAACCACATCTTTCCATAGTAAAAATTTCTGGACAAAAAGTGACTTATAAACAGATATTTGTACCTCCAAACACTTGTAATCAGTAGTGTTATGAAAATCAGTACTAATGTCGTTTGTATCTTACCCCCTCCCCATGTCCAGTAGATGGAATAAGCCCACCTCACCCTTCATTTTTATGTTGAGAATTAGGATCATTGTTTACCTTATAAATAAATGACCTAGCGCGCATTCAGACGTTAGCGTTATTTTGGTGCAAGCTAATATTGAAAGTTGAAAACATAACAGAGGACTTTACCTCATGTAACACCTACAAAATTATAGCACATCAATTGATAATAATTTAACGTTGAAAATATCACACTTGACCTGTAAATGACAGCCAGAATGATATATGCAAATTTCACGTCACTACTAAACACCATGTGGAAGGAGTTGTTGTGACAGACATATTTATGCATGTATCTTCCGCCAGTAAGTAAAAATTTCTATGGTTAAAGTACAAAAAAAGATTTTGAAATGAAAATGATAAAATGTTTGACAACAAATTCAATTTTAAAACCGCCACCCGTCAGCCAAATCAATTACTACTCTTTTCTTTATGTGAGAAACAAAAACACCAATCACGGATAACAAACAACCGATGGGACAATCCCCTTCTTAAATTTCAATTAAAAGTGGTTTCGTATTCAGCAGCCGAAATAATTAATGAATATTTTCCTGGTACATGAGACGTTGTTATTAACTGGATTTTCCGCCCTCGGTGCCTCATTGTCACGGGACAAAATTCCTACCTATGTACCCACCCAGCCACGCCGCAATCGAGGAAAACTCTCCGAGTCCCTTCTACTTACCTGTAAATGGAAATATACAATGGGTCACGAAACAATGGGAGTGGGAGAATTAACACTTCGACAGCGGGGATTATTTATATTTGGTAATTCTATTTACGCCGCCGCTTACGTAAAATATAATTCATGCAAAAATAATGGACAATTTTCCGAAATAAAATTAAATATAAAGTAGAAATTGTCAGGTAGTATTACCACCTGTCAAAATTCTGGGATGTGGCTTAATTCTGCAGGAGAAATTAATTTGATTAAAATCACACTAAGACCTTATTATTAAATTGAAATTGACCGTAGACGACACAATATAAATTCGAAAATCTCTGTTACTACTTTCCTGTTTAAAATATGATTTTTTATTGGTGTAAAATTTTACACTCGTAAATATAAAACCGCAAAAGTAACTAAAAATTATCACAATATTTAAATAAAAAAAAGATACTCATATCGGACGGTTTTACACTAAAAGACAAATAAATCATGACAAATGTATATTTTCATAGTTAAACGTGGTATTTTTAATATTCCTAATGTCATTGGAGTGTTGGGAAGATAATAATATAACTATATTTATACTGTCCTTTTATTTTCATCGTCTCTGAACACCGAGGATGGGCGGTTGACTTACAAGTAGTCATCATTAAAATAATATGTTAAAATGCGCAATAATGAGTCATGGGAGCCTATTGGGAGCGACGATGATAGTAAAAAAGTGGTAACAATATTTGTTTTTTGAATCGATAGCTTTGTCATCCATTTGCAGTGATAATTTCAAACATTTCACGTTATTAGAAAAGGTACCAAAAAAAGGGTTATTTAAAAAGCTCAGTTCCTGTAATTCATATAATTTAACTTTCTATTCAGGATTTAACCATAGCAGTATTTTTTTAAATAAACAATGCATACGACGATTTAGTGAAATCGAAATAAATGTCAAAAATCAATAAATATGTTTAAAAAAATTTGTGCACGTATTCATTGCCACTTTTCTAAAAAAAATCAAATAAATGCATATTTAATTTGGATTATTGAGATTTTGTACGCTTCAATGTATTTTGTCACTAACGACCCGGGTTTCGCCTTTAGGCATCTTTAGGCATTCGAGCACACGAATGCACTGGAACTGACAGTTTGACAGTTGTCAGTTCGAGTCCATTCGTGTGATCGAATGCCTGAAGATGCCGAAAGGCGAAACCCGGATCGTTAGTGACAAAATACATGGAAGTGTACAAAATCTCAATAATCCAAATTTTATATTGAAATTCCATCAAGCACCCTTAGTCGATGTCTTAAATTAAATGCATATCTGTTCCGTCTTTTTATTTTTGTTCAGAAAACCTTAATTGAGTAATTTCAATATATTGTATTATATTTATATATGAAATATTCTTTCCTTCTAAACAGGATAAAAACATATGCCCACTTTAACGCAAATTGAGACTAAAGGCAATTTTAAAGATTAAAAAAAATCTTGAATCCCCTAAATAATCATTGTCGCTTAAAAAAGAAAACGCCATAATGTTTTCTTCAAAAACCGTTTATATATTTATGTTGCATTTCAGATAAACGTTGACTAAGAAGCCATTTTGTCAAAGAGGGGGTGAAAACTTACCCCAATCTTGAAAGTGTTAATTGACGGTGGTTTGTTGTGAGCGATCATGTTAAATTCATGAGAGGCGACGACAATCTGCATAGTAATGTTGAGTTGCGCCCTCCACCCCCGGCGTGACGGAGGCGCTAGTCAACTAATATTATAGTAGACTGTGGACGGTGGAAGCCTCCTTTCCACCCCTCCGCAAGTCGATCTAATCAGAATGCGAACACCACTAGGCCTAAAAAGGTGATCACTGTGCACACTCATCACAGACCGTATCTTTCTAGCTTCTAGGTCAATTCGGTTAGGTTTACATTTTACGACATTCGTATGCACCTTGGATCAATGATTATATTAATTATTTGTAAGGTGTTAACTTTTAATTCTTGATGGAGAGGAATTTTATTTATAAAAATAAATCACAATTGTATGTAATGATCAAGACAAGATACGCTCATCGCGAACGTTTTTAACTAATGAATCGACTGTATTGTGTTAACTGTCAATTTTTTGTGGAAAACATATTTCAATATTATACATATTAACGATTTTACTTTTAGTTTTTAAAGAAAGTATCGTTAACGAAATTAAAAAAAAATTAATAGTAATTCGCCAGAATTTTTGATTAAGCCTAGTAATTGATCGATGATATATAGTTCGTATAATATACCTAGTGAAAAGTGTTTTAAAAAAATTTATATTTAACCTATACCAATATCGATACAGTCATGTTATGTGAAAATAAACTGTAAATACAATGAAATCAATCAATTGCAAATGTTTCTTTGTTATATGTAAACCGGACCCGACAATAAAACGAATAATGCTTACATTTTATAAATATGACTTTTTACCAAAAAACGAAAGTAACACAATTTGAGTGACGACTTTTACAACACATTTAAAAGCAATTACTTGGCATGTGAAAAGGTATATTTATACAAAACAACAAAGTATTCAATAGTTAACCAATGATGGATACGGCGGATATTTTATATTCCCGTGTGACTTATTCATAGTTTATTAGTCCTTTCCTACCTCCCCATACCTCTTTCCTCTTTCCAAACTAAGAGAAGCTGGGCTACTTAACAACTAGCTCTCGAAAACAGTTTTTGTTGAGATGCTCCATTGGAGTCCATACGCTTCACAAATACACAAAAATACAGCGAAACCAACTGTGTCGACTTGTCGTATTAAAAAAAGCATGTATGCTAATTTACAGTACTACGTTATGTATTTCGATAATTAAAATTCAGAGTTATCGTTGCTGTCTAGTCATAATCTCGTTTCATATGCATGGGCTTCATTAAATTCAGGTAAGCAGCCAGGACGCTTAAACCAGGACAATTCTTTTTGTAATTGAAGTTATTAGTATAATTAAAACAACGCGTGTTTTCCCTGAGAGAGGTGGAAACGCCTTGTAACTCTGGAATATTATGAGCGTACTACTATAATTTTATGTATTTATATTTGAATGTTGTTTTTCGTTAGAACACGTCACTTTTCACTTTTAAGGTGTTAACTGTCAATTCTTGGTGGAAAGACATTATATTTTAAAAAATAAAACACAATTCATTTGTACTACTTCCACATATGTATAATGATCAGAACCGGTTTCGCTCATCACTAGCATTATCAACTGATAAAAATATAAACATAACAGGCTTATTTATATAAAATTGAGTGTAAAAATGAAGGTATATAAAACTGGTGGTTCATGAACTAAGACAAGAAAATACTCATTAGCAAACTAATTATACATAAATCAAATAAATCATACGAAGATCGTTTTCGATTCTAAAGCATTTCTCTCTTCTTCTTCGGGGACGAGTTTATAATCCTGAAATTCTCATGTCTATTAATTTACATGCTCCTAATTGTTATCTACGTGGCCGAAACCATATCCAGACAATTTTTATTCTTAAAACTTGTTCTTCGCGTCGGTCATTCGAGTCACCAGTTGCCAGAGCCGTTCGGATGATTAATGCACTGTTACTGTTATTATGTTTGTGGAATGCATGGCGCATTGGCGTCAGCTGTAATGCCATGCATTTCAATTTTTTTAAATTTACAATAAATAAATAAATAAAAGAGTCTACAAATAAAATGCTATGGACCTCTTACAAATCAATAAATACTAATCTGAAATCACAAATATAGCTACATTAAAAGTCCATTGGCTGAGCAAAATTTTTTAATGACATTACTAATGCAATAAGCAATAATGAATCTTTTAAAAATAAAACGTCACTTGTATCTCTGTAATTACTTTAATAATAAAAGCTAAATGTGTTAATTATACTTTTTCAACTTATAATTTACACATATAGGGTACTTACTTTGATCGAGTCATTTTAAGTAGAAGAAAGGCAATGTTAAACATCAGACAGAATTTGGTTCATAAAATTTCTAAGCTTTCTTGTCATATATTTCAGAAAACATAATTCGTCAAAGCAAAAAAGTTAAGCGTTAAAATTTTACTTTAAAAACTATTGAAAGAAGCCTAAATATGTACCAAGTAAATGAAAAAATAACCGGAGAAAAACGAAAAATTTCAAAACTTTGTTAATCACTGACGTAATATCAATATGATTTATGATATTTAAGAAATTTAAAAGGTCGCATTTTGCCATGAATATGTTCGCAGCGATTTTTTCAAATATCGTTCGAAGAACCTTCAATAAAAAAATGTTTGGTTTCAAAATTAAATGGGGTTTTTTATACGATAATATATGCAATACATTTTCCCACATTCAATAGAATATTATTTCAATTTGGTTTCCAAATGCATAATATTTACAGATTAGTAGACGGCAAATCACGATTCATAAAATTATTTGCATGATCAAAACTAATAAAAAAAGTTTATGCGACCTAATTATTATGGCTTAAGATTATCACCACGGTGAAAATAAGCCCGTTAGGAAAAGTAACAAAGAATTAAATGGAGCAAATTTTCATACGAAAAATTATAATACACACCAGAAGTCGTCAACATTTTTATAGCTATCGCCAACTTTTGCATATTTTTATAATAAAATTTCCTTACTGCCCACCAACATCGTAGTAATTCAATCCAGTGTGAGGATGCAATCATTTCTAGAAGATGAAAGATTTGAAAAAAAGACGTTTTCAATATAACTTTTTATTTAAACTGTAGAAAGAGAATAAAAGAATATTGTGAATTTAAAAACGAGAACTTTCTTATAATCATTTTTCAAATTATATTTAAGTATGAACCTTGAGCATGATGCTGTGAGACTAAATATTTAATGTCTGGTTCAATTTTCGTTAGGAACATATAAAAGTTTCCTCTTTGGGTGATGTTCAAATAATTTCTTTACTTGGTCATAATAATATTAACCACACTGAAGCCTGATTCCACTAGGAAAGTGATAGTAAAAGGTATCAATATATATTTTTCCATCTTCCATATTCTTGATATTAAGTAGACATTTTTCTATTTTGCCACAGTTTTTGGGTTCCGGAACTATTTAAATTATATATACTCTCTTTGACATATTTAAGTTCTAGTAGTTCTTCCTAGTAAGTTACATTAGCTTCATCCAAATTTGCAGAAAAAAGATTTATCATCCAATTATATACCTTCAAATTCCAAATATCTTGAAATCGTTATTTTTTTAAGTTCGTTAATGTGATAACTAAACCATTCGATTTATTCATGTGTTATATCTTCTTTTATAGATAATTCGGGAAATTACCCACTGCCCACCATGGAAACATTAACCACCCGCTAGTGGGTGTTAAGGACTAGGTTGACGACCACCATATTATACATACATTGAAATTTGGAAGGAAGCATGAACAAGATATTGGTACTATTATGAAGAATGATAATAAATTCATTCAGTATTTACAAATCTAGAGGTATTTGAGAATAATAAAGTTATACGTGAATTTGAAGAAAATACCTTAATTCGGGCTTTCTAAAATTCCAGCAAAAAGATTTGATTCAGGGAAAAGCGCTAAATTTATTCAAACATCTTATACCTGAGAAAAATTACAATAATTGAAACTATACTACCATTGTCAGGCAGGCAGCGAGACTTTAAAGAGTTTTTGTGTGACTTTAAAGAATGTATATCCGAATTAAATTATCTGATTTTTGAAAAAAAAAATATTCGTTCATTAAAATTATTAAATACCACTTTGAATCAATAATGTAATGAATATGAAAATGGCTCTGCGATAAAAAAAAATATTGGAAACTACTGCCATTATTTACCTTAAACTGTAAAAATACTCTGTTAAAAGACAAAATAGATATTATAATAGTACTTAAAAATCGAATAAATTGAAACATTTAAAATGATTTTGCTTGAATAGGATGAAATATCAAAGTATTCAGTTCCACAAAATTATTTTGATATTTTATCTTATTATAATGGAGTTCTAGCAAGTAAATTCCAATTCAATCACTACTTTGCTTGACACTGAAATAAACGTATAATGGAAGGGAAAATATGTAACCATCGTTTTCGACAAAATCAAATATTAAAAACTCCTTCAAAAATATTCAGCTGAAGTGGATAAACACACATTTCATTTCAATTAGTATACGCGTTTACTATTACACAATACAGGTACACGCGAGCAAGTGTCTACTGTGCAAATTCTAAAAATAAAAAGGCGGTAGGTAGAGGAACAAATGTGAGCTCTTTCTTATCAACAGAACAAACATAGAACGAGTGATAATGAAGTGTGTCAACTGGCGAACGACGAAGCGGCGCTTCTACTTTGCGTGACGTTCTCCAATCTAAATAATTAGTCCACTAACGGAAATGCCGTGGAAATTTTCAGCACTTCGTCATGAAACTAGCGGAGAAAATTTAAGGAGTATGGATGGGGAAATTCAGCCACGAACATTTTTAACTGTTATATGAAACAAAACATGTCGAATGACAATCTATTTTATTGCCTACCTCATGAAAATCAATTTTTATCGTGTTTTTGCTACTCATGTGGATAAATAAGACAGTGTCTATGTTTCCGACCGCAGTGCCCAAAGGGTAACGCTTTTTAATACTTAGATATGGATACCCATGACACAGTGGAACCTCAACCAGCAGTTATTATAGTATCGAGTGTCATTTATGCGACTTATTCAGCGAGTCACATCTGTTTTTAAGTTAATCCGGTGCATTAACCATTGTTAATTAACAATTTCAAGGGTTTTGTTATGTAGGGCTCAGGTTCACCCTTTTTTGTCTTCGAGTGCTTTTGGTATCAGCAGGCATTTGCATATTTTATGTTGCTCTTATGTATAAGCATGATCTAACGTCATAAGTATCGTATTATAATAGGGATATAAATAATTGCACTTTGGATTAGATAGTATTAACTTAGTTTACTCAAACATTGATTTTAATAGTTTCCACTTAGTCACGGATCTTTTAACAAAGAGAGTTAAGTTGTAGTGGGTTTTAGGGTTGGTCTGGTTTGGTCTGTGTAATGTATTCTAATGCGTGGAGCAAAGACAATATAGGCGGCATAATATAGGGTAGAAGAATAAGTGACATTTCATTACAGCTTTGTACAACTATCACTTTCAATGTGTGAGTATTTATATTGAGTGAACACTATTTTATCTATGTGAAAATATTTTTTCGTAAGTGTAATATATTTCTTCAGTGTTAAAATATATTTTATTATGTGGGATCACTTTATTTACGCTATGCTATCCACTTAACACAATAGTAATATAATACATCCAGTAATGAAGTAAAATGATATTACCGATGCAATAGCGGTGCCTATTGATTTATTATTATTATGAGAGGAGCTTTCAATTCCAATAATCGGGTGTCGCAGAACTTTCCTATTACTTCCAGTACTATCACAGTAAAAAAATAAATTTTGTTATGCATTTTGTGAACTACGGTAACTTCGTTTTCAAGAAATTAGTCACTAAAGTACAGACAAGGACACATTTTTTTGATAATAACTATTGATTTAGCGATCAAGCACTGAAACCAATTATTTATATAAGTTGTACACAACATCGTTCAAGTATGCTTTAAATATGTCGATGATAAAGCAAAGTATTTAAACAGAGAACAGTATTCAAAGTAAGGAAGCAAAGGAGTAAATATCCCTTAAACGGTATACCTAAAATTCAAAGGTTTGATTAAGGTTCAGTGATCCAGATGAGTGCCCATTCCTCCCTAGACGACGAAAAGCCTCTCAAGTAATTTACTTAACGCAGGATACATGTATGATCAGCTGGTTATAAGTATCAAAATAGAAAGCATTATCAAATAAAGTGGTTTATTTATAAAAAGGTTGAATATCTCATATATTAGATCGTAAATAAATAGCATCAAATAAAATCGCTTTGATTGAGCACATTCATATGTAAAGTTCGCATAATTGTTTTCGAAATAGAATTATGACGTCGAATTAATGTCAACGCGCGCAAGAAGCGTTTCGTAATAAATAATGTCGATTTATGTCATATTTTGTTTTGATAATCTTTATGAATTCACATCGAATGAGTAGCAATTTGCAGTAAATCGGGGTTAACAACACAGATAAATTTCAAAATCAGAAGCCTTAAATGAATATTAAATACAATCCCGCCGGCCATTATTAATATTCACACGTCGTAACGGGAGTTTTTTTTTTACAGATAACAGATGAGTTTAAATGAAAAATTGACGATTTTTTAAATTTAATTTTGACATGATAATTGTCAAATATTTTATTAATGGTTTTACATGTATCATCATACTTTGCTTCGACACAATAACTTTAATTAGCCGACGATCTGCTTTCTTTTAAAATGATGCCGGTCTGGGCATTTTTAAAAATTTAAAACCATTTTTTGTTTCATTACCGTATAGTTCTGACGTTTGATGATTGGTTGATTCACTGTTGTATCACAACATTTAAATAGTATTTACCGGTATAAAAACAAAATTTGTCCTTGAAAAAAACCTTGTAGACCTTTATGAAGTATATATTTTTGCAAAGCTTTCCGATCAAACAAATTGAATAAGATGTACTTATCTATACTATAATATACCTATAGCAGAAAATACACGTATCGATCTATCTGTCTGTCCGTCAAAATATTGAACAGAAGCAACGTGAAATTTGCACATGTCTTTATGGCTGTCATTTCCAAGTCAAATGTGTTTTTTTTTTACTTTAAAAATTATAAATAATTGAAGGACTATATTTTGTTGGTATTGCATGAGGTACGGTCGACCGTGAAATTTTCAACTTTCAACTTTTAGCATTATTATTAATTAACGGACTATGTCTTACATGAAGTACGATCCATGGTGATATTTTCAACATTCCAAAATAACGCCAGCGTTTACATTTTAGCGCCGTCTATCCCGGACGAAGCTGAGTAATAAATACTAGTTGTATAATAAAATAATACCAGCTCAATAAGAATGTGTTCAAATTGCATGTATTATACTTTTTCAATTAGTACTAGAATAATATTTTATATGCCGTAAGATATTATTCTTTAAAAAACAATTATATATATTAAATCTGGCTCATGAAAACAATAAAACAGATTGGCAGGATATATATCATTCATAACTTTTGTCAAATAAATAAATATGCACTGAACAAATTGCGGACCATGATATAGAAAATATTTTTAATTTCCGAGTGTTTTTGTGCGGTTTTGGTTTTATCGTGCGGTGAAGTGGGATAGTAAATAAACGTCCGAAACAATTTTCCGCCAGAGTCAATTCTGTATAATGAGCTAGTTTATATCAGGGTGGCCAAATTTCGTAACGAATTAACATTACATTTGATAACAAAAAAAACACCATGTCAAACAGTGTTAAACTAAGGAACTATTTATAAATTATAATACATGAATATTTAATTACAGTTGTAAACATATTTGGATATATTTTTAAAAAGAAATGGTGGAAATGCTAAAAACGATGTTTTAAAACACATTTTAATATTTTTTATTACCTCATGGAAATGGTAAAACCGGTTTTTAAGTCACTCAGTTAATGTAAAGAAGAAGATAACCCACTGAAAAATGACTTTCCTTAAATGCTTTATTTAAGTTTACTGATTGAATTGGTATTTACTTAGTATAACTACATTATAATAAATTTGGATTATTGAGATTTTGTACACTTCTCAAAATACATGGAAGTGTACAAAATCTCAATAATCCAAATTTGATATTGAAATTCCATCAAGCACCCTCAGTCGATGTCTTAAATTATACATTATAATAGCATAAGATGTCAAAGTATTCAGTACTAAAAAAGAATATTAGTTAGTTGATAGTTATTTCGGTTTCACACTATCATAAGAATTATGCTTAAACGCATTTATACTGTTTTAAAAGAGATATACAATATTATGTCATCTCACTTATTCCAAAATCATAACTTTTATTTAAAATTATTATAAATTATAGTATTGCGTACTGCTGTATTTAAGTATTGCATAGATAATGAAGGATATAAAGCATTACACACATGTATTCTGGTAAAAAAAAGTATGCTTTTAATAAGAAACTAATAAAACAAAATTTCCATTGGGGTATTCGAACCCTTGGCCACGAGTCGAGCAGAAGCCACTTATCCAATCGGAAACTTCATAAAGATGAGATATAAAATATGTTTAAAGAACTCATAATAGTTAAACGCATTATATTTATTTATTATTTGAAATTAATTCCCGATGATGGTACTTAATAAAACTCCCAAAGAGCAATGCGATCAAATGAATTGCCAAAATTCTTATATATGCATGTCACGTTATTTGAGTACAGATCAAAACCTTTGTTCGTGATGTAATAGCTCTCGATGTTACTAACAAAAGGGAAGTTCATTCCAAACATACCACTTATTGAAGACGGCATATAATTCGATTTATTTCGTCCCAAACGACGTGTGAAGTCATGCCTTACATCGTCGGGGGCAGCATTGTGACGCAGGTGGGTCGGAGGTGAAGCGCCTGGCCTTTACCATCGGACAAGATAAATTGCGAAGAAAGCAAATTATCTTTTATAAGAGGGACTTTCAATAAAACGAAGGTTCCTCCAATTTAATAATTAAAATTTTCAACAAAAGAGTCTATTATCGTTCACTATTAATGTCTGGTGAAATTGCATTATAATAAAAGTACACAAAATGTATACATAATATTCCACAATTTTATTTTTACATCAATGCCAAGTCGCTTATGTCCACATTAAAAATATTAAAACCACACATAGGCAATAGAAACGATATCTTTTTTCTGTATAAAAATATGTATTTTTTTATTAAATTGTCATTTACTACCTGTTTTAGTTCAAATATATCAAGTTCTGACGTTGACGTATTTTCCAAATAACTATCGATGTATTTTTTACCACATATTAGTTTTCCACTCAATAGCATTACCATTGTCTCATTACATTCTAATTACAATATCTAATTGTATATTTTCATTCTAAGCTATGTACCAACGTCAAACCAATTTAGCTAGTCAAGTATTCATTGATGTTGATTTGAATGTTTTTATTGAATAAATATTATTTTTATATTTAAATTTATTTCCATTGTTGACATTTAATTGTTAGTGAAATTTCATTACTATGAGATTTTCTGGTACATATCCCATAATGCCATTCCAGCAAGTATAAACAATTTTGAATTAATGAAAATGATACTTAGGCTAATGTATTAAATATAAGTTCCAATTGGCGGTAATTCCCTAAACGTGTTATTTACGTTCATATATATTCTCCAACAGCACGCCATTTTCATATTTAATTTCGGAAAAAATAGCGGTAGGAGGAAGGGTGCTGTGAAAATAACACCTTGAATATTATAAGTAAAATACACGCAAGCTGTTTTGAAATTTGTATTATTTATCGTCGATATAAAACATGAAAGGTGTTCATTGTTTGTTTAAGACATTAATGGATATTTAATAGAATTTGTATAGAATCATATAAAAATCAATCGTGCATGTGAATTTTATCGGATTATATTAAAAAAAATGAAGAAACAAAAAAATACATCATATTATATTATTCTAGTTAAATTGAAAATGATTGTTCACAAATTGAATGATGATTCTTTCAAAACATTCAGTCGGATACTGTTTTTCGTCGTATATAATTTCCATATAAAGTAATCACAGTGGAACCCCGATTCTTCGTTTTTCGAAGGACTCTGAAAAAAACCGATAAATGCGGGAAATAATTATTGAATTATTTTCAGTCTCTCACCAAGAGTCCAAATTTTTTCATATGAGGCATTTTAGTTGTATGTGTAGACTCGGGAGAGATTACGGAATAATTGGAAAATGGATAAATTGGCTCTACTATGAAATAGAATGCTATATGGAATGAAAAAGATTCTTTCATCGAGTATACCGATGGCCCAGTTCCGTAGGACGATAAGTCAAAAATTTGATGTTTTGAGTGTTGGTCAATATATTCGAACACCGCTCTTCTACAGTTTCACAAAAGTACAACTTTTAAAATGAACATGTTTTCTCTCAAAAGGCAGATATTTGCATATGAAAATCAGCAAAATCAAATAATTTCTCAGTTCCATATGGATACATATCGAAATATCGTATTGTGGAAATATATTTTTGTGAATCGTGGCGTTCCATAAATAAACAACCTTTAATCCTAAAACTATTTGAATAAAAAAGTAATACAAATAATAAGCCATTACTTTTACGAGTCAGTTTAGACAAATCAAAACTTTGATCGGCCATATCTGAAAACTACCAATATCTAGTTGTATCACTATGGAACTAGAATCGATATAATGAAAATTTCAGTAGGGTTCATTAAACTTATACAGTTAAGGAAATTACGATTCTTCAAGGAAAATTATAGTTATACATCTCTATTGCGTGACCATATTATTTAAATTTAAGACTTTTCAAAAGCGTGTTATAAAAATGCCACCATAGCTAGGTGTATTAAGTATTATATAAACTTATTATATACTGGGTAAGGTTTATTAATACATTTTGTTAAATGAAAATTGGCGAAGCGTATTCGTGGCGAACGGGGTGTATCAGTATCACGCACGCAGGGGTGGCTATGCTTTACAAAAAGCTGGCGTAAGAAGCTTCGGAAGGCGGCTTTCACGACTCTGACACACGGAACGAATCAACCCTACCACTATAAACGTAATAATGAAGTCTCAAATATGGTCATGTGAACCAGTTGTTGTGCACAATTTACAGTAATTGAGCATAATTATGCAGAAAAGCACCGGTCTACAATTTGGTAAAAGTTTGATAAAATAATGTTTAAAATATTTAACAATGTACTCTTTTCTAAAATAAGCCAGGTTTATAGCTTAAATTAATCCTTATAATTTGCTCTGAATATCACGAACATAGTTAAACAATGCTTTTCTGTAAAACTCAACTCAATTACGGTTATTAATGTACAAATGTTTTAAAGGTGAAGCACATAAGTGCTGTGTATGAATTATAATACGTCAATTTATAATGTGTTTAAATGTTATGTATATAAATTTAGTCATTTAAAATCTTTTTTTTCCATTATCAGAATATATTTTCAAAACGGAGACTGCTCGGTTCATTGCAGCTTCGCGGAATGAGTCGGGGTTGTGGCTAAATGCTCTTCCATCGCCCAGTCTCGGATCGCTTCTGAGCGATGATGCCCTGCGAATTTCGGTTGCTCTCCGGCTTGGTTCAGCATTGTGTCACGAGCACAAGTGCACCTGTGGGAGGTTGGTGGACCGCATGGGGCGGCACGGATTGAGCTGTCAAAAAAGCGCCGGAAGACACAGTCGGCACTCTGCCATTAACGACCTGATCTACCACTCTCTGGTTTCATCGGCGATCCCATCGAGGCTTGAACCTCTGGAGGTTTGCCAACAGAGATAATCCCCTGGAGAGAGGGGCGATGCATGGTCTGGGATGCCACTGTGGTGGATACAATCACGGAATCTCACGTGAATAAATCCGCTGAGTCGTCGGGCTCAGCGGCTCTCACGGCTGAAACCACCAAATGCAGAAAATACGACTGTCTCTCGCCAAATTTCATTTTCTGTCTATTGGATTTTGAGACGTTCGGTCCCTGGGGATCCTCTGCTTTGAGGACGGTGGCGGAAATTGGTCGAAGGATGACGGACAGAACGGGTGAGTGCCACTCAAGTGAATACCTTAGACAGCGAATAAGCATAGAATTCCGACGAGGGAATGCAGTCGTCGTTATGGGTACGCTCGAGGTATCCTGGGGGATGGAAGAAATTTTTTTCATTCTGGGCGACAAATTTGTTTAAATGTTTAAAAAAAAAAAAAAAAATGTTTGTATATTTGTGGTAATGTATTTATTTATTCACAATGTTATGTTTATATTATATCATGATTTTATATTTAAAAACAAAAAAAAAAATAAATGCATAAATTATTAGACTTTTCAAAATATCCGAAAAATTATAGGCTAAGCCAGCCAAAGTGCTATTAAAACATATTACATTTTCAAAGTGAAATAGCGTATTCTTAAAAGATTAGTTATGTGGAGATGTAATTTAAATTACTATTCTATTGATTTTTATTGTTATATGGCGTTCACAACATAAGCAGCAGCACATACATACGAGGTGGAGGTGGGACAGCAATTTTATAAGCATTAACATAAGAAATCGATACAATATCAATAACATAAACTTGAAAATACTTAAATTTTCATCAAATATACAAAGTGTACAGTTCCCTTAACTAATGAAATATTGATATAATTTAAGACATCGACTGAGGGTGCTTGATGGAATTTCAATATCAAATTTGGATTATTGAGATTTTGTACACTTCCATGTATTTTGAGAAGTGTACAAAATCAGCATAATCAAGCACGGATGGACTCGAACTGAGAGTCCACGGATGGACTCAGTTCGAGTCCATCCGTGTGCTCGAATGCCTGAAGATGCCGAAAGGCGAAACCCGGGTCGTTAGTGACAAAATACATGGAAGTGTACAAAATCTCAATAATCCAAATTTAATGAAATATTACATTTTATTGATTGAATTGACATTTACTTGGTAGAACTCCACTATAATAGATTAAAAATATTTGACGTACTTATTGTGTTTTCGAGTTGTTATTTGAAAAGCTACATACGTGGTATTATTAATTACGTGAGCTTCTTGTGATGGTTAACGTAAGAGTGATGAATTAATGTTTGTTTGGTCATTAATTAGGTGTATTACCTTGATTATACCTATTTATTTCTAATTGTTCGAGAAAATTAAGCCTAATTTTTTTTATCACACAAGTGCAGGCATCCCGGTTCTGAAATAGTTAAGTTGTTTGGTTCTTTTAAGGTGTGGTTTCGAATTGAAAATCTATTTTTTCGTGAAGCCGAAACAGCTATCAACAAACTGATTATAAACCCTTATACCGTGTTTTTACCCTAAATTTAAAATTAAAATGTTGAGCATGCCGATGGGTTGATCCTAGACATGTTCATTATCTGTAATTCTGAGTTATTATTTGCATTATAACAGACGGATACACGTAGCATGTGCTAATTACTGAGTGAAATGAGTTTATAAAGAAACGATTTTATATTGTATTGTCTCGTGTAACAAAGCCCTCGGTTAGGCTTCCATGCCAGTCGCACCTGTTGATGAAGCCCAAAGAGGTCGCACACTCGCGCAGTGACGCGCACGCGACTCTTCGACCATAAACACCGCACTAAACCGACGCCAACGCGCGACGCCACAAAATGACGGCGCTGGCGACCTTTGAGCTTCGGGAAAATGGTTGCGTAAAATGCGACTGAAGTTCGTTGAATAATAATTATTGCTTACATTCGAAGTACTTTTTTTATTTTAAATGGCGTGCAAACATCGTTAAAATAGCATGTACAATTCGTGGATTCGGGGTGTGAAGTCAGATAGGTTGAAAAATTATAATTTTTATATGCAATCAAAACAAAAAATTTAAAAAAGCCTTCTATATATGAAACCAAAATTAACAATTGGTAATGAAAATTATCAATTAGTAAAATCGTAGATAATAAGGTAAAAAAATCACAAAATCATTTTGTAGAACTGTATACTTTGATATTGTATCCCATTGTAATGGATTTTTACCAAGTAAATGTCGATTCAATCAATAAAATCGTTAGTTTTACGCAAAAAGGTCTACAGCATAAAAAAATCCGTAGACGAATATCAACATCAATATGTTGTTTTTAATAGATTATTAGATTTGATTCTGTGCGTGACGACTTGATACTTTTATTCTTAACCTGAATGAAAATAAGCCAGGTGACTTGTAACACATTGTGTTGAAACGATCCATTAGATATTGTTAGGCTCTACATTGAAACGAAATTGTTAAAAAAGCAATAAAAAGATAAATAATCTTCAAACAATCGTTCTTATGCCCATACCTCGTTCTACGTTCGGTTCTGAAGACTATTTTTTTACCAACGTGTTGAGAAAAACGTACAAAATCAATGAAGTAGAATCGCCATACAAATCGTTATCAAGAAAAGCAATGAATTTTTCGAAGAGATCATTAAAACTGTCTTACAAATCATTTTCATGTATTAAATTTTCGGAACGCAAAGAGCATACAAGAGATAAAACAAAAATGCCAATTTAAGCGCGAGTGAGACAGCAATAAATAATATTTTTTCATACGCACTACGCAACAACCTTTGCTCGTATCACGTAAACACTATTCCTCTGCAAAGTTTTAGCAAGAATACACAATGTCTGTTTTGCATGGGATTTTTTATACATATATCGCATAGGGGTGACTTTGGAAATCTTAATTTTGTTGACTGGTCGTTGGAAACGCTCTTCGGAATACACAAGAAAAAGAAGTTTAAAGGACCTATTAAGGAACAAAAACGCCAACGAGTTCTCAAGTGCAAGAGACACGAGCGACATGAAATTTAACAATATGCCAAAACGAAACTTCCATTGTTTTCTAATACTCCTAACTCAATAAGTATGATTTTGTATTGTTTTTTTTTTTTTTTATTTTGTTACATAAATTCCCTACGATAATTTGGTATTGACGGCACGATAGTTATTTGATTTTCTTTATTGTGATCATTTTAAATATAATATTAAAATTGATATTGACTTATTCATTCCACTGGCTGTGTTAGAAACGATAATAGAATTAATGATCATAACACTACTAATTACAAAATTAATTACTATTGTTTGGATTTGAAAAGCACAAGGGAAATAAATTTAATAGTTGTGACACACCTGTCCTATTTAAAATGTTATTTACTAATAAACCATTACTGTTGATGGTTTTATTAATTTCTAAAACCTTTTTTATTTACTCAATGGAGTATTTCTACGTTATTATTTCTATAAAAATTATGATCATTTTCAATAAAATGATTCGCAAAGTCTGAAAATTTATTACTATTGACACATCTTAAATATGTAATTTTACTGTGTTTACGAATCGCTGATGCTCTGATAGAGTCAAAAGTATGTTTCCACACGGATTTGTGTTTAAATGTAATTCAATAAATACAACCAGGTAGAACCCAACCGCTCTGACATATTTCAATAATAATTTATTTACAACGTACTAATACGGGAAAGATAATATAAAAATGTATTAAAATGATAAACAGATACAGTATATGGCAACACTGATACACTGGTACATTTTCATTAAAGTGTATTTTTATGCCGGCAAGATAAACACATCCTCAATAATACAATACAAAAATATTATCATGCATCACTAATTATCGCCTCGTCGATATATGCTTGGCATTTAATTTGCAGGTGATTCAGGAAACTTGCTTATTGTTCCTTCAAATATTATTCGCCTGAGATAATTATATTGTGGAAATAATATTCTGAATAAATAACGCAACGCTACTCAGTAATTTGTAAGGTGGACAAGACGCAGACGTTACAAACCGTATTACAGTATATTTTAAAAATAATTAAACAAACAACATTATTTATTATTTTGACATCGGTATAGGTATCGAAATAGGTTTTTGTTTAAAATTAAAAGCAAAGTTATCACGTACAAGTGTTTGCGTACTGGCATGACGGGTTGAAGTTTTCAAGCATGCAAAATTATGAGATAACCGTCAGATACTATTTACAACAAATTATTTCTAGATTATATTTTTAACAAGGTTTTGAATATTCATATTACGTACAAGTCGAGGAAACAGCGGTTTTCAAAATAAATTATATGATATATTATACATAAGATATGTCCATAAATCCACTATATAATTATTGAAGTAAATTCAATAAGGCACCATATAATAAACATGATATTAATGTATTGTAAACAAAATTATAATGTGTTGCGTGAAATACACAGGCATTCTATTAAATAATAATGTAGCAAACACATATTAAATTTCATAGATTTAAACAATGTCTTTGCATGCCTTGGGCGAATAACTTGTCAAAAGTTAAACCCGCCGAGCAAGTCCACTTTCTCCCTAAAATGTACAATAATTACGTTTGCTAACGCTATGCCAATGTTCGGAGCGCTAATTGATAAGTTTCGAAATTAGCGTGAGTTACTTGTTATCGTTGAAGGATGACTTCATTTGTGTCAACGTCAATCGGTTTTATTTGTTGTGCATTTAGCGAGGCATGAGACATAAGAAGGCCAGTAGGCTCAGAGGACATTGAAAAACATAATTTGCATAAATTTTAAATGCAATTCGCCACGATAAACTCAAATAAAGACCTTAGTCTCATTGAATCAGACGTATCTGTAAATCACTTAAAGACAGCTAATCCAATTCAAGTCATATATTACAAAGACATTAAAACAACACAGTTTTAAATATTTATTGTCTTGATACAAGTTTTCCCAAACGTCGATCGAGAAGCAAAATTTTGTCGATTGAGAATTTCGAAATAATAATGATTGCCAAATTTTAAATTTACAACCATGGATGAAAAATAAATATCACGCCAGTAAATATGTAACATTTACGTCAATCGTCATTTTCTCAAATGAAATTTATTAAATACAAGTATCGAACATGCTTGATGGATGTGTCATCACCTTGACGACTCTTTACGCTTTGCAACAAGTAATTATAAGCCGAATTATTTAAAGATTACCGATGTCAAATATATCACATATTACACCTACCTAAATCTATTATAGATAATGAAAAACAATGTAATTTTTTCCATATCCGCTCTCAATGTGGAGCATATGGTTTCCTAATAGAAGTATCTTAACAGAACTTTTTTATGAGAACTGCTTGTTACTCAGTTGCTCAACCTCTCTTTTTTCGAAGAGAGTACGGATAGAAGGATAGAGCTAGAACAGAACTAGTGGTTAGCTAATCGCTCTCGCTACCCCCCGTGAGGATGGGATGGGTGGGAGGGAGGACTCAGACTACGAACAGAAATCGATTGAAAGATCAATCTATGAAAACCGTCCGCACCGGGAATTGAGCCCGAGACATCCGTAACGGTAGCCAGCGACGCTACCAACGGCGCCACGGACGCCGACATTTTTTTTTATTCCTCCTTTTATTCCTTGACTCTTCTTCCTTTCGCGACGATTCGTACGTCACACGCAATTTCGTGTCGTTTGATATCGTATTAACTACCCTGCCAACAGAAGTTTTACTTCAAAAAAACTTCTTATTAGAAGTCGATCGCCACGATAATTAAGACAAAAAGTAGCTCCCAACTACAAATGGGTTGGGTACCTTTTATATACTGCATAGAAACATTTTAAACTCGCAAAAAATCCAACTAAGACAGGCGCGCCCTCGACAATGGTTTGCGAGAGATTCTTTCTATTTTCTGGATAAATTAATCGACAGCACAAAACTATCATGGTAGGAAATAAAAACACTAGATAAAATTCATGCATAGAATATTTTCTATCGATTCGGCGGTAACTTTGTGGAAGTTCATTTTTAATATATAATTAAAATTGATCGCAGACCACTTATCGTACTTAAATAACTATTACTCAAAAGCTTTCTCCAATCTTCAGTCAATATTAATAATCTAATCATTTTACTTAGATCTCTGTTTGAAATAATATTTTGATATGCTCCTGTGAAGTAGGGATCTTAGTGCGATTGACAATGACGCTGAGGGTGGGTATATAAAGGTAGGTGAAATACGGTCAAGTTAAGACGGAAAATCACCCAACAGAATGATTTCAATGAAGGCATTGAGGGACGATCAAAAATAATATATAACACACAATTTGAATTAAATGCTATCAAAATCATTTCAAAATCTGGTATATTAGAGCGATCGATTGTCCGCAATAGACTTTCTACAGCTCATTTTCCGAGAATCCATTCTGCTGTTAATAGCTACATTTGTGCTGTAAATATTAAGAAATATTATTACTATAATGAAATATGTTAATGACTTTAGTGCCTTAAACTATCTCCTCTGTTTTTATAAAGGAGTCGGATATAATATCTTATCGATCTTCTACGCCCCGATTTCAGCATTGGATAGTTGAATGAGAAAGAGTGAAACTAACACATATGCTTTTGGGTAGAAAGATCTGACAGTGTGAACTCTTAATTGAGTTTATCGCAACAGAAGTTTTCTACAAGAACTATGTATCAAATAGGCAGATCTAAAAAAAATATTAAAACGATTTTGCAATTGCCTAAATTCACTTTCTGTGCGGTAAACTAATTATGTCAGGCACCGCAGCAGGTTGACCATGTTTTAAAATGTCGAAACCTTCCGGCGTATTGTGAAGGTGAATATTATCATTATTTGAGGGGACATTGTCACGTCAGCATAATTACAGTACAGACTAAAATGATGTAAGCACTAGAGTTTTTGTGATTAAAAACAAAAGCGTTGGACAAATTTTATTTTCCCACCATAGAAAGGGAAAACAGAGTCGCATCATTATTGAAATGTCAATAGACAGACGACTATGAATAATTAAAAAACAGATAATCCAAGTAGGCACGATTAGTGCATTTTTTACAGATGAGGTAATAAATTTATGGCTCTAAACATTAATTCCGCAATGTAATTCGGTAAACAAAAATCGCTATATTTAATCCCGACTGGAAGATAGCATCTTTAGTTGATTCGGCATGACGCTAAAATTATGAGTCACTAGCTGCCCGGTACTGCTCTCTACGAAACCATGGGATATCACCTCGTACAGCTGTTCATATGGTATTGCTGATCAAAGTCAAACTGGGAAATCACTGTCAAATGACTGTAGGCTGACTAATTTAAGGGAAACCATCAAGAACATCATTTATGACACAAGTATCCGTATTCCAGTGCACATGCACTGAAGTTATCAAATGTGACATCTATGAAATCGTCATAACAACTCAAATTATGTTTAAGTCGCTGCTTCCAACTATACTCAGGTAATGATTTGGAGACCATATTTAGATGACTAGAGATTGATTCAAATATAAGGTAGACCACGAGAGTATACACCTTCAGTAAGTTGCATTATTTGGCATATGTGATGTTATTATAGCAACGTATCTATTTTGAAGGTGTGTTGTTGTCGATTGTTATCATGGCAACCCGAAACAAACAAATATGTAAATAACAAAAATAATAAAATCGTAAATTTCTTACGCATCGTACCAATTATAATGTAGTAACACGACTCATAAGATATCGATTAAGAGTGCTTGGTGGAACTTCAATATCAAATTTGAATTGTTGACATTTTGTACATTTCCATGTATTTAGTCGTTAGTGACGTCGTTAGTGACGAAATAATGGAAATGTAGAAAATCTGAACAATTCAAATTTCATAAGATAAAGCCGAAAATAACGAATCATTTAAAAATTAAAACATCTAAAACGATACAAATGTCAAAGAAAATAACAGAAAACATGCGTGACGTTACATAACACCAAGAATTAATTTTAATATATATGATCTTTACTTAAGACCATACCTATTTTTTAACTACTAAGCGCAATTAAATTCTTTTGATTATTAAAAATACTGAAATTTAGTTCTTAATTGCAAATCAGCAAATATTATATTGGTTTATTTCATTGTGTTAGATATCAGAGGTCAAGTTAGTAGTAGTATGTACCTATATTTTATATATACAATACAATATGAGTGGTGGCGGAAAAATCTACAGTCTTCATTGGCATATTATCTTGGTAATATTTTAATAAACATTTACTATTCGTAGCCATTTGCACCATAGTCGAGTATGCAGACGATTTGAATCATTAAAAACAGCTGTATAAGAAGTGAAGCGTTAACCCCTATTATTTTTTCCAGGTGTTGGTTCTGGATAGCTGAACAAGTATTGCCACCCCTTTGGGTAAAATAAAATATGTAGTTACTAATCAAATATTTTTCAATTCTTCATATATTTTATGTTATAATTATTTTCACACCGCATCAATCAAAGTTATTTTTAGACATAAGACAAAAGAATCATAAAACCTATTCGGTAGTAACTTTGTATAAATTATTTTTCAGTATGAAATGAAAATTGATAACCTTGCTATTCTACTGGTTGTGTTACTAAGCGAAACATGTGTCGTACATAGTAACGCAATCAGTGGATTTCATATCATATTATAATCCATGACATATGAGAAACGCCTTGATGATAAAACGAGATAAATAAATAATATTTCATTGCCAACATATAATTAATGATGTTCAGGTACGTCTTGACCCCAACAGTGTCATCGTTGGTATCGATTTGTATTTATTTAACTGTTTAACAATAATCCTTGGCAAAATCTTACACCGAAAACGTATTCATTAAAATCTTACGATAAAAAACAAATGAAATAATTGATATATTTCATAAACTGCACATATAGATTTAAACAAATATACAGCGAAAAATCATGAATATATTTGTATAATCTACAAGGTGACCTTATAGATGTCATGTTTCATGATCACTTTAAGTAAAATCACCTTGGAGACAGCGGTAAATGAAATTTCAAGTATTGGAAACGAACGGACGAGTAGAACTTAGTCTACTTGTTATTTATCGGTGAACCAATGTCGTAAATCAGAAATTTACTAAAAAAAAACTTGGCAGAAAATCGCGATAACATTAATCAACGAATTTAGATTGTTGGAACTAACTTTTAGATACTATATTTGATAAAATAAAACACATGTTTAACACACACATTAAAAATACAAAATACATTTTTCATTTTTTTTTCAAATTGATCTGGCCTAGTTTCGAGCAGCAAGATCGTAGTCATAATCAACTGTTATAAGTTATAAGGTATACGTTGATCAGGCATTTACTGTTCATATAATATATAAATGTTCTAGTACTTTTAGGTAGGAATCAAAGCGAAGATAATCGTATAAATATTGATTTTTTACTGACAGATTTGTGTGCATGTGATTTGTATGTACCCTGTGTTTTCTTTCTTTTCAACAATTAGAAAGCAAAAACGGTTCTTCAATTATATACTTTTATGCATTATATTATTATTGTCTTTAAATAAAATAACAAATCAGCATGTTTTAAGCTTTTCGAAAATTCTCTGATAAACTGTAGAACTCAAAACCGACTTAAGTGTCTTGATACTGAACGAAGATTATGCAAAACATAAAGGAATGAAAAGTAATGATAATAAAAACTGTTGAATTAATTTATAAGAATAATATTCACTTCATTTAAGTATGTTTCAAAATACAATTTATGTATTTTTTTCAAATCTCTTATTTGATATTCTTTGCACAAGTTAATAACAAAATACATAAGTAGCCCAAACACAGGACAAAGTACAAAATAAAGTCTGTTTTCGCAATGAAACTACAAGGTTAATCTTATATTACATCAATTCATTATGAACTAGTTCAGAAGAACTACAATAAAAACGTATCAAATATTTCATAATAATCTAACTTATGTAAAAGAAACAGCGATGAAATCGTCGTTAAATTGGAATCATGATTCGCATTTTTTGTGCGAATAAACATAATCGGACATTTTAAAAGCGTATCAGTCGTAATAACGATTAGCAGAAACTCGGATTTTAAACGTTTTTCGTATTTACGAAACAACACGTTACGCAAGAGAAGAAAATTGGTCGTTTTTTTTTTAAATCAAAGACAAATGTATTATTTTTCGATTAAAAAATGCATATTTATACAACAAAAATATTTTTTGACTTCATTTTACAGACTTTCAATGTAGTTTTAATAGTCATTGAGAACGAATAGACGATTGTTTCTCATGTTTCCTAATATTTAAATTATTATTTAATAGTTGTATCGATTTCTACTAATTGTATCTGTACATATAATCAATTAATCAAATTAATAACTTTTCTTATCAGTCAAAATGAGCTGATGTACTACAAATTAGAGCAAAACATTTTATTGTTTTTCAAATGAAATAAACAAATAGGTATCTACTTCAACAATGCATTCATTAACTTATTGGTTTTTTTTCACACATAAAATTAATAAACTAAAAATTGATTACCTCAAAACCTTGGCTAACGAAAATATAAAAGTGAGAAAGAAATGTATGAAAAATCTGAGAATCTGAATCATCAATATATTGTTTAATTTGTGTACATTTATTATCCTACGCCACACAATAATATAATATAACTGCCTATTTAAATCTCATTTTGAGAGTTACGAGCTTTTCATTGCACGATTTGTCAATATTGTACGATGCATGAGGGCGTATCAGTTCAAAGATTGTAAATTCATTTCCATGAAAAAAGTCATAACATACTGTGTAAACTGCAAATATGGGAACCATATTTTTGTTAGAAATATGACAAAATATAAATAAAAATCAAATGATAAGTATGCATAGTGCAGATATAATTAAGTGAAATCTTAACTTAATGACTTATTTGAATTATTGAGATTTTATATGTATTTAACTTCCATCAAGCACCCTCAGTCGATGTCTTAAATTAATGACTAATATTTAAATATCTGGATAACCTCACAAACTATAATAAATAATGAAAATAACAACTTGAATAAAGTCATTGTTATTTACAAAGATTTTTCCCGCGAATAAATGGTTATTCTAAAATTTTAATTCATCACGCATTGTTTCGTGTTTATACCCGCATATTTGATTAATTATAACGTAATATTGCAATACCTTGTACGGTTGTAATGAATCGTATTGAGACACCGTTTTCTAAAACTATCGTTTTTGCATTGTGTGTTAGTTTGCGCGTGGCTGATCTCCCAGTGTGAATAAATAAATGAATTATAAATCTCTAATGAAAAAAATAATGCACGGATACGCATGTCCGTCGGTCGAAGCGGTCGACTGCGCGCGCAATGTGTCACAAGACCGAGCGAGCCTTCCGACGCCTGCGCAAGCGCAATGCACACATTGGCGCGACAGCCGGTACGGCGCATGCTCAACTCGACAGCGCGCGCGCAAACCACACGATTTTCATCCGTCACTCGATAATGATCCTGCGATCTATGGATCATCACCGTGGATCATAGACAATTAAATCATTCATCTCCTTCTATACGGACGTGTCAGTGCAGCATATTCGGATTTCAAATATTGATAATTCGGTACATTCAGTGGTTAGCTATTTAAAAGTGTGTTAAAACAGAAAAACAAGTTTACTCAGTTATACATATTAGCAAACAAACGATTGTCAATTGTTATCTGTGTAGTGTTTGTGAGAATTTTGTAAATATTGGGGATATTTCGTCGTTTACCTCATTCAAAACAGTAAGGTTATTTTTTTTTTTATTCTTCGTATGTAACAAAAATAGTTTTGATTTTAAGGAAAATAATTAATTGTTTTATTATACGATGTATTTTGTAGGTTTTATATTTTCCTATTATCATAATTATAAACACACATTTTGATAAGAAAACACATTGAAGTTTTTACGAAGTTACAATATTTTCAATTCCTTAATTACAACGACTTTTGTATACATGCAAAATATTTAGGCTTCTCTTACGGCTGTGTGATACCAAGTTAATCAGTAAAAACACAATTATATTGTTTTATACAAGAAAAGAAGAATTATTTTTAATTGGAGTAAAATACCATCATTGTTATGCAAATAAAAAATGTTTCGTTTTCAAGCGTAAATGTAATTCATCCTTTGCAAATCGATTCAATAACAAAATGAACAAATATGAAACATTAGATTTCAATGAATAAATCAGTTATCAATTAAGTATTTTTTTAAAAGTAAACCTATTATGAGTCAATCATTTTTTCTTGTGCAACCCATTAAAAACACGAACAATAGATAAGAGTTTGACATAACCTCAGTTAAATTCCGCATAATCATTGTGCGTGAAAAAATAGCCAAAAAGGTTAAACTTCTTATTGTGAAAAAACATTATGGTAATCGACTTCCAACAAAAGTAATGGAGGCTCGAATAACTTGGCTCGTTGTTCCGGAAAGTATCAATTCATTTTCGTGCAAATTCCAGTGAAAAGTATAAAATTACGGAAATAACAAAAGTTCTTGCATACATATTTTATTCAGCATCCTGCGTAAAAAAAACTTTGTTTTTTTTTACCATGGTTAAAAAATATTCCCAGCTCAAAAGAATGGCAAAAATTGTTTCCGGAACACGCGTTGATAAATGATACAAAAACTTTTTCGAGTAAAATAAATGTATCTTATTATGAAAACTGATATATGTATAAACATGGAACCTAATCAGCTCTGGAAATAAGTTACTGCATTATTATTTCATGGGTCAGTGAAGCAACAAAATATAAGTAAAGTTTTACAGTTTAAACTGTTGTGGATTTTTTCTGGTCGATATAATAAAGATCAACTAAATATCTTTAACTATTAAATAGCTTGTTTTATCCAAATTATAGTAATTGATTTTGCTTTATTCATTTTAATACGTAAACCCCAAAGGAATTCAATAATCGTTTCCAAATAATTTTCATATCAGCTGACAATGTCAATGCCATGTTATTTTTAACACCTAAGTTAGTATTTACAAATGATCACATGTAAAAAACATATTGTTTAAATTGAATAGTATCATTGAGTATATATTTTGATGTGTAATGGAACGATCAGATTTTACAGTATATTATTTTTGATACTTCACGTAGACGTCGTTAATCATAGATAAATATAATATATCACTACGATAAAATAACACCAGATGCAAAGTGCAATTTTTTGGCAGTGTCGATTGGAAAATATAATATTTGATAGAGATTCATTTTGTTCGTCTCAGCGAGTTAGGAATCAAACAAACAGTTTGTATTTAAAATACGCCTTGTCTGTACAATGATTATTTTTTGTGGCTTTCATTTAGTCATTCAGGGTTATTTTCATATCGACTGTGGAAATAAAAAGAACGTAACCCACACAAAGCGCGTATTAAATTTTATACATTGTGATTATCGAAAAAAAATATTTTGAAAAGACGGAGGGATACATCCTTTTGGCTTTCTACAGTCGATATATATTATAAATATTTATAAATATAGTGTATTAACACGTTTTGTGTGAGTTATACACAATATTTTTTGGTTTGGGTTACGTCCTTTTTCCTTTCCACAGTCGATATCAAAAAGCATTTGCATAAAGTAGAACAATAATTATTGAAACCTAATGCACTCTAGTTCAATGTCGAATTGTAAAAGTTTTTTTGCAACTAACCTGATTATTGTATGGCTCACGTGAGTATATATGTAAACATTTCACTCCATTTTGACATTGGTTATGTTTGATTAATAATGTTGACATTTTTTTGCGTTTATAATACGTTTTCAAAATTAATCCTGGAGCTGGAGCTTAGAAAAAATCGGTAGTGGTCGTTAGTAATAATTACAGCAAACATATTAAACGCGTTTTTCGCTCTAGTGGTTGTTGTGTAGGAGAGTCAGGTATCCCGTTTTGTGGAAGTGAACAATTTATTTGTTTTTCGTTCAATTACGTGCGATTTAATAGCAAAATAAATTTATTCGAGCTCACTGAAGTGCAACGCATGACACTTTTTATTCGAATAATAGATTCATTTTTGCTCTCGTAAAACATTGAACTCTATTTTTTACATGATACAATCAAAATGCATGAATGACTTTCGTATAGAAACTACGATATTTAAAGACTGTTTTTGCTCATACCTATGATATTGCACGAGTAAATCGTGCGCATAACTTATAGAAAACAAAATATAAGTGGTAGGTTTTAGGAAATTCAAATATTAAGATTTATAGTTACAAATTCGTCAATCCTTCTCTAAAACTCACTATCCTACCGAGTTTAGGTTTTATTAGTGATAACCAAAAAATCAATACATACTCAGTTGTTTTATGACAACATTGATAATTAAAATTTTTGACGACTACATAGCTTGCCATAAATAAGCAAAAATGTTGACGATACTGTTTTTCTTAAGTTATTATTAAGTGATTTTATGATGTGAATATATTATCAAATTTACAACGAGCATAATGTAATGATTCAAACTCTGGATTTTAATTATTATATTATCAATCAAGTTAGTAATAGTTTCGATGGATTTCGGGCGATAAATTTTCGGTATTGAATTTTTTTATTTTACTATATGTGACACGAATTTCGCCTGTTTGAGAATCATCTTGAGATTGTTTTTTAGAAGTTGTTAGAAGTGGGCAATTTTGTTTTATTTCACTCATATGTTGGCTAAATTTACGTAGATAAGGCAAGGTATGAAAGGGCGAGAATATGTTTAACAACATCGAAGCACGTCGTCAATTGAGATCTATAAATATTGTATATTTATAAAATGTCCAAATCGAGATTTCAGACTAGCAATTGTGCAGTAATGTTATAGAATTATGTTATGAAAGTAAAAGCATAAAACAATTAAGTACCTATGTTGATAACTCGTATATTTTTCAGTAATAATGTTAACAAAAAACCATAATGACGTTTACGTTTTGCGAATGCAACGCAAAATTGAAATGTCAGCAAAAATAAAAGACGGCAAGTCGATATAAAGTTATGATCACATTTTATACAAGTGAGCGATGTTATTAAAAAATCAGTACTACCATACCACAAAGAGGAATAACATTATGTTTTACAAAATGCGACGCACGTTCAACACGAAACCATGGGGACCGAAATACGTTTTCGTGTTAAACGATGCATGCAAAAAAGCTTAACCAATGGTTTTGATTTTATAATAAGAGAATTATTGTAATCTCTACTATATACAAAAGCAGAAAATACATCTATCTGTATGTCTGCCGGTCACAAAAACTCCTACCAAACGGTGCATAGTAGCGACGTGAAATTTGCACATGTCATTCTGGTTGCTATTTCTAGGTCAACTGCGCTATTTTCAACTTTTAACATTATTATTACATGACGGACTTTATTTTTGACTGTTACATGAGGTTCGGTCTACGGTGATATTTTCAACATTCAACAAAATTTCAACATTGGCTAACAACGTCTAAATGACCTAATATAAGTGCCCTTTATCTTGGGCGTGCTGGGTAAAAAATACTAGAAACTAACAATTGTTATGAATAAAAAGATGCGAAATATTTTGTCATGACTACAACATTATGTTGTGTTAACTGATTTTTCGCGTAAAGCGATTTTCACTGTACAATAAATAAATAAACCTAGATGATTGATGTTGCAATTAAAATTCTTGTTCTTATTATGTACATTGAACGATTGTGTCAAAATATAAATACATACAAGTTTTCAATGCAGTTGCTTCAAATCCGAATTTTAAAATATTGCAATACTTAATTAATTATTGACTATTTTTTACTATAGCGCGTACAAACAATGTATTGATAAATTTATATGTTTTTGACATTTCAAGTAGGATT
This sequence comes from Himalopsyche phryganea, assembly GCA_022494535.1. NCBI lineage: Eukaryota > Metazoa > Arthropoda > Insecta > Trichoptera > Rhyacophilidae > Himalopsyche > Himalopsyche phryganea. The sequence goes on from JAGVSL010000046.1 coordinate 3,395,941, forward strand.
GATAACAAGAGGCATGCCATAATCTATTTGTAATCCGACCGTTGAGTTAGTCGGCCAACTTTCCAAAGGTGTAACGTAAATTGACGTGTTTGTAGGGACTATTACAATAGAAGAGGGAACTCAAACAAGGCAACTCTACCGGAACGGGAATTAGCAACCCACTATCACCTGCTTCCCTATTCACGTTCACCCACCCGGCCACTAATTGTTTCAATGTATAATTAACTAAGTCTCAAACAATGCATACAGTAATATCACTGCCACTGTAGTCGTATTATATCATAAAATGAAACAGTCTCACTGAGCTCGGCTAACCGATTCGGCATCTCATTGTTGAGTTTAGACATATTCTAAAAGAAGACAATAATTTCACTCCCGGGTGGTACCATATGGTATATTGACTAATCGCTTTTAAGTTTTTTTCGCATTTTAAAAATAAACCACAATTTGTTTTGTACTACTTCCACACTTGTATAATGATCAAGACCGGTTTCACTCATCGCGAGCATTGTCAACTGATAAAATATACACTTTAATAAGGCTATTTATATGAAATTGAGTGTTAATAATTATAAGGTATATTGAAATAAAACGAGCAATCCTTTAAATTATGCACTGCAATCAAAGTTAACAAAAATCGTTCATTTGCATAAAATTTTACAAAAAAAATACAGTTATAATTAATATGCATAAATATCTAACTTTATTCTTACAGGAAGGTTTATACGAGAACCATTTATAAGATATTGTATTCGAAGGTTCTCAAACAGTCTCACGGGAATCTTAATGTAAAAATATATGATATAATATTTTCGATGGGTTCGACGATAACTTTGTGAAAATCCATTTTTTACGTAAAATGTTTAATTGATAACTTAGTTATTTCACTCCACTAGTTAGTTTAAAGATTCTTCTTAAAGAAGCGCAACACGTGCCTCATTTAGTAACTCAATTTAACGACACTGGGGATACTTTGTGCAGAATATTTTTCCGTCATACATCGCCTATAATTATTATTGCACGATGATAGTTTTCAACGGAAAGTAAATAGAGCGCAACTGGCATTCCGACATACCACACGAAAATTGATTTTACTGCTGAGTTCTGTCATGATTGAAAAAAATAGTATTATAACATGCAATACATCAAACAAGATCTTATACAATGTAAATAGTTATAATACAACAGTCTAGTTTTTGGTACGGAAGTAAACTGCAATCGCAGAAGCATGCATTTCACATTATTAAAACATGTAACATATAACTAGGGTTGGGAATATCGGTATTACCGAAACAGGACTTCTGGTATTTCGGTTATGAAAGTCAGGTGAAGTCGAAATCCAATTAATTGATATGATTAAATATAAAACGTTTAAGGAGCACAGTGTTTATGAGCCTTTACTATTTGCAATTGGTGAATTTTTTGCATCCAATGTTATTATCATGTACATCCTATCAGGATTGATAGATTCAAGTATTGATTAACTATTCTGAGTAAGGTCATATTTTAATTTAAAAATCAGCCTTGTGCGCATATAGATTTTAAAAATATTGTACATTTATTGAATACAAAATATAACTATCTATTTAAAAAGAGTAACATGTTGTAAATCATATTTAGCTTAAATATTTTAGGATTACAATTGAATCCACTTTTGTTTAGATCATTAGATATTCACACAAAAAACAAAGTGATCCCACAAAATAAAATATATTTTAATATTAAAGAAATATATTACACTCTTACACATAGATAAAATAGCTTTCACTCAATATTAATACTCACATTTCGAAATCGAAAGTTGCACGAAGCTGTAATGAAATGTCACTTATTCTTTGACACTTGCAGCATAGGATTTGCCACCATAGACTAGTTTACTTGTCGCAACTCTACCCTATATTAGGCCGCCTATATTGTCTTTGCTCCACGCATTAGAATACATTACACAGACCAAACCAGACAAACCCTAAAACCCACTACAACTTAACTCACTTTGTTAAAAGAATCCGTGACTAAGTCGAAACTATTAAAATCGAAGTTTGAGTGTACTAATTTAATACTATCTAATCCAAAGTGCAATTATTTATATCCCTATTATAATACGATACTTATGACGTTAGATCATGCTTATACATAAGAGCAACATAAAATATGCAAATGCCTGCTGATACCAAAAGCACTCGAAGACAAAAAAGGGTGAACCTAAACCCTACATAACAAAACCCTTGAAATTGTTAATTAACAATGGTTAATGCACCGGATTAACTTAAAAACAGATGTGACTCGCTGAATAAGTCGCATAAATGACACTCGATCCTATCGAAATTAAAGTTCAAATGTACCAAACGAATACTATTTAACACAAATTACAATTATTTATAACCCTATATTTTATACCATTTCGATATTGATATCTTCGAAACCGATATTGAATGTGAAAAACCGGTATTATTATTTTAGTCCGGTATTGCAATTCCTAAATCTACTTCTTATATCACTACTACAGTCACATGATGGTTATCATGGAACGTTAAAATAACTTTAAATTATTTTTAACTTTCAAAGACGTTAACGCAACACGTATTTTGTCTGTGATAGAACACAGACATTATAAACGAATCGTCATATTACACAACAAAAATGTATCAGTTAGCTTTTTTATGGATAACCTACACCTGAGTAAAATAGGCCCAATGAAATTAAAGATAAATTCAATTTGTTAAAGCCTGCGAGAGAAAGTGAGATTGAATTGTATTAGCCCTGCGTAAAAGGTAGTTGACAGTGCTCACGAAACAGGAAATGAGTAATTTGGTAAATAAGGCTGTCTTTGGTGATCTTATTATTGAAAATAATACACTTTTGTTTGTATAATGACACACGAACTAGATCTGATAACGCTGTTAATATGTTAAGAGTCATTTAGATTACGTGAAAAGAAAACATGAGTTTCTTCGAAGAAACTGTAGATTACTTAGTAGGTACTAGGTACATGTCTGCAATATTGAGTCAATTGTGAGAAGATTGTTCGACAATAATTGTGTTTATTATAAAGTAAAAAAGACCACATAATATTGGTAGAATAGTTAACGATTTGATGTGATGTATCGAATAACTAAATACTTGATTTAAACAACTGCCTTTCGGCAATCGTGTGAAATACAATTCTTACATTCTTTTGATGCTTCGAATGATTTTATACTATTACAAATTACGATATATAAAAATATATCATATCTTTTAGACCAGCCCGGTTTCAAGCGCCTTTGTGTAGGTCACGGATTCAAATCCTCAAATGAAAACGTTCATTTTCTTCTACCAATACTTCATGAAATACCAAATTAATTAAAATGACAGGTTTTCTAAATTATATTACACGAGCAGTACAGTTTTTAATCCTGCGCGCCATTATATACGTCGACGAAGACTTATTTTACTTTATTCTTAAGGATTATCGAACATAAAGAGCATATCAGTAGCCATTTTTACTACCTAATAGTGGTAGTATCTGAGCTGTTTACCGCATCAGTTTATAATAAAATTAAATATTATTAAACTCAAGGGGTCGATAGTATAACCTATTCTTTATAACGCTTATACGATTCCTTTCTCAATGAGCGCAAACAGCCCCCGCAGACATTCAAAATGTATGCTTATAAGACAAAGTCATGATGTGAATTTATACAGTTTGCATAATTCTATAGACGAAAGCGCGACTTGAGATGAACAATTTACATGATTTGATGTCATATAGAATTATTTATCATATTTTGAATAAAAAGTTTCATAAATAAATTTATAAATAAAAATACTTTTTTCAATAACCTTACTTTAGACTCACGTTTTTTTAGCATAATGACAATATATTTGTGAAATTAAAATACACATAAAATTAACGATTCATTTTGACAATAAATTAACTTAGCAACAGAACATGTTGTCATTTTTATTAATATAAACTATACTATCCCAATAAAAGTATTACATTGTGTTTTTTAAGATCGATTGAATCTTCATTTTCCTTCTTTACGTTTCAACGCAAAATAAAGTTTTTATATGAGATATGCAAAACATATATATTATTATAATCATATCATAAAATATATTTATGAAAGTTTTCATACATTAATAATCATTTTTATTACGTATTATAAATTGAAATATACTGCTACAAACTCGACAACAAATGCATCTTGAATACAATAATACATTACTGTTTATTTTAATGTTAAAGCACATTTAAAAACAATCGTAAATTATAATTACCGAACACAGCTAAAACGATTTGGCAAAAATAATATGCAATTAGTGTATATGAAAATATTTTTGTGATATTTTATAAACAATAATGCATGTATACATTCGCTATTCATTAATATACAATGTCAAGTTGAAAATTATTTATACCTTCTACCGAGAAAAAATAAATGAAAAATGCTTATAAAGCATTACATTATATAGCTTAATATTAAATTTAGAATTTAGAGAAATAATCCTTTCCTTTTACCTAAATTACATTGTTAGGCTTGACGGTATTGCGATAGAATTATGTTTAATTGAAAATTGGTTTTTCATATGGTTATGGATGCTTTTTTTATATACCAGTTACGGCCATTTGAATACACACATCAATACACTATAATATTGTTCATTCTCTGAATACGGTTTGATCATATCATAAAAGATTAGATCGAATATTTTTGATTTGTTGAAGTAGCAAAACTTAAGCATGCTTATATTATTTAATCCAACTTAATAATTGTAAAATCAGAGATATAATCTATAGCAAACAAATAAAATATTTCGTTTATGTTACTTTAATTCGCATTGAATTCGTTTAAGTCTTACGTTTATTACATAATAAGACACAAACTCTGAGAAATAACAATAAACTTGATTAGATATATTCAGTCAAGTATAAAAAAGGGCTTAGGTATTGAACTTACTCTACTAACAATGTGTAGGTACTAAGTAGTTAAAGGAGGATTAGAATTAAATCCTTTCTGAGGGCATTGTTTCATTGAGCAAAACAATCGCAAACAAAAGCCTATGGAGGCTGAGAAACTGTATCAAAAAATAAGTAATATAAGATGAACAATAAATAAGATGATGTTAGCGGAAAAATCTTAGTTACTGTGACGACAAAATTAATACAAGCAGTGTGTCATAATAGACAAATTATTTTAATCCCGCCAATAGTCAAGTCAACGATACAAAATTAATTACTACTGTTTAGCTTTTCACCTACAGCCCTACTAATCATTTTTGTAATAGTGTTATGGTAGTTATTACTAGTATCGTCTGTTCTTGCCTCCTCGCAACGTCTAGTAGAAGGAAATAAAACTCCCCTTCATTTTTAAGTTGATAATTATAACCATTGCTTACATATATATATATATAAATGAATGTTTCTTTGTTTGTCCTCTGGCGTTCATCCGATTTCGATCAAACTTTGGTGAGTTGTTGTGCGCACATCCGTGAAGGTTTCTGAAGAAAAAAATTAAATCTAGAATCCAAAATAAAACTAAAAAAAGAATCAAATACGTAAACCTAGCGACATCTCGGAAAAACCTTCAGATTTATTCGTACATTCACCAGACGGTAGATAAAAAATATTGTGTGTCCAAAATACAAAAGCACTTCAATAAACAGAATTAAAACACAAACACTTTCTTTATTTGAGTGGCATTGCAACGCATGCCTGGTACTCACTAGTAAAAAATAAATAACCTTGCGATATATTTAGTTTAAAGATGCTTCTTAAAGAAACGAAACACGTGTCACATTCAGTAACACAGTCAGTGGAATAACAAAGTTATCCACGTAAATTTTATATTAAGATTGAAGTGGTTGATTTGTTCTTTTAAAAACCATGTGTTACAGTGTAAACGGAAACAATTGGTTTCGAATAAATATAATTCCTGCTTATAAGACATTGTCTTCTATAAAAACTGTACATAAATAATGGTATAATCCGTAACCTAATCAAAATAATATCAAAACTATTAACTATTTTTTATTCTATATTGTCAAAAAGAAATATATTATTGGTTGAAAACTATTTTATGTAATCAAAAACAACACTCATTGCTCATCGTCACTGAAAAATTATCGATACATCAGGATGTCCTTTCTCACAGTTAGCAAACAAAAGCAAAGATTCTCTATACAAGAAGCATTCGTTTTTTATGGGGTTTTCCCTTGTGTAACCAGCGTAAAGACAATACTGAAGTATTTTTACTACAGAATGATGACGAATCAAAAATATAATAATAAAAATAAAAAAATATAAAATTAACATCATCATGAAATGTATTATAATTACAGATATGGTATATATTATAATTAATTTAAAATAGCCAACTCAGAATCTGTGAAGATATTATTTCTTTTTTTATCGATGAGGACAATTTCACAGAATGAATAACCAACTTTCAGTTTGGCGATTAAATACTTAAAGTTACATGAAAAACAATTTGTTCACAAAAAATAATAACATGCTTCTTATCGTGTCATCAGATTTAATAAAAATCAACGTATATGACTCATTGCATTGTAATTGAAATTACTAACTGAGCTATAAATTAACTCTGCTTTTAAATAAAAATTATAAAATATGAACTGTATATATCGAGGGCTTACTGACAGAACGCATAAAGTCAGCATTTGATGGTTTTCTGTTTCATATGTATGAAATTTAACGCTCTTCGTACTGATATAACGCATAAAGTCATAAGATATAATGGTTTTGGAAAAAAAACCGTCATACTGTTATTTTTTTATTCTGGTAGAAAGAATGACATGACTATAACTCATCGATATCAAATATTATGATTTGTATGCAAAAACATTATTCTTTATAATTTACAAAAAATCTTTTTCAATAGCAAACAACAAATTTGTACTTGGGAGAGAAAGTACTTTGAAAAAAAAATACTTTAAATGCGATTATCTCAGAACATGTATTCTGTCAGTATATTCTCGATATAATTAGTATTAACTTATACTGACGTAATATTTACATTATGAGAATTAGAAAAACGCTTTATATGAACGCAAAGTCATCCTCGTCGATAATACGTATGAATCTAAAAACAAAATATTCATTTCAAATTCAAAATAAATCGCATTATTTTTTTAAAATTAAGCAAGAAACACAAAACCTATAATTTGTTCAACTGTGTTTTTACAAATACAACCGTTCAGCGTAGTAAGTAAGCATTGTTTTTTAAATGTTGTCTATTAACTCAAAATTAAGAATTAACCTTGCGAATTATTTAATATGAAAGGTTCCAATTCAGATTTATTTTGTGCCCCTAAAAAGGGACAAAAAGGCTTACGGTAACGATATGTAAATTGTAGGATTTTTTTGAAGAGTCCTTAAATTTTTGGCCCACCAGCTAACACGAAAAAATGTGTAATTTCAGCACGTTATAACTCTTGGTCACATTAAGCACCGCAAAATTCGAGGGTTAAAAGTGAACAAAACACAGGGTCACGATTTCTGACGTTGTGAATTAGCTTATTTATAATCTCAAAGTAAGTCGGATTATGACGTATAACTCAAGCGGCCTCTCGAGATTTTCCTTTAGGGATTTTTATGGGCGAAAAAAATATTTATGACACTGAACGAATACAAGTGCTGAATATGAAATAGCATAACATAAATTTTGTTTCGTCATAGTAATATCAGTAAATTACCAAAGACAACAACTGAATTATAATACTTCATGCAGTCACAGAATTCGTTTGGATTATTTTAGAAATTATTTTTCGTTTCTTTGTTTATACTTTATATAAATAGTATAGAATATAACCATCATTTAAAAACATATTTCTTGGAGTAATAAATAGAACATTTGTTTTGTAAATCTTGACATACTTATTAGTACCTATATAAATAGTTCTGCTTGAATTTTTTTTTCAGTACAAAAAAATATTTTTATATAATATTAATGCATTTCCACCAAGAACTGAAAGATAACACTTTAAGAATGACTATTTCTAAAAACATGGATGTCGATGTTTTTATTCGTTCCATCCATACGGGATTCTAAAATCGGTATTTTTGGAGATTAGTTTTAAAATAACCTTTAAGTTTTTTTCTGATTACATCCTTATACAAATTTGTATTTTGTCACTAACGACCCGGTTTCGCCTTTCGGCATCGTCAGGCATTCGAGCACACGAATGGACTCGAACTGACTCACTGACTCACTGACTGAAATCTCAATAATCCAAATTTGATATTGAAATTCCATCAAGCACCCTCAGTCGATGTCTTAAATTATATCTTAAATTACATCCTTTTACATTTATCCTATTTTTAAATATCGGTTAATCAACTGACTTACAACCAGTCCTCGTAAAATTAATCATGTTGCCGTGTAATATTATTTGTTAATACTCTACATAGTCGAAGTGAGTCTGGATTCTTTTAAACAACCCTCTCTAAAAATATGATGTTAAGATATATTTGACACTGTGGGCAATGTTAAAAAAATTTTATACCTATCGTCCGTCATTTTTCTTTTATTCGGTAATACTAAAGGTATCGTGCTAGCACCTCATTATTTCGTCTATCATGGAAGGTATTTAAGCATCATTGAAAATTTGAATGACACTATGGGTCATCATTCTTCATATTATTAAAGGTCGGTTACTCCATGAAAAATTAATAATTATCACAATAAACCACGGAAACTACTTGGGTATGAACTGTGACGCTTTTAAAATGATGGAAGCGTTGCTCATAATAATGCATACACTGTTTAGCCAAACGATTGCACACAATTCGAGAGGAAAAAGAAAAAAAGGCTAATATAAAAATGAATGACATTGAAAACTCTTGAGTCATCTCCAGGTACAAACGGTGAAGTCTAAAAGCAATTGAAGATAATTCAATAACAACCTAAGAAAAAAAACAACGAAACTGTACAGGTTTACAGCTAGTATAATCAATTGATGGATTGCAAGTTGGGCCGTAAATTATCAAGTTTTTTTCCAAGTGACTTTTTCTTATCGAACTATATGCATTGAACAGATGATGCTACGTTCGACCTTCATGGTACGTAGTTGTTTTTAGTCACGGATGAAGATTTCTCTAAATATGCTTCATTATAGATAAACACGTAAAGATGGAAAACGTTCGAGTAAAATATAATAATTATATATGTCGACAGATAACTTAAAACCCGGTCGGTGAATTTATTTTATCGAAAGATTACTTAGCCAGAGAAGAGGTGAATAGGTTTTCAAACAAAATTTGAAAATATTTTTATTATCACTCTCGCCGTGGAATAAATAGTCGGAAAATCGTTGAATACCAACATATATTTCCTATTCAAAACCATGCATAAAATTTATTTTAGTGAAAATTCTGTTCAAAAAAAGCTTTTTCATTTTGAACCACATTCTTTTTACAAGATTTGAATCTATTTACATTCACTTTTAAGGTGTTAACTGTCAATTCTTGGTGGAAAGACATTATATAGTTTAAAAAATAAAACACAATTCATTTGTACTACTTCCACATATTTATAATGATCAGGACCGGTTTCGCTCATCACGAGCATTATCAACTGATATCAGTTGATACTGAAACCGGTCCTGATCATTATAAATATGTGGAAGTAGTACAAATGAATTGTGTTTTATTTTTTAAAATTCAATTTACATTGTTTAATTATATGATTTATTTCATTGTTTTTAAACGGTTCACTAATTTCTCCTTAAAATTTTTCCCAATCTGCTATTTGCGTAATGAATAATTAAGCATCAGAAATGTAATTAAAAATTTTGCTTCGTTAATGTAGCTATATTTGTGAATTCAGATAAGTATTTATTGATTTGTAAGAGGTCCTCAACATTTTAATTGTAGACTATTTTATTTTATTTATGTATAATATTTGTTTGGTGATTAGTAATTTCTTGTCTTAATTCATGAACCAACTGTTTTATATACCTTAACTTTTAACATTTAATTTTATATAAATATCCCTGTTATGTCTATATTATCAGTTGATAATGCTCTTGATGAGCAAAACCGGTCCTAATCATTATAAACATGTGGAAGTAGTACAAATGAATTGTGTTTTATTTTTTAAAATATATTTTTTCATTTAGTGGCAAGCCTTAATAAATTTATAAGTTACAACAGAGAAGTTCATAAACTTTACTGAAGAACAAAACAAAACTCTACTGAAGAACGTGCAATAACAAATATCGTATAGAAATACTAATACTGCATTAAGGTGCTTAAAGATGTATGCTCCATTGATGATACGAGTAATGTAGAATCATCCACTGATAAGACGATTGATTTAAACACGTATCTCTCAGCATATGTGTACAGATCGAAAAATTGGTAACACAAAAAATTAGACAAATGTATTAAATCTAATAATTAATTTATCTACGGTAGACTCTTTCTATGATTTGCCCAATATTGATTTGTTTTGACACTGAACTTAATAAGCCATTCAAGGTCTTAATAATTCTCACCTTCCGCGCATGAAATTGCAATCACGGAAATTAAAATTGAGCATTGTTCCGAGATATTTTTTACGCAAATATCACGCCAAGAATATTTGACACGAAACCTCACGCCGCGATCGCAAGCGAGAGATAAAAACAAACTTCTCTGTTTTAAAAACTCGTCATATTTTGTTGAAGAAGTAAAAACAATAAAAGTGATGAACCTGCTAACAAATCTAACAATGGAGTAATAAAAAATAACCTTGGTTGGTCATAATTGTTTATGTTTGTTACGTGGGATTTCACTACGATTAAATTCCGGACCTATAGTATCTGCGCGGTAACCGAACCGTACAACTAAGGTCGCTCATGTCATCTGACAATACCAGGTATATCGTGTACGTTTCCGCTAATAATATTGAAACGTAGCACGTAACTTTTGCTGTAAAAGAGAATTTATATTATTATTTAAATAAAAACAAATTACACTTTTTGATTATGGAAAGTTACTATTACTCGCGAATGCATAGTGGTGCAATACGTAAATATATAATATCGACCCTGTTTAGGTAAAAGTAAACCTCACAGAACAAATTTTACAGGGGACACGAAAAACGTTTTTGTAATGATTTTGAGTCAAAGTCATAATAACTTTACAGAAACTTGAGGTGCATGATGACCAGTAAGTTGGTGATCTTACAATAATTCAACAAGTTTTAGGAGAAAAATCAATAAAATTTATGGTTAATGCTTTTTCTATGCCAAAAATTGTCAAGACTGTTTTCAAATTAATAGTTGAGTTTCCAATAATAATAATTTGACGTTTGCTGCTTAATTCCTTTTGAAATAAACGTATTAAGTTGTGTAAATTGTGACTATAAAATAAAAGGATTTTTGAAAAAATTGAGGCCTACTCCTCTTTGCTTAAATTACGTCGATATAATAAATTAAAAAAAAATGGTGAAATATTTAAAAAATTATATTGAAAAAAACGATACAATTCTAAAAAGTGTCTAGTGCTATTTGTTACATTTTGGCTTGTATGAGCTGGCCGACGCGTCATTGTCGCCGTCTAAGAAAATTAACTTTTCCTTCACTTCTTCACTCCTTCACGACCCATTCATCGTGATTTCAGTGTGAGATCGATAATACGCTCTCGAGTCTCATTTAAAGATCCTTAGTGTCTAAAGGCCTAAGGAAGCAGGCGAAAAACATTGTCTCAGTGTGCTATGGTGTATCGGCCACCTTATAGAAGTCGAATGCAAAAAAAATATAAATTTACAGTTTCATACAATGCTTGGAAAAATGTCAACAACGAAGGTGACTTATTTTTCACTCTCAGGCTTAAAAACAAATTACAGTTAATGTTTGCTTAATATATTCTCGTATAAAGTAAACTCATCGAAAATTCAAAAGATTCAAGGATATTGAATCTTACGGCTGGTTTGGTGAGTCGGGTGTCTATCGGAGAATATAATTTATACAAAGAAAGAAATTGTTATTCCTTCGGGAAAACCCCCTGCTTTTCAGCATTTCCGCTCGATTCTATACGAGAAAAACATTTAAATTTTGCCAACGCCGGTTACAATAAAACAACACGACGTCCACTAGTTTTTGTAGCTCTGTGAAAGGGAATAACGATACCTCAGTTCGATGTGGTTCACAAATGCGATACGAAACTTTATATTTGGGATTTCGCCGAGGGCACTTCGGAGTAAAATTATGTAGATATACGTGGCTCTATTTCACAGACGTTGCACATAATACCCCAAAGTATTAAATTTACAATACTATCGCAGCATAATGACCATCCTGTAGAGATTTGCATGTTTAAACGATAATCTATTTAGGTAAGTGGTGTGTAAAATTACTTTCGTAACTTTTATTTCCTCTTAAGATTTTTCTCTAACGTGGATATGTAGATTCGATGAGTATCTGCCGAAAATTGACGTTAGGATTTATTATGTCAGTTTCCGTTAAAAAGTTTTTAAACGTTTTTTTTAAATCTTCGTATTTTCAGTGCCTTACTTAAACTTAACTCTCATTTATTTGTACAAAACAAACTTTATTTTACAAAATGAATAAGTGGGTTAAATATCATGATGTGAAATTTCACTAAAATGAATTGTACATATGCCTTTTTTTTTAAATAAAAATATATACTAAATAAGAAATATTTAAATTTAACTGCTATCTGTGGTTTACGTATTAATCCGAAACATCAATCAAACTGGCATTTTTTCTACACCGAGTCTAAGCGAATCAAGAAAACTATTTTCTCCCTTTCTTGGATGAAAAAGCATTAAATCAAAATAACGCGTAGGTGTTTAATCCAGAGCCAGATTCAGGAATCAATCTTCGTTTAGTTTTTTTTATACTGGCTAGCTAGAATGTGTAATACATTGACACAAAAAAGGATTTCCTCGTTTTGAGTTCGAAAGCGTTGCGGATTGACACTTACGCACGGCTTTCAAAACGGCAGGCAGAACATTTTTGATAAAATTATCGACATAACAATCAGCAATGTATTTCAATTTGGCTACGAACTCACATAATAGATTTTTAATTATGTAATGTCACACCAATTATGCTAACGACGGGTGGCTTGAGAACATTAATGCATATAAAATGGCAACGACATTTCATTATGGTTACACAGAAATGCAACTAAATTGAAAAAAATATCTACGAATAGAAAAGAGAAAATTAAATATATATCGCGCAATCAATGAGTACATAAATAAACAGGAATATAGCAAATTTTGTTTGATTCACGTACGAAAAAAGAGCGGACAAATCAGCCGCTAGTCGTAAAATCAGGCAAGAGTAAACACTACGATATGGGTGAACAATAACATACTAAAATTTCACATGCCATAATACATAAGTCGAGCTTAATTAAAACCTTAATTGAATAGTTTTATATTATTCACTCAATTACATAAGTATGAAAAGAATAAGATTAACAAATACCTAGAAATAGTTTTAAATAAGTTAATGTTGTATTTTATCTTACATGTTTAAATTTAACTAAAAATGTCCATATTTAACGTCGAGTTTCAGCGGAATGACGTTACAAGACGAGTATAAATCGCAGTGATGTCATCATTCGATATTTATCTTGTTAAGATTGTTCGATGAAAAGAAACGAATTTTAAAGAACAAACATAATATATGCTTCAGTATTTTATGATAATGTACCTACTCGACGTCGACACAATTATAATCAATATACGTTGCAAACGTATTTAATGATTCTCATGTAAAAATATCCGCAACCACCATACGCAAATAACAACAAAGTTCTATAAATACTATTCATTGGTAATGCACAATATATTATAATAAACTCGCAGGTGGTGTCCATTATTTAGACATAGAGAGAACGAATCGCGAACGCCCTTTTTGCGAGAGCGTGGCGCAAAGAGCGAACCGGAAGATCTGCAAATCGAAACGACGACAATTCATTCAAATTTGTTCGCGGCGAAGTGGTAATTTACCGGCTCGTTACACATCTACGAGTTGCTAGATGTTACTCCTGCCGTCTCGCATGTGACTTCCACGCGCTCAACTTTTTCAATCACATGATGTTACGGCTAGTGTCTTAGTTGTTGTAGACCTTCACATGGCTATCGCCTTTGCAAACAAATCGAATAGTTACTATAGCTACTATGAAACAATAAACGACATTAAACAACTGAAAGCAATTCTGCTCGGTAAAAGGCACATCTACAATTGTACAATATCTTGTCATATTTTTTATTCCATTGTTCATAACAATCAATACGTTTTTTCATGTTTTTTTTTCCAAGAGAAGAAAAGAATCTTTCTTTTGTAGGTACGTTATTTTAAAATAATAATTACCTATCGTTCAAATATGTTAATCATATAAAAATATTCGTATTTTTTGTTAATTTTATTTGCACAAACCTACAAAACGGTACGAATGTTATGGCGGGAATAGTGGACACTCAGATTTAGCATTTTCCCTCTAGGCCCACATCTAATGTCTACGCGTGAATCAAAACATATATACGCTTGAGTTTACCACAAGAACAAGGTGGTTTATTGCAATTTATATATGTGTACTTAAAACCCTCTTGGCTCCAAGACTCCGATTTATCAGCGCGCCTTTAGTGCGCTAAAAGCCTAATAGCGTCGATCTGTTGGCGTAAACGTTGATGTATTTCATCGGATGAAAGACAATGACATAGGCTTTTGACGTGCACTACTACACGTATGAAATGGGTTCCAAGGACGTTCCTTTTGTGCCATGGCATTATTGGTGAATTTTGCCTTATCAATGTTTTTTACAGCCTGCAATTCCATTGTTATACGAACGATGTTATACATTACTATTATCAAATAAGGTTTAGGGACGTAGACGTGTGATTAATACTACATTTTCTAAAAGACCAATTTTTACTACACAACCTAATAGTAATTAGCAAAATGCAACTGAAAAATCATTTTTACAAAACACATTATTAATATTTTCGATGGACTTGGAGGTAACTTAGTGAGATACCTCTTATTATTAATTATTTAATAGCTTGGTGGTACGCAAAGACATTCCCAATTATCAGAAATTACAAACGAAAGCATTTATTGAATTGCATAAATTTTCATTAATAAGTATTATTGTATTAAAAGAGATTTTGCTTATACGAATCGGTTTTGTTTTGAAGACTTTTTAAAGATCGCACTAATTGAAAACTAATGACAAAGATACGTAACAGGAAACTATTAACGAGTGATTTTTTGCACAATGTTAAATGCTAGAGCAAGTCGAAACGATGACAATTAAGCGAAACTAAAACTGCCGTCCGCATAAGACGGAGATGATGATTTTACGTGTCGGTAAACATGCATGCTGATGTTATTTCCTTTATAATTAAAGCGATCCTAATGACACGACAATGATGATGAAAAACATACGTGTGCCTGTGAATATTCATGAGTTTTTATACTGTAGCATAAGCAGAGATGTTGAAATTATCGTTTTTACTTGTCATTGTTATTTACATCAGTTAAAAACTGTACGTTTTTCTTTGACACCATTTTTGCCAACATACTGAGAGTAATGAAATGTCTGCATATACAATTATATATTCTATGCCTCACAGCTAGGGATTCCAACTCGAATATTCAATATCCGAATATATTCGGTTCCTTTTCAACTATTTGATTTTGGAATATTTGGGAAACCATTCGAATACTAATCGTCATAATTTGTAATAAACTATTTTACAGCTTCGACGAAAAGACCACATCACAATTTCCCAATTGAAAAATACCCCTGGGGAAATCCGACGCAGCTGCAAATTGTAAATATTGTAATACAGTGGAAAGGTATTGGAATGTGTATTTATATTGTCTATCTTGGAGTTGACAGAAGTGGAAAAAGACTTATTCTAAGATGTAGGTATTTCATCCTAAAGAAAATATTATACGTATATCAGTGAATTAAAATTTGAATATATTTGATTTTATTAAAAATGTGCTACTATTAGATTATTTTTTTAGTATAGGTGTATAATTTTATGTTATTAATTATTCAAATGAATTTTTTAATATTATTTTCATATTTTGAATAATTTCTATATTATCTATATACGAATAATTGATAATGACGAATAGTTGTAATCCCTACTCACAGCCCTCGTAATAATATATGGTTATAGGGCTAATTAATGGAATATAGGGATATTTTAAGTGTTAAAAACATTTATACGTTCACAATATATTTATATTAGTACTAAAAAGATATGTAATTAACCATAAAAACAGATGTTTTCATTGAAGACGTATGATTTGATAAATTGTATAGAATATTAATTCTTTTCTATGGTAAATTTGAATTCAAATTTTCCTCGTAACATTTGAGATATTAGACATTAGTGTTCGGGATTGATTTTCTCGGCTTAGAAGAATCGTATTTGTTAAAAACTTAAAAAATATCAGGAACATTGGAAACTATCAGGAGGAATGCCGAATACTTTTTTTTATCTTTATTGTTATAGTTGAATATAAAGATTTTTAAATACATACAATGAATTGTCTTTCTTTTTTTAGCAGCGATTAAATCTTTATATTCCTTAAATACCTTAAAAATACCTAAATTCTAAAAAACCGTGAAGTTATATTTAAATGATCTCTCTTCCGTGCGAAAGGATCATATAACTTTGCAGAAAGCTTGCCGGCCTCTGATGGTTTTACAGCCTCGTTTCCTTTGCACGATAGACCTATCTTCAATGACACTTCAACTATATATCAAAATATATTATGCAAGGCCCAGAAGCTAGCTGCACGATAAAGTCACAAACGATGTTTGTTTGCGTAAGTTATGTGCTCACAATAAATTATCACAAGACACATAAGATGTCTAAAAGAACACGTCGAATGAAAATGAACTTTTATTTTGTCGCCGTTATCACAAACGTTAACAAAGGAGATTTCAGTATTGAGAAAATCGATGTTTAATATTTTCATTTTAATCACATTTTTATATTAAATTACCATGCCCGTTCCCCATATGGAGTCATAGTTTAACATCTCAACACAAGTTATTCTACGGTAACTGCGAGTTATTCAGTGGCCTAACCTCTCTTATAAATTACTAGCGAGTACCCGGCATGCGTTGCAATGCCACTCAAAGAATGAAAATGTTTGTGTTTTAATTCTCTTTATTGAAATGCTTTTGTATTAGAGATTGCTAGAAGATTAGATTGTGCGCACACCTTTACGGGTGTGCGCACAACAACTCACCAAAGTTTGATCGACATCAGATGAATGGTAAACGAACGCATAGAGGACAAACAAACAAACAAACATTCATTTTTATATATCTTTGCTGTTCTGGAAGAAAACACTAAATCTAAAAAATGACATTTTGAGTTGGTTATACCAAAATGTTCCTTATTTCTACCTCTTTCGTATGAAAGATGACACATATTTTTATAAATTATGCTTTTACTTAAAAACAGTTGTACAAACATGAAAAATGTATAGCATTTCAAACATTTGACAAACTTCAGCCCAATTACTCAAAACAAGTATATTTCAGTTAGTGTCTACTTCCAGAACGACGACGATATATAGATAATTATATTTTTACAAGTAATATATAAGTATAGAACTTGGAGCACGACTAAAAGTTAGCTAAACCATTTCGTTTTGAGGTTCGGATGAGTAGAGGAAAGGATTTTTAATATATTACCAACATCCGAAGGCATGGTTAAACACATTACACGTGCAAAACTCGTTCAAAATTTAAATAGATACGACATCATTGATCGAATTGGCATTTACTTGTATTTAGTTTACAAAATGTTATTAGTTAGTTTATACGTATTTCGACTTTGTCAGTAATATGTTTAAACATATTTTAACTTAGTTATGTATCACTTTTAAGGTGTTACCTGTCAATTCTTGGTGGAAAAGCATTATATTTTTTAAAAAAATATTTATATTTTAAAAATTTATATTTTATTTTAAAAAATTATATTTTATTTTAAAAAATTATATTATTTTTTTAAAATTAGTTATATATACTTGTATGCCTCTGTAGTCCAGTGGCAAGAGCTTTTCCCTAACAATCAGGTGAGTCTTGGTTCAAGTCCCAACAAGGTCAATATCAAATTTAGATTTTTTCAATTTAAATTTGTGATCTTGAACATAAAAATTCTCATCGAGTTTATGTCGTATGATTTTCCAATGTTCAAAATATTTTGCGTATTGACTGTCAGCTGTAATGCCTGATTTATTTTTCAATCATAAATTTAAAATATATATATTTATTTCGTCTCACTCTCTAAATCTTAATAGCTATCAACTAACTAATAAAATTTTGCAGAACTAAATACTAACCTAAAATACAATGCAGGCTGATAACGAAGTGTATCAATCAATAAATTTCATAAAGAGAAAATTACAATTTTATGAGAGGAAATATTTTATAAAAAATTTACTTGAATACCGTTCTCTACTTTTCAATTCTCGCTTAAGATGCATTGAACATGTTCTGTGGCGTTAAGAGAACGCGTGAAACATGAATCGACCTTAACATTGTTCTAAATAATGAGTTTTATAAGAGCATTTGATACAGTTTCTCGGAACCAATGAACGTAACCAACTAACTGAAACGGTATGACAATTTAAAATAACGTGCACCTCGCAATATGTTCAATAAATACTACAATGTTATTCCACAACGGTTATTTTTTTTAGTATCACGTGAAATATTTGAACCACGATAAATTATTGAATTTTCAGATATAAATTATGAAAAAAAAAAACATTTAAGTTTATCCGTCAATCAAGTGATTTTGCATTTTATTAAGTGTTTTTAATGACAATATGATACTTTCAAAAGTCTTGTCAAGCATACAGAAAGCACAGTTTTCAATTGACGACTGAATGACTTTGAACGATTCAAGGTTCCCAAAGGATAATACAGAGTTCCAAAAATAACAATTTGTAAGCGTAGCAGAACAACAGTTTAAAGAAAAACATTATGAAAACAAAACCCTGGCGTTTACGCAAATTTAATGTGTTGAGATATTTTTATGTATTAAATTTAAAATCTGTAAAGCATATATAATAAAAGTCAGTTCGAGTTCATTCGTGTACTCGAATGCCTGAAGATGCCGAAAGGCGAAACCCGGGTCATTAGTGACGAAATACATGGAAATGTACAAAATCTCAACAATTCAAATTTAATAAAAGTTGGTTCAAGATATTCATCTATTGAAAAGAAATAAACATTATTGTTTTAAATATATCACCGTGTTTGGCTCATCTTGAACATTATTAACTGAATTTGTCGCGAGCATTAGAGAAACCGGTCTTGATCATTATAAACATGTAAAAGTGTACAAATAAATTTTGTTTTATTTTTCAAATATAATGTCTTTCCACCAACAATTGGCAGGTAACAGTATTAACACGTTAAAAGTGATTTATTTATTGGTTTAATTTATCATATATCATTAAATAAACACTTAACAACTCAAGTGTATATTTTTCCATACTACTAAAAATTATTTTCTTTATTCATAACATCATAATTAACCTTGTTTCCGTTATCATTATATTGTTTTAAATATCTTCTTAGTGAGTTTGTTTCATGTAAGTCGCAGTGAATTTTCGATTTGATCTATAATTGCTTTTATCGGCTTATTTTTTGTATGACGAACATAATCATCATGTTATTTTCTGCATTCTTTTGTTTTATACAATGTTGAGTATTATATATTAATACCTACTCGCGTTTTGTTTTGTGTATCAAATAAAAACGTCTATTAGCTGAAAAAAATAGATCTTCAATTAAAATGTTTGATATGTTATAATACAATATATTATGCATAGTTACATTTTTAATTTAAAAATATCTTTAGATTGATTTATGTAAGTACATCGATTCTGTTTGTTACAAATTTTTATGATCATTAAAGTATTACGATATCACTATAGTTCAATTGTACGTATGTGTTTGATGTTTGAAACAAATATAGCACGATCCTTACTTACCTTACACACGTGAAACAATTGCATGTCGATATCACAATAAACAATGATTGATCGTGTATTACCTAACGAAGTATCGGTGGATGCACAAAATATTCCCATATGAGAGATGCGGGTTATGTGGCATATAAATTCTGGCGAAACAAAGCCTACTCTCTCTGTACTTGCCAACCCGTGTGCTATTTATACGCTCGTGAATTCCCAGCCACGGCGGGCGGCCAAAGGCATTTTCAGCCTGATCCCTTTTATTTTAAAAACTCCCCGAGGGGTTTTACGAAATGGCAAACTTTTCTGGCTTGTAAACCAGCGCAATTGATCCAAATAGTTTTGCATGCAACAAGAGTCGCTACATAGAGAATTAATTATACGATACGATAATAATTTAGCAAATAAATACCATTAAAAAAGATGAATCTATAATAATTTTGACATTAGAAGTATTTTAACAACCTCACGTACATTACATATAAAAGTACCGGAACATTTAGCTGCTTTTAGATTAAAAAAAGATACTTCGACATTCGCAAATCATTTGTTATTGGAGAACCATAAGTTCAATGCGAATGATGGGGCTAAAATGGTGCATCAAAACATGGGGGGTCATAAATTATTCTATCAAGACATTTTGGAAATCAATAGAGCTAAGTGAAATTCCTTACCAATTCTGAACGAACAGCTGAATTTTTCAAAATCCCCGTTGCTGTATCGTTTACGTGGATGATTTCATAAAAAACAAAGATTAAGGCTATTCTCGAAATTCTTAGACACTGTTTGCTGTCTGAAAATTCGAGTCCATTCGTGTGCTCGAATTCATGAAGATGTCGAAAGACGAAACCCGGGTCGTTAGTTACAAAATACATGGAAATGTACAAAATCTCAACAATTCAAATTTGATTTTAACAACCCTTCTTTGAGTAAGTTTTCTCACTGCTGTCTATTCTAAGCCCTCATTAATTTATCAGTTATACAGCTATGTTAAGCACACTTATCGTGTTCATATTTAAACATTAATTGCAGAATTGGGCTACATTGGGCTACATCTCCACCACTTTAATTACATAATATTACTTGCACCCCACTTTTAAAAGAATGAATTTATTTTACCTACATCATAACTAGCTTTAGCAATTAAGGAAAGTGAGCATAGTAATTAATCTTACGTGCAGCCTAATTATTTGTAAAAATAAAATGCACTGCCATTGAATTATAAAAACTATGCCATTGTTTTGCTAACCAGAAGGAAATACTTTGTCAAATGTTACAATGGGGCAGTATCTTTGTAAGAATTAAATAGATAAATATATTTTAATATTATCAATAAATAAAAGTATCAATTTTCAATGTACAAATTAATTTTAATAAGTAAGTGTCTATTGACTCGTGTTTCATTCTGCGTTTTTGGTTTTCTGTCGAATCGAGTAAAAATATAATTGAAAATAGTTTAATTGTAATTTTATATATTAGCGATTCATAAATAAGCTATGAATCTCATCCAAACATTAAATTAAAATAAATGGAAAATCTACTAAGTCCAATATGATCAGCTGAAATTTTCAAAACGAAAATAAATCCATTATAAACATGAACGAATTTATTCGGTTTTTAATATATACTCGTCTAGATAATAATATATTTCTTATATTAAATCTAATCCCAGCGGAAATAAGATTTTTGCGCAGAATATTAAAAGATACTGTATTATAAATTCCAATTTTTTATGACACAGATGCTACGCCAAAAAATGTTTTATGTATTTTTGATTCAATATAGCGCAAAGGGTGGTGAATCGAAAGCAGAATGAGAAGTAAATTGTCGCCAGGAGAACTTTTTTTAAATGGAATCAATCCAACAGGTTTGAACGAAATGGCTTTATTATTTCGTTACACAAAGATTATTTGGGCTAATTATTTTACGAGACAAAAATAATAATTAGCAAAATATTACATTACTTATACGTGATAAGAAAACAAAACATTAATAACTACATCAGTGTAAGAAACAAACAAAAAATAATAAAAATTAAATCAGTACATAGCGCAGATGAAATAAAAAAATATCTTGGGCTTAACTAATAAGGAAAAGATATTAATATATTGAAATCAGTTTCATAAAATGGGTTGCTTTGCCTAAAAGTTTTCGTGTTTGGGGATTGAATATAATCCATAGATTTCGTCGAGTTTCTTCATTCAAGTCACGTCATTACAAAGAAACAAATATCTCACAAAGAAACCTTAATTATTAACTTTTCTTCAAATAAGGTCAGTGACTTGAATTGACTATCGATCAGAAAATCAGCAAGGACTTTATTTAGTTATTAAATAAATAATTCAATTTCAATTTTACAATATAACATATGCATAAAGTATGTATGTGATTCATTAAATTGATCATTTTTTTAAGAAATACCTGCGATTTATCGGTTGTCATATTTTACAGTCAATCTTTTTATCACAAGAGAAATCGTTCAAATTTTGTGTAAATTTGATATTTAAGTTCCATCAAGCACCCTTAGTCGGTACCTAAAATTAGAGAGATTTGAATTTCATCGCACTTGTCGTTTTCTGACGATGTATGCTTACAAAGCCTAACATGAAATGCAATGCAATAATATATTGCTAGATACTAACAAAATACTATTTTTCTTTTTTTGAGCGCAAGAATGAAGTCAAATTGTAATTCGGTAATTTTTGGGTCAATAAAGTTTATATATATATTTTTTTGTAATTACCTTTTGTTTTGGATCAGGTAAACCAGGTAAATATTGGTCGACATTCTTTACTACTTTGTTGTGCCTAAGAATTAATAAACAAGTATATTCACTAAATTATTATAAAATGTGTGTATCCTAGTATTATTGTGTGGAAATCTACGTTCCCTAATTACTATAACAAGTTTATCTGTTAGTGCCCATTTTTATTTGAAACAAACACTCCCAAAGCCCTGAATAGCTTTCGATACTAATTAGGCACTTCAATATAAAGAGGATAATGGTTCTGCAGTTATCCCTTAACATTCACGACTTTTCCTTCCTTTATAGGATTCGTGGCTTTAGTGGCTCTTATTTATGGATTCTGTGGTCATTTCAAGGTTTAGTGGTTGTAGCAACTCTAAGGAATAATGATATCGAAATAATCATTTATACACGCCTACCGAATTTTCTTCAAATATTTATTCAGTACATCTGCTTGGCACCTAAAATATTGACTACTTGCACTAAAATCTGATGAGTAGTGTAAGCCAGTATCTTTATATTGCATGTTTGAAATTTGATCTATTAGCATGTAGTAATTACATAATGATCAGAATAGAGCAATTATAAATACAATTCGAATCATCAACCATAACACACTCCAATAAAAAGGCATTATTAATGTTTTCGACTTTCATAAATGTGTGCATTTATTTCTATCAATAAGCGGCGTTTAAAATTTCCAATGTTAGTGTTAATAATAGAAATCTTTCTAAGAATGCATCGAAACATACGATAATAATAATAGTCGTTACAGAGATAATTTCTCGATTGAGTTGTAATAAGGGAAACGGAATGTTTTGGAAACGCCTTTGTGAGGGGAATGATATCGCTAAAATGTGAAGGGGCAGAAAAGAACAAAGAGGAAAATAGAGAGTAAAGGTCGTGTTGAGAGTACTTCATAACGCCATAAAAACGACTTACATAGAGGATGGCAAGATTTAATAAGTGGACTTATTACATGAGAAGATATGCCTAAGCAAGATTTCGTATGAATAATTAATCAATGTTATGAGATTGCTTTATGTGACCCAGTTTGAATTACGAGATTTCGATATTGTACGCTTCCACGGAGTATTCAAAATACAATATATATTATTTAAAGCTGTGTCAGTTTAATGCCGTCACTATGACAATGATTATTATTATATTATTTGCAGAGTATGTTCACAACTAAAAAAATATATGCTTTTATGGTATCAAAAGATGTTTACTTAAGTTATGCTACAATTAAATCATCCAGTGTGAATATTTTAAAACATTTTTTCGTTAGAAATAACACAAAATTTTGGTTGTGATTTATAAGATTTTGTAATTTATTAACATATTATTTTTTAAATATTGTCTGTTTGTATTTTACCGCATGTGGTTTTTAATTTCCAATAAGGAAAAAATAATTGAAAATAGCTTAAAACGCAATTCCCAAGAAAAAGTTTTAGTATAACTTATTAATAACAGCGCAGGTAGTCTTGATATAATATGTTGTCCTACAACCCTGTAGTATTTTTTTTGAATTCAATTTATTTCTATATTTTTATAATTACCATACATTATTAATACACAACTAAGAGCTACACAAATTAAAACACTATCATAGAGCTCCAACAAACTTATAACATAAATATTGTGTACACTATATATATTCTACATACTATATACTAGTCTATAAGTTTACATTTCTTGAATTATTTGCGAGAAGTACAAAAGCTCTTGTTGTGAAGTGAAAGCAGTAATTCGGTTGCCTAATTTAGTTACACTTGCCAACTATTGCGTCCCTAAGTCGAATTTGTAAGAACCGGGAACAGAAATTTAATAATTATATCAACTTCAAAAATTGGGTTAAGTGTTTCTTTATAATATAAAACTATTCAAATCGAGTACCAAAGAGTTTATTGAATTACGTTTCGTAATTATTAAATTTGCTTTTCGTAAGCAGGTAGAAACAATGATGGAGACTGGGTGTCTAGACTCGGTTAGTTTTAAATATACATAGCGATATGAAAAATTAACAAGTGCATATCGACCAAATCAGAAAATAAACTTTGCCGAAAACCTGTATAGAAATTCCGCGTATCCCAAAGAATAAAAAGATACTTGTAATCTAGACTCAAATCAGAAATACGTTTGTTTTTTTAATTATTTCAAAATCAAATCATAATTCATTTAAAAATAAACGACGTGGATTGATCGATGATGATAAAGCAGTTAAGACGAAACAGTGTTAAAAAATAAACAGCCTCAAGACGCGAGCAATTAAATTAAACGTTCACTATCTATCTTCCAAAATAATCCATAGTGAAACATCTCATGAGTAGTTTATCAAAAGGGTTTTTTTAGTGTAGGTAAATAACACAAGTGGCTCTCGGTAACCACATAAAACTAAATAATAAACGACTATTTAAATTTACAAAAAAGAAGAGTTTTATATATACGCAAGTGTCAGACAAGCATTCAATAGGGAAAACTACATCATTATATTAATTAAGTGTTTGTATGAAATTATTATAGTATAAATATTACTTACCAAAAAAATATTAAACTGAAACCACGTAAACAAAAATGAAAGCTTCTATATTTTTTTTCCAAACTGTTTTCGCTCGCGTAGGAGAATTGTAAAATATACGAATAATACCGAACAAGTGAAAAAAATATTCGTATAGCAATTGAGCTGTTTTCGTAAACAAAAATTCAATTTCTGGTATATCTATTTTATAAAAATATAGTATTCCCTGAGTTTTTTAGATGTCATAGCAGCTGTCAATAATAGTTCATCGATGGTAAAAATTAATTTATTCTTTTTATTCAAACTGATTAGCCGAGTGAGTTTGGCGATCAATGTATGCATTAATCTTTTCCGATAACCATGGCTTACCTCCAGTCAGCAATTGCCACTCATACATACATAGTCGTACTCTGCATGCTTATTAAATTAAACAAGCAATACATAATTATAATCCTCTTCAGAAAACAATAGCATTCGACGTAAGTATATTTGGAACTGCTTTTAGAATATATTATAGATGTTATGTATGCCTACATGTTTATAACTATTCTGAAAACATAATTACTTAATTAATAAATTAAACATCTTTCCACAAAATGTACTGTAGTGTGCATATCATGAAAATAATTTCCGTTAAGATATACATTTTTTTCTCTCGTTTATCCGCCCATTAGTTACTTTCCATGGTAAACAAAATGAGATTTCAGTAATGAGTAGGCAAGCATCTGACAAATAGTTTGTAATGGATCACGTCATGAATTATTATTAAGTCCATTATCCCTGTGGTGTTGTACCGAAAAAATATATCACAAAGTTCAATACATACTGCATTACTGCTAGATACCATAATTTCAGACAGATGTTTTTAAATTCACAAAATTCAAGGTACGTATTCCACATTTCACAATAAGGCACGGTCAATTTATCTTTGTATACGACATTAATAGGTTATTGCAACGGAAAGAAAAAGCGAAACCAGTCCTGATCGTGTTATAAAATTATGAAATATGTAATGCAAATTGTAATATAAAAATTAAGTTAATACCCTTGTTATTCCACTGGTTGTGTTACCAAATGTGACACGCGTTTCGCTTCTTTAATTATATACTTAAAATGAATTTCCACAATTACCGCCGAATCCATTGAAAATATTACATTTATTAATTCATACACTATTCATACAGCATTCAAACAGGTAACATTGCACACAATATTAAATGGAAATGGAGTAATATAAAAAAAAAATATTTGAATTTCTTACCTTCACGCATTTAAATATTTAAATGATTAATGATACAAACTATCTATGATGATGCGATAAAGTGGCCTCTTATCGAATGAAATAAATATAAACTCCGTGCAGTCATTGACCGAGATAAACACAAAAAATGCATAAAATAAAATCGAGAGTTATTATTGTAGGCCAAGGTCTTGACTTTATCTGATCTAATCGGTGAGCAATTTATATGCTTACTGATCAATAAAAGTAAAATTACAGTATACAGTTCAATGAATAGTATAATTTGAATCTGAAAAATTACCTGGGGTCTAAAAAGATTATTAAAAAACAGTTGCGACCCAATTTTCTTCTAAGACCAAAGGCTGAGCAGGTCAAACAAACAATGCGCGGCATAATTAAAACATTTTTGCACACATCAATATATTTGTTATGGAAATTAGTGTTTTTTTGTATTACTTAACATGATTAAAATTACGATTATTTATTCAATTATACTATTAGAGATATAAAAATGGATAATTTTCTTATTCCAATTTCTAACTAACATGGTTATACGCATAGGTATACAATATTTATGTATCAATAAAAAATTAATACATATTTAAATTTGGATTATTGAGATTTTGTACACTTCCATGTATTTTGTCACTAACGACCCGGGTTTCGCCTTTCGGCATCTTCAGGCATTCGAGCACACGAATGGACTCGAACTCAGTTCGAGTCCATTCGTGTGCTCGAATGCCTGAAGATGCCGAAAGGCGAAACCCGGGTCGTTAGTGACAAAATACATGGAAGTGTACAAAATCTCAATAATCCAAATTTAATATTGAAATTCCATCAAGCACCCTCAGTCGATGTCTTAAATTATATAATACATATTTCTTCAAAATTAAAATTTGGATGATTTGTATTAGAATGCGCGCAAACCCGAGCTGAATGCGCGGAGGCTCTAAGATTGCTGCGCGATATACAAAGTAGTAAGGTATCAGACAAAGGGGAATTTCGGTCCTCATAACAGGTACAAGTATAATTATTTCATTTAAGATCATTGAGACAGGCAATTAAAATTATAATTCTTTTCGCTAGAAATTTTTAAATTCAAATTACACGATAACTTTTCTCTATTTTCAAAGCTTATTATATTATCATACGTTTTAAACAAAATCTCATTTAAACTGATAACTATGTCATTCCATTGGTTGTGTGTTTTTGTGTATTAAAACAAGTAGAATAACAAATCTATCATTTGTATATTCAAAACGAGTATCAATATAGTATTCGTAGAATCAATCAAAAGTTATCACACGATACTTGAAAGTACTCAATTAAAACAGGCAATTCATCATAGATGGTTTTGATAATGGTGGCATGCCTAAATAGCTTAATTAATCATTATTGTGGAATTGAATACATTCATATTTTTACCTTTTTATTCATATCGTTATTGACTGCAGTATGTCATTATAGATTCTAATTAGTTTAGGCAAAATTATTTTAATTTAATTATTTCCAGTAAACCTTCATTATCATAACTGTTTTCTTGAATCTTCATAAAGTTACTGTTATACAAGAGAAATTTCTGACAGAAGCAGCTTTCCGCTGTTAGAATTCTAACATACGTTTTTGATTATTGATTGACTTTAAACAAAAATTTAAGCCACGTGCGAGATCAAATATTCCACACAGTTAGATGTTAATATGACCATTAGTAAAAACAACTGTAACCTTTTAAAATATATTTCACATCTCCTTCTAAATGAAAAGTGAAGAGACCTATCTTTTCATTATTAACCTTGATGAAGTCACGTTCTTGAAAAATGTCTCTTTTCTCGGATCATGTCTCACGATTAAATGAATAAGAATTTTCAATGGTCATCGCACAGGAAATACCATTTATTTTAAAAACTACACAAACACTTTAATCTCCAAACTTTTTATCAAACTAAACTAAAGTTAACTAATTAATTAGTATTAAATTTTAAATCTTTATTTGATATTATGTAATCATTATCATATTAAGTATTGGGATAAAAAAAAAAATACAGAATATTACAAAACAATAAATATAAGATAACGTCATAAAATCACAACGGAATCAGTGCTAGAGAAAATTTGAAATATATTATATATAACATACCAAGTTATATTGTCAATTGAATAAGACAATGTGTGTTTGCCTTTTATTGAAGTAAAAATAAAGTAATGACAGGACATAATCGATTCTACGTGTTACATTTTCTCTTCGCTCACGTCAACTCCTTGTCTCAAGAGTGATCACGAGAAACGAAAAAACGCAAAATCGTCATTTTATTTGTACGATAGATTCGTGGGTCACTGATTTTTGAAGCGTGAATTCATCGAGCTGGTCAAACTTATTTTTTTGTTTTACGTCCATAATTGTATGGGTTGTTTATATGTATATTTTATTTGTCTGATTCAAGACGCGTTTTTAGGATACGATATACTCCATATTATACGTGTTATCATTAAAACAAGTTAAACAAATTAAAACGGTTTGATTGCGTGTAAGTAAGTACTTTCAACAACATACACATATTATGCGATTGTTTCCAAAGAAAGAAAATTAAATCGTTCCAGGAAATAATATCATTATCTTTTTGCATTAATGCAATCACAAATGCATGTGCTGTTAATTTTGTATGTTTGTAATTAATTTTTTTAAGATATGCTTAAAAATGTTTGCTTCTGGGTTTTACTTTCTTCAACTCACAATAGTGATAAAAGACATTGAAATCAATTAGACAGTAAATTTCCTGTTGATAATTTACAACTTAGGTTAATGCTAATTATTTTTGATTCCGATTAAACAATGAAGGTAAAATATTTTACACGGATAAAAATTTATATACATGCTATTGTTTTAAGCATTTAAACAAAACGTAAAGATCGATCTGATTAAAAATACAACTTAATATGCAAATGAATAGATTGTTGAATACGTTTAGATTTTTTAATTGAAGACACTGGCATACCTTCGTTTTATATAGTAAAACTCTACAATAAATTACTTTCGTAATAAATAATTAATAATAACACTTGATATGATTACATCCATTAAAAGCAGTCATAAGTATTTCCCCTATCACCTTCTACGTGTTGCTTCGAGGGGTATGAGTATAAGCCTTCTTAAAAATACCCTCGCTGTGCAGTGAACAAAGCAGGCTCTGACGCGAAACATGCCAACAAGGGTGAAGTGATTTGTCATCCTCAATACAAGGAAACCTGTCACGACGTAATTTTCAGGATATTAAACAAAATTCCATATAAACGCTCCGACGTCTAGTCAAACAAACTTTGGAATGAATGTCACGGCGATTAATCGTCAATCAAATTAGTTCAATTAATTACGCAAGAACGGAGATAATTAACATTTCAAGCGGTAGTGGAAAATTTCGACTTAATATAAGATACAAAACATATTTCATCAATAAAGTTTATATATGCCATTTTAAGTTAAAATAATATTTATAATCATCAGCTGCCGTTTACCATCTAAGTAAATTCAACCAAACCCAATAAATACTTGTCTATCCATAAGCATGCGTGGCATTGTATTAAACGTCGAACTTCATTATTGCATTTATAAAAAGTATCTTCGAATTCATCTAACGAGTGTCCCTTTACCTGTCAATCGAATTTCGTTCATTGCAATGCTTTGCAAGTTGAACGGACTATTTCACATATAAAAATTGTTAGAATTCACATGAAAATGAATCAAATTAAAAAATAGATACTTTTCATAAATCCTCATAGTAAATGGGTTTTTAAAGAACTCAATTTTTGATTGAAGACAGTTGAGATTAGATCTTTAGTCGTTTGCATAACAGTTTTTTGAAAAATATATCGTATCGGATACTCATTCTTCAATACCTCTGCTTTGATTAATATACTAGATAAAAAAAATCTCAATCATTAATTGAACCAGGTCATGGTATTTTGTTAAATATATTAAATATATCATATTACGTTAATAATTTATTCAAAAAACAATTTATAACAGTTTCACTACATTAATTAATATTCACTAATTGTAACTCGATAGCTGTTTACAAATTACATTTTAATGAATTCATAATCATATAGGAAATATTATTAATAAGGAAAGACGACAAAAAATGCGTGTTAATAATCAATAAAATTATAATGTCTTTATTAAGTGACGTGCATTTTCTGTGTAATTTTCCAGGAGCAAAAAAATGTGAAATCATTTACAGATCGAGAAATGATTTTGTGTACCTACAATTTTTTGTGGCAAATTCTCGGAGCGTAGAATTTTCCGAGCGTGTAAGGCAGGGAATGTTTGATTTCTCAATACAAGTACCAATCGCAGGGATTTGCATTGACTGAACACGCGATTCAATCGAAAAAAAAATGGCGATAAAAAATACGAGTTGTAGAGAAACGTCGATTTACTGGGATGTGAAAAATAAAATGATTTTATTTTCAATGAAATTCAAATAATAAAATTTTTCATGAAAATCGTTACTCTGCCAAATGAAAGCGAATTTAATCAAAATAAAGTATTTGAAGATAACCGTTTGATCACTCGCTCAAAATCCCGTTTCAATGACAGTGAAAATATAACTATCACTCTATTTCATCATTCTTCAACATTGAGATTCATAATGTTCATTCAAAGCATTTTTTCATAAATGGAATTATTATTCAAAAAGCTTAAAATGTACTACATTGATTCAAATACAAACAATGTTAATATAATCTCTTTAACGGGGCGTAGCTAACCACTAATGTTGTCCTAGTCCTATCTTTCTATCCCTACTGTCGTCGAAAAAGAGAGGTTGATCAACTGTATACCAAGCAGTTTTCGGAGAATTTCTGTTGAGATATCTACATTAGAAGTCCATATGCTCAACATTGTGAGCGGATAAGTTCAAAAAATAAGTAAATATATACATATATGTCTATACGTTTTCAACGTTTTTTAATTAATTATCGCAGAAAAGTACGCTGAAATAAAATTGGTACTAATGTCTAGATATTGAAAACCTATGAATCTTGGAAATCCGGGATGATTGAGGACAGGAACAGAGGTATATAAAAATCTGGATAATCGTTGCCATTGTTTTTTATTGTAAATGAGCCCAAATAACTGAATGTTTGGATAACCAAGCTCGGAGAGTCAAGGCTCTGCTTTTAAAGAGATAATTTATATATTTCTACAGGAACTGAAAACGGCGTTTTTGTAAAACAAATACATCGATAAAATATCCATCATTAATAATTGGTAGCATTGTATAAAATGTTGTTAAAAATAGCACAAATATTTTAACGCTCTTAGTAAAATACAATTCTTACCTTTAATATTTGACTGCAGCATTTACTGCCTGATAAAAATAATCGTTGAACGGCAAACTTACTCTATTGAAATCTTTTTATCTTCATCCGATAGATGTCTATATCACGAGCTGTATTGTATTTATTCTCTGAGGAAATAAAAATCCTTTTGCGAGGTTTCTTTAGTGTATTTTCAATCGTGGGCTTTGAAAGTATGAAATCTCTTTGAGGAAAATGATGGAGCGCCGTTGAAGCCGTGTCAGCCGCCTGGTAATATTAATTTGCATACGTATACAATGCAAATTTTGGATGCATCCGTAATTAGTGGTCTCCATTCACCAGCTTTTTGTATACAAACAATGCGACTGAATAACAATATGTAAACAAAACACATGCATTGTCTTGAGGTTATTTATTTTTAACTACATACTTACTGTTGTTATATAAATAGTTAGGAAGGAAAATTTACAATAGTGGATATATATATTTTAACTTTTCTTTAAGATTTTTTAAATTATTTACGATTTCAAAGTAGAACATCGCAACGATAACTGGTTGTTTTTCCATGGCGAAGTGATAATATATACTATATAATTTAAATTGTATTAATATTTAAAATAAATTACTTTCAGACAACTTAACCCTTTAAGTAGTCTTATCTATGACCTATAGTGATTCTCATATCTTTTATAGAATTAATATTATTTATTCAGATATGGATATTACACAATCATACCTATCAGTGATTCTTGGCAGTCAAATTATTTTTAAAACTTGTTTCAAATGAACAAAATATTTTGTAAAAAGATTAGTATTTGGAGTCACTATCGAGCGTAAAAAATGTCGGTTCGACTCCTTTCCTGGAATCAACGTCAATACACAGCCACATGTTCACAGATGAACGAAAAAAAATATCAAGAGCCGCATTGGCTGAAGTAAAAGCTTCTAGATATTTGAATACAGTAATGAATTCTTTCATATATATTTTTAAATATGTGTTACAGATTTAATAAGATATATCCTTCCCGGATTGAACCATGGCAAAATAAAAGTTTTTATATTTTTGTCTTAAGTAATGGTAAAAATAGTCAAGGTATACGAATAAAATAGTTCACTAATCAAAGGGAAGAAACATGAAACAAAACGACAAAAAAAAGAGTTAATATTAAAGGTTGAAAATATCTAGTACGTAACATTGTATTTTTCGTAATAAAATTATCTTCAAATCGTACTTTTTTGTTAATATTAATTCTTCGTGGAATGATATTATACGATTTTTATGAAGCGACCTGTACTGATCTTAACAAAATAATTCTTTAAAATATATACTTTTTATTAATCGTGATTACTTATTGTAATGAAATAATACTCTTGTCAGAAAATTACAAACGCCAACATTAGTAATATTGGCATTGCATCATTTCTATTGCAGAGAATATTATTATGAGAATATCTAACACGTGAAGTTAATTTCCGCGCCTATCATAACGAATGAAAAGATATGAAATTTCAACAAAGAACAACTGAAGTTGTCTTGATAACGTCGCACTGTCAAATTAAAGTTTTTCAAAAGCTCCCTAACTTGTACTCAGTAATCATAAGATGTCCGCAGAGGCCTTACAGCAAGGAATGAGCTTTTTCCCTCGAGACTGACCACGCAAGATCGGAGGCTTTGTCTTTGCCAAACCGTCAATTCGGAGAGGGTTACCAAACGCCGACTAAACGTTTAATAACCTTTAAAAATACCACGCAACACTCATTTTAAATATAAAGAATCGTATTAGATACCTTTAAATTTTGCAATTCAATCACTACATGATTTCCCTTTTTCACCGTAGACAAATAAGTTTAAACAGTTTTTCAATTCAATATTTTTTATGCGATTCTAATATATAATATTAAAGTAACTTGATTCTGTAATTTATATTTTTAAAAACTATTCACGATATGTAATATGTACGAATATATTGCAACACTTGAACTGTAGTTTTCAACTCTTTTTAGTTACAAGTATAGGCAGACTCATATAATATTATAATTTTATTCCCTGATATAATCATCATCCCACTTAGAATGCCAAATACTATCAAATATATACCTATATTACGTTCGATCATTAACAATTTATTAACGAAATATTAGATGACTCGTAGTGAACCAAAAATACGAGCGACATCCCTGTAAATAAAAAGGATTATTTCGCATCACGGCATAGGAAAGATAGATCTTGAGCGCTGTCGGATAATCTGGTTTAGTTGAACACAAAGCTAACTTTACAGCACTTGGGGGATAAATACACCGAGCATTTAGTATAACATCGAGGGTGATTGGAATTCATTATTTAATAACTTTTAAATATGACCGCACTTCGGTAACTATTTAAGATAACAATGATTTAATCTCTTCAATACTTATTTAAATTTCAAAATTTTAAAGTATCAATCGCAATCTGTCAATATGATTAATTCTTAATATTTTTTGAAACTACTCAACCCAGTTTTATCTCATTTTAGGGTACTGTACTACACCATAAAATTTAGTGATTGTAGCATCGTTCAGTACCTACAATCACTAAATTTCCTAGTTATAAATATAACATATAAATTAAAAGGTGTTATAATTACGTGATGTAATTTTTTCAGACATTCGGTGGACTCGGCAGTATCTCTGCGCAGCCACCGCCACGCAGACCGGATCCGTTGGCCGGCACGCGCCCTTTCCCGACATCACCGCCAACTATCTGTCTCCGAGCTAGAGCTCGCCTATCGTCCACCTGCACCACCTAGGACACGGGATATCGAATACCTCGACAATCCAGCAGAGAATTTGGATTTTGTTGGTCAGCAGAGAGGGAGGACTCCGCAGAGGCAAGGTTTGCAGGACGAGAGTTTTGAGTTGGTCCAGCGGAATCAAAAAGGAGGTACTGCGCCCGAGGACGAATACTATAAGCATTTGACTGCTAGGGGGCAGGAAAGGTGGTGGCAAGGAGCAATAAGGTCTTCTGGGAGGCGGCAAGCAGTAACCCCTCTGAGAAGGTCCAGATCGCTTGCTGTCATCAGAGAAGAGGCATGTGCCGCACCGCTTATACCAAGAGCCAGACTTCTTGACAAGCCAGTTTTTAAAGATAGGTGTGTACTTTTTTTTAAAAGCTTTTAAAGAAGAAATTCCAATATACACCAAAATATAAGATTTTTTTGAATCTTTTAAACTGTGTACCCTTCGAGAAGTTTTGTCAATAATGACCCAGGTTTTCGTTTCGGCAACTTCGGGCATTCAAATGCACGGATGAACTCGAACTCGGTTCATTTCAGATGTAAGTTAGTCAAGTTAGAAAATACCGAAAGGCAAAACCCAAGTCATTGTTGAGAAAACTTATGGACGTGTACAATATCTATACGATTCATATTTGATATTACAATTCCGTCATGTTGATATCTTAAATCGTATACGATTTATATTTATTTTGCTAAACTGAACTTAAAATGTGTCGAATTAACTCAGATTTTTTTTGCGTTTACATTACAGATTGTCGAGGACTAAATTTCAATCAAAAGAAGAGGCTCTAGAGCGAATTTATAACAAGTCAACAAGCTCCTGCTACGGTGACATCTCAGACAATCCCGACCATCCACCAGACGGGATAATCTCTAATGACGGCCAAGGTTTATACAGAGATATCGATAGTCAACATTCCACGAGGATATCAGAAAGTTGGACGCGGTCACCGGGGCCTAACGAACGCTATGGTGAAGAATTAACATATTCTCGAAATCCTAGTGAAATTGATAGTTTAGATTCGAACTATATCCATAAGAATTACAATTTTGAAGCGGAAAATACGGGTACTTACGAAGGATCTTCTCCGGACTCCACTACAGTGAAGAGCGTTCCCATATTTATTCGCACCGAGAGGTCATCAAAAGGACTTGATCCAACAGGAGAATACTACCTGCCAGAGTATATAGAAGGTGAGTCGGACAGCGATAGATCCTATCCAAATGTTCCAAAGACGCGAAAAGATTTCCGCGATATAGAACGATCAACAAGTGACGAAAACGAGATAGAGTCTTGTGATGGTAGTACTCCCAAAAGAGAGATAAATTCCAGAACCATTACAAAAGTCTGCACCAAAAAAGCAAAAAGCTGCGACGCGTCGCCATCTGAAGAATCAGCCCCTCCCGATGACATAAGCATTGCTTCTTACATTACAGTCACACCTCCATCGCCAGAAACGCCGCCGAGAAGAATAGAAAATTTGGCATATTCTTTAGCAGAGAAGATAGATGAATATTGTGATTCAAAATACATTGAGAATTTCGTTGAAATCCCTCTGAATCTTCATAGCACTACCAGCAGCGTCAACGGAAAATCGCTTGACGATCTTGAATCTATTTATACCAAAGTCAATAAAGTAAGGACAAAAGTTGTCAAAAGCGACTCAAAATCTAAGTATAAAAATACGCTTGAACGCTATCAAAAGCATTACAGACCAGTTGACGATTTATTGTGCAGACAGTATCACGATAAAGCGAGGTTAGACAGTGAGGACTTTAAAACACGATCTTTATACCGCCAGAGTAGTTCATCCAAAAATATAACTACAGAACCTTTTGTAACGACTCTCATTGAGAATCAATATTTCTCACTTCCCGATATAAATATTGGTAAAAATCTGAGACGGTCGGAAAGAATCGATGCAGAATTAAGACAGCGAGATAGAGATACCGATAAAAATATATATATTGAACGCTTAGAAGTGAGACACGAAACTGAAGACGATAACGAAGAAAGGCAATCAGAACATTGTTCGGAATTAAATGAGACAAGTTTGAGGGAAGTCAACGTTATTGAAGTAAAAGAGTGTGATATTAGAGATGACAGTATCAATCTCATATCACACAAAAATCGTCTATTAGAAAACAATGAACTAGAAATTCACATACCGAAAGACAACTTAACCAATTCATTTTATCAGTTGGCTGAATCATATATTTCAGACGACGCATTGGATGGTAAAATAGAGAAATCCATTTCGTATGACACTACATCAGTTGTGACAGTCGACGGTGTTATAATACAGGTCGATAAAAATAAAGTAGATCTTTCTAAAGCCGCAGCGGAAATACGTCAAAATTTATCAAACCGAAAAACTGAATCTAAAATTGGTGAATTTTCATTTTTTGGTGATAAATTATCGATTCCGTCATTAACAGAAGGCATATGCAATAATACTGTAATAACAGATTTGCCCATCATACCGAACAACTACAAGAGCATCGAAATAAATATAATTACAGAGCCGTCCAAGGAAGAGAATAAACCCGAAATAAAAAATCTAAGCCCTTCTATTGCTAAAGAAAGCAGCGTTCAAAAATCAAATTCTTTTTTGAATGGTAGAAAACGGCCTACAGTAACAAAACACTATTCGCTTCGACAAAGAGAACCTAAGCCTGATTTCAAATCATTCGACACACACGCACCTCCCAGTCCTCCAGAAGAATCTGTGAGAAAAATTTCATTCGAAAAACGAGCAAGTCCGGAAAATCGACTTTACTCTGCAACTAATGTATCAAATGCAGGTATTCACTCATCCTCTTTATACGACGTAGTATTCAGAGATACGGACAGAATACAACGCGCTAACAGTTTTCAAACCAGAGACATTAAAGCCTCTATCGGCAATTTGAGAGATAATAACAACGTAACGATACTCCCACTTAGTGGACATCAGACAATTATTATTGACCCTCCAGTTATATTCAAAGAATCAAATTACCTGGACGAAATACAGGAAAATAACACACTTGTTGAAAAAACGATTCAGTGCAAAACTGAAGTTAAATTTACAGAAAAAACTAAAGAACAACTAGCTAAAACGGTAGATCACACAAATACATCTGATACCAATACTGTGTATAAAGCTACCGTTTATGATACAAGGCTTGAGGAACAAACTAAAAAAAATGTTGTTAGACAAGTTCCAAGGGTGAAAAAAGAGCGCAGTCTTAAAATTGCGGAAGTTCAAAATAAGTTTGAAAGACCGCCCACAAGGCTCATAATCAAAGATAAAAAACTTCTTGCGAGGAGAGACTCAGATATGTCGCGCCCTCAAGTACTCAATGTGACAGATTGTCGTCACAACTTTGCCAAGGCCGAAGTCGACAAACGTCGTCTAATTGATGAAATTAATTCTAGGGGGAATGGGTCACCATCCAATAACAATATTAAAAATAATACAACAATCAACAATGAAGTATTGGGTAACAGGCTATCTAACGGCAAGCCGTTTAAAGCTAGCATATATAATGTGACAGAAAAGGTAGAAAAAGCTGTGAAAACAGATTTGGAGTATCAAGAAAAACTGCATTCAGTTAAAAATTACTGGTCAAAACTCATTGACAAATCTGGAGACGAAAATGAGGCAGACGACGTATGTGGTGATTCACTTGAAAATATGAGAGAATGTTTGCCAGATGAAAATAACCCACCTGAGCAAATAAATACCGTTGATGACATAGTAAAATCTATAGAAACAGTAAAAATAGTTGATAGCATCAAAAAGAAAGCTTGCGAAAATGAAATAATTGACGTATGGAAGAAAATGGATGGGCAAGAAAAACAAAAGGCAGAGTCTGTCTTCGAAGAGCCAACTCTTAATAAAATTGTATACGACACCAAGCAGATGCCATGTGATACTGTCAAAGAATTCTTTGTAGAAAAAGAAGAAGGAAGCGATAAAATTGAATCAGAAAAAATAGAATATAAGAGTTTTTCTCCTGATATTGAAATAGTAGAGCTAGGATCAAATCATCATGACGCATGTGGAAATGGTGATGTCACCCATGCAACTTTGATCAAATCTAAAAGTTACGATCAAGATTGCACCGATTTTGATCATGTGAGGTATAAAGTAATGAAATCTGACGTTTTCAGAAAGAGCATGATAGCAAACTATAAAAAAGAAGCTCAATTTGATGGACTTTTGCAATATCTTCAAGATTATAGTTTCCAAGAATTATTAGTTAACAATAATATTGTTATCATTGAGCCAGTAAGAACTAAAATTGAAACGACTCGCGGATTGAATACGTCATACAAGAGACCAAATAGTAGTCGCATTGCAGGAGCAACAGCGAAACAAGAAGATGAAAAGTCTGACAGCGAGGAAAAGGTCAATGGGAAACCGAGAAAATTAAAACAATCCGGTTTAAAAAGACACTTTTTTTACCATCCAATACGCGTTAATAGAGAAATCATTGAAGAAGAGCTCCCTGACCCAGATACTGTAAAAACAGTGAGAAATCTGTTTGAAGGAACCCTAGAAATGCGACGCCCAGGTGCTGGTTCTGCTGATCCTAGCCTTTCTAAGCAATTGGCAAATCATAAAAATCTTACCGACGATGTGAAAATAGACAAAACTGGAAATCGAAAAAAGGCAATGAGGTATCTCACAATAGATACGTCGTATGGGCATAAAAAGTGGGATTCGGCCAGTTTATCTAGCGGAGTTTCCAGTGGAGATTTGAGTTCAAATAATGACCACGATTATGACACCGATGCATTAAGTCCTTTTCAGTCAACAAAAGCAAACAATGAACACATTTATAGTTCATCGAGTGAAGAGTATTTATGCGAATCTCTTAACCCGAGCTTGTGCTATGAAAGTCAATATGTAAGCCAAGACATTTTACAAAAAATAAGAGAATGCGGAACATCAATTACATATTACGGCGGAAAAGTTTTAGACGAGCATAGCGGTCCGGCAGTGAGTCCTATGACAAAAGCTATCATGGAAGAGATCAGGGGACTACAAAGAAGTTGCTGCCGAGACTGTTCCGCATGTCAAACAAAATGTGTCGATGCAAAGTGTGTATGCCTTAATACAACAATAGATAAGCGCAAAAATGATACATTGTCTGTTATAGATGCAGACAGATTTAGTAAATGCTGTTCATGCAACGAAATAACGGAGCAAAATGAACTTCTAGAAGATGAAGACCGGGTAGCAAACGGACTATCTAGTAATGATAATTACCTAGGATTTAAATTTAAGCTCGTAAAGTCAAATAGCTGTAGCAGTCGCTTGGAACTAGCAGGTGCAGGAGAAGAACTTAATTTGCGCGGTCAATTCAAAAGAAACGGAAACAATTTTGACGATCCACCAATAATATATGATAACGATAATTCTGTCAAGACTAAGATTTGTAGAATAGAAAGTTACAGAAAGGGGATGGTGTCTTCTCCTTTTAGTGATCTTGAAAAAGACGATTGCGAAGGAAAACACGATAAAGTCATATTTAATGGTTCTGAGAAATCTAAGCTTAATAGTATGATAAGCTCGGAAAAAAATAGAAACTCTTCAGAAGTAAGAGAATCTACTATTGATAAATTAAAAATTTCGAGAAACAAGAACGTTGATTTAGCATATTCCCCGAGCCCAAGCTCGAATACTGTATTGAGGAACTTATCGCCGAATGGAATTACAGAAGAAATTGTAGAAGCCAACACCGCAAACAATTTAAAGGAGGACATAAAAGAAAACAAAAGAAATCATGAAAAATCACATGAAAATCTCAGTTGCGACGACAATTTGGAAACACACACAGTGTCTAGCATCGATATGAATGGCGAACAGAAAACAGTCGCCGAAACAATAAAAAGCTTTAACGAGCCAATACCATTCGAAAAGAAATTTTACTATGTAAATAATGACGGTTTACCGGAGAAAAAGAATCCAGCAAAATTTGGTGAAATGGTCTTCGAAGAATTTGAAGTCATGGAGTCATGTTATGAGGGCGTTCACAATATCAAAGCGGACAGAAACAAATTGCAGCATTAACAATTCAACAAGCACGAATCGATATTTAGTTTTGCATATCAACGATTAATTATTTATTTTCAATATCTAGAAACTAAGCTTTTATAGGAATATCGTAGAATATTAAATGTATGCGGATTATAGTCTCCAAATGTAGTTGACTCAATAAGTGTTACAAAATCAAATAGTACTTATTCATCAACTAGTGTTATTGTTATATTGTATAAAATATTCCACATGTCATGTTGTACCTATTTATTCGAAAAAAACATAATGATTTTGTCATAATAAGATAGTTAAGGTGTGGGTTTTAATTAATAAGAGCACATTGTATATTGGAAACTATGAATATATTTCTGGCAAACAAATGGATATTTTATTTTACTTCCTCATCTGCACTTACTATACATACCCGCGAACATGTGCAGTAAACGACTTAAACATTGACATTTAAAAAACTTCTGTGCTGAGCTAGTAAGAATGTTTGTTTTTAATAAAGACTTATATGATTAAATCAAGGCGCTGTTCGTCGCATATCAAATTATTGTTTGAAAATCAAGACACAGTTTGATTACTTAAAAAACATTCTGATTTCTTCTACGCGTCACTCCACAAATGGATAGCGCTGGCACACATTTAATTTAATTTGATAATCAGTTGATAATGCGTGTGACGAGCGAAACCGGTCCTGATTATTATAAATATGTGGAAGTAGTACAAATGAATTGTGTTTTATTTTTTAAAATACACATTTAATTGTCTCGTAATTTCAACAGTTTTTGTAGTCGTTTTGCATTGCTGAAACATTTTCTGTTATAAGTACTAGAAGCTGAAATTGATATAACATACATATTATAGGTGAGTAATATATAAATTTTCGACCGCGAACATTGTCAGTCATCACCTCCGCGATAGTTGTGGTCTGGCTTACTAAATATTCCAATATTAAGGTATATAAATATGCAAATAATGTTACTTTGTAAGCATATATTCATCTTTCTTGAAGCAGGTTTCAACTAAATATCATTATTGTACATGTGTTATCGCGGAGGGAAACCAAAGGACCAACATTTCCACTTAAAGGGATAAGTTGAAAAGTTTGGTTATAAAAAGATAAGACTTGGATAGAATCCTAGGGGACTTTAATGGGTACATATAAAAAATACAATTCAGCAACAATAGCCAGCGTGGGTCTTTAGAATCAAGTCCAATCGACATAAAACACATTAGTTTTTTTACCAACATTTTTTTTTAAATTGGCAATTTAGTCATAAATATACTTCATTTAAACGCGAGGAGATGTTGACCATTTGAAATATAATATCTGAATGAATAAAAACGAAGACTAAAGATCTTTTAAATTTTGCAATAAAAATCTCATAGATGTCACGATGTTTATTAATTATATTTGAATATTTCATATCACCATCGTATGTAGGTAACATACTTCGAAAGATGAAAAAATCGAATACAATTATAAACTCATAGGACTTTGCAATTGTAGGCAACCAATAACCAATTACCATGAAAATGTAATTAGGTAAAAATAAAGCATAGAGATGATTTTAAATTGGTGGGTTTTCTTAGGGTGAATATCAAAGGTCAAGCACCTGTAGACAGTACCATGAATTTTAAAAAAAGACGTTCATTCTTAATGTATTCGTAATTACTTTGAAAAATTCATCTTTCAATGTGCGGTAATTTATGTACTACGTTGCTTACATGACAAAAAATAGTATAATTTTTGTTACCACTCAATTTCTACACTATATAATAATAAATATGGCTCCAAAAAAGACGCGAACATTCACTTGAGTTGATACCGTTTGTGAACCAACGTAAACAAATGAAGCCAGAGTTTATATGATTTGATACTCTTGCATTTTCCCCAAAAACTTTAATATCAAGTTTGTAAATGCAAGTATCCTGAAATTCTAACATTCTCCCTAATGACATTTGCAGTTTGGCTGCGAAAATTAAATGCAGAAACACTGAAATGCTCCCATTAGGCTATCCTTAGTGTGCGGCTAATAAGTTTCGGTATATGGAAATATAGAAAACTACACCGAACGTACAAAGGCTCCTTATAATCTCAATCTGCATAATGTAAAGCAATTTATATAAAAGCTCCACATTACCGTCAAATGAAAGTTCAGTTTTGTTTTAAATAAAAAAATACACCTTGAAAGGGAATTTTGATAACGTATCATACTTATTTGAATACTGAATGGGGTTCGTACTACAGAGGGTTTTTTAAGAAATCATTATTAAATTGACGATAACTAAAAGAGTCTATTACTTCAATTATCGTCGATACTCTACATAAAACATAAATTAGGTATGAAAGGAGTAAAGGCAAATATTAATATAAAATATGATTATTATTTACATCGAACTTAATTGTGCACACTATTCACTGTTTCATAGCTGAACATAAGGTAAGTACAAGGTGGTGCCAGTTATCTAAGTCCGCTGCAATGGTCTATGCCCGATTCAGATTCTTGCAGTATAGTAAGTAAGTATAGTATAAATAGTCGATGGTAAGTTTCAAGCAACAGTTTCAAACACGAGATAATATTCATTAACCACTAGTTAACTAACTAAATTTGAAAGACTATACTTTGCTGAAAGACTATGCTGAGCATATTTACTAATCCAACGGTATCAAAGAAAAAACAAATAATTTTGAATTCTTAAAATTATTTATAAATATTTAACGAAACCTTTTTACATGTATGCGACTGATAAAATTCGTATTAAAGTAAAAACAATTAAAAAAAAAATGATTTCAAACCGCGTCTACTCTTTCTTACCAAGACTCACTCAGTCCTTTTCAAATGAAAGGATATGTATAAAATGACGCTTACGTGGCATATTTGTCATACCATTACCATTTTATATAAAATCATCAATCAATATTTACAAATTTTAAACTTGGTATTCAAAGATTGGATCGCAAAGTGAAAACCAATAAATATATCGCACTCTCAGTAAAATACTGCCGTAAGTCTGGAATTTATTTTTTGAGTTATGAATTTGGCAAAAAAAACACGAATCCCATGATGATTTTCCGCTCTATTTTTAATAAATACATATGTAGAAATCTTGAACCCAAATAGAGTCAGAGAAAAAACACTTAATCCATTTGATCACAAAAAACGGTGATACTAAAAATATCTCTCACTTTATTTATTTTAAAGGAAACTATAACTAAAGTTGAAAGGAGATTATACTGTTCCATAAAAACAAACAACAGTTCATGACACCAATCATTAAATTTTTGAAAAATTCAAATGGCTCTCGTGCAAACTGACGAATTCAGTACTACGACTGCATTTTACCCAGGTTATAATTAGTTTCCTTCCTCTATTCACTTTATTAAATTATTTAATATGTAATCCCACAAACTTTCGGACGTCGAATCTATTGTTATTGTCGTATTAATTCTAGGTATATTAGGGTTAAACAAGAAAGAGTAAGAATAATTACCGATATGTGAGACATTTATTTTTTGTGAGAATAAATTTATGTGAACGCACGATAAAGCAAACATTATCCGAAGCCGACAAAAAGCATGTTCTAAAAACAAACAGTGTACATTATTTACCCCATATAACAGTAGAAGAGATAAAATTTGGGCTGGGCAAAAAATGGTAATGTATTGTTATGGCGCTGTAGAGTATGAAAAATAATAGAGAGCCATCGATTTTAGGCCCGCAGGAGTCGGTTTCAAGGGGGTGATTTACGTTTTCACGTGATATCCATTACGCATAATTGGTAATTAATATTATACGAGGTGTGTCAGAAGCAAACAATTGATAAATTTAGGAAGCCATATACAGTTTTTCCGCATTAATTATCACGTTAAAAATCAATCAAAAGTCACTGAACTAATATTAAAAATTAAGCATTAAAAATATTATTCAAAACTACTTACTATAACTAACGTTTCTGTAAA
This sequence comes from Himalopsyche phryganea, assembly GCA_022494535.1. Lineage (NCBI taxonomy): Eukaryota > Metazoa > Arthropoda > Insecta > Trichoptera > Rhyacophilidae > Himalopsyche > Himalopsyche phryganea. The sequence continues at coordinate 3,440,526 of JAGVSL010000046.1, forward strand.
CGAATTCATATTTTAACACACTATACCACAGCTTAAACCTTAAATTATCAGTTAGGAAGGTGGTGATTAATTCTATATTTTTTATCAAAAAATTATTTTCAAGCCAACAACCATTTTAATTGGCTATAAAAGCACAAAAAAAATTATTATTATTATTATTAAATTTAAAAAATAGCTCACCATCGTACTTTTAGCTCAACTTTTCTTAATAGCTCTTTTATCTTATTTAAATTCGAAAAAGAAAAATAATATTTTCCCAGTTGGTTTTAGAAGCACTGAAATCTCAGTGTGTATTATCGACTAGTAGTATTTTTAGTTTATACGGGGCGCATAGAATAAATAGGTTGGTAGTTTACATACTATATCAACGCGCCAAAATATTGATAAAAAAATATGTTAATAGTTTGCCGAGCATTCAAATGGAATTATTATAAAAATAATTGTATCATTTTCATGTATCAAATATGACCTTCACATATACCCGCTGCTCTTGCACTGGTTATAAATAAGATGTATAAGAATAAACTAATGGAAAAATATGTCAAGGATACAAAAATAATAAATCATCGGCGAAAGTTCATGAGAAAAGCTGGCAATAAATTAAGATACGAGAAGATTGTGGGATAGTTTTCAGGGTTGGGGGGAAGAAATCCTGACCTGGTTCACTGGACCAATTTCGCCTATTCTTTGCAAACAGCAATAGTCAGCAGGAAATCCATAAATTCCATACAAAGCACGTTTTGATTTTTCCAGGGAGTCCCCTTAGCCGAAACGTCGAACGACAAACATACAGAGTGGCTTACAGTAATTTATATATTTTCCTACTAAAATGTTTTTTTTTTACTACGAAACACACTTTTTGCGAATATATAATATTTGCATATACTATAATACAGTTGATGTGGTTATTTTTAGTATATGATAAAAAATATTAATCAAAGCAATGTTATGTCATTTTTTGGTTTTCATAAAATTGTTAATTGAAAGTTGATTGCTGACAATCTATTACACAAACCCACGTGATTCGGAAGCGATATTGATAACAAGTGGTCCACGTAACTGCTTACTTTCCCTTGAATGATTTCCCCTTATCCCCTTATTTTACCTCCATTTTAACATTGTTTTATCCCCAACGTTAGATATCCATAGGGCACTTTGTTCTGTTGCCATAAGTAAGAATACAGCTAAGTGTAAATGGCATATTTTGAACTATGAAACATAAACTTTGATTGAATTAAAAAATATATTGATTTTTTCATTTTACGAATACAAGAAACAAAAAACCACTAAAATGAGATTTATTAGGGTTTAATCTTTCCTTGCATCGCCGTTTTCAGTAAGATGTGGATTCTGTCTATTTGATTGATAAATTAATATATCAAGTTGTTTCCATCAGTTAGTGGTGTTCGATTTTTAACAAATAAAAATCCTGGTTTTAAATTATCAGTAATTAAAAAGTCAGAAAACTAACAATCCCTGCTGAACAAACTGTTCAAAACGGGACTAGGTAAAATAATTAAAATTCAATTACTAGAGTCTAGACCAGAGATCGCCAAACGGTCGCTCGCGAGCTACCGATAGCTCGCGGTGACCTTTTCGGTAGCTCACGTAAGATGTTTTATCATATTTATAAATTTGCCTCTCAAATTTAGTTATTGAACTGCGAAATGAAATATTTCTCGAACTAAATTTCAAGGAATTTCTTAATGATCAAGTGATTGATGAAAATGGCCTACATCAGAAATGAAATCAATAAAATGTCAATGTGATTTGTCGCTTAATAGTGTTGCCTTAACTGTAGAATCGGTATGACCAACAGAAAAGTATCCAATTTTAGTTTTAATTGCGCTCAAAATGAATGGTATTGTTTTGTTCTACCTACTTACGTGAAACAATGTTTTGCAATTTGAAGGTGGTTAAAAGTAAAAAATATAGAAACGGACTCACATATGTACATCTTGATAATTGCATTCGGATGGGAGTAACAAGGTACTTACCGAGAATTGAAAAAAATGCGTATGAAAGTGAATACCATTCTTTTTACAAATTATTTTTAATTTTACTCACACTTATTTCAATATATTTGTCAATTATTATTTTGTTAATAATAAATACCTTACTTTTTCAGATACCAATAATACTCAATCTATTCCAAAGGGAGTTCGTTATCTTTGAATCAATGTGCACACGATTTCCAATAGCAACCATACCAACAAAGGCAGCATGCGTCAACACGACAATTTTAGCTCAGCACAACGCCCTTGAGCCGTTCAGGACACGAAATTAAAAATAAGGATACAAAACATTTATTCGAACTGATGAATCATATATATGATATAATTGATAGTTTTTATTAACTTAAGAGCATGATATGATCATTGAGTTAAGACTTAGTAGTTTTCTAAAACAACTGTCGACTTAGCAAATTTTATTTGTCGAAATAATAAAAATCAACGTCGCTTTAGAAAAAACGAATCATGCAGAATTTTCAAGTCATATACTCAATCTAAGAAATACAACGCTATTTTCAGCACTGATTTCATGTAAATATGTCGTCTTAATTCGTTATTTTGAACTGACATAATATAACAGAATAGCGGCAGAAAACAGTACGTTTGATAAACCAGTGTAAAATGACATTTAGTTGAAATCGGACTATAAATAATTCGATATTATAATCATAATATATTACGAAACTATTCAAACGTTCGCTTTGAGAAATAATAGACAAAATTACAGTGATAAAAGATATTGGCGAGATACCAACTAATTAAAATATAGTAGATACTTAATTTTATACTTTTTGACATCCTAATTAATGTTCATGACATGTTTCGTGACATAAGTTTAAACATTCTTTCAATTATTATTTGTCACATTTACACATTTTTGAGGATAGTGACTACACTGGAACAATGAAAAATCTGAAGCAACATTTTTCATTTCTTTCAGTCTATATTATGCCATTATTGTGAGGAATAATAGCCGACTTCCACAGATCGCCTTCGACAGGATGTTTCAAGTCTTGTTTAAATATAACACTGTTTATGAACATGGCCATAATTCTATTATTTCAATGACTTCTAGTCCTCGACGAACATCCCAAATATTTCCAAATACTTCGCCCGCAGCCTGAAAAATACATATTTGATATTACTGTTTATAATAGCCAGGGTGCCAAATATATCGAAAACACATGAGACCAACTCGACGAGAGAAGTATTTACCGATACCCATTATATTGAAAAATCTGATTTTCATATTGGCCTTGCCGGGACTAATCAAGACACATCTGATTGCTAGCGTAAAGCTTTTACCACTAGACCACGGATACGGACCGAATATGAATAATATCCTTGTTAATGAGTATGAGTATAATGAATTATGAATTATGAGTATAAGCCCAAAAAAACGATTTTTCAAGGGTATTATTTTTACTATTCTTATCAGCATTTTTTAGGTTTATAAAAAAAATGTCATTAAAACAAGAATTAATGGACCTGTAATTTTAGGACCATAAAAATATGTATTTAATGACCAACCTGTTAATATTGGGATCATAAAATAATAATAATTAAATCACATTTTTTTCAGTATAAGCTATTTTTAAAGACGCATAAATTTACTATAATTTTTGTAGAGCATCTGCGATGTATTCTGTTAGTTCCACAGAAACGTTCTTATATGTTTTTGTACATTATTTTTTTTATTTATCGTAAAATGACCAAAAATGGAGTTATAATCATAATTTTGCCAATCATAAATACAATTTGTAGTATATTCCCTGAGGATACTTGACACCGTGAACAGATGTCAATTATCGTAACGATTTCCTGTCAGCGCGTCGATAGTAATTACTATAACGAGAGTTAATCTGACCAGACTGGTAGTGCTTATGGGAGATCATTATAGGCAGTTGAAATTAGAACGATAAGTCAACATCAGGAGGTGACATGTTAATCCATTTAAAAAAGACTAGAAAAAAAAATTACTCAGAGAGAGAAAAAAATCTTGTAAATATAGTATACATTTGGAATATTTTTCCACATCAAACATCAAAATTTAACTTCCCAGCGGAAGGACTTGCGTTTAAATAGCACCTATTTTATTAAGAAAGCGTGAAAAGCTAATGAAACCTTTCTACAATCATAAATTATGTTTGAGATAGAAATTTTGTGGTATTGTGATGGTAGTGTGATTTTGTGGTATATTTTTGTCTGATATATATATTCTTACCCATGTTATGAAAAGCAACACTTCAAAATCTATTACTTAACAATTTAATTATAATAAAAACAAAATTTACCAATCAAAGAAAAGTTTTAGAATTTTATCTAAGTGTGTGTATGATGATTTGTAATTCTACTATAAATTAATGCAATACACGTTTTGTCATGATTCATATGTTAGTAAGTCGTGCGATTTCAGAAATCCAAGCTTTTCCGCATACCGACGTATTAGTTAGCTTATGGGCCGAAAGAATCACAGTACCAACAAAGCTTTTAAGGCTTTGCGCAGCGGTTCTTTACTTATTTCAGCATTCAAGCGGTGTATTAATTTAATTTGAATTTATAATTTTATATTATCACACTACTGTTTAACATGTATGTTGAATGCTCTATTAGACCATTATATTTGTTTAATAGTTATTCTCAGTAATATGCGCAATATAATCACATAATTTAAAATATATGAATGGAAAATTTATAAACTTCAACATATATACAGTTTTCTTCTTTCGCTTCAGTGTGCTTAAATTCTTTAGAGGTTGTTCGAGATATCGAAATAGTGCGTGCGAAGGACGGGAGGACTTTGTTAATATTCCTAGCAGAATTTCTCAAAATCGTTTTACATCGATAAATTCCAAAAAGCGTAGAAAAGTTCTTACAAAATTTAACTGCTACAAAAAAAAATTGTTTCATACATATGTAGCGTTTCTTTACAACATTAATGATGTTACAAATTCAGATTAACTAGTTAGTTTAGATCTAACAATCAATAACATTGTCCGTTTAAAATACATAGTTTTAGAAAACAGAAAATATCTTCCTTCCGAAGCCAAAAATCAAACACTCATAATCAAATTGCCAGTCATTTAATCGACTAATAATGTTTAATGAAATATTATTGTTGGATAATAATGATAAACTTACATTTTATCGTGTTTTTGGAAGACTCAAAATTCTACCATAAAACAACGTGTCTGGAATAAAATGGAATTGACAACATACATTAAAAAATCAAAGATTTATAACGTATATAGTCATACACCCGTCCATTTTGTTCAACAATTCACCGCAATCAATTCAAACAGGATTTTAGAAAAAACCTCATAGTCTTGGTCCGATGCAGAGCTGCACGGGACAGATATCTTAACTATGTATATTTGTGAGAGAAACTAATCAACTCGGTGACAGGTATATTGAGAGTCCGCCGTGGCAGTACCAAGGATGTATAATAAAAAACAATAAATTCATTCTAAAAATTCTAACGCGGTATAAAATAGTAATGGGCGTCATAATTATCTACTACGATAACATGTTCAAGATGACTGCTATAAGGCTCGAATTTCGCTTTTGATTTCAGCGGATCATTTTTGCCTCGCTTCCGGTTATAAAGACGGCTCGCGTCAAATCGCGTACGTAATGCGAGGCAGAGGTTTATCGACAATCTATCGACAAAAGAATAAAGCTCTCCGAAGAGATTTCTTTCCCAATTTGTAAGAAAAGTTAGTAACACAATGAGAAAAAAATGTATTTACTTGGCGAAACTGCCAACTACTTTAGCTTGATGGGGAGCTATTAATCAAGATTTCATATTAGCCTTGAAACGTTAGAAGTAGTGTAATATATGAAAATGCGAGTCATCGGCGCATGCAAAATGTTAAAGAATAGAAAAAATATTACTTGTCAAAATTATTTTAGAAGGACAAAATGGATGTTTTGGAATCGTTTATTTAACTCATACTCAATCTATTGGACTCGCTATTGGATTAATATATAAGTTATAACTCATAACATTTAATACAGGAATAATTCTTTAAACAAAAGAAAAATACTTTCATCGAATTAATGATTTTTCAAATAAAAATTCTTTTAGCAATTCATTTCAAAACGAAGAAGAAAGAAAGCTCAGTGAATAAACCACTTGGCGATGGTTACATTTTTTTTAGAATTCAGATCATTCGATCGGATAAAAAGAAGATAATTATTTATTCCTGCTTCTTTTCATAAAGCCACTTCCGACCAACCCGATGAAGTCAATAGCCTTACACAAAAGATGAATAGGAAATTTCTATGCGAAGAACCTCCTTTAATTATCAAAAAAGCGGCAATTAGTATGTAGGATTTATCAGTATTTCCAATTTCATTCATCAATCATTTTCTTTTATACAAAGATTTCTTGCATAGAGCTTTTTAAATTCGAAATATATTTAAAGCACGATAATTTATTTTTCCATCGTGATTCAGATAAACATATTTTTAAAAATTCCAATACAAAGTATAGATTATATTTATTTTATATTTTCGTGTGAGGAATTGTGTTTAAGAAAGCAATCTGGCAAACATCGGTGATCCAACGTTGAGTGATAATCAGCATTATCAAAACTAAACGAAATTTCGCTACGAACTAAAATACGAACATGTACTACGAGCATACAAAAACCCAACAAAAGAAAATTGGATGTTGACGACGCATGGTGACGTTTAGTGCTATTACAACTCCATATCGTAATGCGAGCATGGATTGAATTCCCTGGAGTAAATTTGAATATATAAACTGTTATTTCAAGGGCAATGAGTGTTAATAATGTTTTTAACCCTTTCTACAAGAAAGCCCACCATTCGCGAACAATGACTGTTCAAGGGAGATAAATGATACTTAAAAAATCATTATCCTGTAGAATCGCGTCGAATACTTCAATTATATACAGATCGACGCAAATGTGTGGCTACGATATACGCGATCAATGAAACTATCTCAGAAGTTAATAAATTTGGTATTCTTTAAATAAAATTGAGAAAAATTGTTTTACAGGCTGAAAATAAATTTCCCATTTATTAACGCCAAATTATTGCTTTTCAGGTTACTTTTCAACAGAAAGTTTGGATTATGTTGTATTACGTATGATTTTAATATTGACATATAAATTTACTAAGTGTGACATTGTTGGGCAATATGTTCATAGAAATTTATCAGTAATAAGAAATCGATGCGATAATACTTGCATGATAAAATTTCGTTGATAAGTGCACATTTAAACTTGATAAAGGTTCGTCGATAAAAATAATTAAATCTTAATGATAAATAGTATTGAGTCTTCGGCACTAATCGTTACTTCAAAACAGGACACACAACGATTGGCTAACCGCATACGTGATTCATCCATATCCATCAGTTACTCCACACCGGGAATAATGCAATTTTACTTGAAAATTTTGAAACAAAAAACAAACAGAAATTAACCAGAGTAAATACATCAATTATATAGCAGAATCGGCAACGGAAAGCTTATTTATGAAATATTATAACAAATTTTCAAAGCAAATACTTTTCATTTGAAATTGTCTACGCAATTCTCAGTGGGGACAATGTCTACCTTTTCTTAACGACATAAAAATTATGACAAATTTAGCCTAACGAGCTCATCAAGAGGGAACGTTCTCAGTTTAGAATTCCCTCTTGATGAAATAAAGAAAAAATAATTTATAAGCTACATGTTAAATATTATATGTGATAAATTTAGAAGAAGATTTATGTTCTACAGTCAACACACCTGTCTTCATATAACTTTAAAAATAAATTTGATATATTTTTGTGATGGTAAATAAATATGAGATAAGTTCTATTGGATAAATTTAAGATGTAGAAATTTCATTCCGTACTAAGCTAGTGTGCCGACTGAACTGAGTATATATTATAGTCAGACCATTTTAATTTTGACACTAAACCACACTGCACAACCAGTGTGTCGCGAGACGGTGGTGCTAGGTGTGCCGCGTCGCAATGCGTCCAAAAAGAGTAAAATAAAACAACATTTTCTTCGGTAGCTCACTCCAGCACTTATTGCTGTAGTAACATTTCTATTATTAAAATAATGTTACATGAAGGCAACAAAATATTGATCTAATTTAAGACATCGACTGAGAGTGCTTGATGGAATTTCAATATCAAATGTGGATTATTGAGATTTTGTACACTTCCATGTATCTTGTCACTAACGACCCGGGTTTCGCCTTTCGACATTTTCAGGCATTCAAGCGCACGAATGGACTCGAACTGACAGACAGTAATTTATTTTTCCTACCTTTACTTTCCTATTGAAACTATTATGTGGAGTCCGCGAAGCAGATTCCTAGTTTCCTGGCTAAAGTTAGTGCTAGGGTGGGTACAGACTAGGTTTTTATATCCCTTTCCCGCATGTAAGCTAGCTAAGTACTGCTATCTAAAAAGATTCTGTCAGCTGAAGGCTTTTGTGTGGGGAAAACACTATAGAAAAATCCCTTACGAGAATGATTGTCTTTGAATCATTTAAAAAGTTCAATTCTTACCAGGAATTGCTCGTAATGTCAGCGTAAGCTTGAAGAGCTTACTATTCTTATTTTAGACATGCCCAGTCCCTAACTAAAATGTGCGATCCTGGCTCGTTACTTTAAGATTTATCTCTTAGGGCGACTAATTGAAGACCGGCGTGGCCGTCGGCCTCTTCCGCATCCGCCTCCGCTAAAGAAGACTGTCTGTCACGTTTTCCAGTAACGTGACAGACAGTAAACAATATCTAACGTTTATATAGAAGATACAAATACGACAAATATTATTTACGAGATAAAATATTACACGTCTAGGATCCACACTGATACTTGAGTTAACATTTCGAGATCGCCTTAATCCTTATTTTGTAAACAACACATTAACAGTGGCGAATTGCCGCTTTCCAACTACTATTAGAATTACCAGTGATTTTACAATTATAATAGCATTGTCAGTTTGAGTTCATTCGTGCCCTCGAGTGCCTGAAGATGTCGAAAGGCGAAAAACCCGGGTCGTTAGTGACAAAATACATGGAAGTGTACAAAATCTCAATAATCCAAACTATTGATCGTCCAAGATTTTGTTCTAGGAACAAAATAAATCGAATAAAAGGAGAAAGACATGACATTTCATTATCTCTCACATTTATCTGGAAATAGATCCATCTGTCAGACAGTCATTAATGAAGTTTTATGGCTTTCCAATTCAATTACGGACGCCTTTCGCCACTTTTAGTGTTTCCCGATTTGCTAGAAATCAGCTGGCACTAGTTTCCTTGCTCTAAAAAATGTCACTGTAGATTTATATATATTATTAGAATATACAAAATAAACATGAAGTGCTATGAAAATAGATTGAGAGTGAATATTATGTAAAATACATTAAAAATATTTTTTACTTCAATGTGAACTTTATTCACTGATTTAAACGGATTTCTAGTGTCATCTAGTACCACAATTGATAGTAAAATATAACATATTTTTTGAAACGCCATCTGCCACTATGCCGACGATATAATATAGTAAAATAAGAAAATACATATAGTTGAAAACGTAATATCAATATTATTATTCTTAACATTATAAGGAGTTATTGAAAACAGATTATTTGCAATCAGTATTTCAATTAATCATCGTTAATTAGAACGCGTTAACAACTAATCTTAACGATAATCGGCTGTAAATCATAATGTGTGATTAATTCATCATCCAATAAATTTGACTTAACGTTACTGACAAATGATACAGTACAAAAACCGACAAGAGATTATAATTTGATAATATAATCTGTGAAGCAATAGACTTGATTGACGCTTACATCAATCTGAATGAAACAAAACATACGCCGTTATTATATTGCTATTAACTCGAGTAATATTATATTTGCCAGGCGTAAATTAATGACAGAGTTCATACAGAAATTGATCTCAGGCAGAGTTGATTCCGTTCGTTAGGAAAAGGTTATATTATATGACACCGCCCCGTACTTATGGGGCGGACAGGGTCTTCAAAACCAATCTGCAGACTCTTCCTATTAATGAAAATTTAAGAATGTAATACCCCTCCTGAGGCGTTAAGGGTGGGGTCGTATTTGTTGGTTGATGTTGTTGATTTGCAGTTTGAAGTGGGGGGAAGGGCCTGCGATCCTGCCAGAGTTAGTGGAGTTCCGACCGCTCCCGGGGGAGGTCGCGGCAGCGCCTGATCCCTTCGATTACTATAAAACCACTTACACAGTTTAAATTAAAAGTATGTAATTCTGTTGTGTCTAATGTCTTGTGAAACTGTAGCTAATTGCAATAAACCAGATGAGTACACGGATAAACGACCGGGGTTTTAATGGAAGACGAAGGAACCGTTGTTTTCTCCTTTGTTTGTCCTTATCCCAGGACGCGGGCCTTGAAGTGTGTTGAAGCCCGCACCCCGCTTCTCCCCGCTCTCCTACACCTTCATCCCTCGAGCGGCGAGCGAGACAGATGTGATTTGTGTCGTTTTCTCTTACTCTCTCAAGTGGCGCCCAACGTGGGGCTCGAACCCACGACCCTGAGATTAAGAGTCTCATGCTCTACCGACTGAGCTAGCCGGGCCGAAGAAGGAACCGGAGGAATAAAAATGAGTCCGCCTATAGGCCGAGTCAAGTCGGATCTTATAGTGACCGCATGTGTGCGGAAAAGCCCCGTTATGTGCCGAATCAGTTTGAATCATATGATAAACGGGTGTACGTAAACAAACCCCGTTATTGTAGAGACAATACCTCGGAACAAACATATGTAAACCGGAATTACGTAAGCAAACCACGTGAAAATACTTCGAAATACACGTATGGAGACCGTGTGTACGTAGATAATTCGCGGTACACGTCGAATAGGTTCGACACCTTGGAATACGTTAACGATGACCGGATGTACGATGAGCCTCGCTATAAGCCGAATCGATATGCTAACGATGATTGGATGTACGCCGACGGATCGCGCGACACGTCATACGAATACGCAGACGACGATCGGATGTACGCCAAGGATCCGCCCTACTCATCACATGAGTCTGAAGCTGACGATGACCGGATGTACGAGGAAGAGATTACTTACATCCGCCCGCCAATAACCAAGCTTTCGCAAACCGGTATGAGGGTTTGATGGAGACCCGATGATGACCGCAGAGCGCTTCCTGGAGTATTGTGAAGGAGCGCTCCCTAGAACTGGGACACCTATATCGTCCTGGGTGGCACAGACTGCCGACATCTTGGAAGGAGAGGCCAAAAGCTGGTTCACAGCGCTCCGCGAGAAAACCAGCTAACTGGGGAGACGTTCAAGGTTGCTATTATCGATCATTATAGTGACGAGAACCGCCGAGCTCGTGACAGGATTGCGCTGATGACGACGAGGCAACGTGAGGACGAACCAATCGTCCTTTTTATGATAATAAAACGGGACCTAGCCCGGAACGCCGTCCCGAGTGATGACTCGGAACAATTGGCGAAGGTCTGCCACAGATTGATGCTGCCGAGAGACCAGCGAGAGATGAGTCAGCGCTCTTGGAGAACGTTGAACGAACTCTTTGATGCCGTCCTCCGATACGAGGGAGGCCAAGAGGAGCCCAGCTACGAAGCCGCGCACATCATCGCGACGCCAGTAGATGACGTCATGACGTCACAACGCTACGAAACGGCCGAGTTAACGGGTCGTAACGAAGTCGCCTCTACACTTACGAATGACGAAGTTGTGACGTCACTAAACTTGGACGCCGTATGTTCGATTCAAAGTGGAATCGCGCCGACGTCCGCTCATGAAACCGAATTGCCGCCCACACCTCGAAATCAGCCCGTCTACACCGAAGGAAAGCAAGATGGCCAGACAGTCGAACAAGCCCCCGACGTTGTGCAACGACACCCTAGCTCCGAAAGCGGACTAGAGGAAGACGCCGGTGAAATACATTCACTATCTGCCATCGCCGCCCTTATTCCCGACGTGGCTGCCACCAGTGACAGTGAGGTCGGAGACCAGCCCTTGGACGAGAACTGGAAGCCCGTTCGACCACCCCGCCGGGCGAAAAAGGCACCAGTAACGCTACTGCCTAGTCTGCAGTTGCCAATTACGCCACTGCCTGATTTGCAGCCACTAGTAACGACACCGATTGATTTGCCGTTACTACTTACACCGCTACCCGCTAAGCAATTACCAGAGATGTCACTGCCTGAGGGGCCATTGCCTGATATGAAGTCGCAAGTAACGACACTGATCAATGTGTCGTTGCTAGTTACACCACTGGCCGCAAAGATAGTGCCAGAGATGTCGCTGCCTGAGTCGACAGTGCCTGATGCGAGGTCGCCAGTAACGATACTGCCGGATGAGCAGCTACCAGATACGCAGCCGCTGGTAATGCCGCTGGTAACGACGCCGCTAATAACGACGCCGCCGATAGCGACGCCGCTGGTTGCGCCCATACTTGATATACGTACACCGGGTAAGCCGCTGCCTATGATGCTACCCGACGTTTGGCCGTCTGGTAGACCATCACCCGAAGTGCTACGTAAGCGTCCGCCCGATATGCAGCTTAGAGAGCTGCCTGAGATGAGCCTGGAGTCGCCGCCTACGCTGACGATATTACGGCCGGCCGCAAAGCCACCCGATACGCCGTTCAGTGATCCGGTGAAGTTTAAGTGTGAATCTTCGTTGCGCAAACTTGCGCCACCGCCAAAGCCGCCTGATGAGACGTCGCGACGCCGACGAACGCGCCACTTCGCTTAGTGACTTATGCGCGTATTTACAGAATTTGTTGCAGTTTAGAACGTTAGTTTTTGTGTTCGATTTGACATTTCGATTCTGTTTTGTGTTCGATATGTCATTTCCATTCTGTGTTTGTGTTTGAGTTGAAATTTCTCTTTAGTGCTTATGTTTAATTTGACATTTCTATTTTTGTGGTTTTTATGATTGACATTCCTGTTTGTTTTTACGTTATTTTTGGGCTTATTTTATATTTTGCTGGAAGAGCTGCAGACGGTTATTGAACATTGGGAGTGTGGTGATTTGACACCGCCCCGTACTTATGGGGCGGACAGGGTCTTCAAAACCAATCTGCAGACTCTTCCTATTAATGAAAATTTAAGAATGTAATACCCCTCCTGAGGCGTTAAGGGTGGGGTCGTATTTGTTGGTTGATGTTGTTGATTTGCAGTTTGAAGTGGGGGGAAGGGCCTGCGATCCTGCCAGAGTTAGTGGAGTTCCGACCGCTCCCGGGGGAGGTCGCGGCAGCGCCTGATCCCTTCGATTACTATAAAACCACTTACACAGTTTAAATTAAAAGTATGTAATTCTGTTGTGTCTAATGTCTTGTGAAACTGTAGCTAATTGCAATAAACCAGATGAGTACACGGATAAACGACCGGGGTTTTAATGGAAGACGAAGGAACCGTTGTTTTCTCCTTTGTTTGTCCTTATCCCAGGACGCGGGCCTTGAAGTGTGTTGAAGCCCGCACCCCGCTTCTCCCCGCTTTCCTACACCTTCATCCCTCGAGCGGCGAGCGAGACAGATGTGATTTGTGTCGTTTTCTCTTACTCTCTCATATACTTCTTCAGTGAATGACCAATCCGTAAAATGTCTACACGTGTTTTTAAGACTACTAAACGACGATTCATCTCTGCAAACCAGTTCTCAAAGTGTTTCAGTATGATGCCACCGATGAAATGTTACTTTATATTTGTAGTGTCAATTAAAAAGATTGATTTTTCAATCAGTTTAGGATTTTTTATAGAATTGTCGATTCCATGATACAGTCAACGCCGTTGGCTTCAGTTACGGTTGTCACAGATACCCAGTATTATTTTTGTTTGAGGGTATGGATGTGTGTGATGTCTAAAAGTCCCTCCCACCCATCCGTTCCTACAGCCTGGGCGAAAGCAAGAGCGATTAGCTAGTCACTGGTTCTGTAATATGTTACACATTGGGAGCGGAAATGTTTAAAACAAAAGGTGCAAAGTGTGACTGTGATGTTTTAATGTCTTACCATGTAAGAGTTTTTAACCTCATGCCTCATATTTACCCCTCACTGAAGAGAAACACATCATGTTGAAATGCTAGATTAGGAGTCTATATAATCCACAAAAAGAAAAAATACGATGATTGTAAAGCTTAAACACGTTTTAAGCTAAATATCTCATTCATTGCTTAATAAAATGTATGCATAACCTTGACATGTTCACATTCTGAAGTTACGGCCCAGACTGTCGTTGAAGTTTTGTTGTCTTCAAGCTTTTAAGAAAATGGAAACACACGAAGCGCTTTAAGAATAGTGTTTACTCGATAGAGAATGAAAATTCCAACGATGCATAAATGATCATTTCATGAAAATTATATTATCAGTTCAAAATGTATGCTTTTGTTTTTAAAAATACCTGATATTTAAAAAGCAATCAACTTGTGGCGGTTTTTAATTATAATCCCATTTTGAACAATATATTCAAATATAAAATCGAATTTAAAATAAAGAATGATATATATTTATATGAATTACAAAAAGACAAAACAAAGCACACAAGATTTTACTCGATGTACGTAATTTGCAGTGTCTACAAAGGGTTTAGGATACATCTGACAGTCACCACATGCAGTTAATTGGATTCAGTTAATAAAGGAACATATTCTCTAGTTAAAGATATATCAGCTTGGCGGTTGACAATTAAAATTCGACGCAACCAATAATACAATCCCAAGGCGAAAGGTTAATCTCTCGAACAGTAATATATATATACATGACGTAAGAAACCTATTAATTTAGAATTACAACTGAAAAAAAACAATAAATTTAAATAGCATTAATAATAATATTAAATATACACCTTAAATAATGTAGAAATATTGCATCGAGATAAATATAAAGGATTATAAATAGATTAAAATTATTAGAATTTAATAAAAGCCTTGACAGTTAACACCTTAAAAGCGATAATAAGTACTGTTATTGTTTGTATCTATCGGCAGAAAGAAAAAAAACTATAATCACAGAATTATAATGTCTACGTTATAAATAAAAATTTAAAGTAAAGTTGGTCCGAAGATTCCTCTTAAAGAAATGAAGCACTTGTCATACTTAGTCACACAAACAATGGACATTAGAGTTACAAATTACCAAGTGTTTAATTTTAATTTAATACTGACAATTCAAATAGTGAAATATAGTTTTCTTTTTTTTCCATGTCCGCTCCCAATGTGGAGCATCCGAAACCGTAGCCAACGACGCTATCAACTGCGCCACGGAAGCCAAAAGTTTAATCATTCTAAAATATAATCGATTAACAAACATGTATGTATATTAAATAAATTAAATATATTCATTATTAAAAAATATTCATGTCTTCGATGATCTTAATATAACAAAAATCTTCGGTTATTATAAAGTAACAAATCTTTTTATATTAGCTCTCTCGGTGGGGAAAAACATTTTTTATCTGCACCTGATGAGTTTAATTTATTTATGTTGATGCTAATGACCAATTTAACAAGATGAGGTCGAAAGATTTAAAATTTTACCAAAGATTTTTTTATTTGCAATGTTAGGTTAATGATTTGGAAATAAAATGTCGACGTTTCATTTGACTGATTTTATAGACATCATAACACTATTAATAAAAAATAACGATTTTTTAAGTGCATAATTATATGTTTATTTGCTTTCTTTATAGCATCATGTGGCAGTTTTATTCATAATAATAAACATAATGAAGTTTATGATCAAGATTAAATGATAACATCATACTGTATTGGAAAATAAATATTCATTCTAGGAATACTCTGCTAATGAATAATACATTTTTAAATTACTGTCAAATACAGCGTGGGAAATAATAAAATTACTGTACAACTTTATTGACAAAATAAATGCTCGAGATAAATACCATAAAATACCGACCATATATTTTTCAATTCTTCTTAATACTGGCAAGCTGTAACTAGCCATTTATGACAGTAAAGACGAAATATATCTAGATACATTTTTAACAATCTCTGTAGAAAATTAGAGAAAAATTGTCGGCTCAGTGACTTCTTGGCAAACATTTCAAAGGGAACTGATGGCAGAAGGCTGACTCATATTCAACCAAAGATCAATTTTATTTAGGGAATATATTGATTATTAATGAACGTATGAGTACATATAGATTATTACATTAATTTAATGAATTGATAACAAACTGACAGGATAAAAAAATAAAATTATTTTATACTTGCTAATATTTTATTTACATATATATCCTAGAAGATTTAGTTTAATTGTTTAAGAAATATTTAATTCCATTCATTCCTAATTAAATGCAGTGCGTATATAGGACACACTGAAAATAACAATACGACTATACACGGAAAAAATATATTTGATTGGCTGTAAACTCAAATATATACAATTTAAGACATCGACTGAGGGTGCTTGATGGAATTTCAATATTAAATTTGGATTATTGAGATTTTGTACAAGAAGTTGTTTGTCACCACTATTAGCAGAATTTTACATGAACCATTTAGAAAACCTTATTTTTAGCAATAAAACAGAAGTTAGAAACGTAGTTTATTGGTTCCGTTACGTAGATGACATCCTTTGTCTATTCAATGGAACTGAGAGACAAGTTTCTAACCTTCATAATTTTCTTAACTCACTAGATGATAAAATTCAATTCACTTTAGAAGTAGGGGGCAAGAATATAAATTTCCTTGACCTTAATATTGATATTAAAAACTCCATTCATGAATTTAAAATTTACCGAAAACAGACGTTTTCAGAAGCCGCGATTCATTTTAAGTCAGACCATCCTTTCTCATATAAATTGGCTGCTTTCCATTCTCAGGTTCACAGATTAGTCACTATACCTCTAAATAAATTTAATTTTGAAAACGAACTAAACATTATTAAACAAATTGCCATTAATAATGGCTATGAGGCGTCTCTTATAGATAGTCTTGTATCAAAAAAACAACGTAAATTAGCAGAAAAGATGCTATATTTCGGGAACTTGTCTAAAGACATAGACCGCCCTAGAATCTGGCATAGAATAAGTTATTTAGGTTGCACAAGCTTTAAAATTAAAAAACAACTCGCTGATAGTGTTAGACCGGCGTTCTATTGCAAAAACTCTCTAGGCAAATTACTTATTAACAATAAAGATAGAGTAAACTTTAAGAACAAATCTGGTATTTATAAATTACAATGCAATGATTGCCAACATTTCTATGTGGGTAAAACCACACGTACATTAGATATAAGGGTATCAGAACATTTAGCTGCCTTTAGATTAAAAAAAGAAACTTCGACATTCGCAAATCACTTGCTAATGGAGAACCATACGTTTAATGCGGATGATGGGGTTAAACTGTTGCATAAAAACATGGGGGATCATAAATTATTTTATCAGGAAATTTTAGAAATTAATAGAGGCCAGTTATACTCCTTACCAATCTTGAATGAGCAGCTGAACCTTCCTAATTCTCCGCTATTATATCCGATACGTTGAAACACCTAACAGATTTCACTAAATGTGGAATGATTGTATATAATTTACCCATTCGTCGAATTGCATCCCGTCAAAACCCACAATACTGTTGTAATTGTGAAATCACTGGTATTTCTAAGGGTAGTTGAAAGGCGGCAATTCGCCACTTTGGTAATATGGTGTTTACAAAATAAGGATTAGGACGATTTCCGAAATTTTAACTCAGGTATCGGTGTGGCTCTCAGACGTATAATGTATTGCCTCGTAAATGATATTTGTCGCATTTGTATCTTCTATATAAGCGTTAGACACTGTTTACTGTCTCTCAGTTCGAGTCCATTCGTGTGCTCGAATGCCTGAAGATGCCGAAAGGCGAAACCCGGGTCGTTAGTGACAAAATACATGGAAGTGTACAAAATCTCAATAATCCAAATTCAAATATATACATTGATTATCATCATACTGTTAAAGTATAGAGAAAGAGGCATACAATATTTCCTAGTTGACTGTTTAAAATGCAGGCCTAAATTTTGGCCAGTCCTAACTGGAATTATTATGTTCGGAATGAACATGTTTTTGACGCTAAATCTCCATTCATAGAATCGTGGAGATTTCCCATATTTTTTAATAAGAATTGAAAAGATCTATTCTTAACGAAGTTTAGTAGGTCATCTTTATTTTACAATGTGCCTGTATATTGCAAAATAATATTTTTCACATTACATACTAGATTCGTTTTACATACCTTATTCGATAATATAATGCAATTTACGTACCTCAATATACGAAGGCTTCCATATTCCGGAAGGGATCTTCCAATTTCATATAAGGTGCTTTCCCTCAATTTACTCTAGTTTTTTTGGAATTTTCCTACCGCGTAAATCGAATGAACGACAGTGATGTGATTGCTGTACGAATTTCTAGACTAGAGGTCTACGATTAGAGGTCTGCATGGGCTGAGATTTCACAAAATTACCAGGTCCAAGCCCGTCATTTTCAGACCCGGCCCAGCCCGAGCTTGAGTCTCAATATCACACTAGTTACCCGAACTCGACTCGTAATTCATTTATACTTTTCAAACAATATATGTTATTGTTTCCATATTTTTTTGTTTCCTGTCTGGTTCAGAGATGTCGCTAGTTGTAGGTAATTGATTCTTTTTTTTAGATTTTTTTTTGATTTTAATTTTTTTTCATCAGAAACATTCACGGGTGTACGCACAACTCACCAAAGTTTGGTCGAAATGGGATAAATGGTAAAGGAATGCATAGAGGACAAACAAACAAACAAATCTTCATTTATATATATATATATATACATAATATATAGATAAAAGCATATATAATGGACGTAATCTTGCAAACAAATCTTTCGTTACGCATTTTATTGTGAAATAAATCTTTCGTTATGATATTTATAAATTAAGCTTTCTTAGAAACTGGCTAAAACTATTGAGCGTTCCAATATTGCATGTCTTAAATTATTCTCAATACTTCATTGGACTTAATAAATGTGTTTTGTATCATTTTTCAGTAAGAAAAACGTGAACTTGACGCGTCCAGATGATAAACATTGCGAAAATTATGTGATTTGAACTCACGCCAAATAAAACACTTTGTAAAAGCCGAGTTAATGTTTTTGCGACAGGTTTCCTCCGAGTGGGAATTTGAGTTAGCAACGTATTTATACACAGCACGTGTGCATACACAGTTCTCTCTCATCGGATTCGAGAATATATTTGTATCTAGCAATGCGTAATGGCTTGGAAGCAAATGTGAATTGCAAAGACTTGAAAGATATCCGCGTCTTTGACTACAAAACAGTTGTAATTATAACTGTTTGTGAGAGTACAAGGAAGATGTCAGTTTCTACATAAACTTTTGTATAAATCTATTCTGTAAAGAATAAAGGCGCAGTTCAATTCCTATTAGTACTCTAAGAGAATAAATGAAAGTCTTACCGCTAACTATGTAAAAACATCAAGAGCGAGGCGAAGTTTTTCGAGAGCTTAAGATTGTTTGTAAAAAAGCTTTCATTTCGTATAGTAGAGTATTCAGAAAATTAACTATGCAACCCAATTATTCATCCTGATAGTATGCATTATTTGTAATAATGCAGAAAAATTAATATAATGAACTGCTAAAAACAGTTAGTAGGTAATGAACTTCGATTTAGATCGGCGGCAACTTACATACAAAAACGAGTGACAGCAAGACTATCAATTTTCACGATATTTGCATATATATATTAAATGTCGGGTCCGTGGGTCGTTGGCCTTGGCTACGGATGTCCCAGGCTCTAATCCCGGTACGGAGAATTTCATAAATTGATTTTTCGATCGATTTACGGATTTCTGTTCGTAGGCACGGATGTTTGTGATGTCTAAAATTTTCGCCTACCCATCCGATCAAAAAAAATGGCGTAACGAGAACGATTAGCTAACCACTAGTCCTCCTATAGCTGCATTCTTCTATCTCTACTCTCTTCGAAAAATAGAGATTGAGCAACCGAGTAACAAGAAATGCTCGTAGAAAAACTTCTATAGAGGTACCTTCATTACGAATCCATAGGTACACATTGGAAGGGGACATGGTAAAAAATGTATGCAATAAAATACTTTCAAATTAGCCATGCGTAAAACGCACCTTGCACTGGACATTCATTTTACTGTTATAACTTCCAAATTAGTTTAGCTCGGTTAAAATTGCGCTATTTTCCAATTTTTAAAAATTCTTTATACGGCATTATACAAATTTTAGACAATATGCAGTACAAATGCTAATATTCAGGATACAATAATTATAACCCCCCAATATGATAGTTAAATAATCCAATAATACAAATTAATGCGTAGTAAATTTCATTGATTTGCGTATGCTTCACAAAGAAACATAATGAATCAATTACAGTATGGTACAAACAAGTGCTGTTTAAGAAGTCACCAGTTAGTGATTTTACACATTGGGTTTTTGACTTTACGAAAAGTTTTCTCGAAACTGTTTCCAGCGAGATTTTAGTTTGAGTTTGATCGACGCAATCGGTGACTAGCTTATTTCAACAAGTGCTCAATTCAAAAAGTTTAACACTTACTCCTAATTTATTCATTCTGGTGCTTACTTGTTGCACCATTCTACAATCCAACTGTGGTCTTACTCACCAAATTATCCACGTCCGGCAGTCACGCTTGCATCCATTTAAATCTTTGGCTTGATCGAATTGACAATTTCGAATTTCATCAAAGTATCGTCACTCAACATAAGCGACAAAATTACATTAAGATCAGTTCATTGCCAGCACCAGGCGATATATTTATGTCAGTCTTCATTTATAAGAATTGAAATGAAAACTGTCACATCTTGTTAGAACAAATTAATTGCGATGACCCATTTAAAAACTTTTCATGTCTCCGTGTTTAACCAAAATTCTATTTTACACACATTAATTTTAAAAAATACCATTGCGTGTTTTTTTGTTCACAGTTTTAGACAAAATTTTGTTGCCACCTGTTATACTGAAATACTCAAAGCAAGCATTGCTAAGTTATAAAATATTGAAGCAAATGCATTCAAATAATTTAAAGTTTAATATTTTGAAGGCTTGAATTTTTTATTGTTTATTTATTAACTATACGTAATGATAGTATTATCTGCCACCCTGGCTATTATAATATATCATTATCACTTATTCGAAGCAAAGGTACAATTCGCCGTCAGTACTCAATGGTAATGAGAAGAAAAGTAGAAGTTTCAAACACTATTGCATCCGAAGACGATAAATTTTTTATGAGTTTTCACGAGGGCAATGCCACTCAAAGAAAGAAAGGGTTTGTGTATTAATTCTGTTTATTGAAATGCTTTTGGATACACAATATTTTTCGTTCCGTCTGGTGCGTACACGAATAAATCAGAAGGTTTTTGTCGCAGTTTGTACAAATTTGAATCTTCAGTGGCGTGATGAATGATCAGTGGCGTGCTGTCCATACATGCGGGAAATGCTCTGCACGCCTTACAATTCAGAAACGAAAAGGCTTTTTTCTTATCTTTGTAAAGCTATTGAATTATAATATTACGTAATTATCAAACAAAACTTCTTCAAAGTTCCACGTTTATACACTAAATTCAAAAAGTGTGCACGTCCTGATTGGCATTTACCTGCGTTCTATTCAGCCATGACCGCTCGATAAACGTACGGCTTCTGACAAAATTTGTTCGAAATTTCATGCGCAGAAAAATCCTATTTGCGCTATGGATCGCGCATAACAGTTAGTATGCGGATTCATGCGCTTGGATTTTAGCATTTCACTGTCAGTATTGTGATTCGGATTGTCAGATAAATCGTGTTTAATTTGTCACTACCCTCAACATGGATTAACAGCAAAGAAAAGAAAGGGGAATCAACAGTACATTAGCGGAATATTAGAGACTAGAGAATTTGAAATTAAGGTGTAAAACTGGTGAGAAGAATAAAACTGAATTTCAAAAATAAGATAAATATTGCATATTTTCCTACCTCACAGCATACCTTGTATCGTAAGTAACCGTACGCCACTGATATGGATATTGTATTTAACTGTAATAAGTCTGAAAATAGTGGTGAGAGCCAATTCATAATAAGCACTCCATTTTAAACATACAGTAAATTCCCCTTACCATTATTTTCTATGTTGTCCAATAATGACATGTATGTAATGACGTGTATGTAATGACGTGATTGGAATCAATATCCACATTCACGTACTTTCTGCGATGTAGTTAGTCAAGAGATGCTTTTCAAAAAAGCGTTTTCCTACTGGTTACACATATTTTTTTAAATAATTTAACCATTAAAATCCCGTAAAATCTCATAGGTTTTGTCTACGTTTCGCTAAGGCCCATTAGTTGAAAACATGTATTCAAAATAGACGTTTTCATACTATTAAACAAATATTAAATAAAGGCAACAAATTAATGATCAGAATAAAATTCAATTTTTGGTCAGAATAAAAATATGAACGATCTGAATAAAATTATTGATAGTATGAATAAAATTATTATAAGGTTAGAATAAAATATTAGGTTAGAATAGAAGTACTGATTCCGAACGATACATTATGACCATAAATTCTGACCAATGTATTAAAATCCTGACCAGAAATATGCGAGCCTTAAATAAATGGGAAGCCATAATTACAAATGGTATAATTTCCTGATATTAACTGTTTGCAAAGTTATTTACTTAACCGAAATTCATTAGTTGTTATTAACAGAATTCAGAGCCACGAATTAGCAATATTTTATAGGAATTAACAAGCTAGTATTTATTCAATTCAAAATTAATTGGAAAGGTTGGCCAAATAAGGGGCGATTATAAATTATGGAGCGTTGATAAAATATTACATATTCATGGAAATGGAAATACCCAACGCCCGCAAAAAACAAACACGTATCAAAAGCCCTTTCCCGCCATTCGCTGTAAACCTGTGAAATGTCGAAGCCTGGCTAATAGAGTAATGGGATAAAATGAAGCCCCAGAGACATGGTTAGTTCTGTAAAAGTTTCACTACAAATCCCCACGGGAGCTAGTCAGAGCATATAACTCGGTAGCTAGCTAATCGAAAAATTTACCATAATAAAATTATACAACATGACTTTCAGGTTAATTAACAATTTATCGAGTGCTTCATTCTGACATTAATTGAAATAGAATATAATATTATATTATAATAGTAACTCGTTGTGTGTGATAAATATTGATTTTTCTTTTCGATGCGTAAGTATTATAGAATTTTAGTTAGTATTAGAATTAGTTAATACAACGCAAACAATGATAATAGAAAGGTTAAGGTATATCTTTCAATATTTCAGATTATTTATTTTATTATATGATCAAAAATCATTTTCTTTTGAACAATTATATGTAAGCATTCGAGCACATGGATGAACTCAAAAAGAGAGTTCGAGTTAGTTCGAGTTCATCCGTGTCGTCGAATGGTTGAAGATGCCGAAAGGCGAAACCCGTGTCGTTGGTATCAAAACGTATGGAAATGTACAAAATTTGAACGATTCAAAAATGATATTGAAATTCCATCAAGCAACCTCATCTTTAAAAATAATTGAATCAATTCAGTTGAGAATGCTCAAGACAGTTCGCGTTGTATGAATAAACATTTTTTTTATTAATGTTCAACTTAAAAATTTTTATATGTCTTCATTTTGATTGATTACGATCACAATTATTTATGTACTAACCAGTTTTTTTCTCCATCCTATGAATAAATTTCAGACGAGGGGCACCTTCCATTGAATTTGAATAAAAAAATTAAAACCCTTAAACATATTCATAAAATACGTATAAACATTTTCTACACACATTAACTCTAAAAAAATATGATATGTATTACAAAATAGACTTTACAGTAATTTATTACGTCAGACATTCTCGATACAGTTTTATTTATCAAGCAAAAATATTTAAATTAAAGCCGACAAAACCTTTTTGAATAAAACACACTTTTCACCGATAACAATTTCATTGCAGGGCAGTCATTATTTAGAAATTTTCATTACATCGATAGATAAATATGAAGTCTGAAATTATTGAGCACCCAGCTGAATATCGTAGCTCCTTACCCTGAGGATGTTCTGTAGTAGGAGGCTGCTGGTCTGCAGCAGTACAGAGCTTTCTCGTGTGAACCGCTCGCCATCTCCTACACCAAGATTCCTGATGAAAAAATAAAAATAAAAAATCAATATGCAATGGAGGCAACTATGAATAATCAATGAAACAATGTTAACAAGTAAAACAACGTATTTAATTAACCCACCAACTCAGCTTACTTTGTTTGTTAGGTCAAGTGACTGAATTGCCATTTATTTGGTAGACAATGCCCGGTCGAAAGGGGCCAATGATTGATTACCGGCGTCCAGCATCAACCGGAAGGTCTCAATGCAAACGCCATTTCGGTCCGGTTAATCTCTTTTTATTTAAGATGCAGTGGTTAAATACACAAAAAAATATCATTAAAAACGCAACACATGAATTTACATTTAAATTTTAATACAATTGACACAACAAACGATTTTAAGTTTAACATTAAATACAATTCAAAGAAAAGAAAACGAATTTAAAACAACGAGCAAAGCGTCACCGCGGCCGCGGCTTTTCTTCAATTTGCTATTGTTTATGTTATAAACAGTTAACTGTATTAAATATGTGGCGAATTCATCTTTCTTATTATTTTTGCGAAACTAAATGTGACAGTCTTAGATATTAAAATAAACGTTTCTGTGGCAATTATGACGAAGAGCAATAACTCCCAACCCTCTCCAGCTGAAAAGATATGAAAAGCTTGTTTGAAAATTCAGTATGAAATCAACAAAATTTATACACGAATTTAGTCCGTGGAGTGCCGTGAATCGGTTGGCTTCATTATTCAGCCGTGAATATTATTAAACTTCCACGTGAGAGAGACTTCATTGCGTACTGGGATTGCACATTGCGAAGATTTGTAGGGCTTGAAACCCCGCAAAATTATCACGTTTTTGGGGTCGAATTGTAATCCAGGTGAAATTTTGAAAGATACTTTAAATTCATACACGTTTAATTACGTATTTTAGTCGCACAAAACTGCTTGCAATTTCATAGTATATGGTATAAATTGGGTTAGCATTTGCGAAGTAAAGTTTTATTAAAAATGACAGATTTAAAAATGAATCGTTGAGAAGATTTTAATATTGTATGCATTAGATACGATAAGGAATTAATTTATGACAAATGTTTTAAAATTTCACTGTTAGAACCATTTTTTTGACAAGTGTTTTGAGAATTTAAAAAAAACCAGATAACAAATTGTTTGATAGTTATGTTGGATTGATTACTACTTCCTTAATATTATTTTATTATATCTCATTTAAAACTGAAAAATTTTACAATTACAGTAGGTGGCGCTTAATGTGATCACTAGTTATTAGAATCGGCCACGCTATCCAATCGATATTTTTAAAAATTGGGTAGTATTTTGACAACGTTTTTACGAGTTTTTTTAAATGCGATTTTTACCCGACAGCAACGCCAACATAAAAAAGGGGTAAATGTTTGGGTCGAGTCAGTCACTTATCACGATATGTGCAGTGTGGTGTTTCTGAAGTGAGTGCGCGTATTTCGTTCGATTATTTTCAAGTAAAATCATGGCGACAAATAATAATTTCAGTTATTAGAATCGCCGCTTATTGAAATCAATATTCACTTGATACCTGTGACAACAATACCTACTGTGTTATCCATTGATAATTACTATAAATGAAGATTATATTTACGTTTTTCATTGTTTTCCGAATGTTGTCATTTCGAATAACTCAATAATTACGAATAAGCTTTTTTTAATATTTAGTGTTTCAGACATACCGGTACAGTGAATTAATTATATTTTTAAATACAGTGATATCCTATACGTTTAATCACAATTAATTAATATGTCAACGGTATTTCCGATGAGAATATAAGCAATTACTTAGAATATTGCTTTGCTCTCTACTTATCCCCAAATTTGACGCCACCATAGTGAGATTAATGCTATCGAATAACTGCATCATAATTATGCTCCGAGGCTTTGTCAGCACGAAAGCTTAACGTTTCCTTTGTCTCATTTCCTGACATGTTAAACACAATCCGCAGTATAATAGACTTACACTAACACCATGCTATATTATGTTATATTAAATTAAGGACATATTTAATCGTATTCAATATAACAGCTTTATTGAATATTAAATGTATCGATCTTCCAGACAAGACATTGATTTATCTTAAAATCAAATAAGGCCGCATTTAAGGAACACAAGATGTATGTGCATTATTTTGTAAATGAAAGAAAACAATTTCATATATTTATGTATTTGCTTATTTCAGTCGAAAGGCACTTGATACCCTAAAAGACTACATGTGGCTTAATGGCCGCAGGTTCATCACCCCTGGTCCAGTCCATTACTGATACATCTCAAAATCACCCATATTGAAATAATGGGAAAATTAATATTCAAATGACCAAAATAAATCAAATATTATTGATTTGCCCCTGAGTTTCACACATTTATAAACAGGTTTGTTTGTACTACTTCCACGTGTTTATATGATCATGACCGATTTCGCTTATCCCGAGCATTATCAACTGATATAATTCAAAATATGATGCTTTAGAGCAGTGGCTTTTAACCAGTTATCCACGGACTGGCGCCGGTCCGCATAAAATAATGCTGCTTGACACATCGATTTTAGTTGTATAAATTAACTTTATAAAAAAGCGACGATGGACCTGGCTTGGACACATGCTGCGGATGCCCCAGGGGAGCCTGAATCCTGCCTGTCTCTTCTACCAACCAGATGGATTCCGTCGCCTTGGAAGGCCGCTGATGATCATCCATAGGATGTATTCGGCGGAGTTACGGGATGCTGGGATGACCTGGGAGGAAGCCAGGAGGCTTAGAGGGACCGCGTGATGGCCATATGCTCCGAATAGGGAGCGGATATGGTTAAAAGATCAACTAAAGAAATTTCGTTTTATAATGTAAGATTTGAAAAAGAGTAAAAAAATCTTAATTAATAATATTTTTTTATTTCTATATTAGCTTTCCATGAAATGTTTCAAAGTGTTTCACGCGGGTCGGTGCGTGTATAAAATAGTTTTCAAAAAAGCACTAGTTTAATGTTATATTAGCTGTGGGAGTTGTTAAAAAACTTTTAGCAAAAGCTTTATCTATAATACGATATTGTAACGTGACTGTTTTTCTATTTCTGGGTGGCGCCAGAGGTAAGAATCATTGTTTCCCAAAACCACCTCCGCATTTAACACAATATTTCGGACTTGAAGTGTTACCCAGTGGTCATCTGCCAACGAATATAATCATTCAACATGATTCAGAGAATTTAAAATCAGTTGAAACAAGCAACATATACATCTGCTTAATGGCGTGTTAAGTCGCAAAAAAGAAATAGCGCATATATCTACAGCAGAATGAGCCGACGCCGGCAATCATAAACACGATTCGTCACAAAATTGAAATGCATGGTAAAGAAGAAAATTTCAACATCTATGAAAGCAAAAACTAGATAAAAGTTTCAATAATATCACTTCACCGAAAATAGCTCTTGAAACAACGAAAAGTCAATACGAATTAAGATATTTATTTGCACCTAAATGAAACAAAAATATTCAACGAAATACCTAGCTATGATATATTAATCTTAATAAATGTGTTATTTCAGTCGTTATGTCATTAATGAAAACGAATTGTATTTTAAAAAAGATACAATTTGATTTGTACTACTTCCACATTTTTTATAGCAACCAAGACCGGTTTCACTCATCGAAAGCATCATCAACTATTTTACTAAATAAATCGGCCTTAGCATAACTCCATTAATATTAGGTATAATAAGCAAAGTATTAAGTTACACAATAATTATAAAATTGATAGCTATTTTGGCATCATACCAACATCATAATAATTATTAAATAGACGTTTTGCAAAAAAAAACAAAAGCACACAAATAGTATGTAAATTTCTAAATATTTACAATGTTTTTATACCTTAAATATATAATTTAAGTAATTTAAGACATCGACTGAGGGTGCTTGATGGAATTTCAATATTAAATTTGGATTATTGAGATTTTGTACACTTCCATGTATTTTGTCACTAACGACCCGGGTTTCGCCTTTCGGCATCTTCAGGCATTCGAGCACACGAATGGACTCGAACTGAGAGACAGTAAACAGTGTCTAACGCTTATATAGAAGATACAAATGCGACAAATATCGGAACGGAGAGACAAGTCTCTAACCTTCATAATTTTCTTAACTCACTAGATGATAAAATTCAATTCACTTTAGAAGTAGGGGGCAAGAATATAAATTTCCTTGACCTTAATATTGATATTAAAAACTCCATTCATGAATTTAAAATTTACCGAAAACAGACGTTTTCAGAAGCCGCGATCCATTTTAACTCAGACCATCCTTTCTCATATAAATTGGCTGCTTTCCATTCTCAGGTTCACAGATTAGTCACTATACCTCTAAATAAATTTAATTTTGAAAACGAACTAAACATTATTAAACAAATTGCCATTAATAATGGCTATGAGGCGTCTCTTATAGATAGTCTTGTATCAAAAAAACAACGTAAATTAGCAGAAAAGATGCTATATTTCGGGAACTTGTCTAAAGACATAGACCGCCCTAGAATCTGGCATAGAATTAGTTATTTAGGTTGCACAAGCTTTAAAATTAAAAAACAACTCGCTGATAGTGTTAGACCGGCGTTCTATTGCAAAAACTCTCTAGGCAAATTACTTATTAACAATAAAGATAGAGTAAACTTTAAGAACAAATCTGGTATTTATAAATTACAATGCAATGATTGCGAACATTTCTATGTGGGTAAAACCACACGTACATTAGATATAAGGGTATCAGAACATTTAGCTGCCTTTAGATTAAAAAAAGAAACTTCGACATTCGCAAATCACTTGCTAATGGAGAACCATACGTTTAATGCGGATGATGGGGTTAAACTGTTGCATAAAAACATGGGGGATCATAAATTATTTTATCAGGAAATTTTAGAAATTAATAGAGCGCAGTTAAACTCCTTACCAATCTTGAATGAGCAGCTGAACCTTCCTAATTCTCCGCTATTATATCCGATACGTTGAAACACCTAACAGATGTCACTAAATGTGGAATGATTGTATATATTTACCCATTCGTCGAATTACATCCCGTCAAAACCCACAATACTATTATAATTGTAAAATCACTGGTATTTCTAAAAGAAGTTGAAAAGCGGCAATTCGCCTTCGGCAATTCGCCTTCGGCAATCGCCACTCTGTTAATATGGTGTTTACAAAATAAGGATTAGGGCGATTTCCGAAATTTTAACTCAGGTATCGGTGTGGCTCTCAGACGTATAATGTATTGCCTCGTAAATGATATTTGTCGCATTTGTATCTTCTATATAAGCGTTAGACACTGTTTACTGTCTCTCAGTTCGAGTCCATTCGTGTGCTCGAATGCCTGAAGATGCCGAAAGGCAAAACCCGGGTCGTTAGTGACAAAATACATGGAAGTGTACAAAATCTCAATAATCCTTAAATATATGTTTATGGAAACTCTACAATACGAATTTAATTCCCTTTTGGGAAGGATATGACTATTTAGTTCTTATGTTTCTTTCTATTTCTTGTCGCAGTTATATATACAATATATTAGAAGCTGACACCAACACTCAAATAATATGTGAGATTATATCTTTATTGTATTCGATAGAGAAAGAAAACCAATGTAAGATTCAATAAATGTTGATTGGTTAAGTTTCGCAGTACAGGTTTTCCTTTTGAAATAATGAGAATTCATTATTAACGATAGTCTTAAGAATACGAACTTAACTCTTGTGGTAAGTATTTGGAGAAGATGTACACCGAACTTAAATAGATGGGTGTTAGAAAACTTTATATTAAGTTGTTTAACTAACAAAACCTATAGAATAGTGAACCGCCAGGGGACTATACCGTATATCGTAATATTAATTTTCTATTAAATCGCCGTTAACTTTGTGGCAATTAATTTATAACAGAATAATATATTCTACACCAATAAAAGTAAAACAATAATTCTGGTCATAAAAAGGGAAATCTCGTTCCAATGAGAAAATTATTTCATAAACCTAATTTTACGCAACTAAATATTTCGTTAGTAATGGTGAGTAAGAAATAATAAATGGTCAGTTAATAATTACGCTTGGTCAGTAAATAATTGCAAAAGGACAGGTTAGAATAGATTAAATTTAATTAAAAGAAACTGAGCATTTTATATAAATTATTGACCGTTTATTTTATTAACTGACCACGTTTATACTGACCATTCATCGAATTAGTTACTGACCGTTTTGATTAATTACTGACCATTTATTAAATTTACTGACCCAATAAATGCAGGCCAATAAAATAAAAGAGGTCACAAATCTATTTTATTGAGGTTAAATTTGAATCGATCAAATTGTATAATAAATAATTTGATTCTCACAATAATTCATTACCTTATATTTGCCCTAAAAATTTTCATCAATTTTCTTGATGATAAATTAATAAAATCAACAAATATCTTTATGCTATATTTTTCCCAATTACATTTTATTGATAAATGGTTCCTACGATCGCCTGCTACTGCAAAATCTTATGAGCTTGCAATTGTTTAGGCGATTATTTTCACAATTAAGGTTAAATGTCATTACTATTAGTACTACTTGAATTAAAATTAATTCAGATATCAATGTAGTGCCTTAGTGATAATAATTTTTCTTATACATAAACTATTTACTGCCAGTTCAAGTTTCTCCGTGTACTCGAATGCTTGAAAATGTCGAAAGGCGAAACCGGGGTCGTTAGTGACGAAAAGCATGAAAATGTACATTTTTTTACGATTCTAATTTGATATTAAAATTCCATCAAGCACCTTAAGTCGAAAAATTAAATTGTACAATTATATAAATAATACTATTAGCTAATAAAGATATGAATTTTAATTGCCGTATAGAAACGGAAACTAACGAATTAAAACTAAGATAATCGATACATACATACAGTTTCATGACAATCCTACAACAATGTCAAGATAAAAGTAAATAACTAACAACAGTAAAGAAAGCTTTCAATTTATTTACAAGTAAAAAGATACTTGAACTAGTTGGTTTATAAATCAACTGAACAAAAACACGTATATTGATACAGTGACTACTCAAGGTCTTTTTACGGTTGAATAAAAGAAAAAAAACCGACGATTTACTTATGTCGGCAAACTTAATGGAAAATCATTGTTCAGTTGGACTGTTATTCCACAAAATATGTGGAAAAAGGTCTTCATACGGTGTAAAAAAAAATACAACAGATAAAATATAAATCTTCGTAGCAAAGTCAAGTCGTGCATACGCTAAGGTTATGATAAAAATGGAGATTTAGAAAACAGATGAATTGAAGAGTTTTTACATTTTATAAACTTTCTTTAACAAAGACTACAACATCACTTATCTACTTTTTGAATTCATGCTGCCCTTTATTTTATTACACGGGAGATATAAACGTCAAGGTATATAAGTATAAAAAATATATTGGTGAGGCTATAAAAAAATACAAGTATTACCGATTTTATCTAGTATCGGTTGCTTTTCATTCTTCAGAAGTAAATACATTTAAGAAATGTCAAATATTTGACAAACCAAACAATATTCCGACATTGCAATGATCCGATTAGATTTGTGATTGCCGTAAATAAGATTTTCTTCTGACTTACTTAAAATATTTAATCATTATTAAATTGATTTGCAAATCACTTTTAAGGTGTTAACTGTCAATTCTTGGGGGAAAGAAATTATATTTTAAAAATAAAACACAATTCATTTGTACTACTTCCACATATTTATAATGATCAGAACCGGTTTCAGTATCAACTGATATCAGTTGATAATGCTCGTGATGAACGAAACCGGACCTGATCATTATAAGTATGTGGAAGTAGTACAAAAGAATTGTGTTTTATTTTTTAAAATGATTTGCAAATTATTAAATATCAAACAAAATAAGTCAAATTCAGTTGGAACACCATTCATCAGGTTAAAAAAAAACTACGATGTATTTAACTTTATTTGCGTATTATTTTGATAGTTGTTCCGGTACCACGACATCGCCAAGAATGTGCTTCAATGAGTATTTGTATTAGTTTAACCTGTGTATACAAATTGAATTGTTCAAGTTTACAACTTCATTAACCTAACAATGGTTATATATTAATTTTAATTATGTATAATTTGTGTAACTCCAATGAAAGTTTCAATGAGGCAAAATTAATAAATAATAAATGAAAATCAGAATATATGTCATTGTGATATATGTATTTGCTGACCTATGCAATGTGGCAGGATAATTTGAAGGGTCATTATTGTAAAGTGTAAAAAAAAATGATTATAAATGAAAGATAGATATTTTATATCAAATTATTATTTGTAATTTTATTGAATTGGCATTTACTTAGTTGAACTCCATTATAATAGGATATTATTCTTATTTATAACCTTATTGATGTATTCACTCTTAATGTTAATAGTATGGACTAAATATGAAGCATATCGAAAAAAGGTCTTACGAGAATCGGTCGTGAAGCAGTCTATTTGTCGGAGAAAGTAAGCATCAGTTTGGGACTAGGACAAGACTTGTAGTAAGCTAATTACTATCTACACCCCGTATTTAGGATCGGATGTCCAAATGTACAAATCCATAAATAAATCAGATCGAGGCTTCAAACCACTGCAACAGAATATAACAAACGCCTACACGCATGGATGAGTGTAAACCCACTGAGCGTCTCACATTTTAAATTCCTGAAGACGGAGCAGGTTGGCGATTGGCGTAGGAAGGTGGAGAACCGAGCGGTGTGGAGAAACAACCAAGGCTCACCCCATACTGTAGCGCCAATAAAGAAGGAGAAGAAAATATGGAATTATATTCAAGTACAAAACTAACCTGCAGTTTCTATTATAAATTCCACAATAAGAGTTTCCAACAGTTATGAAATAAAAATACATAATTAATTCATACTTCATACTTCATCGACAGCCTTGCTTGTATATTATGAATATTTGAATCAAATTCAACGAATCCTTGTACTGCATTCAAATCAATATAACATTAATAGATAATGAAACTTGTATAAGTATAAAGTGAAGTTCAAGGCCTGACAGTAAGTATTCAAGCTTTAAAATATACGTTTCATGTATTTATCAAATTGATTTTATTGTTTCGATTCGCGTGTTTTGATTATATCTCATTAAGAAAATTTATATTTTGTAAAATATGCCAGACATTTGTGGTGCTAGTATTAGTAAAAAAAAGGTTCCCGATCCTGCATTAGACAAAATTATGATGAAAATACTTTTTTGAAAATACGATTTTTTATTTTGTAGATGCAGATGTGCCAGTTGGCATATTTTTTAATATAATTTTAAAAATCAAGCTTTACGTTGCCATATGTATGAAGAGAAAATATAATTTTGTTTTTGAATGTAGACTTTTATTATAATATATTTATAAAAATACAAACATTTTTATTGTACTCTCAAAGAATCAATCGCGTCAGACTGCAGGAAAATAAACACGAACGAATTTGGAAACCAGACCATCAATTATTTATAGAAAGCTGCCTCTACGGTGCATTTTTGCCGCCGTAGATGGCGTAGGTCGTAGAGGTATATATTTTAATTCTATTATAAAGTACCAAATAATAGATGTATACAATCAATTTTCAATTATTTTCAAAAAATAATGTTCCTGTAGAAAGTCTGCAACAATTAAAATGATTACTAAACATAAATTCTTGGTATATTGCAATATTTATTTTAAGTTCCCATGGAAAAAAAAAAAAAAAAGATAAAATAAAATTCGGTGCTGTAAACAAATCGTCAAAGCTTCTATGCGTTCTTTCTTTTCGAATGCGGTATCCACACCTTCGAATCACCGTACAGAAAAATC
Organism: Himalopsyche phryganea; assembly: GCA_022494535.1. NCBI lineage: Eukaryota > Metazoa > Arthropoda > Insecta > Trichoptera > Rhyacophilidae > Himalopsyche > Himalopsyche phryganea. Next base: position 3,474,583 of record JAGVSL010000046.1, read on the forward strand.
ATCAAATTTAATTAATAATCGATAAAGTATGGATTCGTTTATCGGCATGGATTTCTATGTTACCTCTGTCACACATTTGATACAACCCTAAAAACAGAACGTAGCAAAATAGATTGTTTTGTTGTTTGTCAATTTTGTATATAATATTCATGTGAATGAAAACGAATGGCATATGGACAATGCAAAATGAAATCCTAATCTCAAAATAATAACAGAACTCATACGTTACGATTAGTCCGTTTTATAATTTGAAAGCAGCACAAAACTCGTACTGAAAATTTTCGCAAATCAAAAGTGTGCTTTGACTACTGTTGATGACATATTCAAAAGGGGCATGTCAAAAAAGAGGGAAAAAATAAGCACACTTTGAATTTGAATTGCTGAGATTCAAATTTGATATTGAAATTCCATCAAGCACCCTCAGTCGACGTCTTAAATTATATGAACACATTTTATTCAAAAGAAGTAATTTTTAATAAAATAATAAATACAAAAACTTCCTATCAAAAAAGTATGCAGTATATATATAAGACTACGAGAATAAAAAAATCCCTGAACCAGATTAGTTTATAAACCTTGTCCGAAGTTTAGCATACCCAATTACATACTAAACCTTTCAGAAGAGATAACAAAAAAGATTTTTATTAAAAATCGGTTCAGGAATGTATCGACGTGTATGTAGGTAAAACAGTAAAACCTCATTTTTCCAGAATCATAATTTGATTAGCCAAATTCGTTCAGCTTTTTGAATGTTTGTTATTTTCTAATTCCATATGCCTTCGTTGACACATAGTTATCACTTAAATACGGTTTTTTTTTAATTTCGATTGACATTTTTTCATTTTTACAATAAAATAACTTATAATATAAGAAAAATAAGCACCATATTATTATCCTTGTATCACAAAACAGTACAACAGAGTGAATTAACAATGTGTAACGAGTGTTTCCAATTAGAAACTGTGATTAAAACAAGATATTTAAAAACATGTTTTTTGATAATCAAGATTTTATGTTGAGAAAATTCAAAAATATTTTAAATGAAAAAAAACACTCAAATAACCCATGAATATTCTCAATCTCAATCTCTCACTCAATCTCTACCCGTTTCACGGTAGAAAAAGAGAAAAATTATGAAAAACGAAAATGAATTATTACATAGATTACATCCCCTGAAAATGTTTCTCTGAATACTACAGGTCGCCTGCCAACAAAGAATACTTCAAAGGCGGGCCCACTGAACCGAAATACAAGTACACGGTTCAAACTCAAAACCAATTTTATTTTGAAATCGCAAAGTCAAACGATAAAGCGTTAAAAAACGTTATTTATCGCTATAATTAAATTGTTAAGATGACAGATAAACGTTTCATACGACTTCATTTATTTTATTTCAATCTCAGAATTAAAATACTTTTCGAAGTGGAAATGTATATAAATGTGCATGTCAGTGTATTAGTATCTGTGGATCCTGTATCCCAGAGCCTTGTATGGATCCCGTACCGCTAGAGCCGGACGTAGAGCCGAAGTGCAAAGTTATAAGTGGCAACTTTATCGGAAGGTTAAAATCATAAATAAATTGTTACCCGTCATCTGTGATAGGGACATTTTTTGCTGAGCAAATTCAATTTAAATAAAAGTATCATTTTTATCTGTCAATAATAGAAGGAAATTCACGTCCTGAGCTGTTACGTGCGATAAACGTCAAACAATGTTTGACTACATACCTCAATACCTGAATTAAAATAAAACAGTACCTAACCAAAAGCAATATTGCCTTTCATCAAATCTGTTTAATCTATAGCTGAAATCCTATAATTGAATGTCAATCTATTTCTTTCTTCTTCAATGTATAATCGGTAGAATATCAGTTAATGAATTATTATTGTAAATATAATTCATAGGGCCGGGACTGTTTTTCTTCTTGAATAGAACGTCGGAAAAATAAAATTAGAGGTTACCTTTACCCTGTTGATGATTGTGGTGAATAAGGCTTTTGGCTACTTTATGATTGTTAAAATCAAAATGTAGCTAATTAGCTAACTCACATTTAATATTCTGTTGAAATGACAAAATGCTCGCAATAAGTTTTAATTTGAAATTAAAATTTAATAATTCAATTAAACTAAGGGTTTATCACAGTTCCTTACATCTTGAAGTAACGCGCCTATTTAACGTTTAAATTAACATGACTACGTCAAAGAATTTTAAGAAAGTTCGTTTGAGTTCAACATTAATTATTAAAATTAAAACAGGAAAGGGACAAATTTAAAAGACTAGAAGGTATAGCCGGATAAGAAATAGAACGTTCCATTATAAAAAACATATTAAAAGAAAAATTCTTTAAAAAAAAAAGTATGGACATGGTATTAAAATATTCATATACTTACACGTTTCAAGTCAGAAAAAGTTTATGACAATTTTACATTATGTTAAAATGAAATGTTTTTTTGTATAAAGAATATGTTCTTCTTTATGTACATTTTTGTATATATGTATGTATATTCTTTATGTTTTAACATTTAAAGCATGTAGTAACTATATCGAATAGTGAAACTGAACTATTCGAATACTCGAATACTTTCTGATGTATGGAAATAAAATTATAAATTCGATTTGACTAATCAATAACATAACTTTTTATAAACTAAAATAATAATTTAATACTACATTAAACTTTGTAAGAAAACGAGCTCATTTATAATAAAAATCACATTTATCCAAATTTTAAAACAACGATATATACATATTTTCTTAAGATACATACAACTTATAATAATTTAACGACTACATCTTTTTCCACTTCTGTTGAATTCCAGATAGAGACAATATAAATACACATTCCAATACCGTTCCAATTGTATTTCAATATTTAAAATTTGCAGCTGCGTCGGATTACATCAACTGTATTTTTTCAATTACTTACGGCATGTACGTTTTTTTAGCCCCGAGTCATTCGTCGAGTATTATGATTTATGATAACATACTGAAAGCGCCCGATTTGAGTGAAGACTTACTATTGTTCTTGAATTCTGGAGAAATTGCGATTTTATAAAATAGTTCATTAAAAATTATTACGAATAGTATTTGAATAGCTGCCCAAATATTCGAATAAGGAATAATTTAAAAATGCCATAAATATACGGATATTGAATATTGTAATATTCGAGTTCGAGTCCCTACTTGATACTACTTAAAGCAGAATGTAAAAATGTAACATTTTAATAGCGCGCATTATTTTCATACAAGTTTACAAAAAAGGTGGAATGAGTAGAACAAATAAATAATGCGAACACTTTACGGCGGCAATATTTATAATGTTACGAATTTTGGAACTTTCCATGAAGTTTTTTTATAACTTGGATACATTGACCCCTCAAATATTTTTAAACTAAGCCGACGATATAAATCTCTCAGATGCAAATTATTTTGTAAGCGGTGCTGGGTTCAATACTCTGCGTGGGTCAAGCAAAAATGACATTCGATTGTTTTAAATCATTACCTCGGATTAAAAGTATGGGCGCGTGTTAGTCCGCTTTTTCACATATTATATTGGATTAACTTGATTTTCGGAATGTGCAATAGTAAGAAGACGAGTTTGAGAAATTATTATTGATAGAAGCCCAGTAATAAATATCGATTTTCGATTTACAAACATTAATTACCGCTTTAAAAAGGAAACAATTATCTTTTTTTGCCTTATCCCTTCCCAATGATGAGCCTTCTAATTGATGTGTCTCAACACAAGTTGTTTTAACTCAGTTTCTCAGCCTCTCTTTATCGAAGAAAGTAGGGCTAGGACAGGACAGGACTAGTGGTTAGCTAATGGCTCTCGCTATGCCCTGTTTTTAGGATTGGATGGGTGACAGGGAGTTTTAGACATCACAAAAATGGACGACTTTGAAAAGAAACAGAAATCCATAAATAGATTTATGAAACTGCCCGTACTGGGATTCGAACAAATGAATTCCGTACCCAAAGCCAACGGCGTTGAACACTGCACCAAGGACTGACTTAAGAAAAACGGACGGTATTGAAATTGAAATACTGAATGTCTAAAGTAGCTAGTACGTCGGAACTGTGTGTGCATTGCACGCGAACGCTTACGTCATGAGTAAATTTCATACCAATATGTGATAATAATAATACGTCTACAGAGCGGTTTTGGCTATAATATAAAAAATTTGGATTATTGAGATTTTGTACACTTCCATGTATTTTGTCACTAACGACCCGGGTTTCGCCTTTCGGCATCTTCAGGCATTTGATATTGAAATTCCATCAAGCACCCTCAGTCGATGTCTTAAATTATATAATATATAAGATGATAGTGGATACATAAAAATAGCCGATGATAATGGAGAATGTACGTCAATAAAATTTATTATTATAGTACATTAATACAAGTTTCCTCGGCCTTGAAGAATGGCTAACACTTTCCCGTTGTGAATAATGATGAGTAAAGTGATATAAATGCATAATGTGAACGTGTATAGATAATCCAATCATACTGAAAATTAATGGTAGTATGATCCCGTGCATCAATTTTAATATGCAGTAAACCCTTATAGCTTTCACTAAATGTTCAACAAGGCGTGCATAGTAAAATTAATATTGTCAATGAAATAAAGGACTGCCAACATTCTGCGAGTCCCAGAGAATCCTAGTCCTGAATAACGAAGATAGCGGTGGATGACTACAAAGATGTATTGAAACTTAAACAGAAGTGGTATTATGTGATATTTGTCACTGAAACGTTAGAATATATTTGAACATTTAAAAATCGCCGGCATACAATAATTTCTATATAGATACATAATTAATTTAAAAAACTTTAATGTTAGGTTACTCAAAAGTTAAAAGTCACGAAATCATATAAAGATATTATTATTTATGCATCGTATAAATCTAGTTCAGATTAATATCGATATCATAATTAACACAGCTTTTTGACAATCGCCTTCGTTGAACAGCAACAATTAGGGCATCCAATACGGGACCCTTTTTATGATCCCGGGATTTCGGGATTCACAATTTTTCAATCCCGGGATTGTTAATTATATGGGTGTTATAAAAAAATTGTAAATTCATAAATTGAGTTACGCGTTGAGGTAGTTCATCAGGAAGTGTTTAATTTGATATGTGAAATATTGTTTTTTAACATTTACAGTGGAATCCCGAAATCACGGAATTGATATTTAGACAATATCTGGATTACGGTTGACTTATTGACGTCTAGATCAGTTTGGACACTATTTGCGAGTCACTTATATAATACTAGTTTTTTTACCCGGTTTCGCCCGAGACGCTTATATTAGGTCATTTAGAAGTTGGCTAGATAATGTCGAAATTTGGTTGAAAGTTGAAAATATCACTGTGGACTGTAGCTGTTGTATCTCTCACAAAATATAGTCGATCACTTAATGTTAAAAGTTGAAAATAGTAAAAACAAAATATAAAAATTTCGCCACCATCACTCTTGATGAGTGCCTAGTTGTAAATGTCATCGGTATAGTTCAACGTAACGTGAGGATTTTCTGGACAAGATATTTAAAATAATATATCTTCAGATATGCAGTCCTTATTATTCTTCCAAAGCGTTTTTGAGTTGAAACGTTCACAAAATGAGAGGATTACTGCAAAGAGAGTTAATTTTTTGAATGGTGAATCCCAACTTGCCGCTTTCTTCATTGTCGCGTAGTCCTAATGCCAGACACACTTCATGATACATGTCACAGTCAAATCCATCAACGGATTGAAGATCTTTGAAACTCACTAAATATTTGACTCTGTGCGACAACATTCGTTGGCAATAACAATTAATGTTTCTAAAATCCAGTCTAGACACAGCATTGAACATTGATGTGGGCATTAAACATCTTCGGAAGCAAAAGATTGCAAGGAACGATCCACCGATTAGCAATACCGACATTATCAGGTTTAATTTTCACTTTACCAATTTTCATTTTAAGAATTTTCAATTTTCACAACAATTTTCACTTTAAGAAAAACAATAAAACACAATTCATTTGTACTACTTCCACATATTTATAATGTTCATCATCACTTGATAATGCTCGTGATGAGCGAAACCGGTCCTGATCATTACAAATATGTGGAAGTAGTACAAATGAATTGTGTTTTTTTTTTTTTAATATATGTCTTTCCACCAAGAATTGACAGTTAACACCTTAAAAGTGAGTGTAAAATTACCAATTTTCCATGATGAGCTGTATCGGTATCATTTACAATCGTATCTTTCATGTATATATTCATCGACACGCAACTTCTTTTGGTTAATTTTTGAACAATATATTAACAATCGCTCCGTCTCGACTTTGGCAATCATCTCCACCAAATATTGATACAAAATTGCTTTTAATTCAGCAAACGATTCTTCTAGTCTGTGTATTGTCAAGACAATATCACGAATCTTAATTTCATTTCGAGCAAAGCTGATGGCAACTTCATTTACACCGGTACATTAAAGACACGAAATGAGGATGTCACTAAATAACTTTTATAATTTTAAATTATGGATAATTTCCCGTTAAATCTTTTGATTTTTTACAAATTTTACGATCCAAGCATGAAAAATTATTATTTGTGACGTCTAAACTATAAAATATTTATAGTTGCTTGGCGACGGGACGTTTACATCACGGAACATTTGGTATGCACCATTTTTCTTTTCAATATGATGTTGAAAAAAAAATGTAATAGTAATTGCGTCAGTTGGTAAGTAGATAGTGAATGTAATAGATTTTTACAAAATAATGTTCAGTTTGTACAGTGGTGTTACGTAGCAAAAATGATGCGGCCAATAGTTTCTCCATCTTAGTCATCATACATAGGGTAATATTACAAATCTACATATTAATTAATGAATTCGGGGTCTTAAAAAAATCTTATATTGGTAGCCGTCACCATATCTATATATAATTATATATAACTATTCTTAAAGTCTAATACTGCAAAGAGAATGGCGTAAAGCTTTGGATATGAATAAAGAGACGGAAAATTGTATCAAATATTCCGGAAAACGAGTTATTGCGCTAATGAGCAAAGTTATGCTTGTTTTTGACTTCGGCAACCATATGAAAACTAAGTTATAATGAATAAAGGCAACTGTTCGGTATATTAATATCCCACAGGTTAAATTGCATACGGCAAAATTATTTTACGGCATGCGGATAAATGAATCAGAGAATAAAAAGAAAAACGCTAAATATAACTCAAAATGAAGGAGTGGGTGGATATGAATACATATGTTGAAACCATCCAGGATGAAATACTGGTCAAATGACAATATCCTTCTCGGACTAGGAACCAAAAAACACTTCATCACATTCTGCAGAAAGCAAATATCATATAGGGCACTTCGTCTACTCTACACTATCGTCACTGGAAGAGTGGAGAGATGGCATGATAGCGGACGATTGCGTAGATAGACGGGAAAATTATCTACATCAACCAGTGCAGTTACAATAACAAAACTTCTTGTATCATTCCTTCCGTTATATTTAAAAATCGGTCGTCAAATTAGAAGACTCGGTTGCTAAGATTTTCTATATTACTCGTGAAAACAACAAAATAATCGACAAAAATATGAAATCATATATATGAAAATCGTAAGGAGTATTTCGTGTGTACACATATGTAACGCCAAATGTTAATTCTTATTTTCTTTGAGGAATTCACTATTTTATTTTTAAATGATTGTTTATTTTTAGCTCAACTTTTTGAGTCGATTAGCTATAGCTATAGACTGGGATAATCTATAAGAAATTTACGATTTTATTATTTCCGACATTCATAAAATAGGTTATTTATTCTTGCTTTAATGTAAACCGACCACGACTTCAAAATAATCTGCGTTGTTATGATAACATCATAGATATCAGATAATGAGACTTAATGACATGTGCACTGGGACACGGATATAGGTAATACAAATAGAATATTGATGTCTGGTGATTCCGTAGGGAGAAGTAACATAATGAAACGACACGTAAATTGCTTTATCAAATGTATTTTAAGCTGTTCATAAATATAATAGGAAAAATAATTTCAAATTACGAAGAATTTCATTGTCACGGTTATCGATTATGAGAAGTGAATATATAAATGGCCGAGTAGTCATGCCAACACTCCGGAAGTCGGTTGTCACGGTATTAAACGTGAGAATAATTAACGGTGAAAAATATTCATGAGGAATGGTTTGAGTGACTTGCGAACGAGCAAAAAGCTCGCCGAAATACGTAATGAAGATTTAAGAAAAAAAAACTTAATTCGAAATTTAAACGAAGCGACTGTCGTTAAAATTAAACAGACTTTTCCATTTTCTGACTGCTCCACTAATGGCCAACCATCCAAAAGAGAGCAGCATGCAAAATAAACAAAACATTTTATTACTTTAACGTAAGTATGAAATATTAAATTACATAGACAATATTAAAATATATGGGATGGTAAGACATAAAAGGTGTTTAACCTCAAATATAAGCTGACTTAATCGGAAGTCGAAAATATACTAAATAGATGATATTTTCGCTCCCAATGTGGAGCATATGGCCTCCTAATGGAGGTATATTAACAGAATTTTTCTATGAGAACTGCTTGTTACTTAGTTGCTCAACCTCTCTTTTTTCGAAGATAGTAGGGATAGAAGGATAGGGCTATGACAGGACTAGTGGTTAGTTAATCGCTCTCGCTACGCCCCGTGAGGATAGGATGGGTGGAAGGGAGGACTCAGACTACGAACAGAAATCCATAAATCGATTGAAAGATCAATCGATGAAAACCGTCCGCACCGGGAATTGAACACGAGACATCCGTAACCGTAGCCAGCGACGCTACCAACTGCGCCACGGACGCCGACGGATGATGATATACTAGACAGTATCTATATAATGGGAAAAAAATGAAATCTTAAATAATATAGTTGAACTTTTGAAATATTTCGTTTTATATGATGCATAAATATGTCATAAATAACAGATAATATTTCTAAAGAGCCTTTTATTATCAGGTCATAACTTTTCTCTAAAAGTTGGCATATACATTTTAAAGAGTTCCTTGAACCGTTATCAGGTATTTTATTGATATTTTACATTAAATGGTATTACAGAGTTACACAAAATACTGTACTATAATTTCTTATCTCACAAAAATAAAATGACTTTGAAAATAACTGGAAAAATGAATGTAACCTAAAGATTACGATCGTTATTTTTATAATCGGATTGTAATTTCATTCCAGTGTTAACTGCAAGAATATTTCATGTACATTTCAATTCCAATAATTTGATTAGTAACCACTTTGAACGATCACTGTAAATGAAATTGCATTATCTTTATTGACCATCGACAATTTAGTGCTTACAGATCAAACGCAGCCATCTAAAAAATGGTGCTGTTATAAGTAAAGAAAATACAGTAAAACCTTATTTATTGTAATATATTGAATCGAAATTAAAATAGATGAGATATTTGTATCTAAAAACGCACCATCTCAGCATTGTGATACAGTTCATTATAACATTCGTAACCGAACAGAAAACACACAAGGCGTACAAAATGTCGACGAGCGAAATACTCCATAGATTAAGGTCGGGCAAAAGTGGCATTTTTGACAAATGAAAAAAAAAATATTTTTTGTACAATCATATTTCAAGTTGATCGGTATATACTTTGTACAATAAATTGGAATCATTACATGTTATATCTCAAAGACAAACAATTAGCAGCCTCTGCCTGTATATATTAAATATTATTTAATTTTGGATTATTGAGATTTTGTACACTTCCAAGTATTTTGTCACTAACGACCCGGGTTTCGCCTTTCGGCATCTTCAGGCATTCGAGCACACGAATGGACTCGAACTGACAGACAGTAAACAGTGTCTAACGTTTATATAGAAGATACAAATACGACAAATATTATTTACGAGGTAAGATATTATACGTCTGAGAGCCACACTGATACCTGAGTTAACATTTCGAGAATTGCCTTAATCCTTATTTTGTAAACAACCCATTAGCAGAGTGGCGAATTGCCGCTTTCCAACATCTCTCTCCAACTCGAACTCAATGGACTCAAATGGACTCGAACTGTCAGTTCGAGTCCATTCGTGTGCTCGAATGCCTGAAGATGCCGAAAGGCGAAACCCGGGTCGTCAGTGACAAAATACATGGAAGTGTACAAAATCTCAATAATTCAAATTTGATATTGAAATTCCATGAAGCACCCTCAGTCGATGTCTTAAATTATAAATATTATTTAGTTGCGTTTATCTACCTGTGGCTTATTTGCTCAAAACTTTTAACAAAACCGTAGAACATGAATCCAGATAAAAAAAAATACGAATTGGAATAAAGTGGAATTGAAAAGGGTTCTGGAGACCTAGACAAACAAGACTGGAGGAGTTGTAAAGATCCTTACCGCCTGGAAGAAGCCAATGGAGGAAGCCAAAATATGATTTGAGCATACGTGCGTTTTGGTCAATTCAATATTGTCAACTCCCTGATAAATAAATAATTCAAGGAATAAACATTTTATTTCTAGTGATAAATACCATATATTGGACATGATTGATTCCGAACAGTAGACAGTAAGTAAGAGCTCACTGAGCGAAAACGGGTGTCGTATTATTATGTGCTATTGAATGTATTTCGTTACCACTAAAATATTTTGTTTTTACTCGTATTGAAGGTAATCCAATTCAATGAAAATCCTTTTCTAGTTATAATGTTCCGTTGAATATTCGGTAATGAAATAAAAATGTCTCTGAAAAATGTTCACATGAAAAAGAAATAACACAAAATATTGTTTTGCAGTTGAATCACTAACGAGTTCAAGTTTAGAACGAGACGTGGTCTTTCTTATCGCGTTTCGTTTGTCTAGATAAGAAAGCTTTGGGTTAATAGTTAGAGCTAGTCGAGGTGAAAAGGAAAAATGCTGAAAAAGCTCGTTATATTCTTCGACGAAAGTTTCCGTCTGAAATCAATTAAGCGGTTGATAGAGAAAAACGCTTCAGTTTAATAAAACGATTGTTACACAACGTGCCTTTATGCAATTAACTTGTCAGAATAACGGTTTTGTGAGTATTTTAGTAATTTTATTGCTTCGTATAAATTGGCTTCTATTTTTCTCTATGCCACATATTACAGAAACAATAACATAAAAGTAAAAATAATTGAGAACATATCCTTTTATAAATAGATGCTTTAGGATACGGATGGTTTATTATAATTGATGTTTATATCATATGCCAGATATTTTCAGAGTTTTAGTCAATCGAGATAAACTAATAGAGTATTGAAAATATTGATTCTTGCTAATTGAGGTAATCAATTATTGAACCTTTCGACCGATAAGCGTAGTTATAACCGCTAACAGAACTTAATCTTAAATTATTCATATCATATATATAAATATCAGTATAGTATAGTTTAAGAGATTTTTTTCTGGAAATTAAGCATCTATTGAGAAATATGGTAATTTAAGACACTGCACTTTAACTGTTTAATTTATAAAAACTAAACTTATTCCAAGTATGTCATCCAATCCAGGACCCTTTTTATGAACCTGGGATATCGCGATTCACAATTTTTCAATCCCGGGATTGGTGTAATTTCCCAGTGTAATTTCATAATTTAAGTCATTTATTTTAAATTAAATTTGTATCGATTATAACTTCAATTGGAATGAATAATATATGTGATTAAATATATTTTTTTGAGTACAGGAAGGGTTTTTTATTTATTACGAATATTTTATCTACACATAAAATAGTTGAAATTGATTGTTTTATGAAATAATGCAAAAAATCAATAATGTTTAATATGAACTATTTATTAATATTTTAATTCCGATATCCCGGGATAAATATTTAGACAATCACAGAATTGACTAATTGACCGTGATACCGGATCCCAGGATTGGAAGCCCTGACTTCGCTATTGTACACATTGTATTATATTGTAGATTGACATGACTTGCTAATTTTTATAAAAAACAAATGTTTATTTATTATTAGATAAAAGTATTAACAAAATATTTTTTAAAGCAATTTTAATTGGTTTTGAAATATTTTGCGACTATGAATTAAAGATTCAACGGTTCTTCGTAACGATCTTATATAAATATAAAAAGTAAAAAACATTCATTTCGGTTAATTTCTTCATCAATTAGTTATCTCAACAAGTTCCTTGATTGAGGGAGACTTGATAGAAGGCATGCTTCTCACGATTTGTGTACATAATATTTCAAAAAGTTTGCTCATGTAAACAGCCGTCTGTTAAAAGAGCAATATCTGAGCCTGAAGTATAAATTGAGAAAGGATAATCCCCTTAGGGGTTTCTCGATGTAAATGATCAGGGAGAGTATGAAACGGAAAAACTTTCTCATAAGACCTTAAATAACGTAACAAGTTATATTTTCTCGGAGCTTTTGGTTATTTTAACACCAATAACGTAGCAATTAGTTGATTAACTTTAAATAATATTACAATTTTTTCGATTATGAATGAAATAAATATTTTTATTATCACATGATGTATATGATAATTAGAGATCAACTCGAGGAGAAAAGTTGTTCCTAACACACACAAAGATATGTCTAAGATCTCAAATTTTAATTTAAAAATCTGAGTTTCGAGAACGCCCAGAACGAGCTGATCACTGGGGTAAAAGCTCTCACCACTAGACCACAGAAACCGACCATTTTTTTATGCAATAGACTACAATTAAATATTTTCGACATGCACAACCTCACCACTAAAAACATAGGAAAACTCATGTTTTAAATAAAACAATCAATAAGTACATACTTTCACATTGTACATTGCTTGTTTATGTGATAATCCATTGATACGTAACGTAATTTTCGATGAGGAACTTAAATTATGATATAAATTTATATATTATTAGATCTGCTTATTAACAAAACACGTATCTACTTTTCAGGATAATACTGAGGAACGAAATTAAGTTGTATGAAATTAGCTCTTTTAAACGGAAAAGATCTTAATACTAAATCGATTCAAAATATTGTTACCGAAGATTCAACAAGTCATTTACTACAATATACTTTCATAACATCGTTTAGAAAAACCTCTGAGGTAAATACGTATTTTGCAAGTAAAACAGATACTACTGTACAATTTAAATTAAAAACCAATACCAAGCGAGACAATATCTCACTTAAAATAACAACAAAAAATATGCAAATATTGGAGACAAAAATAACATTAACTCCAGAGAACTCAAAATAAATGGAAAGAACATCAAAGTTCAATTCAGTTTAGTTTGCTTTATTAAAAACATGTATCATTCCCATCGCCGAGCTTATTAACGTTCGACCAGAATATAAATATGTTCTCAGAAACGCCAGGAAAGCGTATATCAAATAATAAAAAAACACATTCACCGTAACGATAATATATTTTCGCTTGCCATTGAAGTTCGTTTATTTACAGGTCACGTTATCAGAATATCCCAGCGGGCCCGGTCATAGTGATGATGCTTAATGGCAAAATGTATATTTTTCTGATATGCCAAAAGTCTGATATTTTTTCTTATTAAAAGGTCAATTACAAAATGCTTCCGGCGTAAACAGTGCGGTTCAAAACGTGAAGGTGGCGCTGTTTGATGATCATTCATCAAAGTAAATCATTTTCTGATCAATATTAATGTAGTAGCATGTTTATCGAGATTTTTTCACGGATCCATGATGAGCTTTTAAATTATATGGAGTATCACGATAGAAACTCTCAACTTTCAATTCCTCCATTTCCACTCCTTTATTCATCGTCTCTTAACGATTCCGATGTCTAAAGAGAGTTTTGATTTAGAATTAACCACAATTTAGCAAATTGCACGTAACAATGGTTATGATACAAATTTCATAAATCGGATTATTTTTAAGAAAACTAAAAAAAATGGTTTATTAAATGTTAGCTCTGGCTTGATTGTTGACGAAAAACGGTGGGTCAAATTAAGTTTCTTAGGTAGAATCTCAGAGATTATTTCTATAAAAATAGAAAAAAAAACGTTATAATGTCACCTTTTATAATACTCAAAACTTAAGTAGCATGTTAGTAAATACTAAAGATAAAGTTAATATTTTGAACAAAAGTGGTATTTATCTATTAAATTGTAATTCCTGCGAAGCTAGATATATTGGACAAACAGGAAGGTCTTTTAATATTAGGATCAAGGAACATCTAGCTTGTGCTAAAAAAGGAGATGATTTGTCCACATTTGGTAACCATTTGTTTCTAAATAAACATACGTTTGAAATAACAGAAAATTTCAAAATCCAGCACTTAAATAACAAATCTTTAAAATTAGATAACCAAGAGATTTTAGAAATAAATAGATATAAATTTTTGCCCAATTCAAATTTATTGAATGAGCAAACCGTCTTTGCATCTTCTCCTTTGTTATATCCGATTCATTAATTTGTATTATACCTGTAAGCTGTAAGGTTATTTTTAACTTATAAGAATTGATTCTGTCTATGTAATTTTTGTTTTTCAGATATAAAAAAAATTTGTCGATACTCACAGCTGCTCTGCTTTTTCCACTTAAGATGGCTGTTTATTGTTAATACTAATTACATACTTAATATTTGATTGTTTTTAATTTGTTTGCTAATCAGTATTTTCTTGTCTTAGTTCATGAACCATCAGTTTTATACACCTTCAATTTTACACTCAATTTTATATAAATAAGCCTGCTGTTTGTATTTTTATCAGTTGATAATGCTCGTGATGAGCGAAACCGGTCCTGATCATTATAAATATGTGGAAGTAGTACAAATGAATTGTGTTTTAGTTTTTAAAATATCACGATAGAGTATAAAAGGTTTTTTTTCTAAGAAATTAAATTACGGCGGTGTGTAATATACGTTGTAATTCGGCTCTTCGATATAAATTATTTAACGTAGTGTGTAGGGTGTACATATATGAAGGAAGACAGAAATTTTATAGAAAGCCAATATAAAATCGTTATTTTTAACTTATTTCCATCGTATAATATAAACAATGTCAATTTTCTATTTCTTTACGATCCTACTGCACCACATATTATTTAAAACGATATTACTTTCAACATTTTGCATACTAGTGCTGTATATTTAATATGAATATTTTTAAAACGGGAAAAAATAATGTATATATTATACATATTTCGACTGTGGAAAGGAAAAAGGACGTAACCCGCCCCAAAAAATATTCTGTACAACTCGCACAAAACGTGTTAATACACTATATTTATATATATACATATAATATATCGACTGGCAAAAGGACTTATCCGTGCGTCTTTTAAAAATATTTTTGATAATCACAATGTATACAACTTAAATTTGAATTGTTGAGATATTGTACATTTCCATGTATTTTGTCACTAACGACCCGGGTTTCGCCTTTAGGCACCTTTCGGCATTGTCAATTCGAAATACATGTAAAAGTACAAAATCTCAACAATTCAAGTTTGATATTGAAATTCCATCAAGCACCTTCAGTCGATGTCTTAAAGTATACAATTTAATACAAGTGTTGTGATAACGACATAAATTTTTATTTGGGTTACGTCCTTTTTCCTTTCCACGGTCGATATGAAAAATTAAATAATAGCAAATAGTATTAACTCAAAAATGAAGCTTATGAACACGCTAATTAATCTTTTTTTTTCGATTTTTTGAATGAAAATAAAATTGTTTTAAACGAACTCAAATTTACATTGAAAACACTTCAATATAATGGAGTGAAATTTGGATTATTGAGATTTTGTACACTTCCATGTATTTTGTCACTAACGACCCGGGTTTCGCCTTTCGGCATCTTCAGGCATCGTTAGTGACAAAATACATGGAAGTGTACAAAATCTCAATAATCCAAATTTGATATTGAAATTCTATCAAGCACCCTCAGTCGATGTCTTAAATTATAATGGAGTGATGTTTTGATTCAGTATAATATCGTAAACCAACGCAAACAACATAGGAAATTATTTTTACTTTTACAGCAGTATAGCCAAGGCGATTTATTAGAAAATAGATATTCAATAAGTTGAAAATTATTTTCCTATAAAGCCATAGGCGCATGAAAATGTTTAATTTCCGAGCAGTATTTCATCGAGTTATTCATGATGCAAAGAGCAAGTCAATTAATTTACGATGTGAAAGACGAACTTACTGAATTAGATAGATTAAAAAACAGCGAGTTATATTTTCAAAGGAATCTCAAATGCTAGAGCTAGATGAAAAGATAAACAACTCTGTGAATAGAACGCTGAATGCTTTAAAAAGAAAAACGAAGCTCGGTAACAAACGAACAAACCTTCCTTTGTAACCCATATTACGGATACAAACAGTTTTAAACCGGCAATTAATAATGAAATAAAAAATAAAATCGACTATGAAAATAAACAAGGTGTATCAAGCAAATTATTGTTTACTAAATATTCTTGAGAAGATCATAATATTTACAAATCGTTGAAAATAACAAACCTGTGTTTATTCTTTATTTTTCTTTATTATTTAATTAGCGTAGTTAGTGAACTTCTAGTAAAACAATAACAATACATGAGTTACGGAAGAAAATGTTAGGTAACTAGAAAGAGTGTATAAGTTTCCTAATAAGACAATACTAAGTGTAAAAACTTTTAATGTTAGTATATGTATAATGACAGCATTTTTATGCAGAAAGGGATAAAAAATATCACAAACTTCGCCATTTTATTGATAAAAAATGTGAACGCATATTATAACTATACATAGGTCAGTGCAATAATTAATTTTTTGACCAATGTACCATCCCTGAATGCTCATTGTAGTAATAGTACTGTCTTAACAACGTTAGTCAGTTTACGGAAAAAGAACAGGAACAAAGGAAACATAATTGATGGCATATAAACTTAAATGATTCTGTGGAACAGATACACATTGTCTTGACCATTGTACTTCAGCCGCTCTTCTTTTTCTCCCTTTTTAGACTACGGGCAACAAAATGTGTGCCATCGTCAAAGTGATGATTGCCCAGTGTAATACTTATTTTGCAATCTCAAGTCTTATTTACGAAAGTGCCTTGAATAACAAGCTACTATTAGAATTAATTAATACACGCATAGCAAGCAAAAAAATTAATCTTTATTCATGTATTAAATAAATGAATTTTTATAAATAAGAAATAAACGGTCTGTTAATAGATTCCAAATTGTTCCTTTGATCAAGATAACTACTGACAACGCATAAATAATTAATAATTTAAAAACGACCTGTATTTATTGGGTCAGTATATACGTGGTCAGTAAATAAAATAAACTGTACGAAATTTATATAAAATAGTCAGTTATTAAATTAAGCGGTCAGACGTTTATATAAAACTGTCAGTTTTTTAATTGAGCCAAAACCCAGCCTTTATTTATTTGGCAATTATTTACTGACCAAACATAATTATTAACTGACCATTTATCGAATAATTTACTGACCTAATAATTAGTTGCTTAATAAATGTTTTTTAAAACATACCAAAACTATGAAAAATAATACTGCTCAAAATATGTGTGAGACAAGCAAATATTCAAAACCAGTATTTACGACTTTTTACGTAGTATTTACGTTTTCTGCAAGAACAGCGACATACGCGATACACTTTTCGTATTCCACCCAGCATTCATCAACCACAACTAACTCATCGATATACGTCTTTGTCAAATACTCGAGTCATTCAGCATAGCTGTAACGTTTCTCCCATGCTCGACGTTAGTTCAGAAGACGTGTTTGAATTCCTTTTTTTCGTCTTGGAAAGTTGCCTTTTGCATCGGAAGCTTACATCTGCGGTCTAGAGTTGTACTAAAATTTATTAGTAAACTACACCAAGCGATAAATACGCTGCGTCCGTTTTTATCATTCACACCCTGTCAATGAGCATAACGAGTTAAGCTCCCAGCTTTTCTTTTGTTGATTTCAACTTGAGAAAAGTTTTCTAGTGGTGTGGTACACAATAAGACTCTGGGCACACCACAGCCTGCGGGTTCAGACTCATGGTCGATTTAAACTTGGAAACTTTAACGAAAGATGGACGGCGCGAATGGAAAATGAAAGTACCTATACAATATACATAAGCAGAGTCCCTGAGGACCTTTTGTGTAAGCTTCGATAAACAGTAAAAATAAAATGCGCCTACGTTGAAGGCTTTTTTGGCTCTAGCATTTATTGGAAAAATATTTTTATGTTTGTTCTCTACCTGCCTCCAATATTTCAATAAAACAAATTTTGTGAGAAGAAATATAATGGTATTTTACATAAAATAGCCCAGACCGCTCTGTAATGCTTTATTACTATCACATATCGACTGTAGGTATGAAATTTTCTCATTACGTAAGCGTTCGCGCTCAAAACAATGCACACACAGTTCCGACGTATTAGATACTTTAGACATTCAGTATTTCAATTTCAATACCGTCATCTATGACGGGTACGACTAGTAAATAAATAATATAACAGCCCAAGTTATTCGTACTGAATATTACAAAGTAGGAAGTAAACTTAACCCGTTTCACATTCAGTAAATATGGT
Organism: Himalopsyche phryganea; assembly: GCA_022494535.1. Classification (NCBI taxonomy): domain Eukaryota; kingdom Metazoa; phylum Arthropoda; class Insecta; order Trichoptera; family Rhyacophilidae; genus Himalopsyche; species Himalopsyche phryganea. Next base: position 3,493,172 of record JAGVSL010000046.1, read on the forward strand.
TTAATTTAAATTTTAGGATACTAGAAGCGGCATCAATTGGATATATGAAATTTGGAGTACCTATAGAACGTTCCAAATCGTATTTTATTATTTAATATCCCGCGAAATCGTAAAAAAAGTAACAACATATATTGTTTAGAGAGAAATGATATAGCTTTAAATCCCGCAAATCGATCGTAAAAATGCGTGTTCGATATTCAATTCGATCAAATTTCAAATGTCGCGTATTTTACAGTTAAAACATGAATGTTTTAGTACTTATCTCACTGAGTTTATGGTCAATGACTCATGGATTGATTAAATGCTTTTAATAATTTTGATATACAATTGAAAATAAAAATCTAATATTAAATATCTACTCACTGATCTCTAGAGCGATCGGCGATCGGCAATAAAATAAAACTCATTAAATATAAATTGTACACAGATATTATCAGAAATAAACCTTAATTTGATACTATCGTAAACTGATGGAATTTCAAAAATAATTTAGCAGTAAAAATATTATTTTTTATTCAAATATGGAGACAAAGAATTTCATTTCAATGCACAGATATTTATTATTCATAAAACAACAATAACTGGAAATTTCTGCGTCCGTAGAAATTTGAAATTGAGATTGATGACACAAGAAAAATAAAGTTAAATTATTCATTTAATCTTTTTGTCAAGTCCTCACATAAAAGAGAGAATACCTGCATTGTTGAATTGTGTTTATGAAAGTCCATAAAAATTCCCAACCAAATTTTAGCAATTTCGATTCACGTGTTTAGTTGTATAGAGTTGAATAATTACGTCGATGTATTTTAATGTACCGATACGGTTTAGAGATGTATTTCGTAATGGAAAATACACCCTGATGACTTATTTGTGACGTGTAGTAGCAGGTAAAGAAATAAATAATTTAAAAAAATAGAACAATTGCATGCACAGTTAGGGCTTCCAACCCCGGCATCCGGGATTGACTAAATACCAATCCCGGTATTTCGGGGTTTACTGTAAATATTGAAATAATTTATATTTCAAATTAAATATACCCTGATTAACAACAAGAGGTACCCAGGATTGTTTATGCACATAATTTTTTATAATGCCTACAAAATTAATATATGTATTGTGGCCTACCTCCTTTTCATATTAACTTAGTAACAACCGTAGACGAAAACTCACAATTTTGAAAACATTATATAGTAATTTTTTCTATATAATATACATAAAAATAAACTTACTTTACATAGCAGCAATAAGGAAGATAATATATAAATTTCTATTGATTACTATACATACATTTGTGTTTTTTTTTTATTTCCTTGTAAATGAATGTTAATACATTAATAATAAATTTATGTTTTTACTTATTTTAATGTTTTTATATTTCAAATCTTTTGCTATTAACTTGAGGAGAAAGGAGATCGCAAACACATGTTCTGTCTCAAGATCTCAAATTTCAGGTCATTTAATAAGTATATTGCAATGATTTCAACCAGGCACCACAAAATCTCAAATTTAAGACATCGACTGAGGGTGCTTGATGGAATTTCAATATCAAATTTGGATTATTGAGATTTTGTACACTTCCATGTATTTTGTCACTAACGACCCGGGTTTCGCCTTTCGGCATCTCCAGGCATTCGAGCACACGAATGGACCAAATTTAAATCTCAAATCATTATATTTATGAAGTTCTTTATCGCTAGGCTACAGAAGCTTCGTTGAGATGAAAATAACCGTCCCTGCTTTTAAAATATATTTCACTAAGGATGAACAGAAAACAATATTAAATTTAAACAATGCATGTATCCTGCATTTTAAAAATAAATTTGTACCATGGTCACAACCGATTTCATTTACATCGTGGTTTTACAGAATGAATAAACCGTGTAAGCCGAGGCGTAGATTTACGTACTTCTCCGTTCCAAAAATAAACACTATAAACGAAAGGCCCCGATTTAAAAGTCTAAAAACGATTGAAAATAATTTTGTTTTTTTTACATAATTTTTCATTACGAAACCTCTCCAGGGCAATCAAATTTTGCGAAAAATCCCGCCACCAAACACAACGGTATATTTATATCTTGGTAAAGCATGTCACAGCGTGTTCACTAATATTTGCAAGGAATGGAGCACAGTCTGCCCACAAATACGTTCAGTCGAGGCCTTTTAATCTTTAATGGCGGCTTACCCGAAGTACTAACAGAGGACGAATGGTTTTGCCGGGCTCCCGAAGCCTGCGGCCCTAGATGTCCAAAGTTTTTTCTACGAAATGAATTTCAAAAAACAATTCATTATAACAGATAAATTGAATATTTCAAAGAGAACTTTGAACTATTTATAAAACCTTGTTATTTTCTCAAGAGTTTAACTCAGAGGTGCCACAATATACGTACCGTGTCGGTCAATAATTTATTGTATCAAACTGTTTTAACTCTGAAATGCTGTTTTTGGAAACGAATTTTTAAAATTGATCATTATTTTAATAATGTTACAATAGCCATTTATTTAGTTATAAATTTGCAATGTACAAAATCTCGACAATTCAAGTTTGATATTTAAATGCTATCAAGCACCTTCAGTCGATATCTTAAATTATTTTGACAGCTATGTCGGCACTACACCATCGTCACAACTATGGAGTGATACAAGAAATAACATTCGAATATATTTGACAATTTTCATAGAACTAAATGATTTTCTATTTTATCAATGTCACTCGATTCTACAATTATTGCAAAAAAACTTTATTTCATATTGACTATCTCAGTGCTTGAATCCAGAAATCTACTGATGTCTTACCAAAATGACACAGATTCTACTGTACGAGCTGCATCGTTTTATTAAAAAATGTATCAATGTAGACCACTTTCTTATTTCATTAAAAAATCGTGGATTTTCCATCAAGCATTTTTCAAAGGACGAGTAAAATTAGTAAGTGCAGGGGTAATACAAATTCGGTTAAAGACAAAGCTTGGCTATTCATAGGGTTTAAATGTAATGTAAATTTTAACAGCATGTTCACGTTTAGAAGATTTTAGTTAGTACTTACGCCTCCTAGGTTATTTGTTGTTAAACAATATACCTAAAATATATCTTTAAAAGGAGAATGACTTAATGTTAAAAGTTTAATTCTTGGAAAAATGGTCAGGGTGTAACTTTTTTACAGCTATATTATCAGCAGGGCATTTCTTGTCAATTTCACATATATATGACACAATATGTTCTGCAATACGTGATTTTTTGACTTTGTAATATAATATGATAGTATGCAACAACGATGCTGAACGACCAGGAAACGACAGATCGAGGAACCATCAATACGAACGTTGTTTTTATTTTATATACAAAAAATCGACTACAACATAACAGCAACGATAGGTTGAAAAACGATTCATCGATGTGTTATTATGATATCTTACAACCAGACTCCATAGTGAGAGCGGTCATATTTATATTATCAATTTCGAAATCACAAAAACAAATTATTCGCAGTTTTTTTTATATTTAACAAATGTCAATAATATAGTATGGATACACTTTTCAAGGTTCTATTACGTAATCGATCTATGTAGTTCAGTATAAATATTATGATAAAACTTTATCATAGACACTAAAACACTATCTATCGGAATTATCGCGTACGTATAATATTTTACTACCATTTTCAAAGAAATTTCGTAATACAGATTATCAGAATTATCATGTTTGTATTTTATTTGTCTTTCTCGGTAAACTTGTATGAACGTTTATCTCTTATGCATTAAAAGATTGTATTTTCATCGCTTACACTTAAAACAGTTGTCTTATATTTTCAAGAAAGATTAAGAAAAAACAAGATACACAAGATAGTAGGGATAGCGAGATAGGGATCGAGTGATGGTAAGTTAATCGCTCTCGCTACGCCCCGTTTTTATCGGATCGGATAGGTAGTAGAGAATATTAGACATTACTGACATTCAAGCATTCGAACACAAAATAAGCCGATTGAAAAATCAATTTATAAAACTGTCCATAATGATATTCGAACCCATAAGCACTGTAACCGACGACAACGACGTTTACGCTACAGAAGAAACGAGGGAAAATAATTATATGGGTAGATAGATCTTAAACTTTATTAATATAAATGCATCGTAGTAGTTAATTATCATATTTAGCTATAAATCTATATGTATATAAAAATGAAGATTTGTTTGTTTGTTTGTCCTCTATGCATTCCTTTACCATTCATCAGATTTCGATCAAACTTTGGTGAGTTATGTGCATACCCGTGAAGGTTTCTGAAGAAAAAAATTTTAAATCTAAAAAAACAGAATCAAAATACGTAAAAACAGCGACATCTCTGAATAAGACAAAAAACACAAATTTTTAGAAAAATCCTTACCTTTAGATTTTTCAATTCAAGAAAAATATTTCGTACTATGTTTGGGTCATGAGGTTCATGTCAAAATATTTTTCATTACTTAAATAATTTATTTCACATGTGCTATGAATACCTTTAATCCAAAAACACTTCAATAAACAGAATTAAAACACAAACCCTTTCTTTCTTTGAGTGGAATTGCAACGCATTCCGGGTACTCACTAGTATATATATATAATAAATCTTTATTGACACGATTTTTTCAAATTTTCGAGATATAATGGTATATTTCAAGTTATAATAGAAAAGGTTAAAGCATGGGAAACTTAGGGTCAAGAAGTCAGGTTTTACAGACCCTTGAAAACTTGTGTCGTGTATACGACATCCCACACGAACATTTTCTAACGGGTGACATGAGTTATCTTCTATTATACATATACTAGAGAAGCGTAAATTGTCAGAATGCGATAAGGGCAAAACCATATGACAAGGATAGAAGTGTAGCTGGCTGGAATAAAGATAATCATGTGAATAAACAAACCGTAAGGTATTAAAATCCAGTAATCCATACATTAACCTATTAATTCAGAATGTAACTCGACTGGTTCTAGCTGTCAATATTTGATGGAGAGATATTCAATACATATAATATCAAACTTAGTAATTGTTGAAAATTTGTACTTTTTTATGAGTTCCTTCTCACAAACCGATTAGCAACACTTGTCTTGACCTAGCCGTATTCTTCTATCGCTACTCTTGTTAAAAAACGAGAAGCTGAGTAACTGAGTGACAAGCAGTTCTCGTAGAAAAACTTCTGTAGAGATACCTCTATTAAGGGTCAAATGCTCTACATTGGGAGCCGATATGGTTTTTTTTATCCTTTCCATTCGTGTGCTCGAATGCCTGAAGATGCCGAAAGGCGAAATCCGGGTCGTTAGTGACAAAATACATGGAAGTGTACAAAATATCAATAATCCAAATTTGATATTGAAATTCCATCAAGCACCCTCAGTCGATGTCTTAAATTATATATATCTCGATTGGCCGTAAATTTTCTGGAATACATTTAGTCCTAATGGAGTTCTTACAAAAGAATAGTATAAGTTTAAATAGAAGTAGCGTAAATAATTTTGAAGAATGGTGAAGTAAGCTAATCGTTATACCTATTTGCATTTGAAAAGAAATACATATATATATATATATATATATATATATACTGAAATAGAAATGTATCACTTTTAAAAGTGTTCAAAGAATAGGAGAAATGACAATAAACGTTAACTCGTTGGTAAATTTTATGAATCAAAAAAGTGGCGTTTAATGAAAATATAGTTTATTGAAAACCCTAGTTTAATGAGTAAAGCTTTTATGTAGCACATTGAGGTATCATTTTTTAATCGTAAAATAATAATCACAGCGCGTATCTTTCATTAAATGCAGTGAAATTAAAACTTTCCTTTCCTTGTCTTGAACGGAATTTTTGAACATATTCATGTGAAATAATATTTTCATACAAGATTTTCCGTTACCAAACATTCATGTAATACAACTGAGATATATAAATTGTATTATGAGAATATGTTCTCCATCAAAAATGTAATAAGATTATTTAAATTCAAAATAAAAGTAATAACTTTAAAACTAATTCTTTAGGGGTGACGGGTGACTTTAGAGTTTTTTTTAAATTTATATTTGTCCAGTAGTTAAATAACTTTTTTTAAATTGGTCATCATTTACAAATAAGAATTTATTATTTAAGTATGTCATATCGAATTATTTGTACAAATTCTATTGAAATTAAATATTTAAGTGATAAATCATTAACACTATAAATTTTATTTTTTTTGAGTTGACTACACGCTATTTTCATGTCGTTAACAAACACAATTGTTTTGAATAGCTATGTTTGGGTTGATTCAATAAAACTAATTGAAATTAAGACATATTCATTTCATAATTTAAGACATCGACTGAGGGTGCTTGATGGAATTTCAATATCAAATTTGGATTATTGAGATCTTGTACACTTCCATGTATCTTGTCACCAACGACCCGGGGTTGGCCTTTCGGCATCTTCAGGCATTCGAGCGCACGAATAGACTCGAATTGACGAACTGTCTCAATAATCCAAATTTGATATTCATTTTAAATCAGACGTAAAAAAACAGACGGTTTTAACTGTAGTTTGTGATAGTTTAGAAAAATTTCAAGAACGAAAATATAATGAATAAGTATATTAAAAGTAAAATACGAAATTTGAAACGGTTTATACTTCCTCGGAACAAATGCAGACGGCGTAATAATTTCCGTGGATTCGCAATCAAGGAAATTTCAAAAATCATTAATATTTCCACCCATTTTTTTTACATTGCAGGAAGCGCACATTAATTAGAGGTTATGATGAAGGGCGGTGAAATTTCCACGCTGACTAATCCGCGTGGCACGGGGCTAAGGGCGGGGAGGACACTTGTGTTAACAGGGTCATTAGGCACCATACGACACTTCTCTCTGCCGAGCTTATATTTTGATGTGTGCTTAACTCTGCGTAGTATGGCGAAGCAGAGAAACAGATTTCGCAAAACATGCGGACAATTATACAAAGCTGTTGAGAACATTGCTTTCACAATTAGCGATGTTTCAAACACATGTTTTTACATTTCACTTTTTTTTATAAATCCAATTCTTTTTATTTAATCCGTAAATATTTTACACTGAAATAATTAATTGACCATCTCAAATAAAAACAGTCGATGAAAGAAAATAACATAATATTTCATTTCACTGGTAAAATATTTACATATTGCTATCATATGAACATAAATAGCAGCACGTTTTTTCGCCCGTAGATTAAATTGTTGAAACATCAATTACAAATCGCATTTTAATAGCAAAAAAAACATATTTATATACTCATATTGCAGACATTTTTCAGTTGGTTGATACAATAGTTTAAATTTGGAGAATCTATAGTGTTAATTTATAAACCGATGCAATGTATCCCCATTAAAAATTGATAGATATTTTAGACACATGATTTAGGATTCATTTAAAAACAACTTTTAAATATATTTAGACTATTCAAATTTTAATTTAATAAACGCATATTTGGTGTTTTTTATCCGTGCGAATCTTCACTTAATAATAAAAAGTTGACATTTAGGTAAAACAGTAGTCGTTCTAAAAATCTTTCGTTATAAAATACTCCACGTGAGTCGAGACGTGGATAAAATTGAAAAATAAAAACAAATAATTCGAGTACTAAAAGCTTAACCCTAGAATATTTGTATACAAAAAAAACAACATGTTCATGCGGTTTTTTCTTTGAGTAGATCATACAAGAAGTTATACAGTGGTACACATATTATGCATGCGTCGTCGACAGATGTAGCGTGACCTTAGTGTCACTTGGGGGATGAAATATGCTAAAAGGCAATTTATTGCCAACCTGTAACTATATGCGTACATCGCGGACTAGAGTCTGTATCCTCCCTGAATGCATAATAAAAACTCTCGTGTTTACTGCACACTTAAAACTAAAAGTAACCTCTGGTAATGAATACGCTCATCGCATAAGTTTTTCATATTATAACAAGTGTATGTAGATTGAGGAATGTATTGAAATAAAATTTGATATACAAAATTGTGTAACCAATATCCCCAAATATTAATTGTATTTGCCGGTTATTTAATTTGGTAACATTCGTAAAGCATCATCGAAGGATTCATTGTAAAGACCAGTGGACGTCGTTATTTTGATAACTATTATAAAAATGTACCTGTAAATTTTCATTACAATAATGGGCCGATAACATTACGCGAGAAGTTAAAAAAAAACACATGTTTTATTGAACACAATTTATTACGATAATACAGTCTAGGTACTTATATTAATACAAAACGATATTGCATTAACAATTTTATTGTAAACAACTAAATGTGTTATCTGAAAAATCGCGATAGGGCGAGTGTTCCTAAAGTCAGCCGTCGCCAGTGGTCGGCCTTTTGAGCTTAAAACTTAAATAATAGTGAATAAATTTAAAAAAAAACATTTTAAACATAGTTAAGCCAGTCAGGTTCGTAGATGTGTCATCTTTACAAGTATATAAACAATGAAATTACACAAGAAATGTTGAGATATAAACGTAATTTTTATAAATAAACCAACAAGAAGAAAAAAATCGGATTATAATCTAAGCCTTATATGAAACATGTATCTATTCATATGAATAATTTATTTCCAAAAACATTGCTGTGCTAAGTGTTGAAAGGTGGATGGTGCAACCTTTGATACCATACAACTCAATAACAATACATTCTCTACGTGCCTACGGAAGGAATGATTTTGGTCGGCAAATGATATAATACAGCCATATAAATTCAATGTGGTTGAAGAACAACCGCAAGATTATTGCTAGGCCACGAGAGCAATTTTAACCATTCCAGGAGTAACTAATTACTTATGGCTGTGCTATGCTATGAGGAGTGAGTTTTTTTACGTAATAATTCAATACATTTTGTTTTCTCAGTTGATAATACTCGTGATGAGCGAAACTGGTCCTGATCATTATAAACATGTGGAAGTAGTACAAATTAATTGTGGTTTATTTTTTAAAACATTTTTTTTATCAAATCGATGTAATGGAAAGAGAGAAATGTTGCAAAAAATCACACACACATATTACTAAACTGACGTACAAGTACGTCCATACTCCCAGAAAGGTTAAGTTAAAAAAATCAGGTTTTCATTGGTTAATCTTAGCTGAACATCATCAGCGTCAGCGTTAACATAAGAGGGAGTGAAACCTCATAAGGATTAAAAATGTACTTACATAATTGAAATGCTACTAAAATTTCACTGAGGTTATTGTTTACGATATCACACTCAACAGAATTTTTTCAACATTAAACCTGATCCTTCATAGCTATTAGGTCGGTCAATACAAAACGTATTTATGCAGTAAAATTCATTGTCACTTAGAATATAATAAAATAAAACAACTAAGTAAGAGTCTAGCTAACTATCAAGGCATTGGTGAAACTACTAATCGTTTTGTGGTCACTATAAAACTGAGCAATCAACATAACCGCAATTTAATATGTAATCGCTGATAAATATCGTTAGTTGGACCTATTATTAAGTTACAAAAAGCGTGTCCCACAAACAACTATGATTACGATAATGATGTAAACAAATGGTAGCCGTGTAATAAAACAGCATTAAAAAACAATATTTATAGGAAAATATTTTGACTATAAATAAACACAGCTTTTTCCCAGTCTACTGTTAAGTTATAACAAGCGTGTTTCACTAACTATTACGATAATAACATAAATTAAAGGTGGGCGGGTAATAAATAATAATTTAAAAAAACAAACATTTTTAGCATGGAAAGAATTTAAGTTAATACCGTTCTTCCCATTCTACTTTGATTCTGTCGCTTCTTGAATGTGAGACTAAATGAACCATCAAAATAGAATGTCAGAACTCCTCCAAACGAATCAAGTGAAGAGTTTCTTTTCTCAAGCACTCATTCATTTGTTTCCGCGGCCTTTAAGTTGTTGACTTTTTTGAAGATCGAATTTCTTTTGTTTCAACAAGTAAGAGCTAATATTCGCAAAAAAAGTTTCAAAAATAGAGTCAACAAAAGCTAATATTGAATACACGTTACGATTATATTGTATCAATTAGTGAAACAAGCATCAATCAATAGCTTCATAAAACCATCAAGTAAAAGAAAAAGCGATAAGCTATCGTCATTTCTTTTCCTAGCCTTATTCATCTATCCTCACCATCTCCTAAAAGAAAGATTAAGTAACTACTGTAAGTTCGTGTTCACAACCCGTTATCTTTGAATACGTTCAATTGAAATGCTCCATTGGAGAGGACGGACATGGTTTCACAATAATTCCGTTCCCGGGTGGAACATAATATATGAAGTTCAGCATCACAACAGACCGTGAAAGTAAGTCACTCAAATCGTCTTTGAAGAGGGTAGAAAAGACAGATGGAATTAGTAGCTAAAGACTAATATTTGAAAAAATAAAGCAATAATTTAATTTTTACTACTTCCACATTTTTATAGCGATCAAGACCGGTTTCTTTCATCGCAAGAATTATCAACTGGTAAAATATAAATCTTTAAAGATATTTATATAAAATTGAGTGTTTTTAATTATCAAATATGTAAAACAATTGGTTGAACAAATATGACAAAACAAACATACTAATTATAATTATACAATTAAAATGTTAAGGACCTCTTACAAATAAATAAATAAAAATTAAGCCACATTAAAAGGCAACTCAATAATAAAAACATAATAGGTTGAAGAGTCTCTACAATATAGCACAAAATATATGTAGAAATCTTTATGTTTGTATGTCTGTCGGTCACAACAACTCCTCTCGAACGGCGTACACTAGCTACGTGAAATTTTCACATGTTATTCTGGCTGCAATTGTTAGTTCAACTGCGCTATTTTTAACTTTCAACCTCAACAGTGAACTTTTAACCTGAAACTGAAAACGCGATATTTTTGACGTTTCAATGTGGGATGAAAAAAGTAATAATAATAGTCGCCCAGCAACAGATCAACACTAATATATTCTGCAAGTGACAGTTGAGATAGTAACGCGAACGCAAATATTTGTGTTAAATATTGAGTTTCATGTTAGTGATTTGGTAAAAAGTGAGTTTGGTAAATTCTTACAACATGGTATGCATCTGAAATCGTCATTGAGAATTAGCGTATGACTCTGATCGTCTGTTTAAATTGTGGCGTTGCAGGAGTCATTAAATGCAGATCAATAAACTGTCTATCGAGAAGTTCTACGGCGTCATAACAAGAGCGCAGGTGGCAAAATTGTCATCTTTTATTGTAGCTGGTTTCAATTTTTAACATTATTATTAATTGGTCGACTATATTTTGTGGGGGTAAAAAAAGAGGTACAGTTGAGGGTGATATTTTCAAATTTCAACATTAGCTAGCCAACTTCTAAATTTCGTAACCTAATATAAGCGTTCTCTATCTTGGGCGAAACCGGGTAAAAAATATTAGTAATTCATTAATATTGTTTAGCAATGTCAGTAAATGGGAGATTGAGGACCACCTAAAACTTCGAACCGGTATATTATAAAAAATGTGGAAGTAGTACAAATCAAATGGTGTTTTATTTTTTGAAATATAATGTCTTTACGCCAAGAATTGTCAGTTAACACCTTTAAAGGGATAAAGGACTAAGCAGTCAGCTAGTCGCTCTCACGACACTCCGTTTTCAAGTTGGTATTAAAACATTAGTTATACTTTGAATACAAATCCACAAAACAATATAAAACCAATGTATTACATTTTTCATTCTGGAAATTCCCGTGACACCGCAACCGAGTAGACGAAAGCTCAATAGCGTAGACCAAACGGCTATCTTTGTGAATATATACAAAAAAAACTCTTTATAAGTGTCAGTGAGGGACATTCAATTTACAAGTTAGAGGCAATCATTCATTCGTCAGAAAAGTTGTTTATTGAGTCACCTACAGTGACAAGGGGCGAGCGACAACTTGCGAACGTCGAATGAATAAACAATGACCATACCCGATAAGCTGCGCTGCAACCTCTCGCCAATTTCAAAGCTTAAGGGCTTTCGAAAGCTCTCCAAGCGTTGCTTTACGACTAATCAATAAATAATGGATTTTTGGTGACATCTGTTGGTTTTAATTTCTATCAACAATAGATGTCGTATTCCTAATCTATGAGTTGCGAATGTTATTTGCAAAGTCACCCATAGAATGTGTGTCAGCGAAATGTGGTATTATTTTAGCCCTGTGGGAAATAATTATTATGCATGGAAAGATAATGCTAATGAAATTATTCATCTTAGTCGTAATACGACCCCTTTCGGTCAATATGAATAACTTTGAAACATTAAACGTGGCGTTAGCTTTCAAAGTAGAAGTTCTACTTATTATTATTCATCATTGAACAGTTTAAATGAATACGATTTTAATCTTAAACGAATTAAAAAATATATAATTTATTTCGTTACTTAAAAATAAAATTAATTGTCAATTCATATTGGAATGATAATATATTTATAAAAGTATACTGTTCAGGGCCGGTTTCATTCAGCAAGAGAACCTTCAACTGTTCAAAATATATCGGTCAAAAAAACTATCTCACTAAGGATGCTGGCCGTGATCAATTAAAATGTGAATTTTGTACAAAAAATATAATATTACTGATGTTTACCAAATGATTCAATTATTTATATATTTCGCAAACTTAAATCAAAATTAAAATAATAATAAAAAAATATATTTTCCGGTCACATACAACGTCAGGGCCCCTGCATTGTATGTAGAATTTATCAAATAAGAATTATTACATATTACTAATAAAACTAATTAAAAATTAAATTAAGCTTTCGAAATATAAATACACTTCAGCACTTGAAAATTATTTTCTTGTGAGTAATGAATGACAGAGTCAAAAAAGTTGAAAGCAAATTAAAATCGAGATGAAAAAAGTCGTTATTCAAAAAATTAAAAAAATAAAACTACAATAAATTATATATCTTTCGTATATAATCACGTTCCATCATAAAATACATTTAAATATTTCTTTGGAATAATTATTATGCAAACGTAATAAAACTTTTCTAAAAAATCTGTAAAGTTACAAAATAAATATTTTACTCTCTTGAATTTAAAATAACTTTGCCTGAAAGAAAAATAAAAGTTCAAAGTGAAACGAGAAATCGTGGAAGCTCACAATAATAACGAGTTGAATATTATGCTCAGTGGTTTGTAAGACATAATAAAGTATATCAGCACTGAGTATTTCGATTCGCGTGTTTAGCATTTTGTTTTGAGAATATACAAAATATTTTTTAAAAAAATTGGATTCATTACTGCTTCATTGAGTCGTTAATTTCTGCTGATCTTCTCTTATAATTCAGTAATTATAAAAACAAATAAAAAAACTACCCACTCATAGATAGTACTCAAACAGATAACTGATATTATTGTAGCTTATCAAATATTTGTCGGCAGTATATAACAAAACACCGATTACATTTTAGCCGATTTTTTTTAACCCCTAAAACAACATTTCTTAGTTGTAACGTGTATCATTAAGAAGATATAATCTCGGTATGATACATACAAGTTCGTCGAATAGAGAGAACGTGAGAACAAATTCGATTCAGATCGACGATTCTCAAAATGTATAGTTAATAACGAAAGTCCAACTCACTTTCAACTTCCAGATATATATTCAAGTATATAATTAATTATGCAAATTTCAGAATAAGATCCCAGAATGTTTGACTGTTTTTTATCATACATATGAAGTCGTTTACCAACTTAGCGATTAGGAATTCCAATCGAATATTCGAATATATTTAGCTCTTTTTTGATATTTGTATATTCGATTATTAGATATATTATTCGCTCATAATACTAATGTAATTAAACCACTGTTTTAACAAACAATTTCATTCAGCTTAGCATTATTTCTTGATGAAATCTATTTCATTTATTTAAAAACCATTATACTCAAGACACGTGCTGATAACCATTAAGTGTTAACAATGAACACGTCTCACCAGGAATATGAAAAAAACAATGAATATAATATATACATGGTGAAATTCATACATTTTATTATTCGAATATATTCTAATACTATAAAATTTTAATATTCGAATTTCGAATATTTGTTTTCAGCGAATATTTGGAATCACTAACAAAGAAACTGAGTCTACCTAATACTGCAGTTAAACCATTGCTACAAAAATATAAATCTATCGTAAGCAGAGCCCGAGAAAACTGATGTCTTACAAATAATACCTAAAATACCATAAATCACCACTGCGACACATAGGCCGATTGCACATTCTTCTATAACTGAGAATAAAGTTTAACAAAAACTAAGGTTAGATATTGTGCACGATTTTTTATTTCAATATAGTAGTTAGTTGGATGAGCTTTATTTGTGCATAATTCTAGTTAAACGGATACTGTACGTATAGTACACAGCCCATACAGAATGGAAAGCGATCGTAAAAGCTCCATAAAATAGAGTTATGTTACAGCATAGCCAATCCAATATTTATAGCCGACTTAATTGAAAGAACCACACTGCAGGGGTGGGTGCAAAATTCTGATTTATATCGTTCTTAACAGTGACGTACATTATTAGTAATTAATAATATGAGTTTTTATAAAAAACGTAGAATATTAAATTTCTGTAGTCAAACTTCTGTCAATAACGCGACGCTTAATTATGTATAGATTGTATTTTAAAAAATAAAACACAATTCATTTGTACTACTTCCACATATTTATAATGATTAGGACCGGTTTCGCTCATCACGAGCATTATCAACTAATCAGTTTTTATAAAAAACGTAGAATATTAAATTTCTGTAGTCAAACTTCTGTCAATAACGCGACGCTTCATTATGTATAGATTGTATTTAAAAAAATAAAACACAATTCATTTGTACTACTTCCACATATTTATAATGATCAGGACCGGTTTCGCTCATCACGAGCATTAACAACTAATCAGTTGATAATGCTCGTGAAGAGCGAAACCGGTCGTGATAATTATTAATATGCGGAAGTAGTACAAACGAATTGTGTTTTATTTTTTAAAATGTAATGTCTTTCCACCAAGAATTGACAGTTAACACCTTAAAAGTGATTTATAGATTGATTGAATTGGCATTTGCTTGGTAGGACTCTAGGTTTTAATAAGGTAAACATATCAAACTGTTTAGTTCTATAAGAATTATAAGGTACAATTGATAGTTTTTCCGACTTCACGGAATTGTAACAACTACTGTACTTCTCAAACATATCTTATAATTCTTGTAGAAATAAATACTTTGATACTTTTACCAATATAAAATTATCTATAAGCGGTAAAAAAAAAACACATAGATGTGACAAGAACACAACAAAAATGTGAATATGACGTGGATAATTTTATAGAATACAATTTATTCAAAAAATACAACAAACTTGTGAATCACCGTTTTTCAATATTTAAATATACGAGTTCTTCAAATTCACCGATTAAACACAAAATACATACCGAGAATCGATTGGATATAAATTTTCAAGAACATAAATACTAATTCCTATATTGATTGAGTTGGCATTTAGTTCTGAGAACCGCATAACTGTATCAGAAAAATTCATTTTCAAAAGAATTATGTTATCTAGTCAATGCCTATCACGGTATCACAGAATCGCCCGAAATTAAAATGTGATTTGTTTTATTTAAACCATATCCGCTCCCTATTCGGAGCATATGGCCATCACGCAGTTCCTCCAAGCTTCTCTGTCCCCCGCCAGCCTCCTCGCCTCCTCCCAGATCATCCCAGCGTCCCGTAGCTCCGCCGAATACATCCTATGGATGGTCATCAGCGGCCTTCCAGGGCGACGGAATCCACCTGGTTGGTAGAACAGACAGGCAAGATTCAGGCTCCCCTGGGGCATCCGCAGCACGTGTCCAAGCCAGGTCCATCGTCGCTTTTTTTTTACGTACTAAGAGGCTGGTCCGTCCGCTCTCTTACCTCCGAGTTCCTGACAAAATCAAACCACCGTACCCCTAGTATTCGCCGCAAACATATGTTTTCAAAGCACAGTATACGGTTACCCTGTGCCTTGGTGAGGTGCCATGACTCGCAACCGTAAAGCAACACTGTCAGGATGCATGCGTTGAATAAGTGGCACTTGGTTCAGAACCAAATTTGATTTGATACATGTTCAAAATTTGATATATTTCAATCGTTTTTTCTTGCTTTACTCACATAATATTACTATTATTTCAATGACGATTTTACAAGAAACCAAAATATTTTCGTTATCATTAGTTAGAAGATCATCATGTCGCAAAAGATAATACACATTAAAAAAAAAGTAATATTACAAAAATTTTGTTAAAAAAAAAAAATATTTCGAGCGATTTGTATATTATATGATAAATATTTTATACATTCAAAGAAAATATTTTATATGTTTGAATCTATAACAAATGATAGCCTCCATTTCCATGCGCTACGGATGGTCAATAGAAGCCGAGACGTGGCCACGATGGAAGCGTAATAAATTTCCCTTTAACGGAATTAGCCAGTCCATGCTACGACAGCCTGCAGCGTAGCTTGTAAAGTCTACGGCGTAGACGATCCCTCAGGCGATCAGCGGGAAAATTTGTTCTGCGGGACAAATTTATGCGATAGTGTGTAGTCGCTGTCGTTTTTCCGTTAAGTACAAGGAAAACAGAATTTATAATAGCAACTCATCAAAATTCAATATGTCATGAGGTCTAGTGTACGTTCGTCTAGCGTATGTATTACATTTATAGCGGTGTCCGGTATAACACTAAGATGTCACCAATGGTATTTTACCAATATTTTTCTTTCAACCACGTCCGCTCCCAATAATGAGAATATAACTTCGCAATAGAGCATCTCAACGAAAATTGATATAACGATAACTGGAGGTTACTCAGTCGTTCTTTTTTAAGAGAGGATAAGAATAGAAAGACTAGTCAGGAAAGAACGAGTAGTTACCAAATTACTCTCGTTACGCCCGGTTTTAGGATCGGCTGATTGGCAGTGGATGTAAAGATGTAAAGACGTTAAGACTACGCATTGATTAATTATTAAATGCGGATCTTCTTATGCGTGGACAAATGCCCAAAAACTTTGATCACACGCAGTGCTAAAAATGTCATCGATGTGTTTATGGAAAATATTTTTAATTTCAAAATTGCAAGAAAATAAACTAAAATTTTGATGGAACAAGACTGATTTCTCTCAAACCATTTAACTGTTTTGTGTCGTAAGTTGATTATCTATGAGTAAGTTATAATAGATTTGACAAGCAGCATTTAGATTCTTAAAATAAAATCTAAATTTTTTTTTATTTTTAAATCGCGTATTGAGATATTAGAAGAGTTTTGAATCCAAACGTAAAAGTAAACAAATACATCGTTTTATTTTTTTATATATTTTCAATTACACTGAAATTATTGTAATTAACCGAAAAAATGTTTATAGTGAGTCTCCAGTTGGTCATTTTTATCAGAAATAAAACAGTTATTCAGTTTTTACGATAAGTCAATAAATAATTCAGTGACAGGTTTTTCACTTCAATGTGGAAATTGTAAGCGCCACAGTGAAGAGATAAGGAGATAAGATTCAATGAATTAATAGAATATGGTTTTTACTATGTTAACAAAATATAAAATGAAAAAATTATTCAATATACATATAGAAAAAAAAGGTAAAGAAGTGATTTCCTGAAATTGTGTAAATTATAAATATTGACAGAATGTACTCACCGTGTAGCAAAAAAATGTCTTTTGAAAATATTTTTTCATCAATAAATCAATATATTTACTTTTTCTTTTTTTAATATAATGTCTTTCCACCAAGAATTGACAGTTAACACCTTAAAAGCAATATATTTACAAATACTTTCAATATCTTATCATTATTTAATATGTTTAAATATTTAAATTGCATTGTATTGAAATTAAACTAGCAATTATTAATTTAAGATGTCGACTGAGGTTGCTTGATGGAATTTCTGTGTCAAATTTGAATTGTTAACATTTTGTATATATATATATATATATATATATTTATCGGGACGGTTTCTCACTAACGACCCGAGTGTCGCCTTTTGGCATCTTTAATCATTCAAGTACACGGATGAACTCGAACTCACAGTTAGTATAAAGTTTATATGTAAGAGGAATTGAGAAAAAGTATTATAGTATCCCTATATTTTCTGAATGAATTTGAATACAGATTTGATAATAATATTTACTATAATAATACGTTATTAATGCGTTCAACTTTACTCGGTAAACTTATCGCATAAGCAATTACAAACTGTTAGGATTTTGCAATTATGGTTGGTCATGAGAATCAATTATCATTAAAATATAATTGGGAAAAATTGTAGCATACCTACTGTTTTATGGTAGGTTTTGCTAGGATAAACATCAGATGAATTATTGTAAGATTTAAATTATTTTGATTGCTGTAGTCATTTATGATTCATATACGAACATATCTCAGGTGAAGGATACAATAAGGGGGAATTAGGGATATCAACTTGTTCGTTCAGATTTGGTTAACTTTTTATTTTCAAAAATTCTTGATAAATTTATTCATTATAATGGTATTTATAGATTAATATTTAGTGACTGCCAACACTTTAATGTGGTTAAAACCACGCGTACTTTCGATATAAGAGTATCAGAACATTTAGATTTTTATAAATTATATATTATATTCAATACAAAATATAGTTTTCATTAGTTATATGTGTATAATACAATATTATAATATAACTTAAGAACGAACAAATTTAACATTAAGGGTGTTGACATTTAAATGGAACGTTCTGCAGGGCTACCGTATGAGCGCGTGCTATATTTGGTTTTTTTAGCTCGTTATTTATTTTATACCATGTCATTTATCTAGAATCTGACCCACTAAAAATATAACATAATTACACAGTCCCATTAGTCCCGTTGCTAGGAACATTGCATGAAATATTTATTCTTACGTTACTAGAACTGTGGACATGAACTTTGTGGAATTTAATTTTCGATATAAAATTGTTTTTTTTTGTGCGTTTTTTGTTAAACTACGTTCGACAATTGTTTCGCTTATTTTGATCCTCAGACTAAGGGACTCACAGACCACCCGTATCTACTCCCAAGTCAACGATAAAACAACCACACTAATCTTCTACAACGCTCAAAAATTAGGAATTAGAATAAATACATGGGTTACGTATGAATAATATAGTTTTTCGTGTTATTATGGTAAAAAAAATAGAAATGCCTTCTGTACTTCATGGATTTTCACCAATCTTATCAAAATTTACACTAAATGTATTTTTTTTTTTAATTTCTATATATCAAAAAAAATAGGAATATGTAATATATGTCAATTTACTTACTTAATCACATAGTTGTAGAGTGTGATTCATCTAAAATAATAAACCCATTAATACAATTATTCTAGGGGAAAAAAGATTAATGAATGCCTGGGTATTAAGTACTAGGATAAATAGGATTCCTAATTACTCTGGTCCATAACCGAGTTGCTTTGTTGCAAAAATGGAAACACGGTATTTGATTTAAATTATAAACTTTTTTGGAGCTAGTGTGTTGGATGGAAATGAAAGAAAAAAACGTGCACCAGAAAGTTGCGATTGATCTCGAGAAGGAAATCGCCGGGGAAAAAACGTGACATCCGCCCGCCTCAAGGGTGATAGAAGATTGAAGGAAATGAAGAGATCTCACGGTCATAAAATAATACAATGAATCTCCATCGACCTAAATATTGACTAGGCGTACAATTCTTTGAAGAGGTTTAACTATTTTCGATACGTATGTAAATAATAAATTTAGAACCACAGTATAAACAACGGAGTAAATATTTATAGAGTGGATTATAATAAGTAAGGTATTATTAAAAACTAAGGCACGTTATTCAGTAATTACATTCGAAAATAAACAATTCACTGTTGTTACTGAATGATCTGGCCGATATCTTGAGTATATGGGCTGAAGCCAGTGCCACGCAGTTGCGACGTTTGTTTCGAATCCAGATCGGACAAGATAATAATCCGACAAGTACGTCGGTAAACTTTTTGACTGGATGAATGGGCGAATTGCATTACCACTGGCAGAAAGACTACAATCAAGTGCTATGTGACTATATAAACATGATACCACGATGAATGTAAAAGTGTATTATATAAAAAAAATACAAGGTAATCACTCAATATACGAATTCATTGTACACAAGAGACTTATACATGAATATCATTCATTTAAAAAAGATATTTTTTCATCTTTATTCATACATTTTCTTTAACTACAGTTGCGCATGTTGAGAGATTTCTCCCGTACAAGGGAGTATAGTGAGAAGGAAATACGGATATAGAATCTTAGATTGTGTACGATGATGTAATGTCGTGTAATACGTTAATCTCTTTTTATTTTAAATAAAACAGTGAGAGACCTATAACCTTTAACAGAATGAGAGAATAACCTATAACATTTCCACAAAGTTACCACCGAATCCATAGAAAAAAAAGCCTAAAAAAAACTCCTTGCGTTTCGTCTTTGTAAGAAATTATCAATTAATTTAATGAACTGTAAAAAAATAGGGCGGCGGTGGATAAACGTCAACGGTAAATTAGTCAATAATTATTAAATAATATTTAAACTGGGACGGGAGACTCCCCCTGTATGTCTTTCTATCAGGATACCTTCGTTTCGCGAATGAGTAAAAAGATTATAATACGTCTCAGCAAAGAGAATACGCACAACAAATAACGGCCATCCGTGATGAACCCGATGTTCTGCTATTACGAGGATCTTAGTGAATGCGTTTGTTTGAATTAAGATTTATGATCATTATTATTGTACTTAGACCAATTCCGACGATAATTGGGCCAATTTGTGCAATGAATAATAATATCACAGTATTTGTAGCTTTCGTTATGGGGTATTGTAATGTATAATACAAGGAATGTGGTCTTATGACTAAATTGTAATTCAGACTAAATATTTTTTTCGACTTCAATTATTTTTAATATAAACCTAACATCTTTAGTTGAGGAGAAACCATAGTAAAAACAACTTCCCCGCTTGCTCAAACTAATGAAGATATTTTATTAGCGGCCATAAGCCCAATTAGACAGTACTTTTTACCTTGGATAAATAAAATATGTTCGTTCTAAATTAAATACATTTTGAAGTGCGTCATATTAAATTCTCTTCAAAGTTGTTATATCAAAATCGGCTTTAATATTAAATTTTTGGGATTAAATTTGCACAAATGTTTTTAGAATACAAAAGATTTGTTGGTCATATCTTTCTAAGAAGAACCTAATATAAAAGTACTATAGAAAATGTCGCAACATACTAAAACTGAAAATTTACACCTGGAAGTAGAAGACTTTTAGCATCGCATAAAAATATATCGGGTACTTTGCGAGTTAGTAAACTTAGGAAAACGAAGACTAAGAAAGCTCGTGCAAAAGCTTTGAAATAAATCTTACGGAGGAGGGTTACCTTAACACTGAGAGGTAAAGATTTACGACATGCCTACGGGAGCCCCTTTCACTTTCGTATCAATCCTCGACACAGGCAAATTTTAACACGTGACACGGCGTGCAAGCCTCCGGCTAAGCACCGCTTGACCAAATCAACAATCGTCACTTTTCCGGTATTAGGTTGAACATTATTGTACGGCAAAATAAATTGTTTTTCTTATATGTTAGCACACTACGATTGAGCTACAAAATGCCTGCTAGAGTAGAAAGAAAATGTGCCTACATGTGGAACATAAGCCGCTGTAAAAGTTTAAGACCGCCAGTGATTCTATCGAATTATTATTTATGAAATTTACCGCTCACTGTGAGCATTGCAGGTATTTTTACTTGAGAGAAATATATTTTATTCCATTTTTGCTACACTATGTTACAGCCATCTTCGCTTAAGGAATATTACTTGTTTGTCTGCCAGAAACGAACCAGGAGTATTGCTGCACTCTCATGCGGAATTCGAAATACATGCCTGAGACGCGTCAAGCTTTTCTTGACTAAGTTAAATTTTAGACCACTTCCCCAACACTAACAATGAATATTTTTGAAAAAACAGCTACAGTTTTCTTGCACTGAACAGCAACTTGTAAATTTTATTGGAAGTCATATTTCAAATAGATACATCATTAGATTTCTGAAAAAGTATATAACACTTCGAGATTCAGAGTTCAAATTATTTCAACTACGATGCATATACAGTGATACTTTAGGGAAAATTGTAATAATGGATAGAAAAGTTTTGAGTACCATAATAATTCTCACAAGTTAATGTACATTTGATGTTTTAAGAAAAATCAAAGACTTGTCCATTTAAAAAATAACCACAAAAATCACGTTAAAAGGCAAATTGAGAATCATGGTGACCTGAGCATCGCCCTCTTTGCCATGCGAATTGTGATGCACATAGAAACTGTTAATAATGGTAAAGGCAGTTGATTGATTCATCGCATTTGTTAACCTGCTTTACGCCTTTGTCTAGTAAAAATTACCAACATTTTTGTTGATGTTTTCAAATAAATAATATATGTGAGGAATTACAAGTAGACAGTTTTATTCGATAGTGAGTTAATAGTCAATAAAAAAGAAATTTACCCTTAATATAATATTGATAACTTAGTTATTCCACTGGCTTGTACAATTGTACCCCTCACATTCATGACCCGATCAAAGCTGCACGGGACTAATATGGCACAATACATTGCTCACCAAATTTAACCTTAGCATATTTTTTCACGGTCAACGGACGTTAAGCAATAAGTAAATACATTCGCCATGTGAAATAATTCGCTACCCTACAGCAGCACGTATAGAATTATCATGCGGTTTAACCGGGTACAACTGTGTGCACATTAATTTAGTGTGACTATCATCTTCCGTATAGCATGATGATCACTTTTAGGTATCTGAAGCTGTCGAATATCCTGACGATCTGCCTCGCGTCAATTACACATTTCAGTTAGGCTACGGAAATATTTGTGATAATAAGTACTGTTAAAAGCAGAGAAATATAATCAAGCCAAAATAGCTAAGAGTGAAGCGTACACAATCAAGATAAATGAAAACACTTCGCAAGGGGTATGCTTTTAATAAATCAAACAACTTTTCCTGTTAACGAGTCTCAAGTTGCGTGAGTTTACGTGCGCAGGTTGCGATTCCACCGATAAAATTCCCTGGCTATATTCATGAGTACGGGTACAAACACGTGTAGTAAAATAACAAATGATGACGAATTATTTTTCGACACCAAATCTTGTATTACATACTTTACTATAAACAGTTTAAAAAAAGAAACATCTAATGACATGAATGAAATGTCGTTTACAGTAAAACACGATAATGTGATACTTAACAGAAGACGCGTATTGATTATTTAAAAAAAAAAAACTACGAATGAACACCTTATGCATAGCACATGGCATTACAAGGTAGTATTTCAATCAAGACACATATATGAAAACACAATTATAATAATCAGGTCTGTGTAGCAATTTATGGAATGAAATGTCAAAAGCAATCGGAAAATTCTAACTAGCTTAGTGAAATCAGTCCTGGTTTATATTTTAAATAAACACGAAGCACTTAAGATATAATACCCTATATAGTATTATCATTTTATCGTATGACTTTCTAAAAACGATTAACAGTAACTCAGATTTATAAAAAAAAATGTTGACATTTCAAAAATTAAGTGTTTCATTCTACAATACGATTTAGTTGATAACTGTTTCGGACGCATGCCATCGTAAAAACTATAATCTGAGCAGAAATACTATAATCATAGAACTAACTACTTTGATATTTTTACCTTATTACAATGGAGTTCTACTAACGTAAATTCACGTAATCAAAAATTATTGATTGAAAATACTTAGCTCTGACCGTAACCGGTCCAGATCTTTCAGAAGAAATAGCGTCTGTTAATTGTACGCAATGTAATAATTTCATAAATATTGAAGTGAATTTTATATTATACAAAATTGCTTTATAATTATTCAAGACATTATTTGTAGATATGGGATAAATCAAGTTGCGATAAAATATACAGTATACATTTGAAATTAAAATAACCAGCATGATAATTTTGGAATGTTATGAAACAGAAGAAATTCCAATTGAAAAAAAAGATCATCGCTAAGCTAAAATAGTCGCGTGTGTATGTATAATTCAATAGGTGGGTATGTTCGAATGAAGAAGAACAGGTGACACGTTTTATTGCAGCTGCGTGGCGATCACACGTCGAAATGAGTCGGCAAGGTATCGGACTACGTACGGCTGTCAAAGGCCACTTCTCGAATTTAAAATTAAGCTTCCGCTGAAAGATCTCTAAGCAAACGGCGGACAAAAATGGCACTTTTGCCAAAGCGAACGCAAAAGAACAATTTTTTTATCGACTCGGAGCACCTGTGCTACAATTAATTCGGAATGATTACTCATTCTAAGTTAAAGACTAGCAATTATTAGCTGTCTAGCACAGGAAAAATATTGAAAACGATTTTTAGTTGTTGGTATAACTATGGTCTAAGCCAGGAGTTGGGAACTTTTTGGTGTCGACAGGCTTGATTCATTTATTTCTATTATACCTCATCCAAGAAACTTCAATGATATATAAGTATCTACGTATTGTACGTACACTCTTTTGTAAATGAATAAAAACAATTAAACGAAGAATTCGGGTTCAGTCAAAACGTCACAATTGAAGACATACAAGGTCGCAGGTTCTCCATATCTGATCTAAGCACTGACCTAAAGATGAATCCGTAAGCCTTGCTAACAATAAAGTCGTTAATAGAGTTGCAAAAAAGAGTGGATAAAAACGCTTCGGTGAATAGGTAATAATTATTATGTTAAGTATTATACTATGATTGGTGAGAGGTAATAACTTAAAATCTATATGCAGTACGCGTAGAATTTAATGGTCTTCAAAACCCTCCTCCCCAATATCATGTAACGGTCAGGAAAGGATGGGTTTAAAATATTCCGTACGCCTATAAAGACCTTTAAATAAAAATATTCGGCACGATGTGCAGCTAAAACTGAATAATCACTCAAATCAAAATATTTCAATGACGACTAGATTTAAAAGGTTTTTCGTATACAACGACTAGAATTGCATCGATAACTCGATATGTATGCAATCCTAGTGTTAAATATTCTGGACTTTAACAGATCGTGTGATAGGATTCGTCTGACCGACCGACCATCTGGCAAATTTTTGATACAAAAACAGAATACTCGCTAGTCAATGCCTGAAAATAGCTTCTGAAGAAACCTTAGTTAATACTTTTAAAAAATAATTCGATACAGGTGAGCAAAAAATTTATTTAATTTGATTTATAATAGTTATTGTGTAATGGCAACATTAATCAGTCACGGCAAGTAGTTACTATCGACGTATCGACATATCGAGAGTGTATTCCGGGTCACGGGAATTTCCAACAATCGAGACATTTGATTACTGATCAATTGAATCATAAAAAAGGCACATCGAAATAGCATATCTAAAAAAGTATACGTATCGATTTGCTAGAACAAAAACAATGTTTAATACGATATTTATTTCATTTGGCCTGTGTTTTAGCGGCAAGATTGTTCCGGGTTCAATTCCTTGCAAGGTCAATATCAATCTACCATTAGATGTCTTGGGTATGAGCTTCTAGAGTTTATCTCGAGTAACTTTGTCGGGTCCGTGGTGCAGTGGTGAACGTCGTTGGCTTCGGTTATGAATGTCTCGGGTGCAAATCCCGGTACGGACAGTCTTTTCTAGCCCTATCCTTCTACATCTACACTCTTCGAATAAGAGAGGTTGAGCAACTGAGTAACAAGCAGTTCTCGTAGATTGAGATCTCCACATTGAGAGCGGAGATAAAACTTTAAAAAAGCCCATTATTAGTATATCTAGTGTGATTTAAAACTTCAATAATATGTATTGATATTGTGATGCCAAATAAATATATTTTTATCAATAACAAAATTATTATGCATCAAATAATATGGGTATTGTAGATCGTAGAGGAATGCAAAGATTTTGGTTTCACCAAATAAAATGGATGATAAAGTAGAAACGTTTTATATCAGAAAGACTAAGGCTATAAGTCCCGGGACAGCAAAAGAACCTAGGATTGTCAGAAATAATTTATCGGGTTGTTTCGAAACGGAATCCCTAGTTTGTGCGTGATGAGTGAATCGCCTGTTTAGCGTTTTCATGATAAAGACATAAATATTTCTTGTCGTACCTTCTCTATGTCAAAAGTGAGAGTACCTATTTGTGCGAGCCTTACATTAATCTGTCTATGTATTAACAATCACATAAATAATTTAAATATAATTTAAGACATCGACTGAGGGTGCTTGATGGAATTTCAATATCAAATTTGGATTATTGAGATTTTGTACACTTCCATGTATTTTGTCACTAACGACCCGGGTTTCGCCTTTCGGCATCTTCAGGCATTCGAGCACACGAATGGACTCGAACTCAGTTCGAGTGTACAAGAAGTGTACAAAATCTCAATAATCCAAATTTAATGTAAATATGTACAGCACGTTGAAGCTTTGAAAAACGACCAAGGGACTAAAAAAATTCTCGATTAGATTTTTTCATAATAGATTTAAAAATATATATTTGGCATTACAACTAATACTAGTAATGCAATATCACTTTTAAATTAAACAATCATACGAGTATAATAAGTCACTCGATATCAACTCGATGAGAAATGACATCGCATACAACCATATCGAACATCTCAAATTGAAGAAAATTTAAATTTGATATTGACCTAGCCGGAAATTGGACCCAGACTCATTTGATTCCTAGGACAAAGGTCTTACTACTAATAATATTACATCTTGTGATAATATTACATGTTCGGTGCTTCTTTGATATTATAAATTGAATATAAATCCTGATATTAGAGTATCGTATGAAGATCATGACGTTTCGCCTATCATAAAAACCCTTATCAAAGATATTTAATTCAAAATAAACAAATCTTCAATCCTCCAATACAACTCGTGAAAGTAGAGTAAGAGAGAATTGAATTCTCAAACCGTCTGTATGTCAACCCAAGAATCCTGAACAAATAACCCACCCCAGTGAGTGTCCATGTAGATATTGTTACTGTCAAGAGAAGAAACCTATTCTTATCCCCTTTTGCTTTAAATCACGGCATGTCCTGTGCTAAGTAAACTGGAGTGTGTTTAATGGGAAAACACACCGAGTGCTTTTTCCTTCCAAGGACACGACCGTACTCATAGACGATGGAGAAATTCCAAGAATACGACTGTTAAGAATCTCAAGCTCTTCAGCAAAGTAGCAAGATTTCGCATCATTATTTATTCCCTAAAAATGGTAGGTAGTTATAGATAACACATAAATAATTAAATTTCAAGAAATAATATGGTGTTCCATGGATATCAATGTATAAAATGAATATGTACAGTGATTCATATACAAAATTATGTACAGTAGACCAATCACGCAAATTTGGAGAAAGCTGGAAAAAAACCGTAGATTTCATGATAATGTAGTTATATTTCTAAAATACATATATACGTGCGTAACAAATTGTATTACATGCATTAATATTTGTATTCTTTACATTTTTCTTGCTTTTTGAAATATTTACTAACGTCTAATCTACTTTAATATAAAATAAATTCAGTGTCAAAAAAAATTACAAATTGACCGATTGTTTTGGATTAAAGTTTTATTAACAAACAAATTCTGAATAAAGGTGTTCAATTATAAACGGTTGTCCCTGGTAAAAGTAGATCTTGTTCATCGATTATCTCCTCCTCGCGCTATGCGTTATGCGCTCGTAACTTCGAGGTGAACTTGTCATATAGTCGTGGTAATAACCCTCAGTTTTGTTCCGTATCATTTCTTTTTAAGAGTTATAACATCCTTTAGTATTGTATAACATTAGCATAATATGTACAAGTCCGGAAAACATCTATAGCTACGAATAATAATAATAATTTCGAAACTGACCTAGACTATGCGTAATAAAATACTAGGTCAGCATTTATAAAAAACGCCTACCTACTCTTAGAACTTGTGATATAAAAAACTTCGTCGGATGTATTTTGTCCTTGGGTGTAAGTAGTTATAGATGTCAAACAGGTATATTTATATTGATAAACTATCTACATACATTAGCTGTTTATTTTGAACAACTTCTGTATGACTAATATCAAACGTAGCCCCAAACGTTTTCGGAGATAAATAACACTGACAATATTATATGCAAATGTAGATAAACTTTTAACGATACAAACATCTGTAGTATAGCAGTGCTGTTATGCGTTAATAAGCTAATTATATTTTTGAAATGCTACTTTATTTATTGTAAAATTATAATATAACAATTGTAAAAATATTCCGTAAAAAAGCTTCACGGCCTTGCTAGTCTCATTTTACCTACATTTGAGTCTACGCCACGGCAATAATATGACATTGACATAGAAAGCGGATTACGTTCGAATTTTGAATTTATCCATAGACAATAAAACAAGTTTATTTCATTTGCACCGATAAAATAGAACTACACGTGCCACGAATGTTAAAAAGGATATAATATATGGCCATATATTTGTCAGATGAAAGGCACATTTTATTTTATTATTAACAGTAAGTATGTGTACAACGCAGCCGAAAAAATTAATTATTCTACGCACACTCCCACACATCTCGCAACAAGAAATATCGCTGGGTCCACTTTTGAAATGTGTATCATGATATTACTTCAGCAATGGGCAACATAATGAAAACATGTTAACCGAGAGAACTATAAGAAAATCTGAATTAACTATTGCTACACATGTATTTTTTTAAGTTCCTTAAATTACCAAGAGATACGTGCAGATTTTTTCAAAGATCCAGAAAAAGTCTCCGAGAAGATAAAATTAAATAAGTTTACGTTTGTGGTCTACTGGCAAGAGTTTCCTAGCGTTCGGTTGGGTCTGGATCCAAACCCTGGCAGTCAATATCAAATTTTGATTCATTCAATTTAAATTTGAGATCTTTGATATGGATGCTTGCGGTGTCTTTTCGCCTTGAGTTTATTGATTGATTTTTAAAAAATTTGTGATTTAAAATTTTTAAAATATGTATTGCCAGATTTTTTTAAATAAACGAGGGGCAACTTTTTTAAACGCCTGTTAGGATCAAGTTTAAAGTTAACAGTATTACAGTGACGTTTCCTCAAATGACCAATAAATAAAAAATATATAAACGCATTTTTTTCATTAATCAAGAAACAGTACTACTGCACATCGAATGACAATGTTCAGCACAAAAAAATTTAAATTCAAACCTAACTACAAAAATATCATGACATAATATATGATAATTCCATCAAGTATTACCAGCACAATTTTCAAGTTATAATGATCTCACCAGGATCAAACCCCCAATAGCTAAGCGGAACTCTAACCCCTTAGCTTATTAGGTGCAGTAAATATCAAACTATAGGTTAAATTAATATAAGTAGTACAAATTTGAATCATTCAAATTGTATACACTTTCCATAAGTTTTGTCACTGACGACCCGACATTCGCTTTTCGTCATCATCACTATTCCAGTGCACGGATGAACCCAAACTGACTAATCAACCACCCTCAGTCGACATCTTAAATAATAATATAATATGTATTATATGCATTGTCATATGTATTCAATATGTAATTTGAGAGTGAAAATAGTAAAATATGCAAGCAGTTAAAAAATCGTCGTTGAATGAAAGCTGTGTTCATAAACGTTACAGGGCAAAAGCAATGCAAAATTCATGTAATTGCTAGCCATAAAACGACAATCTGTATCGAAGGTTATTAAAGTAAATATTTGATAGCCGTGCGGAAGGGACGCAGCTGGTTCATGAGACCTGTCGCACGATGTTTTGTTCGTAAATATACGAAAATGTTTCGGAGGCAGCGTAGTAAGGCGCGGGCGTTGTCTTTCCCGGGCAAATCGCCAGGTACACCACTAGCAACGTGCGAGATAAGTGTGCTACACGCCGGCAGCCGGTCGACGCACCAGATTTTCCTTCGCGCTTATCATAATCGCATAATTTTCTACGGATGTGTTACGGATCATAAATGAAAATATTTTAATGCCCGACGTCTACATCAATTATTATGATGAACAATCTT
This sequence comes from Himalopsyche phryganea, assembly GCA_022494535.1. Lineage (NCBI taxonomy): Eukaryota > Metazoa > Arthropoda > Insecta > Trichoptera > Rhyacophilidae > Himalopsyche > Himalopsyche phryganea. The sequence goes on from JAGVSL010000046.1 coordinate 3,523,335, forward strand.
ACCGGCGACGTCATTAATGTTTACCGGTGATAATGATACAGATGCGATGCCGGAAGAAAACAAAATAAGTATCGCATAGTATTTAATATAAAAGTTCATACAACAGTTTATTCGTTTATATTGGTGTTATATGTATAATATGTTTACATCTTGAATGCTGAAATATTTCATTTCCGTTACAAATATGATGTTGAAATTCTATCAATCACCCTCAGTCGATATCATAATAAAAAAAACAGGTATCTTGGCGATATAATATAATTAAAAAGAAAAGAAAATTTCAAAACACACGTATACGGAATAGTTACAAAGAAATAAAATCCACTCACTTGTCAGTTCGTGCCCGTAGTTTGTGATATTCATTATTTGCTATTCTGACCAGATCTCTTAAGATTTGGTAAATTTTATGATTTTCAGCTCTGCAAAGCTATTTAAATCCGATAAAATTATTTATGTTAAAATACAACGGGTACAATTTTCAATACAATTCATAGCGTATTGTCAACTATGAGTAGAATGCATGTAATTAATTCCGCTAAGTACAATTTTCAGGGTGGCGTAAATACGTAATGATTCCTAATCAAGTGTCACTTAAAGAAAATTCACATCACCATTTACATAATTTTATCAACAAGAAAAACTATTGATTTTTCTACTATTTGACAGATATCTGTAACTGTGCACAATAATCCATTATTGTTAATTCAAGAGTTTCTTTTTCTTCAGATAACTAAAATATCTATCAACCTGAAAACTAGTTGTACGTAATATGTATCGTTCAAAAATACTATCCTCTTTCATAAACAGTTACAAGTTTATGAATCATTCTCGCTAAGAAAGTGACGCATGCGGATTTTTTCTGAAAACGGCGGACGTCCACATATTAACGGATAATAAAATGAATGTCTCACTATATCCAACAGCAAGTAGAATTCCGCTTCTCGTAAATATTGTACGTAATTTTATATTGTGGCGTATTGTCGTAATCATTGTGGAATAAAAACAATCTCTTTTTATGGATTTAAACAGGTACATCATATTCTTTAGCTAATATAATGTGATGTTATTGGTTTAAAAATCTGTAAGTCGTTAATTTATTGTTCATTTATTTACTTGATAAGAAAGAATGATTTATTACGGATGGGCGAAATACTACAGTTTATTTAGTTGGAAAAAGTAAGCGAATATTTTTATCGTTTTGACACACGTTAAATACAATATTATACCGAAATTGCATGCAGCGCTCTCAGCATGCATACGATACAAAATAAGGTACATACATATTCATGCCTGTAAACGTAATAGTGGATATATTATTACATGGCAACAAAAATTACTTCAAAAAACATCCACCTTTCAACAAGTTCAGGACATTGATATTTAAATAAGTATTTGGGGGAATGTCTGGATCAATTTGTTGAAGGGATAATAGATTATTATGAAAGGATAACTTCCGAATTCTATAAATTGTATCGTAGAAATCTTGCGGTGATCCAATATACAACGTTGACTGAAGCAAACATCTCGATACTTCCTAACAAAGATATAAAGTATCTCGAAGGCGGCTAAATAATATGATGCTTAAAGGATTTTTTCATAGTAAAGTGATTTCACAATTAGGTGTACTCGATAATATTTAATAATAATGTGCCTTAAAAGAAATCAGCAAGCTAGCTATCATACAGAATGTCTTCGAATCATAATCAATACAACTCATGCGTTACGTTGTATTCAATATTTGAATTGATATACGTTTCATTAGTGGATGTATTAGGAAATAATAATTATGGAAAAAAAACCATAATCCCTACAGATGTTATCGAAATTCGTAGCACGTCAGTTCCAAATGTCTTCTGTGTGCAACAATAAAAACGAATTAGATTGATATTCAGCTAAGCCACAATATATCATAAAAGGAAAGTATTATTTATGAATTTAAAAAATCCTAGTTGTAACAATTCACAAGGGAAAGGCATAAGAATTCAAAGCCAGCAAAGAAATGAAGTACACGAAGGGAGATTCGTACTTAAACATGTTTACAGCCAATATTGTAAACTTTCTTAAATCTTTAGCAAAACTGTCATTTGTAAAACAAAATGTTACAAAATTGTGTTTCATTGTAATCTATGCTATTCAAAAATTACAGAACAGTCACGAACGACCAAATATACGTAGGTGTAAATAATTAGACTCAATTATAAATTATTAGATATGTTGACACACTTAGTTATCAGTTTTGAAAAATAGCATTTCACTCGTAAACTTCTGTGTCGACAACATGTATGCATATTCGTACTAAGTGTATATTAGTTTATTATATTATTGAGAGCGGTTTATTTTATTTTTTGGACAAAAAAGCAGTTAAAAAATGTATATTACAGTTGTCTCAAAATGTTTATAAGAGATGGAAATTACATTTCGAACGAGTTTTATAATGAATTCAATAATACATACTCAACTTATGCTATATTACAACACAAGCATGTTTTCTATGACATGTGGCAAACACTATTATAATTATGTACAATAGTCATGTCAATAAATAACCATGAACAATATAAAAAGAATTCGAAAAATAATTTTAAAAAAGCTGTAAACATGAATGTCGTGGATACGAGTGTCTATGAATTATCTTATTCATATCGAGAATAATAGTATGCATTGACGGGTTCTTCAAACCGTTGATTGTCTATTAAGCTATTATTACAGTAATTATTAATTTGATAGAAACAGTCCCACGCAATATTTTCAAATGGGTAAGATAACTTTAATATTATGTGTGTATACTTTAAAAATATTACTTTATACAATTTTCGGAAATCGCGTTAAAAAAATTATAGAACGGTGCGATTATTTAAACGATTGGTAACCTTTATCGCCTTCAAATTTTAATGAATCTATAACATTGTATCCAGAAACATGTAATGTAATATTTACGAATGAACTGTTACTGGTTTTGATCTTTATTAAGTTAACTAGAGAGTCGCTCAGTTGCATTACATATAACTACAACTTTAATGATTTTCAAGCCAACAGTTGCGATTATGTCTGATGTCTGATAGGATAGGAATAAAAAACGATAAACATTGGAGAGCCGATTTTTGAATAAGTCACATGACGGGTGAGTTATATTCAAACACTGGTGGTATGATACAAAGTCAAGTCAAAGATCACTGACTTAATTAATAACACTTCCGATTTAATACGAATAAACTCAAAATCGTGAACAGATGAAACAAGTAGATTAGTATGTTCTAAATTTCAAAATCCAGATAATTATCCTATTCAAATATCAATTTTTTCTAAATAAAACTATTTTTTAATTAGCATAAATATCAGGCTTTTTTAGATAACTAAAGGAATGAAATTATTTTATATACATAATATAACATAGAATCAGAAAATTAGCGAAACTGATATTGATGAAATAAAGCCAAATTATTTATTACGCATACTTCTTTATTTAGCAGTAAACATCTTGATGGGAAATTTTAAGCTGTTGCATTCAATCGACCAAAAACTTACTCATTAATCACTCATTTTCTTAGTTTGTATTACAAAGTCTCGTTGGAATCTAATAAGATTATTATATGACATGACTAGTTTGTGTTTTTAAATTATAAAACCGACCTTGTCAGTAAAAATATTCTCGAAATATGACACTTAAGAAATAGGATTATTTTAATAAATACAATAGAATCGAGTACGCAGATACATAAATATGCCGGCTAAATAATATCGTGATAACATTTCTCACGTACGTAACGATGAACCAATCGTGTTATCACAACAAACAAAACAAAAATAAGTTTTTTTTTAAATAAAATCTTTGAATTCCTTGCAGATTTAAAATCTGATTTTTAAATACAATAAAGTTGCTTTGAATAAGTTTCGAGTCCTCTTCGTAAGTACCACGAGGGCAGTCAAAAAGGTTTGACAGTTCACTGTACGTACTTCCAGGTAGAAAAAGGAAGATGGGTAAAATTAATCATTTTAAATATAATACGTAAGAAAAACATATGAAATATCACAATAACGTACCCTTGTATTTCTTGGAACACTTATAAACGGTGACAAACTATATCCACGGGTTAAATCTAATTTTAATAACATTTTGCACCTCGAAGCACAGACACTCGACGCCATCTTCAAAATATACTGAAAATTTCACGGCAACCAACGTTGCAATCTAAAACTTCTAAATATATATTTATAGTTGAATAAGACTTTCGATATTAGCCAATTATTTCAAACAAGCTTTTATATTGTTTATCGTTTGTATTGTGTCAAAAATTAAAAACTAATTTTTATTTTATCGCTTTCTGGGTATGATTTCAATAAAAATACAATCTTTTTAGACGCCGATGATTGTGTTGGCAGTATGCATTGTGCGAATGAACTACCTTCAGAGGTATTTTGTATACCCATTTCACATTGTAATAATTATAGCTCGCGCATGAACGAGACAGAATACCGGCTACCAACTTTTATCATAAAAGTTTTGTAGCTCACTTCACTCTCCATGATTTGAGATATTTTCTATGTTTTAAGAGTTCCGGTAGACATATTGACTGACAGCTTTATATGTCAGCGTAAAAATGGCAATTCCTAATTATAAATTGAGTACAATTTTATGTGGCCATTCATTAGATGTGCGATGTGTGTCAGTTACTAAAGATGAGTGTATTTTATCTGCGTCTCGAGATAAAACAGCAAAATTATGGCACCCAGAGGGGTATGAATAGAATCTTACTTATTTTCATTGTCAATACGTTTTCCTTTACTTTGTGTTGAAGTAACTCCTAAATTTTTTTTTAGTGTAAAGGAATTTTCAAATGTAGTAACGTATAAAGGACATTCAAATTTCGTGTCTTCCGTGTGCTTTCTTCCACCTTGTGAAGTTTATCCAGAAGGGTTAGTTATTACCGGCAGCAATGACACGACAATTTGCGCTTACAATATCCAAGATCCAGTTGCAATTCTTACCTTCAAAGGTCATGAAAACGTTGTTTGCAATGTTTCTAAAGCTTCCAAACCTGGAACTTTTTTAAGGTTAGTAGTCATTTTTCATATAAATTTATAATACCCTTGTTTCATAAATCACTGCATACGATAATAATATAAATCACAGTTTCTAGAAAGCTTATTGTCCAATTTTATACATTATGCAGCAGAATGAATAAATGTCCAATATTTAAAAAATCTATGTTCTGGTAATTAATTATCAATTGATGTTCCAGTTGAAAGAACCATTAATTTTAAACACAATTTTTCTTTTGTAGTGCAAGTTGGGATAATACAGGAAAATTATGGTCCGTCAATTCTGTGTCTGCTCCCTTGCTTACCCTCAAAGCACACACGGCAGCTGTTTGGGCTATAATAGAGCTAGGAAATGGTTTCCTCGCAACTGCATCTGCTGATAAAACAATTATTCTTTGGACCAGTAAAGGAGAGAAAACCAAGGCTTTAACAGGTATTTCCTCTTGTTACATAATAAGGTTAAAATACAATGTTAACCATTCAGCATGATCTGAAAAAATGCTCTTATTTTATAAATTTATTTTCATTATGTTACATCTACGTTACATTATGTTGCATCTATATATTTATAGATGCATTCTATATTCCATTGTTTCAAACTGACCACTATCACCATCTCAGTTGTGCATTACCAATTACATACTCAATGAATTGATAATTCACGATACAAGAACCAGCAGGTTGATTTGTGGTTTTAAGTTTCATTAATCTTGGTGTTTATCAGAAATATTCAAATGCTAACCATGTTAAAAAATTAGATGTTACTTCAAACAGTGTGCACACTAATTATTCAAAATTATTGCTTCCTACTAATGATTGCTGCAGCCACATTCAAAACTAAGTGCCGTTACTCAAAGCATCACTCTGATGGTGTGCAGTTTGACGGTGACGGTTTGGTGAGTCATGGCTCCGCACGAAAGTCCAAACTAACCATATACTGGGCTTTGAGAACAAATTTTGCATTGAATACTAGGGTGGGCCCTGTAATTTATAGATAAAATTTCAGATCTTGCTTGCACTCTTGTCGATACTCCATGGTAGCCTTTATCTGGTCTGTCGCTTCTTCCATCGGGAAGGTGGCTGATGATCATCTATTGAATGTACCCAGCATAGCTATCAGAAGCAAATAATTGAGAATCTGGGAAGCACAGTGTGATTCTAACAATATATGGTTAAATAGAAAGGGGACATGGCCATAGAAAATGAAAGGATTTATTAATCCAAAATTCTAATCAAACACTGATGGGTTTTTGTTTTAATTCAAAAATGTATGATCATATTTACTTCTTAAAATATTAACATATTTCAGGTCACACTGACTGTGTTAGAGCATTAGCTGCTGCCACTAATGATTCATTTTTAAGTTGCGGAAATGATGCTGCTATAAGACTGTGGTCTAACCATGGAGACTGCCTTAATACGTTCTATGGCCACACCAATTACATTTATAGGTATGTTATACTTTTCCTTATTCATGTTGGCAGCTTTTCATGACATAATACAACAAATAAGTTAATTCATTAAATGCGTAAAATAATTTACAAATGTGTCTAAAAAATATAACCTCTCAAGTACATATAATAGTTTTAAATTACACAATAAACTTAAAATATATCTCTTTTAAGGTGTTAACTGTCAATTCTTGGTGGAACGGCGTTATATCACTGTAAACCTGTGGAAGTAATACAAAACGAATTACGTTTTATTTTTAAAATTAAATATATATACTTAAGAGGAATTAGTAGGTTTTTCTGTCATTTCGCGAAAATCGTTAATAGTTTTCCGTCACCTAAAAAATATGAAACGTCGAAATATTTTTTTTCTTTTGATAATCGTACTCTCAAAGTATTTTTTTACACTATTGCACTTTTATTTAAATGGTAATAGTAAAGTTTTCAAGCCTGTCTAGCAAATAGTTGACACATGTTTTTCAGAAATGCTTTTATTTACTTTACGCCGTGACTAGATTAGGGTTTATTGTAGGTTATTGAGATTTGATGTCTGAGACAAAATCGTAGAACAAAGTATTTTTAAGAAAGTGATGATTTGCAATTTGTTGAATATAATGATTCTATAAGATTTTTGAAATGTTACCAAAGAGTTTGTTTTCTCGCACTTTTTCTGACTGATATTTAAAGTAGAATTATACTGAATACTGAATATATATTTTTTTTTAAATAGATCAACAAAAAATTTTATCATATACGTCTTTTAACAAAAAAATAATAAGAGTAATAAATAGTAATCATTTTTTGGGGATATGTTTTTATTACCTTCTATTGTGGTATATTAGTATTATACTTGTAATCGGTGTCTGTCGTCTGCCTTGACACTACGCTCTTAAACTAATTTAAACTACTTAAATAAATTTCCTATCTAACCCTTCAGAGACGAACTTTTTTTAAAAAGTAAAAATACCCTTCCCACATTTAATGTGCAAATAAGTATTGTACCAGTCTGTTGGTGATAAACCGTGAATAACGTAGTTTAAATAAATATGAAAGTATGTTTTTACTATAATAATTATAGTGACTGATGTATCAGCGGGCCTGCAATCAGCCATGCATTGAGTGTTGAAAAAGATCAATTTCAAAAACATGCTGCATCATATAAAACAAACACAAAAATTTTGCAGCAAATTTAATTGAAAAACCTTCTAATATATATTTTAATTGTTATTTGCAGTATCAGCATGATTCCTAGAATTGGTCCTATGTCTTTCATCACATGCGGAGAAGATTCAACTGTGAGGGTTTGGTCGGCCGGGGACAACGTTTGCACAATTACATTACCGGCCCAGTCCGTTTGGAGCAATACTTGTCTTTCTAATGGTGATATAGTTGCCGGTTAGTTTCTCATTTGATTATTTCTTTAACTTTTTTCAACTTTCTGATACTTTATGAAAATTGAGTACAGATAAATTGTTGTACATATTTTCTACTTGGCTACTTGGATACCCTTGAAAAATGATAGATCAAGAATCTACTTTACACATTTTTTTTTAATTTCCATTTTTAGTTGCTCTTATCATATTTTTCATGTTTTCATGAAAGATATTGCAATCGAGTCCTACTTAACAAGAATGAAAATATCTATATCTTTTCTACCTTGAACAGTAAGACTAGTTCGTCCCTGTGAAAAGGGGTAGCCAAAAAATAAAATCGCTTTTATCTCTAAAAATCTCTTACCATATTAATTTATCCAATTGATTCATAATTTTCAGAGCATTTTTAATGTATTTGAATTTAGAAATGTATTTCTCTTTATTATGTTTTTACTTCATAATATCATTTTCATACATTATCATAAATTGAAGGTTCCAGCGATGGAGTTGTGAGAGTCTTTAGTTGTGATGCAATTAGGTACGCTGATGATGTTACTCTATCCCGTTTCGAGGAAGAAGTAATGAAGTTACAAGAAGCTTCGCAACAAGAAATCGGCGGTATTAAGATCACAGAGTGAGTAGAATCAATGTTGTGTAGCTAAAAATTAGTCAACTATATCATATAAATAAACAATATTTGAGTTGCTGATGCGATGAATCAATAGCAGTCTATGTTACTCAGTTGTAAATTTTCTTGCACTTGTTACTATAGCAGCCTCAAACATTCAATACATTGAGTAATAGGTTAACGAACATAATCCGTTAACTGTTCATCAATTTACGATAGATTTTTAAGGATAACCGTTGTTCTGATATCCTCTCGCGTCAAAAGATCTTTAAAACTGCTCAAATCCCATGTAAACGCTGGTGTCCGAGACATTTCAAAAATCAACTACATGGTATTCCAATAGGATTTTTTTTGAATTGTGGTGAATAAACATAGTGACATCTATGTAGATCTAACATATAATTTAAAAATAACACATTCACGTTTATACTACATAAAAGGAATAATGTCTCCATACACGTCGTATTGATGGGACAAGGGCTGCCACATGGGACACATTATTGTCTTGATTTATGACCATCATCTCAAATTCATTGTTCCATTGCATTGGGTAAAAAAGGTGACCAAAATTCATATTTTTTTACATTCATTTACATATGATTTTTTTCAATTGTCACCATACATTTCTAAGTTTGTTTCGAGACTTATCGCGATATAGACTGATTTTGAAGATTTCTTTGTATAACAAGACTATTGGTGGCAACTTTATTATATAATTTTGTGTAAAACTTTTTATTTGTGTATATTGAATAAATGTTGCAACCCTAAAATTATAATATGACCCTGGCCAGCTTATTAGATGCACTAAATTTTCTGGTGAAAATATTTGTTGGCATCTGTTGAATACAGGTGCTTTTATCATATACGAATCATTGCATACTTAAACATGTCTGTCAATAGTCTACAATAATATTATTATTTCAAAACTAGTTGGCACTCTATTTCTTTCTGATTTGTTTAAGTAGTTTTTTTATTATAAAATTAATATTTTAGTTATACCATTTGTTGTGCATCTTACCCTCTGATTTTGAAATCACGAATGACATTTGTGGTCATGTTAACCCGGCGTATCCGGCAAACGCAAGCTTGTTTAACTAGTATTTTATGTTAGTAATGAAATAGTATAAAAATTGTTTATTACTGAAGAATTTATTCGCAGTCCAACGGACTAAGACTTCTGATGATACTTCTCAACAATGTATGCGATTATACTTTTCGGTCTACTTTCATAATGAAACTAGAAATTATATTTACCATAACCACCTACCATTTACCATAATCCGAAGATGTCTTCTCGTTTCAGCCTTCCGGGACCTGAAATACTATTTGAACCCGGCAAATCTGACGGACAAACTAAACTGGTGAGATCCGGCGCCAATGTTAAATGCTATTCTTGGAGTGCAACAACCCAAAGTTGGACTGAAATTGGTGATGTTATGGGATCCAAAGGGGCGTCCGAAGGGAAGACGCTCTTCGAAGGAAAAGTAATAATTTGATCATTAATAATAATTAGTTCTTTTTTTGATTTCTAGGATGATAAACTTTTATAAAATTATTTTTCAATCCACCAAAGCTATTCGCAACCAATATAAATTTAAGCAGAGGCTCATATATGTCAACAAGTTTTTTCAAGATTAATTATAATTAACCTTTAGCAAAACTGGAACAGAGATAATAATAAATTCATTTCTTCACATATAGTGTTTGTGTGTTTCTAGCCAGGCATAAAAGCACGCCCCTGGTTAAAAACCGACTCGCATTCCCGGAAATGTGTATGAATAGTGAATTGTTTTATCTTTGGCTTGGCTTGTGGTACCGACTGTGGCTACCCGTTTACATTACCTCATGCGTGAGACTACTGTGTGTGTAGTCGTGTCACGAAGATGTCATACCTGGAGTATGCCTGTATTATGAAAACAAAATTATATCAGCTTATATTGTATCTTATTTTTTTACATTGAAACCATGCGATACACTTAGGATTATTTCAATTCTCGTATTAGAACCGACTAGTGAATAATTCTGCACGCTTAATTACAAAATAGGTTTTTTTTATATACATTCTTGAGAGGTACAAAGTAAGAACTATCTTTTGAGTAATTATTACTTCAATTTTCAGGAATATGATTTTGTATTTAGTGTTGATATAGAAGACGGAAAACCTCCTATTAAATTACCATATAATATTGGTGAAGATCCATGGGTATCGGCTCAAGCATTCATCCACAAGTAAGTGTGTTGCCTATAATATTTTTACCACTATATACACTCCTATAACTAGTGTATACTCTTATCAGCAAGCCACTTTCCTTGGATAAATAATGCTTGAATGTATAAATATATTTTATATTATATTTTGAGCCGATACAATAAAGAGAAGATTATATATAGACCAAAAACAATATTTACTCACTTTTAAGGTGTTAACTGTGAATTCTTGGTGGAAAGGCATTATATTTGAAAAATAAAACACTGCTTTTATATATATATATATAAATAGCCCTGTTATGATTGTATTTTTATCAGTTGATAATGCTTGTGATGGGCGAAACCGGTCCTGATCATTATAAACATGTGAAAGTAGTACAAACAAATTGTGTTTTATTTAAAAAAAAAAACTATCTTTACATTCCATTAATCCGATGATGCAACCTTTTTTATAGAAATTTTCTACCTCAAGTATATTTGGAGCAAGTCGCAAATTTTATTATAAAGAATTCCGGCCAGAATGGAAACGTCACTTCTAATAATGGGTAAATAAACTTTATTTAATGACTAATTCAATATAATTAGGTATTACAAAAATATCTTCGCTCCCCAATTAAAAAAATCCTTTTGCATTCTTAAAATCGGAATATTTCTATGTTGGTTTCTGTGTATCAATAAATTTTTCATTTTTGAGTTTATGCAATTATCTCTGGTACCAATAATCAGATTTGATATTTTCACAGTGATTTCATGGATCCATTCACCGGGGGATCTCGCTATGTTCCGGGCACAGCCCAACCTCTGGGACAGAAAGCCGGACAGAACGCAGACCCTTTCACGGGGTCTTCGAGTTACTCCTCTGATCAGGCCTCCAATGCCGCCTTTGTTAAAGAAACTGGAAATGTCACAAAATACTTTCCACAGAAAAGTTACCTTAAGTAAGTATCCTTAACAAAAAATATTTATGAATGCAGCAATTAGTAGTCGGTTGGCAGGTTACCCCAATTTTAACCTAACCTAAAAATTTGCAAACACTTGCTGGGTTATTAATTGTGATGTCGCTAGAATTAAAAATCGTTGAGCAACCTATTCCAAACCCGATTTTGTCCTATGAATGGCTTAATGTTGGTAGCACTATCCATAAAAGCCAGAACAAAATATATTGTTCTTCACACAAACAAACTTGTCGTTACATGCTTATTATTTAATATATTTACTCCACCTTAATTATTGCTTGCATTTTCTCTGTAGATTTGAACAAGGCAACTTGACCCTTATATTGGAAAAATTAAAAGAGTTTAACAATAAAATGACAAGTGATCAAGTTATCTGTGATGGCGACCTGCAATCGGTTGTCAAACTAGGAGACCAAGTAAGTATTCATGTTTTCAAAACAATCGTTCAAACGTAATATCATTTCAATTTTCATGTTTTAGATTCCATGGTATATATATTAGCAGTGGCAGTTTATGGTTAAAATATTTAGAGATGCTATGGTAGATTAAAAAACATAGAAAGTACATTTCGGATACTTTATTTATATAAATACAGCCATTTTCTGTCCAAACTGATTTGCCGACCATTAACAAACGTGGAAAACATAATAAGGTATTTCTCATTTCACACCCATAAAGCTATTGCTTCTTTTTATACCAATCATTAAGCTTGAATATATTTGAGAGGTCCTAGAAAGTAAATACGCCAAGTTATTACGACCGCGCTTGCTCAAAGACAAGAGATACCCGACAGAGCTGGTCAGAGTGTCAGCTCAATACTGCGCTCCCCCCCCACTCTTCCCACTCAGCGCCATTCTCGTCACATTACTGTACTACTGTACACTGGCGAGCGTAATGCGCGCTGGAATTATGTTTATATTTTCATATAATAATATATATACAATAGATAAATATAAATAACATTTTTCCTCAATTTGCTTGGGGGTGCTGTAGCTCAGCAGTGTGGACAGGTCGCCACTGGTTATTATTATTATTGAAATACCAGCAGAATGATCGATGCTTGCAGAATAATTGTTCAATTATTTAATTGTTGTTGTGTTTTATTTTTTCAGAATTCTTCATACAGTATAGAAAATGTAACCAAATTAAAACAACTGCTCCAATGGCCGCAAGGTAAAAAATACTTATTTTGTATAATTTAAGACATCAACTGAGGGTGCTTGATGAAATTTCAATATCAAATTTGAATTGTTGAGATTTTGTAAATTACCATGTATTTTGTCACTAACGACCCGGGTTTCGTCTTTCGGCATCTTCAGGCATTCGAGCGCACGAATGGACTCGAGTTCAGTCAGTTCGAGTCCATTCGTGCGCTCGAATGCCTGAAGATGCCGAAAGGCGAAACCCGGGTTGTTAGTGACAAAATACATGGAAGTGTACAAAATCTCAATAATTCAAATTTTAAACTTATTTTGTACTTGTTTAATTATAATTCGCACTACAGATGAATCAAACTTATCTATATATTATGATTATTATTCACAGAAATACTCTTCCCTGTGTTGGATGTAACAAGATTAGCTCTTAGAAATGAAGAAATTAACGCTGATCTTTTCCAAAGTGATGGGTTTGGTGAAAATCTTCTGCGAATTTTACTAGATAATGTGTTGCCAGGTAAGCCCACTGATACTCTAGAAAAAAATCACCATAGCTAATAAATTTATGAATATAGATGGAAACTAAACTAAAAAGTTGATTGAAAAATTCTTGTCTTCCAGGATGTCCTCCGGCTAATCAACTACTGTCTCTCAGAGTTATGACAAACGCCTTTACTCACCTACCAGGCGAAATGATGGTTTTAAAAAACCACGAGAGTGTAATAAATTCCCTAATATGTTTGATGGACCTTAACAAAAATATGCAGGTAAAATTCGCCATACAAAATATTGTGACTATAAATTGTATACATTTTTATTAACCCTTCATGCCTGTAGAATGTGCACAGCATGCTCATCAAAGCCACCACCAGGGATGGACACATGCAGGGTACGCGAAAACAATGCTCTGTTCTATCATTCATTTAAAGCAAAAGTTAACTGATTTCATTCACATAACTTGAGTTCTATAAAGATAAGATTAAAGTTTTAGTTTGAATACCTTTTTCGTATTTCAATCCAATAAAACCATTCAATGTTAATATTATTGTTTTTTTTTTCTAAAAAGTATGTAATTTGGAATGATAGTAGTTTTCAAATTTGACCCATTCTAACCCCATAAAGAATTATTTTCATGAAAGCCATATGTTGAGTATTATTTATAATGGTGAAATAAAAATATATCCTATATTTAATAACTTTGTAATGTGTTCAGAGCTTTTCAGCGTATAAAACACCCGCCTGAGTAATAATTTTAAATAAAAAAAACTTGACACCAGGTGTCATAAAATCGTTTGCCCAGAATCTCACCAGAAATGTTTTTAAAACGATAAAATCAATTTATCAATATGACACACATGCTCGGTGGCCCACAGTAAAGGCGTTAATGTGTACATGTAGATCTTATTCTATTCTATTCATTCAAACTCTGTAAACCTATTCCAGACTCTCTAAGTGCTGACAAAATAAAATTTTGCTATAAATTGATTTTCTATTATCAATTCTACCGCTATCTCCATAAAAAAATTGATTTTTCCATGGGACTGAAAATCTATTTCAGGTATACATGCCAGAAGGGCTAAGTGATACCATGCTCAATAACCTAAACGCAATTGTATTTGGCCAGGCAAATTTTGAATATTACACAACAAAATAAACTATGTCGGCGTCCGTGGCGCAGTTGGTAGCGTCGCTGGCTACGGTTACAGATGTCTCAGATTAAAATTCCCGATGCGGACGGCTTTCATAGATTGACCTTACAATCGATTTATGGATTTCTGTTCGTAGTCTGAGTCCTACCTCCCACCCATCTCATCCTCACGGGCGTAACGAGACCGATTAACCTAGCCACTAGTCCATAACCCTATCCTTCTATCCCTACTCTCTTCGAGAAAAGATAGGTTTAGCAACTGAGTAACAAGCAGTTCTCATAGAAAAGTTTTGTTAAGATACCTCCATTAGGAGACCATATGCTCTTCATTGGAAGCAGACATGGAAAAAAAACTATATATAAAAAATATTAGTTGCTAGTTATAGTTTTATTTTTTTTTAAATTTTGTACATCCAAATTCATTTGCTGTAATGAATTATATTATTCTCCTATGTTATGGTTATCACTGAACTATGAGTATTTACATTGCCAATGGTCATAAAAACACACAGGCGAAGCGTATTTTTTTCACAATATAACAATACTTTATTTTCTTAAATCTTGCTAACCTCTTCATGTTTCCAGATTGCCTCTGCTACCCTTTTACTGAACTTGTGTGTGGCTCTAGGAAATCAGCCTGATACTACTCTACTATGTGACTGCGCTTTGCAAATGCTGACAAGATTCACGGACAATGAAGGCTGCTTCAGGTGAGTGGATATGAACATCTAGCTTTCTTTGTAAGCGGGATTGAACATCTGATACCAGAATGACTTGATGGCACATGCATCCTTATAAGGGTAAACGGATAAAACCGTACAGGGAAAAACCGCACACAGGAAAAAAGCGGATATGGAAAAACCCAGACGTGGAGATGGAAAAAACCGAATGCGGAAAAAAGCGGACACAGACTAGAATAAGTTTCACATTTAAAATACTTCTTATAGTTTCATGAGCTTTTCAGCTGGAAAAAACGTTAAAAATCAGATTTTTATTTTAAATAAGGTCAAATAAAAGTTTTCAGAAACTTGAAGAAACATCCGACGACAAAAGATTCATTTGTTGCATTCTATCTTTGAGTTGTTGATAAATTGTATTGAGAAATTTATATAGGTTATTATTAGTACGCGGTAAGACATGACTGTGTCATCAAGCCGTAGGATAGGAAAGAGGTATGTTTGTTATCAACAATCCACAATTCGGGATTATAAAATATGTATACAATTTAAGACATCGACTGAGGGTACTTGATGGAACTTCAATATCAAATTTGAGTTATGAGATTTTGTACACTTCAATGTATTTTGTCACTAACGACTCGGGTTTCGCCTTTCGGCATCTTCAGGTATTCATGCTCTCACATGCAATTCTACCTTGAGCTTGTCGATGCCCTTACCTCTAAATCTCATAAAGGATTAGACAAAAGTAAAAGGTGACAGCTATCTGCAACATCTAATCCGGTGAGAATCGCAGAGTTATTTAATATTTTATGACTGAAACAATTTGCTCACTAAAATAAAATATTGTGTCAGGATTTAAATAGCGTCTATTTCATATTTTTATTTATATAGGGTGTCGATACAATTTATCAACAACTCAACACTTTCAAACGAAGATAGAACGCAACAAATGAATCTTTCGTCGTTGGATGTCCTGAGTTTCTGAAAATTATTATTTGACGTTATTTGAATTTAAAAATCTGATTTTAACATTTTTTCAAGCTGAAAAACTCAAGCTGATAAGAAGTATTTTAAATGTGAAACTGTTTCTACTGTCTGTCCGCGTTTTTCCGCATTCGGTTTATTTTAGAACCCCTTATTAGAAATGCTTCTGATTGGCCACATTTGCATATGCTCACATCAAATCACCAGATGACCAATTTCATACATACATTTTTGGAATCGTGTCATTAAGATTTTGAAATCCAACCTTGGTTTTAATGTTGCCTCATGCATGTATGTTGAATTTTTTCAGATGCCTTGTCGCACTCGGCACATTGATTGCAGAATCGCCCAACAAGGTTCCCATCGTCAGCAAAATTGTATCTAATTCATCATTTATGAAGAAATCTGGTGAATACACTTCCTATGCAGATCCAGATCCAACGAAAATGAAAGTTTCACTATGCTTTCAACAAATGCTGAATTATTTAAGAACTATTTAATTACTAATGCCAATTTTAGAATGTCCATATAACGAAATTAAAATTATGCTTTTTTACAAAAATACTCGAGTATTTCATTAAATGTTTATTTTAATATCAAACTGTATTATTGTAATTTTCTACAGATCTCCAAAATTTTCTTAACACAGGTTTAAATATAAAAATATTTTTCAGAAATTATATTTATGTTGTGATAAAGCAAGTGTACAATATTTCTCTATTGAACAATATACTGTCAGTTACTCTTAAGCATTCGTTGTCCACCTGCAAAACATGGGTTGTACCCTCACATCTAGGGCTTCCAATCCGGTTTAAACCGAAACCGGTTAACCGGCTTATTGCATGTTTTGAAAAAAACCGAAACCTGGTTTATTTCACACGGTTAACCGCGTTTTTTAAAAAAAGATGATTTTTCAAATTCTTTGGTTTATATTATTATTAAAATTCAGCGCGTTTAAGAGAAAAATATGTACATATTGTCACAAAGGTGTCGAACTTACGGGAATAAATGATTTTTTACGAAAAGCAATTACATGACATTATTAGAAAACACATGGATTCTTAAACTATGTGTAATAAATAAGGCACATGTTACACAATAACTCGTATTGTAAATGTGAGAAATCAACCGTAGAAATCTTGAAGAAATCATTGACTAGGATATTATTTCTAATATTACAAATGTAAGCTACTTTAAGATTTATAATCGAAGTATAGCCTACAATTCGTTAAATATTTTCATGTCTATATGTGCTAATTATTTTATGAATATTTCCTTTACTTGTTTTTTGGATTCTATTCTGGATTTCGTCGAAAAATTCTGAATAGAATCCGAAAACAAAAAAGCAATGAATCGCTACTTTTAAGTGATAACTTTAAAGATGTATTGTTTATATTTACCATTATACTTAAATACATTTGAAAAACATGAGGGTTAATTTTTTTTAGAGAACTTTAGAAATTGGTGTTTAAACTAATATTTAAAGAATAAGCAATAGAAATTTGGCTAATAAAACCTTATTTTACTTTACCCTTAATTAGTCTGATGTTCAGGTCGTAAAATATATCCATTCGCCAAATATTTATATTTTTGACAAAATATACTGTCATAAATATTAGACATTCGAGTGGCAAGTTGCTATATTGTCACCACAACCAGATGTTTTCCTGAAGCAAATATACTCAGTCAGATAAAAAAATTATCAATCGTATGTATTACAAATTATAAATTTATCTAATCTGGTTAACCATTAGAACTTATTGTTGCAGAATTAAGTGACATTTATGTATGTAAATATTTCAACTACTGATTTATTCTAGATCTTCTCCTACTGAACCTTCCCCAAGACTATCATAAAGTTTACTCAATTATATTTAAACTAAACTTCGATATAATTTAAGACATCCACTGAGGGTGCTTGATGGAATTTCAATATTAAATTTGGATTATTGAGATTTTGTACACTTCCATGTATTTTGTCACTAACGACCCGGGTTTCGCCTTTCGGCATCTTCAGGCATTCGAGCACACGAATGGACTCGAACTGAGAGACAGTAAACAGTGTCTAACGCTTATATAGAAGATACAAATGCGACAAATATCATTTACGAGGCAATACATTATACGTCTGAGAGCCACACCGATACCTGAGTTAAAATTTCGGAAATCGTCCTAATCCTTATTTTGTAAACACCATATTACCAGACACCATATTACCAGAGTGGCGAATTGCCGAAGGCGAATTGCCGCTTTTCAACTTCTTTTAGAAATACCAGTGATTTTACAATTATAATAGTATTGTGGGTTTTGACGGGATGTAATTCGACGAATGGGTAAATATATACAATCATTCCACATTTAGTGACATCTGTTAGGTGTTTCAACGTATCGGATATAATAGCGGAGAATTAGGAAGGTTCAGCTGCTCATTCAAGATTGGTAAGGAGTTTAACTGGCCTCTATTAATTTCTAAAATTTCCTGATAAAATAATTTATGATCCCCCATGTTTTTATGCAACAGTTTAACCCCATCATCCGCATTAAACGTATGGTTCTCCATTAGCAAGTGATTTGCGAATGTCGAAGTTTCTTTTTTTAATCTAAAGGCAGCTAAATGTTCTGATACCCTTATATCTAATGTACGTGTGGTTTTACCCACATAGAAATGTTGGCAATCATTGCATTGTAATTTATAAATACCAGATTTGTTCTTAAAGTTTACTCTATCTTTATTGTTAATAAGTAATTTGCCTAGAGAGTTTTTGCAATAGAACGCCGGTCTAACACTATCAGCGAGTTGTTTTTTAATTTTAAAGCTTGTGCAACCTAAATAACTTATTCTATGCCAGATTCTAGGCGGTCTATGTCTTTAGACAAGTTCCCGAAATATAGCATCTTTTCTGCTAATTTACGTTGTTTTTGATACAAGACTATCTATAAGAGACGCCTCATAGCCATTATTAATGGCAATTTGTTTAATATTGTTTAATGATTTTTCAAAATTCCCCTACTTCTAAAGTGAATTGAATTTTATCATCTAGTGAGTTAAGAAAATTATGAAGGTTAGAAACTTGTCTCTCAGTTCCATTGAATAGACAAAGGATGTCATCTACGTAACGGAACCAATAAACTACGTTTCTAACTTCTGTTTTATTGCTAAAAATAAACATCATTAAACAAATTAAACAAATTGCCATTAATAATGGCTATGAGGCGTCTCTTATAGATAGTCTTGTATCAAAAAAACAACGTAAATTAGCAGAAAAGATGCTATATTTCGGGAACTTGTCTAAAGACATAGACCGCCCTAGAATCTGGCATAGAATAAGTTATTTAGGTTGCACAAGCTTTAAAATTAAAAACAACTCGCTGATAGTGTTAGACCGGCGTTCTATTGCAAAAACTCTCTAGGCAAATTACTTATTAACAATAAAGATAGAGTAAACTTTAAGAACAAATCTGGTATTTATAAATTACAATGCAATGATTGCCAACATTTCTATGTGGGTAAAACCACACGTACATTAGATATAAGGGTATCAGAACATTTAGCTGCCTTTAGATTAAAAAAGAAACTTCGACATTCGCAAATCACTTGCTAATGGAGAACCATACGCTTAATGCGGATGATGGGGTTAAACTGTTGCATAAAAACATGGGGATCATAAATTATTTTATCAGGAAATTTTAGAAATTAATAGAGGCCAGTTAAACTCCTTACCAATCTTGAATGAGCAGCTGAACCTTCCTAATTCTCCGCTATTATATCCGATACGTTGAAACACCTAACAGATGTCACTAAATGTGGAATGATTGTATATATTTACCCATTCGTCGAATTACATCCCGTCAAAACCCACAATACTATTATAATTGTAAAATCACTGGTATTTCTAAAAGAAGTTGAAAAGCGGCAATTCGCCTTCGGCAATTCGCCACTCTGGTAATATGGTGTCTGGTAATATGGTGTTTACAAAATAAGGATTAGGACGATTTCCGAAATTTTAACTCAGGTATCGGTGTGGCTCTCAGACGTATAATGTATTGCCTCGTAAATGATATTTGTCGCATTTGTATCTTCTATATAAGCGTTAGACACTGTTTACTGTCTCTCAGTTCGAGTCCATTCGTGTGCTCGAATGCCTGAAGATGCCGAAAGGCGAAACCCGGGTCGTTAGTGACAAAATACATGGAAGTGTACAAAATCTCAATAATCCAAATAAACTTCGATAGTTTTGTTCGAAAAAATTTGACCAAAAAATTTTTTTCCATGTCTGCTCCCAGTGCGGAGCATATGGTCTCCTAATAGAGGTATCTTAACAGAATTTTTCTATGAGAACTGCTTGTTACTCAGTTGCTCAACCTGTTTTTTTCTAAAGAGTAGGGATAGAAGGATAGGGCTAGGACAGGACTAGTGGTTAGTTAAACGCTCTCGCTACGCCCCGTAAGCATCGGATGGGTGGGAAGGAGGAATCAGTCACTCTGTCACTAACCACCCTGGTTTCGCCTTTCGGCATCTTCAGGCATTCGAGCACACGAATGAACTCGAACTGACAGACAGTAAACAGTGTCTAACGTTTATATAGAAGATACAAATGCGACAAATATTATTTACGAGATAATATATTATAAGTCTAGGATCCACACTGATACCCGAGTTAAAATTTCGAGAATCGCCTTAATCCTTATTTAGTTTCGGCAGGATGCAATTCAACGAAAGGATAAATATATACAATCATTCCACATGTAGTAGCTTCTGTTAGGTGATTCAACATATAGGATACAGTAACGGGGAGTTTGGAAGATTCAGCTGTTCGTTCATTGAAGATGTCGAAAGGCGAAACCCGGGTCGTTAGTGACAAAATACATGGAAATGTACAAAATCTCAATAATTCAAATTTGATATTGAATTTCCATCAAGCACCCTCAGTCGATGTCTTAAATTATATTCAGAACTGAGTTTAATCAATAAGATTCATCTTTCCCTGCAAAAATTTCGAATATTTGAGAAATATTCACGACCACCTCAACTATGAGTAGGCACTCTTTGCATTAGTATCGGCACTGTGTATTTTAAAAAGTGACATTTTTCTCATAATGCCCAGTCAGGATCTCTTTGCTGGAAAACCTTGTATATGTTTTTTATCATGTCTGCTTCCAAAGGAGACATCTCAACAGTTGTTCTACGAGAACTGTGTGTTACTTAGTTGCTAAGCCTCTCTTTTTCAGAGAGTAAAAATTGAAGGATGGGGCTAGGACAGGACTAGTAGTTAGATAATCGCTCTCGCAATGACCCGTGTCGGATGGGTAGGAAGGAATTTGAGCCATCTACGCCTTCGAATACAAATCCAAAAACCAATTTATGAAAGTGTTGGTACTCTGATATTCGAAGCTGTGGACACCATAACCAAAGAGCATGATGATATGTTAAAGACATCTCATTAAAATTATCATTAGATGCTATAATGATAAAAAAATAAGAATGTTTTTAGTTCCACAAGAATTGTATAATACTGTCGTAGATATTTCAGCATCATGCCATCGTCGAAACTAATTCTTTTATTACAATGCAGTTCCACCGAGTTCATGGCAAATCAATGAAATACATCTTCAGAACAGTAATCTGCGAAAACAGCAATTGATTTATTATAACTTAATTGTGTACATACTATTTTAATGGAAATCTATAAGTCTCTTAAAAAGTAACACAAAATGAAGTAGGTAACAGGTTATATTTTGAAAAGACTCATTTTCCAGAAAAATGTTAATAACAACTGAAAATGTTTCTACACTGATATAATGAACAATATCTGACATCTAGCTTGCCTGTAGAAATTTATTCATGATGTATAAATGTACCATAATCATACTAAATACAGTGATTAAACAAAATAAAGAGTAGAGTATCGGCAATAAAACAAATTTATTATTGTTGCATTTAATTTACACTGCTCTATTCACAGCAAAAAAAATCTACTTATTAAAAAGAAAATATAATACATAGATGTCGACATAACATCAACAAAGTTTTAAATAATGTCTTAAAAACTAATTAGCAGGAATGTTATTTTAGAACAATGATGCATGATTATGGGATGTGAACAGTTTTGATTTTTTATTTATAGATAATACTTCGAAATGACACCCAATATTATTGTGCACTGTAACAGAAAATGTGTACAAAATATTGAATTGTAAATAGTTTAATCGATTATCGTTCCCAATTTTATTATCAAAATAAAGGTGAGGTGTGTAACACAATTATATTTTGAAAATAAAGCCTTTCATACGGTGATCCTTAATATCCATATTTATTAAAATGAAGGTGTCAGATGGCTGCTTATGTGCAGGTTTTCCCCACTAGGTATATCAGAATTTATTACATAATCAGCTTTAAATAATTATAACAGTTTGAGTTCAACCAAACTATCGCAGAGATATAAATTTGAATTAGGCTTACCGATTTATTAGTGTTTCGAGCGCTTCCATTCTTTATTTTATAGCAAATTTTATGAATTTTTTAATATTAATTCGTCGATAAAATCAAATTTGTTTAATATGATGTGTCGTTAACATCATAGAGTGTATAAATACTTTTCCTTGTGATAAATATTCACATAATATAAGATTCCGTTACATCGAGAGTGTAAAAAGTTGAATGCTAGATGTAGTCAAATGCCAAAAAAAATATCATACATCGTATGAATTTGATGTGTTCTCGATAATTGGACTTGGCTTAGTAGAAATTTTGTTTTCCTTTCAAACACGTCTAACTCAGACATTATTTTCATCAAGCCTATAAAGCATAGCAAATATATGAGATGTATATACAATTCGTTTAAATATGAAAGGAGTAGTGAATAAAAATACAAACGAACGGGTTATTAATAAATAAAAATATTTTAACAAAAAACATTATGAATAGGTATAGATTTACTGCCATTAAATTACAGCTATTTACAATAATTCTTCCAAATACATAGATAACACTTCAACATTAGTGACTTAATAAATGAAACTTTACAATATAATATATTATGTTGTACATACATACCTGTATATTATAATTCAATACATTTGAAGGTAAATCTTTTCTAGAACACGAATGAGTTAACATTATTATGTATTAAGACATGGTTACGTCTACGTTTAAACTTTGTTGCCCATTTTTACCTTGGATGACATGTAAATGCCTACGATAAGCCCGAACAGACCGATGGCTGAACCGAAAATCTCAACAATTAAAATTTTGACAAAGAGTGCAGAATTGGCAGCGTCAGCGAGAGCGGCACCGGATCCCACGATACCGACAGCCATTCCGCAAAACAAATTCACTAACCCGACGGCCAATCCGGATCCGAACATCAGATAACCAGCCATCCAGTTTGAATTTTTGACTTCTTCGGTGATATTGACGAGCGAGAATTCTTCCACTAATCCTGAGAGTACGATGGCGGTAATCAAACCATAAATAGCCACAGCTTCACAGAAGATGACTGATATCAAGTTTTTCGTCTTGATACGGGGGGCTTTAACACCTCCTCCGATAATGCTGACACCCGTGGTGTGGATGCCCATAGCTGCGCCTACGACAGATAGAGCGACTGACATCGCGATTCCTAGGGATGCCCAAAGATAGGGGGATGTGTCTTCCAAGAACCACCCAACGCTAACTCGTTCTCCCTGCCCAGTTAACAGATGATACAGCACCAATATCGAAATAATTGTAGTAGCCGATGCTACAAATGTATAGCCGAGGCAGTAACGTAAAGCCATTTTATATTATATCGACCTCTTCAAAATAACTGATAAATATACTAAATCACATCCAAAAGGATCCTTACAGTATGAAAAAGTCTTGTGATCACAAGACAGTGCAAAGTATGTGCTGCCACTAGATAAAATCGCTGAAATGTCAATAATATTTCAAGTAAAATATTGATGGTAATTGTTTATGAAAATTCAAATATATATTTGGCCTATAATTTTTTTAAATTTAGCACAGTAATAGATCTAAAACATATATCGATGTAGGTACAGAAATTTGTTATTTGAAGAAACATATTCCAAAAGGTTCAACTATCAGTTCCCTCTAAGTACAATTCCGCCTAATAAAACTTGTCTTGTTTATATGGTCACAATTCCGGCTCCAATCCCGGGATCCCGAGCAATAAGTCAATCAGTAATACTAGGATTGATTCAATACCAATACCTGGATTTTGGGATTCACTTTAAAATAATAAAAAATAATTTATATTATAATGCAAATTCTTGTCTAATGAATTAAGTATACGTGTCCGGCGACCGAGTAACCATTTTCGATTCATCTACATATGTAAAAAGGAAAGCTTGTTTGTTTGTTTGTTCCTATGCATTCCTTTACCATTCATCCGATTTCGATGAAACTTTAATGAGTTGTTGTGCGCACACCCGTGAAGGTTTCTGAAGAAAAAAAATTAAAATCTAAAATCTAAAAGAAGAAAACTATAAAAAAGAATCAAATATGTATACCTAGCGACATACCTAGGTCTCAGAACCAGACGGAAAAACAGGAAATATTGTATATCCAAAAAGAGGTCTACCCGGGCCTGGCCCGCTGACCTTTAAGAACCGCCGGCTTCGGGCGGATAAAGACAATTCAAATTCGGGCTCGGGTAGAGCCCGGTTAAGAAATTCAAATTTAAGAAAAAAAAATAGTACTATGTTCCGGTCATGAGTCAGCAATAAGGCAGTAGTTTCATAACTTAAATAATTTATTTCACATGTACTATGAATATCGTTGAAAATATGGAATCAATAACATATATTATTTGAAAAGTATTAATGAATTACTATATTAAAAAATAAATCGGGCTTTTTTCGGGCTGAGAAAAATAAATCTAGGCTTTGGGTCAGGTTCAGGTAACAAATGTTTAATTTTTATTTTATTTTTTGTAAATTTAAAAAATTAAAATTCATGGTATTACAGCTGACTTCAATGTGCCATGCATTTACACAAACATAACAATAGTACTATAATAATAATGGAAACAACAGTACTAATAAAAACAATAATGAAAATAAAACATTTTTAAAATTATAAAATACAAAGAGAACATGACACTAATTAACAAGGAAAAAATATTTGGCGAACAATATCCAGAGTTGGGCGCTGAAAATATCCAACTCTCTAGGCAATGCATCGATCAGCCGAACAGCCCTTGCAACTGGTGACCCAAATGACCGACATGAAGAACAAGTTTTAAGAATAAAAACTGCTTGGTTATGATTTCGGCCACGTAGATAGAAATTGCGGGCGTGTAAGTTAATAGACATGAAAATTTCATGATTATATACTCGTCCCCGAAGAAGAAGAGATAAATGCTTTAGAATCAAAAACGACCTTCAAGAGAGTGAAAAGATAGCATTCCTTAAAGAAATTTGCTTAGGTAGTACTCTTTTAGGATACTATTAAAGGGAAAATTTTTGAAACAGAAATATCGTAAAAATTCATTATGAATTAGCTCAAATTCCAACTTGTAGGAATTTTTATATGGACTCCAGATAATAGATCCATATTCAAGCGTACTGAGAACTAAGGAAATGTATAGAGTGCGAAACACAGTTGCGTTTTCGAATGGTTTAATTAATACCCAAGAAGTTTGCTAGCACACATAGCAATGGAATTAATATATGAATGAAATGTGAAAGAAGAGTCAAACTTTATACCGAGATCAACAATTTCAGACAAGCGCTGTAAAGTATTATTCGATATCACATAGTTATATTTAATAGGAAATTTTGAGCGAGAGAAGGAAATGTAAAATCATTTCGAAATGTTGAAGTCAAGTTTGTTTTTCATAGACCAATTCAAAATCGAGTCTATATTATGTTGCAGAATAGTACAATCGTACTTCTTCTTGAGTGTTAAAAACAGTTTTAGATCATCAGTAGAGAGCAGATACTTTATTCCACTCATACTTTCCACAATATCATTAGCAAAAATAAGAAAAAAAATTGGACCGAGATTCGATCCCTTTGGTACTCCAAAATATGTTGGAAAAATCTTTGATGCACATCTAGAATACATGGAAGTGTACAAAATCTCAATAATCCAAATTCAACTACTATAGCTGTATGATGTGTGTCGCCAGGAACAAGAGGGTCATCAATTGCGTACACCGAGAAACAACCATCTACATCAGCCAGCACCAAATCTAAAATCCACGACTTCACATTTTTGATCTGTGAGAACTGTTTGAGATTCACACAGCTCAAAATATGAGTAAACTCCAATCCTACCCTGGTGCTGACGAATACAAATTGAAATCACCGATGATAGCAATAGAGTTTCATATAGGCATATTTAAAAAAAATGTGAAAATCTGCTCATATGCTTCTAGAGAGCATTTGGGCGAAAAATAAATACAGAAAATTTTATGAAGTGACATTGCAACGCATTCCGTTTACTCACTAGTATATTATATTATAATAATAAATGTATAGTTCTCTCTCTGTAGCTCATATTTCGTGCCTGCTGTAGACAGAGACAGACAATTTATGGTTTTTTCATCATTGTCTACAAAAAACAGTTCACCGCTATTCTATTTTTAGATGCGCACGTGTGAAGCTTTGTTATTTCTAACATGTCTTCAATTATTAATAAAAATACAAAAACAGCGAAGAAAATTAACGCTCAATTAAATACGAATATTCTGCTTAGAGATACTTTTTGCATAATTATGAAGATACTTATATACTAGATACCTACATATTTTAAAAATAAACAAACATTTAATATGATTGTACGTGTTCATAATTATTATTATGTTGGATTATTTAAATTCTCATGTAAATTCTGGTAAATAAATAAAATCGTCTTCTTTCATGCGTTTTTAGGAACATACCTACCTATCCTCCTATTTTCTATAAACTTTAAATGCCTTGTCACGGATTTTTATTATTATATTGTATGAGTTTTTTTATATTTTTTCCGTGTCTTCGTTTAAACGGTTTATCGTGGTGCATATTATCTACATATTATCCCCTAAAGTAATTTCTCGAACTTAAAAATAAGTTAAGGCCATGTAAACAAAATAATTTTTATTACCTAGAAGCATACAGAACTATTCTGGTGCAACTATACTTGATATTCGAAATAGGTAACCCCTTTTACGATAGGTAACAGCTTTACTGATTCTGGGTTTTCACTTACTCTACGAATTGTCTATGGCAGTATCGAAATGTCAAAATGAGTGAAACTGTTTGTAGAAGATTATATACTTTCACACGATTGTTCAGTTCGTACAATAGGGATAAAAATGGATGTTGATTTTGAATCGGATACCGAAAATGATATCGCTGAATTACAAGCGGTATTACTTCCAGCCCCCTTAAACGCTATCGAAAGGCATCTTAGTGATGATAAACACAGTCATAATATTCAAGACCAAAATATTCAACCAACTAATTTGGATAATTTGAGTTATATTAGCTCTGCATTATCATTAAATAATATGCTGGATGATTCTTTTGTACGTGTGCAATCGATTTTAATTTCTCTTCTCTCAGAATGCAGAACCAAAATTCAAGCTGTTCAAACTTCTCTGAAATCTTTCAAATCACAGGAAGAAACAAAAAAAAAATCGTTCTACTGTGGATACTATCTATGTGGAATACCCTATTTTAAAGATCCTAAATTATTTACGGCTCCGTTTAATCCCGACGCAGTGAAGATGAAGAATCTCAACATTCAAAATTGTGTCAATCTACCCCAATTGATTGCATGGACAGCAAAAGACAAAAGAAACCTTGAACATAGTATATTAACTTCAGCGAGAGCTAGAGAAAAAGTTGATGTTAGATATAATATTAAAAAATTGGAAATGCAGATGGAAAATGCAACTGATTCGGAAATAACGGAAATTCAAAAAAAAATGTATCAAATAACAGATTACTTTGAAAAAATCGACACTATATCTTTATTAAACCTTGTAGAATCACTAGATGATAGGAAAGAATATGACTGGGAACAGATTGCTGAGGTTTCCTCTCTGAATCATAATGCGAACGAGTGCCGTTCAATGTGGTTCAACTTTCTTCATCCTAGTATTAACAAAGCAAGCTGGAGCCACTCTGAAAAAAAAGCACTCGTGAATTTGATTCTAAAATACTCCAGTCAGGACTGGGATAAAATTGCCGCCGAACTAAACACCAATCGTACAGGATATCAGTGCTTTATATATTATAAAATGCATTTAAATCTTGGACAAAATCACACTGTTAAGTGGACTCCCGAAGAAGATGAATTCCTCATTAGCGTTATAGAAACATGCCGCATTGGAGATTACATTCCTTGGTCTAAAGTTGCTTTCTATGTTGAAAACAGGACAAAAGAACAAATTTACAATCGATATTGTCACAGCCTTAAAGGTAGCAAGCGTGTGGGACGCTTCACTATAGAGGAAGACACCGTATTGATGGCTGCAATTAAACAACATGGCAAAGATTACAGTCGCATTGCGAAATTTTTACCAACTCGCTCCACTCTTCAGATACGTATGCGACTGAAAACCTTACAACCTCCTATGTATATCCCAGGTGCAAACAACTGGACTGTGGATGATGATAAAAAACTTCTTCGCATTTTATCCAGACCCTATTTTAAAAATAATTCAAATGATTATTCAGAGATGTCTAAATATTTGGATGGAAAATCAAGAAGTTCAATTAGGGCCCGTTGTGTTATATTAAATAAATGGGTAAAAAAACACCCAAATAAAGATTTTTCATCAATTCCTCGACGAAAATTTCCAAAAAAGCCGTGTTCAGATATCCCAGATGTAGATTTGGAAATTGCAGTAGAATTACTTGAACAAAGTCTAAAAAAGTCTTGTGTTCCATTGAAGCAGACGAACAAGGTAGAGTTAGGAGAAATGTGTTCAAGTATTGATGCAAAGTTTGTGGATTATTTTAGAACTGAAGAAAATAACACTCAGTCCATACCGAAACCATATTTAGCTTCAAAAGTTGATGTCGCTGATGTGAAATCAATTCTTTTATTGTTACATGCCCAGTTAAATAGAAATCGAGCTGAAACAGAACTAGCTAGTGGAAATCATGTACAATGTAATGCAGTAATGAAAAAATTGCTGTTACTTCAAGCAACATTACCTCCTGTCAAAAGTGTCACTGTCAGAACATATTCCAGAAAAAAAAATATCATTGCCTCTGCAAACTCTTTAAATGAAAGTATTGCAAGTTCTTCATTAAACATATGGTCAATTGAAAAGATTCCTCAGCCAAATCAGATTACTCATCTTCTACCCCCTTTTTATGGCACAGTTGCCGCTTTTAGAGAAATGATGCTTCAAACGCAAGCGAAAAGACGTGTAATAAATTACAATCTCGAACAGAATTTTGATTCACACACTAAATTATGGGAAGCAAGATTTGAAGCTTTATTTTTATGGCCGGCTAATATATCTAATGTCCCACCTAATATTGCTCTTGATTTATTTCAAAACGAGCGTATGGACCTTATGTGAAATTTTCATATGCCAGAAAATCTGTCTTGCACTTAACAATTGATTACCGTAACATAAAAAAAACGTTCAGATATTTTTCAGAAAACAGACTGTATGAATAGTGCCTACTTTTAATTATAAACTGATAACAAAAAAAAAAAATGTTTTATTATCCCCCTTGGAAGAAAAGAATTCAATTGCGATACTGCGCACACCAGTTCTGATATATTATCATTTATGATAGAATTTCAGGCAGAACACATAATAAATTAGTTTAATTCTTATGTTGATGCTTATTTTACTATTGAATTTTCGAATACAGTCATAATTCGCTGCAGTAAAATTATATGCTTAGATCAGTGTCTCTCAAACTTTTTTACCTCACGGCACACTAGAGAGGTAGGTTTTTTTTAAGGGGCATCAAATAAAAATACTTTAAAATTAAATTTACTTTATTAACAACTCAGGAGTTTGGGGCTTTTTTCGTGCTGATTTCACTTTTTTAATAATTTAAATGTTGGACATTTCCGTACGTTTCGCCAGAAACAACCCAGGTTTCGCCTTTCGGTATCTTCAGGTATTCTATTATTTTGCAATCCCATCAGGTATCTTAGAAGCAATGGTTTGGTGAAATTATTTTTCAGAATGATGTAAAGATTCGTCATGCATATGCTATTTCTACAGGTATTTATCTGTGACACGCTGCTGACAAAAATAAATTATTACAATGTCTGACTGGAAATATGTGCTCGAACAAGCCTGAAATGCAGTTTTACCAAGCTGGCTTTCTTCGTTTTTGAAATGATACTTTATTTTATTCCTTAATTAATTATATTTTAATTAGTATTATTTGCTGCCAATTAGTAGACTGTCATCAGTAAAAGGTCCCTCGCAGTGCTGCTTTCCCACTCCTGCTCTAGAACAATACTTACAAATAATCTACTGTGTTATATTATACACCGGATAGTAGTGCCACCTGTCAACATTCACTCACTCTCACACATAGTCCTGTATGCCTATTGTGAGTAAGCTTGTTGTGCGGTGTACAGACAGACTGTCAAGACAATCATAAATATTTTGTATGTTAATTATTATGTACATATCTACCTACCATTGGCGTGCGGTGGACTTATCTCCATTGCACAACCTAATTTGGGTATGAGCAAGAAGGATACAGGAGCATGCGCCGCATGCCCTTGCATCTCGCTTGCACCTTCACTTTTCATGTGATTGAGCGAGAAAGAGATAAAACTGCGCCTGCTACCTACTTATAATTTGTTAAGGTGAATATCGAATAGTCGTAACATGACCTAAAAATGATACTTTTTACCGAAAATTACACAAAATGAAATGTTTTAGAGTAGAACAATAATATTCGTGAATGACGAAAGGAAATGTTGGAATGTAGGTTTAACGATAGTATGTCGCAAACTTTCATGTTTCTTAAGTACCTAACAAAACCTCACATTTCGTATAAAGAAAAAATGGGGGTGAAAATGAGAGGTTGCAATCGCTTCAGAAAGTATGTGAAATTAAACGTTTTAGGATAAAACAAACCAAACCAGACCAACCCTACATAATCTACTCCATCAATATAATCTACATATAATTTTGTGTAGTTTTCGATGAAAAACATCAGTTTTAGGCCATTTTACGACTATCCGATAATAAATTTTGTTAGAAATGTAAATGAATAATCAGAAATAAAAGAAATTTAACTTTTCACCTTAGTCGCAAAATGGAAGACCGTGAAATGATTTACTTGTATTGTGGTTAAGTAATAAAAAAATCATAAAAATCTCTTTTCTACAATCAAGATGTCTAACAATGCAAAATAGCTCTACCTACCTGAATGAAGAAAGCCATAGCAGCCATTACAAATACAGGAGGCTTTGCGAAAGCCCATAAAAAATGAATAAAATGTTACAAATTTTTCGTATATATAAAATTCGTAAAAATGTAAGTACTCACTTACTTACACGATAATTTTATTTAGCCAAGCCTTATTTTTTATTTATTTAGATGTCAGGTTTTTTGACAGCGAATGACAATGGAGGTTGGTCAGCACCATAGGCATACTGGGTAGTAACATGACACATGACTAGTATACTTCAGGCAACACTGCTAAAACGTCAAATATTTTGCAGTGCGTAATTTGACACTCGGCAGAAATAAATAAATATAACTTTAAAAAAAATGACTTCTCTAATTTATCATCGTGTATAAAATTTTTCTACAATGAGTTTCCTATTCGATATTTTTAAGCGAATATTTCACAAAATGATAAGTTTTCTTTCATTTAGAACAAGCGAACTTTCAAATAAATTGAGTGTTTACATAAAAACTAATACCGGTGACACTGTTGCCGTTGATTTAGATCCCAAGTGGGATATAAAAAATGTCAAGGAACATGTCGCTCCTCGTATAGGACTTCAGCCAGAAGAAGTTAAGATCATATTCGCAGGGAAGGAACTATGTAACTCCACAGTTGTAGAAGTAAGTCTTGTACATTTCGCGAATTCAAACATTTTTATAAACCGTCTATCGAAACAGACATTCATAGTCAAATATTTTATTAGTTTTGTGTTACCCATTTTTAATTTCATAATATTAAATGAATACACACATACAAAGCTTTATTATTTATATTCAATCTCTGTATTTCGTGCTTTGAGTTGCCCGAAACAATTACTGTTTAATCAATGTGGCCGAAGAATCAAAATTTCAGACACCGGCGGTGTAGTGCAGTGCTCTGTGAATCATCTATTTTCAGCGAACCAAATTTTATTTATTAATAATTATTGATTGCTGCGAGTCTTACGCATGACCCGAGCAGAGGCTGAAATATTTTTTTGAAAAATTAGTTTCATACCCGTGCCCGAATATCGATTGCCTTTTCCTGCCTGAGCCTAGTCCACGGCCTGGGCCGGATCCGTGCAGACTTCAAGTATGAATATTAATACATCTTACCAGGTCCATTTAAAATCAAAACATGAGATTAAATGCCAAGTACAATTATTGTATTGGTTGACTGCGTAGAGACTATGTATTTTCATTATTATTCTAGGATTGTGACTTAGGAGAAAAGAGTATATTACATGTTGTTCGAGTTCTTGGTAGAAAAAAACATACTCCCGTTGAACTCAGCACCACTGAAGAGGTTGAGGAAGGGTCCAAACCACTTTCCGAAACGTTGCTAGACTTACAATTGACCTCTAAAGAGCGTGCCGATGTGCTAGATTCAGGCAAGTCTTTTTATTGAATTAACCCCGCATTTTCATGATTAAAACAAGAGCTCTTCCTACATTTTGAATATTATGCTTACAAAGAAATAAAATAAGATAGATGTAGTATTCTAAGTATTATTGTTGTGTATTAAAAAATATTAAATTATTAATTTTGAGTTCAGCCTTAACAGTAAGTCGAAACAAAAGAGGAAGGAATAATGAGTTGCCTGAAAATTCATGTATCTATCTCTCTTTCACAATATGCTGTTTTTTTCCGTAAACTAATTAAGTGTGGTAGTGCTCTAGTATGCGTAGTGGTTTCTTTCAGAGAGTGAAATACCTAATATTGACCTCTTTAATATGGGGAGTGAGTTTTTTTTACATGAAAATTATACTTTTTTTTAAATTTAATATATTTATTTGAAAATAAATCTATATGGCGAGCGAGCTCTTTTTACACGAAAAAAAAATTAATTATTAAACTATTAACATCCAGGTATGTCTACTCTAACCGACTCGACATGAAAAAGTTAACTAGGTATCTTAATAATCCAATAGATTTGAAGTTTATCAGAATTTTCAGTAAGTTGAATCATAATTGAAATAGATTTTGGAAATATATCTTATATCATAAAAATATATTATTTCAATTAATATTTACAATTGAAAGGTCAATCTATGAAAACCGTCCGCACCGGAAATTGAACTCAATATATCCGTTACCGTAGCCAGCGACACTACCAACTGAACTGGAGGACTATGAACAGAATTTCTGTTCGTAGTCTGAGTCCTCCCTCCCACCCATCCTCAAGGTGCGTAGCAATAGTGATTAGCTAACCACTAGTTCTGTCCTAGCCCTATTCTTCTATCCCTACTCTCTTCGAAAAAAAGAGAGGTTGAGCAACTGAGTAACAAGCAGTTCTCGTAGAAAAATTCTGTTAAGATACCTCCATTAGGAGACCATATGCTCCACATTGGGAGCGGACATGAAAAAAAAATATATTTACAACTAGCATCCGCAGTTTGATCTTGTATTACAGTTAAATGCTACCCCACCAAATATAGTATTTCACATATTATTAAATTGTCCTGTTTCTTTACTTTCCATGCATTCTCTATTAATTAATTATGTAATTTGATAAAGTTTTTTTAAATGTTTGAACATATTATATTGTTTTTAGATAAACCGAAAGTCAAAGCCCATTTTTACGTATGGTGTGGATCATGCAAAAAACTTTGCGAGGGCAAATTACGTGTCCGATGTGCGATATGCGGCAGTGGCGCATTTACAGTTCACGCGGATCCTCAAGCCTGGCCGGATGTTCTGCTCCCCAACGCACTTACTGGAGAGTGTCTGAACCAACCTAGTTGTTCAACAGTACCAATATCAATATATTTTTCTTATTTAATATAAGCTGAAAGATTTAAAAATAGAAGCCCTCTTCATCTCGATGAAGCATGTCTTTACTTTTTTTTCTTCTCGCTTGGCGCTGACTTCTATTGATGGTTGGGGACCAAATTGAAGTACGTCTCTATGATGAACCATTTGTATTAGGTCACTCATGTTTTGGTCATTGAGCCGCTTGCATAGGTTTTCGTATCAAAGATGATCTTTTTACCTGTCTCTACTGCTCTCTATTTTCCTTGATTTTTCTTCATTATGAATTTATTCAATTTAGATTCTTTTTTGTTGTGCATTTTTTTTGTCAGTCCCTTGAAAAATAGAATTTTAGAGATTAACTATAGGTCATTTTAGTCCAAAAACCTAGTTATTAGTTGTATCTTTCACAACAGAAATGATTGAATGAGAATTTTGTTTTTGTCGAGTGATCACATTATTGCTGTAATTTTGTTGAAAAAATGCTTTCATTATATTCTTATGTACTACTAAGGACTAAGAGTAAACAACCTTTTTCTTTTCTTAGGTGTACCACGATCAGGGGCCAAGTTTTGCTGAATTCTATTTCAGATGTGCTAACCACACATCCCAAGGTGAAAAAGATCAGGCCGTTCCACTTTATCTCATAAAACCAAATCTCAAGGATATTCCGTGTTTAGCATGTACAGATCATAGGTAAATTTTTGTAGTTGTGTCTAATATTGTTGAATCTTACAACATTCCTTATATTTTTAAAAAGCACTAAATATGCGCTTCTTATTGAGTGCCTGTTTTGTTTTCTTGTAGTACTATTGACTTACAGATAAACGGCACCCTGATTTTTGCGCTTATAACATTATTTTGTATTGTTGACTGCTCATTTAAAGAAATTTACTTACATATGATAACTTTTATGTTAAAATTAATTGATAATTTTACAGACCTATCCAAGAAAATTCTATCGATTAGAAAAAAAATAAGATAAGGACCATAAGGACATAATTACACTACGTGAAATTATCAAATTTTATTTAAAATACATATATGAGATTTTGTACACTTCCATGTATTTTGTCACTAACGACCCGGGTTTCGCTTTTCGGCATCTTCAGGCATTCGAGTGACTAAATACATGGAAGTGTACAAAATCTCAATAATCCAAATTTGCTATTGAAATTCCATCAAGCCCCCTCAGTCGATGTCTTGAATTACATATATGAGAGTTTATCTACTTTGGTATGATTAACGCTTAACCTATAGATGTTGCTTATCTATCTCTGTTTTTTTCAATGTAAATTTAAGACCATTCTATTTTTACTTTTTGTTTTAGTTGTTTTTTATAATTCTTTTTTTATGTATAATGTTTTTAATTTTCAAATATTTTTTTAATAAAATGTAAAAAAATATTGGTACTGTGCGCAAACGTCACTACACCGGGTAAACCATGAGCAATCTTCAGAAATATTCAATATCGAGAAGTGTTCCATGTTTACAACTAAGTTGGCTTTGAACAATTATTTTGTATCTGTTTAATAAATTCTGTATATATTTCTTTACAGTGAAACCGTTCTTGTATTTCCTTGCAACTCTGGTCATGTCACTTGCCTCGATTGTTTCCGCCTCTACTGCTCTTCAAGGTAATAGTAGGAATGTTTCCATTTTATTCAGTTTATATAAATGTCCATCAAACAATGTTCTAAGCTAGGCATTCGATTTTTTAAAAATGTGTGCACTTAAGTAAAATTAAATCAACATTATAGTATGGGCACTCAATAAAAATCTTTAGAAAAAATAAAGCGTGAATGTACATTCTGTGTGCGAAAGGAAAAGATCATAAAAATTGAAATATGAGTTGACTATGCCAAAATAACTACAATCCATATATGTGTATAAGAAAAAAAGGACCAGTGAAACAATGTTGCTAAATCAGTAAAATCACATTTTTCATCAAATTTCATACAGATTTAAATCTTGTTTTGACTCTCCTGAAAAGTACTAATTTTAAACTTAACACCATTTTCCTTTCACACACACACAATTGATGCCAAAACCAAGGTAATTTTATTTTTTGCCTACATGTCAAACAAATGTTAAGAGCGGGTGTTGATGTGCATTTTTGTTAATTCAGACTATTTAGACGAGTAGTGGTCTGTAAATCTTATATTTCATTTCCATTAGGCTTAGTGAACGACAATTTTTGTGTCATCCTGAACATGGTTACACGTTACCTTGCCCAGCTGGTTGTGAAGACTCATTTATTGAAGAAATTCATCATTTTAAACTTCTCACTGAAGCTCAGGTTAGTTTTTGTGGCTGATATTTTAAAAATTATAACAAATTATTGTGTGCGCACTGTGCAATTTGGGAAGGAAAAAAACTCCAATTTAAAAGTTATTCAGTTAGTATATATTCATTTTAAAAATGTATACCTTTACATAAATCAGTTTCACAACCGTTTTTTTTTTCTAGTATAATCAATATCAATTATTCGCCACTGAAGAGTTTGTGTTACAAGCTGGAGGTGTTCTGTGTCCTCAACCAGGTATTTATTCTCCCATATATTGTTCCAGTTTCGATACTAATGGTATTCCATTATAAAATTGTTAAATTTATTTTAGGATGCGGGATGGGAATACTGGTGGATTCAGAATGTACAAAAGTTACTTGCCAAAACGGATGTGGGGTAATTATTGTAATGAATATAATATTTTTTTTTTTTCCATGTCCGCTCCCAATGTGCAGCATATGGTCTCCTAATGGAGGTATCTTGACAGAATTTTTTCTACGAGAACTGCTTGTCACTCAGTTGCTCAACCTCTCTTTTTCTTTTTCGAAGAGAGTAGGGATAGAAGGATAGGGCTATGACAGGAATAGTGATTAGCTAATCGCTCTCGTTACGCCCCGTGAGGATGGGATTGGTGGGAGGGAGGACTCAGACTACGAACAGAAATCCATAAATCGATTGAAAGATCAATCTATGAAAACCGTCCGCACCGGGAATCGAACCCGAGACATCCGTAACCTTAGCCAGCGACGAAACCAACTGTGCCACGGAGAATATAATATATTATAATAAAATAGGAATAATTGACGACATGAATTTACGTTAAATCTGTTTTCAGTATGTGTTTTGTATGAAGTGCCTTCAAGGGTATCATATTGGAGATTGTGATGCGAGTCGTGATGAAATGACAGGCGGCGGAGACTGTAATTATAGTGTAGACCCTGTGAAAGCCGATGAGGTAAAAAAAACTATAATTCATTTCTGATACAGTGGATTCTCCATTGCTAATTTTTAGATAGAAAGTGTGGAAATTAATGATAAAAAAGTAATTGCACTTGTCGACTGAAGAATTGTTACATCTTGATAATAATAGATTGAATACATCAATATGAATAAATTAAGTATCAACTCACTTTTGTTCATTTCCATCTGAAGATGAAACCTGTAACGATTTTGAAATGTCAGGTGATAATCGCAAACTGCAACACGGTGTCTTCCCAAGATATTCTTACAGACAATAACCGTGAAAGCCTAAAACCATAAATGAGTGTGCTGTTTGTTAATTCTGTAAAACATGTAATGGACCAAAGTTTTATTTTGACTAAAATTAATTGTAGGCTCGATGGGATGCAGCTAGTAAAGTTACGATTCGTGTGATCAGCAAGCCGTGCCCTTCCTGCAGAACTCCTACAGAGAGGGACGGTGGCTGCATGCACATTGTTTGCACCAGGTTCCAAAATCCATTAATTTATAATAGATATTTCTTAATCGTTTAATCAGTTTTAAATTAATTTACTTGTTCCCTCTGCCTGTCAACATTTTCACATGAACAAAAAATATGTTTTTAACAGGCATTTTGTACTCAGTATAATATCTTTAATCATATATTTCGAAGAAAGTTTTGCATACTGCCGACGATATAATCGGTAATATCCGACATTTTTGATTGCAAACATTCTACTTTACATAACCCACAAATTTTGAAAATGAAAATACATACGATTTACAATTTAAAATTGCTCTTGTTTGGCCCTATATCTGCAGGTACTCATTTCATTTTGCTTTTTGTTTGCGTGAATGGACCGATTCAATTGCAATTGTAGCGGGCTACTGAAACTCGCAGCACGGGCACTGAGTGGGTTAACACCGATATTAGACATGACATTTTCAGAGAATGCAGGAAAAGCAATGCTGCTTGTTTATTAGCTCATCATAGTTAAGGATGTGCTTTTTTAAAACAAATCCTTCAAGCATTTGATTTTCTGTTACTTAGAATATCTCTATCCGTTATATATGCACAGATTTCTGTGATATTCAATGTATTAAAATGTGTTGAGTATTATTCAAGCAAAAAAGTTTATTTTTCTTTTTAGAGCTGGATGTGGATACGAATGGTGCTGGGTCTGTCAGACAGCCTGGACGAGAGACTGCATGGGCGCTCATTGGTTTGGTTGAACTCTGCTCAGTGTCGTTTTGATATTTTATCACATATCATAATTAGCTGATGACTCCCAATGATATTTTTAAAGCCTGAAATGAATCATAATGGTGCCAAAATATTAAATAATAAAATATAGATGATATTATTATTACACTATATAATTGCTTTATAGTTATCAATGTAATTCTCAACTTTTAATTCAAGCCTGCTCTTCACACATACATCAATATTCCAGATGATTGCCATGTAGGATTAAAATTCACGTACAGCAGTCACTTGCTATTGTAGGGGTAACTTCCATCTAACCTCTACTGGTACTTAGACTGGGTTCATGCGGGTAGCATTGACATTGGGACCGGATAAGGAATTTACTATTTCATCCATGTAAAGAAATTATTAACTTCCCGGCTTTCTATTTGTTTTTAACAGTCGCTGACAGTGTTTTATATGAGCACTACTGGATAATGCGGCAACATTTTTACATTGTAGCAATAGCATCTCGCAAAAATGTTTACGTCTTCTACACCTCACGCCAGATAACAATGATTTTTTATTCCATAATTGCTCAAGTTTTCGTTAAGCCTAAATTTATGCAATAACACAAAACATTCAAAAAAATGCATTAAAATAGTGAAGGTCAAAGTGTGTCAAAAACAATAATTCACACAGACGACACGAAAGACAAAATTGTTGATTAGAATTCGAAAAAATCTATTGATATAAATGTTTACTATGAAGTGCAATCAAACATTTCGTTTTTTAAATATAAATTTTATTTGTAACCCTTCTATATAAATATATATTATCAACATCCTTAATAAAACTAATTCTATAAATAGTTGTATATTCAGACAATAATAGAAGCACTTGATTCACTTTCGTCACATGTCAAAAATTCCTGTGATAACGATTATGGCTGTTAAAATAATTTACAATATGCACAAAATAATGCATTAATTAAAAATTTCAAAAAAATGTTATCTTTATGAGATGGAATTGCAATATTATTAAAGTTCTAAAAAGTATATTGGTTAATGTTTTTTTTCTTTTGTGCATCCTTACAATAAATAGGATTTTGGAGTAAAATCTTGACCAGATTACCATTTTAAGCAAGAGACAACTATTAGAATCTCTGATGACAAAATTACCTTACAATGCGATTTTCATGCTACAAATAAATGGCATGTATATGTCCAACAGCTTTAAATCTCTTAAGTTAATTAAATAACTTCAATTTATAATTGCTTGACTATGTAGGTTAAAGAATAAGCATTTTTTTTTTATTTAAGAAATTAAGAGAACCGAAGTTGCTTCTTCAGAAAAGTAAAATTTAATACTCTTCTAAAATAATAAGATATAGGTTTTTTCTTAATCTTGCCGGCACTGGCAAGATATAGATAATTCATAATTGTGAGTCGGTAACTACCGATATACATTTTAAACAACTTCATAAAATCGTTGTCATCTCATATCTAGTCTCAATTTCTCTTCTCGCTAATGTAAACAAAACAATAAATAGTACA
The DNA here is from genome assembly GCA_022494535.1 of Himalopsyche phryganea. Classification (NCBI taxonomy): domain Eukaryota; kingdom Metazoa; phylum Arthropoda; class Insecta; order Trichoptera; family Rhyacophilidae; genus Himalopsyche; species Himalopsyche phryganea. The sequence continues at coordinate 3,563,538 of JAGVSL010000046.1, forward strand.
ATCTTCGGAAAGCCATCCACACACTACACATAAACATATCATACTCATTAACAGGGCAATCTCAATAAAGATTTCACAAAACAGAAGATATAGATCATTTTATACATAACAATATAAAATTAAGGCACGATATTGTAGTCTAGGTAGTCAATTTCGCTGGCCGTGGAAAATCCACATGTGCTCTTTGAAAATGTCCCGCATGGTGAAAGACCGAGGGCAGAGATAGCAGCACAGTCGGTTGGTGAGATCGGAGTGCATCAGACGCACATGGTATTTGAGAGCCGACTGGTTGGAGTACTTTGTGCCGCAATGGGGACAGTCCCCGCAGATGGCGGCGTGATTACTCTGGGAAGTGGAAGCCGATCTGTTTTGTGCGAGGCAGTCCCCTTGTTCTGAGATTACCACTTCGGGTTCCAAATCAGGTGACAAACATTCGCTTTTAACAGCAGCTTCCGCATTGGTTCCTAAACTCTCTGAAGGCACTTTAGGTTTAGACGTAGTGGGAGTAGATGAATCACTTTTCAATGAATGGGTTCCTAGAAGATAATGACATGCGATGAGCAAGTGCATTGATACAACTGAATGAAGATTTTTCTAGTATACACTTTCCATTTCCAATAGAGAATATGTACCTCCAAAGGTTCATTTCAAATAAACCTTTTGCTTAAACCTCATTTGATGTTCTGAAATACTCTGAATTTAAAACATGAATCCTGGAATTCAAATGGTATAGAAAAACCATGACACCTTGTTCATGTATAATTTGAATATTATATAGTTAGATTGCTTAGAATGCAGAAGCATAAACATCACCAGTATTGATGGACTATTATGTTGTGGCCATCGGCAGAATTTGAAAGGAAAGTAATCAATATAGTGCAAATAAAGTCAGCAGCTTTTAGCAATGCGCCTGGAAATGCGTCGGACGTTAAAACTAAGTGTACACCGCCCCCCTCTAACAGAGCCTTTCACCTACCGCACTTGATCCACGCGTTTAGTTTATATCGAAACATCGTAGCGAGACCATACTTATTATCCCTTTAATCTTGCCTAAACCTTTGCGCTCTCAAGTTAAAATTATCATCGCCAATGGTATCAAGTTTTATGAAGAAGGAAAAAGACACAGATCGCCCTTAATTCCTCTAGATAAAGCAAATGAACGGATCGCAAAAATGACAAGTAAGAATCCACCGTATTACCAGTTTCTAAAAAAATCCACACTTTTGGGGAAAAAATATTAACCAAGATTTTAATATTAGTGAAATTTATATTGCTAGTTTTGAGATAAAGAATTAAAAATAACTTGTTTGTTTACAGATATAAGTGGTAGAACCATCCAAAATATAAAGAAAAAGAGAAATACTGGAGACGGAGAAATTAAATCACCTACAAATTTCAGAATTAAACGGAAGCGCATCGTATTAGACCAGTGGCTGTCACGGGAAATTTCTCTGTGGCCGCATTATCAACATAAGTGGTCATATGGAAATGTCTCGTGGCCGCACCAAATTTTTCTATCGAGATTCAAAATATTAACACATTGCATTTACTTTAAAAGAGATCAACTTATAGGTTTATTCAAGAAAAGACATGTTATTTATAACATGCTTGTATTTATTTATTTAAAAGCAATACAAATGGAAATTGGTCGATACTTCTTTCTTCCAAAGCAAGCCGCATCGCCGCTTCTAAGTTTTCGTCTGTCAGTTGGTTTCTATATTTACTTTTTATAAAGTGCATTACACTGAATGATCTTTCACAGTATACGGTTGTAGGAAAAATCGATAAAATTAGTAAAGCAATTGTTGCTAACTATATTGACATGATTCATGGTCAATGTATAATTCCGACCAAAATATTTGAACTGTATTATTATTAAAATGGTCATTCAGAATTTGATCATGACTGATTTCTAATAATGCGTATTTTATGTTAGCGCAGTTATTTGAATTTAATACTGCAAACGATGTTAATCTATTTTGCAGTGTTTTCAAATTTTCATTTGTCATCTGAAAAGGGGAAGATATAAAAGAAACAGTTTTTAGTTCTTCAAACCTTCTATCAAGTTCAAGATTTAAAGATTTTATGCACTATTATTTTATGCTTTAGTTTTAATTTTGAAGTTGCGTCTGTCAAATTATTTATAAAATCACTAAAAGAAGATAACATTGAAAAACTGTCATTTTCAGCTTCTGCCACAAGGTCTTTTGCAGTGTTTTTTAATTTATTAATGATTAAAACTGTCTCAATTATTGTTACATTACTCTTTTGTAGTTGTTTATTAATAGAACTAATATGCGGCAAAAAATCTTTCAGGAATAAAATCGACCCTTTTATATAATCACTTTGAAGTTGTTCACTTAAATCTTTATAATTTAATGCCAAAGCAGATACAACATAAATATTCAATTCACAAAGACGTTGAACACTGCTATCAAAACTTAGCCATCTAACATGGTTGTAATTGAGTAATACATTGTGTTTTTCGTCGTTGACTTCACATATAGATCTAAACATGTTTGACAATTTACTACTGGTATTAATTGCATTTAATACCCGTCTCACTGTCGATTCCACATCATCCATGCATTTGATAATAGTTTTGCTAACTAGCACCTCTTGGTGCACAATACAGTGCATACGAAATATTTCATTTCCATTCTTTTTTGAATAAATTCAATGCGCCATTTCTTTCGCTCTTCATAACCGTAGCTACATCAGCAGTTACAGCACACAAGTTATCGGTTGATACATTTAACTTCATCATATCTGCTTTAATAGCATTGTAAATATTGATGGCATTTGGGCGGTTTTTCAATGAAGTCTGGCACAATAATTGTTCAACAAATTAACTTTTTTCAACTTCGAAATATCTTGTAAATACTAAAATTTGGTTCGTTTTTGTCGCATCATTACTTTCGTCCAAACATAAGCTATAAAATGGGCTCTTATTGATGGATTTGCTTATTTCAAGTTCTATAAATTTTCCTATTTCGATAATTCTTTGTTGAATTGTATCATTACTAAGCGCCATATTACGAAATAGTTTATTTTGAGGATCAACTCGCAACACCACAGATTTCTCTTCTGTGAAAGATTTTCGATGATTTTCAATAAAATAACCAACTTTAAGAGAACTCAGATATAATTCATCATTTTGTGATAGAAATGTTTTCGTTACGTTTTTTTTGTGACAAAAGTTCAGTCTTAAATTTTTCTGCTAAATTTTGGCGTAATTTTGGAGTGGACGATTTTTTTGTATGGTCTTGATGGGTTTTATAATGCCGTTCCATAGCATATGATTTGATTTGATTAATTTCACTTTTACAAATCACGCACACGGCAACTATACAATCTTGTATATTCTCATTGTGCACAATCAAATACATTTCTTCCCATTCTTTGTGAAACTTTCTTTTCTCTTCCCAATAAGTACAACGTCGTTTAGCTGCATTCATTATTTTCGAATCCTTCGCACCATTGTTATTAAAATTTTTGCTGGAGATAGCTACACTTTCATCCTTCTGAATGTTTTTTGATAGATAACTTCTTATATCCATTTTAACTCTGACCCTTAATGCGGGTGCGGATCAGTTAGCGGCGAGGTCCTTCATAGAAGCGGCATTCTCTTACCGTAAATATGGCATACATATGGTCGCAGTAAAGGCGCGGGATTTACTTTTTACATCATGCCTAGGGTGCAGTGCATGCATCACTACAGTAGTGGCACGGAATTCGTTGCATATCAATATTTCTTTCTACACCACTTTCTACAGAAACGCTGGTGGACGCAGATAAATCCTCTGGTGGTTGCACATGAGAACCACTGTATTAGACGATTTTGATGTGTGCCATTAGACGTGAAAGATAAAGAGTGGATCGTTTTATGAGGTTATTGTAATGTTAAAATTGTTTTTATATTGTGAATAACTATTAAAACTTATTTTATGTTTTGTAAAATCTTTTTATGTTAAATTAGGGACTTTTAAGGTGTTAACTGTCAATTTTTGGTGAAAAGGTGTTACAATATTAAATATGTAATTAATATTAATTACATATTTAATATTGTAACACCTTTTCACCAAAAATTGACAGTTAATATTAATTACATATTTCATTAATTATAATTAAGATATTTAAGTAATTCACAACAATCTTTTAAAATTTCCCATTTGCTATTTTGGCTAATGGATATTTATGAATTACTTTTAAAACTCATTATATTAAACTCTTAAATAAATGACTTTTAATGTGACATAATTTGTGATTTCAGATTGGTATATATTGATTTGTAAGAAGTCTTTTAAATTTTAATTGTAGACTTTTTAATTTCTTTTATATACAATTTGTAATTATTAACATTAAATTTTATATAAATAGTTTTGTTATGATTTGTATTTTATCAATTGATAATACTCGAGATGATCGAAACCGGTCCTGATCATTACACACATGTGGAAGTAATGAAAACAAATTGTGTTTTATTTAAAAAATATATATTAGGGAATTCAAAATCTTCAAACTCTGGCAATCTTTTTTTCGTGATTTATCATACAAGAAATGCACATAGCGACGCGGTTCCGCACGCACACTTAGTGTGGTCGGACAGTAGCTGTCAAATGTAAACTGCTATGAAATTTTTTTAGCAATACTGTGAAAATAAATACGATAGGCAAATGATATGTCAAATGCTTCGAAAACAATTCAAGTCATGCTAAGAGTTTTTCAGTTCTGTGAACATGAGTCTTGTAAAGAATTGATAATTCAAACCAATAATGACAACATTTCCATTAGCATCCGCGCTAAACAACCAAATTATAATGGTTGATGATCACTAGGAAGAAGAATATTGTAATATATATATATATATATAAATCAATTCTTCACAAACATATTAAAGTTCGTCAGTTCGAGTCCATTCGTGCGCTCGAATGCCTGAAGATGCCGAAAGGCAAAACCCGGGTCGTTAGTGACAAAATACATGGAAGTGTACAAAATCTCAATAATTCAAATTTGATATTGAAATTCCATCAAGCACCCTCAGTTGATGTCTTCAATTAAATTATAAACATATTAAAGTAGTTCTAAAATATTTATTAACTTACCAGAAATGAGTGAGCGAGCGAGCATGCTATTTTCATAGAAAGGGACGACAGAATTGTTTTCACTTTCACTTTGTTGCTCTTCTTGCTGATCCGTTGCTAGGAGTTCTTCATCTACTAGACCATCATCATGAATCTCATGTTTTACCTGAGGAATTCCAATATGGTTAACAAACAGGTGACGAGTTTCAATAAACACAGAACAAAGCAACACATAGAGCAGCTCATAACTAAGAATTTTCTGCAGATAATTACTCAAACAGTTTCATACAAAGAAGGTTTACCTGAACCAAAGGTGAGTTGGAGCTGTGCTTTTCATCAGTTTTGAATTGGTTGACATCAGAGGCAGAAGTGGGAGAGTTTTTATTTGTTTCTGAACTACTTGGATCCTTTGAAATGTCGGTCTTTAAGTTTTCACTGATAATTTGAGCGGAGTCAGATTTTTTTGTAGGGCTAACACTTTTATCTTTTGCGATTTTGGGTTTCTTGGGACTTTCGATAACTTGACCGTCAGCGAATTTTTCAGAAGTGCTGTTTCTTCTCTTCTTGTATATATCTTTCTTAGGACTTGAGGAGTTATCTCTTTGTACAGTACTGCAGCATGTCGACATTTTTGAGGAAATCATTAATTGGGTAATATTTTTTTTGTGATGTAACATTGATGAAGAAGCTGTTGTTCTGTACAAATGTTTTTTGACCTACAAAAAAAGACAAATTACATATACAAAAGTACAATCACACAAACATTTCCTACAGCATCAGCAGCCTGCAAAACTTTCAAATAGGATTTTGGCAGTTAAGTATCTTGCTGACAAGTTTTCCATCTGCGTTTAATTTCTCAAAGTCAAGATGTAGAAAGTACTTAGAGAGGGGAATACCAGAATCGAACACGCCTATAAATGATGTTAAAGATATGATAATAAGATCCAATTCTGTTAGCGCGCAATTGTGCTAATAAGCACAATCATTGCGCGCCAGCTGTGAAGAATTAATTTGTGAATAGCAGAGTTTCCGTCACTAAATCGTAATGTCAGATTTTAACTTAAGGGTAATGTGCTTTAAAAAATATTCGAAATGCGAGGTGTAGAAGGAAGCCAGTATAAATCAATAAATTGAGTGGTGGTTGAACTTTACTGGTTGAGTTAAGTGTACAGTAAAGACAACAATGGCTGATTCGCAATACTGTGGATGCCCTCGGAATGCCTCAACACTGTTTGGCTTTTCTTCCGATGGGTGGGATTCCGGTGTCCTGAATGACCATTATTATCCACAGGCTGTACTCGGAGGAAGTGAAGGATACTGGTATGTTGGCAGGTAACAGGAAATCCCTATACATAGGGAGCGGATATGGTCCAAGAAAAGGGATCACAATTAATCAGGCAAGTGAAAGTTTACAATTTGGTGATCTTTATTGTCAAACTCTTGACCAGATGTCTTTCAAATGAAATCTAATAATTACTTGTTCTGCTATGGGAGTTGTTTGTGTCAATCCCTTGACTTGAAGCAGTTCCGCCGTTTCTAGAAATGATGGCAACTCAGCCTCTTCAACTTGCACCTCTCCTTGGTACATATAGGCTAGAAGCCTCACAATGTCTTGGGCCAACACATCTTTCAGGATAATAATGGGATGATGACATGGATTTTCCTGTAACAGGCGGTAAAGTTAAATATTGTTTTCAGTTGACAAAACACACTGGAATTAACGATTTTCGACCTTTTTATTTACACTAAGATTTGTGTTCTGAAAACTAATGTCAATATACCAAACTGGGTATATTTTGGGTCAAAATGTGCATAAGCTCACAATGTAGTTACACTCGAGTTAACATTAAAAGTTATCAACATCAAATTCAATTTTTTATTGAACCATTTAGAACCCATATAAATTTATTGCTATATGATGGAACAGGCCCAGCAAAAGCTTGCATGAGATACTAGTATTCACTCAATAAATCACTGACAAAAGTATGCCATGCAGTGGGGTCTTATAACACAATCACCATGTATTGACAAACAAGACTGACAATTAAGAATTGTCAGTATTTACATGGAATGTATTGTTTTATTAAAATCTGCGACATATATGTTGGAAACAACTAATGAATGAAGGAAGTGGCACAATAAATCGTCGAGAATATTTATGTAATACAGTAAGTACATTGGGCTCAGGATGTAAATAAAAACAGTTTTGAAGTTTATGTAAAGATAATGTGAATAATGTAAAATTGTCTAAGAATGTCATGACTGATAAAATATTTTCATGGGAAGGATATACGCTTATAGTATGTAATAAATATAGGGCTTACTTTAAATACACCTCTAAAATATGGACTACATGCTGACAATATGACTTTGTGGGCCTTTATATTTTGACCCTCGCACGTTAAGGTTACATCGACAAGATCTTCTGAGCACTTAAGCGATTCCAGCGCATTCACAATGTTCGATTGAAAGTCTGTCCATTTTAAACAGAACTGCTCTGTCATCTTTAATACTTCAAATATAATTTTAAATGGATAATAAACTATAAAAACAAAAAATAATGTCAACCGAAAGAACAATAATACTACATGCAATAACAAATATGGCCGCCAAAACATAAATGTGACACAAAATAACAAACTGAGCGTAAATGAACTCCAAAAAAATATTGCGTAACTATACGAACACAGTCTGTAAAAAAAAACTTTTTCGGCGTATTTTTTAAAATTAAATTAACGTAATATTTAAAAAGCAGATTAAATGCTATTTTTATTTAAAGTACGTATCATTTTATTTCGTCTATATTCTGTATACTTGGCTAATCATAAAAATGATGTTTTGTTATTTTTAAAAAAATAGTAAACGCTCTCCTGGCTGCAAATATCACGAACCGGCGTGCCGCACCAGAGCGCTCTTGTAGAATTCGAGCCCTGGTCCCAAAACTGAACACTAATTATTACAAAGTCATGTTCAATATAGCGTTTGAAATTTTAAATGCTATTTACATAAGAATGATTATCAAAATAAATACCTATATGAACCACGTTTAAAATATATTTTTTTCTTGGTTCATCACAACAACCTAGGTTAGCTACGCTAGTTCCTATTATAATATAGAACATTATGTATAGTGGAAACTAGTTATTAGAATGATTCGAATTTATTAAATGAAGCATTGAACACTTTTAAATCGGTTATAGTGACATATCAACCAAATTACCGAGTTCTCCATAAATTTATGAACCAAGCTTGGGATATTATGGAGACACCAAAGTTACAGTTATTAGACTAAAAGTTTTAGTAATACGAAGTTGTATAGATTCTATTATATAGAGTATGACATATCAAACAGGTTCTTGATCAACAACGTCCTGGAACTAGTTACATAATTCAAATAACAGAATTGTAGAAATTTAATTAAGAAGATTTTTTTAATCTGTCACCATTATTACAGACAGTGAATCGAACATTATAAACTCACTGAAGGTGGCTACAAAATTGAGAAAGATCGAAATTGCAGTGTAAGACATATCTTACAGACTTTCACTTTTAATTGCACAATTTAAAAATATATAGGGCACTTCCGCTTTGAATCGTTTACAAAACCAACAGTTGTTTGGAAACCATTTTCAGTTGGAATTTCATTTATGTTTACGTTCTACATATTGAATTATGACCTGAAGACTTGAGCACAGCCAACATCTTATCAAATAATTGAGAAGTTTTAATGATCGTTTTGAGTAAGAGCTTTGGTGAGTCATCTGATCAGATATAAAAAAGGGTATCTTTGTAGAACATAAGAAAAGTGTAAAAAAAACTTATCTTACTTCTCCGACACAACATAATAAGAAGCTTTATTTGAAATAACATTTGTATACTATAAATATATACTTTTTTTTATATAATTTAAGACATCGACTGAGGGTGCTTGATGGAATTTCAATATCAAATTTGGATTATTGAGATTTTGTACACTTCCATGTATTTTGTCACTAACGACCCGGGTTTCGCCTTTCGGTATCTTCGGGCATTCGAGCACACGAATGGACTCGAACTGAGTTCGGTGGACAAAATCTCAATAATCCAAATTTGATATACTTTTTTGTTAGAATCGTTTTATTTTTCTATGTCATTCTGGAGGATTTGACAACGTTTGACAAACAATGTCTGAGGATTTCCGATACACACCGTTTTTACCGTGTAGCAGATAAATACCAATGGCGCGAAAACATGAGTGCTGCCCCTCAAGCCTTTGCTATTTTATCGCATAGTCCTCCCAAGATTAGTACTGAGTAGGTAGTATAAAATTGTATCATGAAAATTTTACGGTTCACTTGCACTGAAAATTTCGAGCAAAGCGTCTAACCAACGAAAGATCTAAGCTTATTCAAGGAGTGTCACCAAAGATGCGTCTTTATTCATCATACTGACTTATAGTATAGCTTACAAGAGCATACCGGAATGTGATTAACAAGACCAAGGACCACCATATTATAGTGCCAGGCTTAAGTGATGAAATCAATGTTGTATTTCTTGACTTTTATTTGTAAACCAAATATATCTATAATGTTCGTAATGTAGTTGTGTTGTTTAATCGTGTCTCACCGCGAAATACAAATATGCATCCATACATTTAATTTAGCGAGACATATTAAGTTTTTTAGCAACAGGGTTTGAAATCAAAGATGCTGTGGTAAATTTAAACTATTTATTTATTCATCATTATTATTACGAAGGATAATTTTCTATTACAAACTAAGATTTGCTAATAAGTAATCAAATAAATAAACCGTTGGACACTTGATATGGTACAGCTGTACAGAACAGAGGGTCAATCATGCTATGCGTAGATTGCAGGCATCAGTTTTAAAAATAATCTGATGCCAACTTACATTTTTTTAGAGATTTGATGTTTCCCGACAGTTACTATGTAAATTTTAAAGATGGCGCTGGTGCTCTTAAGTTTGCCACACATCGTAGGATAGCGTTGCAAATAATAAATGTATAATAATTGCTATTTCCATAATTTGTCACAATGATAATTACAGTTTAGCAACTGTCGGAATGAATAAGAATTATTTTATTTTAATGAAAAGAAAATTTATTTATTAAGTCGAGCATAGATAGTCAAACATATTTATTTTAGTACAATTTTTGAAAACCTCTGTAAGTAAATACGTAGGTGTGTAGTACATTTTTTTAGCGAAAAACGAAAATTCAATAATTAAGTTCTGGAGAATATATGTTTATTTATGTTCTAACATAAAATGGATTTCAGATTTTTAATTAATATCGTTATTTAACAATTTGGTTTTTATTCTCCGACTGTAATTATATCCAATGTTGTACTTAATAATATATTATGTAAATTATGCAATAAATTGGAATACGCTCTCGGAAGCACCCGTATTCATGTAGAAGACCATATAGTATAGTATGCAATTAATAAATATTTGTTGATGATTGTTAGGGAATTACTAAAAGATTGATACGTATCAATATAAATATCATAGTATAAGCTTATATGTACATAATTTGTAAATTAACAATGTTTACTTTCAAACAATGATTTTTTTATTACAAACAAAAAGCATAACATTTCTTATCTTGTACTGTTTTTACCTTATACCTTAACTTTCTTGAACATTTATTTTTTTTGTTTTTGTTGTTGAATATATTATTGGTACGAATTGTAGTGTACATTTGGCACAATTTGTTGTCATTTTATTTATTATTTTGCAAATCAATCATTAAGGATTTTTTATAGATTAAGTAAGTAACTTGCACTGTTTTTAATAGTACATCGAAATTAAAACCAACGAATAAAATTCTTATATTGATAATGGCACTAAAGTTTTTTTATAGTAATTAAGAAATGGGACAGTATGATTTTACGTTGATTAGGTTTTTTATGTTGAGTATATTAATGATTTGAATGCTTCAGAAATGCCAATTTATAATTCGTTTATAATCCTTTCATATTTTAATAGTAGGTACATAACTATGATAAAATTGTTTTAGATTATTGATACACGACCTTAGATCGTGCTTATAAAAATGGTGTTTCCTTTCTTTTACAATATTGATAAATATACTTTTTCTAGAACTTAAGGCACTCAGATTTTTATACATACATACTAACATATGTTTAAGCATAAATCGACAAATAGCCATCCACATTTTGTCAAAATTATCTAGTCTTACCGTCTAAATGAACTCATTACGAATTTACATAGCCTATGAATTTAAAATTGTGGTTTACTTATGAAATTCAGGTAATCTTAAAAATGCGGAATTAATGAGACTTTCAATAAAATATTGGTTAAACTAATCTGCATTAAAAATGTAAATTTATTTCAAAGGAATACAATTATTCAACTTTATAATTGTTATTCCTACAGTAAAAATCAACATTTCCCAAATATTGTTGAAGATATCATTATATTCCGCATAAATTTTACAAAAGAAATCTTTGACATTTAAAGCAGGGCTGGAAAAGTATGAAGCAATCGATTAAAATTGTCGTTGAATTCTATTATAGATTGAATCTTTTTTCTATGATGCTTGATCAAACTTCAATATCACGTTTATAAAATAAATGCATTCCGTGACAGTTCAATTATTAACGATTATATACGTACGTATAGATATCTATTAACAAACATAAAATGTATACCGGTTAATATCTTCAGTTGATATTTTTTCATTAAAAAAATAATCCCTTACATTTCAACTAGAAGTAAGTTAAACATTATTACAGATATATATTTATATAATACTATCAATTAAATTGTTAATATTATATTTTTGCGATGAAATGGTACGTCGAATAAAGGCAATGGCGCATATATTTTCCAGTCTTACTCTAAACTATGATTATCCGAATTGTTATAGGAAAGGTGTTCGATTAATAATCATATGACCGTATTTATAATAATTTTGGTGAGAGCCCTGATATAAAGATTTTCTTGAGGAAAAATCCACTTCAGATATTATTTTCTTACCAAATTTGTGACAAAAAGATTTTTATTTACCACATTACATTTGTTTAATAATTATACTAGGCAATTATAGTTACAATTATATAATATTGGTACGTTTCCATAACATTAAAATTTGATAAAAGTTATAAGTATGAGAAGAAAGAAATAATGTCCCATCAACATTTAACTTATCTATCAAAATCTACAACAAATTTCCCCTCCTTCCTGTCGTTCAAAAATGAATCAGACGATCTTTATAATTATTATATAATATATCTAAGATATAGAATATTTGTATTTTCAACTGCTTTGCTTTATCATCATAAGGTAAAAACACTTATGACATTGCGACGTGACATACGTTTACTTGTTACACTCCATATAAAATAAATCATTTGGTAAAATGAACTAAAACGTTCCCTTAAATAACCAAATATGAGTTATTGTATTGATCTATTTAATATTTATACATAAAAGAAAATATGAACCTTATTTTGACACCCATGAGTACAGAATTCGTAGTTCCATAAACTACAAATTTACACTGGAGTGTAAAAACGCTCTTATAAGATTTAATTAAAAATAACATTTTTGGTACATTGGATTTTTCCACAAAACCGTTTTTATATTTCTATTCAGATATCATGTTATAATTAGTGTCATAAAATATGGAACACGTTATTTTATGATGTATTTTAACACAATTTAGTTTATTTTGATATCCGAGTTTTAAGACAAAGAATGTGTTTAAAATTTTTCTTCAATGCGGTATTGAAATCTTATATTAATTTGATGGTTTGGAAACAACGAGATTTGCACGCTAGGTTGACGATTTATATTGAAAAAAATAGGGAATTACGTATGATATTTTCTGCACCAGTATTGTAGAATTAAGTTGACCCATACTATATTCAAAACCAATTTTAGTTAACATAGTTAACGATTTTTGGAATGTAAAGTTCAGAATGAAATGATTAACGTTAGGAGAAAATTTAGAAGATAGTACACATTTTAAATATTTTTTTTCAACATTTTTTTCTACAGCACCAATTCTAGCTTACTATAATAATATTGTGTTTGAATGATTTAAGTTTTCTGTCACCAAAATGTTACTTGGAAAATTTACCTATTTAGATTCGGCAGAGTACTAAATTACTGCCTACAACCGCTATAAAAGTTGGTTTTGTGTGTTTCAAAAATATTCTTAGCAACCATTTCGGTTTAAATAACTTTGCAAATAAGTTTACACTAAATATGTCATTAAAAAAATCAATGATATATATATTAAATTTGAAAATGGAAGCGATTGTTTAAACTCGATTATGAAAAAATCTTGTCGTAAATGTTAATGAAGCATCTATGTTTAACAAAGAAGCACCCATTTTTTTAAATGTGTCTGTTACATTTTTTATATATAAAAACTTTCTATCACATTCAAGGAAGAATAATAGATTTGGAAGTTTCTAGATCGCAAATTAATCAGGACATTTCATGTGTGTTTTGTCAATTTTTTATAGAGGATAAAATAAAGACGCTCAATAATATCTCAAGTATATACTAATTTACTTTATGAAACTAATTGTCAACAAAACCAAATAAACTAAAATTAATATATTATACTTAATTTATACGGTCCAGTTACTTTCGGCTCTATACAGTGTATCGCCAAACTGAATTATTCGTCTTTTATTTACGCAATACTTAACAAATTTAATAAGTCAGTTAGTTTTTAATCGTTTTATTTCAAATTAATATATTGAAAGAAGCTGAATTTCTAGAGTTATGAAGATAATTGTTCTAAGGTGTTATTTTCATTAATAATCCTTGTCTGAAAACATTAAACTTTGAGATGAATTATTAATTACTAGTCAAAATATGTTTGTACAATATTTACAATACAAAACTAAAACAAACAAATAAAATAGTATAGATTTTTGACAAATATGATTTCCTGAAAAGCATCAATAACAAATAATATGGCATTATTTTTGATTCGGGTGAATTATTATGCTAATATGCTTGAACAAAAATAATTTTTACTTGCTCAATTAAGGATTTTTAGATAAAATAAAATACTGTACCACGATAGTAGTTACCACAAATACGAAGGAATTTTATAGTTTTACAATAAACACAATAATAATTGCAGTTAATTAAAAAATATATTCAATAGACCACAAAAAACTTTTACCTAAATATCTCCTAATATAAAATTGGCTAAGATTGGGAAATAGTACCCGATCGTATTTATAATTTAATAATTTAAAATTCTTCAGCCAGCCCTGCCCCTGTCGTGGCTTAATGCGGCGTCATATGACATCGTGTTATTTATAATAGTTCATATACCGGCGACGAAGATGCACCAGTTACGCGCGAAGGCATCGGCCAAAAAATATATAAGAGAAAAGTGGCCCCCTGAGTATACATAAGTTGACCATCCTTGATATAATTGATTAAACAAAACATACGAGTAACAAATATAGTCAAAAGTGATATCCGACGGTGAGTCCGATGCAATATATTCGCTATTATTTAACCTAACGCAATCAGTCGGCGTCCTCAGAACGAGCGTCTACTTGGAGATACGCCTCTCTCCATTCGTCTCCCGGCAGCTGGGAGCGAATGGCTCGACTGACCATCTCTTCGGTGATGGCGCCTTCGCCCAATGCCTCTTCAGACCTGATGAATGCTTCTGAGAACCTCCCGATCTCGGTGGACCCGAAGGCTTGCTGGAAAGCAGGAAGCGGAACAGCCTTAGCGGCGATCGGAGCAGTGGCCTCGCTCCGTTTTTCAATTGTGGGAGTGACGACGGTCTGCGAAGGAATTCTCGGTTCACTGCGACCGTTCAACACCTATTGATAGTAATTAAGTATAGTTTTATTTATATTTTTAAATAAAAATTGTTTTGCGAATCTTGGGACAGAGCAATAGTAAAAAACGGGAATTTTATTTATTTGTATTCAGTTTGACGGAAAATTTGACGGAAAAAAAATAATATTAGTATCGTTAATTCTAAAAAGAATTTTAATCCTGTATAAATGTTTTTTAAACGAATGTAACATATTTTATTTATCCGATATGAAAGCGTTAGTATGGCAAGTTTAATGTTAAGTCAAGACGTAAGTTTTACCTTCAAATCTTTAAATTATGTAAAATATTTCGCGGAAAGTGATATAAACTTAAGCATTCGACGAATATTCTAACTGCCTTTCATGAATACATGTTTTTCTGATTAAGTAAAATATTAAAATATTAACTTTCTTTTTTTTCATAATTTCATAGTAATATATATTACTTCATTTAAAGAATTCAATTGAAAGCATCTTCACAAAGAATCATATTATGAAATTGTCCTGTCATAATACCGATGATGCATCGCTACGCCCCTTTTCCGAGAGGTCCTCGAAGGGAAAAATCATTACCTTTTCCTGCGGCACGGCAACGGGTTGCGCTTCAGCGAGGTTGCGCAAAGGTCTCTCGGCAGGCTGGAGGTGATGTGCAGTGGAATAAGCACTCTGTTGGGCGAGGGTTGGACCCGTTACCGGGTAGCTCCCTCGAGGAGACCGACACCTGTTCTGTAATGCGACAATTCAACGACCTTTTTTATTTTTGTCAATATCACAACTTCTAATTACACTGTAGTGAAATAATTTAGTGATAAAAATGTATTTTTTGTTTTATTAGTACATGTTCGTAAATTCACTTAATTAATTGTTCGTGTTCAAAAATGTCGTTCTTATTATAAAAAAGCATATATTTTTAATAATATAAATATCGTGACACAAAAAATTATTAATGATTTTGTTTTGTCTCTACTTTAATAATAAAACAAGATGTGGTTCCTGTTTAAGTTTCTTTACACTTTGACACAGTTTTTTCATTCATTAAAATATAAGCAAATCAAAATTATTGAACATTTAAAAACTGGGAAAAGTATAATAATATTATAATGTCATTCTTGTCAATTTGTGGTAAACCAAACATGTCCTCGATTCACAGTGTCAATATTTTTTTTAGTTATCATATATTTAATGAAAATGTTGTCTGTTATAATCTTATGATTCTGTGCGCGAAGGGAAACGGCTAAAAGTCTAAAATCGGTAATTTCGTAGAACGTTGAACTTTTAGTCCGAGATTTATGAAAAATGTGATGTTCAAGTTTACTAATGCAGTGGCGTTGATTCGACTGGTCCCCTTTCTCCTTTAAGCATGTGTGCATCGTAGTTATTTTGGCATATTTCATTATTAAAAAAAAATTAAGGCTCTACGCTCTTTCCGGCAAACAAAATCTATTTTTTTCATTACAATAATGAACGTAACATTGCCATAATGCAACATTTTTAAATTCAGAGAATTTTGCTTTCAGATATATAATCATAATAATGTTTATGTCTTAATTAATAGTTTCTTGAGCTAGTTGCTTATTACTGTCGTAATATAAACACAGTTAAACGACAAAGAAACGTAGACAGGAGAAATTTTCCAACTATTCAACTCTAAAAATGCTTGCAGTGGAAGGTTGACAGCATAGTCAAGTACTTAGTGCTTCAGCGCGCTGTACTTACATGCAAATTGCACGTGTACGTAGACCTACTTAGCCAAGTCTACCCTTGCAGACAGGGTTGTATTAAACTTAAAGAAAGCTTGAAATCAAGATATAAAATTATTATTTTGTTTAAACATTTTATTCTCTTAACATGACTATTTAATACGGTTTATTAATCAAAAAACATTTGCCGGCTGCCCTTTTTTAATTATATAAGTTTAATTGTTTAGAATTACTAGATCAACTATTTAAATGAACGCGTGTTATTTTTAATGCTATTTGTAATATTTTTTAAGAAATGCTTATTTAATACTGCGTAAAAAAATGGATAAGTGAAAAATACTTCAGTAGCTTTTAATATGATTGACTATTATTACGTATATAAAAATTACATGTATGATATTACACAATGTAAAATTTACCCTTAATGTATATATACCTGGTAATAGTTCCAAGGAGGTACATCTGCGTCCAGAAACGGCATAGGTGCTCCAGTAGCCATCCAATTACCCTGATTCTGAAAAATACACATTTATAAAGTTATAAATAATTTAAATTTTTTTAAATCTTTCTAGTATTTATTCAGTAATTTAGTGACATAACTGAAATATTACGAAGAATTTTCTATTAAGGATCACTTAAAATACTATTACTTTCAGTGAAATTTCGAACTAACGTCTCCAGAATTTAAGATTACCCCTCATTTAAATATGATTCTTGCAGTTCCATTTCAATTTATTACATTTTAAGATTAATCTTGCATTTCACTTTTCTCATGCTTTATCATATTACAAAAGCTAAATAGTCGACACGGGGTAGTTATATATATCGTCATTCAGCGTTTCGGCTCGCGTATTTTGTAAAGTCTTAGAGACCATTTTTCTGCCAGTTCAAATATGTATATGTCAATGTCAATGGCTGATTAATGTCATAGAAGAGAGCAGATTTTCAAAATATTTTTTTTATATAACACAATGAAAATACCTGGGACGCTTGATCGTTAATAAGAAATATTCTGTAGTTTTGCAAGAAGCTCTACGCACTCTTCATGTTTGAAATCACATTTCATTATTAAATTGACAGTCAGTAATCGTAAGGGGTTTTTCTTAATATTGTTTTCCCACAAAAAATCAAATCATGGATTACGGTCTTTGAATAGACAGTATGTATCCAGAATTCATACGAAAAAGGAAGAAATTATGTGTTAAAAAAAATTGTAAATATATTGTATTAATAATTTTGGGAAAGCATGTTTATAAAATGTTTTCGCAAGGTGTCTTAATTTTTTTCAATACATACTACGAAAACCTAAAATCTTATTTGCGAACACATTATTCGTATTCAAAATTTATGTTATTATATGACCAAAAGGTCAAGAGTCAGTTATTTGACCAAAAAAGAAATCAATATAACTTTATTGGCTGTTCTGATTATATTTAAAAAGCATGATAGAATAGTTCTGCTGGTTCGTTTTATAAAATAGGAACAACCATCGATACAGTAGCTCAATGGGAAGAACGCAAATAATTATTTTTGTATCATAATATCTGTTTTAGGAATATCATTTTTTTGTTTGAATTGAATATTTATTTTATTTGTTAGTTGCAACTTGCAAGTGACTTTTGTTATGGAATGAAAATACAAAAAAACCAAACAACTTTGGTTTGCATTTTATACATACACATATTAAACGATTGGAAGAAAGTTTTATTTCGGTAAGGGATTTTACTCATTTTGATAGCTGTGGATAAATTTTTAGATCATTTGAGTCAGTGTTATTAGGCGCAAATCTAAAATCGAGAATATTTTCTTTTATGTAAAATCGTACGTATCTCTATTTTTTTGAAAACATGTCCGCTCAAAATATGGAGCATATGGACTCTTAATGGTGCTCATCTCAACAGATTTTGTTAAACGAGAAATTGTTATTCAGTAGTACCTCTCTTTTTCGGAGAAAATAGATGTAGAGGGATGAGGGTTAGAACAGGAAAAGTAGTTAGATTGGTAATTGCTATTGATTTTTTTTCATCCATTCATACCTTCGAATAAAAATTATAAATTGATTGAAATATCAATTTATAAAAGTATTCGTACCGGGATTCACACCCGTGAATACCTCAAATGAACTCAGCTACAGGCCTGAAACTTAAATTCGTTCGATTGACTAGTCAATTCACAAAGTAGACCAACGAAATTGTTTGCTTTTAACAATATTATTTAAAATAATATATGTAATTCCTAAAATTCCTTTTATATACTTTTCGATCATCGTTCCAATTTTTAAAATTGATAAAATAAAAAAAAAATGTTGAATGAAAACTCTTTAATATTATTCTCTATTCATTTATTAAGTGCAGTCGGTTAAAGATTTTTTATCATACAATCAAATGACACTAGGTTGGGTTTTGGATACTGATAATAATAAAGTGATAATATTGGTATGTTTGTTGTATACAGTGTGTTGAAATTGATTTGGTGAATCCCCTCAAGTGTGCCTATGTTCGCGGAGCGGGATCAATAGTCGACCGAGCCGCTTGTTCCGACACTGTCGACTCGACTGGCGGGGCGCCGCGCCGCGCCGAACCGAGCAATGTGCTGTGTGCCGACCTGTCGAAGTCGGCCGAGGGGATTTCCCGGAAAATTTTTGCACTCTGCGCTCTCTTCAAAAGTTTTCGTCAATACTTTTCGGATCATTGTACTTATAATGTTACAGTAATGTAAATTTTATCTTTCGAAATTAAGAAAAACTGTAATTTTTACCATGTAGGCATAATATTATGATTATTCTATTGAAACAGAATATTGCTAGAAAATATTAATCCTGGTAATTAACAAACATAGTTTTCTTGTATTCATATTTTGAAATGTAATATATGTAACCAAAGATGTAACTTTAGCTTACCACGCATCAAAAAATATAAAGTTTTCTATTCAGTTAGTATTATTCGTACTTATTTATATCTTTTTAAATAATATTGACCTCTTTGACATAATTTTAACGCTCTTGAGTATGAACAGATACTTTTAACGCCAGTGAATTTAACATACACAAAATACGTATGATTTTAATATTATTTATTAGTATATACAGAATATAAAAAGAAAATACACGGTAAACTTAGCTTTATTTTTAGTGAATTTTATTTATTTATTTAAAAAAAGGACTACATGGCATGACAGATAACGCCAACGGGCCATTCTTATTCTTACTTCGCCCTTTTCTTACAATAACGTGAAGTGAATTTATCATAAAGTAAAAACCATTTAAATTAAATATGATATACATCGTCAATGTCTTATATATTAGGCAGTTTTATAAACGAAAGAAACAACGTTTAAGCATAGTTCTGAAGATGGGATGATGTTGAAATAACTATTTATAATATTGGAAAATCCTCGTAAAACTAAATGTTTTAAATATATTGATTATATATATTTTATTTGTTATTATACCTCTACTTAAAAGAGAAAGGTAGGTATCTAATATTTATTTAAATTTTAACAAAAAGTATTTAGGTAATACCGATATTTATTATATAAAACAATTAGTTTTAATGAAAACTAACGACGAAGTTATAATTAAATCTTTAATTGACTTATAAATGACGTACATCGAAAATCAGAAGTGTCCAAAACGTACTCATAAAATTGTCCTTATTTGTTTTGTTAGTAATAGGAGTTGGGTGTTTTATCAATGTATGATGGAGGTATGCGAGGGCTGAAAATTAATATAATTACCCAGCTCGGGCATACTTTCAGTACTAATTCGACCCGTACCCAAAGTTTACTATCAAAATTGTTACCCGTGCCCGTCTCGAAGCGCACATGTATTTTTTAATAAATACGGAGCTAGAAGATTGTTTAAATTACAATTTGATAATTTAAATTATCATTAAATGTGAGTTTTTATAATCAAATTCTATAAAGAGCAGTGTCGATGAACGTTTACATCCACTGTTTCAAAAACGGCAAAGAGGGACGGTATAATAAAGTATTGATAGAAATATTAAAAAGTATTATCCGAAAAATAATTTCTTTACTCGACCCGGACCCAAATCTCAATTCCCGGTTCGGGTTCACGGGTCAATCTGATTAGATGCCCACACAAGCCTCTTGTCTGTGTATGGTGTGTTTATCTGTATTCTGTATTTACACAAACGTATGCAATACTTTTGAAAAATAAATCACGATGGATGAAAAAAGGATTGCCCATACTGAAAATATTGTGTTGTCTAATGGCAGCAAATCCCGAAGGATTATGCCATACGTATCCTCATCCATTATGGCCACGTAGTTTATTATTGTTCTATAGCAGAGTTTCCCGAACTATGTTCCGCGGAACACTGGTGTTACGCAAAAAACTTGGAATGGTTTTATATGCTGCTGCAACTGTAACAAATTCAAACATGTTTGACTTCATGTTGATATTATATAACCAACAAAATAAACAAGGTGTCCCGTAAAACTTTTTGGGTTTGCAAACTGTTCCATCGCAAGAAATGTTTGAGAAACCCTGCTCTATAGTATAAATGATTATAGTATACATTTTTTGTGAATTTTTCATGTGTCAAATGCACTTTTCAGCCATTGAAAAAAGCCAATCAATAATATTTTGTTGTATATTTATGCTAAATAAGTTAATATAAAATTATTGATAACTTTGATATTCCTCTGGTTGTGGAACTCATTGTGACAAGTGATTTGTTTATTTGAGAAGCATCTTCAGACTAAACTTGAATCATAAGCCTATCAGGCTATCTAAGAATCATTAACGTATACATTGATTCCGTTTTCTTCTTGAAGATGCGAAACACGTGTCGAATTTTTAATGATTGAAAACAAAATTCGGAAGTCTAAAATATCATATATTTTTTCGATCAACTTTAATAAGTCTACCTGTTACTTATTCCTTAGTTATATTTAAATACTTAATAATTTATGGTAACGGGTATGATTTTATTTTACATGATATTAAAAGATGGTGTTGACTCCACTACGATAAAAAAACGCAATTTAGTAGACGTAATTGCGTTGAATGAAAACAATGCTTTATGAATAACGCTGTACGCGAAGTAATGATCCGAGTTAACAGCATTCTGGAATCTGAGACTAGATTATGAATATACATAAGTGATTACGAAATGAGTCGTGATAAGGACCGGTGGACGTTGAAGGATGAACGGTGAATGGTGTGTACCGAACGGAGCAGGGAAACGGCGCCGATGATGGCGGCGGTCTCCATGACGACGGGCTGGCGTCGCGGTGTCAGGGGCTACATTCACGTTTTGGCGAAAACTCTCCCTCACACTTGTAAGGGTTGTTCCGAAATTCACCGCGCCGTAGATTTAAACGTTCATAGATCAATAGATATTTTCCGTATGTTTTCACGTTGACATACCACCTCAAATATAGCATTATACGTTCATAATACATTTTTCTGGTAGGTTTATACATTATATTATTTCTAGCATTTGAATACGCTGATAAGACTATACTTTAGTAAATTACCATTAACTTTAACATTTTAAATGCACGTATAGATGAAAGAAATAACAAGGTCCAATATTAATAATAAAATAAAATAAACAATTATTATCTTAATTTAAATTTTGAAAAACATCTAAAAATATGTTTGCAATGACGAATACGCTGCTATGCACTGTTTTGAAAATGTCGATAATTTATCCTGTAAATATTTGTATTTTAGTCAAACGATGTCTTCTTCATTGCTCCCCGTTTAGCATATAAATTATTGTGGAAACAGTCGTTATTTTGATTATAATACCTAAGAAATATAACGTACTTTAAAAAAATACAGTACATAAAGCAATATTTTTATTCACTCAACTGTGATATTTTGCAAACCAATGCAAGTGTATTTTTTTAAAATATACAGTA
Organism: Himalopsyche phryganea; assembly: GCA_022494535.1. NCBI lineage: Eukaryota > Metazoa > Arthropoda > Insecta > Trichoptera > Rhyacophilidae > Himalopsyche > Himalopsyche phryganea. The sequence continues at coordinate 3,586,049 of JAGVSL010000046.1, forward strand.
TCTTTTTGGAAAAAAATAATGTACAATTTAAGTATTCATTGAAACGTTTATCATATATTTAATACACAGAATCACCGGAAATGTGTGAGAGTGCGCTAGTGTGTATTATTATGGCATATTTTGGTGTAAGCTAATGTTGAATGTTGAAAATATCACGACGGACTGTACCTCGTGTAAAATCCACAAAATATAGTCCATCAATTAATAATAAGGCTAACAATTGAGTTTAAAATAGTACAATTAACATAGAAATGACAGTCAGAATAAAATGTGCGAATACAAATCGCTACTGGTCACCGTTTGGGAGTAGTTCTTGTGAAATACATATAGTTTTACATGTATGTTCACAACCAAGCAACTCAATGGAAGTTGTTTAACGAGAATCTGTTAATCAATCGCTCAATCTTTCTTGACGAATGGGTTATGAACGAGTGAAGCATGGGTTTAAGAAAGGATCAGCAGTTAGCTAGCTAGTGACTCTCTCGATACTCGTCATTAGATAATCATTCATATATCCATTGAAAAATGAATACATGAAAGTATTCATTTGAGGATTATAGTACAACCATGAATAATGAAATCCAAGAGCATGAGCAAGAGCAGACTATGCAACGGGGCCAAATCATCTAGTATATATCAATTTCATTTAAATCATGCTTTTAAGAACACATCTATGATATTTTAATATAATGGGGGCTTTGAATATATGTAAAAATTGTTATTCTTGTGATTATTTGATATGAAAGAGTAGTAATTGACTAATTTCGCAGTTTTCTTCTGTGTTAATGATCCGGAAAATGTAAGCGTATTTTTTTCAAAAAACGGTTTACCTATACTATAGTAAAAATACGTACATATGTGTTACATGTTTCTGTGCATTATAATACGCATTCTCCGCAGGCAGCTCACCAATTACGCTAAGCCTATAATAATAATAATTATTGATTTTTGTAAACCTAGCTAAGACATGTTTCTTTTATTCTTGAATACTTACTGGCGATATTTGAATAGTAACAACGTTGAATTGTACTGAAGCCGTATTCAAAGTTTATAATTTATACGCTAATACTACTTGGTCTGTTGCACAAAAATTTAGTTCATTGTTTTTACTCATGTCCATGCCGTGAGCCGTCTTCTCACTGGACTAAAGGGTGGGAGGAGAAGGTGGTGTGACGCCCCGGGTATCACAATTTGGGGGTGCCATTTTGAAGCTTCTGAATAAAGCATCAAATTGCAATAATACATGAAATTGATAATTTTTTTATTACACTCCTTGTGTAAGTTGGTGTAACCATGGTAACCAGTTTGAGAAGCATCGTTATAATTTTTTAAATTATGTATAATATTTTTTATTTTACCATTCACCAAAAAGTCATTTTATCAGCATTTGTTTTGATTAAATTATGGAACGCAACGCTAATTGAACTTAAAGCTGAGTGAAAAGGTTCAGATTTCGATACAGCGACATCTATCAATGAAAAAAATATTAAACGATTTTTAACACACACATTCAGTTAATTTATAGCATATTATTCTATTAAACGTTTACTGTATAACACTGATGAGGCGCCTGTGGCTTACTTAAAAATAGACATATTATTTTTTTAATAAATAAACTTATCTCAACAAAACTGCCTTTTTTAATTTTGAAAAAATACATCAAACATTCAAAAAAAGAAATGGATCAATATTATGAAATTTTTCCTTTTAATTTAAGCTTCCATTAGACATTTATAACTAATGAGGTATTGAAATAGCAAGTGTTAAAATGGAGTTTTTTTTTTTTAAATTTAGAAAGCAGATTCAGTGATATTGGCATATTTTCTTCATGTGTCAAATAGGTCGTTTTGGGTGAGATGAATAAATACACTTACCGTTTAACAATTCAATTCAATTCAAACCGAATTTCAAATTTTGACATTGAATCGGGGAATCAGTTAACCGAGTATCATAAAGGCTATCGGTTTATCATTTTTCGTTAGAAATGAGTTTAGTAAAATTATATATATCGATGGTATTTTGTCCAATTGGTGTAACCCTTAAAAATGAAATTGTTCAAGAGAGAGTAAAAACTGTTTTTATCGAAAAAAATATGAATCTTTGAAATGCACTCCTGTAAATTCTCATGTTTGCAGATACGGGATTATACGTAGGAAGTGTCGATATAATAGTGACTTAATAATCTTTCTGACCCGGCCACCTAATGGTGGCCGGGTCAGAATTTTTACACCTAAAACCAACGTAAAGTGATGTCTCCCTTCCAAAAGGTGGTCAATTTATTTTTCTAATTTACATCATTTAGCCGAGACCTACTCTGTCGTCTTTAAAATGAGATCCCATTAACTCATTTTCGTATTTTTTGATGCTTACATCAATTGGCCAAAACACCGTCGATTATAATAATTGAAATTATAAAAAAATTATAAAAATATATTTATTCTATTTTGTATGTTCACTTCACAATTCAACGATCATGTCAACCTTTAAGTAATGATCACTCTTAAGGTGTTCTGTCAATTCTTGGTGGAAAGGCATTATATTTAAAAAATAAAACACAATTTGTTTGTACTACTTCCACATGTTTATAATGATCAGGACCGGTTGATAGTGCTCGTGATGAGCGATACCGGTCCTGATCATTATACACATGCGGGAGTGGTACAAACAAATTGTGTTTTAAATATAAATAATGACACTGACTCGTCTTGTAGCTGACTGATAAAGCTCTAAGGCTTTCAAGTTACTCGGCTGCTCAGTCTAGGATTTCAATCGATGAATAAACATGTTAACACGTTGATTTTTCAATGACTTGAAGGTATTAAACATATCGATGCATGTGACGTTTTCATCAATTTCAACCCACCCTATCCGTTTCCAAAAACGTAGTGTAGAGGTAACGACCCCGTCTTTTTATCCTAGTACTGTCTGAGTGGAGTTGAGCGACTGATTTAAAAACGGTTATCGTTTAAACGCCCCATAAGTAGGCCATTTGCTACACACTAGGGTCCGTGATGAAGTGGTCAATTCGTTCGTTTTGGTTACGGATGTCTCAGGTTCTAGTCCCAGTTACAGAAATAGATTTTTTAATCGATTTATGGATTTCTGCTCGGAGGCACGATGTTTGTGGTGTCTAAAATTTCTTCCCACTCATCCAATTCTAAAAACCGGGCGTTGCGAGAGCGATTGGCTAACCACTAATCCTGTCCTAGTCCTATCCTTCTATCCTTACTCTCTTCAAAAAAGAGAGGTGGAGCAACTGAGTAATAATCAGTTCTCGTAGAAATACTTCTATTTAGATACCTCTGTTGGGAATCTATATGCTCCACATTTATATGGGATATGGTAAAAAAATGCAACGCGCTATAAGTAGACTAGATTAAGTATATATATATTTGAATTTGCATTCTCACAAATTTAATTCTGGTTAAATTATTTAGATATTCATTTAATTGCGTTGTTGAAAATAAATATGTTTAGGAGTTTTAGTATTTTTTCTGAGTGTGAAAAAAACTAAAAAAGTCGAAGTGTGGAAGGAATAGAATTACATTTTTCATCAACGATACTGTAGATTCGGTGCGCTGTAAATTTTCCATTTCCCGGTATTTGATCAATAACGTAGCTTGGGAAGAGTGTAAAAGGGCGCGAACAATAAATACGGTGACAAAGTTTTCAAATTGTTTTTATTCCATTACATCCATGAATTATTTATATCTTTAATCACGGTTCGTCCAAAATGAACTCTTGGAGGAAATTTTTGTGAAGGCATGTAATAAAGCGACAAATTCACCAGAGTTTCTTGTTGCAAAAACATTTAAAAGTAAATATTACGAACAAAATGTTGATTATTTGATTGGAGCATTTCTAAAATAAGGTTTCTTAATACTATAGAAATTTTTAGGTTTATTTTCTTGTTTGCATACATTTTGATATCCTGATAATACTATATTTAAATCAACTTTTAAACACGACAAGATATCTCTACTATATACCAGAAAAAAATATATAAACCTGTCTGTCAGTATGTTTGTCACAAGAATTCCTCCCAAACGGTGTGCAGTGGCGACATGAACTTTACACATGTCATTCACGTTTTAGCATTTATGTTAATTTTGCGTATGTCATTCTGACTTTTAACATTAATATTAAATGAAGGACTATATTTTGTCTGTATTACATGAGTCCACGGTGACATTTTCGTGTTTCAACTTTCAACATTGGCGTGCTTCAAAAGAACACCATAATAGCGCCAATATCTAAATGTTAGCGCCCTCTGTCTCCGGCGAGGCTGGGTAATAAATGCTATTTGTATTATAAACCTAAATTCAAAGTATGTATAATTATTTATTCGAATTTAATGAGATATTTCAAGGGTATAAGAACAAACTTTAGAGATAAAGTCTTTATTCCTCTGTTATTTTAAAAAAATGGTGCAAAACAGATTGTATTTTATTCTCAAAATATAATGCTTTTCCATCAAGAATTGACAGTTAATACCATGAAAATATGTCAATGTTTTTCATTTCGTCTCTTAAATTCCTTGGCCGATCTTTAATGCTTAAACTATATTGGTTTTGTATCGTTAAATATCCTATAACTCTTTTATCGCAAATCATCCGTTTAAATAGGGCTCGTTTTAAGGTGCGATGACATATATGAGCATTATGGACACATAATAGCAAAACTTTATTTCATGAAGATTGAAATATTATTCACTTCTCGCTAAAATTTTAAGAATATACTTAATATAAATATAGTAGAACCATAGCGACATCGATTTAGATTTAAATATATTCTACGTGAATTCAAACTGTTTCCTATGTTTTAAAGTAGTTTTAGAACATGCATACATGAACATCTGTAAATTTCCTTGCGAATTTGTATCTTTTTATATGTATACATGGTATCGAATTGCAAATTTCATTTTGAATGTGTCACATGCAAAAATTTTACTGAATAATACAATTAAAAAAAAACTATCTGCAAAACATCAATGCGTAGTGATATATCTACAAATAAATAAACATAAAATACTGTATTCAATTAAAAATGCTCATTCATATTATCATATTATACAATTGTGGCATAAGTAATTCAGACTTTTAGAGCTTATTTTTTGTAAATAAATGTCTTTGCCCAAATAATAGATAATGATTGTCATTCAAGTAATTAACAGAAATTTTACTAAAAAAAAAGGATGGTTCTCACACAAATCATTGATAGCGTGGGGTTAACAACACTGGTATTATATTAATATTCCGTTATGTGTTTAATACGTTGTCTATGTGAGAATGTGACAATGTGGAACGCCTTTGTCACAAACTGGACCGTATAAAAGAAGATAACAACAAAGCCTTCGAACGTAATAAGAATACCACACAAAGGGGGTTGTATTCAAAGGAAATCTTCGCGTGATTGATTGCAATCGATACGAACTATTCAGGGTGGATTGAAAATGGATGGTGTTTTTACTTTAAATGCCTTAAATAACGCGAAATTTTAAACTAAATAATCGTTATAGTTTAAGTGAATGACTATATTAATATAAAATATTTAAGATCGTCGTTTTATTTATGAAAATTTTCTTTAAAAAATCGGCGTGTGCGTTTTGTTTGATTTATTGTGATTGTGATGTATGTTTACAAACTATTTAAATATAGAAGTTTTGAAGATGATGTAATAACGGAAGAGCTATGAAATATATCAAAAATTTTTTGGAGCTTGATACAATATTTAAAAATAGATCACTATTAAATAATACTACTTATTTTACAAGTTTACTTTACGTCTAGGACTAGTTTGACTAATAGCGGATGCTACTGATTAACTGATTTGCGGCAGTTCCAACGTAATTATCCAATAAACTATTTTAGTTATTTCGTATGTTTTATACATTGGGATGTAATTGTTATAGTCGAAATTCTTACTACTTACTGATCGTCAATGTTCATCGGTGATGTATGAACTTTACGAAAAGACATATTTTTGTTGAGATTCGTAAAAGACGTTTGTTTATCCAAAAATTCCGAGCATTTTTCAATATCTAGATATTTTGCGAAATTAAATTTAAAAAATTCTTCAAGATGACGTAATCATCTCAAGCCTGGATTACACTGCAGATCTGTAATGTATATTTGAATTTCACTCGGGGTTCTATAAATATCATATAAAAATGGATTTTGGACTATCGAAAAAAATTCAAAATCTTCGAGAAAACGCGTCATTCAAAGGGTTAACAATTTTGCGATGCTTGAAAAATGTCTAATCTTTCAATCAGTACATTTTGAAGAAACAATCATTTTCTTCAATGAAATGCATTTAACCTTATGATGAGTGGGTGCTGACGACGAAGGCAATGATCAGGTTATACAATTTAACAGAAGTTTACATTAGTTTCTTATGATACAAATATACATACAACATAAACTATGAGTTGAGTCGTAGGTTTCACTGTGCTGATTTCCACGACAATTTTGTGTTGTTTCTATTATTTAAATAACAAAACAATTAAAAATATTTAAATAACAACCAACTTTAATGCAAAAAAATAATAAAAACGGACTATTTATAAACCGCCTTACATATGAGATTTCAAAAATATTTCAGTCACTCCAAATAAATTTAAAAATGCGCGAGATATAATAATAATCGTATTGGTTTTATAACTCACCGCTAGAGGGTGGTGGTGCCTTCTGTCTGTATTTCCGGCGCATGTCCTCGCCTCTTCGCTGCCGTATCCATACTCTACAAACAAAATAATTTTCAATGTCACGAGTCACAACACAATCACGAAAAGCATCTAAAGTTTTCAACAGGTGGAAGTTAGGCGAACTTTCCACTCACTAGCATTTCTTTCTACCGAGGGTCGTCTCATTTTATTCGGGTAAAACGTCGATTGAATATTTAATGCGTATGACCTGTGGATGGAGTAATCGACCTGCTTACCGCACATTTACTACTAAATCGTACGCATTAATTAAGGAAACGAATTATTGAAATATAAGCATATATATATATATTACATACAAAATATTTTTTGATTAATTATACATTATATGTATTGTACATCCAATCTCTTTGAAATCTAAAGATTTATTTTTATAATACTATAGAAAAGTGAACCTCGTCGGTCTTTCGATTATTATTTATAAGGTTTTGTGCTTTGCACAAAAAGTTTCTGTGAATTTTTAGACGATTTTGTCCAAATACGTGTGTGAATGTATTTAACAACGAAATACACGTTTTTTTTAAATTACTTATTTTTTCATCCTCGTCAAATTAATAAATTTCACAATGGAGTAAACATTTCCCTGCTCATATGTCTAAAGACATAAGTTGCAAACGATGACGTAAGTACATACATCAACGGAAGAGATGTACATTTATTGGGTCCAACAGAATGAGAAGTCATAAATCTCAATTATTGTAAAAGCAAATTTTATTTAAATCAAATGCACAAATTATTAATATCTAAATATCACATGATATATAAAATAATCACACTGACTTGTGAATAAGCACGCTTCAAATTAGTTGTTAGCTTTTTTGTACCTTATATTTTATACAGTATTCCTAGTTACATTTAGGCTGCTAAAATTGTTTTGTTCATGCAATAGGTAATAAATCCATAAATTCTTTATATTTATTTGAATAAGGAGAGTAATAAATACTTTTTTCCCCATTCATATTTTGAAAGCTTTTTAGCGGTAGTTTTTAATAATTAATATTATGGTAAGTTTAATTAATGTTCCAACAGTTAAACAACGTTATATCAATGTTGAAGAGTTCCTAGAATAACTTCGTTTTGCGTTTGAAAGTTTCTTCTGTATAGAATGGAAGCGTCCAACTTTGAGAGTGTTATTGTTTTCATTCGTGCTTTAATATTAATTCGATATTGGTTTAATGGTTTTTAAAAGCTACTTGTACGTTATTGTAATTATCGATTTTATTTATTCATTATTTGCACAACAAGAAAAATAACACAAATATTATTTTCATAATACAAAGTAGCTATTTATTTATTATCTAAATATGGATTTCTCATATTGTATTTAAAGATACTATTTTGGCATTGCGCTGTCAGAAATATAGGCGTGCTGCCGAAATAGTTATATATTCAAATCTTTGAAGAACTCAATTCATTGCTATTTGTTTCACGACACCTTTTTTCATTATTTAAAGAAAAACTCTGGAGAAATTCCATGCTAGAAAAAGAACCTACTACCAGTAGCATTATTAAATATTATACTTTTTATTTAAAATAATACCCAAATTAATTTAAATTTTATTTCTTTTAAGACTCGTCTATATAAAATTGTTATAGGTTAAATACAAACAAAGTTAACCATCAATACGGTACTTTCTAAATATATATGCAGTGAAAATTTACGATAGTATTTTGCTTAAAGCAAACTGTAACATGAAACGGAAATTCTGTTCTATCGGCGGAAAAATATAGAACGAGTAAAAGGAAACAAAAGAGCACATTTAGCTTTGTACAATAAAACTTTCTTATAGGAGATCTCATCAAAATTTTGGTTTAAGACTATCATATTTTTATTCAAGCTGTTCAGTTCAGTAAATTTTTAAAAAAACATTCTACACGTGGTCGATTTAATGATCGTAATTAATTTCTTTGAATATTTGACATTTTTGACGTAGTGGCATTGAGATGTCACTCTTCTATTAGAAGGTATAACGTATAACATAGGATCTTTATTTGTGTATAAAAAAATCATAGTAAAATACTTGCATGCATTTGACAACAACTGGTTCTAGAAAGGGTAAGAATAGAAGGATCATGTTAAGGGAGTAATGGTGTTAAATAATTGTTTTGACTAGGTTACGTTTTTCATAATTAAGTAGAGTAGAGAATGTTGAAAGCAATACTTTGGATAAAAAATCACAATCGTTGTAAAAAATCATTGGTGCGGTTAGTCTAAAACGGTTTCATTAATCCGACAAGATTATTTAATCATGCTTTCCAAAATATTTGTTGTCTACCTAATAAGCTATGATACAAAGTAATGTGCAAAAGTTTTCTGCCCAAATATATGGATTAAGTCAATTTTAAAAGCGTTAATTCAGATATTATTTTTAGTAGCAAAGAAAGTAATTGGTCGTTACAAAAATGTTTCGAAATTATCGGTGATTATATCGATTATTGCTTGTTATTTCTGATTAAACGTAAGCGTATTATTTTTATAGCGATTATAAACAACGTTATAATACCCAAAACTTAATACGGTCCTGAATCTTTTTATAAAGCTTCACGAAATAAAAATGGTATACCTGCATGCGGGTGAAGTCTTCGAAGCGGTGTCATGTGAGAGTGTGCTTGCATTTGAGCCTGCGCCTGCATCTGCATGTGCATCTGCATCTGCATATGTTGCTGCTGTTGCTGTTGTTGCTGTTGCTGCTGTTGCTGTTGCTGATGATGATGCTGCTGCTGCTGAACGTATTCTTGCCCTCCGTTGTAATGACAAGGAGGCATCGACGTGTGTGCATAGTGATGCGCGTGGGGGTATGTCACCCCGGCGCGGTAATAAGGCTGCGAGTGGTGGCGGGTGTAAGGGTCGCAGTAGTGCGCCGGCGAAGGGGTCGCCCGGTGAGGAGCAGCCCTATACTCCACGTAGTTACAGCAATCCATTATTTCGTATTATTTTGGCAAATCTCACCACCCGAACCGCTCCAGACATGATCCTGCACTTTTTGACATTTTTTTGCCGATTTTTTTCGGCAGCTCACCCTGTTCAGAAAAGTCACTTTTTATTGTTTTTTTATGCAATATGTTTTAGTGTCTATAAATAATTTAGTTTCCAGATAATATCTGTAAAAGTGTAAGATTTTTATATTGAAGTTTTCCAACTTTGATTGTGTAGGATACAATGAAAACACATGTATACAACTTATAATATTGTTAGCGAAAAAACTCGTTGTATTTAATAATACATGATGGATAATGTAATTCATCTCTCTATCAAATCTTATAGTATATTTTATCGATATTTAAGAGTAATCAATACCAACTAAAATTACCAACACTAAGCATGAAAAACAGAAAAGCGTTTTGTCATTTTTTATTATCGTAGAAAAAACAAAGATTTTATATAGAAAAACAAGAAATCTTCATCATTGATAACTACTATACAAAATCTGACGAAACGTTTTTCCAGCAGTGGTCCTTATGTTATGTTATGAAATTAAATTATCGTTGATCAGCTTACCGATTTTATTGGAAGCATTTTTTTAAAGTAGCCGTTTATAATTTAATGATAACTTAGTTATTCCGCTGGCTGCGTAGATAAACGTTACACGTGTTTCACTTATGTAAGAAGCATCTTCAAACTAAAAGGTTGTTTCTAGGGTTGGGTGCAATAATAATATCAATTATTGTTTGTCCTTAATCCTCGTCTCACGTATAGCAGAAAAAAATAATCCCACCCCGTTTTTCATTTTTGTAATTTATAAGTTAAGAATTGGAAACAATGCTTAACTTATACATACATACCCAATTAGTCTGAAAATGCTTCTTAAAGAAGAGATACACGTGTCACATTTAGTAACACAGCCAGTGAAATAACTTAGTTATCAATTTTAATTTTAAATTAAAAATAAATTTCCACAAAGTTACCGCCGAATCCATCGAAAATGTGATTGTTTTTATGTGAACTAATTGAAAATATTACGCACACCAAATTATAAGTTGAAAGAGTTATAAAAAATATCTTTTTAATAAACACAATATTTTTTAGTAGTACTAATGTAAAATATTTAGTACCATAGAAACAACATGAGATTGTTCTGCTGCTCGGTTCGTTTGACAGCGTGGCCTTTAAGTATCTACGACGATCTACGTGTATTATATCGTAGGCATGACGTAGGCGAATGGGCGTCGGCAGTCGTAACTAGGTTGTTGCTGCTACGACGTGCTTACTAATATTTATAGCGTTGGGATTACCTAGATTAGGATTATATAACTAATTAATATCAATCGCCACTCATTAAAAATAGTTGGACTCCGTCTGACAATCGAAAACAACATCATTAAAATATTAATTACATACGATAGTATATGACTATAGTTTTTCAGAATGAGAATGTTGGGTTTATTGCAATACTTTAAAATCCTTACAAAATTACAATCGCTAAAGTCTATTTTAGTATAATTATTATTATATGATGTGTTTTGTTTTTAATTCTGCTTTATTGCGCGCGAAAGATTTGTTAATTTAAAAACTTGAATTTAATCAATGGTAACGAGTTTTTTAAATTAAAAAATAAAGGAAATAAACTCAAGATTAATGAAAGAAAGGGAACATTCGTAAATCATCGACGAAAGATTGATTGAAACTTGTTAAATACAGGTTAATAAATTAAAATATACAATTGATATTAACAAAATAGACCATTAAGGAAAAACGATTTTTTTTCTTGCGACAGTCAAAAATGAAATTATCTTCTAATGATTTTAACAAATACTTAGTTTCGCCACTGTTGCAGTAAATGGAGTCACCTCGTACTAGTAAAAGTATAAACAAAATTAATTTCCAAATGAGAAAAAGTGTTTTCTCTGAATCAATAATATAGCTATATTTTATCATATGAAAAGTAAAATTAAGTTCTATTTGTAAGATATATATCAAGTACAATATAATTAACTACATAGTTTTATAGCATAAAGTGTGAATAGTTTTAGTAAAAAGTTTTCATTCAAGTGGCCGTGGAATATTTCCAACTCAAAGTTTATTTGAAAAGTTTTTATTTGGAGAGACCGCTACCAACAGGTGTTTGCCAGATAGTAGTTAAAACTATACTGCGAATAGGTATGTGAATGCGTAATTGACCAATTTAAAGTAGGCAACAAAAATTAGACAGAGAAGAAAGTTGTACAGAAAGTTATTTTTGAAATTGAGTATGTTTCTTATCAAGTAAAGTTTTCAATATATTTGTTTTCATAAGCAGTTTATCAGCTTTCTTTCGTGTATTTATTACTTTATAGTATAAATTATTTCTTTCTGCTTTCATTATCAAAATTTCTATCCAAATAGTTGCGCCTTTGTGAATTGTTAATATTGAATTGATAAAAATATGATATTTAATTTATTTAAGGTGATGTTTACTTAAAATAATTTTGGAATGCGCATAGTATTTCAAATTTTCCGCTGCGTATCACTAAGACTGCTTGGCCCATTGGTGGATCGATGTCTTGTGAAATGGCGCGACATTTTGAACTTTAAAAGTGCCTCCCTAAGGAAATCAGTAGAAACATTTTAATGGTTAAAGGCAATAATAAATTCGATATACTAACGATAAAGAAATACTAATTAAACAGTACAATACCATTTTTTGCAGATGTATTTAATAAATATCCGAGATATAATCGAACATTTGTCAATCGTCGCGGGAAACTACGCTTAAAAAACACGCTCGTTTCTCACACCCCCGTGACTTGTCATTACGCAAACGATATCTAAAACAATAACAGAGATATCTGTGAAGCGATATATTAAAAATCACACTCGCTAGATTTTATCGCGCATAAGATATGTGAGTGAAATGTATGAAACATCGACGTGACTGAGACAATTTTCCGGCGTCGGGCGGAGGCTCGCGGGCGTCGGTGCGTACTGTCGCGGCGGCGCCGACGGACTGGAGCGCGATCGACGTTAGAGCGCCTCCGACTCCGTGCGACGCTCGCCCGGTCGATACGTTCTTCTCACCCGACACATGCATCCTGCTTCACCGCTCTTTCAAAACAAACAATCCATACGCAGCGGCCAGACACCCGAGACATCAGATTAAGACGTTGTCAATACCTGCAGATTGCAATCGCGATTAAGCGAGCATGATAATATTATCTGGTGTTTTGTACAGTTTTTTTTAAATTGAAATTTAGACTACGGGTTAAGGGTGGAGGGCTAAAGTGGGGGCGGGTTGCTGGGGAGGTGGGCGGCGCCTAAAAGAGTCGACAAGTGGGCGTCAGTTCCCGGATCTCCTTGTCGATCACTCTCCACGTATATCTCGGATGCTCGGCTTTTTTCTCCTTTACGCCACCTTCAGTTTGTAATTCATCGACCTCCTGATTATGTGTTATTATTTTAAGCCGCAACTGTGGTTTGTTGCCATGACTCCGGATACAAACCAGAATCTCTTAGAGATGCATGTAAAATTAAATTATTCGTGGCTCTAACCAACAATTCAACAACGAGTAAATCAAACTTTATTCATTTAGCCGTATTTATTTTGCAAAACCAATGTTTTTTTAATAATAAACAAAACAAAAGTCTTAAGATTTTTTATGTTCTGTAAACGTTTTTTTAAAGAGCATAACTGAAATTTTAATATTTATTGGCATTAACATAATAATTTGTATCATAACACGGTAGGAAAGGATTTTAAATTGTATATTCTCCAGTAACGATTTCAAATACAAATATTGTTTTTTTAAACGTATATTACTATTAATTGATTGACGGTATATTACTGTTTCACTTGATGTTTGACAAAAGCAAATGATATGGTATATTAATTATCAATGCCTTATTTTATCTTTTAAAACTCAAATAAAATTGTTATTTTTGTAACTTTTCTTCACAAACTTACTCTGAAATAAAAGTGATATTATTTGGTTTAAGCTATCTACGAAATGTCTTGATTTCGTATAGACGACCACAAGTTTTATTTTGGTAGATACTTTCTCCCCAAAAAATTGATCCGTATGTGCGAAGGGCGCGCATAGAGGGTGTGGTAATGGTAAGAATAGTCCAGTATTCAGGATGTCATTTTTAAATAATAATTAATTATTATATTTTCCATAGGCGAAATAATTTTATTAAAGTATATTTCTAACATGAGATTGCATTTATTTATTGTATAAATCTGCCTTAAAAGTTTATTCGTCGTCACGTCGGTCTATATTAGAATGCTTGCAACTGCGAAAATGCTGAATATGTGAATACCACATTGAGGAATATTTGTTTTCCTTAAACGTTCATTCTAAATAATAATTTGATACTTAACTAAAAATCGAAAAAACAAAACTCCATCTACCAAATTATTTTTTTAAGATATCAGTATCATCAATTATTAATATTACGTATACCGTATACGTACACAGAATTCAATTTCAGAAAAACACTATTGAAATCCGTATTTTCATTCTCAAATTTTCCTGTTAAATTAGTTTATTTAGTAACGTATCTTTTCTAAAGGCTGTTGATAACGTTTATTTATATTTATTGTGTTTAATCAGAATGCCATTTATTATTCAATTGTTATGTATTTCTTCGTACAATTTAATCATATAGCAATAATTTTACAATCGCCAATCTGATCGTTTTAATGAACTATGTTATGTTAGTGAAAAGGAATATTTTGCAATATTCTACAAAATGTGCATAATACAACTTTCAACAAAGCTTTCCTAACTTACTATTACTAATTAAGGCTACAAATATTAGTAAAATATGAAAGAAAACATGAAATAAGCTCAGACATTTAAGCAGAATAGCATCCGTTTGATATTCAGAATAATATTGAAAATTTTTGTTTGTTTGATGATAACATAATATAATATAAAATAAATATGAAATTGTATAGTTAAAACTTGTATGACAATTGACACGATTAAGTGTAGACATCAACATGTACTTTGTAATGATTATTGTCGGTATATTTATTTATTGCAACATTGCGTAAATGTTACATTCTTGCAATTATGCATATTATGAAAAAATAAATTTTAAATCGATTCAACAGATTTCTAAACAAAAATTGATTACTTGCTTTATTATTACATAAAAAGTTGACATCATCCATCCAGCGTAAGTAAAATTGAATTGAATAAAACGATATACGTTTTTTATAATAGCAATGATGAATATTTTAAACTAAAATTAGTGTTTTTGTCAGTCCACTCCCATAATAAATCATAAAAATCTTAGCAGTTGTATCCGAATTCATTTTTATACTCGTAGAATTGGAAACATTCTCGATTGGATTCGCTGATATAGGTACTTTAAATCAAGACCTTATTTAAATAATACTAAAGATGCAAAATACTCGGTGTACATGTAAATACACACGTATTGTTAAATACGGCTAAGAGAAAAATTACGCTTTTAAATTATATACTGCCTAAATATTGTGACTAATCGGAATATTTTTTCATAAAAGTTTTCCAAAACATTGTGTGAATATAGAAAAAATTAGAGAAAAAAGTAACGAACCTTGTTTATTGTATGGGTATAATCTAATTGTAAATATTTTATAATCACAAAATTTAGATTATTTTATTTTGTAGATTAATCGCTCTGTTGACAACCTTCTTTAAAACCATGCAGCCGCATCTCTGTGTACAATCTTACTTGGCTGTTATGATCCAGTTAACAACAAAAGATTTATATGGAGAAGGCTTTGCTGAATGATTTAGTTTGGCCTAGTGGATAGCTAACCTACCATATACTTTAACCTGTGTCCTAGACAAGACTGGTCTATCTGAGATAACATTAAGCATAGAAAAATGCAAGATACTCAAAAATATTTACGTGAGTGAGTTTTAATTTTTTTTTCATCTTGATGTTAACCCAAACAGTGTTGTTGTTTATTAAAAAAAAACATGGAAAACAATCCCCTTGATTTGGCTCTGTGTGAGTTATATATACACTGGCTTATCGAAAGAGTGGCCGTTTTTGCACCCGTTCGACGGTCTTTGTATATTCGGCAATCTCGTTCGCGCATCGTAGACCGATCAATACACTCCAATGAACCCGATGTGTCAGACAAACCGGATCGGACAAAAACGTTCGCCAAGATGAAACACCAGAAGCTCAAGATGAGTGCCTGCAGACAATTCACGGCACGGCAATACTCATAAACAATAGCGTCTACGCCGTAGCCGGAGGTTTCCAAATCGTAGCTCGACATGTTATACGATGTAATATGTGTACCTTGATGAAATTAATATCTTGATTGTTCTTCAACAAAGTTTCATAAATTTTGCAGGAGACGTTCATTATTTTTCTAAAACGTTTACTAAATAATAATACATTTATTACTGAAGGAAAATAGTTATGAATGAAATATTACTAATTTTCACAACAATTTAATTGTTTTGATGTATTTAACTAAATTATTTCTTAATTTTTTTTCCAAACTTCTAATGGTAACGAGGGGAAACCACTATTCATTTAGCATGGTGCTTGACAGGTGTGTTAGTCCGTGATTAATACGATATCAGTCAAATTTATTATCAAAGTTATTTGTATTATTGATTTAATTCACGTTAATAGCAATGTTATTAGATTTTCAAGATAGTAGTGACGACAGTGGAATCTTGAAATAGCTATCAACAATATTTGAGAATTCTCGTTGACTAAGCTCGTGTAAAACGCAATTATTCAGTCAATTCCATTTGTAATGTTGAAACGTGCATTTCGACGTATTGTTTCCTGATAAAAAATTTAGTTAGTTTACAATATAACATATTATTGCTCCACAATTACATTATATTACTACAGACCATAACAAAAATTAAACACTATTTAGTCTCTGCGGTCAGTATTTGAAAAATCATTCTCTTATATCCCTCCTCTGCAAAAAGTATTCGACCGCTGAAATATTTATTTTAATAAGACTTAGTCTGTACCAACTCTAGCGATAAACTGAACAACTTTCGCATGAAATAAAGATCGACAAAATTGCTATCGGTTATTATAAAGTATTCGTTCACAATTTAATATAGGGTTTACTCTTTGTAATATATGTAAACACTTATTTAGTGGATGATTTTCATTTTTGGCTATTTAGATTTTTTATAATTGAGCAAACCATGTTATAGCAACTATTTTACAACTTCATATATTGATTATTCAATCGATGGATTTCAGTTCAAAGGCATGGATGTTTGCGATGTCTAAAATTCCATTCCACCAATTCTATTCAAAAAATGGGTCGTAGCGAGTGCGATTAGCTAACCATTAGTCATGTCCTAGCCCTTATCCCTACTCTCTTCGAAAAAAAGAAATTGAGCAACTGAGTAACAAGAAATTCTCGTAGTAGAAAATCTATTAAGATACCTCAATTATGAAGCCGTATGTTTATGGTTAAAAAATGTTTTACATATATTTAAATATTTATATTAACAATGAATTCTATTTTAAATTTATTTTAACTGAATCTTTAAAATTCTGTAAATATTAGTTGTGACTGATAGTTAGATGACGATGAACCAATCTATCGTGCATAATTTTGCAATCGACGCAGCTTTCCAAGACGAATCCCGTCAGGCCAAGAAGGAGAGCTGTCAATTTGCTAAGGCAGGCCAAAGGAACAAGCTGGCGGCACGGCAGTATGCGCCGAATAGGTACGAGCACAACATATCTTCGGTCTCTCGAAAGTGGGTAAGGCCTGACGCAGGAGGGGTGGCCCTCCGGTGCATCGATCGACCTACTTATGCCCGACCTCCGCTCCGCTGATGAAGTATTGTGAAAAAAACCTCCAAACAGTACACACTCTCCTTGATGCACCAAAAATGCGAATCTATAATATGTACAAGTTATAAATACGATAAAAAACAATTGCTATTCGTGGAATAAAACAAAGTTTTTTATTATTCCACACATTTTTATGCAGAAGTGTTTTTTTTAATCAATTCAGTTGTATTGTACTTCAATAAGACGACGTAGCCTCAATTTAATAAATTAACACTTGCAAACTATAACAAAACAAATACGCAATATCGATCAGTTGTGTAACGCCAACAGCAAAACTTTTTGTCACATTTTCTTTTTTTTGCAATATTTCTTGTATTAAAAAAGTCAATACTTATTTGATTTAATTCTACCAAATTATTAAATAAAATATGAATTCATGTCATTCTCCACGGATAGTAATCGTAATTGATTGTAATTTCGGCTTCACACTATCGTCAAGAGATCCCAAGACATTGGCGTGCGGCGTTATGCCGAAATATCAACTGGTAAATTGGAAAAGTTTGAAAAAAAATAAATAAGTGAAGAAGACATTCATAATTTTTAATATCGTAGTTCTTTATACCACATTATAAAGTAATATTTCTCATTTTCATATTAAAATTTAAAAAAAAATACATCAAAACCTGTCATCCCAAAAAAGAAGGCTATTCATTTTGTTATATGTTTTATGACGTCTATTTTAAATTGTGTTTGACATAAAAATGTAAAAAGGTGTGAGAAGACAACTAAATAAATATGTACGTTTTATATATATTTAATTGATTTCATATATAGTATATTACGTACTCTTCATAAATGAACTATTATTACCACTGAGGTACTTCGATAGCAAAAAATATAATATTTTTGTCAATGAAAAGTCTTACTTTCTGTGTGAGTCTCTACAAGGGCGTATTTAGTATATTTTAAAATATGTGAACATAGAATAAAGACTGCATAATTCAATTGCTATGACGTTTACAAATCTTGATTCTTGGATGTCTAATATCCTGATTTTATTAAATTGCCTGCTCAGATTAACGTACTAACATCAGGTCCTATTAACTTGTGTTATATTATATTTTTATAACCAAATAATTGCAAAAAGTTTTAATTTTAATGTTAGGATTAACGCTGATATTAAAATCGTTACATTTTTTTGGTATTTCAAGCGATTTTTTATTACAATTTTGTGTTAATTATATGATTCCCCTCTTTGATTTTACGGGGAATACGCTTAAAGGGCTATACGATACAGCTATCATAGACAAAATAAGGTATCGGCCACTTCCAGCAAATGAATAATAATTATTTCTGAAAATCGATGTTATTTCAACTTTATTAGTACATATAAATATTTTCATACAAAGTATATTAGTTTATTCGTGCTATGTCA
The DNA here is from genome assembly GCA_022494535.1 of Himalopsyche phryganea. Taxonomy (NCBI): domain Eukaryota; kingdom Metazoa; phylum Arthropoda; class Insecta; order Trichoptera; family Rhyacophilidae; genus Himalopsyche; species Himalopsyche phryganea. Next base: position 3,604,916 of record JAGVSL010000046.1, read on the forward strand.
GGTATGACGACCTTTAATTTTTTTATTAAAATAAATGATTAGTATAGAAAATAAATTATTTAGTTTTCTTTAACCGAGCAAAAAGAGTCTCAGGTAAACCACTATTCAATATAAAAAATGGAAAGTAAAATTATTGTAAATTAAAAACACTGTCATGTAATCTCTTCTCGTTGGAGATATTTCTGCTACTCTGCCTGAACCGTTGATAATAAGATGCATATAAATACCTCATTCCATAAGGACTGATGCAATAATTTACACTGTTGTAAACGCATCTTAAAAATAATGATCGCTATTAAATTAGCGTAATATTATCAACATAATCATTGTTTGGTATCAACTGGCTGCGGTGTAGAAGTAAGATCATATCTTAAAAATAATGCGTATATGGTTGTAAAACGATATTTAGCCCTTTTTCTACGTGGCTTTGGTGTCCGCATTGCCGTAGAAGGTTTCCCAACAGCAAATCAAAGTTTCGAAGCATGTGACGTATGCATCTCGCGCGCGGTTGAAATCGGCGCGCCGTATTCCCGCGCTTTTTCGCGGGAAAGCGACGCGTCGGGAAAGATAGCGACTGGCGAATCGCATCGATTTTCGCGATACAGTATTCGGGTGTCCGTAAACGCGGAAGCGGGAGCGAGGGGCTCAGGCTGTAGGCGGCGGCGGAGGGCGGGAGGGCGATCGATGCCGCCGCACATGACGCGACCGCCCGTGACCGCTCGCTGCCGGCTCTACGGACGGCCGCTCCGAGCGACTTTTCAAATGGGGCGCTAAATCTGAATCGTCCTGAAAAGTTTTCTCAGAGTTTTCATTCATAACACGGCTACGCGTTGTTCTGTATGCGGTTCACCTGGCTACACTCTTTGCATTTGTCAGACGTGACTTAAAATACTTAATTTTATAACTTAAAACAATTTGAAATAGTATTAAATTATATTTACAAATACAGGATTATTAAGTATGTATTTTTAAAATTTAATGTTGCTTATTATTAATCTTCATGGAAGACATTATTTGATATAAAGAATCCAATTATATTCGAGTATAGTACCTATTTCACAATTTCAGAGTCGTCTTCGATAAACTGGTGACCATTTTATCACTTTTAAGGTGTTAACTGTCAATTCTTGGAGCAAGATATTCTTATAAAATCATCAATATTTACGTACAGCTGTTTAAAAATTACAATTTTTTTTATTTTCTTTTATTTCCTCTCAGAGTTTCTACATATTTTTGATTTGGTGTATTTATATTTAAAGCCTTTTCCTTTGTAGCTTGCATAATTATCAGCGTTTCTCTTCATAAATTAAAACCTTCATATTTAAATACCCTTTTTTATTTAGTTGTATGCTATTTCAATTAAAAAAATGGTATAAAGTAAAATCATAAATAAAAAAACTCATTTTGACACTTAATTAACTAAAAAATCCTACTTATTAAAAGTCATACCGCATATAAAATATATACACAACATTCAATAAATTTATTTTGAAATAGTGATTGAATTGACTAAAATACCTAATACGCTCCTTTTCCGAGTAGTATAGCTAATGTAAATTCGTATGGCAATAATCTATCACGAAAACTACGAAGGTCATCCCGAGGTGAATTGTTCAACCACAATATCGAAACGTGCATTACGGCTTGGACCAAAACTGCTGCACGTTCTTAAATGTTCATAGCTTTTAACGGCGATTTTCAATTTAACATATAGAAGTGTATTCAGGATGAGATTACTATGACGCTATTCGGTCATATATGTACAAAAATCGATAATTGCACGTATTATATATACGAGTAACTAATGTATACACGTACGGTAATAATGATTCAGTGCTCACTTTCGTTCGTGCACGTATTATTGTAGCTTATATTACTAATAATATATTTTAATTGTAGTTATCTTTTGGTATAAATATATTGTGATAATTTCGCTATTAATTACATTCCATTTGAACATGAATTATTGTAATATAGATATGAAAAATCGTTAGAAAGTAAATTATATAAATCGAGCATTCCTTGTTTTGAATACTAAACATTTTGAGTATATTGAATAATTTTGTCAAATTATTTGAATGCTTAAACTTACTAATGTTAATATATTTTTAATTATTGGCTATCCAATATTATATTATATTTACTGACATTTTTATTGATAAACTTATTTAACCGCGTAATTTTCCCTGTGAATTTACAAGACATACAGTAGTAGCTTAAGTAACATATTGTGATGAAATATAACGAAAAATGACTCGTATATGAGTAATGAAAACATGCTGCTATATTTATTAAACAAATAAATATGATCAGTTTCCCTTAGCCAGCGAGCATTTTCCAGTGATATAGGATTAAATAAAACTACAGTATGCATATAAAATGATAGAATTGCTGAGATATATGAAGCAAATAACTGTTTAATTGCTGTTATATTCTCCTATTTTTTGTTATCTTGCTTTCGCTTATCAATTAGTTGAAAATGCTCAGTAGTTTAGCAAAACCTGTCAATCGTTAAGATAAAAAAAATACGAAATATGTAACTCACTTATTTTCGTTATATCTAATACGTTTGACAAACCCATGAAATATTCATATCAACATATTTATATATTTAATATTTTTTGTGTCGAAGACACTGTGGTTGATATTGATCACCCAACGTTTTGAAACCGTTGCAAGCTTCATTTGCATAAGTTGTGGAACACTACGGTATGAACTGTACTGTATTCATATATTTGGGTTCTGAAACGCTTGCAAATGGAACTTTCAACGGTATTTTAATGACAAAAACCGAGAAAAAATAAAAACTTACTTATTATTACTTATTTTCATTAATTATGTAATATCTGTTATATTATGTAAAATTGAAATAAAATTATATTATTTGCGAATCAATCCATTATTATATTATTGGTAGTTGTGTTTCTATAAAAATCCGATTTAGCAAATATCATAATATGTGACTTGATTTTTATAATAAGATTTAGAAGATATTCAAAATGAACGACAATATAATTATCACCTAGGTAAGTAGCATAGATGATACCTTTAGCGCCATACGTAAATATGGCGATTTATTTAATAAACATTACAAATACAAAACGAAGAGGCGGGAAAATATGAAAAATTAAACAGGGAACTCAATAAAACACAAAAAAATAATATGAAACGTCCAACAGATGATTGTTTTTAATGGCCATCGTGCATGTCCAGTTTGCATTTAATTTCGTAAATGATCGCTCCGGTATTATCACAATATAACTACTGTAATATTGAGACGTGTTTACTTTGCGTTCGTGCTAGGAGTTGTGTGAAACATAAGGTTTTCCTTCTCTCATTTGCTTAACAAAAATATAATTGATCAAATTTGTCAATGTGATTACACAAAGCCAGCATTACTTTGTAAGGTTATGAAATGTCATAAAACCACTTCAAGAATGATATCGTAAGTATATTTTATGGATTCACAGTATTTTTACTAGTTGTTTTCATTAATTGATTTTTGTTACCTCCAAATTAAACATCATATTATGTGTAAAGTTTTTGTAGTACCTATTAGTATAGTAAGTATTGGTTATCTCTAAAATTGGAACAAAAACAAACACCGTTTACCTAATAAATGAGCATGCTCTAAATTCAAATCATTCAATATGGTTTCATTTTATTTTCTTCATGCGTCAACTTCTTAAACAAAATGAGTCATCGTTTTAATGTAATTAATTTAGTTCATTTTAAAATCGGCACCAAAAATACTTTGCGTGTTGCATTTAAATATTAATTCGATAAACAATTAATATTTTTAATTTATAACATAATGTAACAACGCATAAACAGTATAAATAATCATCTATGAAATTTTAATTATCAGTGCAACATTTATTGATTTAATCATGCATTCATTTAAGCGATTGAATAACTTACTGAATGACACATACAATAAAATGTGGATTGCGCACGAATACGATGCGCTACTGAGTTATCCAACTCACTCCGTATACTACAGAAATTTAGAAGAAAATGCAGTCAAAATTTACTTGTTTCTTTCGACACATAAAAAAATCTTTTTGTACGATTTTTACACATATTATTATACTAAAAATGTTGATAATTGATGTGGTGTATGGAACGGAGAATTAATATCTGTAAAACATTGATCCGTTTATAATATTAATGTAATTCGATACGCCTAGCTTAAAAAAGTTCCCATGCCGACCAAAACGGTTATAGAAAAAAATTTCAAGGTGTGGTGAGAAACCAAACATCGTACATTTTGTAACGTAATCAATTTCCGTACATGAGTAAAACAAACATAACTTATTAGGTATAATGGATGATATACATTTCAAGGTTAGTTCTAAATGATCGAATAAATTCAATTCTTATTCAATTATAAAATTATTTCAAAATTAAATTTAACGGTTTGATAAAATTTTTAATTTAAGAACACGTATAAAAATTTCGATAACATTATTCATTAATTGGGTAGATGTGCGTGTCATGATTGTTCACAGATATATTGTAGTATGTATGTGTGTTCGAAAGTTACAAGAAAACTTTTGGCGCGCAGTTTCAATAGAGAGAATATTTTGAAAATTGTTCGGAAAAGCTCCGAGTTGCTCATAGCTTTGTGCTTTACTACGATATTGATTATTGAAAGGTTCTCCTCGCTGTAAACCTTATCAAGCGAGGTGCCGCATACCGCCCACTCTGGTATTGGCACGGTCGGCGCGCGACGGCGTAAACCGAACAAGTCTAAGCTACATATTTATAATGTCGCCAAAAATACTGAAGAAAACGAGCATGTATGATAATTATATTTCACATCACCTTATACAGAATGAAAAATTATATACCGTTTAGATTGTTTTATTGACGACACTTAATACATTGTCAAAACACAAGTTTATTTCATATCTAAAATACGATATTTTTAATTATTAGAAAACTTTCACAGGTAGATTTTACCCGTTGACATCATATAATAACAAAATAAAGCTTATTATTTTTATTGGTTTTCATAAACGATCAAAATATTTTCTGAATTCAGCACGTCGGGCGTGTTATAATAATAAAAGAAATTTGATATAAAGAATAGTGTAAGAATATGATAAGTCGTTTTTCTATCTATTGAAATGAGTACCGTTTAAAAAAATATTTAATTAGATTCAATAGCAATAATAAAAACATTACCTAACGTTAAAACATTTTCTGCCGAATTTCATATGTTTAAAAATGGAAAAATCTGTTAAAAACAAATACCTAATGAAGTTTCGTAAGTAAGCATATTTAATAGATATTCTTTGATTTTATTGTATTACGAACTGCTTACTTGGGCAGTGTGATGAATTTATTTAATACATTAATACTCAGACTATTGCCGTTCATATCCGACCAAATTAACAAAGATAAATGGAGGCAATAAGTGAAACAACAATAGCCCGATACTATAATTTACAGTTTTTTTTATTATGAATGGTGTTTACTACACCAATATTTCAGTACTGTAAAACCTCGATATAACGGACTAATTAGGGCGAGGGGGTGTCCGTATAAGTCGAAAGTCCGTTACGTGAAGGTTTTCCTAATGATTTTTAAAAATGTATTGAGAAAATAAACGTCAACTTAATATACATGCTTAACGACAGTAACATTTTCATAAATAAGCGTATGTCGAATCGTCTGCCACCACGCGTGAAAACTGCTACAGTTTAGTGATCACTTGTTAATCACTTTGAGAATAATATATAAGATAAACAGGATAAAAAACACACATTTAACCGGTAATTACTTCCGTTAAATACGAAATCCGTCATATCAAGGTTTTACTGCATTAACCAGAGTACTACGTTAATGCCACTTGTCATTTATTTAACTTATTATTTCAAGCAAAGTAACTCTTAATTGACGATAATTCAAACGATATTTAGCAGTTTTTTTACAAACCGAATACATATTTTAGAAATCATTCATTCTAACCGCAATTTATGACGGTACCCATTTCACTTATTGCATAATAATGCCATATGATTCGGCCATTATTTTTATTGATCATTTATAATTTGAATAATTATGTTTTATAGTATATAAATTTGTATATTTGAATAAAAAATTTAGTACAAAGAAACTTGAAGATACAGTTCACCTGTTCAATATTGTTTCGTCAAAATATGAACTTGTACCATTTTGATAGATAAGTAAATCAAAAAAAGGGGTGAAGGATGCATTATTATTTTTATAATGAGTAAAATAATTTGAAAACATGTGTAAAAAGAAAAAGTAATGTCTACTCATCTACTTATGTACATAAATAGATATATTATTAAAAACTCTTTGTTATATGTTATTATACATATCATATTTAATAGAATTGAATGTTTAAATAGATAGTAAAATAATACAATTATTTACCTTTAATTAATCTTAATTATTTGATGATTAAGGTGAAGTAATGATTATCATAATGTTTGATATGTGTTTTATTTATCATCTTTATAGCACGGGGATATAAATTTCAATTTTAATAAAACTAAAATAAAAAAGAAAAGAAAATTCTGTTTTTCATTCATAGCTTTATACCTAATATTGAAATAGTATGAATCATTTCAATACACTAAATAATATGTTTTATTATCTGTTACTCCAGAAACTTATTGTTATAATATACAAAATATATTTTTACAATGTATAATTATGTAATTAAATTTAATTTAAGACATCGTCAAGAAACAATTATGCATAGTAAAAGGATATTGTCGATTTTTCAGGTTTATGCGGAATATTATCGTACATCAATCAAAATAACAGATATAATTAGTTTTGTGTTTATGTATAAATCAAATGCCATTACATTGAAAAATATAATTTTTTTGTGCTCTTTGCAAGTAAAAAAATATTTTGTAGTCTATGAATGTTTATTTATGTCTATGGTAGATGATATCCCGTATCTATGAACTTATGTCAAACTTGTCAGTGGCTGAACGTCAGATGCGTTCTGTTTTGGCGTGATTAATAATTTTGAAAGTTTTATGAATATATGACGGCCGACTCAATATTTCCCACTTGTATGAAGCAATTCAATATCTAAAATGTCGCTTAATTGTTGCAGAGTTTGCTTGAAGCCTGGCAAAATCATGTTTTCATTGTACCAGGCTAACAAATTTACTGGTCAAAAAATGTACAGCGAAATGTTAAACGCTATTACGAATTTGGAGGTATTGTTATTGAACTACCATTTTATCGAGTTATTGTTTGATTGATTCCATTATGAATATATTATATTTGTGATGTTTGTTGTCCACACGCTTGTCAGTCCATTTTTAAAGAATCTTTTCATGTTTGTGATAGAGCTTTATTGCTTCTAAAAAAATCTTGTTGATATGCGCATTTTTAAATATCAAAGATAAAATATGTGAAAGGTATTTTTTTTCGATATCTTTATCCGATTATGTTGAAGAAACGCAAGTGACGACATATAATATATATATAAATTTATAATATAACGTTAGTTTATAAAAATGATGGGCTTAAGAGATATGTGATTTTATTTTCAATCAAATCTGGCGTTATTATACTCCAGAGTAATAATATATAATTTATATACTCGATTAAAGAATTTTCATTATTTTGTTTATCAGGCAATGCAGGGGGATCACTTTCCGGACAAATTATGCTTAGAGTGCGTAAAAACCTTAGAAAAATCATTCAACTTTAAGAGTCTTGCAGAGAAGTAAGATTATTTTTATTATTTATTATGGTTCTAATCTCCCGGGCCTGTATCCGAGCGATCAACGTCTGCTTTGGATGCGATGCTCACGAGTTCGAATCCCATTACGACAGTTTTATAAGCTGACTTTTCAATCGATTTATGGATTTTTTTTCAAAGGCGTGTATGTTTGCGATGTCTAAAATACCATTTCTACGCATTGGATCCTAAAAACTAGGCTTGGCGAGAGTGATAAGCTTAGCACTAGTCTTGTCCTAACTCTATCCATTTATCTCTACTCACTTCGAAAAAGTTAATGAAAATGTGCGCTCTACGGTTTCGTTATGGTAGATCATTCTGAAAACGTATTGGCAATTATTATAGTTAGCTCATATAATGCATCAGTGTCTAAAGCTTTTAGCAATCTTTGACTGATATTTTCATTGGTAAATTATCCTACGTACAAGTTTCATATAGGTATCGTAACTCAGAATACCCATGGAGTCCTAAGGATCCACATGTATAAATGGACTAATGTATTTTTTTAAAACAAATTTGCTGTTCCCATACTGAATCACAGTGGCGGCGCTAGAAGAAAATTTGAGTCTCTCAGTGCCCCGTACCATGCAAAGTGCGTTGACACTTACTTTGAATGATAACTATATCCTCTTCTTTTTATTTTTTCAGATCTAATAAGATTCTCAGGAGAAAAATATGTGACAGTGGTAATTGTAATCATCTTGTCCATCCTGGAAATAAAATTCAATTTGACAGTTTGGATGATATTATATGTAAGATAGATCCAGATGGATTGTCAAACGTTCCCGGGTTAAAAGTGGAACTGACAGATGAAACCAAGGAATCACTTGATAATGGGGATACTCTTATTTGTGACACTATCATTAAGAAGGTAGAGAAGAGATCTTCCAGGAAAGTAATTGACACGCAAATTCAGGATTCACAAGATAATTCAGACATTCTTAAGGTGAGAAACATGACTGGTTGTTCCGAAATTTACCAGAGCATTTAATTGAGTAATGCATATCTTCATCCGGCTGGACATGCTGTTTTTTATGTACATCTAAAATGACTTCATTCAGCTATACAATTTCTCTATACATACAATCAAAATAATATAAATGGTTGAAATTTCTCAGCTGGTGTTCGAACCAACAACAGTGGTGGCATATGCATTCTACCACTGTGCTGTGTTTGAAAATCAGCACACTTATTATCTGTAAATTAAACACCAGCACAAATTATCAGCTAAACATACTACATACTACCTTTATTTATAAAATGACCTAACAATTGATTGTTAAAAATGTTTTTCAACTTTGATTTTTTCCCTTGCAGGTAGAGTACCTTGAAGATGATTTCTTGAGTGATAATGATAATGACGATGATGAAGATTGGAAACCTGACCAAGAAGAATTTAATGAAATTCCAGTTATTAGCAAACCACTAAAGGCTGCTAAAAAATATGTGAAAACATATGACATTATTACCAAAGTGAAACCGAGTTCTGATTTATCAGATTTAGAAATCTTTCGTCTGAAACAATTATCTTGGCGTAAAACAATGGCGCTACAGAGAAAAAGTATGTTGAAAAAGACACAATTTATTTATTCTAAGAATTACATTATAGATTTTGGTCACATTTAATCCCCCCTGTCTCTCCCATATCTCCATTTCCTTGGCCCCGAGGAAGCTCTGTCTTCTACACAGTTTAGGCCTCCCGACTCTCCTCATATTGGCTGCTGTGGATGTTCTATAGTCGTGCGGTATTCTCCACCCTTTTTATATAGTAGATGAATATTTATTGAATACACCATTGTTCCTCAACTGTTACAAATACTTATTATTTTTCTTTATTTCAATACATATTCTTTTTGTATTCAATTTGTATTCAACAAGATGTAGATGGCAAGAGCGCTTTTATAACATAGGAATGGCAATAACTGTTTTAGGTAGGCATTTAATAAAATAGTTAAATGTGTACGCCTAATCTTAAAAACACAATTTTATTTTCAGATGAAGCTGATGCCAATGACATAAAACAAAGTGAAATGGTTAAGAAAATGCAAAAACAGTCAATCAAGTTAAAAATAGTATCTGATATAGATGAACCTTCTTCTTTCCATATGTCCAAATCGATGATGACAAGCAAGCCGTCCAGTAAAGAAAAAAATCAACCAAAAGAAAAACACATTTGTCCGATTTGCGGTGTCCTCACATTTACTCTAGGATCACATTTGGCAACTCACGAAGGTTATTATAGAGAAATATTTTACTGTTGATTTCTAATATGCAATAAATATCGATTTTACATCCAGAGGTGTATGGGAAAATTATTTTTGAAACATACATAAAAAAGAATTAAAATTTATTTAGTACTTTAGGTATGGCTGTACAGATATGCCCAGGTGCTGAGTTGTCTATTATCGCTAGGCTCGTATTACATTGTCACGTCATTAGTCATACTGGCAGTTATATTATTTTTATTATTTGTTTCAATTGAACGAAAATTCTATTAGTCATATATAATAAATAATATTGTAAAAACCTCCAGCCATACAATATTGAACATAAAAATTCATTGAAGATATAGGCCCAAATTGTAAGTAAAGGCTTCACCATTTAGAAGAAGTATGGTATAGATGTCGCAAAAAATGTATCCACAATTTGAAATTGTTTTTTTTTGACACTTGTAGATACTTTAAAATTCCAACAATTTACCTGCTACTATAAATTCTAAGATTAATTCTTCCCTGATTTGTCTTAGAACAAATATAAAAGTACTTAGAGAATGAGTCACCAGTCAATGCTTTAAACGTGTTGTTAGTTAGTTACTGACCATTTATTTTATTCTTTTACAGAGAATAAGGCTTTCCAATGTGAAGATTGTAATAAGTCCTTTTCACACAGGTCCAATTTGGAAAGTCATAGAAAATGTCACTCAGGTGTCAAAGATCAAATTTGTGACATATGCGGAGCAGCATTCTTTTTCTTGAAATCTGTAAAAAGGTATTGTGTTTTTTTTTGTATCTGACACTGCAAAGATATTTGTGGATATCTTTTCAATATTAGTTTTTTGGTTAGCTGTTGAATGAAATAAAAAGTTTATTAATATCTCCAAAACGAACCAAGAAATATCTTGTTACTTGTTGGATAATTTGTCATCTATTGTCAATAATGTATTTACTGGCATACTGTACAGCAGGTCCTCATTATCTGAGGGCAGTTGCTACAGAAAAGGTAGCTCTTTAAGGGAATACATTTCCTAAGTAATCCTATTTAAAAAGGAACCAAAAATGAAGTGAAAGGTGGTAACGGGTGTATTGAGAAGGAGGTTGGCAAGCCTTAGAGGAATGTTAAATATGAAGAAAAAATCCCATAAATTTCTTTATATATTATAATCAGTTTTTAACTTTCAACCATCCATACTTGCACAACTTAAAAAAAATATATTTATCCGTTAAACAGTAAACAATTTGTATTGTAATTCATTTTAGGCATAGACGTATTCATACAGGGGACAGGCCTTTCCCCTGTAGTGTGTGTTCAAAAAGATTCTATGCCGTGAGTATAAATAATTGTTTCCATAATATATATACATATATCATGTAAATATTCTTATAACCAAAAAAAAAAATTATTACACAAATAGCAAAAACTGCTATTGGGCCGTGTTCAGTGAATTAAAAAAGATAAAACAAAAACGACCACTAGTCCAATGGCTTAAATATATAATATATATGTGTCATTCATTTGTAAGCGGAATTATCTACAGTGTTATCATTGAAGGACATGTACATAAACTTTGGAGCCAATTTATCATTACAATTCTTTTTAAAATAATATTACAAATAACAAAATTTCCACTTCTGTCTTGGATGAAAAAAGAAGAAGAATATTCTCTATCCTGATTCTCCCGTATTTGTGAAGACAATGGTATCGGGCGTATTTAATGAAATTGTTTTTTTATCAGTTTCATTTATATTATCATTATCTATATTCTTATAAAACCATAACAAGTGATGCTTTTTAACACCGTCGCGTCAATTGATTGTGTTTTATATATTTTTCTTTAGAATTGCGACCTGACAAGACATATGAAAGTGCATTCTGGATATAAACCTCATAAATGTGACGAATGCCCCATGAGTTTTACTGCAAAGCATCAATTAATCAATCACATCTTAGTCCACACTAAGGAAAAGCCATATAAATGCGAGGTTAAAACCATTTGCTTATTCATTGTAATACAAGCGTTAATTGACTCACATAAATATAACTGGACAAAAAACACCATTATGTGTGAGAGAGATCGATAGCCTTGTTTTATTGTATGTTTGTTTCATTCTTTTTCTGTCAACTATCAGTCGGCCTCTGTGGTTTAGTGGTAAGAGTTGTACCCTAGTGATCAGATGCGTCTGGACTCGAGCCCGGTGAGGTTAATATCAAAGATCTTCGGCATGTTGTCTGTCATATCTTTTCGACTCGAGTTGATCTCAAGAGACCTTAAAGAAATTCTCATCGAGTTGATCTTGTGTGATTTTAAAATTTCAAAATACCTGACGCCTTGCTTATAGTTGTAATGCCAAATATCTTTTACTTATATTATGCTTCAGTCAGGCTTGATATTATGAACGAATACTAGGTTACAACAATTTTGGGTCCAATTTCTTTTCAAAATTTGAATTCATCGGCATGAAGTCTGTTTCTTTCAGCCATTTTTAATATTGTGACACTTTTCTCTTTCCTTTCAAATAGGAATGTATGTTGAGCCTTTGATTTTAAAGTAAAACAACCTTGTATAACTCCATAAGAGTTATCAAAAATTTATTAATACTTTACGTTTTGTTTTACAGGTATGTGACCTTGCGTTTACTTACAAAGTGTATTTGAATAATCACGCTTTTAAAATACACAGAGTTAATATGAGATACAAATCTGTTCGCACACTCACTGCTGAAATTTTGAGAGAGCAGTATGCGCTAGAAGGAATGCAATATACAGTAGAACCACATTAAATCAAAATCCAACTGACATGAATATAAAATTTCGAATGGCTAAAAAGACTTCTACTAATCGAATAGCAAATATAAACAAACACATGAAGCAAAAAAAGTATACACGAAAATATATTGATAAATACTGTCTACTTTTCATTAGATAAAATTGATTTCGTCACACTAATTTTGTCAGCAATTTGTCTGTGAAAGAAGAGTTTGAATTATGCTACATTTCAAATTTTTGTTGGAACATTGGAGGTCTTACTGTAATTAAGTTAATTTACTACTCTTATCATTACTTTTTAAATCAATAACAAGAAGAAATATTGTGAAATGCCAGTTGTATTTATTGAATCATTGTCACACTTTTAAAACTCTTGAATTCTGTTTAAATGTAGAGAAATAAAAAATAATTTCAATCTGCATTCTTACTGATATGAAGCAAAGAATACAATTGTATTGTCTTGCTATCAAAATATGAATATCATCCATTCTTAGATATTGCCAACTTCATTCTGATCATACAAAAGTTTCATCCTTTAACAAAATTAGATTTACTAATTTTGCAAGAATTTATTTTTCGTTAAGATGACTTATGAATATTTACATTCAATTAATTTAATTAGATCATGCATTGTTGCAAAATTATTTATTAGTTTTACTGCCTTAAAATAAGTATTTGTGTTCAATGTACAACCACTACATTATTTGCAATAAATTGATTTTTTTACATACTATTTTTGTTTTATTTCATTTTAATTCACTCTTGCAATCTTCTTCAAAGAAAATAAATATTCAATCGAAAACCGAGATATAGAAGTGGAATCCCGATACAAGTCCTTTCGAATGAATGAAAACTAACTATATAATATTATATCGTGATTGATACTGCAAAAGCCTGTATGTCAAGAAACCTCAAGTGTTCAGGAAGCAAGTACATCGTAAACAATTTATTTACTACATTCATACATTCTTGAAATTGCTTATATTTTGCTGTGTTTTGATTTACCACTTGCTGACGAGTGATTTTTTTATATGTTGTGAAGATATGTATTTTGACTACTATTACTGTATGATATCATTTGGAATTATTTTTATATAAAAAAATCTATAGTATCCACAATGACATGTATTTTTTTAATCTTTCCGTTTCTTTGGATATCGAAAGTATACCATATTTAATATCTGTCACAAATTTTCCAATGAATATAAAAGAACGTATTCTAAGCTTCTCTTAGCAAATTGATGGTGTAGGGTTCAGGTGTCAGACCTTAGGCAGTTATTTTTTGGTTATGTATTATTATTTATTCTCTATTCCACACCTACATATTTGGAGAAGATCTTCGGCATTTTTACTTATTTCTCCTTCTAGGACATCGTGGCCTTCTGATAGGTCTACTCCCACCTGGATTCACTATGTGGATTTTTCTTCAGTATCCGTGTTTCCAGTAATCAACCGGATATGACCTGCTTAGGGCAAATTTAGCAGTTTTATGAAGGAGGGGTGTATTGAACCATGGTACAGTTTTAAATTATTATACTTGATCCTCATGAAAATCGATCGAATTAATGCACTACCAAGTACATAAAATCGGTTGTAGATTGTATATAATTGACATGACGAAAATTTATGTCAAGAGCCTAAAGCGTTTCGTCAAAAAAAGTAATCAACAAACACTTTTTCAATAATATCAAAATAGTGTAAAGTTAAAACAATCAATTTACCTCAACCTCTGCTTAAAATATATTAGAACAGGGATTTAAGTACACTTAACAAGCTTAACAGCTGCTAAGTACAGCCCTGACTGAAAGATTGTAGTACAAAATGTCCAACAGATGTATATTTCGAAGGTTGATGTAGTTTTCAAAATAAAAAATTACATTTCAAATCAGAAAAATTTATTTATTGATAAAGCATAATACATCCTTAAGCTCTTTTAAGGATGCCACCACAGCCAGCAGACCGTTGGTGGAATATTATAAAGAATACCTAAATCAGATGAGAAATTTTAAAAATTCTTGCAAAATTTTATGAAGTATACGAATTTTCGGCCAAGACCCCAAGACATCACGGTTTCCCAACCGTGTGCCCGTGAAGTTTTTTTCATTTTCCCATTACGAAAATAACGTAACAATAAGCAAGTAATTATGAAATTAATGTAACAGAGTTGGCTATATTTTGAAAGCCGGCATTCGCCCACCACTATGATTTTCAATCTCTAATGCGTCCAATTAGATTGGGAATCTCAGCCCTACATCATTATAATAGCAAATGTACTTAGGAAGAAAACACGCTCTGCAATTGATCTGCCATTTAGATAATAAAAAAAATTACAAATTTACACCGAAGCCCGGAGTCAAATATAAACTTTTTGAATAGGCAGTTTTTAGGATGATCAAAGAAAGCTAAGGAGTCTAAAATTAAAAAGATATAGATTTGGTGAGACCTACCGATAATAAAGAGCCCCCTGACAAGAAGTTGATATTGGATGTCATATCTGAATACGAACAGTTGCAGCATAGAACTGTAAATTTTTAAATGTTTTATTCTTTCACAAATATGGTATTTAAATAGAAGTAAAAATGATATTTTGTACGTGTTATCGCCAGTTAATTCGAATCAAAACATGATTTTCATAATGGATAGCACCACATTTCGGATGGTAGAAAAATATTGAGACTTTTTACTTCGATGATAATTAAAATTTAAATTTAAAAAGGTAAAAACTTTTGAATACTTTGATCGCCTATAACGACAGCATTTTAAATTTGATCAGTAAACAGCAGAAAATGAAATTTGTACAGGTTTTCACATATTAAGCTACTCGGGAATACAATAAATTGTAATCATTTTACTGCGAGACCTTTTCGCACCAATATATTCAAGAAAGTCTTTTTTATGTTTATACATTTTTTTTTTTTTGTTTATACAAAAAAAATATGTAAACGCAGGCGGATAAGTTAAATAAAAAATAAAATGAAAGATTCAACCAGTAATACCGTGAAAATCATTTTATGCGGAATACCGTATTTTATACAATTTATATTTGAAAGCATTAAATTCAATAAGCTTTCGTTCAAAGCACAAGAAAAAACGATTACGTTTATTTATTTGTAAGAATATCTACTGGTTCTAATAGGTGGTTACACTATTATTATGTTGGTACTATTTTCATTTCACTATTTTCTGTTTACTTTGAATCTCCAAACGTCATATGAAAATGATACTTGTTATAATAGAAACACATTAATTCTCTTTCCATTTTCCATTGTTTGCAAAGAAAGGCCGTATTAAATTCGCATTACCTAGTTTTATTAAAAAAATCTTAAGTTAAAACATTTTCAGTAGCGCAGTTATTATAAAAAGAGTTTTTCACAAAAAATATTTCTACTACGAAATTGTCATTGTGGCGTAATTAGT
Source organism: Himalopsyche phryganea (assembly GCA_022494535.1). Lineage (NCBI taxonomy): Eukaryota > Metazoa > Arthropoda > Insecta > Trichoptera > Rhyacophilidae > Himalopsyche > Himalopsyche phryganea. Next base: position 3,621,057 of record JAGVSL010000046.1, read on the forward strand.
TTCGCTCCACATTTGCTAAATTTATATATTTTTTTAATGAATATATGATTTCTTTGGACTATGAAGGGAATGAGCACATTTTTAACTTCTGACCCTTTCTGCACTATAACAGTTTGTAGAGAGATTGGCTAAGGACTGAAAAATAATTATTTGAATAACAATAGAAGACCGAAATTTCTTTCTTTTCCTTCCAAAATTACGAAATATAAAGATGCAATTCCCATTACTCAGAACGCAGTTTATGACAACTATTAGAGATAGATTAGCATAGGGATGGCAAATACGATTTGATCGGGGTGAAGCCTTATTTTTAATTCGTGGCACGTGCCATTCCTATTTATGTACATATAATACAATCACATGCATTGAATATAAAAAAACCAACTAATAAAATATTAATACGTAATAATATTAATACCTTACATTGGTACCTATATTTTTTATTTAACAAGTGATTATGTTGCTTATTGAAAATTTATACGTGCTACTGAATCTTCGTTTGTCAACCTATGTCTAGTTTTTCAATATAGGTTATTCAATATAGAAAAAATACTTTCACATGAGTACACACGTGGAAGAAAAAATGGTCAACAATGAAATTGATCATTTTTAACAAATATTATGTTTTCAATTCGGCATTCCTACTTATTAATTTGAGAAATCTGATGATATTTCAATTCTTCAATACATTTTTGCATATTTACAAAATTTTCAGTGCAGAGGATAATATTGCAAATGAACAATTTCCATTTCAAAATTTTCTTATTTATTTCTCTGGCATGCCGACGAAAATTTCTCGTGAAAAACGCGAGCCACGTATTTGGCATGGGGTGCAAGTGCCCGGCATGAAATTTTCTGTGCTCAAGTATGCCACTGAAAGCGCTCCCCAACCATAAGATAAGAGTATTGATTATATTCAAAAGCATAGTTAACATTGATTAAATACAGTGAAAATTAATTGAAATTAGCCAAAGTTTCAAAATCTGCTCGTCATGATTTTGAAAAATAGAAAGATTATCAAACCACATTTGCCAATAGCATAACTATAATTTGTGACTCCCACAGGATCATTTACACTGGTCTCAGACGCTTAAATTTTATCTTAAATTTCAATGTATTGTCAAATATTTAATAGCATTATCATAAAAATAGGTTTAAAATTTCAATAAGCTGATAATGAGGGGAAAAAACACTGCTGGGGTCTCCTCTCAGTTGACCATATTAAAGTTGTATTTATAAATTAATTTAAGATTTTGTTATTTACCGAATAAGATTTTATTGAATTATCCATCGGAAAGATAATTTTCTTGCAATACCTCCACCACTGGATTTAGTTAATGTAAGGGCAGGTAAATATAAATTTCTTGATACTTTTCATGAGAAAAGAAATGAAACATAATATTTAGCCTGTTGAGTGCCTTTGTCAAGTAATGTTTTCAATGTATCTTCATGCTGTCATTTGGCACAATGGTATCAAACTATCTGACACTTGAATGATAAAGTTAAGACAGCGGCGCTGTTTCTTCTACCCTTATTGTTTTGTGATCGTCTTAAATACGTTGCTTTCTGGAAGAATTTGCAGTTCGACCAGAGGATCTATCTCATTCGGTCGTCTCATCGCCATGGTAGAAGCATTTTACTTTCAATATTTTTCTACATTGACCTAAAGATTTTAACTACGTTCAATATAACTAAAGTATCCATTATTGGTTATAACAAACAAAAATACATCTTCGAGGCAGGCTCCAATTAATGGCATTACATATTAAATTAAAGAGGGCTACTTTTATATTTCCTTTTTGTGTTCGTTATGAACGAGTATGTTTCAATGATCTATATATTAAATTTGGTATATTTATACTTAGACATAATGAATAATTTTTCTACAAGAGTAATATGTTTTTGTAGCAATTATCAAGTCATTTACTTTAGAAAAAATAATAAATCAGTCAATATTATAAATATCCATTGTATCAACTACAATACTTACCTACGTTTCATAGATTCGCCGGGTAATTCAATATAAGCCTTCTTTTGGGCAAACTTACAACAAGATTAAATGATAATTAGGAATGTTCTTTATTAATATTAGCTTTGAAATCTCCCAAAATAGAATACACGTACTTATGATCACCGAACACTTTTATCGCCGAGATGGATGACCATTCTGACAGCAGCATTACTTGTATGGATGGTTGCCGACACTAGAGCGTATAAACGTGACTATCCTTCGCTGGTTTCTATCTTCGACGAGCAGGAGTGTCAAGAAGAGCGCCAAGGACTTTATCGGCAGATCGACCAAGGAATAGAGTCAGAACCGGATGTGGGAGCTCTTGCAGGATTCGGCAATGAAGAAGTGAAGAAACGAAATCATCTGGCGACAACCCACGCTGACTATGATGCCCTCGTAAGTTGCGCTAATCATTTGATAAATATCAAATTTCTAAAAATGATTTTGTTCATTGTTTTTCAACGCTAGAAGAATATTTCAGTATTAGTATTTTTTATAAATTAAATAATTTTTCAATTTAATCAAAATGTACTAAAATAGACAAAATTATGTTTTTTTTCTGTAGATTTGGCAGTAACTTTGTGGAAATTCACTGTTAATGTTGAATTAAAACATAAAGCTTTGTTATTACGCTGGTTGTGTAACTATATGTGACACTTAACCTTTGGCCCTTTGAGATATATCTTCAGACTGCTGACAAAGTTGAATTTTAATTTCATATTAAAGTCTGATTTTTTGAAAGTAGCTTTTAATGATCACCAAAATTTTGTAGCAAAAATATATTACATTATGAAAATAGTATTCATTCAGGAAAAAGAACGCTACCTACATAATTCACATCGAATCGATTTTGTACGTTGAATATCTACGCCAGATAACAATTATGCCGTAATAAAAAACGAAAAATCATCATTATATTTTAACATCAGTTAAATAATAAATAGGATTTGCTCAAATATTGTCAATTATAAATATGTACAACTAGATGACTTTAACCGGGCAGAGGTACTCGGCGGGAGGTATGGGGCCACATCAGCGATCTCTCTACCAAGATAGACCTCCCCCTGGTTGTTCGTGTCCATCACAGGTATGTAAATTATTTATGGATTAATTTTAACGTTACGTTTTAATCAAAAAAATAGTTGTATTATCTTTTCTATGTAGACTTATCATTAAGGAATGTATTAACCAAGAAATCGAGGTTCTTTTACATTTTCCTTTAGGTTCTTGCAGTTGTCCGATCAACTATAATTGATCATATTTTTGTATGTCAAACGATCTACAAATTTCATTTAAGCTACCTCAGATTGCAAGTAAATTACAGATTTTACATTTTAATCGATTTCGAAAATTTTTTTTATTCTGGTAATAATTCTATAACTATTTTACCTGACGTAGTTTATAGAGGTATTAGCTTTTCATTGTAGGTTCACAACTCACGACGCCAGTCTTCTTTTTGAAGTCGTAGAAATCTAGACATCTATCATAAATAAAATACAAATAACGATACGAGTAAACTGATTAAGGCGAGACTTATTAAAATGAAAAATACTGTGAAAATTTCAACTCTTTTAATTAATCGAATCTTAAATAATACTGTGAAACTACATTCGCATATTTATGAAAGAAACACCTGGCAACACCTAAATTCTGAAATATTTAGGAATAGTTATTATTTATTATAAAATTACATGAGTACGAATTTTTTTTTATTTTTTAACTTCCTAAAGTAACTGCTCTGTATATAAAACATTAAATTGTCAATCATACTGTAAGGTCAATGCGTATATTACTTAAAATCCTAAAAAAACGTCTAAATTGCAGCTATGTTTATACTATAGACTCCACATAAAATTATTGCAAAACATACTTTGGTACGATCTGTAATTTAACTATACCTTCTATTTTAGATATATGTTTTATTGTGTGTGTGAAAATGGTTATTTACAATTAACCCCTATAATAAAAACATATGCAATTTGATATCATTGTATCCCTACACGCATAGATGCTTTTTATTGTAATACACACAATGCAGGACGCACTTAAGGGATAAAGAGAAAAAATTAATAGTATTCAATATTATGCTGGTAGTTAGTTCAGTCTCTATCGTGATAAGCTCTATTATATTTGTTTTATGGCGAATATAATTCTCTATAGTATATCTATAAAATAGACAGCGGTGATATGCTCCTTGCTACAGAATTAATATTATATATAATTATGGATTGTTGTTCGGTCAGTCATTAAAAAATTTCATCAGTAAAGGTTACAACTAGACAATTTTAAAAACGGTTATTGAGAATAATGAATAGATTATGTATTATTTAGGTGTCATTATTTCACTATGGAACTATACATTTTTTAAGACAGTATAATGACACTATTGTGCATATTACGTTAGCGCATTATAATCTGCCATTAGTGATGTCACTGGGAGAATATTAACATTGCTCATTGATATTGCTTTGGATATTAAAAAATTCCGCTCGACAAATTAGATGTGAAGTTTTGTGTTTTTTTTATATGCAGTTACTTTACTCTAAGTAAAGTTTTATAAACAATCTACGTGAAAAATTGTTCATATATAGGGTGTCACGAAAAGAAGTATCCACAAATTTTAAATTGTGTGTGTCTTATATACTTAATGTGAAAAATATCATTCATTGATTATTTATATCGGTGTTATAAATTTTTCTATACACATTGTGAAAATCTAATGGAAATATTTATCCGCAGCCCATGACGTTAGATCTGGGTTCCACCAGGTTTCCTAGATACATCAGCTCTCTCATATGCACGAACACAATATCTTGCTGGACTCCAGACTTTTCTTGCAAACCAAAGTATTTGAAGGTAACAATTTTTTGTTTTTGTTGAGATGAACTAATATAATATATAAGTTGCTGTTTAAGCACACCACTGGCGCCATCTTATACAGTAGACGGTTTGTGGAATAGAAGTATTAGCTATTTCTTTCATTAAAATAAGTCACAAAAATCGTTGAAATGATTTTTCTATCTTTATATGCTCACATGTTCTAGAAATCAAGCTATATTAAAATTAATTATCTAGAGGTGAGGTTTAATGAAGATTTAATAGTTCAAAACATCAAAGCATTAATGACGAGAATTAAATATTTTAACAAGCGAATCTCTATATTACCATCGTACTTAACTTTGTACCCGCCACGGATTTATAACCCTTATTGGACGTATTCCACAATACAGCAGGTTTAAGAGCTTTTATATGATCGACAGCCGTGTCTCAGAAGAATTTCAAGGTTACTGTAGTTGGTGAGTGTAGTACACTTAAGTTTTCTGATGAATTAATAGCTTGTTATTCAAAAACTAAATTTTGTTGAGATCCAGCTCTTCATATGACGCTACAAAGTTTTTAAATGCAATAAACTTCGCTCTAGTAGTAACCGATCATACTGACTTGAGCAAATCTTTCTTCGGATGGCCAATCACCTGACATTACCATAAGTTGGGGTAAGAAAATTTTCGGCTCCGTGGTGCAGTGGTCAACGTCATTGGTCTTCGGTTACGGATGTCTCGAGTTCAAGTCTAGGTACGGACAGTTTCATAAAATTGATTTTTCAATCGATGAGAGGATTTCTGTTCGTAGGCATGAATGCTTGTGATCTCTAAAATCGCCTCCCTCCAACCTGATCGTAAGCACGGGTCCTAGCCCTATGCTTTTATCCCTACTCTCTTTGAAAAAGAGAGATTGACTAAGTAACAAGCCGTTCTCGTAGAAAAAACGTCTGCTGACACCTCCATTAGGAGTCAATATACATTGTAAATGTGATATACTGTCACATTTACAATGTCAACCGGCCAATCTAAGATTATTTTTTTTTTGATTATTACAATTTCTAAAGACTTACCAAATATCATAGTTGCTCTTAAACTAGTCTTTATGAAAGAATGGTGCCATGAAAGTACTTAAAAGACCACCGAATTAAACACTAATTATTTTGTAATAGTACGTTTATGTAACTTTTATAGGTGGCTGTGCTGAAGGTAAAGGAACCAAACGATGTCCTCGATCGCCACGCGCCAATGCTGCCAGAGCCCTTACGAGGGTCCTACAAGTTCGAAAACATCAACACGGTGGTGGGGTGCGAATGCTCTCTGTGATGGTCGGCCCCCAACGCCGCTATCAGCTACCTCCAAGGATCCCACGTACCCAGCGACGTAAAAGTCAATCTGTGGACAACTCACGCCCAACCCTTCGCCCCCAACATATAATGAATTTTATTATATCACACGTATTAGAATTTATTAGCTTATATTGAAATTAAATAAAGTAGTTATAAATAAATATTATAAATATGTAATGCAATTTAAGACTTAAGTATTTACTGAGCCGCTAGTCAATGCTATGATATATTTTTTCAGTATTGTAGCCATACCTTACAGTATTTGCTAACGATTAAATTAAATTTAAGTGCTTTTATTGAAGAAATATATTTTACTTTTATGCTGTATATATACAATTTCATCATATATTGTTACGCCCAACATAATATTTTAGTGCATTTATATTCAGTATTTTTTTATTTTTTTAATAGTTTTTGAGCTGACTTAAAAAGAGTGGTAACAATTTTTAAACAGTACTTAACTAGGCCACTGAATTGATAAGCATTTTGCCTATTTATAATAATATGATATATTTATTATAATATCTCTTTTTAAACAGTATGCATAGTAATTTTGGGATTGATAGGAAATCAAAATACAATTTATTTCATTATCGATGGAATGCTTTAATAGCTTTTAAGGCGCTTAGTATTTGCTGATCACTAAAAAACTTCTGCGGACCGTCGGTTGAGAAATACTGGTCTAAATAGTTTTTGTTGAATTAACAGTTTTGGAAAGCACTACAGGTATTTGGTTTCTAAAATAGGTAAATACTTCTACCAAAGATGGATGTTTATTGACCACTCGTTTTAACGTATTATTCTCTCACTACAATAATAACACTATAATCATAAAGTTTCAGGGCATTGATTTACTAATTAAATAATATAATATTATTAAACACAATGAAATAGTTGCTCAATATTGTAATATGTATAAGAAAGCTTTGCCAACATTTATGAATGAATGAATGGTAAACGACATAATATTCACATTTCTTTTCTGCTGCTTGCCAAATAATTTAAAATTAAGAGCATTTTCATATACAATATGTAGGTATAGTAGTTTTACTATTTGAGGCTGCATTATTAACTATTATTACGTTTCTCAAAGTATTAAACTTCAATATTGACATTGGTAAAATAGTTCGCTTATATGTGTAAATTTTTTTTAATAGTTCACTTCTTGAGGCCACTAACAAAAATAATATATACTAAATGCTAATATAACTCATTATTATTTTAAACAGTTGTCTGTATTAATATTGTTTTCATTTTACTTAGATACACCGATAAAAAGCTTTTCATCGCAGTATGGGTCTATACGCTATCTTCTCAGCAATTTGTATCATGTATGTCGGAACCGCCCACCCTGCCGCACGCTACAGACATATTTTGTATTTGTCCATTTACTCGAATTAAGTAAAATTGTTACATACGCTTCTTTGTAACGCTCATCAACTTATTTGTGATTATTTCTTGTAATGTTTTAAGTCTAAGCTAAACTTTATTTAAAATTAAATATTTACTCTATTATGTCCTATGATTAAATAAAATATATTACTGCAAACAAATACAATTTCTTTTTATTTTTTATTGATTACAAATAATTTTATTAGTGTACTCTTTATTTTTTAGGAAAAAATACACTTCGCATTGCTATACTTATGACCGATTCGACTATTTATGTCAAGTGTTTATGCAGATGTCCAATTTATATGGGAAAAAACTGTCATATAATTATAATAAACGACATACATTAATTTATGCCATAGCATCACATAATTATATTCATGGTTTACAATATTTACATCTGTCAAAATATCTAAAACGAGTGTATGTCACACGACTGTTAGATCTTTTTATATTTATTGAAAATAAACATGAGTTTGGCAAAAATATTTATTCATTTATAAATTAATGCATGTGACATATATGTACATGGTCATAATCAAACCATTGTATTGAGACTCTTTAGTTGAAATGACTGAAAAGTCTAAGATTGATGTCGTATTAGAATGAACCAAGATAAATATAAATATTGGTGACGCCAGAAATGAATATATCGTAGATTTCATAAATTCCTCACTGAAAAAAATAAAATTCTTAGATTTATTAGCATAGTTACACGTTTAATTGATTAAATTTTTAGTTTCATTTCCTTTAAACGAGGGACGGCGAGATACACATATTTGTATTCAATACATTATACTGAGGGCGGTATTTGGCCGCTTTTTAAATTTGACACAGCATGCGGGGCCAGCTGCGCCTATGCTTAACACCGTGACTGTCTCCCAAGAAATTTTCTCTGACTGGGATACGAATTCATTTTATCACCAGTTTAAAGCCGAGTGTTTGAATAAAGATGGTATAAAGGAAATTTTAGTTGTTCGAATCCGAAATCAGAATATAAACCAGATGATAGATAGACCTGTCACATTTAAAAAAATACCCATTATGATTATTTTACCACGTCTATAGTTAAAGTCAAACAATGCGATTTAAAGAATGGTCGATTTCTATGATCCCACAAAAGACAAAAGCCTTGATCAAGTCCCAGTTGACCTGTTTGGATAATAGGCCACTTTATGTTTCTAGTATCTTTAAGAAGAAAATAAATATTATAACCAAAATATCATAGTTGAATTGTAATATTTATAATATATTTCAATAAACTATTAGGCTCTCAGTTTTCACTCATAGCTATTATGTAGAGTATGTAGATGTGTATTCGTTTATATCAATTCACAATTAACTCGACGTTCAACTGAAGTTCAGTCGAACATCTTCACAAATACTCAAATTTGACGATAAAAACAGTTCTTGCTGTATTCTTATTCTTAATATTTATCGATGTTAATCATTTATTTACTTTTAGAGAAGTGTTATCGTATGAATAGTTCACTAAATTAGATTTTTTTCAGCAGTTACGTCAAGGACTTACACTGGCCTAATTTAATATAGGTTATATAGAAAATAATGTGTTTTAATCGTACAATATTATTTTATGCTTGAAAGATGCCCTACATAGATTCAAATTGAGGGCAGTAAGAATATGAATAATGTAGTGACATCAAATTTATAATCTTATGTAAATAAATAACAATCTTTGTTTCAATCGTGAGATCTTAATATTTTTGAACATTATACTTTCCTAGCTACTTTTTTTCGTAACTAAAATAATAATAATAATAATAACAGTGGCAACAAATGTATTGAATTCAATAACAGATAATAATATATGTAAAGTTTAGACGATTTATTTACTGAAAACATGTATTTGTTATTAATAATTGAAGAAAGTTCATCGAGAAGACGATAAACATAAAACAGCAATTAAAATCACCTCTTTATCAGAGAAAGTTCTCTTATCAGAATAAAATGTCAGACGTCCTCGCACTTTAAATAATTAATTTTATCAGCGCTCACATTATAAGTAATTTCACCAAGGAGTAAAAGTATATGAACTGGTATTGAAAACCAGTGGATTAAGAGAGAGATAAATCAAATAACTTTACGTCAAATAAGTTAAGTGCTCCAAACTATCTATATGTATTATTAAATCTGTAACAGCAACTTTAATATTATTGGTTTATAAAATACCAACAGGTCATCCTGAATTTCAATTTCTTTGCTATGTAATATACATAAAACTCAGCTTTCGTCACCGACTTCACACCTATCCAATTTTGGATAAGGAATCATGAAAGAGTGTGTAATAAAACCCAATAAATATCAATTTACGTAAATGAACCCGTATATTTTATGCAGCATTGTATTTATTTTCTCTATACAGTGGATCGCATTACGTACGGTCATTTGGTTCATTGCTATGATATTATTCAAAACAAGACGTTTTTGAGAAAGAATCAAGTTTCTTAATATGTATTCAACTAATTACATGACGTCTGAATCAAAAATATTAAAAGGCGATTAATAAAATTACATGTTGAAAACTAAATACTTTGCTATTATTTCTACCTTATTAAAGTCGAGTACTGCCAAGTAAATACCAATTCAATCAATATGTTTCGAATTCCTTATATTATAGTATAGAAAACAATATCTTTTTCTTTTCATTAAATGTTAATAATTACAAAAAAAGTATTAGTACGTCATGTTATGGCGTCGTATGTATCAGAAAAAAGATAAAGTTTAACAACTCAGCGAGAATAATACATTATTAATAATTCTTATCACTTTCTTTTTCATTTATCCTTCAACTTATAACATTTCTAATCATATTTATATAAAGTGGTTGCAATTTTTTTATCTGCCGCATTTAATTAACATTAAACGTACTTTCTCGGAGATAAAATGCCATGTTATTTGAATTAATGACACTGTCGATTTAAGCGTTTTACCGTTCGATATTTGTTGTATTAGAGATTTTCAATATGAATACCTAAAGACAGAATATTAAGGATTCATATTTCGAAGAAGATATGTATTTTGTGACAATGTATGAAAATAATTATAATAAAATGAGAAACTCAGAGAACTATCAACAATCTTGCAGGATTTCAAAGGAAATGAGTGTTTTCTCGATTTATTCCCAAAACAAAATAATGAAAAATACTAAGTACATTCGATAATAGTAAATATAAACATAGCCAAATTAATAACGGAGAACACAGTAAATCCAATTTAAAGAATTTTCTAAATGTTGGGTAAATATTATGAAATCAGTTGAATATCACCATTTATATGTGTAGCAACAATTATTGTCTTAATACAGTAGTAATGTACTCGTGTCGCCTGGGTAAGCGGTTGTATTAGGTATGATATGAATGCATACTCACAGTTCAGAAAAAAATATTTTCAGCTAAGTAGCTGCAATGATTGCATTAAATTGGCAACGATCATTCCCTCAATCACCCAATCAAATCTATTTTATTTTCATGACCTGCCTGCATCCTCGGCTCCACGCGGCATTATATCTTAAATTAATACAAACATCATTGCTCGGTCACTTTAATAAAAAAATAAATGGGCTTTGTCGTGATATGAATCATAAGTCATGACATTGCAGTTAATTTATTATTGCCAATAATCTACTATCAAACTTCTCGCTGAGTGATAATCACAGGAACAATCTCCAAAGAACATTCTTTATATCATTGTTCATTATTATTAGCACTTGCAATCACTATACTAGATCGGCCTCTTAAAAAAAAAGATCACTTAAGATGATGTTGATTTTTTTTAAATCATTTGTATGCATGACCAGGGCAACCGATTCGTGAAATCTGTGAAGAGTAGCGCGATTTCTCGAAAAAAATCCGTTTTGGCTATAAATATATTATAAAAAAGTTTTTAAAATTATATTTTACTATTTTTGCCGAAGAGATGAGACTATGGTCAATATTGAAGAAAAAATTGACGTTACTCTTTAATTTATCGAACGTTCAGGCTTGTGAAATTTTCCATTTCGAGTCCTATGCATGGCTTTATGTCAGTCTATAAAATTTTCACCCTTTTTTTACTATCCACTCCAGAAAAAATGTTACAGAGGGATCGGATAGCAACCGTTCTTCTAAATCCCATATTTCTATCTTTATCCTCAATGGAGACGGAAGATTGTCTAATGGAAAAAAAAACTGCTTAACCACTCCATTACAATAAAAATATAATGTCATATACTCACTACATCAAGTGTAGCCAATGTAATGATTAAATATCAATTTACAAAGTAAGGTAGCCTTTTATATACAATGGATATGAACGTGAAGCATTGGAAATAAATTGAAAAAGTCGTAAAATCCAAACATCTTAGTACATTAGATTCTAATTTAATACGACATCTTTTCTGACGGTATCAATAATTGTAGAATGCCAATGGATTCATTATAGAAATTTGAATTTATTTGCGTAGTCATTAGTAGGATATTTATTAATTACCAGTTAATCTGCAACTACGACCAAAAGACTTGGCGCCATGAAACAATCTTATCCGCTCAAAGCGTTTGGTAGAAAACGCAGAAAAAATAAAACACGGACGCTTTCATACCTCAGTAGACCTGAAAATGTTAATTAAATACTAATGATTGCAGTATCTTGGACGAATCCTTCACAAAGTAATTTATATTTGAAAGTTTTTTTTATATATTTTCACAAAATCAATGGAACAGGTTTGAAAATATTGAATGTCCTGAACTAATATCCTGTAGTACGCATTAATAAAACTCCTATTAACAGACTGTCGTTAATAAGTTTGGTAAAGCAAATAATGAATCGATTTGTAAATGAAAGAGGTACTGATTTCTAAAATCCATCCCATATGGTATTTCGTTGGAACAAAAAGGAATATTAAAGCTTCAGCTCTCAGCCAAAGATATTTACACAAAATTTTGTAGCTTATTACAAAGTCCAGAATAATAGTTTTTCACCATTATAGAAAAAAATCAATTTACTCTTGTTTGATTTAACAAAATTATTCGAATTAGGAATACTATTTCTCAATAAAAAAAATGTTGCAATATATCATTAGGGCACTTTGAAATATTATGAACATTATAAACAAGCTAAAAATTTTGAAACTCAAAATAAAAATGTCATCTGCTGGATTAAAGTGTATAATCCATTAGAGTCCTTCCTAGTCATTGAAATATCTTATTTTTATGGACGAATTAGAAAATTATGCCATTGGCCCAAGTAAGTAGTTTTTAAGATGGCGCCTACCTATGATTTAATACACAAATTATGATCGAGAAAAGTAACTGGATGAAACTATGTAAGATTAGTCATTAAACATCGTCTAGCTTCTGTCTAGCCAGGGTCCACTTAAACTGTCTAGCCGAGCATGATGATGCGTAGGTAATCAAATCAGCGGACAGACACAACGTCGCCCGTTTAAATGCAATCAATCATATAGCCGTTGATTAATTCAATTTTGGCGATATATCAGAATGATTCCTAGGCTAAAGGCCATCTGTCTACTGCCTTATGACTTGTCAAAGAAGTCGCGACAGCTAAATAAAAGTGCAATGAGATTAGGTAATATAATAAAATATGTGTTCATGTCATGCACACCGCACAGTTCAAAACAAGAACACCGAGCCGCTTTACTTCAGCATCTTGCCTGAAACAATTGAACGGTATGAGTTTAGCAACATAAACTTGTTAAAATGTTCAATAAAACAAAACAAATGATTGATTTATATGAAATAAATAATTTTTATTCATTAAAAAATAATTATTCCACATATTCTTAACATATTTATAAAACAAACTGAGAAATAAATTTCACATCCCTCCTCCTTTTTCAACACGGGCTTGGGACCGGCTATGGCGGAGTTACAATTATATAATATATGTACATTTTTATACATATAATATATTTTAACACGTTAATATTGCAAACTTAATAATTATTAACAAACAATATTCGATCATTCCCTTTATTTGAATTTTGATAATTCGGCAGCGTTTGGATATCCCCTTTTCATATCTTTAGTTATCTATAAACGACGATGGGACCAAACCTACAGTTATTTTGAATACTAAAATTTTATATGTTTATAGAAATACCATAGGAAATGATATTTTGTTAACTCTCATTGAATCAAATTGTAACGCTTTGGTTTTGTTAATTATCAAATGCCGACCATTAACACGAATATAACTATATCTTTTGAAATAAATAACACCTGTTTATCTTTTATCGAGCTTAGGGAATCTTGGGTCGAACTCATTGTTTACAATATTACGATTGCAAATATAAACCTGCAACAATTTATTTCGTGTGTTTTCTGTTACTGTGTGCGATTTTATGTATACGAATATCAAAAGTAGGTAAACTCAAGTGTGGAAATCTCTGTAAATGTAATATTGAATACCATTATTACTCAGTAAGTAAATACATTGAATTACGCAGCAACGATAGCAGTAGAGACCAAACATCAAGATTTTGAAACATGTTTGATTTTGCCGACTATTTTTAGAAATGCTTAAATCGACTCTGAATCTCATTACCTATCGTCAATTAAGCCCAATATTCAAATTCATCTTTCTATAGCGAAACATAAATTACTCGACACTATGATAACCGTGATTGAAAAATTGCGAAGGATGGCGTGGTGGAGTACTGTTGTAGCACTGAAAGCGTTAAAGAAGGGTACCTAATGGGAAATGGTGTAAAACAGTGATCGTCAAACGGTCGCTCGTGTAAGATATTCTATCAAATTTATGAATTTGCCTCGTAAATTGGACTCCGAAATGAAATATTTCTCAAATTAAATTTCAATGAAACGCTTAACAAGTTGCCGTTGTAATATCATATCCAAGAAGATGGTCCTTCATCAGAAGTATAATTTATAGAATTTCAATGTGATTTGACGCTTAAGATTGTTGCCTCAACTGTAGAATCTGTATGGCCTTTCGTCCCAACAGAAGAGTATCTAACTTTAGGTCGAATTGCGCTTGAAATGAAGACATTGTTTTGTTCTACCTACTTATGTGAATCAACGTTTTCCATTATGAAAGTGCTTAAAAGTAAATATAGAAACAGACTTATAGATGTGCATTTTGATAATTGCATTAGGATGGGAGTGACAAAGTACTCACCGAAAATTGAAAAAAATATGGAGGAAAGTGGATGCTATTCTTTTGACCAATTATTTTTACTTGTCCTCACACTTATTACAAGACGTTTTAAAATTATTATTTTGTTTATAAATACATAATTTAAGTGTGCATTTTATGTTTTATTTGAAGTCCGATGTCATAATTTATTTTACTAATATAATAATATTATTTATGGTACGATAAAGAACGATGATAAAAAATTTAAAAGAATGAATATGTAAAAGTAGCTCACCAGACATTTTCAATTCTGAAAGTAGCTCACATTCTTATTGAGTTTGGAGACCACTGGTGTAAAACAACAATATTCAGCGGGCGCGATAAATCGTATTGATTTTAAGATTTTGATCATTTCTATTTCAAACTTGATCTTTGTTCGATGAAAATGAAAATGAATTGCTTTAATTTTTTTGTTACCATTGTTTTGATATCAGTAAAAAAACGACTGATCAAAATTTTACTTTTTTTATGTTATACCGTTAAATAGCAAAGCCGTAAAATCGTTTGATTCTTTCTCGCTGATGGTTTCAATTAACATTTTTTTTAACTTAACAAAATGACGAAAGGAAGTACCGTGCAAGAAAAATGGGTAGGCCAGTTTCCTGCCACGTGAATATATTATATTTATGATACTCACCTTTTATTAATACTGTCATTATGCATACTTGTTGTATGAGTTTTATTCATAAATAGCTAGTTGAAAACAGTGAGATACCGTGAAATCTACTTAAAGATTTCTAAGCGATACAATTTGTTTCGCTCTATCACTATATCGCTTGTAATAACAGTATGTGTATATTGTATCTAAAAGCAAATCTGAATAAAAAATGATATATATTATATCACCTATTATTATTAATAATTGGGAAAGATACCGATTGTGGTATACCAATTGTAGCTATTTTAACGATAAATGATTATACGCCAGTTGCTTAACATCCCTTTTCGGGGAGGAGAAAGATAAGGTGGCTATGAGTAATATACGTTAGAATATTGGCCATTCACTCGGCGCTCAATTTTCCAATGTATGTTGGGAAATATCATGCATTTTAAGTAAACTTATTGATTCATTTTTAGATAAACCGAATTTTCAGTGAGTATTACAATAATACTATTTAAAAGCAATGCTAAATAGTTATTGTATAAATAAATATACCAACGAAAGTTATGTAAGTAATTAAATTATGTATACTCGTGTTAGATTGGCGAACTAAAATGTCGTTATTCTTTCTATGTAATATATTATATTGTCGAGCTGATAATGTGTAAGGATTTATCTGTGCATTTATTCTGTACAGCAAGATGTTTCCACATGGCAAAGATTTGCGAACCAAAGCACCTTGGCACGTATTAACAGGTTCAATGCATTTTAAAGCTATTTCTTTAGCATACATAATGGTTGAGACTAACCGTCGGACGTGGATAATTTAATTCCGAAGCTTGTCAGTAGTCAATGCGCACTTTTCACCCACAAACTATTATATTCTACAGGGTGATATAAAACTTAAGCACCAACGTATGCTTATGAAAATAAAATATGGTTTATTTTAACGTTCGGTGAAGATGATAATTATTTTTCTTCTACAAAAAGTATTTATTTTTAGATAATTTTATCAAAACTACCGAAGCATATCAAGAGCTATGTAATTTTACTAATCAAACATAATTATTAGTATAGCGTTATTCTCAAAAAAGCAATTATCAACGATTCAACTTCATGAAATCAGATCCAGCCGCATACATTTTGGGGAATATCTTTATATATAGGTGTGCCCAGGGTCTTGAAACTCGGCGCAAGAGAGTTTTATATAAAAAATAAAAAAGTGGTAATTTGTGATGCCCTTACAACTGAAGCCAGTGGCAGTTGCCCCTGGGTATGAGTCTGGGTTTGCCTAGTAACAGTTTTTCGCAATTTATATCGACATTTGGTGTATCTTTTTAGTTATAAAATTATTTTACTAGATAATGCCAGAAACATTGGATGTTTTACATATTCTAACAATAATAAAAGCTTATAGGCATTGACGAAAATTATAAGCTGTATTTATAAAAGAGATTATTAATAATTGGATACACCTACAAAATATAATATCTAATAAATCAGAATAGGTTAAAATGTCATTTTACATCGGTTTCGAATCCTTTTTGTAATCGATTTTGCAATCATCCTGTAATTCTTGAATATATACATAGATTTCCCCGCAAATGAATCAATTACAAATAGCATCACAACTGCTGTGTCAGATTTATTTATAAAATACGCATTATGCAGTATAATTTTATTTTGCCAATTTCCAAATAATGGCAATTTATTTTTACTGGAGATGTATTTAAACAAAGCGTTTTCGCCTTGGTTATTCTCGTTTTCCAGTAGAGTATTATATATATTTTCTACCGGAGCTTCCGTACAAATATTTGTATGATAAAAATGGATATTTTACGTGTAACCGAAGTCCACTATTTTTTTAAAAATTAAACTGGTATATAAATTCTTACTATTTATAGCTTAAGTAATATTAACTCAAACGAATGCAATTTTTTATTGAAAACAGGTTACTGGTACGTTTCTGATCTTTACAAATTAAAACTGTACGATGCGTTATTTTTAATAGATCACCATCACTATAATCTTAGATTTACACTGAAAATTTTAATTATTCTGCCATTAAATGAGAAATATAATTATGAGTCTAAATTAAATTTTATCATAAAAAAATAATTACGTAGCGGCAGATATTAATAGCGGTAACGTTTGCAGCCGTTAATGATTCTAGCACACGCTTTTATGATTATAGCTAGATAAGCTATTAAACTTATCTGATTTTATAAAAATCTATAATTTTGTTTGACAGTAAAAAACTGAAACAATGTGCAACACTTTTTTAGCCACTTGTGTTCGACATTTATATTTAAATAAATCAAGCTATCTTGATTTAGTTCGCGACAAATATTAGTTTTGTCTTTATAATGGTTAAACTATAAAAATGTCATTTATCATATGATATTATTTATAAATACAGTTTAGAGCCCCATTCCCTTCAAATTTTCAAGTGTGCACATTTCCAACGTTAATATATGTTTTTAATTGGGTTAAAATAACTTACAGAGATAATAATTCATGAATTTATTAACAATGATAGGAAATTATCAAATTTTCACATATAAGAGAGACATAACGGTTTTGCGCGTATGCTTGTCAAGTTTCTTTTAATAAAATATAATAATTAAATACTTAATGTTAAATGTTCACGCAATTTAAAAAATCTAATCTATCGAAACTCGAAACTAAAAGAATATTACCATTATTTATAAGATTTATCAACCTAAAACACTTTCCGGGATTTTAATTTTTAAGTTTAGATAATTGATTTCAATTACATTTGAACAATGCCTAATTTTATTTGTATGAATTTCAATACAAAATTGTGTTTTCGGTCACATGTGTTAGTGTAATAATTATAATGGTGTGAATCATTATATGGTAAGTTGTGGCTTAATAAATAGCTTAATATTGTGTCAAAGCCATAATGATGAAATAAACAAATATGATTTAGAAGGGGACATATTTAGGGATTTATTAACGAATATATTTAGAAAGGGACAAAACATAAGGGAAGCATTTCTTTTTATCCACAGTGATCTCGCATAAGATAAAAGATGTTAAATATGGAATCAATCCAACAGCATTCATATCACCAGTGTCTTTAATTTCTAGAGTCTATAACGCATAATTTACATTAATGCAACAGGTTGAAAAACAATTGGCGGGATGTTCACATCCGCTAACATACCGCGACTGTAAATTGTAATATATTTTCAATGCAAAATAACTGACTCAATAGAACTTAAAGTATTAATGATGAAATTAGATACTTATTAAGAGTTTAATGACTTATTGCGAATAGTGATGTATAGAATTCAAAGAAAATTTGAAGGATTTTGAAAGGAGACATGGAAGCCATTTTAAATGCCAGTACTTAAGATTAATATTTCTTTGTGAACTTAGCACATTAATCACTCTCAATTGAAAATAAGACTGTCTCACAAAAAATGACTTTGGATTGTCGAATTTACTCAAATATTATAGCACAGAAATCATGTATTAAGAACTGGAGATTCAAAATTGATTAAGGATGTTAGGATAATGTAAAAGAAGTATATAAAATTACTATATGAATAAAAACAAGAATGTGTTTAAATATTCACTGACACACCTCACGGGTGTGTAATACTAACGAGGGAAAGCGATAATCCTGTCAGTGGTAGCGTGGAAGCGGTCCTCGTCTCTGTGCCGAAGATATTTGGCCGCCGGAGGCTCGTCCCCTTGCATCTCAGACTCCGGAGATCTCTCCCGTTCTCGCTGCTGGGAAAACTGCGTCATCATGTCCTGGGGAACATCCGGCAGCACCCTGCCGGTGGTGTTGGGTGCCTGGGAAAACTCCAACTTCGCCAAGACGTGATCTCGGATCGCGGCAAGCCTTATCTGTTTCATCTCGCCCCGCAGCCTGCACGCCGCGCACGCCAGCGTCGCGTTGTCGGGGCCGCGGTCGGCGGCGCGGTCGGCCGGAGCGCACCCGCCGACGCCCGCCGGGGGCCTCCCCCGGCGGCCGCCAGCGCGAAGAAGGCCGCCAGGAGCGAGGCCGTGAGCGCCCCGAACCGTCGGCGCGCCCGCACCCGAGACATCCTACCGCCCGCGAGCCCGCATCCGCCCCGCCCCAGCGTGGCCCCCTCGGAGATTCGGCCGGCGCGCCCCTACGCGTCTCTCCGAAGCCGCCGCGGATCGGTTCTCCGAAATGACATTCTGCCGATTTAAAAAAGTTTTCAGAGGATCAGTGTCTAGGTTAAATTTCTAGCGAATCGCCGGCGATCTAATATGTAAAACGTCGTCCTCTCCGGCAGCCGGAGGAAAAACGCGACGAGTCCATCTGCGCATCCGCGAGATCCTCCGCGGAATAACGAGTCTCGATTTCTAAGACACTCGAATAGTAAAAAGTCAGCGCTGACCTCTTATCGCTTCCGCTGAGTCTGATATGCGATTCGCCACAGATGCGAATAGACCCTTCCGAGGTAGCGATACGGTCAGACGGAAATTTTCCGTCGAAACATGAAACGCGAGAGTCGACTGGCAACGTGGACTTCAGGTCGACGGAGATCAGCTCCCGTCGGATACACGTCGAAGTGCGGCGAAAAGTTTTGTTTGAATAAAACGCGTCCGCTCGCGGACTCCGCTATATGAGGGTGTGAGCGCGACCGCGAAGGGCGGGGAAAGAGGGGGGCGGTCGTTTTAGGGTCACAATCATTTTTATTTTCACCCTCACAACTTATTCGCGGCAGAATCGTCGACGATTAATTCAATGACGACAAACGAATGACCGCACGAAGACTATAAGTATAGGTATTATAGGTGCATTGTGCACCCGATAATTTGTTTGACGCCGGATCAATTTACATTTGAATTAAATTTAATTTGCGTCGAACTTTAGCGACCGAGGCTAAATCAAACGAAATGCCAATTTCTCTACATTGTTTCTAAAAACATGTAAAATACGATCATAAGTGCTATTCTGGAATAATAAAGGAGTTGCCAATAATTCTATTTTACTCAGGCATGATTTATAATAATACACCTAATACATAATCATGTTTACCATACCTTGTATATGACATTTATGCTCTTAAAGCTAATATTGTCTATTGGAATAACTATATAAATGACGTTGCCCATTATATTTCAGGGAATTTTAATGAATAGTTACCGCATAATAATTCATTACTGTGATTTTTCATTATAACTTGAATAAAACTCTTTTAATGAATACAAATATATAATAACGATTGTTAAGTGTTAATTTATTGGACGAAGAAGTTAAACAATATCTTCATAAAACTCAAGGATTCATCGATGAATAATTATTATTGGATTACTATATGTATGCATATAGAGCTGCCATGTTGAAATATTAAAGAAACACCGCACCTTAAAAAAGTACGTCTGTTATATTTTGTCATTTGTCATACCAATATCGAAGCGTTGGATGAATCAATCACACTCAAATATATGAATAGTTACTAATTCTCTTAATAATAACTTAAGGAGTTAGTGTTTTCAACATTATAATAATGATTAACTTTATAATGTGTCACTGCAATCACCTAATTAGACAGTATATGAGTACAATGTATTGAACTCCAGATTATTCATGCTTGAATTCAATGCGTAATTTAAAATATATTATAATTATATGCACGGGAACACATCTGGAACTAATAAAATGAAACTTTTAGAGACTGGAAAAGCAAACAAAACAATATCGTTTAAGGGAACAGAAATAAGAAATCTTCCCGATGATTATTGCAGCCAAAAAGGAACATCGATGTATACAAGGATCTTTGAAGATTTTTGAAGATTAGTTAAATACTAAATGGGTTTCTTAATTGAGAGTTTTTTTGAAAAGTAAGGACTTGCTACAAAAAGTATTGTATTTGCAGAACTTTCATCACAAAATAATGTCAGTTACACTCGTTCGATGGTGGAAGAAAATTCTACCAGGTGTAGATAGAGATTTTTCTGAAAGTCTAACAAATGAAATATCTGATATATGTTTTCAACGTATGAGTGATTAGGATATTATTTCTCAGTCAACTAGATGAGGATTTGAATATGACTATATAATAGCTCGTTTTTAAATTCGAACGGATATTAGAAAATTGTTAGAAGAATCATCAAAATCAAGGTTTTTCTTAATGAATAAGTAAGTATTAAATATTTTTAAATAAGAAACTGCTTTAAAAATGTACAATAGTATTTTAAAACGAAAAAAAAATTAATAGCTGCGTTGCGTAATTAAATAATATGTCTGCGGAACTTCCTCATCAGCTCGTATAATATGTATATATTGTATATAATAGAAACTATACCATAGACGTAATTGCAATGGGGCTACCCCCATTGTAATTACCTCGATCGCCTTCGTAATCGTTAAATTTTTGTATTCTTCTATAATTATGTGTCTTTTACGAAGCGGGCTTCATCTTTCGACATCATTTAAGGACACCTCCGTTCTAGTTCATTGGTGCAGTAATGAAAACATACAAAATTTCAATGGTTCATAATTTGCAATACTAAAGTTTCATCAAACACTCTCGGTTGATAGGGTTAGCACTGGTAGAAATTTACAAATATAATGTATTCGCGTTTATTCGTCATACCTATGTGCTTGTGATATATTTATAATACTCAATATCTTATAAATGATGCATTGCCATATAAAACGTGTTGTAACCGGCCAAAGAGGGGGGGTTAATCTTAATCCAAATAATGCACTTATTAAAAGATAAAGACAATAAAAAAAAATGCAACCGATTACATATTTTAACTATGGCAATAAATTCATATAGTAAAATAATTCAATCAATTCAAAAAACAAAAAAAAATGAAAATATTAACTATTGACATTACTGAGCCAATGGATAATAATATATGTACTGATGAATTTAAATTTGAATTATTGAGATTCCATCAAGCACCCTCAGTCGATGTCTTAAATTGAAGAATTTAAGTTACGAAAAAGCTCTCGGTTTAATAAATCGAGAATCCTAATCTATTCATATGATCGATGGTGTTTTGGCCAATTGATGAAACCCTCAAAAGTTAAAATGTCCAGGAGAGAGTAAAAACTGTTTCTATCGAAAACATTATAATACGGTGAGTTACGTTATGAATCTTTGAAATGCACTCATGTAAATTCTTATTTTTGCACATACGGGATTATATGTAGGGACTGTCGATATAATAGTGGCTTACATCAAGTGGCCGGATCAGAATTTTTTAACCTAAAACCATTGTAAAATTATATTTCCTTTCCAAAAAGTAGTCAATTTATTTTTTTTAATTTACATCATTTGGCTGAGACATGCTCTGTCGTCTTTAAAATGAGATCCAATCATTAACCCATTTTCGTATTTTTTGAGGGTTACATCAATTGGGCAAAACACCGTCGAAATATATTATGTGAATAATGTAGATATTTTGTAAATTATTTATCTTAAAATATAAATAATTAACCTCCAAAATGGATAGAAGTCTTATTAATTTGAAATCGGTACCTCCGAAACAACAAACGCCGTTGATCGTCTTTTAGAATAGGCTGCCAACATCAAATAACATTATCAACTCATTTTTAAATAAATATATTGAAACTGAGATTATTCAACTTCATAAAATCATCAAAATTGTACCACTTTTAGGTATTTAAATCTAATCATTTATATAAAATATCATACTGATCGAGTACACTAATCTTAGGGACTAGCGTATTCAAACAATACTTTTAAACTGATTAAAAATATTCATAATGCAGGTAAAAATGATAATTAATTAGGATAGTAATTAATACGGATTTTTTTAAATCAAAAAACAATTATTTCCAAATTTACTTTACATACAAAAGAAACTTATTGTAACAATATTGAAATCAACATAAATTATAGCCATTAATTTCAATTAGCCAGGGGGTATCGATCCGTGACTTGCGAGCCGCTTGTGGCTTTTGGGGTACACGCGTGCTGCCATTCAGTAATATTGAATTCATTTTAATGAGCCGTGTTATCAAACATATATAGTTTATAGTTCTCAAACAAAACTTCTTCTTTTTAGTTTGACGCTATAAAACATAGCATGTTCATAGATAGCTTTGAATAAAAAAATATATGAACAAACCTAATGGCAAATTTTGAGTCTTTTAAAAATCTATTCGATGTATAATCATTTTTGAGAAAGAAATGTATAGTGTCAGTGACAAGAATATAACTTTCAACTGGTTTCTAGGAAACAGAACGGTGCAATGCCGTTGCATAAGGAAAAAGATAGACAAAGCACGATCATTTATTTAAAAAATAATTAAAAATTTCATTAAATAAACGAAAAACAATTGAGTAGGAAAGTTTTAATATTTTATCACATTCATCCTTTTTTTTTTGAAAAAACATTTAAAACGAAATAGTACTATATTATTTTTATTATATTCAGTATTATATTAATTTTTGAACATATTTTCTGGTCAACGGAAAAATACTAAACTATATACATATGTACACACACTTAAACATTGTAAACTTGTTACTTAAAATGTATATGTTAAATAATGGGTTTTGTATAGAATCTTCGAATACACTTAGTGATATGATACAATTTTCTTTTTCAGAGAAACAGATAATTTATCGGTATTATTAAATGCAGCCTTCGTCAATCAATACTTTTCGTTCAAAGAATATTCGCTTCAAACAAACTTAAACATTATTCCATTAAGTTTCGTGCACTACTAAATAACTGAATTGACATCAGTCTTTCCCAATAAATAATCTGCCGACCGATGCCAGTTCACTGAAATTTTTTGTCGGCATACAAAGACATTTTCAGTCCGAATTTAATGTTTTTACCGGTTCGCAGGTGTTATAAGGTTGGAAAACACTGGTCCAAATTATTAGCTCTGTGTCATTTGAACCATTCGAGGTCGTAAACGTTTACCTAATCATTTGGTTTTTCTTCAACCAATATGCCCAACATACTTCGCTTAAATATAATAAAGTAAGCAATTTGTATTTCTACATTTCTGGAATAGCCATCTGAAAAGTTAATCATTGACAATGGCTAAGTAATATGACATAATATAATCAATGCTAGTAGGTACATAAACTTAAATTCTGTTATCAAACAACAACATGATATAAAAATCGTCAGTAATCTTCAGAGAAACGTTAAATTCTCGTTTATTGACTTCACCGAAAATGCCGCCCGCATGTGTGAGTATTATTAAATAAAATTAATAATTAATGCAACAGTGAAACTGACTCGGAGTAGCGCGTGCGGGCCTGCATCCTCTTTGAATGTATGATGTTATTATGCAGGCCTTAAATCAGTTTAAATATAACGTATTTGATAAAAAAAAACCGTTTAAAATAATACCTTTTATACATAACCAACTAAACAAGAACTGATTAACAGTAGTCAGTGGTCAACATGAATGCGGCACTTTTAACCTCTTCTTTGTTATGTTACCAAAATAGCATTCCTCACAATATAAACTATATCTGGAACCAATCTTTACTTAGAGTTGTATCCATAATATTTGTGTGAAAATGGAAATTAACCTTTTCCCGAAGGGTCTATCTGCGGAATTCATCATGTTTTTCGAAATGCCTTATTCAGCCATTTTCCTGCAAATAAATTAACTCACTCGTTAACCGAAGCTGGTCCAGGAACTTTTGAAAAAATGTGAACAATAAATGGTGTGCTTTCATCAATAACACTTGACAGTTATTAATAAATGTTATCACTACTAAAGTGAATATCTTATAAATTGGGCAGAATCAAAAACACATTTTTTCAAGAATTACAATCTTACAAAATTATTTTTATTTTTATGACAGTTTGAGTAATATACCTGATATTTAATTATATCTCTATGGTGTTGTAGAAATTTTACAAATAAAACCTATCATAGCACTTATATTATTAACTTCGTTGGTGGTATCCAGAGGCAATGGCGTATCCAGAGGACGTATACTAACTCAATGCGGTAGGGAGCTGTTAACAGACTCATTTCATTTTTCAACTCATTATCAAGCAGGGTAATATGAGATCGATGGCCCTCAGAGCAGCTGAGTTGCGGAAGCGAGTGGCGAAGGATCGTCAAAGGAAACAGAGTTTTTGCGATAGGCGGAGGTCGTGACCCTCACCAGTGAGGAAAACGACTGAAAAGAAAGAATATGAGATCAAAAGTTCCATTCAGGGGATAAACAGTACCAACAGAATTGCATGAAATGGCTAATCATAATTTAAAATATTTTAAGTATTATTAACCGCGAGGCAAACTGAGTACCATGAGTTTGGGTAAGTTTGCCCATCGGTTAGATTAGCCCATCAAGATTAGCCCACTACATGGAAAAAGGAGTTGTTATGATAATACTAATGCCATATGAATATCTTTTGACTAAGCAACGGTATTGAGTTCCTGGTGGTAAACATATGAATTAATGTGCAACATAATTTGTTATATTATTGAATTTGTAAGCTTCCAGCATGGAATGATAAAACACAATTTAAAAACTTTTCTTGAATTAAATTGGATTAGCTATATTTTCAATTCGTATAACTAATCTGTAAATCAAATGCTGTACATTTTTCCCATCTAAATTATGTAAAGAATATATAAAAGCATAAAGAAAAGTTGTCAAGACTTTAAAATTACTGAATTTATAATAATTACAGTAATTATTTGTATCGTGGGTCAAAGTTACTCGATGTGGATGAAAATTTTTCCCACCTTGTTTTATCTATATATCAATTATAACAATAACTCTATTTATGTTGATTAAATTTGATCTTAAGACATTGGTTCATTTCTATGTAGAACAATACTACACATAAATGCAATGGTGAACCATAAAAATACAAAAACCCTAAGAACTGGCTCAAAGTTACCCAGATTGACTGTACCTGAAAAACAATAGCATAGATAATTTACTTTCATATGATGTATATCATAAGTTACGTCGATATATGAACGCTCTGGAACCAAAAGACGTAATACCATATATTTACATCAAAATAAATCAGTCAACACTTAAACAGGGCTTCGAACCAGAATTGAACCGAAAACTGGAAAAACCGCTATTTTTGTCGGAATGAAAACCGGAACCGAACCGAAAAAAAATCGGCTTTTTCGGTTCGGTACATGTTCAAACACGCGCAAAGAAATCATTCACGATCGTGTGACGCACATCTCGATATAATTCTCATAATTTATTATTTTTAAAAATTATGGCTGAGGCCATGCGTTGCAGCATAACTATCGGTTTCGGAACGTGGCGCCGGGCTATCATACAAGTGGAATAAAATGTTCAAATAATACGAAGCCCTGCACAAAATAATAAACAGTGTTACTCAAATAGTCAAATGGTGTTCAATTTTTAAGGCGTTATGAAATATTCCAATGAATGCTTAAAAAAGTCATATTAACACATAATTATTGCAGAAAATACAAATACAATAAGGGGATTTTCGTGAAGTCTCATTACATAGAAATTACGTTTTTATGCTTTGTATTCAAGGCTTAGAATATACCTGAGTCGGTAAATATAATATAATGATAAACATTGTAAAAAGAACAATAGATACGATAAATAGTGGGGTAAATAAAAAACGCTTTTAATTGTATCCCCACTGGCGCGTAGATAGTGACTGGTAAATTGCAAAAAAATCTTTATTCATTTCGTCACATCTAAAACACCATTAATAGTCAGAAAGAATTAATAAACTTACATGACGCAAGACTGGTCCAAGTTGCAGTGCAGTAGACGGAAATATCTGCAATCAAAGTACTATGATATTATATAAATTCATCCGTACACACTTAGCGAATGCCGAACTGTAACTAGCAATTGACTGCATACCTCCCCACACATCCCACGTTTGAAAAGAGTGACGCCGTTTTTTAATTGTCATTGGTTGAAGACAAACAGCAGATGGGAGTTTTAACCCAGCTCTACCTTAGTTTATTTGTAGACTTTTTTGTATAGGAGCCAGTGGCATTGTATTATTACCTAAATGTTGATTTTTTTTTTATTAAAAATCCAGATATCAAATTATGGCAGTAGTGTAGATGGTCCCATTAGCGAGTAAATAAGGTATCTTTTTTATAATTTTCTAAAAACGTTACGCCACTGCCTATGGTAGTGGTGAGCAACCTTATGCCATGACTAGGCTATGACTTGACATTCGAGATCATTAGCGAAGTAATCATTAGTGCTAAGCACCTTTAGCCCGCGAGCGCTGGGCTGCCGACCACTGGTCTTTAGACTGCTGAATCCCTACTGTAACATTGAAATATTGCCTAATCTATTTGGGACCAATGCCCCTCCCCAACACATTATTATGCCCATTTCTAATAATACTAGCTAATGTTTAAAAATCCTATCGAATTTGTGTATATAAGTAGCTGAAACGATAGACGTATTTCTTTCTAAAAATTTCTTCGCTTCGGTCATATGAGACGCCAGTTGCAAGAATTGTCTGGCTGCTCGAGAAGTGGAAATATTCAGCGATAGGCTCAGTGTATATAGTTTTTCTTATTAGTATTATTTTTTCGGTTCTGTTTTTCTCAATTCTATATACATACTGTCTATAGTAGGTTAGTTACTGTAATACCATGTACAGTATTTTTATTTTGATAATAAATAAATAAACCTACTAAAAACAAAAGACAGATGACAAAAAAAGGAATCGTAACGTTGCTAATAAACTCGTAGTTCAAAAATATTTTTCTCATCAACCACTTCAGTCCTGCTTTTATTTGACGATTTTTTGCGAGATTTTCCAGATTTGAAAGCGACTATGTAAACAAATGTGATTCCCACGACCTTCATTTCATAGCTGATTTCATTCTTTTTAAATATCTGACTTTTCCAAACAAATAATTCCTGAAAAGATTGAAATACTATTGCTATTGGACTATTAGGATAAATATGTATATGTAATACTATACAAATATAGTGTTGCAACTGTGAGTCTTATTATATTGAAAAGTGTACAGTTTAGAAGATATTTTTCCTTGACCTATTTGAAAAATAATGCCCCTCTATGTATTGGATACAACCGCCAGGAGGTTAATGATGCCACTATCGTTAAGCATCACTGGTATATATATGGATATACTTGATAGGTTTCTTTGGAGTGGAAAAATTCTTCACTGCTTATAAAACCATGACAAGTTTTTCTTACTCCCATGTTTCCAAAAGCAAAACATGTGAATGGTAAACGATAAATATAGCTTATATTTACAAACAAGGCTTTAAATTTTATTAATATTCATTCACTTAGTACACTAAATGCTAAATTATAAATAGTCTGAGTTTTGCTATAATTTTAATATGTCAAATTATATTGAACATATTTAGATGAGTTTTATTTATATTTTTGATTCAAGAGCAAAATATGTGGTTTTTGGTGATAATATTTTGCTCATACATTACTAACCAATGTTACATTGAACCGTGTAAATTTATAGTCCAATCCAAACTGCAGTGAAAAACTTAATCAAAAATCGTAGAATTTGATGAAAATTTATTAAAACACAAGACAGGTTTCATTGACCACTGACGGTTTATTTTGTCATATTACATAATACAATAATATTACAAGAAATATCCATATTTCCACGCGGTACCTTCGATGAGAAGAGATGATAATGAAAGGAAACATCTTAAAAACGATTGATAACAAGACTATTTCAAGTAATAATGTACCCTCAATGCGGTACCCATTTGCAGGCTATAATAGAAATAGAACTGTGTGTCAATTTTCTCCTGCCAAGGAAACCTGCCTCTCATTTAATTGAATATAAAAAATGATAGTAAAATAATAATATATGGAAACTACACACTGTTTAAATTTGATATTGAAGTTTTATGAACCATCTCCATTTGAAAGTATCATGGAAATCGATCATTAGTTCATTGGCATAAAAAAAACGATAAACACCAACATCTTTGAACACCTAATATGGTAATAAAATTTAAAATTTTAACGAAAAATCAATGTAATACTCATATGTGGTCAAATTTAACATTTGCTCGAAAAAGCAAAGGAGGCAAAGATGAGGTACAAATATCGAAACAAGCTTTTCAACACGGAGCTGGAGGACTGGATATCTTATAGATAGAAGTTTTTCTTTCCATTGTATGAGAGTTATTACCATGGGAAGGAGATGTTAGTTTTTTAACAGCCATATGTACACGTTGGACCCCAAAGAATACAATTAGTAAGCTTGAGCTATATCTTTAAACTAAAAATTTACTCTCTTATTACATTTGAGTTGCTTAATATGACTGAATGTTGAAAACTTTCCTTATTGTTTATATAATATATATATATAATAAATATTTCACCTCTGAGTCGCCCAGCACTGATTTTCATTTTAACATTTCTAGTTGTTCTCTTAACAGAAAATGCACATTAGCTCTTAATAAACATAAATGATAATTGTAGGCTTAAAATCTTTTGTGAAGGCTATTTTTTCATTGATATTCTTCATCGTTTCTCCAAAACGTTGTTTCAATACACAGTGATACAACTAAAACAGTAATATATTCTTGATAAACCTTTCTCGTTCATTTCTGTGGAAATGAAGAGTGGGGTTCGATTATTTTTTTCTAGTGGACGTGGGAAGAGGATTAGACACAAACGATAATTAATATTATTATTGCACCTCACTCTAGAAATAGATTTTTAAAAAAATCCAATGGAGATTTTATCTAATACTCTAAAAATATTTCCAACTTGTTGTACACCAAGAGTGCCCAGGACATAAAGATCAAGATATATATAATTTATTCAAATTTCTTTTAGTAAAATTCATAACAAGGAATTTTTATTATTAATGGAGTTCTGCCATGGTTGGAAATCATATAAGGTCTAAAACTTTTTATAAAAATAATTATAATATTCCAAGATTTACCGTCTAACGTAGCATTTTATCCTGGATTTACACTTAACAGTTCGGTTTTAGTAGACCACATCACTAATTTAAATTAAAGGTCACCAGCAATATTCAAAAGTTTGGCAGCCCTTGTCATTATCATTAAAAAGGTTCTGTGACGAAACATAATTAGGAGCCGCTGGTATATGGATACTAGAAACGTCAACTTCACTATTCTTGTCTATGAACTTCACCTTAAACGTCAATAAGTGAACGCTATTTACAAACTGTTACAAATATTAATTCAAGAAATATGCCGTCAAAAGGACGAAATTGTGATGATTTAAACAAAATCGACGAGTCCTTTAGACACTTTGTACAAGAAATTTGGAAAGATTTAAATTACGGTAAATATAAAAGTCATAAGAGTGTACTAATGTCAAATTTAAGATTGATACACTTTGTATTTATTTTTTAGACTATGTTTATCATAGATTCAATACTATTCAACCGTTGAATGTTTTTATATAATTATTTATCAATGTGGGACTGTTTCAGGACTATGTAGATCTAAAGTATACGTTGAAAAATTACGAAACTCCAATCTGTGTAAAAATGAGCTATCCGATCAATTTACACTTTTACTACCGTATGCGGGAACCATGCTCAGGTGGGAAGTTTTCTTCGATGCTGGGTGTCCTTGGGTAGCACCGGATTTTCGTTTTGACGATGAAAGCTTCCTGGCAAATGTGGATGCAGAATTCATCAAGGAACATGTGCCCAGTTTAGCAACATGGGATAATGAAGACAGTAAGGCCCTCAGTTGCGTTATAACAGAACTAATGGATCTATACCGAGAACACCAGGTTTGTGTATATTATGAAACTGCATTTCAAAAAACGACAACTGGCAAACATTTATGTTCATGTCATATTATATCATCCATATTTCTTTAGATCAGTAGTGGCCAACCGGTGAGCTGCCAAAAATCCATAAATGTTACTATAATTAATTTGTTATGATAAAAGAAGCGTTATTACCATTTCATGATAAAAAAATGTAACATTTATGATCATTTAATTTATTACTAGTATTAATTTATTTATTAATATTTAATTTATTATTAGTAGGGTTAGAGTGCCCTAACATTTAGATGTTGACGTTATTTTGGTGCAAGCTAACGTTGAAAGTGGAAAATATCACCGTAGACCGTGCCTCATGTAACACCCACAAAATATAGTTCAATTAATAATAATGTTATAAATTATAATGTAATAATTTAAGACATCGACTGAGGGTGCTTGATGGAATTTCAATATTAAATTTGGATTATTGAGATTTTGTACACTTCCATGTATACATGGAAGTGTAAATACATGGAAGTGTACAAAATCTCAATAATCCAAATTTAAATTATAATGTAACTTTGTGAAAGTTCATTTTTAATATAAAATTAAAATTGATAACTTAGTTATTCCACTTGGGTTATCACTAACGTGATGCATTTCGCCTCTTTAAGAAGCATCTTCAGACTAACCATATCGCAAGGTTATTTAAACAATGATTCTAATTCTTACATTAAAAATAAAGGGTTGGGTGGGTTTTATTCCATTCTACAGGACATATGGAGGGGCCAAGACATTAACACTGATAGACTAATTACCATAACACTACTACTTACAAATCAATTATTAGTGTTTGGAGGTGAAAACCCCAAGGGAAACAAAATGGTGAGCAGCCTGTTCTTTTTAAAATGTTATTTACTAATACTCCATTACTGTTAACCACCCTACTCGAAAGTACGTGATACGCGCACTACCCCGTATCATGTATGCGCTTTAGAAAAAAATACACACCCATGTCTACAAAACAAACATGATAAGCTACGGGCTTATACATACCTACAAAAAAACAATGCAGTGCAGTTAATTCTTCAAGGCCAGTGAAAACATGCGGTCGTTTTCGGGATATTTGTTTCATCAAAAAAAACGAAGAGTAAAACCATGGTTTTAATAATTTCTAAAAACTCTCAGCTATTCATTTTAAATAGAGTATTAGTAAATAGCATTTTAAATAGAACAAGCTGTTCACCATTATTAAATTTATTTCCCTTGGGTTTTTCACCTCCTTTCTCACATAGATACTGTACACCGTTTGAGAGGAGTTATTGTTACAAAACAGATTTAAACATGTATTTTCCGCTATATAGTAGAGTTTGTACCGCTTTAAAAAAACACGTTAATGAACCGTAGGATTCAAAATTGTGAATTTAGTGATCCATGAGAGCCGAAAGACAAATTAAACAAAGATAAATTGGTACTCTTATACAATTTCTTCAGCGTAACATAGTGGTTATGTATTTTTGAAACCATGTTGTTTTTCCCTTTACTATAAATATTGGTTATTTGTGACTTGTTTATTTTTTTGTCTGATAAAATATAATATGTATAAATATATATCCAATTTCTAGCATAAAATAGGATTAGCAAAGGCTTGCTTATGATGGGCTTAGGAAATTTTTCCTACATCAGAACACATCATTTTTAGAGTGGAGATTGTATTTTTGATTTGTTATATGAGTTTCAAACTTTACCAGATGTTTGGTACTGACCAACCTAATAATTTTTTTAGCAGTTTTATAATCTGATAATGTAATCATATGCTACTACTTTTAGAAAAATCTCTTAGCTGAAGATGAAAACTCTCGAGCCTATTTTGAATACACAACACTTATCGGTGATTCGGCCACAGTTGAGAATGACATAGAAATCTTAGTGGGTCGTGGAGATTCAGTTAGCTTTATGATCAAACTGAACATTGACTACACACCATTACCAGCACTATTTAATGACGAGTAAGAAAAGATGATTTATTAAACCCTCTGAATTTAATTGAAGTCTCCATATTTGAATTGGAAATGCCGTATAATATTTAACGTTAAAAATATGATAAAAGCTATTTATTATTTTTCATTTATTGGCTGAGGGATTAAGAAATAATATTCAAATACGCATGTAAACTGGTGATCATTTGAATTTATCAAGAAGACCATTTTGCCAAGTAAAAATTTGTAGTTTTTATATTTTGATTTGAATTGTTGAAATTTTGTACACTTCCATCTATTTGGTCACTAATAACCCGGATTTCGCCTTTCAGTATTTTCAGGCATTCGAATACAGGAATGAACTCAAACTGACAATTAGTAAATAGTTGAAGTAAACAACTTGAAGGAGATTTATTCATCATATTTTATTTTAAGGTTCTATGAAAATCCCGGAGGAGAATGCGCGGTATTATTGATAAAATACCCTAACCCATCGGTAGCCGATCTTATTATGTCACCTCTTGTTACCAGAGCCATAGGAAATATCACATTGCCGCAGTGAGTCCAATTTGAGTTTTCTTTATTACAATGTGTTTCAATTATATACAACATTTTATACAACTTCCACATGTTTGAGTACAATATGTGCAAAGTAAAAAAACATGTGGAAGTAGTACAAAAAAATTGTGTTTTATTTTTAAAATATAATGCCTTTCCTCCAAGAATTGACAGTTGACACCTTAAAAGTGAATGTTTGAGTTAAATTTTTCATATACATCAACTGAAATAAAAAATACGTAAGTCGTAAATATTTGTTACAGAATCTACCAAACTGCTGTGTTAATAGACTATGTGCCGATGGTCACAAGTTTAATTAATAAAAAGGTAATGAATATTCATTTACTTTACATGAAATGGATGTGTTAACGACACTGATTGTTTATTTCGAAGTATTTATCACATTTGCCTGCTCTGTAGACAAGTAGCTCTGTTCATTTGTGAGGTCGCAAGTTCTAATTCCATGAATTTTTAATAGATTTGTGACTTAGGAATGGATGATATTTTCGAATCTACCTTCTTCATCCCTAAATAGGGCTAGACCTACCAGTCCTTTAATAAGCCACGACTTTCTTTTCTTGCCTCTCCAAAAAGAAAGGCTGAGCGACTGAAGTACAATCAGTTTTTGCAAAACAACTACAATTTAGATACTCCTTTAGTAGTCAATATGTCACATCCTCTCTTTGTTTATTGTGACCAACACAACCTGAATGGAAATTTAAGTAAAAATCTTGCCATAAATGCTAAATGAAATTTGTGTCTCGGTTGTAATAAAACATTCTGGTTAAGTATCTGCAAATCATTTATTTCTTTATAAATATAATTGAATGCATTATTCAATTTGTTGATTGATCATTTTTAAATACAGGTAGATGGTCTACTTAATCTAGTGTAAATATATATTTTTCATTGTTGATCAGGTACCGACTTTCTGCATACTGTGTAACTTATTCAAACCATCTTTCAGATATCTATGCTATTAGAAAATGAAAAAATGCGACACGCTATGCTTTCCCACTTCATTGTGAAATATGAAGGTGGCATATTAGAGCACGATTCCAATACTGCTTCTTTCTTGTTAGAAAATCAATCTTTTTATTGCATCTTACATATTGAAATCGGTAAGTAAAACGTTAAATCTTTCATTTAAAATTTCGCACGTATTGG
Organism: Himalopsyche phryganea; assembly: GCA_022494535.1. Classification (NCBI taxonomy): domain Eukaryota; kingdom Metazoa; phylum Arthropoda; class Insecta; order Trichoptera; family Rhyacophilidae; genus Himalopsyche; species Himalopsyche phryganea. The sequence continues at coordinate 3,655,823 of JAGVSL010000046.1, forward strand.
ATGCACAATATCGTTAACCAAGAATCTAAAAGGTTGAAACTCTGCAAACTTAAATTTACAAGCATTAAAACAAAATAATAATCCTGAAAATTGCCTTGATATTTCTGTGAAACTGAATGTGGCTGTGTATATTTTTTAGTATCATCATACATATAAGTAATAAAATCAGCTCAGGGATTGATTTTTTGGGAGCCTGTAATCTCATTTTGGGATTTACATCCGTTGCACTCTATGCTAACAAAATGTACTGTATCAACCTAAGAACCCCATTTGAATTAATGAGTATTAACACTTTGATCACTAACGAATTTTATGCAATACTTGATGTATGATGCTGGCGCTGAATAACAACCCAACGACAGGTTTTCTTTGCCAGTCACAGATGGCACCATTGAAGTAACCCAGTTCCGATCACTAATGACCTCCATGGCGATCAAAGTGTTATCTAAATCAAATAAATAATATAAATCAGTACTAATTTTACTGTGTAGGAATGGTGTAATGTTTTTCTATTAAAATGTTGTAGGCTTATATAATTAAATTCTCAAAAATACTCGTAGCCTATGTTGTAAGTTGATTTTATCTAAAAACGAAAGGTAGGGGGGACTAGTTTGTTTACATAGTTTTTATGAATTATTATAAAATGAAATTTTCTGTTGCAGGTGTGAATTTTCCTGAAAAACCTCCGGCATTAACATTGCGCTCCGTTTATCATGGACACTTAGGCCGACCGCTCGTCAAGGTCTTGCAACTTTGCCCCTATGACAAAATCGAAGAGTACATCACTCAACAAATGGATCTATTCAAGCAAGAATGTTTGATGAATTTGAGCAATCCGGTCGAATAATGTAATTCTGTGATAGAGCTTTAGCTATAACTATATTATGCAATTGTTGTTTCATATTTATAAATGAAATTAATTTTCTCACAATTATTTTACAAAATATACCTTTGGTTAAGAAAAACGCTTTTTTAATACGGATGCATTCTTTCATATATTTTTTATATTAGCTGAAGTTAAATGCAGCAGTGTCTCGTTGGGATCGCGATTTACTTAACACGATCGCTCATTCATTTTAGAAATTTGGCATTCTAGATAGAATCGATTCTGACACAGAATCGTCAACGAAACGAATAATTCACAGGAATTCAAAACACGACACGCTCACATATAAATATAAACACTTTTATTTAGTTCAGTCTCTTTTACACTCATATTGACTCGAGAATCATCATAGAGCACATAATGTTTACAACTCATCGTGATCTTCGGCATCGATTTCATCCTCCCCCTGTTGTTCTTGAGACCCATTTTCTTGGCTCTGCGAGAAGTCTTCTTCATCTGGCAATTCATCCAAAGGAATTCCTAGAGTCTGCCTCATCATTAATTCCACCGAATGAGCAAATTCGGCGGTCTCTTGCAACATGTATCCCGACCTGTAGGAACAAAAAATTAATATCATTAGCAGTCTGAATATTTATCATACCGTACCAGTAGAATAATGCAACTTGTATGAAGTTTTTAGACAAAGCCATAATGGATGAATTCATCAGTTACAACTAAGAGAATAAAATTACTTATCTAAATATTGAAGACAAGCATTTTTAAATAAAAATAAAGCCTTGTACGAACCTCAATATAGCTGTTTTATACATCATGACAGCAATTTCTTTAGCTTTTGGATCTTCCGGGTCATCTGTCACTCTCCGGAGAAGTTCTTTCATAAGAGGATGTCTGGGATTGATTTCCAATGACTTCTTTTGATTAAGATAGTACCTGCATGAAAACATGACCAAATTTATAAACATATTGATAAGGTCATTTCGCCAGTACAGGTGTACTTTCAAAAGGGATTTTGATTAAATGAATGATGAATACATATTTTTTCACTGTTATTTCATTAAACAGGGATTAAGTAATGTAACCAACTAAAAAATAAAATAGTTAATATTGTACCCAGCATAAAATAATAGAAGTTTACAAAAAAATATCAACTCTCCCAGATGTCGGCCATCACTATGAAACTTCATGAATATCGCAAATGAATTTACAGAGAGTAAACAGAACAATAAAAAACATAATGATGCAAGGCACAATATAAAGTACATTTTGTTAGCGATCCCCATAAACATGAATTTGTTGAAACTTGCGAAGTAAAAATGTGCATCATATAGGTCAGTATAGTGCAGATATACATTAACAAGTGGCAAGACTACCCGCACAGATTTAAAAAAATCTGTTTTTTTAAATGTTTCCGCTAATATTTAGGTTTTAAGCTCAAAAGGCCGACCACTGGCGACGGCTGACTTTGGGAATACTCGCCCTATGAGTAAAAAGAGTGCGTACCATTCAAACTTCTCAACATTCATTTGAAATTTAAGGTAAAAACAATAAATCCAAGACTTACGTTCTCTGCGCATCGTCACTCTTCTGATGAGCATTGGACATGGCTAGCCTCTCCATGTTGCCTGTCCAACCGAACATGCTCGCGACCAGCGCACAAGGAGACGAGCTCAGTCTTTCTGACACGAGAGCCTTGGCAATTTGATCTTTCAGTGCTACATCTCCTAACCAAGACAGCAAAGGCTCATACGTCTTTTTGAAACTGTCCACCAATTCCTTTTGTGAATCACCTTAGTAAATACACAAAAAATTAGAAGTTATGATTAAGATATAAGTTTATCACAACTAAAAATAGCGGCTAAAAATTAAGTAATAATTGGAATTTAGCCTTTCCAGGTTATTATGGCCGTGCTATGAGGAGTGAGTTTTTTTACAATAAGATTTAATTTTGGATTATTGAGATTTTGTACACTTCCATGTATTTTGTCACTAACGACCCGGGTTTCGCCTTTCGGCATCTTCAGGCATTCGTGAGCTCGAATGCCTGAAGATGCCGAAAGGCGAAACCCGGGTCGTTAGTGACAAAATACATGAAAGTGTACAAAGTCTCAATAATCCAAATTTGATATTGAAATTCCATCAAGCACCCTCAGTCGATATCTTAAATTACATAAAGATTTGTTGACTGATGCAATATCGATGTTTTGTTGTTTCGGAAAAAGTAGAATTCTGCAGTTTCTAAGGTTGAAATCTATTTTCAAATGATGAAATGATATACCCAGAAGTCCATAGATGACATTGTAATACTTTTTCAAGCTTAAATCACACACAAACACATACCATACTGACGTACATGTACGTTCATACTCCTTTGCGGAAAAATCTTGGCAATGTACAAGTATGTCCATACTCCCAGAAAGGTTAATGAATGTAAGTAAAATAACCAAATGAATATTAATACATTGTTCAAACCAGCTGCTACAGTACCACTTTCATTTGGATGTAATGTTTTTTTTTTATGTATTTTTTACCTTGTTTACGTAGGATAAAAAAAATTAGCTAGCGAGTAGGGCAGTGCCAACACTCCCATGTTTGAATGCAGCTGGGATTAGAATACGCAGATTATAAAATTCATATTCTGAAGCATATCAAGAAATACTTTCTAAGATATATTACCATAAGACTATAATAATTTGTGAATCACTTTCAAGGTAGACTTACTTTCAGCCAGAGAAAATCCTTCCTTCGCAACATTTTGGAATTTTTTGCCATCAAATTCCGGCAAAGCAGAGATGGCATATTCATCTACTGCTTCAGTCAGGTACAAAACTTCATATCCTGCCTTTAATAGACGCTCGACGAAGGGTGACTTGGCAGCCTTAAAATGTAAAAAGAGTTTTAGTTGGTTATTTCAACAGAAAATTGTATGTAAATGGATCGACACATTTCAAATGTCACATTTGCAAGTGTTAACTTTAGTTCTAATTACCTCAGCCTTGTTGGATCCAGCAATGAAATAAATCTTGTCTTGCTTTGGCTTCATTCTTGAAACATAGTCGCTGAGGAAAGTCATTTTATCACTGTCTGAAGAGTAGAAACGAAGAAGTTTTGCTAATCTGGTTCGGTTTGATGGATCTTCCATTATTCCAAGTTTGATACTAAAAACAAATATTGTTCATTCACTTCAAAGGTTATATAAAATAATAATACATCAAATTATTGTAATTCTGAAAATAGTGGTTTATATTTAATAATAGTGGTTGCCTTGACATGAAACCAAAATATTCATAACAAAATAAATCATAAGCCGCCACATCCAGTAGCACAGTAAAGGTATGAACCCTCTTAGTGATTAGAAGGTTCCAGATTCGACCCATAAACTAGGTCAAATATGAAATGTTTATTTACCAATTAAATATTTAAGGAATGAATGTTTGCGATGTCTTTTCTCCTGGACGTTGATGTCAGTTGATTTTGTTTAATTCTTTGTGAATTTATCGTGACTTTAAATTAAAAAATATGACCCGACAATTTGCGAGAATGCCGAATATCAAATTTGGATTATTGAGATTTTGTACACTTCCATGTATTTTGTCACTAACGACCCGGGTTTCGCCTTTCGGCATCTTCAGGCATTCGAGCACACGAATGGACTCGAACTGAGAGACAGTAAACAGTGTCTAACGTTTATATAGAAGATACAAATGCGACAAATATTATTTACGAGGTAAGATATTACGAGGTAAGACAAAATACATGAAGTGTACAAAATCTCAATAATCCAAATTTGATATTGAAATTCCATCAAGCACCCTCAGTCGATGTCTTAAATTAATGCTGAATATTTTTAATTTTCTTAAATAGGTAATAATATATAACACAAGAAACACAGCATAAACAGTGGAGCAGTATATTATTATGTGAGAGTTAGTATTGACATATTCCGTAGTTAGGATAATAGTTAACATAAGAGTATCACTAACTTTGTAGAAAATTCTTTCCAGAACTTGTCATAGTCGTCCTTGCTGATCTTCTTCAACATGTCTAAAGCTTTTCTCACTAATTTCTTCTTAATAACCTTAATAAGTTTGTGCTGCTGCAAAGTCTCCCTGGAGACGTTCAGAGGAAGATCGTCAGAATCAACAACACCTTGAATGAATGACAAATAGTTGGGCATCATGTCGTTGAATTCATCGGTAATGAACACACGTCTGACGTACAGTTTAATATGATCTGTTTTAGTTCCATATCGGTTGAATCCCTCAGAGGGCTGCACTTTAGGAACGAAGAGCAAACTTTTGAAAGTGACTTCTCCTTCAGCCACAAAGTGAACTTTGCACAGAGGCTCTTCTTTGTCTTTGGTAAGTGATTTGTAGAATGAATCATAGTCAGAGTCTGCGATGTCGCTAGGTCTGAAAAAGAAAGTTTAAATAAGGCTTAATAACACAGTGTAATTAACTATAGAATGATACTGTGATTCAACACTCGCGGGTGTTGGATAACATGCATATTTATGTACCATAATATAATAGTGTCCTTTTTTTTAAAACAATATAAAACCGGATATGTTTTGAAAGGCTGTTCAAATTTCGCGCTGAGGCCAAGCCTTGTGTGAGTGAGATATCACAAATATTCTCAGACCACTTTGTTCATAAATACAGAATATTGACTGTCTCTGATTCCATTTCATTGTAGTTATTCATTTAGAAATCTCAAAAGTTGATTGTTGATGACAATTTATTGTTTTATGTGATTTAATTTTTCCACTAATTTTATTGTTTGTAATTTATATTCAAATTGTGAACTCTGAAAAATGGGTGACGGGACGGAATACTGAAGAAGTAAAAATGAATTAGATAAAAAATGAATACTGTCATAAATGTCAAAAATGGATGATGAATTTGCATGTCAGATAACACATTTTATATTCATAACCTGAAGCATGACATTTCCACAAAAAAAAATTCTACCAATAGAGGTGACAGACATTTTGTAAAATGTCTGTGCAATGTACTCGATAAGGTTAGTTGAGTTTTTAAGCAAAGATTCTTACTTCCTGGTCCAGATAGGTTTGCTGTCATTGATAGTTTCCCAATCCCAAACTGTTTTCTCGACTTTCTTAGTTTTAGGTTTATCCTCAGATGCATCGTCCTCAACCTAAAAAATGATTCAAAAATTTAACTGATGTTAAAAGATAACTCGAACTGATTCAAACATATTCAATATTTAATAGCAATATGCATGGTATTATCCACTGCAATGTGGATTGCTCTGGCAGGTGTTTTTTTTCATAACTTATTTTACTTATCTCTGAATACTGCAACAAAATAACTGAGTACTATATTTTCTATGGATTCGGCGGTAACTTTGTGGAAGTTAATTTTATATTAACTGGTTACTCTTGGCTATGATCGTTTTTTATATTGAAAGCAATCACTATCTGCGACCGGCCTTAGCAACATTTAATTCATTATATAGATCAATATTTGATTAAAATAACTGATAATTTGAATAATCAAAATTTATTGAACCAACTATGTTATACAGTAAAAATGGGATCCTGATAAATTCTATCTTAAGCTTCAAAATAATTCCTAATCTAAACATTGTTCAATCGCGTTTTTACAGCAAATTTCTCCGATTTTCTATTCAACAATTTTATAGAAAAATAATTACTCGTATGAGATTTTTTTTTATTATGTGTTGTGCTATAGTACATACATGATTGAAGAGATGTTAGGCTTTTAGCACAATATAGTCAAGAGTTAATAGACAAATAGACAAATAGACAAATAGACAAATAGACAAATAGACAAATAGACAAATAGACAAATAGACAAATAGGGAAATACCTGAGCATCTTCATCCTCTGAATCCGTCTCTGTTGATGGCTCAACCTCAATAGGTTCTTCTACGTCAATGGTTTTTGAAGACCAAAGATAGATAGGGAAATTGATAAACTGTGAGTATTTCATGATTAGGTTCCTGACGGTGTCCTGTTCGAGAAAATCGAGGGCCTCATCTTTCAAACGCAAGCTAAAAAAACAACAAAGAATTCATTGATACAAATGAAAATATAAAATATTGACATTATCCAGTTTTAAAAATAAATTAATATTTTTCTAAAACATTGTAATAACCTTATTTGTGTTCCCCGCTTGAGGGTGTTGCCTCGAGGATCTTCTGCAATAGTGAATTCGGCGGAATCAGATTCCCATATATACTGTACATCATCATTGTGTTTGGTAGTGACAGTAACACGGTCAGCCACCAAAAAAGCGGAATAGAAACCCACTCCGAATTGGCCAATCATATCATTCATGTCGTTTTTGTTTGCAGAGTCTTGCATTTTAGCAAGGAAATCGGCAGTCCCAGATTTGGCGATTGTTCCCAAATTATTGATCAAGTCTTGCTTTGTCATACCGATTCCGGAATCGGTGATATGCAGGGTTTTCCCATCTTTGTCAGCTTTGATCTTGATGTTCATATCAGGGTTGGAGTCGAGCACAGCAGACAGAGTAAGAGAAAGAAGTCTTATTTTGTCTAATGCATCAGAAGCGTTAGAAATCAACTCTCTCAAGAATATCTGTGAAATTTGAAATGCTATTAAAATATCAACATACAAAGAGACACCATAATGGTCATGATTTGAAATAAGCGATTAGTAACACAAATATTTGATAAGGAGTACTTATTCTTGGCAGCATTGTACCTCTTTGTTCCTATAAAGTGAATTGATGATGAGCTTCATCATGCGATTGACTTCAGTTTGAAAAACGAATTTCTCAGCTTTGTCTCGAAGTTCCCGCATTTGGGCTACATTTAGACCATCCAACTTTATGGCTTCTTCTTCACGTGCTACTACCTCCGCATCTGTAACAATATAATCCAAATATTACATATATCGTAACATTTCAATTGTGTATTGTAGCATTTCCCAATGATATTTCGCTGCGGAATCTTTCTTATGGTTTAAAACTATGTGAAACACCTGAAATATATATACAGTGCATAAAAATCTTGTTTCAAGGTCAAATACTTCTTTTGCAAACCAGTGCATTTTTAAAAAGGAGATAACACAAATTTGAATTATCAAGATTTTGTACATTTCCATTTATTTTGTCACTAACGACCCGGGTTTCGCCTTTCGGCATCTTCAGGAATTCGATCACACGAGTGAACTTGGACTGAGACAAGTAAACAGTTTATAACAATTATATACAAAAAAATACGACAAATCTTATCCCCGAGTCTAAGAAATTAGCATCTGGACTAGTTACCACATTACAGGTGAAAAGAGGGGGTTTTTAAATGCCATTCGAATAACTGCCTATCCAATTTCAACTAATGGGCTCTCTCAGGGTGACCATGGACAGATGTATTAATATGGGAAATTCATTATTTTGATTGTTAATTTATGTTTAATTTCGATGCACGTGTCGAGCTACATAAAGTCGATTAAGACGTTTCGTTTTGGTTGCAAAGATAGCAAGATAGTAGGTACTGGCAAATGGTTACAACTCCAGATTGTCCATCGCGACTACTCAAGATATTTTGTTTTGCATAAATAGTCACAATAATATTTTAATAATCTATGCCAGAAACCTGAGTGTTGTATAATAATATTTTATTTCATGAATTTCTTTATTCATGGTTTGAAAATACTAATTAATGGTCTAACGTAAGAAATTTAAATATAAACACAATAACTGTTTATGCAGCTTTTTGTACATTTAGATCCGTGTGCCTGTCACTTTTCCGACCATTGTTGCACATATGTCAATACATTTGTCCCAACTTATACTGTGCGTTTTCAAAAAACCGTACATGCAGTTAAGGTTGTTCTCACCATTTCATATAAAAAGCAAATCTTCCACCCCTTGATATAAACATACTGACATGTTTGAAGTGTGCAGTTTTATTCAACTTCTTCGCGGAAACCTATTCGGGACACGCTGGCTTATTGATTTGCAGTAATTTACAAAGCGGAAAATTAAAAAATCTGTCGGAGATTCATTAACAAAACTTTCTGGCAATAATTAAAGAGTTAAATTGAATAAACAAGTCTAGTTTCTTTATCATTCAGATACAGGGAAACCCTATTTAAAGAAAAACGATGAATGTGGGAATCTTTTCATTCAAGAAATTATTTTCAGTCTCTCAGCCGGAATCCTAACTTTCTTCATACGGGCATTTTAGTTGCATGTTAGAATAATTCACTATGCGAAAAAAAATGTTCGACAAAACGATCAAATGGGGTAATATTTGTGACAGGAAAGCAGTAGCGGCTGAATGGAATCCTAAGTGTTTTGAGTGGGGTGACAAATATTTCTACAAAAACGATAGATTTGGGAATGATCCATACACGATTATTTAAGATTGTTCTTATGGGTGTTTGGCCAGGACCATAAAAAAAATTTAAATGTGAGAATGATTGGTTGGGGTTTCACTGTAAATGTATTGCTGTCATATTTAAAGAACATGAATTAAGCATAAAAAAAAGACTCATTTTCACCGATTACCATTATATTTGGTGTGTATCTGTGAACAATTAATTCATTTGATGTAACAGGAGCTAAGGAATAGTAATCATACAATTCCAGTAAAATGTGATAAATAATACAATGGCATTCAACTCACCAGTTCTGGACCCATCTCTTGATGAGCCAATATCAATATCGACTGTCTCAACTTCGCCATCTCTTGTTGCATCAGACTCTCCGGCCACATGATTAAATCCTAATAAACCACAAATAAAACACATGTTATTATTTTATAATTAATGTGGGTAGACAAAATTTTTTTTTTTTTCATTTAGGAAATATGTGTATGATCATTATCATAACTTTTGGAAAAATTCAATTAAATAAAAAAAACGAGATAATTAAGTGTAATAGTGAACCTGAAAACAAAAGCTACAAGAAATTTATGCTGCATATCAAAATTGTTGTAATTTGATAAGGGGGTGGATCATCGTACGTAACGGGCTAAGAATATGAAAAAATATCAACCTTCGTTTCATTTCAAGATACAACATAAATTTATGAAGGAAAAAATACAGGCAATTCTGAATGCACAATACAATCGAAGTTATGATTAACACGTTGACACTGGAGCAAGATTAGATTGCTTAATTTACTTTACGTAAAAATAAAAAACGTTTACAAAAATACGAACCAGCTAATAGAACTAAAGCGAACAGCAGGAAAACTTTTTCCTTCATTTTTAATTTACACTTGACTTTATGAGAAATATAAAAACGCCGGTTCCCACATCAACAAAACTTTATCTGTCACCGACAAGCTGGTTTGAGAATGTGATCTGGAATACAAAATCTACGAGCCTAGTATGAAAGTATTCACCAATAATATAAGACCACGCAGGCTCCTCGACCAATCAAAGATTAACATTTACATATTTTACAAATGGCTGTTTCCAATTGGTTACCGTGGTTCGTTCACATTTCATTATCAAGTAGTACTTAGATAAAAAAAATATTTTTCCCAAAAGTATTTCCTTACAAAAAATTATATTTACAAATAATATAAAATTGATAACATTGACACTTGATTGTCTGTCTGTGAATAAATGTATTTAATTGCCATTTTATGCAAAATCTTTCGAAAATTCAAGTCTAGTTTTGGTAACAGCCGCCAATATCATCAGTTTTTTTTCAAAAGAGAGTAATATTTTACGTTAACACATTCCGGTCTGCTCCCGCCACGTTGTCGTCTTTTGTGAGGCAAACAGTACGGTCCGGCAACGACAATGTGGCGTTTTTACATATAAACATCTTTACTGTAAAAAATAAACATGAAATTTAATATTTGCTTATTTTTAATAAGCAAATATTATATAAGCGGCCTCGCCTAGAAATATAAATATCCATATATGTTGCTAATGATATTGAATAAGTTCTTCACTTCCATTTAGTGACGCGAGGCCAGAAAAAATTGTTTTTTCTCAATTTTCCCATGCAAGCTGATTCCAGTAAAAATCCAATTTTTTCCCGGCTTCACATCATTGCTCATAAAAGCAGGGACTCGAATAAATTGTATTTTTATCAACTGATAAAAATACAATTTCTTAAGCAGATAAAAAGTTGTGGATAAAATTTATTAATTACGGCCTAATGGATATGGCCTTTTCTTAACTATTGATAAATGTGAACTGTACATTATCGGCGGAATGGACGAAACCAAGAATAGTATATTGAGTAATTTTCAGGCCATCGCCTCTAATATAAAGGTGCTTTAGAAGGAATCCGTCAATTTATTGGGAGCGCCTATAATGCACGAGGCGGTTCCAGTTGACATAAAGAAGAAGTCTGATGATACCTAAGTGCTAGTCGCAAGACTGAAATTATTAAATTCATATTATGGTCTATTTTTATTGAAAAGCTGTTTACTGGTCCCCAAAATTATGTACACCTTAAGGTCTGTCCCCGTGTGGGAATACCCAACGCTCCTCCATGTCGTTGATGATATATTTGGGGTTAGTCTGCAAACAAAAACTAACGTGAATTTAGATGGGTCTACATGGCTACAGGCGACGTTGCCCGTTAGTTACGATGGTTTTGTGATTAGGACAGAGAAATTGGCTCTCCTGGCTTTCATAGTTTCAATTCACTCTGTCAAGAGTCTGACCACGACCATACTGCCGGATATCGACTGGGAAAACATACGCAGTGTCACAAAACAAAATTGGCGCAAAATTAAGAACATGCCTGCGCCAGACAATCCAGCAATCCAAAGAGAGTGGGATATCCCGATAATTGAATTCAGGAGAAAATAAATGCTTTCATCTCTTAGTGATCCTACGGAGACTGATCGGTCCATGGCGGCTTCGTGGAATGAGTTGTGGTTGTGGCTAAATGCTCTTCCATCGCCCAGTCTCGGAACTCTTATGAACGATGATGCCTTGCGACTGGCACGGATTGAACTGTCAGAGGAGTGCCGGAAGACACGGAAGGCAATCTGCCATTAACGACCTTTTCTGCCACCTTTTGGTTTTATCGAGGGCCCCATCGAGACTGGAATCCCTTGGTGTTGGTTGCCAAGATGGCAAGAAGCCCGACGGAATTACGATGATCCCCTGGAGAAAGGGGCAATGCATGGCTTGGGATGCCACTGTGGTAGATACAATTGCGGCACTTCACCGGAATATATCCACCGAGTCGTCGGGCTCGGCGGTTCTCGGTTAAAACCAGCAAATCCAGAAAATACGACTGTCTGTCGCCAAATTTCATTTTCTGCCCCTTGGGTTTTGAAACTTTCGGTCCCTGGGGACCCTCTGGTTTGAGGACGGTGGCGGAAATTGATCGAAGGCTGACGAATAGGACAAGTGAGTGCCGATCAAGTGAACATCTTAGACAGCGAATAAGCATAGAAATCCAACGAGGGAACGCAGTCGCTGTTTTGGGTACGCTCGAGGTATCCAGGGGGGTGGAGGAAATATTTTTCATTCTGGGCGAAGTATAACCAAACAATAAAAAAAAATTAAATAAATCTGAATTTTATCAACGAAAACTTTTAGGGTAAATCGGAAAAAAAGCTGAAAAAAATATCGATTCGGTTTCGGTTTTCGTTTCGGCAAAAATAACGGTTTTTTCCTGGTTTCGGTTCGGGTCTCTGCATAACAGCCACTACAAAGTTAGGTAGGTATAAGGGACTTTGAGTTGCCTACTGCCAAATGGGGTTATTTGTATCTATTGCACTTTTTTTGTACTACGCATTTATTTTTTTGTAGTTTTTATTGTTATATACATTTCCCTGCAAGTATTCAAAATATTAAATGTTGACTATTTACATTCTAATATGCATATTGATTTTACTGATATAAACATGTAGGTAAAATAACACTGGCTCGGGGTTATTTCAACGCCAGTAAAATAATTTGTGTCGAATTTCACATTCAATTGCCTCTGATTTAATATTTACACATTAGCACACATTTAACCACTTAACAACTATGAAAAGTATACCTTTCTGCCTCTATACGCAGCAATTATTATAAATTTACTAATTTATATAAATTATGGTTCGCTCGTGTAATCGGACATCACCAAAAGCAATATCATTAAAATTCCGTTATCAGAAAGCTTCTAGCCACATGTTTAAGAATCTGTAATTAGGGTTGTCACAAGCAGTTTCTATAATTTTTGAACGATTAAAAAAACTTTTCATACATTATTTTCGTCGAAAGATAAAGAATTGGCTTTATTTTTGAAAGGTGATCACCAACTTATTGTTCCTCTTCGTTTGTAAAATTCATTTTTGTCAAATTTGTAGCAGTGACAAAAACGTTGGCATTGTGATTAATTGAACTTATTTCTCGTACTGGATCTCGGTCTATGTCTATGGTTTTGGCAACCCTGATGCTACCTATATGATTTTCTTTGAATTTCTTCTATTAAAACTGTGAAACTGGATATGCTATGTACATATTACTGACAGTCGGTGGATAGCGAACCAATTTTATATATTCAAAAGTGATAAATAACGTAAATTCATGGTAAAAAAACATCGCCCCCATCGGTGGGCTTATAGCGTATGGAGTCCATACGAAGAGCGCACAACGGTGTGCTTATACGGTCTAGTGATTTAAAAAAATCTTTGATATTGCTGGCTTACAATCTTTTGTTTTAGCTATTATAAATAACAGAGGTGTTTTTTTTCACATTAAAAAAAATATACTCTTAGAAAAGTGTTTTGACAGCCCTACCCAAGTCAAAATATTCCCAAAATAACGCTGTCATTTTTCGGTACAACTCCGCTTGGCGTATTTAAAGTTTTTAAAATACGATTTATTTAAATATTTTTATGCATTCTAATTGCCGACATATAATGGAATGTATAGTTAAAATATCTTTATTGTACCTACTTGGTAGGCGAAAAAACCCCAGTTGATGGTACCTCAACTAATAAATAGAATGAAAACATTTATTTTTTTAGTTTTTATCCAACATGTAATTATTAACATGGCAATATTCAAGACGTTACGTCAAAATTAAATTAATTTATCTGACATTTTGCGGATTTGATGTCCTTGTAATATTAAATTATCATGGGTTATTTTTATTCTTATGCTTTGAAATTGGGTTTGAAAGAATTATTCAATTTTTCCTAGGCCAGATTTCGAAAAATATTCAATAAGAGAAAACTAATAAACCAATGTGATATTTAAACTAAATGCCATAAAACTCATTTGTCTCTATGTCATATATGCAAACATTGAAGATAAATGTGACGTAACCCATTTTAATTTAATATTATAAAATGCCAAATTGATTTCTAGCATTTTTAACGCGGCTAATTCTACGCCAAGATAAAATGGCATTGAAACTTTTCGTTTTTAAGCTTTCATCCAAAGTATCATTTCAAATAAGAACTACCACAACATTCAAGTCGAATATTAGGAAAATATTCGGAAAATATTTAATCATTACAAACACCGTCAGTTCTGGAATACTAATGGCTGGTGCTGATCTTATTCAGCAAGAAATTGAATATCAACAAAAGGTTTTACCACAACGATACGAATGGGACCGTGTTGGTATGGTGTTATGAATTACATTATTTTGTTTATATAATACATATCGTCAGCTTAGAGTGGGAAGCTTGTAACTCGTCAAACGAGAAAGCGTAAGAGTGTTTTTTTTTTTGCTGTGAATTATAGTATATAGTAATACTCGGGTCATAGTTTTCATTATTATGTTTCATAATTACTTCGTTAAGTTGTGATGTTTATTTGTATCAGGTACATAATCTTAAAATGTTGTTTTACATCGTTAACATTAATTTCATTTTCATATCAAAATTTTTGTTTTGGGTTTTTTTAAGATAATGAGTAGTAACTGTGAGCTTCGCACTCCACTTGATGCCGATGATAAGTTATATATTCATATGGATTCTTCATAGGTCATATATTATTAGCAGTGGGATTTTTCAGGTCGCATGTTAACCATTGGTCTCATACAAGGCACTCCTCAGCATTGGTTTTATTTATATTTGGACAAAGTACTGCCCGGAACCGCTATATCTACTATTGCAAAAAAAATTATCATTGATCAACTGATAGCTTCCACGTTTTGCATTGTATTATTCTTCACTGGCATGGGTTTAATGGAAGGCAAAAGTGTTGACGGTTGCATTGATGAATTAAAAGAGAAATTCTTGACAGTGTACCTCGTAAGTACTCATTCTATTTTGAACTGTTTGACCTGCTTTATTTCATCCTCAATTTGACATAAAGAATTACCATCCATTACTAATAACTTTACAACTATAGCAATCTTATACAGAATATCATATTCAAAGCTAATTTTTACTGGATGCACATGAAACTGTTGTATTTGTTTAATATCGATACTGCTGATAGAAGAAACATTATGTAATTATTGCGCCTCAATAAAGAGATTGATTTATCACAGTTTGAATAAGATGCTCAAGAACTCAGTATAATATGTTAGAGCTGGAGTAGTAATACATTTATTATAATTCAAACTATCCGAGTCTAGATCAATTTAAATGTTTTTTAATGTGCATGGCTTCAAAATCCACTTTGAAATTCATAAAAGAAAATTTGTATTGCTACGATATACAAATATAGTGTGGAACTGTCGATGAGATCCCAAACGCTTCGAAATTTCTGATCAATCGTGTAGCAAATTTTATGAATATGTCTTTGTCGGTAGCTGGATTTTTTTTCAAAAGTATCTTACCATGACATTTGTTAAACAATTTGTTATATGGAATAAAATCAATCACATCTGTATAATAATAGACAACATATGCCTATTTTGCTTCAAATCAAATTTAGTGGTCGTGAAAGATTAGGTGAAATGAATAATATGAACCTGAGCAAGAGATCATTTGAATTTTATTTTTGTAGTAAAAGAATACTGAATAATAAAGATTGTTTTTGAAATGTTCGACAATGGCCCAGCATGTCCTATTTTTGTCTCAAGGATTTCCTTGCAAAACACATGTGTCAATAAACATGCAAAAATTATAAAGTAATATCTTTGAATTGTTGTGACTCAGACACAAACATTCAACATACATTTACTCAATACTAGTTATTTGATTTAACTTTTTTAACCCGATGCATGACAAAAAGTCTCCGGTCAAATATCACATCTGACTTTGTGAACTTAATCTTCTTGAGAGATATATATATCAAATTTGGATTATTGAGATTTTGTACACTTCTATGTATTTTGTCACTAACGACCCGGGTTCCGCCTTTCGGCATCTTCAGGCATTCGAGCACACGAATGGACTCGAACTGACAGACAGTAAACAGTGTCTAACGTTTATATAGAAGATACAAATACGACAAATATTATTTACGAGGTAAGATATTATACGTCTGAGAGCCACACTGATACCTGAGTTAAAATTTCGAGAATCCCCTTAATCCTTATTTTGTAAACACCACATTTACAGAGTGGCGAATTGCCGCTTTCCAACTTCTTATGGAATTACCAGTGATTTTACAATTATAATAGCATTGTGTTGACTAACAACTCATTTTGTTTCATTAATTTTTTGTATTTGTTAGTTAATGCACAATATTATTTTAATTAAAGTGGATTTCAAGTCAAAAATAATCATTGAAAATAATGGACTTGGGTAATATTCATTGTAACAACTAACAGTTCATAAAAATAGGTGATATGATATGCACTTGCACAAACTGGTGTTTCACTGGCAACTGACTTTACCAGCTACCGTTAATCCAATGGAGTTGGCTTATGATGAATACATCGAAGGAATAAGTGGCCCAGTTATACAATAGTTGGATGACGGACAGTAATAAAAGCCTGGTTTTCTTGTCATCGCACAAATGGATGTGCAATCAAGCATATCTGGTATTCTGTAAAGGTACAGCATATATGTTTCTTTGCTGCAATCTTCAAAGATGATACTATAAGCGATATGCTCAACTGTCATAATATTTCGAAATGATTATCTAATCTGTTAATCTTTTTTTTGCCGATTCTCAAAGAAAAGGTCATATTGAATAAATTTTGTATTTTAACACTTCTTGAGCGGGCGCCCGGAACAATAGACTCTATCCTGTGGCGGGCGTTTTTCGTGATTAGCGCAAAAATATATTGCTTTTTAAAATTGACACAACTTCTAAACGAAACAATATTTTCGATTGAAATTTTCAAGAACTCTCTGGACATCGTTTTAGCAAAATAAGGAGTTTCAGTTGTTGGTTCTGTAGACCAATACTCGCCCCTTATATCCTTGCGAACTTGTCCCATCAAAAGAATAAGCCCCTGAAACTTTTTCATTTCTTTTAAAGTAATATTTTTCCACTTTGCCGATTTTTTACATAATTTATAATTATGGGAGTTTTGGTGGTAATATCTATTAGATTCGTTTACAAAAAATTCAAACAAATCATCACCGATATATAAATTTACCGCATCACTTACAGTTTGAGGACAATCGAAATTTGAATTCAAACCGCGGCGGCCTAAAAATAATTCCAAAACTGGAGGATTATCTAACGATGACCACTCATCCACATACTCGTCTGAGCTCGTCTCCGAATCAGAATCACTTGGAATAGTGCGACGGTGAAACGTTCTAGGTCTTGGTATTTGCTCATCATCACTCGATTCGTTGTCTGACAACTCTTCAATATCATTATTCCATGAGCAATCAGATAAATTGTCGGCATACACTTCATCGTCACTATCATTGGCTTGTGAAGACATTTTTG
Organism: Himalopsyche phryganea; assembly: GCA_022494535.1. NCBI lineage: Eukaryota > Metazoa > Arthropoda > Insecta > Trichoptera > Rhyacophilidae > Himalopsyche > Himalopsyche phryganea. The sequence goes on from JAGVSL010000046.1 coordinate 3,673,407, forward strand.
TAGGGATAACGTCTTATACAATGGTAATATTATATTCGAATAATAAAATACGAAACAGTATGTAAACAAAACAGCGCGAGCGATATGAATAATAGTCCGACACTTGAAACGACTCAAACTGAACTAGAGATTGAGATATCGAAACAAATCTATACGACTGTTGATTTTCACCCCTTATAATCTAGCAAAGAAGTAGAACTAATGATAATTAGTTGCGGCGTTTTATTTCACGCCGATATACAAACCCGTGAAATGCCGTCTCCCGCCAACAACCGATAGTCAACAAAAACGACTTTTGCCGTGTCCCGCCTTCGACCGATAATCCGCGAAAAACAGCATTTGCCGTTTCCCGCTGTCAATGTGTTAATACTAAATGGTAGTAGATTTTTGTGTAAATTTATATTTATTGTGGATGTTTAATAAATGAACATGTTTTTTTATTGATAATAGGTATACAGTAAGACACTGATTACTTGTATTATGAATTGGGTCTTAACTCAAAATACTGAAATATAATTTTTTTGGTTGTCAAAAAATTAACATGTCTACAATAAAGTGGACCGTTTTGATTCATCACTTTAATCGTAGTAACTGTTAATTTTTGGTGAAAAGTCATTATTCATATGACAATAAAATATAAATATAATCATCATTCCACAATTTTTAATATTTTATAAGGATCTGTTTAGCTCAGCACACATTAGCTTTTTCAACTTATCCGTTGTGCGCCGCTTCTCGTTGTTATACTTGCATTATTTAGTTCTTGTTTCTAAGGAACCTGGGATCCATTTTGGAAGTTTGTAGTTTATCAGGATATTTAGGGCATCTCTTCTTAATCTTTCTTTGCAAACCGTTGGGTGTTAAATTAATAACGGTGAATTCGGTCTTTTTTGTATATTGTATAATCATTTTTCAGTAAGGTAGCTATCTATACGCTATATTAATTTGTCAACTAGTGGCGCATATTTAAAAAAATTAAACCGTAAAAATGTTCATTATAATCTACTAATGATTTTTGTGTTGTTTGTTACTGCATTTCACCCAAAATGCGCCTCTCATCTTTATTTGGGGTAAATATTGAATTGTCAATGGCATAGCATGTTCTTTAGAATCAGTGACAATCTATTCAATTTCAATCACATTTTTTAAAAATATCATTTGTACATTGAATGAGTTATCATTTGTCAACAACATTTTATATTTTTTTTTGAATTGATCGAAGAGATGTCCTTTTCTTTATTTTCAGACTGACTGGTGTGTCTGGCCCCCTGCACAATTTGTAAATTTTTATTTTATTCCTGGTCGCTTTCGAGTACTTTATATCAATGGGGTAACAATGCTGTACAATATTTTCCTCTCATACATAAAGCACGTTGATTATCCGCATGATAAAAAACAAAAGCTGAAAACTATAGAATAATGAATTTAGGATGAAAATAATTAGCAAAATTTGTTTATTTTATTTATTGAAATATTATTTTAAAATGAGTGCTCAAAAAAAATATTTGTTTTAGTTAATTTATTGAAATGTGTGTATATTTATGTTGAAATTATTTATTATTGACTCACAAGTACCTGGTTAATAAAAGTATTATTTAAAATTATCATTATTGTTATTTTTTTAAATATCTTATGTTATCAGATTCATCAAAAATTCTATTTAAATTTCCCTTGCAGGGCCTTTAGCTGAGTGGTCAAAGTCGTTGGCTTTGGTTACGGTGCTCACTGGTTCGAATCCCAGTACAGTTTCATAAATTAATATTTTAATCGATTTATGGATTTGTGTTCTAACAGATAGATGTCTTTATGTCTAAAATTACCTACCACAATCCAATCCTGGCACACGAGGCATAGTAGCACTGACTAGCTAATCACTCATCGTGCCCTAGCCTAATCCTTATATCCCTAGTCTCTCCAAGAAAAAAGAGAAATTGAGCAACTGAGTTACAAGCAGTTCTCGAAAAAAACTTCTGTCGAGATAGGAGTCCATATGCCCCACATTTGTAGCGGACATGGTTAAAAAAAACCCTTTCCAAGATTGAAATTGTAAACCAAAAACATACACTCTTTACTCCATTCTTATATTGGCGATCTAAGATATGTGGATAGATTTTAAAAATAATAAATAATGTAAATGTTGAAGACATCGACTGAGGGTGCTTGATGGAATTTCAATATCAAATTTGGATTATTGAGATTTTGTACACTTCCATGTATTTTGTCACTAAGACGAAACCCGGGTCGTTAGTGACAAAATACATGGAAGTGTACACAATCTCAATAATCCAAATTAAATGTAAATGTTGTTAAAATAAATTTTAACCACGACATAGGTAGCAGTTTCATTACGTGTTCCTGTTTTTGATACAGGGGTCAAATCCCTAATTATTCTTTTTGCATATGGAGATAACGGGATGAATCAGAAATTTATGAAGAAACAGCAGACTCATTTAACGCAATTCTTGCATCCCTTTGTATTACAAGAAAAATAATTGAATTGTGTTTACACAAAGCCCCCTATACTTATCGATGCAGAGGTTGTTATGGTTTAAAGCATTAAATGTTGTGTTTTAATTATGAAAAAATTTACAAACATTAATTTGGCAGATTGAGAGTATAAAAGTTAATAACAATTATATATTCTAACACATTTAAATACATAATTTAATCGTAAGCATCGAATTTTACGTTGAATATCATCGGCAGACTAAAACCAGATACGTAAAATAAAGATAGTTGAATATGTAGGAATATCAATGTAGTATCTTATTGGTTTCATCTACACATGAATATGTTTGGTTTTTAGGTTGGCTATTCTGATTTTTTATCTAACATGGCTGAAAAAATAAAGTTTGACATATGCAACTATTACGCGATAAACCAGTCTTATAATGCTTCCTTTCGTCGTTGTTGACCATATTTAGCTTAACAAAAGACTTTTCTAACGTATATTTTATCATTTCGCGCAGTGTTTGGTGAAAAAAATACATTTTTAGACAATGTCTACTAATAAGAATCTTTACCTGATAGATTTCATTTTTCGCTTATTACTTTGGTCCTGTTGATGCAAAATGGAATTTTGAATAGGTTTTGTGAATCTTTCCGTGCAGATCAATGCCCAGCCCAATGCTGTATGGTCTTGTGTATTTTACTGGACTTTAAATTATAATTTCGACGATTGAGACCTTGCATACTTAGTTTCCTAGCGATCTGAAGTTTGCATAAAAGAGTTGTGTGTAGTTTTCAGTGAAAATATCATTTTGAGACCTTATTCCGACTATCTGATATTTACCTAAACATTTTCTTACACCCACATATGAATTCATTATTTCATCCTATATTTATTTGCGTATACTGGATACATGTACTTCGCATTATATTATGAAGGATTAAAACTGGTTACCTACTTGAGTTTGATGTACATGTTCAACAGAATTCGAAAATTTACTAATCGTTGCAAAAAATGTTCCGAAGTTGCTTATCTGTCAATTTGACAGATAGGCGAATTCGAGCATAGACAATTATAGTAAAAAATGATAGAGTTTTTCATAATTTTGTGAAAGTTTTGTATATATAGAGTATGGAAAATTTGTAACTTCGAAAGCTGAAAAAATACAAAAATTTAAACTACAACTAAAAGTCTCCAAGAACCTTGTCAAGACGATGTCCAAATCCTTATGCTACCCTCCCCCTCTCTTACAGGAAATTCTTCATTAGCGGTGGCGGATGCGGAAGAGGCCGACGGCCACGCCGGTCTTCAATTAGTCGGCCTAAGAGATAAATCTTAAAGTAACGAGCCAGTCTCGCACATTTCAGTTAGGTACTGGGCATGTCTAAAATAAGAATAGTAAGCTCTTCAAGCTTACGCCGACATTACGAGCAATTCTTGGTAAGAATTGAACTTTTTTAAATGATTCAAAGACAATCATTCTTGTAAGGGGTTTTTCTAAGTGTTTTCTCCACACAAAAGCCTTCAGCTGACAGAATCTTTTTATACAGCAGAACTTAGCTAACTTACATGCGGGAAAGAGATATAAATACTTAGTCTGTACCCACCCTAGCACTAACTTTAGCCAGGAAACTAGAAGTCCACATAATAGTTTCAGTAGATAGGAAAAAAAAATTGTGACTTCAAGCCACTTTTCGCTAGATGTCTCAAGTTACCTTTTATGTTGGATTTATTGTGGTAAGACGTCACGTTATCACATATATATTAGTCTATGCCCATAATGTAAGGAGAGGAGAACTACAAGGTGAGCTGTAAAACAATCGACAATCGTCATTTTTATTTTTAAAGACGTCATAACGTTCCAATATTTAAACGTCAAAAGTACTTGGTTTGCGACACTGATTTGAAGAGGTGATTTGATTCAGATTTTTAAAGATAAACATGTATATATTAGTGTGATAAAGTTTAAAATTAAAATAACTTTAAACATTCTTGTTAAAGCAAAATTATTATTTTAGAGACAAAAAATTAATAATAATGCCAAAATGTGCAATGAAAACTTGTAAGACCTGGAACATGAAAAAAAAATCAACCAAAATGTTTGGTTTTTTACTTTTCCTAAGGGACGGATTCGTGGTCGAGTGGTCTACGCCGTTGGCTTCGATTGCGGTGCTAATGGGGTCAAATCCCAGGACGGACAGTATTGAATTTATTTCATGAATTGATTTTTCGATCTATTTATGAATTTCTGTTGGAAGGCATGTTTGTTTGTGATGTCTTGATGTCTTGATTAAATTTCCTCTCATCCATGCGATCCTTAAAACGGGGAGTAGCAAGAGAGATAAGCTAATCACTAATCTTGTCCTATTCATATCGGTATATCCATGATCTTTTCGAAAAAAATCAAAGGTTTACCATCTCAGTAACGAGCACTTGCCGTAGAAAAACTTTTTTGAGATATCTTCATTGAGAGACCATATGCCCCACATTGGAAGTGGATATATCATACAAAAAAATCTTTTTAATATTGAGTGAGTAAAGTGAGATTAAGAAAAAGCCAACATCAGTACATTATTTGGATTTTATCTTATTTTGTCGTTTTCGGTTTTCAGTTGACGTGTATTAAGTTGCATACAATGTGCTTATCGGAAAAAGCTGTATTGAAAAAACTGAGGGTTAAATCCTTTTCCTTCCCATAGTCGATGTAGAATACAAACTCCTATTCGAAAGTCAGGCTAAACCAACAGCGATTTGCTACATTTATGCTGACATTTTCAATAGAGAAATTAATCTTTCTTTCTTCACCTCTAAGAAAGATTAATCCAATCTTTGCTTTATGTACAATAATGCTGATGCTGGGGAAAGGGAGAATTTGAAAGCAAATTTTGAAGAGCATTTAAATGAAATAGTACATTCCAGATATGAAAAAGATAATGACAAGAAAATAAGCACTATTAACGAGCGCTAGGAATAGAAACCGACCGGTCGACCACGGTCGACGCTTTGGCTACCCCTGGTATAAGAGATGATGAAACTTGGTATTATGTATGGCACGATGGTGAGGGTGCCAAAGGGGGCTATTGAAGTTCTTTCCTGTTTCTTCTTTTTTAAGACTTAGTACAGACGGAGGGCACCCAATCCCGGACCCCTTTTCTGTGCCGGTATTTCGGGCTTGAAAAAAAAACAGATTTTCATGTTTGAAATTGTCAAAAATATTTTTTTTGTAGATATGTAGTAATATGTACCGCGTAGATAATACCGTAGATAATAGAAGCCGTGTAAATGAAACGACGAAAAAAAAATATGAAAATGCTCAAAAAACCCCGTGAAAAAGATTTTGTAGTTCATACAAAATAAGGGCATAGGTACATACTCTAGGTAGGTATGTTCCTAAAACCGCATGAAAGAACATAAGACCTATTTATATGATGATTTTATTTATTTGCTATCAGAATATAAAGTAATAATAATTATGAGCACGTGCAATCACATTAAAAAATGTTTGCTTATTTTTAAAATATGTATGTCTCATTTGGTTTTTAGGTGCTGCGATTTTGTGAGTCTTGTTGTTTGTTGCACTTGAATAAGTCACAATGTCAATAACATTTTATTAAATTTATTACATTTTCACAGAAAAAAGTTTTGTAAATACAAATAGACACAAGTACAATAATGAGTATAGGTTTAAGTTAATCAAATACTAGGTAGGTATATCACGAATATTCTTATTTATATATAAAATTATTTTAATAAGTGAATACAAATATTTTTCACTTCGACATTTTAGTAGTCACTTCATTATGTAGTAAAATAAACACTTACCTACTTATCTTGTAATTATGTCGTATTCAAATGATGTTTAAAATTATAAATGCTTGAATATTATATCATATTTATTTTATGAATTGACTTCATCTGAATAAGAAGACCTCCAGCACATCCACATTTTGTTTTTAATTATCACTTTTACACTTTCACAATTTTTATTGTCCATCTCTTTCTCGCAAAAAGTATTTCCAAACAGAACATTCATAGTAAATTGCGCGTTTATTGTCGTCGAAGGTTTTTGTATTTTAAATTTTATTAAAGATAGTTTTAATTATTCAAAATGAAAAATATTACAGTAAGATGGCAATCACATCACCAGCCACGTGCAAGTGGCAGTATAAAAATGATTGCGACTTTTTTGTGGATAGTATCGCAAAAAACAATAAATTGACAATCAAAATTGTCTGTTTCTGTCTATAGCTTATTCGAAATAAGAACGTAAGGGAGAAAAAAATACAAATATTAATTACGTATATAGCAAAAAATTATGTACGAACAAAAATCAAAATAAGTACACTGGAAATATTTTTTATTCGTATAGTTCATCAGTTATGAATTGACAGTTTACATATTAAATTATTTTTGATATTTTACAGCGAATCCTGAAATCTCGGGATTTGTATTAATTCAATCCGGGGATTACGGGGTCGGGTAATTTCTTGGGATCCCGAGATTGGAAGCCCTAAAACGTATTACATAAAATATACTTCATATAATATTTTTCCAAGTGCGCTCATGGCCTCTTAATGGAGGTATCTCAACAGAAGTTTTCTATGAGAGCTGCTTGTTACTCAGTTGCTCAACCTCTCTTTTTTTGAAGAGAGTAGGGATAGAAGAATAAAGCTAGGACAGGACTCGTGGTTATCTAATCGATCTCGTTACGTCCCATTTTTTAGGATCAGATGGGAAAGGGGGAGTTTTAGACATGACAAACATTCATGACTACGAACAGAAATCCATAAATCAAATGAAAAATTAATTTATTAAACTGTCTGTCCCTGGACTTGACCCCGAGACATCAGCAACCATGGCCAACGACGTTGACCACTGCACCACGGTGACATAGAATTACATAATTTCATAGAATAATATGTTGATTTCATTTCCTACTACATAATTTTCAGCTACATATTTCAACTACATAATGTCAAATACTTCCATAGAAATGTTTAACATTTCAAAATGTACCATATAGATTTTTAATTAAGTTTTTAAGTTCAGTCATATTGAATACTGATTTCTAGTTATATTTCTATAAACCAATAAAACTCCCTTAATAAAAAAAGTGATTATTAAGTCGTCTAATAATTATTAGGTTATTTATTAAGTTTTGTTTTCGCTCTCCTGTAAAATTAACTTTTTTTGATTTACTTGATACCTACTATGTGTGATATTCCGCTAGAATTGACAGTAAAGTTATGACTAAAAAAGCATAACAATAATTATTATCTGACAAAAAAGGAGGTTATCGTCGCTATTAAAGCATATTGCGATGTGAAAGACATCTCTAGAGGGAAGAGGTACCGAAACTAGAAGCCTCCCAACACTCTTCCATCATAAACCACAAACACCATCCCCCCACTCATATGGAGAGTTTGCCTTTCCCTGCTCGCAAATTTGTTGGCATTTGGTATAATTGCACACCGCGTGCGCAATGTGCCATTACGATTTATTTAAACTCCGCATGGCTAAGTCAGCGCCGACTTCCTAGCCATGGGAGACATGAGTGCTGTAGTAAGCCGCTTGTTTAACGAGATTAATCATGAGCGTCACAGTTTGACGAAGCGCGGTGAGCACTCCCTTACCCAATAGCATCCAACCTTCCGAAAGATTGATTATGACAATTTGATTATATGCTAACATAACAATTCTTTTTACATGCGAGTGGCAAATTGTACACTACTGCCATCTCTACTATCTTACGGAAACTATAACAAAGCAACACAAATTTAATTAAATCACTTGACTAGCTTTAATAACTATTCATAGAGGTCTTCCGACAAGCTCAAGTAAATATTCACAGTGGGAAATTCTTTTTTGTATTTTTATGCTAGAAAATGTATATTTATTATTTGCATATATATTTATTATATGCACATGGCAATAGCATCGATGTAATAATCTTTATTTTTAGAAAATCGAGATTACTTTTCAATAGATATAACGTGAATATTCTCAAATACAAAATAAATTCTGTAAAATATTCTTTACAGCACGCTACTCTTTTTCTGTTTAACAAAACAATGTCATTCACTAGGAAATTTAATTGCGGGTAAGAAATTGACAAAAAGTCGAATACTGGAATCAATGAAACCAATAAATTATGCGAAAAACGAAATTTTATTACAAAAATTTGTCGCCATATTTCAAATATTCTATATGGGTTCTAAGAAATTCCATTTGTCATAATATTATGGTGTTTTTTTCATACTGATATTATATTCGTATTTTGCGTAAATCGTCTGTTTCCCAAAATATCAATGATTCATATCCAATATTCTGGAATTAGAAAAAGTATTTTTCAAAACAATTGTAAAATTTTCATTGCAGATCATTTTTTAAAAAAGTAATAATATATTAGTTCCTGTAAATGTGAAAGTATTACTTTGTAGATCTAGGATGTACATAAACTATAATCTTAATATATATTTTATAATAGAATCCAAAAATATTTCAATTTTGATCACTTAGCAAATTATGTCTTTCGATAAATTTCCGAACAACTCAAAATTACGATGGCCCATTGTGACGTCACATATTTTCCATAGCAACGATACATCTCACCTAGTAGTTTTATCAAGCTATGATATAATTTGACAGTTCTGGCCATAGAGAAAAATTTGTGACAGGTCGTCGTCGTGTACATAGACTACTATTAAATGGTCGTGTATGATATCATTATTCATATATATGGTGCAGTCGCTTGAAACGTCTTTATTATAGTATATTACTTTATGTTCTTGATGTTTCACAGTGTTAGCTGATATTATCTGTGTAATACCTTTGTCAGTGTTACTGACATGAGTCGACCAAGTCATGCAACAACAATTTTAGTCAAGATTTAACTGCTTTTCATGTACATACTTCATTATCAATATATTAATTTTTATTTATAACGAATAATGTATTTCTATATGTTCCTTACGGCATTTGTGCTAACATTTTTGACTACAAGAAGTTGTAGCTTAAGTCTAGATCCATGGGATGTTGACCCTGTGAGATATGAAAAATTTGAAGACTCGGAACCCTGGAGTAGTCTTAATATGCATAAAGCTAAGGTCAACCATGTGAATAACAAAAACCATCAGAAACCCGAACCCACTATAAGTCATAAAACAGCTAGTCAACCAAAAAGTGAGGGCGATTACTTCTTTAAAAGATTGCTAAAATTGTTGACTCTTGAGAAAATACAGGTAAGTACAATAACCAAAATTTCCATTGGTATCATTCCAATTGTACAAATTAACTTTTTTTTTAAGAATCATTTGAATTTGATGATGATTAAATATACTTCAAATTATGCCCTTTAGATAAATGGTTATCAACTGATTGTCTGTAGCCAATTGTCAATCTGTAGAAATTTACTACCTATCTGTGAAAAAAATATTTACATTCGATGTGGACTATGTTTAATGTGGTGAATGCCGTAAATGAAGAAGAAAAATCCAACTTTATCCCAGTATGGTTTTCATTGGACAAAAAATGGATGGCTAAGCCTCTGTACATTAGTCTTAACATACTCAATATTCTTCAGGTTTTTTCCGTAGATATTACTACATTAAGAAATAAGACAGATACATTACAAAAATGCTGCTTCTTAGGGGTAACTCCATACAAGATGAAAATTTTGTGGACCACCAAAATCACTAAGGTCAGAAAACTAACATGGAAGATATGCAAACATATCTTTTATTCCAAATTATACAGATTATATAATAGCAAAAGTTATAGCATGGATTTAAAAAAAAGCTGCCTCTGAAAAAACTGTAAAAAAAATTACTCTTTTATAAAAATTCAACATCTTTTCGAATAGATCTGGGTATTGGGCTTGTACATGCCAACTGCGATATATTTAATATCGTATTCAGTCATAACGTTTATTTAACATGGCTGCTGACTAAATCATTTTGTATGTAAATGTGACGTGCATGCGCGTGGCCTATGTCAACGCATTAAACGAAATTTCTAATGCAATACTCAGGTTATTTTTCTGAAACAAATTTGGGGTTACGTGATCATTTTACTGCTAAGATACTGAGGCTGGTGCTGATAGCCAGTCCAACGCAAGGTTTGCTGGACTGACTGGGGCTAGCTGGAGTAATGTTTAATTCTTTTAATTAATTTGTCTGGAACTAGTGGTTGTTTTCGGTCAGACTCAAGTGCCACTTATTCAATACGTGCATTCTGAAATACACCTTACGAGAGCACAGATAAACCGTATACTCTGCTTCAAAAGTCGATGCTTGCTGCGAATACTAGGAGCGTGGAGGTTTGATTTGTCAGAAACTCGGAGGTTAGATATAGACTGTTTAGCCTTTTATAACTTCAGACATTTCTGCTCCAGCTGACCCAAGGTAACCTGAATTCTGTCTGCCTCTTGGTTCCAATCCGGATGGCTTCTGATTTTAGAACTATTTCTTGCGTTTGCTTAGCATTGAATTTTGTGTTGTGATATTTTTCTAATAAATGACTTGTTATTTCAGTATTCAGATGATGAAATGATAGAAGCTGGGATTGATTTTAAATTCTCTGCGTCCGACTATAAACTTATCAAGGAGTATGTTTCGTCCCCTGATGAGCTTACTCCTGTTCAATACAGACGTATAGATGGTCTATTATCTGATTCAATATCGAAAGAGTCCTACATTCGGAAAAATATATTGTTTTATTTACAAAAGTACTATGTAAGAGATTTTGATTCATCTTTATAAAAATGATTTTGACAAAATTTATTATTTAACTCGATTATTACAGCATATTTGTGGTGGCACAACACCTGTTCATATAAGGAATTGACCTTGTGATTTTTTTCTGCATATAGTTAATTAATATCATCAACACAAGGAATCATGCATTCAATTGATTGAATATAGAATTAAATGATTGTGGAGACTCCACCAGATTTATTTAGCATCTATATAATATATTAATACTACTATTTTGCAAACAGTTATTTCTCACCCTCATATTGTTCTTTTATATCTGTGTATAATATTATTATACCTGTGTGCGAAAAGAAAAGGACAATTAGTCTTTAAAATTTTAAAATGTGCTGAATATAAAAAAGTAACTACAATACATATATGCAGGGCTTTTTTGTCAAGGAACTCGGTCGAACAGCGTTCCGGCACCCTTTTCACAGTATTTTTAAAGTTTAAAAATAAATTAGACGAAATAATGTTCGCGTTTGCATATTTACAATCCATATTTATACAATTGTCATCAAAATTAACTGACATGTTTAACTCAAAAAAACAAATTATATTCTTTAGTAAAAAGCTTGACAAGAAGTGTTCCGGACCTTTTTTTAAAAAAAAGCCATCAATATAAATGCAATAGGAGAAAAGGGACCAGTCAAAGCAATGCTGCTGATTTTGTATATTTCACATTGAAGCATCACATTTTTTATCAAAGTTCTAGAGACAATGACAATGAGAGAGAATATAATATTTTTATACAATGTCTGCTGCCAACAGAAATAATTCAGTTACTTCTCCTTTTTCAGAAAGTAGAACGTTAACAAGGGCACACAAAGAATTTTGTTTTGGGAGCGGTCTATGGTATCATATAATCGACGAATTCAACAAATGTTAATAACATTAATAATGTTAAATCATTATTCATATAACATATGTGAAATTCAAAAATAAAATTTGTGAAAACTGAATTTATTGAGTTTTCAAACTCTCCTTAGCACTGCTGATATGTATGTTTGATAGTTATGCCTATGATATATAGGTTAATATAGTCACAAAAAATATTTTTTGGGAATCTCAACCCGTGTCCTTGCAACCGAAAAGAACTAAGTTTTCCAGTAAAAATTCCTCAAGGATGAACTCAAACTTGTTTGACAAAAAAAATATGCTCCGATTCAGAAGCAGCCAGTTATGAAAGCTAATACTTACAACGATTTCTTTGTTTTGCCAATCTCGATTTTTTTTAATTACAGCTACATATGGTTGCTGCGCTGGTAGTTGCATTGTGCTCATATCGCATATATTACACCAATTGGTCATCATTTTTCACGAAAAGAAAATTATTTTTTGTTTTCTTCTTAATTGTTTATGGATGGGAGACGATGATTGCCATTAAGGTAACTGATAGTATTCTTTATGTTTTGATAAATTTTTAACATTGTAAAATCAAGTTCTTTTTCACTGGATATCAGAAAAATACTTGAAACTATTAAAAATGAATTTTTGTGCATAATTTCTATTAATGTTGAGTAAAATTATTGTTATTTCAGGAAGTAGAAATCAAATATTATGAAGAAATTTTAGAATCCATAACACCTTGCACTTGGCTAATTTGGAATGTTGAATGTAAACCTCTTCGGGTAGCTGTCTCTCACTATTTTTATTACGTACATCCTTTACAGATTCTTGGAAACTTGATGTCAAGATTAATAAATAGTCCAGCATCAAACTTAGTTTTAGGTATTTTGAGTATCACCCGACACTTAAGTGGTAAGTAAATATTATTAAAATGATTTACCTTTTTACCATTTTTAAAAAAACTTGAATCAAAACTTGATCAGGTTAACGACCATTGATATAGCTGATTATCCGTAGCCTTCTAAGATCCTTCTTTGATTTTAACTCACAGTAGTCACTATCCGATGAATTATCATTTAAAAATACTGAGAATTCTTTCTTTAGATTCTAATAATTGTATTGCGGTGCACATATCGCGCTAGGTGTGTTATCCTGCTTGTTGTAATTTCAGCTTCTTGAAACAGCTCACCATTGTGTACCTTCAGTTCTCAGCAGAGAATTTTCTTTGTATTGATCAAGTTCTAAATACATTTGACTGCAACAGCAATACACTCCTATGAAACTGTACATAGTATGCCTATATAAAAAAAAAAAATTTTCACTCACGCTTTCATGTACAGTTGTTTCTTCAATATCATTACTTTTTTATGCAAATTAATAGTAGAGTTCTCTTTTATTGATTACTTTGTTTCATTTTATTTTTTTCTTCTTTCAGATCAATTTCCTTACGGTGCAAGGACTCCCGTCTACATAGTGTTGAATCTATTTTTGTTATATGTGGTTATAGCAATTGTTGTTGCTCTCATAAAGAATATTATTTTCAACAGACCGGTTTCTGTGAAGTTTCTTTTCTTTGAGCTTGATTTTAAGCAAAAATTCAAAGATATGCATGATAAACGTCATGCAAACTCTTTCAGCCAAAATCAATCAGAAATGGGTAATTCTTTAAGTGGAGATAATTTAAAAAACTTCCTCAAAATGGCAGTCAATGCCACTAATCCTGTACAGAATAGAAAAAAACTGACTGATAATGGAGGAACATTCCTAAAAAGCAAATCAAAAAAGAAGATTCATTAGATTCACAATTTTGGAATGTGAAAACTTAAGAAACAATCAATGTGTGGCATTATTATTAATTATTGTAATTACAAAAAATTACGTGAAAATTGTTCCAGAACATTTTTATACCAATAAAGTGAATGTTTTACCTAGCTGCACAATGTGTAATATTCTAATGACTATTTTTGACATCCTCTCGATCTCTTAATATGTAACTCTGTAACAAAAGAATTTGTGTTTGGTCTTAATCCACAACTCGGGGAATGCTGTTTTAAATATTGGGTTTAAGGATTTATTTGAAATTTTGTAACAATATTTTTGTCATATGTTAAGAACATGGTTGAGGGGTGGTCCATGTCTTAATTTAATATCTAAGATTGCAGCTATTCTGAATTATGTATAATTTTATTTAAATAAAATTTCAATAAAAATCAATTACGCAGGATTGATTTGGTTTTATGCAGTATGTAAATTTTGTAAAATAAAAATACCTTTTGTTTTTGAATATTTTTATTGTGATATTATATTTTATAATATTAGGAACAATTTTAAAATATAACAATTTGAAAACTAATTAGTAAATTTATTTTAGTGTTTAGGGTAAGTTTGTCTGAATTGAATAAATGCACGCAAATATTCCCTTATTTACTATGTCAGGGATGGCAAATGCACAGGAGCGTGAGACAAAATCACGGAATAAAAATGTGTCGAACGGGTTACAAATACCTGATACGTTTGTAGCAAATTATTGTAAAATATAATTTCATTTTTAAACTTCACCCACGCGACTGATAATTATTATAAGTAGATATGTTTATTTTTAAAAATAATCTTACGTCATACATTCATTTGGTATCGATTATATTTCAAAATAATACACGCGGTATGCTAGTGTAATTAAATTAAGGCAGATTTTTCTATCTTTGGCACGCCGACCAAAATCTATTCGCCATCCCTGTTACAGGTCTGCGTCAGCCGTCCGTCTGCAAGCTTCTTTCACTAAAATGCAACTATATACAAATACTAAGGACGCGTGGCACTTTTATAGACATGCTTGCCACAATACTAGAAACTAAACTATTCAATTAGATAAATAGGCAAAATACTGAAGAGAATAATAATTTTATCATTTTAATGGGTAACATACATAAGTCAATGTAATCGTTGTTTTCAAGTTTACAGTTAAGGATAACAAACAGTTATTTTGATTTAAAATAGTTTTTTTTATTGTTTTTATCACATTCCTTAACGTCGCGCAAAACTTTAACATTATTTACAAAGATTTTTGGAAAACTAATATATTTCTATCGCTAATAATCGAAAGATATTAAAAATTATTTAGTCAAACAAAAGATAATGGGATATGTATAGTGTGTGATATTTTATTTGCATACAATAGTATGAAAAATTTGAGACAGATATTTCTGAACATATATGCAAGATTCCACATTTACCAGCGTAAGAAAAAAAATAAAAACTCTCACATTAAAAATAGTCTCACAATGGCCAGAAGTTACATTTATTGCATATTTGCATGATTGGATTCACAAAAATGGCACGAAGAATTAGTTCATTCAAAACAAAATTTAGTGCTGTTGATATGTGATGTATTTAAGAGTCCAGGAAATCGAATTATATTCATACTATTGTTAAAGTTATCATTCAATAAATATTTCAAAGGTTTCTGCATACATGCATGGTGCATATTAAAACGGCAATCCTGCGAATTCGGCAACAGGCGTGTTGATGCTGGGCTATTACAATCAATGAAAACAATTGTTTCCGCAAATAACTGTCATTTATAGAATCAGCCATGACATATTTTAGAATTATAAAAAAGGTGGCATGATATAGTATACAACTACCAGTTTACAATATGCTCATGTAATTTTATCACTTCCCTTTTTGAAAGTAAAAAATCTATATTTTTGAAAAGATGAATTGGCATGCGATCTTTATGTAAATACCAATCTATTTTAATTCAATAAAGTGCTGTTTAATTCTTTAAAGGATATGGTAATTTACTATCGTGAGGTTCTTGAATTCCCAGTGTGTCAATCAGTAAAGCAACACAACACATGTGAGAGTTATAAGATGATATGTTACGCTCCCATATTCGATTTGTAGTAAATTCATTAATTTCTTCTTTTATTTGAGATAAATTTTTGATACAATTAAAGGAAATTTTTTTGAATCAATATTTTTTTTACCACTGGTCTGATGTATTACGAACAGTGACAGCGTGACGCATAGGTCGGCAGTGTGGAACAACTCAGGTATAATTCAAATAGATATAAATCAGACATGAATAGCAAAATTTTAGATTGAGGCGCATGCAGTAGACAATGTTGTGTCTTTCACTTGCTGTAACAAAACTCCGTAATACCAATTCTGTACTCTCAAAAGGTTCGCTTGCGCCATGAGCAAACCATACTTTGAAAGAGTGGGAATATCAAGAAAAGTATAATTATATAATTAAGGCACACTCGTCTACAAGGGTACCACCGATACAATAAAACCCTCAGTCAGATATATTTTGCGGATGTTACAGGGCACAGTTGACTTTCGATAAGTGTTTCATTGACAATAGTATAAATATGTCCAGTATAATCCAATTATTCTTTCGAATGTTTCTTTTTAAACATAAGGCGGATGTAAGAACACTACTGCCACCGATAATTGTACTGTTCATCATTGTAAATAATTGTATTTGTCATCTGCAAATGAAAACCTGCTCACTCCAGAAAAGCACTATTTTAGAATAGGCGTGTTTCTTAATTATAGTTTCGGAAACATTTTATCTAGAGCTGTTTCGGTCACATGCTTGTAACGGAGTGAGCATGTTTCAGTTTTAACAATAAAGGCAAATTTAACAGAATTTGCTTAGCAAAAATCTATTTGTACAAAGCAATAACAATTTGCCTTATCAATTTTTCTATCATTAACTTTATTTACATTTCGTTGTTCTTTGTTTCAAAGACGTTTGTTTGCTTTACCTGCTATAAATTCAAATAGAATAAAATAAATAAACTTGTATACGAAAGACTAGTTTTTTATGGCTTAGATTAAAAATATAAATTTGTTTAAAAAAATCACAATAAATCAATCACATTCTGTATAAATTAATCTTAAGTATAAAATTATAATAACAATGTCGAAATGGTTAAAACTCATCTGGGTTTTAATTTTGATATTGATTTTAATCAAAAAATAAAAGTGTCACTGGAATAAAAAGCAATTAACATTACATTAAAGAGACATAAATAATTTCACATTGTGTGCACGCTGGCCAATTTGCGACAGTTAAAAAATTAAAATATTGAATCTTGTATTATGATTTATCAGTAAATTTACTATACAAGTGCTTATGTAGGAAAAAATGTGACAAAAAGTAACTAGTCATTTTTATATTGACAATTATTTTTTTAGACAAAATTTTATTGTAATAAATATCTACTGGCTGGAATTACATTAGGTAAATTACTTGAAATTTTCGCTAAATATATAAGACATTGCCGGACTAGAAGTCTTTGTGTAGTGTATTTTATTGCTAAATGTATTTATATTAAATATTGATTTAAAATTTGATTTTTAAAAAGGTCATTGTGTGATGACAGCACCGACGATGTTTGATAATATTTTACAATAGTGGTTACCGGTTGCGCTCAAGTTTAATGTGTCCAAATTTTATAAGTAGTGTTTTCTTAGTGCAATCTACAATTACTGAGTGTGTTAAGTAATGTCATAAGAATGAATATAACCTCTATTTATTGTTTCTGATTAGTTATTTTCGGCCAGTGTGGTTTGCAGACATTCCTAACTCTAACTTATGTTTTAAACATAATAAAATTCGAGATCATTCGAAAAGTCAATGTTCATATCGTCACCTTATATGACATCAAAAAAATATAAATAAATAAGAGATTTTTTTGAAATCAACAGTAAAAAAACAACTGCTAATAAATATAATACAGTGAAAAATAGCAACACATTTAGTTCTACAGGTATTATCAATATTATCGATATCTATTTCGGCAGCACTCGATTGTCAGGACTGCTTAAATGGATTTTTTTTACTAGCTTATATTTTCCTTCACGAGATAGATAATTTATAAACATATTATCATACTTATAATTTTACTCTTACCGTATTGTATAAATTACGTTTATAATAAATTAAATATGATAAGTTGATGTCGATAATATTTGATTTTCAAAAAACTAATTGCATTAACTGTTTTTTACTCTATTATAATAGAGTTCTATCAGGTAAATGTCAATTTAATCAACACATAAATATAACCCTCGGTGTCTATTCAACATAATGACTAATAATTTTACTTATAGAAAATTTCAACAATATAAACGCTAGTTCGATGCAAATGAACATTTTTTCATTATTAATAATACAGGAAATTCCATAAATCCACGACAGCCACTGATGGGGGGCACAATCTCTTCAGTATTGTTGTTTCAATATATTTTTCCTTTGCCATTCTTGTAATAAAAAAATGTTACAGCTGTAAAAATATCAGTATCAGTGGAAATTAAATAATGTAGGAAATTTGTGATTACTCAAAACAAGTTGTAGACAATTTCAACATCCATACACTGTTAAGCGCCGTAATTGCTCAAGGATTGAATTAGAAAATATAGCAAACCTTTCAAATTTGTTGTTTAAAGTTGTAGTTACGTGGAGAAAAACTTGATTTGGCCGTTATATGCAAACATGTTATCTTACAATGAAAAAAATTACCATATTCACTTCAGTTATTTTTTCCAAAACAGTATATCTTGTGAAAAAAGCAGCATTGCTGAATAAAACCCCATCTTTCAATCAGTTGCGATATAGTAATAGAGTATTAAGTATAATTTATAGATGGAATACTTTTATGGGAACACATAATTTATAATACTGTAATGACAAATTTTAAAATTTATTTTATGAAAAGGTAGATTATGCAAAATAAAATTTAAAAATGCATAACAGGTATGTGTGAAATCTAAAGGTGGCAAACATGACTGTTTCAAGTGTGAGCGTTCTCAATTCAAAAATAAAATTAGACATAGAGAATAGCTTTAACACATGTTTAATGTAGATCGGAATGGAATTATTATTATATCCAAAAGTGTGATCGACATGCTCGCAGATTAACATTATTATCGATTCCACTGTACTGAAATTCATTATTATTTTGTATAAAAATCACTATTTGTCAATCACTTTCAATATATAATTTAATAATACCAAATAAAGGCCAAATGCGCGTCGTTGCGTTAACAATAACAATATTTGTTAGACAATAAAATTTCTTGCAAAAATAGAAATTTAACACTATATCGATCGAGTTCAGAGCCAAGCTGGCAAATTATATGCGACTCGACGCTTTGACTAAATTAGGACATTCAATAATAGATATTATAAGGAATTACAAAAAGTTTTCGATCGAAAAATCACACAGTCTATCAAAATTACAACTAAGTTATTGAACCCGTATTAAAATGAATGTTGCTTCTTAAATTAGAATCAAAATTTGATCTAGTAGATATGAGATAAAAAAGTGCTATTAGTGAATAACAGACATGCCACTAGAGGCCGATCGATTCGGTAAGTTTGCATTTGTCTTTTACATGAGCAGGCATTTGTCTCT
Source organism: Himalopsyche phryganea (assembly GCA_022494535.1). NCBI lineage: Eukaryota > Metazoa > Arthropoda > Insecta > Trichoptera > Rhyacophilidae > Himalopsyche > Himalopsyche phryganea. The sequence goes on from JAGVSL010000046.1 coordinate 3,692,888, forward strand.
ACCGCTCGCTGAAGGTTCCCCTCCCTCTGCCGCTTTCGCTGCTTTTTCTTTCTTCTTTTTACTTTTACCATCAACTTGCAATGACACATTGCGGTTTTTCTCCATATTAAGAAGCTCCTGATTGAACAGAAAAAGAATATGAGTTCATTTCATTGCCACTTAATGTAACATGTTGCAATTTCAGAATAATATACATCAATATTAACCCTCAGAGTGTTGTGTCATATGTTATCTTTTGTTAGGCTAGTAATTTTTATTAAATAATCATTATTTCTTCATACATATAGACTAAACATATCAGTGATTTTTGGCAGCAATATTTTTTAAAATCAACAAAATATTTAGAAAAAATGTCAAACAATTACACTACTTGATATAATAAGTATTGTAGTCATGTGTTAAGATTTGACTCATGACTCATGGATTAAATACTTTTATTTACAACTTAACAATTATTAAAACTGCAGCACACCTGAAAGAGCTGCTTAACATTGTGATTCGTCTTAGCGGAGGTCTCCATAAATGATACTCCCCAAGTGGCTGCCTCCGCCTGACCTTCTGCAGGAGACACTTCTCTCACTTCGGCTCCTTCATCACACTTATTAGCGGCTAGCATGACCGGAATAGCAGGTAGGTCAGTGCCTTTCAATTCTCTAATACTTGCCCATATCGGTCGCAACTCTTCCAAAGATTGCCGACTGCTCACCGAGTATACCAAAATGAAGGCGTGCCCCTGGTGAAATAAATTAATAATCATTTGACAATTTACAATATCAGATATAAGACGATGCACACTGCTGACTATTTAAAAAATATATATAATATTGCCTCGGAATCAAATTGACGGGTATGTGTAATGTATCAATTATTAATAAAAATCATTTCCTTAAACTTATTTTATTATAAAAACACATCGAGTAATTGAAATATACACACTAAAAATTTGCATATTAGAATTTATAAAATACTATAACTATTATTTTTACTGAGTCGAAAATGACGAATGATGCTGAATGAACAAAATAAAATAAAGTTTATTCCGCATAAATGGTGCACATTGGGTCTGAATAAGTGGAAGGTAAAAATAAGTGAAATTAAGGCATAATTAACGAATTGAATTCTTGAAGGCTTTAAATTTCAGAGAAATAATATGTCACTAGTAAGTAGATGTAAAATAAAAAAATCACTAATATCAGATGACTTGTGTTAATGGCTGCCTTTTAATTTAAGCTGAACTTAACAAGAGACTGCTCTTTTGTAGATACAATGTTCAATATTTTGATGGATGTAAAGCATTGCTATCTTTCCTTCTCACTTCTCAGGTCACGGTAATACACATAGAATGACATGAAATTCCACTGAGCTATATTATTTCATCAGTCCTTTTTTGTTTGGGTTACACATACTTGTTATACGAAAATAATTTATAACTGCTTAAAATTTATAGCTAAGAATACCAAAACATTACCTTGCTAATAGAAAGCCTCTGCATTGCTGGAAATTGATGAGAGCCTGTGGTATCGGTAATTTGTAGTGTGCATATATTTTTGTTACAGCTAATGACCTACAAATCAAAAGGTATTGAATGAAACATTATTATAATGCAACGAAAAACAAAATTTATAGGTGAGTGTACCAATAAATTAAAAAGTATCTTTGAGAGTAAAAGTTTTCATTATTGTGAAAACTATCATTATGTTTTGAGAATCTTTCGGAGATTAATAATCGATATTGAATGTCATAGACAGTCACAGTAGTTAATTATTCTTCATGTATGCAGTATATTTTTCAAAATATTAATTACAAAACATATTTATCAGTCTGTACGTCTGTAAGACACATCATAACACGATACACACACACGCTCTCTATCTGTGTGGGACAGGTGGCACTGCGATTTAGTAATTTTTATATCTAGTAAAATAATTTAAAATCAATAAATCTTTAAAGTAATTTACATATTTTATTATTTACCGATACAGCTAATATATAGCTATACCATTTCAATGATAATAAAATGCCATATCAGGAAAACAAATGTGCAAGTATGAACATTCAAGCATTCTCCATGTTGACGAAAGTATCACTAAAGTAAAGGCATTCATGGCAATAGCAATGGCCAGGCATTCAAAAGTTGATAACAAAGAAATTGAGAACCAAGACCAGTGATGGATGCCTAGTATGATTTAATTAATACTAAAGAGATTTTTATTACAACACAGCAATCAAGTTGCAACATCATGTGTATAATTATTGCTGCTGCCTTGATGCTTTAATAATAAAAACGTCAGTTTTGCTTATGTAATGAGCACTTTTAACTAATACAAAAGCAATTCACACATGTTTGTTTATATTAGGCCACATGGAAAGAAATCTTTTATTTTTAAAATGAACATTATTTTAGAATTTGGCGGTTTTGACTCAAAATATGCATCATTGTGGTTTTTAACATCCACTATATTGTTAAATTATGTCTCTTAATGAGTGTTACATCGATCTCAATAGATCTGAATGTGTGATGCAAATATGGATGATATGAAAAAACATCCCATTTAATTTTTTTAATTTTTCATTAAATGCCTCTGTTTCTGTTGATCTAACGCGAATATTTATCTTTTAGTTTTTAACAGTCCATCGTGAAGAATTCCACACATATCCCACCAAATACACAATAGATCTTCTGACGTGATAATTTTGGCTTAGGAGCTGGAACTGGTTTTTGATTTTCAGACAGCCATTATTGTCTAAAATTATGGTGAACTATTTATTTCTCGTCTCCAGTCACAATTCGAGATAAAAAAGGACAAATTCTTTGCATGACAACAAAGACCTGCACATGTTCTGCCGCTCTACTTTGTGCATTTGGCACCCACATACCCATACTGCAAACTTTAAAAATATAATTGATATGCTTACTATGCGATAATTCCTCAGTTTATTGAGGATCTGATTTTACCAGTGATTTAATGCAAGTCGTCAACAATGGATTTTTTTCCCGATTAACTCATATAAATTAATGACTCATGAAACTATGACTAATTTACTATTTAGTCATTTAACTCAGCAGCGATAGTTTTAAATTGAAGTTTAATCCATGTGTGAATAATAATAAAAAAGGGTATGAGGGATTGAATGTTAATATGTGACAGGTGTTATGTATCATTAAATATTAATATTGTGGGTCAATACGGCAGTTCTTGTATCTAACTAAAAACTGTGGTTTTGTGAAGTATATTTTATTGTGTAGCAGTAAAATTGTATCGTGACTTGTACCAGCTGGAATAGTCAATGATGGATATTTAGGTAGGAACGAATATTTTTTTTTAAATATTACGCGTAATAAAATAATTACATATGGGTCTTACTTGTCGGTATGTATCTTCGATAGTTGGAATGTAAGATTCACGAAATGTTCCTTTAACGAAACGCAGTACGAGCGAACTCTTTCCTACACCTCCGGCTCCGAATACCACCACTCGATAATCATTACTTTGTTCTGGCATTTTCAGGTTGATTGTTATTTGCAATATTCATAAAATGAGATGTCAGGCACGACAGCTAGTCACAATTATACACAAATAAGACATTTGTATCTGTACGGAGAAAAATAATGGAAGCATTACACATATTGAATAGTTTGATGATATCTTCACGAGTGTAATAAATGCATGACACTGCAGAGATTCTTATGATTAGTATATCTAGAGAAACTAATAGTATAACAGCAATAAAATAAATAAATAGCGTATCGAAATTGATGAATGACACTAATTACTTCGTAGCGTTCAACTGACAGTGCTCATTCCAGTGATTCGTATCTAAAAAATGTCGGCTATGTTTTTGGTGCGTAATTCCGGCCAATTTTTTTATAAATAAATGATATATTATGAAAATTGAATTCAGTTCAAAACTCTAAATCCAGTTCATAAAAATGAGCTAATTTAATTATTAAAATTATGCCATCAAACGGGGTTATTCCGCCTGGGCTTTCTACGATAGGTACCTATATTGTTAATTTGTATTTACTGTATTTTTGTGTACTAACTACGCATTTATTTTTATGTAGTTTTTATTGTTATGTAATCTTAACTGCAGTTATTCAAAAGAGTAAATATTATCGATTTACATTCTAATAATATATGTTGATTTCATTAATATAAACATGTAGGCGAAATAACACTGGCTCAGGATTTTTCCACATATTTTTAAAAAAATCCGTGTAATTCCTTATCACTATTACGTTATACCAGCAATGAGGTATAATAATACTCATAACACGTGCTGCAAACATATTAAATACCATAAACTATTTATATTCTTTGTCTTTGTGTGTTTTTGCATCGTTAAAATTTGATAGGCGGTATTACCCTTGTTTCACTAACGCGTGCATATATTATGAAACTTGTACTTAGGGTTGTGGAAGTAATATAGTTAATTCATTTTTGTACATACACTATATTCAGAATACCGCATAATTTTCAATATTTTTTTCGTTAATTTTAAAAATTTGTCAATTTTTTGAGAGAAAACGTATATTGAATTATATTTAATTCAATGGTTTGGATTAAGAATAGCATTATTTACGGTTTATGAAATTAAAATCATTATAGATAAGCAGCTTTTTTTTCAAAATAAAAATTAGGCAAAGTAACCCCATCGATGGAATTACTCTGCCTACGCCAATTTAATCAAGATTTCGTTCATATAATTTTCATACCTGGCTAGGAAAATGTGGCGAAATATTGATATTTGATGGTCACCTAAAACCATTTTACTTCAGAGTTGTCTGCAATAGTTATTGGCTCGTAGGCAAATATACCCCCCCCCCCGGTTCACGTTCTTTTCATACATTTTAATTTTTCAGAGTTGTACATTACAATAAAAGTTAAATCAATAATATAAAATATAATTTATTTTTTAGCAAGATTAAAAAATAAGTGCATACAAAATGAAGAATAATACAACTATTGGAACTAATAGCTTCTCGTAAAACATGAAATAATAAAACAACAAAAAGTATGCTGAATCTTGTTGGATAGAGCAAAACAATTAAAATTTAAAAATCGTTAAAAATATTTTTTAAGCCCACAATACATTTCTTCTCAGGATGCCACTAGACGAAATACATTTGCGTGATTTTTTTTACACGGTATTTTTTGCACAGTCTAAGAAAACGGACGAATTATGTTTTAAGTATGTTTTTTTTTGCTCATATACTATAACAAAAATGAAAAGTGTTATTAAATACAGTATGTATGTATATATTTAAAACACTTCGACCTTTAGGAATATTAAAGTCATCATTTTTGCCATTTGGCGAATTTTAGGAAGCAGGTGTTTATGATTCATGCGTGACTTGTTATTGTTTGAAACACATTTATATTGCTCTTCTATATTTGGATTTTATTCCTTCTGGTTTTCATTTTTTAATATGTAATGATTAATTTAAATCGCAAATCATGTCAATTGATTACTTATATATCTTGTGTAAACTACATTAATATATAAGTAAAAAATGAATTTAAATTATTTATGGAATCTATTTGACGTTATTGTGTGTGCACCTTACTTTTTTTACAAGGTTTTTTTTTGTAAGCTAGTCTCTAAAACGTATCCCCCAATGAAAAAGAGAATCAGGTGTATAAGATTTCTTGATTAATAATTTATACTTAAAAAACTAATAAATAATTTGGCAGATAACTCGTCACATACATAGGTCACACACAAAAATATTTGGCTTCAATGAAATGAAATATGGTGAAGTCTAATGAAAAATAAAATAACAGCATTCGTCAAAAATATATATATGTATTACCCTGAAACAAAATTCAATATTCTAAATGTTAATTATTAAAAACGAAGAGCTGTAAATAGTTACTTTCAAATTGTACTAAAATACCTATTTATTTTATAGATAAGAAAATACTTATCTTTTTGACATCCCTAACGTAGGCAAAGTAGCCCCATAACATAATTCAATTTAGTTTACTACATTGTCTGGTGACTTATGTACTATCAAAACCAACCGAATTGAACTAAATAAATGCTTAAATTATTCCCAAGATATCAATAAGATACGTGATAGATTATTAAAAAATTATCTCATATAGTTTTTTAGATACAACGTAAAGTTTGGAGAAATCACTCTCCAATCTGGATTTTCGAAGTTCACTAAAATGGCGCTAAACTGATATGAAATGAGTTTAGACACACTTTGCGGTAATTATTAGTTCTATCGTAGAACCCTTTGTAATATCTTACATGAATCATTGATATACACATTAAAATAAGTACTTTGTGAGCAGTTTTATAAAAATAAAATGGACTAGGCAAAAACACCCATCGGTAGACAGAGTAACCCCATTTGACGGTACCTATTCATATTCTTAATTATCATTATTCATAGAATGTTTTGATAAGATGATGTACATATTAATTAGTTAGAGGAAAATAATTTATGAAACCACTGTTTTTATGCTTTATTTTTTGATATTTTGTCGGAAATATAATGAAAAGTATCCAGGCAACATAGTTTTTTAAAAAATATACCAAACAGTTATATCACCATAGAGCGTCAATGAAAAAATTTGTTATAAATTTTACATTCTATTGTCTGATTCAATATTTACACAACATTTGTAACATAAATTTAGAACAAATTTTTTGATGCTGTTAGCTAATAATCTTTTGTTTCTAGCTAAAATAAATAGAGAAAAACTACGTTTTTCTTGATATTAAAAAACAATACTGTTTAAAAGTGTTGTAATCACAGAGAACTATGTTTTGATGATCGTACCCAAGGGGAAATAACCCCAAAACAATACTTTCACTATTCGGTACAATTCCGCCTGGCGTATTTGAAAGTCTTTAAAACTCGATTTATTTAAATACTTTTAGGCATTCTAATTGCTTACATATAATCCGGATTTTTTTAATGAAAATTAAAAAATTTCGATCGCGAAATTAAAAATGATTAACTTTTGAATTGATTTACCTATTTCATTAAAGTTTTCAGAAAATACTTGAAATATATCAATGCATAAAATTGTGTCATTTATTCAACACTTGTCAACCTCTGGCCTGCGTTCAATAAAGGTAAAGTATGGAAGTTGTAAACTTTCGTAAATTATTTATTACATGTTATTAAATTTGTTCAATTAGTTCCATATACTGTAAAGGAAACAGCCTATTGATATAAAGAAATCTCAATTAAAAAATATTTAAATACAAAATGTTTACACTTGTAGAATACTTAAATATCCATTCATAGCACTCACTAGTTTACTCACATATCTGATTCTACATCGAATAATAAAGACTTACCAAAAACTGCCAAGTGTGCAAAAATAAGCAACTATTAAATTTCATATTTATTTTCGACATTAAAGATGTTCATGTGTAAAAACGCTACATTGGCGTTGCCGGACGGAAACGTTCGGCCCGAAAAAGACGCCAATGTGGCGGGACCGTGACCGGAAAAGGTCACGACAGCTTCGCTGAGAAAATGAATATTGCAGATTTATTACAAAATCAAATCATCCATTCAGATAAAAAGATCAAAGCTTCTAAGCTTCTAAAGCTAATATTATATCTGTTGCAGCTGTTTGCTAAAGTAAAATTCTTTTTGGAATGATATTTTTTTCGAAGAAAGCAAGATTATTGAAAATTGTGTTTTATGGAGTCGGGATATTAAAACTAACAATAGTAGCCCAGGACTGCCAAAAATATCCCAGGTCAGTTTAAGAAAATAACATGAAGCTGATCATTAGAGATATTCCATCGTAGGTACACGTTACAAACGAGATAATTTCATGATAGGTACCTATACGTAATTGATTTATTAATATTTGATTAAAATGTGAAGTGAGTATGTTTACACGAATTTATTGTAAAGTTCTTAGCACACACGACATGATAAATAATATACTACATAATTCAAAAAAATATTCACGATTGCTCACGTTCTATAAATTCTTCTATTTGTACAAATAAATTATAAAAGTAATATAATATTTATAATATCTTTTCAAAACTAATAAGGTCTTCGAAATGTAATACAATAATACATATAAATGCCTACTAAAAGATTGCTTCATTTTAGTGTGTATTTAGTTTTTAGTGCTGTCTTGAATAGTAAATGTATCGGACCCTTCCGGGGGAAAAACCGACTATCTGCGATTAAATACACATTTGTGCTTAGGATAGGTTGAAATATTCATATGCAAATTAAAATTGTCTATTAATTATTTGAATTATGTAGAAAAGTATCGGGGAACGGCCTATCTCGAAAAAAAGTTCCCCACCCCATCACTGGTAATTACCGAACATCTTACTTATATTATAGATCCATAGTTCTTTCTAAACACAATGTGTAGGGTTGAATTGTCATTACAATTTAGATTTTAGAACAACAAAAAAAGACGTTTGTAATAAGTTTGGTATAGGAGATTATCCATCAGTAATCTTTATGTGCATATTCCTAAATACATACAATTTAAAAGTGTAATCTGTATAGTTTCGTTGTAAGTTTGCACTTTTACAAAATCAGCACAGTGCAGATTTAGGACTCCTTTCATTGCATAAAATAACGCTGTAAACAGTCTTTTTTGTACTCGCAGACACAGTTGGATGACCATCATTTAATTTTTGATGTTTCGATTCATTCATCATGATAAACTGTTATCTACATATTTTCGAAATTTCTTAACAATAATAGGAATATGTAGCATGTCCTCACATACTTCATTCAAAATTTCATGAAAGGTTTAAGTCTTGTTGAGTTATAGTAATTATAAAATGTATTTAATTTATTTTCTGAAATAAACGGTATGTTGTTACAACTAAGCGTAATTTTTGTTTAAACACTGTTCTCTGATTGTTTATGATAAAGTGTTGAGTAATAATACTAGATGAAATCAACGAAGGCAATATTTTTTAGTAACTCGTGGGTTTGTCTCATACGTCGTTTTTAATATCGCCAGCATTGGAGCCACAATAATATTGTATCGTGTATGTTTGTAGGTATGTACTGAATAAATTATTTGATAAAATGATATATTTTGTGGTATTACAACTTAATCAAAGAGGCAAGTTTTCAAATCCAGTTCGAAATTTTTCAATGACAATTAATGACTTCAATTGCAGATTTTTATGCATACCTTACTCCTTTCGTGAAAAATCAGCTCATTCTCTTTTCGTAGAGCTATTAAATTTGTCTTAAACCTAAAAAAAAGTGTAAACAACCAGATACCGAATACATCATCTCCCGATCTACCTTATGAGCACCCCACCTCCTGGTAGGAATATATAATAATCCCTGCATTTAATTTTGTTGTTATGCTAAGTTATTTATACATGAAAATATCCATGAAAAGTTAACGTTTTGTAATAAATAAGAAGAAGCACGACTACTAAAGGTCAAGAACATTGAGCAGTAATTTAAAACCGTTTATGCCGACCTTCAAACAGTTCCGTTTTTTTTTATGTTAAATAATTACATTTAATTTAAGCTTGCATAAAATAAAGTGTATATTTGTTTACAATGTAATTCTATAAAATCTCAATGTAATATAAAATAACTATGCACTGAAGACTTGTGTTTAAATACACAATACCTTTTATTTCAGGCGCCCCTTTTGCGGTAGTTTATCTACACTAACACTTATTTTCAGCAATCTACAATACCATCTTAAAAAAATGACAACGCAAGAATTATATAATACTAAAGATGGTGACCAACTTCACGCAGAGGTTAGGGCCGGATAATTATCTGTGAAGTGTTCGGTTTTCACCGAATCATTGCTGGTATACCTTATCATACAATATAAAAATAACAAAACATGATCACACGCTTATGAGACTTAATGTATGAAACGTCACGAGGAGGAAAATATGCCGATAGTGCTTGAGCTCAATATAGAAATTGCTAAGCTAAGGTAAAAGTTGTCTTCGCTTACGTAACAGGGATACGTACATGCGGCGCATTAGCTTAATGCTTATTATTCAAATTACTGTAAAAAGTCAATCAGACATACATGTTTTCTCAATTAAAGGCGTTGTGATAAATTCACATATATTGATAAAGTGTGTTAGGGATAGTGTTCCTAAAGTCAGCCGTACATTAAAAAAACAGATTTTTTAAAATTTGTATAGGTAGTCTTGCCACTAGCCAATGTATATCTGCACTATACTGACATATATGATTCAATACGCAATTTAAAAAAGCACATTTTTACTTCGCAAGTTTCGACAAATTCATGTTGAAAGGGGTTCGCTAGCAAAATATACTTTATATTGTCATGCTTTGCATAATTATGTTTTTTATTGTTCTCTCTACTCTCATTAAATTCTTTCGCGATATTTATGAAGTTTCATACTGATGGCCGAACACTGGGCAACGAAAGACCGACTATTGGATTTTGGGGGCCGACCGCGGGGAGAATTGGCATTTTTTTTGTAAATTTCTATTATTTTATGCTTGGTAAAATATTAACTATTTTATTTTTAGTTGGTTACATTATTTAATCTCTGTTCAATGGAATAACAGTGAAAAAATATATTTATCATTCATTGACTCTAAATCGCTTTTGAAAGTACACCTGTCCCATAACTGGCCGACCACTGGTGAAATGACCCTATATAAACATAACGTAGTTTTCTGCGTATACAGCACTCATAGTCTAACACTATTTATTAACACTCGCGTCCCATCGGTTGACGTCCACTTTCGTCAACGTCTGTTTATACTCGTGTATTACGCGGAGAAATTAAACACAGAAAAAAGCAGCGCAAGTGGAAAATGTCATTAGGAATACAGCCCACTATTGAATCGAAACTTTCCAGCGGGTTGGAAAGAAAATAAAATGTATCAGTAGGCGGGGCTATGCAACATGTTTGTGTAGCATTTTCAGCCAATCGCAAGTGCTCTGCACCCCGATTGGGCGTCGTGAAGAATTTTCGTAATTTTCCCAACGTATCGTCTCCAGCGGGGTATCGATTGTTGATGTGATATTTTTAACTGCTGGGTTGAAACATTGAAAATAACATTGTGGCTTAAAGTGGTCGTGTCGGTGAAATTCGCTGATTGATTTTGCAAGGTTAGTTTTGATACTTTTTCAATTAAAAAAAAAAACGAATTTAAATAAATAACTGAATTAGACTGACATTAAATTTGTTATTGTATTTAAAAAAAAAACAAATAATGTACCTACGTTCGATATTCTGTAAAAAAGGAAACGAAACCAATTACATTTTTTCATTCATATATTAGAAATAAACAAAACCACAAATATACGTGATATTTTTAATAAAGTATAAGCCCATAAATTTTATGCTGCCAATTCGATCAGTGGCAATTTATTTTCAATAGAATTGAATACGTCAACTAAAATTTTAAATTCATCTCAATAAAATGTAAAATATTTGTCAATGTATATAATCAGTACCTAATATGAGGAAATATTTCTAACGAAACGACGTCGGTGTTGAACGAAGTTATGCTGTTTTGCACGCTGCGTGTCTTTGGTGGCACAGTAGATTTCTATATCACATAACCATAATAAAAATAGCAACCAAGTTCAATCTGCAACGTCAAAAAGGTAGAATATATTTTTAAAAAGTAGATACCTATAATAAAAGCTAATGTTTCTGTAAATCATTTATTCGTGCAATGTATTGAAAAGAAAATATTTAAATTACGGTTTACTTATAGTTAATTAGAATATATAGGTATTACTTATTCAAATATATGTGGTTTCTAAAAGTATACCAGTTTTTAATTAAAATAAGTTTTATATAATATATATCTAGTAATTTAAAAATGAAACACCATACGTTTTTTACTACGTCAACATTTTTATAACGATGATCATGTGCACAATCATACTTGAATATTTAAAATTATAACTAGATACGGTGCAGACTTAAATAATTCAAGAAACACGAATATTTTTTTGGTATTTAAGTATTAGAATGCCACTAAAAGAACTCGGCAATAAATTAAAGTAACTACATATTTTATATTTACTTCATCACAGCATTTTACTTCGGTTAAGGAAGCTGGAGATCAAAACTTCTTTTCTGCGTAATGAAAGTTTCGCGACCATACAATATGTTTTATGTCATTCAAATATGAAAATTCCTACAAGTTGAAATTAGAGCGAATTCGTAAGAAATTTTTATTTCAAAAAAATTAAATATTTTCCGTTTAATAGTTCCCTAAAAGAGTACTACCCAACCAAATTTCTTTTAGGAATGCTATCTTTTCACTCGAATGCTATCTTTTCACTTGTAGCACGAAGATCGTTTTCGATTCTAAAGCATTTCTCTCTTCTTCTTCAGGGACGAGCTTATAATCCTGAAATTCTTATGACTATTGACTTACATGCTCCATATTTTATCTACGTGACCGAAACTACAACCAAGCAATTTTTATTGTTAAAACTTGTTCTTCGCGTCGGTCATTTGAGTCACCATTTGCAAGAGCCGTTCGGCTGATCAATGCATTGCCTAGAGAGTTGGATATTTTCAGCACTATACTCTGGGTATTGCTCGCCAAATAGTTTTTCCTCGTAAATTAATAATTTCTTGTCCTCTTTGTATTTTATAATTTTAAAAATGTTTGTATTTTCATTATTATTGTACTGTTGTTATTGTTGTGTAAGTGTATGGCGCATTGGCAAATTTACAAATATGTCAAAGTAAATTCCATCAATAAATGAACAATACATACAAATAATAATTTTTTTACCATGTCCTCTCCCAATGTGGATCATATGGTCTACCAATGGAAGTATCTCAACAGAAGTTTTCAGCTACTCAACCTCTTTTTTTCGAAAAGAGGGGGAATAGAAGGATAGGGCTATGGCAGGCCCACAAATTTTTAATTCAGTTTTCCATGGAATTTCAAAAATATTGCAAAAATGTTTTTGTTGATTAAATAATCAATGCAATTTTTTCAATTTATGCATTCATTGTAACGCCTCGATATGAATAATGAAATATATTTTATTAGAAATGATTACAAATAGGGAATTTTCTTATTTGTTTCATATCCGTAATCTCAATATTTCGAATAAATTTTGCGACGCTTTTTCTTACTTGAAAAATCGAGCTATCAAATCACCTTACGCCTTACAAGTGCTTAATCCGCTACTGTGAATGCTTAGTAAGCTTGAATGCGTTTTTTGGCAACGTTAAACTGCTTTAAAATGTCACGCCACTTCTGTTTCAAATTGAAACGTTTCTTATCAAAATAAAATGCTTATTTCCGCAACAGTTTGTCGCCGCGCGCAAGTGTGTCGGAGATGTCTGGCGGACGAGTTCCGAAATGTGCAAGATGCAGAAACCATGGTCTTATATCGGGTCTTCGAGGACACAAGCGAGCCTGTGCTTATCGCCACTGCAGGTGCGCCAAGTGCGGTCTCATCAAGGAGAGACAACGGATCATGGCGGCTCAGGTATTTCGTTATTTATGTATAAATAAAGTATTTTAAATGTAGCTCTAGGATTCTGAAAATTCTGCCATCAGAAGTAAAAACCAAGCTGAATGTTTATTCTAATCAATGAATTGCATCATTCTTAAGGCTCTGATTGATAAAAACTTTTAAATTCAATTGTATCTTATGTAATAATGGAATATGTAATAAATGCCACAGACTATGAAACATCAAGTTGTTTTATTAAACAAAAGATATAGTTGTATTTGCCAACATCAAGAAACATTACTTAATAACGGTATTAAATTATGAAAATAATATTTTTAAAATAAAGCATAATTTGTTTTGTACTGTGTACTACTGCCACATTTTTAAAATCATCACGGCTGGCTTCGAGCATTATCAATTGATAATTACAAAAATGTAGGAGTACCACTAAACAAATTATTGTGTTTTATTTTTAAAATTTAAAATATAATTCCTTTTCACTACGAATTGACAGTTAACACCTCAAAAGGAATTTATGAAAATGACATATAAACTAAATAGTTACTGATGATTATTTGTTATTAACATCGTACATAGTATAAATATAATAAGTAAGATAATTATATAATGTTTTTTAGGAAAGGCAAACTTAACACATCGCATCCCTTGCTTCAAAAGTGACAGAATACAAATAATATATTTTTCCATTTATCACTTCCCATACAATCATCAAAAGTTTATTTCTTTAGCATCATAAGTCAACCGCCAAAGATTGGCTATGTCGCTTTTACTGTTTGGAGTGGGGGTGTGGATTGATCTAAAAAATTAGTATTCTATGCATTCTTTGAAAAACTTATATTTTGGTGTTGTCAATTTTGAAGCAAAGGCGTGAAATTTGATTTTCGTTTGATTTCAACGAATTTGCTTTCATTTTAATATGTAATGTAATAATGGGTGAAACAATATTGTTCAAATTGACTGCGGTAATTACGAAAATTCGAATACGATTATATTACTATGAGCGATGGCAGATACAATTATCTAAAAAAGAAAAGGAACATTGAACATATTTTATTTGAATCATCTAACTGTTGTGATAATACTGAGATGTGGTCATTGTTTTTTTCTAATTAAAAATTGTGTTTATTAATTGTGACTGTATTAGAAAATATATATTATAGTTTACATAGTATGTCGTTGTTAATCTTTTAAATATGCTTTTATTCTCAAATAAAGTATTAAAGGTACATCGTTGTTTAACACCAGGCATGAAGAAACGAAACGCTCGCAGTCCAACGATATATAAAATGTATAATGTATACTTTCCAATCGGGATCTTGGATTCAAGTATTTTTGTCAGGCTCTTGATAAATAAATAAATTTAATTTTCATGTAAGAGAGCCGTGGTTAATTTTTAGCATATTCTGTGGGCTACGGAATGAAAATTTTTCGGAAGCACTGGCTTAACTGACCTGACTATTTACCCCGTATGGATTTCGGGGTCCAGCGATGACCGTTTCCCGTCTTACCGCCTGGCGCTAAACAACGAAGTACCGCATTAAAAGTTCCTTGCAAAATAGAAATGTAAATAATGATTATTTTGTGTAAAGGTTGCTTTGAAAAGGCAGCAAGCCGCCGAAGACCGTATCGCGCTTCACCTTGCAACGGCTGCCGGCGTCTTGCGGCCGGTGGAACACGAGAATGACGCGACGCCCGCTCTGCCGCCGGGACGCATTTACGGCATGAATGTGACTCCCCCGGCCAGGCCTCATTCGCCACATTTGTCCACGCTACCTTTACATGATGTTGGCAGTGTAAGGATATATTTTAAAATCAATCTTATCATGATTTGATGAATAAAAAATATTTGATTTATTTACTCTTCCACATCGTGTAAATGGACAAATAAAATGAGCAATTTTATAATGTCACATTATTAGCGAACGTTTGCTTTAAAGCTGCGATACAATATTAAAATTCATGAATGCGTATTTAAGAACATAGGTGAATAAGATTTTTTCGGCCTTTCGTTGCAATTTCCCTAATCTCATCCTTCAATACTAATGATTTTGAAAATTTAAATGAAAAATAAATACTATTGATTGAATTAGCATTTACTTGCTAGAACTCCATTATAATAGGATAAAATAACAAACTATTTAGTTCTACAATTTTTTTATCAGGTAGTTGATAGGTATTTCGGCTTTATACCGTCGTCAGAACTATACTTAATAAGTTTAAATATAGTAGAACGAAATACTTTGTTATTTTATCCTATTAATAAAAATAAATACAGTAGAAATACTTTTTTGGTAGCTGGAATGATCAATTTTGAGACCGTGATATTTTTTATGTTGCCAGAAATCGACATCAAGTTTGGTTAAACTGTTATTGTATAATATTATACAATAAAATTGACCCATAGTGTGTAAATAATGCAGACTATTTTAAAATATCTTTGTTTTAAAACCAGAATTTAATTATTTACTTTTTGTGCTATATCACTGTATTGCTGTTATATGCAACACAGGAAATTAATATCAATATGACCTAATAAGCGTGTCACAAATGAACAATCTTAATATTTGTTTCTTGGTAGTGAAAAAAAAACAAATAATCACATAGTTTTTCAATTACGATTACAATGTAGGAATACGGTATCCTTTTATTTGTTAGTTCTTACAGATCACTGTTGATTGGTTAGTAAAACAGTATATAAGCAAGATTCCTTGATAAATGAGCCGTTTAAATAAGTGCCATTCTTTCTATCTCTTCTAGTTATTTCAATGTTATTTATAAATGTTGCTTAATTTACAACCGATGACATTGCTAATTATTGCAGGAAGACAGTTCAAGAACAGATTCAGAGAAGGGTCGTCCGTCAAGCGATTTCAACATTCATGACGATGACAATTCCCAACCCAGAGCATCAACGAGTCCTCAAACGGAAAGGTAAATTACTTTTACTATGGCAAATAATTGTCCAACTCGATGTAACCTAACATATAGTCGATAATCAACTAGATTGATAAATACTTACAAAAGCGATCAGTAAATCATCACCGTTCAGGCAAAAGTCACCAACCCTCAAAACACCATTTTGAGATATCGCAATTTGAAAGTTTAAAGATGAAGGGAAAAACAGACTTTAATGTTTTATCGACATAACATTTTTTTCTCATGTCTTTTGAATAAATTATTTAGGTTGCTTTTACTTTTTGATGCTAATTAATACATTTGGAAGGTTTTGAAGGAACTCCAGGGAGTCCATTCAGTGAAAAATGAATACTTCTGATTTTTTAAAACCATATCCGATCCGTACTCGGAACATATGGCCATCACACGGTTCCTCCAAGATTCTCTGTTCCCCGCCAGTCTTCTTGCTTCCGCCCAGATCATCCCAACGTCCCGTAGCTCCACCGACTACATCCTATGGATGGTCATCAACGGCTTTCCAGGGTCACTGAATCCATCCGGTTGGTAAAAAAGACAGGCTGGATTCAGACTCTCAACAATATTTTACTAACTAATAATACCTTGGTAAATTTTACGCCTCATTTGACATACTCAACTAAAAACTACCCTTCTCAGGGTTGGTGACTTTTGCCTGAACGCCGAAGAAATAATATTAAATAAATGTATATGTTTATATAATATTACATATTGGTATGTTTTAGCAACGTTAGGTTTACTTAGTAAATTTTGGATAAGTGGTAAACATAAGTTAGGTTTGACACTTCATGACTTCATGACTAAGATTACATTTGAACTCTGGCAGTTTAATTCAGTATCTACTCATATACATATTGACCATTTATAATACTAACTGATGATTTTCATATATTGATGACAACTCATTTCATTGAATAATCAAAAAAATAATTAGATGCTGATTTAATACATACTATAAAATTAAAATTGATAAGAAGTATTTTCACATCGTAAAGAAGCGAAACGCGTTACATTTAGTAACAGAGCCAGCGGAATAACTAAACTATCAATTTTAATAAATGGTTTCGCTATAAACCTTGTTGGAGCT
Organism: Himalopsyche phryganea; assembly: GCA_022494535.1. Classification (NCBI taxonomy): domain Eukaryota; kingdom Metazoa; phylum Arthropoda; class Insecta; order Trichoptera; family Rhyacophilidae; genus Himalopsyche; species Himalopsyche phryganea. The sequence continues at coordinate 3,710,351 of JAGVSL010000046.1, forward strand.
TAAGGAACTTAAGACTTAAGGGCTTGTTTTGATGAAAAAAATTATTGATATAGTGTTACAATGCTAATCGAAGTGAAAGAAAGTTTATTAGATCGTATATTTTTAGTTTGAATGCATCGTCAGCCAGCGTCAGTCGAGCGAGTTTGGAAATGTTGTCAGGACTTTTTCCTGGGCGAAAGCGCTCTGTTTTGGAGCTCGTTCTCAAACGATGTAACCACGACTTGCTGAGGGCTGTTGAGCATTTCAATCGATCTCGGGTGAGTAGACAAACGGTGTTAATAATTTTAGTTAAATGTTTTCACAGTTTCCGACAATTTTAGCTTTTATGATTTTATAGTAAATTAAAATTCTTTATATGATGAAAAAACTCTCATAGATTATATTATTGGTACATTTTTTTTAAGCAGCAAAGACTTACTGATCAGGAAATCAATGTTTAATATTTAAGTGTTTATTTGTAACCTCTTCCAGTCCCAACGAAGAATCCTATTCGAGCTAATCTCAATAGAACATTGTTCTAAGAGAATTGACCTTTCGGAAAGAGTAAGAGTATAATGATAGAGATAGAACATAGTCACTCTCGCTACATTCCGTTTTTAAAATCGAATGGGTGAGATGTAATTTTAGACAGCACAGAAATCCGTCGGTTGAATAATCAATCTATGAAAATGTGCAGGAAATCAAGAACATACAAGTTTTAATCACCAATTGTTATTGAAATAAAAAAAAAATCAACAATACTAGATCTTGTAATGGTGCAACTGAAATATATCAATATTTTATATCCGATGAATCGAGATATATCGACGATTCAGGGAGTGTCTAAGTATGTTTCACCCGATTATTGAACACGCATTAAATGTACACAAGTTCTGCTTGAAGTCAGTAGTGGCATTTTGAAAAATTGGCGTATTAATTTAAACTATTTTTATAATTTTAATGTATAAGTAAGAACTAATTTGATTTTGATTCACGACCTTTTAACAATAAACATTAGCTAGTATTGAAAAAGTCAGTTTATCATATCAATGGTAATACCACGACTATAATTTCGAAGAATAAGTAAATATATATATATATTTAAAGTTCTCCTTCTCATCGTAGTCGGATTCAAATACTTGTTTTGCACCAGAGATGAATAAATATTTGCTCTTAAAAATCAAATAATAAGAGTCGATAAGTATGGACCTTTTGGATATTTAGTAATTCTATAATATGCACAAGTTAGTTGCCCCACCTCCACTCGTTGTGTGTATGCAGCCGCTGTTTCACGGGCGCCTACCATAACGAAATAACGATCAAGAAAAAACGAATTTACTTATCATATTCTTGGCCCGATGCAGCGCTGCACGGTACCGATCTTTTAACCACGCACTATTGCACTTAAGAAAAGAAAAGATAGAAAGCAAAAAAAAGAAAATGTGACTTTCTCAGCCACTTAGTTTAAGCGATATTAAGTATCTAGAGTTTAATCTACTCCGCGTTGAATCTAAAGAGGTATCGAGAATAGCCCGCTCCCCGTATGATGTTGCAAATTTATCGAATGCCTCAAAGTTGTCCTTGGTTGAAATCAAGTCAGCGTGGCTTATTGGGCCCGTATGAGGACGGATCACAGCAAACAGCTCTGCTCGTTCGGCATTCATCTCGGGGCAGTCCCATAGAAAGTGATTCAGCCTCCGTAATCCGGCCTTTCAACCAACTTGCCCAGCCCAAATAGTTTACAGTTGAACTTGCCAGCGGTTGTTTGAATCCAGGTGAAAGACAGACTTAATTTGACATGAAATTGTTTTTTTCACCAGGAAGCCAAGCCATTCGGCGATAGCGTCCGTTCGGAAGGATCCGCTTTCCGGGCTGTATCTCCAGGCCGTAGTGGGAGATTGGTTCCTCTGGTATGCGGCCTTTGTCCCGACTGGCTGCTGCCAAGATCTTTTTTCGTTCCACTTCCTCTTCAGCCTCAACAGGCCCCACTTCCAGGGACCTGTCCACCAGGGTGTGATCGGTGTGGACCCCATTGTTGATTTTACGCTGTTTATATAATATACATTTTTTAAAAATATCAAGATATTGTGCATGAGATTTTGGTTAGCTGTTTTTTTTTTTAACTTGATTTTTATAGCAGGCTGTAGTAGGTAAATTTTTTTTCAGTTTGTAACGAATTATATTACAATATTTAGTAAAGATTATTAGTTAAAAAAACTGATATGAATGGTGGAATATGTGCGAAGTGAACTCATGTTTGTTAATATATAATATATTTATTATTGCATTTTTATTTACTGTGTATATTGAATGTCGAAATTGACTTATAAAAAAAAAGTTTAAATATAATGCGAATTTATACTGAAACAGTGATTAGTTAGTAGTAATATATTAACAGCGTCAACAAAATGCGTACTGTCTTAAAACAGATTTGTACATTTAAAAAAAAATAATGTCACAAGATTTTTTGTATTATCATCATACCTATGAACTATCAAGTTGAAATACGAAACGACATTTTGGCCCGCTAGCGTTACGAATATCTACTAGAATCAAGATCCTGGAGTTAACATAATATTTTAAAAAATAAAACACAATTCATTTGTACTACTTCCACATGTTTATAATGATCAGGACCGGTTTCGCTCATCACGAGCATTATCAACTGATAATGCTCCTGATCATTATAAACATGTGAAAGTAGTACAAATGAATTGTGTTTAATTTTTAAAATATAATGTCTTTCCACCAAAAATTGACAGTTAACACATTAAAAGTGATACTATAATACATAACATTATTTTCACTACATTTAATACATCACATGTGCTTTTTTTTTCACTGAACATGTTGTCGAATTGTTTTTTTTAGAACGTTTAGTTTAGTCGAATGATCTTGCTGAAAATTTTACCATTTGCTAATATCTACCTCATTTTTAATATGCATAATATTTTTACTAAATATGAAGCAAAAATGTTATGTAGTGGTTCAGTAGTTACTATCATTAATTTGTGTATTTTTTGTATATTTATGTAAATATATATATATGATTAAAAAATTAATGTTTAATATTATATATCTACCATTTTAGTAAACAATACTTTTTTATGTTTAAAGATCTCAGTTGTATTTAATTTATTTTATAATTATGGATAAATATAAATTTGTTTTTATTAGTAGCTCCACCGCTTTTCAGATATTGATGCCAGGAAATTTCAATACGATAATGTTATGTTGTATACTTTTTTCATTTAAATAAAAAACTTTTTTAAAAATTTGGTTTTTTTTATTTTGAATCGATTGTCAATGGTTTGTTACACCTTAATAAAATCTAGATAAATATTTTATAAATCACTCAGTTTTTTGTAAATACATCTAACAAATGGTATTCTATGGATTTAACTTGGAATATTAAAGCCTTTTTGGAGAAAAACTCGAATTAAAATGCGGTCAACCAAATGTTACCAAATATAGTATATTATATACATATGAGATAACTTTGTAGTTTTTGAACGAAGAATGACTCTTTATCAATTGACATTAAAATCAGTGTCGATAAAATCAAAATATGAACTACAGTTCTTTTAATTCAGTGAGATCATCACGCCTAAGTTGATTGTCTACGCCAGGGTGTCCCAAACTTTTCGTCCGATGAACACTTCGAAAATCTAGAAATGTAGACACAGTATTTATTTTGTTGGGTAGGTCAAATCAATATGAATTCGAACATGCTTGAATTTGTTGCAGCTGTAGCAGCATATAAAACTATTCCATGTTTTTGCGGAACATCTATCCACATGCCGCGGAACACCAGTATTCTGCGAAACATAGTTTGTGAAGTCTGCTCTACGCCATACGTGTTTGATAAAAAATATTTTTATTAAATTTGGATTATTGAGATTTTGTACACTTCCATGTATTTTGTCACTAACGACCCGGGTTTCGCCTTTCGGCATCTTCAGGCATTCGAGCACACGAATGGACTCGAACTGTTCGAGTTCATTCGTGTGGTCGAATGCCTGAAGATGCCGAAAGGCGAAACCCGGGTCGTTAGTGACAAAATACATGGAAGTGTACAAAATCTCAATAATCCAAATTTAATATTGAAATTCCATCAAGCACCCTCAGTCGATGTCTTAAATTATATCAATATTTTTATTATTGATAGTTAGATTTATTTATGATTAATTTTTATTTGATAATTAAACTGGTGTGGAAATATGTATTTCAAATTATTCTAATAATTCAGTGATTAACAATACATTATATTAAACATAATATTGCCGTTGTTCCGGAAGAAAACACTAAATCGAAAAAATGACATATTGAGTTAGTCATACCAAAATGTTCATTATTTTAAACTCTACCATATGACAGAACACACTAATTTTTATAATCTAAGCTTTTACTTAAAAACAGTTTTGTACAAACAAACGAAATGAAAAAGGTATGGCATTTTAAGCATTTGACAAACTTCAAAGTCCAATTACTCAAAACTATTAGTTTACAGCTACTGTCTTCTTCCAGAACAACAATGAAATTTGAAAGGACAATGAAATAATCGTATACGATTAAAAGACTAACACGTCCACAATTAAAAAACGTATCAATATTACTTAAACGATGGATTTTCCTGTGAGTATATCGATCATCCAGTTCATTACTTAGACATCTCCAAAGAAATAATCCATATTAAGATATCGGAAAAAGCAATAATTAAATTGATGATCATTAATGTGACCATAAATTTAATATTTTAATTATTATTGATATATACTAGAGTTTTATACATTTCATAAACAGGTGTTTAACAATTACTTAAGTACTTTCCAAGTATAGTCAGTAAAAAGAATGAAAAATAGAAATATCCTTTTTTTTCTTCAAAACAGAAGTATTTTACGAGAACTGCTTGTTACTCAGTTGCTCAATATCTCGTTTTCGAAAAGAGTAGGGATAAAAAGATAGGACTAGGTCAGGATTAGTGGTTAGCTAATCACACTCGTTATGCCCCGTTTTTAGGATCGGATGGATGGGAGGGATTTTCGGACATCACAAGCATAACAAAACCAAATCCATAAATTAATTAAAAAATCAATTTATGAAACTGTCTGGACCGGGACTTCTGTAACCGCAGCCAACAACGTTAACCACTGCACCATGGAGCTGATATACATATATTGAATATCCTTTTACTGACCCAGAAGTATGAACATTTTGTTTAATCCTTTAAAAGGTTACCTACCGTAGCATTTTTTTTGTAGACATTTTGAGCTATTTGAGTACTGATTCAGATAGAGCTCAAAATTGTACTTATAGCTGCATATTTAACTCAAATATTGTTTTTTGAAGTTGTCTGCCTAATGAACTGGATGATCGATATTTCATAAATAATTTAAAGCGGATTAAAGCTGTCATATAAGTATAGAACATATCTATGTATTACATAAGAAAGTGAGTCCCTATACAGTTTTCCATATTTTGCCATATTTAATTTGACAGTGATGCGAGACATAACCCTTGGAAATCTATAAGCGACATACGGTATCCATTATAGCAAGAGACGCGTTTATATTACATCCCCTAGTAAAACAAAGCAAAGCAAAACAAAAAATGACTTACTTAGGTGTAATTCGGGAAGCCGAGGCAGATTTTGTTTGTAAAGCATCTGGTTTCATTGAGTGGGCTAGCGATGGTATTAGGTTCACTTCATTAGCCGGGGTTGTTTATTTTGGGGCGTAGCGAGAAATTTAATGAAATAATCCTACAAATCAACACGTGGTCACACTTCTTACATTTAAAATTATATATAGATTTTTAATCAAATGGATTGTTCACCACTTGTTTCATGTGGCTATCCATCGACAGAGAGATTCCATTCGATAAATATTTATATAACCAGAAAATACCGAAATTCTTTGATTTGACTTAATTCTGCAGCAGAAATTATTTTGATTAAAATCGTATGTAGACTTTATTAATCAATATAATTTGATTTGACTATAAATATAACTATATTTAAAATTTGGATTATTGAGATTTTGTACACTTCCATGTATTTTGTCACTAACAACCCGGGTTTCGCCTTTCGGCGTCTTCAGGCATTCGAGCACACGAATGGAACTGACAGTTCGACAGGAAGTGTACAAAATCTCAATAATCCAAATTTGATATTGAAATTCCATCAAGCACCCTCAGTCGATGTCTTAAATTATAACTATATTTGTTTTATTGGCTTTAAATTTTACACATGGAGATTTTTAAACCTTATAAGTAAACTTTTTCTTGCAAAATAAAAAAGATAGTCATATTTCACGATTTTATACTAAAAATATAAATGCGTTACGGATAAAAAAATAAACATCGCTTATATAAGCTACTACTCCAAAATAGCCATTGGTAATAAATATATATAATATCTTAAGCAAATTATTTACGAGAACTTATGAAAGTTAGTCGTTTAACATATCTCTTCGGTAGTAACTAGTAATTAATTAGCTGATCGCTTACTTTAGTTCCCGTTTAATAGGATCATATTGGATGTGTGTGAACTTGATTCGCCTGTTAGACACACATGTTCAGTAAGTTTCTAATGTTATACGAAAAATGAAAAGATGCTTCAACAATGTTGCTCCACCCTAGTAAATATTTATGTTTAAAGTATGGCGCCGTGTTCGTCTACCACTTTATATTACATTACATTACTAAACATATTTGATTTAGTCTAAATGAATCGATATTCATAACAATTGCTGTCATAATAATGCGAATTCAAAACATTGCTAATCGACATTAATCGATTTCAATTAATTGAAAAAACCAACGGGAAAATTTAATGTAAAATTAAAAAGCTTTTAGTTGAAAAGAAAAATGGCGTTTGAATTTCGCATAGCTTGTTGATCATAATTTACTATAGAATGTAATCATCTTTATGTGAACTAAAATTGATCTTCAAAACTAAATACTTACTTTCAACATAATATACTAAGGTTTAATTTGTATAATAGAATAATTCTTCATCTGAATTAAGTTATTTTGTTTATATTTAACACTAAATATACCGGCATTGGGTAAAGTAATGACTTTATCATGAGAAACTATTTTAAACTATTTAGTTATTACGTGGAAATGAGATATTAGCGAAATTAGTGGATAACATATTTATTTAAGTCTGTAATGCAACACGAAAAACTGAAACGTGATTAAATACAGATACAATTCTAACTGTATTACTTGTTACTAAAGAATCCCATTTTTTCCTGCTATTTACCCACCGTCTATATTTCCTCAGTTATGATGTATTAATACAAAATTTAACTCCAAAATCTGCTAGTACTTCTAAAATTTCAATATTGGTCCACTGTTCGAGCAAAATCAATAGACTTTACTAGATGAAACTTCAGGAATTATTGAGAATCTACCAAATTATTTCACCACTTGTGGTGCAGCACCACACTTAATAAATTCTAAAAAATACATAGCATAATGTTTATTCATTATAATATTTAAAATACAGAACCTTTTAAAAACACCGATGAATTAAAGTTAAAACTGATTTAAAATATAACAGATCGTCGAAATTGGCTACTGTATTTTACATTTCTCGGCTCCGTTATCACACAATATGTATCTATATGTTCATTTATGTGTGTAATTTTAATATTATTTTAAGTGAATGTGCTATTATTATATATCAGACGGCACTGTTCTTGGTGATTTTGATCGAGTATGCGACACGCTTCGTGCAGGAAAAGTTTGCTTACGATTTGATTTCATTTAGAAGGCTAGCGGAAACAATACAACTGGCAACTCTGTTGACAGAGAGGTGCACACCACCGCACCCCACAGCCTCAAGCTTTCCCTACAAGCTTTGGATTTTGCGAGACCCTTCACTCCATCCAACTCCCTGTTGTGTCAATGTTTTTCTTTCCAATTACACAGATCATTCTAACCGCTTGTGTACTTTCATTGCGGAAAGAACCATGAAAAGATTAAGTCATTGTCATGGGTTTTATAATATGTTGATAACTGATATCAACTGATTAACTGATATCAATATAAAATTAAAATTGATAACTTAGTTATTCCATTGGCTGTGTTATTAACGTGACATATGACACGTGTTTCGCTTCTTTTATTCACATTATTAGTAACACAGGCAGTGGAATATTTAAGTTATCGATTTTATATTAAAATTGAATTTCTACAAAGTAACCGCTGAATCCATCGAAAATACCATTTCAATGTTTCAATCGTTTCGATTGAGAATGTCTGATGTTTAAAAACAATTTATAATGTAACCCAGCCATCTTTGCATGAAAAATCCACTCAAGTACGAGTCAGATTGATTTCATTCAAATCAATTGATCAGTTCATTTTTGAGTGGAGTGATTGCGTAACATAATTCTTGGACTATTTCATATTTTAATGATTAATATTTAGGGTTTCCTACTATCTACTCTTACTATACTACTGTTTTTCAAGAGATTTATAAATATTTGGCGCGATGTCAATTTACTGTAACGACAGATATTATTTAAAATTAAATTTAAAAAATGATCACGTGATTTTTGACATCTTTTTGTAGTGGTTTATCTGAAGATCTCAGTACTAGGCTTTATATTTTTATCAAAACTTTTGTAGTATGTAATCAAATATAATCCGATAAAAGTATGACAAAATTACTTTCTGCTTGGGTGAATGATTCGGCCAATTCTCAGAGGACCTGTGTGGGAAGATAAAACAAACAAAACGCAATTGAAGTGAATCGCCCGGAGGATTTGAGTAGTGAGGTTACTTCAGGTTATAACATCCCTCTCACACCACTGCCAGAAGGATGTTGTTTTTTCAGTTTTCTATTCTGTCAATTAAACGCTATATTGATTTGGTAAGTGAAACTGTATATATAATAATCTTTATTGATTCAAAAAACTGAGGAAGTTACATTAAATAAATAACTTTAAATGACGTAAAAAGACTGTTTAATCTTTTACGGTTTTCTTTTATGCATGGATATTATATTGAGAGTACATCGTATTTTGGTTTTTAGCAATCAAACGTCGTTGCAAATCCATATCCGCAGCGTTTTGGGACTCCTGACAAAAGAAACCCGCAACGGTTTTGAAATTTTGGTTGATTACCAATAGACAAAACACGATGTTTTTCTAAATAATATTCAAGTAAGAAAACACTGCCTAGCCAAATTTACTAGGCGAATATACTAAGCTAAACATTACAAAATTTCTCGAAGAAAAAGAATTAGCAAAAACAATTGAAACCCAGAAAATGTACGATTTAACATTAATAGAGTGCACTGGGAATTCTTTTTTCTATTGTGTGTGAAGTAAGGAGGCTTTATCAGAGCAGAGAAATATGATTTTATTTGAAAATTAATTGAAAGAGACACAATGTTGAACGTTCTCGATGACTACGAATTCCCCCCTAAATACATTTCAGAGAACTGCTTTAAAAAAGGCATGGGTGTTTGTGACATTTCCACCATAACTGATCATAAAAAAGTTAGGGTGACTGCTATAGTAATTGGACGGCGATAGTTATTGGACACTTCAACTTTAAACGTCCAAAGTAAGAGTAGCTAAACATTCTTGTTGGTGTGAAGGAAACAAATGTATCTAGTCTTTCTATCTCTATGTAACTGCAGCTTTAATTATACACTACTAAATGTCAATTCTGAGAAAATTTCATTCGTATGTGGTCAGGTCAAAATAGTGAGTGTTTGTATTAGTAGACCCTTTAAGAAACAGTGATATTTTAGTGACATTTACTTAATAAAGTTTCGTGAATTTCATAACGAAACGTCTCAAGAAAGCGTGAGAGACTACAAGCTGTCAATATTTATTGAGATTTAAATAGTGGTACAACAACTAACCTAAAAAGTAAATGCAATTACTAAGTTTTTCCATATTTTTCAGTCTAATACAGATATCTAAAAAAACCTTTTGTTGTTATTACTGTTGTGTGCGATTTCTTAAAGCTCATTAAATTCCTCATCTCTACATATCTTACATGTTTCCTACATACTTATTTTTTTGACTTATACACTGTTAAAGGAAAGTACTTCCTTAAGTGTCCAATTACTATAACAGTCACCCTATTTAACTTACAAACAAGATACAAGTCTTAAACACTCTTTATTAAAATATATAAATAAATGTTTAATAAATTTGATATTAGGAACGGGTAGCTTTTTACAAAACTGAAGAGGCAGTAATAGAAAGAGTGAGAAGGTCAATAAATTAATATGTGATACTGTCCACATACAACAGTGTTGCTGGTAATCTAAGAACTTCATATGCAGTGAAGGAATCATTTCCTTTGTCACGAATACGAAAAAACATAAAATACGTGGAAAACGAATTCGTGTATCACCTTCTAAGATTTTCAGTGGTCATTTCAAGAAATTGCTTTTCCTAGAATCATTTCTCAGCATGACAGACATTTGAAAATATCTAGTTAATAATATCAGCTGCTCTATTTAGTGGTGAAACAAACAGTGTTTTTAGTCGCGTGTTATCTAAACATTGAGTGGCAATGTTTGTTTTTCTTAGCAGAAGAAATTTCGACAGATATCAACCGCCTTTTAAAAACTATAAACAACATTAACGGTAACACTCAACATGTGGATCTCATTAATATTCGCGTTACAGTAGTGATTTATTTTATATATTTTGTATTAAAAAACTGCAGCATGTTATATGTGCGTTAATGTATCATATTTGAGCTGAATTGTCTGTAGCAATTTACGCTTTTTTTTAAATAAACAAAAGTTGGTGTGAACATGTTATAAAAAAGTATCGTAACCTCTCATAAGACAACGAGCGATCACTAAGCTCATATTCATAGGTTCCTGTTCAAGTTGTAATTACTTAAGTAGCTATTTATTGTCATACGAGGAGGTGGTGCTTTATTCTATCTCAATCAAGTAAGGTTAACATCCATATCCAAAATCCCAAAATAAAAAAAAGTTTTTTTTTAAATATCTAATTCCAAAATTTGTCTGGTTCGTGGTGCAGTGGTCAACGTCGTTGGCTTCGACTACGATGTCTCGGGTTCAAATCCCGAAATCGTGGTACGGACAGTTTTATACATTCATTTTTTAATTAAATTTGAATTGTTGAGATTTTGTACATTTTCATGTATTTCGTCACTAACGAGCCGGGTTTCGCCTTTCGGCATCTCCAGGCATTCGAGCAAACTAATGGACTCAAACTGAAATACATAGAAATGTACAAAATCTCAGCAATTCAAATTTGATATTGAAATTCCATCAAGTACCCTCAGTCGATATGTTCAATTATTTTTTAACCGATTTCTGTTTGAAGGCATGGATGTCTGTAAAGTCCTAAACTCTGTCCCAGTCATCCGATTCTAAAAACGGGGAGTAGCGAGGTCGATTAGCTAACCACCAGTCCTGTCTTAGCCCTATCCCTCCTCTCTTTGTAAAATACAGGTTGAGCAACTGAGTAAGAAAAAACAACAAAAAGTTTTTCGTAGAAAAACTTTTGTTGAAATACCGTCTTTAGGAATCCATGTGCTTCACTTTGGAAGCGGTCATCGTAAAAAAGCCAAAATCAGGAAGAGTTCAGAGTATTCTGAAGGCGCCGCATGAAATATGGTTCATTTACACACTTTTTATGTTATGCTTAGGTTATCTAATATATAACCTAAAGTGTTTTATTAATATTGATTATTCGGTTTAATTTGTTTATATGTTTGAAAGAATTAGATTATAACAAAACACAATTATCACTTTTTGTATACACAGTTCGATGGTATCAGTTAAAACTTTTGTACAGTGGAATTAGAATTTTTAATATAATGATTAATATTCACTTCTTAACTAAATTAATTGTTATAATAAATTTCGCCTTTTCCGAACGAAAGTTATTGCGATCGTCAATAATACAGACTGCAAAAATATTCATCGTTCTGATAAATAACTGCTACAAACCATCATTGAGAAAAGTTTTGAGATTTATGTAACATTTAACATATATGAATATTAAATAAAAAATTGAGAATATTTGCAATCATTGAATAGTTGTTTATCTTAACGCGTAAGGGATAGCAACTGATCCATTAATATTTATATGATGACTAAAGGTATTGATTTCACGACACCATTATCGAAAAAGATACTTGTGACTTATGACCACCGGGAAACATTTTTGAAATTGAGATTGCCTTAAAAATAAATGGGTGCGTTTTATCTAGGCAGTTTTTGTTTACATTTTATTCATTGAAGATAGTTTTAATTGTAGAAAATGGATCATTTTTAAGATTGAAAAAAATCTAGTTAAATAATGAAGAATTAAAATTTTTCTGACCGTCGTGTCTTAAAATATTATTAGATAATTACCTTATGATTGATCGATAAGAATATTATTGTTATTAAATAATAATATTCTTAGAGTAAATACTAACTTTTCACATTGCCCGTTGTAACTATTGATTTACTTACTTCTTTACGTCGTATATAAAATGGTCTGAAAAACAATCTCAGCTATATTCCATTTATTTTTAACGTAATTTGAAAAAATTAATATGAATTAAATCGATTTCGTGCACAGTTATTGTTGGCAAAACTATTAATGTTTATTTTTACCATGTCCGCTCCAACTGTGGAGCATATGGCCTCCTAATGAACAGAAGTTTTTTCTACGAGAACTACTTGTTACTCAGTTGCTCAATCTCTTTTTTTTTACAAAGAGAGTAGGAATAGAAGGATAGGGATAGGATAGAACTGGTGGTTAGCTAATCGCTTTCAGTACGTCCCGTTTTAAGGATCGGATGGGTCGGAGAGAATTTTAGATATCAAAAACATTAATGCCTACGGACAGAAATCTATAAATCGATTGAAAAATCAATTTATGAAACTGTCCGCACCGATACTTGAACCCGGGAAATCCGTAACCGTAGCAACAGAGCTGACAACAATGATTTACTAATATTTAAATCGAATTCCTAAATGATTAACAATTCTCAGAAAGTGTTAAATAAATAATGATTAAGGTAAGTAAATAGACAGATTAAGTTTCATGATTTTCTTAAAAGTTAATTATTTCAGAATAAAGTTTTTTTACTTAACGCATTCTGCCACTGTATCGACGAATAATCTCACAGTTTACTAGTATTTAAAATCGATAATTTTTATGATTCATATTCTCAAAGTACCTGCTTAAAACTGCTCCCATTGTATAAACATAATATTATGGAAAATCTTTATGATATTTTTCCAACACAAAATTAGAAATAAAAAACTGTTCTCCTACTAGCCTAAAATGTTTATTATGAAATTAGCAGGGATGTGTTCTGCCCTATAATAGCATTTTCACGTTTCACCAGTTATGTGATTTTTTATTTAAGAGTGAATTTTATACTGTTGTACAGCATACAAATGTGTATCATGTATCGTGCTATTTATAAAGAGTAAAAAACGTTATCTCTTAAAACCGCTTAGTGACTTTTTTTTAAAACCGTTTATTCTTCTCAATGCATTATAGAATAATTGTAGATTTAATCCTTAATTACGAAACAGTCTAACCAACATTACTATAACTGGCAATCATGCAGCTAAATATATTTAATAATTAATGTCTTTTAAATGAAGGTTAATAAAAAATATCGACCACTACAACAAATAATATAGTAAACGAGGCGTGTCCTTCGAAGGGGCGTGCCCGGATATGTTAAGGCTCGAACATGATAAAAATATAGGTATGATAGCTATGCTTCTAACAGTAGAATGATCCTTTCCGAATTTGTTATGTAACACTATTTATCGAGACGTAACTTTGATTGAAAACGAGAACGTCTTTTCACAAGACACTTAAATTAATATTATAAGGAAAACATATTTACTAATAAATTGTTCTTACTCCCTTATATGTTCAAAACAATTTGCGACTGTGAAAAAAAATTAAAACTTCATGAAAGTATGTTTTGGCGTAGTGAATTTTATTCCCAGGACCTGTCATTTAAGAAATATAAAAAATATGTAGACATACTTATTGTGTTGAATTTTAGTGAGTGTTACTTGAAAAAAAATAGTCTTGACTGTAAATATAATTATGTAAGATTGAAATATAAGATGTTTGAATTATTGGTGAAGAAAGGGCATTAGCGACCACACACAAAGTGACGACGTACCTTGCATACCGCACTAATAAGTCCCGTGCAGTATGTGCGACAATAAAAATAAACATGCATTAGCGGCATCGCTTTTTTCTCAACCACCTTGGCTTCATCACACGTTGGCTGCAACAGGGATGGGTTTTGCCTTTGGTCAGCAGCTGTTAGATGTCAGAGGAATTATGAGAAATGTTGAGAATATGTTGATGAAACTTAACAAAACTATTCATTCTTTGGACAATGGCTCTGTTGGATATACTGATTTGGATAAAATCGTTGCAGAATTAAATATCATTATTTCAATCACATACAACTGAAGATTTTTGTACATATTATGACACTAATACATACCAATGAGGTATGATAGTTATAGAGGTCTGCACGGGCCGAAATTTGATGAAATTACCCGGCCCGAGCCCCAGTCTTAATACTACACTTGTTACCCGAACCCGACCCGAAGCCTAAATTTATATTTCTCGGCCCGAAAAAAACCCGATTTTCTAAAAAAATTACAGTAGCATAAAATTGATTGAAATTTAATACACTCAACGTACCTATCCAACTTTTTCACATGTAGAAAAATCTATTATTTCACGAAATGATTTCCACACAACACCACAGTCACCACTTTTCAACTTTTTCTTTATATCGTTGAAACTCATTTTTAACGAATCTGTTGTATTTTTTTATAATGACTTTTTCGGCACACGAAACTGTACACTATCTAAAACCAATAGAAAACAGATACTGAATAATATCACACTTTATTTATGTACAAACTATTTTAACTTAGTATCGGTGATTCTTAAATAAGCAAAACATTGTTCCAGACTCATCCATACCACACAATTTTATGAGCGTTTCAGGTTACCAAAATATAAAATGTTGCCGACGTACGGCGGTATTATTTTATCAAACAAAAGATTTGATTGTTTCCAACGATATTTAAAACGTAATAATTAGTTATTGTCGTTTTTTTATCAACAGTATTCAGTTATCAATAGTTAATATTTCAATAATTATCAATATATATATACTCACGATCCAAACATAGTCCGAAATATTTTTCTGAAGAACAAATCCTTTACCCGGGCCCGACGGGAGCCCGAATGTCAATTGTCTTTAAATTTTATAGAATATCTTTGTTTTAACAGACGAACAAAGGGAATATTATTTTATATATAATTGAAAAATGTTTTAGACTTTTTACAGAAAGAAGATGATTTGATCTCTCAAATTTCAATGTATTGATAGATTTCTTATCGTGTGCTTATAAAATACGTATATACAGGGTTTTATTGTTATGATGACCTTTTAAGATTAGAGTTTGATAACATTTTATTAAATTTATATAAAATATTAAAGAAATAAAACGACTGTGCCTATGAATTTAAATCTCTTTTTCTATTTTGTCGGTGGATTCGGCGATGACTTTGCAGAAATTAATTTTTAATTAAATATTCATGACTCGTGACAGAATTGAAAATTGGTAAATATTATGATTTTTAAAGTCATGTCTCTGTCTTTTTAAAAATATGTTCGTACACCCAGCTTTTGATTTTGTAAGCTCTTTCTTAGTTAAATTAAAAAAACGGCTTAAAAATATATCTCGTTGATAGTGTGTGTACAAGTTACAATACCAAACTTTGAGGATAATTTAAAGTAGGAAAAGTAAGGAATTTTATTGAAAACATGTGTTTCACCTTATTTTATCTTTCATAATACTTGATTTAAATTTTCCTTTTCTTTTAAATAGATTGTCAGTTTAAAACAGAATTTTATGATTTTATGGAGATTTGCATGATAAAAGTCACGTTAACTTTTGGAAGTCCATGTTTTGATCACCCACAATAAACGATCAAAATTATGCCAGATTCAAGTATGTTTCGCTAATTACTGGACTGCTTTTTGTTATTTTATTACATATTTCAGCGTAGAAAAATCGATAAATCATTAAAATACACATTTTCTACTGGTTCTAAAAACTGTGGTTTGAAAACACATATTATAGACGTTTTCACATTTAAAACAAAAAAATCATCAAAAACTGGCTTAATGCCTTCTGTCAGTATAATCTCGATACATACGCCAGATAGTCTGGAGTATTTGTTTTAAGTTTCCGTGTTAAGGTAATCCTAGTTTATCTAAGTTTCCCAAAAATATGATCGAAGAGTAATTGTTGTATTTTTTTTTTGTAAAACTATGTTATTTCTTCTAGAGTGTTTCATCATTTTTCTGCATGCTTCGTTCATAATTAATGGTCCCTTGAATGACAACAGACTGAGTTCCGAGGTGAAATTATACTTACTTATGACTTATGAGTTTACACAAGAATCATCATACTTACTTAATGATTTTTTTGGAAGGAAAAGGGAATGAAATAATACGATATATTTGAAACATATGTTTTATTTTAGTGGAGAATATAATAAGTGATAAAATCAATATTATCTATATGGAAAATCAAACAACCCTGAGTTATTCAAATTTTCAATGTTCTCATTTTTTTATAAAATAATTTAAAACGTTAGCTATCAAAATAATCGATATAAATACACTTTTCATAGAAAATAAAAAAATCTTGAAACAAATGGAAGTGAATTGAAACGAATCCTTGGCACAGATATTATTAAATATATATTTATGGATACATCCTATGATTTGCATTGGATAGATTTCCAAACTACTTAATAGTACATACGTGTTATCTGATTTTTTATAACAATTTTCAATTCATGGATTCATAGTATGCCTCTTTCTGTATAAATAATTAAATATTATGTTGCAAGGTGTGTTGAGCATATTATAATGATGTTATTTTTCTATAGTATAGTGCAATTTATAATTTACAGGTATGAAATACTGATGAAACTAAAATATGGTCTCTAATTAAAACAAAATACGTCATATATTAAGATAGAGAAATTAGTATTGAAATGATTATCAAAGTAGTCATTTCAATTTTATTATGAAAAAAAAATCGTCGGCGGAGTAATATTTACATCGTAAAAAGAATCAAGAGGCGAAATAAGTTAAAAATATAACATCATTCGATGTGATTATCAAGGCATTTTTAATACGGCTTCAATTTTGATTTTGCCCGTTATTTTGAATAAACAGTAATATGGTTCGACTCAAAATCAGGAACGGTGAAAACAAATTCGTTTGGCACTATTGTAATATCATTTAAATAGTCCACCAGACGGTAGTCAATTTAAGGATCTGGTGTTCTTATCATTTTAAAATTCGTGCAATCTGAGGCCAACCTACCGTACTTCCCAATATCTGTGTTCTTATAATGAAAACTACTAGATAGTTTAAAATTTGTTTTTATTCATTTGGCACACAATTTCACCATCCCTTATTCGAGAATAAAACACATATATGAAATATGACGAGAAACCATGATTTAAGTGTTTCAACAATAAAAAATAATACAACATGAACAAAATACTGAATGCGCCAATAAAGTTAGAATAGCAAAAACATCATTCAGCTTATATGGTTGGAATCAAAATGTTAGAATATTTTATTAAAAAGCAGCTGAAAATAATTTTAAATTTATTTGATTGTTTGACTTTGATCAATGATACTAATATCATTTTGTAAATAAAAACACAGTGAAACAAAAAAAACGATAATTAGACAATGATTAGTGGAAAAATGTGCATTGGTTGTGCTTACATTTAGTTACAAATACAAATAAAATTTTCAAGTGAGTCGTTTTATTGATTTAAATTTCATAACCGTTTAAATTTATTTATGTCTTCATTATATAAATTTTATAACAATATTAGTTGTGACCTGCTCACTGTTTAGTCCCTTTTTAAGTGCGACAGTTGCAGTTCCTAATAATTATAAATAATTATATTATTACTTAGCTTACAATTCATATTATTTACTAACACTAGTCGCTAAATCCATGGTATGCAGCTGAATGCACACCTATTTAATTAAGTATTTGAGCTGGTTTGTGATAAGTTTGTCACAATAACAAATTTAAATACAGGTGTTATCATTAATTATTTACCTCTACGATTTTTTTGTAGAAGATTACAAGATTTTTGGTGTTTTATAATAGTTTTTTATTTTCGTTAATATCTGACATTAATTATTTGTGAATATGTTCAAATAACAGCCGAAATAGAAGAAATCAATTTCTGCGGGTGCTTTTGATAACAGTTAATTAATGTTATTTATTATTTTCATAAGAAATCAGACAAATTAGTTTACGATGATTTGGAATGATGACGGAAATAAGTTTTACGAACATATTTAGCTGCGTTTTACTAAAGATTTAAAATATTTTTTTAAAAAACATAAAAACGCGCACCAGTGTGTATATTTATTTCATTATTTTTGGATTGTATATTTTTAACACTGTTGTGTAAATACTTTTTGTATTTCAACTTATAATATATTCGTGAAATTTTATTGTGACGTATTTTGTCACGAAAGTTGTTATAATTATGTGTACATACACTCCAATGTTTTCTGTTTACAATGGATAGAGTGACAAGAACGTATAAATGAAAAAGTGTGTGATTTTCTATTTTCATAGATGAGGAAGGGCAAATCCTTTAATACCGAAGCAGGACATACGAAAAAATCAATATTTTTATGAGAAGAGAACATATCTGGGAAGACTTTCTTCTACGTGATGACAATGATAATGTTTGAAAATCTTATTGTTCAAATCACAAAATAGTTATTCAAGGATGGAGTTTGTCTAAAAAACTTAACAAATATTTTTCTAATGTAAATAAAGATTTGGAGTTGATTCTTATGGAGTTGGTGAAAAGTCCATTAGCAGAATAGTTTGGTCCTTAAACTTCAAAGAGCACGTTCAGCATAGTCGAGCGTTTGTGTGAAATGCTTGTCAGCAGTCAACTCTGAACACAGCATGTTTGCGCAACATCCTTATCCATTCGATTTGTATAGGTATTTTAGTTCTAAATTATAACCATCAACATAAAATTCACCAAAATTAAACATAACACAGCTTTATTTTCAATAAACATCGAATGATTTGTCGGAAAAAATCATCCATCTCAAATTATTTCTTAATAATAAGGAAGAATAACTATTTTTTTAAATAAGAGAAAATATTCGTTAAAAAAACATTGATTGTAACTTTCATGTTATTTATTTGGAACGTTTGAATTTTATCGACTGAGATTAATCCCATCATAAATTTAAAATTATTACCTACATTTTATTTACGAAGTTTAAAAATCTTCACCAATATATGGATATTGAAGAGTAATTTGTGGATAAAAACTAATACATGCCTACTGTTCAATTAAATCCCAAATATAGTTTTATTTATATTTATATAATAGAAAATGGAAAAAACGATTTTGCACGGTAAATAAAATACATTTTAATCGGAGATAATTTGAAAAAAGTACGAAGTGAGTATATTACTTTATTATGTTGCTTAGTGCAGATCTTTGGCATCAAAAATTAGTGAGTCATAATTAATGCAGAATTATCCCTATGACTACTGTTGTGAGTCGATATAAAATATCTACGTATCAATTTTTGCGAGCCAAAACACTCATGGATGATGTTATGAGCGATGGAATAACTATGGAGAGTAAACATTTTATGCAAGTGATTATTATTTGGAGTCATAAGATAAATCTACTGTACGTTTAGATTATTAAATGGCTTAGTGTGGTACTGTACCTCAAAGACTGTAAAAATACAATAATTCTATCTTTCGTATTTAGTCAGTGGGATGAATGCAAAAATCATTTACTTTCGAATTTTAATGATTTATCTTGAAATTAATGCAGGTTGTAAGTGACACGGTATATAGAAATTCTTGCTCGGTATATAGAAGCACTACAAATTAATGAAATAATCACATGATTTTTTATTACAATTTATTCAAATATAATATATTGATTGATAATATTGCAGTGTTGCCACCCACTACAGATTATTTATAATGTACGATACGCAAATACTTTCATAAAAAAATTGTTGAGTGATTTATATTTTATGAAAAATTAGTATTTATAATATATATGAAAAAGATAATAACTTTCACACACTAGAAACTGAATTTTCTATGTAATGTAGAATAGCAAAAAACGGAATTCAGCGTAGATAATCAGTTTGACCACTGCTTTACTCAATCTCTAGAAATATTTTTAATCTTTGGGTACTTGAAGATAGTCATAATTTTGAATATAAAATGCCATGTTGTATAAAATATGAATATACCATTAAAATCTCACCGTGATGTAGTTATTTGTTTTTATTTAAAAGCAGGGAAAAAATAAGTTGAATTATTATAGCAAGTATCAAACATATTTGAACGTTTCAGTAATAAATTGAAGACGTTAAAAAACCAATCAATCATATCCATATAGAATAAACGTCAGTAGTTATATCACTATTTCTTTAATAAACATTATAATAAACTCTATGACTGTATTATTAAAAGAACAACTGTAAAGATAAATACATACAAATAAGAATGTATAGTTTTTTTTTCATTTAAGACTTTCTTATTATTAGTGCCATCATAAAATGAATAGTAAGTTTGAATAAAATAATATGTATATATGAATAACATAATTATATAATTTTTCATAAACAGCGTCAATGAGTAATTAAATATCGAGTAATTAAATACAGTCAAAGAGTTTTAACAGGTAGCTTTAAAGTAAACATTTTCTTAAGAAAACATCTGGAATACAGTATTTGTAGTATAAATAATTAATAACCTAACAATTATATGAATCAGGTAAATAAAAATCTATTTCTCGTAATACTAATTTTTTACTTTGATTATTATAAATTTATTAAAAATCAACAATAATAGAGAGTATGTATTTCTGTACTAAAAAAAATATTTTTTAATGAAATTAGTTTAATTAGGAAGATTGCAGCACAGTTAGTATGTTGTAGTGTTAAAATTATTTTACATCGCAAAATAAATCGTAAAACATTGTGACAATGAGCATGAAAGTAAATAAGAAAAATAAATCATTCAATACAAGCAGCTGTGTTTTTGAACAATTATTTTTTTATTGATAACAGATTCCATAATTAATTATTCTATACCGCGATATATCATGACGAAGAAAAAACGTTCTTTTCCGCACGGCTTGATGTCAATCTTACTTCGAAATAGTAATGTTACACACAATGGAGTGAATGTAGGCTGGCGCTTAATTCATAAAAATATGTGATGAAGTAAGTAACTATGACGATGAAGTAACGAAATGGCAACTGAAATAAATCTGGGGTTTTTGTAGTGAGTTAGTGATGGTCAGGTTCTAGGGACTTGCGACTAGCTGCCAGCTGCTGATTTGACCTTTGGCTCCGTGGCAAAGTGGTGGAAGTGGCTGACGCGGCGCTATCGCCCATCATGTCTCGTGGTTTCCACACAGGTGAACCTACAACACACCAAACACCAAACTCTTTAGATCTCTTTGGAATTTTATGAGGGATATTTGCCAATTATTCAAAATATCAATTCAAATCAATTCGTATGATTAATCTGTACCCTTTCAATGGGGCAGTATTACATTTACCATGCGAGAGTATATATATATTTTTAATTTACGGAGACACCCGCGATGTCTTCTATATCATATCACTGGCAAAGAGTTGAATGTTTGTTGATGACTAAACTGTTTTATGTATAAAATATCAACAGCTCTGTATGTTCTCTAAACCAAAGACAAGATGTATTAAAAGATTTTTTAATCTCGTTGAAATATTTTCAGCATTATTTAATATCTGCAATATGTTAAACAGATTTTTTTATTTTTAAAAAATGCTCAGCCACTAGGCCCGAAATTTACAGTGTAAATATATTATAATGTGCCAATGTTATATTTTTTAAAGGACTCTATTAGGATATTGAAGGTATACTGTGAGAATGTGTATTTACAAAATTTAGGTAGGTTCATAAACAGTGTGGGTTAACCAAAAGACATTCTGGGAAAAGGGGGGTTCTTATTTTAAGTATTATATTACATTTTACAAAACTTTATTATAATTTTAAGTGTGTAAATAGTGTTTTGATTACATTTATGTAAAATTTTGATTATCTGTTGAATTTTCTTAACAGTATAGTATGCGACATAAATATTACAATGATTACAAATGTTGTTTCATGTATAACCGTCGCAATGACTTGAAAATTCACAACAGAAATAGGCGGTGACCAGAAAACGATTTCAATTGTGTAAAATTATGTTTCTAACAAGTGGAGTGTATAAACAAGCGAAAAAACATGTGTACAAAGCTTTGAATGTTTACTTTTTAACAGAAAATATCTACACATGCAAAAAAGCGAGAACTATTGAGAACTACTCTTAGGTACTATAAGTTTTATTAAGGTACATAGTAAAAGTTAAATTGAAATACATGGTTTTATAAATTAAAATGTATACTGACTACAAATCTATTTTATGAAATAACTACCCATCAATTTATGTAATACATTGGACAGTAAAAGAAACAATACTGTAGAATTATTTATAATAATTTTCAAAATGAGATGCTTCCTCGTTTTCATAAATTGATTTGAAAATTCTATAAAGAATAAATGATCGTTCATAAATGAAGTCGCGTAAGAAGATGGGGTTGGGGTGATAATTTGTAACGCATAGATTAGGGGTGTTAGTATGTATGATGCCACAAAATTCACAACATAAAAGTAGATTACACTAATATTGATCAAGACGTGTATTTAAGTCGTACGTGAAAATATTTTAAGAGAGGGAATGTTAGATAAGAAATATGACGCATTTTAGATTTTTTGTATGATAATTAAAATATCTTACTTCATTTATGCACGACCCTAAAGAAAAGAAAATTTTCATAGCTGATAGCAAATGAGTTACGGAATCCATAAAATCGTACCCATCTATCACATAGTATAATATAACTTTATAATATAAACTTTATAATATGAAAGATTTCACAATGATCAATTAGGACATTAAGGTCAGCATAGATAAGAATGTAGGTATATTTTAGTATTTGTGTACTAAACAAATTATTACGCCATTGCATCATTAAATGAGCAATTGATATTTAGTTTTAATATTTATATTAATAATTAATTTAATCTAATCAGTAGAATTTCGAAAAAGTGCCCAAATTCAATTATATGAAGGTTCACAGAATATTTACAAGAAATACATACTTTTATAGATTTGAACAATGCCTTGCGTTTGCTTTTATATTAATTTGTGAAATAACATAGTATAGGGGCGTTAAGACCCTGCGAGATAATGGGAAATATTACGATAGGCCGTCAAGTTCTGAATGCGAAACTCCCCACCCGATCGTTTTTATAAAATGTATAATGTATGTGTATATATTAGACCGATTGATTTCAAAATTTTCCTGACCAGTGGCAAGGCCACCAATCCGCTCATAATAATATGTTTTTAATTGAGAAAACATACCTTTATATTACTAACATATTGATTGAATTATACCTGTATTTAGTTACTTTTTAATGTCAAATATACTTTTTTCACACATATTTAAATAAGAAATATTTTTTAGATTTTGAGTTTGACAGTGAAATCAATACATTAAATACGAATGGAGTAAATTTAAATATTGGAAGAAAACATTTAAAACACTTCACCAAATAAGTCATCAATTTTCATATTCATAAATTAATGAACATTCATGTTTAAATAACCAATTAAAATTTATTAAAACAAACTCACCCTCGAAAATATACTCGTCAGAAAATATAGAGACAGTTTATTATCTAGATACATGATTATATTAATATATAATGATTTTTCTTTGAATTTAACCGATAATGAGTATTATTTCACCAACATAGATATTATACATACAACACAATTATTACGTTACTTTTTATGATTTAATTGATTTTAAATTATTTCCACCAATACGAGAAAACGTACAATGACTATTTTTAAATCTATAGAAAATTGTAGTAAATTCATAAAATCGTCTATTATTACTTTATATAATATTTAATGTAAATTGTGTGGAGTCGCTTGCGAATTCTACATTTAACGTGCAGAATAAATTCATGGTTAACACTATTTATTTTGTATATCTAGGTGTATTCTTTTTATACTAAGAATTCTAATGTATAATTTAATTTTTAATTTGAATTCATTAATATTTGAAAAATTAAATAAATAAAGGATGTCTAATTAAAATATATATCCAGCAAGATGTGATAAATTGAAAGTTAGATATTTTTTATTAAATATTCGTAGATTTCACAAACAAATTTGAAATTGCTATAATTCTGACATAATATTTTGCAGATTTATTTTATTGTGAAGTAAGTATGTCAGGCGTTCGGGTTTGTCTATTGCTAATAATAATGGAAGACATTACAAAGACAAAAAAGTAATTATGTACTACAAATCTATCTAACATGTACCTCGTGTGTATATCAAGCTCCGGTGCTATCATTATAACTATGATCTAATAATAATTAAACATTTATTTCTTCGTTATCAGACATATTGTTGGCGACCCCTTTCATATATTCATAGTGATTATTTTCGAAATCACACTCGTAATCGATCGTCTCGACGCTGCTCCTGTCGAGAGAAGATAATTGCTCACAATTGAAGGCCTGTTTAGTTTTGTTCCTGTGCGATCGGCCTCTGTTCGCACTGGCTTTATGCTAGGAATTTTTTTTCGCCTTTTTGTTCGAAATGTAGCACTCCACGCATGTCGGCCGCTCAAATACTTTGGCAATCGACTCTGTAGATTTCGAAACAACTATTCCAAGTTTATAAGCTTTGTCTTCGTAACCGGCCATCGGAGAATACTGAGAAGCTCTGTCAAGCGAATTGGTTCCTAGCTTAGTGAGTCGTTCGCGAGAAGACTTGGAGTACCTTCGAGCAAGATTAGGAGACTTACTCGGAGACCTAGGCGTCGTCATTTGAGGTGATCTGACTCTCATGATACCCTTTTTAATAATCGGCTTTGATGGAGATTTAGAGCAATCCGTATTGGGAGATCTCGATCTTTCAATAGAATGCGGCGATTTGCATCGGTCCACGCTCGATTGAGCTGACCGAGAGCTTTCAAAACTACAGCAAGGCGATCTCTTTCTTTCCTGATTCTTTAAGATTTTGCATTCATTGTTTTTAGGTGATCGACTTCTATCGATGCTGCCTCTAGGAGATCTCTCTCTATCAATTCGTTCACAGAAAGACGGCTCTCGACTGAGGCTTCCCACGTGCACTTTGTCAATACTATTTCGCGGAGACCGATCTCTCATGTCAAAACTGCCATTTTTGGGCGAGCGATCTCTGTCGATGCTATTCCTCGGGGAACGATCTTTATTTTTATTTATTTGCGCAATATTTTTTCTGGGTGACTTGATCACTTTTGTAACGCAATCTTTATTGGCGAAATATGTTCCGTTTATACCTTTATCGGGTGATCGTTCTCGGTTGATATTTCCTCCACTGTGAGACTTGACGACGGCGATTTTGCGTTCGGGGGTGTTAGATGCGGTTTGTCGTCTGTGGTCGGGTGAGGATCTGAGAGAGGGTGAGGAATGTTGCTTACCTAAGTCTTTCACCAGAACCGGATGATATGTGGTGGGCTGGTGGGATGATTGGATGAGGCGAGCTTGGCTGCCAGTGCTGCCAGCACTCAATGTTGATGTTGTACTGAAATTAAATTCAGTTCATATATTTAAGCAGTTCGATCATAAACAGATAAAAAAGATGCATATATTCTGATTTGGTATTTTTTTAGTTTTAGATTTGAAATGAAAGTACTCATGTTTTCTCTTGTTATATTCGTTTTCAGTGAAATAAAAGTTCTTTTATAGGTTTCATTAATATCGTAAATCAATTATTTAGTATTGAATGTTACGGTTTATTTAGGAATAAATAACTTACATTGATAATTTATACTAAGCAATTATCGGCTTATTTGGCTTCGAATAATTGAAAGGTTAATTATGATATGACAATATTTTAACCGGGCTGTTATCGGAAAATACCTTAGTGTTAGATGATTAGGTGTCCTTCCGAGACCCCGCTTATGCGTAACTGTTCCTGCCTGAGAATCGTCTTCTCCTTCAGATTTAGTTCCTGGGTCTACACGTTCTGGTTCAGGGGCATTTCTCTTCGGGGCCACTTCTAAACACGATTAAATAGTACACTTATTCCTCGTTAGCTATTTAATTTTCTATCAATGACTCTTGTATCTTTTATGGTCAAAAATCTATAATTGATTTTTCAATTAAAATGAAATATAATATAGTAATAATGGAACATCTCGTGCAACTTATATAGAGAAGTCTAAGACAAAAGCAATTTATAAAAAGTAATCACATTGAATTTGAACGGAGTCGTAAATTATTTTTACCTGTATTCTCACTGACTGTTTTACTTCGTCCTCTAAAATTGTCTTGAGCTTCCGCTTCTCCCTCACCATCTTGTGAGTTTCCTCTTGAAAGACCGTCGCATTCAATATTGCCAGCTGAGTGCCTCTGACCAGGCTGCTTGCATTTCTTTGTCTTGCCCAAAGTGTGAGATCCTGTCATCACTTGTACCTGCGCATAAAAGAAACTCAGAATTTAGTAAAAATCTAGATACGATGTAAAGAAAATAATACGAATGCGACAAAAAATGATTTTAGTTTTCAAGCATACTATTAACTTGACACCTATTTTGGCATCACGCCATCCTATCAAGACCAAAAAGAAAACTACTTGCCCAATAATTTATTTCGACTAATGCAAGGCAAAAATGAGAATTCTGCCATTGTTGAAAATGTTGGATTGTTGTAATTATATTTACCTAATGAAAAACCAAGCTTCCAATGGTATTGGCAAAGCGAAGAGCTACGATATTGTCTAGTAGCATTGATGTATTCAATGAAAATGTTCAGATATTTTATTGTTTTTTTTAATATTTGTACAAATATTATATCTGTATATATATCGTATGTATGCAATTTTTATTAAAATTTTTTATTATAAATTTTTATTATAAAGCCGCATTTTAAAAAACACAATACGAAAATTGTAGTTTTAATGAATGAATTGAATCAAATTTAGAATATGAAAATGATGGGAAGTAATATTTGATGTAAAAAATGTACTTTATTTACAATATTATTATGTCAAATTGACCAGACATTAGTGAGATATTGATTTATTACCTGATGCTGTTTCGGCCTGTCCAGCGTGTGACTGGTATGGTGTATCTTCTCCTGGTGCGAGGAGGTCTGCGTGTGTCCTATTGGGGCTACAGTCTGTGGGCCGAGACCCTTCGTTGACGGGATGGACATGTTCCGAACGCTCTCGCGTATGATCTGTCTGATTGTCTTGAGGAATGCGTTTCGGAAGTCGGCCGTGCTGTATTGGTTTAGTCTGATATTAGTTTGAAATCTGAAGTACATTCATTTTCAGTACAATAAAAGCAGACATTATTAAAATGATCGAAACAATACACCCTTCATAGTATTCGATGTCAAAGGACTCAATATTTTTTCGTTTTTATTTGACTTTTTATTCTTCAGTTCCACGCATATGATACAATATAGAAACGTAAAGATCCGAATACATTATAACTTCATATTGCAACACGTTTCCTACGTTTTTTCGATATTTTATGAGCTAAATCTACTAAATCGTTACATTCTATAGAAATATATAATAATTACATTTTTTTTCTTTTCTGACAATCATAAATCGAAAATCTTGAGACGTTTATTTTTCAAACCTGAGTAAGTAATAATTATCAGAATGTTTTTCAATTTCCTTTATTAAATTTAAAACTAAAATAATTACTGTTCTTCTGTTTAATTTAATTTGCAAAGATGGAAGTAACTTCCAAAAATAACGATATGTGTTTTTAATTTTTGGTAAAATATTGATTAAAATAATTTTTAATATTGTATTTGATAAATAGTACAGAACATTCATCTTAGAGTATATTTTTATAATATTTAAATTTGTCGCAAACGTGAGATATTATTAAATTGCGGATATTCATTTTATGTTTGTTAATTTACAATAGCAACAAAGATTCTTTTAAAAAAATCTAAAAAGTGTATACAAGAAAGAAACAAATATCAGTTTCAAAACATTTTTAGTCTTGTTTACCATCGGCGTGCGGTGGACTTATCACTATATCTATCGCACAACCTAATTTGGGTATGAGCAAGAAGCATGCAAGAGCATGCGCCGCATGCTCTTGCATCCCTCTTGCAACTTCAGTTTTCATGTGATTGAGCGAGAAAGAGATAAAGCCGCCGCACGTGCCTGTTGTTTACTAATGTAACCTTTATTTTTTATTTATAATGCGTATAATGTAGTATAGTAATCAAAATAGTATCAATAATCACCTTGTAAAAAAACAATATCAGATTTGATATTGATGATTATTATGATACGAGATTTGTCATGTTATACTTCCTTATACGAATAAAATTTGGCGATCAATGGTTGTTTGGATAGTCACTTACCTGTTCGATAAAACGTAGACCTTTTCTGATCTCCTCTGGAGCTGCGACCTCAAATGAATGAGCTCCCACAAAAAGTGGCTGTCCATATCCTTGGCTGAAGAAGCTCTAACCTGAACTTCTGTCACAGGAATCAGAACTTGATATCTAATTATTTCTACTTCATTTGAGTTACTCTTTGATGAAACACCCTGAAATAAAGATATCGACGAAAAATTTTAATATTTGAATTAAAAAGTATATTATTTAGATTCAAATTTATTTTTTGACCCAGAAGCGAATAAATAATCCAAAGTTAATTAATTGATGATTGACTTTAGAGTAGTGGTTTTCAACTGAGAGGGGCCAAAATTATGTAGCTAAAAAATAATTTTCATACCATAATATCTATAAATAAATTAAACTTCATATCGTAACATAACAGTAAAAACTCAGTGAATAAAGGATTATTTTATTCATTGACAAAATATAATCTAGCAAGCAGCATTTTTAAACAGAAAATTCCTTGGGTAATAAACAATTAAAAATAATCTCAGGATAATCACGAAGCCTCAATGTTGAGGCAGAAAAGAGAAATTGTTGTGAACAGTCACAAGATGCTGAATTACCGTTTTGCGGTTTAAATTAATAAAAAACTATTTAACATCGACAGTGAGCAATTTGCGATTAAAAAAATTTGCAATTATTTCAATAGACCACCAACTGGAAGATAATATGGATTTAGATAATGTTGCTGACGATTTTGCTAAGAGCAAAGGAAAAATAATTTTGTTATAATTTTTTGATGTCTTTTTGCGAAAAATTAATGTTGTGTTACTAAAATCTGCCCCTAAATAAATTTACAATTTTAATGTACAATATATAAATAGATTGCACATCAATAATTTTGTATTTTTTAAATAAATAATAAATATAAAAGTTATTTTAAAGACTAGATTTTTTGACATATTTCAAGAAAAACCCTGCGGACTTAAGAATATCAATTTTAAATATAACATTTGTAAATGAAAAATTGTAAAAAAATAGTAAATATTTTTCAAGAAATAATATTTATACGTAAAAACTTTTGCAAATATTCTCTTCCGTGATGGTTTATAATTAAAAATAAATAGTATAAAATAATTTTGAAGATACCCTTAATTCAACACAATTGTAAATATTAAACCATTTTTGTAGGAAAAATGGTAGGGAAGGCAAAACCCCTAGATACCCTACAAAATTTTGTTATTATTCTGTTAATTATATTTATCAGTTTTATAATTAAAAACGCGTCTATATATAATATTAATTGAAAAAATTAGAGGTAGGGGATGCACCTAAAAAAAAATTGCTTTAGGAAAGGCGTTGTAACATAAACGTAGGAAACCGCTGGTTTAGAGAGAAAAAAAGCAATCCTGTTGTGGTGGAATTAATGTAAAATATTGCGTAAGTGCCCTTACTTCCATTTAGATCAAAATTTTAACTTGGTTATACAATAAGCTTTTTATTACTATGGACTAGAGACTCGATAAGTTATTTTTAAGTGTTTTTTTCAAACCATTAAGCTTAGCATTCATTGATTTTTTTTCTTGAACGTAGAAATAATACACCAAAGAATCAAAATTTAAAAAAAAATACAAACCATTATCTTTTTCTTCTGCCGTAGTCTCTCTTTGCAAAGGAAGACAACTGCCGACTTGAAAACAAAGCACATCGCATGCAGTTCCAAGCCCTTCTTGATTTTACCGAGGAAATCTGATATGTTTAGCCATTCCACACCACCGTAGTACAGTAAATCGCCTATAAAAACAAAATTTAAAACCATCTAATTTACTAGCCACACTAAACTATATTAATAAAAAATAAAATCTTATATCAATGGAAAATTTTATAATTTTATTAGTATAAAAATATCTAGGTTAATATTTGTGTTTCATGTACTATATCTGAAATGCTGGAGGATGAGCTGGATTCAAATGAATCAGAGTATAGTAAATATTTATATTTTACAATAATCATACGCTCACTAGGCTTACTAAGTTTTTTATATGTTTTAAAGAAGAAAATTCTATTTTTATAAATTACCTGGACTGAGGTCAATCGGTTGTTTGCATGATTTTTGGTGTTGCCTAAACAAGTGGTCGAATATAGCGCCGTACTCTTCGTGAATTCGTTGCATTTCATTGATATGTTCAGCCACCTTTTCCATTCCTTTTAAGGCTTCTATAAATTATAAAAAAATAATGAGATAAATCATTGAAAATGTTGTGCTGAAAATATGCTATGCTTTAGTGTACATGGATGCGATATTAAAAATATTGAATGGGATCGGTCACACATTGCTGAGATTGCTGTCATATAACATAAATTTTCTACACCTTTTTTATTTTTCATGAAAATGAATCTACAATTTACTAGTAGAAAGTTTATTACAGAAACAACGCGAAATACTTTCCGTAATTTCAAGCCATGTATGTGTCTTTGGAAATAGTAGAACAAATTAGTAGCTTAAATCGCTTAGTGTAAAAATATAATACAATGCGATGACAGTGATTCTAGGAACGTTTATTGTGATAAATGTATGATGATATTTTGAAACACCAAACAAGATAAAGTAAATTGATCGCTTATATTTATAAACATGCTTTAGAAATATTATATGCATTCGCATAATTATAATACTGAGTGAATTATGTATGCAATGGCTTACCAACTAAATGTGCGTGCTCATCAGCATCGGGGTCTGTGAGATTCCTAAGCTGCTGCAGTAAGAGAGGATATTTGAGGATCCTTTGGATAGGCTTAATGAGGTATGATTCCAATGTGCTCGAGTGCTGCTGGCGAGGGTTGCGCGCTGCCAAGAATTCTTGCAAGGCGCGATTGCCTTCGTCTGTAATTAATGTATTTATTTAATTAAAATGAATCACAACAATGTATTTTTATCACTTGTGGCTGAATCGAAAATGAATAATTTATATCGTGGGATTATAAATGATAATTGCGTTTAAACGCGTTGAGCACCTTAAATTAAAGTGATAGAGCTTATCAATTTTTTGATGGTTCGTTTTGTATCAACATTAGACAAATCTTTTCACATTGAAATTTAGTTATACTGATTAAAAAATGTTCCAAAATAACAGTTGAGAAATAACAATAGAATTTTTAATACTCACTGGGATGTAAAACTTTTTGCGCTTTACTGTGGCTAGCACAGAAGGAACTGTATAGTTTGAAGTGATTCACGTAGTACAAGAAAGCGCTTCCGATCGAGAAAAGAACGTTCTGAAATTATAATATTTCCCATAATAAGACACATTTTAACATAAAAATAAATATATTATATCCTATCAGTAAAATAAAATAAGTTATATATACTATGAGTACACGAAAGGTATTGTAATAGTTCGTTGTTTTACCTTGTACTGGCTGGAGTGCTCGAATTGATGAAAATTGGGTTCGAGTTCAATCGCTTCGTCCAAATTTTGAAGAAATTGTCTTTGGAAGGTGACAATTTCTCTTATATTCCCGAAGAGGGCGTTTATCTCAGCGTTTGAAAGAAACGTTTCTCTCTTCAGTGGTTCTAAATAATTTTCTAGAAGGCTATTCAGGTGCTGAAAAAATTAAAAATACAAGACATGAGTACAAAAAAGCTTAATTTAGAATTACTTTATAATTTATGACTTTTTTAAAAATATATATAATCTGTGAGGTATTTTTGTGTAAGTCTGAAATGAAACATACTAATCCTTATACATTAGATATGTTGGAAAATAGTTGATTTTTATTATTTTATGTTGCTATCTAATGATCAAGACGTTTTTATTACGAAAAGTAAATTCAGAAAATATATAAGGTCAGAGTTCACAAAGAAACAAGCAAGCTACGCAGTATCGTATTCTCTTTTAAATGCAAAGTGACACTTATAAGACAAAAATACAGTTTACTATTGACCTTTTGTACGAATATAATGAAAATTGTTTTGGTTGTCATTCAAATTATAACAATATTTCAGTTAAACTATAGAGGCACAAATTCAATTTATTGATTAAACAAAAAATGAAACCAGATGCTGTACAAAATTGCAAAAAATCAATGGCCAGTGGAAAACTGTCGTCGATCTAATCATTTCAGCTTTTTATGAATTGTATAACTTTGTGTTGAGACGGCAAAGCACACGGCATTGAAGGAATATGAAAACGTATTATTTTAAGCTTAGAATATCTAACAGTATTCCAAAACTCATTCGTAGTAAGTATGCTGAATTGAAACCCTAATTACACAATTTATTTCATCTTCATATAAAAAAAAAACGTTTGGTCAATAAAATGACTGAGATATATAACTAAAAGTTCCAAAGTATCAATTAATATTAATATGGGTCTGCAAACATAAACAGATTGTAAAACGTGGCACGTAGTAAGTTTAACCCAAAAACTTGTTCATAAAAGTCCTTTCGTTAATAGGGGTTAAGAAAAGTCCAATTCAAGAAAGTTTTTATGGATTATGTTACGAAAATGCAATCGAATTAAGAACTATAACCAGTAAAGTAATATCATCTAGGTTTCAAGATATCTGTTGCAAATAAAATATCTACCAAAAGTTTCACAACTGTCAGAATAAGGTAAGCGTTCGAGATGTATGAATAAAAATTACTTACGAAAATATCACACTTTAAAAAACAAGTGATAATACTTAATAATCTGTATTTTTTTTCTGTACTTACTCACTTTTAAAGTGTTAACTGTCGATTCTTGGGTGGAAAGGCATTACATTTAAAAAAATAAACAAATTTTTTTTGTACTACTTCCACATGTTTGTAATGATCAGGACCGGTTTCGATCATCACGAGCATCAATATACTCTAAATTCAATAATTTGTCGGAGCACCATGCGAAACTAAACGGAAAAATGAGCGACTTTTTCTACTTAATGTTCATACATTGTCTCTAATTAGCAGCGCGTGAATTAAATCTTAATTTTAAATATCATTAGCTATATGGCTCAGTGGTATTATGATTCGAATTAAACTGAAGTGAGTTTTTTATTTTAACTCATTTTATGAAAAAAAATACTACTGAGACTTAAGTTCAATGTTCATCAGTTCAAGCGCAAGCCAATCTTTCGATTATCACTATTATTAATTTATATTAGTCGTAGATTCTCGAGGGACAATGTGAACGCGAAATATGTAAGATGAAGAAGACGTCTACTCTCATTTAACATTGATAGATTACGGTTAACGACCATAATATTCGGAATATAGCCTGTTAGTACCTTTCGGTCTTTGTTCGCTGTCCCTGCTCACTACTCGCCACTCACCGCTTACAATCCCCCAGAGCCGTTATATATTTTATACACCTACACATTTCTTGGACAGAGAATATATTGAACTCTGGAGAGCTTAGTCAAACAAAACGAAGTTCAAGAAAGGGACGAATATTTTATTCGCAAGAAAAAGTGTGGCGGCTAAAGACTTTTTGACCACGTTCTCCTTCTCTCTCTCGAGCATTTAATTGACATTTAAGATAGAAGAAATGGAAATTTGTATTCTATCAATATATTCAGTTATAAATGTCACGTGAAAACTTATAAAGCTATTTTTTCCGAGAGATT
The DNA here is from genome assembly GCA_022494535.1 of Himalopsyche phryganea. NCBI lineage: Eukaryota > Metazoa > Arthropoda > Insecta > Trichoptera > Rhyacophilidae > Himalopsyche > Himalopsyche phryganea. Next base: position 3,744,545 of record JAGVSL010000046.1, read on the forward strand.
AGAGAGGCCTTCCTTATCAGAAGCTAATTGGTGTCTAAATTATATATATAATTTTCATTTAAGTGGTCACTTCATTAATATATGGATTCATGTAGTTTTATCTGTATGGTTTATCTTACAGTAAATTTATATTGTAAATAATTAGACGTTGATGACTCTTTGTATATTAATATTTAAATAATCATGATTTCAGTATTTTATTATTTGTATTTTATGTGTCTAATAATAACTTTTACTATGACCTTGATGTGAGTACCGTATGGAATTTATAGTATGGTGATATCTAACGAGATACAAAAAAGTAGCGGACAAGCAAATAAAACAGGCTAATGAAACTTATTCAAAAGTAATTTCTTGTGTTGATTAGTAAATAGTTAGTGTAATTAGGGTGAATGTAGATTAGCAATAATTATTACCTTGACGTAGGTTCTCTCGGTATCGACAAGTTCGAGGATGACTTTTCTCAGTTTTTCTGCGTCGGTGAGGTGTCGGGTGGGGGTAAGTAACGCCACGCCGGAAGTTCCTCCAGAGCCGAAGTTTCCTCCCGAGCCGACGAAGGCGCCACCGGCTGCGTTCGCGCTCGCCACACTTCCGGTCGGGGAGGACTTCCGGGTGTCTTGAGGCGAGCGGCAGAAGCCTGTCACTTGCTCGGCGCTCTGAGGAACATTCATTACACACACGTAAATAGCTATTATTGCTCAATGGCCGATCCATTTAATATTCATTGGATCGAATTAATTCGACGGAAAATATAATAGTCTCACGCATGATTAGCGATTAACATATAAATATAGCTCATAGGGACTTTGCTATGTTGATGATATTATTTTAAAACATGAAATGTAATTTAAATTTAAGCCAAAAAATTGTTTTCAAAGATCTAAATGTTACGAAAATACACTCAACAGTTTATTTTTCTAATACCAGGAACGATTGTAATAGAGCAATTGATAAATAAATAATATGGCTAACCATACTTAACTGAACTAACAACATGAATAGAATAAGTTGAATCATGTTGACATATAAAGAAACATTTTTCAGATAAGTTAAATTTGAACATTTGTTCATTAATACTGTTCAATCATTTGGATTTATTTTAATTGATTTGTCATTTTTCGAAAAGTTTTTCTCTTTCTTTAACTGTTGAGCTCCAAAATATTTTCTGTATGCATCCATTATATTCTTCGAATTCTACATCACCAATATGTAGTAATCTTGATGAAACAAAAGCACCTTTTATACACAGGCGTTTCCGAACGCAAACGGGTGGCTTGTGTGCTTTAAAATGTGAAAGAGTTTGCGTGACGTTCTCGTTTTAAAGCACACAAACTACCCGATCGCGGTTGAAAGAGCCTGTGTATAAAGCCGGCTATTGAATACTTTCTCTTTATTATAGGTATAATCAGAATTATTTTCAATGTTTTTTTAAGTGGCGCTTAATTTTAGCAAAATATAACTAAGATTCGATTGAAAGTTATTTATCAAATAATGTTTAAGAAACAAAAAAGGCATATTTTCAGGTGAATATTCAAATGTTAAATATGTCTTATAGATTGTCTGGTGTAATGGTGTACATAAACTATAAATTATACGTGATTTAATTCGACATGAATTCTGTATAACTATACAATTATTGTATGTAACGATTATTTATTTTATCTTTATATTTTCTAATAGTATTATTATAAATAACGCTGAAATAATAGTTGACGTTCGAAAAGAAAAATAGTATCCATAAATTGTATATTTTACCTTTAGAAGATTTTCAATTTCAAAGGAGTTGGTTCTGGATGTGACCTTTCCTGATGAAGATGCTGAGTCTGTTCCAGGAGCCATTCCATCTCCATCTGGTGAATACAATTCCTTACCTAAAGTGACGAAGATTAAAATTATGTCACTATTTTGCTATTCTATTAAATACATTATGAATTAAAAGACATAGCTCTAGTTTCACGAGTCACGTTTACACCATGCTTATTATTAGTGAAAAATTATCTGATTCAAAAGTTTAAAAATAATATAACCATATTTATATATAGATGAGGCAATATTTTGAGTCCGATAATATTTTTTTTTATAAATCAATAATATATATTTGATCTTCGCAAAATCGTTTATATAAAGCTGGTGTCTCTACGATAGTAGCACTACCACGATCATAAGAGACTACGTAAAGGCATATCGTTGATGTTGCTATACTAGTAATTACTCACTCCATCCAGGTGCAGGTACTATAAGACCGGAGATCATATCTTCCGAGATGAGAGCTGGATCTCCTGGCGGCGGAGGACAGACGAGGCTTTCGATGATGTCGTCAGTGGCGCGTAACAGCCCTGCTAACTCTGGTGGTTCAGTTCGCGATGATCTAAATAATATTTATTGAGAGTTAAAAAATATTTTTCAACAGATGGCAATAACTTTAAATCGACATCGAAAGAAAATGTTTTCTATAGACAATATTAGCAAGTAAATGAAAAAAAAACAAACATATTTTGTATGATTTCATGATTGTTGAATGTCGTTGTCAAATCTTCCATTTAGTATTGAAAAAAAAATGTTTCAGCAAGATAGTTAATCCTTAATAATTAGTTGTTAATATGCTTATTCTAATGAACGGGTGAGATTTGGGATAAGCCGAAATTATTAAAGGATTTCATATATAACTAAGTGTATTATAGATAATTCCCATAATGAGGTAAATTATTTAGCGAATGGAATAACATCTTCATTGAAATTAAATTAACGATATCCATTTACGTACACTAATTAAAGAGGAGATTTATTTAGCAAGTGGCATAAGAAACCACACGTACCCTCGCACCTAATTTCAAAATGCTACTGTGTAAAGCTGAAAATTTTGACCTTATGTAAGAAGTTGTATTACGCGGATAACAATATCAATTTATTAGTGGAATTGCATTTATTTTATGAAAAGATTTATTCTCGGTCTATTTCTGGGATATCTCTTACAAGCGTATGGAACGAAGAGCCTTTTCTCAAAGAGCGGAAGTGAATTGTTATTATTTTTATGATAAAGGACTGGTCCTTTTTGTTACACGATCCTTTCGGGGAACCTTTTAACAAATATATAAGTGGAAGTGAATTTGTATTTGCAAAGAAAACACAATAATAGGAAATCTCACATTGAAAATGACCGTTGTCAGAATAATAATATAGTATCGTATGGTCTTCATTTTCCAAATACGTGATCATCAATAACTTTTTAATTAATTCCCAGTGTTTGCTGAACAAAGTTTTTGCTGACAGAGAGATTTGTTTGCATGAGTAAAACGCAAACAGCTGTTTTTATTTTTTAAACATTTTACGCTGGCAAAAAGGCAGCGATGCAAATACTTGCAACACGTTAAAAATTATGAATGGTCTACTAAATTCAAGAAAATAATAATCCATTAAAAGAACATTACGATTTTATACCCAATGAATTTCATGGATCGGAAAATGCTATAGTTGCTATAATTGGAAAATTTTAGTCTGTAAAAAATCATTTTTATAAAGAAAAAAATTCTGAAAAAAATTGTTAAATTAATTATACTATAGTTAAAAACAATATAGCAAGAGCAAGACAGTAATTTGGGATCCTTTTTTGTGATGAAAGTTTCTAGACAGATCATGGCTTAAAAAGTCTTGTTTTGAATCTGGTTTATATCTACTTCATACTGAAATCCACTTATTATGGTAAGCCTAAAGCTAGAAAATGAAGTCAAGATGTAAAATAGAATATGTAAATGATTTACCTCATCATCATGCAGAGTGCTTGCTCTTCTTGCAGTACACTTTCCAGGTACATCATGTCCAGGTCTGACACGATCGCCCCATTGATCACCATTATTTCGTCTCCTTTAATTATACCTGAGGTACATTAAATAGAATTTATAATTGGTTAGTAATTTTAATAATATTTAGTGTTCAATTCAAAATACCTTCAAAAATTGTTTCAAATTACGATTGCTATTTTAATTGAAAAAATAAATCCATATTATTGAAATAATTCTTTTTTAAATTTTGTGTAAGTCTTATTGAAATTATGTTTTTCAAAAATAAATGCACTTGTCGATAATTTTCATGATATATTAAAACAGTGTTTTAATATTAAAAATCACTGTCGCTTTTTATTGAATCAATTTTATTCTATGTAGATGAAGGAATTATTTTACCTAGGCTTAGTTCGTTATTTTAAGAATTAATGTTTGTTTTTTAAACTAGCTTTATAAGAAAATAAGGAAAATTAAACAAAATTAGTTCCGGATCAAAACTGTGTATTAAAAAATCATATTTCTGTTTGTTGTAAATACCATTTATAGATAAAATACTTTTTAACAACTAAAACTTCAATGCTAATATGTTAGAGGGGGATTTAATAAAGGTTTTAGGCTGTCACGGTTCAGCGGCACATATAATTGTTTCTGGCCTCTCAACGTATGTATTATAGTATCCCAACGTTTCCAGGTCACTGCCAGTTTCATTTTCATATGAGAGTCTGATCGAGACTACTAAGAAACACAAGAGTAGTATAGTATGGCAAATGTTTGAATGGCGCTGTAGTTTGTCATTTTAATATACGATACAACTATTTCAGTTAATATATCAGCTATTTGTAATGGAATCATCCGATCAGTAAAAGTATTTTTTTTATTTCATAAAACGTATGCAGGCAAATCATTTTGTGGCTGACATTTTTTTACTGCTGACAATAAAAAACACCCTAAAATAATTTTGAACAAAACATGTGACACGTGAATACTCTATTAAATTTTTAAACCCTTGAAATAATTGTGTGCTCACAAAAAAATACTGTCCCTTGTTAATTTAAAATTTGTTAAAAAACATTTGTATGCACTGTATGCAAGATGGGAAAACAATATTTAAACGATTGGGATACGATCTGTTTTCTTAGATAACTTTATTAATTTCGTTATCTTGCAAGAAAGGTAAAGTTTTCTCATAATAATAATTTAGTTGTGAAAACTTCTATGAAAATTCTGTTGTTTTTACTACGTGTGTATTTTCCGTTCCATCAAACGACTAGAAATGCTACTATAGAAGAAAAAACTTTCATCGTATAAAAATAGTTTTGCATCAAATTATTTACATGTACCATACAAAAACACATAAAACTGAATGCTATATTCTTTTGAGTTTGTCAGCACAATTTTGGTATATTTTTAGATTGTTAGCGTATTCGGAGAATTTTATTTGACAACATTTTTAAAGCACAATAGAAAAAAAATCAACTTCCAATGAAAAAACGTTATAATTCCTTTCAACATTTCGAATAGATTCTAAGAATAAAAATGATATTGTATGGTGAAAACAGATTGTTAGGGTGATTAATATACCTTCAATCAAATATTAATGTTTTTTTTTATTTTATTTTTTTAAATAAAACAAAATTCATTTGTACTACTTCCACATATTTATAATGATCAGGAAGGGTTTCGCTCATCACGAGCATTATCAACTGAAGATGAGAGCGATGAGCGAAACCGGTCCTGATCATTATAAATATGTGGAAGTAGTACAAATGAATTGTGTTTTATTTTTTAAAATATAATGTCTCTCTACCAAGAATTGACAGTTAACACCTTAAAAGTGATTAATGTTTTACACGACGGTGAGTATTTGCATAACCGTTTGCCACTAGTTTGAATATAATAGTGCTATTAAAAGGCTAACAATAACGTTACAGTCAAAGCCAGGAAAGCAAAAACAAAACTTAAGGAAAGCATGTAATTTTAACTTTCCTTTTTCTTAAGCTCCGAATCTTTAACTCTTGTGTTTGAACGAATAATATTTTCTAATGAATGAAGAGAAAATGTTTTTTTTTATTTGTATGCTTAGATTACTGCTTGTATAAATGTTTCCGTCTTAAAACGAATCTGTGTAAGTAAATTAAGCGGCTGCCTATGCATTGATGCGATCAATTCACATTCAAGTTACGCGGGCCGCTTTTAGTAGTTGATAGTTTAATGCGAAAATTGTTATCAAGATTTATTATAAATTGCTCTGTCACATGTTAACGTTGTCTAGTTGTTCAACACGTAAAACAGTGAACGTGTAATTAGTGCTGACAACGTATTTCCAGCAAACGCACGCCTCTAAATCATTCCAGGCATATCTTCCGCATACTTCACTTCTTACTCGTATGATAGCGTCAATGGCGTGCCTTATCGCACAGTCAATAAATTATTCCCGTAATGTTTTTTTGTCCCACAAAAGTATTTTAAAAATCCCGAATGTGACACAAGGCTACAAACTATTTCAACATGTTTGAATTAATTGCAAAAGTAAAGTGTTAGTATTTCATAGGGCAGTGGTGTTAAAATGATCATTACACCACGACTCTAACTCATGTTCATGTAAATAATAGTACCTGTGTGTAAAGATAGTTGTAGTAGCACCAATAACTGGGACACATAGGTTATTTCACGCATTGCAGACCGTTTATCATTTATTAACACTAGTCTGAATTGACTCCAATCCCAGTTGTATTTAATTGAGAAATCTTTTTTGGTAAATTAGAATATTTTTTTTCCATGTCCGCTCCCAATGTGGAGCATATGGTCTCCTAATGGAGGTATCTTGGCAGAATTTTTTCTACGAGAACTGCTTGTCACTCAGTTGCTCAACCTCTCTTTTCTTTTTCGAAGAGAGTAGGGATAGAAGGATAGGGCTATGACAGGACTAGTGTTTAGCTAATCGCACTCGTTACGCCCCGTGAGGATGGGATTGGTGGCAGGGAGGACTCAGACTACGAACAGAAATCCATAAATCGATTGAAAGATCAATCTATGAAAACCGTCCGCACCGGGAATTGAACCCGAGACATCCGTAACCGTAGCCAGCGACGAAACCAACTGCGCCACGGACGCCGAATATTTTGTATATTATTTCTGCATATTAAATTGATAAAAACTACGCAATCAACTGAATGAATGCCAAATTAAAAACGCAAGATTTAATTCCATATTCTTCGTTTTACATAAAAGTTAAGACTGGTTGATGGAAATGAAGAAAAAAAATCTTCATTGTTTTCACTTCTACAGACCTAAATTTAATTGAATTTTGGCTTCGTATTTAATTATAAAAGTTGTATCACACATTTTATTTAAAAATTAAGCTTTCAGTATGAAAAATACGTATTTTTATTCAAAATAAATTAATACAAGAGTATGTTCATAGTGAGATTAATCGACTTACCCCCAACAGTGAACAAGTTTGAAGAACGCTATCGTACTGTGGTGAATGTTAGTGTATCTCGCTGACGGCATTCTGTCGCAGAATTAATACGAGGTGTATTTATTACTGCCTCCCATGCAAATGCTTGGCATTTATTTATCTACAGTGATGTGCAAATAAATTCAAACGCATACGTAAAATAAAAGAAAACAAACAAGCTGAAACGATGAAAACTGCAGGTGGTACTAAGAATAAACAAGTAGTCTAATTTCAATAATATTGTCTTATGTGAATCAAGACATAAAATTTCGATGTAAATTTATTTTTAAATTATATGGACGATTTTCTTGATGGTTACGAAAGATTATTTCCGGTGTAAATCTTAAAACTATTGATAACTCTGTAGTTTCTAATGTTTGTGTTTCTACCAGAAAAATGCAGAAAAGGCAGATATCAATGAAGTATGCAACGAGAAAATATATCGTAAAGAGAACGTGTTTCTGTTTAAAATTATGAAATTATGTTGTGTATTATTATATTTTTCACTGGACTTAAAGTAAAACGAAAATTGAAAGATATTTAACCACTCTAATGATGAAATTTCATCCAATTACAACTTTTGACGTCGTCGTTATAGTAGTTGAACATTTTGCGCTAAAAAGTAAAACTCGTGTTTGTCCTTTTAATGAAATATCGAAAGCAGTTTCAACCTTATTTCAAACAAACAATTTCAAAAGCTAAAACAAACTTTTTGCGCTACAATTCAATGCACCTTAATCATAAACAAAAACAATATCGTTTTTGTAAAAACAAAATAAACCGAATATATTTATAATAATTCTGCAGTTTTATGTAATGATTTGGGCCGGTTTCGGTCATCACGAGCATTCTCAATTGAAAACTTTAAAATTTTGAAAATAGTATAAGAGAATGTGTTTTATTTTTATTCTATAATGCCTTTTGACCAAGAATTGACAGTTGACACCATTGTTGTGTTATCATTTACTATTTGATTATAATTTTTTTATCTTCTCCGCCTCCAATGTGCAGCATATGGCCTCGTAATCTAAACAGAAATTTTCTACGAGAATTTCTTGTTACTCAGTCTCTCAACGTTTATTTTTCGAAGAGAATAGAAATATAAGGATAAGCCTACGATAGGACTAGTGCTCAGCTGATCGCTATCGCTACGTCACGTCTTTAGAGAGATGAGAGAGATTTTTTCAGACAAATTCACAAAAATTCACACCTAAGAACAAAAATCCATTAATCGATTGAAAAATCAATTTATGAAACTGTGCTTAACTGGACTTGAACCCGAGACATCAGTAACCGTAGCCAACGGCGTTGACCACTGCACCACGGACCCGACTCGAATAGGACATATTGCAGTATGTAATTTCACGTGCTTGTCTCAGAAGAGAGAAGAAGTTAACTTAATTACGATGATGTTGATTTTGATGTAAAACGCTGCATATATGAGCAAGTTACTGATGATAAAAACGTGTGCAGTATAATCCCTGCGGCGTGGTTTTATCAAACCAATTTAACATTAAATTGATGTGCGTGTTTCGCAGGGCCGCATGGAATCCTAGAAAAGCTACACGGATTTTATTACGGCATGCACAACTTACAGGCGATTTGTTCTATCAGTATTATAACCCCAACAATGTTATACGGAATGTTCCAAATTAAATTAAGTTGGTATACTACTTCCAAGATTATAATACCATAAAGCGCAATGAAATTTACATGAGATACATATTTTTCCATTCCAGTAAGTCACAAAAGAATAAAATAATGTATGCTCATGCATAATAAATCATTATTGTGTGGTAACCTATTTGCTACTGAAATTCTACTTGCCTCGGAAATTCTAAACAACAGCATTCGAGTATAATCTCTCTTTGTTATATATTATTTTACTTCCAAAATTAATCAGTCGTAAATCATAAACAGAGTGAACTTTTATTATTATATATTAAATATGTACTTTTGTTTTATTTAGTCATTATTTCAACTTCGATTAGTATTAAGAGGGTATGCGCATCGTGTGGTAGTAGTATATAAATGATCGGACAGCACAGCTCCTTATTGTCTCAGAGAGACGTTAGTTTTAGGGCTTCCAATCCCGAGATCCCACTCAATTATTCAATCTCGTAATCCCGGGATCTCGCGATTAACTGTAAATGCTAAAAAATCGTCAATCAAATCAAAACTTCCTGATTAACTACAACGTGTACTTAAGATTTTTCATATACATATATAGTATTTTTAAAAAACCTAATTTCCTACGTCCATTTTTATATAATTTTAAATGGAGGACAAATTAAGACCGCTTTTTAAATGAACGGAGAGCAATATCTCAAATTGAAGGACATGTCCTCTTTTTGGATAAATTTAGTAAAATCTAATAATAAAATAAATAAAATAAAATTATTTTGATCATTGTCTTTTTCCAAATATTTTTCTCTATTTTTGTTAATGACTGTCTGATTTTAAATCACCAAAAAAATTATTCCAATGCCCAAAAAAATATTTAATCATATATAAATTCCAATTGAAGTAATAATGGACACAAATTAAATTTTAAATGTACAATTTAACACATGAAATTAAACTAAATGATCAATTCCGATATCCCGGGATGGAGAAATTCTGAATCTCGAAATCCCGGGATCGTAAAAAGGGTCCGGGATTGGATGCTCTAGTTAGTTTTGATTGGGGGTTTCAGAGAACCCTAATATTTTTTTCTAGTAATCTGACTGATGAGGTTCCGGCTTCTTGGTATACCTTGAGATGTTGAAATAATCACAGAGTTAACAAGCACTTCTGGGTGCACCACGTGGTGGCAATATGCCACAAATAGATATAATCAAAAGAATTTGAATCAGTATTGCAATTTGATGATTACCGCATGTCTTATTAACATATTCTGTTATTTTAGAGAATTGTGTAACCACTTAATTGCTCTAATTATTAAATTGAATATAGTTTTAGTAACAATACTGCAGCGGTTTTCATTTATATTCCTTAAAATGAATTGATATCTTCCCCTCAATATATTGAAAAAATCTTTAAAAACGCTAACATGTTAATTAATCTTTTAAATTACGTAAAGGTAGTTAGTATATAAATATGTTTGTCACATAGGAGATTGAAATTTGTCCGATAATTGGAACCATTCAGAAAAGCAAGAAAGCTCAGATGAAGGCGGATAACACTTTTCACAAAGAATATGACCTACATTCGACGAAACTAAATGTCTCCATTTTTGCATTCAAAGCTTTCAAACATTCGTATTGACAAAGCTGACATCTTTCTGAGAATTATTTTTTGAATCCAAAAATACGAAGAGAATAAAAGCTCTTGCAGAAGAAAATTTAATATACCAAGAATAAATCTGAAAAATTCTATTGAATTATTTCTTACAATGTTCTATAATGTCATTTTATATTCACAAACAAACATAAGTATGCTATTTCATAAAAAAAAGAACTGTATCCGTTGCAAATTCTAATGGAGCATTTCGACAGAATTTGTATTTTTACGAGAACATCACAGACATCCGTGCCTTTGGACACCAATTCATACATTGATTGAAAAATCAATTTCTGATAGTGTTCATATTGAGACTCGATTCGGTCAACAATATATACACTAAATTATTGGAGAAAATGTATTACAAATAATTCTGATTTTAGCCTCTCCTGAAAGTTGTAGTTGATGGTTTTGGATCTCAAGCTCTTTTGTTGAAATATGCCACAGTATTAAATATTTAAATCATGCCAACAACAGAAAAAACGTCTTGATTACTGTAAATTGTAAATTTTAATATGGCTTATTAATACTGATAAAAAATAATATTATTTTACACGATATTGTGCGGTGGAATAATGACTTTAATACTTTAAAGTAAAAATGTACAGTGCACGTACGCACACAGCGTGCTTCTCGTATAGCATTAATAGCAGTTTTCATGCAATAAACCTAAACAAAGTGCTCATATCCGATACGATGGGGTGTAAATGTGTTGATTAACGCACCCCCGCCGTGCATGCCACGTCTATTGCACGTTCATACACGTAGATTATTGTACGATCACGTAGATATAATCTCATATATATATAAATTTGCACGTAGACGAGGGGTCGTATGTACCTACTCGTATCTGGGTTACTAGCGCGAAACTTCGAGGTAAAAACATAATGACGTCACAGGACAACGGAGGTGACGTCACGCCATACGGCGCTATCGCATGCGCAGAGTGGGCACTGGGCAGGGCCTCTGACCGGTTCAAAAAGATCTATTACTCAATGACTTTAAGGCTTAGTGATAAAGCCTGTTTTGTTCATTCACGAGGCTGCGTTTTCATATAAAATACGGAGAGCCTACACTTTTATTGCCGAAAGAAATAAAAATAATATAGGGTAAAAATGTGTTCATTTCTGTAGAACATGAAACACATTCTACTAATAATTGATTACAAAAACATCAACGAACATAAAACAATTTCATTTTGTGGAAATACCTATACGTATACATATATATATATATGTATATATATATATATATATATATATATAGATGTTAAGAGCTTAATTTTATGAATATAAACACATATTTAGATATATTGAATAAACAAATCATACAGATAGAATTCAAATTATTTTGTGTTATTTATGTTTAAATTGAATAAATAGATGTGTCAGATATATGATCATTTATGACATTGTAAATATTAATTTTGATATCAGAATAGTCAATTTTCAAAAAGTATTAATTATAGTGTATGGTAATATACCGCCGACTGAAGGTGCTTGATGGAACATTTTAAACTATTCTTGTGGATTATTTATTTTATGCGTATACAATTCATTGTTTGATTTTTGATGTGTGAATGAAATTTGGGATACATATGTGCTGACGTTATATTCAGAATAATACTTTGACATTAACAGTAAAAAATATGAAACATACTAGTTTTGATGACTGTAATTAATCTTGAAGAAATTTACTTAATAACGCGGATATATAAAAAAATTACTGTTCATTTGTTTAATACTTTCTTGATTTAATTTCCTGTGTAGAACTTACTTGTGTATGAAAATGGTTTAACAATATAATAATTCACCTGATTCAATATAGATTGTTTACTAACTATAAAATGGTCATCAATTCCGCTAGCTTTGGGATGGCATTAAAGCTAAGTACTTTGTGCGCTTGACTACGGACGCATGTAATACTGGAGCGACGCATTGAATCTCGATAAAAATAAAATGACTGAAGATCTAACAAGTATAGTAAAAATCTTAAGCTCGAATCGATACGACGACCCTTACATGTCGTTGGGCGCGAATGCGATAAAGGGCGCAACTAGATGTTAACTGGGGTACAGATAATACATTTGGCAATGTAAAAGTTGGTCAACTCATGCATGGTAATCCTAACACGTTTGTGACACGGCGAAGGAAGCGGGAGATGGTGTGGTAAGGCGTGACTATGCATATGCAAAATGTTGGAAACGTATGCACACAAAAACTTTATTATATATATATTAGATATTAATATAATATATACATTTGCTGACAGTGGAAATATTGTTTTTTTATGCTGACATTCAGGGTTTGTATTTTCAACTGTATATTGGCATGTATAAGTTTTTCAATGAATATATGGATTTGTATGCACAGGCACGGTTGTTTGTAATGTTTTTAACTCTCCAAACTTTACCCACTCTCGTCAAATGAGGATGAAGTGTGATGGATTGTAATACCCTCTCTTAAAAGAAGATAGGGCGTCCGAAAGCAAATAGGTAGGAGAACCGTTCCTCACAAAAATAACTACTGCTAAAACATTCCATTATAAGTCAATTTGATACATGCGAGATACAGAGATGATGGAAAAACATTTAAAATAACTTAAGACATCGACTGAGGGTGCTTGATGGAATTTCAATATCAAATTTGGATTATTGAGATTTTGTACACTTCCATGTATTTGGTCACTAACGACTCGGGTTTCGCCTTTCGGCATCTTCAGGCATTCGAGCACACGAATGGACTCGAACTGACAGTTCGAGTGGTATATTGAAAGCAGTACACACACGTGTAAAAAATCTTCTATTCATTCGAAAAGAATGTAATACATTCGTTTTTTATATATTTATTTTTCCTTTATGAACTTCTGCGTTATTCTATGGCAAGTTCTAAAATTCACAACACAAGGGAGAGGCGTATGTATATTAAACAAATCTTTGTAGACTGTGAATGAGAGTGGTTAGATATAAGATGTTCACAAAAAATCTATAACAGCGAATCGACGTAAATATGTTAGTCAGTGCTAGTTTCATAAATGCTTTAAAAATGAAGATTAGGTTACAAAAAGATTAATGAAATGCGAAGAAATTTTTGAAGATAAATAAATCTTGTAAATTAATAACTTGGAGCCATATTTTGTAAGCTTTTACTTGAGTGAAATCTTTGTTTGTTTTAAAATACACTACGAATTACATTTCAGTAAGCTTGCGTTTGTACTAAGAGAGATAAGTGTGCCGTTTGTGTTGAGTCACACTGTCACAAGCGATGATCGTTCGCTCGGGAGCTTTTGTTGCATATTATTTCTGCATCAGCATTTGAAGCATGTTCCACTGTTGTGGTTCCATGAATAACGGAGCTTTGCATATATTGCAAAACACAGACATACGTGATGCCACACTTACTATTTTGAACAATAGCTTAAAAATAGTTACTGCATAGAGTTTTCCAAGAATAATCAAAAAAAGTTTTTTACCTTGAATACTTTTTGTGAAATATTTTATATTAATACTAATTTATTAAACATAATTAGCACATTTATTTCTAAGCGCCACGACAGATTTCGCTTTGTTCTGTTAAATTTTTTATTTTAAATACGTATCAGTGCTACTCTTGAAATACAAATGAATGAATATGTTTTCGATAAAGTTCATGTGAGACAAATTTAAACTTATCTGAGTACAAATATAAATACTCGGATAACTATTATCCTTCTGAGCAAAGCTCGATACAGAATTGGAGCATACAATAATATAAACTATCTGTCCGCAAGTGGAAATTTATTGTTTATTTGAATACCTGCACCTGTGGAATCTGTTTCGAAAATGAACGGTACATTTGTTATTTAAACTATTAATGTAATGAAAATACCAATTTATGAAATGAGATTAATTTGTTACCAAGCATTATTTTCAAAGTACATATATAGCATGGTTAAACAGGGAAGGCTTAGCTGATCCGACAGTTCTAATATTTGTTTTCACGATTCTTATGTTTTATCAACCCTTTATTAGCCTCCTCTTTTTATCCGCACATTCTTTAAAAAAATACGAGTGGCTTAAAACAGGTTTGCTTTAAGTAGCAATGTCTAAGGAAGCTATTTTCTTAGGAAACTATATTCGAACGGGATATTAGGTAAAACTACCAAAAAACTTGACTTGAAGTTTGCGCGAATGTTATTTATGGTATTATAAAACATACTAATGCAGGTTGAATATATTTTAGAGCCATGTGTTGTCATTTACAAAAGATTCTTTCTGGAAAACATCCACCGGTTTATAGAGATAGTTAAAAGATAGTGGCGTAAATATACACATACATCCACACTTTCCCGCGTCACTGGAGTCGTGATACCTACAATAGCCGCTAACTTTTCATTGTAAAGGTGTAATGGATCGTCTCAAATGAACTGTTTATTGTTAGTAAAATGCGAGAACCGTGGAATACTGGGGAGTATTGGAAAATACATTGTTTGTGTAGGATATGCTTGTAATAAAATATTTGCTTCACGAGAGAATACAATAAGATTTGTTTACCCATTTTGTTAACGAAACAATGTAAACTATTAATTTTAGTAGCAACGCGAAGACTTCAAGACATAGGTTTTAGTCGTAGTTCTTGAATTGAAGTTTTTGCGTTTACATATTATTATGATAGAAAGTTTTCACTTTTATGTTAGATTCTCATAAATAAATACTGTTTGATACTAATTGTACATAAACAGCTTTTATACAAAGCAAGAATGTTACACCTGAGTTGAACCCTTGATAATGGATAAAATTTGGGCAGAAGCCTTGAAGCGTTATCATTCGACCACATTGATGCGGAAAGAAAAGTTTTTCAAATTATGTTTTAGAGTTAAAATAAAATTCTTAATCGTTTGCTTCAAATTCGTAATTACTATTAGATAGACGTCTAAATATCTATTAAAAATTATTGATGGATTGTGGATGAGTCCCTTCAAGATCAACTGACTGAATAACTGGTTCGATTACATCCACTATCGAGATCTACATCAAAGCATGATAGACTATTTTCATATATATTTGTGATATAATTGAAAAAAATCATTTGTGTTTATTGGTCATTAATGATGGCTGAACATCCTACTATTTTGATTGAAAACGTTGAAGGGTATCGTTAAAATCGTGCTCATTAGAATAATATTTTGTTTACTGCACGTAACGTCAACATGCTAATTCAAACAATTTTAAATCAACTGACAGTACATACATAAAAATAATATGCAACGAACTGTTTAATATTGCGTATCGATCGCGATGTAAACAACTTTTTAGCATACTTACACTATGATACGGGGATTACCTTAAACGCGAAAATGTTTTCGATTTGGAAAAGCGTTATAGAGAGATTGAAACGTTTTAAGACGCGGTAGGAGTGATGTAGAAGAGGTAATGGCTTTTTGGTTTACTCTCTTTCACCATCCCGTGTGAATATCAAAACATCTCCGCTCCAACTGAAACGTCAAGGCATAGCAATATGGCTATAAGGAGCGAGTGACACTTGATATAAATGATGAATTCAGACATTTAAAAAAACTGTCTCTCCGCATAGAAAAAGAATAGACGATTTCGTAAAGTTTCCTGGAATATAATAGTACACCTTTTTATGATGAAGTTTTTTAGTAGCAAATGTTTATATCAGCAAATTTAGTAGTATTGTTATACTTCTGCCTGGTATTAATATCCTTAATGGTTTCAATAACTGTAACATTATTCAAATAATTTAATAGGATCTCTACCAAGTAAATGCCGATTCAAGCAACAAATAATTAAAATTTATTTTTAAAGGTAGCTAGCATATTAAACTTTCTTTAAAGTGTATAAATGTGTTTAAACACGTTTACAGTGAAGTTTATAAATAAAAATTATATTACACGCATGTAAATTGTTTTAAAACTTGATTTAAATAAATGGGCCAGCTAATGAGTTGTAAATTTCTCTTTATATATTAAAAAAAAGGTGTGCAAAGAAGTCAAACCCAATTAAGGCATTAAATAACTGGCCACTTCTAGAGTCATCCTCAGCCTAGTGAACAAACGTTTGGATTTGATCTCTTGCATGATCAAATTTTTAGTATTGATTTTTAAATTTAACTTCCGTAATTCCGGTTTTGAGTGACTACTTTTTATTTATCCTGAAGGTGAACTATGTTAAATTTCTGAACTTTTTCCTGAGTAATACATTTTTAAGTTTGTAACAAAAATCTGGTGTGGATTTTAAATACATATCAGCTATTTTTAAAAACTACAATTTCAAAGATGTCTAAGTTTGTCTGAGGAGATTCTATTTACGGGAGAATAAGATGATATTGAAAGTATTTAAAATGTGCTATATAATTTAATTTGAGTAAAGAATACCTGGCAGAAGCCCCTGAAGTTTTATTACTAGATTAAAGAATTGAGATTGTATAGCGCTTAGTGATTTTGTAAGCCGACGCTTAGCAATGCCGTCATAAAAAGAATCTGACGAAGCATTTTGAGGCAGCGCTGAAAGCCTTCAAAAGCCTCGGTAATTAGCGAAAACGGACGTATTTCAAACGTTTAATATACCGTGGCGCAAGCATCTTCAAACTTTAACTCTGCTTTACTTACACAATTATTAAAAACGTCATTGGAGAAATAAAGAATATTTTATTTTAAGACAACGAATTATCAAACAAAATAACCAACACTAAAAAATGATTATTGGCTACTAAAATCGATCAAGACATTCAAAAAAATTAGGTATTAAATAATCAATATGCAAAGAAGTCGAAATGATAAAATTTTTTCGTTTAGTATCGATTATTTGATTCAATAATCTATCTCAAATTGAATGATTTTTCTATTAATTTGGAATGCGGAATATATAAGCACTCATAATTAAACGCATTTTCTTCATGAGACTAACTATGTAACTTCAGTAAGAAATATGGCTGTCAATATCGAATTCAAACGATGTCATAAATCGCGATGAATACATTCTAGTCATTCTAGTGCTTGTAGAATTAAAAACAATGATATAGAATGAGATATATTGTACGCTATTATAATGACGTAATGGCGTCCGTGGTGCAGTTGGTTTCGTCGCTGGCTACGGTTACGGATGTCTCGGGTTCAATTCCCGGTGCGGACGGTCTTCATAGATTGATCTTTCAATCGATTTATGGATTTCTGTTCGTAGTCTGAGTCCTCCCTCCCATCAATCCCATCCTCACGGGGCGTAACGAGAGCGATTAGCTAACCACTAGTCCTGTCATAGCCCTATCCTTCTATCCCTACTCTCTTCGAAAAAGAAAAGAGAGGTTGAGCAACTGAGTGACAAGCAGTTCTCGTAGAAATAATCTGTCAAGATACCTCCATTAGGAGACCATATGCTCCACATTGGGAGCGGACATGGAAAAAAATAAAAATTATAATGAAGTTCTCACAAGTAAATACCAATTCAATCAATTGAAACAATACAAGCCATTGATATGCCTAGATGTTATTCTCATTAATTCTATTCATTTCCCACATTATCCTGGAGATAGTAAACAAAGTTTCAGTATACATTGGTTTTCTATAAAGGCTTAATATGTCATCTACTCTTTTTATAGTAAAGCGTATACTGACACATACATATCCACGGGAGAAAATGCTACATTTGAGGATAAATATGTATTGTGAGAATCTAACTTTTAATGACGTTTTAAGTATTTTCTCGTTATTTTTAGAATCCATTGAAAATATTGATCGCGCTGTTCCTCAGTTTTGTATTTTTTATAAAGTGATATCACTATTTCAAAATCTCTTCAAATTAATTACTGATTCAATAGTTGAATAAATTATTTTAAACGTTATTATTTACAAACATTTAATGTATTGTATTAACACTGAAAAATAATTATTCTTCGTAAACGTGATTGACAAAAAATAATGATGTACTTAAGCACACTGTGATCGAACAATATATCATTACAGATTGATTGAGCGCCATTTATTAATGATACGTAATATTCCGTTGTGATATATATTTATGTGAAAAATTTTCAGGTCAATTGTAGTATAAAAAATGGTAGGATTTAATAGAATGTAATTAGAAAGCCATTAAGCACGATTTAATGAGTCTTAATTATAGTGACAGAATAAAAATATATGTTTGCATTTATGAATCTGAATATTTGACTTAAATTTATTAAATGACTGTAAAAAATACGCCTGTCGAAATTTTTCAAAATTTTCTCTACAAAAAAATCAAGAAGATGTTTGGAAATCTTCAGTAGCATATATTCATGGTTTCACTTGCGGCTTTGTTCGTAATTGAATCGCTTATTTTGAAAGGGGCGAAGATTGTTAAAATCGAATTTAGCAGTTAGTGTTCTGCCCTAAAACGGACAGAGTCATGCTTTGATAAAATACCAGCGGTCACGGCAGTGTCACAAAATGCCCTTGTGTTTATGGGGCTTATTCAAAGGAAGAATGACACAAATTTATCGCAATCCGAATGGACAAAAACATGTCTTCAGCGATGACACGTATCATTAATGAAGACTATTTTCGATCAACTTGAGACATACGTATAAACCAAATATTTGTTGGTTTTTAAAATCAATTAAGATGATAAATTCAGTATATCCCAAAAGCTTCAATTTCTTAGATGACACTTAGTATATTCTTATTCTTCAAATACTAATACATATTATTTGCAATTGAAAAAAGGTTAATACTATTCTATAATAAATTAACTTTATTCATATTATAGAATGAAAGGCTTTCAGCCCATGGAATCAACTTCTTGAAATTCGACATTGAAGTGGCATGCAAGAATTGCGCTATTTCCTGTGACTACGCATTCTCATAGAATTCGATATATGATTTTTCACAACTTATAAAGAATCAAGTGATTGTTTAAGAATATATATATGTTTATTATTTTGCTTTAATGTACTACTTTCTGTCCCCATTTCTAATGCCATAATTTAATCTACATGGCATTGTTTTTTTTATATTTATTACAAGTTGACGCATTTTTTGGCGAAAATAAAGTTTCCATTTCAATGAAACAATGCATTGGAGATATACTGGAAACCACTGGTATGTGTGTATACATATGTATTTTCATCAGAACTCAGAAGAGTAAATGTATACTAATATACATAAAAAATATCTTACCGTTTTGCATGGCTACACTCTTGTCTTCGACTCGACTGACGTAGCAACACAGTTCGTCTTGTCGTTCAGCATTCTCAGTCAGTTCTGCTTCAACGCTGAAACCCCACATTTGCTCCAGTGCACCACGACGAAGTTCCACTTGGTACAGAATCTTAGCACAAACTTCCACTACCTCATGCGTGTGTAACTGTTGAAAAGAAGAAAATAACGCGTCAATATTTTGGGGAATGATGTCATAAGGTGTAATGAAACCAAATTTAAAATACGTATTGTATGAGTATACATACTTAATAGATAATGTTATCATTAAGTATTAAACTTGTCCGATTTACTTTCCTTTAATAGTCGATAGCTTGTGATTTATGTTAAAAATATAGGATTCATAAAAAATTTAGTTTTTATAAATGTATGTATCATATATTCAATTTAATATTCTTATCTTATTGTTTTTTACCATGTCCACTCCCATGTGGAGCATATGAATTCTTAATAGAGTAAGGATATAACGATATGGAGAGGATTGGTGGTTAGCTGATCGCTCTCATTACATCACGTTTTAAAACCAGATAGGCGGGGGGAATTTTAGACATCACAAAGAAATCCAGAAATCGATTGAAAAATCAATTTATGAAACTGTCCGAACTGAGATTCGAACCCGTGAATATGTTAACCTAAGCCAAAGACGCTGACCAATATACCACGAACAGTTTTATCAACTTAGCGTGATTAAAAATATTCTTTAAAAAATATTAAACGAGAATATTAAATGATATTTACTTTTACATTATATATACAACGTTTTGTACCCCCTGTTATTGCAATGTAAATGACAGCATAATACTGAATTAATCACAGTTAAGACAAGTCGTCACATAATCAATCTTTGTAGATAAATACAAGCGTGTTGAGGAAGGGTCCAAAACTTAGTTGAACAAGCGTGAGAGTAAACAAAAAGGTTCCAACTAACACAGACACTGGCGATATTTTGGTGCATCAATATTCAAGAACACAGTTAATGACATAAACAGTTTATTTAATAAAAAAAAATGGCAATGATCCTACAACACGGGATCCGGAAAGTTCTCCGATAACAATTCACCGACTGGAAAGTTTACCGTGCATCAATTCGTCGAAAGAATGATTCATCGATTCTATAATCATGATTTCTGATTACAATAAAAAATATTACACGGTGTCCGTAAAATTATGGCTCATATTTTACCCACAAATTTATCACTTAAGCAAGTGAGCATAGAAATAGAAGAGTATGTGAGTGGCCAACAAGGTAGTACCTTCTGCGCGTTATAAATATATTTATTACGCTGAAAGACTTTTTAGATTAATTGCAGATTATAATAGAAATAATATTTTAGCATTTTTGAGAGGTGTTGCTCATAATATTAATTATTCGTTCACTATTTTAGATATAACAACGAAAATGTATACGTACCTATATTGTATGATACGATATACAATAATGTGAATTAATAAAGATTTTTGGTTTTTAATAATTAAATCTTAGGCAATTGTAGAATCGGTGAATTATTTTTTCGATAAATTGCGGGGCGGTGAACTTTCTAATCGGTGAATTGTTGTCGGTGAACTTTCCGTCACTGAATTGCAGTCAGTGGACTTTCCTAGAATCCCACAACACTAGAACGTTTAAATATTGACGTGTTTTGCAGTTAGTTGGGGTAACACACTACCACAATGATTAATAATTTAAATGTCAGACTCTAATGCATAATTCTTTAATGTTAAATGAAAACTAGTAATATTGTTGTTCTTTCTAGTATAATAGTAATACTCGTCGCTAGGGCCTCGAACAACACGGTTATATGTTTCCACAAAAACGCCATGTAATGAAAATCCCCAGGAGGTTTGAAGTTCATAAAAAATGCGGTGGTAAAATAGGGAATGCGTTCCGGAAAAACATCTAAGTTTAATTATAAATATGTGTAGTGCTTCATTTTTTTCAATAAAAAATATGGAAAATACAAAAAAACGTATTTTAAAATACTTTAATTATATCGATCATTTATGATCACTTTCACTTACAGTCCTATTTATGCGATTCCTTTTCAATATCGGTAGTAGGTTTTCACCACCGGAGGACTGTTCAATATTTTGGGATTTAACCTTTGAAAACTGTGTAATAAGCGATTGCCTACTTTTAGACTGTAAATCTTTATATATTTCATGATAAGGGGCCAAGCACTTTTGTAATTCCCTCTTAAATTGTACACTTATTTTTATCATACGATCATTTCCTATAAAAAAAACGTTCTAATTTATCAGCCAATCCCAAGCCTTCATTTATTTACCACGACGAATGTTAATTATTGTCTGTTTGTACTCATTTTCAATTTGTGGTACAACATTTTCTTCGGTGATTACCCTTGCCATAACATTTTCCAGCGAGCGTTTAAAGTTAACTTCTTATTTTTTTAAATCGTATTATATGAAACATGTTATACTATAATATGGCAAAGCTAATCAAAAGTGTTATATCGAAACCGTGTTGTAGAATGATTGTGTTACTAATTGTGTATACGTAGATATTTTAATTAATTTTTATTTTACGAAACCGGTCTTGATCATTGTAAATATGTGGAAGTAGTACAAATGAATTGTATTTTATTTTTTAAAATATAATGTCTTTCCACCAAGAATTGATAGCTAGCAAACACCTTAAAAGTGATATATGTAGATAATAAAAATAAACGTTTGTTATGTATTTATCATTCGAAATAAATGTCGTGCAGTTAGAGGCAAAGGAAAAGTAAACAAAAATGCAACGTGTGGATAATATTATGAAGATATATCGTAGAAGAAACTTTGAAACGCAGAGCTCCCAGCACGTTTCTGCATTTGCCACTGCATAGCTTTTCCAAAATGATTCACTACTTTGGTAACAGCTGTTACCTTACGTGCGCCAATTTTTCATTTTCTTGCCAAGAAAAGTTAGTAATATTACGTTTTCATATGTGGTTTACCAAATTACATTGCAGACACAATAACCCTCAACGGTCATCATGTCAAATTAAGTCATTTTTACATGTGCATAATACACAGAGTAATTAATTCATAACACATTATGGCAATGCGAACGAAATTTGTAAAATTATAAATATTATAATAATTGTCTGCCATTATAAAGGCAATATTCAAATTTCCATCAAACATGATAACAAATATTTCATTAAATACAATATAACCTTTTAAAAATAAACAAATTGTTTATTTCGATAGTTCGTATTATTACAATTAAAACGAAATCGTGTTATTTTAAAGTATTTTTCAAAGTCAAATCTTGTTATAATCTCTTATACAAGATTTATTAAAAACACTGTAGAACTAATTACAACCATTTTCCAACAAGTATTTTTATTAATTGGATTTCGATAATGAATAGCAAGATAGTAATCAAAGTTCCATTAACAAATATTTTTGTTACAGACAATTATGTGTTACTTTTATTATAGTGCAGAAGAAATTAAATTTCATATAAGCGTAAAAAGCACTTTTTTGTTATTCCGTTTTTCATGGCCAAAAGTTTGAGCTTAAAATTTCTGCCATTCTTTAAGACAAGTAATGTATGCCTTGACTTATTACCATTTGCACTAGTTGTTTTTGGTATAACAGGTAGATAGTTAAAACAGAAAAAAATATTCGGCATTTCATATGGTGATATATTATATTTATGAAAAATATCAGTCGTCGATACATTATACCAAAACATAGATTGTTTTGACATAACGTATCTAAAACAATATTGAATTCTTCTAATAGGAATACCTAGAATCGTTTATTGGACTTTCGATGTAATATAGAAAGCTTAATGCGGTTATTTTGATATTACACTATTCGTCATCCATTTGAAAGTTAAAGTTCTTCCCTACTTCTTAAGTATTAGTATAAATGAAAATCAGTTTCGCAAAATATACATTGGATACTACATTTACTCGATAATGTATGCGTAGTTTATTGCACATTCAATATTCTTTGTACTGAATGGTAAATATCAATAAACAAATAAACGACGAATTTTATAAACGACTGCAGCGATCGCATCGTAGCCTAGAGGTTGGAACGATGCCCCCGAATGACGTCACCGGGTACGGCAGCAGTGGCTATAGGGGTGCGAGGGCAGACTAGGCCAGGGTGGCTGGCGCTAGGAGGTCGGGAGTAAGTAGGCTATAGCGGGCTGGGCGGGCGTGGTCGCTCTATTTTTAGCTCCATCTCCCGCCGTCACCCACTCGCCCTCCCGCTGCCTACTCGCATGTTTACTTGCTTGCTCGCTTGCAATAGTACCCTACGATGCTGCGTCAGTATTGTCGTAGTAAAGTGATAGAATATCAAAGGTAAAAGAGACAAAAGCATTTTACATTCAAATGAATACTGAAACCTCTAAAAGCAATTTAAGATAATATCGTAATGCAAAATTCTTTTTCATATGTCATACTTACTCACTAGTTTGACTAAAAATAATTAATACGATGTTTCTTTTTAAAAAGTGACAATTTAAAAAAAATCCTTTTTACTATATGAAATCGACGTATTATTTATTTAATAGCTTTGATTTAATAAATTGCAACCATTATCCTTTCTTTGCCAATAAAAAACGTCAATTTTGAAAAAATAGGATGCCATATGGGTTCAATGAAAAAATTACAAAAGTTGCAAGAGTAGAACTAAGAATTCTCAAGCTCTTAATCTTTGATGGCAAGGTGTAGTGAAA
Source organism: Himalopsyche phryganea (assembly GCA_022494535.1). NCBI lineage: Eukaryota > Metazoa > Arthropoda > Insecta > Trichoptera > Rhyacophilidae > Himalopsyche > Himalopsyche phryganea. Next base: position 3,768,957 of record JAGVSL010000046.1, read on the forward strand.
TATCTTTGCATATACGTATTTTTTTTAACAATATGACTGGTTCACTGAGCCAATGGGCTTAACTGAGTTTCGTTAGTCATCTGATAAGTGAAACCAGCTCGGTTTTTCGATGAAATTTGTGAAATATATAAAGAAAACAGTGTTTTTCTTAATAACTTTAAATAGTTATAATGGCAATATGACAGTTCATCGTCACTGCGAAAATACCTGGGTCTATTTATTTCTTTCTAAGTAAGTCAACCGAAATAGAACGAACGTCTTTTCCTCGAGCGACACTTATTTGTATTATTATAAGAGGAAATCTCTCCACTCTTAATCACGATCTCAAGAATACACAGATTAAATCGAATCAAATTGAAAAGCTGGGTGGACTAGATCGAGCAAGATTTTTTTTATTAATTGGGTTTTTGAAAATTCGACCTGTCATCTCCAGATAACTGATTTGGAAACGATAGCTTACTCAACTGACAAGTTATAGGCGGAAAGATAAACGGAAAGAGCCGCTCTGGTAATACGTAACTCAAAACTTGGTAAAATAATAATTGCATAAAAATAATATGCATGGTTTATATAAATATTTTGATAATTTCACTCTTGGGTAATTGTTATTCATCTTTTAAATACTTAGATAAATCTTAATATTGCTTTTTATTTTATTTTTACTTTCATAAGTGAACATAACTTTTTGAAGCATGTTCCCTCCCAATGTGATGCATATGGAATCATAATGGAGCTTATCTCATCTAGAGTATTTCTACGAGATCTTACCGAACTAGTCTTCTTCCGAAGAAAATAAGAATGAGGCTTGGGTGGAACGAGTGGTTAGCTAATCGGATTGGTGGGAGTAAATTTTAAGCATCATACAAATCCATGCCTCTACTCTTTACTCTGGGACTCAAGTTCGTGAGTACTGCAACCAAAACCAACGACGTCACTCATTCGGATAAATGCCTGGTATTTTGTTTATTACTTTTTTATTTAATAAATTTTATGTACGATAAATAATAAACCAAAACTAAATTACATTCTATCGAATATACGAAACCTTTTTCAAGTCTAAAGAAGTAGTTTACAATTTTAAATTTAATCCTGAAATGAGATAGAATGGTCTCTATCTTATATTCAATCCATGCAATAAATACTGCTTCTTATCATTTACGAAAATCAAATGGATTCCTCGAAATCTCACAGTTTACGAGTAGCTTCAACAGATAAACCACTAAAAGAAGGCCTCTTTTGTAGATGATTACTTTCAACAATTACACTATTAAATTCGAAGTATTTCCCAAAATAAAATTTCAATACCAATTCAATTAGAACACAATCATTCCCTCGGTTTGAATTTCATCGGTGCTTGCGTGATAATTAGACAAGTATTGTTATTTCCGACAACACGATAAACACAAAATATACTATCTGCCATCGCATTTCGCTAGTTAAAAAAGCATGAATCCAATTAATTGTGATTGAATCTGAAATGTATTCATATACAAGCGATTCAAATCGTTTGAAATACAACAAATTTGAGGCGAAATCTGAAACATCTTGCTTGAATTTTTCGCATTGAATTTTAATAGAGATCAAACACAATTCATTTCCATATTTATTGAGTTGTTATTCGTTTCGAGCGACTCAATTTTGGTAATAGGTTCAAGTTTTGAGTTTGGTGACAAATATAACACGGTTATTCTGTTTTGAAAGATATTTTTGACGAAATTACAACGCGCAATATTGATCTGACAAAATAAAGTTTTAACCGACCGAAAATGATAACAGACAATTCAGTAAAACGTGATAAAAGTTAAAAGCTACAATATTTAAGGACTTAACAAATGTTTACTTAAATCTTCATGAATGAAATATTTAAAATTTTGCAACACTTAGCCAAAATTTACTGACAATTTCGCATGCTACATTTTAACTAAGAGAAATTTAATAATTTTTGGGTTTAATAAAGACTTGCTTATACAAATTGTACTCTCATAAAAATGACACTTAAACAGAAGTTGTTTATTATAATGAGTTAATTAAAATGATGATAATCGTAGTAAGTACCATTAGGGCTTCTAAACTGGGGATCCGGGATCCCGAGATCCCATGATCCCGGTCAATTATTATATCTCGTACCCCAGGGTTGCTTAAATATGAATTCCGGGATTTCGGGATTCCACTGTAAATACTAAAAAATAGTTCAGTAATCAAATTAATTTTCTCGATTAACTACAACGTTTACCTCGGTTTGTTAATGTGCATTGTTTTTTTATAATATTTATACAACTAATATAAATGTATTGTGGTCTCCCTCTTTCTTATATTTCGTAACAGCCCTTTTTGAAATGTAAGACAAAGTAGGATCGCTTCTTAAATGAATGGAGAACAATATTTTAATGTTGAATTGAAAGACAAGTCTCATCTGGTAAGATCTACGCTAATAATGCAATAAATGAAATGAAATATAATTGTTTTGAAGATAAGGTATGTTTTTGATTATTTTCTCATTTTTTAAAAATGACACACATTACATTATAAATGTACAATTTAACCCGGAAATAACACTTAATGACCAGTCTCGGAATCCCGAGATTGAGAAATTCTGAATCCCGATATCCCGGGATCATAAAAAGGTTCCAGGATTGGATGCCCTAAGTGCCGTAAAGGACGCATAATAATTAGCTGATACATATTTTGGTATACATATTTGGGAAAAATATGTTTTATTACATATTTCCATGAAATACATCAATCTATTACACGTAAATGGATAGATAATAACCCTTTAATGGCTTTTATGTATAATGGTTGATGTTATAATAACTTATTATACGATATTTTTGGTCTCAGTATTATTATTTACGATAACGATTTGAAATTGCATAGAAGAGCAGTAAATAGATAAAAAGTCGAAATATGTATAACATTCATCATATACAATACTAATGATGTAATGACTCATTAAAACTGGCTAATTTTTGCAGATTTCAATAGAGATAATGCTTTTTGTAAAAATTTTATGTATATATCGACTATGAAAAGGAAAGTTGGCGTCCGTGGCGCAGTTGGTAGAGTCGATGGTTACGGTTACGGATGTCTCGGGTTCAATTCCCAGTGCAGACGGTTTTCATAGATTGACCTTTCAATCGATTTATGGATTTATGTTCGAAGTCTGAGTCCTCCCTTCCACCCATCCTATCCCAACGGGGCGTATCGAGAGCGATTAGCTAACCACTAGTCATGTCCTAGCCCTATCCTTATATCCTTACTCTCTTCGAAAAAAAAGAGGTTGAGCAACAAGCAGTTCTCGTAGAAAAATTCTGTCAAGATACCTCCATTAGGAGACCATATACTCCACATTGGGAGCGGTCATGGAAAAAAAATGCAATTTAATACACGCATTGTTTGGTCTATACACAATATTTTTTGTGCGTGGGTTACGTCATTTTTTCTTTCCACAGTCAATTTATTTAATTCGGAAGCTCCTTACTGTTTTTCTCTATAGTATTAAAATTGCACGCATTTAACAGCGAAAATAAAGAGATTGAAAATGCTGAATACGAATTTAAGGAATGCTTTCAGTTGTCAAATATATAACATGTAAATAAATGCAAATTTATCTGAGATTGAATAATCACTTGAGTATTGAAACGGAAATAAAATAAAATTACTAAGAACGTGACAACGAAGGGAAAAAAACAATTCTGAGACATGGTATCGAATACAAAAATAAATAATTATTTTATTTCGTATGTGTAAAAAAATATTTTACTTAATGTTTTCGGAAGAGATTGTGAATAGGAAAATACATTCCTCTGATACCTTATATTTTTGAGATATTAAGAAAAAGCATTAATTGATATTTATGAAGCGAAACAATTAAATAATTATAATAGCTTTCATGACACTGTTATAAATAATTAATTTAAGAGAAACGATAACGATAAGTTATCAAGACACAATTAATAGTCTTAAAACAATACAAATCCACAATATTCACAATTGATGAAATGGCATCATAACTAATTTGAATCCTGTTTTTAAAATTCAATCAAACACGAACACTGTAATGCAGTAGAAGACGCTCAGTTCAATTGTTCAAAACTTATGTTGATGAAATTATTATAACTCTCCAGCATCAACGTCTCTCCATGCAGCACTTCGAAAGCATCTCTATGTATTGCGAAAGAAATTTATTTTTTAGGAATTTCAAGACGTCAGTTGAGTGAGTGACTAGCCGACAAATCCACAAATAGCCACAAAATATTGATTACGCTTCTGTCGTGAAGATGCAGGGGGTGAGGGATGAAGCAGGAAATGGAATCGGCAATGTGGCTAATCTAATTAAATTGCGGTATCACAATTAGGGGATGTATTCATATGGGGCCGGATCAAGCGATCAACCCTTGCGTGCTGCCTTATGGGTAGTGCCGCTGGACGAGCGCCGTGCCGCGTTTCCCGCTCTCCGCAGAATATTTGCAATTTGCACAACCATACATACACGTAATTGTTATTTAATCAGGGAATTCTCAAACGATAGTTTTGTAAACCGCCAAGTTATAATGAAAGTTTAATAACTTTATTTCAACACAGATACTATTGTGCACATGCTTTACCAGATGTTTCTATAATATTTTTGAAATTAAATAAATATGGATTCTTTTACGAACTAAAAATTGTCATGACATATAATCATATGTCAAGAATTTTTCATTACATTGTAGGATAAAGAAGTGAGTAATTATCAATTTGTTATACTCGCCTAGCTTTTAGCCGTGTGGTCAACGTCGTTAATTTCGAATACTGTGCTCACGCTATCGAATCCCACCCATTACGGACAGTTCAATCGATATAATATAGAGTAGTGTTCGAAGGAATGGATATCTGTAATGTGTAAAATTCCTCCTCAACCATTTGATTCTTAAAAACGGTGCGTAGTAGGAGCGATTAACTTACTAATAGTCCTGCTTAAGTATATCCTTGTACTATTAAAAAAAGAGAGGTTGAGCAACTGAGTAACAAGCAGTACTCGTAGTAAATCATCCGTTGTGAGAAGATCCATTAAGAATCCATATACTTGACGTTAAAAAAATACTTCGTTCACATTTGAATCGCATATATTTCAACAGCTAGAAAATTTAAAGGACACAAAGTCACCGGGAACAGTACTTGTATGCCACTCAATGTTTGATATCAATAATCAGTCTATTGAACCACAGCCTCAATTTTTTGAATTTGAGATAAAAACGTTGTATTTTTTAAGGTAATTAAATTTGATTGCTACACGTAGCAAGACAGCTAAATTTATTTATAAGTATGGGAACCCCTTGTGACCTACTGGAAATCATTTCATAAACTATCATATACCCATTACATATACTTTTATGCAAACAAAGATTTCATAATAATTATTAAATATTTTTGCATGTGTACAATGACAATTGGCAAAGCAGATAAAAATAATTCGAGCACACCGATACTATATTTTTAATGGTACCAACGCATATTGTACAATTTGAATTTGACACTCAAAATGCTACGGTTGTCGAACATTTTCACATTGTTGAACGAAACCAGGTTTTGGGATCCATTAATTTACCATTTCAAAATCTACACTGGCATTTCCTATTCAAATAACTAGCTAGTGCAACGGATTGTTGTTCCAGTTTTAGTTTTGGAAATGCAAATTTATCTAGCGGGTACTTCTGGTTTTCAAACAATCCCCATGCTTTTCAAATAAAATAGGAGGTTATTCTGATTGAAATCATCTTGCCGGCTATAAAAATACAGTTCACTTTTATAAACTGTATTTAATTGCAAAACCGATAAGTTATAATTGGGGACGATTCAGTTATAAAAATTGGGTCGGTAACTCAATTCAATTTTTGGTCAGTAAGAAATAATAAATGGTCAGTAACTGATTGGATAATTAGTCAGTAATTTATATAAAACGGTCAGTTATTAAATTAATCTTTCAGATATTTACATAAAATGGTAACTTTTTTAATTAAACCTAACCTAAAATAACCTAACTTTTATTTATTTGGCAATTATTTACTGACCAATCATAACTATCAACTGACCATTGATTATTTCTTATTCACCATTATTCGAATTAGTTACTGGCCATTTATAGAATTAGTTACTAACCAAATAATAAGTTGCCATAAAAATATTCGATGGGTACTATGGAAAGGTTTCAAATAATCTTTCAAGTATGTCAACACAATGTAAATTGCTGTTTCAATCATAAAATTTAAACTTTTAAAGTTTTTCTTTGAAAATATTATTTCAAATCCATCTCTGTTAAAAAAACAGAAAAAAAACGATTCACTCAGAGATAATTCCTCGTATCTAGCGCAAAGGGTCGTGGAAGCGACTTACCTCCAATAGGCTAACAACGAAAATCTTGTGGATATACGACATTTAAAGATATAGCAGATATTACGACCTTACTGTTTTTGTAATGAAATTTGGTGTACGCGCAAAAACTTTCCGCAAGTTTAAAACATTTTTCATAATAAGCTAATATTGATACATTATCAGCGAAAATATTGTATGTTACCTAGGTGTGTAGGTGGTAGTGGAAAACAAATGAAAGCTCAATATTAGGATGATACAATATTTTTATTAACATTAATGAGTTTAGCTGTGACTGAATAACTCATTAATAACAAATTGTATTTATCAAATATCATTTTTGTAGCAAACATAATAATATTGTTTTATTTACTTTGTGCGGTTTTATAAAACCACTTCAATACCGATGTGGTTGTGCATGAACCATCTATTTTGTTGTACAATTTACTGTTGAATGAATGAATTAAATAAAATTCTCATTTTAGAACACTTTTTGTTTATGCGTATTTTAAAATCATTATCCATAACGATATTTTATAGTATTGTTGTAAATTACTAAAATATGCTGGAAGAAATTTTTATTTTTATAAAAGTTTTTTTATGAAAAAAAACAAATAGTTTAATTAATAGTTATTAATTAATTATTACAGCAGTCAATATACAATAGAATTGTTGTATTTTTATTGAGCAATAATCAAATAATTTGTAAATTTTATCTTATATAAGTTATATAAATAGTAACTTTAACAAATTGTTTTATAAAATGTTGTTTTAGTAAATATCTTTTCGTATGTTCATATTAAGATGATGTATTTAATCTCTCTTAAGTATTTAGCGAATAACGTTATGGGAATTGAAATTAAACTTCATTCGATATACTATTGAGTTCAACACATATTATATTATTTTTTTCATTTGGCGATGCAAATTTACTTAATTGACATTTAGTAGAAATTTAAAATTAATGAATCTTCGAATAGAAATGATCACTTTAACGATTATAGATATATAGAGGAGCTTGAGTGATGCTTTGTTTTTGTTCGACTTGATGGGTGATAGTGGATTTTGTAGAAATTATTGTTATGTTTCGTACATTAAAATAATAATTTCAAAAATCTGAGCTAAGTCAGATTAGAAGAATTACGGCTTTCCCTACTACTACTCTGCACTGCTAAGTAAAAACAAGAATTACATCTTCAACGATTCGTCAGAATCAGACCTTCTATTTTAATTTACTCTTTTGTACAGTAATATTTATACCTGCATAATGATTTTTTTGGATACTGTAGAAAGGTGTTATGTATATATTAATAAAGCTGTGTTAATTTTCAACAGTTTTTTTTGTAGTAACATTTTGACCTTTTCTTGCCTAAAATATTCCAAATTCTCCACTTTATCATCCCATACTTAATTTCAAAATTTTCTGTAATTACTATGTTTTTATTTAGCAGGGCAGTATAACTATCCTACTAAAAGTATATGCTTCTTGACTAAGAATGTCGTAAATAAAAAAGAAGCCTGTTTCCATATAATTGTGAATTTGGCTATAATATAACCCTAAATGAGATAAACAACAATATAAAAGCAAACCTCATAAACAAAGATATAATAAATGTATAATATTCATACTATGAATGGAATACAAATGTAAAATTTCGAGATTTTATCTTCATCTACCGCATTACTGTTTAATAAAATGTCCGCAATGGTACGGAATGTAATATTAGAATCGAATTATAAATTCTTTATCGGATTAAATTGGGAAGAAATTCTCTGGTGAAATGAACATTCCTTTCTGATATTTACCGATGTATTTGCTAGTAAAGGTTAAATAATACCTCTATTTATTCTATTCTGATTCAACGTTTATTGCCTTTTGTGAGAAGTCCGCAAAATTTAGGTTTGGCTGGAGCTGTCGGAGGGAACATTTGGTCAATGTTTATTGAGGATAGTTATTTATTGAAACAGGATTGGTTTTATAAGGAATCATTACTTTATATGCATGCCCAAAGGTTTGCTGGTAACGGCCGTCGAAATGTTTCTGAACCCAAAAAGCCACATTTGATATTATAGACGTAAGTGATCATATCAGTTGTGGCATGTTTGGGTTCTGCTTTAATTTTACTTGCTACCTATAAGATTTCATACAAAGACGTGCTCTGGTTTCAAATTAATAAGATCATATGGTACGAAACAACTTTATAAATTATAGTACATATTCAAAAATTTCTATTACAAGAATCTGTCCGTATGATTTTTAATTCTTATTGATAAACTGAAACTGATAACTAAATTTATATGAAGAAACTTCATTCATCTTAAAGAATTAAAATTTATGAGATAAGCCTTAATATCCTCTCCAATATCGGCATTTTTAAGATTTAACACTAAAAAACAAACTATTAAAAATTCAGCTGAATACAAAATATAATTTGACTTATCGATAAAAAAAATGCAAAAGATTTAAAATACGGAAGGCAAACTAATTACCTATATAATAAAAAACTAATACAATTTAAGTAGATTATAAAACTGTAAGAATTTATTTTAAAGAGTTGGATTTTTTATATTGTTGTATACACAGAAAAGTCCCTATTTATTTCATTTGACGAGATAAGATCTAAAGCAATGATACTTTGCAGTGGAGTTGAAAGATTCCCACCGGTAAGAGTAGGAAGGTACTTGATTAACGCCCCACTTAATAAAATACTCTGAACGTTACTGGAAAGCGTCAATGTGATGTGAGGCCCAACAAATTATTTTAGACCTTTCCCGTTTGGGCTATTTTGCTCTTAGGGGAGCGCTTTGGGAGAGTGGAAAAGGGCGAAGGGTTATATTACTTGTGATAGGTGTTTCAGTTTGTCAGTTCTCACTTCGTACTCTGGCTACTTTATTGTTTTGGATCAAGTAGTGATGCATTATCACCTTCTTGAATAATGTACATACCTCGCTCGGCTTTGTGTTATTTCTCAGGTTTTACAAATGGGCACTTGAACGCGCGACCGAATGTTTTCAAGCATATTCAGAATAGCCACTACTTTTCCGGAGACCAAATTTAATATATTATATTTCCTACCTGGACGATTCTCTCATAGCTTAAATACATACAAAGGCTTAAATATAGCTCAGTATTTTACTTATATCAAGAATGATACTTGTAAGCGTTTGATATTATAGTAAACGGATAAGTGGAACGTGAATTTGAAATATTCATAAATTTTATGTTTTAATTCACTGTGGGATAGTGCGCTTTTGTTTTATGTTCGATCGATACTTTTTTGGTTGAGCTTAATCGTTTTATTTAATATCTTTCGATCACGATATATCTTTAAGCAAATGTGTTAATTTTAATTTAAGAGCACGGGTATTTCTGAATTTTCTACGCCTTTTCTACCAATTTATTAAAAAACTTGATTGGATATTTAAAAGTATTTCAAAACGTCTATTTTATATAATAATTGTGTATATGCTATTTAATTATTGAAACTATTCATATTTAATTAATCATTGAATTATCTTACAATAGCTTTATATAATCAATACTATAATCGTCCATTTACAGAATTTTTTTTGATAGCCCATAGAATAGATTCAGCATTTTTCTAATATTCTTCTCTCAAAACTGTACATTCATTTCTTTATAGTAGTTAAATATTTTTATGAAATTGTGTGTTACGATTAACGATGGTAAAAAATAAATAAAATTAAACTAATTTTAAGAACCAATCATACCTACTACTGTGAGTTGGCTTACATTTTTTTTTCATTTATATAGTATTTTTTTTCTGGAGACTTTATTTCAGTAATCAATTGTCTTTGGGAGAAAGGAAAAGATCCGCTTTCCAAAATTATTACCGTTTTTTAATTAATTCACTCCTCGATTACATAAGGTTCAAAATCATAGGAAATACTTTGTTTAATATTAGTATTAAAGTTTAAAAATATTTTGGATATCTATTAAGGACTACATGATGTTTAAATTACAACCGTTACAACCAAAATCGAAATATTAATGACGTTTAAAATTGGTTTTTTTTCTCCGCTTATAAACATGTTGGAAAGTATTTTTCAGTGACAAAATACTACAGAATAAACGGAAAAGAACATTGATGTGCGGAGATGTTCGTCATTACCAGTCAATTTCTGTTTCTTCCTGTTCAAGTTTCCTCCTATTCTGCGGAGGGAAATCATTCTATATGTTATAAATTGTCAAGTAGCTTTTTACATATGTATTATCAGATTTTTAAGGGTATATTATTAAACTCATCTTCTCATATCTTTAAGAAAAAAAAATATTTATTTAATACTGTCAACAATCGAAAGAGGGGAATAAATATATTGTTTTGATAACTTATTGAACATATTGAATTTGAATCATTTGGAATTCTTTTCGTGAGTAATTTAGATTGAGTGTGTTTGACGTACTTCAATTAACTAACATTTATACAGGTATGAGGCAATACCCAAGTGAATTAACCATCTTTTAGAATTCTTTCAATACCCTCATTGATCGTACAAACCCAATATTTTTCGTTGTTATGTTTCCATAACATATAAGACGCTAGCTAAAGATTACGTAAGTTGTATAAATATTAATAATTAAAATGCTTTTTTATAAAGCTTTAATTCTTTACTTTTTCAGTAAATATAAAATAAGTATTTCATATCGTTGATAGCTATTATGGCAACACATCATCTTAAGAAAAATTTCTTTTATCGTATATGTTTATGAATAAAATATGAATAACTTAAATACTTCACAAGTTAGTAATCTTATAAATATATTTAACATATTTTTTCAAATCTTTAAATAAAAATATCTGGCTTTACAGTTGACAGTCAATGAGCCAAATATTTGGAAAATTGGAGAATCATACGAGATAAACTCGATTAGAATTTTCATGTTCATGATTATAAAATTGAATTGAAAAAATCTACGATTCATATTGTCCTTGCTGGGACTTGAACTAGGACCCAACTAATCACTAGGGCAAAGCTCCTACCACCAGACCACAGAAGCTGACGATTTTGTCTTATAATTAAGTGAATAATTACCCGATTTAATCTTTTATAACTTAATACGCTGCTTGTTTTTATCTTACTGTAATGGAATTGTGTCAAATATATTATGTCTATCTGTCTGATAAATTTTGATAAATCACGAGAAATTTTGTACCGAATTTGTTTTAAATTGATTGTGCAAGACAGTGCATTGTTTGTTTATTGAATTAGAAATATATACGATGGAATAAACACATCCGTACCAAATAATATATTTTGTGTTTTTTTCGAGATTGGAATCAGTGTCACATCGCAGATTCAAAATTTCAACTCAATTAAATTGCCGTATGAAATGTTCACTATAAGCACCACAAATATCTGAATAATAAATCTGTACGTGTTGACCGAGCAAGTGATTTTAGGTGGTGTGAGATATTTATGGAGGGCGAGGACACAAGTGAGAGAGTGTGGGTTGTTTGAAGACGGCTGTACGAGGGAGGCGATGCAAAACGAAGGTATTTGCACAACAGATGTGACTTGGACAAACAAAAACTCTCAATATAGGTCAAATCTCGATAGGACGAAAATCCGCCTGCAGAGGAATCGTTAATAGTTGACAGAGTCTCATCTCGAGTGCCGGCAATTTAAGCTCGAGCACTTTGCGAAATCAATTTGCAATAAAACTCCGAGAGGAAAATAACGGCAACATTTTTATCACAGAAAAGTTTCAAGATTCTCTATTATTTATGTTGTGATAACACCCTATCTTTATCTGGGTGACGTAATTTATATGATAGACATTCTTGACAACTTGTCTTGTATTTATGCACGCTAAGCTAGATTGCTGTCACAATACTAAATCACGACTTTTTGTCTTTTAGTATAGATATACCATATTTGATACAATTCTTGGTGGAAACCAATATATTTTAAAAACACAATTTGTTTGTACTACTTCCACATGTTTATAACGATCAGGACCGATTTCACTCATCACAAACATTATCAACTGATTCAGACATTATAAACATATGGAAGTAGTATAGAAAAATCTGTTTAATTTTTAAAAAGCAAAATCTCAAACATGAGATATTTCTTCATTTTTTACTTATTTGGTTTGTAGAAGATTTAAAAAAATAAAACACAATTTGTTTGTACTACTTCCACATATTTATAATGATCAGGACCGGTTTACCTCATCACGAGCATTATCAACTGATCAAATGCTCGTGATGAGCGAAACCGGTCCTGGTCATTATAAATATGTGGAAGTAGTACAAACAAATTGTGTTTTATTTTTTAAAATATAATGTCTTTCCACCAAGAATTGACAGTTAACACCTTAAAAGTAATTGTAGAAGATTATTGTGAATGCCAACTATTTCATTATTAACGTAATTCGCTAATTTAATTAGACAGAGGTATTCTGTTATAATAGAGAAAAACTCCATTATACTTAGAAACAATGAAGACTAATTCAAATTAACATGCAGTATTAAATTGCACATACTCTCATTTAGCTTTGTAATTCATTTCTTTTAAGTACTATTTTTTGTAGGAATAATGACGTAAAATAACGTAGTAGATATTGAACAAAGTATGTAATTTATAATACATATTTTCTAAATGGGGATAATGGAATATATGAATACGAAATTATATAAACGTAGACGATTTTTGTTTCGATCGGCTGTGTTAAGAACCATTGTCGGTGAAACATAAAGCATATGCTAAAGAAATTCTGAGCCATCATGATATCTTTAGTCATATATCAAAAATGTAACTGAATTTAGTCAAAATAGAAAATCGTATTCTTGGCGAGTACAAAAACTTATTATAACGGTAAAATAGTATTTATGAAGTATTTTGATTTTAATCAATTATGCGAATACACCATTAACTTTTGTATTCTTATGCGAAAAGCTTGATAGATAATTATTTTACTGGAAACCAAACCACTATGATTTGATACAAACAAATACCACGAAGTTGCACATTTCATAATGTGAACATATCGAGATTTCTAGTCGTTGCACACTTGTCGAGAAGCTTCAATACATAATTAATGCCAAGTGCAACTTTACCCGCATAGTTTACGTAGCGGCAATGGTGGCAATGGCGGCAGCCAACTAATATATATATTGTATTAACAGTAAGTACGTCATCATGCTCTATAATAATTGTTCAACGAATACGATAGAAATATGAAATGAATGTCCAATACATCTATACTTAATAGTACTTAAAGAGTTCTGGGAAATTTATAGTGTAAAATAAAAACAACTTTGATAAATAGTAGTTCAGTCACAAGTTTATATTATAGTTCATTGGCTGACGATTTTATTTATAAAATGTTGCATGGTTAAAATATTTTAGATTGGTTCAGGGATTACTTTGGGTTGATTTAAATTTTTTTCGTTTCTCACAACACGACTGAAATAACCAAGTGTATAGTTTTTTTGTCGTTAATTAAAACTTTTAATTAGACAAACATAGTGATTATTGTTGTTGTACATTTACAGGATTCAATCAATAAGGATTGTTTATTAAATTACAGAAACTTTATTAATCAAAAACGTAATATGACAGTAGACGATATTCTTGACACAGGGTATTGTAAAGGTGGTAGAAATTTATTGAAACATTCCTTTTATATATTGTAAGCTTCAAAGATTTTGCAATAACGGTTATTGAAAACATTAATTGATAAATATACATATTTTATTTTTATTGAGTTTGCTTATTTATTCTATTATTGTATTCACATCAGTGTGAAAAGAATATTTAAATAATTCAAAAACAGATTTACGGCAAATCCAGCATTAGTCCAACCCAAACTAAGCTTACAAAGCGATTTCCGTTTAGATACTTTATATGTGCCTAAAAAATATTGGCGTACCGTTAGAAAGCCCTTTTGATATATTTTTGCATATAGTGATAGCGGTGAACGCCAAAAAAATAATAGACGAGGTCACAGCAGTTTATCGTTGATATATAACTATCAAAACCGCGATATGTTTAATTCGTCATTTTTTAAATATGGCTTTTGTAGGTATTTCGATACCTACACTGTTAAAAAATAGTCTTTCTTAGTTGTAAGTGAAAACCATTTATATAAAGTTGTACACAAAACTATTAAGTTTCTTAAACAAATTTAATTTAATACATAGATTAGCATTTTTGCTTGGGATTCTATTGTTTCGATTTTGTCAAGTAACGTTTCAAAAAACGTAGAAAGAAAAAGTACTGAAAAATATTTATAAAAAATAATTATAGGCTTACTACATTCAAGTATCATCAATAGATTATGTAATCATATTAAAAATTATTTCTAAGTTTTCTTTACCAAAATCTATGTTTAACTATTTATTCTTATAAAAAAATTAAAAATAAATTTCTGCAAAGTGACCGTCGAATCCATCGAAAATACAAAACATTGCTGTTTATTTGAAACAAAAATTCAACTGTATCAATTTGTATTCGCTATTTCAAGTCTAGCTTAGATTAACGCTTTAGACTGTTTGTATGTAGAGTATAGTAATAATAGCGGACGAGCCCAGTAAGATGGGACGAGATAAAAATGAAAGATTTATTCATGAAGCTTTATGGGTTATAAAAGTAATCATTCCTTAATTGGAAGGTTAAAAAGTTTTTCTTTGGTGAAATCTATAAATTGGAGACGTTGAAAGATGAGAGTATGAATATATTACATTTTTGTAAAACATAAAATAAATATTAAATTAAAAATTGGTTTCACCAATTCGTTATTTACTTCACGTAAGCGTCAGTCTGCTGATGCATCTACAATTAGAAAATCACGTTAAACCATTTGTGGGTGTTTAGGTAGTATAATTTTTTTTCATTGAATGTGTAATACCATATGAGAGTCACATAAATATGATATAATGAATGATTTTTCGCCTCTGGTAAGTGAATGAATGATAGCTTGGGTGACACCATGGTTATGTGTCGTTATCAGTCAAATAGGCGACGGGAAATCCCAAAACACTTGACAATGTTCAACGCGGACATACGTTTCAGTTTCTACTGGAAAGTTTATCACTAGGACCCAAGTCGACGACGTTTATCAAAGTAATTTATTTCTATTTCGCAAACAGCTTTCACGCTACGCCATAATTATAAACTTTTCACCTTCCGCTTACTAGACAGCAATGTTAATAATATAATTGACTTAATCTGAAACCATTGTGGTATAATAATATAAATTAAAGTAAGTACTACTTTATGCCAGAACAAAGATTTAATATTACAAATAAAAAACACAATTCATTTGTACTACTTTCACATATTTATAATGATCAGGACCGGTTTCACTCATCACGAGCATTATCAACTCATAATATTTAGTTGATAATGCTGATAACAAATGAATTGTGTTTTATTTTTTGAAATATAATGTCCTTCCACCAAGAATTGACAGTTAACACATTAAAAGTGAAGGATTTAATAATTGAGAATCGAACTGTGAACTTAATTATTTTACTGAAATGTTGTCAATAATGTCTTATCCACAGTGAGTACTACTTACTGAAAATTAAATATAATATTACGACACATGCTATGAATTTTGACATAAGGGATCACACCTAAACATTTTGAGAGCTGAAATTTTATTACTGCACTAGTGAGTACCCGGCATGCGTTGCAATGCCACTCAAAGAAAGAAATTGTTTGTGTTTTAATTCTGTTTATTTAACTGCTTTTGGATTAGAGGTCTGCATAGGCCGAAATTTTATAGACTTACCCGGTTCGAGCCCATCATCTTCAGGTCTGGCCCGACCCGAACCCGAGTTTCAATATCACAATTGTTATAACACAATATTTTTGTTTTTCGTCTGGTGCGTACACGAATAAATCAGAAGGTTTTTCCTAGATGTCGCTGTATGCAGGTATTTGATTCTTTTTTCAATTTTAGATTTTCAATTTTTTTTCTTCAGAACCCTTCACGGGTGTGTGCACAACAACTCACCGAAGTATCATCGAAATCGTATGAATGGTAAAGGAACGCGTAAAGGACAAACAAACATTTATTTTATATAATATTTCCCGGTATGATCACAATAAGTTCTTCCTGAAAGTTTCGTCGCGATCGGTTGAGTAGTTTAGGAGCCTATAAGATCCGGACAAACCAACAAACCAACAAACAGACATTCATTTTTATATATATAGATATAGATTTCCCGACATGATCACAATAAGTCCTTCCTGAAAGTTTCGTCGCGATTGGTTGAGTACTTTAGGAGCCTATAAGATCCGGACAAATCAACAAACCAACAAACAGACATTCATTTTTATACATATAGATTAAAGAGGGTGACAATTATTAAAAAAAAAAAACTCATTCACATGCAGAATGGCGTATTTATTTTTACAAATATCTCTTTTTAATCTTCAACAAAGAAGGTTGATAGCCTATCAGCTACAATTTGCGTTCTGCAGTATAATTAAATAAATCTAATTCAAAAGGACCGTTTTGATTTGGTGTAATTTATGTGATTATAAGCCACTGACGACGAACAGCTCGACAAGATTCTTCCCAGACCCACTCTGACCATCTTTGTGGTGGATTATGTAATTTGAACCACTTCATTGGGCACAATAATGAGAAGGCGACGGAAACTAATTGGTCATTTGGTAAGCTTGCTGATAGCCTCTTGAGATTAGCTTTGTTTGTTTCAAGAATCTCTACAACATAATCTAGTTAGCACTCGTAAGGGAGGCGAGGGCGCGACAGGGTAGGCAACCCCTTAGATAACTGCCTGGCTACGAGGCTGGTTAAAAACCAAAATTTCGTGCGATGTCGGACACAAAATTTCCGACGGGTTTCGTACATGCAAACAAATTGATCAAATTTCGATAACATCTGTGTGGATTTATTATTCATTGCCTAATTTAAATACCAATCATCAGCCTTCAAACATGTAACGTGATACCGCATAAACATAAACATCAAATGTCAAAGCACAAATAATTTTCATTAATCAAATACATATTTTGTATCATAACTATACTTTACAATTTTTTTCAAGTAAACTTATTCAGAAATCAAATTATTTTGATAAAATAGCAGCAAATACATAAATAATTAATTGCAGCAATATTATGCATTACTAGCGTAGAAGTAAAGATGGTAACAGAAAATTAAAAAAAATATTTTTTTGTTCCTATTAAATATTGGGCCATGTTCATTTTTTCTATTTTATTTTCAAAATTTTATGCTTTAATATGTTGTATGGTTTGTGTCGGATTTGAAACTATATGATACTAAATATATACCAAGTGATCAAACACAGAAATAGAATTACATATTAAGAAAGTAATTATATTCATATTCTGTAATCATTATTTATGCAAGGTTGTTAAATATAAAATCATTTTTTGATTGATACAGATACTTTTCTTCGAAGCTTTGTAAATTTTAATGTCTTTTCATACACCTTTCAGCTTACTGAAATAAACCTGGCCGTGAAAAGCTTTTCAATATGATTTATCGTTAAATTCAGTGTGATCGGTAAACTGGTTAATGTAATCTTTGTTCTTTTTCAATACTTTCAAAAACCACATAATGAATTACTCGATTTAAAAAATGACTTTTAAGCGAAATCAAAGGACATTTTTTCATTGTCTTTTTTACTGCAGCACCTTTTACAATAGCGAAGGTTGAAGCGGGATTTTGAGAACGATGGAGCGATGTTTATTTACATTATAATAATCGATATTCATCCATTTTTAATAAACATTTGGTTATTATAAAAAATATATTTTAACATAAGTAAAAATAATTAAGCAAAAAATTGTGAATTAAAAACAATTCATACATTTTTGGCCTCTGTGGTCTAGTGATAAGAGCTTTGCCCTAGCGATCAGATGGGTACTGGTTCTAATCCCAGCATGGTCAATATCAAATTTTTTTTTTCAATTTAAATAAGTTATTTCTAATAGAGTTTATCTTGTATGAATTTCCAATCATTTCAACTTATAATCAATGGGTTGTTTAAGCGTTTTATATTCAAACTAGATACCACAAATATAAAGTAAAATAAAGTTTTTTACAAAATTAAAATTGCAAAAAGTGCAACAAAAAAGTTTTCAATATTGAAAATAAATTTACACAAAGAAACCACCGAATATATCGTAATTTAAAAGTTATTAGATAATTTAATGACATTATTGACGATAGTGAAACTCTTTTAATTTGAACATCAAGATATAAAATTGAATACAATGTAAGAAGTCTAATTCCCTATAATCAAGATTGTTTTTAATTGATTTTATAACACCACACGATATCCTTTTGAACTGTAAGTGCTTCTAAAGAATTATTTTTAAATAAATGCATTATAATTGTATTGACGCAAAACAGTGGGTGATACCATACTTGAACATTTAATATATATTTACAGAAGTAAGCGATTTTGTAGAAGGTAGCGAATAATTAAAATGATTTTAATTTACTAATGTATGACATATTCGCTGAATATTAATTTTGTCAAAGTGCGCTTAAAAGCAGGCGAACAAGCAACATTAATTTTAAGCACTTTGAGGATTAAGTAAACTATTTACGGTTAATAGTATGAGTAAATAACACCGCTACATTAATTTATTTGTATAATCCCATAAGTATTAAGTATTTGCAATCATGAATAAACTAATTTGTAAACAAATCATTATTCTAATTTAAATGTGCGTAATGTATTCGCGCATGCTTTCACAAATAAACTGACAATCGCTGTATAATGTTAAAGCTACAGTATGGACTAAAAGCTAGAGCAAATATCATTATTGTATTACGATATGATAAATATACTAAAAAGTTAATACACCAAAATATCCACAGATAATAGTATTCATATCGTTTCATAGTGTTATTGCTAAATTAATTTATTGTAGCACGGTTAAAATATTAAATATGATTAATTTAATGGAAATCTGTGTACTTTTAATATAAATAATTACTAGACCACTTTTAAGGTGTAACCTGTCGATTCTTGGTGGAAAGGCATTACATTTTAAAAATAAAACACCATTTGTTTGCAAATTAACACAGATTACTAATTCCTAATAAATAATCTTGCCATATAATTAGTCTAAAGATGCTTCTGAAAGAGTCAAAACGCGTTACATTTAGTAACACAGCCAGTGGAATAACTGAATTATTAATTTTATTTTATATCTAAAATGAATTTCCACCGAGTCCATCGAAAATATTAATTACTTGTTTGACACTCAGATATTTACTTTCTGTTGAAACTGGTAAACATTAATTAGTCAATTATTCGAATTTAAATGGAACTTAGTAGGGTGTATCATGTTATATATATTATACTAACAAATGTATTTACCCCAAGGTATTAAGTATAAAAAGTGGGACCACATGGCTCAGTCGCTCGTTGTTTATTTTGAAATACATAAGTGGCAATGCTCTTAAAAATTCTACATAATTGTTTTTAAAGAATAAAAAGTATTTTGCATCCAACGAAGTTGGCAATGAGGTATATAGTTGGAATACCAGCCCACTTGAGAAAAATTCAAGAAAAAATACAATGCACAACATCTCAAATATAAATATGAAAAAAAATAGTTTGTAATTTTACCGTGCCAATTATTAAATTTAGTTACGGTTACCAAGTTTCAGAGACAGGTCATAATATAGTGCGCAAGAAGAAAATATTTAATGTTCACATAGGAAGCACCTATATACTTAGTTATATCGTGAATATCTTGATTATTTTTAAGTTAATTAATAAGCGGTGTGAAAAACATAACACTTACGAAAAGGAGTAATTTTTATTGAACTAAAATAACGTTAGAAGAAACCGCAAGTTTTCTTTATATTAAACTTCCCGTTTTCATGGTAAAAAAATCCCTTCGGATCTCATGCAGTTATATTGCGTTACTGTGTGGGTTTTGTCATATGAACTCATTTATAGAGCGAAATGATAATTTCAAACAGTAAAATATGGTTTTATGTAGTATTAAGTATTTATTTTCCATCATTGTATGTAAAACCTGAAATACATCAAACTATGCGAAATTATCAAAAGACGCAAGAATCTAAATTCTTCATAGCAGAACAGACTCAAGATGTGTTTCAGTGCCGTTTGAAACAAAACGGCTGCACATGGTATGGTTATGCATCTCGCGTCGTTACTATAATATACTATATTTAATACTACACTATGCAGTAATGTTGACTTTTTCGATGGTAAAATTGACGAGGTTTTCAAAATATGGTTAAATACACAAAGAAGACGTCAACTTTAGTGTATTATTAATTTTTATTTATATGTAGAACTATTTTTAGAAATAGCAAAATTTAAATTTTTTTGTATGACCTATTTCACAGGTAATTTAGAGGTTTAAAGGCTGAAGTAACGCAATGTTACACCATGCGTACGGGAGGGTTAAGTAAATTTTAAATGATTGATTTCAGTGTAAATATTATTTATAAACATTCCCATAACATTGATTGTTGCGAAGTATTAACGATGAGAATTAAAAAAATATTGTGAATGTAAATACTCAAATAAATTAGTAACTATGATTAAAGACGGTTAAAGTATTTTTTAATCGAAGGAAATCAATGTATCGACTAAGCTTATAAATCACTTGAGATGTACTTCCACGCCCGATATTTCAATAACGAAATTAGTTTTGATGTTGAAACTTTTTGAATTATCTAATCATGGAAATTATGGACGATTGGTGCTGCCAGCATGCAGCAAACAATAATAGTTTCCTCTTTCTAATTTATTAAAATTACACTTTGTTCCAAAGCGGTGCGTATACATACAAAATGGATAGGGAGTGAGTTCAAGAGCTATTGTAAAAAAAACTTTATATTGTTTAGCGCAACTTCTAAAAAAACAGCATGAGTATTTTTTAATTTGTTCTAGATTGTATGCTCTTTCCTGGGACTAAAAATGCTACAAGTGACCTTTTCACTATGAGTTAACATTTGACAGATATTACTTATCATATTGCAGATATGAAAAATAATGTTAAGTACTGATATTCTGGTTTGTTTTAACCTAATTAGGCCTGAATCAATGCGCTTCCGAGCATTCCACAGTCGACATGTGAAAGTGTACGTGGAGCACAGTGGCTTGTATAAAGCTGTACTTACAAATATATCTAGTATGTGGTGGCAGCATTGTTCAATTACGGGCCTGCGAACTATGTCGACTTGCAAAATATTTAATAAGTTAAGAAATATTATGATACTGTACCAAATGTCTTAAAATACGCAAGTATCAAAAGAAAGGTCAAAAATAAATACGTTGAATTTACAGGACGACATGGCTAATGGATAATAAGAAAGTTATTTAAATTAAAATCGTTTCAGAATAAAAAATATATAATTTTGAATAAAACGAATTTATTTTTGTAATCTAAAAAAATTCAACTATTCCAAATGGAACAGAAAAAATACATATTCTATAATATTGTCTACAATTCTTCAATAATCAACTTTTAAAAATGTATTTCAATTGTAGATATATGAACAAATTATTTTTAAAAATAAAGCCATACCAAGAATAAAGAAAACACTTATCTTTTAGTATATAGATTGGAAACGCTTGATGAAATTTGGTTTTAAGCTGAAATTTTTCGCTATTGTTGACAATAGTAAAACATAATATAACATTGTAGGTGATAATTATAATAAGTCAAATGTAAAAGCTATGAAAACAACACTTTTAGATATACGTCCTAATGATGAACTAATGACATTGTAAACAGAAGTTATATGCATTGAATGTTAAAATATTTCATCAAATTTATTTGTCTTAAAAAAACGCACAATAGATAGATAAAAGATTTTTTTGAAGTACTGAATAACAACTGGTCATTGAAAATGCGATAGCACAGAATCAAGAAAATCACATTCATTAATTTGCACCTACTTGTTAGAGATCAATTTAAATATGACATACAATTAAAAAATGATTTATTTATTTAACTTAACTGCTTATCGTCTTCTATCTTATCGTCGTCTAAGTTATCAATTGTGTAAACTAGTAATTTTACTTTACAGTGTCTTTGATTATGCCAAGATGTTGATTCGTATTTTTAAAAAAAAAATTATGAACTAGGTATTTGTCGCAAGTATTGTAGGAAGTTGGAGAGGCCTGCGAAACACGTCGAGGTGACCCTCGTTAGCCACCCGCGTGTCTCCGGGCCTAATTTACTGCGGCATTAGAATTTCATGCGAGGGGTCCAAGCCAAACCGAACCTTTCGATGCAAATTCCACAATTATTTAACAAAAATTCGCATTTTATGAAAGCACAACCACAGACGTGAGTGGGTTTTATATACGGATACAACGTCTAATGAGGGACGCTCTTATGATAAATACGTATTCGCTTAAAATGTAACATCAAGCCATTTTTTATGCTTATAAGAATCTGAGAGCTTTGGAAGAACGTACCTTTTGACTTATATATGTGTAGAGTATATTTTCTAAGTAAGATCATTTGAGGTAGCATAGAAGACGAGAAATTTTAATAAAAGCAAATTCTTGTATTACATTTATTCAGTTAATATGTTACGCCTGGCGGTAAGAACTCTGCCTCCCGATCGGAAGGTTCTAGATTAAGACTTGTTAAAGTCATCATCAAACATTATTTTTTCTGTTTATCATTTGAAGGGTCTAGTATCATAACACACAATCTCCAGCATATGCAAAAAATGAGTTATGAATGTAGCACTGATATTCGTGTTCACATCTACTATTTAAATTATAACATATCTTTCTAAAGTTACAAACTACTGAAATTAATGTAAAAATTCTTTTCATTTTCAAAACTCGTATTATCTAATACTTTATAATTTTCTGAACTAATAATCTCCATTCCACCTAATGAGAGGGCAGCATTGTACTGTTAAGGTCTGCAGTGTTTGCTTATATATCATGGTGTAAGCATCTGTTCCACTGTTTTATTTGTATCAAACTATGCATTTGTAACTGAAGCATGAACACGGTATTTTTTGGTTTGTCAAAAAAAAGCTTTGACGAAGATGCTGAGTTATGATACTAGAGCCCTTATTTAAGATCTTAGATGTGGGTGCTAATAACTTTTTTGCTTTAGTTAACTTCGAGTGACTTTCAAATTTAGCTTTGATATGATTTACAACTTGCGATTTAAACTACAAATCCTTGAATTTAAATTTACATGGCAATGCATACTTATATGTAAATGTCTTTGACGTTTTCAAGTTTTATAGCACCTACCTTCTTTCAACTGGTGTGAATAACAATAAGTTATCAGTATTAACTAATCCAACCTAAGCTTTACTCGTCTATCCACATTTTCATAAAAAGCTCTTTAGTTATGACTAAATTGATGACTTCGCATGCTCCACGTTTCGAGTGGAGGCAATGCTTAAAGATATTTATCTAAATGGGTTGAATTTTTATTGTCAGAATGAGAGAATCTCTTTAAAAATGGTTTTTCATTCTTCATTTGGAGTTTTTTTTGACACTGACCTACCGTTGCACCACACAATAAAATTATGTACAATGTTAATCGGTATATTTAACAGTGGAGTAAAATATTGGTGGTGTCAATATAGTCAGTCGAACATACATTTTTAAAATGATGAAAGAATTCGACCTATGAGCGTACGTTGCACAAAACGCGTTTTTGTAAAACAACCAACAAATTTTATATTTCTAAATTTGGTGGTCATGGAAAAAACCAAAGCTCCTAGGGGTCCCATGCTGAGAGAGCTTAAGATTATTATTAACGGTAACCTCTTTTTTTATCATACTACAGTTTTCATTTAAATAGTGTGAATTGTCCAAACACATATTTTTTTAGTGTCGTAAAAGAATGTAAGCACTTGCAATTGATATATCAATATAATAATTAAGAAATCTTAGAAAGTCATTGAAATTCATTTCAAAATACATTTAGTTGGAATGCGATTGAAGTTGAATTATGATTCTAAAATTACTAAAACTCCATGACGATTAAAATAAAAAAAATTCAAAAAGAGATGAACCATTCTATTTTATATTATTATCCATTTTGAATTTAAATCTGCATTGTATTGTTTTATTAAAATAGCTTCATTTAAAAAATCCTTGAAAGTAGATATGTATAATATTTGAAGTCTTAAAATTGAAAGGTGAATTCCATTTAATGAAAAAAGCACTTCTACTGCTGGTTCATAATGTCATTATACGATACAGACACATTTTTTACGAATCATGAACAATGCTGTGACATTCAAATTAGGAACAGAGAATATTTTTTTTCATTCAGCAACATTGTATTCGTATTATTACGTAAAGGTACGTTTGGTCAAATGTCTCATATTACCATAAAAATACACATGAGTAAATAAAGGTTTCATATTAAAGACATTTTCTTTTGAAATATGCAACAACACAATATTAATATGTGCATTCTTACAGAAATACTTCTCATGTATGTAAAGTCAGGCACATACACTATCAAGACACATATAAATAAATACCCCCTTTTACGTATGATACATAATAACATTTAATAAGAGAATCAAATTTCAATATGGTTCTCTATGAGTTTTGTGGTTGACATTGCGTTTACCTTACGGAATCCTCTCATTAACGAACAATAATATGGGTTATAATTAAAAATTATTTTTCACTGCTTACTGATGGAATACTTACAGTAAGAATGTTTGAAATTACAACAGTTATTTGAATTGGAATGTTTCTAATCGTTTTAAAATCACATTTTATCATGTAAAAATACGAACGGCATCAATCAAATTATAGTGTTTATAACCGTTGAAATGAATTTTTAATTGGTTGTATACTTTACATGAAACATTGTACAAGCAAACTGTAAATTGATTAAGCTGCAATTAATAATAAAAAACGGCAGAGAGATATGTGACATCATTTATTTTTGTTATCACCAAACACAGTTGTAAACATAGTACATAGTAATTAGATAAGCACGTAATGACAACATATGCAAAAATGGCGACTGTCATATTTTATCAAGCTCACCTGTACTTCTTATATCAAGGACTGAGTATAAATTATAACGCGGTTGACAACATTGTTAATGTCGTTGTAGGATATTTAAATATCAAATCTGAGTAGTTCAAATTAAGCATACATGCGTCGAAAACCTGGTGTCAATCGTAGCAAATCAAATAAAATATCTAATATTCTGATACCTTGTAGGATTATAGGCGAGTATTATTATCTAGTCGGATAATTTTTGAGAGTAGGTATAATAATATAAGTATGGTATATTTAATTTACTTGTGATCAACGATATTTCGTTTTTTCGATCAATACCACAGATTGTGTAGATTTTTGATTCTAAATATCATTAGTTTGAGTCCGACTGAAAATAGCAATCCACAACATTACATGTATATCCCAAATGAAGTTATAATCGAAAGCCTCAGTAATAATAAGCTAAAAATGAAAAGAAAATAAAAGTAAAACAGATGTATTTTCTTGTTGAACCTAGTCATTTTTTCAACAGTACTTTACATAAATATGAGTGCTTAATATTTTAAAGAAATCTACTCACGTAAGTCTCGATAAGGTCACTGCGATGCGGCACGAAGTAATTGTGGTCTTCCATATCTCGTCGTTTTTTTACTCGGACAAAGTGCTCCATGGGAGCTAGAGCTTTTCTGGCACATGCCGCAGCGAGGAACTCTTCGACGCTCATGGCATCTCGAACTGATACTGCTGCTTGAGCCAATTCTGGTAGGGAAACTTTTATCGTCTTGTCTGATTCTTCTCGGGACATCTAATAAGAAGGAAAAAAGAGAAAAAGAAAATATTATTTATATTTTCGGTGATAAAACATAATATTCTTAAGCACTTTTATTAGTAACGGTCAACGTATAAATCGACGTCGCTTCAAATACATTATAGTACAGCTGCTTGTTAGAATTAGGATACATTACATATCCTTCTCATCTCTGAAAATCACATGTTTACCCATTATACTATTATTATATTATAACAATGTATACCATCTATTTGTATAATGGTCAACTTTTACTCATTTTGACCCAATATACACGTCTTCAAACATGTCATTCTGCTTATTTTATCACATAAAACATTGAAATTGGTTTTAAAAAATAAATTTTAATATAAACTGGAGCCTGATAATAATTATAAATGTAATTTTTGTCATGACTTACCCCTCCAATACCAATAATTCCCATATGAAATGATGAAAACGTAGACACCGGCACGAGTTCAATATATTTATAGCTCGTCAAACATAATAATACCGAAGAGGTATTATTAAGAGGTAATATTTTCGTATTTTTTAGAAAGAGCGTTTTGTTTAGCGCTCTGAAAATCAAAAGAGCAAATTAATATTTTCAAAAGCTTGCGGTCTTTTGACTCTCAGCGCTTGGAAGTAATAAAAGCTCTCTTTACTTTGCTAGCGAATTGGAAGCCGCACTGCGAAAATATGCCTCACTCTTCTAATTTAGACCAAATATTACTGCGTGTATTGTTTTGTAATTATTTTTAAGAGGTACACAACCTTCCATTTGAAGGGTCACGAGTATCGATGGCTCTGTCGTATAATAATTTCGCCTTTCCTTTTGCCATATCATCGGCAACCTCTGTCAGCTTCGAAATATTCTGCTCATGACGCGAATTAATATTCACCATGTTTTCTTTGTCTCTTAAATATAAAGCAGGAAAATATAGTCAAGTACATTATGGTATATACCGCCAGCGCGCTCATTTTTTTTTGACGAGGAAATATCAATCACGGGAAAACTTCAGATTTCTTTCATAAGATTGGAGTCTGCAGTCTTTTATTTTATGCAGGAACTGTCTTCATCTAATAATAGGAAAGTCTTTTGTAGGTTATGAAAGGCTTTTTTGCTATTTTGTTTTCAATATTTGACTTTCATTATTTATAAAAGTTTTACCAAAAGTAGTGAAAATGTCAATATGTCTTTTTTGACTGACAATATTGATGTAATTCTTTCTTTGGCTAAAAAAAATCTTTTCAATAAATGGTGGTTGTTTAATTAAAATAAAAACGACAACATTTATTTCAACATTGATTTATGTACACTTTAAAAAGTAAAGCATTATGTAGGCTACGTTAATTTCTTGTATTATAATTTATTTTCAATTGCTTGACAGCAATAATTTTTGGAACACGTGAAGTTAACTTAAAAAACTTTTTCAACCGTTTTATTAAAAACGAATATAAACGTACTGTCGCATGAATGAGAGAAATAATTGTATAACAATTTTGGCTGAGAAAAGATGTCTTCATTATTGTTATCAGTTATTCCCAAGTAGGTTCATAATATCGCAAGGGATTTCTGACTACATCGCTTAAAGATTGAGTCGGCTCGTTTCATGCTGGGTGTTGATTTTCGAGAAATATTTTCACATCGAGACTCTTTTTCCACCGCGTAAGGGCACGTGTCGAAGAAAACAAAAATATTTGGAAAGCTTCCCGTATTCATGGCTATCGCGATTTGACTCGAGGGAAAGTGTAAGCGTATTACATTATTTGCCTACTTTATTTGTTGACTCCTTTCTGAATCGTATCGAGTGGAAGAAAAAAATCACAGAAGTAGAGGATGTAAGGCAAGGTCAACTGACAATCTTTCGAGTAGGGACCTTTTTGGCCTTAGCTTTTAACCTGTCGTGACATATATAGGCAGATTGACATGAAAATCTGGAAGTAACTTGGGTTTTCATGTTTGTAGTGCTTTTAAATTGACATACAGCTGTATACAAGTACTATATAATATTAATCATTTGATTTCCTTTATAATGTTTTAATCTTTTCACTTATACTGAATAAGTAATGATGTAATAGTTTTGTGTTAGGTTTTTTGTACACTATTTTGAAAATCATATTAAGGCCATCAATTAATGCTTAATTAAAAACTAATGAATAGCATTGTTTAAAAAGTTATAATAAATTGCAAGAGATTTTGATATATTTGATGGATATATTCCGATGTACAAATTATTGCCTGTTGTTAATTTGTTGATTTGAATAAATCAGATTATTGAATAATGATTAATATAGAATGTTAGATACGGTTGAAATTACCTGTAACGAGCGGCGGCTGGACCCGCTGTTCGATCTGGAGAGCATCGGCGGTCGTCTTTTGGTGGCACCGCGTCCGGCCAATAAGTTATTGAGGAGTGACGGACTCCTCGCGCAGATGAAGGCATGGAATGAAGACACTGTGAATACTCCCAATTTGTTTAGTGTGCTTTTCGTAGCACGAGATACGTGGGTGAGTAGTGACTGTAACAAAAGAAGAAAATCGTGGTTAAGAAACGATTTTGTTTAGATATATGGACATAAATAACTGGTTGTTTTATTCAATTATGATTTAGGATAAAAACGTTTGTCAAGTGGCATTGTTTTGCATTATGTCGTCATCAAAAGCACTCATGCAATTGGGACCTGTATATTTTTAGCACATTTTATTGAGTCAAGGACCAGTTTGTCTTTGGTTTTCTACATTTATATCGCAAAAAATATATTAAAATCATAATTTAGTCATTTTTGATTTTTCTATTAAGAAAAATCAGTTAAGTCTCACAACAGAATAATGGTTCATTTATTTACAAGGGAATGAATCATTTGTTCAGAATGCTTTGGTGAGAGAATAATCTTTCAACACAAAATATATTTATTGGAATGATCACAAAATTTGAAAAACTGTTTTATTTTTTTTTGTGGTCTACTGAAAAGCTGTGATTTTTCTCGTAAATATTCTGGATAACATATTAAGCTGATTTTAGAGGACATATTTTTACCTAAGTATTCTTTTCGTTAGGCTAAATTTACAGTTTGAATTGTTGAGAGTAGTATTTCGCCACAAACGACCCTTGATGAACTCGAACTGTCAGTTCGAGTTCATTCGTATTCTCGAATGCCTGAAGATGCCGAAAAGCAAAATCCGGGTCGATAGTGACGAAATACATGGAAATTTACAAAATCTCAACAATTAAAATTTGATATTGAAATTCCATCAAGCATCCTCAGCATAAATAATGCAATAACGTGTACATCGATGGCCTTATGTTATAAGCCCGTATCTGATATTTTGACGAAAATTACTTTATAAACCGGATGTCGTTTATTTAAAATAATACAGAGTATTAAAACATTTTAATGATTTACAAGTACCTTAACATACTATCCATTTAATATTTAGAAGAAAAAAGTCTAATATACATATTAAAGTAAATATTCGGTTTCTTTTATCCTCCTGTAAAATTTGTAAAAAGTCACTTACTGGATTATAGCATTAGGCCATCGATATATGGTTTGAGCTTATGTTATTTCCACATATATAAATGTTTACATAACTGTAAACTTTGTATAGCGAGTTTTCAAAAATGCATATTGATTAAAATATTATATCATTCTTACAATAACTCTTATTTTAAATGTATTTAGTAGAGCAAAATAAAAACACTGATCATTTTTTATTCTTTTGGTGTTTTATTTAAGGCTTCATTTTTCGGATGAAAACCGTTTACAAAAAAATGAAAAAAGGGCTTTTCCTAATTTTAAAAATGTTGAAATGAATTCTTAGGTTGGTTTATGGTCACATTTACGTTAAAAACAAAATTTATTATCGTGATATATTATTTTGCAACAAAACGATATGTCAAAACTTTTGTTTATGATATTAGCCTGAAAAAATAATATTGGCGCCAGTTTTCGTTCTGCATATGCTGATAAAAAAATATGCGTAAAGTCTAAATTTTCACGCGTCGATGAATTCCGACATTTTTGCAGCTGCTTTGTTTTTTTATCATTTTCGATGTTTCATTCGGCGTATAGTTTTTACTCATTGGCGTGTTTTATAAGGTGCGCGAAAAGCTAAAGTTTATTTTTTAATAATATCGAAAAAATCATACCGACTTTGTAGCCGAATGGTCAACGCTACATGTCGTTCGATGAATTGCGATGGCTACTGGCTCGAGCCTCCGGAATGATACTTTTGTACATTGATTTTTTAATCGATCAATGGTTTTGTGTTCAATAGTATGCGTGTATATGGTGTTTAAATTTTCTCTCTACCATTCGATCCTAAATACGAAGGGCTCGGAGAGCGATTAGCTAACTATATTACGAGTTATTTCTTAACAACGTTTCCGTTAAACAACACCTGTAGAGGTTGTTCAGCGTGATTGGGCCAATCATTTATTTAGGCAAAGTAATCGGCGTCCGTGGCGCAGTTGGTAGCGTCGCTGGCTACAGTTACGGATGTCTCGGCTTCAATTCCCGTTGCGGACGGTTTTCATAGATTTATCTTTCAATCGATTTATGAATTTCTGAGTTGCCCTTCCTACCCATTCTATCCTCAGCAGCTCGAGCGATTAGCTAACCATTAGTCCTGTCCTAGTCCTATCCTTCTATCCCGACTTAACGAAAAAAGAGATGTTGAGTAACAAGCAGTTCTCATAGAAAAATTCTGTTAAGATACCTCCATTAGGAGACCATATGCTCTACATTGGGAGCGAACATGAAAAAACAAAAAAAAACCTTGGAAATATTTGTAGATTTTATTTTGTTGAACAGTTTATTTTGGTAATATTAAGTCTTTTGACTGCTTTTTTGTACCGCACTGATGCCGGTGTAACGTTAAGAGTCGCAGGAATCCCGGGATTGAGTAAATCAAGCGTTTGCTTATTTTAAATGACACATACAAGAAGAAAGCATTTAAGGACAGCCTGTCGGGAGCGAAGAAGATGGTCTAAAAGGAAAATATTTATTTTTTCGTTAGAAAATAATATATTCTCAACTGAGAACGAGAACAAATTGGCGAAATTTTGAGATGCTTACAAGTGGATTAACGCATAGAAATAATTTTTTGTAGGTAATGGAAGAATTTTCAAAACGTCTAATATTAAAAAAATAAAATGTCCTTACTCGTTCAACGGAAAACACATTTTAATATAATATTTGTATTATTCATAAAATAGTATTGTATTGAAAAAAGTATTGAATCAATTATCTTGGCAATGAAATGAAATACTAAGAAATATTTTAATAAATAAATTTGAAAATTAGCGTATAGGCTATATTTATAGCCTACTTTGGAAAATAGATTAATGTTGATTTACCACATACTTAATTTAATTTTACATTAAAATATGCTTGATTAAACATATTATCGGAAGGTTATGTATTAATGGTGATTTTGAACATAAAACAACATTAAACAACTTCCACTTCATGTTACAGTCAAATATGCGTAATTGAATATATTATTGGAAGGTTATGTTTAACATCTTCCTTTAATATAGAAAAAAACGTATTTATCTTCGAACTAACCATTTAAATTCAATGAATTATCTATGTAGGTATAATAAATTTGAATGAATAAGTTAGGATGGGAAAAAATAATATTCAAGGATCGTCAAAGTCGACCTCTGTAGTCTAGTGGTAAGAGCTTTGCCTTAGCGATCACCTGGGTTCTGGTTCCTAGCAAGGTCAATAACAAATTTAGATTTTCTCCAATTTAAATTTGAATGACATGAGTGACATACAAATATTCTCATCGAGGTTATCTCATATGATTTTCCAATTTTCAAAAATATTTGGCGCATTGGCTCTCAGCTGTAATTACAGATATTTAAAAAAAAATGTTCTGTTGAAAATCCTTGGTTATCTCAGAGCATATCTGATTCTTTTTACCGCATTACAATGCAGTTCTGCACAAGTAAATGCAAACTTCTTTGCTATCGGATGGTTAAAGCAGTGTTTGACCATTGATGCATTATGTTAACGTGCAAAGACATCTTTCTATTATGTTGACTTACTTATTGGGAACATCAATATATCTTCATTAATTCGTCGATAGCTTTTAATATTTATTACTTTGCACTAAAATTGTGATTGACTGTATTGGACTAAACCTTTTTGCACTTTATATGCCACGGTAGAATATATTGCGGCTAAAGGTAAAAGTGCTATGTTTTAGCAGGTATATCGTTATTTTACATGGCGTAGCATTTTTTTTGTCCCGAAATGCTTCGACATTGACAAAAAGAGGCAATATTTCAGCCGGCTCACTCTACTCTAACAAAAAAGTAACTTGCATGCCAGGTGCTCTCAGTCTTGAGACCGCGTTATAAATAAAGGCAGGCCACGTACCGAATTCTAAAAAAGCACCGTTAAAATTACAAGAGCGGCAAAAACACATTTGGGCATGTAAATTTTTTCGAATCCTCTCGAATGTTAAACGAGCCCCGAATTTCGATGAAAATACAACGAGAAATTTTGCAGCACAGCTGACAGAGGAAATTTGGAGGGAAAAACGCAGAGTTTGAAAAAGCAGCGGCGGATAGAGTAGGGGGTACGTAATCAATCACCGGGCGATAAACGCGGTGTGCCCCCGTCAAACATTCAATGATGCGGGGTCGCAGTGGCGTTCCGGAGATTTTTTCATGCTGACAATTTTACAATCCAATTTTTCAGGCATTGATACGATTGAAAGCGAGGAAAAGCGCGCCTGTCGCCCTGAGAAGTCTATCAAGACGAGACTTGCCTGTTGATGGATATTCGTTATTCGTAAAGTCGCGAAAAGCTGTCTGTCGATATAAGTGGATTGAAATTGAAAGTAATTTTGGTGTTGTAAATGACACTCGGTATTTAGTCAGAGCGTATTTATCTTCAATGGGGAGAGAACAGTATTTTTTGTCTATTTATATTGAAAAAGGTTGCTATCAGTTTTGTAATTTTATTATATATATTTAATCGGGATTAAAGAAAGTAAATGGATAATGTTAACAAAATATTACCGGTGTCAAATATCTAGCTGCGATATATTTTCAATGAAAATTACAAAAGAGTATCAAAAACTAATAATATCTCGTTTCGAATGTTTTAAAAGGCGTCCGTGGCGCAGTTGGTAGCGTCGCTGGCTACGGTTACGGATGCCTCGGGTTCAATTCCCGGTGCGGATGGTTTTCATAGATTGATCTTACAATCGATTTATGGATTTCTGTTCGTAGTCTGAGTCCTCCCTCCCACCCATCCTATCCTCACGGGGCGTAGCGAGAGCGATTAGCTAACCACTAGTCCTGTCCTAGCAATATCCTTCTATCCCTAATCTCTTCGAAAAAAAAAGAAAAGTTGAGAAACTGAGTAGCAAGCAGTTCTCGAAGAAAAATTCGGTTAAGATACCTCCATTACGAGATCATATGCTCCACACTGGGAGCGGACATGGAATAAAAAAAAAATGCTTTAAAAGAAGATACTGATTTTTGTAACATTCACGCATTATTTCTTGGTGGAATTAATATAAATGTGTTTAGAATTGTTATAAAATGGACATATTTAAAGTATATAATATAATATATATAATTCTGTTATTTAATGTTCAAAAATTGAACAAAATTTAAAGTCAATGTGGTTTTATGAATATATATTATTAGCATGTGAGATTCTATTTGAAATTATTTCAATTAAAATGCTAAAATTCACATGACAGATTGTAAAGGAAACTTTTCAAAATAAAATACAAAACTTCCAGCTTTTTTTTAGGTAAATTATCCAATTTCACAAGTTGTTGAAGTTCTTTTCAATAATTTTAAATATTATTAGTGCATTTCCATAATGTCTTCGCTTCTTCAAATGCAAATGAGTATTCAAATTTTTCTCAAAAAGTTTTGTTTTATTTAAGACAAAGAAGTTTGACGATAAAGTTTAGTTTTGCCTGATAAAATTATACATTCTTTATGATTTACAAACCACGTTTTTATACACCTGTATTTTAAACAACAAAATATTTTTCTGTTTATTATATACAAACTATTTCAAAGCTAGATAAATTATGTAAAAAAAATATCTAAGCAAAAAAGTTTTTCATGTTTAATGTTTATATAATTTCTAGGGAATAAATTCTTATCATATAGTTAAATACCACTCAAAGACCTTTGTACTAAAGAGACATAAACGCCTTGAAAACTGATTGGATTAACACAAATTTATAATAAGCTGTGCTAATTTTTTGTTTACATTACAAAGTGACTTGGAATACTCGAGTCTTTGTTTGATTTCGTTTAAGAAGAAGGTTAAACCCCACCCCTGGGGCTGTCACTGCAGGCGAGGTCTGTTTGTTGTGTGTATTGGCTTGTAGAACGAGGGCGGCAAAATAGAACCACTGGCGCCATCTTGTGCGACAATTTTCTTTTACACACCGGAAATTGACTACAGCCGGAAGAAAGTACAAATATATAATAGGTACACATCCTAATACGCCAACGTCACGACCTGTATAAAAATAACATTTTTGATTGGCAAACGTTTCAAATATTTTCTAAGGCTGCATTGCCGTAAAGCCTATTGTTAATATTAGCTTAGCTCATTGCTATTGTTAGCTATAATGAATAACTTTAAAGGTTTCTTTCATTGAACATAAAAAAAATGACTACATCTATAGACAAAAAATTTGAAAAAATGACGGTTTGAAAATAATAAAAAATTACAAGCAATTAAAAATGAAAATCAATTTTGCTGACAAAAGCTACGTATTTTCCATTTGAACTCGTTACTTTGAATGCCGTATTTGTTATTATTAAATGATTTATTATTTATATTAAAATATTGATCCATAATCATAAATAAATTCCAACGCAAATTTAAAAAAACGAAATAACAAGAATCATTTTCTATCTTTTTTATTAATATTGAGACTGAAACTAAGAAAAGAGTAATTTATTTTTCCACATAACTAATTACAGTTCTTAATTCTTATGAGAGAAAACAGTAATGGTATCTACT
Source organism: Himalopsyche phryganea (assembly GCA_022494535.1). Classification (NCBI taxonomy): domain Eukaryota; kingdom Metazoa; phylum Arthropoda; class Insecta; order Trichoptera; family Rhyacophilidae; genus Himalopsyche; species Himalopsyche phryganea. Next base: position 3,804,108 of record JAGVSL010000046.1, read on the forward strand.
GTCAACTTTTTTTTAATGACAATTCCATTTCAAATTATATTATATATTTTATTCATGTAATACACTGAAATCATGTTTTAAATTAATAATTACGTGCTTATCAGTGAATGCGTCAAGCAAACTTTTCTTTAATTAATAGCCCTGTGTCAGTCATCCATTTTGTTTCTAATTAATAGCTTTGAAGAGTTAAACATAAAACGAACAAAAGTAAATTCATTTATGTGACAGCAATAAGCAGAAGACGGACTCCGACTTCTCCATCATTTCCGTACTTTCAAATTAGACGGATGAAAAACACAATTATAAGTATCAGCTATTTAACAGCATTTAAAGTTTGAAAGTACAAAACTTTTTCAGTGTTCGAAAATAAATTCAATTAAATATTAACATATACTTTAATATTTATCGCGGTACAGACAGATCCATAAATAGATTTTTCAATCGATTTGTGAATATCTGTTCAAAAGCATAGATATGTGTGTCTTCTAAAATTCCCTCCAACCCGTCCGATCCTTAAAACGGATCCTCCAGTAGAAGTCACTCTTAAGTTGTTAAATGTAAATTCTAGATGGAAAGGTAGTATATTTCAAAAATAAAACACGAATTTCTATGCTACTAATTCCACATTTATATAATGATCAAGACCGGCTTTACTCATTGCGAGTATTATCGACCGAAACATAAAAATATAGTATTTGTGTTCGTTTAAAATGGATGCAATTGGTTAGTGCTGATTTTTTTGTCAATAAAATTCAACATTTGAAAAAAGTCAAAAGTAATCAAATTGAATACAATAAACTGTGATTTCCGTCATTGTGTGATGACACCATGCAGAACTAAATAATTCTTTAATAAAAATGTGTTAAAAGTAACAAAAAGAATGAAAAAAGTACATTTAGAGTAAATAATTATATACCTATATGTAGTTCTACAATTTGCTAAAACGCTCTCCCAGCAGTGAATTGATGTAATGCGAAATTAATGCTTTGTTTCACATTTGACATTTGTAAGAGTTATAGTATGTTTGGAAATTTATAAGTGTGCGTAAATTAAAGTTCATTCAAGGACCCTCAGTGTCAAAACTTAAAATTTTGTAGCGCCCAATGCCGTAACGGCATTTGCGCGTATGATAATATAATATATAAATTTGGTTCGAATCCATGACGATCCATCAAATTATAATGGTTTACGTTATTATAATTTAAATGATATTACCATAATCCATTATTTTTTAATCATATAAATATGGTTGAAAGTACATTTTTTATTTGGTGTATTCAAGTATATAATTTCATATGCTGAAATTGTTTATAGTCATACATATATTGCTTATTAAAGATAGATAAAAATTAAGGTATTCGTATCTTAAATCCGATTAAAGAATACTTTTTACGAATATTAATTAGAAGACATTGTATTACTAACAAATAAATTTATATTTTCACATCTCAAAAGTTTTTTGCAAAAATTGAATTGTAAAGTAAGCTCGCATTAAGGACTTTGAAATTCCGCTTTTGCAAAGGCGAGTCACACGTTTACGATTTGAGTCACCGCATTTTGTTTATTAAAAGAGGAATCTTTTCCTACGCGAGCAGGAAAATTGGCGGAATTTTCGCACTGCGGCAAGTATTCGATTAAAGATAACGTGATTGAAAATTTTATTAAGACTTTTCTCTCCCGGAATCTAAATAAAGCAAAGACTCCCAACATCGGATTCGAGAAAATTCTCAGGATTTCCGCACGCTTCTAATCCCTTTCTACGAAATAATTTCTTAAATATTTCAACAATTTATCGTATAAATGAAAAGCAATATTTAAAAACACTTTTGATCCAAGTTTGAAAAGTATTATTATGATATCAACAATTTTTTGGCCATCACCATATTAGTGATCGTTTTACTATGTGATGTAATATACTTATAAATGCTAAATCATACTTTCTCTACTTAAAAAAATAAGTTTCTTTATTATAAAATAATCAAAAAATTCTAAATTATCGAATTTGGCAATATAATCCAAGGAACGGTAGATCATAAAATAAAATACAAGAGGTATTTAAACATAAGAGAAATAAAAAATAATCAGTAAAGGATTAATAAAGCTATAAAGCTAATCATTTCAATATCAGATAATCTCTAAATAAGTATTTATCCACTTGAGAGATGAATTTATAGTAATCCATCCATTTATAAGGGGGCTTAAAGGCGATTTTTAAAAAATAAGTAAAATGCCAAAATTCCATGATTATTGCGATGACGTTGCAAAAGTTTTACGGTTAATGTGTATGTATGCTATGCCGAATGTGTGAAATTGCTTATAACATGAAAAGTGCAAGCCCATTACCTCATTCATGATTTAGTCCGAGAGTTCGTCAGGTTATAGAATTCTTAAACTGTCAATATGACAGTAGAAAAAATAATTTTAATGCAGATGTCAAATTTAGCTTGATTTATTAAGTTTATTATTAGGATGCGGGACAGCCCCGGGCTTAGGTTGTGTCATTGATTGGACATGTAACAGATTTAGTAAATTTGCTGAATGTGCTGCCATTTAAGTGAATCTGCACTAATTATAACTAACTTAATCTAACGTAGGATGCAAATCGCTAAAATGCCTTTTAATAAAATTCGTACCTCGTCATATAATAGTTCTAGCTTTTTTGGGAATGGTAAATGGAAATGAACGTCATTGTAGTTATTGATTGATATGTTTTTATATAATCAACAACGTTTGGTTTAGTTGCAAAAAACACCACAAGAGCGCAACTATCTCTTTTGCTCAATGCATAAACTAGGCAGAAAAATTCATGCAGAATTCACACATGAATGAGACAATTGGGCTAGCACTTTTTATAAGTTAGGAAAAATTTTGCCCATTTAAATAATAAGCGATTTCACACATTTGGAGTATATATATATAATATAACATATATATTAATGATTGTCGGCGTCCGAGGAGCAGTTGGTAGTATCGCTGGCTACGGTTACGGATGTCTCGGGTTCAATTGCCGGTGCGGACGGTTTTCATAGATTGATTTTTCAATTGGTTTATGGATTTCTGTTCGTAATCTGAGTCTTCCTTCCCACCCATCCTATCCTCACGGGGCGTAGCGAGAGCGATTAGCTAACCACTAGTCCTGTCATAGTACTATCCTTCTATCCCTACTCCCTTCGAAAAAAGAGAGGTTGAGAAACTGAGTAGCAAGCAGTTCTCGTAGAAAAATTCTTTTAAGATACCTCCATTAGGAGACCATATGCTCCACATTGGGATCGGGCATGGGAAAAAATATTAATGAAACAATATTTCAATAATTCATATTACTAACAAAAGACATTATTAATGGAAATTTTTGTTTGAATTGCCAATAATATATCTTATGAAAATCGGATAGAATACAACGAGCATTGTTCATATCGTAATTTCACTCAAAACGAACGTTTTTATTTCACAGCAGTGAGAAATATTCGTCTTTTAACAGGGCGTTATTGTTTACTCGCCTCCAAAGTATCGCTTCGGAACTGTGTCAAGCAGCTAAACAGATAAGCTCTGCGGAGTAATTGGATTTCCAAGTTGCTTAGTTCTCCGTTAATGAGTTAATCAAATGAATGAAATGGCTCCCTGGTCCACCGTGACACTTAGGTAGTAACAAGTTGCCGCAAATGGAAACCTACAGTGCGGACTGTACCCACTATCGTATTAGTCTTCACGTACTCGCCTTGATAACGCGACCGATCGCTTCGATTGCCATACTATCACTACCAATATGTCTCTACATTAACTATTATGTATCAATATACTAAAACTGTTATCGATCGATTGACCAGTGACGTTCATAAATCAAATGCAACCCTTAATTTTTTCGTATATAGACAGTCAAACATATCAAATAAAATTCGATTACGAATCAACAAAAATAATTCGTAAGGAAATTCTCTCAAAAACAATGACTTATTTCTAAATTTGTTTAACGTTTGTTTGAGTTGATTTAATGCATTATGACGGCCATAAAATAGAATGAAATCAAATATTTTATTAATAGCTCCTATTGCCCATCCTAATGTTATGTCACTGGGAAAATTATACAAATTCATTAGAATCAAGTTTGATAACTGTATAATAGAAGTATGTTAAGTGTGTATTTAATATGAAGATGGTTCATTTCTTTTGCATTCTGTAATTATCACTATAACAAGAATTAATGTTCCCATTATTACAGCCTACCACAAACGTACTTTATTATATTACGTATATAACTCAATTTTGAAGTTATTGCTGAATAAAACATTTTTTTATAGGTTAGGATCCCAATTGATTAGCTAAAATAATAAGTTTATGCCTAATCTTTGTTTTGTTAATTATTTGTGGGAAGTGGATAAAGAAATTTTAATAAAATTTTGAACGTTTTCTTTATTATTTATTCTGTGAATATCTGAAATTGTGTTATTTGTTTCTAGAAAAAGTGTGAAAAAGATTTATGTTTACAAACGCTAGGCGAAATAATTTTTAAGTACGTGAATGTTTAAAAAAAAAAGATTTTCTCAGGACTATTCATGTATTTATATATAGTATTAGTTAAACTCCGTAAATATTGCTTTATTCATTTTTATCGCACAAACCTAACAGACTATAAAACGTATTAGAAAAATATCACTCCGATGAGCAAAATTATTCAAGAAATTCTTTTTTAGGATTTTAATGTATAATTACGTTGTGAATTCACGTCTTTGTGACGCTATAAAATTTGTTAAATGCGTGTTAGTAATTTGACCGAAACGTTAAAGGAAAGGCAAGCTTAGGATATTAAGGACATTGTTCTAAAATTAATATGAAGGATTTTGAGCCGTATACCTAATTAAGCAATTGCTTCAGTGTATAAATTGCTACATCATGAAATATTTAGTTGAAGTATAAAGTAACGAGAAATGATAGTTGAATTCAGTACGCAATAAAGCCAGCTTATCTGTTTTAATAGCATCAATATTTCGTAAGATAATATTCTATAGGTGTAGGTGTAAACATTAAATTTGCTTATACAATGAACCGAACTTTTATCTTAAATTTGAAAAAAAAACGTCGGGCATACAAAAATGGAGAATTATGTTGATATTACTCAAAATATGATATTATCATCCCTCACTCTGGCAAAAAGACGGATTTACTAATTTAGAGTAAATGGATGATGAATATTTGTGTGAATTGAAAAAGTTAAAAATTTATTGAATAATTAAAATATACATCACTTCACTTGTTCAATTTATGATTTTGCATATAATTTAAATTGAAAAGTAGATGGAATGCTACTATAAGGCTGAAAAAATACATTGAAACAATATTTTGTAACGAACACAGACTCTTTATCTCTCTTACCCGACATTGCCAGCACTTTTAATGTTAAACGAGTCAACATAAAATATGTTAATGTACTTATATGTTTTGATGACATATATATTAATGTTTGCTAGAGACTACTATTCACACTAGACCACCTGTCACAGGCTCACTAGAAAGTTTGCTTCAGTATTTCTAACATAAATGCAGGCGTTATGACATCTTCATTGAAATTGATCACTAAAGCATGCAATTGATTAGTAAGTTGGACTTAAGGCCACTTACTTGTACCTAACGGTAGGACTTAACTCTTTGGGTTGTGGTATACTTAATGGGCTATTTACCTTGGGATTTGGAAGCTCCCCACTCTGCAAGCTGGCCATATAGCACCTAAGCCGGAATTGTTCGCAGTGCAATCGTTCCAAGTTTTCTTCCCATTGCACGACTTGAGCGGTCATCTGCTGGCGCGCTTCCGCGTCTCCGACTACACTCTGCTGCAGCTCAGCCATATGTTTCAATTTGTGATCCTGCAACAGAAAAATGTAAATGAATTAACACATTTGCATAAATATAATTTAAGTGAAATAGCTGATTCTTGCCATAAAAAATATCTTCCACACAGTTAAAAAATCTACTATCAGCACCTCCTTGCTATACTTTATAATCAAATGGTGAAACACGTCGCTTCAGTATTCAGTAATAATAAAATATTGGTATTTAAAGTGATAAAAGATGTTTTTCATCTATTTCAACAGTTTCATGCAATCAGGACAGGTTTCACTCGTTGCGATCATAGAATAAAATTGTATAATCGGTACAAAAAAGCATCTTTTATTTTTATAAGTATAAAGTTTTTCCATCAAGATATTACAATTAACACCTTAAAATGATGACAGACTTGTTTGTTGGCTATTCAATTCTCAATGTATGCCAATATTTAAGATGACATGAACAAAAAAAAATATTTGAACATGTTGGAAAATTTTCTGAATACACTGCCCTATTAAGTAAATTTATCAATTGTATATTATCATATTTAACATTTTTATTTTGCGTTTAATTATTTTGCAAATGTCTCTAACAATAAATGCGGCATATTTTAATATTCCAAGAGAATTTTGAGAAGAAACAAAAACCTAAAACACATTTGATATATAAGGCATGGACGAATGTTTGTGGTGCCTTATTTCTTCGAGTTGACCTCGCGAGTTTTAAAAGTGTAAACATGGTTAACAGTGTGGCGGGCTACATATTATTTGAGTCTGTGATTATAATAATAGTGAATAAATCAATAGGTACTCGACTACTCAAGTAAACAAATATCAAATAAGTGTATTATTTTTCAATAGCTCCCACGCAATGTCTGGACTATAAATAGATACTATTAGTAGTATGTAAATATCAATTTTGTTAGATGTAGTGTAAACAGAAGTTATTCAATTCGCCAACTTTGTTTTGGTTGGGGTCAATCTGATAGCAACAAGCCAACAGATAATTTCTCATGTAACCTAACCTAACCTAACCACAGTACGGGTACTACTTCGAATATGTTATAATTGATATATTACACTTCATATTTTTATATGTTAATTATGTTTATATAAATTTAACAAAGATAACTTTTTTCGGAATACGATTTTGCTACATACTAGTCCCTGAAAACAGGTTCCTGGAGCATCTCAATCCCAAGCCTTCATATGGTGGCACATTTTCGATGGATTCAGCGAATAAATACGAATAGTGAAAATTAATCTCAATTTTTTATTTTATATTATATCACATAACGCATTTGCAAGTCAACCAATTTTCAATTGAATACATGTAACTGCTACTTTTATTAAGATAATTAATTTACTAAATTGATTAAGATAATGTGGTTATTGATTGATGATTGATAAAAGCTTGTCATTAATATTAAATATGGATACACACATTTAATACTTACGAAATATTTTCTGCTTCAACTGCAATAATATACTTAAGACGTTATTCTTATTACGGCGATAAAATAGTGGCATGTTTTCTTTTTATTACTATTACAGTCTAAATAAAGCAAGTAGGATTTTGGGTTGCTATTATTTGTACTAGACTTTAATTGATTGAGGCGTTTATTGTTAAGAATACAAGACTATTCAAGTTTTGTTTTCTTAGGCAATTTCAACTTATCGATGTGGCAAGTGTAAACAGTAGGACGAATGAATCTATTGTGTGTTCTACAATTGAGGTTCTGGTTATGAAAAGACTACTTATAATATTTGTTATTATATGGTTGTAATAATTTATTTCCAACGGCATTACTGTCTTTCAACTTTTCAAACTTTCTAACACATTCAAAACTTTGAAATGGTTATTCGACTTTCAACCAATTGTGTCATATATTAGAAAAGGGCATTGTTAAATGGTTACATCGAACATGTATTTCATAGGGCTAGAAGTATTGTTTTAGAAACACACCGTGTCATAATTGGTGATAATCATTGACTTATTCCCCGACTTGCAATCACGATTTAAACCTTTACTGGCTTTATTGAGAAAATTATTCGATTAATAGAATACAATAGGAAACTTAGGTGATAAGCTTAGTCAATGATAAGACCTTAGTAATGAAGATATGCTAATATATATTATACAATTTTCATTCTAGCCATAATTAATAATCCTCATCAGAAAATGTGACTATTCAATATTATTCATATTCAAAGTTATAAGTCTTCAAAATGATAATGAGTGTGCTGAGATTAAAATACATTACGCCATATTCCGAGTTCTTCTCGCATGTGCTCGCTCACGAACCATTACGATATTGGAATATAAGTATGAAACTCTAACAGTGGGTTTAAAAGTTGAATGCTTTTCGAGAGTGGCAAATAAATTCAGTCTGTATTGACATATGAAAAGTTTGAGAGCTATTTACATATCACACATCAAAGTGACAAGTGATTCGTAAAATTGCCAGCAGGGGGACAAGACTCGTATTATAAAAACCCAAACATCTAATTTTGGACAAGGGGTCTCGTGCAGAGCTATTTTTAGTCGAACGCATTTATCTTTTCATGCTATTTTTGCCGTTTAGTTTTGTAATTTATTTTAGATGTATTTACTACATATAAAGATATAAAGAAGAGCTGTCAAAAAGTTTAAAAACTCTTTTTAATAACGTTGTAGAAGTATGATATGCTATATATGTCAAGAATAATATCAATGCTGATCCAAAAAAATTAATCATATAGCGAGCTTCCTTAGCGTAAATAAAATAATTATAGTTTTACGTAACTATGTATTTATGTTGAGTGAGAATAATTTTTTGTATTCATTTTAGAATGCTTGAAGACCCAAAAGATTATATTGTATTATATATTAACTTTCATTCCCTACAACGAAGACTCTATGTGTATATACGAAAGTTTGGGTATAATTAAAACGATCACAATATTAGCATTAGTTTTCACTACGGGAGATCTACTTTATTTCAAAATTTGTCTTATTTTAAAAAGAATTTTGTTAATAGATTAATAGTTTCAGTTATGCAGTTAAGTGATCAATTGGGCTTTTAACTACTTGATTGCACCGTTGCTTAAAACAGAACAGTAAAGAGAGATTTAGTGACCATTTTCCAGCAGTTCTCATCAAACTTCTTCTTTTTTTTGTGATAATAAATAAATCGGAATAAATTTAAACAATAACTTAGTTACCGCTGCAAATTTAGATTAGCCACTGAGTTTACTATCTCGAATTTCTATAAATGAATCGATGTTTATTGTACCAAGTACATTGTGCCTTTATTACGAAAAGGTTTTGACCATCTTCATTGACACTTGTTGCTCAATAAAACTATGTTGAAAGCGAAAACAGCCATTAGTCATTGAGATGTGTATATCCATGTCGATTCATTTCGGAGATTATTATTGTTAAAACAAAGAAAACTCGCTCGAAAGTGTGGCGATAGCGCTAATTGCTTTTGTTTTCCAAAGTCTTTCTGCCGGGCGATAAAATTGGCCGAAGTGGCAACGGTTCTTTTGTTTGGCAAGTATAATACTGCTGTGTCATTTAATCGCTTCCACATGTTGTGGCCAAAAGGATCTTCTATTAATTCAGTGGAGATAAACATTGATAGAAAGCTTACGTTATTTGGAAGCAAGCGATGTATAAACCACAGCCTGTGTATAAGGAATATGTAAAGGAATTTCCTGAAATTTTTAATATCAAATTTACGTTTTCGGTTCTACTAGAATAATTATAAGTCATAATTAATAGCTATTACAGTTTGTAAAAAGAACTGTGATACTTTTTATGATAGCGTGAATCCGAAATTGTTATCAACCATATCTCAATTACAATTATTTAACAAGTTAATACTTTTATATTATTACAGTAGAGTCTTACCAATTAATTGACAATTCAATCAATAGTGTTTATAACTGTTTTGTATCTCATTTTTGAGTAATAAATAATTGATGAAGACTAAATATTTTAAATTAATATGTCGTTTAATGTGTTACAATAATCAAATAAATACTGCAAACTTGTAATCATAATGATAACTCAATCAATAGAAATCTTAATCAATTCCATCGGAAGATCAATCTTAAAATAATTATATTTGAACCAAACGTATATAACGCTTACGAGGAATTGTATCTACATTTTAATACAATTGGTATTGTTTGCTTTTAATGGTGACATATTTATTTTCTGATGCTGTTTATGATACAGATGACCGTTTGGAAATATGATACATTCAATTATGAAAGAACAATTCGTAGAAAATTAACTGATCAAAAAGGTTAAACATCACTCTGTAATTGCTTCAAAATATGTGACGTAAATAAAACTATAATGTAATATCAGGTATCCGTGTCACGGAAAATGTCAGGAAAAGAGAAGACGAGAAAATATAACGAAAAGGTTTCATCGTTATGTGAGATGAAAAAGATAAAATTGAAAGAATAATGTCAACATCGAAGGCAGGCTCGGGCCAAAGCTGTCCGGGGGACCCATTACATTGTGCGCGGACATATATATTTTTTTGTATGTCCTTAACATTTTTTAACGGCAAGGCGCGAGCTTTGTGACTTGGCTCGGTCGGGAAATCCTTTTGCAAATGACATTCTACAGCCATTCGACAGGGTACAGCGATGTCTTTAGGGTGACTGTTGTATTTTAAAAGCTTTCATACAGGAAAAAATAAAGCTAAATAAACTCGCTATTTTTGGCAGCGTCATCATCTTTAAATTTCGCAAATAAAGAATCAATTAGCAACACGAAATAAAATAAACGACGTATTCATATTTTACGTACCTAAAATGAATTGTTAGTTGTATAAAAAAACAATTTTTAATATGAAATTAATGGTACAAATTGGGAGGAAAATATGGATAATCACCTTTTATTAAATATGAATTTATATTAGTTTTCAGTTCAATTATATTGTATATACAATATTGCATTCAATCCTAGTGAAAAATACAATTTACTAAAATGAAAATGGATACATTGTACATATCCAAGAAAAGCAAAAATTGTTCATTAAATATAATAAGTAGAGACGGTTGTGTATTACAATATGTATACTGTATTACTATACCAACATAATTTTATTTTGCAATGTGAAAAAATATCGTTTTTAACTGCTACGCCTGTTTATCGCTCGAATCTCAGTACGGACAGTTTCGTATTCTTAAATATAGATGTCTGTGATTTCAAAATTCCTTTCCATCCATTTTTAAAACACAGCGTAGTGGGAGTGACAAGCCCAACCTAACCACATTTTACTATCTTTATTTTTGAACGAAAAAAAGACGTTAAGTGACTGAGCAACAAAAAGTCTCGTAAAAAAACGTCTGTTGAGAAAAGCTTCATTGGTAGTCCATATCCTCCACATTGGGAGCGGAAATAGTAACCATATTAACGACTTGTTATTGCTTAGTTTTATAATACATAATTTAAGAGTGAGTGTGCTTGATGGAATTTCAATATCAAATTTGAATTGTTGGAAGTTTGCACATTATTATACATAAGTCTATAATTCTTAATGATGTATCTTATACATAAACGATATAAACTATTTACTCACTGTCAGTTCGAGTTGATTCACGTAATCGAATACCTGAAGATACCAAAAGGAAAAACCCGTCTCGTTAGAGAAGAAATACATGAAAATGTACAAAATTTCGTAAAATATATTATGATAAAATATAGGATGGTATTTGCAATATTGATTAGTGCACTACCCCACTACCAATCAAATAAAACCAAAACTTTAACTATGCCGAAATAAAAAACAGTTCAAATAAATAAGTCAGGTACTTTTATGTAACTTAAAGACAAACCGCAATACACTTTTATATTTAGAGTAAGTATAAATGTATTGTAGAGTTTGGTTTGTTTTTCGTCAGTTTTTGTACAAGTCTACTTAAATTCATACCAAATAATAAAACAATTTAAAAGTTTTCAAGTATCATTTACAAAATGAGATGTTAAGCAGTTGAAAGCTTTGTTTGTTTAAAAATGCCTCGTTAAAAAGTAACAACATAAAAGGAATAAGTGTCACAACAGAGGAAAAAAACATCAAAGCCAGGAAAATCGTAAAAAATCTGTTGTTAACAATTTTTATTGAGCAAACATTTCATAATTAAGAAAGAAAACATTCAATTTACTAGAACAGGTATGCTACAAGTGGAAATATACGTTTGGGGATACAATGGTTATGTTGGAATTATTACTTAATAATTGATTTATTGCACACAAAGGTTGTATATGTCGGGACCATAGTACAGTGATCAACAACGTCGGCTTCGGTTACTGATATCTCGGGTTCAAATTCCGTTACGGACAGTTTCATAAATTACTTTTTCTATCGATGTATGAGTTTCTGTTCATATACATGGATGTTTGTGTCTTATAAAATTCCATCAGAAACCTTCAATAGAAGTCCATATCGTCGTTTCCATTGCGAAATTGTATATCTGCTAATTTTTTTCTGTAGAACATAAAAACAGTGTATAAAACAGCTTTATCGAATTGAACCAATTATAAAAAACACGTAATTAATATTAAATATATATAAGTATTTTAATTTAAGACATCGACTGAGGGTGCTTGATGGAATTTCAATATCAAATTTGGATTATTGAGATTTTGTACACTTCCATGTATTTTGTCACTAACGACCCGGGTTTCGCCTTCGTTCGGTTCGAGTCCATTCGTGTGCTCGAATGCCTGAAGATGCCGAAAGGCGAAACCCGGGTCGTTAGTGACAAAATACATGGAAGTGTACAAAATCTCAATAATTCAAATTTGATATATAAGTATACTAATTACGGGTTTTTATTTTTCTTTAATTCAATAAAGTTGTTTTTATGCTCTTCCGAAAAGTTTTGACTTTGCAGATATTTTTTTTTCCATGTCTGCTCCCAATGTGGAGCATTTGGTCTCCTAATGGAGGTATCTTAACCGAATTTTTCTACGAGAACAGCTTGTTACTCAGTTGCTCAACCTCCCTTTTTTCGAAGAGAGTAGGAATAGAAGGATAGGGCTATGGAAGGACTATTGGTTAGCTAATCGCTCTCGCTAGGCCCCGTGAGGACGGGTTGGGTGGGAGGGAGGACTCAAACTACGAACGGAAATCCATAAATCGATTGAAAGATCAATCTATGAAAACTGTCCGCACTCGGAATTGAACCCGAGACATCCGTAACTGTAGCCAGTGACGCTACCAACTGCGCCACGGACGCCAAAAAATATACAATTTTTCCATGCAAACGATGATAGGCTCCACATTGGGTTGTAAAAGAGAATCAGTAAATATTTAATTGGAAAAGAATTATTCGATGTACAATTTCACAATTGAAACAATTATGCACTATTTTATAGTATTATATTAACGACAATGATTTAGACCATATTATACAAAAATACCATAAATGGGAAAATTACTAAATAATACCAATTATTTTATTGGACACGTAATTTATCCAACCAGCATTCCAGTAATAAATAATTTTATTAAAGCCTTCACTGAGTGTAGTGAATTATTGCCTTCCGTTTGATAAATTCTCAAGCTCGACTCATTTAATCAGTCGTAACTTAACTTCTGATCTTCTCAAAACATCTTACAAACTAATGTACGTACAAGCACTGTTCATCTTTAATCATTTAGATGAAAATTTTGACAAGCAGAAATTATAGTCAAAGTTACCTAACTTTTGGTTTGGTAACGAAACAATGCATCATGTTTAATTGATATTTTTTTGTCAAAACGTCTCAGCGTAACTTAAATGATAATTGAATATTTTTAGCTTAGCGGTAAAAACTCCAATTTCCAAACAGTGTCCCAGATTCACTTTTTAACCAGTTCAAATACCGATTGTTGAATTTTTAAATTATATATTTGAGAAATCGTGTATAAGATTTTGTCCAAGACTTGATCTTGTCTTAATTAATTTAATTATTTCTATATCAGTCTGTGTGTGATTTTAAATAAAAAATATCTGACTCAGTAATACCGTAAAGTGTTATATTCGTATATTGATATACATTTGAATAACAATGTGCATTAGATTTGTTCAGATAATAATTTAAGACATCGACTGAGGGTGCTTGATGGAATTTCAATATTAAATTTGGATTATTGAGATTTTGTACACTTCCATGTATTTTGTCACTAACGACCCGGGTTTCGCCTTTCGGCATCTTCAGGCATTCGAGCACACGAATGGACCTCAGTTCGAGTCCATTCGTGTGCTCGAATGCCTGAAGATGCCGAAAGGCGAAACCCGGGTCGTTAGTGACAAAATACATGGAAGTGTACAAAATCTCAATAATCCAAATTCAGATAATAATTGTTCTGTTACATAGCGATAAAGTAAAAGTTTATATTTATGTACAACAAACAATACGGTAAATGTCATTTATTATTCAATCAGTATACGAATATCGTTTATTGAATCATAAAGTAGACAAGTTTTGCAAATTAAACGGAATGAAAGAGTCTGAAATGACTGATTTTGTTACACAATTTGTAATTACAGTATTCTCTACGGAAATTCTGTCGTGTATGATTAACATAAAATAACGAAAATAATATCGATGATGCCGTACACGGAAATCATTTGTTAAAATTTGTCAAATATGCGCGCAATATTATGTTATCAACGAATAAAATGCTATCATTATAATGCTGTGTAATAATCATACATACGTATCTGGGACACAGTAGTTATCCGACTTTGATTTGTCAGTACTTATAATACGTATGTAATGTAGGATTCCCATTATGACAACGCTTCCACGGAGTAAATAGCTCTCTCATTTATTTTGCTATTTCCTGCGAGCTAGTTGTAGTGGGATTTGACCTATATTAAAATATTCCATAAATAGAAATGACAAAACAACTAGTGGAGTCGGTCGTCGATAAATGTAATCAAATGACAAGTAGTAACGTGGAGAAAAGTACTCGTGACGGGTTGGCGGTAGGTACATACGAGTATCGTTAAAATGTTACAATTCACCGGGGAAAGGCATGAATACAAAACAGAGTAATAAGTAAGCAAGCGAGAAATGAAAAATAATAAGGTGCTGCAATTTCAGTGACTCGCCGAGTTTTCATTACATTCTTGATTTATTTTGCGACAGAAATAAAAATAGCAAACTCGTTCGTTTAAAAATTTGGATGTTAGCCATCAAGTTTTATTTATACTAAAATTTATTGAAGTTTTTATAATTTTTCAAATTAAATCCCAAGAGTAGCACGACGATGATGATGATTTATAAAACCTTCAACACACATTCAAGGTATGTTTATTTTAACGAAGTTAAACTAAATTATCCCAATATTTTTCATTTAATTATCATGCATTGATTACACTACTTGAAGATATCTATTATATTGTCGTAAATAGAAATTAATTACAATTTATATTCGTAGATTGAAATAATGATTTTTCAATAGCTTCTATCTATGAATATTTTTTGTTCTAAAAAAAAATACACTTATCCCCTTTAAGCACTCGTTGTTTATCTGTATCTTGATAATAATTTAAAAGAAACAGTTAGACGTGTGCATGTTAAGTCTGAATACAAATACCGCTACGATTTTACTTATATGATTTGGATTGACTGTATAATGGCAATACCACACTTAATAGATATCACTATTCTACACTCGGCTGAAAACCATTATTACCAAAAAACAAAAAAAGATAATTTAATTATTTCACTGGCTGTGTTACTAAGTGTGGATTTTAATCGCTAAATAATAGAACTTACACTAAATTCAAACATTTAAAATTGAGTAAGAAATTGCTATATTATATTCAAGATGATTCAGTAATTGTTTTTAGACATTATCAAATCTGCGGGTATACAAACAATTGATCAAATATGCTGGTTGTGAAAATGTTTACGCTACTGTTATAACTGTAGATACTATTATTAATTGTAAACTGGGATAGAAATGAAATTCGTGTCGACTGTGTTTAGGCAAAAGGGAGTGGGCCTAAGTTTTTTCAAAAGTGCTTTTATTTAATAATCACAATTTACACAACTAAATAGACATTCTGTTTGAATTATTTGCAAGGAAAAAACATTAACCCTTAATTTTGTTGAATTTTCTTTAATTATTATCAGATAACAACAATAATACACCAATTTACTGGTCATCATGTACTTCAAGTTTGTGTAAAGTTATTTTGTCTTCGGCTCAAAATAATTAAAAGAAACGTTTTTCATGCCTCCTGTAAATTTGTTCTGTGAGGTTTACTGCCTTTTGTCGTTGTATTTCAAAAATAGTTTCAGAAAATACTGAATCCTAATTTATTGAAATTGTGTGTCTACTTAATCAATAAGTTATCATGAAATTAGAAATATTTATTATAATTTAAAAATGAGGGACGTGAGAAAACACTTTTACTAAGATTTTTTTAATATTTATAACAGTAAAGAACTTTCGTTTTAAATTAATACAGGTCGTCTTGAAGTTTCCTATTTAAGTTGTCAAGAATTTAATCTGGAATGTAGGTAAAGTTAATAGGTTAGTAGTTATTTTCCCTGGCAAATTGTTTCCCGCCAACTTCCTCGGCTAAGTGGCGCTCGCGGAACGGTTAAATGCTGCATTACGCTAAACGGAAGCGTTTCTCAACATCTCCAGGAATCCCCGAGCCCTTTAATCTATGCGGGGTCGTTAGGGGCATCCCCGTCGTGACGAGGAAAAGCATATCGGGTGGCTTTATCATCAAGCGACAGCGTAAAAGCAAACGGCGATCACATGAAGTAAAAAATAAAGCATTACCTCTCTTAAAATATTATAAGTATCTTAGAAATTTAGAAAAAAAGTATTAAATCATTTTTAAGAATGACCGCGGAATTATTTGCATATAAATACGATGCTTACAATTTGACAAAAATCGCGTCATTGTAGATTCAACGTACTTTTAAAAACTTGAATCTTGTGTTGTCTAAAATTGTTAAAAGCATGATTAAACATACGAATAACACGTCTATGATATTTTCAGATTTATTGAAATTCAAAAATAGGCACATACTGAATTCGGAAAAAGTCGTTATGCACTCTATTCACAAATATTTTTTGGTTACATATTAAAGAATTACTACGTTTTCCTTTTCCACACAAATTTAAGTACTAAATGAAATGTGAACTAGAGGTAAAAGGTAAAAATCATGCCTAGCGTAACGTATCAATTTTAAAATCTACCATCTTATTGACTACATTCTTAGTAAAGGTTCAATGAGATTTATTCTGATATAACAAATCGATTTTTATTACACAGTATAAATTATACGCGTACATCATTTTAAAACACATTGAACAGTATAATTCGTAATTGTCTCATATTAGAAATAAACATAAAGCAGTCTGATTTAAATAAACTCCATGGGTTTTTTCAATTTCTTCTTAATATCACACAGATGATATTATATATGATGAAAAAAATATGGTCAGTAAAAATTATGAGCGGATGGAGTATGTTTCACGAGCATAAAAGCGCAGAACATCTTTTTGATAGGGTATTATAACGATATTATAAAGAGCTTGCAGCAAGTGGGCACTTACGGTCATTATAATATATTATTTTTTGGAGATTTTAAATTAAACTCTGAAGATAATCTTTATTATGGTATTTTGAGAACAGATGGTTATCTCTAAATCTTTTTAATAAAGATACTTCCATATAAAGTTGCTTCATTTTCTGAATTCTAATTTTATTCTACAAATATGCAGAAGAACTAAGAGTATGTTAAGTATTTAAAAAAAAAATTACAATATTTATCAGTTAACAAAAAATGCTAATAACAGAGACAGCTTTATATTATTTAGGAAGAATTATAACTTGGCCTTTTACCTATAGCACTATCTGTAACTGTTTACAAATCATCCAGTAAACTCTATCCACAATCATCACGTAGTAGTAAATCAACTAAAAAAGGTTATCCATGTATGTGGAAAAGGGAAAATACAGGCTAAGATATCTTATAAACTTGACTCTTTTATGTTTAGTATCTAATCAAGTATACTAATAATTATAATAATTAAATTTAGCTCAGCGTTTCTATTTATTTAGGTTTGTTGTTTTAATGTATTTATATAAACGTCTTACTGTATTAGGCGATAATCCAAATACACCATTAGACGTTTTCATTTTACCACTGCCATAAGTTTGCTACATAGCCTTATTATATTCAGGGCCTAATCGGCGTACACACTCACAATAGGGTTTGCAAGTATATCGAGATTTAATATTAACGGAAGATAATTCGGTAAAGTATTCAGCCACTGAGAATTTTCTAGTAATTTTTAAAAATCAGAAAAAATTTACAAACATACGAAAATTTCAAAAAAAGAAATATGTGTATATAAATTTCATATTATTTAAATGTTTTTGTAAATTTGCTTGTAAATACATACACATTCAAATAAGCATACTAATTCTTCAAGTATGGGCTGTTGATATCTTAATGTGCGCATTAATTTGATATATAAAATTTTCTGTTGGTGAATTGATATCGGACGTTGTTATTGAATTTATTAATTATTATTACTTAACTACCATTTCAAATGAATTTATTCACCTTACATCAAATAAACAGTTGAGTTTACGGGGGTTTTAGGTATGTGATGAACAATTAATGATTTGCCTTAAATTATAGCTTCCAACAAAAAAGGAATATTATATATACACATTTTAAAAGTATTAACCGGTTAACCGATATTGTAATCCCTGGTGCACACACATCATTAGTATACCCAAACAGCTATACTGTATTATGAAGGTGGCTTAGCTAAGTGGAAGTTTCGCAGCTAAGAGACGACCCTGTGAACTTTGGATTGTTTAAGTTTTGCTATTGTAAATGGGGTAGGAGGTTGGTGGGGAGCGTCGAGCTAAACTTGCGTTGCAGTCCCTTTTGTTTGCGACCTGCATCACGATCGTGAAAAGAAAAGAACAATTAAAATTAACTGCATGTTCATAATAATAATTATGCGCGTCCTGAAGAGAGAGAAAAAACGAAATTACCCTCTATCGTGCGGAGTTCTACTGTAATTACCATAAATTACTGACTGGGTATTCAACAAAGGTACATGGGTTTATTTATGAGTATACTAAGCTATCTCAAATAGCATTAGTTTCTTACAGTCAGACATTTACATTATATGTATGTAATTATGAGTCCTTTATTTACCTAAGATAATCTTACTTATGATAGCGCTGACTGACAAAAGAGAAACTGTTCTCCATTAAAAATAATAGTTACTTGAATGTTCAAAGTCACTCAATGATTATTCTTAAAGCCAGTAAAAGCAGGAGTTGCTTTTATTACATTTCCAATAAAAAATTATTGGAGTAAATTACTTAATATTTTTGCTTAGCGTTTTAATTGTATAGAGTGAATTTTAAGAGAGGTGTGTAACCTAAAACAATGTTGCATACTCATACCCCCGAGTCAGTTGGGTTAAAATTCTAATAAGTATGATATTGTTATTTACATATGGGTACAGATGGTTATGACATGTGTAATCCATAAAGTTTAAAAGGTCACATACGATATGAAATTGAGAATGCATATTTATATTAAATATGGTATCGTTTGAAATATTAAATATGCTGTCGGTAGTTTCAATTAAGGTGGTATATTTTAATCAAGAGCTTTTTGAAATGAATTTAGTTTTTAAATAAATAATATTGAATTTTCTTGAAGACAAGACCAAAAAAGCTGCCAACAAAAATAGTTTTTTGTTACTACCACATATACCGGTGATAGCAACATATACTTTTTCTGTAAATTTTACGATTTTATGATTCTCCGATTATTGGTTACTGCTACTCAATAGCAACTTAAAATATAAATAATCAATAAGCCATATCAAAATCGTACATATCGTAAGGACCTTCTCTTGACATAATTGCATAAAGTTACGTTGTGCTTCGATTCAAAAGGCACTCGTGGAGGTAGTGCACTATTTATTTAAGTAATATACTACAGACTTAACTACCCTTTTATATCGAAATATTATGATATAACCAGCCAAACAAAAGTGCATGGAATTTGAATTCACGATAAAATAAAAATTCACAAACTTGCACAAGATGTTAAATAATTGCAAAAGTAATTAAATATTATGTTATCTTATTAAAGTAACTATAGTTTTGAAATCATAACGCTTTCCCTATTTACCTTCGTTTCCAAGAAAATTTCAAGTACGTTTCTCACCCGTAAAGATAAGCAGGAGCGACAAAACAAGTTGTATCCAGTGATTTACTTTAGATAAAATCTTGGCGTGGTAATTTTGTTTAATGCTAGGTAAAACAGCTTTCTGAAATTAGATTCAGGAAATTAGAACCGTTTGAATATATAATGAAGTTGCTACCAAGAATGTTTAGGCGTTCTACAAGACGAGAATTAAAAGGTTTAGTCAACCACGAATGAAACTTCTCGGAAGAAAAAAACAAAGAAGTTGAATTAACATGAGTAATGACATTAATTTTTAAAAACTCATTATAAAATATTTGCGTCGGAAGACAAAAAGTTTATCGTTTTAGTATTCGTAAGTAACTACATTTAGTTTTATGTTTCATTGTTTTTGATATGAACAACTTTGAATTCAAAAGAATGCAACAATTTCCACACTCTAAACATATTAAAAATATTTATTTGACCAGCAACCAATATTCCTTAAACCATTCTATTCAACTCTCTGAAACAAGGTTCTATGTAATTTTCTCACATTCAGTTTGCGCAAAAAACAACAAAAAAAAATAAAAGATATCGCTTCAGAGAGAACAAGATTGTAATACATTATATAGATTGTTGAAAGTATCATCCACCTTTATCGCTGAAAGTCTGTATTTTCTTTAAATTACATAGAAAGTGATAATAAAAATTAAAATTGAAAAGTTTTTTATTTAAAATTCACTGTTAAAACTGAAAATTTATCACAGCTTTCCATTATTTTCTTGATATTTAATTTATTTTTGTACTACAAAGAAAAGGGATTTTTTTTTTCCCAAATACATTTTTTGATCACTTTCATCATGAGTTATAAATAAAAATGGGTCATATTATTATTAAAAAGGTATTTGGAGAATTTCCCCTTATAAACAATAAATGAATAAATCTATTCACGAATAAAAAAAATCATCACGTAATAATGCACCCTTAATCTCTTCTGTGAAAAAGCTTGTGACCGTATTATTAAAAAAATGTGATGTGATATTCGCGATATCGATGATACGTACGCTGAATATTAATAATGGGGAAAATCCCGCCCAGTTACCAATAAAACAGCCCACTCGACGTTGACGTAATACTTTCTATTAAAAAGAAAATTTCTCCGTATTTTTGCACCTCCGGAAGGTGTATCGCGTACATGTACACCTCGGAAAAGTAGTGTGCAACCAGCGGCATTCTACATATTAAACGGTAATTTTATTTACTCGTGTAAATCACGGTAATGTCATTTTGAGAATCAAGCATGCATCACATCACAAGCAGCTTGAAATCGAGATTGGTCTAAGATTCTTCAAATTTTATGAACAGAAACGGTAGTAATGATTGAATTAAGATTTTTCCTTATAAAATAATGTACATTTGCGCTACTTTAAATCTCAGAGTTGATATTAAATTTCACAATGAATAACAATGAAAAATAAATGCTTATCGATTTTTATTAATAACTTCAAGGCGTGAACAAACATGGAACCATCAGATAGTTTTATGTATTTTGATTCTTAAATGAATCCGTGCGTAAAATTATTTACTTATAGACTGTATCCAGCCACTGAAGCTTCTTCGTCCCGAGTCATAGATTTACGTATATGATGTTAATAAAGAAGACCTGCTTAGTTCATCATGTTTGAATAGTTAACAATTTGCTTACTCACTTGAGGTCAAATTTCTAAAGAAAAATGTACTGAATTTACCATATTTTATAATGATTGATATAATAGTCGACCGCCGGTTGATTTTGTCTAATACATCAAAGTTATCATGTACATTGATGGACAAAAAAGATTACCCGTTACTGTAGTAGAATGTAGATACACAGCCGAGTGAGTTATCAAAGCGAAAGCGAAAAAGTGTTCGCTCTAAGAGCTTCAGGGCGGAAGCTTCGTAAATTAAAAAAAGCCTCCGGCGATTCACTTTATTTACAACACTGCGAGCGTTTTCGAACAAGCTGAGAAAACAATTAATTTAACGATGGGAATTTACGAGAAGTTTACTTTCATATTATTATCATAAGGCATTGCCAAAAGTTGTCACGCGTACATCTTCTTTGAATACAATTCACTAATTCATTGTTCATCAACGCAGTTATGTCATTATGGTAACTGGGACGCCTTAACTGCATTCATCTTGGAAATTACACAAAAATTAAGAAACAATTGTAAAATATTTGAACGATTAATAAAAAAATGAATTATGCTTATAATTGGTAGCGTAAATTTGGAAAAATTACATGTAACCCGACTTATTGGATACCAGACCATCAATATAATTGTTTTCAAAATGTTCTCCTCGTATGCAATGCTATAAATAAATTAAAATTTTATGGCGGAGAGGATAATTTTATTAATATTGAATTTTTAAAAGTACCTAACTTACTAATAATTATGATTATTAAAAAGCCATTATATGATCTTGAGACACAAACGATATGGAAATGAATGTCCAAAAGAACGAAAATGTCACTTTAAAATACCGTCGATAGGCCGACGACGCTCATATGTGTATTTCAGATATCTCTTAGAGATTTCATTGTATACGAAATGCTTTATGACCTTAAAATTAGACAAAGATCAAGTCTCAGGTGGTTAGGTAACAAAAATGGAAAAAAGCTTTAAGATTGATCATCTAAAGTACACTGTTTTTTCAATTTCAGCGTTAAAATATTGCTGATGGGTAATGCTTAAATATTAAAAGTAACCCTGTAAATGAAATTATACTTTCATTTAAAGCAAAAAATATAATAATCGGTTTTGAATAATCAATTCAAGTATTAAATGATTATAAAATCTTAATATAAATTATTTAAAGCCATAAATAACAGATCAACATAATTTACTTAATATAATTTACGGCTGCTTAAGAAGAAAATTATTATTAAGGTAATTGCTTGATACCAGCTTACTGTTAAAAATAAATTTTAATAACGACTAACATTACATAACGGTTTATTAAAAAAATCCCACAACCTGTGCAAAAATTAAACAATGCGACAATTAATATTTTTCGCTGAAAATATCGTTTATTTCTGTGCATTGTCGGTCGGGCTAGGAAATGGCGCGTTTCCTCCTGTCATTATTCACTTTTTTTGACATCCATTAAATTTTTCTTCATTAAAAACGTTGGCACGATTTTTATTCCCGCACACGCAGGTGTGCTGTATTTTTTATTATTTTCAAATTAAAAAATTCGCCACCTTTATTGGGTCGCATGATGCGGATCATGATTGCAATCAGACCATATACGATGTGCTAAACAGCAAAATTACACACAGGTGCGACAAAATGTGCGAATTGGATTGTTTTTCTTCGTTGTGTGTGTTTGGATAAATTTAATATTCTATGAATATAAATAATGAAGCACACTGGTTACCATTTACATTTTTTTGATTATTTTGCAATGGTGATGATATTCTCTGATTCTATATCGCCAAGAGTTTGGTATTATTAATTATTAAAATAATGTATGGTCATATATAGTAAAAGTCTTAAAATCCACTCTTTATGTAGCACATTGGGAGAATCTAAAAATGATATTCTAGATTCTCCACCATGCATAGAAGCATTTAAATTTTCCATTGATTACGGGTATTTCCCTTTAAATGAAACAATACATCAGTATTTTGGATAAACCTTTTCATCACATAAAGCATTGACTTTTTACGCATTCACTTTGTGTAACCATTATTGATAGACTGATTGTTAATAAAACATTTCAATTTGTTGAGAGTAGTACATGGGTATGAAATTTTAATAGATGTGATATCGGTATTGAAGCGATAGAGATTAGAAAAATTAATAATAATTCATTTTGTCTACGGATTCCCGTTGACTTATTGGTATATGTTAATAGAGTTTACTGAATATGAATCTTGTTTGTGAACTGATTAGATAAGATTACTAATTTAATTATTTTGTACATCCATGAAATATTTTTTTATATTCATACCTTACCAAAGGCCAATATTTATATCTATTATAAATATTCATATTGAAAGTAGAAGGTCATCTGACTTGTTCTGATGGAATAATTTAGAGTTTTATAAACATAAATATTAATACGCGTTGATGTATTCCTGTAATTACGTAAGTTATCGCAAATAATAATTCACGAGCGCTTAATGAATTTAAATTAATCTGTTAGATTATCGTACAATCCTTAGACATAATATGTTCACCCGGGAAGCGTTCATTTATGGATAAACAGCTTTTATAGGTTGCTTTGGAGAATGAGATTATAAGACGGTTAATTTTATTATTCATTTTCTAATAACGGATTAGTTAATTATCTGTCGAACAACAAAGTATTTCAATACCCGATTCTACAAAAAAGAAATAGGAATATATATAAGTATATATATGATCGTATTAAACATAGATTACGGTTTATTAAAGAAAAATTTTGTATAATAAAATAGATAGCAATATGAGTCTGACTTTGAAAGACTTAATGATAATAACTTGTCTTAATTTTTCTTATATATTAACAATGTAAACTATTTACTAACTTTCAGTTCAATTACTCGAATACCAGAAAATTCTTAAATGCAAAACCTGTTTTAATTGAAATTTAAAAAATTTGAACAATTCAAACTACAAAAAAATCACCTTGAATTGAAATTGGGTACATCAAAAAACTGATTCAATAGAAAGTAAAATCAGAAACCTTTTGTATGCTTTAAGAAAAAAGAGTATCAAAATGCAGGAGAAGAACTTTTGTGTCATTTCAAATGTACTATGATACAATCTCAGTTCATGTATCAAATCATACTATCATCAAAGCGAAAATATCCCTTATTTATGTAAAATAAATTATGTATCTAGATTCTCTCAAGTTAACATTATTAATTATAATTGGTATAAGAATTCATCATTTATAAAAATGTATAAACCATGTAGAAAAGAGCGCACTCTACCATGTAAAGAGTCGATTTAAATTTGGGCTTCTAATGTAGATTATATGAACTCATCATGGATTATTTAAGTAAGGTCAATTTGCTAGCCTATCTAGCGTTTTGTGGAAGGAAAGGGTTTAAGCATAAACACACATTAATGGGTTTTTATGATGTTTTTAAATTTATAACAAATTAAAAGTCTTGCATAAATTTGTGCTGTTAAAAGCTTGGAAAGCCCGATAAAAAAAAATAGAAAAATGATGTTTAATCTATATACAATTCTTTCAAGTGATACATGCAAATAAGTTCAAATTTCAGAATGGA
The DNA here is from genome assembly GCA_022494535.1 of Himalopsyche phryganea. Lineage (NCBI taxonomy): Eukaryota > Metazoa > Arthropoda > Insecta > Trichoptera > Rhyacophilidae > Himalopsyche > Himalopsyche phryganea. Next base: position 3,829,390 of record JAGVSL010000046.1, read on the forward strand.
ATCATAAAACGCTACCACTTGGCTATGGAGACAGAAACGTCAAGTTGATTATTTATAATTTCAGAGGTATTTATCTTGCAATGAATACCGTGGGGCATGAATGATTTATTAAATATAAAAATGTAATTTCCTTTTAAAACAAATTCCTATACGAGTTTTTTTTCCGTTTTGATACGTTCATTATTTTGTTATTCACTTATAAATAGAGCTTTGTATCGATTATATTAATCTTGATTTCTTCTGGGAAAAGTATTTTAGCCGTAAGTGTGTTTTAACAAATTATTTTTCTGAGCGGTATACCTCTTAAGGCCTCCAAGTATCTTTAGCACATCCTTTGGGAAATATACTTCCCAATATCGAGCAAGTTTCACTTATTGGGTGAGAAAAGTTTTTCAATTTTGTCTGACTGGTATAACTAACGTAATGCACACGTGGCCATAGATGATAAAAGAAAATCACGTAGGGACGCCACCAACAATACTATCTTCCGGAATGAATTTTCTCGTGAAATGACGTAGGTCACCCTCGTGTAGCAAGTCACTGTAATTTTAAATTTAGATAAAGATCGTCTCTTTGTTAGTTAAATGATAAAAATATTCCAATGTTCAATTATATATAAACTGGTAACTGTAATTGATTGCAATATAAACAATTTATAGTTCTCATTATCCCCATTCCTCCACTCAGAAAAACCTTTATTTTAGTTTTCCTTCTATATAAAGTTATTGCTTTATATAAATTGGTATTATAAGACCTCCATAAGGTGCATCATTAATCATCAGATATGATTTTAGGTCGATTTTTGATATGTCGTCACGTAATAATAAAAAAACTTGCATATGCGACATGTGTCACTTAGAATAGTAATGGTGTAACTCCAAAATTACGAAAAATGAGTTTATACCTCAAACACGTTCAAAAGATGTTAATCTATTAGTTTAGTAATGGTGCACCTCCATATATATTCCCGATTTCTTTTAAAAACTTTTTTTTGTTTTTATATTCCCATAAGATATTTTTCAGAATAATAGTGAAGAATCTTTAATATGAGATTAAGAGTAAAGTATTCGGACAGACTTCAGTACTATACTAACGTTTGAGTTTTTCAGTTGATTGACAAACAGTTATTAATGGTTGTTATTTGATCTTAATAACATTTTACAAAACTTTGATTTTCTCGAAACTTCAAAACTGGAGTTACACCATTACTATTCTACGTGAATCATATATAAACAGTCCTAATCAATAATCCACATTTAAAATGACTAGTACATTCCTTACTAGAATTTTATTAAGCCGATAGAGATAGTTTAATCGAAAACACCATCTTGGGGTTAATTTCATACATCATAATAAGAAGCTAACGATGGTGAATTTATAATATACATCAGTTGTATCTTACAAATATTCGGTGCTGATAGACTTTTCACAGAATTATATTGTGATCAACAGTTTTCAAGTTGTACTTACTGCTCTTAAACGTCTAAAAATATATAAAACTAAGTAGCTTACCGATTCAATAGACTTTTCCAGTCTGAAGATTTCCTCTTGCAATAGGTGTAGAGTTCCAGTTTTCCCGCGATGACGCGCAAAAGCAGCAGCGCATGCGCTATGTATGCTATTCACCCAATTTTCCAACTCCACCTGGTGACAAAACTCAAGTTAGTAAAATTATATGAAATGCGTTTGTTTTAAATATCTTGCCTTGAAACAAACCCATACTGAATGTTGGACAGTACAGAATCGGGTTTATACCTCAAACACGTTCAAAAGATGCTATTCTATTAGTTTAATAATGATGCACCTCCATATGTTCTCCTAATTCATTTTGTTTTTTGTTTTTATATTCCCATATTTAACGATATTTTTCAGAATAATAGTGAAGTACCTGCAATATCAGAATAAGAGTGAAATTTCCGGACAGACTTCACTACTAAACTAACGTTTAAGTTCTTCAGTTGATTGACAAACAGTTATTAATGGTTGTTATTTGATTCTGAGAACATTTTACAAAACCTTGATTTCCTCAAAACTTCAAAACTGGAGTTACACCATTACTATTCTAAGTGACACATACATATATTTTCATGGTCTCCTAATGGAGGTAACTCAACAGATTTTTTCTATGAGAACAGCTTGTTACTCAGTTGCTCAACCTCTCTTTTTTCGAAGAGAGTAGGGATAGAATGATAGGACTAGGACAGGACTAGTGTTTAACTAATCGCTCCCGCTACGCCCCGTGAGGATTGGATCGGTGGGAGGGTGTTTTTTAGACATCACAAACGCTCAGACTACAAACATAAATCGATTGAAAGATCAATTTATGAACACCGTCCGCACCGGGAATTTAACTCGACACATCCGTAACCATAGCCAACGACGCTACCAACCGCTCCACGGACGCTGACATATTTGTTTTATACCTATTAAATTAAAGTATAATCGATTGGTACTTAGAAATGTAATAAATTTCCGTTTAAAATGGGCCAAAGTTTTATTGGACATTTCTGCTTTAACTAATATATATATTAAATTTGGATTATTGAGATTTTGTACACTTCCATGTATTTTTCTCAATAATCAATAATCCAAATTTAATATTGAAATTCCATCAAGCACCCTCAGTCGATGTCTTAAATTATATAATATATATATATTTACTTTGTTCGTTCCCAGTGTGAAATGTATGGACTCATATGAAACCTATCCCGACAGAAGTTTTCCACGAGAACTGCTTGGCAGTCAGTCGTTCAAAGTCTCTATTTTTATGGATATTTTTTATAGATTGTGAAAAAATAAATTAATTTAAGAAAGTTTGAGACAGTTAAATAACTTGTAGATTATCTTTGCTCTCTTCGAAAAACAGATGCTGGGCAACTAAGTAACTCGTAGTTCTCGTAGAGAATGATGTTGAGATATCTCTATTAGGAGTCCATATGCTGCATATTGGGAGCAGACATGGCTAAAAAAATAAGTTTACGTTTCGGTTGGTAGCCATAGTTTTGAGTCTCCATTTCATCAAGTGGATGTTTCTATCGATTTATGGATATCTGTCCGAAAGAATGAGTATCTGTTATATTTTTAACTTTTCTTATTTACGTTTTCCAATCCTGAAAGATCGATTAGTTTCATAATAATCTCTTCTTCAATTCTTACCCAATATAAAAATATGTTGAATCGCTGAATTATAACCATTAGTAGTTAAATGTCGGTAGCTTGTCGTTAAATTCTCTTAAATTAATTTAAAGTTAAAAGGTAATTTGCTCCACACTAGGTGTGGAAATGGCTTTATCAAATGGTACTTATTCTACCTACTTAATGAGGTATGTACGTTTTTGATTATGTCAATAATTTAAGACATCGACTGAGGGTGCTTGACGGAATTTCAATATCAAATTTGGATTATTGAGATTTTGTACACTTCCATGTATTTTGTCACTAACGACCCGGGTTTCGCCTTTCGGCATCTTCAGGCATTCGAGCACACGAATGGACTCGAACTGAGAGACAGTAAACAGTGTCTAACGTTTATATAGAAGATACAAATGCGACAAATATTATTTACGAGGTAAGATATTATACGTCTGAGAGCCACACTGATACCTGAGTTAAAATTTCGGGAATCTCCCTAATCCTTATTTTGTAAACACCATATTAACAGAGTGGCGAATTGCCGCTTTTCAACTTCTTTTAGAAATACCAGTGATTTTACAATTATAATAGTATTGTGGGTTTTGACGGGATGTAATTCGACGAATGGGTAAATATATACAATCATTCCACTGTTTACTGTCTCTCAGTTCGAGTCCATTCGTGTGCTCGAATGTCTGAAGATGCCGAAAGGCGAAACCCGGGTCGTTAGTGACAAAATACATGGAAGTGTACAAAATCTCAATAATCCAAATTTGATGTCAATAATTTATCATAAATTCACATGAAAATATATTCATGATAGAAATAGAATTTTATTGTTAAATGTTGTTTACTTTATATCTAATAAATTGTTTCAAAATATAAAGATTTATCACATTGAATGTTTTTGTACCGTTTTTAAGTAAATCAAATCTGTCTACTTACTTCTGTAAGCCGATCGTTAAGCCTTTTATATTTAATTCACCTTTGGCCTGCTTGCGTTACACAGGTGCTCATATATCTTCGCTTTGATATTTAAGTCGGTCTTTATTTCTAAAATTAATTCTGCTTAATCGTATAAGCTGATACATTTTGATCGCAAATTTTACGTTTTACAATTATTATGATTAGAGAATCATCAATCATGGTCTATATTTGTTTTTTATTAATTATAATATATATCTGACAATACGGTGAATGAAAAATGTGCCAAATGTTTCAAATTTAAGATCACTTGAGATAAACTCAAAAAGAACTAAATAAAAGACTTTAACCATTAAAAATCTATCGTCGTTGTTTTGGAAAAATATCAGTTTTGAGTAATTGGACTTGTTTTTCATTTAGATTGTTTGTACAAAATTGTTTTTAAATAAGAGTATAATTTATAAAAATAAGTGTGTTCGTCCATACGATAGAGTTCAAAATAAGGAATATGTAATTTTGTCTATTTAGTGTTTTATTCCAGAACATCGACGATGTTTCATCTAAATTGAAAAAATGTGTATTTTAGCGATTAATGTTTTGGAACCTGTATAATGGTTACAAATTGTTTATTAAGTACGCACTTTAATGCATATTTTATATCATGATATTATTTTCAAAATTATAACGATTTAAATTTGAAATTATTTTTTTATATCTACGTTTAATATACTAAATCTTTAGTCGTAATCGGTTCTGATGTTAAATATTTAATTTACAATGAACATATATTTTTTATGTTTTAAAAGTTTGGTGGGTAGCATAGTGGAAATTTATTTTCATTCCACTAAGTATTTAGATAAATAATTATTGTTCTCGCGATTTATCATATAAATGAAAAAAAAATTGTTTTAACATTGAGTATTAAGAAATATACACTGATGTTTCTATGTCCTTTATTGAAATATGATGAATCACGAATCACGAATTGTGAAGCGAAAATTACTTATAATTTACCGGTTTCACACACACAAGTGAAAGAAATAATATAATATTAAATACAGAAATATGCAAAGTAATACGACAAACATTACCAAATATTTTAATCAAAAAATTCATGGCATTACTATTATCTTGCCAAACTATATCATGAGTTTTTGTTAAGTGTAAAGCTAACCGACACCTATACGTAAAATAGTAATAAATTTAAACCTCAGTAGATCAAGGACATGTAGTAATATCCCTACCCAATCATTTACAAATCCAATAAACTTCTCGAGAAGAAGTCTCACTGAAGCGAGTTGATTAAATATCTTCCTTTTGAATATTGAGATTGTTATAATTCAGGCAGGGACAATAATCGATGTAATTCAGTGAAGTGCCTTCACCGTGTGCTTCAATATGCTAAAATACCGATACGAATGCTTTGCATAAATCTTTAAGTGATGATATAATCCACGTTAAACCGACATCTCTATCGAGAAATTCAAATAAACCTTCACAATATAATATCTTGATGACGAAAATAAATACATTATTTTAAACGACTGGAAAGCAATAAATGTCACGCAGTGGGTAGCTTTGCAATGTTTATTTACAACGACAAAAAGAACAAGAGGTTTCTTATTTGAGAATGCAGAACTGTCAAATTGGTGCGCAGCGTTGATGCGCAGCAATTGGTTTATTGATCGAACGACATGGCCGTCTCAATAGTTCAACAATGCGAATTATATTATTTGCAAATTTCCAAGCAGTAAGTCGTTCGATAAATTCAGAGAGCCTCCTTCCTAATGGGTTCGGTAAACATTTTGGTAAAAAGGGTCCAAGTGCGAGACGACCCGAAGGGATACACATTGAATAAAAAGTTTGTACATCAGAAAAGGTGAAAATGTAAAAATGTATATAGCGATAAGTCGAGAGATAAAAATTACATTTAGGTACTTTGGCTACATAAGTGGAGGAAACTAAATACGAATATTACAAATTCGCGTGTATGAGCTCAAAACTAGAAACAAATGTTACTTATAAAAATAATTACAGCTAATTAAGAAGGTTTTTGAAACATTTTTGTTCTTATAAATCACCGTTTGTTAAAAATTATATAATAAACTTTCTCCATTTATAAAAACGGCACTTTGTTTTAGAATTTCACTTTATTTTAAATAAATTTGATAAGAATATCATTCGGATTTGTTAAATCGAAAAAAAAATATTTCCCTTGTGTGTAAAAAAAGAAACGATATTCTATTTCTCGACAAAATCGAAAAAATCTCCTGTATACCAAAACTCTCAAAAGACTTCATAAGTAAAATAATCAGTTCAAAAAGTTTGTTATTTAAAATGACGAGAAAGCTATTTAAAAAATCTTTCGTCCCAGCTTTTTTTACATTAGTGTTGCAAATTGTAAGGGCCCTGTTGAGATGGGTTATGAATTTTGCACCTTTAAAATTGCACATAAAACTTTTAATACCTCTTGACAAACGACCGTTAAAATACTTAACGTTATATCAATCATCATAACCGTTAAAAAGGCTTACAAGCTGTTGAAAATGTCCAAAAATCTATTATGATGTTAGGTCGGTGATAATTTATGGATTTAAAATAAACAATTTGAATAATAAAGTAAAACAGGTTCACACGATATTCTTTGTTTTGTAAAATATATTAATGCCATTTACGTGTTATTTTATATCTTATCTTGCACTGTAGCATACTTTTTTAACATCATAAGTCTCTCGGGACAGTATTGTTATTTTCTATATATAGCACAGTATTGCAAATTAATTTATCACAATCGTAAACGTATATTATGACACTTCATAAAAAATACACATAGAAATGTAATTATCATAAAAATGCTTTCTTTACACTTATTAAAATATATGAAACATTCACTCAATAGTTACTTTAAATAGAGCCGAACAGTCAATTTAATATATATAATATTAAACTTAACGTACAAAGAAACCATCAATTCTATCGAATATAATAAGTTATTATGTTCAAATTTGGATTATTGAGATTTTGTACACTTCCATGTATTTTGTCACTAACGACCCGGGTTTCGCCTTTCAGCATCTTCAGGCATTCGAGCACACGAATGGACTCGAACTGACTGAAATGCCTGAAGATGTCGAAAGGCGAAACCCGGGTCGTTAATGAAAAAATACATGAAAGTGTACAAAATCTCAATAATCCAAATTTTATATTGAAATTCCATCAAGCACCCTCAGTTGATGTCTTAAATTATATTAAAAAAAAGTTATTATGTTCATTAAAATCTTTACCATTTAATAATGCTTTTACATGATTTTTGCTTGATTATATTTCATAGTTATTTTTGTAATAACCATTATTATATATGGTGTGTTTTGAATACGGTATAAACTGACCTGACAAGGCGCTTGAAAGAGATACGCGTCTCCAAACGCGGTGCTAAGGCAGAAGATGTAGTCTCTTTTTGGGTGTTCAGGGATGGGCTGCATTATGGCGCCGTCCACAATGATGAGGTGTTTCGGAGCCGCTTCCACAGACCGGCCTTCTCGGGAGTCGCAAGGGTAGAAGAGGAGAGTCGTTCCTTTCAAGCAGACCCAGTATCCTTTCCAGCCTCGTTTTCGAGCCAATTCTATTTGGTGCTTCTTTCGCAAAAGCCATTTTTTCACGCTTAAAAATCTGCAAAAGAAGAAAAGTTACTATTTAAATTATATACTCGTAAAAAAATGGTGATAAAAAATTAGCCTACGGTAGTAATGAACCATTTTACTGTTTTAATTTAAATTTAAATTCTACACGTTGCTTGGGATTAATTGACCATTTTCGGGAATTCAGAGAATACGCATATGATTACTCACGTTGAGCGTTTTGAGATAACTATTCAAATTTTGTGATTAATGTGTTTGGTAGCATGGGAAAAAATACTAAATTCAAATTTCTACAAGTTTATAACGATGTAACATTAACGGTTTAAATTACACATAACAGACAACATTTAAAAATTTCCACCAAAGAGTTCTATAATATATCTGATACACGAGTTTAGTATCTGAATAAAAATAGTTTGAATATAAATCGATATTCAATTAAGAATATTTTGTCTATCTTTTCTGTGGGAAAGATCTCAATATGTTTTCAGAAACTGGCATTATTAAGGTTTTAAAAATTTAAATGGCAAAATTATTTTCCTGTGATATTAGAAACTCACTTTGCTAACTTAGAATATAACATAATATGTTGTATCCTAAATACATTTTCCTAAATGAAGTAACACATTGACATCTAAAATAATGATGAAGCAATGCATATTAATATTGAATAATACGACTAATATTAGAATTTCCGTGTACCTTAAAAATACATGTTTTCTATGCACATCAGTATTTGCTAAACTTTTTAATATTTATAATAGTACATTGTACTAGTTCAGACTTAACATTATTTAAATGAATTATAGTAATTGATACGTGAAGGCGAGAGAATTATTGACATTTAATTATCGATATAAAAATTGAAGGACATGAAGAATATTTACCTTTTAGATAAATTAATCATTAATTTTGATGGAATATTAATTAGAACGAAAATATGGAAGCTGCTCAGGGTTAGATAACAGTAGTTACTTATGTTGGTAAATTATTTAGAAATTCTTGGCGTGGAAGCAAGCTATAAAGAAACATAGTAACCCTCAGACATTTTGAGCTTTTCATTAAAATGTTGGACGTGATCACATATGCCGCAATAATTTTAATTCAAAATACTTATTTCTACTCACTCCACAAAAAGCTACAATTCATACTCATGTAATATTTCTTACATACACACTCGGTTGAGTTCTGTTTGCTGGTCGAGGGTGTCAGGCGCTACGTTAGCCGAGATGATTTATTTCATTCTGCGCAAATATAAATCAGACGTTACGTTTACGTTGCGTTGCATAAACCTTATGCGAGACGCGCGACCTTTCCGCGCGTTTGAAAACTATAGCTTTCTTACCTTTGTGTAATTATAACAGAAAGAAATTCAATGCATATCAACAAAAGTGAGGTTTACATCATCATTCATACAACTTTCTAAATAATGTTTTAACATGAACATATTATTTATAAAAAATAAGTAAAATTTATCTTAAAATCTGACGGTTCCTTGAAAATAATTTGTATAATCTTTTATTAGTGCGTTCTTCTATAGTATAAGTTTTTATTCATTTTAACATACAACAGTCATCGATTAATATGCATAACGAGCGATATCTTAACATGCTTCACTCCCTTTACTATACCGAATTGCTACAAATTATTTTGTAATAGTAGTTTTTGAGCTGCATATAATCTAACCACCGCAATCTATCAATCCTGATTAATTAGATTGCACTAACATTGACATTATATAACCTATAGAGAACAGCAGGGTGCTATTTTGTCTGTTAGTTTAGTCTTGCATTGACCAATAATTACGAAAGTGAGATAGAGTTTATGGTCTAAAAAATAATTAACTAATACTACTAACATAAACACAAAGTTATTGTGTAAGATTATTATTTAAATTATATTACTTGATTAAACGAGTCACAACAAGTAATCGAAACAAAGGAAAGGCCATTATCGTCGTCTTAACTAGCAAACTGTGTATCTACATTTCAGAAAAATGCTCAGGAGAGTTTTAAAACTCAATAAATTCAGTTTCATAATTTCACATATGTTATATGAACAATGATTTAACACTATTCATAGAACTTATGTAAAATTCGTCGAATAACATTAGTTAAAACAGAAAATATTGAGTTTTAAAACTATCTTGATCATTTTTTCTGAAATGTAGATTCGAATGACCATTTATTATTTCATACTGACCAAACAGTTAGTTGCCTTATACTTTTAGGGACGATTTGGCAAAGAAAAATAGTAATGCATTATACATATAAAACAGCTCTCAATCTAAAATAAACTATAAAAAAAAACCACTTTTAAGGTGTTAACTGTCAATTCTTGGTGGAAAGACATTATATTTAAAAAAAATAAAACACAATTCATTTGTACTACTTCCACTTATTTATAATGATCAGGACCGGTTTCGCTCATCACGAGCATTACAAATGAATTGTGTTTTATTTTTTAAAATATCAAAACAAAATTACTGAAAGTAAATGTCAAAATATAATTACCATAATTTTTTTAATCGGTTAGAGGATGTTATAAAAATAAAAATTATTAATTGATTACATTATAAAATCAAATCCAAATAAGGAAGTTAATCGATTAGTTTATCCATGTTCGGCAATATGTTTGAGAATTTTGCGAGATCGTTTCCTTGCCGTATTATAAAAATGTTTCTTTGTCGATTTATCTGCCAATTAATGCCACAGAATAATGTGGTAATTTTGAGAGAAGATAAATTCAGCATTCAAAAGTAAAATAAAGGCGTACTCTGATCTTGGTAGTAATCAATTTGATTGATAATATCGTGCAAGTACATCGCGATTTGATTGCGAGAGTTCCTTCAATCAGCGGGGCAAGCCACGCTACGCCAAGGGTACTTACTTATTTCCATTTTGCAATCTACTAAAATGATTACCAACTCTTTCACAGCCTAGATTGAAACTCGATATTGATAACATTCTGTTTTGAGGCTTTCTTAATTTTCGAGATATTTGATACAAACATACTTCCACAAAAATCTACATGTAATAATTCAAATAATAAAAAACACTTTATTTCAAATATGTAGTGTACACTTGGGCATTGTATAACACGGTTTTATACAACACGGTTGATGAATTGTGACATATTTTTGTACAAAACGCTTTAAATAACACGGTTTCAGCATTCTGTTATAGGAAATGAACCTATAATGGAAAGAAATTTGAGGTTAAAGAAGGAATAACCTAAATTCTAAGCATAAATCCAAAAATTCTCCGGAGTACTCCGATAATGAAAACTCACAACCGATCTCGAGCCGAACCGAAAAAGAGTTGAACATATAGAATTGTAAGTGATAGCGATGATGAATTATCTATGTTATTAAAGCTTTTTTTCCAAACATAATATGTAAATGTACATTTTTTCGATTGCTTATTAAAAAAATTAAAGAATATTAACAAACTTTAATATTTTTTTGGAACGCATGTCTTAATCTTGTATGAACTTCAAACCTCGTATAATACGATTTTGTATTACACGTCGTTTTTGTGAAACCATATTACTATTATTTTTTTAAAAATTAAAATCAATCTTTATGATTTTACAGATTTTTTCTGATTAGTCTACTTTTTACCCGACTGTGATATACGTGTAAAAACATTTTCATTTAATAATTTTGATAACTATATAACACAACTTATCCATTATTTGTGTTGGTGTAGCAGTTCATTTAAATAACAGGAACGAAGTTAATAACAATGCAATATTTATGAATTACTGCATTAATATATTATATTGACGTCACGACCACCAGCTGAAAGTAGATAAACTTTTTTGTGCTACAATTATTTACTCAAAACCAATACAGACTTTCTGGATTGATTTATACACCAATTTTTGTGCTGTGTAATAGTTTAGTTACAGAAGTTGTGACTGAGAATGATGTAAAATCTCACCAGTCTCTGGGAAAAACGCGAGAAAACTTGAGTAGCGAAGAATTTAGAAATTCGAGAGAAAATAACGAAGAGAGAAAAAGAGAGGAACGCAAGCAGGCTGGTGGCTGTAGCTGGAGGCTGCTGGAAAAGTTCAGCCGCATAATTGTAATTTGCCAGTCGTCGCGGACGGTTTCGTATCGCCAAACCGCGCCAACTTCACTACAATTTTACTTGCAAAATGACAAATTAACAAACTTCAAAACCCAACTTATGCTATCTATTTCAATCGCTATCTCGATTACCGCAGGACTGAATAATTAATATTTATCACCAACATATTAAATTGAGAATACTTCATAGAAGCTCAATTGTAAGTATTTGTCGGTAAAGAAAAATAAGTATCTCTATAAAAAGTGTTAAAAGAACTTGTTAAATGCTTGCAAATCCAATAAATAAGACAATTAATATAATCTGTCGTTTTTGCATGACGAATTTAATAGTGCAGCTTGATGTCATAAAATTTTACTATTATTTACTAAAAGTACTTCACAGAATTTCACAAGAAATAATTATATTTACGATAGATCGTTTAACGCATAAGAATATTGTTTAAATTTATAAATAAAAGAAAACAAAACTCTAACCATGATTTTACATTTGTCTTTTAAAACCATTCAATCTATAAATTTGCCGATTTCAAACTGCTTAATTGTTTTAAAAACAATTTTGATGTTGTTTATGCTTAAAAGAATTTGTAACAGAAGATTAAGTTGTGTTTCTCTTAATGTCATTTTTGGTTATCCCATTATTCATTTCCATGAAAAGGTTTATAAGAATATGTATATATTATTTAACTAAACATATCGAATGAAGGTGCTAGATAGAATATCAGTTTAATCGTTCCGGTGTTGCACATTTCTATAAGTTTTGCTGGCAACGACCCAGTGTTCGCCTTTCAGCATTGAATGCATGGATGAACTCGAACTGACAGTTTGTTTCGTTTATATTTACGAAGGAGTTAAGATTTTTTTACTACCACTAGTCAAAAAATTTTATTGATAATCTGAATTTACTTTAATACTGATTTGATATTTATGACAACTAATCTTAATTAGAAAAATGTAATATGTAAGGTATGGTGAGGTATTTGTGTGATAGGAGTAATTTGGTGATAAAACTTCAAAAGAGTCCCACACTCAGTTACAGTTACCTCTTGAAAGTATTGAATGAAACATAACAAACGGATAGCCATCAGTGTGAAATAGATTCCAAGCTCTTTTGCAAGCTCCTGCTAGCGATTTCTGGATATCTGGCAACAGTAATTGTTGACCACACGGCGTTTACGTAAATTTTGCTTCATTTAAGTGAGTCTACTGTGATTTGCGTATACAATCGATATAAATAAAGGTATGGTTATGGTTTTTGCTTTATTTAATTAAAAAGTGTGTGGCAAATGCGAAAAGTCCGGTTATCGATTTCTTAGCATTTTTTGTATTTTTTGTTGGTAGTCGGGAGTGGTGTCGCGGATTTTTTTTGTTACTTATCCTTAAGTACTTGTGGCATATTGTTTTTACCACTTCATAATACACTTATTGGAGTGTTTTTAAAGTATACGTTTTTGTTCCCTGATTCAATTTTTTTCAATAGAAACTTTTCTATGAGAACTGTTTGTGACTCAGTTGCTCAATCTTTCTTGTTTGAGAGAGTAGGGATAGAAGGATAGAGCTAGGATAGGACCAGTGGTTAACTAATCGCTCTCGCTACGCCCCATTTTTTAGAATTGGATGGGTGGAAGGGAATTCTAGACATCACAAACATGGAAGCCTATGAACAGAAATCCATAAATCGATTTATTCACAGTGGCATTCCGTGAAACAGCCTCAAGATTTATTTTGAAAAGAAATGAAACTTCAATATCTATGAAAGAGTTGGGCTTTGGTGTCATAGTTTTACAATTCAAATACTGACATTTTAGATCGCAAAACCTACAAGCCGTGAAAATTTTCTCGGTTCATAGAAAGCCAAGCCTAGAAAACTTATCAGAATTTAGAGGGTCCATGAGCAAGCCGCGTCATGGTTACAAACTTTTCATTTCTGCATTGTGCAATATCACACACAATACATGTCTATGTTCGTTAGGAATTGACGTAGAAGAAGAAGAATAAGAATTATTTCTCCGATGTCCATTCTGTTTTTAGCTGTAATACATGTCTTAAATGTTACTTGAAACTTTTGATTGTTACTTGAAATGTACAATTTATTATATCACCAAATTGAATTACCCGTATCACAAACTTTCTCTACCGCACACTTACCTTCGTCAAAAAAGTTTTAATTTCATTTGATTAACAATAAAATCAAAGAACTTTCCACTTGGTTGGACATTTACCGTATAGTTGACATATCAATAAGCTTAATTTATCAATAGCAGATATATAGACTTTTATCTTCTTATGAAAATTTACATTGGAAAAAAATATCACCAACAGAACTCCCCTTACCGTACGTTTTTGTTATTAAAGGTGATTATAAGAATCAATTATCATTAAAAAATAATTTGGAAAGATCATAAAATAAAAATTTGGCAGATTTAATTTTGATATTGTATTAACTAATTTTTATTACCCAGTTTCGCCTGGGATAGTTTCAAACTCATTATTTATTTAAGTTATGCTAGCTTAGATTAAACGTTGAAAATAGTAATGTTGACTTAGAAATGACAGCCAGAATGATATGTGCTCTATTGTTCGCCGTTTGGGAGGCGTTCTTATGACAGACAAACATACAGATACATGTTTTCTCTTTATTTATCTTATAAATTCACGATCCCAAATTAAGATAACTTGCCCTAATAATCAATTTAATAAACATAGCTTTTTATGTAATATACCATGTTACGAAAAATTCTATTATTTTGTTTTGTTCCAACTAAGAAAATATTTACCAACCATTCGGCTGTTTTATGTGGAGCTCAGTAGAGTAGACTTTTAATGACTAATTATGGAATAATGTATTCTAGTCATGCACCCACCATCCGTGTGTAGTTTTTTCTTCCACATGAGGGAATTACCAAAAAAAGGACGCTTCAACGTTAGTAGCCAGTGAGATCTGATAATGTATGGGTATAAACATGCTTTTAGTACAGAAATGTTTTAGTAACGATACCCTTATCGGAAAATATGTTTTTTGTTTGTTATTTTATGCGATTTGATGTTATGTTTTTATTCGCAGATACCAAGAATCTAAAAACATGAAATCCCAAATGAGGACGATCACTTAATAATGTTTTTCTGTTATCAATACAGATCTAATAACTGTATTTTTGAAATAACACAATTAAACGAAAAATATGTCAAAACAGTCAATACAATTGAAGCTAAGCTCACACGAAAATTGAATTTAATTAATAAATCATATTAATATAATTTTTATAAAACCATTATAAGTGTTCCAATATTTTATAAATTAATTATATTTTTATGATAAAATAAAAGACTATAAACAACGTCGACTGTTAAAAGATAAAATATAAAATATCTACGTATACATAAAAAAATATAGGTATACAATATTTTTTTTATTTCCAGGTCCGCTCCCAATGTTATGGTTTGCTAATGAAGGTATCTTAACAGATTTTTTTACGAGAACTGATTGTTCAGTTGCTCAAACTCTCTTTTTTCGAAGAGAGTAGGGATAGAAGGATAGAGCTAGGATAGGACTAGTGGTTAGCTAATCGCGCTCGCTACGCCCCGTGAGGATTGGATGGGTGGGACTAAGACTAAGGACTAACAGAAATCCATAAATCGATTGAAAGGTCAATCTGTGAAAACCGTCCTCATCGGGAATTGAACCCTAGACATCGGTAACCGTAGCCAGCGACAATACCAACTGCGCCACGGACGCCGACATATAAAATATATGATATGCCGCCGTATAATACATATATAATACGCCGAATATAATATTGCATATTTAAATAACTACTATCTGACTACTGATGTAGATAAGCAGACTTGTTTAAAGAAACTTACGGCAGTAATTTATACGGTTAGGTAAAACATCTAAGAACACCAAGTTTTCAAAGCTTTCATTAATATCGTCTGAAATTTATGTTTTTATATACATTGAACGACGGCATTGCAATGGATATTCTGTGAGAAAAACAATAGACCGGTGTCTAGAACTTAAAAACAAATTTTAATTAAGAACGTTCCTGAAACCTTTTTTCTTCTTGCTTACACAATTTAAATTGTAGTTCAGATATACCGGTATCGATTTATACGGTAAACAAATATTTATAGTTTTATAACCTGATGAAATTTTTCTTCAGAAAAGATATTCATAATATATTTAATAAGTATGATGAATTAATTATACTCGTTATCGGAAGTATTCGTGTATTTTTTGTTTTTGTTTTTACTGTACGTATTTAAAAACTTTCTGCTATTGGATAGTACTCTTTCAATGTTCAATTAAAATATTATTTATTTCAGATATTCTAGGACGCTAACTAAGACAAAAACATTCTGAATTTTTATTTTATACTGAAAATAAATTTCCATCAAGTAACCGTCAAATAGCGCTATATTTTTTAATACGAATATAAAAACATATATTCCTTTGAAATCTTATGAAATTGAAGTTGTTTTTTTTTGCCTTTTCGACATAGCGAAGATATTGACTTTTCTTTCAGTACATCAGAAGGATATATAAGGATATTCATCGGCTCATATATTGACATAATATTGTTCAATTTTTGATACTTTATTTTTACAAAACTTACCTTCATGTATGTTAAACGACAGACAAAAACATTTTTTTTACGTATCAAAAAGATTAATACAGGAAATATCTCAAAGCTTGCGACTTTGATTGCTGTGGTTAAAGTTTTACTTCTTCCTAAAAAAGCTTTGTTATAACGCGAAAAAAGCCCTTTCCTTCTGTATTACATTACGAGTCACATTTTCATTTTGAAACAGTATCGGAGGTTTTTGTCGCGATCGTTGCAATTTGTTTACAAAGCCGTTATACGTACATTCTTCGGGTAGGTATTTGGGCTTAGCCTCTTTTGTACCCTCCCGAGTCAAAGAGGGTCGGATTCGGAGTATCGAGGCGGCATTAATGCCCACCTGGGATCTGAGCTCAACGGAGGGCACCAAGGCAAAAGGGTCTCCGCAACATCTATTCGAAGCTTTTATGCAGATCTCTTCTTCTTAATGCCTCACCTGTTTGACTCGCACGGGAATACTAATAGATATGAAAAATCAGTTCGCAAAATATTTTGAAGGAACTATTCATAGCCCATGAGATACCCCCACAAAATCTAATAATAAAATCGATCAACCAAAAACTGTGCCTACTGAAGCTTTTATATGTAATGAATTTTATGAATTATACTATAGAGTTTAATGGAAAAACGTATTTATGTAGGCAATTATAAAGATTATTCTAGATAAAAAAAAATATTTTATTTAAATGTATATATATAACTTCAACTAAAGAATTTGTTATTTTACATTTCCATTCTACGATTTGTATTGAATGACAAATAATAATTTTATGCGATCGATGTAATAATTGCGTGAAATAGTTAAATGTTTTACCAATACAATTTTACATGCAGGTCAATCGTTATATCGTATGAAATACATGAAGTGTATTTTCAAAGAGAATATCAATATAATGAAATCCTTCAATTCTGAATGAATTGTTGTTTTAATATGGACCATGTTATTTCACTACAGACAATTGAAACAAATATAAAATAATTCAAAGGGTCACAACTCACATGTCTTTATGTATACGATAATATTTTCTATTGTGATTATTACTCAAAAAGGTTTGAATAGGAATCATAAGTCTTACATATATGTGGTTTATTTCCTCCCAGCAATTACTTGAATGAAATGAATATTGTATAATATTAGCATATTTCACATATCTACTTATTTCTGCATGAGGGTTACTAGATGGTATATTACAAATTTATTACGAGTCATATAAATGGTAATTTTATACTTCCGTATGCGTTTCGGACGCTCGTGGTGGTGGTTGATAGACCTCCGAAGAAGCCATTGTAGAGTCAGGCTTTTAAGGCTTAGCTTAGCTGAAGGCCTCAAAGAAAGCTTCTCAAAATCTCACATGTCACGGGACAGCTTTTAACAATTCGAGTTTTGAATGAATTAAATAATACAATTTAAACAATGGGTCCATATTCCATATATCATCTTATTTAAAAAGGGATTTAATTGTCTTTATTGCAGTGAGCAGAAAATCCTTGACGGTATCTCAGTGAAAAATAATGCTTTTACTTTAAAAGTAAAAGTAAATTTCTCTAAACAGGGTGAATAATATACCTTACATGGGAGAGGGAACTCTCAGTTTTAAAATATCTGATATGAGTATTTTTTTAATAATAAATTATTAACATAATATATTTTGAAGAAACGCAATGATATTTCTACTGAAAAAACGCTGAGCTGAAAATATTAATATAAATACAGTTTTCAATAAAAAAATGATGAATGTATTTTTTTGATCAAATTTAATTCAACAACTATATATGAAAGAATCAACCACAACGACTTCGTTTGCTTTTACCCTGTTATTTCAAATGGTTGTTGTTAATCTCAAAGCTGAGCTGTGGATACCTATACATGTATATATTTCCTATTTATAGCGTGCAAATAAATGCCAAAACCCGAGAATAGTCCGTAAACTCTTTCCGAACGAGTAAATGTTTTCTATGGCAGCGCGAGCATCTATATTATTTGCGCCGCGACGCGACTCGACACAGTGAATACGAATTTGTGACTTCAGCTATGCTACAACAGTTTCAGTTATTTTTACAATTTTTATTTCCCGATAGTACTACAGCATTTCAAATGATTCAAAACTATGTTTGTGAAAACTTTGGTAGGAAACTTTAAGTGCACTATATTATGCATTTTGCTGTGGAAAACGTCCAGAAAGAATATTGCTTATAATAAGGTGGTTTTCAGTGAGTTTGTCAGTTACTGTAAAACGTAGTAAAATTATTTAATGCAATTTCATTTACTTTCGTAGTCGTCATGCCCTGGTAGTCAACCGGGCCAACTTGATCAATTATACATTTCATCTTCCATCTTCATACATTTCTAGAGGATGTAGTCATCATCATAAACTAACTTTATTGTCACACCTAGTAGAGTGGCCGAATTGGTTGTTTTTATGAAGTGAAGCCTTCACGGCCAGTTTTGAATTAATTGGTTTGAAGATAGTAATTTAAAAATTATTTGGTTATCTAGATTCCCGAAAATATAAGTCTAAAAATTAGTTGCCATGTCTCTCCTTTATCCGATGTATATCCACACCTCAACGGTGGCGGAAGATATATGTAATGAAATAGAGATAATTATGTCGTGTTATATAATTGTTATGTTATTATTGAGTAGAAGAAAAGCTATCGATATTTTTAAAAATAGAATGCACAATTGTTTTTACGATAATGAATATGTAACTCTATTGATCACTCAAAATCCATACTTTTAAAGCTATTTTTATTCGTTTCATCAATTATTATGAACAATGTGTAAGTTTGATTCAATTTCAATGAAAAAGTATTACACAACGGTAAGTGACGATGTTTATTTATTTTCTAACAGTTAGAAGTTAACATATTGATATATAGTAAACATATTGATATATAATATTCGACACCAAAAATCTATGATATTTTAATTTGTTCATAGATCTTAACATTTATATCTGAAAGTGAATAGTAGAATTATGCATTTTCTTATATTATTTCTCATTAAGAATATTTGCGCTTTTTGTATATTACAACGAACTCAAGTTGCAACAAAATGTTTTCTTTTCTTCTTAAACATGAGACATTTTAATTAGTGAAGCCAAGTCCAAAATAATTGAAGCGATCCTATTTAAATAGGCTTAGAATATTAATTAAAGGAATAAGTAAAATTTAAGATAATTTAAGACATCGACTGAGGGTGCTTGATGGAATTTCAATATTAAATTTGGATTATTGAGATTTTGTACACTTCCATGTATTTATGTATTCCAGTTCGAGTCCATTCGTGTGCTCGAATGCCTGAAGATGCCGAAAGGCGAAACCCGGGTCGTTAGTGACAAAATACATGGAAGTGTACAAAATCTCAATAATCCAAATTGAATAAGTAGCAGTTTAAATGAGGCAAATTTTGTAGAGAAGATTACATCTGAAATATTTATGGGCAATTAAGATAAAAATCAGCGATATACTAACGATATAGCTATTCAAACCATTTATAATATGATTAAAAGTTTCTTTATAAAATGATCAACTTTTGTATGGCAGCCTTTTACAAGGAAACGATTATAAAATACAAAAAAGTGGTACACTTCAAATAAATATCTCAAAACGGATGCGTTATTTGTTTGGATTTCAATTCAATTCTTTCGATAAAAATAATGGTGTCCTAAGTAAACACGCTCTACAATAAATTTCATGCCGGGTTCGTAATATATTCTGTCAATCACAAATAGTATCTTCTTTTCACACAAAAAATATCTTAAAGTCAACTAGGTTATAACTTACGACGTCGCGAGTGGATGCCCATGGAATATTACTGTAATGTAATATAGTTTGTAGAATGTAGAGGTAAAATGTACAAATAAGGGGGGTGTAATTTTTCAACCTCTTGAATTAGAGATTGGACTTGATTCTTTACTCAAAATTGTAATAATGGTTTTTTTTATGAACTAATTACTAGGCTGAAATAAATAAGAAGAGAATTATTGAGCTTGATAGAGATAAAGTTGTTTTATCACTGAAATCACTTTATGGAAAACATGCGCATAGTTTAAGTACTGCTTTAATAGTCTATAAAAAATGATAAATAGTCTTCGGAAGAGAGCCAAAACGTATGCATGAATTGTGCGCCGGATAAACATACGAAGCAACGAAAAATAGGAGTGGTAAAAAATCGTTTATATATAAAATGCGGCTACTGAAGTATTATTAATTATAGTATAAACTAAATTAATAAATACAGTGATTAGAAGTACTATACACCCAGTCCTCTTTTTACGTGATATTTGTGAATGACACTGTTCCTTTTTAAAGCGATATATTCATTTTATTCGATTATTTTTTTAAAAATCGTTTCATCTATTGAGTCTCAGCGAAATTCATATTCGAGTGGAATTCAAAAAACTTCGTTAAAAATCAAAAACTATTTAGCAACAATTTAATCACGGTTTTTTTCCATGTTCGCTCCCAAAGTGGAGCATATTGTCTTCTAATGGAGGTATCTTAACAGAATTTTTCTACGAGAACTGCTTGTTACTCAGTTGCTCAACCTGTGTTTTTTTTTGAAGAGAGTAGGTATTGAAGGATAGGGATGGGTCGGAGGGAGGACTCAGACTACGAACGGAAATTCATAATTCGATTGAAAGATCAATCTATGAAAACCATCCGCACCGGGAATTGAACCCGAGACATCCGTATTCCGTAACCATAGCCAGCGACGATACCAACTGCGCTAGGGACGCCTATTAGTTTATTTCTTCGATTCCCCAAAACGTGTCGTTGGTGACGTTTCCTAACCAGATGACGTAACTTGAGCAGTTATCTGCGGTGGACTATTTTGCATTTGTCTACATATTTTTTCAACAAAAAAATTTCCCTTTTTTGTTTCGTTTTAAGGAAATCAAAGGTTTAAATATTAATTAAAGATTTTTTACATTTTAAAGAACCAATTTTAGTTTTCCATACATTCTTGATACTTTTTAAGCGTCAGTTTCTGTAACCAAAGTATCGCGTAAAGAAAAGATTGGCTGTATAATATATTCATATAATATATAAACTTATATTTAATAAGCCTAGACCGTTTTGTAGACGTTTTATTATTATCACATATCACATATGGGTATGAAATTTTCCCATGACCTAAGGGTTCGCGGTGTATATATAAAATAAAATATTATGCAATGTACTCACAGTTCCGACGTCCTAGGTAATTTAGACCTTTAGTATTTCAATTTTAATACCGTTATCTATGACTTGTACGGTTACACTAGTATTTAATAAAATAAAATTATAACAATAATTTAGTTTAAATGTTATGTAACTGTTCTGCTTGAAACGTTAATATTTAAAATAATGTATAATCAGAAATACTGAAGATTTTGTACAACAAAAACGTTTGTACTGTTTTATCAATAAGTAGACGAAATGTAAAATAAGCAAACTAAGCAAAAATTCTGCTTTAGTAATTGTTACCACTAATAAACTAATTTTTCTTAAAAATATTTACCGGTTTCTCAAGATTACATTACAGTCTTTTTTGCATAAAATTTTCTAGAATCTTTATTCATAACCCAGTTAACTTACGTTTAAAAAAAGTATACCTACACAGAGTTTATATCATGAGAAAAATACTCATATATATGACGACAATGTAGCGATTTATTTTTAGGTTTGACCTAGCCTCCGGAGATAAGGGGTGATGAGGTCTTCTTCTGAAAGCGGAAGTAAATTGTTATTAAGAGAAAGAGCAGAGTCCTTAATCCTCCCCCTTTTGAAATATCTCGAGAGACCTTTTATTATAGTAAACTTATAAGAGGACGACATGTTGCCGCAGAGACATGATAAATATAATTGGTTTTGAATAGATACAAATGAAAATGTAATGCATTTTATGTGAAAAATAAATACATATATTTTTATTGTCTTGTATTTGTGCTTAAATAGAAAATACTACTTTAAACGATTATTTACTTTTATTTTGCATACCTAATAATATTTTATTTGCTTACTTTTGACATTTAAAGAATATTTAAGACTTTTGTATTGAATTTTATTTTAAAAGAAATCAACAGATGAAAACGTTAATCAAAGAAGCACACAAAAATATACATTATAATGTATAGTTGTCAAGCAATCTGTTTGTTGGACAATTTTATGTTGATGGTATCGTATACATAAAGTTTTCGTTATAGTGTTAAAAGTATATATAAAAAACTGTGAGAACAAATGAGTGTATTTCGTTATTTTGTGGCAGGCAGGAAAACACGAAACGCTACTACAAGTCATCCATAATATGCCAAATGACACGTCACATTTCTTATGAAAATCATGGTTGCAGCTTTCACAGAATTATATTGTAAAAATCCTACTGGAGTGTCTTCACCGTGTACCTCTCCGAATATTATTTTTAAATTATACATGCCTTAGGACCATAAAAATATCGCTTAACTGAAAAGCCTTGAATTGGTTGTTCGAGTACGTAGGAATATGGAGAGGTATGAATGTTTTGTTTCTATTTTTATCGAGTAACGCCTTATATAGATGACGAGGTTCAGCAATGATTTCCAGTTTTAGTGCCTGGCGCAAAACGAAGTACTCAAATGAGTTCAAAAAAAGTACAAATTAACTGCTGTATTTCGGTAGAATTTAATTAACATGAGAGAATGGCATCATTTAGAAATAATTTTCTAGTATTTTCTTTACTCTTTCTTGGCTTAATAATAAATATACATTTTAAATATTACTTATTAGGTTTAATAAGTATTTAAGTTTACATGGCTTCATATACTTATTACTTGGGTGTTGGGGACCATTAAAGATGTCGATGTGTACTAATAATTTATTGCTTAAAATACTTCAATATGTATACCAATATTATATTTATGAATCTCAATAAAATAAAATAGTTAATAGTAATCTAACATCAATAATATTTACTTCCATATGGCTTCAAGTATTATTTAACAAAACATCCCTATATAACTTAATTATTAAAAATCAGTATCTGCTGAATGGAAATACCAAATTATATATTATAACATATGCATAAATAATCGTCGATGAAAACCGTTACTTAATTGAAAATCAATAATGAATGTTGAAGTTCTGGTATTTTATTTGAGAATATGATAAATCAAAATGGAGATCCAATATTTTATATAGAACACATTTATTTTTCGTTCACTAATAAAAAATCGTTACATAATTCGTAATTGTGATGGTAATTAACACAAACTGGGTCAATGCACAGCATAATATAGTGAACACAAGAATTTTCGTTAGTTAATATTGAAATAATATGAAAATGATTATTAATTCATTTTAAAAATATCGACTGACATAATATTCTTAATACTGATCGGCCGTGTCCGCTTTTAAGCAAATGGACTTCTAATGATAAAACATGGTCATTCATTATTTTTTGATGACTGATGTAAACACATAAATCAAAGAAAATACTAATGAAATCAAATGTTCAATAAGGGCTTCAAACATTTATTGTGTAACGGCATTGTTCTCGTAGCTTTAGGGTGTTAGCATTTGGTCAGGGATATAAAAACATCCATACTATTTTAAAAAACCGTAAAAATATTATGTGCTTCACATCGAAGAGGAAATGATGTTCAAAAAATATTATATACCAAGAAATATGCCTTGTAGAAAAACGTTTTGGAATTCGAAATTTCTATGCGCTGCGTAGAAAATGTGATTCATCAAAAATATGTGCACGGTTGTTAAAAAAATATTTGCTGAAACTGATTAAATCGCCAAAGGAAAGAAAAGCTCGAAATAATTTGTGAGACGAGGGATAATTTAAAACCCCAACAAAATCCAAAATATACGAAGACCTTACGTAAAACTCTGCTTTGAACAACTACCCGCCATTTGTGAGTGAGTAAGCATTGCACATAAAAAGTGTATTTACGAACACTTTAGGCAAAATGGCCTCGGAAACTTCGCTTTTATAAAATATAATGTGATAAAATATTGAAAACGAGATATTTCTCGTTAAAAAATTACATCATACAAAGATAATTCGCATTCTTTTGAAATATCAATCCAAATTTATTGTATAATGAAAAGTTAAAGAACTACTTTTTTATGTGAATATGAAACAGTAGTAATTTGATATTTTAATAGAGTACGGTGTCGCTAAAATTTAATTACAGATTAATGGCGAGTTTATTTATGATTTATTTTAAATAATGAAAATTGATGGTAACTGACTTTTTTGTAACTAACTGAATAATTGAGTAATTCAGACTTTTAAATTATCGTTGATATCATATATTGATGTTTTCTTGATATTTTTTAAAAAACTAATGCTGCTCTCCTTCTGATATAATTAGACATGTTTTTTTGTAACAACTTGAACGTTAAGAAATTAAACCAGGCTTAAAGCGAGACCATCCCAGAAAATTATGTTTTAAAAGCGATAAGACTTCAATTTAATGTTAGACTGATTGCATTTTTTATCCTAGTCACGATATAGAAATACTAATATGAGAAGGATCATTTAGATATTATATGAATTGTCTAGTATATAGTCATAATGCTGCAAAAAATACTGTTTTTGAAAAGTATCATTAAAAAGTTGTAAAACTCATAAATATTACAAGCCATTATTGTTGCCATAATATAAGATGCTTGTGAAAACTCTATGCGTTTGATGTAAAAATAAACTTTTCTCAAAAGAAAACGTGAAAAAACTATTCAGAAGCCACTTGGAAAAGAATTTTGTCGGCAAAACCTTTTTGTGATTAAACTGCTCAGTGAAAAGTCATAGTTGGAATGTTTTTGAATACTTTTTTAATAGAAATTAGTGTACTAAGTCACCAAAAAATCACAAGCCTATTTATATATACACATTTAGTTAAATTACATTTTCTACTGCACGCTTTTTAAAAACAAAGAATTTAGCAGTATTGAAAGTGACAGAACTATTATTTTTAATCATTATAAGAGCAAATTTAAGGTGGTTTAAAATAAACTTAAATACGATAACATAAATACATAAATTATATTAAATGTGCAGTGTATTGGACAAACTAATCAAAATTACCTAATGTTGTATCTCAGTTTGAAAGCCTACTTTCTAAAGCCCTGCTATATTATGTATATATTTTCTAAAATTATGTATAAAATTACTTTTTATGACAATAGCCCCATTTTGAATAAAACCACAGTTATTATGTATTGTTATGAAAATTACAGTTAATTACACGTTGGAAACAGACTAAACCAGCTGGAATAGAAAATTGATTGGGTATATGTGGCTTTGTATTTATGGAATTTCGATATTTCATTTGCATGGATATATCATAAAATATGTGTTATCTTATACTCTTATATAATTGCATCTCATTAAAATATATTAAATAAGTGCTCTTCTTAGAATATTTAATACATTTGAGTTTTTAGAATATTTAATACATTTGACTATTAAGTTTCAATTTCCATATTTTAATTAAAATATTTTTATGAACATGCGAAATAGATATTCCTGACGAAGTACGAATTTTACAAAGTTCTCTTTGGCACTTGATTAACACCATTTTACCTTTAGGCTTGCAACACTTCAGCGTCATATGTAACTCAAAATGAAAAGGTGTTTCATATTTGAGTATTGAATTCCGCCATAGAGGAGAGCAGTCTGTCTGGCAGGCACCGCCAGTTCGAATCGCAGAATGGCGCAGATACACTCTCCCAGGGGAAATATGCGGCACTATTGAGGGGAAACTGTGACTTGGCGTACCTTCGCATCGCAAATCGAGCCATGGGGGAGGACGTCCGCCCGCTGCTGTATAAATCGCCATGTCAAGCTAACAGGAGAGGAATATCGAGTTGGTATTTTGCAGGATTTCATCTGACAGATATCAGCATTTGCCACTGCTGTATAACAATGCTTCGCGTTCGAAGCACACCTACTTGCTTCTACGATTTATTATATTCTCGGAAACGGGTAAAGAGGTTCTAAAAAAAAAAACTTTTTCATAAAGAATTGTCTGTTATAAAGTGACAATATGAACGTTTTTTCATGTCTGAAATTTACTGTGAAATTGATAAAATTGTAAAAAAGTTGAAAATAAGGTTCCACAATAAGAAATACAATATAAAATAGTTCACGTGAAAAGCATTAAACCATGAAAATTAGAATAACTTTTGGACGATGCTGAATAAATTAAGGAAATTTTAACGAAAAAAAAAACTTTTCTATATATTTTCAAAATTACATACAAATCATCTAAAGCAAAATCAAATCCAAAAAGCACTGTTAACATCACAAAAAGGCAGAATCAATCAAAGCATTCATTTTTTTTGCCTTGGGGTATTAAAACATAATCTTATCATATAGTACTAAGATGGTAAAGATACAGATTCTAATATAAGTCTTCTACATAAAAATAAGGTCAAAGTAAAATTATTTTGACCAATGTTTTCACGAAAATACCTTGAGAATATTTTCTGGCGCCGACAAAATACTTGACATGATTTATTACTGTACCTATAATACAATAGTTATGTAAAAAATAATGAATTATTAAAAATGTATTTTAATCAAATGGCTTGTACTTTTTGCTATAAAATTATTGTATTACATCATTAATCAAGGGTCAATAGTTTTATATAGAACTAATGAGTACCCGGAATGCGTTGCAACGCCACTCAAAGAAAGAAAGGGGTTGTGTTTTAATTCTGTTTATAGAAGTGCTAAAGGTCTGCACGGGCCGAAATTTCGTAAAATTACCCGGTTCGAGCCCGTCATCTTCAGGCCCGGCACTGCCCGAGACCGAATCGCAATATCACAATTTTTATCCGAACCCGACCCGAAGCCCAGATTTATTTTTCTCAGCCCGAAAAAAGGCCCAATTTTTTTTTATATAGTAATTTGTTTATACTTGTCAAACAATATGATATGTAAAATCAAATTTGGATTATTGAGATTTTGTACACTTCCATGTATTTTGTCACTAACGACCCGGGTTTCGCCTTTCGGCATCTTCAGGCATTCGAGCACACGAATGGACTCGAACTGAGAGACAGTAAACAGTGTCTAACGTTTATATAGAAGATATAAATGCGACAAATATTATTTACGAGGTAAGATATTATACGTCTGAGAGCCACACTGATACCTGAGTTAAAATTTCGGGAATCTCCTTAATCCTTATTTTGTAAACACCATATTAACAGAGTGGCGAATTGCCGCTTTTCAACTTCTTTTAGAAATACCAGTGATTTTACAATTATAATAGTATTGTGGGTTTTGACGGGATGTAATTCGACGAATGGGTAAATATATACAATCATTCCACTAAATTAAATTATATTAAATTATAAATTATAAATATGATATGTTTTTATTTTTATATTTCCAACGATATTCATAACACATTTGAAATAAATTATTTAAGTTATGAAAATTATGAAGCTATTTTTCCGTCTGGTTCAGATATCTCGCTATTAGTACGTTTTTGAGTCATTTTTTTTATATTTTAGAATTTTTTCTTCACAAACCTTCACGGGTGGGCCTACAACAACTCACCAAAGTTTGATCAAAGTCGGATGAATGGTAAAGGAATGCATAGAGGACAAACAAACAAACAAATCTTCATTGTTATATATATAGATAGATAGATTGGTTAATGAAACAAGCAAGAATAATGTGAAACATGAGTATTTGTTCAACGTGTTGATCTATTAAAGAGTTTATAACTAACCAAACAGTTCTTACAGTAAAATACTTGTAATAACTCGAGTTTTTATTTATAAAATAGCTACCTAAATAAAATTATTGTCAATTTACTAAGTGATTAACATAAAATATTATAATAGACATATTTTGTCTTCATTTTTAACGAGATATAACCAATTAAAATAAGTAAAACTTTAAAAAAATTGTGTCGAGTCGGTGGAAGTAGCCTGGCTTTCGTCTTATTGAATACATATATACATTTTTCAATCGATTTATATTCTCATACATGGATGTCCATGACGTGTTTACCACCCCTTATACATACTACCGTATTCCGTCAAACGGGTCTTAGAGGGAGCGATTAGCTTACATAAAAAGAGCGACAGTCATAAAACCAACTCAATTTAAAGGCTTCCTGTTAAAATATTGTAATTGGACTCCACGTGTTTCATATTGATTCTGTATATATTATAGTTTTCGTTGAGACATTATTATTCAGAAACCAACCTAAGCTGTCAATCAAGGAAATTGAAATTTTTAAAATGCATTTTTTTAAAATAATGATAGTAGTAAAATGGTTTATGTATAGGTATCAAAAACAATTCATGAACATTTATTTTTAATAGTAAATTATTTCTCTTAGTAATTAATTTTTTTTTTAATTTGGTTTGTTTCACTAAATATGCATAATTTGATATATGCGATGCTTATACAATTTCATTCCGACAAAATTACAGTTAGCCTTAAAAAAATATTTTTATTGAAAAACGATCATTAAGCTTACTCTTTTATGAAGATAAGAACCTTATAAAGAACCGAAGTAAGGATAAAAAACAAATCAAATTGATTGGCACTAATCTATTGAAAGTATATTTTTCTTAATTAACTATTTTTGTAAAATAAAGTTTTCGATTGACCAAAGTCAAATGATTCTATGGGTTAACACACTCTTTGTTTTACGCCTATACAGGAATAAGTTAAAGGGTACGACGGAGGGTTTATTTGCCAAGTAAACACTAGCATATATTTATTGCTCAATTAAAGAGTTTTATTATCTAATTCTGGGTGCTTAGGAAAGGTGTTTAAGTACTGTTTGACTATATTACAGCATTAAGAATAATCAATTAAAAGAAGTTTAAGGTTTTTAATAATATTATTAAGGTTAGAATAATAATTTCAGTGACTTTACTTGCAAATTACTTTTTATAAACATGTTAGAAAGCGAAATACATAATTAAAACTACCATTCATGCGATTGGATTTCGTGTGACTTTGAAAGTTCAATAAAATGTCCCGATAAGAATTAATCAAAGCAACATTAATTGAGTCTATCTTCATAAATTGAGACACCTCTTTTACAAACGACATCGACGATAATTTATTTAAAAAGATTTTTTTAATTTTTACAACACACCATAAATGCTGAATGAAACTTGTTATGAAATTCGTAATTCTTATATAAAATAGCGCTATTATTATAGATTTTGAATTGGAAAAATAACTTAAATATTATGTATTTTTTTTTGCAGAACACTACGAGTCCAAGTCATGCATTATCCTCAAACAACTTTAACTTAATTAATAAACTGCCTTTATAGATACATATAATATGAATAAATGAAAAAAACGTCAATGCGGAGGGAGAGAAATTCACTAAATACAATCAGAAGAAATACACATTTTGTGATTGGTTTAATGTGACGATTTAATGTAATGAAGGCTCAATTCTCGTAACGCGAAAATAATTATTTTAATAGGAGAATTTTGTTTTTATTCAATGTATAAAATAATTAAACACCCAAATAATGTAAGGAGCATCACTAATTCACTACTGCATAGTCAAAATATTGTCGGAATAATATTTTTATCGAGAAACGGCTGAATATTTTGACGTAAATGCATTGTTTTTGACCTAGTTTGATCGAAGGAACAATATTTCCTCAAAAACTTTCAGCTGATTAAATTCATTGAAAATAAATCGTTAATCTCACCCCACTATGAAAGAATGAAACGTGCTTTGGGTATCATGTATTACTTTTCAGTGCGTAAAGTTTAACAAATATTGACAAACTTTTGGTTTAATAAATAAAGTAGAAATACATCAACATAAACCTAAATTGATAATATTTGTACCTGATAGACATCATGTATTTTTATTTATGGCATAAATTTAAAAGAAAGTTTTAAAACAATGCTAAAAATTATCTTTACTGAAAGTAAAATTTAAGCTTCAAACGTATATAATACCATAGAATAATAAAACACCAAATGCGTTTTGTTCATGTATGATTGTAAATGTGTTTTATTTAACAAGTGATTACAATAGAAAGTAATTTTGTCAGTTCTTTTTACTCAAACTACCCTATAACGCATACAATGATTGAATAATGATTTTTGTAGAAAGAGAAATCTAGTATGATATGGGAAAAGTTAAATCTGTTGATAATTCTCGTGAAGAGCGAAACCAGTCCTATTCATCATAAAATGTGGAAGTAGTACAAAACAAGTTGTTTTAATTTTAAAAAAGTATTGATAAAACGGTATTACTTAGTTACAGAAATGAATCTCGAAAGACCAGGTACAATTTAAAAAAATGAAAAAAACTAAGTAAAGAAGAAATTAAGGGTGGGCACATAGATTTTTTTAATTGGAGGTGAAAAACTTTACCAGACAGGTGGAATAGTATGGGAACATTAAAGTAGATCAGAATGCTTAGCGATCAATTGGCTCACAGTGTGATCTTTGTAAAATCAGTTGAATAACTTCATTGGGATGCAGTTATGTGATAAGAAATGGAGTGCAATTTGATTGGAGTAATTAAAAGAAATTTTGTTAATAATGCAATTATCCAAATTTAATAAACGGTCTACATATTGAATACTGATTGTCAAATTAAACAATAGTAAATTGTTTGATATTTTGGATAGGTATTATAATAGATAGCACTACATTTTTATCTATATATACATCGTTAATCTAAAACAAAGACACCATCGCTTTTGTTATTCATATGATGAATAAGTCGGCACACCATTATTATTCACACTAACATATTCCTTTGTTGGGTATTGAATAATTTGAGTGATGTAATGCAACGTTTGTGAAATTCTCTAGCAATCCTACAAATTCCTAGTAAGTGTCGTTAGCTCATTCACTTTGACTTTTCCAAGTACTGATTTTCAGTAATCTTGACATTGTTAGTGTCAGTGCCATTCTTGTTAAAACATTTATGTGCTGCTCAAACTGAATAATGATAAAAAGACATTTTAGAACCGGCTAAGCAATTCCAATACTGTACATTATTAAACAATCATGCAAAGAGGAATTTTAATTTAAAACCGTTTCTTTAAAAGAATCGGCAGTTAACATAATTTATAACACACGATACACATGTGTTTATAGAAGCTTTATTGCCAGAATAAAAATGCTTTACAAAAACGTTTCTTTTTCATATTTCATGAAAAATGAGTGCATAGGCTATTCATTAAAACATGTACGAAACGTAATTAACCACGGTTTTAAATTTAATAATAATTAAAACATATTTTATAATGTTCATATTTAAAGTTAATAAGCTTCTTCAATTTGAGGTAATTTTAAGTAATCCAATAGAAGTGGATTTCGAACACTGCCATTTCATTGAAAGAGTTTAGTTTTAGGATTTATTTAATCTAGGGCAAGGTTTTTTTCAAACGTATTACCTATCCAAAATTACTCGTTAAATTAAAAGAATAATGGCGACAATATTTTATCAAAGTGATATTTTCACGTGAAATATGAAGTTCATGTTTTATCTCTGCGTATCGGATGATTAATCTGTGTATGGTGATGTATCATACAAACTGTATAGATATTTTTTCATCAAAAACCTATTTGACGTGCTTGCATTTCTAAAATGAAATTGAAGTCATCAAAGCTCTGAATATTTTGGTAAAAATAAATATGCGTTGGAATAATGTAGCAGTTGATTAAAATCATGCATCTACAATATAGAATATTGCTAGTTTATTTATGAAAATATACCAATTGAACAGTTTATAGCAGCGGTTGACAACTTACTACCTGCGGGTAATTGAATTACCCACTACAACATCAAATTATTTATTTATTGAAAATATTAATAATCGTATATCCATTTTATTATTTAAAAGGAATTTGAGTCTTTTTGAAAACAATTGTGACGTTTTATAAAATTAACCTACATACAGTTAGTCTGAATATTCTTATTAAAGAAATGAAACACGTTCCACATTAAGTAACACGGTTAATGGAATAAAAATTTCATTTTTGTATCAAAAACGAGTTTTCACCGCCGAGTTACCGCCGAACACTTCAAAACTATTAACCTACATCATTAAATCTTTGGCAAAAATGGTAATTTATTTAGTTCTATAACAATTATTTAATAAATCAACAATACAAAATATTTTTTGTTGAACCAAAAACATAACTCTTCTTTACCTTTACGATTGATAGAAGAGTGCTGAAAAATATTAATATTGAGATTTCATTTATTCAGAGCGAACATATTACTCTGTCATTTGGAGTATTGTTTTCAGTTGTTTTATTTTCCGATTATCACTCACAAATGTCACTTGAAGCGACTCGTATAAGTGCGATGAAAAATCCGCGTGACATGAAAAGCCGTTAGTAATAACAGAAACATATTTACGAGCTCACGTCACATTCCCCTGCCTTGCACTCTTATAAACCCGTGCGCATTTTTCACTGACGGCAAAAAGCAATTATTGTGACTGGAGGCTCTCACCTTGCGGCAGAATGAATTTTAAATAACACAGCCGACAAACACGCCGGCTCGTCTCCATATCCTTTTTCTCATGCTCTCCTGGCAGCCTCTTCAAACATCATACGACCGCAGAACCACCATATGTACATAGCATATGCTGGAATTGTTCTCACGTAGAATCTTTGAGCCATTTTTATACACGAGTACCACTTATTCATATACTCACACTCATGTTGGAGTGGTAGCGTTCCAAAAGGTCCTTACTTTCCAATAGACTGATGCTGAAGTTGATTAGATATCGTTATTTCTTTTTTCAAACGAAAAAAGATTAATTTTTATATAACTATCCGAATCACTATCATTCCAAAGAACTCAACTTTGCACCCATCACAGTGTGTTATTACAAATTTTAAGTAAAGTTAAATGCTGTTTATCATATCACAGGAGCGCTAAATGATTCCCAGAGACTGATTAGAAAATTTTCAAGGGTTATTCAAAATAAAAAATATTTGTCAGTTTAACTGTATTGTCTATAAGGTTATGTAATATAACAACCGATTGAAAAAACTAATGTCTACATTATTTACTTGAAATTAAAATCTTTAACAATAATTTTGAATAGGTTTTCTGCAAAAATGATTTTTAAATAAAAGCATTAAGAAAATATTGTAGACTTTATCATTTACATAATTATATATTCTTAAGGGTAGAGTAGTGACAACACATATACATCAAGTTACTGATTTAATGCTCATGGTGAAATCCATCACTACGACGACAACAGTAAACCTTCAACAGGGAGTGAAAATTTAACGGCTGGTTTTCACGCCCAGCCTCTTTATAAAATCAACAGCCAAAGTTTTGATAGATTGTTTGTGTTTTAAAAAATAAAACACAATTTGTTTGTACTACTTCCACATATTTCAACAAGTACAAAGTCAAGTACAAACAAATTGTGTTTTATTTTTTAAAATATAATGTCTTTCCACCAAGAATTGACAGTTAACTCCTTAAAAGATTGTTTGTGTTTCATTTTTATATGAGAAAAATTAATTTGGCTGAAATCGACGCGAGCAGCTCAACCCAAAAATTAAACTCAACCGTGTCAGTAAATAGTGGATAAATGCAACAAGAGTAATTTTGCAATGTTGAAAAGGATATAGACTAGGACAATTTAGTGTATAATTTGTCTGCTTTGATTTATTTGTATTACAATGATAATTACGAAAACATTGAAATACTGCCAAGACACCTTTTTAATTATTGGTGGAAATCAACCAGCAGTGACGATTCAAAATTGTTGTCTATAAAATAGAATATGAACTCAATGGGTTAAAAAAAAGTGAAAATCTTATGTGACTATAATTTTATAACTATTTTTTCATAAATATAATAAAAACATATTATTTTAGTGTAAATACTACATAAATCATGCTGCATGCATAAACAGATATAATAAGTCATTTTATATAATATTGTATGATGTGACTGTAAGTTCATAAAATAATTACTTCTTGAATGACAATGTGAAGCAAAAAGGACAATTATACTTTTTTAATACGATGATGGTTTTGTAGTATAATGTTTAATTATAATAATAATAAGTCAGCAAGAAGCTAAATATAAATTTTAATTTATATTAAAAAGAATATCGCTTTGATAGCATATAACAAAGGAGATAGGTCATGATATTACAATGTTCGGGATATATGAGAAAAGTTTTTTTACATCTTCTAATAAAAAAGTTGATTGCCGGCAGAAGTACTTGGCACGTAAGTTGGATCTATTGCATATTATGATCTCACGAACAAAACTTTTAAAGTACATTCGCATATACCTCACAAAAGCGGTATGTAATACTCCATACTGAAATATTATGAAAGTTCTGCGCAAAAACAGTTGTTTACTTATGCTCAAGTGGTAGTTTAATATGCTCGTTACATCTGTGCTCTATTTATTTAGCCCAGCGATGAGTGGGTATAAACATTATTTTGATGAAAATATAAAAAAAGCAATCTGTATAAATTTAGCGTTTTTTTTACGCCCATAAGTAGTATTTTACTCAATTAATCTAAGAATACGTACTATATTGCTATAGCCTACGGATTCCTGCTATTTAAAAATAATAGTAATATTTTATAAAAAATATATATATTACTTTTATGTTACTGGACTATAATTTACAATACATCGTCGTTGTTCTAGAAAGAAGACACTAACTGAAAGATACTAGTTTTGAGTAATTGGACTTGTTTTTCATTTAGTTTTTTTGTACACAAAAGTGTTTTTAAGGGAAAGAATAATTTATAAAAAATAAACGGTTCCTTCCATACTGTAGAGTTTGAAATAAGGAACATTATGGTATAAGTGTTTTCTTCCAGAGCAGCGGCGACATAATACTTTTTTATTAATAAATAACGCGGGGATTTAACAAGATAGTATATG
This sequence comes from Himalopsyche phryganea, assembly GCA_022494535.1. Classification (NCBI taxonomy): domain Eukaryota; kingdom Metazoa; phylum Arthropoda; class Insecta; order Trichoptera; family Rhyacophilidae; genus Himalopsyche; species Himalopsyche phryganea. The sequence goes on from JAGVSL010000046.1 coordinate 3,864,683, forward strand.
ATAAATTTATATAAAATAAGTTATTATATTTATACAATTTCTTATTAAAAACGATATTTCTAATTAATGCCGACTAGAGCTTCCGATCCCGGGATCCGAAATCCCGAAATGCCTGGAAATCTCTAAATATCAATCCTTGGATATCGGGATTCTCTATAAATGCTAATAATTCATATTTTTTAAATTAAATACTTCCTGATTAACTAATACGTGTACCTTGGTTTTTTTTATACATTTTTATAACACAAAATTATCAATAAATATACGTATTGTGATCTCCCTCCATCTCATATTTCGTAACTACCGTAGAGAGAAATAGATAATTTTTACAGCAATATATTTAATTGTTTTTTTTGCATTATTTTCATAAAAAATCAATTTTATCTCTAAAATATCCATCCCCATGCCCAAAAAAATATAAAATCAGATATTCATTACAATTGAAGCAACAATTAACACAAAATATAATTATACAATATACAATTTAAAACATGAAATTACACTTTATGATAAATACGGAGACTCCGAGATTGAAAAACTGTGAATCCCGAAATCCCGGGATCATAAAAAAGGTTCAGTATCGGATGCCCTAATGCTGACCACAATTTTATAAATATAACGAGTCTGTATGAAACAACACTGATTGTCGAATTTGTGTTACATTGTATTTCAGTATATGTTATAAACACATATCCGCTACGGTTGATTGATATTGTAAAACGAATGTAAACCATTTATTTTTATTAATAAAAACTATTTTAATTTCGTTCGAAATGCAATGTTCAGTATAATCGGGTGTATTAATAATTGATTGATTTTCTGTGTTTTTTTTAATACACACAAGATCAAATATTTGCTGTCGAAAAAAATAAGGATTTTTATAGTTGATAGATAATACTTTTGAATTAAATCTGTTCTATTTATTTGAACAGTAGTCCGATAAATATTGTCTTTCTATAAGCCGTACATAATCTTGAAATATCTTGATATTTCCTAATAAAAAAATCAGAATTTTTTCGTAATCACAGCGAGAGAAAAATGTGTTCATTAAATTTTTCCTCGAAATAAAATATATATTTCTGCGATTGCTTCTTTAAGGAAGGAAGACCTAAGTTAGGAATGGTGATGGAGAAACAAATTAATCACAACTTTAATTAATTACTTACACAAATATACTTTGACTTCTTCTTTTAACGCTTCCTGTTTTTATGGCCAGCGTTTTAATTATATTTGTTTTCGTAATACTATTTATTTATTCTGTTGAATTGTATATACATTTTATTTTATAATATTGCTCATATTTTTCTTTCAATCAATTTGACTAGAAAACTTAAAACACGTTCACTTGATTTTTCACACTATTAGATATAATATACGCCTTAGATTTCAGCTTAGCCTGGCTCGTCAGCATTTTTATTGACTGAAAATATTTAATAGATATGCAAAACCGATTGTGATGTTCAATTAATATATGAAAGGAGTACTAAGTTTGTGTTTTCATCATATATTATAAACATTAATGTTATTCCACAATATTTAAACTTTAATCGTGCAATGTTCAAGAATTCCCCCTAATCTGTCAAAATTCAACCACGAATATAATCACTTTTAAGGTGTTAACTATCAATTCTTGGTGGAAAGACATTATATTTAAAAAAATAAAACACAATTCGTTTGTACTACTTACACATATTTATAATGATCAGGACCGGTTTCGCTCCTCACGAGCATTATCAAAGTAGTACACACGAATATAATATTGTCTATGATTAAAATGTGGCGATAGGAATGCAGCCACCATTTTGACAGTAATTGTTTTACATATTTGACACATTTTTTGTGGGAAGAATATTATCATAACATGGTTAATGATTTTTACTAATAAAAAATAAACAGTAAATATAAAATTGTAATCGAAAATTATATTTTATTTAACGAAAAAGAAGAATATATTTCCGTTCTCATAATTTGTAGAGGTACACTTATTTTTAAGGAATTTCATAAACTACGTAGCCAATACGATGAATATTCGGTTTTAAGTCGGAAATATTCAACCAATTAAATTGAGAATAAAAAATCTTTGTTTTCGAATGAATAATGGCAAAATAAAAGCATCGATTCTATAGACACAATGAAAATCGATGATATAGTTATAATCGTCTTTGAAAATGCCGCAATTGGTCTTTTTAGAAAATATTTTGATTGTGCTTCTTTTTAATAGGATAAAATAACAAAGTAACATATTTAATTCTACAAAATTTTTATCAGGTAGTTGATAGCTATTTTGGCTTTGCGCCGTCTTCAGAACTTAAACTTTTTTTTTTTTTTTTTTCCTACTACCTCTTCTTTCCTACTGAAACTATTATGTGGAGGCTCCTAGTTTCCTGGCTAAAGTTAGTGCTAGGGTGGGTACAGACTAAGTCTTTATATCCCTTTCCCGCATGTAAGCTAGCTACGTAATGCTGTCTAAAAGATTCTGTCAGCTGAAGGCTTTGTGTGGGGAAAACATTTAAGAAAAAACCCCATACGAGAATGATTGTCTTTGAATCATTAACAAAAGGTTCAATTCATTACCAGAATTGCTCGTACTGTTGCGTAAGTTTGAAGAACTTACTTAGCTTATATTAAGACTTGCCCAGTCCCTACTAAAATGTGCGAGCCTGGCTCGTTACTTTAAGATTAATCTCTTAGGGCGACTTATTGAAGACCGGCGTGGCCGTCGGCCTCTTCCGCATCCACCTCCGCTATAGAAGAATTTCCTGTAAGAGAGGGGGAGGGGGAGCATAAGGAGTTGGACATCGTCTTGACGAGGTTCTTGGAGGCTTTGAGTTGAGTCTTAAATTTTTGAATTTTCTCAGCTTTGAGAGTTGGAGCGAGGTGAGGCCCCTGCTTCAAACTCTGCATGAAGCTGGCGCGGTGTAGACTTAGGGTCTCTAGAACGTCGGGGCCTTTGTACCAAGCACGCAGATACCGCGTGTTGGAATTTTTCCTCAGGCCTGCGATTATGCGCAGGGATTTATTCTCGACCCTCTGGAGGAGAAGGAGATTGCTGTTCAATATGTTTACAGACCATATGGGGGATGCGTACAGCATGGTCGGTTTGATGACCATGTTGTAGAGTGCCTTTTTGTTTTCTACGCTGAGGTAACTTCTGGCGTTGAAGATCGGGTACAACGCACCGATCGCAACGTGGGCTTTGCGTCTTGCTTCGGCAATGTGAGCAGACCAAGTGAGGGAGCGGTCCAAGTATACCCCGAGGTATTTGACCTTTTGGCTGAAAGAGCAGGGAATATCACATACGGTGATTTTCCCTTTGTAAGATTTGTTTGCGGTCTTGCGAGTGAAGAGGATCGCCTCTGTCTTCGCACCGTTGACCTTAAGTCTCCAGCGGCTGAAGAAGTCAGTCAGCTGGGCCGTGCCAGCCTCAAGGCGACGTAGCGCTACGTCTCGGTCCTTGTGGGTGGATGTGATTGCTGTGTCGTCTGCATAGAGAGCGACAGAGCAGTTTTTGGGGTTCGGGAGATCATATATGAAATGATTAAAAAAGCCTAGGTCCCAGGAGGCTACCCTGGGGTACCCCAGCGGAGGCTGTGCGGAGAGAGGATTTCTCCTTCTTGACCGCTGCGTAGAGGGTTCGATCTTTCAGGTAGTCCTGAATGATCTTGGTTAGGTAGAGGGGGGTGTTGGTCGCGACGAGCTTGTGTACAAGGCCGTCGTGCCAGATCATATGTCGAAGGCCTTTTCCAGGTCGAGCAGTACCATTCCGGTGGATCTGCCCCTGTAAAAGTCTTCGGTGATCTGGCCCGTGATGCGGGCCAGCTGAAGGTTGGTGGAGAGGCCCTTCCTGAACCCGTATTGGGTTGCAGGGAGGATTTGGTTGTGGGAGGAGAAAGCGTTCGAGAATCACTTTCTCAAGCAGTTTGCTCAGGCAATCGAGCAGACTGATTGGTCTGTAGTTGACAGCTATCGAGTGGTCTTTCTTGGGTTTCGGGATCGCGACGACGTGAGCCGTTTTCCACGTTACTGGAAAGTAGCCACGTATGAGGCATGCGGTGTATATTTTCGCTATAAAGATGATTCCCTTTTGAGGGAGTCGCTTCAATATAGCGTTATTGATGTTATCCCTTCCGGGCGCTTTTTTGGTGACGAGTGATTTTATAAGTTTTTCGATCTCGACCGGTTCAACGATTTTAACATCATCCGGGATGATGTTTTGCGCGGCAAGTGACTCTATTGATTTTTGGACGAGCGCCTTCGTGGCGGGGTCCGTATCCGACTGAATCTCTGTGTTCTTGACGAATGCATCGGCGAGTGCATTTGCTTTTTCGAGATCGGAGTAAACAAACTTGTCGCAGGCCGGGTCAGGCCTGAGAGGTTTGATAGTGCTCGAAGACGTTTTTATGCGCCTTGCGAGTGCCCAGAGCGAGTTTCTGGGGTCGTCCGTGTAGATCCGGCAGCTAGTGAGAGTGTCCTCCCACAGGCCGCTTTTGTGAAATTTAGTTTCAATTTTGATTCTATTTGTGAGGGTGTTAATCTCACGTTTGACGAAGTGATCATCGCGGGAAGTTTTGTTCCATTCTTTACGCAGTCTATTACGCTTCAGAATGAGGTCTTGGATATTGTCCGAAAGCTCGGCGCGCGGTCGAGGGCTTTACTTTGGGGACAAATCGGCGACGGGCCGTTAGGATTGTTTCAGTCAGCTCGGCAGCTGCTGAGTCTATTTCTGCCTCCGTTTGCAGAGTTTTAGCCGTGAGGTGAATGTTTTGCGTAATGTACCTCTTGAAGAGAGGCCATTTCGCTTTCGCGTAGTCGAACTGCGGAGTTCGATCTTTTCGTACGCGCCTCCTATCTCGAAGTAGACAGGGAGGTGGTCCGAATGAAGTCCGTTGAGTACTCTCGGTTTGCCGACGGACGGAGAGTTTTGAGCGATCACTAGGTCAATGAAAGACGGAAGACACTTGCTTTGGAAATGTGTCGGCTCGTCCGTGTGAAGTATGGTAAAGTCCGATTTTTCAGAGTGCTTGAGGAGCGCTTTACCGCGGGTATTTGCTCTAGAGCAATTCCATACGCTGTGCTTGGCGTTTAGATCGCCTGCAAGGACGACTGAATTTCTGAGCTTGAGCAGCTGCTCGAACTCAGAGGCAAGGAATTTTTCCTTGCCCTTACCGTATGCTGAAATAATAGCGTGCGGTCTGCCATTGATTTCTACCTCTATGGCAGTGGACTCAAACCCGGTTAGAGGAGAGGTCGGGAGGTGCGCGTGTTTGAGATCGCGGTGGACTAGAATCATGACGCCTCCACCCCTCGCGGGAGGGGGGCGGTCTTCACGATAGCAGTCGTATCCGGGAACGGAGAAGCGGTTTTTCGGTTTAAGGAAAGTCTCCTGAACTAAGACGATGTCAATACCGAGCTCTATGAGGAGAGCATGGAGTTCGGGAATCTTATGTTCTGAAACGCTGTTAGCGTTCCACGTTACTAACTTGAGCGGTCGCCCGTTATCAAGGGGACTGCGCCCGTTAGGCGTTGGCTAGGCCGCATTTGTCAAGCAGCGCCTCGGCTCTGAGGAGCCGATCGCTGAGTGACATGAGCGGGGTTTGCGCGGATGGCGCGGGACATTCTAATACTCTCTATTATGAGAGAGATCTCGGAGTTTGTGACACCGTCCTCGCCGCCGAGGAGGGTGTTGATAATGTCCACAAAGGTGGACGAAGCTTGGGGCTTAGCCTGGGTCGGGGCTTGGGCAGGTACTTGGGGACCTGCGAGGGCACTCCTGTAGGAGAGCACGTTGGGGACGGCTGCCCGGGCAGCTGAGCTGTGTGGGGAGGCCTTAGGGGCGGCTGTGGCTTCTCGGCGGGCCACAATTGATTTGACGTAGGCAATGCGCTTTGGGCATTGCCTGAAGTTTACGGGGTGGTCGCATCCGCAGTTGCAGCATTTTACGCCGGGGGAGGTGTCTCCCCTGGGGCGGGTGCATGCTTGGGACTCGTGTTGCCCTAAGCATTTGACGCATCTCGCGTCCCTGTTGCAGTTTCGGGCCGAGTGCCCGAAGAGCTGGCACCGGTAGCACTGCGTGCCACCTGGGCTCGCCCGTCCGCGGAATTTTTCCAGCGTGACTCGCACGCGGCAAAGAAATTTAATTTTGTTGGCCATAAAGGCCATGTCCGTGCCTGCTGGCATGGCAACGAGGTAAAGGGGGTTCCTTTGAGGCACGTTAGCCTTACCCTTGAGGAGGGACACCGAGGCTGGGTTGAAACCGTGTTCGCTTATGGCGAACGCGATTTCCTCTACGGGAAGAGCGGGCAGTCCACGGACGACTGCCTTGCAGGTTCTATCCTCCTGCAGGGTGAATGTGTGGAACACCGCATGTCCATTGCGGAGTCCACTGGTGAGGCAGCGGTGGGCTTCCACCGACTGCGTCTGAACGACATAACTGCCGTTCTTAATTTAAGAGAGAACTTATTCTCTCCCAAAATATTGTCTAGTCGTTTGACGACTGTGGCGTGTGATTCCTGTCTGTCGACAGACAGGATCACGGGAGGGACGCGGGTTTTCTTCGGCTTTGCGGAGCCGATGATGGTGGGTGCTGAGGGCACCGCGGGAGCTTGACCTCGGGATTGAGGGCACGGTATTTATTGGACGTCTTCGTGGGAGAAGACGGCGCAAGCGGGCGTTTGGGGGCTGATACCTTGGGCCTGAGCCAGGTATCAGCCGTGGTGATAGGGGTGGTATCCATCCCTGTAGAGTTGCGTGGGTCGGCGGGGAGCTGCACCGGTCTGGGCAGCACCGCGGGGGTTGAAGGGGGGCCCGGCGGGGGCATGGTGCCGCTCGGCTTTAAGGGCGTGGGGGAGGGAGTCGGTGAGCGCTGACCGTAGGTCACCTTAGTGACCCGCGAGCGAGAACGCGTGGGCACGCAGGCTGACGCCGGCAGTTTGCTGGTATGCAAACTGCCGGAGGCTCTATTGGGTAAAATTGTTATGAAATTTGTCGAGTCTCACCAAAATCACCTGAAGAGATCTTACGGGTTCCGCGAAGTACACCACTCGGACCGCCAAGAACGATCGCACGCCTCAATTCACCGTACACGGGAAAAACCAATGACGATGGGGAAAGACGCACAATCGATTAGGCCAATACCGAGAAGTGTATGCGGCTCGAGGTTTAAACTTTTTTTTGCTTAGCTATATATACTGTTTAGAAGAGATAGACAATATCATGTCATCTCACGTATTCAAACATCATAATGTTTATTTTAAAATTAAATCATTCAACCTACTAATTGTGTTTTTAGGAAAGGAGCTTATATGGTGTTATTAATTAGTCGTTAAAATAAATGTATCGAAATTTTACTGATTATGCGCAATTATATGAGCTTCTTATAATGGCCTAAGTAAGGGTGATGTGTTAATATTTGTTTGGTCATTAAAGAGATTATTGTTTTGATTGTACCTATTAATTTCGAGTTGTTCCAAAAGATTAAGCCTAAGGCTTTTTTCACACAAATGTAAGCTTATATTGAATACGTGAGATGACATGATATTGTCTATCTCTTCTGAACAGTAAATATAGCTATGCAAAAATAAGTTTACGTATAGTTCTGACGATGGCGTAAAGCCGAAGTAGCTATCAACTACCTGATAACAATTTTGTAGAACTAAATACTTTGTTATTTTATCCTATTATAATGGAGTTCTACCAAGTAAATGCCAATTCAATCAATAAAGTGTTTCTTTTTGTTTTCATATTTTTTTACTACATTTATTTTATAAATAATCCAGTACGATTTGATTTCTCCAACAAGAAAACCGCCTTCGAACAGTTTCCGTAATTAAAAGTTATCATGTAATTGTTCTAGTGAAGATGCCTTAATGAATATTTTCATTGTATAATATATAGGGCGTGATATGTCACCAACAGTTTACGAGGTTCATTATAGTGTGCTACTTGCGACATTAATTTCGCAATTATTTTGAAAGAAGCATTTGCGACAATATCTTAGACCGCGTTCCAGCAGTCTGAAAGCTCGTGTTTATATTTCAACGCTAGTTTTTAATCCCCTTTCCTCCTGTCATCTTGAAGCTTTTATGAAGACCCATGAATCCCAAATGACTCATGGGAAATCTTTCACTGCTGTTCATCCATCAAAGCTACAATCTAAAGAATCTTTAAATTCAGAAATGAAAATCTTACGCCATTGAAAAAATCCTATATTCATATATGTAGGTATGCATCCACAGAGATTTTTTAAATTCAAATACAATATTATTATTATAGGCTAAAACATTAAAGTATTTACATCTATAAAGTGAAATTAGATAGTTTATAGCTATTTTGGCTTAACGCCATCGCCATGACTATCGTTCTATACCAACTACTTAAAAAAATTGCAGAAATAAATACTTTGATCATATTATAATGGAATTCTACCTAGTAAATGCCACATTATTATTACTAATTTATCATAGTTCTTACTTAATTTGCGCAAACTTTGAAACAAAATTTGCTGTTATGATATTTTGAACAGGCATTGAAATTAGTTTCAAAGTGTAGAAAAAATAATCATATGTTATGGTATAATTCTTACTAATTACCACTAAGTATGTCTAAAATTTAAGTAAATTTTATCGTTTTGAAAACGCACAGCAATGTACTTTTACAAAATAAAAACAGAAAATTCCACTGATAAATTTATTTCATGGACTGTATCAATATTCGGAAGTTAAAACTGACAGGCAATAAAACATGTTACAGTATATGTTGATTTATCATGAAATATGTTATTTATTGAATAAAATAAAAAATACATACTGTCAATACGTTGGTCTTTCCGTCAAATAATATTGAATAGGAATGAAAAATTTCGACTACACAAACTAGCTAAAATTTTTGGGAAATATAATTATTTATTTATGACATTGTTTTACTTATATCGTATTCGTTCGATATTACATAATACAAATTGCCACAGCAATAATGTGCTTATGATGAGAAATAGGTTCAAATACGTCATGAGCAGTTGGATGTTTCAATATTTATTTATTAGTTTAAAAGCGTTAAGAAAACCAAAATAAATCGTCTTTTTTTCTGTAGTATTCTTTATCTTTATGAAAATTATGAAGAAATCAGTGATTTTGAAAATGATTGAAATCATGGTTCATGTTTATTAGATAATAATCTACTTTAAAAAGATTAAGTACTGAATACTTAATATGAATGAAAAAATCGATGTAATAATATACCTAATCCATCATCCCTAAAAAAATACGAAAAAAGTTAAACACATACTTGGTTTGAGTAGTTATTATCGCATAAATGAAAGACATTTTTGAGCCAAATTCTATTCTTGTAAAAGCACTTTTCAATTTAATTATTTGTAGAAATCCCCAAGCGCAGAGATGGGTGTTAAGAATGGAATTATTTTTCTTAATAAATTTTAGCGATATATTTTCCGCGTTGAAACTTTTCTTGAGTTCCTACCAATTTTATTTAATATAACAATTTTCTTTTATGTTAGCATCGTAGCTTAAAAAAATGCATTGGCTTCACCGAAGTCACTTTAAATTTAGCTGTTGACGACATTTTATGTCCATAAATAATAGTCGTTAACATATTCAGTCCCCATCACAATTTCAATCAGTTATGAGTAGAGTATGTAAAACAATATATCCTTTTGCGCAGTTTTTCTGTATTAAGCCAACCATTTTATACCACAAATGCATTAAAAATGACACTTTTCACTGAGGTTGCATAACCAAGAAGAATCTTTCTTTTGTGTTTTTCTCATTGCAAAGTATGACCAATCGTGTATGATCTTCGAGTCTAATTGAACAACATATCGGGATCATTTTTATTTCGATTTCGTCTAGGTTTAAGCACCTGTGAAGTCATATTTTGTGCACGAGTTCTAGTCCAAAAATGTTTATACCAATAGAAAAGTGGTTCAATTTGAGAATTAGAAAAATCATTCAACAATAGTAAACAAAGAAAACTTTAAATATATAAAGGAAAGAATCGGAAGGGATGGAAAAAATAAAAGAAAATACTTGTGTCAGACAGCTCAGTTTATAGTAGGATTCCTCATTTCTGAGTAAAGAATCTTGATTGTTATTCCATTCGTGTAACCGTTCAATTAATGCATAGATTTCGTATTCCATGAAGCTAAAAACGACGCTTAATACACCAGAAATAGACGTGGTTGATGAATATCACCGAATACCACCAAATATTTTTATTTATATGTTAATGCAACATTTGATTGATATAGAACATTTTTATTAGTAGTAAATTGTATATATATATATATATATATATATAAAAGTTTAACCATAACTGTAAATTCCGTTTCACGAAAAACGTTACATCATTCGAATAAAATAATTTTCATAAAATCTATTGAATTAAAACTATGGAATGCAATGCTATACGTTGTATCTATACTTAGGAAATTATTCAGAAAACTTCTTTGCATAAATTTGATTGAAAGCTAAAAATATGTAGTCGTACTCTTTGCTGTAAATCCTAATTCCTAATATTCGGGGCACATTGAATCTGAATAATTTTACGCAAGACTAAATATATAATCTACCTTCTCCACACTGAATAAAAATGCAAATCTGACTATAAACAAACAGTCTATCTCTAAAACGATTACTGTTACGAGAAAATTTGGACAGTTTGGGAATATCAGGAAGGAGTTTTGGCGTATAAAGTGTTAACAAACGTAAAGTTATATGAACGTTTCGCAAAGGGGAGCTTTCGGATCAGATCGGCGCCGGTAGCAACGAAACGAAATGAAACTAATGGACCGAAAGCAATCGCTAAATTATCATCGGCCGAATAAGATGAGTTTTTTGCTTTCGCTTTCCTCCGATATGATCCGATACCACTCCTACTGCAGTGTCACTATTATACCAGCACAAATTTATATATTCACAGGCTGCTTTAAACTATATTCAAAAAAAGTTTTTGCTTCTTTTATTACAATAATTTTTACATGCTGTCGTTTAAACGTTTAACCAGAAACCCCGATTGATTAAATTGCATATAACATTTATCAACAAAATATTAGGTATATTTTGTGATTTTATCGTTTCAACACATATATAATATGTAATAACTATGCCAGAATAACGCATAAAATATTTAATTTTATCGATTAAGATAAATTGAATTCATATTTCAATGTTTTAAAAATGTACAATTAATATTTTTCAAGGGTTCTTGCACAATGCGTACATGTCGCTGTTCTAAATATAGTCAATCATTGATATATTCGTATACACCACACTTAAGTGATATACCAACACTCTCTCAATGTTGTAATTCATGCATTAGGTTTCTATACCACCCATGACAACTGGTTGAATGATTGTGTTGGTTCAGTATTTTCTAACTGATATTTGTTTCGTTTTCAATGTTACTGCTTTTGTTAATGGAGAAAAAATCCCAGGTGGGTAAAATAACGTTTTCTTTCTCAAAGGTGCTGTTATGATCATTCAGAGTACTCTACGTTCTTTTCTGAAGTAGAAACCTAGCGACCCTGAGGCAATAATTTGTTGTGTTGTATCTGAATTAAAAATAGTCTTAATGTTTCTTTGTTTCTTAATAGTTCCACACAAATTTTCTTCTGCGATTTTTATATACATTATTTAAATGGATAAATCGTCGCTGTTCTGGAAAAAAACACTAAATCGAAAAAATTACATATTGAGTTAGTTATACCAAAATATTTTTATTTAAAACTCTACCGTATGAAAGAACACATTTATTTTGATAAATTATACTTTTACTTTTTGTAGAAACAATCAAAATGAAAAAGGTATAGTATTTCAAACGTTTGACAAACTACAAAGTCCAATTACTCAAAACTAGTTAGTGTCTTCTTCCAGAACAACGACGATATATACAGCATTTTTCCTCTGGCTATTTTGGAACAACCTTTGGAATCCTCTACGAATGAATATAGTATATTCGTCTGTATGGTGATGGAAATTTAAATGAACCGATTTCCGGATTATATTAAATAGAATCGTGATGAGCTGAGAGACATATTTTATGATAGAATTTGTACTAATATTTTCTCCCCCTGAAATATTTATGTTCATCCATAAAAATGTTGTTTCCAAAATGTATATTTTCAATTTCAGCACGACTGCTTACCTTAAAGTAGCCCCATGGGTCAAAAATTTCTGCCAAAAAGTACTACTTGCATTAGGAGCACATTTTGCGGTCAATATATCATTCTGAAAGGTTTTTGCAAGTTCGAAATTCTTTTTTATTTTTCTGTGAAATAAAGAAATATTTGTTTCATACTCTCCAAAAATCATTTAATAATTTAGTATTGCTAAATAAAATTTGGGAATTTTTTAAAAGACTGGTTTTGATACTCAATTTAAATAAAATAAAATTTAGAGACTCGAAAATATATCATATTAGAGTTCTCAGTAATGACAATCTATTAATCATTGGATGGAGAAGTCAAGGAATTTCAAAGCCTTTGACACTATAAGTTAACATCAGCTTTATTTTATATATTTATATTTCAAAAATAAAAAAAATTCGAATAACGTATCATTATTAAAACATTGTTTCAGTTGAGCAAGCTAGCTACATCTTTTATACAGTATCTAAATAGAAAGTTACATAAAAAATCATATTCAATTATGACATGTTTAGTAAAAATAATAATGTTTTCAAATTGTATTAAAATTTTACTTCATATTTTCATTATATATAAATTACTTCAGATAGTTTTCGAAAAATTCTATTTTTATGTTATGCAACGGTAATATAGCATTAGCTTTTTTGACTTGAAACTGTCACTACATGTAAATATATGAACGTATAAAGATAACAATCAAAGCTTCAGAAGTTTTTTTGCAACGTTGTGAAAAATATTCGTATTTGCGACCCAATTTATGTTTCTACTCTATTCTTGAAAAAAGTTACTTGAGATATTTCTGTGAAAAATATACATGTAAATGTATACCTATCTAAGTATCTGCTAATAGATTACGAGCAGATTATATCCTTATACTTTTTCAAGCGATTTGTGCTTGAGATTAAGCGTTTAAAAATTGTTTTTGCGACTAGAATATTTATACAAGAAACGAGAAATTATTGTGCTTTCTTTAACGGAATAATCGACGCTTACATTTTTTCGTAATATTTGATAGTGTAGCACCATTTGCACGATTGCTCTGCTCAAACAGAATTTATGAATTGGAAACATTCTCATTTAAATAGCCCGAGATGATAATATTCAACATTATTTTCAACAGTGGGTTTAATAATTCACAGAAACGTTTTCTTTAAAAAGTGCTTAGTGTGTTACTTTGAACTTTGCCGCAAAAAACTAATTCGTGTGTAAATAATGTAGAACTCGCTCAACAAACTTCCAATTCAGGAAAACTCGAACGAAAAACGGAAAAGTCGATATGCGGTAACAGAAATTTACCTCTCAGTTGCCACTTTGTAGCGTCATTTGATTTTTGTTTTAAGATATTTAAGTCTAGTATCGGGAAAATTATTTATCTATTATATTTCTATTTCACTATTATTCAATATTAGACAGGACGAATTTTTTTTAAAATACTTGTCGATGACTTGTTTCAAACTTTTAGGTATATTGTTAAATCCTAATAACACATCATCAACATCACTACATAAATCAATTTAAAAAATTCGGCAAAGTAGGTTTTTAGTTAACACACTGAGTAAAAATACATAAAATAGCTAGTAAATATTACAAAAAATTCTTTTATCAGAAAAAAAATACTAATTCCACTATTTCGATTAAGCTATGAGAATATATATTAATATTCCAAATCCTATTGACGAATCCTTACTTTGATATCAAATAGCATTCATAAAATTTTGTAGCAATGCTTATCTACATAATGCGATATTTTTAATACGTGAAACACAAATAGCATCTCATTTACTCCTCATTATAGTCTTTACTGAAATTTTAACAACAGTAATTAAATAATTTGCATCATTATTAATTCATTTAGGGCTTTTGAAATATTTTTACACTCAAAATTAAGACATATTTACTATCATTCAATGAGGTAGTCTCTTGGATCTAGCTTTATTGATAGGTGTCGTGCTGTAAGCGAACCAAGACGACTAGAAGTAGAAAAGAGTAATAATTAATATTATATTGCGTGCCCAATTTAATTAACATTCAATCTGCTTAAACGCTTATATTGTGGATATTTAACGTACACATTCAATTACACATAAATTGTTTATTCAATTTGGAATAATTTATACAGGTAGACTTTGAAGCTTTGTTTCAAGTTAAACGAATAAAGTCGCGAAATTGGATGTGCGTGTAAAAAGAAGAGCAAAGCCGGATTGTAGACGCGCACATACATACTTGTAGCAGTCGAATAAATGACATACACATATATTTTTTGAAGTAACATAAAATAAACACGAAGCATCGACGCAAACCAAAGCTCAAGAGGCTGAGCGTTATGACAGGGAAAGCTTTTTATGACTTTAGCCAGGAGTCGGAGAAATAATGCGAATCTCAGCTAAGGAGTGATCTCATAAATGTGTATTACGTCGGAAATGGCACACGGAGCGTGATTTTTTCATCCAATTACGAAAAAATGTTTCTGTAAAACTTTGTCAATATAAAGTTATGGATGAGAAATAAATGTGGCACGGTTTATTAAGTATGAATATTTACGAATTCAAGGCGTTTTGATTCTTGAATTATGTATTTCCATTAATAATTTGTTACGTGAAATGTTTAATGTGAATTTTAGATTTAATATAGTAAATTGTTTTTAATTCTTTAAATAAATACTTGAATATTCATTCCGTTACGACGCAGTATCATCGTTAGATATGAAAATCCAATGTGTTCTTAGTATGCGTTTAATATTAGGCAATATAATTTTTAATGACAACACATTTGTATAGTTTGTTAAATAAAAGTAACTTTTCTACATACGTATGTTTATATAATATATAATTTAAAATTGATTCTTTCCTTAAATAATTGACAGCAGCAAAAAAATACCTAAAATTAAATACATAAATAGCAATGTCGACGGTTTTTTAAATGATTTTAAAATGCTAAAAGCGTTCCCATTTAAATATAATCATATTATTAATCCCTGGAAGATGTGAAATCGATGAATACGCTTGCCCCGAAAGCCTCCACTAATCCTACACAGTTAGTGGATGGGGCAAACTTTTCGCAGCATTCAAAGCGAACGTTTGACAACGGGCGCAATAAAATAAAAAGCACGTCTTGGTGACGCACGCACACGCTTCGCCCAAACGTCGACAATAATTTGTTGGACTCTGCAGTATTACTAAAAACATTGTGAGCGTGACTTAGTCATTCTCTAATAGTTACAATGCTCTGGACGACAAAGCAAAGGGAAAACAGTTTTCCATAAATTATTAAATCAAATGGGCAGGAGAGGGTTTACTCCAATGAGGCATCTGGACAAATTGAATAAGAAGTGTCACTGTACTTGGCTTTTAATCTTAATTGGTCTATTAAGTATTTTGAACATACGGAGGGATGATTAATATCTTCAAGAAAAAAATGCATAGTCAAGAGGTCCGTTTCGTTGTTCCGCGAGATTTGTTACACCATCGGTTAGAAATATTGCATGATGAAAAAATGTAGAACATACACGTGTGAAATGAAAACGCAGACTTGAGTTTTCAAGATATCGTTATAAAAAAAGGAAAAATGTTTTAGAAGAATTTATTTAAAAATAAAAAAAACTACTGCGTATGTGCATTCTATGATCTGTCATGTGAAAGGATTTCTTGTGGTAACATTTAAACTACAACGAAAGTATCATGCAAAGCTTGGTAGAATATTTTATGAAATTACGTTTTACTGAAAAATACTGTGTCGAAATAGTCGAAAGCAATGTAATACTTAAACTGACTTTTTATATACAATAAGCCTTTACTTTTAAAAACATATTTTATTAGAAATAGATCACATTCATAAAATAACTTGCTGTTGTATTTAATTGAGTGGCATGTGAATAATTAAAGTCATTTTGATTCATTGTTAATTAATTGTGTGGACACAGAGCAATTGATTCATGCAATATTTCACCCAATGCAGACTACACGTGTAGCAATAATACGGAACAAAGCTGGAGCTTTAATCCGTTATGAGGAGGAAAGCTGTGGAAGTGGTGCCTGGGGAAGATCGACACAAATGCTCTGCCGCTGGTTCTATCGCCGGCTCTGGAACGCGGGATTAGCTTTTACAAATCCACAGTAATTGACGTTGTGGAACGTTGTCCCGTTAAAAAGCTCTGCGGGAGTTAGCAGTCGTGAGCTTTCGCCATGATGACGCGTAACAGAGAACGATCCACTACAATTAAGCAAGAATCATGATCGCATTAGCTTTTTTACTGTGAGCTTTGGTAAAATTGTGAAAGTTTGAGCAAAATTAATTTGATGATGACGAGCATAATACAGAATTTTCTACCAAAGCGAGCCAAGTTTTTTTGTTAACATAAACTTATCACATTTCATAAAATTTTAATGTAGTTAAAGAAAGTGAAATTTAATAAAATTTTGATAGAATTTTTCCCACCGTTTAGTAAAAGAATTAAAATAAATGCTAATATTTCTATCTAGAACCAACAATAATCAATCATCTTCGAAATAGTTTCTTCATGTCTGAGTTTTACATATAATTTTCTCGTTCTTTAAAATTCTTCTTCAATTTACAAACTTTGCAGCATTCTTCTTAGTACAAAATTTTTTCGTGTACATACACTTGTTTTTCCAGTAAATCCAGAGATTTTTTTATACCTGTCTTTATAGACTAGCACCTTCATATCTTTAATAAAATCGATATAAAGATATCCGTGGAAAATTATATAACAATGTCAAATTTGGATTATTGAGATTTTGTACAATTCCATGTATTTTGTCACTAACGACCCGGGCGCCTGCCGAGTTGTTTGTTGTTGTAGTGGTGACTTGTCAAATTTTCGATCAAACATGTTCAGAATTCCACAATAACATGCCTCATTTTCACTTGTTTAATAAATAAATATCGACGACCTTATCCATGTACCATAAAAATAATCTCGGTGGTAAAACATCAGTTTATACTTTTCTAATAAAAAAATGTGGGAGTAGAATAAAAAAATTGTGTTTTATTTTTTAAAACGTTCGAACTGACGTCAGTTCGAGTCCATTCGTGAGCTCGAATGCCTGAAGATTATATAAAACAATGAATGACAAAATACATGGAAGTGTACAAAATATCAATAATCCAAATTTGATATTGAAATTCCATCAAGCACCCTTAGTCGATGTCTTAAATTATATAAAACAATGAATAAAAATCCAATAAAAAATTATTTGACTAGTATAGTATATTTACGTGTGAACAATAACTGGTCTGGTATTGTTTATGGAGAACGGAAAATACATAAAATTAGAATTTTCATATAAATATATGAAGTATATCTGGAGTATATTAATGGCATAACAGTATAATATTTATAAATTTGGAACAAACTATGTAGTTCTGATTAATCTCTATAAGTTTTAAATATTTTTTTAAAGACGACAAAGTAGAAAAAATTGATTAAGATGTAAAAATTTTTAGTCTTTTCTCAAAAGAAAAAAAATGATTTTTCGCTTATTTTATTCACTGAGAATTCGATTTTATTCAGTTCATGAAACTTGTCCTCGCTAGAATAAATGTTTTTTTAGAGAGTGTAACCAATTCCCGGCTGGCTGGGGAATGATGTTTATAACAACCCCAGTTGTGTATTAACATCGATTTATACGCGAGCGGTACAATCTCTCTGAGGAAGGGTTGAAATATGATGCGACACATGTCGGAGGCTAAATAAATTGGTATTGGTCAACTCTAATGTATAGATTACATTCCACTTTAAAAGTATATAGAATTAAAAAAATGTTTCCGATAAAATATATTGACAATTGACAGCCAAAGTCGTTACTCTATTTTTTCTATGCGTACGTAGTATTATTATTATATGAAATCCACTCTTAAATTATTAGTTTCCTCACTCAAAGTAATAGAATTAATACCTATGATTTAAAAATTAAAATATGTATTTCAATTTGGCGTGGTAGCAATATACTCATGCGCCCGGTTTGGATTCTAAATCACTCATTATTATAGATTATAGAGAGAGGAAAGAATATTTTATCTGAATAACACACATATTATCTGAACGACCTAAGACATCTTGGTATATACATGAATATCGCTTCCGAATCCAATCGTAAAATTGCTCACGAAACACAATACAAATTTTAGAAATGAAAATATTTTAGGTAAATGTATTAAAACAATACAATAAGCAAGAACAATATAATATTATTGATTGAGAATGCCTGATTAAGTTTTAATATCTGAAGAATCAACTTATGTGAATAATTTTGAATATTAAGCATTAACTGTTGACATTATTGTCCAAAAAAATATTTTGTGTATTCTTAAAATAATATAAGCAATATTTCAATGTCATATGGTTTTCAGCTTCATTTATTTGTTCAAAAATATTCAATATGTATAAAATAATTTGGGATTCTGTATCAGACATTCAAAGTTCCACATTTGCTTACAATAGATTGAAAAAAAAGACATTGTCATCCGGCAACGCTTTTGTCGCGTATTAAATTAAGCAATTATAACAATGGTGTTGAAAATTTTCTAAATAATTACAATACGAGGGCGATCAATCATAATGCCATTTGCTGAAAAGGTTTTTGACGCCCACACGGGGTACCTAGTAGCTCCCTGGAGTGATGTTTTGTTGAGTGAACAACCCACCTAGGAAGAACCCATACTAAAGTCTGAGTGTTCTACTTGATACTGTTTAATTGTTGTCGTTTTTAAAGATGCTTCAGTGTCTGTTTCACAAGCGGTTCTCGACATTTCTTATGACTCATTCCAACCCACATGCTTTTTGTCATATTATTATTCTGAATATAGAATACAAATGTTTCACTTTGATTTTTAACTACTTGTATAAACAATACATCACATAGTTCATCTTTTATTATCTTCAAGAGGGATGGAAGTTGATCCCTCAGAATTTATTTGAAAATAAAAATGTTTTTGTGACTGATCATATAAAAAATACATAATTTATAATTCTGTCCAAATAAATGTTGCATACAATTTAATTTATTTAACTTTCAATAAATCTTTTGAAGCATGTGTTATTCTGTTGCAAGTGTCGATTAAAAAAATGAGTTCAAAATAAAATCCATATTAAATATAATTATATTATATGTGTGCGGTGGACTTATCACTCTCTCTGTCGCACAACCTAATTTGGGTATGAGCAAAAAGGATACAAGAGCATACCCTTCCATCTCGCTTGCTTTGCATGTGGTTGAGCAAGAAAGAGATAAAGCCACCGCACGCGCCTGATATATGTATATATATATATATTATACCAACCACAATCATATCCAGTATCGTAGTCAGTTTTTATGAAAGTATTAACTTAAAAAAAAAAACAAGTTGACATTTTTAACGTGATATATTTTTGGTTTCAATTTAAAAAAGTTCAGTTTTCCAAAAACTACTTGATATTTTGTCGTTTTTCGATATAAAATGAAATATTCTACTCGCGCATTTTTTCTTTCGATTTATATACTATTGAATTGAGACGAAAAAAATGTTGCTTTGTAGGATAGTAGTTGTCAAAAGTTTTGTTTGTTTTCCTTACGACTTTGGACTAGTCTTAATTGCACAAAGTGTAAAAGACACGAGAAACAATGAAAATTGTCATTCCACCAGAGCCAAGATAAGTTTTATATTGCCCGCTGCGTACAGAATAAAACCTCTTCGACTAGTAGACAGCCTTCATATTAAATAATATAAAGGCTGTAAAATGGCGTTTGTATAAAGGCAACGAGTCTATTACGAGCTA
Source organism: Himalopsyche phryganea (assembly GCA_022494535.1). Taxonomy (NCBI): domain Eukaryota; kingdom Metazoa; phylum Arthropoda; class Insecta; order Trichoptera; family Rhyacophilidae; genus Himalopsyche; species Himalopsyche phryganea. The sequence goes on from JAGVSL010000046.1 coordinate 3,884,614, forward strand.
AGTAAGCTAATCTTAATTAATGGTAATTTTGATATCTTTTTTCATAAAACGAACCATCTTAATTAAGATTTTAATGTTATTCGTGATACTTGATTAGAAGCCCTTAATATGAAGCAGCAAACAGAGTTTCGCGTAGCTACGCTGGTTTTTAAATCATTTCCAAATGAGTTTGATGGGATTTGTTTGTATAAAGCTAACGATTTTGACTGTAGAGTTATTTAATATTTACCCCACAGAAGTCTCTCAATAGAAGCAATTTGTTTATCTTTTAATTCGTTTAAATACATATTTTTTGGCAATTTCATATCTAAAAAATCTGATCCAACAAAGAGTTGTAGAACTATTGTGAATTACAACATCGCTCAAATTACGTTTGAAGTAAACACAAATCCGATAATATCTAGAATTCCCATATTATTTGTATGAATAATTATATTTAGATCTATTTACAATACATATATTAGTAATAAGACTGTTCTTAATAATTTTAAAATTTTTTATTCAAAATAATCTTTTTTTATTCAACTCGATAGTTTGTGTATTAGAAACTGTTGCAAAATACTTCGACGTTATTTTAATGATTCCAGATATTGAAGAGCACAGTGAATCAAAACGGTCGTTTTTGGAAACCCATTATGTTTGATACGTCAAGTAATAACAATTTACTGAACCCTAAAAAAAGCAATGAATACAGTTGAACATTATCTCGAGAAGGCTTCACACTTTTATGTTTCCACCTCGCTTGGCGCCCCGGGCACGTGCGTCGATCTGCAATCCTCTCACACCTCTTCCTAGTTCCGGCCCTGTATGGAGAGCCATTTTTCTAGTGCGAGACGTATAGCTGTCAGACGGTATGAGACGTGTTTTCACGTCATCCCCGATGGCGTTTGGCCGAGTTTGTTTTGCGGGCGTTGATAAGATCATTTCTCTGCGTATGCGTGCGCGCTGTCTAATGAAATCGTGTGATAAAGTGCACAACACGCTACACGCCTCATGACGTCACGTCTGATGGCAATAATTGGGGGCGCCTGCCTGTTCTCGCTTTCATCAAAATGTTTCCACCGGTTTTGATCATAATTCAATCTGCGCTTCGAGATTCCGTCAAAGACGTTGTTTGATCTACGAGTATATCGCGACAGATCATGCATATTAATAATGCAAATATAAGCACACAGAATACTAGCGTTAAATATATTAGTAGGAAATAATTGTATCTTACCTTATTATTTAATTTGTAAGTAATAATTATAACATTGCCTGCTTATGCAACACACAATGTAAAGGTTTTTGGTTTCCGCGCCTGTCATGAATTTAGATATCTGACTTTTTTTCAACTGTTACATAGCTTAAAGCAGCAATTGTTTTATCGTTTAATTATTCCATATTATTAATGTGTATCTCAAAATGTCAAACTTTATGATCCTCATATTTTTTTAAGGAATCTTGAACTTTCATTTTTTGTTCTTCCAATGTGAGCTAGCCTGTTAATGTGCATGTCACTGGAAAAAGCAGTTTTAAACGGTTGTGTATTGGATGTTGCCATATTCGTGAGTGCGTTCGAACGAGTAATAATATAACATCGTTTATTTAAAAAAAAAAAGTAATGTATATTTATGGATTAGAAGGTAATAAAAATATTCTAGGAATTTTATTTGTTTACATTAAAATAATATGCTTTTTGTATTAAGGTTTGAATATGGGTCTGGACATGATCTACATACTAGATATATCCGATACTAAGAATTGCTATTATTTACCGCGATTCAAATTGAAGATTCTTTGATCGTGTTATATGTTTTTTTTATTCGTTGCCAAGGATAATAAATAAGCTCAAATTGTTTTATTAGATAATTTATGAACAGTATAATTTATTAGAGTTAACGAAATTAATGAACTTGTCCCAACTCCTGCAATGAATATATTATCATGTTTTGTTGGCGATATAAACTTGAATTAGTTCGAAAAGTTTCTTTAAATTAAAATATCTTCGAGCTTAACAAGGGTAACTTTGTCAACATCAAAAAAGATTCACTGGGTAGTAAAGTCACCATAATAGAATCAAAGGGTGGTATGGATAAAAAGTAATGTGGGGTCGTAAGGAATGCTGTATATAAAAATAAGGACGTGTTAGTGGAGAGAGGTTTCAAATTTCAATCTTGAGATAAACCTTTTATCATCTGCTTCACAACTTAAACCAATATTATCAATAATTCATGTAATAAAAGTGTTCGTTGAAAAAACAAAAATACACACAAATATACACAAACAGAGACATATTATTTGAACCCGTTTTTGGCGCAATATTAACAAAATAGAATGTTAAAGTTTTAATTGAGAAAAAAACTCATTTTATACTTTTAGACGATTGTTTCATTTCAATAGATATCTTAGAGTTGTATAGGATTTCAAGATATTCGCAATAAGCGAAATATTTTGTGAAGTCCTTATTGTAAACTTCATTGAAATATCTGAAAAGAATGACTTTCATTTAGCTTATTTGTAATTTTTGAGCGAATTTATTGAATTGAATATTTTCAATATTTAATCGTTTGCGACAAAAAGAAACCGAAAGATTGATGCATTTAATTCACATAATATTCTTTGATTAATATTTTAAAAATAGACTTGTAAAGCGTAGAAAAAATTGTGAAATTCTTCATACATGAGTTGTTATTATAATGATTTACTTATCCTGTTTCTTGAAACGTTTAATATTCCATTACGGTTATTCACTGGTTACCAATATACCGTGTTAAGTTGTTCAATTTCAACTTTGTAATTAGTATTTAATTAATATCTCAAAAACCGTGGCAAAGAGGAAAATTGAAAATATTTTTACGCTAAAATAAAAGTTGGGCCTCATGATAAAATTAAACCTTTTTAAGTACGATCGAAATGTTCTAGGGAAAATTTAACTAGCCACGAATTCATTATTAAAATTTTTGATACTTAAGAAAAATTCAATTTTATGCCGTAATTTTTTGATAAAAACTGCTTTGACATGTCATTGATTTACGAGTACAAGTATTTTTTAATGATGGATGACCGTTATTGAGTAGTTTTTATTGATCGATCTTTTTAAATAATCAAGCTGGTTTTTTTACGAATTGTCAAATACGTTTACTGTTTTAATCAACAAACAAAGGGACTACAATTATACATAATATTATGTTGTAGTAATAATTTAAAACAAAGTTTTATTGAGGTACTATTTTCAACACAATACAATTAAAAATAGACGTCTGCTTTTTTACGTATTTAATTTGACATGCCAATTTCTTTTGTGCCGTTGTTGACATTGAAAAAAATGGTTTTCACAATATAATCTTATGACATTTCTATATTCATGTTCTATTATTATAATATAGTTGTCCAGTAAATAAGAATTAGTAATTCGTGATGCCAATTAAATACAACGTCACGTCAATACGTCAAAAGGATAGGTTAAGATTTACCTAAATCAATCAATATTAAGTTTTGTGATGCTTCATTTTAATTTTATAAATATAAATTCGACATCGGGCATCACTTTTAATTTAAACGTGAATGTCTAAGAAGCTTTTCTTATTTGTTTTTATGGTGTCATTTTTAATTTCTAACCAGCATTCTGAGATTACTCGGTCTGTTTTATTTTTTGTATATGGTTAGCAAAAATTCGTCACGGAGTAGAGCGTATTTTTTTTTTTGAGAAAGTAAAAACTTACCCAGCCTTGCGTACAGCACCAGTGCAGTTAAAGGAGGCGGCAGCAGTTCCGGTCTGCTTCCCAGCGTGTTTATAAGGAGAGTTCATGACGCTCTCGGCGCCGTCGTCATCGTCTGATACAGCCGTCGTCAGGGACATACGATCGTCGTCCGATATCTGCCAACACACAAACCGCAATGCGTGTTACAACCACCACATTTCACTTGCGGTTAAGGGAGATACATTCAGATTCAGAATTCACAATCAATTTCACACATAACTTACTGAAAATACAATTCATGTACGGATATTGCTATAAATGGAAAAGCACTCTACCAGTCAAGGGAAAATCAATCAGTATAATTTGAAATTTTACCAAGTATGTTAAAACTTATTTAGATAATTATATCTCACTTTTTATTTTGAGCAAAAAAGCTATATGCTTCCAAACACCTTTGAATAGTGCGATTGTTTTATATATATATATATATGTTTTGAAGTAATCGTATTTTAATGAGTTGAATGGTGCTCACTGCCAATCTTGATTTAAAATTAAAAAAAATATAAAAGCACTTCTACCACAATTTTGTTATATAGTCTGAACCGGTTTTGCTTCATTAGAAAAATTGGTCCTAATCATAATATATAATAAAAGATTATATCATAATAAATTACAATGCCACGCTCTGTAATGTTATTTGAATTCGTAACATCAAAATATTCTTTGAACAGTTTTCGTTAATAGTGAAAAATAATTTTCTCAAGTAATGCATTAAGAGAGTTATGATTTAGGACAATATTATTTTATTAAATTCGTTGTCGAAACAGTCGTTTACAGTCACTGTATCAATACTAAGAGATACACCCTTTATGATAAATTATAACTTAAAAAATATTTTATTAGATATCCTTTTCCTTAAAGTTATTATTTATTTTTGAAAAGAAATTTACACTAAGCACTGTGATTATTGTGACGTTTCATGTGGCAAAGCTTATTTTTATTTTATCAAAAATACATTAACGTATATAATAATAATTTAAGACATCAACTGAGGGTGCTTGATGGAATTTCAATATCAAATTTGGGTTATGGGGAAAAACATGGGGGATCATAAATTATTTTATCAAGAAATTTTGGAAATTAATAGAGCCCAGTTAAATTCCTTGCCGATATTGAATGAGCAGCTGAACCTTCCTAATTCTCCGCTATTATATCCGATACGTTGAAACACCTAACAGATGTCACTAAATGTGGAATGATTGTGTATATTTACCCATTCGTCGAATTACATCCCGTCAAAACCCACAATACTATTATAATTGTAAAATCACTGGTATTTCTAAAAGAAGTTGAAAAGCGGCAATTCGCCACTCTGTTAATATGGTGTTTACAAAATAAGGATTAGGGAGATTCCCGAAATTTTAACTCAGGTATCAGTGTGGCTCTCAGACGTATAATATCTTACCTCGTAAATAATATTTGTCGCATTTATATCTTCTATATAAACGTTAGACACTGTTTACTGTCTCTCAGTTCGAGTCCATTCGTGTGCTCGAGTGCCTGAAGATGCCGAAGGGCGAAACCCGGGTCGATAGTGACAAAATACATGGAAGTGTACAAAATCTGTATATAATAATGTCATATTATCTAATCTGAGATGATCTTTAGTAGAAATGTTAGCATATTTTTCCAAATAAGATAACATTCGGCGAATTTTTCATATCATGATCCTTGTTCAAACTTTATATTTTTGCAATAATTTTTGCATTAATAGGAAATATAGTGATATTTACTATACCTTATCAATTAATCGTTTCATTAATTGTATATACATAAGTATATACTGATTTATTGATCCACGTGGAGTATAGTCTAAAATTGATAATCACAATGTATGGAGTTAACAATTGAACTGTCTAAAAGATGGAATGGAAATACATAGTCAGTGTAGAAATGTAGCTTGGAGGAGGATAGGTGGAATTTCCTTAATGTTTTACCAGAGCTATTTTCCAAACTAGAAAAATCTTAATATTTTCGATAGACAGCTTTGTGAAAATTTATTTTTAATGTAAAATTAAAGTTGACAACTTTGTTATTCCGCTGGTTGTACTATCAATCGTAAAACGTGTCGGACAATAAGAAGTATTTTCAGGGTTCCACTCTTTTGCAAGGTTATTTATTTAAAAGGTCAATATTGATTCTAAATCTTCACTCATAAATTCCAAAAACAAAGAGTTTTTTTCTTTCTACTGGACGTGACGAAAGAATTGATCACAAACAATTATAGTAACAATCACCAATAACACCACTTATTACAAAATTAATGTTCGGTGGGAAAATTTTATGGGAAATATATTTAATAGCGCTGAGCCACCAGTCCTGTGTTAAATGTTATTTACTTATAACTGATTCCTGTTTAGTCTGCCCTAACTTCGTCTGAAAATACATCTGAATATTTTAAAACACGCGTCACGATTGGTAACAAAACTAGTTAAATTTTTTATAAAAAAAAATATAAGCAGCATTTCCTGTCATACTAAAAAAGTACACATAAGAAATTACCAAAAGCTGTTTGAAAAAATATTACAACCATGATTATATTAGCGTGGCTTTAAATATACCCTTAAACCTGTCTTTTTCAAATAAATTGACTCTTTTATGCCATACTTATTGCCCTTTATAACTAATGTATACGATAAATCTTTTTCTGGGGCCAAAAACGATTTAGCCGTAGTGGGATATCTATTATGCCTACCGTTTACCCGAAAAAAACTTAAAACGCGTCATTTTCACCGTACAGAGAAATGATGAAACTTTTTTCGTTTCCGAGATTTATTTTTACTAGGAAGCCGCCAGCAGAGGTACAACTAACTGCATGACCCACTTTTGAAACGAAAAACGACGCTGTTTTGTTTTCTTTTCCGCTCCCTGGAAAGTGAGAAAACTTTGTTTTGGTTTCAATAATATCTCTTAGGAAAAAATGGTGCTTATTTATTTGAAAGAAAGTGGCTTTTTGCGATAGAATAGATAAAAACAACTCCGCAACAGCCACTGGAGTACATCAGTTATTGAAACATGATTTGTTTTTATTTTTAGTTTCAATTTGAAGTAAATAGTTATATGTATCACTGTTAGATTGGCTATAAAAAGGAAAGAATATGAAAAAACGGTTTAATAAATTTCATTTTTTTAAAATAAAACACAATTTGTTTGTACAACTTTCAAATGTCTATAATGATCATGACTGGTTTTGCTCATCACAAAAATTATCAACTGATTGAACTGACGAAAAAACCAATAAATCTTTTGGCTCTATAGCTTATATGGTTTCAAATAAAAAAATATATAGTACATTACTTTTAAAGGGCTACTCTCAATTCTTGGTGGAAAGGCATTACATTTGTAATATAAAACACAATTAGAACATCTCGTTCATTATTAGTTGATAATGCTCGTGATGAGAGAATCCGGTCCTGATCATTATAAATATGCGGAAGTAATACACACAAATTGTGTTTTATTTTGATATCACAATGCCTTTTCACCAAGAGTTGGCTGTTAACACCTAAAAAGTGTGTAATATTTTGTTTACAATTTTATCACAATATTGTTCACCATTTCTTTGCGACAAAAAAATCTTTTTGATTATTACATTATTCTTGTGGATCATAATTTTGTAAACGTTTTTTATTATTTAAATTTTGATGACGTCATTGAACAGTGTTGCAGGGGGATAAAACTGAGTCAATTTACAGAGTATTATGTATCAAATAATGCTAAATTTATATTCATTTTACACTAAATCACCACACTAAACGGCTTATTGTCAAGTATTTATTTATGTTAATTTTTGCTACGCTTTCATAGAAATCGTATTTTTGTATACAGCGTCATGGTGTTTGTGATTGTTCTGCTCCTCTCTTCTCTCTCTACCTCAGTATATTCATTAAAAAACAATATTTATTTAGATTATCGATGGGTTTTGTGAAAACGAATTTAAACTATTGAAATAGCCCACAAATCCATTTGGGATCCAAAATTTTTGTCTTTATAACCACTTTTCACTGTATTATGTACAGGATTTAACCGTCATAGTGAATAAGTTTTAAATGAAACTTATACATGTTTTTTCAATGTTGCATTGATAATTTTGGTCATTCAGATTTAAATTTCAAACGTCACATTAACATATTGTATTATATCTTTAAAAAGGGTATTTGTTTCCTATTTTCATTGATTTTTCAAAATTTAGAAAACTTTATATATCAATTTTTTTTAGAAAAATCTAATCTTCTTAGTTCAGAACAGAAAAGAATTAATTTAATATTTACAAGGGAATTGACTCTTTAATTTATAAAAAGTATACAAAATAACTTTTTTATTTGATCATAAATAAACAAAATGTGATGAGTGATACATTTCTTTATGTACCAAAAGTGTTATTTTTCAAATTTGTTTTGGCAAACGGGTTGAATCTTTGAAACATTGTCAAAATTTTCAACATTGTGTTGAAACGAAATGTAGAAATAAGCTTATGCGAAAACTTTTGCATAAAGCAGTTATTGTAACTCAAATTGCCTCAGCCAAAAACGAGTTGTATTTTTACAAATTGTTTGTGAAAGGGAAAAGACAAATGAAATATCCGATTTAAATTTAAACTGTTTCTTTTCCAATTAAATACGCGTTTTAGAGATTTTTAAAAGGAAAAAAATTAAAGCACATCTAATACTGCAATCTAAATTTCCATCGAAAGACTTTGAAAGAAATTATAAACAAAGAAGTCTTTCCTGCAAAAAATAATGAGTGAGTGCGGCGCTCGACGGCAAGTGAGACCTTAGGCGAGAGGTTTCGAAGGCTTCTTTTCGTCCTGAATGAACAGGTGTTGCTCTTTTCATGAAACACTGAAAGTACTTCCCTCTCGTATATTCAAAGTATTCGAGGGCCAGGAAGGATTTATTTGTTTTTTGGTACTTATTAGAACTCGAGTGTCGGAGGATGTTACACGGTGAAAATGGTTTACGCAAAGTTTTTTCTGTATTAATTAATTTACTTCTTGTAAAAATACGTTGACTCGTGAAAAGGGTACGGAGATTAGTCCAATTTATCCGTTTCTTTTTATAATGAGTGCTTTCATATATAACGAGTTCAACTTTTTATAAAATGATTTGGAGTGAAATCACAATCTCAACGAAATGTTTTTTTCATGAATGACGTAGTGCGTTTTGTAATTTCCACATCTCACTAGAAATTGGTCTGTTTGTACAGAAAACTAAAGATCTAGAATATCAATATATTTAGTAATAGGATGCAGCAAAATCATTGAGAGTGAAGACACATGATTTTGATTCGATTCAAAACCATATGGATACAGCGACAGTTGAATCAACATACAGGCTCAGTATTGTCATGATTAAATGCGGCAAGAGATGACGGTCATTAACGTTACCGTGCGTAACCAATTTACAGTAAAACCAACATTTTATAATAATGGAATTCATTCCCATCATGAAAAAAACGAGACTTGTTCGGTAACTTTATGTATCTCAAAATCTTGTAACTTAAATATGCTTATAAAAGATGGAATATGTAATTACAAAGGTTTGAATATAAATATGTCTGCAGAGTAATATGAATTTACTGCTTGTATATAAAAAAAGTAAGTAAAAAGTGCATGTTACAAACCACTGACGCAGAGTGTTGTTACCCTATGATCCAACCGTAAAAGGTGTGAGCTTTTTCATAGCAAAGCAAAGCAAAGGGAAGGAAAAGGCCGGAAGGCTGTTTTGTCTATACTTTTGCCACTCCTGGTGAACAAAGGGAGTGCCTTGCTGCCTTCTGAGTGCGGTCATGCTCACAAATTGTCACTTTTTTTTACTTTCTCACGATGGTGGAGGCCATTTTTATTTATTAATTTTACGTGCTGTGATATACTGCGTGGCATCTAGCAAATGTCGAGGGTCGACATTACGACATTGTCAGATTATTACAGGTGGGATGTGCGATGCCATTTCAAACGACCTCAACAAATGAAGTCTGAATGAGATTAATTTACTCGTTGTGGGAAAATGGGCGAGCTTACTACCTTTTCCACGATGAGTTATCATGTAAACTTTTAAAAATATTTCACACTTTGAAGACTGGAAGTCAGTATAAAATACTACCTATATAAATGAAATACAACTTACGAGCAAGAATCATATTTTCTTATAAAAACAGTTTATACAAAACTGATTTTAAAAGATATGTTGGCTACAATATCTAATAAAATTCAGTCGTATTTGTGATGTAGTAAATTTGTGCAATATATATTTATGAGGATGAAAAATGAACAAGATTTAATATCCCAGTCAATTAAATTCTTTAGTGACTCCTAACGCCAGCAGTATGTAGTGGAAGCTTTATCGTTAATATAATGTGGCTAAAAATAAAGCATTGATTGTACATTAAATATGAAATTTATAATTAAAATAATAGCTTTTAACACGTTGAGTTCCGAAACCGTGTTTTTATGTGGAATAACAACCATCGTTTGAGTCCCGGAAACCTATTTTCACGTGATAGACCAGCCTATAGCCTAAAATGTTTAAAAATTTCCAAAATGTTTCATTTGATTTCTTCCACTATTTAAATAGTTATAACACTCTTAGTGAACGGTTAAAAAAATGATATTTATTCAAAAATGGGCCGGGCACAGGGGTTGTATTACCTGATTTTGGCCGGAGCTGATAGTGTTAAGGTTTTAACTGTCAAATCTTGATGGAAAGGCACTATATTTTAAAAATAAAACACAATTTGTTTCTACTAATTTCACATGTTTATAGTGATGAGAATCAGTTTCGCTCATCACACGTGGAAGAATTACAAATAAATTGTATTTAAATATATTGTTTAAAAAACAAATTTGGCATAATACTTATATTATCGTAATACTTACATCGTTAGTGAATTTATACTTATAAATTCATTTATCGGTATAATTAATAATAATTTATCTAGGAAATTCCAGTGGCGGAACGAAACACTGCGTAACTTTTATTCGACGGAAATAACTATATAAAAGAAATAGTCCTCTACTCGTTTCCGAATAATCAATATAATAAAATAAAATAGATAAATCGTTGATATATATTATTATCTAGTGTGAAATAATTAGTTCTTTTATTTAGATATGTAATAAAAGTGATATCAAATATCTCACGACAGCCTTCATAAATTAAAGTGTCATATTAAGGTGAATACTGATATTTAGTTAATAAGTAATAATTCTTACAAATTGTGCGTATAAGTAATAAATAATGTGTGGAGCCACTGCGTAGCTTTTATTTGATGGAATAAAATATATAACAGCAAAGGGGCTAAATGCTTTAATTATTTCCGATTATTCAATATAGCATGTAATGGCTTATTAAATAAATTGACTTTCTACTGAAAGGTTACATATTCATCCGAAATAATTAGCTATTATGTTTATGTCGTGATAGATAAATATATTTGTTTGTTTAAATTACAATGTTCAGTTATAACAACAGTTTTTGATAAATATATTTAGTGAATCCAAATCAAAAAAAACTTAACTCTTAGATGTACACGGTATTTTTTTTATTATAATATTAAGATTTATAACTTAGTTCATTCGTAGAAAACCTATGGCACGCGTGCCAGAGATGTGTTAAACAATTTAGGTGGCACGTAACAATTAACAGATTTTTTGAAATTGACAATCATGGATAAGATACCTTAACATTATTTTATACTTATTTTTTTCGACTAGTGGGGGCAATATTATCAATTTTCTCTACCACATTGTCATTGTTCTTCGAAATCAATTTTATGTCATTAGATGAATTACATTAGTACAAGAAGTAGTTTGACTGATGAATCTAGTTGGACGTGCATTTTACTAAAAGTGATGACATATCAACAATATATAAAGTATTTGGCATCGAATATACAGCAACAAAAATCTCATTGATGCTTATAACTTAAATTGTATTTTTTAAACTTTTTTAATAAAGTTTTAAAAAACTTTTTTTCATTTTTACCCTATTGAAAATTGCTTGGAAGGGTGAATGAACTCATTCTATCTTATCGGACCATGCTGTTAAATGATGACACGGTCTTCGCGTTATGTTTTTGAGTAAAAAAACTAATTACAGTATAATTGCTTATAGTATTTGTTTAAATAAATAATTTTACATAATGCTGCTCGGCACGTCAGACAGTCGAAATATATTATTTGGGGATTTTTGGCACGCACATGTAAAAAGGTTCGCCCCCCCTGACTTATTATTTCACTGGCTGTGTTACTAAATGTAATGCGTTTCGCTTCAAGCATCTCCAGACTGAAATATGGTATTGTTTGTATGTTACTTTTGGATATTAGAGGTTGTATGGTAATAAAAAATAATAGTAATGATATGTATTTATAAGTTTTTCTAATGACAAATATACTTTTTCATTTAATATAAGCTTTAATCGAGCATTATTTTTTCTCTTTAGGGGACGCATTTTAAAAACAAACATTAAAGATATTTTAATTATTATACACTAGTGGAACTCCCGTCGTACATGACAGTGTTGAAATTGAAATACTGAATATCTAAAGTAGCGAGTTTCATTTTTTTTATTATAATCAAAATGTATAACTACATGTGATATGTGATAATAATAAAATGCTTTCAGACCGGTCTGGGCTATTATATATAGAATTATTAAAAGTATTTTATAGAAGCATGTAATGTAATATAATAGTTTTCAAGATATTGTTTTATTTCTACTACAACTTACGATCATTTTAAATACGAAAAAGTATAAATATTTTACTAAACATCTAAAGAATACATTTTTATTTAATTTAATTACTAATTTTTTTTATCTTTTTTCTTTTATAAAACACGAGTTTTGTACGTCTACAATGGTCTGTTCTCTGGCAATATAAGATTGAGTACCGACTATAAAGTAGTAGTAAAATAGATAAATACCAATAAATGCAGGCTGCTGGACCATAAAAAATTCCCAAATCAATTTATACCAAGAAGTCATCGTCAGCATAAAATAACTCGACATCCTAAATATTTATTTCCACCCGCATATCTCACAGGCAGAAGTTCTGCGTATATTGATTTCAGATTATTGTAAATGTTTTACTTCAACGATTCAGTTTGAATAGTAAAAAAGCGAACAAATTGATTTGGATATCATCTGCAAAATACAGAAACGACAATAATAAAAAAGCAGCGGAAAGAAATAGAATGATAGGCCACATGTTTATTGGGACAGTAAATCTCAAATATGCTGCATCAACATGGCAAAAGATGAAATAAATCCTTTTCAGAAAAATTATGATTCACTAATAAAACAATCTAATACTATTATCCAGAGTCGAACATTAAACTTATTCGCAGCGGTTTTTTCGGTAAAGTAAGTTATATAATTAAATTATAGTTGATATAAATCTTTTTAATATTATAATATGCGAACACTACAGACTAACGTAAGAATTTGAATGCGTTTGCATTAAACTAACATTCAAAAACATTAAAATCGTACCATTCAATCATTTTATCTATAAGTATTTCCGATTTGTATGAAATCGTTAAGGAGTGTTTACTATGTGTCAATATCAATTATTTTAGTTCATGTCGACATTCATTATTGTGGGTAGATATAGACTGTAGCCAGCGGAGGATAATAAAGATGAGATGAGTCTTACCTTTCTAAGGAAGAGCTCGTTACAAGATTGCGCTGTTCCTTTCCAGTGTTCGTGCCTATAGCGGATGTTTCCTAAAAGTTTCGACCCCCGCAAAACGGACACGTCGTAAACGATCCGCCTTATGTTTAATATGTTTGTTCTGAGTTTATATTTTTTTATTTTTCTTCTGTTTACATCTCGCTCGTCGGGCTCTGAGTACTCTCCTGTGCTGGTGAGACCTTCTTCGGCTGCCCACGCACTCAAAACGCTTTCTATAAAACTGAAAAGCTGCTGAACGTTTGGTTCGAGCTTGCTGGGAAAGCAGAGGTAGGGTGACGTCTTTGGGATTTTTTCGATGGCTTGTGTGCTTTTTATCGGAACAATGGCTTTCGAAGGATGCATGGGACACGTGTGGATGTGACTGCGCTCGGTTTCCGCGGCGACCTTTTTCACGTGGCTGATCACTTTTACGAGAGACTTTCCCTTATCTCTCTTCTCACCCGATTCGCCGCCACTGGAATGCGAGTGAGAGTCACTCCTCGAAGGCTTCTGGTGATGATGTCTCGAACGGTGATGGACGGCAGGAAGGGTAGCTCTCAGATTTTGGGCGGAGGCCAGTGCGGGAAGGGAAGATTGCGCCAGGCAACAGTGATGAGCCAAGCAACAGTAACGGGCGCCGGGACTTCTGCCTCCTCTGGGCTCGTGACAGAAGCTAATGTCCGGCAGGCGAGGTCCGAGAGCCGCAAGATGCGCTCTGTTTGCACACACTTGCATTAGCAGGTTCTCTCCGAAGTGAACCGTTTTATGCCTGCGACGGCGGCCATGAAGCGAGGAGACGCCGTTTCCTGCCCCGAGGTTGGCTCCCAGGCCGCCGCTAACCGCGCTGGCGCTCGCACTCTGCGACTTCGTCATGAGGTTGTTATGGTGGTGCGCGGTCGCCGATGCACGAGAACATTTCCGCAGCGAGTTGTGATTAGATTCGACCATTATACCATCATCACCGCATTTTGTCACCCTTTTGATGCTCGTTTCGAGTCACTCGCGTTCTCCGTTCAATTAAATCGTTTTGTATTTCTTACATTGCTTTTTGGAAGGATTTCATTGACCGACCACTATATTTATATCACAAACGGTTTTATAGCTAAAATAAGTCTTATTTATGTGACAGCTCTATCATGCTCGAGTTCGAGAAGTCTTTTTTTTATTGAACACATGTTTACCTTATTTTTAAGTTTAATTATTATTTACTATGAAATGTTTTTGGCATAGCTATAAATAAATAATACTTTTACAACCGATTGTTTATTGTTCTTTTTTAGATTATGGTTTCTACAAAAACATGAATTAATGAAAAAAAAAATGATTTCATGAAATGATAATAAATTTCTTTAAAAGCCAATATGAATTTCACCAATGTATGACATCCTCTACAAATTTTAAATGATTTGAAGTTTGTTTAGCAAGTTTTGCTAAATAATTTTTCATCTTTACTAATTATTAAAAGACACATTTAACAAATTTAGTGGACTTTTACAATTTTAATTATAGTGAAATTAAAATAACAACAACATACTTTTTCATATAAATGTTGAATATCGTTATAAAATAATTTTTTGATAAATCATCTTCTCAAATAAAAGAGTTTCTTTGAAACTGTATATTTGTATGTTAAATAGACGCAAAAAAGGACGTTAGAAACCAAACCGACACTTAAAAGCAAAACGGAAGATAGAAAAACATGACAAAAAAGCTTGCACATATTAATAAAGCATAATTTTGTTATTTACTAATAACTTACTTTATAGGGAAGTAAGTCTTGATGTTATAGTAGCAATAGTTTGAATTATTAATACATTATTTGTATACTTAATTGCGTTTTTGACTGAAAATCCTGGAGCATACGAATAATAATAAAGCACATTAATAACTATTTATTCAAACACATAATCATAAACTAAAAAAACAGATTTTATCAATATTATTTTTAATGTTTTTTATACAGGGGTGCCACAATTATTGTGAAAGTAAGTGTTGAAATATTAGATAGATAATAAAGGCGTTTTATGTTTAAGCATTGTATTTACAACATAAAGTAATATTTTAGCTGATATAACACCAATTTAAACCACTGAAGACTTTTTGAAATTCCTACCTAACATTCTGTACACATAAATATACAAGCACTCGATTAAAACGAAAACTGTTTACTTAATTAGCAATACACAATTCTAAGTAGTTTTGATTGTTACGTATACGCGGTTTGTTCGTCAAATTGTTAACAGTAACTCTATTGTCCGGTTCTTGCCATACTCGAATATCAATTAAAATACACTTAAATGTTATAAGGCCTTTTTTATATCAACAAAAGAGTTTTTCACAAACGCCAACCACTAATGTCTCGATGCTATCCCAATGACTAAACATAACGGCCATATTTTTCACTAAATGGAACAAAATATTTCACGAGAATACCCTAAATTCATAATTATATATTTTGTTTCGTCGAAGGCACGAGCGATAAAATGTTCATTTACAAGATTTTTGACACACGCATTGCTATTTTTACAAGAAATACTCTCCAATTATAACAGGTATTGGCGTTTATATAATACGAAATCAAACGGTTAAGCGTAATAGAACGGTTATTTTCAAAATTAAATCGAATATTGAAATGTTTTATGGATCCGGACGTATAACAATTAAAACACAATAATTTTAAGTATTAAACGGACCGTTATGTAATAACATCGGGTATGGCAAGTGACGCGAACCCGCGAGTCCCGGTTACAACTGGAGCGTACCAGAGGGGCTACGACGGAAAAGCGTAGAGGGTAGGACGCTTCGGAGAAGCTCGTTCGCCGCTCGGGAACGTTCGGATTATCAGTGTACATGAGACAGAAATAACGTTTTGTCAGGGATAAGGATCTCGATATTTTTACTGAACATGGATAAGGGCGATGTTTTTGACAAAATACGAACGTGAGAAAAAAATATGGATGCGATAATGCGATTTATTTAAATTGAACTGTTAAAGGCCGGGGATGTGGATGTTTATTTCGCTTTTAGAATGTAGCGAAACGAGAAAAAAATCAATGTATTTTGCGTCAGCGAACGCGCTGATTATTGAAATTAATACAATTGCAACATTAATTCAGTTCCACATTCTCGATTTCTATGTAAAAAGATTTAATATAACAGATTATAACGGCAATTGTGGGTACAAAAGTGTGCTTTAACAATACGTTTATCACTTTCCAATAAACGTTTATTGAATATCTTTAGACTGGTAAGTGATTTTTAATTCAAATTATTCTACAGTTTAGTGACTAGTTTTTTACCCATTCTCTTTGCCTGTTTTATTTCATATATAATACATATGATAACAAAAAAAAACTCCTTATAAACTTCATGCAGTTTGTTTTTCCAGCGCCGAAATTTATTATTTGAAAAATTATGGAACAATGCTCGTGAACATTTTAAAATATATACAGACACATTGTGGTGTGAAGGAAATGACAAAGAAAATTTGAAAAATGATTGCGAAGGCACTTATATACATTACTTCTCGGATGTAAATGTAAAAGTAAATATGATTTGTTTCCTTGCAACGAATTCCAAATACATGATTGCCTTTCTCTGAAAATCTTGTCATTTTTATAAAAAACAAGTCACCGCAGTCCCATAAATCTGTTTATGGCGACATAATTGGTGCTCAGACCAAATAACACTCCAGAAATAGGTACTTATATTTTATTAGTATATTTTACTACTGACCCTTCATACACAAAACAACTTGGTCCCAAGTGCGTCACACATTGTGTGAACAGGAGATCGTTCTGGTACCTATAAATTATTTTTTCATTATTACGCACATTAATCAAAAGCAGACGCTTCAACGCAAAAAAAATGTATTGTTTCAATTTATTTTGATAAAATTTTCTTATTTCCAATTTTACCTAATTGAATCATCAATTATAAAATACTTTTACGTATTTGTAGAATTCTGTTATTTTCATAAGATATATGCATTTAAACGAAAGTTCTGTATACCAATATTTTTGAATATTTTAATAAACCGAGATAAATTTAAATGTTTTATCATTTAAAATCGTAACCAACTTCCTTTAAAGAGTAAAAATTCAAAAATTTAAAAACAATCTAAACAGTATCAAAATAGTCTTACTTCTTATATCTCTTTTGTGTATTCCTTTTTTTTGTTTGCTAAAAGATATTAATAGCCGATATAATATGTAGTCAGTCATAAACTTAATAATACATTAGATTAATTCTTAAAACAGATTACCGTATTTACAAAGCCATGCAAGTTCAATTTATTCTATATGAAATTAAATTTTGTGAATCCAGCAGATGGATTCATGTCCTTTGGAATGAAAATTATTTGATAAAATCCGTCCGCTTAGTAAAGAAATGTCTATGCTACATAACATATATACATGGTTAAAAGCTTTATCGAGTATTGTATTGAGATATTAAACATTTGACAGAATTTTTTAAATTTACTAAAAATATATTTTTAACATTTTCATGATAATATAAATACATATAAGTACGGTTAATGGTAGAAAAAAATACGGTTTCTTACATTAATTTCAATATATTTTTTGTCAAACAAAGTATTTTAAATTTTTTTAAATCAGTTGAAGAAAAGAATATAAAAAAATGATAGTGTATGTTAAAGTATTACTGAGCTTTAAAAGCTTTTGTAGGAACGTTATTTAAACTGCTATAAATGTACCTACAAACAAAATCCAGAGTTTTTTTCAGTCTCAAATCAACTTACTGAAAAGTTTTGTTTCTCTTAAAAATAAATTCGAAAGCCTTTTTTAAACCTATTCTGTCAAAAAAATTATACCCAAATCCCAATGCGATCCCATCGTTCGGGTTCTTCACATATTGTCCAAAAAGCAAACGGAAATACGACTTCGTTTTTTGATCTAAAACGTTTTAAATATATTCCTTCAACGGGAAACAAATGTTTCTACATATTATAATATGTAGGTATGCGAAAATTATTTGTAAGCTTGTAAATATTAAGCGTGAATACATAATACTGGTACTGGACTCATATCTAACGTGATTCTAATTTTAATTTTTAAGCCGTTTTATATTTGTAATTATTTAAGCCCTCCATTTTCGCGATAGTAAAAACTCCATTAAGCGATCACGAGATAAGATTATATTCCCATCTATATAGAATGTTGATTTTTTAGGCTCCTTTTTTATTTGAAATGAAACGCAACGGTATGTGTGGTATCTTAGTGATTCAATTACTGTTGACCGACCATCTTTACGTGTTCTTGAGTTTTTTTTAATTATTAAATATATTTCGCACCAAATTACCTGTTTTACTAAACATGTTTTAAAAAATGTCGTAAATAAACGGTTTGGTAGATAAAATAATAAAACTAAAAAGCATGGCCTTGGTATGAAATATGTGCGTTAAATGCTCAAGCACCCGTTTCGTTCATAACAATGTAATAAACTGACATCCATTCACTTCAGAATATGTTTTTGAGATGAACGAAACTAAAAAACAGGATATAAAAAATCCCAAAAAGTGTGTCACGTTGTTAAACCTCAACGTAAAGGTCTCCGCTACACAATCATTTATCATTCGCAAAAAAAACATCGTGCTTTTTTATTTATAATGGTGACTCTAGCTTCCACAGAACTGAAGGTTATGTACGGACCATTCACGATAAATCACAGAAATTCTTTTATTCAACTGTTTTGACGCCATTAGTAAATCTTAAGATTTCAAATATTTATATTCATACTTTGAGTTTAACTTAAATACGATAACCCTTCTTATAAATCGTTTAGTCAAATTTCAAAGACGCTCTTGCCGTGATGTTTTGTTTATCGAATTATTATTTCAAAAATTATGACCATGAAAGATGTATTATACAAAAAATTGTTATGTTTGTTAACGGGAAACTTAGAATTTGATTTTAGTATGCAATAATTAACAACCACTTATTTAGGCGTGTTGGGATAATTTTCATCACTTAAATGTCAAAAAAATTAATGCATTGATATGTTTACGATTTTATTTTATTGATTTTAAAATACATTACGTTTATCGTTAATAATAACTGAACGCTACTTGAATTATTAATATTCTGTTTTTCTTTCTTATTGAAACTCAACATCCAATACTTTGAATACATGGTTATCAAAATTTTAATTAAACACTTGACATCTTACGCTTTTAACCTTTCGTATCCTATTTTTATTGTAACTTTTCAAAATCTAATCTTATTTGAAAAAGGAGGCCAGTAAAATTTGCTCTTAAGTAGTAGTTAAAAATCTCTATTTTTTAACGTAGTTTATTAGAGAAAAAGGTCAAAGTCGTCCAAAAATGGCAAAATTTTATTAATTTTACCTATGAAGTATAAGTGATATAAAAAGATTTGAACAATTCATTTCATTCCAGCTCATAAACCTAAAGATGCTGTCAGTTAAAACCAAGATCATCGGTTAAATATACCCTTCGTTTATAAATCAAAAACAGATTTGATATTCTCATGGCAGTTGTTCATTTTCTCAGCAATATTATAATTTAAATAGTGAGTATAATTTAAACAAATCTTATAAGTAATAAACATTATTTTTGTGATGTGATATAATAATGAATACTAAATAATGTTTCAAAGTAATAATTTAAAAAACAATGAAAACATATTTCACGAAATCGTTTCCGAAGTATGTTATAAACAGAGATATAAAGTATTCGAACCACTAGAAATTTGTTTGCTTCATTGAACAATGAAGCACTTAAAGTAAGTATCAACAAGACAATAATTATCGTCACAATATGCAAATTGGCAAACGTCCATAATTAATTATTTTTTCGCATTTCACCTGACAGAGATAAATGTATCGAACTCGGAATAAAAACAGCTTCATTGTTATTTCATTATCTTTATTATTTGAAAAAAAGTGCTCGCAATTTTCCCGATGGCTCAGTGTTTCAACAGATAAAAAAAACATTTTCTCTGTATATTGATATTTAATATTATTATTTATCAATTACGACAACTAATTTCTAACTTAGTTTCACAGCACGACTAACAAATAATTGAATTAACTTTGAAAATATCATATTCTCTAAAAGTGGTATATTATTGGAACTGATACATTACAAAAAAACATAAAAGAACCATGAAAAATGTTTATAATTTTTTTTTAAAAATGCCAATTATTTATTCTAGTAATTATATATGATGGAAATTGTTACTTTCGTTTGATTATTATTTCAAATGACTTCACACGATTCTTAGAAATGTATTTGAATACGACATCAAATCATACCTTAAATAAGACATTTTTATCGCATGAAAGTTGCCGTAAAGATATTAAAATATATCTAACCAAAGCTGAGTTATACTATTTTAATATGTATGGATTAAGTAAAGTCATAAAGCCTCTACGTACTGTAGAAGCTTTGATACATTCTCAACAATTGACCAAATGAATATCGGGTAACATTTGGGATCAATTAAATAAAAGCCTCGAGTTTTGGCCGCAGAGCTTTTCATTTGTGCGGGAAAAATTTGTGGTGGAAAGCTATACGAGTTTTCACCTCAAGAGGGTGGGACTAGCAGAGGAATAAAGTCGTGGATGGTTGCCTAGCGACGTTACAGTTGGAAAGAGGAGCGAAAGAGGCAATGGAATGCCGGAAGGTGACGTTGGAGGAAGCGGCGGGGGAGGAGTGGACCGAGGGAAAACGGTGGAGGCTGATGCGGGATCGCTGAATTTTCAGAACAATGAAAAGCGCGAAAGGTGGGTAAAGCACGAGAGGATATAGCGAGAACCATCCGTCCTACCACAATAGGTAGGATAATTATAAAAAAATGGTGATATGCTTGCACGTATTATTTATTAATTTTACCGGATACACGAAAGATTTTAGGGGCATTTATTTAGGTATACTGTTGTTTTTCATTTAACATTCTATGCCTTGTATTTCTAATTGTATTAAGCAACATTTTAATTGAGGTTTGTTTGAGTAAGTTCACAGTTTAACTATCGAAGTATGTGAACAACTACTTGAATATCAATTTTTATTGATGAGGGTGATTTTTAAAAACTGAAAGACAATGTTATATACAATATCAATAAATTAAGAATTTTAACATCTAAAGACGTTCACTTTATTATATACAAATGTATCGTTTGTATACTGTGATACAAAAATACTTTTAGGTAGACTCAATAAAATATTTTTTATTACAATTACCTAATGCTGATATGTTTTGAACGGTTTAGTTATGGTTGATATATTTAAATAGACATCAGATGTGATTCTGATTTAATATTTACTAGACTTTTAGAGAATGTAATAAATGTAAAAAAAATGGCAAAATATACGATGTCATAAGATGCTTTCATAGCAATAGAAAAAAAAACCCCATTTTATATGAGGTAAATCAGCAAACCGTTTCAACCTTGACCGTATGTATATTGATTCAGTATTACTTATCGGAAAAACGTTTGGTTATTAGTCAATATACATAAATACCAGAATAGATTGTTAAAATATCAATATATTGTATATTAGAATGTTTTTACAGTTTTTAATTTAAATAAATACATACTCAAATGAGAAAAGTCCACGATTATTAAGAATATCTATATAAACATAGAATTAATTAAATACAGACGATTGTTTTGATTATATTAAATATTTGGCATAGAAATGGTATATTTTATAAAGACATGAGGAATTCGTCATATTTAAAATATGTATCACTGAGTTTTTATAAGTAACTAGCATTGTCACTTATAAAGTACATCATAATTACATAATATACAAAATATGCTAAAGTGTCCTTAAATAACCAGTTTACTTCTTAAAATTCAATATATATCCTATCTTGTTATTGTAATATACTTATTATTGGTATTTATTTGAAAGAGTTGAATTATAGGAAAGCACTAGATAAAAGTTAATTAATTAACCAAGTTTTTTGTAATTCTTAATTACCACTTCGTCAATTATTGAGAAAATATCTCAATGCAATCTTCTTCAAGTTTGTTAAATTTAAAACATATTTTCCTTTATTCAAATTTTACGAATTAGTGTCATAATATTCAAAAATAATGAAAAAAAAATTAAGTTACAGTGAAAAGCTTGAGGTTCTGTGACAGTGACATCTATTAATAAGAAAACATATTTTTTTACAAATAGCGATGCTAACGATCGAAACTGGAAAATTTCACTCTCTCTTGATTATAAATGCGATTTATATTATTGATTTTACTATAAATATTACCAATAAGAAGGAAAAATTCCATGTAAGTATTGACCTTGAATCATTTCTGGTAGATAACGAACATTTTTTTAACAATAATCTTTGATTTCATTACAAATATTTCATTTTAGAACATAGAAGTCTAGTTCAACTCAAATGAGAGTTACAATTGTTTTATAATGATATTATAACCAAATATTGTTCAGAATTATTTTTTGGTAAAGTATTTTTTTTTACTGACCTCACTAGACGTCAAATAGCAAAGTCTGGAATCTGTACTCTCTATGGAAGCCTGCTGAACCATGCCGTATCGCTGAGTTTCTCGATCACTCAAGTAATCGGAGCGGAGACTGTCTTGACGATCAAACATGCCCCTGAAAAATGCATTCAGCAGATATAAAAATAGATTAAAGAAGATAATCAATAAACTAAATATTTGCTTTCTTTTCATATTTAATATAGCCCAGATGAATACATGTTATGTTTTCATATCCAAATCATTTTTTCAATACGTGTTTTGCGTACCAACAGTAATAACACAATTCCTCAAAAAACATGAACACATTTTAAAGCCTCTATGTTAAAAATATTCCATAATTAAAAAAAACTTATATAATAGACATCCATAAAAGTATTATATATTACATAAGCAGACATAAAATGTACCCAAATTAAAAATGGATACAGAAAATTCTTTAATGGCATTGTATTATACCCATATCGCATTAAAAGACTTTTTCTTTATAATAAAATTTACCTTAGCCAATCTCTTCTGTATATTTGGGTTCTGAGATATGGATACCATTACTGTGATTACTGGCAACATTACGCTCGGAAAGTTTCGCGTTCTTTAAAAATAATTAATGGCCTAGAAATTATTTTAAACGACTCAACATGCTCTGTGAATTTCATTTTTAAAATTATTATTTTTGGAAACCAAAAAAAAAAAAGAAAATTATTTCCTTCTTATTTGTTAAAAATGTGATGCCAGTTACTTTATTTTAATTTAGTTGTCATTCATTAATGATTATAACAAAGACTTCAATAAATTATTTCAAATCATAGAAAAATAGTGCATCAAAATATAAAAGAATTTATGTATATTTTACCCCGAGTTACATTATATGTAGAGTATTTAAAGATAAATGAAGACAACATTTTTTGTATACATACATATTGGGGCAGTGTTATGTATTTGGATAGATAATATTATTAATATAAAACTTTTAAGCGGTTTTTGAAATTTTCATATCGTATATTATAGATACTATATTTATTTTAATTAATAAGAATATTTGATACAGTTTATGATAGTTGGTAATTGTTTTTAGTGAACTAATCAGGGAGTTATTATTATAAACGAGCATATTCATTCTATTTACAATATTAATCTCAATCTTTACCTAAGTTAATTGGCCATATTTGTGTATACTTAATATAATATTTTATTTTCCTAGAATTTTTAATATTTAATCAATGTTTAGAAAAAGAATTATCATATAAACTTTAACGAATTAATTGATATAATGCAGATGGAGGAAAATAAAATCAATGAGGAATTTTTGACCTTGATTTGTCACGTGGTCAGTTGCCGTCGAACATCAAGAAATTTTGATTTATTCCATGATACATGTAGGTGTACTGTTTGTAAATCTTTCGTCTTTAATTAATCTAGTGAAAATGTGTAAGAAATTGTTAAACAAAAGCATTTGTATAAAAGAGGTTTAATAATGTGCTAACCGCTGCTCGAAGGAGTCAGTCCTATTGCTCTTGTATCCGGAGTCATTGAGACTGCCCTCGTGCCTGAGGCTGGGCAGCGAGTCCCAAGGCGATCTCCTGGCCGCCCCTGCCTGGGTGCCCTGCCCGGCGACGCCCGCACTGCGCCCTCCTGCGAAGCCACCTCCAGCTGGGGCCCCGCCTACGCCTCCTTGACTCTGACCCTGGCTAGAAGCTCCGGATGCTGACCTCCAGCCGTCAGAGTGGCGGAACCACTGTGCTCGCGCTGACTCGCCGATGCAGGATGCACAGCGGGAATTTGATACGAAACTAGTGATACAAAAAAAGAAATGGTTCATTCGTAGATAATTATTTTCATACTGAAAACACACTCGCGACATTCCTAACGTTGCTTAAATAAGTACTTAAAATACTGTGTGTATTTGGTTGTATCATTACCACGATATATTCTACCATAAAATGATTAAAACAATCTGTATTTTACTTTGATGCGATTTTTATCATATTAATAATAAAATATTAAACTCTTGTTGTATCATTTCAAATTGAAATTAGTAAACTGTCCGATGTAATTTGATTGAATGTAAAAATTGTTTTTTTTGTCGAAATAATTGCAACTATTTTTGTGTTTGATTACTATGATTCAATCAAAGGTTGCGGTGAAAATCTGCATAGTCCTTCAGCTATAAAACGATTCTCGAAAGCAAGCGACCATGATGCACGATGAAAAAATTTTACTTGTATTCATTATTATACGTGATTTTATTTCATATTTGTATCAAATAATAAATTACATTGAATGTAAAAGTATGTGGATAGATGATATTACAATGGATTTATTAAAATGCCACCCCATATAAACAACTCAATTGAATATAGTTAACTATTTTTCCATAATCGCCATATCATATACAATATTTAATTAAATACATACTTAAAAAGTAAATCAACTGGAGTAGTCTACTTTGTTTATATTTAATAATCAATGTTAACACAAAAGCAGGTTTTGCTAAAACATATTTTTTTAATAAATTGTCGAATTCAAAGAATACGTTAATTATTTTCTTATTTATTCAGTCAGTAATACATAATATTTATGAAGTACGAATGATTTAATCTTAAATACACTTCTTTATTATTATTTAGATTGTTCCATATCAATTTTAGAATTGAAAATTGACTAACAAAAACCAATATAAACACACATCAAACACTATATCATTCATTTAATAGCATAATTGTATCACTAAAATTGTTTATTGTTAATATATTTCTGTCTTATATACCATAAAACTAATGAAAGTACTCAAGAAGTAAACGAAATAACCTAACAAATTTCACTATCGGCCCTTGTTGGGAATGCACCACAAAGAAAATTTATAAAATGTAAATTCGAAATGTCATTAAGGAGTTTGTTTTAGAGTATCAGACATTTAACTTTATGCATAGTTAAGGGTTGTTTGTCATACAAAACTAAATCAGATAAACGTGTTGCTGTGTGTACAAAATGTACTAGAAGGACTTCGGTAAAACAGATCGTATTGTAGATATACATGAATGATTGCTAGGTCAATCTATCATGTTATTGTTGGTGTTGTGTACGTCAAACATTCTATCATGCACGAAAGAACTACATTATGATTATACATATAAAACTACTTATTTTTGCATGTCCTTAGTTACAGCTTTATGCGAATGTGGCTCCGCTTAAAAGCGTCAATTTAACCTATGATTTCTAACTAGGACTAGTCTAATTTATAAAGAGTTTCAAGGCAGTACCTTTAGCCGATTATTTAACTCAGCCAATGTTTATTAATTGTCAAAAATCCAATCGTTTGAAATGATTGTTTATAATAATGTCGTATTAGTGTTGAAGTGCACGGTTACGAAACCTGAAATGCGGAAGTGTCAGATTTGGATGCGCAGCTTTCTTGCGCAGATGTTTGCCCAATCAAATCGTTGCCAAAAACGGCATCCTTATTGATCGGCTACCTCTAATTTTTCAAAAAAAAAAGACCCTAGCTTTTCACTTGATGATGATTTTTCATTTCCGCTATGGCCTTATAAGTTTTCAGATATTCCAGATTTCTCTTTTGATAAAACTTGATCTCGGAAAATATGACACTCGTAAATGAACTTTGAATTCAGAATCTTTGTATTAATAATGTTTGATAGGTCATGATTTTTGAAATACATAATATTTATCTTTTAACCAAAATTTCAAAATGTTTACAAATTTAATCGACATATTATATAACATACGTGAAAATTTTAAATATACCGATACTGTTATATGTTTTTTCAAATAATGTACACGTAGTCAACTATATTACAAATTGAACCATGAAGACCATTGCATATTGACGCCGTTTTCCGTAAGTTTACATACAGCAAAATATCAACGAACCTTAAAATGCATATGGCGGAATTAGAAGGAGCGTTGTATCATTGTAAATAAAATTGAATGGATAGGTGCGCATTTAGTTTTGGTTTTGTTAAAAAAATTGATATTTCTTATTTCATTCTTTAATTGTAGCGATATCATAAAAAGTAATTAAATACATTTATCATTGTGCGCCTGCTTCCTCGAGAATTCTTAAGTGACATTTATTATAATTAATAATGGTATAATATTATACACAAACTATATTTTAAAGCATTTCTAGAAAAAAAGTACGAATAAATATTATTCCAACTACATTTATAAGTATACAACGTTATTGAAGATACCACTTAGCTTAGTAATTTGATGAAGTTTGATAACTTTTATATTAAATATTTGTAATGATTAATCAAAGAGAGGCTTCATATTTTATTAATATGTTGAATAATGATGTAGACTCTACACGACCTATGATGAAATTTTTCAATTAAAACGACTGGTCATTGACGTGTATGATGAATAAAAAAATATGTTTGAGATTTTTAATAAATGCAATTTGATTGAAGATTGCATCCTCTTCAAAAAGTGGTCATTTATTTATAATATTAAGGTAAAATAGGAAACTTTTTAACTTTACATAAACCATTGTTGCTCTATACGTAATGCATTATAGTTTCATCAATACAATTAATCAATATACTATATTACATAACATCAAAGACTGCTAATAAAAAAGTACATTTTATTTTATCTGTAATTTTGTAAAAAAAATAATAATTTAATGATTGCTATGCTAACCTTGAGTTATGATCGCTCATGTACCCTTGGTCTCGGTCCCGTATTCTCTCTCTATAAATTAAAATAAGATTATTAATTTATTAATTATTTGATTATCAATATTTTTAATTTTTTAATGAACTAAATTTACCTCGTATTGTGATCGCTGAGATACCCTCGTTCTCTTTCTCGTTCGCGTTCTCGTTCTCTGTCCCTCATTAATTCGTTTCGATCACTGAAAAATTGTCATTGTTTCATTTCATGAACATTTTTAATTGAACTCATAAGTTTGTTTAGCTATGCATAAAAAAGGTTTTTAGACTAGGTAACTAAGAAAAATACAAACAAAAAAATCAAATTTTCGATTTCAATTTGAGGTTTTAGAAATTTCGATTGAACTATGCTCGATTAATATTACGCTATCTGAGTTGTATAACTTTATACTATGATTAATATTGTATTTGCGTTTTTAACTTATCGCTGATATTAAAAAGGCAGCATCAATCAAACAATAAAAATGTAATACTTTGTAAAGAGTTTCGAAATTATATCAATAACTTTTTGTTGATGGCATAATTTCTATAAATGTTTATTTTATTTTACCTATAATATCCATCCCTTTCGGAGCGGTCTCTTCCAACACTCGGTGGTCTCTCCACGCTGAGACGATGAGGTAGTGGAAGAGTTGAAGACTTGGCGCCAGGTGGAACTTGACCAGTATTACGTAAGGCATTTATCACTGCCAAAACACCAATATAATGATATATTTATTATCAATATACACAACAGAGACTTATAATCAATATCAAAGGTAAATTTAAATTATCATTTAGAAAGAACAGTTACCCTTAAAATTACCAAAATGATAATTTGTCATGTTTAAATTACAAAATTTGGGTACATTTACAATAATTACTATTTTTTTAAGTAAAGAAACTTCAACAAGATAAAAAAAATTGAAATAACAAACTAATCATTTTAATTTAAGACATCGACTGAGGGTGCTTGATGGAATTTCAATATCAAATTTGGATTATTGAGATTTTGTACATGCTTTTACATTTTGTAGGATGCATGGAAGTGTACAAAATATCAATAATCCAAATTTAATCATTCTAAATTTTATGTATAAATTGCCACGATGTATCCGCCGAATAGATTGATAATTTTATATTATAGACATATGAGTATTTAACTGATAAAACTATAAAAAACAAACATTATATCTAGGGTATACAGACAAAAAATATTAAGTCAGTTTTTGATGATTTCCTATTGTTTATGCAATTTAACGTTCTACGTAATGGTAAAACTCTCGAAGTCATAGGATATAATGGCTCTGAAAAAAACAGTGTAAATTAATTTTTTTATTTTTTATTCTGGAACAAGTATGTAACTGTTCTTATTATCCAAATCGCATGATTTATGACAAAAGAATATTCTTTAAAATTTAAAAAGCATTTTTTTTAACCAACAATTTTTCGTGGGAGAGAGTGTTTTTTGAAATGAAGAGTTTTGCGATTATCTCAGACTTTTTTTCATGACTTAATGCCTTCCGTCAGTTAATCGTCGATATTATTATGTAACATTTATATGTTATATTCTGATATACCTAAGTAGTAATATTTATGAATTCTTTAAACGTATTTTAATTTCACGTCTTACTTATTTGTGTTGGATACTTGCAGTGCACTAGCGTTAAATTTTTCATTTAAATAATTAATTCTGATATTTTTTTTAAATATTGAAATAACTGGATACAAATGTATGTACTGTACATAAATAAAATGGTACGTACGTCTTCTTGGCGGATAAGGACTGCGTTGATTTGATCCCGGCAAACTTTCGGCAAATTCTGTTAGACAAAAAAGTTACAACTGTAATTTAAAAATTTCTATAATATGATGATTGATCGCAAAAAATAGACGTTAATAATTGAATTGAATTTGATTTTTTTTAGATCGGTATTATTTCCAAAAAATACATAAATAATTCATTCAAAAAATTTCTTGTAGAGCCCTCAAATTATGACACCGTGCTCTAAAGATGTAACACAATATGACATGTTTTGTTAAAACATTACTAAAATGATTGATCAACATTTGGTGTTGAAAACATATCCATCATGTCATCAGTTAAAAATTACCCCTAACCAGTAGTGTTTATTTTATTAAGAAAAAGACAGAAAACGCTCCAACATTTTACTGTACAATAATTTGCATCAAAGATACGCAACATGGAATTCTTTACCAAATTTATATCAAAGCATTCTTTGGCGTCTCATTTTTAATCTAGTTCTTACAAACATTGAAATAATAAATTTGAATTATTATTATTTTTATTTTAATGGTCTAAAATATGATTTTAACCATTGATCACCGATTAAGGTAGACTATGTATGGTATTTAAAAAATATATTTCACGCTTTTTATGACAATTTTAAAATATAATTGAGTATGGAAGAACAGTTAGATGACATTTAACATTTAAAAAGATGAATATGTGTATGAAGATAAAGCACTTAAATAATATTGAGCGTACGATGAAAAAAATAAAGCGAGAAGAATATTATTTAAGATATCGACTGTGGGTGCTTGATGGAATTTCAATATCAAATTTGAATTTTTGAGATTTTCTACATTTCCATGTATTTCGTCACTAACGTCAGTTCCAGTTCATTCGAGTGCTGGAATGCCTGAAGATGCCAAAAGGCAAAACCCGGGTCGTTAGTGACGAAATACACGGAGATGTACAAAATCTCAACACTTGAAATTCGTGAAGCATATGCCAAATAATCTCATTTTTTAACCGAATAAATAAACTGGAACATTCAAACGCTATCGAAATAAAAAAAAACTATCGTTACTGTTATATAATAAAATAATTAATTTTCACATTTCGAAACACACAATGAACTGATATGAGTGAATATTAATAAAAAATGTTATATTCACTTCTGATATACACACCGAGATTCTCCATGCTCTGGGAGAGTAGAGCCTCGAAGGTATGAAGGCTGTAGCTTTCAGCGTCCATTCCCTTAGCAAGGGTGTTCCTAAGATGCATCTCATACTCTAGTAGGAGCCGAGAGGTCGGTGACCCAGGGGTTGGTGTTGCGTTTGTTTGCTGCATTTGCTAATGAAAAATACATCTATTTTTTAGTAGCTAAACATTGATGGCTAAAGATTGGTTGACGGTTGGATGATAGACCTCTGTTAGTGATAAAATCATCTCATTGTTAGAAGTTTTACTATGCCATGTTTTTTACCATGTCCACTACAAATGTGGAGCATATGTTCTCCAAATGGTGTAGTTTTACGAAAACTGCTGAATATTTAGCCACTCAACTCTTTTTTTATCGTATTGGGTAAAGATAGACGTATAGGGATAGTAAAAGATAAGTTGTTGGCTAATAACACTCACTAAAGCATACTTTTGAGATCAAATGGGTGAGAGGAAAATTACTTCGAATACAAATTCATAAATCAGTAGAAAGTTTTTTCGACAGTTTCATATTTAGCTTATAGTGTAATTAATATTTTGTAATAATATATATTACGTAATTCTAGTTTCTCTAGTTTCTACTATATAGCAGAAAATATAATGTGTATAAATCTGTATTGGTGTCGCAACAACCCTACCAGATGATGTACAGTAGCGACGTGAAATTTTCAATTCTGACTGCAATTTAAAGGTCAACTGTGTTCTTTTATACTTTCAAATTTTATTAAAAATAGACTATATGTTGTGGTTGTAACACGAGATACGGCCCACATTGATATATTTAACTTTTAACATTATTTTTATGTTAAATGTTATGGCATTCTATCCTTGGCGAAGCTGAGTATGAATACTGAGTATAGTACCAAATAAAAATGAGTATTTTCCAGTGTGTGGTTGAACGAAACCAATCTAACGAAACTATTGCTAGTTATCTTTTTATTTCAAATTTTAGTACCATTACATTATTACTTGCCATTCAATTATAATACTTTAGTGTAATATGTTCCTGTAAAACTTTTTAAAGTCTAATCTACTTGACGCCTAATATATTTTCAGATTGAGAAAAAAGTAATAAAATCATGCTTATATATTTATAATTATGAATGTTCAAAGAATGTTCGACACAATGTATTTTTCAATAAACTCAAGTATAATTTATTAATTTTAAAGCTCATAATTCAAAAAAGGGTGTTATCGCAACAAGATATTTTATGCAAGATATTTTTTCTACTTAAGCAAAACGAAATTTGAACTTACAGTATTCAGGAAACTTTAATATACATAATATACGATTTCCCTATAGTTATTATTATGTACAATATTGTCTTAAATTTACGCAATAAGAGTGAATATCTTCTATAAAATGCAACATGAATAACCTGGTGATGATGTCCACGTCTACCTCCTCCCTGAAAATGCTGCGGCTGGTCTTGATCGGAGTTTCCATTCGAAGAACTTGGCGTCGTTGCATAGCACTGATTGTCAAACATAACGTTGTCTGATGGTGGTGAGAGATCACGCTCCAGCTCCAGGTAAAGGCCGCGTCCTGGATATCCTCCACCTCCACCTCCTCCGCCACCTCCACCGCCCGTTGAGCTACTCGTTGAATGTTGTCGACCGATTTCGTGAGACGATCTGCAAAATATTATTATATTATTTTATCTCATTTTTAATTAATATAAATACTTCGTTGCCTAGTTATCAACTTATTAAAATCCATAAATTATTTAGAATTTTGAATGAGAAATAAATTTTTGTATTGGTATTACGTATGATGTTTGTATTCTGTTTAAAAGGAAACTTGTTTATGAAAAATAATATTTTTGAGACAATTGAAGCCAATGATTTTAACCTCACTTACAATATTATTAAATATTAATGACCTTTCTTTATAAAATTAACATAGATAATAATTAAAAACCTTAATAATAAGAAACTTTTAACATTTCACCTAAACAAATAATAACAACTCCCATTGTATAATATATTGTCCGGTGAATTTATGAAGGGAAATATCATGCCACCCACTAATTAAACATAATTATATAAATCTTACTACAAGGTGTTTCACTATCAAAATATTCCATGAATTTATCGGGCAAGTACGGCATTTGAACAATAATCTTTATGTCATTAAATATTTGTACATTATAGAAAAGTATTCATATATTAAAAAATGCACTGAATTGAATTAAGTTTAATCGTTTAATAATATTTTATTAGAAAGATACACATATTTAATAACATTAGTTTCTTGTCAGTAAGATGTTGGGATATTTTAAACCATGTCCGCTCCCAATTTGGAGCATCTGGTCTTATCATGGATTTATGTCAACACAAGTTGTTATACAAGAACTATTTGTTACTTAGTTGCTTGACCTCTCTTTTTTCAAAGAGAGTAGGAACAGAAAGATAGAGCTAGGGCAAGAGCTCATCGCTCTCTATTTCACCCTAGTTTTAGGATCAGATGGTTGGGAGACAGAAATTCGTAAGTTGATTGAAAAATCATTTTATGAAACTGTCCTAACTAAGACTCGAACCCGTAGTATCCGTTCCCGAAGGCAATGACGCTGATCCCTACACCACGGACATAAAAAAGTTAAGATATTAAAGTGACATTAATATCTTTTAAGGACATTAATATCTAAAAGATATCAAGGGAAAAATCCTTTACCGTATTGTTAAAATAAAACACAATTCCTTGACAGGACCGGTTTCACTCATCGCGAAAATTATCAACCTGATGATAATTCTTGCGATGAGTGAAATCGATCCCGATCGTTATAAAAATGTTGAAGTGGTACAAAACAAATTGTGTTTATTTTTTAAAATATAATTTCTTTCCACCGCGAATTGACAGTTAACAACTTAAAAGTGAGAGTCAAAATATTTATTTAGATATTACAAATTTGGATTATTGAGATTTTGTACACTTCCATGTATTTTGTCACTAACGACCCGGGTTTCGCCTTTCGGCATCTTCAGGCATTCGAGCACACGAATGCACTCGAACCGACAGACAGTAAACAGTGTCTAACGTTTTGTCTGTCAGTTCGAGTGCATTCGTGCGCTCGAATGCCTGAAGATGCCGAAAGGCGAAACCCGGGTCGTTAGTGACAAAATACATGGAAATGTTCAAAATCTCAATAATCCAAATTTGATATTGAAATTCCATCAAGCACCCTCAGTCGATGTCTTAAATTATATTAAATATTACAGCTTATACTTACGCAATGTGTGATAATTTATGTCGTTCAATTGTTTATTGAAGTAATTTAATTAAGTATAATCTAAGGCAGGGAGGACCATTATATTTTTGGGAATTTTCTGGACATATTTTTGATTAAAATCAAAATTACACATAACTATAACGATTGCGTTTACTTTATTGCTTTAAAAACTACACTGTCATGCTTTCCCCCTACATTAGTTTCAATACCAGTTTCTCCGTTTGATCTTGACAGTGTGATCATCCTTGATTCAAAAATATTTCAAATTAAAGTTATTGTCGAATAGTATTCCACGATAATTACAAGTGTATGCACCTTGAAGCCGAAAATCTTCCAGAATGTTGATTTTGTCCTCGATTTCCATTGTTATTCGCATTGGGGTGATGAGGTCCAGCGTAGGTACCATATCCACCTCCTGCGCCACCGCCACCTCCGCCACCAGCTCCGTACCGTCGTCGTCCTACTTCTGGTGACGTCACTGGGCTTTCTGCAGATGGCATTGGTTTGAGCATTCTTTTCAGGGTGTTTGAATCGAGAGAGATTCCGTTTTGAGAACCTGAAAATCGTTTTTTTGATTGTTATTCTTTTCTATTTTCTACCAAACATTCATACACCATTTAATTATCATTGTAAAATCATCAGCACCATATCGACTCAAATCTGATTTTTAAATTTAAGTTTAAAACATCAATTAAAACTTTGATTTGAAATCGGCGAATTAACCAGTATAAATTATTTTTTTTGATTGAATCTTCATTTACTTGGAATAACTCCATAATAATAGGACAAAAATGACAAGGTATTCAATTCTATAAAATTGTATGTAGTCAAATAGTTATCAACAAACTAATAAAAATTTCAAATTTGGATTATTGAGATTTTGTACACTTCCATGTATTTTGTCACTAACACGCAAATAATATTTGTCGCATTTGTATCTTCTATATAAACGTTAGACACTGTTTACTGTCTCTCAGTTCGAGTCCATTCGTGTGCTCGAATGCCTGAAGATGCCGAAAGGCGAAACCCGGGTCGTTAGTGACAAAATACATGGAAGTGTACAAAATCTCAATAATCCCAATTTGATATTGAAATTCCATCAAGCACCCTCAGTCGATGTCTTAAATTATATAATAAAATTTTGTTGAACTGAATACTTTGTTATTTTTATCCTCTTGTACATTTGTTGATGAACCAAAATATTTGATAAATTAATGAAAATCTAAACGTATTTCGAAAAATATGATGTTTTTTGCAATATTTTCATATTTCACAATACTCATAGTTGGTATGAGTGGAATAATACTGTGCAATCAAAAAATTGTTATTTATTACAATAAATTATTATTTTTCAAAAAGTTTCCAAAATGCCAAATCCGATGGATCGAAAGATTATGTTTTTATCTACATCTTCTATAGAAAATTAAATAACACATGGGAAACAAATATACTATTTTTTCCGTTGCCCATGGACTATTTTTTATTATTCGATCGATTTGTTAACGATTGATTTTTATATTTCGAAACTGTATTAATTAAAGACTTTTTTATTTACCTATATTCATATCTTCTGTGCTTTTTGACTTGGACCGCCTTGCATTTGTAGTATTGTTGTTCATAACATTATGATGGTGGGCTCTCATTTCTGCTTCCCGGACCTAAAATTAATCACACAATAAATTTGTAAGTAAGTAAATCAAATAAAAATCAATAAAATGGCTGAATAAAATGCACATGTACAATCTTTTCGTGTAATTAAATCATTAAGCTATTTTTGGATTCCAAAATCATTGCGAAAATTTACAGATTATTACTTTGTGAGAAAAGGTGCATAGTAGAACACAACACTATTTAACAGTATTTAAGTAACTAAGTTATTTGATATGCTTTAATATTTTTCATTAAAACTCCGATATTATCCCTAAAATTATCATTGCTTTATACCAATAATATAAAAATACAGTATCCAATTATATTTTTATGTATTTCATAGAGTTCAATTCAATTCATACACACCATATCGATGTCACCATAGTCCATACTCTTAGCAGTAGTCAATGTATGATGCATGTGTTCTTTGGAACGTTGACTAGATGATTTGGCAGGTGTTGGCCCTAGGGTTCCGCCAGCTTGCACTCCTTCTGACTTTAGCTCTTGGGTTCCACTGCCAGTACCTGACGAAACAGTTGTTCCTACCGATGTTTGATTTTCGTCTCCGGCGCCAATCTGAAATGAAATGTAATTGAATGCAATCAATGTTTTTCCATAACAGGGAACTTAAAGAAGTTATAATTTATGATACAACAATGAAAATTCTACGTTTGAGCATTACTTCACACGATAATTTTTTATTTATCATTAGAGCTGACAGCCAAATATTTTTAAAATTGAAAAATCATACGAGATAATCTCGATGAGAATTTTTATAAGTCACTCATGTCCAAGATCACAAATTTAAATTGAAAAAAATCTAAATTTGATATTGACCTTGCTGGGACTTGAACCAAGAACCACCTGATCGCTAGGGCAGCGTTTTTACCACTAGACCACAGACCCCGACAATTTTTTACTGTAATTTTTCTGTACTAAAATATTATATTTTATAGTGTTTTTGTTAATTCAAACTATCATTACTGTATGTTTTAATTGAATAAATATTTGAATGCTAGTTATTTTATCTTTACAAAATGACGGAACTTTGAAACAATCATTTTTGTATAAAAAAATGTAAATTTGTTGATGAATTATACTTTTAATGTGTTAACGGTCAATTCTTGGTGGAAAGGCATTATATTTTAAAAATAAAACAAAATTTGGTTTGTGCTACATCCACATTTATATAAAGATCAGGATTGGTTTCGCTCATAAAAAAATAACTATTATACTATAATATATGTAACGAAAAAATGATGGAATAAATAAAAATTATAAATAAAATACTAACGATAAAATGAGTGATTATTACGTCAATACGCAAGCAATTGAACATTTGGAGAATTTGAGATTTTTTTTGTTTATCCAGATTAAATTCTTTATTGGTCATGTATTGAAGTATTCTTACATTATCTTGAGTACCAACCGATGCGGTGACAGTTTTCGGCGTGTTGGTCGTATTTCCTGTCATAGTAGAGGTCTCTTGCGACTTTGACATCCGGTTACTTTGACCAGTTTGGCTTGCAGAATCGCCAGATCGAGCAGTTCCTGAAATCACACACATACAATCAGATACAACTTGTTAAAATATTCTACAAAAAAATATATCTAATATGAAGATAAAAAGAACCCTAACGAGAGGATTACACGTTACATCAAGTATTTTAATACATACTAATTCACCAATTAAACTCATGATAAAACTTTTTCGGAAACATCGTTTTCAATCATGAGCTTTTTTAATTTATTGTTAATACCTACAATGGTATGAATGAAAGCTTTGGTTTTACATTTAAGCAGATGTAGCTTCAATTTTTTTACAAAACAATATATACTCATAGTTAAATACTGTAATTACATATTACATAAATAAATTCGATAAATATTCACAATTTTTAAACTCAATTTTAATAGTAATATTGTACCTTTAGGAGGCGGCGGATGTCCTTGAGCCGGAGCAGGGGGAGCGGCACCGCTAACATTGTCATAGAGCGATGTACTTGAAGTGGCCGTAGCAACCTTATCACCAAGGCCACCGCCTACGCCACCCACACCCCCACCGCTACGCGATTCAGTCTCCGTTGCGCGAGTCGTAGCACGGGGTAATGTTGATGAGCCTATTAATAATACCACTTTAATTAATAATAATAATTTCAATGTATATTCAATTTTAAAAACCACGAACAACAGCATCAATGAGGGAATTATATGAACAAATGTAAAACCAATTTATTATGCGAATTTTGTTGTTATTCTTAACAATTATTTAAGTTTTTGGCGATTTTTTTTTGTTTCATGAATATATACAATGGGTCAAAAAAGTAAAATATCCTTACTGAAATTAATATTTAAATTAATGTAAATCATTATATTTTATTTGCATACTGTCAGCCTAAAAAAAAGATTCAAAAAATACTAACGGTATCGCGGGTCTTGAGATCTCAGCCTGTTATATTGTTCTGCAGTCATGCAGGTGCATTGTGGTTCTCTGGAAAAAAGAAATAAAATGCTTATAACTCTAAAAATGCTTTAAAATGTAACGCTTAATGATTAATGTCAAAGGAAACATAATTATCGTTTATAAACAATGATATTTATAATCGTTACTTAAGAAAAATAAATGCACTATTTCGAAAATTCAAGAGAACTTAATTAACGGTAATTTTTGCAACTGTGGACTGTATTATGAAAAAAACGAGACACTGCAAATCACCATCGTATCGTTGTTTAATATAATTTTAGAGATACTCATACGATGTCCACGAAGTGTTATTCATGATTCATGAGAATAGTTTTAAAATAAACAGCCACATCAAATAATAGTTTGTTTGGCTTGAGACAATGATAAAAAAGTGGGAATAAAACCTGTAATTTTGTAAACAAGCGCAATAAAATACTCAATCCTTTACTCGTATGGAACAGTTACTTGGAATCTAACGAGTTAGCATCTGGGCTATATGTCATATATACTTCTT
Organism: Himalopsyche phryganea; assembly: GCA_022494535.1. Lineage (NCBI taxonomy): Eukaryota > Metazoa > Arthropoda > Insecta > Trichoptera > Rhyacophilidae > Himalopsyche > Himalopsyche phryganea. The sequence continues at coordinate 3,923,024 of JAGVSL010000046.1, forward strand.
AATGTATTTAGTTAAAGGTCACAGTTTTACACTCAAAAATCTTATTTTATTAATGTTTAACTAACTTTCAATTGAATCAAAATTTTACATCTATAGAATGATGAATAAAAATAGTTTTAATACATATTACATAGATCACAATACATCACAAAAAATAGGCCATTCTAAAAGCCATTCAACTCTTATATTACTCTGTTCTGTGAAAGAAATCTAGAGATGGCGCATTCTGAACGAGGCGTCTTTTGTATAAAAAACAAAATTCCTCCTGAAAGAAAAAAAAATAGAAAATAAACAATCTGAATTTCTGGATGTAGTTGGAATATGTATTTTTTCAATGCCAATACATAATTTTAGTAAAACGTTTAAGTCATTTAAAACAGTCAAACTTTACTATGAAATCGTACAAACTATATTTACGACCGACAAAAAGCAGGTTTGACTAAAAAAAACAAACGAAAACACTTGAAAATTTTAAATATTCATATGTATCCTTCTTCAACGTTCCACTTGCTCAATCGTAAATATTTCATCGTTTGTACCAAATAAAGAAACATAGATAGTAAGATATTTCGAGCATAAAAATATTATAAAAGTAACTTATTCTAGTTCATAATGCAATTGAACATTACTGTATCATGACGAATTTGACTATAAAGCAAACAACTGATTAAAATAACCTATTTAAATTAAAAGTTTCCTCAACCATTTTGTTACAAGCGTGGAGCATATATTTAAACTCCTAATGGAGCTCATCACATCAGAAGTTGTCTAAAAGAACTGCTTGTTACTCAATTGCTCAACTTCTCCTTTTCGGAGAAAATAAGGATATTATCGAAAAATCATTTTATGAAACTGTCTATACTTGGATTTGAACCCGTGAACACCGTACTCGAAGAAAAGGATTTGAGAACTCTTTTTTTAGACTATTATCACATGATTATTTTGTTTTAGTTTACCTGGCTCTGTTGGGGCTGGCTGGTGTGGAAACCGGCTTCCTCTTGGTCTTGGGTTTCTGCTTTCCATTTGGAGCATCTTTGAGGCTGTAGCTGGAAGACGCCTTTCTGGCGAACTTAAACTGCGGCGACTGCAATTCGTCACGCTGACGTTTGAATGCAACATCAATCTCTTTACATACAGACAACACACGGCTCGGGGAGACAAAACAATACATAAAAATGGGAATGGGATTGGTATATTCTGCCTCGATAAACCATATTTTTTAAAATAAATGAAACAATGTCACATAGTTACTTGTGAATATAGTTGATCCTAAACGCTTAGAGGAAATATCCGTTTCGCAAAACTAAAATTTTATTAGGCATATTGAGATCAAATTATTTTTTTTCATATCATTAGACCAATTATAAAAATGCACTATTACGTTAGAACGAAGAAAAAAAACATCCAGTTGAAAGAACAGACAGAAAAGATTAAGGCTCCCCTCTGGGATCCACAACTCTTTCCCGAGATAGTTTTATCCCATTTTTACTTTAATTTTAGGCGATTGAAGGTGCTGTCTAATTCGTCCATTTATTTCCGTATATATCCAAGAAAATACTTTATTTATCATTTTAAACTAAAGATAAATAATGACGGAAAATCAAACTTCAGATTTGAGTAAATATGGATAAACATCAAACGAAAATATGAAAAGACATGGCTATTGCCATTCAAAATTCTTATATAAATATCTCCTACGTATAAAGAAATCAGTAATAAAACTAGTTAATTATTTAGTTTTGTTTATTTTTTGTTGTATCTAATAATAAAAGCTTTTCATAGACGTATACGCATAACTAAAGAAAAAATTTGGTTTATCAAGTATAAAATGACCTGTATTGCAATTTCGATTTTAAGGAAAAGGAAGGAGAAAATTTTAACCATGGTCTTTTTCTATGTTACAATAACTTTACATAGTAATAAATCTTAAATAATTCCCATGGAATGTAATAAATTTTACATAACACTTTTTTACTACAAACCCAAAATAAATTTACATTCTATAGAAATATTCTATATAATATATATCATATATCTAAATAATTGCTTATGAAATGATTCGTATTCAAGATTTATTTCAAAAGTTGAGTTTGGACAATATTTTGGGTTTTCCACAAACTCGCATAAAGATGGATCAAAAACTCGGGAGTTTTTACTTTTGTTTTGTTAAGTTCAATAATAAATCACGTGAGATTGAACACTGTCTATATGCACACGTCTGGATAGATATTTTTTTCCCTTAAATAAATAAATACAGATATATGAAAATAAAAAAACTTCACGGATTAACAAATAAAAAATAAGACGACAATTACTTACTTTGTAATAATATATGAAAAGTTTATGTGACTAAATAATATGTTATGAATTATATTTTAGAAAATAAAACACAATTCGTTTAAAAGTGAATGCTATGAATTTATATTGAGCTTTCAAATTATTGTTAAAACATACTTTCCACCAGGAGATTCTTTAATAGTAGAGGATACATTGTTTTCAATCTATTTAGAATTGTCTGACTGTTAAATAATTGATTACTAAATAGCGACTATTGCATATTATCAAAGTAATTCTTTTTCTAAAATAATAATTAGAATATATAAAAGAAAAAAATTTGAATAGTACTCAAAACAATGTTTGTTATATGTACAGAAAAATTTTCACATTAAACAAAATATATATGAATAATTTCGTAAACGTATAAAACTTACGCAGCATTCTCTAAATTGCTTAGCGTCAATCGGGGATGTGAAGTTAAGACCCCAAGTATCATTCGTCATGGGATCCTTCCAGTAAACAAAGCATTCAGACGCCTGTCCAATGCGGGTCCCTAGAAAGAAAAGTGTTAAAATTAATTCAAACTATGTTTTAACGAGAAATGTTATTATAACTAGTTACGATACATCACCTCGTACACTGGTTTATATGTTTTTGCTAATTAAAGTCAAACTGGGAACTATTACCTTTGAAACTATACATATAAATCACTGTCAGATAACTGAAGACTGATTCCTATAATGGAAACCCCCAGGAACATTAATTGTAATACTTGTAGCCTTATTCCAGTGCACATGGCCTGAAATTAGCAGATAAGTGTGGCACTTATGTAATCGTCACAATAACTAAAACTCTGCTTAAGTCGCTACTCTATACCATACTATGGTACTGATATGTATATCACTGTTAGATGACTCAAGATTGATTCATATATAATTAAGACCAAGGGGGGTATACCCACAGTGATCATGCCCTTAAGTCATGGTGCAACAAGTATAGGTGAGCAGGTTCGTTGTTTTTTGTAAAACATGTGACACATCACTTTGATGAAACAAATTTTATAGTATAGTGTTGTAGAATAGTGTCACCAAAATACTGTTGTAAACATAGTAAAATGTACTTCAATAGACACGTGAAGGCGTCAACAAATAAAAAATGGCGACTATCTTTTTTTATTCAGCTCACCTATACTTGCACCATGCATTTGAGTTACAACATCTGACATTCTTTATTTTATCGTAGCAGCACAAATTATTTTGAACTTGTGCTGTTACCAGTTGTCATCATGGTAACTCGAAATAAACAATTATACAAGTATCAATACAATAATATTTTATAAATAATTGTTATAGCATAGTGATTGGACTCAAAAGATAGAACCAAAAATAAATAATCATTTAAAAATAAAAATTAAACAATTAAAATAGTCAATACCTGGTAAAGAAAATAAGAAAAAACCTTTGTGACGTTACATATACCGCAAAACACCCCTTACGATTTTAATATATTATATGATTGTTTTCTGTCTATATAATTAGTTCCAACATGAACTTTAATATATTTCGCGTCCATTTTTTTATTGAAATGAGTAGCTCTATCGAACAGGACTTTATGATAGCTTATTAATTTACAATGGTAAAAAAAATGAGATAGTATTAATACAATTCAACGTAAAATTCATCTTTCACTTAAATGCTCAAAACATATTATACAGTTTTTTCCTTACTAACAATAGATAATATTATTCATTAGATTTTCAACATGAGGTACCAAAAAAGAACAACAAATTTCTTTATATATCAATTTATATTGTCGTCAATGTTTATTTTGAGTGTCCAACGAATATATAATATAAACGTGTAGACAGTATTTATTTATAATATAAAAGCATTGCACATTTTATCATTGGCATTTAACCTTAAATAAGAATAGCTTTATAAAATATCTAATATATCAGTATTTTTAGGTGTGGCTTTATACATTCACGCTCTTAATCAAGTTCCAATGGTATTGCTCGCGGTCTCACAAATTGAATTGGACGCTGTATTTTTATTGTAAGGGACCTAAATGAGAGACAGTTAAACACCAAAGAAAGAAGTAAGTAGTCAGTTACCAACGAAAAGCGAAATAAATACCCCGAGGCACTGTTTGCTGCTTCAGAAGAGCGAATTTTTCCCTTTAACTCCTGCTATGGATCAACTTCCCCCTATCATGGCATGTTCGAAAAAATATCAACGTTAAAAGACATACAACACTGAATTTATGTTTCATCGTTTGTCTTTAATGTGAAATGTTTTGCTGCTTTCAAATATCGTTTCTCATACACATACATTGAAAACACCAGTTTATTAAAAAAGAAGAGAATTGTATTAATTCATGCACATAAAACTTTTTTGCTTCCGTTTGCACAAGTACTGAGAATGATATATCACATTTCTTCAAGATTTACTTTTGGTAGTGTAAAATAATGTCAATATGAATGATATTGTTTACTATACTGAAATTCAAAACAATATAAGCTCACCATTAAAAAAATATAGTTTTCTTAATGACATTTTCGTAATATTTATATTATTATTCGCACCCAACTAAGGTCATCTTTTCACATCATGAATTAAACTTTAAATTTTCATTAGTTATAATGAATAACAATTTTAAATTATGGTAAATCTTGCTGTGTGTAGCGATCTATCTTCAACTTGTTTGGGAACCACACCCAAGACAATTCAATTAAGGTGATGATTTTTTCGAACTCATCCGATTTTCCAATTTTATCTCGCAAGACAATGGTTTTCGATATCTGTGATATCTGTTCTAATAACATTGCTTAAAATAAACCTTTAAATACTATTTATTTTTCTGCCCATTTTAATAGTTTTAAATGTTTCAAATAAATCAAAAAACAGTCTGATTTCTAGGTGCATTTATAAAGATTATTTAAATGCTACATAAATGTCATTAATGGTTTCAGATATTCAATTATTAAATATAATATAAAATTTTAAATATAGACCTTATTACAAATTCACTTAAATCCCAGATTCTATTTAAATGCCATTAAACTTCAATATAAATAAATCACTTAACGCATGTGTTTCATTAAAAATGAATGAATTGTTACCGTATTCATGTTAATCATGTTTTTTTAGCATTCTTATTGAAGGTATATGATAGAAATTGTAAGTCTGCGAGACGTTTTCAAGAAGGTTAATTGTGATCGAAAAAACAACGATTTTGTAAATGACAAATGTAATTTTATATATGATGTCACAATGTTTTCGATTATACTCGGTGAAAATTTATATTTAATATTTATTTGAAATTAATATCTTTTTTATCCATTATTTATGGAAAGTTAGAAAAAAAAGAAGCCTATTTATTATTTCATTTTATATATAAACAAATATTATAATGAAAAGCTAATTTTGATGGTTGGAAAAGCTCACTATTTTAGTTAAAATGGGTTGATAACTCTATCTCTATCTGCTTTTCTTTTTATCAATTTACGTTTTGATAGTCTGACGATGCACAAAAAAAGACGAATCATTTGACACCTACTAATAATATAAGTGATATAGCAACATTGTCAATTTTAATTATATGAATAAAGTTATCCGACACGTCAAATAAAAAGTATTAGAGTAATATTATTTTTAGTATCTAAATTGAATTTAAGCCTTTAAAAAAATACGGCGAATGTCACAAACCCTCAACAAATAAAAAATTAACATTTTTCTTATAATAAAATTTCAATTGTCGATGCCTTATCATTAACAGAATCGCAATACTTAAAATGCTTTCATTTATAATCGGGTTTTACAATGTTCATGAAATTATTTACTCTTAATAATTTTAAGTAACGACATGTTATTTAGCTGACATCCAAAATAGACGGGTCGATAAACAACTAAATTTATTATTCGTTTATAACATTAAATGAACGCGAATTTTATAGCACTTTAATGATGATTGTTCTATCCCACTCCAGTTTTATCTCGATTTTGATTTCAATGAATATTTTCAATTTGATTGTTATAAGCGCCAACTAAACTGCTTTTCTCTCAAATATAGATATTTTTTTATCTTTCAAATATTATTTAGTATTACAATTATTTTTTTATGTAAGTTTATTAAATCTATTTATAGCAAAGCATGATTTAAAACTGACTGAAAAAAAAAATCGTGTTAAAATGTGTATGTTGTTTATATGCAAACTTGTAGTATTAAAGTATCAAACCATTTTTTTACAGAAGATCAGTAAATCTGTACGATGGATGATGTTAATAAAATAAAATCTTTAGTGTAACTGAAAAATATGCATAAATGAATGTAAAATTAAAATTGACGACTTTACAATAAAACCATTAAGATTAATCAATTATTAGTAAATAAAATTTTATGTAGAACTTGGTGCTCAATTCTATTAAATTTATTCCCCTTGGGATTTTCACATACAGTAGAAATAATTAATTTAGTAATTAGTGGTGTTATGGTAATCAGTACTATTATCGTGTGTAACCTCTTCCCCACTTCCAGTATTAACAAATAGTCCTACCCCGCAAGGTTATCAATTTTAATTTATTATTAAAAAATAAGTACCACAAAGTTACTACCGAATCGATCGCATATATTCGTTTTTTTCTGTTTCGAAAACGCAATGTTATATTTATGTTCAAATAAAGTTACCAAATAAACAAATATTCGTGTCCTAGTTTCATTTCAGGCTATGCATATTAAAAAAATTCTTGCATCAATGATTACTGAGCAAAGTGAGTAACAAGAATAAGGCATGTCTATTATGAACAAATTTAAATTTGCCACCATTGCATTGAGAGCAGGGTGTAAAAGAGAGTGGACCTGTTGAGATATATCGTATGTTATCATGGAAAGATTAATATGAAGAAATGTTCATTTGTATAAATGCAACATTTCTTCTGTAATTAAAATGTAAGCTTGGACGGCTGATGGTGATCGGTCAAATGCTACATATATACAATGTATTTATAGTTCGTTTGGGCATTCAGGTATTGGAGCATTAAAAAAATATGGATTGTTGCCATATTAATTGGAGTATTCCACTGCTGACCAGGTCACCAGTGAGGTTGATTATAGACGAACCAATAAAACGCAGAAACGCGGCATAACTTGAATACATCTTATCAAATGAGAATTGCTAACTCAAATCCATCATTCATAAAAAATAAAAGTTTACAGAGCCTTTGGTAGATATAGATATTCTTGCATAAGCTCAATAAAAGGCCCAATTACCAAAGCATTTGTAATTTAACACAACTGGCCAATTTTTAAAAATTCTACCATAATTTGACTAGCAAACCGACGGTACCAAAAGAAATATCTTCAAATATTTGTAGAGATTACATTCATTTTTGTACTATGTCGTACTCCTTGTGAGATTTAAAAAAATATTTGTCAACAATATTGACAAATTAATGTCACGTTTTATAAAGAATTATTCAAAACGTTTAATCGATAATATCCTCAGTTTTTTAGTTCAACGATGCTCATATGTTCATTAGTACTACTATATTTTCAGAATATTTATGTCTTGGAATCTAGAGATATATGACTTATAAAGGAATAGATAAGGGTGAGATATTTCTCACTAATCGCATCTCACTAATAAGATTAATGTTCCATATATTTTGAATTTGAACGGAATTATTTTTTGATCTATATCATCGGTAATAGTTTTAATATTAACTAGTATATAAGCTTCGGGTGGCGGTGCCACCTATGAACATTAGCTAAATGCGCTTGATGATGCACACGATCGACAGAGTCTGTGTGAGTGCTTTGTTGTTCTGCGTATACCTTTGGCGGTACAGCCGTACAGACGGATATCAATACAAATATGTATTTTGTTATTAAAATGATAAGTATTCTCAAAATACTTTGCCTATCCCTAAAGATTGATAAATAAGCAGTAAAAATTGATGTCAAAGATCACTATGCTTACCCGGTTGAAGCAATCGCACATCGAGAATCTTATCAACCTGAGAGTTATAGGCGGTGATGTGGAAGACGCACTCTGGTGAGTCCTGAATGCAGGTGATGTTCACTGGAACCAAGTCTTCAGACACTTGCTGCCATTTCACTGTACCAGCTCCGCTTGCTGATACGTGGAATACCTCAGCCCATAATCTGTACAACATAAAAATAGCCAATGTTTATTTAGGTGCTCTAGTACCAAATTCATTTGTCGAGATATCTTACGAATTTTAAATCCTTTACAGCAATGGTTCCCAAACTTATTATCCATGCCCAAAAATCCCTTCTTAAAGCAAAAACCTGACCATTAACCCCCAAGTAAAATAAGTCTACAAAACTACATAACAGAAAAAGATTAGTTTTGATATCTTGATTGGAAAATAGGGATGTAAAAATAAATTGTAAATAAACATTTTGATATTTTAAGTATGATTAGGTTCATAAATTCACTGAATCCACGTTCTACTCAATAAGAAAACGAGAAGCCATCAACGGCCTCGGTATGCAGGATATAAAATTGGTGTCTGTTTTTGTAACTAGAATTTGCGGTATCCTTGTTCAACAATTGGATTCCGCTCCTCATTTGTGGATTATTCAATAAATTGCTCCTGTATTAGTATGAATTCATCTGAGTTTGTGGGTTTGCCTGCAATAGGGTCCAACCCACAACCAATCGCTACCAATTTATTATGTTTTGCTATTTATTTCAACTTTCATAATAATGAACGTACATATATATCTATATTAAACTTTTTGCCGACCCCCTGACGTTTGACCCGCTCAGTGGTCACAAGGACCCCTGGGGGTCCGTAGGAATCCATTTGGAAACCACTGCTGTATAGTATTCATATTCTCTGTCTTTTTCGAAGTGATTACAATTGTAAGTAAAAGCAAACTACTATTGTTTTACTGATGAAAACCAAGTGGTATTATGACAGTTTAGCTTGGGTTCATTCGAGTGCATTGCTGACTACACAACCATCTCCCACGCATCCTTTTTCCGAGCTCTATTCATATATCAACCTATATTATGTATTATGTTTATTCCTTAACCTTGCCCATGTATCACCGGTCAAATGCTCACTATTGTCCCTTGGTACACCTCTTAACCCTATCAAATAATATTTGATATGTTCCTGAAACTTCTCGTACATATTAACTATATTATAATAAAATGGATTGAAGATCTAAGCTACACTTTTGATAGTTTGCATCAGTTCCAAATTGTTTCAGAGAAATTTGATTTAAAATCATAATGCTTTGGTTTATAATCATAAGATTTTTTGAACTTGTTTAGCTAAATTTCTGTTTTTGAACAAATTGAAAAGTTGTCATTATTTTTATAATACCAACACAATAAAGACAGTTACAGTAATACAATTACAAGGCACTATCGTAACCATGTGTATTATGATTGAATAATAATGCATTAAATAAAATAATCATTACTAATACCCAGCATTAATTTAACTACATAAATATATATATATACAAATTTGCGGTTTTTAAAACTTTTGGTATTTTTATTAATGTAAATATAAAGAGAAGTTAAATTGAACTGGGACAGATATTTAATTAATTTGGCCAAAGTAAATGAATTCATCTGTTTGTTTCTCGTTAACTGCTGGACAAAGAGACCTTGCTGAGCTTAGTAATTTATTGTATGCAAACTAAATATAAATTGCCTACCGACATGATATTCTTTGCTGCATATATTTATTATTCATAGATATTGTATTATAATATTGTATAATAGTTTTGTCATTGTTTTATTTATGGTTAGATTCTAAGTATTATTGTTAATACTTAAAAAATGTATTTATTAACATGATATCTATATGATTTCTTTGTGATCGTGTGTTTTTCATCATATTTTTCATTCGTATAAAAAACACTATTATGTTTTAAAATGAAAAGCTCAAAATCTGTGACTAAATAGAAAGGTAAACAATACTTAAGCTCGTATCAATAATAAATTTTAGACAACTAATTATTTTGTCAGTAACTGATTCCATAAATGGTCAGTAAGAAATGATAAATGGTCATTTAATAATTATGTTCGGTCAGTAAATAATTGCCAAATAAATAAAAGCTAGGCTAGGTTAGGTTTAATTAAAACATGTACCGTTTTATATAAATATCTGACTATTTAATTTAATAACTTACACTTTTATATAAATTACTAGCTGTTTATTTTATTAGCTGACCACATGTATGCTGACCATTTGTTTAATTAATTACTGACCATTTATTTTTTATAACTGACCAAAAAGTTTAATAGTTACTGACCCAATAAATGCAGGACATAATAATATTGAGAGTAGTGGTCTAGTTTTTACATTGTTACTATTAACAACCATACACCAAGAAAGATTTGTGGGGAAATAATTGTGTCGAATGTTGAATGGGCGAGACTTTGTCAGTCATTCGAAATAGTTATGTGGGCATATTTTTCGACCATTGTGCTTCAAGGGTCTTGGAGTCCTATACCATGTTAAAATCTATAAAGTGCATGGAGGAAAAATCGAATAGTTTGATTTAATTGAAAAGTATTTATATAAAAATATAAAACACGTTTTTGTTGTACTGATGCCACAATCTTATATAAAACTGGTAAAAAATACATACAAACATGGTCATTTATCAATGTATTAATCTAGAGTTATTTATCTATTCTGCATCAGTTGAAAATGGTCGCGATGAGCGAAACTGATCATGAAAATTTCATTAAATTGTGGAATTAGTAGGTACACAATCAAACACGGTTTGTTTGTACTACTTCCACAAGTTTATAATGATAATAGGACATAAATATCTTATTTTTCTGAACATGTAAATATTTAGAAAACTTTACAGGTGACATAGGTAAATGTTTTAGAACTCGTCGACTCATACATTGTGAAACATTTTCATATTAAGCCGATAATACATTATTATATTTCTTCACCTAAGTAAGTGTCCGTCACGGCGCCTAGAACTCTGGAACGGGCCATCCTCGTAGCGGTAGGCCTTGCGGATGAGAGGCGCACAGGAGCACGACAACTTGTTGCCCATCGCGCCGCGCTGCCCACACTCGCCACACGTCACTATACCCCCTGGAAAATACAAAAAATACTTAACATCAAATCGAATAATCATCGTGTTTATTTTAACAACTTCGCTTTCTTATGAAGAACATTTCAACAGAATGTGTTTCACGAAAACTAGTTGTAAAAAACGCTTAACTTCTTTTAGAAAGAGTAAGCTCAGAAAAATGTTCGAGCATTTATTTTCTTCAGTTTCTCTCTGCATTCCATTTTAAGGTTTGTATAGAGATAAGAAGAGATGAATTATATCGTCACAGATTAAACAAAAACATCCATTCGGAGATAAAATAAAAATATTTATCCATGAAAAAGAGATATATATAAGGCCTAGAGCTTTGCCATCCGTCTACAGGATCGACCAAACATTAATCAATATTTTCAATCAACGTTAAAAATAAAATAATAACGTATTAATACCATTTACGAGACTTTTCAAATTGTAACAGAAATATATAAACGGTTTGAAAAAATCACAGAAAGTTTATTGAATCAGGTAAATTGATTAGAAGATGTGGATAGTAAGTAAAGAATTCAAGCAGAAATAGTACATTTAAACACTTTTTAGATAACGCTAAATGTCTAATTATTAACTTAAGATAATACATCCAATACACCAAATTATACAAATATGTTGGCTTAACCTGCCTAAGATGGTTTTGATGAACAAAAAAATATATCACATAATTTTACTACTTCACTTTAATTTTTCTTGGTCATGAATGTCTGCAGTATAACACCTCAATATGAAATCACATTACCACAAATAGTAATATTGATTGCATTGGTATTTACTTGCTAGAGTGTTTAGCTCTATAAAATTTTAGAACCATAGTTCTGACAATGGCGTTAAGCCGTAATAGCTAATCATCTATCAACTAATTAAATGAAATTTTGTTATTACTAAATACATTGATATTTTATCCTATTAGAAATAATAATAGTATTTTCGACAACGTTCCATGATTTTGTTTTTCAGAAAACATTTTTTTTTAAAAATATGATAAATTCAAACATTTATGTTTCAGAAGCATAATGAAAAAATCGATGATTTTGTCTTTATAAAACTGACACCCCAATTCAATGAAATGTTTTCATTTTCTTTGAAATTTTCTTACATTTACTCATCATACGAAGAATTTATTCGTTTATTTTACAAAATAAATAACTTTTAAGGTGTTAATTGTCAATTCTTGGTCGGAAATGCATTATATTTTAAAACATAAAGCACACTTCATTTGTACTACTTTCACATGTTTATATATCAGTTGATAATGCTCATGATGAGCGAAACCGGTTCTGATCATTATAAACATGTGGAAGTAGTATATATGGATTGTGTTTTATTTAAAAAAACCTAAATAGCATTAATTATGACTTTTTATACAACGGCTAAGCGAACCTCACACGATCAATCTGGATGACATGCCGAATGAATCATTCATATTGACAGTCCTGAGAGCATAGAATACAACTATACTTATCAGTCAGATTGACATTCAAAATGACTCAGTTTACAACAAGCTTCAATGTAGTGTCATATTTAGCTTTAATGCCAACCATAGCCACAATAAAAAGAGTGAAACGAAAAAGGTGGCTAAAGGAACGGAATAGGAACTTTTGTCGATGATTACAAGAATTACATTATTTTTATTTTTTCGGCAGTTCGAACAAGTGTATTTATTTTTTCCTGAAGTCACCAATGGAAGCGTTGGGCTTTATTACCTTATTCAGCGATTTTGCCAACCGTTAATTTCTCTTATTTTTATTTATGTAGAGAACAGACGAAACATTCCAAACCTGCGGAAGCGTTTTATACGTATCAATGAAACTTTTTAAAACGCGATCGCTGGTGTTCTCATGGGCAAGAACGTAGTTGTAAATATTGGAGGTATACATCGCAACGAGAAACACAACGATAGACTGATGAAAAGGTGGTCCGCATGGTAATACACAGTCATTCGGACTGCCAGTCTCCCCACCACTCGGCGGGATTGACGTTCTGATATCAAAATATCATCATTCAAATCACTACCGTACAATACACGCAGATAAGACTATTGAAAATTTTAAAACAAATAGTTCCCATTTATCAATTTTTTCTCTGTCTCTCTCAAGGATTTATTTTTTATATAAACTGTTGATATAAAGTGCAAACAATCGCTTGAATGGAAATAAATAAAAAAAAACCAAAAATAGTTTAACAAAAAATATTTCTCGATTCAATAAATCAATTTTCAGTTTCAGCTTAGTAAGCAATACCAATATTTTGAGAGTAATTGATAATCTTTTTTTGGTAGGTTATTTTGATTTACCGTGTCCGTGGTCGATCCTTTGGGGTGCCTACAGATTCCATTCCCAGTACGGACAACTTGGAAAGCTGATTTTTCAATTGATTCATAAAGATTTTTTCGAGAGCATTATGGATGCTTATGGTGTCTATAACTCACTCTCTCCCATCAAATCCTAAAATACGAGTTGTAGAAAAAACAATTCCTGTCCCAGGCCTAACGTTCTATCCCTACTAACATTGAAAAAGAAAACTTGAGAAACTCAGCCACAAGTAGCTCCGGAAGAAAAACTTCTGTTGATCTAAGCTCCATTAGGAGTCCATGTGCTTTACATTGGGAGCGGGCATAGTCAAAAAATGTGATTATTTTCACTTTTTTTTTGACTGAACTGTATGTAATCAGAGTAAATATCGTCGCTGTTCTTGAAAAAAACAGTTAATCGAAAAAATTACGTATTGAGTTTGTATTTTTATAAATTATACTTTTACTTAAAAACGATCGAATTTAAATAAAAAAATTAAAAGTTTTTCTAACGTTTAAAAAACTTCAAAGTCCAATTACTTAAAACTTGTATTTTTCAGTCAGTGTCTTTTTTCAGAACAACGACGATGTTTGTTGAATATGTAATGTTCACTCAATCCGAAAAGTGTAGTTAAGAGTCTTAATAAAATCAGTCCCTGTAAAACAATTTATATTTAGATGCTTCATTTAGGTGTGCATATGGTCCACATTGGGAGCAGATATGTCTGTTTAGCACATTTATGGTATCTGGCATTCTTGCTTCAATCAAAAATTTACTTCCGAATCTTAATTGATAAATAGTTTAACCAATACTTACTAACGGAATGAGAAAAATTGCGCATTCAGAGTGTCGAGATTATATATTATTAAAAACAATTATGTTTTGCTAAATACATCATATGTATTTTAACATCAGTATTTGATACGTATTATTCGTCCAATATAGCGATATTAATTGGTTATATTTTTCATCGTTTTATACATTTTGTTGGAAAATTATTGGTATTGTTAAAAATGGGATTTTATGTGAAATACCGGTTTTAATCTATTAACCAAGTATTGCAATCCTTTTATACAATATTTAAATAGGATAATGGCAAAATACATAGGAAGTTAATTATGTTTATTACAATATTTTGTAACCACTATACTTCTGGCTTTACTCTATTAAAAATATTTTTAGCGCAATTTGTAAAAGCTAGAAATGGAAGTTGTTGTTTTTATGGCTTTTAAATATCTAAGTGGTCCATTATAAAAGAAGACAATTCTTCATTTGAATGTAACGTGAATTTATGAGGCAATGTGGGTGTCATTTCTCTGCGATGTTTAGTGTTACATATGTACCTACATCCTAACCAATTTGATATTTTTTTTATTACAACGGTAGGTTGACAAAGAGCACTTTCTCCTACACGTGACTCTGGCTGATATAATTTATTATTATTAGCTTTTACCGCTAAGAAACAGATACACTTGTGGGATTCTTCAAACCATAACTGTTTTACTGTACGAACAAGGAAGATTATAAGCTAATTATTTTCTATTTTTCTTTTAACATTAAATGATGACAACAACTAAAGATATTTGTTATTTTTTAGAGTTCGTATTATTCATATGTGTTGTTGCAGCTTGTTTTAACGATAAAGCACAATACAAAAGATAAAACTATAATATACTATGTGTTAGCCGATCTGAATTTAAAGAAAAATAGCCATCCAATAGTTACAGGGCGATGCGTTGGCTATCAGCTAATCACAGCTATCAGCTAGTCCTGTCCTTGCCTCACCCTTCAATATTAATTATTTAAAAAAAAATGGTTCAGTTCTCATTGAATAACGCCTGTTGAAATAAACTAAATTGGACTTGTCAAAAACATTAAGTTAACCTTCCCAAAAAAATATTCAAATGCTCATCAACAAAATAAAAGTTGTATTTATATGATTCGTCATAAGTTATATCGTGTGATGAAAGAGTAATCAAATCAGAATGACCCTTTATTGCAGGGGTCGTCAAGCTTTATCCGCAAAGGGCCAGATCACAAAAATGTAAGGCTCGACTCGCCAAGAAGCAATTCGAGGATTTTTATATTATAAGTGATTCTATTTATAGTGCAAAGAGTATATGACAGCTTTTTTACTATGCGATGATAATCATTGAAGACGTTTTTATACAAGCGAATGGCATATTTACATTTATTTATTATAAAATCAGGCAAAATTTTGGTAAGTATAGTAGTGAGAAGAACGTAATTAACATTTCATCAAACTAGAGTTTGAAGTTAGCACTTCATATCATCACGACGGATTATTGACCTTATGTTATGTACGTTATTTTTGAAAAACAATTGTCCAACATCATGCGATCACTTTTCAGATTAATCACTTTCAATTGAAGGTTAAGCGGAAGTTTTTCAATTGAAGAGTCAAATGGATTTTTAAAATTGGGAATGTCTGAAAAACGCTAATGGAACTGCAGTTTGAGTTCAGAAAATGTATCCAATGCAAATCGTGTTGAGAGTGGAGAATTTATTTCTATTTTGAAATTTTTGAAAGCATGGGAAATGCACATAAAACAGTATGACCTGATTTGTAACTCAATCAACGGATCAATTTGTGCTGGATCGCAAATAGGCATCGGGCCGTAGTCTGCCGAACACCGCTCTATTAGACTGATCCTAGTCGGTTAGTCATGTTGCCATGAGATTGAATTGTGTGGTATCATGCGCAAAAGCTTGGTTAATTTCACCTGACACATTCCTAGTAACCAACTGTATTTACCAAACGCTGTTTGATTGCGCTACTAATACACTATTGTAACAAAAGTGATTCAGAAGTTACATATTAATACTAAAATCATAAAGGTATAATTGGTCGGATACTTTGTCAATGAAGAAAGACTTATTCAGAAACTTGACATATCGTAAGATTTTACTTTTATTAAAATATTTATTCACATAAAAAAATGTAAAAGCGTAAAAAGAGTTCTTGGTTTAAAAACTAATACTTTGTCATGAAACACCAATTCTGAATTATTTATGCGTTAAGGCTGATTGTGGCATAAATATCTGAATTAAATATTGTATGATTCTCCGAGTCTTTCATATATAGAAATTGTATTGAATATAATTTTAATCAAACTAAATTCTATGTATTATCGTTTTTCTATACTATAGGTTCAGTTTTCCGAATTAGATCGGAGCACATCAGAACGGTGCGACGGTTCGTCAAATTCATGAAGAGTAGGAAAAGAGCGTGTTGTCTCGTAATATTTTATTTAATAATTATTACCAAAATGAAATATGGGAAATATGGATGAAAAATGTATCGCTTGTTTTAAAATCATCAAGAGTTTCAGTTTGCAAAATTGTCCATTTGAATACTTGGTACCGAGACAGTAATACTAAAGATGTGTTTAAAGAAAACTTTTCTTGTATCTGTGTTGATATTATGTCATAGGAAAAAAGTTTCAGATGCTTATTGCTAAATGACACACCGATTCTGCATAACTCTTTTACGATTCCCAGCTGACTTTTGAGAAATTTTCCCAAATTGCCAGTGCTCGCGCGTTAAGTAAAACCTGTTCTGGTGTATCAGTAAAAAAACTAGCGGAATTCGCAGCTCTAAGCGTGTTATTGCCATATAGATTTCTTATATTGTGGAATATAAATTAAAACGATTCGTTATGCATATAAGTCCTGATGTAAATTAAACTGGTGTTAACATTGAAATCGTGAAGTCACATTTTTATTATTTTAAAATATTAATTTAAGATAATACAAATAACTTTTAACGTACAAAAAAACAGTGTATTAATTTCTATTGTTGACATAAAAAAAATCGTAATGAATGTTCGACTTATGTAAGCTTATATAAGCATGTTCTACAAAAAATAATATGTGTATACTATAGATGTACCGCTAGTAAGGGTTCCACTGTCACGTTAGGAATGTTGCCATACTCAACCAGAACTGAAATTTCAATAAATTACAAAATTGATATTTTAGCGATGGTTATTTAAAGTAGACAATATTATTTATTTTGCATAAAATGGTAATTGGATAAATTTATTCTAGACTGACAATTCTAGTTAGAAATTCGGCGGCGGCCAAGTAATGTTAGTAATACTATATCAACGAATGGCCAACTACTAGTGGCTCACAAATTATCCTACAAGACAATGATCACGAATTCTTTTATTTTTTAGTTGATTATTTCTTCTATGACATGTTGCTTGAATATGTAAAATTACAATATTTATATAACATCCCTAAAAACGAGCTAATTATGTCAGCATACCATTTGAAATATTTCTTCCCCAATAGGTTTATAAACGCTTGTCCAAAAAAATCATTGTAATTATTGTGATCCATAGTATCTAATTTCTAATGATCAATACAATACAGTTGTGTACTATGCCACACCTACGATACGCCAGGGAAATTCTTCGTAATCAGGGAAAGGTTATTTTCACAGTTCGCTTGCATATATTTATGTAAAATATTTTACAAGTTTGGTACAGTAGTGACCTGGATACGTCGTGGGTGTGATCAAATTGTGGCGTGCAAATAGAATTATTGCTAAAATAAACGTAGCAACGTTTGAATTGAAATAGTTAACATTATACAATATTCATCGAATTTATGTTTAAATAACTAACACAATGGATGATGCATTAAAATCATTAAATTATCAATAATAAAACGACATGAATGTATTCAATCATTTGACTATATATATATATCTTTTATCAATGTAACCTTCATAATAATATTTATATTTACTACAACTGATGAAAATACTCTTAAACATTTTTCAATTGTTATCGCTTAAATTAAATTTAACTTAGTTGCGAAAGAATGTCATATTTACATCTGTTAAAAAGTTTAATTAAATGATATTTTGTATTTCTGACAGCAATGTTTAAATAGGCATTAAATAGTATTATGTCCAGGTGCGTCTCGTCCATACACACTGCGTAACTGCAGAACCCCCATGCAAGTTAAGAAAAATGTAATATTATGATATACATAAATTTATGTATATTATATGTAAATATGACTATCATTATTTAAGCGTGTGTTAAGCTCACATACATCAAATAATTATCAAACACCGAGGTACTAATATCGGAATGTGTGACATCTTCATGATTTCGTGCAGTACGGTTTTCGATGGAATATGTTCAAGTGGGCGAATGAGGATCGCGGGAAGAAGGGACACCCGCAGCTAGAAGATTTATGTGAACTGCGAATTTGATAGTATTTCGTGTTCTGCGTGCAGGTGCGTCTGCAGCGGTCTGACCACACGCGCGACATCTGTTTAAATAAAAGCGATATTTTTCAAGGAAAAAATACAGAATGAATTTTATAATGAAATGAAAATACATGTTATGTTTAATTTTAATTATTTTGACGTTAATAGTAAAATATAATCCAAATAACCATATTTTTTTTTTAATCAACCGCAGCACCCCCAGATATCTTATCCACGAGCCGCCACTGATTATATCTCTAAGACGCATAGACGCAAAAACAAAAGTGCTTACTTAAGTACATATTCTCTATTCCAAAAACCACAAAAAAAATAACTTGAGAAGAGTAAAAATTAAATTGAAACTATTACCGCAGCATTTAAAATACATTATGAAAGAACTAACGTTTTAACAGAAATAGTCAAAACTTCAATCTGTGATTAAGTATAATACAGTAGACTTTTGCATAGATTAAACTACAATAAATAAATGTTTTTTCACTTATTATATAGATGATACCATGAAAACTGCGTACCAATGAAAATTATCGAAAAAATATACTAAATCTACAGCTATGATTTCTTCCATTGAAGAATTATATACATGCTGAAATATTGACCTATTTTGATTGATTAGTTGCAATTAGAATTTATGAAGACTCGTCCAAATTCCCAATGTATATGGTGAAATTTATTATATGTGTGTGTAAATTTATTTTGAGTAATCTGCTTAGATTTAAAAAATATGTTAGACTGCAATTTATGTCATATCCTGTCTATAACTGTTTTTATGACTATAGAGATACATTAAAATAATCTACCTTTCTATCTTCAGTCTGATAGTTCAATGGTAATTAAATACTTCGGAGATAGTCTTACCCGAGGTCCCGTGATGTCACCACATTCCCTCGGCTCTTGAAAGGGAGTGACCTCGGTTGAGGCTCTGCGAGCGCTGCGTGTGTGCGTGCGCGTGTGAATGAGAGAGGGTCCCGTGCCTGTGATGGTGGTGGTGTTTGCCGCTATGCTGGAACAATGTAACAATACACCGGGTCAATTTGAGAAATAGATCAACGAAAAAACAGTTACAATTATTACAAATTATCCCATCTAACTATTGTGCGTGCAAAATTACTGATTAAAGATTGCTTAATACAAGACTACTTATATTGCATCTTGTTAAATGGATACTAAGTTCTATTAGTGGTCATTATCCTATCATAATAAGATCTCTTAGTTTTATTTTGTATAATAAATATATTTTATTTTATTCATCTCATTCATTCCTCATTTTGACATAAAAGTTGTTTTAACGATTTTAATAATTAAATATAAAAAACTTTTCACTAAATTGTAGTATTACATTTACACTGTTATATTTAATGGGTTTTTAAAATCAGTGCTGATCCAGTCAATGAGTTTGAACATGTTTATTCCGATCGTTGAGTTATTGTATTTCATCCTCCAAATGACAGTTATGATGTTTCGTTCATATTTTCCAAAATAGTTTGTATTTCTTTAGGTCGTACTTTTACCCCATCAAAACACTGAGTAACAAGATTAAAATAATAGTTTTCAAATACAATAAAAACCAATAACCAATAAAAAGTTATTTTAGGCGTCCGTAGTGTTTCCGCTATTATCATCACTATTAAAATTTCCTCTTTTCATCTTGATTAAAGTGATATCACCTCTCACAGATGTAATCAAATTTCACTTAAAGTAAACGTAATACGATTTCTATTCCATACATTAATTTTGAGTTACGTTAATAAGTCAAATATGTAAGATTATTTATATTAACACGAAAAATTATAGAATAAAAAATTTTCTGCTACCTGGAAACCAGCTTGTGACGAGTTATTATTTTCCACAAATCCACCCATTTAAGCTCTAACACTTATTAAGCGATTAAAAATGATTAAATTTTGCATAAAAATCCAATTTTTTTATAGTTTATAATTATATTTATAGTCGGGAAACCCCATGGGCTCACAACGCACCATTCGGGAACCCAGGACCCACATTTTGTATTTATATACCGTTAATACACGTCCTATTAAAGAGAATTTGATAATAGTTGATTTATTTTTATTTAAAAAACTTCTCTGATCTTGTCTAAATTTCTCGATTTATATTCTGCATTGAAATGAGTGTGTGAGCATTTTTTTTTAAATAAATTTAGACTTGTGTCTGTGAAGTCATAAGTCACGAATAATATTCATTCTGGACTTAAATTATGCGTAGGTACCGTAAACAATACTCCCGCTGCGTTCAAAAGGTTAAAATTAATTATTCAGTTCAAACAATGTCACAAAACCCTTTAAAATGTTTGCATAACCTACAGATTTCAGGAAGCCCGGATAAAAGGAGCAGCTCCCTTTAAAAATATTTATACTAAACATTAAAACATTATAAATGACAATCTGGTCAAAAGTTTTTTTTGAGAATTAGCACCTGCATTGTATTTTATGGGTTCACAGGAATGATGAATTCAAATATATGAATCAAATCTATTTTTTCGATTTATGAAGGAAAATTAAATATCGTTTAATCATTAAAACATGTCTTGGTTTATTGATTTAAACCAATACCTTGCATTTATTCGTTCTCTACTGGTATAATACATAAGAAACCACGGATGATTTGAGTAAGTATTTACAATTTTTCATGTATATATTGTAAATTGTAATGACATTCTAAATCATTTTAAGTAAAATATGGTTAGGAATAGATTAAAAAACTTTGATCGCAAAATAAAAATTTCAAACACAAAGGTATCCATAATAAAGGCTAAAATTATATTCAATAATAATTATTGTTTTTTATTCAAACATTCAATATCAATAAACTTCGCTCCATGATCTTATAAAAAAATGTACGTTACATGGTATTATACTGTGCGGTTTTCGTAATTGGTTCAAACTGATGATATACACAATTAAAATATAGAATATGGCGGCATAAAGATTTATTTTAATTCTGTCAGCTAACTGTATTAAGATACGATGCTCTTCTCAGTTTTACAGCACCTATAACTTGAGCGCAACGTATAAAAATTAAGTTTTGAATTGCAGCAATATTCAAAACAAACATATCCATGCCGTCATGAACTCTGATGCGCCTCCCACAGATTTTTAGAAGATCACTGTCTCTTTCCTCAGCTCCAATTTGTCAATTTCAGACAAATTCCGTAAAGTGCGATGCACTGACAAGCTATTATGTTTTCTGGCATATGAAACAAATGTGCATATATACTTCAGACCATATAGCATTTTTAAGCTGTACATAAAAACCAATGGTTGGATGATTTAAAACAATTATACAGGCAGATAGAACAAAAAATATTACAATTAATATTCTCGATGGATTCTGCGGTAACTTTTTAGAAATTCATTTATAATATAAAATTACTTTGTTATTCCACAAAGATATAAGAGCTTCGCCCGGGATAGAGGGTGCTAAAATTTGAACGATGGTTATATTTTCGTAAAAGCTAATGTTGGAAATTAAATTTTGAAAATATCACCGTAGATTGTACCTCATGTAAGACCCGCAAAATATAGTCCATCAATTAATAACAATGTCAAAAATAGAAAGTTGAAAATAGAACAGTTGACCTAGAAATTTTGCTTCACTACTGTTCACCGTTTTGGAGGAGTTCTTTTGACAGACAGACAAATTGATACATGTATTTTCTGCTAGAATTATATTTATTAGTAATCAAATATTGATGTAACAAGTTTCAAAGGTTTTATATTAGATACATCGAAAAGATAAAATTTTCTCGTTTATTTTTTTAATTTACAAGCTGCAATAACAACTATATTTATATAAATAAAATTTTACGATATCTTTACGGTTTTCTTCAATAAGTTTTTATGTTTGAATAAAAGGTAACTATTGTGTTTTCGATATACTTATAAGACTTAAAATTACTAGATTAGTAAATGGACTAGTGTTGTACGCTCTGAAAAATATCAACTGTAAGATCGACAAAAAAAGTGAATCTCTTTTTAAATACACCTATTTTACCTGTATACAATCAAATAATAATATGGCATTGGCATTCAAATAAGTGCAATACTATGAATGAAAATTAATCAACTATGGCGGATTAGAGGCTGGTGCTTTGGAATGCTGTTCACTCTCCCCACCGATGTATGACATAAGTGACTTCGATTAACGCATCGATAAATAAAAATATTTGCTGCGTGATAATACCTAGTAATAAGTTTACATAACTAGTGATTTACTTGAGCGCTTGAAGTGGTGTGACGAGCCGAGGTTTTAAGTTCAGGTCCGTTTCCAGAGATTAAAAACCTTACAAAAGTATCGATTAGTTTGAATATTACTAAAGTCTTTGTTGAAAGCTACTGTCTGATTCATATGTTCAATGAATTCGGTGGTCACCAATGTTCCCTCTCAGCTTCGTGCTTGCGCGGCAGCGTAGCATCTTTAAAACCCTCGTGCACTCATCGCGGGGTGACGGACACTCCAATACAAACTGTGATTTTTTAAATCAATGTTCTGATATATCTATAACTATGCGGTGCGTATAAAAAATTGAAAAGTAAATAAGAAATTAACCATTTTTTTTAAATATTTTTGTCTTATAAAGCTAATAGTATACGTGAATAAAATGATAATTTTAATTATTTCAAGCAACAAAAACACATATTTTTACAATAATCAATAATTACATATCGACGGTGTTTTGACGGATTGATGTAGCCTTAAAAATTGAAATTGTTAAGGAGAGAGTAAAAACTCATGTTTGCAGATACGGGATTATACGTAGGGAGTGTCGATATAACAGCGGCTTACATAAAGTGGTGGAGTAAAAAATTTTAAACATAAAACCAATGTAAAATAATGTTTCCCGTCCAAAAAGTTATCAATTTATTTTTTTAATTTACATCATTTGACCGATACCTGCTCTGTCGTCTTTAAAATGAAGTCCAATCATTAACTCATTTTCGTACTTGGTCAAAACAGAGTCGATTATATTATTGATGTTTGCAAAAAAGAGATTAGATTTTCAGCGCAGGGAACCTCTCTTCTAAGATGGAACATTGGTGATCACTTTGTTGAAAATTCTTTTTTAATACAAAAAAAGCGAAACCAATTTTAATTTTATATTTTTTCTACTGATGTGTACATATAATGGAAACCTTTTCAACTATGTACTTAATAAGTTTAAGTATTATTTTAAAATATTTTGTAGTGCAGTCTTTATTACGGTCAATAATTCATAACATGCTCATTAAATCCCTATACTAACTATCAAATTAAATTGAGTTCCGAAAGATAATTATCATAAACTCAGTCGTAGAAATTTATTTGGTACCATAAATATGTGCTTACGGAATCAATATACGATCAAAGAAACTATTCAATTTCAATTTCAACGGAAACAAGATTGAATACTATTGCAGTTGTAAAATCTTGCATGTAATCAAATGATAAACCTATGTGGGTATCAGACGATAACAGGAAACCATTTTATGTTAAAAACGTTGATACAAAGTACTGTTTTGTGGATAACTCGTTCCTTTTGTGAGATTGACGTCTATTTTAATGACTTATTTTTTTGTTGTGTAGGCTTAATTTTTTAATACACATTAAGCTTTTTTAGTAATTTGTTTTGAAATAGGTTGATACACATCGATGTTACTATTATACAAAACATTTTCTAATGGATACAATAACTATGAATATAATCCAATTGCTACAGTTAAATGGGTTGTATATTGTATAAGAAGGTATGCTGTTAATTAAGTGGACGGGTATATTCAAAAAATTAAGAAGACTTTTTAAGATGCATCTTTAGCTCATAAAAGAAGCGAAAAACGTGTCACATTTAGTAACACAGCCTGTGGAATAACTTAGTTACCAATTTGAATTTTATATGAAAAATGTAATTTCATAAAGATTCAACCGAATCCATCGAAAAAGCCTTCTTAAGATTTATATGCCGTCAGTTGATAATGCTCGCGATGAGCGAAACCATTTGTGATCATTGCAAAAAGTGTGGAAGTACTACAAAACAAAGTGTGTCACACTGACAAACATTTAGTAACGCGGCTAGTGGAATAACTATGTTATCAATTTTAATGTCATATTACGTAAGAAGGCTATTTATATAAAATTGAGTGTTAATAAAAAAAATTCCATGTTCGCTCCCAACGTGGAGCATATGGTCTCCTAATAGAGGTATCTCTACAGAATTTTTCTACGAGAACTACTTGTTACTCAGTTACTCAACCACTCATTTTTTTGAAGAGAGTAGGGATAGAAGGATAGGACCAAGGTAGGGTTAGTGGTTAGCTAATCGCTCACGCTACGCCGCGCGAGGATCGGATGGGTGGGAGGGAGTTTTAGAGATCACAAACGCTCAGACTACGAACAGATATGCATAAATTCATAAATCGATTGAAAGATCAATTTATGAAAACCCGCCGCACCGGGACTTGAACCCGAGACATCCGTTACCGTAGTCAACGACGCTACCAACTGCGCCACGGTCGCCGAAATAATCACCAGGTTCACACCAATCACGCCGGTTAACAATTACGAGGTACATAAAGCAATTGGTTCAAGAAGCATGACAAGAATTTACAGATAAACATACAAATTACACATAAATGAATTTAAGTAAAGATTTATATTTCGTCAGTTGATAATTAATGCTCGTGATGCGCGAAACAAGTCCTGATCATAATAAAAACGTGGAAGTAGTACAAAATAAATTGTTTTTTTTTAAATAAATGTATTTTCACTAAGAATTGACCGTTAATATCCCAAAAGTCGACGTTAATGTTGAGTAATCAACTAATGTCTAGATTCGTTCCTGTCCACATATACTGACTTATGTTCGTAGTTGATTGGAAGTGATATCATATTCTGCCATATCCAATTTACTTAGTCTCTCCACAGACTTTTTATGTTTGTTGGGCGTGAGTGCTGACAACGCTTATTGCATACTTGAATGCAGTTTATTTAGTTATATTGATAAAGTGCACATGTTTATATGGAACAACAACATAATTATGAATATCGAATTGTGTACATTTCCATGTTTTTCGTCACTACCAACCCGGGTTTCGCCTTGCGTTATGACGAAATACATGGAAATTTACAAAATTTTAACAGTTCGTAGTTGATATTGTAGTTATATCAAGCACCCTCAGTCGATATTTTAAAAATAATTATGGCTTTGATTAATAACTTTAAAAGTGATAAACTGTCAATTCTTGGTGGAAAGACATTTGATTTAAAAAATACATCACATATGCTTCTTCGACATTTTTATAATGATCATGCACGGTTTCACTCATTGAAAGCATTATCAAATGCTAAAATATAAATCTTAACCTTTTAATAGTAGACTATATGACATCGTTTCTGTAGAATTAGTGGTATTATCTATAAGTAATTATCATAGGTCTTCAAACAATTGTTCGATATAACTTATAATGATGAACACTCAAATTCGTGTACATGGCCTTTAAATATTCGTATTTTATTACTTGATAATGCTCGCGATGAGCGAAACCGGTCCAGATCATTATTATTCAACGTAAAGAAATATGAATTATATATATAATAAAATTCATTTAAAGGGTTTTAATCGCAGTCGTGTTTTGATTACACAAAAATGCCATTAAGATATTGTTTAAATGGATTTAATATAATTTACAGAAAGATCTAAAATTTAAAAAAATTATGCTCTCGTGGCACAGATATTATCAATCATTTGAAAAAACGCATAAGAGTTATTTATAATTGATACTTTTTTTAAATAAAAAACATTTTAAAAAATTTTAAAATGGTTTTAATTGTTGCATATAGCATTATTGTGATTTTCCTTAAAGTATCAAATATTCACTTGGTGGAAAGGCATTATACTTCAAAAATAAAACACAATTTATTTTTTACTTCTTCCACATTTTTATATAAAACAAATTGTGTTTTATTTTTAAAAAAATTACTTATTATAAATAACGCTTATGCATTTTTTCAAATGATTGATAATAAATATCTACAAGAGCACAATTATTTTTTTAAATTTTAGATCATTATTTTTTCTGTAAATTATATTATATCCAAATTTGAATTGTTGAAATTTTGTACATTTCCATGTATTTTGTTACTAACTACTCAAGTTTTGCCTTTTGGCATCGTCAGGCATTCGAGTACAAGAATGAACTTGAACTGACATATGAATTAATACATGGAAATGTACAAAATCTCATTAATTCAAATTTGATATTGAAATTCCATCAAGCACCCTCAGTCGATGTCTATATCCACTTAAATAATACTTTGGTAGTATTGCTGTTCGATCAAAAGACGGCTGTCATTAAAAACCCTGTAAATTATCACGAGTTTTATGGTAGCTATTATTAATATTTTTTTACATTGACTTCAGTAAAAGTATAGAAATATTTTATTGTCTAAGTTACAGTAACATATCAGTCAAATAATTAATTGAGAGACAAAGAAATGCCAAAATCTTTGAAATAGGTTTATTGATAGAATTGGTAGAAATCCATTATAATAGGGTAAAAATAGCATAATAATAAATATTTAATTCTACGAGAATTTTATCAGTTCGTTGATAGCTATTTCGGTTTCACGCCGTGCTTAAACTTAATTTATCTTAGCTATTCATTTTTACCGCAGTATTTTGACTTTCCTTACGTGAATTACTTTGTCTACCGATCTTGACATCTCAAAAACATTAGAGTCTTATATTTTATACCATAAAATCTTTTTTTTTTACATATAATCTTCAATCAGCTTGTAGCGTCTCACAAATCCAAGAATTGTTGTTTTTTTTAAATGGAAAACGGCTTAAAGAAAATTGGTAGATGGTTTATATTTCAATTACCGCATTGTTTTTGCATTACATACTGTTACCCATTTAATAAATTAACCTTTTCAAATTTCCCAGAAATCAGATGAGAGCTGAACACATAACATATTATTTTTTAAATTTCATAATGTAAATTGAAAAATTGTACTTATTTGTGGTTATTAAATTGTTCTATTTAGATTTATATTCTCTTACATACCGCACCGGTGTAGCAAGGAGGACGCGGGGGAGGGTGGCTCGCCCCAGTCGGCACTTTTTAGGGGGCGGCATTATTTTTTTTTATATTTAGATAATCAATGCAAGTTATATTCTATTCATCATGTTTTCTTCCATCTAATTTGTGACTCGCTGACAAAATATATTTCTTTTCTGAAATATCTAAGAATAATTGGATAGAGATAAGCATAAGGGAACCAACTGCAAATTTACCAAATGGAGATATTAAGCCTCATAGTTTGCACATGTTTTTAAATACTTTTGGGTAGTTTTGTGAACATGAGAACTATTGAAAATTATGGCTATTATTAGTACAAATGTATTTCTTATAAAATATAGAAAGCATTCATAGATTTTAAGATATTAATCAATAATTCAGTTGGTTCCTTTTTATTTTATGACAATTTACATACAGACAGCAGTTGCAACCGTTTTGCATAAAGGTGCCAACAGTTTGTTTCCTATTTTCTATTGATTCAGCGGTAACTTTGCGAAAGTTCATTTTTAATATAAAATAAAAATTGATAAATCAGTTATTTCACTTGTTCTATCACTAACGTGACGCGTTTCACCTCTTTAAGAAGCATGTCCAGACTGTCAGTTGGTTCCTTTTAACATTATTCCTTTCAATATGCTAAGCCATGAATATTGTATTTATCGTAAAGGAACCAAGTGCAAATAAACAATTGTATGTTTCTTTAAAAGAACCAACTGCAATTTAACGACCAACCACTTGTTATGCATAACAGAAACTTTGCAGTTGGTTTTTTTATCGTGACAGAAATTTGACACTTTAATATATTTTGTTTGTTAAGCAAAAGGAAAATAATGTAAATAAAATTAAAACTAGCCCGAAAACAACTTTGTATCTTTTTAGCATATTAAACTTTGGACTTTTTCTGACTAGTTCCCATTCATAACTCAAAATAGCTAAAAACGTCAATTGATTCACTTTTGCTTATCTCTATCCAATTATGAATCATCAATTACGCAAATATTTAAATTCTTTCAATTTATTTCCTCTCAATTGTGCTACTAGCTGTGAAAGAAGTTTTCCGAAAATGAAATTAATAAAAAAAACAATTTAATATCAACAGTGAGCAATTTACGATTAAAAATACTTTCAATAGCACACCAGCTGGAAAATAAAATAGATTTTTATAATGCTGATGACGATTTCTCTATGAGAAAAATAATTTTTGTATAATTTTTTGAAATGTTATTTTAGTAAAATCTACTGAATACGAACATTCTAAATCGATTCACAATTTTCATTTTTTTTTCTGTTTTCATGTTGATAATAAATATAAAATGTATTTAAATGACTTGTAGATTTTTTGACATTTTTGAAACACAAACATGCTGAACTTTACGAATATAACATTGGTAAATGACAGAATTATAAAAATATAGTAGACATTTTTCAAGAAATTATATTTATGCATAAAAAAAATTTGCCTGCAGTGCAGTGTTAATAAAAAAAGAAGAGGCAATTAAAAAAAATAGCCTTAACCCAACACTATTTTCAATGTACAATCAACATTTTTTGAGAAAAATAATCAATATTAAACATAAAATTTGTCAGGATTGTAAAAATATTGTATGTTTTTCAAGAAATTATGTCATAAAAATATTCTGTCTGCGGCTCAATCTTTTGCGTCTTAATAGTTACAAAAATTTTTAGAGAAAAGGTGGGGGGGGGGTGGAAAATTCACGCACCGCCCGGGCGGCTCGAACCCTACGTTACGCCAATGCATACACGAGCACCTACTAGAAAAGATTTTCAATTTACGCAAAATTGAAGAAACAGAGTCAAAAATTTAGTTATTGTTCAATAACTGACAGTATCATCAGTTTATAAAGATTTGATTAAATTTGAATTTGGATTATTGAGATTTTGTACACTTCCATGTATTTTGTCACTAACGACCCGGGTTTCGCCTTTCGGTATCTTCAGACATTCGAGCGCACGAATGAACTCGAACTGACATACAGTCTCAAAATCTCAATAATCCAAATTTGATATTGAAATTCCATCAAGCACCCTCTGTCGATGTCTTAAATTATAAAAGATTTGATTGTTATTTTCTGAATAATCGTCATGAAAACAGTAGCTAAATATTTAAAAAAAAATGTAATCTCTTTACATCTATTATGCCAAAAGATAAATGCTTCTTATCTATCTAATCATTTATTAGCTTCGCTTGTTAGTTTACATTCTTGAGTTGATGTGTTATTTTGTGAGACTGTGGACGCGCATGCTTAACATTTTATTCTGAAAGCAAGTATTCAAAATAAACATTGAAAGAATATTTCAAATACTTCTCGTTGTGATACTGATGTTGTTTTTATTTAAGTTTGAGTCGATAATATGCTAATATATGCATACCATTTATTATTTTACGATTGTAAAAATATTTAAATTTTGGCCGAAATTAATCTACTGTAAGGTAGCTCGATTAAGAAATATCTCTGTAACCTCACCTGTTTGATTTAAGAAATATGTAAATATATTAAAGTCTTCCACAAATTTATTGACGAACACTGTAACACTTGATAATGAAATGAATGCATAATTGGTTTGATTTCCATATTTTAAATAACTTTTCACTCATAAAAAATCTATCCACTGTTTGCTCTCTCTCACTTCAGGTATTTGTCTACAAAAAACCAATTACTGATCATAATCACAAAAGAGTAAACATTCACTATTTCAACAATAACACCATTATCGGTATTGAATGATTTCCGTACACATAAATGAAAGCCGTCAAATAGCGTGCTATAAAAAGAATATAGAATCAATGATATTTTTTCTAATTTTCCCGGCGTAAACTAGGTAGTGAAATTGTTACTTCCGACCCATTTCTACGGCATGGAAAATAAACCAAACGTTTCGACAGGCGACTACTGAAAATAAACACACGGCGACGAGTCGGTCCACGTGTGGCGTCCGTGACGTCACGGAGCTATTCACGTGTGTGTCAGCTCGGATTAGAAATTAGAATGACGAGCTTGAAACTCGGTTTGCGGTCCGATCCGCTTCTGCAAAGGCGAGAGAGTGGGTTATATCAGCGATATCTAAATGCTGTTTTAATCAGCTGGTGTTCTTCATTAATCCGCCACTGAGTCAAGTATTTCTCTGATGTGTTGGCAAGTTGATCTCGGTTACAAGTATTCTGACACTAGGCTAGGATTTTCTTGCAATTTGATAAGCTATAAGCGTATGCATGGAGAGTACCGTAGACTGCCGTTACAATAACATATGCATTAATCGTCATTTTTATATCATAGTCAAAGATTTCATTCCATGACAAAGCCAGATATAATTGGTTTTTTATAGTCTCATCGTAAACATTCATTTTTCGATGAAATATTATGTGAATCGTTTTAAAAATATTAGTTGCTATAATTATGTAAGATTTCAAATGTTTGAAAATAATACAAAAATTCCTATTTTTATTTTGTTAAACGATTTGAGAACCACAGCTTTCAAAAAATACAGGGCAGTAGTGTATTTAGAAGTGCGTATGAAATTTATGCCAGGTGGAGCCATACTAAAATCTTATAACGTGTTGTACAAGTATCGATATTGATATTTTGGATACCATTAGATATAAGTAAATCTGATAAAATAATGATTTACTGATACACATGAAAGAAAAAGATTCCAGTGCAATTAATTTATACGATCAACGTAATGTACTAACGTTGTTGCCTCAATCGGTTAGAAATTACCTGATGGACGTTGTTTTTATTTTTGTTGATGTTTTCATTGCTTCCTTCCCCAATTAATACTGATAGATGGAGTGCATGGGTAGCAATAAATCGTCTTCTAGCATCATCTTTGGCGTATTTACTTATTTGAAAAATCAGATTGATTAACTGATTTACAGTTAATACTAGTAATATATCTTCTCTTGAAAAACTCTACTGGCAGTCCGTGTGTTCTTTTCCTCCAAAAATTATAATGCCACTGAATTATTTTTTGTGCATATTGATTTATTTGTCTTTAAAACAATCATTATAATAAAAAAGTATGAAATTTAACTTCACGTCAAGGAAAAATGTTTTTTACACCGAAAATCATATTTGTTTATTAAATGATACCACACCCAAAATTATTATATCCGAATATATGTTCGTTTTTATCTTCACAAAAAATCGTCTATGATATTACTTTAAACATTTAAACGTTTTATTATACGTAAGTGAAATAAAATTTCTATGGATGCCTGTTAATAGAAACTACTGATAAACACATTGCGAATCAAGTTTAAAAATATACATGAAGCATGTATGATTTCATAAAATCATGCGGTAAGATCAGAGGTCAATATATTATTATACAAATCGATTTTATTTCGGCTCACACACTTCGAATTTCCGTGATTTCGTACATTTATTCCAATTCACATTTTACTTATAGTTTTCATTGAAACACTTTAGTTAAATAATTTCACGTTATAGACAACTAAATTATTTTAAATCATAGACATATTTTGATGACTATTATTAATGTTGATTATTGAATATATAATCAACAATACTAATTATTAATTATCAAATATTCTATTAGTTCTTCATTTCAATATTTAATTTAAAAAAATAAAACACAATTCATTTGTACTACTTCCACATGTTTTTAATGATCAAGACCAGTTTCGCTCATCGCGAGCATTATCAGTTGATACAAACAAATTCTGTTTTATTTTTTAAAGTATAATGCCTTTCCACCAAGAATTTACAGTCAACGCCTTAAAAGTGAATATTTATTTTGTTTATACTAGCTTTATTTCTAGTTCCTCAGAAGATTATTTTAATGTATGTGTGTACGTGAGATTGTTCTAATATTTTAATTCAGTGTATTTTCAATGAAAAAAAGTGATCAACGCTATATAATAGGGCGTTTGAACGAATCGGTTGCGATGTCCAAATGCTGGAGTTTTCAAAGACTTGAATAGATACTGTGGTGTTTACATTCCTCTCTCTTTCATATAATCCTAAAAACAGGTGATTTATTAACAACCAATTCTTTTAAAAACATCTTATGTTGAGGTAACTTGTGTTTGAAAAATCAATTAATATTAATAATCGTCGTTTTATTCAATGATTTTAGTAAGCAATTGAAAAATGGGAAATATGCAAACCAAATCTTTCTTATGTAATTAATATCTATAACTGTAATTTTATTTTTCTATGCATAAAAACAATAAATTCATCGTTATTATAAAAACTCTCTCACACAAAATACTTAAATATCGTCATTCGCCTTCTTAATATTTATGTTTCTCTAAAACTCTGTATTAAGAATTTTTCGATAGATTCAATGACACTACTAATCTGGAAGTTTTTATTGTTCATTAAATATAATATATAATAAAAATAATTAATGACCTCTCGAACTTTATGTTTCATTTTAAAAACAAATCTGAATGAGTCATGTTATAAACAATAACAATATTACGATACAACCATATTTCAAATTTGGATTATTGAGATTTTGTACACTTCCATGTATTTTATCACTAACGACCCGGGTTTTGCCTTTCGGCATCTTCAGGCATTCGAGCACACGAATGGACTTGAACTGTCAGTGAGAAAATACATGGAAGTGTACAAAATCTCAATAATCCAAATTTGATATTGAAATTCCATCAAGCACCCTCAGTTGATGGCTTGAATTTTCGAATTACAACCATATATATTTACACAAATTGCAAAAAAAACTAATTCTCGATATATGGTTTAAGAATTCCTATATAATATTTAACTTATGAATAATTACTAAGCAATCACATTATTAAGGTGCATAAACCGTTAATTCCTATGTTAGGTAATACTTATTATTGAGTCATTAGATACGTACAGTAGACTCCCCGATAACATGGTAGATAAAACGTGATCTATTTGGAAGCGGGCTATTGGGACAACCATACTCATACAAAATCAGAGGATACGCATGCAGCGCACGAGTATTTTAGCGTTTAATCAAGAAACAGTCGCAAATTGTAATGAAAATCAAGTTGTCGACAATTTTGTTATCGGGGGGTCTATTGTATTTAATGACACAACGGAAATACTGCTCGTTATAAAAAATACTGCATAAATAGTTTATTTTTTAAATTTAAAATATCTCACTAAGATTTTAAATACTTAGTGAGTACGGTGGCAACTATAGTTGATTAAAAAAATCTCAATATCCACCAAGATAGATTATCAATGAAATCGTAAAACAACATTTCCTGAGTATCTCTATATCTATGTTACTGTTTATTAATACACGAAAAACAACTGAACGACATTTATTGACATAAACATTTTATTGAAAACTCAAATTAAGTTACGGTATCCTGAAATGTTATATTATGGTCGATGAATCATTAGTATATCTGTACTACTTGAACACCTCCTTCCTGTCCTTCCTGTACTTTTGAACCGTGTACCGGGCATGAAACACATTTATTTCCTTTATATCGTCATCATACAAGAGAATGTGACCAAGTCCATTTTATTGTAAATTGGCAAAATATTTGACATCTTACGAACGTAATAGCTATCGGGGGAAATTGCCTAACTTAATATGCCCATACATACAATTGTAAAAAAAATCAATTACAATTGTGAATGCGATATGAAAGGTTTTAAAATTGATTAAATATGTTTTAATGGTTCTCTTGAACATTTCATTACATTTCGTCATTTTTCCTGTATGACGACGAAACATTTTAAAATTTTTTTAAAAAACATTGCGATTATCAATACTATCAATTCACAGCAATTAACTGAATTCACAAATTTAAAAGTAACCATATAAGAACTATACTCACAATGTAGAAATAATATTACAATAGAATAAAATTATCATTCGTAGGCGGGCAATAATTGACATAATACTATTTATAATGTAACGATTTTTTATACTATTAATTGATTCATTGATAACAATTAGCATTCATAATTATTATTCTATGCAGAGATAAATTTGAAATAGAATTGAAAATTTCACATACGTACTCATTTTCAAATACCTTAATTTTCTTGCTATATTATGTTTTATAATTGTTTTGTATTTCGTAAAAACTGCAGTATCGATGGAATAATAAAACTATCAATATTAATTTGAAATCACTTTGTTATAAGGACTACATTCAAATCTCTAGTGTAATTAGTAAGTGTTATATATGAAATCTACATTGAATCAAAATAAAGCATTTGCTTACAAAACTGTTTTACTATATCACGTTCACCATATTATAATATAGGGGTTAATAAATCAATGGTCGCATCGAAGAATAAAATAATAATATTTGAGTACGAGAGATTTTACTTCGTAAGTTTTTATATCCAATTACATACAATAAACAGGGATACTGAATGCATGGCACTCGGTCAACATTTTCTTGGCACGAATTTGTAATAGCGTATTGTTAAACTTTAAGTTTTATATTCCTTCATAACAGTTTTTCCGTAAAAGCTCTGCTTACAAATAGTTTTATCAGTGCAGCAATATTTACATTGTCCTTTACTGTAAAACATTTGAAGCATGATGGTGATTCCCATGGTGACTATAGATACATGAAAAATATATTATTTTTTTAAATATTTAATTATTTATTCGACTTTTGCTTAAAAAAACAGCACAAATTTTCTACGAATGTTAATATAATTTATAATTTAAGACATCGACTGAGGGTGCTTGATGGAATTTCAATATCAAATTTGGATTATTGAGATTTTGTACACTTCCATGTATTTTGTCACTAACGACCCGGGCTTCGCCTTTCGGCATCTTCAGGCATTCGAGCACACGGATGGACTCGAACTGACGTTAGTGACAAAATACATGGAAGTGTACAAAATCTCAATAATCCAAATTTGAATGTTAAAATATCAAAATAAAAAGTTATTCTTAAAACATTATAAAAAACATTTACGAGCGTACACTAAATCAATAACGAAGCTAAATATATGCGTGTAGATAGATACAGTAGACTCCCCGATAACATGGTAGATAGGAGGGGGGGGGGGCGAACTATCTCACAGCGGGCTATTGGAGCTACCATATACATACAAAATCAGAACATACGCATGGTGTTTTGAGGTCACTTTTAAGGTGTTAACTGTCAATTCTTGGTGGAAAGACATTATATTTAAAAAAAATAAAACACAATTCATTTGTACTACTTCCACATATTTATAATGATCAGGAACGGTTTCTCTCATCACGAGCATTATCAACTGATAAAAATAAAAACATAACAGGCTTATTTATATAAAATTGACTGTAAAAATGAAGGTATAGAAAACTGATGGTTCATGAACTGAGACAAGAAAATACTGATTAGCAAACAAATTATACATAAATCAAATAAAAGAATCTACAATTAAAATGTTATGGACCTCTTACGAATCATTAAATACTAATCTGAAATCACAAATATAGCTACATTAAAAGTCCATTTAGCTGAACAAAATTTTTTAATGACGTATTACAAATGAATTGTGTTTTATTTAAAAAAAAAGAGTTTTGATGTGTTAACTGTCAATTCTTGGTAGAAAGATATTATATTTATAAAAATAAAACTTGCATGAAAATGATCGCAAACTGGACTTGATCATTGTATAAAATTGTAAAATCAGCATAAATTATATTTTTGTTTTTAGATATTGTGTTTATGTACTTACATGCTTTCATTTAAAGTTATTTCGCAATGTCATTCCAACAGATATTAATAGAAAAAATATTTAATATTAACAGGTCAAGATTTGTTTTACGCTGATAATATTCTAAATGATATTGAATGCGCTGGATCAACTACGATAATTGTATTCTCAATATGTACTACACTATGTATGGTTTTGAATTCAGTACACGGCTTTTTGAAGTTATTTTGTAATGGTATATTTTAGTATATTATTTCAACACGTCTGTGAAATGACTGTCTCATCATTCAATCCAAGGTAAACCTGCTTGATGCTATGAATTATTAAAGATGACGCTATTTTCGTTCTGATTTGGAAGAATAGATTATTATAAAGTATCCAGCTATTTAGCATGACCATGATCCATACCATTTAATCATAAATGGAGAGAATTTATTTTTCCTTAACGGTCTAGAAATTTCATTGACAATTTTAGTACTTTCAAATTGGTCTTATTCATGTATTTCTATTTATAAACGATCCTTAAAATTCAATAGTTAAATAGATCTTTGTATAACTATTTTACTTCCATTTTCTAGTTCATAAGTAACTTAAAGTTTTATTCTATTGATACACTTGAAAAACATGTCGATTTACGACATGTTTTTCAAGTGTATTTTATTATTCAATTTGCCCTATTTTGATAATTGAAAATATAACAACATAATAGTCAAAAATTTTCCGACAATTCGACGATTTTGACGGTTCTGCACCATCGGAACAAAAACAAGCCGTGTACACAAAATATTTCAATTCTTGCTGTTTTTTTAGGAATTATCAGACGGTATGTTAATAAAACTTTACAGTTTATGATTAATTATTATTCATTAGATAAACGAGAGTAGTGTAGGTAGATCACGTGATGATTAAAATAAGATCACAAGCGATTTCTTAAGAAATTTAGTGGCAATTTTGTTTCGTGTCCATAAAAACACAATATCAAGACTGCTTTCGCAAGGCAAAAATTGCATTTTTGATAAATTGAATATAAAATGTTTATCGACTTCTATTTGAATCTGAATGTAATATACTTTATTTGGAGCGATAACTAATTTTATGAGATTGACTGTAATTAGCTATCTCACTCGAGATGTAAGTATTAAAATATTTTTTAAGTATGTCACCCACACGCGCTCTAAATTGCCGAAGAAAA
The DNA here is from genome assembly GCA_022494535.1 of Himalopsyche phryganea. Taxonomy (NCBI): domain Eukaryota; kingdom Metazoa; phylum Arthropoda; class Insecta; order Trichoptera; family Rhyacophilidae; genus Himalopsyche; species Himalopsyche phryganea. The sequence goes on from JAGVSL010000046.1 coordinate 3,960,907, forward strand.
ACAATATATCAAATATACACATAAATCTCCATCTCCGAAGTAGGTCTGTGCAGCCTTATATATGGACTTGCGATATTTTTTAAAGTTATTATATTATTTTGTGCATTTACTTGCGTTGATTCTAAAAGATTTCTATTGAAAGACTAGATGATTCGAAAAATAGTTGCTTTTTGAAATCTATTGAAAAAAATGTTTTTGTTAAAATAAAGTTACTGTTTTGCAATAGATTTTACTAAAAAAGTAGTACTTTTATTACATATGTATATGCAATGAGAGTTGACAGGAGCTAATCAAAAGGTTAGCGACCCATGACCTACATAGTGCAGGGAGCAGTCAGTGAGCGGTGACCTGTCAATGCAATGTCAGTCGATCTATCGTCGCCTACTGCAGGCAGGTTACTAGACTCCTCTGCCAGCGGCAGCAGCTGCTAAATCGATAATCAGGGAGAGCAGAATCATGTGGGCGTAACCCTATCCTATTATATTACTATTTACATTTTTATTTTGACATTTTTTGTTAACGTTTTATTTATAAACCTATGGTAATAAATTTGAACGAACTAATTTACATAAAAATATACTCTAAAAAAATAACGTTAATTTGAATAGGTATTTAAACAATGGATTAATTGTTACTGCTGTAATTCATTTTATGATAGAACGTTTTTAATTCAATAATATATATATCTATCTGAAACGCTAATGGTTTATTTCATTTTTTTTTTGATTAAGCATGTCAACCCTGAATGATTTATCGAGGTATATATAATATTATGATTTTATTAAATGTTTTAACATTCAAATAAAAAAGTTATTTACTCTTGATAGCGTCTATATTTAAAAAAAAAAATAACATTAAGGTTCACCTACTGTTCATATGAGAAGCAAAACATCAATTAAATTGATTAAAGTCTTTTTATACAAAATATTAGATTTTGGTACATTAGTATTTTCAGTAAATGAAAATTAGATAAATTTAAATTCCAGAATGTGTTTATTTAAAGAGTTCATTCAAATGTTAAGTATTTCTTAATCAAACCTATTTCATTTTTATTCGACAGGCGTTTTAGTGTTATTTTTTTATAATCCAATCATTTTGGGTTTTTACTCTATAATAGGTATGTCAAGAGTAGAATCCGTTTTGTATTTGAAATGCGAATATCCATAAAATACCACGTAAAAAATTGAAAGATAGTATTTAAAATTCATTAATAATATTTGGATGGCAAATTTCTCTTTCAAGTCTATAGCATTCAATAAAACGCTACATAAATAAATTAATGTATTAATCTTCTCAAATACAATTTATCAAATATGTAAAACAATTAACTGTCAAATGGCGGATGCACTCCTATTGCCACGCCATTAGGTTCGAATCATAGAGAATATAATTTTGACAGATTGTGGCCATTATCGGTAATACATGAACACTGCATGTCAAAAAATAACCAAATTGTATTTGGAAAAAAATATTACCGCCAGCGTTAGTAAGGCCTTATTTACTTAGTTTACTTCAGTTATCAAAATGGGTAATTCACACATATCGAATATCAAAAAATAATCTCTAGTAATGGCTTGTTATCTAAAATTGAAAGAATATTCCTAAATCTTAAGAATTTATATAACGTCGCTGTTCTGAAAGAAAATGGTAAATCGAAAAATTTACATTTTAAGGTAGTTATTTATATTATCGAAATTTTCCTTATTTTAAACTCTACCGTATGAAAGAACACACTTAATTTTTTTTAAATTATGCTTATACTCAAAAATAACATTGTGAAAACAAACTAAATGAAAAAGATATAGCATTTCAAACATTTGACAAACTTCAAAGTCCAATTATTCAAAACTAGTATTTTTCAGTTAGTGTCTTCTTCCAGAACAACGACTTTATGTGTATATTCATTTTAATTAAGTATTTATTGAAAATTTTAGTCGATTTACACATAAAGCATAAAAATTATCACTAAAAAATGAATGAATGAAAAATATTTGATTTAGGATGAATATTTTTTTATATAATTCAATTTACGAAAACATGAGAACCATTACGAATACCACTACTCGGATATTAAATTGTTAACGATACAGATTTATAATCAGTAATTTAACTCGTTTAGTACATAATCTTTTCATCAATGTATATGGATCTAAATTGTTGTTTTTTACACACCAAGGCACCAGAAAGCCGACAAAAGAATCACCCCGAACAATGATTAATATTATGAAAGACGGTTGGAAAATTTTCCGGCAAACTGACAGGCTCGCTTTCTTTCATCGGGGTTCCCTGAAAAGCGGCGTCCGGATTGGGTCGACCGGAAGGAGTGTGTTCAGTTCACGTTCACGCAGGGCGGCAGAGGCGTTCGCTCGCGCTCGTGGCTCGTGACTCGTGAACTGAAACATGAAAGGCAGGGAAGGCCGCGAGTACAGCGAATTGATATCTGTACAGAGTGCGTTGTAGCACTTAGTGCACCTAGGTTTTATCTATCGGTAGCTTAAAACATAAATGTATGCGAGAAAAAGGGCGTTAAGTTCTCAAAAATTATTTGAATATGCCAAAATAACCACATTAAAGAAATTGAATCAACGCTACTTAATTGATAAATTTCACGTTGAAATATCAAAGTTATCATAAATGCAAATCATCAGGTTGATGCTGAACTAGGTTAACTGGCATTTTGTAAATTGTGCAGGATAGTCTTTTCAAGATTTAACTTTTTTCTATCTCCCTATTAGAAATTCTTCAAAACTTACTTTCAAAAGTGAAAATCATTTGAAATATTAATGTTATAGGGAAACAATTTTGTCACATTATAAATTACCGCATTGCCTTAAAAGTAAGCCAAAAGAGCCGTTTCTAGAAAAAAAATCTAGTTAAACTAGTTCTATATCAACCGACGAAATATTGTTTTGACTCTCGTGAAATGTACTGATTTCAGACTTGACACCTGTTTCTTTCCGCCCAATGATTTAAAAATACTTAATATTTTATAACAATCGAGTATATTTTCAAACGCATTATCTTTCTACCATGCAAAATTTTTCTTTAGATTCAATTTAACAGTAGTAATATATTTTTTATAAACCATTGTAGGCAAATTTCTTAAATGTAGCTAAATGCAATTGTTAAGTTAAATTATTTTTTATAGAGTATTTTTCATTTTGATAGTTTCCATCTTATTACCTTCCTCTAACTTTAGGATTTTGTAAGTAGCAATGGGAGTAGATCTGTAATTATAAATAATTTTATGTCGCTGGTTATCAATTAAACACAATGAATCGACACGTATATTGTATAATTTATGAGAGTACTATAATTCTATGAAGATATTTTCTATTTACCGTTATAAGTAAAAAAAATGTGTATGATACTTTTTATACGGAAAATTTTACTGTTTAAAACATCTTGATGCAAGATGACTTTAATCAAATATTATATTATAAACTACAAATCATTACACAAACAAGGATTTTTCATTGTAAATAAGCATACATATTTAGTTGAAAATATTTATCTTTATTCCGTCGTAGTTTTAAATTTGTAGTATACGCTTTTATTGTTTTCAGTGAATCTTCTCAATTTCAACGATACAATTTTATCACAATATTGAGGTATTTTATAAAAAATTGTAAGCAAATAAACCTTTTTTTATAAACAAATTATTTCACAGTGCAGTTTAAAATGTTGTGCTGATATGTTAACCGAATCGTTCATTTTCACAACTGCAAAAGAGAGTATGTAAAAATACCTACACTAAAACTGACGTAGACTTCTATATTAGGTAGGAATTATTTATGAGACATATTATCATATGGCAGGCAGGCTGGAGAGAAATACGTTTTTATCAAAAAATGGACCGGTCCCAGAAAATTTATTCCAATATTCAGACACGGCGAGTCTTCATTTTGAATAATTGTTTTCTGACGTTAAGAATATCAAAATATTGCTGAACTTGACTTCAAGTAAACAAAAAATTGAATTATACCTATCAGAAATCTTTTTTACATAGCTCAGTGACTTATGATATCATTTAAGTTACATGTATAACACTTATGTCATAACACTTTGTTGGTAAATGACAAATATTTTTTATGTTTTTACTGTTATGTTATTTACTATTATATGTTATGTAATTTAAACAACAATTTTTGGTTTGAAGCAAGGTGCAAGCACTCAATAACTTAAACGGAATTTCAAGAATTCATTACTAGAAGACGTACGTTGAAAAACCATTATCTCATATACATTATATCTAATATGCTCTTTTCGATATAGTTTTATTACTTTTGCCATCATTCTTTATGCAATGTCTGAACTACTAATACAGTCGTGAAATTATTTTGTAGAATATTTTTATACAGCACTGTTCAATGCTTAATAATTTAGCCAGTTTGATCATTGTTGCTTTCAATTTATATACGTAAATCTCTAAAATTTGCGATAAAACTATTTTTTAAATTATTATGATATAACATAAAATTTTAAATGATAATTATTTATTCCACTGGCTGTTTTACTAAATGTGACTCGTGTAGTCATATTTTTTCGGAGTTTGCGAATCATTTAATTGAAAATTATCATAATTTTAATAAAAATAATAACGTAGAAATACTCCATCGCATAAACAAAAAGGTTATTTAAAAGAATTATTTAGAGTTTTTAGAAACCAAAACCAACAACAGAAATCGAATTTTATAAAATAATATTTTAAATAGGACAAGTGGCTCACCACTATTAAATTTATTTCCCTTGGGATTTACACTTCGAAACAGCTTCGCTATTAGTAGCGTTATGATAATTAGTAATATTATCGTTTTTATCTTACCCCCTCCCCACGTCTAGTAGGGGTAAATAAACCCAACACTACCATTCATGTTTAAGTTGAAAATTAAAATTATGTCAATTTTTATAAATAAATAACCTAGCGATATGGTTAATCTGAAGATGCTTATTAAATAAGCAAAACACGCGTCACATTTAGCAACACAGCCAGTGGAACAACTAAGTTATCACATCAAATTTTATATTAAAAATGAATTACCACAAAGCTACCGCTGAAATATCGTCGGTAAAATCCTTAAACGAATTAAACATTATTATTGATTGAACCTCCACAGTCAGTATTTGCGATGAGTTTTTTTGTTATTCCCTTATTTAAAAAAAAGACAGCTAACAGAATCTTTAATTAGACAGTACTCAGCTGGAAGCTATATCTGCAAAACGTCTAGCGGCAAAACAAATCTGATCAATATCTAACGAAATATCCTTTCAAACAATATATTAGTGAGAGACTGAGAGCAATAAAAAGATGATTATTTACTTTTTATTATTTGTGAATAATTAAATTATAAGTGACAGATTTTATCAAGAAGACCACGATTTTATTATATTTCAATATCTTTAAAGAAACGTACATATTGTTTTTCAATATTTCCATAAGCGATCTACCTTATTTTTTTGTAAACATGGTGCCGTTCGCTTTTATAATATGACTGGCCGTTGAAGGTGGAATCACTACAACATTCGAGTAGTCAGCGTTTTTCTAACAATCTATCAGTTTAACCCCAGCGACTAATGAATCGGTACAATACGTGTTGGGTGTATCGTTTACACCTACATGTATACGATGAATGGTGATATTTTTCTTTACAATTATACAGTTCTACAAAAAATACGGGTGACTACAGAGTATTTTTTTGTCATCGTCATAATATATTATGCGCACTGCTCTTACACTACCACTTTTGACATCAATTACAAATCGAGCCTAAAAAAGTTTACGATTATTCTTACATAAATATTTTGGACTTCCATCCAAGTCACTATGCTGAATAAACATAGTCGAAAATTCTGTATTGCTAAATACAAAAAAAATCGGAAATTGTAGCATATCATAGATTTTTTAAAAATTTTGTTTGCTATAATTTTTTAATGTCACTATGTCTTTTTACATATTCTTCAAGTGAAGAATGTTGATAGAATATTATTTAATATAGAGTTGCTATAACGAGCTGATCGTTTATCTACGAAACAGTCCATTTTATAATTTTGATTCAAGGAAAAAACAATTTTAACACAGTCCTAACTGATCAATGCAATGGTGTCAAATATCAATTTTACGCGGAAGGATATTTTATTTACTAAAATAAATTTTGAATATAATCAGAACCGTTTCCGTTCAGCAAGCAAACATTTTCAATTGCTACTAACTAATGCATGAATAACTCGACAGTTTTTTTATGGTAGATTAGATAGCTCAATTTAAATCAAGTATTCACATTTTACAAAACATTATTTACGAAAAATAATAAATTGTCCCTAAAATTTTCTTCTGTGTAAGAGCTTTCATTATTTTTTTATAATATCTCATCGATAATTTATTATATCTTTCACACAAACTAGCAAAACCGTTGTCTTATTAATTTCTACCCTGATTCATCATAAGTATAGCATATTTATATATGAGTATTTCATGAATATAAAAATATTTTGCTATATCCTTGTCAGATACATACATACAAACAGAAATTCTTACTAAAAATACTTACCTCACACTAAAATTGACCATTGCTTATCAAATTTACAATATAAAAAAACATATTTATTTTTAAATACACACAAAATTTTTACTGTATCATGCTTTTGACAAAGTTTACATTTTACAAAGACATTACACCATCCGTGCAATGAACTTATTCGATGTATCATGTCAGTCGAGCGAAAAGAATGAGATTAATAAGAGTTAATAATATGGATTTCCATCGAAAATAAAAACAAAAATTTTTCAAAATACAATCATGCAGCATTATCACATATAAAAAACACACATGTTCAGCGAGAATAATTACAATAAGTGAATCTACATGTAAAGGTTTGGTGATGAAACATAAAATAAAAATGACAAACAATAATTTATTCTTTTTTTTATGATAATTATTATTAAATGTCGTTATTTATAAAATGCATTTTGGAATTAGTTTAAATTATGATATATTTATTGCATTGTTTTATATTATAGAATGTTTTTCCATTTTAAATATACACATAAAAAAACCAAGAAAACGTGATTAAGGAAATAGAAGAATTTGTGCATTCAGGGTTTAACACAATATGTTGATTTTGTGAAAAGTTCATTCTGGGTTGCACTCACTGTGAAACAACTTTATCAATAAATAAAAAATACCAGGTGACATTGACAGTTGAAACGTGTACGGAAACAGGTGTCTTGAATATAATATAATTAATATACATAATTTATATCACATCACATTTATACGAACCTCCAAATTATTCCAATTTTGCGCAGAGATTTTGGCAGCTTCTACGCTCCCTTTAGCTCCCATTGTGAATAGATTTTATAATATCTATCTTCTTGATGAAATTTTGTTATTTAGTTTATGTTTATTTTGGTTATTGATTTCACAGCGAATGCAACTAATTCGGTTACACGTTTACTGTTTATGTTTTCCAGAATCTGAAATGTTACGATCCAGGCTAAATCAAAAAACAATAATTATCCTACTCACTAATTGCTTGTTTAAATTGTTATTTCGATATTATTATGCATAACAAAATGATTATGAATTCAAAATACAGTCCGTTTCAATGAAAATTGAAAAAAATATCCCTTAATTTTGTTACGCCTACATTCAATATGACATGTCGATGAAACTAAGTAGTGTTATTTTATTTACTGTCATACGTTTTCAAATAAATGTAATTTTGATTAATTCAGACTAACAAATTCAGGTATGAAAAATATCATGTATGCAATGGTCGAAATTTTATACTACATTGTGATTACAAGCAAAAAAGCAATGATTTTTACAAAACTCATACAGTACATGAATGTTTCAGATGTGAATATTGTGACAATGTCAAATAGTTGAGTACAAAACAAAATAACATCGCATTGCTTCACATACTACAAGTCAAATTGAAAATGAGCACTATTTTTATGGATCCGCGTGTTTGCGTATTCTTAATTACTGTTTATTGTTAGATAAATTGACAGATAATGTTAAAACTCGTGTTCCAAAAATCGTTACGGCTGTTATAGCGTTTGAGCAGTCACATCACACTCATTTGGAGTGCGAATGCGCCCACCTCTCGATTCTCAATCGCACCGGCCACAACAGATCTGAATAATTAACCGTGCAATTTTACCCACATTTCGCACTTTTAATAATACGAAAACTGAATTTTCAGAGCGTTTCCGAAGGGAGACCGAGCCGAGAACTGTTGCCTCAGCAGAAACTGGGCGTTGTTGAACCGCTTGAATATTTACACTGGATAGTATTGTTTTATTACTCGCAAAATCAAGCTTTTCACAGCATCCTTAGCGGAATATTACGTTATAAACACATTCACGGATAAATGGACGTCTACGAATGTAAATAATACATCAAATCTATACAACACGCAAGTGCGGCTCGGTAGAATTGCCGAGAAAATGGTTGTTGACACGGTGAGGTGAATTATTTATACGTTGAAGATGATATTTATTGAATCTCCCCTTACGCTCACATCTGTTCTCCGGTTAGTCGACTATTTAAGATTTCACTGAGCGATGTCGTTTTCACTGACAGATATCCGCCGAGATTGGACTGCGACGGGAGATGAGTTTTAGCGATTCCCGGCCGACGCGAGCGCGACTCCACTCGGTCCGTCTGCAATCAGAGGAGCAGGGAAGCGCGAGCGGATCGAGAATATCGCCCTCGCAAAACAGACTGGTCGGCGGACCTATCCCGCTCTACGCCGCGCTACGAGACTTCGCAACCGTTTGTGTGGGGATGCTTTTCGTAGCGTCGCGGCGAACGGCGAACCGGTGAACTAACATATGACAGCCAACATGGCTGTCGGTGCTCATGGCGATATTGAATGCTTGACATTAAACCTCCGGTGGCGATTGAAGTCCTTTTGAAACTTGGATTGAATTACCTCGTACGAACTTGTCTCTTTTAAATGTGTCCAGGCGAGAGGGGCGTATCTAATTGTCAGGTTGCCGTGTGAGGTTTGTTTTTAGACATTTTGTGAAAAAACACAGCAGCCGGTGTTGAGGGCGTGCGCATGTCTGTTTATCTCTGGATTCGATTTTGGTCCGGCGTCAGGGAATCTGCGATAGTGTTCGTTCTACTAAGGTTACGGGTTTTCCTATCGCTATTATTTTTTTTAAAAGCCCCAAAACTAATGATGACAAAATTACTCAATATACACATTAAAAACATGTAATTCGTATAATAATAAGTATTTTTACTAATTTTAATTATTTAAAATAATTGACCACACAAAACTTGCACGTTCCAAATATACATTTTTTTCATTGAAAACATTTCTTGCGTTACTAAAATAATTACTCCAGAAAAATCATTTTTATGCTTATAGTAAACCAAAATGAATTTCATTAAGCATTTCATTTTTTCATGGGATGTACCTCAGTGTTTCTGGTAAAAATATAAAATTTTCAATTTTCCATTACTGATTGCAGTGCAATGTTAAACATTGCCAGCCACAGAGCGTTTTCCGTGGACCGCGTTACCTACACATACAGAGACACATACACAGACGCGCCACCTGTCAGTTCACCTAAGTTCTGTTCTGCGCAGCATCCCTACCTCCCCTTCTCGCCCCTCGCGTCCTTTCGCCGACATCAACCCACCCGCGCGAGCTTCGACTCCCACACGTTTTTAGAAAGAGGACATACACACACAGGAGCATGCCAACAAGCACACAAATAAAGATTCATTTAGAATAGTTTTTCATATATGAGTGCTATTTTTATTCAAAATTATTAACCCTTCTTCGTTCGAAATAATTTTCAAAGAAATGTTGCATATAAATTAAATATATTATACATTTTAGTGATGCAATCGTAAGTACCTAAATTATGTGGTAGATATTAGGAAATATGTAATTTATATCAGCTTAAAAAATAGACAAATACTCATTTATACATAATATAAAAGTTATCATATTATTTTTTTGTAAAACAATGACTTCTTTAAAAACTCAATAATAATAATGTGATATTTGCTCGCGGTATCATAAGTGTGCAATAATCTTAATTAGAGCTCATTCACAGAGAGTTGTCTAACACACACGCGTTTTCCACGAAATACATACACACATAAACGGCGTGTGTGCACAATCTAAAATATCTACCCCCAAGGAGGTGAACTTTACGTATCCAGCAGTCGACCGTATTATTTATTTATATATAATCTGATGTTGGCTGAGTTTGGTTTGTGCGCCGTGCGCTTTACCCGATAATTAGGAATCGACTCCTGTTGACCGATAAAAATGATAAATTTACAGGGTCGGGTCTATAGTCGAGGGGTCAACGTCGGTTGGCTTCAGTCGTAGCAGTCGAAGGCTCAAATCTTAGTAGGTAGCTTCATCAATTAATTTTTCAATCAATTTAGGGACTTTTCTTCAAAGGCATGGATTTCTGTGATGCCTAAAACTAATCCCATCCATCTGATTTTAAAAAAGGGGCGTAACTAGAGCGATTAGATAACAACTCAATAAAGACTCGAAAAAGATAATTCAAGTAACTAACCAGTAATAACCAGCTCTCGTTGAAATAACCACCATTAGGATCCCATATGCTCCACATTGAGAGCGGAGATGGTTAAACAAAAATCAAATCTTATGAATATTTTTATATTACTAAACAAATTTTGTACCCGACTAATAAAAGTTATAAAATTTAATTATACATAAAATTTGAATTTCTGAGATTTTGTACATTTCCATGTGTTTCCTCACTAACGACTCGGTTTCATGCATTAGTGTGCTCGAATGTCTGAAGATATCGAAAAGCGAAACCCGGGTCGTTAGTGACGAAATATATGAAAATTTACAAAATCTCAACAATTCAAATTTGATGTTGAAATTCCATCAAGCACCCTCAGCCAATGTCTTGACTTAATTATATATGCTTTTGTTATAATGTATAATAAACAATGATGAGTAATCAAAATAAGGCTATCTTGTATAAAGGTGACATTTTTTTATATATTTTTTTAACGACGAGCACTTGCAATGCGAAAAAAAACGAATATTTAAATAAATTACCAAATCTGTTATTAACGATTAATATTTTTTAATCCTTGTTGAACTAGATAAATTTCTTGTTGATCATATTATTAAAGTTTTGAATAAATCGATTAAATCAATAATGAATTGTAATACAACAGTGGCAAATTTTGACCATACATTTTGATGTTTCACTAGATGCAACCACCAAAACACATATTAGTAGATTCCGGACAGAAGGATTCGGCAAGAAAAATATGAAAATCATTATCCTGTCACCTTATAAATGAAGCATATTTGTAAAGAAAAGGAATTGTACTGTAATGTATTTAATAACTATTTTCATGAAACTTGCATATTAAAAAAACCAAAAATATTCCAGTCTACATCAGAAGATTTTGCAATTTGAATATTCGCCAATTTTTCTAATTTCGAAAGTTTTGATAAGCGTTGAAAGTGAAAAACTAAACTTTTTTAGTCATACCAAAAATCAAAATTATTTATTTTAAAACCAAATTTGTATTATTGGATGTATACATTAACAGTTCACGTAACTATAAAATACTATATGATTTAAGGTAAGTAAAAAGAGCTAAAAGCATTTTACATTTTAATCTATCAAATAATGAACTTGAACTTAATATAATAATCTATATATATATAAATGTGTGTTTGTTTGTCCTCTATGCGTTCCTTTACCATTCATGCAATTTCGATGAAACTGGTGAGTTGTGTTGCGCACACACGTGAAAGTTTCTGAAGAAAAAAAATTTAAATCTAAAAAAAAACTAAAAAAAAGAATCAAACACGTACAACTAGCGACATCTCCGAACTAGGTGGAAAAACAGGAACTATGGAAATATGGAAACAATAACATATTGTTTGAAAAATACAAATGAATTACTATTTTAAAAGAAAATCGGTCTGTTTTCGAGCTGAGAAAAATAAATCTGGGATTCGGTTCAGGTTCGGCTAACAAGTGTGATATTGAGGCTCGGCCCTGGCCGGGTCTGAAGATGACGGGCTCGGACCGGGTAATTTTATGAAATCAGCACGTGCATTCCTCTAATCCAAAAGCACTTCAATAAACAGAATTAAAACACAGACTTTCTTTCTTTGAGTAGTATTGCAACGCATGCTCGGTACTCACTAGTTAATTTTATAAAACCGAAAAAAACAATAACGGTAAAGAACAATTAAAATTGATCGGGGTGGATAAAATATTCAATCGAGAATTTGGCTGGTAAACAGTATATACTATTATATTGCAAACATGTACTTTTTGTTCTGTAATCAATGAATTTTCAAAAGATGCAAAAATGCGTGGCCCAGATTCTCGTCAGATTTTGCTTACATCGACACTAACTGTTAAATATCGAAGTATCAGTAATATTTGCCATACAGCCATATGATTTCCCATGTCCCCGAATGACGAATGATATGGAAATGAATCCCAGTGAGAGGGGACAGGAAGAGTGTTCGTGTGGGTCACTATATTAAACATTTTAATTAGACCCCAACAAAGAGAAAGAAATGTGACTTGGTAATTTCGTTAAAAATTTGCATTTTTCGATGAAATCGAAATTGAAATTTACCTTATCAATATATCCTAAGCCTATATTTCTAATTAATAAGGCAAGACAAAATTTTTTCGTCTTAAAATTATTAGAGTTCATAAGAATTATTTTTATGAAGTAAAGAAACAACATTCACTAAATCTTTTTTGAAATATGTATCACTAATAAATTTCAGCATAGTTACCAAATTTTTTTCTGTAGTGAAATATGATAAAATATTATTCACACATATTTGTATTTTTAATTTTAAAATGATGAGACTCAAAGTTTACAATTAAAATTAAAAATACTTTTAAAATATTCAAATAAATTTAAGAGGGTGCATTTATTTCAAACACAACCTTAAGTTTTTAACAAAAAAACTTAATGAAGATGAACGTGAGCTGTGGTAAATATAATATGGTAAACAAAAAGAAATACTAAATAATCACATATGTTATGACATATTTGTATTTATAATACATATTGTAAATCCTGAATATTACTGAATAGTTTTCCAATAAAAAAATCATTACACTGATAATGAATTAAGCAAATAACTTAAAGGAAATTTATGCCTGTTATGCATAATAATTCGTATTAAATTTTAAAGTTGGATATAACCACAAGGAAATAGAACATTATTCAGAAGGTTTATAAGTATTACCAAGAAAAACAATCACATAACCATCCAACTGGTAATGTTACTTGAGATATGCACCATTGCTATCTCTTTCTCTCTGATTGGTTGCACTCTTCGTTTATCGAAGATAAATTTTCCTTTGCAATTCTTTTACGTAACGTAATCTGAAATAGTGGCTTAAAGCTTAGAGTCAGCCAATTTTATCGAAACCATTTCTTGCAACACAACACTATCGCCACTGGTGTCAAATAATTACATTTTTTAATGTGGCAAGTTTCATTCTATTATTATCTAAAATCATTGTTGAAAGTAATCCTCGATTATTTTATGATAGTGAAAAATCATAGTGCTCAAAATATGGAAACAATCAAAATCAATGGCTATCGGTATCGTTTTGTATCAATGCTTGTCTACCCACATATTCTGATATTTCGGTACTGATCTTCTACAAAATTTGTAAGCTGTAAACAACAAATTGGATTATATTTGTTAAAATATAATGCCTTTTCACCAAGAATTGACAGTTAAAAGTGATTTATGTGCCACTTTCTTTCTTGTAGCTTAGGTCCATTGTCTTAATAACAACTAATTGACTCTCAAAATGGTCACTCCCGTTGGGTCTAGATTTAATCAATTGGTTTAAACAGCGCGAATTTGTAAGGCTACAATAAATTCAGTTGATAATGCTCGTGATCAGCAAAACCGTTCCTGATCATTATAAATATGTGAAAGTAGTACAAACAAATTGTCTTTTATTTTTTAAACTATAATAAACTCTTTTAATATAATGTATTGTTTACAAATATATATATATATATATCGTCATCGTACTGGCAAATGTTGGTATGTAACAAAATTGGCAAAAACTAGGTAAGTGCATAATGAGATTTTCGGATATCAATTCTTTGACTTGAAAAGCTCAGTAAGTGCATTAATTATACCAGTTTGGAAAAACACAGTAATTTATATTATCAGTAAGTATATGAATGCAGATTTATAGACAAGTAATTATCCCAATCTATTGATTCCTAACTTGATTAGTGTTAGATTGATACAAATCCATTTATATTTTGATATTATAATTATTCACGTTATATAAAATACAGAGGCTAAATAATTTATCCAACTAACTAAATTTTTCATTTGTGGTTTACTCAGAACTGTCAATATTTTATTTTCCAACTTTTGACAATAAGGTGACTATGGGTCATCTTATCATCAAAAGAAGCTGGCGTATTGAAATCAATTTGTAAATATAGAGCATGTGTATCACTTAAATCATGTGTGTTGACAGTTCTTAAAAATCATATCTACCTAAAAAAATATTTAATGGAACTAGTTGAAGTTGTCAGTGGATTGATTATAATGTTAAGACTAATTTTGTTGTGTTCACCTAGTCTGTTTAGTAAGTGCGCATGAGGAAGAAATGAAGATTCGGTAAATGGATTAATACACATACTAAGATATCAATATAAAGAAAAAGTATATTGATACAATCGAATTTTAATTATATTATTAGGATAGATTTTGTCGAAGGTAAAAAAAATTAAAAAAATGCGTGTAGAAATGTCTGTCTTTAGTTACAAATTAAAAGCGTCATTTAACATTACGATTGAGTTCAGTTAAGACAAATGATCCATAAAAAAACTCAAATAAAAAAATGTACGTGAAAGCTGTTTTAATCTAAGGTTTAATAGGTTGAACTTTTATAATTACTTATATAAACCTAAAATTTTATTATAATGAAAACATAACTGAAGGGTTTTATGTCATTTGCTGGAGTCTTTTGGGTTTGATTTAATAAAATATCATCAATTAAATACTGTTACAACATTTTGTGATTCATTCAATATGTTTAAACAAATTATATCACAATACTATTTTCACAATTAATGGATTCGTTCAGCGTAATGATAAAATAGTAAAATTATGTATGATAAAATTACTGATTACTTTAAAATTGTGGTATAGTTAGTCCGAATTATTAAATATGTGAATATTATTTAACCACCAGTTAAGTCACAGGGATAATAACTGAGTTAGAATTAAATCTATTTAGGAGTGAATGTTGAAGATAGATGTCATAAAATGAAATGTTATTAAGAAAATTCGGTGAACAACTTTTTTTGTATTTGAAAGTCCATTTTATCAGTTTAATTTTAAATTTGAAAAATATTCGTTTCGTGTAATCGCCACAACAAACACATATTTTTTTATGTTATTTAATAAATATATTATATGCATTTAGTTGGTATGCAACATTTATTTTATTTTATTAAGATTCTTTTCGATGACACAATAGCTTTAGTCTTCTTTTAGTGTACGCCTATGAGTATATTTGACCTGAAAGCAAAGGCTAATGAAAAACGGATACAATTAGGCTAAGCAATTTTCACATAAAGCCACGGAGCTGCTCAACTTGGCGGGGATTTAAATGTCGGGACACACCTCGTTTTGTCACGGCTTAGGTAGAGGAATATTAAAAAACAAATTACCGGTAAAGTAAGTTACCAATGATAAACACAGTGTATGATATTCATGGAAATATGATCATTAGTCATTACGTGTAACGTTTCATTATTATGTTTTTATTTAAAAAGATTTAGCTAAGCTTGACATGAACAGTGATTATATTGTTATATGTATTCGACATTATTTTTCATTTGATGTGGGATGATTTATTGTATAATAATTACTATTCACAATGCCCGTTCCCAATGTGTAATACATTGACTACTAATGTAGCAATATATATAGTTATAAAAGAACTTGTACATACATCAGTCGCATAACGTCTCTTTTCCGGGGGGTAAGATTTGAAAAATGCAATTAGCAAAAGATAAAATAAAATGAACTTCCAAAAAGTCAACGCCTTTTCTTTAACTCTTTCAAACGGAGAATTCGTCGTTTGAGTGATTTGGCTCTTGAGTTGTTATATTCGTGTTTATTATTCTTGCGTTTGTCGACTTTAACAAGGAGACGGTTGGCTCTTGCAAGGACCTCTCTTAGTTGGGCTATGGTGTTTTCATAGTCTTCGTCGTTGTTCTGTGCTGGTAATTCGTTATCGGTTTCTAGTTTTGTTTTGTCTCTGTGATGATCTTGGGTGGTTTTTATGATCAAATGCTAATCTGTGTCGCTGATTTTTCTTCCTGGACCCAATATGGCTGTGTCCAGAATCGAGCAAAGATTTTTTGTCGGTTTCTGAGTGTTTGAGGCGACATCTGCATCCTCTGCACCTCAGCCAGGTGCGTTTCTTCCAATCTGCACTTAGTCATGCATTTTTTGTGTTTCGTCATGAGGTGGAAACCTACACAGCAAACGGACATAGAGTGACCGCAGCAATAAATCACCGAAACCAAAACCTTCGCAGCGGGGAAGTTGTTCATTGTTTCTTCTTTGCTTTAGAGATTCGAGTTTGTAGATCTTACGAAGGTTGAATATCTTGTGGCCTTGTGCATTTCTCTCTAGGTTGATAATTTCGTGAGAGGCTCGTATTTTGAGCACCAACTGTAATCCTGTAGACGTTCAGGACCAAATATCCAGACTACAACCGCTTGGACTTGATGTCATTTGTCGACTATGTGATGACGTGGATGATCACTTTTAACGATTTGCTCTTCGGTAATCGTCCAACAGCACAAATCAATCAATCGATGAAAGAACCAAATTTACGGAAGTATCCCACCAAGGAATCGAGGAGTGAAATGAATTAAGCTTTACCACTTGTCTATGTAACCCTCTATATAACTTAATCGATAAAAAATGATTGAATTAGAAAAAAGCATCAACCAAATATTATAGTATTTTAAAAATCAAATAAGACGAAGCTTTAAAACTTCTGAAATGTATTAACTTAAAGAAACAATACGTTCAGAAAAACATATAAACTCACTCTGTTCAATGAATAAACGTGTACCGAATAATCCTATAAATAACACTTTTTTCTAATTACAAGATAATTCCCAAGTCTTTAGCTGAGCTATCAACGTTTTTGGTTTCAGTTACGGTGCTCACGTGCTCTAATCTCAGTAAGGGCTGTTTCATAAATTGATTTTTTAAACGATTTATGGGTTGTAATCAAAGGCATGTATGCTTGTGATGTTTAAAATTCCTTTCCACTAATCTAAAAAAAACCACTCTATTTTTGGGTGTGATTAATTAACCACTAGTCCTACTCTAACTTTCCCTACCCTAGTCTTCGAAAAAAGAGAGGTTAAACAACTCATTAACAAACAGTTCTCGTAGAACAACTTCTGTTGAGACAAGTGCCATTAGTAGTTCATATGCTACACGTTGGGAGGGAACATGGTTTTAAAAAAAATGAATAGTAAAAATTTGGACACTTGCGATTTCAAATTTGTCATTGAAGTTACATCAAGCACCTTTAGTTGATATCAACAATTATTAAGTACATACTTTTGGATTTTAATATAAAATATTATTTTTATCTAATATTTATTTGATAAATTTATTACAAATCTCCTATTGTAAAGTATGAAATTTTATCTGTTGTCAGACGATATACCAGTTTGTTTTTTTTCAAAATAACAAGAAGATTGATATGAAAACAATTCAAAAGATAGCAATCAGTTTAATTAAATAGTACTGACATTATTAATTTATATACTGCTGTAGACTCAGTCACAGCACATGAATTAATCACGTAAGAAACAAAACATACACTTACAGATTCTCTTGTATTTTGGAATGATGCAATTGTGATTTAAGAAGTAGAATAATATGTATTATTTTCATTTCCACAATGCCTTTTTATCGAAAATCATCATAAAAGTATTATTTTTTTTGATCTACATTTGAATAATTGTGTTTTTTATAAGATTATCATTACGCAAATTACATTTTATTCGTACGTACAGAGCTTTGTAAAAAAGGAGCTTTTATTTATTACGCGTGTGAATAATTGAGAAAAAATGTGTGCTTAATCTGACCTAAAAAACTTTTCATGCTAACTTGATACGTGTATAATACAAATCGTGCTCAAAAAGACGTTTTCATATCGCAAAATATATTTATATCCGATGTACAAAAAATATCCTTTTTCATAAAAATGTTGTATCAACTATATAATTTGTGTATTTACAAACTATTGATTGTTATATTCTGTTGTATATACTATGAATGTTGTTGTCATTTCCGATATAATTTGAATTCAAAGTTAGGAAAAGCAATTATCAGTTGAAGTGATCCTTGTCAATATTTGAGTGTTCTGTAAGCTATTGGGAAAATTATTAATCTGTCAATGGTTTATGGTACTGCACGCACTTTGTTATATTATCCATATAAATTTATTTAATTTTCATTATTCATCTAACTGAAAAACATCTCAATACTATTGGATACGTGCGTACAATTAAATTTCGCACATTCAGTAAAAACATAGAATGAACACGTGGAAAAATGTGCCGTTTAAACATGTGAAAGTAGTACAAACAAATTGTGTTTTATTTTTTAAAATATAATGCCTTTCAACCAAGAATTGACAGTTAACACCTTAAAAATGAAACGTAGAATTATTGATTATGTTAAAATAAGTACATATTTTAAATGAGAGACGTTCTTTCTGTATTATGATATCTTTATGCGAGATTTTAATTGTACATTTATTACTTTCAACATAATAAAAAGAAGCTCCCATTTTTAATAATTTATGGAATAATGTCACAAAATATCTAAGAAACGGTCAATTAATTTGAATGTATGCATCGGTAGATTCAATATTTTTATTATTATTAAAGATCACTGAAAAATATAAACACCTTACACAACATACGACAATTTGGTACAGTAAAATAACAAATGTTACGAGAGTGCTCTGGTACTGGTCAATAATAGTATATGCAATCTGAAGTTCAAATCACCGGACGGAAATATTGCATTGGCCCTTTGTAACCTAGCTGTAAGAGTTGAGTTTGACAATTAAAAGATTTTTAGTCCCAACAAAATCAATATGTCATTTCTATTAATTAGATTTGATCATTGAGATCTTTGGTATGTGTGTTTTTAATGTATTTTCTCAATTTTAAAATATCTGGTGAATTGGAAAATAGTTTTTTTAATATGATAAATTCATTTTATTAATATGATAAAAGTGATGAATTTTATTTTGAAATATAAAGCTTGAAATAGCGAAGAATGTCAATATTTCTTTCACAAGTCACATCTGAAATCGGTCAATTGGCTTACAGTCAGTTTTCCTTAGCTCATCGTCATATACTTTAACTCGCTTGAAAAGAAGACATTTAAGTGAATGATTCATAATTTTTCCACAAGATATATTTCATTATTGGTCTATTGAATTCATATAACATAATTTAATCGACAAATTCAATATAAGCTTGAGGGAAAACATTTTTTTCGTTTGCTTCAGATTTAGAAATCCAAGTAAGCATTTTTCAATTAGAAACAACGCACTTATGCAATATGCCGAAAGGCGAAACCCGGGTCGTTATTGACAAAATACATGGAAGTGTACAAAATCTCAATAATTCAAATTTTATATGTTCGAATACTCGATTGGAATCCCTACTCATGAGTATTTTGTCTTTAAAGTACTCTCTTTAGAATACAATAATATATTTAATAAAATGCATTAGGAATGTGACTCAATTGTGTAGCGATAATGTATGTACGCTCCTAAATATACCATTCTAATTGTAGTTCGTGTGAAATGCAAGTGCAGAGCCGCTATTGCATCGTTACCTTTGACCGTTGACTCTAGTTCCCAAAACATCGATGCGGTCAAACCGGCTGACATTTGGCAGTAGGGCGTGGCACGCGGCAAAACTGGCAACCCGAACCAAATAAGTTTCGCACTTAGATATGTACACAAGAGCGGGACAATCTCATGGAGGGATTTATAATTGCGGGAGGCATCTCACGTGCTTAGAAATATAAATATATAATTTTAAAAGTAGTTTACATTGTAGAATTCAATTTTATTTAAAAAATTTCATTCATCAAATCTGTAGGTACATGTATATTTAATTTGAATTGTTGAATTTCTGTACATTTTCAAATCAGTAACGAAACTGATATCTAACATTATTATCAAATCAGTATTAAAACTAATTCAAATACCAATGTAGTTCCAAGACTTAGCGATAATATATTTTATTAATTTTTCTTTTATATATAAAATATTCACTGTCAGTTTCAGTTCATTCGTGTATATGAATGCCTGAAGATGTCGAAAGGTGAAACCCGGGTCGTTAGAGACAAAATACATGAAAATGTACAAAATTTCAACAATTCAAATTTTTACGGTTAATATATGTAATTCACTTTGTTTAACTACTTGTGTAAATACTTTATCGTGGTCGAGGTCTAATTGTAATTATTTTGTTAAAAAACAATATACGGATTGACGTCATTCACCATATTATAGAATATAGGTAAGAACAAATGAATGTCTTTCAAATATAAGTTTCCCGAAAATATATCAATTTAAATGATAATATAAATATTGATAAAAAATATTTTATATGATAATCTGCAATATATTAATAAAAAAGGGTAAGTTTTAAGTTTAACATATCTAATAAAACGTAATTATGTACTTACTGACCAATTTTTTAGCGAAATAAACATCAGTTCTTAGTTTTACCGACATACGAATAGATAAACAAAGAAAAAAAAATATTTAATTTTTCAAAAAAATAATTATTTAAATATCAATAGGTTTTGCAGGAAATTTAAATAATCTTTCGTTAGATTTGGTCACCCATCAGTACATCATCTGACGCTTCGAAGTCGTTGCAGGTTTTATTCTCAATGTTTTTGATTATGATGACAATTTTTTTTTCCGCAGTGTAACGTTTATATTACAAATTGTTAACGTATATATTATTAGACAGTACACATTGTTAGACCGTAATAATTTACTCGGGAGTAAAAATGTATATAATGACAAAAACCGTGACATTAAAACTCTACCTATTGTGAAGGTTAATTTTTATAGTTTTGTACATTCTTATTGATTTATTCGATGCATATTTACATTTTTAAATATTAAATAATTGCATATGAAAAAGGGTAGTCGAAATTTACCTTCATCAAAACTTTAAAAACCTTATATTTATATGACCGCATAAAGGCATATGTAAGGGTGTAGGGTTCCATAAATTGAATAAATAAAAGCGTAAAATATTATAATATACATGAGACGTCTTCATCTAAAAGTGCATTAAATTAAAAATCGTACTGCAGTAATGATATAAGTTTTTATTTAAACAGCATTTTTTTTTAAATGTTTTTTTTTTACATTATTAATCAAGAAAAAATGTTGTCCACATAAATAGTATTATTTAGCATAATAAATATGAAATTTTCTTATAACGTCTTATTTTGAGGAAAAACATTGAAAAAGGTTCCATAAAAAGTTGCAACTGGAGCTTGTTTATTAAACTGTTCGAATTAAATACCCAAACGACCGTAAAAAGTAAGACAAGCGGCAAGAAAAAATAATACGAAACCTGTGGGACATTTCAGATAATTTACGACACTATATCTAATCTCCGTTAAATAAAGATCTCATAATCTCTTTTAAAGAAATTCCTGTACAAATCGTTAGAAAGTGTTGGAGAGATTCGCTTGGAGTGCTGCGGTAGACGCGGTGGTAGCGCCACCGGAGAAAAACTGAACTACATTTCGGTCCCGGGAAAGCGGTTCTGCCAACATGAGCGTCGGAACGAGACGGAACATCTAAGACGAGACGAGTGGGAGTGGGAGGGAGACAGGGTGGGAGAGGGTGGTGCATCGCGCAAGAAGGGGCGTTGCAGCTGTTCGATATTTGAATTCGAAATTATTTTCGGCGCAGAGGAATTGGGACAGACACGCAGCCGGTTTGCCGCCATATAAACAAGATATGAAATATGACGAATGATAATGTTGTAAATTTAGATTCTTGACATAATTTATATATAGCATCATACTATATTCCTTAATTAATTTCTCAATATTCTGTTATATTACCTCACGTGAAAGCGTAGTTAATTGGTTCATTTGTTACAAAATGATTTTTTTAGAATTGTTTATGATGTAGATTATTTAGTCTTAATGTTTGTTCATAAACTTGAGCGAAAGCAATGAAACCCACGGAATATAAATCAGTGAACGTCCTGTGTTTTTAATATTATATAATTCACATTGAAATAGTTTTTAAGGAAGTTTAACATATATTGTGCTTAAATTAACAAAAATACTTGAGTAAATTACAAAAATGGGAATATCAATAAGCTTGGTAAAGAATTTCAATAATCGACTTCATTTCTGCTTAAACCGAAAAAAAATATTTGGTGTAGTATAGGCCATGACATCAAAAAATATTACCATTAAATAATATTTATTATAATACCTTTAGAAACTAAGCTATTTATCATTTTTAACGCGTGATATTTAAATAAAAATAATATGAACCATAAAAATGTTTTATAATTGATTATAAAAAATACAGTAATAATAAATTTACTCCTGATTCCAATGTTTTGAATCATTTATTTAATAGATCATAAAATCAATAATTATGCACCAAATTAATAACGTTTTTATTGACGCTATATTAATTTTTTATTTCATTTTCTTTATCGGTAATAAAATTTTGAGTGGCTGAAATTAATTCTCTTTTCTAACATATTATTTCATACAGTGATACATATCTTACAGATTCGCTTACGCTTTTGGCAAGACTTGCATTATTATCTACTATCTCCTTTGAAAGTATGCATTTGCACTTTTTGACCTATAACTTACTCTGATTCTTGCCCTAAAATGCAATCCGCTGTTAACAGATAAATGAAACAGCGTTGCCAAATATGCTTTAAGAATATTCTATCACCAACCATTATTGTATAGTACCTATATTATGTATAATATATCAATATAAAATGTACTAGTTTTTATAATTCAATGTTTATAATATTAATTACGGGAAATGACACTTATAATAATTGACGCAATATGCTGTACGATATATAAGGGGATTCTCAAAGCGCATTGATCGATGTGTTTAAAAAAATTTTGAATAACCTATATATTGATTTGGAATAAATAATTTTGTGTAATCTATGTCTCACACCATAGAGAACCAGCTTAAGAGGAAGCGATAAGAAAATAATTAAATCAAATAAACGAATCAAATATATTTGTACAAATTTTAGTCCACGACTTTAAATACGAAAATTAAATTCGTCAACACTAAATCTTAATGAAAAAATACGGAATATTTTGAACAAAATTTGTAATTAAAAATTGGCTGATATGTAAATATTATAAAGACGAGCGTTTAACATATTCAAAAAGCATTCAAATGCAATAGTTACGTATATCAATTTTGTTTATTTTTTAAAAACTAACAAAAAACTTTAAAGTTTTTTGTTTTTCATTTTCAATGCATTCAAAAAATCAATGATTCTTTTTAAAATGTTAAGAAATATTTCGGTAAGTCTCCGGTTTAATTTTTTCGGCATTTAATTTTATGATCAATCAATCTATGTATGGTCAAAGACATGGATGTAAGATGTAAGTAATGCATAGCAAAAGCAGTAAGTTAACTACAAATCCTGTCCTTTAAAGTCTTTTCCGCCTATCCTTACTCACTCTCCAAAAAAAGACAGGTTTAGCAACCGAATAATATTTTGTTTTCATTGAAAGACTTCTACTGAAATGCTCGATGGGGAGCCCATATGCTTCACCTTGAGTGCGAACATGGTTAAAAAAAGTGTTAATCGAGAAATTGAAAAGACCTGATTATTTTTTAAATCAAAATATATAGGCTCAAAATTGTCGACCAAAGTTGTTAGGCGCAACATACGGAAAATTTAATAATGGCTAGATGGAAAATAATTGTATGATTTACCCTAGATTTATTGTTTTGAAAGTTATTATGTGGAGTTTGTAGTCGCAGTGTGTAAGCACCCTTTACTCTACAGCGTCACTCGAAAAAGCTTTCTCAATTTCGTCACGTTCGATTGCTCGAACGGATGCTTGGATATTACAACGTTATTATGTGCGTTAATGGAGTTTTGAAATAGCTTAAATGACAGGTGCACCCACTTTGGGATAGCCAAACTTACCGTAAAACTAAATATTTTTTTTTTCACATGAAACATATAAATCATTCACATGGAAATTTTTTCTTTGGTTTAACTTGCAACATGGTTTTCTATATTGAGAAGAAATGTTCAGGATGAATGTAAATGTATCGACATTAACTTGTATTTTACAATATAGAAGTTTACTGTGATATTTTATAATCTAAAGTTCAATCAAGTTCTAAAGGTATTATCAATTAATTGACTTTCACTTCATTATAAAATTAAAATTGACAACTTAGTTATTCCATTTGGTTTATCACTAACGTGACCCGTTTCGCCTCTTTAAGAAGCATCTCCATACTTACTAACAGTTAACACTAACTAACAAAAAGTTATTTTGAAGATGTTTAATGATAAACCAAGTGGAATAACTAAGTTATCAATTTAAACTTTATATTAAAAATGAACCTCCACAAAGTTACCACCGAATCCATAGAAAATATAAAAAGACTTTTACTTTCCCCTTCAACATTTTTCTCTGACGTAGATACGTTAGAGAAATGAATGAATTATTTTGTTCAGATTTGCATTCATATTTTTTCACAATACCAGTATAAAAAAATCTTTTCTATTCATAATATTTAAAAAATTAAAAATCGTTTTGACCTTTTTTTTATATAATCCAACGATATAAATTCAAAATCATGTTTTATTATAGGTGGTTTTCACTTTTAATGTGTAAAAACCTGTCAATTCTTGGTTGAAATATTTATATAATAAACCTTTGATTATGCTCGCGATCAGCAAAATTGGTTCTGATCATTATGAACGTGTGGAAGTATTACAGAACAAATTGTGTTTTATTTTATTATACAATAGTTACATGATTTTCGTAATACATTATATATTTTAAATAGTATCCCCATAATTAAAACTCTAACGGGAATACTAAACTGGAATTAACTATACAAAATCATTACCATTACGAAAAACAACATATATATTGTCTGAAATTATTTGTTGACTTTATACCATTTAGTTCCTTCAGTCGAAGTATGGTAGGGAGATTCTTAATTATCAAAGTTGTAAAACTTTCAGCCAGACTTGTTTTTCACGATGGATATTAAATCTTACAGAAAGGAGAAATTAAATTCAGTAGAAAATATGCAGCAAGTGGTAAATCTTATAATTTTACACGTATCCTGAATCTATTATTTACGACCTTTCTACGCTAGTGAGTCAATTATGTGTACATAATAGTCCAAAATGCTCGGCATTAGAACTCTTTGAATTTTACTGACACACATATCAAAAAGGCAATAATAATATGTAGGCAGATATGATTGATTGCATTTTATTATATTCAAGCAACTCAAAACGTTGAATCAAAAATGACACATCAAAAAAGCAAGAAATCATAAATAACTAAAATATTTTAGGACCAACCCTAATTTAATATAATGAAGATACTAACTATTTCAACCCAAGAGAATCATTATTTTATTTTCCTTGCTTGTGTTTATGAATACTACGTTTATAATGTTTTTCAAAATAACGCATATTTTTTTTAAATTTAGTTAAAACACCACCAATCGTCTCAATAAAATACTGAATAAATACCCCTCAACGGTACTTTAATTTTATTATCTGTATCGAATATCTAGTTAACTTACGAATTTACATGAATAAATTTAAAAAAATCTTTTATTTGCTTGAAATGGATAACCGAAACATTAATTGAAGTCGTGTAAAAAGATTAGTCATCCCAATTCCTTCCTCATAAAGAGGGATGACGATGGACTAATTGAATATGCCTAATATTATTTATCTGCACACAAAAGATTCAATGTAATAAATTCCATCAATTTCAACAATTATTGCTTTACGCAGATATAACAGATAATACGTTCTTTTTCAATACATAATAGTGCAAATAAAGATTGATACTACGGCACCCAATAATATATTTTAAGGGTGTCGGGGTAAGTTTTTGTCAGGATTTACTGGTTTGTTTATTTTTGATTCAATTTACTAAGAATATTAAATCATATGTATATATCAGGCGCGTGCTGCGAATTTCTTTTTCTCTCTCTCGCTCAATCACATTTAAAATAAAAGGTGTAAGCGAAATACAAGAGCATGCAGGCGTTTGTTCTTTTATCCTACTTGCTTATACACAAGAGGCTTTGTGATAGAGGTATATCATTTTATTGTTATCACTGTTTAAGTATCTCATTTTTTTAATTATTTTTTATATTCATTCATTTTTGTAAATGCTGCAAATTTTTTGAAATTGAAAAATCATACGAGATAAAATCGATGATAATTTTTATAAGTCACTCGAGATCAACTCGAGTAGAAGAGATTTCACAAACATCCATGCCAAAAATTTTAATTGAAAAAATCTAAATTTAATATTGATCCTGCCGGAACATGAGCCCAGACCCACCTGATTGCTAGAGTAAAGCGTTTACCTCTAGACCGCAGAGGCTGACATATAATTTATAAGACGCTAAAAACGTATTCGAGACTTATTTTTTCGTCACATAGATTCTTGGCAGGGAGAAATTCAACAAATATAATTTGTATCTATATCATGTTTTATCTCAATGAAAACACAATTTATAGATCATTCACTTAAAATAGTATTCGTGTATCTAATTTAAAAGTAGATCCCGAGCCACTTCAATCACAGAACAATTTTTATAGCCTAAATTATTTATTCTCAGGTTAAAATAATATGCGTTAAAATAATTCTCCTGCGTTATTATTCGATATTATTTCTTAAAAACAAACACTTAGTATTGGTGAGCGTAGATAGCAATGCAAAGAAGTGGTTGTAGCCGTCGTAGCAGTCGTAGCAGTCGTAGAGGCATAATATCCGGTGTAGGCAGATACCGTACAGTAGTTGTTAGCACGGCTTGAAATTTGTTCCCGAGCGCGTTCAAACGAGTATATGTGGCTATCCGTTGGCATGTGATGTTGAGAATGTCGCCATAGGTTTCAGCGATATTCATCAAACATGTTTACGTATTTTTATATTTCGATTATGTACGAATTTCCAGAATATCCTCATTTTAATATATAGTAAAGCAGTACAAATTTTTATTTGTAGAGTCTCGAATAAAAAATATAAAAACTCACCTATCATTGTTTTTTTTTTAAATTATCATGAGTAGTTAGTTAGTAGCGCTGTATCTTTACTGTGTACTTCGGTACCCGTTAATTATGGTAAAATTTAAATTATTTTTTTGTCTACATGTTACTGTGATTTTTTTCATTAATAATATCGTTTTTGCATAATAATATCATCAAACTATAATGTATTTATTTCGCTGTAACAATCGTAGGCCTTGGATATGGCTTCGTAGTTTGTATGCGAGTTATTATTATTTCTTTAAATATTAATTATTGTGTAAGTAATATGACGTGTTGATTTCTGTAAATAAAAACACCCGAAACATTAATAACATTGAAACAATGAACATGGATCATATAATAATGCGAATGTAATGAAGAGATTTAAGTAAAAAAGCACAGATGAAAATGGTAATATTATGAAGGTATGTTTACATAGAGTAACGATATGTTGATGTCAATCTCTAATCGAAACAAATATTATAACATAAAATGAGTTGGTCAAAAGTCTCCTAGGCATGCATATCGAATAATCAGTTGATGTTTATGATAATGGAAGTGATCTCTCCGTCAGCTGTTTATAATGTATGAGCCTGCAAGCGGATGATTCTCTTCTCGCTATCTAAGCGGTCGAAGCTAATCAAAAACATTTTCGGAAACAATGAGCGTTCTAATTTCTAGACATTGTCTACGACGTCCATTAATTGACTTACCGTCAGAAAAGTACGTCGCCCAAAATAACTCTCCGCCTAACTCACATTTAAACACGAATTCTATTTTTACAACCAATTAACGTGTGAATAAATATTTCTATCATATAAAATGTTTTAAAACTTTCAATTTTTTCTAAATTGTATTACATGATTTTATTCCTACATATACTGGTTTAAAAAAAGTGCTCCTTAATTTTTTCATTTCAACACTTTTTTTACGCTGTTTTACTCGTAAATATATACATGTGCATACACTATCATTAACAAGTTATATAAAATACTAAAATGTATATCTGTACACACGCGCTAATTTAAAATGCAATTGTTTAGAACTGTTTAAATGTGCAATGTGTGTAATGAGTCCACATGCTCCACATTGGGAGTGGATTGTTTAAAAAATGTGTAATGAAACAATAGTTAAAACGTTATGAATTTAATTAGGTTATAAAACATGTAAATTTAATGTGAGTTTATCTATAAAACTATTTTTTGACAAACTAAATACACATTTTTAAAAAAAAATCAGTATCTAAAAACCATTTGCAACAACAAATTGTAATTAAACTGTCGTTTATTTCTAAATGACCAGATATATTTCACGGGATAAACGGGAGTTTCAAAAAATCTTCGATAAATGACTTTCAAAAATGTTGAAACTAATGTTTCAGTAACAGTTTTGAATTTGTAATTAACACAACCAAACTTATTGCCGACAGTGTACGTACATACATAATAAACACCCACACATACACATGTAATAAAAAAAATCGTTTGAAAGGTAAATAACTGTGTGTTTATATTACTCTTATGAATACGGTAAGAAAATTGACATAGATTTATATGCTGTGCAAAATTTCGATGAGATTTTTGTCGCTTTCACAAACCCCTCACTTTTGACAGCCGACCGACAAAATTCACAGGTCATCATTCAATACAGTGGCGGTCATTGCTAGACGCGTCCCCGCACGCGATATTACAACTTTCTCATTAAACTGCAACCTTCAGGGTAGGTGTTTATGACGTTACTTAAGCAACGGTGTGACAGATCCAAGACTCGGATAAAACGTAAGAGCAACGGTCCCGTTCGACTCGCAACGCGGAACTGATGCGAAAAGAGGGCGCAGAGGGGACTTCCCTCAAACGTAGATTTCATACGCCAAAAACCTAAACATCCAGACTATCGGTAAACCTTTCTTAGTAATATTTTTTACCACTTCACACACACTGCTCAGTAACAAACTAGAAGAATTTCATTTCTCGAAGCGGTATTTCGTACGCGTTATGTGAGCTGTACAACCAGGCTGGACCTATTTTCCTGATAAGCGGTAGTTTGCACCGAAGGGTGGGAGGTAGTCGAGGGATGACGAAGGCTCACAACGAGCGGGCCGGAGAGGGAAGAGGCGCGGGAGGCTATGTAAAGCCAGTGATCGCGGCCCAGTTGGGCTCCTGACGTCGGAAAATGGGACTGTGATCTTACTTTTCACTATTTTCTTATGTATTTCATAGATGCTTGTACATGCTCATACATATAAACATATCTATAATATGTTTCATCTACTATTTTCATGAGCTTTTAAAAAATAAAAACGATACGTTTTTTTAGCATTCTTAAAATATAATTAAATTACAAAAATACTAGGTGCGTCATTTACATAATAATTATTATTATTGTTTAAAAATATACATTATCGACTTCATACTGAATACACTTTAACATATTAACACTGTATCAATTATATCAATAAACGTTTTTCGTCAATTCGTTGTGGCGGTCGGAATTGGGTGTCATTCATTATTAAATATGCGGTATTCAATGCTAGTGGAGAGTTCTGGCGATTCATTTTTCAAGTTTGTATCAATGCTTTAGAATTTACATTGTATTCGCTACGCAGTTCCAATAAATGTGGAACAATTCAATACAGAGTGCTTAACGAGGACTATTGTAAACAAATCTGTCGTCTCCTTGTAGTTAACAATTTGGTCGGAGAGGGATGCAAACATCACAAAACAAGACAAAAAACATTCATGTTTTTGTTTGCGCATTGGTGAAAAATTCCAACATATGAAAATATTCATTTTGAGATGTAAACCCTTGACCACAAAACGAGTAAGGAAACAAACCTAAGGGCTGTCAACAATCCGTCACAGCGATCGGAAATTAACCATGTATAAAAAATATATTATTCAGTGAACTGTAATATGCGAAATTATTTCTTAATCACAATTTTTTATAATGTTTTTTATCAGCCACAAAATTGCTTTGATTCTTGATGAAGATTTATTAACTAAAAATAATTATTACAAAAACCTTCAGATAGACCATTGCTAAGCCCGTTAAAAAAAATGTGTGCTGAGAATTTCAAAGTGATTTTTTTGCAAATTACACCCTAGACGTCACGTTAGGCTGCTTTAAGTCATGTTTACGCCGAAGCGCGTCAAAGTTAAGATCACGAATATGATTATTAAGCACGTTAATGGGGGAGTTCTACCAGACACCACACCACGCTCACTTATTGGCAACCCTAAACAAAACGCATAGCACAAAAAATTATTTAATAATTTATAATATAGTAATATCAATTGAAATACAATAAAAAGTTCCCGTAATCTTTGGTAGAATGCCATTGTAAAAATAGTTTCATTGTAAAGTTTGTCAAGGTAGTACCATTTTATATATAGATGCGTAATAAAAATATAATTTAAGATATCGATTGAGGGTGCGAGATGGAATTTCAATATCAAATTTGAATTTTCGAAATTTTGTACATTTTCATGTATTTCAGTACAGACGACCCGGGTTTCGCCTTTCGTCATCTTCAGCCATTTGGGTACTACACGAATGAACTAAAACTGACAGTAACTAAACAGTTTATAATAATTGGTATATGTGTTTTCCCAATTAAGGTTAAAAGTCATCAATTTCGGCGTCCGTGGCGCAGTCGGTAGCGT
This sequence comes from Himalopsyche phryganea, assembly GCA_022494535.1. Classification (NCBI taxonomy): domain Eukaryota; kingdom Metazoa; phylum Arthropoda; class Insecta; order Trichoptera; family Rhyacophilidae; genus Himalopsyche; species Himalopsyche phryganea. The sequence continues at coordinate 3,991,994 of JAGVSL010000046.1, forward strand.
CGCTGGCTACGGTTACGAATGTATCGGGTTCAATTCCCGGTGCGGACGGTTTTCATAGATTGATCTTAAAATCGATTTAGGGATTTCTGTTCGTAGTCTGAGCCCCCCCTCTCACCCATTCCATCCTCACGGGGCGTAGTGAGAACGATTAGCTAACCACTAGTCCTGTCATAGCCCTATCGTTCTATCCCTACTCTCTTCGAAAAAAGAAAGGTTGAGCAACTGAGTAACAAGCAGTTCTCTTAGAAAAAATATGTTCAGATACCTCCATTAGGAGACCATATGCTCCACATCGGGAGCGGACATGGAAAAAATTTTATCAAATCAGTATTAAAATTAATTCAAATATCAATGTTCCTAGACGTAGTGATAATATTTTTTCTTAATGTATCTTATATAAATAAACGATATTATAAATTATTTACTATTCACTAGTAGTGACGAAATACATGAAAATGTATAAAATTTCATCATTGCAAATTTTCAAAATTCAATTAATGTATGTTTCAATTGTTTTTGATGAAAATGCTAATTATCTGAACAAAGTTAATACTGATTTGCAAGTAAAACTGTCAATTTTTATCTTACCATATATTTATATTATATTCATACGATAAAACAAAACAGTTATCGCTTAGCAAATATATTATATTGAAAAAACGAATATATTGACATATTATTACATCGTGTAGCAATTGGAAATTTAAATTTAATAGATATTTAAGATTTTTTATCAAAAAATGTTATTGTCGTTAGTATTCATATACGCGAATGAGTCTATTAATTCCAAAAACTACACATATCCAACGCGATGAAATAAATTTAGAATTGCTTCGTGTATTTGCAACAACGAGTCACATTGAATTGTATAAATGGTTTAATTCATTTATATATAATACTAACAAATTTATTTCCATACCAACTCAATCGATAATATAATAAGAGCTCCGCTGTTGTCATTTTGATCGACATTTTTTGTAATATCGACAATTCTATCCTTGTTATATGTAAGATTTCAATCATCAATAATGTCGCAATTTGTGTTTGAAGCTTTACTATTTAGTTTCTATTGAATAATCATTTGTGTCCATCATTTGTTCGCGTCAAATTTCAATTAATAATAAATTCGCTAGTTTCCCAATTATTTCATAATATTGGTAATTCAAATACTAATAGAATGTTACTATGAGGGTGTTACAACCCTCACCCCCTGGACACTGCGATATGATGCCCGTCCGAATAATATATATCAACCGATGTGAGATAACGTCAAAGTTCCATTACATATAATATAAAATATGAACACTTTGGTTTTATTTTATATAGCTATATCAAAAGAGCATGTTCTTTTTGAAATCATTAGCATGAACCAATTATGCCCTGCTCTGTTTATAAAAAACAATGATATTTAATTTGTATAATATTTAACTTCAGCTGCAATAAATTGTGATCTAATGATACTTTTATTGACATCGGTGTTTCGAAACGAGTTGAAGATATTTTGATTTATTTTCATTCGGTTTTCTCTGATTTCAGCGAGTACTAGAAGAAAATGGGTGTAACCAGCGTGCGAGAGAGATGACCCAATCTAAACTAGGTTGATACTCTGAGTCGTCATTGTATGAGACAGTGTAATACATATATACGTGGAAGTCACCAGTGTAGTCGATATTACTGTATGTGAGTAAATTCAACGTACACTGGTGTGTGAAAACGTACCTAGGTGTTAGAGGAGTAAAGTAACTTATTTCTTTCAGATAAAACAGCTGGCTAAGCAAACAAGAAAATCCTGTCTGTGCATTGTTAGCGGTATTAAAGAACTAGGATATTTCTTGAAAGAAACGATAATTAAATGTTAAATCATAAAAGATGAATTATTGACAATCAAAGATCGAGTTTTTTACTGTAAATATTTCAAGTAGCAATTTGTCGAATAAATTATTCGCCATTGATATTAACACTCCTAATTATGGAGAGAAACTTGAAAAACACACTTACGTTATTGTATATCTCTTCTACACACTTTTTCTTATTACTAAGCCAATCAATAAACACAAATTAAACACGAAAATATACAATATTGTTACTTCCATAGAGTACTATTATACCATCAATCTGTAGATTAATTCGATATCAATACGTTAATGTAAGATTACAATATTGCGATTCAATTTAAAAATAAAAATTGTTTTTTTTTAATACTCTTCTTTTCTGCTTGTGATACGTTTTCTAAAAATATTCAATCTGACTTATTCGTATAAAAGTCAATAGTGTAGAAGTATTGATTCAATTATGTACTTAACGACAAATTTACTTTGAATTACTTTAATTTACACGAATCAAACACACTAAAATTTTCACTGCGAATGTTGTTTTTAAAACGTTTACATATGAATGTTTCTACTAATTTTAAGAATATTCATTTATTTTTTATTTATACGATGTATTTACGAATATGCGATGATTTTTAAAAAAACGATCCTTTTTTATAAATAATTGACCGTAAATTTAAAGACAACTAATACTTAATATACTGTAATTAAGGGATTTTTTTATATTGATTAATTGTACTCTCAATCTCAATTTGTGTGTAGAAGTATGTAAACACCCTTTTCATCTAATACCAAATGATTTGCGTCAATTTTTTTCTATTTTGAGAATATTTTCAATATAATGCATTTTTATAGACCATTTTGTTTTTCTGGCGGTGCTTTTTAATGGAGTAGAACTGACAAAACGTTAAACTAAATTGCAAATTTTGCAGTATTTTTTAATTTATATTGTTTCTTACAAAATGTTAATTTGATTAACGTCGTTATAAAATACGATACGACTGCACATCTGTGTTCCTCGAGTAATGAACGTTCGATTAAATTATCGTCGAAAGGAAAACGACATCGCACCTATAGAAACAGTATCAGTGGCGCATCTTGGGTAAATTCAAAATGTATGTATTTAATTTTCTTCCACTGTCCGTAATAAGACATGCTCAAGTCTATCGAGAGAAGTCTCTGTCAACTGTATATTTGTATACCTAGCATGCAGCTCAAACCATACTAACGAACAATTTACTCCAATTATTTAACGATAAAATGTTGATAATTCTAATATATTTGATATCAAGTGAGGGTGATTCTATTTTGAATCATTCAAATTTTGTACAATTTCATACGTTTTGTCACACCTGGAATTCGCTTGAAGGATGAACTCGAAATTTCGACAGTTACTAAATAGTTTATATCGTTTATATATACGACAAATTAAGAAAAAATATTATCACTAATTAGTTCTAGAAACTACATTAATATCTGAATTAATTTATCACTGATTTGATAACAATCACCTTTAACCTTAATTGAAAAAATAGTCGCATTCAAATTTACATAGGATTTTGCAATTGCGGGTGACAAAGCGTATAGAAATTGAACGATTCAAGTTTCAAATGCTAATATCAGTTGATAATGCTGACGATGAGCGATACCTTTGATTTTAATACCAAGAATTGACATATTACAGTGGTTACATAATAATGGTATATATTTCATTTTATAATCCGGTCAAATAATTATCCAGCTATTTCTTATGATTTCTGATAGATTATCAACATTTTCAAGAAAATATAGCATTGCACAGTCAAAAAAACATTTTTATTAAAAATAAAATCATTAATACCAAAACTATATTTACCAAACCAAATTCAAATGTATGTATAAATAAAATATGGTAATGCGCCACTGGGCGGAATAATATTTTCATCCCGCCTGCAATATGTGACGGTATAATGATCCCAATCGCACAACATGAAAGGAGAGGTTTTCTTTGAAAACTTCATTTTTAAAAGGATATCTCCTTTCTATGGGAATGACTTGCGAAAAAATTCTACGCTTACTTACATGAAAATTCACTTAAGTTTTGAACAGAAGCGTTCCTTCACAACTTTTCAAAACTTCCCAAAATGCATCTTTGACTACAGGATTATACTTCATATAAATTACTTACTTATCGATTTATAAAGGAAAAACTTTCTACATCTTAGTTGTTGGTGTATCGTTGACATCTTCTGGAAAACATTTTCTTATTTAAATGAAACTTATGAAACATGTATTTCAAAATCGAATTTTGTTGTAACTGGAGGTATTTACATGAATTGTGTTTGATTTTCTTCCATCTTTACTCCGTATTTTTTTAAGTCATGCCCACTCCCAATGTGAACCATATGGACTCATAATGGAGCTTGTCTCAACTGAAGTTTTTCTACGAGAACTACTAGTTACTTAGCTGAAAAAGATAGAGCTAGAGCAGGACTAGTAGTTAGCTAATCGCTCCTGCTACGCCCCGTTTTCAGGATCTGATGGGTGGTAGGAAGTTTCAGAAATCGCAGACAGCCATGCCATCGAGTACAAATCCATAAATCTATCGAAAACCCAATTCATAAAACTGTCCGCATTTGGGATTTGAGCTTGTGAGCCCCGTAACCAAAGGCAACAACATTCATCACTGAGCTAAATCTTTGGCTAAATGTTTAATTTTATGTATAGGTATGGCTGTATGTATAGTATCACTTAAGTAAATGATTAATAATCTTTCACATTAAAATGTTACAGATAATCGGGTTAACTTTTGAAAATGAAAGGAAAAAACATGTTTCATCGTTTAATGCTCATTTTTTCAAGCAGTTCAACTCTGTACTAAAGCTTCTAACTGTTTCTACAGAGCTTACCCGTAAACTCGTGACCACATTGAGAAATCATTCAATTGTCAGTGTTTTGTGAATGTGGTCATTTCACTAAATGAAAAACAGAAGTTGCTTTATTTTTTTTTTTTCAAAATCCATCAATTACAATTGCTACATCGAAAATAAAATATAAGTGTAGCATGTTCAAAAGGATCCGTGGTGCAGTGGTCTACGTCGTTGGCTTCAATTTATGAATTTCTGTTTGAAGGCACAGTTGATTGTGACGTCTCAACTCCCTACCACCCATCCCATCCTAAAAACGGGGCGTAGTGAGAGCAATTACTTAATCGATAGTCCTGTCCGAACCCCATCCTTCTATCCTTACACTCTGACGATAAAAGAGAGGTTGGGCAAATGAGTAACAAGCAGTTCTCGTTGAAAAACTTCTGGACTGGATATACTTTAAAAAAATGTTCAAAAGTGAATATTGTTTATGTGAACAAATAATTATAATTTTATTGATGAACTTCGCAACTTGTTTTGCACTCCATTTTCAATGTGTTAGTACTCTAGTACATCGTGACGACAATCTCTGTGAATGGTCTGTAAATATCAGTTTTACATAGTCATCATCTGCTGTTACTGAGGGTCGAGAATAAATTTCTCCATATCTCAGGCTTGAGGTGGAATGCCAGTACGAGATACCGAGAAAGGATTGCAAGGATTGCAACTGAATACTTTCATATTTTATCTTATTTAAATAAGCAAAAGAGATTATTTTAACGATTGCACAAACGCACGAGCTCTTTACTAAGAGCTGTAAAGGGTTTTTTGAAATGATTTCCTCACACAACGCTTTTTTTAAAATCACAGAATGTTTTAAAGATAATTTATTACTTAGCTAGTTTACATGCAGGAAATTGGGATAAAGACTTCGCCTGTACCCACCCGAGTACAAAATTTAGCCAGGAAACTAGGATACTGCTTCATAAAACTCCACAAGCAATTTCAATAGGATAGTAGATGTGGGAAAAAAAATTAATCACTGTTTATTTCTTCATTTTGTATTTAGCACACTTTCAGATCCATTACACTCCCATATGTTTTTGGAGAGCTTGTATTAAAAGTTGAAAGTCAATTCATATTTCAAATTACCACCTCGATCAATTTGATACAAAATGCTGATTCTTTGTTCTCAATTCAGAAGGGCCATGGCGGTCACTCAATAGCAAAATATTCAGCAGGATGTCACCATCGATGCTGAATAACCAATCAATGATATAATTCTTTCATTTTTTACAATCCATGGACAAATTGTAATTTGTAAAGTTATGGGCTTACTGGTTGAATTGCATTAATTGGTAGCACTCCATTATAATAATCGTCAGAACTAGTTCTGACGATGGCGTAAGGCCGAAATAGCTATCAACTACCTGATAAAAAGTTTGTAGAACTAAATACTTTGTTATTTTATCCTATTATGGGCTTACATTTAAAAATGATGACAATCTGGAAATGACTACAACTCAAAATTGGTAAACATTAAAACAATCCTATGTGAATGGCATTACAGTAGAACCTATATAAAGGACCCTGTAAGGAAGGAACCTGTATAAAGGACAAAATATCTGGTCAAAGGTGAGGATTGTTACAATAAAAACATTCTGTTAATGTTATGCATGCTTAAATTCAAGTGTCACTGCTTATAAACAATGATCTGGGCACAAGAATGGCGGCATACCTCTTGCACTTGATTTCGAGCCGTGACATCCTTTTCATAGACTGAATGGAGCACGAAAGTTTGCAACACTGGCAGCTGATTCACACAGCTTAATTTGTGTACTCGAAGCAAATGAATGCATTTATTACTCCATTACAAAGTTTAAATGGTAAATTACAATCATACACATTATCGTATTCCTACATTTAAAATATGGACAAGCGGAAAAGAATTAATTTAATGTTAAATCAAAAACAAGATAATCACAAAAATGTTGGAATCTGAAGTCCATGTTTATTTATTTTTTATTTCTATTTGATAGCAGAAAATTTTTCTGTGACTTAAACTTTCCATGCCTACTTCATCATTGTTTAAAATCACATGATATTTTCATGGAAACTTTCCTAGCCTTGTATTGTGTCGTTTCTTTCGTTAATAAAAAAGACACTTTCGGGAAACATACTTTTATCTAGCGGACTTTTGGCTTTAGAGGACACCCCCTCACTTGCATTAGTCCGTTATATGGAAGTTCTACTTCAGTAAGAAAATGTACAAATATACAAACATATAACATGCAAGTTTTTATATGCATACATCAGGATGAGCATTGCTCAATGAACAGTTATTCCAAATGATGGACTACCAGTTTTCAATACTTCTCTAAGAAGCCAAAGTGGTCCTTATTTGTATCAATAATGAAGAGCCCCAGAGCCTTCATAGGTCCAGAGCACTAACGCACAATATATACATATCATATGACGTATTGACGTATGGTATTTTATTTCTTATCATATATCGAAGTTTGTGGTGAATGATCGGAACCGAGTCTTTTAGTTTAAGTCTCAGCATCAATAAATTGAGAGAGAAATCTAGCAAGAGGTGGCAAATAAGAACAGTTTTTGTTTGATAGTTTTATTTATAAAGTGAATTCATTCGAACATAGACCATTTTACAAAACAATATTACGAAATAAAACACATGTTTGAAAACAGTTCTACAATCTTTTAAACTATTGCTAAATTAATTTATTCTATATTGGATAAGAGCTTAGAATACTGCCCAACAACACAATTGAGTTTTGAGGTAGATTGTTGCTGATAGTATAATATGTAATGTATTCATTTGACTATAAGGCAACTCTTAAAGTAGAGTCACAACTTTTCAAGTAATAATAAATCTATGCCTATCAATTTCATACAAAATTGTTTTCTACACAAGTCAATTTAAAAAAAAAATGTTTTGATGATGTTAGAATAGATATTTTCAGCAAAAATGAAAAGAATGATCATCTTTTCAAATAAATCTTATCAGAATGTTAGAGGAATTGTGTTTATTTCAGTAATTTTTGAATAATACTTTCCCTACGAAATGTTGCATTTATGATGCAAAATATTATATCAACAATTAAAAAGCAAGTTTAATTATTTTTCAATTCCTTTTATTTTCCAATCCCAAAAAGAAGGCATATTGTCTTTATCAAATTTGGATTATTGAGATTTTGTACACTTCCATGTATTTTGTCACTAACGACCCGGGTTTCGCCTTTCGGCATCTTCAGGCATTCGAGCACACGAATGGACTCGAACTGACAAAATCTCAATAATTCAAATTTGATATTGAAATTCCATCAAGCACCCTCAGTTGATGTCTTAAATTATTGTCTTTATGTTAATGGAAGAAATTATTAACATATAATATGAAATTGGTTTTTTTCAAATACCTGTAATATAGACAATGATGATGAATGAGTTTATGCTATTTTAGTTCAAACATTTTTTCTATTTATGTACGAGTTATAGATGCACACCTGAAGCCGTAGATATTTTGAATTTTGGAAAAAAAATCTTATCATTTCTAAGTGACCATTGAGTTACATTCATTTTTCCTTGCCTTACATTCAAGTGAATACTGTAATGTTTTTTTAAGAACTAACCTACTGTGGGAAATACTTGTATTATGCATAAGAACAATAAATCAGCTACCTACATAAAAAGCAGTCTGATTTTTTTCACACAGTTTTCAATTTGATTCCATAGTGTTTAAAGAGATGTCTTAAATTAATGCAAAATAATCAGACGATAATTTCATAATGCCTGATTTCATAGCATGTACGTTTTACATGCATACATGAAAAATGATATTATAGGAAAGTAATCATTGAGAACTGTATTCATTATCTCGAAAAAAACAGATCAAACATTTATTATCTTTATTATATTGTAGTTGCCATCCTTTAAACTACATGTTTTTTGAAATACACAAATAAAGAAATGAAGATTTTAATTTCAAACCTTACAATTAATTTCAATTTAAATCAATATGTTGGTACATTGATAAAGTTGGGTCATAAAACTAATTAGATATGATTAAACCATTTATGAAAACTCTACTTCTTACAATACTTTATTTATAACAAGACCAGATAGATAAAATTTCAAAAAACCACCAGATTAATGTTGAAATACGTAAAAATAAATAAATAAAAATTTTAGAAATAAAATTCATATTGTACACACATAGCATCTGTAACAAATTTTATTCGTTACATTGAGCTGAAATTCGCCAAAAGCATTTTTATAAGCTAGGTAATATATTTAATCACACACTATACAAGGTGTTCAAGTGAACTGGGAAAACAATAAATGATTAAGTTTCTAAATTATTTGAAATCCAATTCAAGAAGTTGATTAAAATATTATGTATAATGGGACAATTCCATCAAATACATAAGAAGGGAAGTTGCAGAAAACTTTTGATGGAAAAAAAAATCCTGATTTAAAAAACAATGTTTTCTTATTATATATATGTATAACACATTTTAATCAGTTTCAGTGATCCACCCTGTAGATAATATGTAAAGAAAATATAAACCTTATTAATCTATGGATATTTTTGATTTACAAACGAAAAAGAAAAAGAAAAACGAAATGAATTAATTATTATTATGTTAAATCTATTTTTTTGAAAACACAAAACAAACAATGAAATAAAAGAGATGTCTTTTATTTATTTTAAGTAATCATTTCCTGAATCGAGTGACATACGATTTATTATGAATACAATGTTGTATACCCTCCTTTATAATATTGGATTATCATGGCAACTACGAACGAAATAGCATGGCAACTAAGTTATATTCTACTTAATAGTTTTAAAGAAAAATGGGTAATATCCCTTAAAATTTTATAGTTGAATGCGTTTTCAGTCTCGTACTTTAGCTAATTAATGTAAAAACTAGATTTTTATACCAAACACATGTTAACTTAAACAATGATTCCAAAATGTCATTTAAAAATAGATTTATTATGACTTACTTATCATATTTTTGTCTATAAGGATAAACAATAAATTATGAAAATAAAACTATTTTTAACTTACAAATTAAATGAACACATATTTTGGTATTATGAGGTAGTTATTTAGATTTGAACTCTATTTATCCAGTCAGAAGGAATTCACCTTTTAGACAGTTCTGTCACACATAATATAATATAATGTTGTTTTTACATTCTAGTTACTACCAAAGATCAGAACACTCAATGAGAGAAGAAAATATTAAAATGATTGCGAAAGAAAAATATTATCGGGAAAAGTAATGTAGAGCTACTGTGATAGTGACATGATGACAATAGTTAGTTTTATTACTTGTAATATTAGTGTAACTGGTAGAACCCAGTTCTTACAGATATTCGTAACATCTCAGTTGATTTAAGTATTACATAAATGGTGTTTTTTTAAACATTTTGCACTTGAACGCCGCCATAGAGAGAGCACTGACTTTCCTCACACAATTCGAATACCACCACTATGGCGGAAAGTCAAGGATTTTTTTGGCTTTGGAAGAAATATGAAACATCGAAGAACAGTTTCAGTTATACTTTCATTCACTACTGGCTTGATATCACTAAGTGGCTTTAATACATAATGACACAATTTATGTGTGCAGTTTTAGTAGTTTGTGACATATACATTAGATTCGTCACAATGCTTTGATGTTTTTACTGATCGCAACAATAAAATTAAATAGCATTTGAATTAAAGAAAACAAGAATATGTCTTTTTAAGTCAGTTAAGTCAGTTACGTCAGTAAGAGCAGCATAGTTATAGTGTCATCACTGCTTCATCAATTTATTAATCTGTACATATCAGCAATCCGTAAATTATCATGAATTCATATTTTGTTACATCATATTTAAACCTGAGAAGTTAACAATCGTAAAATGGGTTAATGCTGTTATTATAATTCATAAATAAATATAAATGTCTTTTATGAACAGGGAGGTCACTTTTTGGAAAAATATAAATAGTGAATCAGTTTCTGGTTGAATGTGAAAATTGATAAAAATGAACTTTTGATTCAAAACAATAAAAATCTTTCATTGCTGTGTATTAAAACTTAATCCGATGTTATCAAACTCTTGAATGATTTAATTCTACAAATTATGAATGAAGATCTGTTTACAGTACCTTTACCTTACATTTAAAAATAGAGTTGAAGATTGTTTCTCATGTTACCATGATGTTTTGCATACCTAAAAACGTAAATCGACAGCTGAAAACGACGATTAATGAAAGATTAATTTGGTCATGATTAGTAAAATAAGTTGTGTATAAAAGAAGAAAAAAAGTGTATTTAATTATTCAGACTATAATCAAATCAATTTTCATTTTCCTATAAATTTATATTTTTGTAGTTTCCAAATTTGCATCAGGTTGCTTACAAAGCTTTTACTGTACTCATTTAACAAATCAATCATATTTGGTTACTGTGTGAAAAAGAATAATTTCTGTTGTATCAAATTAACATATATATGAAGCAAGAAAAAGTGCATATTTACAATGCGAATGACTTATATTCTCATAAAATTCTCTCTCTGAGGTTCTTTCATACAACATATTGTTGAAAAATTATAGATATCTAATTATTGATCGGCTTATAGGAATGTCAAATAAATTATTGTATGTTTATTTTTGGCATTCGACACATATTATTAACTCTCAAAAAATCCTAATAAACATTATACTATTTGTACTTTCAAGGAAATGATATGAACATCTTACCTATTCAAATAAATATGAATCATGAATATAGGTGTATAAGACTTGTACAATTATCAATGTGAGGTACTCTGTCGTTTTGTATAAAATATTTAATTCCTATCGAAGAAGTTCTGTAACAATTACCTAAAAGATTTATTAAAATGGCTTATTCATCTTTTCTAGACTCTTGACAAATATTCTAAATAACCGAAATCCACATAAAATAATGTCAAAGATATGTGTACTCCTACCGACAGTAAAAATTTTAACGACACCTATCGTGTATTTATAGAATTTAACTAGCTAATAACTGTTTCCTTGGAAGCGTGTTGAATTTTGACACAATTTTAAGACTATACCATTGAAAATATAGGTATTAAGTAAAATAATATTCCACATACAATATCCACAAACGTAATTGTTAATGTAAATTGCTTTCGATACATGTCATTGTTTGTATTAATTTCTTGTATGTCTCTTTGATGTAAGTAATCTTATTGTTAAATAGTTGTAGCAAATACAAATTAATATTATTACATTCAGTTGAACGATAATTAATTATAATATAAAAAAAATTATACGTAACTAGTCAATATAAACCCTGGTTAAAATATTTGCAATGACATATTCATGTTCGGACCCAAAAAGAACACAAAGTCATACATTTTTAGCCAATAGCACACATTAGACTAATTATTTGAAATTGATAGTGAAAAAATTTGCCTCAAACACCTTGCGGTGACTCTGAAATACTGTCCACCGACTGGTCTCCGTTTTGTCCGGTTAATGATTGATTGCCACTCTGTTCACTCGGAGCTTTTTTACGCTCCACCTGTAATAATGTAAAGAAAACACGATTACACAAATATGGCAGTATAGTTACTCCTGAAACCATCACAGTAAGAAATTTCTTCATTGAATCATCATTTCGACAAATACAGATAAAACAAAAATGACATAAGTAAAATAATGCAATCGCATGTTGTCAATGTTGAAATTATTAAGTTGGTTTTTATCACATGTAGAATACGGCTTTATCTTTTTTATGGCAGAGTCTTTACCTTACACAGACAGATGGCAGTAATCATATTTGTTTTCTAAAAAAACAAATAATAATTCTAATTTAGAAATATTAATTTAGTTGGTGTTATTATTTCAAAATCTGTTGATTTTTTATTGGTGTAAAATCAAAGTTTTATCAAGGTATTACAGTGAAACCCCGATTATTTATTCAATAAGGGCCCTGCAAGAAGTACGATGAATGTGAAAAAGCGATGATTGCAGGGAAAGTCTCAAAATTTGTTTCAGAAATTTTTAAATTAGATTTATCAGTAATCAATAGATTTGTCAGCAGTTTACGCCTGCTGGTACCGCATGATAAGAATTTGCTCAAACTCGTTGAAACTAGAATCCTAACTTTTTTGATATTTTTTTATCACACTTCTAGAGTAAAATGTCGGCGTCCGTGGCGCAGTTGGTTTCGTCGCTGGCTACGGTTACGGATGTCTCGGTTTCAATTCCCGGTGCGGACGGTTTTCATAGATTGATCTTTCAATCGATTTATGGATTTCTGTTCGTAGTCTGAGTCCTCCCTCCCACCAATCCCATCCTCACGGGGCGTAACGAGAGCGATTAGCTAACTACTAGTCCTGTCATAGCCCTATCCTTCTATCCCTACTCTCTTCGAAAAAGAAAAGAGAGGTTGAGCAACTGATTGACAAGCAGTTATCGTAGAAAAAATTCTGTCAAGATACCTCCATTAGGAGACCATATGCTCCACATTGGGAGCGGACATAAAAAAAAAAAAAAAAAGAGTAATTTGGAAATGTCATTTTTCTCGGCAACACTTGAGGTTAAGGGTAAGCTAGCCCCGGACGTTTTGCTTATCAACTCGCCTTTCTCCTGAACTTCTCTCAAACCCATAAATTATTTACATTATCCCAGCTAGAGTCCTAAATTTCTCCAGGCATTTTAATTGCGAGTCAAAATAATTCACTATACAAGATGAAGGCAAAAATAAATCAAAGGAAACTCTTGATTTATAATATTTAGATGATAGAGGAAAAATATGGATCAGGGAAGGATAAATTGGGACTATTTAGCATTGTTATTAAGGGTGTTTGGCGGAAACTACAAAAAAATAATGATAAATGAGAGAAAATGATAGTTCGATGCTTCACAGTATTCAATCTTATATTTCACTTCTCATGTTATTTGGATACAAACGTGTTTTATGGTAAGCAACAGTTGTTCATGAACAGTGTTTCTTAACTGGGGACCAAGGCCTACAAGTAGACTTTGGAAGGTTTTTAGGCGAACCGTCAAAAAATATGTAGCATTTTGGCGAAAAGCTGCTTTCAACAATGGTTAATAAAAAGAAATTAAATTTGAATTGTTGAGATTTTGATAATTTCCATGTATTTTGTCACTGATGACCCGGGATTCACCTTTCGGCATCTTCAGGCATTCGACAATTACAATTATTTGTTATTTGAGAATCATACGTTCAATGCGGATGCGGATGATGAGGTTAAAATGTTGCATCAAAACATGGGAGATCATAATTTATTTTATCAAGAAATTTTGGAAATCAATAGAGCACAGTTATATTCCTTACCAATTCTAAACGAACAGCTAAATCTTCCAAAGGTGGATGATTTCATAAAAAACATAAATTAACAATAGAAAAAATAAAAATATTGATATTCCCATATTAATAAATTCATCTCAGTTTGGAATGATTGTACATATTTATCCTTTCTTCGAACTGCCTTTTAAATCCCACAATGTTATTATAAGTGTAAAAATCACTGGTCATTCTAGCATTGGTTGGCTCCCGACAATTCACTACTTTGTTAATGCATTTGTTTTCCTAACAAAGATTACGGCTATTCTAGGAATTTTTATCTCAAGTATCGGTGTGGGTTGTAGACATATAATATTTTATCTTATAAATAATATTTAATCGTATTTGTATCTTGTATATAAATGTTACACACTGTTTACTGTCTGTCAATTCGAGTTCATTCGTGTGCTCGAATGCCTGAAGATGCCGAAAGGCGAAACCCGGGTCATCAGTGACAGAATACATGGAAATGTACAAAATCTCAACAAATCAAATTTGATATTGAAACTCCATCAAGCACCCTCAGTCAATGTCTTAAATTATAAAGAATCAGTGAAATCGACTCCAACTAGATATTTCTTTACAAATAGCAAATAAATACTTATGTTGGAGATGAAAAAAACATCCCTACATAAAAAATGTATCTCTTGAATTGGTATTTATTTGGTTGAACTCCATTATAATAAGGTAAAAATAACACAAGTATTCAGTTCTACAAGAATTTTATCAGTTTGTTGACAACTATTTCGGATTCAAGTCAAGTACTTATTTAGTTCATTTCTATTATGTGTGAATTCTGTGAGCATATACAAGTACACATAATCTATCGCACTGTTATGTTTACTTGTATTAAAAAACTATACTTGCCTTTGAAGGACACTCAGCAATAAGATGATCCTCACTTTTGCAGTTATGACATCTCTTTGGCTGAGGACCCATTACACATTTGGCTGCTATATGATTGGCGAATTCTCCGCAGTTATAGCATCTGAAAATAATTTTTTTCAATTATCATCTCATTAAATCGGCAATATTTACTGATTCATGAGTATGCCACGAATCACAAGACAATAATTCTTTGATTGCTTCATGGTATTAACAAGATAGTCTCAATTCTCAATCAAAATGGTTTTTGTGATCCTTATTCAGTATTATTTCTCAACAGTTCTCAAACATACAATAATAGACATCCTACAACTATTTTTTTTTTTTTTTTTTTTCCATGTCCGCTCCCAATGTGGAGCATATGGTCTCCTAATGGAGGTATCTTGACAGATTTTTTTTCTTCGAGAACTGCTTGTCACTCAGTTGCTCAACCTCTCGTTTCTTTTTCGAAGAGAGTAGGGATAGAAGGATAGGGCTATGACAGGACTAGTGGTTAGCTAATCGCTCTCGTTACGCCCCGTGAGGATGGGATTGGTGGGAGGGAGGACTCAGACTACGAACAGAAATCCATAAATCGATTGAAAGATCAATCTATGAAAACTGTCCGCACCGGGAATTGAACCCGAGACATCCGTAACCGTAGCCAGCGACGAAATCAACTGCGCCACGGACGCCGACAAAACTAAGAGTACAACTAAGAGTACACCAAAGTTGATTTTCAAACAACGTAAAAGCAGAATTATATTCCAGAGAAGTTGAAAATAAACATTACAAATTATTATTAAATTATGAAAGTGAAACGTGTGATAGCGGTCAACTGACCATTAAATATATTTCTGGACCCCTCACTTCACAACAAAAATGGTATATAGAGCATTCATCTGAATTCTCAAAACTGTTTGCCGCTGTAAAAGCTATCAACTAATTGATTGTTTTCTTCAAATATGGCATATTTTTTTTGAGCCATCCTCTTGGTCTTAAGCACTACAGAATCATATCTTCGTGAATAGGCGCTGTTGCGGTGCATTTTGATTGTATTTGCATTGGCAAAGCACATGCAATAGGAGCTTCCCTGCAGCCTGTTGCACCAGATTGAGGGTAACGGCTATATCTCAGAATAAACTCACAGTCTATGATAAAAAGGAATAGCGCCAGAGCATAGTTATATTATATTGTCATGTTACTGAATCTTATGCGACACATAATACCTTCACTTAGGCATTTGATAATAGTAACAATCGCAGTTAGCATCCCTTGTGCATCTAATATGTCCCATAATCTGTCAAAAACCACAGAATAAAAACATATCAGCCAAGTTATCAGATGTGTTCAATATTATAATAATTCACCACATGCTCATAACCATATAAGATAATCTACAAAAAGAAACCAAGATTCCTGTTATCCCCATTTATTGCTTCTTTGGTCTGTCCTTGCCTGTCCTGAATCCTGAAATATATCATATTTTAGAAGAATATGAAAAACGTGATTATCGTCTTTTTCTCCAAATATAGGAAAAGCTGCTGTAATAAAAAATTTGCATGTCAAAATCAAAATAGAAAGGTAATAGACACGTTTACTACTTCTTGTAAAATTAGGTGTTCGAAATATGTTCATTGTTTTAGACAAACTCTAGAAATCTATTTTTAACCATGATACTTTAATGGTACATTAATTTCTTCCTATAAAATGATAGATTAATCATAGCAATCTCTACTATATAGCAGAAAACACACGTATTAATCTGTCTGTCATTCTGTATATATGTCGATCACAAAAACTCCTCCCAAACAGTATACGGTAGCGACGTTATATTTGCACATGTGATTCTAGCTACTATTTTTAAGTCAACTGTGCTATTTTCAACTTTCAACTTCCATCTTTAACTTTTAACCTTAAGCTGAAAACGCTATATGTTTTATGAGACATGCATGAATATGCTGCAAAATGCTATCACGTTATGTTCATCATAAAGGCAAGCCATACAGCTTCAATACAAATTGCAAAGAGATGGAGTAAAATTTGATCGATATGAAATCAAAAACTGATTATACCCACGTCAATTCATCAAGGAAACGCAATTGGCAACGGATAGCTATCCAGTACCGATGAAGGAAACCAGAAGGCAGTGGACAAACAGCAACTGTGAAAATGAAATCTGATAATGTCGGTATTGATAATCGGTGGATCGTCCCTTACAAGTCCAACGTCGAAAATCTTGGTTGAAGTCAGGTAAAGACTACTAGTCTATTTATAAAATAATTTATCAACACTTTTCTACCTTCTATGTAGAATCAATGCTATTCATTTACAGCTACATTTTTTGTTTGAGATAAAAATGCTAATTTGAAAATTTCATTCAATAAAGCCATGCACAGATACATTGAATGATTTACCTGATTCTTCTGAAACGTTTCTTTGAAGTAGGTCTACGATGAGAGCCATGGCAGTCGACAGCTGATGGACCGCTTACGCGAGTGGCCTCCAAACCCTTGTCGGATGCTTTGCATTCAAATTCTACCATCTCTTCATCACCAAGAGACCGGAATCCTGGCATTTGAATGACGCTCTGAAATGATATTGATAAGATTTAATGAAAAATATTATTTCTATCTATCTATATGCTTTCAGAAAACAGATTTACTGTGAATATAATTTTTTGCAAAAGAAATCAATTTAAAGAAAGCAAATAAAAAATATTTTTAATTATTATTTACTTAGTATATTACATAGTAATCATTAGTAAATAATTTCAGTCTCATGAGTTATAATAACTATCAAACATAAATTAATATACAACAATATTACATATCTGTTAGGAAATAAATAGAAATCCACATTTTTTATTAATTTTGTTTTAATCTAATAAACACACTGATGCAACTTATTTAATAATTATAAAATAAATATGTCCTTTGAAAGATGTTTTGTGAAATTCACATTTTGACATAGTAATTTTCTATTAATTAGATTCATCTAAAACTGTTTTGTGATAGTGAGCTTTATGAAAAAAATTTTAGTCATGGCACCAAGACGGTTCATAAGGCAACCCAAATACATTATTTATAAAGAAATATCTTGACTGGCTTAATCATGACTCAAAATCTATAAATTAGAATTATTTAATGAAATAAGCAACTAATTGATGATAATTCGTTTTCTGGGTGTAAGGTAAATTACTACAGTACTGACATGATTACCAATTACCACTATAATAGTATTTATATTATTTGCATTAATTAAGAAGCATTTGATTGTATTGATGATAAATATTATAATACGTACCCATTATCTGAGTAATTTAAATAATTTGTGATAGATAAATATGTGTTTACAGACTACATATAACTTTTTCTTTAATAGATGTGATATTTACTTAAGATGTAAATTTTAAAGATGTATTTATAAAAATGAAATACACCTGTTTTATATTCATTCCACAATTTTATGAAATGATCAGTATTTAACACTGTGATTATTTCTTAATAAATATCTGAACCTATAGCCGTGTGGCCAACTTTCAAATACCAGAGCGGACAGTTTCAGACATTGATTTGTGTTCAAAGGCATAAATATCTATGATGTCTACATTTCTAATTCACCATTTTTAACCTTAAAACAAGGCATGGCATGAGTAATTAGCTAACTACTGGTCCTACCCTAGCCACATACCCATCTCCTTTCAAATAAAAGGGAGTTTGAGAATATGAGCGTCCAGTTCTCATTGAATAACTTATGTAGAAACGTAAGCGACCGTATGTTCCATATTGGGAGTGAATATGGTTATGAAAAAATGAGAATGCGTCAAATGCGAAAAAAAAAATGTTAAATAAATTTCCCTATTGCATTTATTCAAATACAGGTGACCCTCAACATTCCTTTTATGAGGTATGCAGTATTGGGAAGAAGAAACAGAACATTCTGCAGAGATTTTGGGTGTCCTGGAGCCATTGTTTATGTTTAATAATGCTTTAAATTGTAAATCTAAGCCGGCACAAAATGAAGAATGAACCAATATTTGAAAATAAAATTAGTGCAGTAAGCCAGGCTGCTCTCTTATTTAATTTCCAGATAACTGGAAGCAATTCTAAATCTTTCCCTTTCAATGCTCTGGGATTTCCTGCTTAATAAATTAGTATTGACTGCAATTTTGAATCACCCGCCAAGTTTCCATCAAGAAGCAAAGTCAATCGATTTTTAGAAGGTTTATGTTCAGAGGCAATTGATTCTTCTTTCGATAAGTACATACAATTAGGCATTTTTTCCAAAATAACCCCTTCTCATTTTTGCATTATTGACAGAAATCTAAAAATTAAAAACATGGGTGACATAGCGAATTGTACATACGAAAGTTGAGAGTAGTTAAACTTTATGCTATAATATAATAATATCAACTGCACAATTAAACAGACAAAACTATTTTATTGTTTAACCCTCCTTGGGTACAAAATAACAATTTCTGTTTCCACCGCATAAAAAATGGCATCAAAAATATGCGTGTGAAATTACCTGGTGCACAAAAACATCCTGTCCTCCATCATCTGGTGTAATGAAACCCCAACCTTTGGCGACGTTAAACCATTTGCACCTACCAGTCCTCGAGCCTCCAACATTGCCACTGCCTGCCGGAGAACCTGAAAAATAATAAAAACACAAACTTAAATATATACATAAAATCTTTTGTACTTTTCGATAAGTTTTTTCACCTGGGTTTCGCCTTTCGATATTATCAGGCATTCAAAAGCACCAGTGAACTCGGACTCATAGTAAAGTTAGTAAACAGTTTGTAACGTTTATATATAAAAATATTATTAAGAAACTTACATAGTATTATTATTACCACTAACTTGAGGAGCTATTTTGATCTAGTTTTATTTTGATTCAAAGATTCAAATTTGATATTAAAATTCCATCAAGCACCTTGAGTCGACATCTTCAATTACATATAAATATATCTTCAAGTGACGAGAGTATGCATACCCTCGCAATGTGGAGGCGGGGGGTTTAGGTAGGAGTACATTTAATGGCCAGGTTCCTAATCGGTGGATTGCACTTTATAATCGTCAACTACTAAATATAATATTTAATTGACAAACGTATTTCCAAATTCATTTTTTATCGGTGTTTAGATGTAATCGAATAAAAATAAGTTGCTCTCTCGACTGCGATCGGATCGTAAAGCTTAGTTTTAAAACTCTGCGAACTAAACAATAATAAAATCGAAAGGGGGATATTACAAGGCATCTTCAACATTTTAGAAAAGGTATTTCCCTAAGATCACAGATAAACTGCAGTGATAAAAAGCTTCTCTAAAAGAAGTCAGCATTCCTTTGAGTCTGCTGAATTATTCCTCGGCACAGAATTAGTGTATTTTATGAAAAATGGCCAAATAAGTTGTGGTGTGCTACCTATCGATCATTTCCAAATACATCTGCTTTTTTAGATTTGTTTTCACTTGTTTTCATTTCTCTGCAAGAAGAACGAAAAGAGATTGTCTTTAACAAATACTAATCCGCGAAGCTTAAAGTTAATTGCCTGGCTGCAAGTACAAGCTTCACATTAAAACTGTCTGCTTATGGAAATGTGGCGGGGTTTAAAAAGAGAACTCATTTTTTTTTAACTTCTAGCTGAATCAATTTTTAAAACAGCGATGTTGAATTTTCAGCGTTTAAATAAAATTTAAATTCTACAAAATGGTAATTGATTAAAATTTATTATTTGTAGTTCCGTAACTTTCTGATTATGCCACTCTTTTGAGAGCGATCATGTCACATACATAATCACGTTTATAAATGAAGACATCTTTTTGGTACTTTTTCCAAAATTTTATGTAATGATCAGAACCGGTCTGGCATATCACGAGCATTTTCAACCGAATTCAGTTGTATTTAAATAATACATATATTTAAGAAAAATAAGATTTTTAGTAATTCGCTAAACATCGTTTTTTGATGCATCATATGACTTTTGTATATTTTAACTTAGATATTAGTAAAATTTAGCCTTTTACTCTCGAATTCATTTTATAATCATCATGAAAACCTTCGGCAAAATTAAAATTATATTAAAATTATTTTGGTAATTCGAATAAAATATGTTTTATACAAAACTTGCCTCCAAAACGCTTTTTGATTTATAGAAAAACTTCGTGATGGTTTAAGCACGCCTCGAGCTCGGTCAATAAATTAAACAAATTAAAAGTGTATCTTGGTTACCTAACATTGACTGGATCTAGTTAATTATTAAAAAAGCAGTAAATTTGCGGAAGTCATAATTTAGCCCTTCAAAACCACTATACTTTTTCGGTTCTAAATACAACGATATTTATAAATATGGTATGCTTGAGTAACCTCTCAACAATATTATAATAATTAATTTAATATAAATAATTATATTATAATATGTGAGTGTGTATTCAATTTAATGAACAATGTTTTTCAGTACAAAAAGTGAGTGTAAATCTCACCGAAAAAGTAACAAATCAATTATTGTATCCAAAATTATCCGTTACATTCTTTAAATTACTTGATTCTATAACATACCCTTACAAACTTTTTGACTTTTGAGATAAATTCAAAATTGAAAATGGAAGGCGACCTGCAAGTAAAATACAATTTTTAGATAAAGGTTATGTACTATCGTGAAAAAGGAAATTCAACATAAAAATGAGTGATTGTCTAAAAATAAATAATTTATTGACCGGATAGAGGGTTTCACAAAAATATTTGTCGTGCCATTTTGTTAGATGTTTGTTAAAACTTCATAACATCTCGTAAAATAGCGGTTAAAGACATTATTTATAAGAAATGTATCAATGGTGGTACATAAAAAAACATGTTTTAGTAGATAATGTATCAAATAGAAAATGGTGGTTATGAATGGGTTTCAAAAATATCAAGTTTATTTAACACGTTGATAAACTAAATGTATTTTTTTTAAAGTGAAGGAAACTTATTTCATTTTGATTTTCGGTATCCGTTTTGGAAACTTGAGTGTAAATTTACAAATATTACATTCATGAATATGCTGTTACAAGATTCTTTCGGAGTCTTTTGTAATTCGCAAGGTGAACGGTATTTTTAAGTAGTCACATTCCAATCAAAAATTCCTACTTGCGTTAGTATTGCAAGAGCAGTACGACATACACACGTGTGCACGTGTAAAAGTTCTCACACTCTCGCACACAGGCCGAACGAGTGTGTTGTTGCGTTCAACACGTGGCCATCGAGTGAGGAATGGACTTCCTACACTCAGCATTGTGAACATAAAGGCTTACAACGAAAATCACTCGCTCACTTACTACTCGAAATTCTCAATGCGGACAGTGGACACCAACTGCACATAATAAATGTATGTACAATGGAATGTTGGAAGAATAACCCAAAAATTGTAAAAGAATCTTGCCAGACAAGTCTCATCACTCAATTCAGTGAGTAGTACATATAACTTTTAAAGGAAGTGAAATGCTGAAGATTATATATGATAGTTACATCAATTGATTAGACGAAAATATGTAGTATGGTAATTGGCAAGTGTAATAGAAAAAAGCTTATTAAGGGGATATTTTTAAAACGGTCGAGTTAGGTCCGCTGTACAATGGCCCTGCATTTAATTATGCAGTAAAATGGAAGCTACAATATTATAAATAATATTTAATATCGAGGGTACACTGACATAACGCATTAAGTCAGCATTTGATGATTTTCTATTTAAAATGATTCTGCTATACGTACTGGTAGATCCTATGAAGTCATTGGCTTTGAAAAATAACAGTATTAAGTCATATAGCTATTTTTTATTCTGGCAAAAAGTATAATATAACTATAACTCAACGATACCAAAAAATTTATTATGGTTTGGATGCTAAAAAGATTATTCTTTATAATGTACAAAACATATTTTTCAAAAACAAACAATTGAGCCCATATGCGGAAAAAAGCATTGTCCTAAAAAAAATGTTCAGAGATAATAACGGTTGGTTGTTGTGGGGATACCCTTTATCGAAAATATTTATCTTTAATGAGCAAAAATGGGTTGAGTAATGTTATTGAGAACACGGTTTAATGATGAAAAAATCTTTTACTGAATAAATGTGTTAAAACTAAATAAAGACTAACGCTGTTATTCCGCATATGGACTCAATTTTACTTGGGAGAGAGAGAGTACTATGAAAAAAAAATGCTTTAAATGCGATTATTTCAGAACTTTTTTTATGATTTAATGCCTTCTGTCAGTACACCCTCGATATAATGCAGTACATACTTCGAGATATGGAAAGTTTGCAATGTGGAGCGTATGGACTACTAACAGAGGTATCTCAACAGAAGTATTTCTACGCGAACTGTTTATTTTGACACGACCCATTATTATTCAGTGCGAATCGTGCCCAGAACTTTCATCTGGTCATCTCTTGTATGTAATGTAATGTGTCAAGCAATCAGTTTTTGGCAACGTTGGATGAATTTTTAAAAAGTAGTGAAGACGTTCCGAGGTCGCATTCTTCCCTTACCGAAGCAAGTGGGGGTGACCTCACTGTGACAGGAATTACGTGGTATTTCGGCAGTCGCCCGCCGCGTGGGGCCTGGAGTGCGTCGCTTGGTATGCGCGGACCTAACTTTTGCAGTCACGTAACGAGTTTGCGAGCTTGATTTTTTTTTATATAAATTGTAACTACTAACTGGAATAAATCGTGAGTTATGACCAAGAAACCCCAGCTTGTTTGAGTGTATCTGAGAGACCTCTCCATCATCATCAGCTCCGAAGTCAAAATCCTACTTACAATTTCTATCCCTACTCTCTTCGATTAAATTAATTAATATGTCTAATACATCTCGTTATCAGAAAGCCATCATAACGGTAATGTTTCAACTACTAGTTGAGTTTATAAATACTGAAACTATAAAGACGAATTAATCGATGTTTATTCTAAATATAATGAAATTAATTGTTTATAGAATTGAATGTACCGTAATTTCCTACACATACATTTTCATTTCCTTAACACGTTACTATTTTCATGTATCGATATTTTATTCTCAAGCTTGCTCAATAAATTTTCAAATTTGGAATCACTACTTTCTTATTTGGATTAGAAACACTAAACACAATAAAAAACGTATATTGCAATCGTTATATTAATAAAAGTTATTAATTTTAGTGTGAAAAAAAATCATTTCTTAGATCAACCGTTGGTATTAAATAACAAATGCAAACCTCTGAATAATGTATTACAACAATACGGATATGCACAAACATTTCAAAATCCTTACATATTGTTCAATGAAACCGGTATAAATGTGTTGAATAAAATTCATTGTTTGTTACCGTATCAACTCGATCTCGGATCTTGAAGGTATAAATAAGGCAGTATTTTTGTATCGAACACGCGATTTCACTAGCATTAACGTCGAGAATAAGCAAGGTGTTCAACCACATAACCTGCAGACATAATAAATACCAGAAATTCTATCGACTCGAGAAAGTTTTCATGACTATTTGAGGTTTGATGTCTTTTAATTGTGTTAACAGGTGAATTTTAATAGAATTATTACAAATATCTTAATTTGAATATACAAAGACCATTTAAGTCCACAGAACATTTTTGTTCGTGTAGAAATGAGGCATATTTAATTTATATGTTGTTTTCATGTGATACACTCAAAGCAATATTCAAATTCGTCCATTTCTTTAGTTATTTTTATCAGAATTCATTTTAAATTTACGTTATACTCCTTGCTTTTTATCAAAATATAATAGTTACGGGATATATGAAAAAAAATAATGAACTTTATAACATAATAATAAAAATAAATCTTCCAGATCCGTGGTGCAGTTCTCAACGAGTTTGGTTTCGGTTACAACGCTCACGGGTTGACAGTTTCATAAATTGATTTTTCAATCGATTAATGGATCTCTATAATTTAAGATATCGACTGAGGGTGCTTGATGGAATTTCAATATCAAATTTGAATTGTTGAGATTTTCTACTGATCTCAGTTCGAGTTCACTCGTGTGCTCGAATGCCTGAAGATGCCGAAAGGCGAAACCCTGGTCATTAGTGACAAAATATATGGAAATGTACAAAATCTCAATAATTCATTGCATTCTGCATTGATGTTTTTGATGTATACATTCCCTCCTACCCATCCGATCCTATTAATTTAGCGATTAGAGAACCACTAGTCCTGTCCTAGTGTTATCCTTCTAACCCTAGTCTTTTCGAAAAAGAGAGGTTGAGCAACTAAGTAACAAGTAATAGGATAAAACAACAAAGTATTTAGTTCTACAAATTTGTAAAACTAAATACTTTGTTATTTTATCCTATTATAATGGAGTTCTACCAAGTAAGTGCCAATTCAATCAATAAGTAGCAAGTAGTTATCGTAGAAAAACTTCAGTTGATGCATCTACATTAGAAGTCTATATGCTCCACATCGGGAGAGGGCATGGTTTAAAAAACATAAGTCTTTCCAACACTCAACTGTGATGAATGCTTATAATTATGTAAAATTTAAAACGGTCTATCGTAAGGATTCAAACATTTAACATAAATATTAGTATAGAGAATTCTAAGCTAAATAATCATTCCTAAAATATTGCAATAGGTTTCGCCCTTCGAAAAATCCTTCATTGTAAGTCTATTGTCGGAACATCTTTGATTGTAAGCAAAAAAAATGCTTTTATAAAATGCCCGGCCCAATTATAACAATAAAGAGCAGCGTTCTCCATTTTATTTATTCACCTTACATAATAATTAGTTAATAAATCAAAGAACTAAGTAACTATGATCAGTAATTAATAATTTTTTCTCTCTTCTCATACAGTTTATCCATATAATTAAGCTTTTTAAATTTTTACAGCAACAGCTAAATTTTAGAAAAACTTCAGTAGCATGTGAGAATTCCCCGGATCGAAGAGAGGCGAGCGGCTGGTTATCCGGAGTCCTGGAAGGGCTGATCTCAGACAAACACCATTTCAGATCCGGTTTAGAAACTTATTTATTATCCATTAAAGATGCAGTGGTTTAACATTACACAAATATATAAATCTTAACACATAAAATAGATTCTACATTTACATTTACTTAGCAACTGAATTTACTTTAAGTTTTAATACAAATGACACAACGAATTTAAATTAAATCCAACGCAAATCAAAACACAAAAAACAAACAAACAGTTCACATCGTCACATCACTTTCGTCGCGACGAGACCTCGTTCGTCCGACTCGGCAGCTCGTCATCCACTGTCTACAAAAATTCAAAAAAACTCCGTGCCAAGTTGGAGCTACCCTTTTCCGTAAAAATGGACTCGTCCAGCGGCCGAAGCCCGGGGGCTTCTTAAATGCCTGGCAACAAGAAAGAGCGTATTCTGCGAATTATTGCTCTTTGCCGCAGGCCGATTTCAGTTCGGGACACTAATGACACTTATACTTAAGAAAAACCAGGGTGTGTCAAACCCCCATACTTCTAGTGTCCATGAACTGAGTTCGGGCAGCGTAGCAATAATCACACAAAAACAAGATACAATATACAATAAAGAACACAAAAAAATCAAGTCTTAAAAACACACGCGTGGCAGCGCGTCGGTCGTCACACACGAGGCCACAACACAGGTCATGTCGCGATCGGCATCACAACGGGCGGTGGTGCAAATTTTCCTACGCCAACAGGCGTCCTGTTCCTATCCCAGGAAGGCATCCGCAGCGTCCTCGCTCGGCGGGGCAGGTGTGTCGGCAGCATCTCCTCTTCACAGGCAGACGGCCTCATCTTCTCCCGAGAAGGCATCCGCAGCGTCCTCGCTCGGCGGGGCAGGCGTGTCGGCAGCATCTCCTCTTCACAGGCAGACGGCTTCATCTTCTCCCGAGAAGGCATCCGCAGCGTCCTCGCTCGGCGGGGCAGGTGTGTCGGCAGCATCTCCTCTTCACAGGCAGACGGCCTCATCTTCTCCCGAGAAGGCATCCGCAGCATCCTCGCTCGGCAGGGCAGGTGTGTCGGCGGCATCTCCTCTTCACAGGCAGACGGCCTCATCTTCTCCCGAGAAGGCATCCGCAGCGTCCTCGCTCGGCGGGGCAGGTGTGTCGGCAGCATCTCCTCTTCACAGGCAGACGGCCTCATCTTCTCCCGAGAAGGCATCCGCAGCATCCTCGCTCGGCATGGCAGGTGTGTCGGCGGCATCTCCTCTTCACAGGCAGACGGCCTCATCTTCTCCCGAGAAGGCATCCGCAGCGTTCTCGCTCGGCGGGGCAGGTGTGTCGGCAGCATCTCCTCTTCACAGGCAGACGGCCTCATCTTCTCCCGAGAAGGCATCCGCAGCGTCCTCGCTCGGCAGGGCAGGTTTATTAGCGTCTTCTCGTCTTTACAGGCAGCATGGCAGGCAAAACGGCCTCCCGGGTCGCAAATCTACCAGCCACAGTAGGCCTCACTCTTTGAAGACAAAACAGGCACAGCAGGCCTCACAGGTTGCAAATATAACAGGCACAGCGGGCCTCACGGATTGCAAACAAACAGCCACAGTAGGCGTCACTCGTTGACAACAAAACAGACACAGCAGGCCTCACAGGTTGCAACTCTAACAGGCACAGCGGGCCTCGCGGATTGCAAACAAACAGCCACTGTAGGCCTCACTGGTTGAAAACACAACAGGCCCAGCAGGCCTCCTAGATCAGCGCGAACGACTTCAAGAGCGGCTAGTCGAGAAGTAGGGCTTCGTGAAAAGTAACAGAGGCCAGGCACCTTTCACCGACGACTCCCGCCAGTTTCGCCTTTGAAGCTGGGGTTTCGTAGTAAGACGCCGGGAAGCTGACTGGTTGTCTGGTCCCGATCTTGAAGTCCACCTTCAGGGCAGGGTCCGGATTCTTAGTGTGCGTTCGGCGATTTAAAATTCTTGAAGTTACGTTAAAATTCGGTTGGGCGCCATGAACCACAGTTCAAAGCCACTGCATCTTCAGAGCATGAGTCCTCAGGGGGTGAATCCTGAGGTGTCACAAACCATCAATGGCCCCACGTTGGGCGCCAAAATGAGAATTCCCCGGATCGAAGAGAGGCGAGCGGCTGGTTATCCGGAGTCCTGGAAGGGCTGATCTCAGACAAACACCATTTCAGATCCGGTTTAGAAACTTATTTATTATCCATTAAAGATGCAGTGGTTTAACATTACACAAATATATAAATCTTAACACATAAAATAGATTCTACATTTACATTTACTTAGCAACTGAATTTACTTTAAGTTTTAATACAAATGACACAACGAATTTAAATTAAATCCAACGCAAATCAAAACACAAAAACAAACAAACAGTTCACATCGTCACATCACTTTCGTCGCGACGAGACCTCGTTCGTCCGACTCGGCAGCTCGTCATCCACTGTCTACAAAAATTCAAAAAAACTCCGTGCCAAGTTGGAGCTACCCTTTTCCGTAAAAATGGACTCGTCCAGCGGCCGAAGCCCGGGGGCTTCTTAAATGCCTGGCAACAAGAAAGAGCGTATTCTGCGAATTATTGCTCTTTGCCGCAGGCCGATTTCAGTTCGGGACACTAATGACACTTATACTTAAGAAAAACCAGGGTGTGTCACATGATTAATTTTTAACAGTGGTAATAACTTGGCTTATATTTTATGAAAAGTTAAACCAAATGAATAAGAGGTCATAATTCTTTTTCTTTTTGAATTGCGTATGATCATTTAAATTGAATAATAATTAATTAATCAGAAAAATAGTCAAATAAAAATTCTGTATTCATTCTGCCCGTCTCTTCTACCAACCGAATGGATTCCGTCGCCCTGGAAGGCCGCTGATGGCCAACCATAGGATTTACTTCGTGGAGCTACGAGGGGCAGAGAATTTTGGAGGCACTAGGTGATAGCCATATGCTCCGTGTAGGGATATGGTTAAAAAATATATGACTTGAGATATTTCTATTACTGAATTTGGTAGATAAAACTTTGTTTGCTACGTTTTGATGCGTAGAGGTAAAATATTTGTCTCAGGTTGGCGTAGAGCATGGGTTTCCAACCGACTCGGAATTCCCCCCAAGGGGGGTAATTTAGAGTTCTAGAGGGTGAATTGCTGGATTCTTATTAATTGTTTTTATTGAACGACATCTCTCGGTGTACTAACGAATTGTATACATATCTCTGAGTCAGACTTTTCAAGTTTGTTGCAAATGAAAACGAACAACAAAGTATACTATATTACATTATGTCGAAAATTACATGTACTGTGCCAAAGCTCCCTATAGTCACAGGTTGTTTTGGCTGTGCCCGTTCAAACATAAATCCGCGCATCCAAGAACAAAAAACAAAAAACACAGGTTTGCCATTTAATGAAGACTTCATCGCATAAACTAAACTAAATTACACTATAATTCTAATGAACTTTTTGTTCATTAAAGTATGATTCAGTAATCTTAGTCTGTTAAGGAATTAGTTAGAAAACATAATCTATATAAATTTATAATATTATTTACAAAGCTACATATAAAAAAATAAATGAGTTTCATTACTACATATATGCATGTTATTATTTTGAATGCAATGTTCAGAATCATATTCTAACATATTGGTAACATATTAAGTAAGGTAATGGAGCAAAAAAAATTGAGAGCTCCTGGCGTAGAGTGACTCAACAATATACTGTTCTTATGAATAGACATCTACGATTTTTAATGTAACCTGAAAATCACGATGTATATATTTATTTTTTATTTCAAACTTTAGTACGAAAGTAAGAATGAAATATATAATAGTAATAATATGATGACGATATTGATAATTTAATGAAATTTTCGTTACCGAACCTTATTGGAAAATCTGTCGTCTAAGTCAACTCGAGTATGACTATTATGAAATCGCTAGATTTATTGAAAATTTATTCGGCTAGACGTTGTCATACTTGAATGTTCAAATAATTTAAAAACAAAAGTTAGCAAGACTGAATCGAGATCAATTGATATCATTAAAGATTATCGACGAATTATTAACTAAGTTAACATGGTTCGTCTATTTTTTATTATTATTCCGTTGGTAGGATAAGTACTCGTCAAAAGGAGGGCACGTCCGGTAAAAAGAAACGTCTGGTAACCCTATTTAGAACATATTTTCGACTCTTTTCTTGACACTGTAAATAGCACGACAAACATCTCTCTAGCTTTATCTAGCTTGATAAACCCAATATGCGTTCGTCTCACTTTCCCGAGCATAAACACGCTCGTGGTAGGAATTTAGGTTATTGTGTTTGTTTCGACATGACATAGCATCGCATTCCGAGCTGCATTTTGTTGTTCCTTCTGTTCCGCGGCAGCCATCTTGCCTTTTTAAACATTCACACGTGGAATAGAATGTCGTCCTCCTATTTTTGTTTTTATGGCGGGAAAACTAGAAGCACCACACACGCGCCCTGCCTGGCGGGGAAACAACAATTATATTTTAAAAAGCAACTGCAGCTGCATTCCATAGCATTCACCAAATATTTGCTTAACTAGAGCGCTACGAAATAATCAAATCGTATCTTTAAATAATTTCAAAATCATTAAAATCAATCAGTATATCAATCAATGTTCTCTCCCAACCTCGTGCACTCCATCACTGGTTGGGGTGCGCTACAATACGAACTATTCAAAATTTAATTTTTCAAGAAAAATACATATTCGAAATTAATACAGTTTAAATACATCATTAATTAAATAAAAAAAAGAAAAAAAACCCATCTTTTAAAAAATATATTTGTTCTTTATATACCGACCTAATTGTATAAATAATAATATTAAAAATTATGTAAAGCAATACAAAAAATAATCATTTTTAAGGGTTAAAATTATGTCGTCCATTCGTTGGTTGGTCTGCTCATTCTTTGGATATTTCCCTCAGAGAATCTTTCGTCTTAGTGGGAAAATTAATATATAAAGTATACCGTAGTTAAAATTAACTTTTTTTTTTAGAAAGTTTTCAATGATAAAACTTATAACTGATAAAAATATATAAATAATAATATAGTAAATACAAATTTTTTAATAAATTTTATCGTATTAATTGTTTCTATCATAATTAAGTAGCAGAATTTTAAGTTGAAACTCACATAATCGAATATCTTCAATTTTCCAAATATCATCTCATAGTAATTTTATTTCTAAGAAATGCACCAAAATTGAACGAGAAAATAATTACTGTTCTTTAGTTTTAATTCGTTGAGCTTGGACTGAAGTTGTTACCAAGTAAGTAAGTGAATGGTTGCTAAATTTGAAGCTGAGAACATAAAAAACTTTTTCAAAATGTGTATTATTAACTCGAATCGGTAAAATTATTTTACAAAATTCATATTGGATGGATAATAGTAAAAATGTTATTGTAAATACATAATTATAAATTTAATTCATAGAATTCACATACCGTCAAATTAACAATAACAGTCACAATTTGTAACTTCCATATGTAAATAATAATAGATGATATTAGGATAAAATATTTTTTTCTGATTTTGGATATTGTGAAGATGGATGACCCACAGCCCTGCGATATATAATATTTTCATTTTTCAGCTAATGGTGGCTCTATGAAGTTTAATTACGAAACTTGACATCGGAAAATATATTGAAGGAATGCAATTTAACATATTATTTATTTCATTACTGAGACATAATTAACAATTTTGGTGTCGTAATACGTTTGTCGACGAAGTAAACATTTCTACTGCGTAGTTATTTTATTCTACGTCACGTGTTTATGAAACCGAAACAAAAAATAAGTAAACAATATTTGAATAAATTGTTTCACTTGGCGTGTAGCAGACAATGTGAAAATTGTTCCAAGGAATTATCTCTCAAAATTAACCTTTTTATGGTCATCTATGACTACCTAAAGCTAATTAATAATTAAAACACGTACATCGCATACAATGATACGCTACATTGATTGTAAAATGGTAACCTTTTACAAAGTGCCAGGTTAACACCCTTCTACTGAAAATCTAGATGACAGAAAATTGTGAACAAGAAAATTATGTCATGGGGAACATTCTTTTATTTCACTATTATTAATTAAAGCACTTCTGATGCTCGGGTAGTTTTTCAACTATATTTTTTATTGAAAAAGGTGTAAAATTATAATGTTTTATTTTATTACTAATACATTGTATCAGGGTCGATTTTTCTAACCGTTACAGCGAGGCTAATTAAAATATGTCAGTTCCGTGGTGCAGTGGTCAGCGTCGTTGGCTTCAGTTTCATAAACTGATTTTTCAATCGATTTCTATTTGAAGGCATGATTGAAATGTCTATAAATTCCCTCCCATTCATCTCATCCTATAAACGAGCTATAGCTAAAGCGATAAGCACAACACTAGTCCTGTCCTAACCCTATTCTGTTATCCCTACTATCTTCGAAGAAGCGAGGTTGAGCAACAAACTTCTGTTAAGATACATCCATTCGGAGGCCATATACTCCACATTGGGAGCGGACATAGTTAAAAAAACATGTGTATCATATTTAGCTTTCAATAAATGTCAGTTACAATACACAATTAAATTTAGTTACTTTTCTAATTGCACACCTATGGAAATTTTTATTATAGGGTTTAAAAAAAGCATGGCATGTTTCAAATTGAACATAATAATGTATTCCAAATAAAATTATATATTCAAGGGTAGACGTTTATACGAAATAAAAAATAAAATTAAGAAATGGACGTTAAACGTTAGCATTCATTTATTTTTAAATATAAATCAATATATTAAACGGCTAGCTACAGCGAGGGGTGAGTAACCTTTTCACGATGATAACCAAATATAGAAAAAAGTCAGAAAATGTCTTTTCAGAAGAATTCATTTTAGGAAGAATGGTTTCTATGGTTATCCTCCTACATGATAATAATATACAAACATATATGTTCTATTTTTATGGGGTGAGAGCATTATTTATAAAATGAGTCAATAATTCACGCAGGTAACAAGCTTATATTACGTTTCTGCCTTTTATTGTATACATTTAATCGATTTTAGGTTCAAAAATATTAAAAAGCACGATATATATAAATTTAAAACATAGGTACCTTTTGTATGTTTAATTCTCCGTTTACATACAACGCAACAAGTTCTATAATTGCAATGTTCGGTCAGGAATTTTACTTCATCTTGACCTTATAATTTCGAGTAAAAACACAGCTCTATTTCATGTAAAACTTATTTAACAAAATATACTTTTACATATCAATTACGTAACACTATCTTAAATATGTTTTTTTTCTACAAAATTTAGGTTTTAATAATAGGTTTAAATTGTGTTTTTGATTCTTTTTTTATAATTCTTTCGTATATCTATGATACAACGTTGACTTAGAACTAGTGATTCGAGGCCGGGAATAAACTCGCATGGGAAAAAACGGGAAAAACCATTTTAATATTAGTGACAACGGCATATCATTTTTGGCATTTGGTAACACTTATATCAAACGCGTGACATCTTTTACGTATACCAAAATTGTATTCACAAATTTGAGGTTACGGTGAGTTATTAATTTGATGATGCAGATGGAAATAAGGAACTTTATTTTATATTGGATCAGGTATGACATCTAAATATATATACTTGAACCTAATATAAAATATTTACGGAAACGTTTCTGTTTTTATGTACGAAGTTAAACTTGGCGAGATGCACACATTTATGTCAACATGGACTCAACAAGTCGACAAAAATGACAAATATCATAATTAACTGATAATTCTCAATTTGTCGTGTGTTTTCTCAATTTACCGGTGTTTTTGAGGTTTTTTCCCAACATTGCAAAATTCCCTGGTTTTTTGCATCACTTCTCATAACACTTCCGGTGAAACATTCTTGGGAGTCGTCAGTTTCTATAATTAACATAAAACTAATAACAATGATGCAACTGTCATTTTTCATTTGACCCATGATTTTGCAATAACACAATTATACTGCTGGTAATCTTGATAGTAACGATGCGTTTCTTTTTATCTCTCTTAACAACTGCAAAACTGATATCGTAGAGTAAGTCATAAACACACCAAAAAACTCTGGAACGTGGTAGAGTAAAAGTGAACTGAATTAGATTCAGAAAGTCGAGATATCTATTTTGTACACATTTAAAATGAATTTCAATGATTAGACAGCCTCCGTGTTCTAGTGGCAGCGAGTGCTGCAGAAACGATTCCCACACTTCTTTATACTTGTTTTATGAATAATGGATAACTCGGCTTTGATGCTACTTACATATCGGTCATATCCAAGTACTGTTTCCAATTTTATTTCTCTGATATATTACGTTTCTAACGATTCTTTATAAATAGACAGAATCTTGTGAAAGACGAGTTTGTAGTACCTACTCGAGGATTTTGCAGCTCTTGGTACAAATGTAAAAACACGTTTATAATTTTGTTCCGAAAATCTATTTGAATGATTTATCGAAAGCCGACTGCAGAGCTTTTATACGAAAATGGTATGGGGACAAGCTACTTGGTTTTTATCAAAAGGTGTTGAAAACGAAAAATATTTATTACCCATGCCCTACAAGTCTAAGAATTCAATAAAGAATAGCTGACGACTAATACCTTAAATGTCAAAAACAACGTTCTATCACTTTTAAGGTGTTAACTGTCAATTCTTGGTGGAAAGACATTATATTTTAAAAAATAAAACACAATTCATTTGTACTACTTACAAATATGTGGAAGTAGTACGAATGAATTGTGTTTTATTTTTTAAAATACAACGTTCTATGCAAATTTTAACAATTATTCAGTCCTGTACTTATATATGAAAGGAAAAACTCCAAAAACGAAACTGTTTTCCAATGAATTAAAATAATTATGCCTTCACTTAATGTATGAAAAAATATTTTTTTAAATTATTTCTTTATCAAAAAGCAGTGACGAATTAAATAATTTAAAAATATATTTTAGGTATAGACAGATAGGAAAGCAATTAAGTAGGAATTAAAATAAAAAAAATGAATTTTTACGCTCCCTGTAGCGCTGTGTTTTAGAGATAAAATCGTAGCACCCTAATAAAATGATACTTTATAAAGAAAAAAGTATTTTTCTCAACTATTGTTGAAATTACTATTCAAAGCGTTTAAACACAATAGTATGTATTCAGCACTGAATGAAGCAGCATTTGTAATTAAATTATTGATAAAATTATTTGACATAAATCAGTTAACCGCTTAATGTAAAAATATTTTCATAACTCAGTTTGTCACCATTCATATAATTGTATAAAACTACAGTATGTTCATCTGTTCTACGATTAAACTTGTCTTTAAACGACCTATTAATAAACGGATAATTAAATTTAATGTTCCCTCATAGCAGGACCTATTCAATGAATTAAAAAGACCCTTCCCTTTTTATATCGTGCTTGTCAATCTATCAATCGGAAGTTTTGACAGATGAAAGAATATGGTGGTCTCATCATTTATCATAGCATTTAAATAAGGTTTACTAGATTTTAAACTCAAAACTTTAAGCTCAACACAATATTTATATTATGTCAATTTGGCGTAATTTTAAACTAATACACATTTTACAAAAGCAGTGGAATCTTATGTTTGCATTCTTTATTATAATATTGTTTGTAAGCGAAGCCACTATCACTAAAAGTCAATAAAATATGTGACAAAATAATATTCTTTAATCTCAAATTAGAGAACTTTACTCAGGTGCTATAAATATTTTAACCTTAGGCACCGCCTACCATTAATATACTTGAAACATATTCACAATTGAATGTATTTTTATACAGTGTATGCAAGGTAAACAAGAACAACTGCTTAGGTCATAGATTAAGTTAAAATTCAGCAAAATAAGTTTATGAATTAGTTGAATGTTTTCGCTGTCATTTATTCGCCAATTCGCTCAGCATCAGTTGAATATATTCACTTGATGAGCGAAACCGGTATTTTTCACACACATTTGGCATGTGCTGTTACTTGTTAAAACACACGAATAACAGAGCTGCTCAGCAAGTAACTGTGTGAATTACATGAAGAAATCTACCAAAATAAATGCATGAAAGATTCAATCGATTCACCTGTAGAGATATATTTTAAAATCTATTCAATGTCATACACCAAATGAAAAAAATGGCTGGTAATATTGCAATCGTCAAGAAACAAGCTCGAACAATTATTATATTCATCATTTAGATAAATATATGTTTTAAATGCCTTCGCAATAACCTGGTAGGTTTCAATAATAATTAGATAACCAAACTTTTATTTTATTAAAAACAACAATTTTATTTTATTTATCTGTAATTCGGTGCCTAAATTAGTAATATTGTTTATATTACTGACTTCAAAATGATAAAACATATTTATTATCGGCAGCTACTTCGTGTTGATTTATTTTCAATAAATAATTTTAATGATTTTTATGATAATAATTACTACTCGCTTATTCTATCAATGTAATGATACTGTTCAGAAGAAGTGAAAAAGTTACACTCAATTAGGTACCATTATATTTCGGTAATTATTTATTAAACGTTATCAATAAATAACCATGAAAATATCGTATTGAATTGTTAAAAAATGGGGTTATTTATAATTTTTTAAATTTGTATTTCTAGTTACTATTATATATCAATGAATATGCAAAATTTTTATCTTTTCTGTACAATGCAGAATTTTCTCGTAAATAATTGGTATACAAACTCTGCAACGGCAAGAATTATTTTTGGTATTGAAAAGAATCTCCAGGTAGTTTAAGTTGTTAGTCACCACTTGGTTTTGAATATTTATTAGATCTATTTAAAGCTCGTCGACCCCTTTCTTTACTCTGTGAGAAATCTTTCCGGCTGCATCCAACAACATACACGTATGCACACCACTACTACACAGCGAATGCATTTTTGGTACATAACGAATTCAGTTTACCCTCGAATTTCTACATAGTACATAATCTATCACTTCAGACAAGGCAAAACTTTTTTCAACTAGATTAACGGTTGTAAGAAAATATTCGTGAACTTTAACTATTTTGTTTTATGGATTTTTTAAGATTAAAATTGTTTCAGTTAATTCTCAGTGAAATAGCACTATATATATTACAAAATTTTCTTTTTTTAAAACAAATCAATTCCTGATTATATCAAAAGAATGCAATTTTTTGTACGTTATTTTCGTAAATTGCTTAAAATCTATGAGTTCAAACGATTTTACTATTTGCCCAATGTTATCAAACATTAAAAACAAATATACTCTTTTAAGCCTTCAAATATTTTTATAAAGATTATAAAAATCACTTCGTGTAGCGCACATGAACCACCCGTTTTCTACACCATTCGCAGTGTCATCTCTGTTTGTTGTTTAAGAAAGATCTTTTATATTTTAACCTACCATAATTGTTCTGATCTTATATTTAGTATTATGTATTAAATTTTGGATGCTTTTTTTTTAATTAAACAGTTCTGATATCGTAATAAGAAATTGAGAAGGCGTATCATCAAGTGGTATTAAATAACCATACTTTCTTTTGTATATATGAATACTTTCAAGAAATAATTGTAATTAAGTAACACGTGCTTCCCGTCCTTAAAACACATCCGGATACAATTTAAACATAAATTAAAAATATATTTTGATCCCTATTTTATCAAACGTAATCAAAAAATGAGGATTTTCACTGATGATCGAGCAAGAGTGAAACGACTCACAAGTGGGAAAATCTTTATTATTTGCGCGATGAAGGATTTATACATCGTTATAATCTTTTTTAAATAATCATTTTTAAATGCTCATTGATTCTAATATTAAAACCTACAGCATAAATGCCATTACTTGAATCTTTGCATTTGAATACCATCTTACCCAAAGAATATATAACTTATATTTTAATGCATCCAAAAAACTATTTTGCGTATTTTTCCTAATTTAATTTATTTAAGTATTATATTGTTTGAAATTTGGATTATTGAAATTCCATCAATCACCCTCAGTCGATGTCTTAAATTATATTATATTGTTATTGATTATTTAACAATTCGCATTTATCACGAGACGTTAAAAATCTTACCATTCTGGCGTTGTTACATGATAACCAAAATATATATTTTTATCTTCAATTTAATACCGTCTGCTAAGATAATAAACATTTAATTAAGTGAAAAATTATGCTAAAATATTTATAATTAAAACGGCTGTGTAATAAAAATGATCAATTTTCTTTTTTTATTTTTTGTTGAGAAACTCGGTACTCCGACTGGTGAAGTTCATAATATAATGTTTGAAGCAATTAAGTATACATAAATAATAATTGAAAGAAGAAAATTTGAATGTTTATTTATTTATTGCAAGTGTTTGATATCTTACCCGCGGTTGCTTTTCCATTTCCTTCTTGTTCACTTCGCATTTTCTATATTTTTCTTCTTTTTAAAGTACATCACTCACAAAACTCATTTGTTAGCACTAGCGCGGTCGTGTAATAACAACATTATCGTTTTCTTAGCATCTGTCTAAAAATCCGATAATAAGCGATAAGTTCTCGGAAAAATAAAATGTTATTTATTTGTTTTTGGGGTCAAAACGATTGATGGCGCGAAGGTTTCTTATCATCTTTTTACATCACACTGTGGATTCGGCCCTTTACAGATTAGAAATATACATAAAAAACACTACTTTATGTGAGCAGTAACTTCTCTGACAGACAAGTAATTAAGATACGATATAAGCTATAGAATTACTGGAGAACGTTTCATTCGCCTACTTTATTAAAAACTATAAACAAAAAGTAGTCTGAAAAACAGGTTGAATTTATCTTCCGTCGAAAGTTTAAAAAGTAAACTTAATTATACGTAATTATACGTATTAATGTTGATTAAATAATAAACGCGGTCACTACTTAAATAAAATAACTCTGTCGTTACATTACATTATCTTATAATTATTAAAATTGTTGTGTGAGATGTCGTAAAAGTTAATCGCGAATTTGTGTTACTAATAAAGCGTTGAGTTAATATATTTATTTTATTATAATTATTTCAACAACAACCGAGAAAGTATTGTTATTCGTGATGTAAAGATTCACGAAGTATCGCTTCCGTGACGCAGAAAACGCAAACTGACCGCGAAAATTTACCCGGAAATTTTTGACATTCCCTACGACCAGTTTACAACTGGACCACGTGTTCGTATTTTAGCGCGAATCCGACATCTCATGCGAACGACTGAGTTGAATGAATCACGACACCGAAGTTAGCGAGTCGACACTCATATTATAATGTTTTACTACAAACGCTGTATATAAAACTCACGTGTGAATGAGTGAAAACGCCTTCTACGGACAAACAACTTCAAGGAAATAAAAAAATAAACGGCGTGTCGAAAAATGATTAGGTAAATATGTTCAAGGTAAAAAATACTATAAGACCCCGGTACTATAATAAACGGTTTGATTAATCACCGCAGCTTACGTTATTGCGATGACGATTTAATTCAATATTTATCGATTAAAACGTAGTAGAATAATCGCGGTTTGACGGACGCGACCAAACTATTCGGCACCTTCGCGTCAACTAAATGAACTAAACAAACTTGCCTCCAAGTCCAAAAAGTTTTATCTAGGAATGCGAGCCTATTATTTGTGAGTCAGTGACTCTCAAAATTTATCCATGAATCATTTTTTTTACCAAGTTTTTCTTAGAAATATTAAATAAATATCAATGAATTCCAATAAATAAGTTTATATAAGTTATTTAGTAAAAAAAAAGTTACCACATTACATACAAACTGACGAGCAGATCATTTCCAAGTTTAGTGGTAAATACATAAGGTTACGGTACAAATGATCCACGCGGACACTACACAAATAATATATTTAATACGCATGAGTAATGAAATATTTATACCTAAAAATTTACAATAGTTTTTAAGCCTCAATTTTATTAAACATATTTTAACATATTCAAATAAGAGAGACTACGACAGAATATACAAATACATACAATTGAATTTTATATTTCATTTATATTTTAACGGTTACCGGACAAATCAGAATGTGACAAATTAGAACAGTGACAAAACAGACCAGTGATAAAACAACCTACGGGAAAATAAAACCCATCAAATTTTTGACGTATCTATTGATGAATTGAATACATACACGACACCTTTTTTAAGAAATATTAGATGTAATATAATAATGAATTCAAATATAACATTTTGAATTTGGATTATTGAGATTTTGTACACTTCCATGTATTTTGTCACTAACGACCCGGGTTTCGCCTTTCGGCATCTTCAGGCATTCGAGCACACGAATGCCTGAAGATGCCGAAAGGCGAAACCCGGGTCGTTAGTGACAAAATACATGGAAGTGTACAAAATCTCAATAATCCAAATTTGATATTGAAATTCCATCAAGCACCCTCAGTCGATGTCTTAAATTATAACATTTTGATTTTAAGTACTTACTAAATAAAATAATATTTGGAAAACGAATACCTGCATTTCCATTCTATTGATTGAGCAGTAACTTTTTGAAAATTATTTGTTAAAATTGTAAATGACAATAAAATTTAAATTGGTATTTACTTGGTAGAGTTCTATTATAATAATTATGGTAAAAAATTGTTTACAGTTCTGATGATGGTTTGATGATGAAGTAACTATCAACTGTATTCTATAATTTTTGTATTACTAAGCATTTTTACCTCATTAATAATATGTCATAAATGCTTCTCCAAGGTATTATAGGCGATCATGTTTTAATACACATCTACAAATTTCGGTTCAAGTTATTTTGGGTATATTTATATATGTGTATACGAATAGATACCTATTTTAGCCATTCTATTGCATTGAAGAGTCTTTATTACAACTATGAATGTAGAAGGTAAAAAAAATTAAAAATATTATATTTATTAATTGTTTAATGATCAAGGCATATTGACATTTTTAGATCCAATATTAACCGATAACTTACATTACCGATTTACAAAAATTTCCCATAAGAGAAATGATAAGCTTGACGTTAAAACTAACAACTTTATAACATTTAGTTTTTCTGCAACATTTTTACCGATGATGTTTGAGAATCTATGCAATGTCGTTTCTCTAGCATAGGGCACTGCGCTCTACGAAACTCGGGCTGGCCCTTCCACTCTACGAACAAGCACCGCGTCAGCCCAGTGCACACTCTTCAACAGTGGCCTACCAATAATTTTATACACTAAGGAAAAAGCTCTACACCGTGAACTTTTTCTATGCTTTGTCCAGTATTTTGCTGTGTATCATATCGTAAACTATTCGTTTCATGTTTCATTTCCGAGGAGTTCATACTAAACCTACGAGGCTACAAAATTTGCTTCTACACCTTTTATATTAATCAACAATAAACTTGCATAGGCCAAAAAGCGGCAAACAGTTACATATAATTATTGTTAAAGTTTTAAACAGTTTTAATTGCCTACGCATATTCATTTTTGTAGAATTATTAATATCTTAATTACTCATTAGTTAGAGAACATCAAAGCTTTAGTGTTTTTTTTTAACATTACATCACCTACGAATGCACATCGCACCCCCGGGAAAATACAGCAGTTAGTTTAAATGTATCATTTTGCAGGAGAGCCGTTCGAAGTTCTGGATGCATATACAATTATTGTTTTTTTTTTTGTGG
The DNA here is from genome assembly GCA_022494535.1 of Himalopsyche phryganea. Taxonomy (NCBI): domain Eukaryota; kingdom Metazoa; phylum Arthropoda; class Insecta; order Trichoptera; family Rhyacophilidae; genus Himalopsyche; species Himalopsyche phryganea. The sequence goes on from JAGVSL010000046.1 coordinate 4,033,575, forward strand.
TTAAACACAAAATCGTTAATTTAAAATGGCTCGCATTTTTATGGTCAGAATTTGAATTCATTCTCGGTCTTAATTTTTAATAGATAGGTCAAAATTACAGACGGCAGAATAAATAATTTATGGTCAGTATTTTTAACCTGACCTAACCTTTTATTGTGACCTTATAATAATTTTATTCAGACCGTTCATATTTTTATTCTGACCAAAAATTAAATTTTATTCTGACAAAAATTTGATTCGAATTCTAACCAAAAATTGATTAAAATTCTGACCATTTAATTTGTTGCCATTTAAAACGTCGGCTAAGGGTGCTTGATGGAATTTAACTAACGACCCGAGTTTTGAATTTGAACTGAAAATTAGTAAATATTTTATTGGTGGGTATTTATATGCTGTATTTTGCCCAATTATATTTTAATGATAATTGGTTCTTATGATTCTCTGCAACTGCAAAATAATACGAGATTGTATTTTTATTCATTTAGATATCATTGTAGTTAGTGATAATATTTTTTTCTTATTTCGTCTTATGTATAAACGACAGTATGTATTTACCAACTCAGTAAATCAGTTCCGAGTTCATCCGTGTACTTGAATGCCTGCCGAAAGGCGAAACCCGGTTCGTTATTGACGAAAAGCATGGAAAAGTTAAAAAAAAATCACGATTCAAATTTGATAAAATCATTTAATTAGGTGCCCATTCCCTGATACTAAGTGAATTTAAATATTAACATAGTTTATAAAAATAGAACAAAATTTATGAATCATATCCAAAACACAAAAATGACTAATATTTCTCAATTTTCAGACATACGAAACCATTTTATTGAGAATGCGATATTTATGTGAAATAGATTATTGTATCGCACTATACTTATGATTTAAAATAGGAATTATAAAAGCAGCTGCATAGTCTTAAGATTTTTAAGTCCTATGCAGAAATTAATGTGTGGTTATTAAAATGATGATTTAGGATATCTAAGAAATTATAACCCCTTGGAGAAGCACCCCACTTATCGTATGGGTACATCGGAATGGTTGGAGTAGTGTTTCTAGACTGCACTGGTCGACTATTAATACCCGCCCATCCTCAGTTTTCAGCCGCCAACTGTTTTTTTTGTCAGCTCGAAAAATACTTCGAATGCACCATACGAAATACCACGTTGTATGCCACAATATTTTACGCTACTACTTATCGTATACTAATAATCACTCGAATATTTCGATAAAAGCTTAGAAAACTTTCCTTAAAAGTATGTATGACGGAAAATCTTCGATGGCTAGCGACTGTAATTTATTTCTAGTACAACTGAAAAATTGTATTTTTAATGAAACCGTCACAACGATATTACGAATAAAATTCCTATTGTATTTACATAATTAATACAACACTAAAAAAAATTATGAATAACAAATAGTGGATGATAATTATAATAAGCCATTATTCATAATACTAATTGGTGAGTGAAACTATACTTTTTAAAACATCTTTTAAATGTGAATATTTCTATAAATCCCAATCAAATATTAATGTTGTATCGTTTTTTATTTATTGCCATAAATGAATAAATAAAAATACACATAACTTATAATTGAATTCAAATCGTTTATCGATGTCGAAGACTCTTATTATTAGTATAGTATTTTTTTATAGTGAAGAAAAATGTAATTATTGTTTTCAGTTGTATAAAATAAAAGTACTTATTTTTAAATGTCAAAAGTTGTTTGTACCGTGAATTGGGTATTTATATTCACTATTTGTAATGGAATTTTAATATTTCTCAAAAGTAAACATCTTTATTAATTTGAATAAATTCTGAATAACTCCTATATGTAATAATAATGAATCATTTTTGATTTCCGTAGTAAATAAGAGTGTGGAATTTAAAACGTATGAGTTGTCAAATGACTACATGAATAACAATAATTAATTTTTGAATACCACAATATTGAATTCTATGAAACTCTTAATTGCATACGTGTTTCCGTAAAAAGAGGAATGCTTCACTTTCATTTCTATTTTATGTGAGATCTGCTTTATTTCAATAAATCTACTAAATATTTGCATAATTTGAATCCAGTTTCATTTAAATAATTCATGAATAATTGAAATCACAATTACTATTAAAGCTTGATAATATATTCTTAGTCTAGGCTTTTTCCCAGATTTTCAACATTTATAACGGATTTTATAATTTAACAATAGCTCATTTAAGTAAATTTTAAATTTATTTAAAACCTTTATACTATAAATTTTCAAAATACTACAATAGATAGATGGAAAGCTTTCTTATAATTACGTCAAATATCATTTTGCTTCATAATTTTGAGAAATAATATACTATATCGACCGATGATTTCCATAGTTGAACCATTTTTTTATATTTATGCGAATAAATGGTTAGCTTATTAACTTATAATATGGCTGTAAAAAAATAATCAAGTATACACACACAACAAAAAGAATAAATTCACATAAATAAATATTTTCACTTCAGTACATTTATCACACTTCATAAAAATTAAAATTGTACAATACCTCGAAGTCGCGTGACATTTTCGTTGTATTTATATTATAGTATTCTGTTGAACTTTATAAACCTACTCCACTGTGGAAATTATATAACTAAATATTGAAAAAAAAAATTCATTGGTGCTTAAAGATATTTATTTTAGAAAACTATGTCATCTGTTCTTAAAATAGTATTACGAAATAATTATGTACTATCGAAAATCGCTAAAACGATTATCTAATGATTATCCATATTTTTAAGCGATTCGGATGTCAGGAATATAAGTTACATAATATTTGGTTACAACTAGGTCTCTTTGTTGGAGGTGACGTACGTATTATCCATTTTCTATGAAAAAAACGTATGAAAGGGAAGTGATCAAAAATAGTTCACATGAATTTTGAGAAACTCCCCTTTGTACAAAGACTTACACCATTCACTTTACTTGAGGGAAGACGGAGTTCTATCTAGTTTTAATTTACCTGTGTCAGTGACGGGTCGATTCAAAATTATCACGGGGCAAATTCTTTTCATACTAAATTTCAAAATAAATAAAACAACTTTCAAAACGCACACATGTGTATTTTGAACATAATAGATAAATTCAACAATTTATTAAGCAACCAAAATTTAGTTTGTTTAAAAAAATTCTTAATTAATTTTTAAATCCATAAATGAGTACTTTGAACAATGTAAATACAGCTTATCTAGGGGTCCATGGTGAATCTTAAACGATTTTCCGATTAATCCAAATGAGTATCTTGGTATCAAAATCGGACAAGCCCCACATCCCACGAAAGACATGTTTTTATTGTTTGTGGTAGTGCAAGTGATGATCTCTTTTCAAAAACTCATTAAAAATACGAGAATCCAACGGTTTCATGTAGATTTTTGAATTTAAAGTTCGTAAATAGTTTCAAAAGCGGACACTAAACATCCACTTTCGCGAAATCAGAGGACATATGTCCACTGATTTTGATCCACACATTGAGCAATCACAGAGCTAGAATTTACTTTAAAGTGTCATGGCTGCAGGGTTTGATGAAGTGTGGAATACATATAAAATGAAAAATCACCTCTGCTGTACATTTTCATAAATGGCTTATGTCCGTCTTTGATACCAATGTACTCAAATATTATATGTTTTCTTCGTTTTTAAAGGAATCTTTTTACTTAAAACAATACTATATTATCAATTGAAAACATTAAACATAGATTTCATAAATCAAGTATCAATAAATGGTTTCTGAACGAATTATTATTAAACAATATAGCCAACATATTATTATAAGTTCATAATATATAATATTATGTATAGATTAACATTGTCTGGAATGCATTATATAAATTAATTAGATGTAGGACTAAGACAAAACTTTTTCGTTAAAATTTTCAAAGAAACAGTGGTAAAAACTGCATTAATTTTATTTCTCCTTCACTGCTCTTGCACAACCCGTCCCGGGACCGAGTACACCATTCAGGGTATATCGTTTCGTCGTAAGAATTTTTATCCGTCAGGAGTCGTCAAAATGTACTATACACATCAATGGTTAATTGAATTTTGAAAAAAATCAAGCGATATTTTTTTCAATGAAATGTAAAATAAGTTAAGTGCATATTTATTGATATAGTGTACGGAGGTGGTTATCGTTTTCAGAATATATTTTATAAACTATTATGGAATATTCATTTAAGTATTTATTAAAAATGAAGGTTTAGTTGTAAGCAGCATCTTGGATACAAAGATATTTTGACGAAAAAAACACTATTCTAAACGTAGTTCTCACACCTAATTCATAGAAAATAAAAGAAATTCTTCACCAAAATTAATATCGTTGATATACATGATGGAATTGTAAACTAGCTTTTATTGTATTAAAATATAAATAATAGCAACAAAAATTTACAAAAATCAAATTTACTTTGTAAGATGACATCGGTATCGCAACACAGTTTAAGCTGCTCAACGTTATTGAAAAGTGTAATTAAAAACAAAAAAGGTTTTGCTTTTCTGAATTTGTGCACCCCCTGTTTCTTATTCGGGGCTGCCATTCCATAATGTGATATGCTTTTTACCTGTAGAAAACCCTATTTGTAGGTCTCAAATAAACGTAAAATGCATATAACAACTACACTGTTCAAGAATTATTACAAAAGAAAGCTTGTTAGTCTAGTTTCCATAAACAATACGGTCAAATATAACTCTAATACATATTTTGAATATGCATTTTATAATTGCATATGATCGAAATTAAATACTGAAGAAATGTGTTATTGAATATTAATTCTTGAATTGCTTAATTAATATGTTTCCATAACAGTAAAAATCCTGGATCTTATTAACAACTGTTGTTAATAAAATCCTATGGTACTCTCAAAACTGATCTTCTTCAAGACTTCGCTTATTAAAAGCTTCCTACAAATTTATTTTCTTAAAATAAAATTTATGGTAAATTTCGAGTGGTGATAGGTCACATTAGGTATACTATGATACTGCTCATCTAAGAGAAACATTTAATATTTTCGATGGATTCGGCGGTGGCTTTGTGGATTCATTTTTAATATAAGATTAAAATTGATAACTTTGTTATTCCAGTGGTTATATTACTAATTGTGACACGCCTTTTTGATAAACATCTTTCAATTAACTTTATGGTGAAGTTATTTATTTATAAGATATACATTGATTCTGATAGACAACCTTACGATACAGAAGATGCCGCTCAAAAACGCGAAACAAGCATCACAATTTCTAACACAACCAGTGGAATAACAAAGTTATTAATATTAATTTTATATTACAAATAATTATTTCTTTAATACAATATTAACGATGTCTAATATCATAATCAATAACCGTGATATTTTTTAGGAATCTTTTGAGGCAGCAGCCTTCTATAAAATATATCAAATTTGGATTATTGAGATTTTGTACACTTCCATGTATTTTAAATCCATGTAAAATCCTTCCATGTAAAATACATGGAAGTGTACAAAATCTCAAAAATCAAAATTTGATATTGAAATTCCATCAAGCACCCTCAGTCGATGTCTTAAATTATATAAAATATATGTTTATAAAGCACATACGCTCCCAAACTACTAATGAAGCATCTTGACAGTAGTTGATTTTGCGAGAACATTTTGTAATTAAAAAGCAAAACCTCTTTTGAAAAAAAAGGTATCGATAGAATGATGCGGCTAGGAACGGATAGTAAACAAATCCTTCTCTCTGCGACTCGTTTTTTTTTTAATAAATTTAATATTACTCAATTTACTTTACACCTTGTCATCTACTTTGCTGTAAATTTCTTGTCTATGGTTATAATTCAATCCAAACTAATAAATAGAGAATAACGTACAAAAAATATTAGTCACAATATAATTTTTAGAATAATCGGGTTTAGACGAAACATCTTGTTAGAACACTTACGGATTTAAAATTAGGTTTCTTTTCGTTACTAACATTTCCGTCAAAACGTAAAGTTTTATTACACTAAACTTTCTAAACTATTTATTGTTAAATAATTAAAAATCTAAAATGAGTACAAAAAAAGTTTATAAAACTTCCTTTTGATTTTTACTGAAAAATTTATATTTGAACTATAAATGCATTAAGTATTAAAAATAAAATGTATGAATATCTTGTTATTATTCAATCGCTAGGGAGAGTAGAGAGAATATTAATACCTTCTCCGAAAAAGGGAGGTTGAGCGATTTAATAACAACCAGTTATCGTAAAACAAACTTTGTTGAGATGCTGTATTTCGAATCGATATGCTTCACATAAGAAGCAGGTAAGGTCGGAAAAAATATCAAATACAAGCCGTATATATAAAAATATCTTCAATAAAAAAAATGTGAAATATTCACTAATTTTAACTGAATCTTTCATATGTAATAAAAATACAGAATATAGTATTGCATGGATTTATAAAAATTTTCAATGTTTCACTGGTTTCTATAACAATTAATGTTAAAAAATAGTTATTTAGTAAAATTCTATATATCATTCTGTTACATTCGTCATTAACGGCAAACATTTTTGTATGTTTCCAGTTATCGATGTGTTGGCCGTCCAACAACGGTATCTTTTATCGCATAGGTGCATTTCCGGTTTGAACCCAGATAAAAATATTTCGGCGTATATTTTTGGTAGTGGAGTTGAATTTAGGGTGCGATAAAACAGAAACCTGTATTCAAGATCAAAGCTTTTATAAAGGGCGAAGAGATGTCAGTTGTTACTGTACATTAATTTAAGTAGAGAAAAAATATCTTACAAAAAATTATCGCAGATTTTTGGAGGTTGGGTTTTATTAAACAAAAACAATTCAAATATTGCATATTTATAGAAAATACTAGAAATTATACACGACATAAAATATTAATAATTATTACAAACATACCTTGTGTTCTTTTATTCATGCAATCCATGCATGTGAAAATAATATTTTTTAAATAATTATCATATTATTGGAAAAAGATTTTTTCGATATATTAAGATACCTATATAAATAATACAAATTCTCTTGTCGTCTTTTAATACAAAGTATTTATAAATAAATAAAAAGTATATTTTTTGAAATGAAATTTGCACTGGAGTGTAAATACTTTCAACAAAAAACTGTATTTTAAACTATTGGATTAAAAAGCATGAAAAGTAGTCTCTATTGAGTACACAAGAATGAATGTCTCATTTTACCCTGATTTGAAATTTCGGCTCCTCTTCTTACTGGACGATCTCTATAATATAACCAAGTCAGTATCGATCATCTCTTTCCCCATTCACCCTCGTCCCCCGCACCATTTTCCATTTTTCTTCCACACAGCTTCTTCCACTCCACATAAACCAATTCTCCCCCCTCAGTTTTCTTTTTCTACGCCATCATATCTTGCCCTCCCTCTTTAAAAAGTGGTTTCAAATCCAAACATATTTTTAATTGGAAAACTTTTTTATTTTACTTTATGGAAATACAATTCGTCAATGCATTTCTATTCAACTACAATAGTAGATAAATCAGTTTATCATATAAGATTCTGATTTGAATATAGAACACTGACATTTCGAAATTCTTATTAAAACAACTGAATATTGAACAAGTAAAGGTCAATGTATTAAATTTGTATGCTCCATTTTTCTGTGGTATCTTATGAAGTGAAATATAATATTGGAATATTTGTAGCTCGAAGACATTATTCTGCTTTTACATATGTGTTATGTGAAAACAAAACCTTTGCTAGGATTGCAATCAGAAATACAGACCAATAGAGGTTAGTGTGACATTTATCTATAATAAAACGTTTGCACGAAAAAATCTGAAATGATTATGACTTATTACTTTGTCAATACGCGAAAAACGACACTACATTGCAAATTTATATCACATCGAGAACGCTAAATACGTGTGTCACAATTAAAATCGATTTCCTATACAGTACAGTGCAGAGTGATTTGAAATATATTTTTTATCAGAAACATTTTGCGTCTAAAAACCCTCACGCGATGTTACGATTGTATACAAAAGTTGGAATGGTAATAGGTTTTTTTAATGCCTGAAAATGTTTTTTTTTAAGTATTAATCATGCTTATCGCGACAACAGTTGACAGAAATAGACAATGCATGATAACAAAAAGGGCGGGCACCATTGACCAGCTCCATGACTAAACAGAACAATTTTAAAATAATATTTTTGTCGTATATATTATTTATTGAACATATTGGAAAGAAATAATATATTTATGAATTAAATAATACAATATTTAGTAATTTATAAAAACAAAAAAGTGTAATAAACTGTAATATGCAATAAGCATGTGTTTATTGTAGATATTAAACACAAATATTTGCACAAGGCAAATATATCTGATTCGTCAAAAATTTTGAAAATCGGAAAATCATACGAGATAAGCTCGATGAGAAGTCACTCATGTCTATAGTCACATATGTTCAATAAATAATAGATGCGACAAAAATATTATCTTCAAATTTTTCCGGTTACCCAATTGAACATTGCTAAATTATTCTTATTTTCAATCGGACACGAGTGATAACAACCTCTATATGGTGTCCAAGAATTCCCGACGATGTGAATCTTCCATTTAAGGTTCGTTAAAATGACGTGTTTGTGCATTTCAATTATTATTTATTGCCTCCGTACAAATGAAATCATTTTCTTTATATTTTTTTTTCTTCATTTTTACGTTTTTAAAATAATGTAATTTCAGGCAAATTTTTATTCATATTCAAATTAAAGAAGCATTAATTATTAGCAATACGTTTCATAACCATAGCCTACTTTCCCGCTTACATTTAACTCTTTCTTAAAATGAAAGTTCAACAGTAAATAGTAACTAGTTACTAGTCATCGATCCGTATCGTATGTCATAGTGTGACCTTTCATTCAGGTCAGTATTAAGCTCTTCAATAATATTTTTCAATATTTATTATTAGACGTTCATGTCGACTTATTGTTTATTGGAATTAGAGAAAATAAAATCATCTCCAAGGACCGCGGTTCACGGCTTAAAATATTCTGAATATTTCGCCCTCTTTCCCCATGGTAGGTTTTGGCCCTTTTCCACCCGACCCAACCCATACTGTTGCACGAGACATGTATTATATATAACCTTTTCCCGTCCCTGATAGGTGCGCTGTGCCCCAGTCTCCCCAATTTTACTCACGAATAAAAGTGTTTCTAGTTTCGAGGGGAAATAGGGGTACACCGGGCAGGGGATGTATTGCGAAAAGATTTCGGCGATGTTTGGCCAGAGGGTGAGAGGGTGATAGTTTTATTAAATTTTGCTACACGTTTCCAATATTTATGTAGCGTTTTCAGGACAAGTCTTTTTGTTTAACGTGTACAACTCTGATGATACATTATGTTGTTTGTAATAATATATTCCTATATATTAATATATATAGTTGTTATTATATAAAATGCGTATTATAATACCTACAACTTATTTTCAACCTCTTCCTCTTCAAATACGCACTCCTAACGGAGCATCTCATATATATACAACGACTACTTCTATTTAGTCAGTCGTTTAACCTCTATTTTTGGAGTGTTACGTAAAAAGAATTAGTAGAAGAAATGAGTAAAAAGCTAATCGCACTCCGTACGCCTCGTTTATATGATCATAACGTAATGTAAAAATCACAAATATCCACCGCGTTGAACATTCTCAATCAATTGAAAAACTAATTCATCCAACAATCTGTTCAGAGATTCGAACCATTGGACACCACAACCGTAGAGGACAAACGCCCAAAAAGGCTACCCAGCTTCAGGATCGGCAAATTTAATTTAATGAAAGCCACCTCCATAGATTTTTCAAATCTAAAGGAATTGGAATCAATGGAATTATATCTGAGTGTAGTATGAAAACCAATAAATCGAAATACACGCAAGATTACTGCAACCAAATGAAAACTAAAGATACTGATGAGTGATGACAAATGCGCGAAAACACTAAAATACACGATCATCACACCTTACCTATCATCAACACTGTCAGCCCTTCCATCCACTGGATTTACTGGAGAATAGATAACACAAGTTGATGGATGCCTGGGTAAGTACCACGATATGCATGTAGTGTACCTTTGTTTTATTTAAATCAATATATTAATTTTTTTACAGTAATCCAAGTCTAATTTAACAATGTTTTTTTTATAAAACAGAGAGGATAATTATTATAAGTGGTTATTAAAAGAATCCAATTTTATAATACTTCTTTTTTAAGCTGATCTTTTATCATCCGATGAAATCTCAGTGTTGAATAGATATCTCTGGAGCCTTTTTTTCACCCCGCATGGGAAATCAGTTCAACAAAATTCACCTCATTTAGTATACTATGTTCTACATTATTTCAAACATCACTCAGCAGTTATGTAAAAACAAAAAAACACGAAGATAAACTGAATGATGTATAGTTTATTAATAGCACTGTAAAAAATTCTGATTCAACCGGAAGTAATAACATAACGTTAACCGCGGATAAATTTAACGTTTTTCGAAACTAAATATAAACGTTTGCTAACGAAAAGTATTAGATCGGATTTGTATACTATAGTTGTGAGGAAGTTTTGATCGATAGAGATCTGTATATCATTGATTAAATTAGTATTCACTTGGTAAAATTTCATTATAAAAATGTAACAAATTTTGGTTCACAATTCTTATCTTGTGTTGCTGATAGCTATTATATTTTAGGATCACGCCATCATTAGAACTGTTATATAAAACGAACGTTTAGCTCTGACAATGACGCAATGTGAGACTAAACTAATTGCTATTTTTTACCATATTAATTGTGCATAATGTTTCTCAAAAAATAATAACAAATAATAAGATCATCCATTAAAAGCCTTCATGGTTTAAGTATAACTTTGAACAATTTTGTAGTGTGTATATTTTCATTAATTACAACAGTTAATGCCGTTTATATAAAAAATATGTGTATATTATTTACGAAATAATATAATACGTATTAGCCAATATAAACTCTTTTAAATCACTCATCTTGAATATTATCTGCCTTATTTATTTGAGAAGATTCCATCATTGTTTTTGTATTTGGGTGTTGAGAATTTAACTTTCTTTCCTATGGGATTTCATTCACAATTTAGATTTTACTTTTATTTTTCTTAACTTCTCAAAGAACGGATTCTCAGCGTACTGAAAGTGGTCAAAATCCTCACAATTAGCAGGCCTCAATGAGCTCACATTTCCTGATCCCAGAGTAACCGTTAGGAAAACATAACTCATTTCAGAATAAGTTTTAGAATACGATTTGTGTTTTTTATACCTTATATTCGGATTATATTGTTTTACGTTCCTAAAACCAATATCACTCGTATATTAGATAAATGTTATGGTAACTTTTGGTATATGCTTATTATGTGGAATAAAATTGTCTTCATATCGTCATTGAAGTCTTGTTTTCGGTATGAACATTCTTTACTAACGTTACACTTTAGGCCAAGGGTGGGGAACCTTTTCATGTTGGAAGGCTACATTCATATATCTGTAATCTAATAAGGCTGGATTTGATAAACTTCAATTATTGTTGTGAAAAACGTATTAACATTATTTTGTAAATAATGAAATATCTGAATACTGTCAAAAGTTTTCAGCCTTCTTACCTCTGTTAAGGCTGACAAATATTAAGCTTATGGTAAGGGTCGCGACTCAATCAATAGTGTCATTGTCATCCTAAATTTAGATACGATGGTGAGTCATGTCCAGCGACTATATTATTGTCTTTGCGTATGCCGTTTTACTATTATCACTGATTTAGCAGTAGTAAGAAGCCCATTGCTGTTATTTCAACAATACCATACTTTTTTAAACCACGTGAAATAAATAATAGGTAAGCTATATTACTTAAATAATATCGATAAATTTAAAGTATTTATAATATAATACATACAATATACAATTATAATATTGCTATCTGCAAAATATTTAATACAATTTAATATTAAGAAATAAAACCCGTTTGCCACAAATCAGAATCGAAAAAGTTTTCATAATTCTCCATGAAAGCAGAAAAGAATTCTCCGCTTTCTTGGTCCCTCCGAGCCCTCGCCCTCCGCAACCTGTCCTGCCCCGCTAACTCGATTTTAGTTCCCGCTTTGCTGACGGTGTGGGGAAGCAGGGAGGCCTGTGAGGTTTTAAGGGTGGCGAGCCGTGATTGGCTGCCACTCCCGAATGTGAACCGCGAGTGAGAGTGCGAGGGTGTTTTTGATACGAACTCATGCTAAGGACCAGTAGCGTAACTAAACAACCATAACAAAAAATGCTGATCTCGCGTAAATCGAAAAGCATAGTGAAACTTTACCAGGTTTTGTTTCAAAAAACAATATAATATGGATTGTGGATTTCATAGTCATGCGGTCTCTTTTCTTTATATATGCAACATATTTTATCCACTCTGCAACCGATAAAATAAGAGGAATAATAAGATGCCACCGACAACCAGGATAAAGAAGAAGAGTACCCTCCCTCCGCAGTATCTCTTCCCAAAAGTAAAATAATCCATCTAAGCATACAGACCAAACATCTAACGAGAGTGGACAACGCAAATTCCACAGCAAACTTCAACCTAACATTGAGATGGAAGCGACATAGGACATAGTATCAATAAATTTGTGGCCGTAAAATGAAGAATATAATACAATAAAATATATACATATATGCGAATTACTCTAAAAGAGACCTTACAAATTTAATTACTTTAATATGACTACCATTTTCTTGTCAAGATCGCTACTGCAAATTTAAGATTTCTTTATAGATTCAGATGAAAATATATGGCCATTTAATATTGGTCTAACATTTACTAGGAACCCAGGAAGCATGGACATAAAGTAAACATTATTTTATTTTATCTAATTTATTTTCAATTGGGATAGTATTGGAGGATATACATAATAAATGATGTTTATAGCTAAATGAAGCATTGTTAGATTGACGTACAAAATATTAAAGTAGTACGAACTCTTTGTTACGCCGCTAATATTCCCAAGAAAATAGATGTTTCGCATCAGTGTGAGTGTGAGTGACATCATATGAATGATTTATGTCAGTGTTTCCTTAACTTTCTTTGTTAACCTTTAAGATCCAAATTGTCAGTCATTGAACTTAAAATCAGTCATTAAACTTAAAACTATTACTGAGTTTCGAGAATAGATGCTTGCGTCTGATACAGGGAGTGAAGTGATTTGACTTCGTGAGGAATTCGGAGATTATTGACGGATCAGGCAGCGGTCATGGAGAGACGTTGGAACTGACTGGGTCACGTGCTGCGGATGCCTCCAGAGAGCATCAATCCGGCTTTCCTCTTCTTCCGACCGGTGGGATTCCGGCGTCTTGGAAGACCATCGGGCACTATCCATAGGATGTACTTAGTGGAACTGAGAGACTCTGGCATGTCATGGGAGGAAGCAAAGCGATTGGCGGGTGATAGGGAATATGGAGGCGCCGCGTGGTGGCCAGAAGATCCACATAGGGAGCGAATATGGTTGAAGAAAAAGAAGAAACTTAAAAATTCAAAAACATTCTAAATTGAAAATTATTTGAGCGTAGACATTTACATACTTGATGAAGTAAATACAATTTTATAAACATTTATTTCAATTCAAAAATTGTAGTTTATAGCTATTTCCATAAATGTTAATGGTGAGTAAAGAAGCGATTTTTTCCTACAATCAACTTTTTGTGAATTCTTCATTTAGTAAGCAAAATTCTAAAAAGTTATAGCCAATTTGTTTTCTTCAATCCAAAACCCTTCAATCCAAATTGAAATAGATTGATAAATGAATGCAACCAAAAATGTTACAATAAGAATTCAAACTACTCGTTGGCATTATACGTTAGCTGGTACGAATCCAGTTAATTCTTTTGGAATTATATGTATGTCTACAAAATAATCTGGAATCTTTATTATCAATATTAACACAAAATCATTCGGACAAGTCCTCATATATAATGACACTTCCAAATATACAATTGAATAAAGTTTCCTCACTAGATTTGGGCGTTAACAGAGTGTTTTCCTGTATTTATTGAAAACCGATAAAATTTTCCCGAAAACATCCCAACGCGTCTAGTTACAGAAAAAATCTAGTTACGGGTTGCTGAAAAATTCTATAAAAATTGCATCTTGTAATTCAATAAATATAAATAAAAAGCAAGTAAAATCTTAATAACTTAACGGCTGTCCTTTTCGAGCAGTCTAGAGCGTCTTCTGGGAACAACCATGCATTATTTCATGCCAAAATTTCCATTATAATTAATAGATAGTAATTACACATTTAACTACTGATTTAAAATGAGAAATGTACTTTATGCATGGAAAACCAATTTTAATGATCATAAAACATTACCTTCTATTAAAAATGTTATTTCTTTAGTAAGCGAATAACAATCTACATGATCATATTAATTAAATCTGTATTTTTACGCTGTTGCAATGGAGTTCAAGCAAAACTTTTACTAGAAACTTAGATTTACTAGAGACTATATTTAAAACAACAATACACTCGGTACTTATATCCTCGATTATTATCATTTTGATTAATTGATATAAAGAATATAAAAAATGCATCGTCGATCACCTAACCACTCCATACATTACTATATAAAAAATAATAGGGGAGAGCTTAGCTATTATTTAGCGTTTATTATTACGGCGATAAAAAAATGTTTCCTGCCGCAACAGGTATTTGGCTGTTTAATTTTTCCTTTTTTGCCTCAGTCACGCGCGGTGCAACAAAAATGCACTATTTTTTACAGCTTTTATTACCTGTGGAGTGTCCTAGACTCACAGGTATTTAGGAACATCGAAGGGGCTTACAACTGCATGTATGTATTAAGAGATTTTGGGAAAATCCAAGATATTCTTAACATAGATAATATACCAATTAAATACTATTTCATTCGTTGGAGAGATTAAATAAACTGGTAAACAAAATCTAAAATCGAAATTCACTTATTGCCATTCAAATTAGACTTTATATTTAAGTAATACTTATGTAGAAATGAGAAGATCATTTATTAATGTATATATAAATATGTGTTCGGTTTAACTGAATACTTCACTTACCACCAGCAACAGAAACACACTAAAGCAATACAATTATGTAAGTAAACAGATATTGATATAGTAAGTAATACGGTTTTCTGAAAATGAAAATAAAAATGTAAGAGTTAGTGACCAACAGGCGAATTAAAGCTTTCACAATTTTACTATCGGGATGGGAAGGTATTAGTAGTAAAAATGTCATAGCAACTATATTAGTTACTTTTAATGGAAAATGTTCGATCATACAGATAAATATGAAAAAATAAACATTTTTATTCGAGTATCCAAAACGTTAGTTCAATAATTATATAGGATAATAAATAATATCAAAGATACGTTTAAGAAGAGAGGCTTTCGAATATCTGTAAAAAAAGTTATAAAACTTCACTGAAAGTCTTGTGCGAAGGTAAGATTTTCTTTATGATACAAAAAAGATTTAATGAATCCCATTTTTTTTTTTTTAATATAATGTCTTTGCACCAAGAATTGACAGCTAACACCTTAAAAGTAATCCCATATTTGTTAGAGCCTGCGATGAAAAATGCAATATTATGGTATTACAATAGCTACGACGATGATTTATTAAGATATCATTGGAAACATTTGTGTACCTCAAAAATATCTATCGAAAGTTTTGAAACATATTTATTTTGAAAAGTGTCCAGCCAAAATCGTAATTATTTAACTATGAATAACTTTTAAGGTGTTAACTGTCAATTCTTGGTGGAAAGATATTATATTTTAAAAAATAAAACACAATTCATTTGTACTACTTCGATGAGCAAAACCGGTCCTGATCATTATAAATATGTGAAAGTAGTACAAATGAATTGTGCTTTATTTATCAAAATATAACTATGAATAGTGATTATAGATTATACGGATATTTTTATTAGCTGCAACAATGGTAAATATACAAATATGCAATATAACTTATTTAAAAAGCTATATTGAACTACTTATACTTTAATTTAAAATAAAACTTATCGTGACCCTTCAAGGAATCGTATTAATTATGTTTAAATTTAAGCTCAAGATTATTATCTTCAGTCTATCAAAAAATTCATTTCAAGTCTGCGTTTATATAATTAACCGCCGTTAATTCGAAATAGCGAGTTTAATTTCATCAACCCCAGATAGCGAAAAATTTACGGGAAGTCGTTCAGACTCGTCAAACACATGCCAACATTGCAAAGAACATAAGCCCAACTTATAAACGAAGAAATAAAAGATATAACAGTCGGTGCTATTTTCAATTGGAACGTTTTCAAGTTTTGAAACCGGATACAGTCTTTCATTTGGCGCCTGGCTGCAAGTTTCCGCTTTAAACTAAGAATACGCGGCGTATGATAATCATTATAGGCAATAATAATTAACTGACATTGCCAGTGTATTCTTTTTGCATTTAAAGTATTTATTAGTTTTCATTTAGATATAGGTAGCTATATTATATTAAACTGATTAATTCCTTATTGTATATGTGCGCTAGTGTCCATATAAACATTTGCCTTAGTACGTAATCACCACTGTACACACCCGTCATTTGCGCATTTTTCGTGTGCGCGTATTCCCAGTTGCCATTTTTTACATATAATTATATTCAATATGCCAAACCACAGCAATCTTAACTATAAGGGGATTCGGCCAAGCCCATCGATAATATAATAATCAAAAAATACATAATGACATAATATTTATATTACATGGCATAGAGGCAATTACAAGGTTATTTTTCAACAAACTTTTAATGTTTTAAAAAGTAAAACACAATTCGTTTGTACTACTTCCACATATTTATAATGATCAGGACCGGTTTCGCTCATCACGAGCATTATCAACTTTTAATGAACAGTTTTATTAGAGAAATAGTTGATATATCTTAAAAATTTTCAACGCCATGCCATCGTCACGAGTATTGTTATTTTCTGAGCTAATTATTTTGTGGAATATTTTCTGTAAAGCTAAGCATACATCTGAACATTCAGTGTCTAGAGCAGTGTCAACGCTCTCTACATCTGGACACAAATAAGTTGCTAGACCAGTCTAGTTAGAGCAGTGTTCCTGACGTCCACACCTGGTTATTGGAAACTTTTTGAGACACTCATAACAGTTTAAAATATTCGACCTAGGATGCAGCCGAAGCGCACAGTAATTCAGTTATTGACAGCTTTTTGGAAAGTCCTGTGTATTTTTATTATATTATTATTTGAACTATCTTTGAAATGTTTTGTAGGTATTATGAAATTATATTTATTGCACGGTAATATATTTATATATAACAAAAAAACATTTCTATATATAAAACTGTCTTAACGTTGGTTGGTAACGTCGTTGGCTACGGTTACGGATGTCTCAGGTTCAAGTTCCGGTGCGGACAGTTTCATAAATTGATCTCTCAATCGAGTTATGGACTTCTGTTCGTAATCATGAATGTTCGTGATATCTAAAACTCCCTGCCACCCATCCGATCTACAAAAAAGGGTCGTAATGAGACCGATTAGCTAACCACTAGTCCAGTCGTAGCCCTATCCTTCTATTCCTACTCTTGAAAAAAGAGAGTTTGAGCAACCGAATAACATGCAGTTCTCATAAAAAAAACTTCTGTTGAGTTACCTCCAATAGGAGACCATATGCTCCACGTTGCGAGTGGATATTATAAAAAAATGTCTTTTAGTGTATATAACTATAAAAAATGATGTTTTAAATATATTTTTATTTAAAAAAAACATCTGGCATTACAGCTGACTGCCAATGCGCCAAATATTTTGAAAATTTGAAAATCGTCGAGATAAACTCGATGACAGTTTTTAGAAGTTCATGTCCAAGATCACAAATTTAAATTGAAAAAATCTAAATTTGGTATTGACTTTGCTGGGAATTGAACCAGGACCAACCTGATCGCTAGGGCAAACACTTAACACTAGACCACAGAGGCCGGCATATATGGATACAACTTCTTATTCACTTATTATTTATATGAAGTTTCAACGGCTGTGTATGAAAAATATTTATATAACTACATATAAAAAGTGATATCATGGAATCGCATTAAAAATATCATTATTTACTGTTGAAGCAAAAGAGGCTCTTCTTCATATCTGACGAAATAATTTTATTGATAATCATCTTATGTTGTATCAAATAAAAACAAAGAATTGTTCACATTTCTATTTGAAATAAAAACATGTCTGCAAGAAGAAATTTGTAAAAACACAATTTAATCTAACTAGCATTGACTCATTTGCAATAATCATATATGAATCAATTTCTATAAATAATAAATGACTTTAAATGAAATTAATGATTATAGACACATGAATTTACATAATACGTTTAATACATATAGTTTATACATATTGCAACTATGTACTAAGACCAGTATCTTTGTTATTAAATTAAATTATTACTTTGCAATGCTTAAAATGTGTTTAGTGATTAGTAATTTTAATCGGCAATCCTTTACCAATTTACTAAAAGGTCAGGCATAGTTCATGTTGCTGTCTGCGCTCTAGCTAAAAATTTCCAACGGGCTTGAAAGCTGATAGAGTAACTGAGACACTGCGACACTGACTGCCCACACTACAATTTCAGCTAGACTGACGTGGTTCAGGTAGACCGCAGGGACACTGCTCTATTTGACTGTTCACACTTAGACACTCAGTCTAGCAACTGATTGCCTAGACTAAAGTGTCCAGATGTATGCTTAGCTCAAGGAAATATATTTTTCATTTTGTACACTGAACATTGCATGTAAAGGCTTTTTTTATTCATGACATTTAACTGAAAAGAACCTCGATTAAACGAATTTCTTGAATAACTTGAATATTTTTAATTATAATACATGTATAGTAGGAACATATTCATTACCGTTTGTCTCTTTAGTGATCTGTGTTGTTGCATGGACGACATCAGTGACGGTCGAATCGGACCCACTGTTGTCTTCTTGTGTCATATGACCAGCCATCCTGCAACCTGTTTCATTAAAAATACATAATGTAAATAATTTAATGTGTCAGTTGTATTTTTAATTATCTACAGATGTGGGATTTTTACCGCATGACCAAAAGCCGCCGACTGCAAGTTGTAGCAATAAATTATAATTATTTAGAAATATGTGCTTTAGTCGTATTGAGTTTATGTTGTTGTAAATATTTGTATAATATTGAAATACAAATTTAAACATTAATTCTACAGAATTTTAACTGATAATTATTGTTCAAATAGCACCACTTCTAGTTTAAACTTATATATTAATAATACCAGCTTGTATATTTGGAGTTTTACTGCAACCGTTACCAGTTAATGATGATTTAATTGGTATCGAAACAATTATGATAGATAAAAGAGTACAACGTTTAAGACAACGGCGGTAAATAAATAATGCGGATGTAGTTAAGTTTCTACAACAAAAGTTAATAACAAATATGTTCAAATGTAATGTCAACCAAATAGTTAATAATGGTCGTTCAAGTATGTAATTCTTCTAATTAACGTATTGCTATTGGTATCCTATAAAAGCACTTAATAAAGTGACATCCGTATCTATTCTAAATAAATACAAATCTCTCTATAACACTGATTCAAGTCACAAAATAAATGCAGTAACACAATTCAATATTTACCTGATATTCATAAATTAATGTTATCCTTGTGTTTTAACACGATATCACTGTTTATTGTACTATTTTTAAAATGTAAGATACTTTGATGTAGATTTATAAAAAATATTTTACGTTTTTTGTTATATAGGTAAAACGCACATGTGACGAATGTTTACTTCAAAACTACCATCTAATTAAGATTATACGTAGTACAATAAAATCCCGGGTGCACAGCGACGTTTCTTTGATCACAGTTTATTACAGTGGTATATTATAAAATACTGTTTTTTGTATTAAAATATTTTTATTATAATATATATGATTCGAATTGTGATAACGAAATCTTGGAATGAAATTTGGCGTCGCTCGCCTTGCGGTACGGTGATGTACTAACTCAAAATAGTGGACCCACTTTGATATCCGAAGGGTAGATATTGTCATCCCTTTCATCCGCGTGGCAGTTTTGTATCTTCATCTTTTTTTCCCGCGGGGGTGCAAATAGTAAGGGTAAGTTGAAATGACCCCTCCCGAGCCTCACTACGACGGACGGCCATCAACAAATTCATTGACGTAGGTGTTCATTAGAATATTGAATTTATATTCTGCAATAATAGACGAAATCAAATATAATTAAGTATACATCACAAGAACTCTTCCCAAACGGTGTACAGTAATGACATGAAATTTCCACATATCTTTCTGGCAACCATTTCTATGTCAACTGTACTACTTTCCACTTTTACCATTATTATTAATTCATGGAGGATATTTTTCGGGTGTTACATGAGGTACCGTTCACGGTGATACAATATTTATTAAATTTTTGTAATTTATAAAAACAAAAAGTATAATAAACTCTAATATTCAATTCGAATGTGTTTATTATGGACATTAAACACAAATATTTTCAAATGACCAAACTGTATATTTCATATAATACAAGGCACTTTTATTAATTTTTTTAAAATTTGTTTGGAAAAAACATCTGATTGGTCATAAATTTTGAAAATCGGAAAATCGTACGAGATAAACTCGATGAGAAGTCACTCAGGTCTATAATTATAAATTTAAATTGAAAAAAATCTCGATTGCTGATCCAAGATCTTTTCAAAACGAATTTACAGAAATTTTATAATAATCTTTTACAGTGATTAAATATATTATTTATTTCTTATTTATGTCCAATAAATTATAAATACGAAAAAAATACTATTTTCAAATTGTTCTGTTTTTCCTGTTCTGCTTAGTCATGGAAGCATAGTTAGTTTGTGGGCAACTATCACCAAAATAACGTCATAATAACGGCAACGTTGAATGACCTAATGTTAATGCCCCGTTTGCCGTGCAAAGTCTGATAATGAATACTACTAGTTATACTAATAAATCTGTCTGTATGTCGGTCACAAGAACTCCTATCAAATGGTTAATAGTAGAAAAGAGAAAGCTGCGCATGCCATTCTTGCTGCCATTTCTAGGCCAACTGTGCATTTTTTGGTTCGGTGACATAAAACACACAATATTAATGATTATTCTACGAATTAAGTATATTTTAAAGGTTTTAAGATCACGATATGTTTGTCTAGTGTGAATATATAATATTAGGAACCAATAGTTAAAGAGTTTCTTTACTGACTAACAAATAAATTCAGCAAACAGATTTTCAAATATCATGTATAAATTTACTGCAATTTTATGGTTAGTAAAAAAGGCGATCAATGTTTTTTGAATCAATATTTGATAAATCCATTGAAAAAATCGATGAAAACAATCAATGTTTCATTGTTCAGAATATGCCTTTCACCCTTCGCCCTCTTTTCACATTCACAGCAGAATATTCTATTTTAAATATTTTGATATAAATCAATACTAGTGAATATTATATTTTCAAAAAATGTTTTTGTGTAAATGGACTTATTTATATTATAATCTATGTGTAACATTAATAACTCTTGAATTTTTTATTGGTGTACGTTAGAAATCTATGTACCGCCACTGAACTTGGATGGAAAAAATCTAACTACCTGCTCACAGAATGTTGGAACATAACTGCATCGTTTACACTATGTACCTTGAATTTTAAAGATTTAAAAAAATACAGTTTGTTTAATAAAATAATTTTAAATATCCGTCATTATAATATTGAATAAATTTTGGAAGTTATATAAAAACGTTATCATTTTTCACAACAAAAAATATTAATTTAAAAATGTTTATTTTATGGACTTACATCCATTTATTACTTGTGCATTGTTTATTGATTATCCGAAGGACAACTTAACTGAATATTTTTTTAAATAATTATTTATTAACAACAATTCGTAATCGTAACTGAGCGTGAAGCCAAGTATGTATATTAATTTATTTAAGTGATTTTCTAAATATATATTATAAGATATTATGATTTCCTATTTAGTGTTTCACTAATGCATTGATACGATTAGCGAAATAAATGACTAATCTAGAGGCAGTGATATTGTTCTGAATTACTTTTAAGGTGTTAACGTTAAGCTTGATGGCAATAAATTATATTTACTAAAATAAATCACAACTTTAACAAAGAATTTTGACTGTAAAATACTCACGATTAACGAAACCAGCTTTCGATTCTTTGATATAATTATAGAATTACTACAAAAAAAATCTGAATTAGTTTTTTTAATAACCAGTGACCTAAGATTCTTTCTAATGTAAAGTATCGAAAACTTTTCATAAAAAAATACCCATTCGCATAAATTAGCGAATAAGAGCAATCATTAACTATTCGTTCGATAATTCATAGTTATAAAATAACAGTTATTATTATATGGTGAGAAGACCCCGGATCGAAGAGAGGCGAGCGGCTGGTTATCCGGAGTCCTGGAAGGGCTGATCTCAAACAAACACCATTTCAGATCCGG
The DNA here is from genome assembly GCA_022494535.1 of Himalopsyche phryganea. Classification (NCBI taxonomy): domain Eukaryota; kingdom Metazoa; phylum Arthropoda; class Insecta; order Trichoptera; family Rhyacophilidae; genus Himalopsyche; species Himalopsyche phryganea. The sequence goes on from JAGVSL010000046.1 coordinate 4,056,178, forward strand.
TTCAAAACTTATTTATTTTCCATTCAAGATGCAGTGGTTTAATATTACACAAATATATAAATCTTAACACATAAAATTGATTCTACATTTACATTTACTTAGCAACTGAATTTACTTTAAGTTATAATACAAATAACACAACGAATTTAAATTAAATCCAACGCAAATCAAAACACAAAAACAAACAGTTCACATGTCACCTCCGCTGCCACGAGACCGCAGCTCGTCCCGCTCGGCGGATCGTAATCGACTGTCTACAAAAATTAAAAAAAACTCCGTGCAAAGTTGGAGCTACCCTTTTCAGTAAAAATGGACTCGTCCAGCGGCCGAAGCCGGGGGCTTTTTGAACGCCTGGCAACAAGAAAGAGCGTATTCTGCGAAATATTGCTGTTTGCCGCAGGCCGATTTCAGTTCAGGACACTAATGACACTTATACTTAAGAAAAACCAGGGTGTGTCAATGGATAGTAAAGTAGTGTTGAGTGTCTTTGGTTTTTTGTAAAGAAAAGTGGGTTCTGATTATTTGCGTTGATCGGATTTACTTTTTTTTAATCATATCCGCTCCCTACTTGGAGAATATGGCCTCCAAACTTCTCAGTCTCCCGCCAGTCTTCTTGCTTTCTCAAAGGTCAACCCGGCGTCCTGTAGCTCCGCCGAGTACATCGTTTCGATGATCATCAGCGGCCTTCCTAGGCGACGGAATCCATCCAGTTGGTAGAAAAGACAGCCAGGATTTTGGTTACTCTGAGGCATTCTTAGCACATGCCCAAACCAGGTCCGTCATTACTTATGAATAGTGTTCTAATATTCTATACGTTTTCTTAATAAAGAAAATAATTCTGTATAAACAGGTCAAACATTGAAAAATTATAATATGTAATAGTTAAATAATATTGCATTCTTGGAATTCAGCCAATACTTTTTTAAAAGTAGTTGCAGTCACATGTTACCCCTGCGTAGTAATATATACTATATATATATAAAAATACTATAACATATTACAGAACGGTATAATGTTAAAGATGGGTGCGCGTGTGCCTGAAAAATGATGCACGTGCCACATTGGCAGGAAACGGGGGATTTTTTACAGAGCTTTGATTACATTTCAAATGCAGAGGGAAATGAAACCTCCCATACGCACTTACACGTATTATAATATTTAGAGGGGGGCATCATTAATAAAAATATATATAATTTAAGATATAATTTAAGACATCGACTGAGGGTGCTTGATGGAATTTCAATATTAAATTTGGATTATTGAGATTTTGTACACTTCCATGTATTTTGTCACTAACGACCCGGGTTTCGCCTTTCGGCATCTTCAGGCATTCGAGCACACGAATGGACTCGAACTGAGAGACAGTAAACAGTGTCTAACGCTTATATAGAAGATACAAATGCGACAAATATCATTTACGAGGCAATACATTATACGTCTGAGAGCCACACCGATACCTGAGTTAAAATTTCGGAAATCGTCCTAATCCTTATTTTGTAAACACCATATTACCAAAGTGGCGAATTGCCGCCTTTCAACTTCCCTTAGAAATACCAGTGATTTCACAATTACAACAGTATTGTGGGTTTTGACGGGATGCAATTCGACGAATGGGTAAATTATATTTTAGAAATTAATAGAGGCCAGTTATACTCCTTACCAATCTTGAATGAGCAGCTGAACCTTCCTAATTCTCCGCTATTATATCCGATACGTTGAAACACCTAACAGATTTCACTAAATGTGGAATGATTGTATATAATTTACCCATTCGTCGAATTGCATCCCGTCAAAACCCACAATACTGTTGTAATTGTGAAATCACTGGTATTTCTAAGGGAAGTTGAAAGGCGGCAATTCGCCACTTTGGTAATATGGTGTTTACAAAATAAGGATTAGGACGATTTCCGAAATTTTAACTCAGGTATCGGTGTGGCTCTCAGACGTATAATGTATTGCCTCGTAAATGATATTTGTCGCATTTGTATCTTCTATATAAGCGTTAGACACTGTTTACTGTCTCTCAGTTCGAGTCCATTCGTGTGCTCGAATGCCTGAAGATGCCGAAAGGCGAAACCCGGGTCGTTAGTGACAAAATACATGGAAGTGTACAAAATCTCAATAATCCAAATTTAAAAATATATATGTTAGTTTATAGAAATGTGCTCCCAATATTTTTTATTAAGTATTCGTAACAAATTTAATTAGCATGCTATGTAATGATAAATAAGGACGACGATGTAAAGGCCAACCAAATAATATATTATATCACGCTTTAAACTTTATATTTAATACATAAAAATCCAAAGATTAAATAATTAGCAGCATAGTAATGAAGTAATGTTAAAGATGTAATACACTATAGAATAAGATACAACGAATCTTGCTTGAAGTGGTTATTTGCTATATTATAAATATATACATAAGACAATGAAATATTCAAAAAAATTTCTAACACAAACTACAATTACAAAATTGGTTAATATGCTGCATAAATCGTTTGCAATTAAATAATTTGTATTCCATATAAAATGATAATTTTTCTCCCGAGAAAATATCAATAGGACATCATTATTGGTGCTTTTTTCTAGCGACTTAACATATAATTATCCTGATTAGAATCGGTCCCTGTTCTGGTCAATTCAATTGTCAGCTGTCAATCAAGGGACTGATGGTCGCACCCTCAACACTATTTGCATTCTCTCTATGTATGTACAGTCAGCGGCAATAACGTGAACTTCGTTGATAAATGTGGTGGTAAATTCTAGTTAAAAGACTTGCAATATTTAATCAAATATGTAATAATATAGTGCCGATCGTGAAAAATATGTATTCAACACGGTCAACACGTAATGCATATAATATAAAAAAGGAGGTTACGGAGAGTTAGTTAATATAACTTAATAGTTTTCTACACTTCCTCACAAATTATTAAATAATAATGATATTTTCATCAAACTTTTAACTGTGACAGAATGATTATTGGAAATGCAGCCGAGGTCGACCACAAACGACTCCGTATTAAGCTTGTCGAGCTGTTGGCCACCCCCGATCTTTGTCAGCTAATTCTTAATTTTCATGTTTGCATAATATTATAAAAAAAAATCTTAAAAACATTTATAACCTATTTCATTCCTCTTTAGATTCAACGCAGAGTAAATTAAACATAACTTATTATACTGAGTGGCAGTGCAAGGCACATTTTCTTTTGCATCTCTATTTTTTTTCCTTTTTTTATCATGATATGATCAAAATATCAGTATCGAGCAGCTTTGTATCGGGTCGAAGCCGTGATTACCGCGTTATGGAAGGCGTGCGTGAAACAGCGGCTGCATGCACGAAACAGATTGTGGTGAAACAACCAACTGTAATAGAGTGTCCAAAATTACCAAGAACTGATTAATAGTTTTGGCAGATAAACTCTTACCTATCAAAATCACAAAAATACGCAGCTTGTTTACTTGTAAAAACATTTCAAGCTATGAGCATTATCTCAAAGCAAAACGATTCATTTCCGTAAAACTAAATATTGTTTATCGGCAACTAGTGATAACGGTCGTTTACATATTGATAAGGCGGCGTCACTATTTTTGTTTACTTCAGATTCAATATATATGCTGTATTAGTTTATCATCGTTTGATTCAATAAAGCTACTTTTGTCAGTTTCTACATGATAAGAATTTCAACATAGTACAATATAGTAGTATTTCATTCATAAATTTTGCCCTTGAAAAGACATATTATTACTAAGCAAGAAATTTACCACATTTTTGTCAGCGACCTGATTACGGTCTACCATCATTGAAAACCTACATTTTTATATATAGTGCTAATTAATTTTACGATGAGCTATAATTGTGACAAATAAATTAAGCAATTTTTCATCATATGTTATATATTTCGCTAACAGAAAATTTAAAAATATTGATTTGTCAATCGAATGAAGAAAATAACCAAACATTAATTATTATAAATTTTATTAAGTACCTACATATCGTCGTCTTAAATAGCAAACTGCTTATCTACATCTCAGCAAAATGTTCGGGAGAGTTTAAAAACTGAATAAACTCAGTTTTAGCCAACGTTATTTTCGAATTTCACATATGTTGGTTATATCTGAATTAATTCAGTTTTTATGCTCTTCTTAATATTCTGCTAAAATGTAAATAAACAGTTTGCTAGTTAAGAAGACGGTATATAACAGATTAAATTTCGTATGATAATAGGTTTCAATAATAGTATGATTTGACTTATGTAATAGTTGAATGTGATAATATAGTATCATAATTAAAGCGGCGTGGTCCTTTCTAATATGTAATAATAATACTCGTCCATGCTGTCATTGTATAAATATTGTTTGTTGCTAGTAAAAACGGTCGATACTGAATTCAAATGATTTTAAATCGGCATCTGGACCACGCCACTCGTTGCATTTCATCTGCCAGTGTGAAATAATATTCTACTTACTGCATCGCGAATATAATATCTTCGAACAGAGATACGGTAGCGGGAAGAGAGTGAAAACTGAACAGCGGGCAGCAGATTCAATGCTAAGGGCAGCTGCAATGTCCGAAAAACGACAAACACAATAATGATTCCAACACAATACAATTTGGCCAGACTCTCAACTGTCAAAAATAATATTACCATGCATGTGCTGACTTTAATTGAAAAATATATTTTATACTACGGATTTAAAGATAATTGTTATACATATTTACATACAATCAAACAGAACGTACCTTTCACATTCATCATCAATTTGATATGATTGTTGTTCTTCAAAGTTTTGAAAAACAAAATAATTGCGAATGATTATTAATTAACAAAATCCTATAACGTGTATCAAACTAGCTATAATATATCGTCACCCAAAAAGCAAAAGAGCACTTGTGACATTTTGGATTTTTACGTAATAAACCTTAGGAGGTAAAATAAGAAGTTTTGAAATGTGAAATTTTTTATAACATGTGACTTAAAACCTTGTAAGAATATAGAAAATTTTATTTTTCAATCTTTGAGTTATAAGTAAACTGTGATCCAATTTTCATTTTAAAATAGTAAGAAATAGCCTCCATGAAATTTGGTTTACTTTAAAATCACTTAAACTGCATTTTTATCAAAATCTCGATTTTTCCAAAAGTGCCCTTTGGCTTCTGGGGAGACGATATAGAAGTGTCATAAATTAATTAAAACCCGGAATAGATACACTGTACTATATGGAAAACCGCATTCATTAGCCTACAACTCATTTTGCTAATCAGAATTTAATCGTGAATCGGAAGTAATTATGTCAGTGTGCTTGCATGTTACGTTAAAAGAAATCGGCGCCGCAGGCATTCATTTATGTTTCATAACAACAATCGAACCAACGTTATTTAGTTGTACTATATATCAGAATTGACCATTTGCAGACAAATACTGCTTTCAATTATTTTTTACTATATGGTTTTGTTTTTATTCGAAATTTGGTTTTGTATTTATTTAACCTGGGATGAATCACCCATAATAATTAGAATATTTAAAGATCGAATATATTGTAATATGAAAGCCTTAAAAAACTTGTTGGATAAAACGATATATTAGAATACGTTGATATCGGATGCCAATAATTATTAAAAAAATGATTCTACACGATTACTTTGCACCATAAAAAATATCGAAATGTTTCCAAAATGAATTATGCTTTTATAATAAGCTGTTGAGATCAAAGGGCGACAAATGTCGGCAAATAAACTATAATGCGCCGATAAAATATTCAGTAAAAAATAAACAGCAAACAAAACGAAATCGTGGAATGAATATGATTCACTTTTTGCGCAAAGGGAACCCCAATATAATGATTTTGCATAACAATACATCTGTAGGGGGCTCCAATTAAATCGAATTTTTATCCCCAAATAAGACCACTGGTCAGTAAAAAAATCCGCACATTTCCCTAAAAAAGCGTTTCTTTGAAAGCATGGATCCCCTCGTGGCCATTTTTTATAACATCACTTTGAAAGTTCCGCTCGTGCCAGATAAATGATAATGGCTTCAAAAAAATCATGAAAAAAGTGGGATTAGTTTACATTGTATGTCAAATGCATGAATGAGCAAAAAATCAGATCCGTTAAAATACTGAAGAAGTAGAAGTATCACGAAATCACAGCATTAAAAAAATTTAAGTTCTTTGCTATTTCAATTCACAGATACATTTGATGTGAGGGTTTATGTTTGTCCATAATTACCTAAAAATACATATGAATTGTCGTAAAGATTGTTGTATTAATTTAACCAACAGATCAAGTGAATTGAGTCAACTGATGTTTTCGAAAAAAAAAAATTAGGTGCTTGTTGGTATTCTACTATTATGTCATAAAGTTACATACAAGTGAAGTGAGCTAAGTAGATACAGGTTGCCAAATTATTTTATTCTGTAAGAAGTTAAATTTAATACATTTTAAATTAACGTAAAACGTTCATTAAACGAAAACTTTCAATAAACAATTTTCACCATTTTTTCACTTTTTCATGAATTATGTAGAAATTTGTCATTTTTCTAGTAATGATAAGATACGAATATTCTAATTAATGCGTTTCAAAATATGTAAGCTTTTGAATAATTCATTTTTACACTCAATTTTATATAAGCCTGTTATGTTTGTATTTCTATCAGTTGATAATGCTCGTGATGAGCGAAACCGGTCCTGATCATTATTAATATGTGGAAGTAGTAAAAATTAATTGTGTTTTATTTTTTTTAAATCCTATGAGTTTGTAATTGTTTATGCGACAATTTCTCTAATTAAGGTTAAAAAATTCATTATTACAATTAATTCAGATATCAATGTAGTTCCTAAACTTGGTGCTAATATTTTTTCTTAATTTATCTTCTATATAAACTATTCACTAACTTCCAGTTCGAGCTCATTCGTGTACTCGAATGCTTGTAGATGATAGGAATTACAAAATTTGAACAATTCACATTTTTTAAATGATATGTCAAATGTATACGCAGTAACCTAATATCTCACTATATTGATTCGAAATACTGACATATTCATTCATATTTCATATCTGCCGTCTTCATTTACACAACAATGGGAGTGCACCATAATTCCTATTTCATATAGAATACGCCAACAAATGTCAAAAAGTGGGCTTATTCATAATTCGCTGACATATTGATTGAAGACTTTATTTTGATAGTGACGAGGGAATACACTCGTGACTCATGAAAACACTAACTATGTCTATAGAATACTCAGAAGTGTAAAGTTTGCCTATCGAAATTGATGAATAGATATGTTTACTATTCATTTGACTGTGTCAAATATTTCGTTATTGTATCGATATAATAAACCATAATAAGTTATTAAGCCATAATTTGTGTCATTAATGTTTGCAAATAATTAACATTATCATCATAATAAGTTAAAAATAACATCATATTCAGTTCCACAATAATTTTATCAGTTTGTTGACAACTCTTTCGATTTCACGCTACCGTTAGAACTATGTTTAAACTTAATTGCGCTTATATAAGTACTGTTTTAGAAGAGATAAACAATATTATATGAGCCCTTGAAAAGTGAAGTGAGCCAAACGATAAAATAGTGAAACGTGCATATTGAAAGTTTTTAAAATGATCTTCTTAGATTAATTTACTCATTACTTTTAAGGAGCCAAACGATAAAATAGTGAAACGTGCATATTGAAAGTTTTTAAAATGATCTTCTTAGATTAATTTACTCATTACTTTTAAGGAGTTAACTGTCAATTCTTGGTGGAAAGACATTATATTTTAAAAAATAAAACACAATTTGTTTGTACTACTTCCACATATTTTAAATATGTGTTTAAATATGTGGAAGTAGTACAAACAAATTGTGTTTTATTTTTTTAAATTAATTTACTCGTTATTTAATTTAACTTCTTACAGAATAAAATACTTTTACAGCCTGCATTTACTTGGCTCACTTTTATTTTATGACATATAGAATACCAAAACGTATCTAACACATTATTTCGAAAATATCAGTTGGTTCACTTCACTTCTCATTGGCTCATATCATCTCACTTATCCTAACATCTTAACTTTTTGAGTTTTTCTAGGAAAAGGAACATACATGGTGTTATAAATTAATCGTTAAAGTAGATGCATTGAAATTTTTGATCATGCGTAATTACATGAGCTTCTTGTAATGGCTTAAGTAAGGGTTATCCATCTTTTTCGTGAACTATTATACAAGCTTAGTTAGAACTGAACAAGTTTTTATTATCATAGGTATCCGCTCCCAGCGTGAATCATGTGGACTCTAATAGAGCATCTCAATAAAAGTCATATTACTATAACTAGTTGTAATTCATCTGTCCAACCTCTCTTTTTCGAATAGAGTAAGAATATAAGTATGGCGGGTATTTTTAAGAGAAAATGAATATGAAATAAAATTCACATCGTCACGTGTTATTTAATTGAACTCGCATGATGTTTTTACAAACTGTATATAAACCATATCGGTCTTTTTATAGAGCGAGAAATATTGAAATCTCCATTTTGTTTGAATAAAATCTCGTTTATATACAAGTACATAACCACAATCAGTCATAAAAAACGGCTCGATATTCGCGATTATGTACTGACACGCGATAAAGAACTCAAAAAACGCTATTGGCTGATTTCAATGCCTTTATTTTTTAGCATTAAATTTGAATGCTGGATCCCGATAATGGGGGGATTCCCCTTCGATTTTCGAGACCAATCGTGTTGCCGAAAAATACGCGAGGGTCGCACCCTATTTAGTTTTTGTATTTGAAATGTTGATAACAAAACGCGAAATTCACTGCAAATCTATTCAATGAGATATTATTTTCTCGTGTGTTGTATATGTGAAAAATAATATTAAAAATACGAACGGCCTGTCATTGTTTGTAATATTTAACAATAATATATAATCGACATCTAATAATAATTCCATGTATAGTTTCCTGTTGATAATAATTATATAAGACTTACATTACAGCTGGTAGAGCATTCACAAGTCGCAACCTTAAAATAAAAATCTAAAATTCACTATTTAGTGAAAGCCAACCAATAACGAAGCGTTATTTCCTTTAATATATTTTTTGAAATTAATACATCTTTAATCACATATTTGAAATTTTGTTTGACTGCTTCATTAGACAGTGTAGTTGTTACTGCTGACAATAAATGATTTCTAAAATAACACATTGACCCCTACATTATTCTAAATATAGTAGCTTACTTTTGATGAAAATTCTTATTTATGACAATGTTCAGCTGCAAATAATACCTAAGAATATGTTTATTTTTTCATTTATTTAATCCAGAATGTTTGAATAGTAGTTAGTCTCTAGAAATTGTCTACCTTATAATTTGTTACACGTTGACCTTTGTCCATATTATATTGTTATAATTTAGATTATTTTATCAACTCGATGTGTCATTAATGAGAATAAGAATATTACTTAGCTAAAATCCATAATGTTAATATATAATACCATAGTATCATAATTTTTTAACCTCCAATAAATTTTGTGAATGAAACAGAAAACAAATACTGATCAATGAATCCAATGTGTTATTTCAAAGCCCCCTATAATTACATGCCATGCAGGTATTTTTGCAGACGAGTGGTCCATTAAATTTACTGCGGAGTCATGAAATCGATATTTTGGGCTAATTACGATGAAGTCTAGTATATTTTAATAATGTGAACTAGTGGGTAATTAAATGTTATATCTTTGATGTTAATAGGAATAAAGATATTTTCGATGGATTCGGCGGTAACTTTGATGTTTTAATATTAAATTAAGGTTGATAACTTAGTTATTCCACTGGCTTTGTTACTAAATGTAACGGCTTTCGATTCTTTAAGAATAATCTTGATATAAAATTAAGAGTAGAATGAGTTTGTTTCTTTCAACTGGACGTGGGGAGGATATAAGACCCAAACGATGATATTACTAATTATATAATTAATTACTAGTGTTTGGAGGAGATATAGTTAGTTATGGTTCTATAGTCTGAAGATGCTTTTTAAAGAATCGAAACGCGTTACATTTAGTTACACAGCCAGTGGAATAACTAATTTATCAATTTTAATTTCATATTTGGAATAAACTTGTTTACTTACTTTGAAAGAGTATAATTATAAAGCCTAATCGTAATCAATGATTGTTATTAATCGACAATTCAAAGTGTGTATTTTGCGATAAATTACGATTCAAATAAATCTACCCTGCCACACATCGCATTTCGTGCCATTCATTACATATATTATGACGACTGTACTATATAATTTATTGTGACCATTTAATTATTACTTAACATGCATATATGTTGGTTTTCGATGAATCGTAAATTATATAATGATTATAGTAAAGAAACACTGAATAAACTCACAAGAAATCTTTTCAAATATATGTTCTATTCGACGAAAAACGGAGCTGAGACACGATATTCGTACAACCGCCATACAATTTGTTGGTAGAAACTGGAACTCCTAGGACTACTCGTAAACTGAAAATTTTGTATAGCACTGCTTATAACTTAATGCTGCTTTGATTATTTTCACTTATCTTCTGTTATGGAGATATCCATACGTATCAAGATGGTCTGCTTTTCTGTGAAGAAATGGACAACGTGACTTGGGCCTGTCTTGCTGATACCTTTTGCGAGTGATACCCAGTTTACTTTCGTAAACGCCCCGACCCACGCACTTGTTCGCCTTTTTACGGTACCGGCTTTGTATTCAACATAATGATGATCATACATAAATATTTTATAATTTTCTCATCTTTTGTTCGGCCAAGACCCTTATTTCCTTAATTCACTGATTTCTCTTTTTACAGAAAGACTAACAAGAAATGTGAGTTCTTTTGGCTTATTGCTGATCAGAAATACTACATAATTTCAATCGTGTATAAAATTATATAGCTTTAAAACTTTACAGAAGTCGAAAATAAAACTCGTTTTTTGCGAATTGAATTTTATATCGAATTGAATATCTTTGAAGCTTTTTTCGATGGATTTGGAATAATTTTTAATCTCTTACGAAATATCTCGCAGGAAATTCATTTTTACGATTTTTCTATTAGAAAATAGTAAATCATAACCAATTAATTCATTGTATAATATATATCATAGATCGGTATAATATGTACATCGGATATTTCCGGAGTTACATCACAAAATATCAATTTGAACCACCTTAATGTGAATGTATGTAAAATCTGTTGAGTATAACTGAAGATAGTCGTATGAAAGTCTTTTTGTGTGACCGAACCAACCTGACGGTATTGGCTAGAATTTTCCAGGAGGGAAGTGTTGTAGTAACGCCACTGTTCATTTTTATCAGTGGTTCTTGAAGAAAAAACCTGTCCATGAACTCCCAAGTAAAATAACTCTACGTAACTGTATAAGAGAAAAAATAAAAATTTAATTTAAATGTCTTGAATGGTAAATGGTGATATAAAAATAAAATATAAATAAAACATTTTGAAATTTAAAGTTCATATATTGAGGTTAATAACTGCACTAAATTCACGTTCTACGAAATAGGAAGATAGGACAGCAATTAGCAGCCTCTGTACAATGATTCATAATGGAGGATATAAAATTGAAATCTATTTTTGTAACAAGAGTTTCTGGTATCTTTATACAAACATTGGTTTCGGTTCCTCATTTGTGGATTATTCAATAAATCTGAGTTTGTGGGTCTGCTTGCAAAAGGGTCGAACACCCAACAAATCTGTCTCAATTTATTTATTGCTATTTATTTCCATAATACTGAAAATGCGTCACAATTTTTTTTACATAATATTAAATTTTTCGCGAACCCCCCGACGTTGTCCATTCACCCCCCAATTATTTTGAATTTGTCACAGAGCCCCTCAGCGATCATAAGGACCCCTGGGAGTCCATAGGAACCACTTTGGGAAACACAGATGTATATGATAATACGTGCTGATTTTGAAGAAGACTAATTTATGCTGTGAAAACAGCGGCCTCTGTGAATTTACGCAAGTATCTATTATGAATTATTGGTAGTGTAAGTTTTTACGTAATGTACACAGATGTCACTTAATAAAAAAAGTTGCTTATGTTTTCCTATTATTTAGACTCAAATATGAATCCAATAACTATTTGGAATGTGAATTGATCTTATATATTTTCAATCGTGAATACAAACCATTTGAAAACGAAATTCACAATACCAACATTCCCTTTCTACCAGGGACCCGAACCGTTATTTTTTTCGTTCCGGTTCGGTAAAAAATATATTAGTTCAATTCTGGTTTTCGGTTTTCAGTTTAGCTAGTATTCAAATCACGTGTTGACTGTCAATTATTGGCGGAAAGGCATTACATTATAAAAATAAAACACGATTTATTTGTACTGCTTCCACTTAGTTATAATGATCGGAATGGTTTGGATAAAAATACAATTTATTAATTAAATTAAAATTTTTGGGATACAATTTATTAATTAAATTTTTCTTTTATCAGCGAAAAATTTTATCATAACTCGAAAAAAAACCGAAATAAATATCGGTTCGGTTTCGGTTTTCATCCCAGCAAAAATAACAGTTTTTTCCGGTTTTCGATTTTGTTCCGGTTCGGGTCCCTGCTTTCTACTGTATTTATAGTAGTTGTAGCATGCATTTGTATAGATGGCATAGCAAAGCAATTCTCAGAGGACAAAGATAATATAGATATAATAAATTTTCCATCACAAATCAAGATTTTTTACTAACTGTACCCAAATGGTAATACTGTAAACATCATCACACACATTTAAGTCAATAACATAATGAAATAGTTTTTTTCCTTGTGTATTTTTTTTATGTATACGTATTTAAATATTATTATTTCGGGTGAAAGTATAACACCGTGTTTTTATCGATGGTAAACACCCGACGATTCGAAACATTGCACGTTTTAGTTTTAAAGGTTCCAGATCATCAGGATATCAATGACAACATGTCAGGATCTTTTGATTTAATATGAATTAAGCCGAACAATATATAATATAAGAATAAACTGATGCTTAGTTTATAACAACATTTAGATTATATATTATAAACTTAATTGAAATAAAGTGATTTCCGTAGATATAATTTCATGACTTTTACATTATTATCATACCAAGGATTATTCTGTAATTGATAATTATTGACTCACTTGTGTTTCTAATATTCTTTATTGTTGCTGTTTATTATCAAGCCAGGGTACTATAGTACTCTGGCTCGAATTTTGAAAATGTCACAGTTTGTTTGAAGGTTCTATTTATCATTTTCGTTCGATAAACATACGCGATATTTTACTTTGAAAACTATATCTATTATTAAAAAAATAAATACCATAAAGATTCAACCCCTTTTTATATGTTTGTATGTTTTCATTAGACATCTGTAACTAATTAATTGTTGAAATATTTACTGTTAAATGGAACTATTTTACTTATGACATAATGTTTAATTAATAAACTTTAAGGTAAATAATTACTACCAATTATTTTTGATGGAAAGGCATTATATTTTAAAAATGAAACACATTATGTGCTGTATTACTTCCATTTTTCAAATGTTCAGGACCGTTTACTTGCCGTAAAATAATTATCGTTGAAACTTAACAATGTTGAAAAATTTTAAGTGAGACGAATGTTCACAAATAATTGGTATTGTGAATCATCTTAGAAGAAAACTTTACGGAAACAAAAAAAAATAATGAACAATAAATTTCAGCCATTACGCAAGTAATAAATTTCAACCAATTGAAACTTCCTATTCAAGTTAGGCAAGAATAATAATTTGTCTAAAATAAAACCCGTTACAAGTTCACGAGAGCACAATCACTTCTATCAACATTTATTTATTTCTGACTGTCACTGTCACTGACCTCCGATTTTAGTTTATAATGCTCCCATACTGTTTGAATGTATGCAAATGTAAGAATGTCACAATAATTATATTCCAACCAAATACATAATCATTTTATTTTAAATGAAGTATTTCAACTGATCTGTAATACTTCAGCTGACGGCATAATTTCATATGCGCTTTTTTATAATGTATTGCATTATATATATTATTTTTAATATTTAGATGTGCTCTTTTTTAATTATAATAATTTGTTATTTTAGTTCTAGACATTTTTAATTCAAATTACGAGAGTTGATTTAGTTTGATGGTAAAAAATCAATAACTACAAAAAACTATTGTTAGAAACTAATGATTATTTTAATTCATTTATTACAAAAAAGAAATGAATACTACATAATATATGGCATCAAATCTGACGCCAATGCGCCATGCATTTGATAAAAATATGAAGTTGACAAAAGAAAGTACTCAAAAGTATACAAAAGATACAAAAAAAATTACAGAATAGGGGAAGTTAGAATAAAAAAATACTAATAAATAAATAATCATTCAAATAAGAAATAAAATGTAGAGAAAAAATACGCAAAGTTCGTTGCCGAATATGTTTAACTTTCTAGGCAATGCGTTCCCATACATTAGCCCTTGCAACTGGGGTCTCATATGACCAACGCAAAGAACAAATCTTAAGTAAAAAAATGGTTATAGTTTCGCACACGTAGATAAAAATCAGGAGCATGTAAGTTTAGAGTACCTATTGAGAACTTCAAAATTGTTAATTCGGCCCCTTAGAAGAAGAGGAAAATGGTTTTAAATCGCAAACTATTTTAGAATTTCAAGAAATTGAATTGATGGCATTCCTAAAGAAGTTTTGTTAGGACTCCTTTAAAGAAGAGTCAAAAGGATTTTTCCTATAAATATAAAACGGAAAGTTCTTATACATTCGCTTCAAATACAACTTGTAGGAAATTTCTTATGGATTCCAAATAATATATTTATATTCAAGCGTACTTAGAAGTAAGGAGAGTGCGAAACGAAATACATATTAGGTTTTCAAATGGCTTACTATAAACCTAAAATGTTTGCTAGCACGCAGAGCAATTTAAAATTATTGTAATATGCCAATGAAACGTGAAAAAAGTGTCACATGTTATACCACTATAAATATCTTCAGATAAAAGTATAATTCTATATCTTAGTTTCATATTTGATTAGGAATCTTGAACGAGAGAAAGACATGTTAGAGAATTTTGAAATGTTGAAGTCAAGTATGTTTTTAATAGACCATTCGAACTTATAGTATTTTTAAATTTAGTTCCAGCTTTAAGAATATTTATGTTCCTAAAATGTAAGCCGGCGGGAAAGCATAATTAATAGGTACCATAAAAGTGATGTCCGATGCGTGAATGCGCCGAAAGTAAAATTTCCTCTCTCGCCCCTCGGAATCCGAAAATGACGTCTGTAGTTATTCGACTTTGTTATTAATCGTGTCTCATACGTTTTGCATGAACGCGATGCTTTTGACGATCTAGAAAAACAATGTCTCTGTATTACGTGTACGCTCAGCTTGAGCTACAAAACAGCGCACAGCCAATCCATTGCAATTTATTTTTATGACAGTGGCGTGATCAACGTCATCCAGATTTTTTACGTATTACCTTTAAACAAAAAAGAATTATTGATCTAAAATATTGAATGTGTTTTGGCCAATTGATGTATCCCTCAAAAAAAAAAAAAAATGTGTTAATGATTGTATGTCATTTTAAAGACGAAAGAGCAGGTTTCGGCCAAATGATGTAAATTAGTAAAATAAATTGACCACTTTTTGGAAGGGAAACATCATTTTACATTGGTTTTAGGTTTAAAAATTCTGACCCCCCCACTTGATGTAAGCCACCATCATATCGACACTCCCTACGTATAATCCCGTATCTGCAAACAATTTACAGGAATGCATTTCCAAGATTCAAAATGCAACTCACAATATAATGTTTTTGATAAACACAGTTTTTGGTCTCTGCTGAACAATTTCAATTTTGAGGGTTACAGCAATAATTGGTCAAAACACTGTAGATATCCTTCGAAATAGGATAACATATTGTGTACATACAGAAGTACACACTCCAAAGTTACAATAAAAACACTTGAAATTTGGCATATCGGCCGTCCGGTTCATTACTCAGACATTCCAAATAACCCATATTGAGATTATGGTAATAGCAATATTCAAATGATCACCATAAATCAAATATTATTGATTTTTATCCAAGCTTTATACATTTTATAATCGAATATTTAACAATTAGATATTCAGAAAAATCCTTTTCTGACCCAGAAATATCAACATTTTTTAAAATTATTTAGAAGGTATTCTAAGAATTTTTGGGTGACATTTTTTAGTTATCTGAGTACTGAATCACATATAACGCAAAATTTTACATATACCTGTATATTTATCTCAACTTTAATTGTTTTGTAGTCTGACTAATGGACTGGACGATCGATGTATATGAAGTGTATCAATCAATATCCTTATAATTTCATTTCATTTCGCAGATAATGAACAACCAAATTTATTTAAACAATGATATCCAACCAAGACGATAAACCGAAATATGCATAGAACACAACATTTAAAAACCTCTTACAATTTGTCGAAGTTTTCATCAAAAATTATTATTATTCTTATGTGGAAGCTGAATCCGGTAGGAACGGGATGATTATTATTCAAATAAATAGTGATTATTTCTCTATAGCTTAGATTTAGACAGACTATTCCACCAGATAATTCTTCAGTTGATAATGCTCACGACGTTCTAAACCGGTCATGATCATTATAGAAATTGTTGAATTAGTAAAAAAAATGTTTTATTTTTATAAATACTAATAAATAATAATGAGTAATTGTTATTTACTATTTTAAACTTTATTTAAGAAAGAGTTCAAAGCTTTATAAAAAAAATATCAGGTTCGTGGTTTAGTGGTCAACGTCGTTTCATTACGGATGTCTCGGGTTCAAATCCCGCTACGGACAGTTTCATAAATTGATTTTTTAATCGCTTTATGGATTTCTGATGGTAGACATGGATGTTTGTGATGTCTGTATTCCTTTCCACCATCCGATCATAAAAACGGGGCGCAACGAGAGCGATTAGCTCACCACTAGTATTATCCTAGTCTCATCCGTATATTCCTACTCTCTTAAAAAAATAGATGTTGAGCAACTGAGTAACAAGCAGGTCTTGTAGAATAAACATATCTTGAGATACCTCCGTTGAGGTTAGATATGCTTCACGTTGAGAGCGTATGGTAACAAAAATAAGAATATTGGTAATATTTACTGTTTCTTTTATAAATATAATTCTTTCTAAATACTATACTATATGGTCGCGCTACTGACAAGTAACATATCACCCACACATACTTACGTGTGCGGCTCTAACCGAAAGCAATAATGATTTTGATTTCAGCCATTCATACCGAAACATAACGGTACCAGGGTAAGGAAAGTTCCACGGGTAAGGCCTAAAGAGTGATGCCTTAAATATGTGTAAGGAATGCGCTAGCGCCTGAGTAAGCTGACTAACCGATTCTCTCAGATAATAGTGCTAGACTGACAAACAAAATTATGAAAATGAGACCCAATATCATCAAAAACGATTTAATGTCACTTTGTATAATTTTAAATATGCACTTGAGCACATTGACTTCTAATTAAGCATATCGCCATGTTGACAGTTCTGGTAAACGGAAAATGAAAATTTCAACTCGTAGGATAAAGTCTTAAGCGTTTATATTTTATGTTTCATAAATTATTATTGTATCAAAATAAAGATGATTTGCAAACACAAATCGAGTTAGGAATCAATAGACAGGGAGAATTACTTGCCTAGAAATCTGCATTAAAATACTTATTAATAAAATATATTGCTGGGTTTTTCCAAACTGGTAGAATTAATGCACCTACTGAGTCATTCCAGATAGAATTGATATCCAAGAACCTCATTGTACACTTACCTAGTTTCCGTCAATTTTGTTACTTACCAACATGACGATATGTTAACAGAATTTTCTCAGCGAAAACTGCTTGTTATTCAGTCGCTTAACCTCTATCTTTCGGTGTGAGTATAGATTGAAGGATGGGGATAGGAAAGGATTAGTACTTAACTAATCGCTCTCGCTGGGCTTCGTTTTTCAGTATCCATACGTCGATGTGCTCGACCACAAATCTGAAATCTAAAAATGAAAGTGTTCGTACAGTGACTCAAACTCGACACTGTAACTGACGACGCTGACCACTCGGCTACAGTCATGGATGTGCTTACTAAAAAATACATTATTTTTATTAAGAATTTTACAGTCTAAAACAGGCCTCGGAAAACTTTTTTGTCGAAGAACCATGTTACGAATTTAAAATTAACGGCGGGCCGGCAAGAAAAATACTATCGAAAAAAGGAAAATTAACATAAATAAATATGGTTCTCAAATAACTATCAATTTAATGAGACTAATGCTTCGCATAACGATACGCCTTGGGCTGTAGTTTTCCCATGTATAGTCTCAAATATGTTTTCATATTTTGCCAATAATGTAATCAAGTAAACTTTGACACACCTTTACACTCAATAGTATCAACAGCGTTTAGTGGTGGATGTAAGATTGAAGGGACGAATGCATCGAGATAGATATTATTAAATATAAGACAATTTATGGTTAAACAAATGCTACACTTTTTATCTAGATTTAGTACAGCATTACATAATGTTTTCAAATTGCGGTAAATAAAACTCTTCTAAAATGTGTATATAGAACGTATGATGAGCTAATTATGTTCTATATGGAATGTCATAATTATCTAACTCATTGCGTTCTGTTTTACATACATAAGTGATTGGCTAGTATGAATCTATTTCAAAAAATATGTGAGCTCACAGATATAAGATATTATTTTCTCGTGTGGCATCCACTGAAAAACGTAGGAATTTTCTCGATCTCATAGCTTTCTAGTCTTTCTTGCTCACCCGTAATAGGCGAGTGATGTGCTAATGTGCCGTCTTCACAGTCATTAGTGAAGTATGATATTTTCAAGTAACGAAGTAACAATAACGAATATTAATAATGTAAGCATTCTACACAATATATAATAAATATATTCATATTGAAGCTACTTTTAGCCAAGAAGGATTCGGTCCGTTCGTATTTAAAATATTTCTTTTATGAAATTCAGTATGTTCATAGTATATGATTGTCAGAAATGCTTTCTACAAAATGATTTCAATTTTAAACATTTCATTTAACGCGTTGAATCCCTAAGCTGTGTTTTCACATGACAATCTAACCACGCGGTAAATCCTGGATGCATGTTTTCACGTGATGTTCTAAACTTTCAGATACAGCCATAGATGTAGAATTTAGCAACATGTATTAGAAAAATCAAAGAAATCATAATAACAGATACTCAAGTGATTCTAAAACAGTAATTTATTTAGTATTTTCGTTAAAAATTGTGACAGATTTTCTCGATCAAAAATAGATTTTATCATAATACACTCCATGCGTTCACTTGTCCGTTGGAAGACCACATGATGGTGCAGTCGCCGAGTCTAGTTCGAATGAGAACTTTGCATAATCCACTAAACAGAAATCAGGGTACATAACTAAATATATTTTGATATCAATAGCAACAACAGATAATAAATGAGCTTTGTAGAACCTACAAGTAAGGCGCCAAGCAAAAGTAAATGTTTAAAACTCTCTACATGAGCAAACATTGTGGCTCTTCATAAAAGGGAGTACTATAACATACAAAATAGAATTATTATGGTCTTTCAAGCAATCATAAAAGGCTTCATTTGATTTGACTTAATAGTTTTATAGTTGTAGCACTTTTATCTCTTAAGAAAATATGTTATCCTTCAAAATATGCTGGTCATACAGGATAGTTTCTTCTAAATTGGGCCGGAGCTTATAGCTATTTTCAATATATTTAGTAATACTGGATGTCACAAACAAAATTCTTTTTTGTTTCTCAATTCCTGATACTTGAAGTTCTAGCATTATAAAAATATGTATCTGTATCAATAATGATTACAGATGTAGTCTTTACTAACCATCGAGCGCATAGATAATAATGTCTTAGTTTATATTATAGACTTGTGTTTCTCAACGTGGGGCGCACGCCCCACTCGAAGACGATTTGAGTCGTTTGGAGACAGTGAGCAAATCATTTATATGTGACACACTTTTTTGTTAAAACTTGCATTGTTCGAAAATATGTTTGATCAAATTGGTACCTCACAAGAAAACTATTTGCAGCACACATTAAGCACAAGGTTAGCACTAATATACATGTTATATTCTTGAAAGTTATACATTCAACATAACATGTATATTTACTAACAAAAGTGAAATTAAATATAGTTCTGTTGAATTTGTTAACTATACAATTATGGCACAGGGGATTTCTAAAGCGTTTAAGTGGGGCATGGCGTATGGTTGAGAAACACTGTTATAGATAAGAATATATTTTTTTGATAATTCTTGAAAAAAAATATAATATTAATGAATGAACTATATTAGTATCGTGCATATAATATATATAACAATTTTTATTTTTAAAACAGTTCCTCTCAAATAATAGACATTTCTATCATATTCAAAACAATATTAAGTCAGTGAGTTTTATTGACCAGCTATATGAAACAAAGAGAAAAAAACGAGAAGATAACGATTATTATGCAAAGAATAATTCAATAAAAGAAATTATATATCAATTTAAATGATCAAAACTACTTAGTAGAAATTAACTCTAAAAAAGATAATTTAAATAACAGAAACAAGAGAATTAATTATGTTTTTATAAATGAATCATGGAGAATTCAATAAAATTATATTTTATAAGAAATACTTGTTTTCTAGTATATCTTCACACCATTTTAAAATGTTCACTAGCCTTTCGATCCTGTTTATAAATCAAAACTAATGTCTACGAACAATGTTTAGTTTTACATTATTTATTTATACAAGTAAGCAAAATCTATGACTAAATAAGGGGATAAGTACTTTAATGTCTTACATTAATGATAACAATTGAATCATTCATACTAACCGGAAAATCAAGGGGCAGCCGGTGCAAAGAAAAGTTCAATCGTACGTCTGATTCGATTGAAACACAATAAACGAAAATTGAACCGCTATTTTTTGATTCACCGAGGATGCGTGGTTGGTATTTATTGCATTCATTTGTTGGTTCAGTAAATTTAATAAAAAGTCATTAATTAATCAATAATAAATGGTTAGTATACACGTGGTCAGTTAATAAAATAAACATTCAGTAATTAATATAAAATGGCCAGTTTTTAATAAAAAATAGCTAACTTTTATTCATTTGGCAATTATTGACCGTTTATAATTTATTACTGACCATTTATGGAATCAGTTACTTACCAAACTGGCAAAAACTCGTTATTGAAGTTATTGAAGAAAAAGTTATTGAAGTATTGTGTATATAAGATTTAATAATACGAAAAGGTTTTTAGGTTTTTAATTGCGTTAGATTTCCTGCAGTCAAATAATTTTTTTTTCGTATGCAGTAATTATCTACTGAATAGTAAGATTATTGAGTGCTTGACTCAGTATAATTTTAATAGTATAAGAAAGAACACAGAAAGATAAAATATTTACGGTTTTAAATTTTGCAATTAATTTTTCAGTTACTACAGTGTATAGGTTTTTCGTAAATAGTTTTTTTGGCATTTTGTTGGCTGTTCATGCAACTTTTTTCATTTTTCTATATTCAGATTTTGTCAGCAAAAAAACTTTGATCTATTTATAAGAAAGAACGCAATAATGAAAATAAATGTTTATTTATTTTTACCATGCAGTTTTCAGGATCGGATGGGTGGGAGGGAATTTCAGACATCACAAATATCCATGCCTACGAACAGAAACCCATAAATTGATTGAAAAATTATGTTATGAAACTGTCCTTAATTGACTTGAACCCGAGACATCCGTAACGCCGACCCGACATATATATTTATGTTAGGGAAATATACATTATTCTTATAGTATTAAGATGAAACACTCCTAATGAGGTACCTAGGCCAAGACCTATTGAGTTAATATAAGTATGTTGTTTGAAGTAGTCAGTAGGTATTCTATAATAATTGTGAGGCAGCCAAGCGACTTTCATGTGACCACATCAGCCTACATTTAGTGGCCTAGCCAGCCAACTAAAGAGTTCATCGACTCTTCCGCTACTTTGCTATAAGTGAGTCAACATTCAGCTCTTTTATATTATGCTGTTTTATAGCATCCGATTACATCGCAGTATAAGACAAAAATCTCATCAAAGTCATTGTTTCAATTCTTAAACTGTTAATTAATTCGATGTATTTTTAATTAAGCGATACCATCGACCGATATGTTATGATGAAAATTCAATTTGTTTTTTAAAAAAGTTGGTCTGATTAAAACTGTTATTCTGCCATAGGTAGATACATTTTGTTTTGTAACCAAGTCCGTTCCCAATGTTAAGTATATGGCCCCCTAATGAAACTTATCTCAATATACGTTTTTCACGATAAATGCTTGTTACTCAATTACTCAACCTCCTTTTTTCTCTAAGAGAATAAAGATAGAAGGATAGGGGTAGCACAGGTCTAGCGGTTAACTAAGCACTCACACTTCACTCCGTTTTTAGAATCGCATGGATGGGAAAGTATTTTTGACATTGTATTTAGAGTTCAGTAAATATAATGAACTGTCCGTACTGAGCTCGAGCCCGTGAGCAACGTAACCGAATCCAACGGCGTTGATCACTTGACCATAGACTTAGAAAAGGTAGGTAAAATGTAAAATCAATTGACAGCAAACTACTTGTCTTATTTAAACAATCATGCGACACTTATTTATTATTTCTAAAATTTGTCTTGCTGAGTGCTTTCCAACTTCACGCATTATTTCACAGTGCTGATCAATGTAAATGTTATCTCACACAGTGATGAAAATTTTAGCTAATTATAGGCTCTGGTACTAAAATAGAAAACGGTATTCGCAATGCAGCTGGTCACCAAATATACTATATTTACATTCACTTTTAATTGATTTATATCGTTCATCTAATTTTACGGTATTACCGTTGCTTAAGTCGATAAACGTGCCTGATTTCGTATATAAAATAATTATCTCTTTTAATAACTAAATTCATATTATACGTCATATCCGTGTTGCATTTCAAGCCATCTGCGCTTTGCAATATTGCAGAATGTATGTCATTGTGATACTTCCTGCGTCATAACGAGCGCATAGGAAATGTTTTCATGGCTGCACTATTATTCATAGACAAACGGCAATCTCACAAACTTTTAATGTTGTACGTACTATCTTCAAAAAATGTATCCTCGTTTATTGAGGATTTCAGACAAGAAGTTTTCCAACTCTTTGTGTTTTCCATATAAATACAGCGATACAGCCGTATACCAAACAAAATAAATACATTCATGTTTATTTTATTCAAATATAGTAATAATTACGTACTTACACAAAATGTGCACGAAAGAGTATTTTTTTAAATGTTGTCTCGAAAATATTAATAGATAATTGGCTCTATACTTTATTGTAAATGTCTTTAATTAAGTAAAGTAAAAACTCAAATGTCATTTTACATGTTGTCATAATTGAAACGTGAGTAATCATTTTTAGGCAAGGTTCATAATAAAAATAACAAATAACATTACAATCCAAAATATATTCGCATATACTTGTTGTTCGAATGATGATAGTTCATTTTTTTTATTCTATTTATGTTTTAGCTTGTGTTTGTAATACTATTTATCCAATGCGTTTTAATGAAAATCATATCCGGTATTAAATAAAGGAGTTTAAAAAATGTAATTTCATTACGTATTAAAATTCGCCGTCGACGGAAAAGTAACGAATCGGGCGGCATGGCGCTGCAGCGTCACATCCGATAGTCACTTTTGGCGTCAACGCTCGCAGATTGACCTCACTCCTGATCATTGCCATTGCCATTGCCAACATTAATCACTAACGAGATAGACATTCATTACTCTTCAAAGATAAATGATATATCGAATAATTTCAATTGAAATTCGCAACGGGAACGGGAAATAAGGTGCATTGGATCAGATAATAATCAATGATGTATTACTAATTACGACTATCGTTTTTTTGCTACAGTGATATAATACCAGATTATAGGGGAATCTATACATACTCGGAAGGGTATTTAGATTTAGATATTGAATTTATCTTAAGCACTTTATCTTTTTTAACTATTTGACGATAATGGTAATCATCATCTAGCTCTCAATAACCATTCATTTCATATGGCTGCTCGACTTTGGTATTTTATAAAAAAATCCTTGTTTGATTTTTTTTATCATACCGTTCCCAACTTGGATCATATGGCCTCCTAATGGAGTTACCTGAACAGAAGTTTTTCTATGAGAACTGATTGTCAGTCAGTTGCTCAACCTCTCTTTTTTCGAAGAGACTAGGAATATAAGATAGGACTAATACAGAACTAGTGGTTATCAGTTACAAATTGCAACCGTAAATATTTTAATATAAATCGTGGAATATTCAATAAACATAACAATTGTTTTCATTGCCCATGTCTAACAATATCCTTTAACCGGAGATTGGCAGTACATTCCTATTAATTCAAAATTCTAACATAAAATTTAGTACATGTTTGACGATTGTCTATTACTCCAGTAAGAATTTCCATCGGATATTCTTTTTAAAAATGTTAATAATTATATTGTAGTATTCAACTTTTTCAATCCTGCCTGTTTCATCTACCAACCGAATGGATTCCGTTGTCCAAGAAGCTACTGGACCTGAGATGACCTGGGAGGAAGCAAGAAGACTGACGAGGGATAGAGGATCTTGGAGGAACCGTATATGACCGCATGCTCCGGATATGGTGAAAAAATCCACTCTTTAATATTAAAAAATATGTAAAAATCTATCTTCTAGTTTGTATTTTTTTACAATTGATTTTATTATGGGGCTTTTTTTTAAACACATTCGCAAAATTACAAAAACGAAACCTTGTTGACTCATTGGATAAGCCAAGTAGAATAAGAAGAACTATTTTTCTAACTAGAAAAATAGGTTGCTTATAGTCTTTAAGACGACGTTGTACGTATCTAATTGGTTGATGAAGCAACGGTGCCAATCCGATAAGTGAAATTACTTCGCATGTGTAAATCGTATACGTGTAAAACTTTTGTGAAAATCATGCCTCCGTGAAATTCTACAACTATCTGCATCCCTTTCTTATTGCACATGAAAAAGAGCATAGCGATAAAAAACTGTGTCTGAGATCATCATTAAAAAGCGTAGAGTCTGGTAATACTAAACAGTCAAGTCATTCAGTATTTATTGCATCCATGATGAACATTTACATAGGAAGGCCGATGTTTATTTCAAAGTAAAATAATACAACATAATGATAATGAGAATAGCGTCAATAGTGTAGATTTCCTACATCTTCTTTAAATATTTTTAATAAATATGTATCAGTAAATCAAAAAAAGAACGAAACGCTCAATGTATAATTACATTTCATTTTCAATTCATCGAAGATATTGGCATACCATTCAAATGAACGATAGATAATATACCAAAAATGGGCATTAAAATATAGCATCAAGGAAAAATTAGCACAAAAAAATAAAATACATTATATAGGATCAATTTCGTTGACTTTTATTTCCTTCCGGTAAAAAACTTCATATACAATATTTATCGCACGAAAAAACTTAAAATTTTATAAAACAGTTCAGACGGCTACTTATTTAATTAATAAATCGATTGCAAATCCAAAAATATATCCACCTTCACTTTGTTATATTGAATTATTTGTGAAATCTTTGATGTGTAATCCATTCACGAGTGCTACAATAATGCAAAATTGAAACTGCCAAAATAATCACCGGACAGAAAGGTGCAAGGGAAAAATAAACGATTTAATTATTTCGCCAAAGTGTGCGACTGTATATGAGGTATAAAGTTGAATTATCAAATATTTTCGTGCCTACCTGTCTACTCAAAGTGGTCGAAGTATAGCCGCCGAGGTGAGGTGAATTGCGGCGCTCGCGTTCGCGATCGTAACAGCGAATTGCACAAGAAAAGTGTTACGAAACTGTGGCATTGAACTCACTTGAACTTGGTCGAACCTCGCAGCCGCGAACAGACAGCGACCAATCGACCACTTCTTCAATAAGCTTCGCTTCGCGCTAAAGCCTTTAGTTGATTATTTAATTTTCATTTCTGATTTTCATTACTATACTTCAACTTCGATCAAATAAATTTTAATAACAAATGTGCTGGATTCAATGAAATATCTAATGATTATTTAAATAATTTAAAATACACCAGTCTTTATTGGATTAAGTATTTTTTTAAATTTTGTATCTTGAAACAACTCTTATGTTGAGTTTTTATAATAATAATAATAATAAACAATTTTATAAAACAAAATTTTAGCATTATCACAGATATGAAAATTGATATTAAACATTACGTACACAATACAAATGGTTTCCTTATAGTCCAATACTGAATCAGTCATTTAAATCAATGCATCTAAAATCTTTGATTGATTGATTCAAAGATTTTCTAATCATCTAACTTTGTTAGAGATAAAATTTATTCGCATAGTGTGAGCCATATTTATGATGCGTCGCTAGAAATTCCGAATCATATCCATTCAGTAATGAAAAATTGATATTATTTGCCCCAGATTTACATAAATTTCATTGCAATTAATTATTCTACCAATCGTAGAATTTTTTCGTAGCATGGTGTTTTCGTTTTTATGTAATTTTATTTTAATATTTATGTTAAACAAATCATGGCCATTCAACTGAGTTGACGTTTAATATTATGTATACACCGTGTTCGTGTTCTACTGATACTATGACATTCAACATAACTGTTATGTTTGGCATTCATCCTAGCATTTCAGAAACAGCTCTTTTCCTTGTATCGAAACCTATAGTTTCATAAAAAATGAGCGCGTAAGTGCTTTTATATCGAAGAATATTTCCAAATAGCTATGTTTGTCCTGACAAAGATTAGATTCGTTAGATTTTTTTTAATTCCAAAACACAAAATTTTAATTTTTGGTTAAAACAACCATACAATATGATGAGAGTATAAGTACTTTTAAAATTATTTATTTTTAGATTTTCACTGTGTATTAAAAAAAATATTATTTTGGAAAGAAATGACAACTTTTTTTAAATAGAGAACATTGATAATAGTCGCGTAAAAACAATTGAATATATTGTATGTTTTAGTGTCGTTAGATATTACACAGAATGTTGAGTAAAAGACGAAGTTTTGTGTTGGGCCTGTCATTAATTCATGTTTGAAATTTGTCGCAATTTTTTGAGTTTTCATTTATGTCACCCGGAGGATGTGCGTGCGACATACAAGGCAGCCGCCAGTGGCGTAGGCATTTCGAAGCGCCTAATTGCATAAGTAAACACAGCACGTCTTGCGAGAGTGGTAAACTATGGGGAATCTGGGTCAACGAACGCAGCGCCCTACTTCCGACTTACTTTCCTGATTCCACCACCTATGGACTCACCAATGAAGGAATCAATATGAAAACAACAACAGAAGGTAGATCATTCTATCATAAAATGCCTGCCCACGTTGGAAGAAAAGTCGAAATCTCTTATCAGAGAAAACTGATAATCCATTGACCAAGTCAAATAAATTACCAATTGAACTGTACATATAAATACGTCAATAGCTGAATGTATGAACATTTTTTGTACTAATTATTTAAAATTAAATATGATTAAACTGCATTCATTAAATTTTGTGTAAAGCGTAATATTTTCCAAAACCGAAAAACTGCTACAACATTCATGTACTAATTACTAGCTTCATTGCCTACAATGTGAACTATTCATTCCTAATACCAATTCCTATCAATAGATGTCTCGTCTAGAACTCGAAGAAATAGAAGTGAAGTAGTAACCATCTCCGGTTTATTGACCTCGCAAATTTTCAGCTACAGTTCACTCCACTCTATCTTTAGTGTTCAGAATTGAATACCAAGATTTGTTTTTCCGTTCAAAATAAGCTTTTATATTACATATTCCCAGTATGCCTTACAAATTTTAATTGAATACTCTTTGTTTTAGTGATTGTTCGTCTATTGGGCTTTTTCTTCAAATGAAAATCTAATTCTCTTGTGTAAATTAGGAAAATTATTAATTCTCACGTATATATAGAAATTAGATATGATATCGCTTGTGGAATAGAATAATTGCATGTTACACATTCACAAACTTGAATCAATCAATCAATCACAAACCTTCATGAATAATAATATTTTAAATCAATACTAACATGGCATGTACTTTTATGCATGATTTAATAATGATATATTAACGGAAAAATTTCTAAACCTAAGAAAGTGTTAAGCATGATCATTTTATTTTTATCATTTTGTCACTTTTACTGTATCAATTATTAAAATAGCTTTTATCAACATCCACTGAGTACATATACAACTGGAAATAAGTAAAACTGTATTAACAATGTTGAATCACTAAGACACAGTCATTCAAGTAACTCTGAATAAAGCTGTTTCTTATGAAATTGTGATGAACAATAATTTAGCAGTGTCTGCGATCGCGCAAAACGCTCGCCGTAATCATCGAGTTCAACCAAAGTCAATGTCACACTTTCCGCGGTGGTTCAACCTCTCCCCTCCCCTTTCGTTCTCTCACTCCTTACATCGTTATTCTCCGCCAATTTTTTAAATCTATGAAGCCTACTATATACTGAACTTCATAGGAAAAATAAACTGAATCATTCTTATTGAGAAATGCTTACAAGTTCATATTCAAATTATTCACAGCTATTTCTAAAAATTATCTATGGTTTTTATTGAGTGAATCAGTAAAAGTACTTTCATTCTAATTTAAATTTACAATCGCGTTCTAAAATACATATTTAACTGAACAAGTTTTCCTAAGATGGCATTGATTCAAATAATAAATATACTTACTTATGTCA
The DNA here is from genome assembly GCA_022494535.1 of Himalopsyche phryganea. Lineage (NCBI taxonomy): Eukaryota > Metazoa > Arthropoda > Insecta > Trichoptera > Rhyacophilidae > Himalopsyche > Himalopsyche phryganea. The sequence continues at coordinate 4,085,140 of JAGVSL010000046.1, forward strand.
TTTCAGAAATTTCTTCCAATAATTTTGCATAATACGGCAACGACATCTATTTAAAAAATATATATATTTAAATTTATATTCATTTCTTCGGGTTTCGCGCTTCACCGCGCGTCCCTGTTCTCAAATTTTATATTCATCTAGTACCACTACTACCTATGGAGTATGATATCTTTTCGTTTCTAATATAAACATTCTCATTCAGCCATAAAATCGGCACATAAAAAAATATTATAACTTTTCCGAAAAAAAATCCTACAATATACAATTAGGTAATACAAAACCAGAGAAATAGAAGAAATCCAACTGTTTTAAATTTGTTGTACAATTGGTTTTAAATATTTCGGCAATTGGCTTTTGATTAAATTTAAGGTGATATTGTATTAATCCATATTGAATTTCCACAAAGTAATCGCCGAAAACTAATAAAATATTAAAGAGTCATGATTTTAAGCAATGCTGACGCACGCCGGTATTGCAATTAGACACATTTTTAATATTTGTGCAGTACCGTATCCATGTTTCCGAGGATGTATCATTTTGTAATCAACCGATCAAATACCTGTAAAATGTCATAGGAATTTTTTTTAATAAATTCTATGGTTTTTTCGGGTTTTGTAAGTTATGACATATTATGTGAAATTATTTATAATATTTATGTTCGTATTTTGTTATCAAATTTTGACAAAATTAGGACTTTTGAGTTTAAATAATTTCAACTAGCATCGTCAGATATTGTAGCAAGTGTCCCATTTTTTGAAAGCTGAATAGAACATGTAGGAATTATCAATATCATAAAAGAATTGTTTCCCAAGGAAATATTTTTTGCATCCATTTATTTTTGTTATTATATTGCAAAATTAATTATTGCTCTTAGTATCAAAAGTTTTTAGCTTTATTTATTTTATGTTAAGGTACTCAACGTTTTAATGAAAATTAATTTATAAATTACCTTTTTTTATGAAACAAAACACGTATCTCGCTTAAGTATTGGAAAAAGAAAACTATAAATTTAATATTGTTTATATTTGACATCCAGTGGTATCCAAAAGGTACAAAACGTCCGAAAGGTAGACCTAGAGGCCGCTGGACCGATGCAATGATAAAGTTCTGCGGAAGTACGTGGCAACGCAACGCACAGAGAAGTGGAAGCAGCTTGAAGAAGCTCTCATCCAGCAGTGAATAGATTCATGTTGATGATGATGATGAAATTTGACTGAAATTATATTTTAAAAAATAAAATACAATTCATTTGTGCTACTTCTACATGTTTATAATGATCAGGTCCTGATCATTATAAATATGTGGAAGTAGTACAAATGAATTGTGTTTTATTATTTTAAATATTATGTCTTCCCACCAAGAATTGAGAGTTAACACATTAAAAATGAAATTATATTGTTTATTAAACACAAATATATTGTAGTTTTGTTACGTATGTAAATAAATACGAAAGTGTATTGAATAATATATAGTCTGGATTTACAATTTAAAAGTAAGATCCGGCGAAAATTATCACCGGAAGTCTGATTAATCAAAAAAAGATTTTAGCTTCAGATTTTTTAAATTTCTTCTCAATGTTCTACCAGAGTGCCGCAGAAAGATGACAAACAGCATACGCGAAGTACGCCAATCCAATAGTGTCTTTCCTTAAAATCGAAAAGGGGCTCATCGGTACATCAAATCCTTATTATAGTTATCAGTTATTTCATCACAATAATTACTTAGTTATCATCCCAAATATAACAATCAAAATTTCATGTCTAGTCAGACGATTCTAGTGAGATGAAAATTTATTTATATGTTATTAATAACATTACAAGTGTAATTTATTAGAAATACTTAGAAATATATAGTTGTAAACACATTTATACGAAGATATAGATGTACATAATATGTAATAGTAGCTAATAGCATTCTCCGCTCAGAGGTGTATGTTAAGGTGAACATTTTGAAACGAGAAATGCCGCTTCAAAACCAAAAAAGTGGGTTCACTTTTGTATACCCCCCTGCCCTCGCTCTGCTCTACCGCAGTAACAGCTCTACAGCCTCCACAGCACCTTGAGGTCCACTTTGATTTCGAGTTTGACATAACGGGATCTTGTTATAATCGATCTTTTTGTTACCCTCTCTTCGTCGCTTACAAAGAAGGACACGTTACTTCTTTAACAAATTAAAGGTGAAAGACAGTTGTATGTTAAATATTTTATTTATATTACAATTAAATATTCTACGCAAATATCTACTGATACTATAATGAGAGGAAACATATACCACCAAAGTATATTTAGATGATATACCTATTGTATAATAAAAGTATTATTTTTTCTACAAAAAAATTGTTGATTTTTTTATCGTAAGATATCAGAGATTCATGTTTCATGTGTTTATAAATGAACGTTAAAAGGTAATGTATAATATTTCAAACCACATTTAAAATAATTAATATTATTAGGTATCAGATTGTCGGCGTCCGTGGCGCAGTTGGTAGCGTCGCTGGCTACGGTTACGGATGTCTCGGGTTCAATTCCCGGTGAGGACGGTTTTCATAAATTGATCTTTTAATCAATTTATGGATATATATTCGTAGTCTGAGTGTTTGTGATGTCTAAGAAACCCCCTCCCACCCATCCCATCCTCACGGGGCGCAGGGAAAGCAATTAGCTAACCACTAGTCCTGTCATATCCCTATCCTTCTATCCCCACTCTCTTCGAAAAAAGACAGGTTGAGCAACTGAGCTACAAGCAGTTCTCGTAGAAAAATTCTGTTACGATACCTCCATTAGGAGACCATATGCTCCACATTGGGAGCGGATATGGAAAAAAATTCGATTGTAAAAATTTAATTTGGAACTGAAGTATTACTTATTAACTATACATATTGTGTTCACATGTGGTTCAAATTTACTAACGTTAATACGAGAACATAAATTAAGACCAAGAATACTTTTCACGTAGTTTATCTTAAAAATATATATATTCTCAAATAAAATATTATATTTTATCGAGAGAACTACAAAAAATAATATCTTGAAGCTTTTTTATCACTGCGAAAACCAAATAATGGTAAAAAATATACCTGAGTAAACCAAGAACAACATTTTGGGACAAGGTTATTTTCAATTATCGATAAATGCATTTTGTTACGCAAAACTTAGTAGGGATTTGCAAAATTCGTTTGAAAACTAACGGCATCTTTTGAAAAAGAAAAGAACTTAAAAGGTAATAAAATAACCTCTAAAAGGTTTGTCTATTCGACCTTGAATAATTCATGATGTTATCCATAAATGTCACATAAAAAAACGACCAATTTAAGTTGCTAATAAAATTTGCCGCAATTATTGCATACTAAAAAATGTAACCATTACCTTGAAGAGTATCGATCGACATCCTTTGTGAATATTTATTTTACGAGTTACTTTAGTAATACATTTTTTTTTTGTTGATGACGCTATTTTACCAAGCATTCCATGATAGCCAATTATAAATGTGAAGTCCGTGGTGCAGTAGTCAACGTCGTTGGCTTCGGTTACAGATTTCACCCTGACACTAACCCTGTCCTAACCTTATCTTTCTATCCCTACTCTCTTTGAAAAATAGAGTTGAGCAACTGTAAGTAACGGGCAGTTCTTGTAGAAAAACTTCTGTTAAGTTGAAACTTGTGACACCTCTATTTGGAGTCCATATGCTACACATTGAGAGCGATCATGGTAAAAAAATACAATACCATTAATACTATCAACGTCATGTACCACAGAATTCAAAATGCTTGTGTTTATTCATATTTTTAGGGAAGAGCCAAACGGAAGAAGTATTGTATGCAAGAAAGTTGAATTATATTATTAAATTTATTAAAACCCTGGTGTTTACCTTGTTAGTGTATATATTGCTGAGAGAACCATTTGATATACTAGATTATAGGTCTTTATAACAATAACGTTATATTTAAAATTTTAAAATCTTTCAAAAAATACCGCTACAATTTGTTAACATTTAAAAAAAGAACAAACTGTAAAATAACGTCAAGCCTAAAATTATGAAGAATAAACAGTTTTGCAAAAAAATATGGCAATGCTTTTGTTTACCAATATTTATGGCTTTACCGCGTATACAAGGCTAGACTTAGGTCTTTCCCAAAGCAAGATTGATTTACGACATGAGAAATGTTGTACCCACTGCTTAGAACAAGGAAGTAAAGTGAATATTACTATCACGACAATGAACCGCAAACCGTTAGACATTCGAAAAATATCAAAACTGAGAGTTGCATAACCGCACACAAACACTCACAATAAAACTAACGGTGTTCCTTTTCAACAGACCAGACCACTGAGTAGCTGTTAAGGGCATTCTCAATCTCTTCATAGTGGTTGTGATGTTATGCTTTCAAGTTTTTTTGTCCCCACAAGGGAATGTAACGTGATACCTGCCTTTGCTTTGAAAACGAAGGTTACTGAAAGTAAACACCGACCAAAATAACAGGATATTTTAAATGTATAATATTGCGTGGGTGCGCGACTTATAATAACGGTTATATTTATAAAGACTATTGTGTAAAATTTTTACCACTTACATCTTTAGTTATTGAATAAAGATTGATAGTTGTAATTAGTGAAGATATTATGAGAAAATTATTTCACAGGCGAGATAAATATACTGCGTATCTCGTATAAAAGATTACATAAAAATTGTTAGATATTCATACAATGGCATAGTCGTAAATACAGGTAATTGATAAATAAAAAAATGTGTCTTTATTGTATTTTTGTAATTAGATTATCAATACATCTTTTAAAGTTTAGAAAGCACTTATTCCAATTCTTATACTTTATTTAATAAAAAATTACATTAAATTAATAGGATAAAATAACAAAGTATTTAGTGTAGTTGATAACTATTTCAGCTTAACGCCACCGTCAGAACTATAGCTCTGTACCAACTGTCATAATTCGAACGATTGCGTAAAGCCGAAATAGCTATCAACTACCTGATAAAAAAAATTGTAGAACTAAATACTTCGTTATTTTATCCTATTATAATAGAGTTCTACCAAGTAAATACCAAATCTCAATAATCCAAATTTAATATTGAAATTCCATCAAGCACCCTCAGTCGATGTCTTAAATTAAATTATACTTAAACTTAAAATACCAATTCAATCAATAAAATTACATTTCAATCAATAAAATTACATTTCAATCAATAAAAAAACATCGATATGTTCTACACTACTTTGACATTTTCTATGGAAAATAATTAGCTAATTGCTCACGATGAGCAAAACCAGTCCTGATTAGGACTTCCAATCCCGGGATTGTCTAAATATCAATTCATGGATTTCGGAATTCACTGTATATGGTAAAAAATAATTCCCATACCAAATTAAAACTTGACTAACTACAACTTGTACATCAGTTCTTTCATGTACGTATTTTTTATATCATCACTCCTTCTCATATTTCGTAACAACCGTTCTTAGCATTTCGAAATGGAGAAAAAATTAAGACCGCTTTTTAAATGGATTGACGAAAATATCTTAAAGTTGAATTAAAGGACATGTCCTCTTTTTGAATGCCAGATGGCATAAAACCTACATTAATAATTCAACAAATAAAATAAAATATAAAACTATTTTGTAATTTTCATTTCTTTCTCTTTTTTTTAAATGAAAAAACACCATCCCATTACCCAAAAAAAAAAATATAAAATAATTTATACATTCCAATTGCAGCAATAATGGACAAAAATTAAATTCTAAATTCACAATAAAATACGTGCAAATAATTTTTCGGAAAGTCTGGGACTACTCGGTCAGAATCAAGTGCCACTTATCCAACGCATGCATTCTGACGGTGCTGCTTTACGGTTGCGAGTCATGGCATCTCACCAAGGCACAGGGTAACCGTATACTGTGCTTTGAAAACTGATGCTTGCGGCGGATACTAGGGGTACGGTGGTTTGGTTTTGTCAATAACTCGGAGGTAAGAGAGAGGACGGATCAGCCTCTTATTACGTCCAAAATAAAAAAAATGACGATGGACCTGGCTTATACACGTGCGGCAGATGCCCCAGAGGAGCCTGAATCCTGCCTCTCTCTTCTACCAGCCAGATAGATTCCGTCGCCCGGGAATGACCATCCATAGGATGTATTCAGCGGAGCTATGGGATGCTGGCATGACCTGGAAGGAAACGAGGAGACTGGCGGGGGACAGAGAAGCTTGGAGGAACCGCCTGATGGCCATATGCTCCGAATAGGGAGCGGATACGGTTCACACAAAAATCTTTATGACTAATCCCAAGATCCTGCTTACTTGGGATTGAGAAATTCTGAATATAAAAAAAATGTGGAAGTAGTACGAAACAAACTGTGTTTATAATTTAAGACATCGACTGAGGGTGCTCGATAGAATTTCAATATCAAATTTGGATTATTGAGATTTTGTACATTTCCATGTATTTTGTCACTAATGACCCGGGTTTCGCCTTTCGGCATCTTCAGACATTCGTGTGCTCGAACGCCTGAAGATGCCGAAAGGCGAAACCCGGGTCGTTAGTGACAAAATACATGGAAGTGTACAAAATCTCAATAATCCAAATTTGAAACTGTGTTTAATTTCTTTTAAATACAATGCTTCTCCACCAAGAAATGACAGTTACCAACATATAAGTAAAACATTTTTTCAAAAAATTATGGAAAATTAATTACAACTACCTAATGAATTCCTTTACTTTTCGTATAATATATCATACAACAGAGCTTAACATCAAAATCGATATTTGAAAAGAGAATTCTAATGAATATATAATAGGAAGGTATATAAAAATATGATTGGACCTAGTGAGAATAAAAAGAGTTATGACTGTAATAATACAGTGGACGTTTCTCCCTGATTCTTTTAATGCATTTTGGTTTCGGTGTCAGTAATTTATTACTTCTTATAGGTAAAAAAGGGTTCGCTCCGAATCGAGCACGCTTTTTAATCGATAAAAAATGGTCTTATACAGCATAACAGATGTCCTCATACATATTTATGTTATAACGGGACGTTAGAAATTAAGTAGTACTCGCATCAAAGTATATCTAAGCCTTTTCTTATGATGATCATCTGCCGTTTTATTATAATAGGTTGAATATGACGATACAACGAAACACTGGATTTTTCAAACTTCGTCAGTCAGGAATATACAGTATAACACTCTTAAGATAATCTCTCCCATTTAATATTGAACAAGCCTGAATAAGGATATACATATCATTTTTTAAGATGGAGATTGTCAGGTGTCTGAATCTTGGCGGGAATGTAGTGACTACTCAATTTCCAATACAAACATATACAAAAATACAAAATAAATTTCCGAGTTTTCCAATAGATGACATCATGACATGCATTTACAAAACGTAAAAGTGCCTAACTGATATCGGCATCTGACATTTTGTATGTAGGAAAAGTGCAAATAATGAATTATAAAATAACGTTTTATATGCATTTTTATTCCTCAATCAAATACAAAATCAGGAAGATTGATTTACTTAATAACACTGACAAAAGAAATGAATTAGTTTGATGTTGAATCATAAAACTTGGCACTTGACTTAATTGCAACAGAAAATAATGCGAAATCTCATAGGAAAATCAAGGAGTTTAAGAAATATTTAAATAGGAGAATCAGGAAATGAAAAATAAGTAAAAGATTTAAACATTTATATTGTTTCTGTATACAGTTTATTTAAAAAATGATACTACTCGCAAATGGTTCAACTTCGTATGAAATGAGTAGGTAAGTGGTTTAAACTTTAAATTATCGGAAACAGCTATTATTTTGTACACAAATAATTGATATATCGATGGAAAAAAATTCTTAATTAATACAAGTTAATTCGGATATTTCATTCTCAACAGCACCAATGAACGTGCGATCAAAATACTAAATATGAATACAATTAATGCTAGGATAAAATAGTATTTAGTCCTAAAAAATTTTCATTAGGTAGTTGATAGCTATTTCGGCTTTACGCCATCGTCAGAACTATCTATTACAGTTCTACAGAACAATTAATGCTATTGACTGATTGTACTTGATATATCCAAATGCTTCAATGTGCTCCACCTCTAAAGTGCTAACCGAGTATCACTGAATATATTGTTTCTCAATTAAATAAATATGCTGAGCTCTTCCGTATCATGTAATCATAGTGGAGAATTTTCAATATTGTTAACGTAGAAAATTTAATTTACTATCTTAAAACCTCCGGGTTCCGAGGACATCATTTTAGAAACGTAAGCTTAGTGTATTTTTAAATTAATAATTTTCCAATAGGAGGTTTAAAATAATCAAATCAATAGCGCAAAATGAATACCCAAACATTTCATAATATGCTGCTCAATTCTCGTATTTGCTTGATTTTCAAGAATAGATTTATTTAAAATTCACTTTTTACCACATTACATTGTAATAAATGGATTATCAAGATAAAAACACATAGCACACATTGCGATCATATCAATATATACTCTTATTTTACCTCGTATTAAATTTCAAAAATATAGTCCTTGTATATCTCTTTTCACTCCATAATCTATTTAACTGAACATATATTAATTGTAGTTTAAATATTTTATATTAACATAATGCTTTTTTCTCTAAAATTAAGCAACTTCTACTAGATTCAGTTAAATTGTCTTTAATCTACGATTGTCGTAGTGTGACAAATGTTTAAGTATTTATTGATTGTACTTTTAATTTGTTACTTTTTCCGGCTTCGATGTATTCCATTCAGTTGTTTTAAATAACAGAAGCTTATGCAATACATTCATGTAACACCTTCTAAACTATCCAAAATTGGAAAAGTGCGTTATTTTAAAACCTCCACAATATCACGTACACCATGAAAGAATAACTTTGTTCGAGATTACTGCCCTCTTATACAACTTGCAGTTTACATTTACGTATTATACAACCATTAACAATTCAAGTCTTTGGCAACATCAACGTTACGCAACACGCCAAAATATATAAGTTAAATGACATGATCATATAATGCTATGACGTGGATCATATAACAATGATATACCTTAAATATAACATAACATTGAATTTGAACATGTCAAGACATATTCTTGTCTGTTCTTCTGAACATTTAGATTATCTCAGAATTCTATTTCAGTTCAATAATTATTTTGCATTAGTATTCTTAGTTGCTATTTTTTTAAAGCCATATCCGAAATTTGTTACCTATGGACTCGTTCAATTCGGAAATCTTTGAGGGGAGGAGGGTTGAGAGAGCGGGTGATTGACAAAATTGAATTCTCTCCTAATATCTTCTTTCTAATTTTCACCTTAATTGAAAAGGAAAGTTCGAATGACTTACGGTATGTTTGCGAGATTTCATTTCATACCTACTACTATAAAATATACGACTAGAGGTTATATATAATTCATGTATCGATAACATAGGTTTAAGACTAATAAAACGCAAAGAAAAAATCACAATGCCAAACTGAAACAACCAAGCACTTTTAATACTTTAAATTACAATAAGGCTCCTAGAATCGATTGATATGTTTTTAATCTATACTATTTTTTTCTTTTATTTCTCCATGTCCACTCCCAATGTGGAGCATATGGTCTGCTAATGGAGGTGTCTTAAGAGATTTTTTTCTATGAGAACTGCTTGTATCTCAGTTGCTCTACTTCTCTTTTTTCTAAGAGAGTAGAGATAGAAGGATAGAGCTAGGTTAGGACTAGTGGTTAGGTAATCGCTCTCGCTACGCCCCGTGAGAATTGGATGGGTGGGGGTTTTTTAGACATCGCAAACTCTCAGACTACGAACAGAAATCCATAAATCGATTGAAAGATCAATTTATGAAAACCGCCCGCACCGGGAATCGAACCCAAGGCATCCAACCGAGCCACGGACGCCAACTATACCATATGGAAGAAAATAATTATACAAATTTGTCTGCCGGTCTGTCACAAGAACTTCTCTTAAGAGCTGAACTGTTTATTCTTGCTGCCATTTCTAGGACAACTGTGATATTTTCAACTTTCAACTTTTAAAACTATTGTTAATTGATGAACTATATTTATTTTACATCGTGTAACATGAGGCATGGTTTACGGCGATATTTTCAACTTTCAAAACTTTCTTAACCATGCCTGCTCCCTACTCGGAGCATATGGCAACCACACAGTGCCTCCTTGTACCCCTCCAGTCTTATTACTTCCTCCCAGGTCATCCCTGCTTCCCGTATATCCGCCGAGTATATCATATGGATAGTCATCAGTGACTTTCCAAGGTGATGGAATCCATTCAGTTTGTAGAAGAGATAGGCAAATTTCAGACCTGGGCATTCTCAGTACATGTCCAAGCCTGGTCCATCATCGCTTTTTTATTTTGAACGTAATAAGGGGCGGCTCCGTCAGTTTTCTTACTTCCGAGCTCCCGAAAATGTCAAACCACCATACCCCTAGTATTCAACATGAGCTTGCACCAAAATAACGTCATACTTCAACATTTAAATGCTACGTCCGTCTTTAACGAGAAAAACTGGGTAATAAATACAAAACTTGTGTAAATAAATATTCAAAGGAAAATAAAAGTTTGTAAAACTTACAACCTTGCTTGCGGACACCGATAAAAAGGTATAAATACATTGTTTTGTTGCAGGGACTGAGTAGTCCCCAAGCAAGTCCCCGTTTATGACTTTAAAATTTTTCATGAGCCACGCTAACAAAAATACTAACCATATCCGCTTCCTATCCCGTGATGTGTACCCTCAAATACCTAAAACTGTCGACTCTCTCAATGCATTGCCTCGCGCTCTTTAGAGGGTAGTCTAGGTCCGGACAGAAACTTTTTCAGAGCATATTGGTTTTACTCGTATTGATTTTGAAACTAATGCGATACGAGTTGCTCTGTAGCCAGTATACCCTCGACAGTTTTGTCTAATATGAGCGTTGTCAGTATATTCGAGGTCGGGGCCAACGCCACAACTCAGTCAAGTGGAATTGACTTCCTCAGGATGAATTGTATATGTATATATATTAGACCTTCACTTAAGGGTAGAGAAGGCGAGTTATAAAAAAAGTTTTTGTTGAATAATAAATAAAAATTTCTACTTAAAATGTGATAAAGGTAAAATTCAAAAGTTTTTTTTGTCCGTAGCACATTTGGACTTATCCTTTTGGTTTTATATTAACTAACTCAATTAGCGAGTGCATTTATTCCATATATTTTTATAATACCGATATCTCAAATGATTAAAGACTTTTAAAAATAAATAATCTTAATTATTCCAGTGTAAATACTTTACTATACTTTTAAATAAAAATTTCGTATACAATATCAGGCTGTGCTATTTTACTCTGTTGGCGATGGTGAGTTCATTGACTCGTTATTTTATAGTACATACATCGGACGCAGCTTTTCAAAGACTACGGAAGCTTGCTCTACTAATTCATGTGACAACAACTGTCGACTAGCGAGCCACATTATGTGCTTTCTAATTCCATATTAAGCAGTGTTTAAATATTTGACTCCCAGTATAAAAAAATCTTTATGTATTTTCAAATTTCATGTCATGATGTGTGATAGAATATTATATAATATTAAATTAAAGTTGATAACTTTGTTATTTCACTGGTTGTGTTTCGATGTGTTTCACCAGTTTGAGACGCATCTCCAAATCACATTTAACAACACGACCAGTAGAATAACAAAGTTATCAACATTAATTTTATATTAAGAATGAATTTACACACAGTTACCGCCGAATTCATCGAAAATATTGAATGCGTATTTCGCCTCATTGAAAAGCATCTTCAGATCACATTCGGTAACACAACTAGTGAAATAACTATAAGTTACTAACTTAAATTTAGTCACATTACATATTACAATGGAGATATTACTGGATTTTTTGACGAATAAAGTTTATTTAAATTATCCAATGCTAGCATACTTGAGCTCAATGCTAATTTAAAAAGATTAGTACATATTGCAAATTTTGTGAGTATTTTTCAATTGAAAAAAATGTCGGAATCCACTACCATGAGAATTGAAGAAACCGCAAAGTAGCTCTGTATTTTACCCAGTATTTTATTGATAGTTATTTCAGCTTAACACCACGGTTAGAACTATGGTTAAACTTATTTTAGCTTGGCTATAATATATAACTTATGATAGTTATTATTTGTTCTAAAACCCCCTAATGCGGTGCGAATAACGTTATATGAAACAAAATTCGCACCTTCTAGTTCAGAACAGCAACTGCAAAGCTTAGTCGAAGAAAAATGCGCCACGGTCATTGACACCATTAAATCAGATTCGTTCGGTTAAGCATTAGAAATAACCGTTAATCTACGGCCCAACTAAACATTTTTTTAAACTTGCGAATCGGTCGTTGACTATTTGCCGACGTCAAGAGAAACAAAATGACTTGATAATTTCTATTTGTAATTTACTGATTATACCAATGAAGCACTCTAACAAGGTATGAATTCTGAATGTTAAGATACGTTCATGTGACAAAAATTAAACTCAAATTTATTGACAAAAATAAGACACAACCCTAATTTTTTCATCAGATTCAATTTCAAAGAAACTTTTTTGACATAGTTTCATAGATTATTGAAACATCAATAATATTTATCGAAACCATTTTTTTAATAACTTTTCTTTTGATTTGTCCATATTTCAAGTTTTCAACAAGATGCATTTTGAGCAGGGGAGTATATTCAGGATGTGCGGCACACACCCGCAAAATCATCTAAAACATAAATTTAGAAAATTTAGAGCATAAAACGATATTTTTTTTGCATACAGTAGTATTTATAAGCGCTTGTATATCGTATGCATAGTTCTCATAGAAAAGTTCTGTTGAGATACCTCCATTAGGAGATCATATGCTCCACATTGGGAGCGGACATGGAAAAAAATATCGTATGCAGTGTACAGTATGTATTGGTATTTGGCAGTTTGCTCGAAATGCATGCACGCGACCAACCAGACATAACAACTGCATACTGGCCCGCTGACCTTGAGGGCGAACCGTTAACCAATATAATCGTTAGCAGATTTAACGGCCCAACTCGATCTGTCAAGTGAAGTCGGTCTCGAACTTAGTCCACGTACGTCAAAAACTCTTGTGTCGCTGCTTTTTTATTACATTATATCACAATAACAGGTCACTCCTTTTTTATATTTTGGCGTAAAATAATTTCAACGAATCTGAAAAGACTTCTTGCTATCGAATCAATACTTGTACCCAAGGCCAAGAAAGACTATTTGACCTTAGCTTGTGTTCGATAGAAAAATAAAAGGGAATCTTTATGGACATTAAAAAGAAGAGCACCTTTTATGACAACGTGATTGAAAATTTTATGAGTAAAGAAAGAAGATTAAATTTAATAATATACATAATTTTTTTTTTATTTGAAATTTGACATTTTCGTTTAGTAATATTTTAGATGCAATTTTAGATTAGCTTTGTTGTTATTTTTTTAGTAATAAGAAATAATTTTTAAGCATAATTTACTACAACTTTATTTATTTATATATGGAAAAGGGCTATAAGGCAGCTTAAGGGTGCCAATAACAATTAAAAAAATGTAATTTTTATAATTTTTTAGATCACACCCTACCCAACGCCAGTGATTTTGAGCAAACGATCAAAAATGGTATTTGACCACTTTTAATGTGTTAACTGTCAATTCTTGGTGGAAAGGCATTATTATTTAAAAATAAAATGGTATTTGAACAAACAAATGCCAATCGTTTTATATTCAGAAAGCATAAATCGAATATTGCTTTAAAAATATACTTTATTTTGTCATAAATACAATAAGTATGTTGTTCGTTATATGAACACCCTTTTGAAACATAGTTGGAATATTGTAGTCACATCAATTTACTTTTGCCATATTTTAACTGCAATATAAATATTGCAAAATATCACTCAAGTGAAGAAACGACGAGCACTAATTAATTGTTGTTTATAATTTACATGCTTAAGCTTCAAAATGATATAGTATATTAGTATACATTCATTGTTTAACAACTCTAAACAAAGCGTTTCATTTTTGTTAAGTAAAAAATAGACAGTATTTTACTTCATTATGTTTTTATTCTTATTAAAAGCATTAGTAATCATGCAGTTTAATATCAAAGAAGAACTGTAGATTTAATTAGAAGAGAAAGTTCTGACAATTAAATCTGTATCTATTTTCTCGATACCATTCCGCAGAGTGTGGTAGCTTGTTGCGTCGATACGATGCACTTTTTTCTCTGGGTAAATGGAACGATGCACTTCTCTGACCCCACTCTTGCTCGATGCAATTTTGCATTACAGATCTCGCGTTAAGCTGAGGACAATTTTTGCAGGTGCATCACAAAAAATTTCTGTCCACCTGTTAAGTGTTTAAACCGTGAAGATTTATTTACTACAATTTTTCTACATGCAGTAAAAAACAAAGTTGTTGACAAACACGATGGCGCTTAAATAGCGAGAAAATATCTGACAATGTGACCTAAGCCATTTAAATATTATGCTACATTTTTGTGTTGAACCTGAAAACGTTTTATAAGATTTTTATAATAAATTGATTACTTCGATTCTGTCGATGGTAGCAGTTTGTCGGGAGGTGCTCAGAAAGTACATTATAATAGGTACTACGAAAGAAAATTAAATGGATCTAGCATCCTCCTCTCTCAAAATAGTTTACATTTTCAGTCGATTATAAAAAATATTTTTCGTTTTTTGTGTGTCTAGGACAAGACGATAGAGACCAAAAAGTCCAACTCATATAATTAGAGAAAAACTATACGGGATAATCAGACCTACTAACTCAGTTCAATTTATTGTTATATTTAATGTATGTCCGATTAGGAAAATATTTTTTCCATGCTTATATTTCTCTTTCTTTCCTTCCCAAATTAATTTTCAACCATTCAAGATTTTCATATTTTTCAGGTTATAAATACAAACTTAGCTACAAAATTTGTAAAATTTTTAATAAAAGATTTTACTCGAATATACAATCTTTTCCAATGTTTTTCTGGTCTTTAAAAGGTAAAATCAGATATTTGCTTCATTTTCAGGAAATCTATTAAATTTTATCACAAAAAATAGCTAGTCGCTCATGGCCATTTAAAGGCCTAAAAAGCGTTGTTTGTATTTTATATTGTCAATTCCAATGTGGTTTCCCATCCTGCACTGCGAGTGTAAAATGAAGTTAATTTAAGAATTAAAACCAAACGAAGAGTTAAATAGTATAAGAATATTTTATACCAATATTAATGTTATTGTTTCACGAGAAGCATCTGATAGATAATAACAGTAACATACACGTAATTATGTTTAAAAAAATAAAACACACCTTCTGTACTAATTCCACAATTTTATCAGGACCAAAACAAGATGATTGAATCCGCTTCTCATAATCCTTTGATACAATTGTGGTATTACTACATAAAAAAATGTGTCTTATTTTTGTTAATACAATGGTTTTTTATCCAGAATTGACTGTTAAATTTTGACTACTGCTGAATATTAATGTGTAAAGGCATCCTCGGTTAAAGATTTCAATGCGTGTATGGTATTCTCTCTAGTATTTTTCACATTTGAAGAAAATAATTGTCAAATACCGTAGAAAACAAAATTATACAACCTGATAAATCATACCATAATGTTTTATCGATTATATCGTAAAACTATGTTTCATACCTGCTTCCGTATTTACTACGTAATCTGTTATAAAAAACATTATAAAAACACCATGAGACCTTTCTCAGCATTATTTGCTGTTCTTTTACGAACACTCTTATACTAATATTTATAGTATATTAATTAAAAAAAGCATTTACTTTAATATTAATTCATACGTAGCCAACTCCATTCGTATTATTTGGTTTGAATCGCCGAATATAAATGCGTATATATTTGTGGTATATTCATCAGATTCATTCCTTCCCACTCACTTCATCTAGTCGTTATCCTGAAACAGGGTGATTGTCTAACCACTAGTACTTCTACTAGTTCTAGCTCCATACTTCAATCCACAGACTTTATGATGGTCATGAGTCATGAGGGTAGTTTAAGTTATATATTATGTTGACTCCGTTATTCCGATTTCATATACACCACGGTCCGGTGTGGACCGGTGCGGACACGACTTAAAATATTAAAAGCCTTACAAATAACATTATTTAACTTTTTATTCAGATTATTTTTTGAAAGGTAAAAAGACACATGTTACTGGTTGTTAATTAACCTTTTTATGTCAAATTAAGAAAATAGTCATGGTTTTTTGAGATTGTTAATGCATACCTGACCATAGTTAAATAATATTTGAAGCATGCAATAAAGTATAAAATGTTATTTTACAAAATATTGAAGAAATGATCAGTCAATCATCTGACAACGTCACAGTCTCCAACAAGAAAATCTTTTTATAAGTAATGGCCTCCGTAGACATGTTTTGTTAACAGCTCACGGTAGGTATGCCAGAGTCAGATTTAATTTTATAAGGCAAAACTTTTTTATCATTTTTTTTTCCATGTTTTTATTTTAAATATGTACTTGATTTAAAAACTGACTTTCCTATAGTAAAACTATAGCAATTAATAATCAGCCCTATTTTTCCTCTTTAGTTAGCATATTTTTGTACACTTTTGTTGACATCCACATAATAAACTACTCGTAAATCGGATTAATATAATCATAGGGTCAAAATTTATAATCGCAATATTGAGATAATTGAAAAAGTATTTTTGTATTTGCTAGTACAAAGTTTTTAATTACCTATATATTTAAATTTATATTCGAAAAAATTGGTCATAATTATTTGTCTACGACACTTTTGTGTTGGTGCGTTTTTAGTAATATAGTCTTTATGGTCAAAAATTCTTCACACTAAATCATTAGAAGTATCAAATAATGACATTTAAAAATATTAAATGATTTGGAAAACTAACTATCAAATATGAAAGTTTCACAAAATAATCAGGAGCATGCAATACAAAATCAGAAAGAATAGTTACGATTTTTTCTTATTAAATATATTCTATCCACATACATTATGTATTACGACTATTGATTCACAGTTCGGTTCTGTCTTCAGGCTACATCAGGCTGCGGCGCCTGATAGGAAAGACCACCTCTTTCTATTCTAGGTCATACCAGTTCGTTGATCCACTTTGTTTTTCTCGATCAATCTCAACATTATACAATCACATCCCCGCTCTTCACATTTTCTAACACGCACCATGGAAATACACCAAAGCATACGTTTACCATAACATTTTAACACCCTGTCACACACAAAAATAATCCTATCAAAACTTTTAAGGCATTCGTTGGCTCTTGTCAGATATCATCAAAAAAACTTCAAGCTACTTACTATAGTCGGAAAAAAATATTTCAATTTTACATTACATAAAAAATATTTTTTAAGGTTAGTATATTTTGCGGTAACTTACTGGGAAGTTCTATTCAACATATCTTTTGGAATACGAAATATGAAACATATTAATATATGAACTTCTCAGTGAATTAATATTTTTAGTTAATATGCAAGTAATATGTGAACAATTTAATCATCCATTTAGTATGGATAGACCACAAAGTGGTATCGACGAAAGAAATGTCACTTATATCCTCGAACTGTAAATATTCCATTTGAGAAGAATCTTCATTGTAAGACTAAATCGTACAATGTGCTTGATAAACAGTGACAGAATTTTTATGAAAATAAAATAAACAACTAAATTTGACCGTGGATATTATTGATTTCTGTTGAATCAAAAATGTTAGGAAATGATGGCGAGGAGTTCGTGTAGCAGTGAATCTAATAATTTATATTATTTCCAAATCATATTTTTTTCTTTGTACTAACAAATATAAAGCAAAATGTTATTTCTATCGATAATTTACTATTAAATTTAATCTTAAGTATAGAACATGCTGTGAAAAGCAATAAACAAATCGTGACTTTGAATTTTTTTCTTACAATCTATTTATTTTTTACCGTTACATCCATACCACAGAGTGTTAATAATTATTAGTGATGCAGGCTCAAGTAAACGACGACAGTAAATGCGCATCTCATCTATTGTGACACTTTCTACCGTTGAATAACCCCAACTACCTTACAAAATGTATTGATTATATTGACGACCATATTTTCATAGTACAATACCTGAAAAAAAATTATAATGCTCATATATAAAATGTCATAAAAGAATTTTTACTATTATCTTTAGTAACCTTACATAAATAAACAACAGACATTTTATTTTCTTTAAAGATTGTCGTATATTATATCATTCGAAATACAATTAAGATCCGATAGCGTAAATAGGTGATTATATTTATAAAACGCAAAAAACGATAATTTCCTCCCTTAATAGAAATAATATATACCACTGATTGTAATTCAAGTAGTCCGGAGAGCAGGATGATGGTTGGTGACATAAGAATTAAAGCGGTTGAGAGTACATTCACCTTCCTGATCCAGTAAAATTATCAAAAAAATGGTTAATTAACTCAATCCTCTACGATGGTGTAGATTATTGCCAAGGTTTTTTATGTGGGCGCTATTTTCATTAATAAATCAAATGATGAAAAAGAATTGTAGCTGAAAAAGATCAATCAATCGTTAATTCAGTATGTGAATAGCATAAATTGTGAAAGTCGGTAAGTAAGTCGGTATTATCGATAAAGAACCTAGTCATGATAATTGGAAAATGATTTAAATATAATATTTTAGTATTTCTTAACTTTAAGTTTACTCACCTTTGCAGAAGAAATAGTGCATCTTTATTTGATATACTTGTACTGCACACGTCAAACAACAATATCGATGTACCTTTATTATGCACATTACTCACCTGTGGCGACAGTTCAACAAAATGATAAAAAAATAATCGACCTTTATGTAACTTGCTCTATCAAAATTTCCATTATTCATCTTACTACTAAAAGTGTCTCGCATATCTGATTTAATATTATGGATTGACAGTCACTGTATTGCTGAGATAGTAAAAGCACGAGAGGCCAACTTAGTTCATTGGCCTTTTGACGTCACACCCGAAATATCCATCCAGCGAAGAGTTGTTGTCATATAATCGTACGAGATACAGTTATTCTTTGAAATATATAGCCGGCGAGGAAATCTCGAGCGACGGATTACTTTCTCACAGAATAAAGTACGCACCAAAAGTGGCAGTGATTTGGTAAATTAATACAATTTCACTTGCGCAAATAAATTCGTTTATTGTAATTATTGTTATTTCAAATTCTAAGTGATGTTTGTGTTTAATATTTATAAATCAAGCCCTATTTTTATTCAGTACAAAATAGTGTTTAATTAAGCCAAATTAAAAAACACAATTATTATTCGTTATATTTCTGGCAGATGTGGTAGTGTACATGCAAAACTCATAAATATTAACTTTTTATGTATTATATATATAAACTTCTTTTCTTTTTGCCATATCCGGAAAATATGGCCACGCCATTCGTTTCAAGTATGCCAGCATCCTTTAGTTCTGCCAAATACATTTTATGAATTCTCTCTAACTGTCTTCCAGGACACCGAAAGTAAGAAGCAGTTATCGGGATAAAACTCTAGATGTATCCGAAACACGTGCCCCAACAAGTTCCAACTTCTAACGTCTTTCAATCAATTTTATAAAGAGCTGCCGAGGAACTAATTAACCAGACTACAAGAATTAATACACAGTTATGCCAATGTATTCAAATATTTAAATATAATGACTATACTTCATTTTTATTTTTCTTTTAAATGTATATACTTGAATTGTTGAGAGTTTGCACATCAAAATGTATTTCTTCACTAACAACCTGATTTTCGTCAGTTCGATTTCACTCGTGTGCTCGAATATCTCAAGATGCCAAAATGTGAAACCAGAGTCGTTGGTGACAAAATATATGGAAATTTACAAATTCTCAACAATTCAAATTTGATATTAAAATTCAATCCAGCACCCTCAGTCGTTGTCTTAAATTTAATTTAATTTAATTATATAAAGTATATACTCATAACATAACAAACTGTTAAAGTTCTTTAATTTAAACTATTCATAAATATAACTGTTACCGGTATTACTGAAACTAAGAATTCAAAATTCAGATTCGTATATCTTTTATTAAATCTATACATATTTTCAGTATGTTATTTATAACCCAATTGCAAGTTTTTCAAATGAGTTTAGTAATATTTTGAAACATTGAGGTATGATATTACAAAAGCATACACTGATTAAATCCAAAAGAAAGATACATCTACTAACTAACAGTTTCAACTATTTGTATTATATCAAACCAATCAGGGAGTACCAATTTAGATCAAGATGCTTTAATTTAAGACAAATGTTATATGAGATCCTTTTAGTGATAATAGCACATATACTATGAGTACTCTTTGAGTTATCTGTTGTAGAGTTGGAGTAATGACTTACAATTTATAACATTAAAACAAGAAAGTCGTAATTATTCTGAAGTATTTTGTAACGAGTAGTTACTATAATATGTGTAAGTAGTTATATATAATATTTTATCGTGTTGATGGTGGTGGTAATTGTAGCAAGCACATAGAATACCTCGAATGAGTGGGTCAACAGCGATCGTCGTGCCACTTACCTTGGACTTACTCGACATCATTCAACGAGGACCGACCGAAGTAGACGCAACACATTTCATTATTACTTTATGCTCGATCGACTTGACTTTGCTCCATGAAAGTACAAAATAATTTGAACAGTTAGTAATCACAGGAACAACCATAAACTACAAAACAATACTTTGTCTAGGAACATTGTCAATTTCAACATCGGTCACTGATATTTACAAACGTAAAGCAATCCATAATTTGAATACCATTTAATCAAAAACGACCATAATTTCAACAAAAATAATACTGTAGAAATATTCCATCGAGTGAATGATAAATTATTTTTAATTAATACTTTTTAGAGTTTAATAAAACAATTAACAAATGTCGATTATTAATAAATAAATTTATTACCCTTGTGATTTTACCCCCAAACACTAGTAATTAGTAGTGTTACTGTAATTACTACTATTATCGTATGTGTTCAGTAGAAAGAAATAATCTTACTCCTCCCTAATTTTTTGTAATTTATAAGTTAAGAATTAGAATCATTGTTTTTCTTATAAATAAATAAACGTATGACACAGTCAGTCTGAAGATGCTTCACAAAGAGGCGAAACACATGCCACGTTGAGTAACACAACCAGTGAAATAACGAAATTAAGAAATTTTTATGTTTTATTAAAAATTAATTTCAACAAGTTACCCTCAAATTCATTGAAAATAAAACAAACCGTCTTAAAATATGAGACATTTCTTCAATAAATTAAAATTTTGTATGAAATAAATATTTTATTATATAATTTAAGACATCGACTGAGGGTGCTTGATGGAATTTCAATATTAAATTTGGATTATTGAGATTTTGTACACTTCCATGTATTTTGTCACTAACGACCCGGGTTTCGCCTTTCGGCATCTTCAGGCATTCGAGCACACGAATGGACTCGAACTGAGAGACAGTAAACAGTGTCTAACGCTTATATAGAAGATACAAATGCGACAAATATCATTTACGAGGCAATACATTATACGTCTGAGAGCCACACCGATACCTGAGTTAAAACTTCGGAAATCGTCCTAATCCTTATTTTGTAAACACCATATTATTATTAACCACCATGTAAACACCATATTAAGGATTAGGACGATTTCCGAAGTTTTAACTCAGGTATCGGTGTGGCTCTCAGACGTATAATGTATTGCCTCGTAAATGATATTTGTCGCATTTGTATCTTCTATATAAGCGTTAGACACTGTTTACTGTCTCTCAGTTCGAGTCCATTCGTGTGCTCGAATGCCTGAAGATGCCGAAAGGCGAAACCCGGGTCGTTAGTGACAAAATACATGGAAGTGTACAAAATCTCAATAATCCAAATTTAAATATTTTATTATTTTTTAGCTCCACTTCTATAAAAATATAGAAAATATGAAATGATTTTTAATAAAAATATGTAAACCGTAAATGAATGTTGACTTATCGTGACAAATTAAGGCTCATGCCAAATAAAAAAGGCGTATATAAGGCATGGGGTAGTCTATCTGCGAGATAAAGTCTTGGGGTAACATACTGCGATAGTCCAACGGCTTAGGGTGAACTACGACACATACTATGGCTCAATCCAGCTTGTCCATTCTTCCACTTGACACGCCAGAAGACTTTGAGTTACTATTCATATGAAGTATACTCATAAACTTGGATACTGGCATGAGTTAAAAAGAAACAAAGGGAGCTGCAAATTATATGAAACCCTGGAGGTGTCTTGTGACCATATACTTAGCATATGGAAATATGTAAGGTTGGATAAGAAGAAATTAGCGTTTAATAAATTATAAAAAATACCATAACCGTCACCAGTTACTTGGGATAATAGTGTTGGTCGTGCTGGCGTCTTTTGCAATCACTTTCTGTAAATAATTAAAACATTTTTTTAATAATTTAATTCAGGAAAAAATGTGTAATATTTTTATCGACACTTACCACATAATGGATTTAGTCAGAAGTTCAGAACCTATGGGACACTGGAACACAGGATGACCAATCCTACATTTCCTTATCTAATTCATTGTACGTATTTTACAAACAGTTAAACAACGTAGTAAAATTCAATCGTCAAAACAATTAATGAAACAATATTATTAATGTCACGGGTTTTTCTTGTTTACTAGCTACAACGTCATAGTTGTTATTGGTAATGAATACTCTTATTATTTCTTTAGCAAACAACAGAGAATATTATGCAGTCCAAAAACAATCTTTTTAATTTTGCATAGAAGTATATGCTCCATATCTTTTTGAAATCTAGTATAGTTATAAAAATACCAAGAAAGTAAGCATTAATATTTATGCATGAACAAAATATAATATTCTTGTTGTAATACTTTAAAGAAACTTATTCGCTTTACCCCTAAAATGTTTAATAAAAAACAATATTACGAAATATCTGAATAGCTAACACAAAAACTATCAAATTAATTATAGTAAAATACATCATACTTACAGTATAAACGACTCGTAATTATTTAGAGCATATTGTGATTATAATTACAGCAAATACTTCGATGAAATAAAATAATGTGGGTTTTTTTTTGCAATATTTTCTACAAATTATTTGATGTTGTTGTGAAGCATCAGTACGCGTGAAGTTGGTCGCCATGTTCTGCTGCTTTTTTTTCGTTCAGTCTTGCTGTTGATCAGCGATCACGACTCACGATCCACCAAGCAGAGCGACTCATTTCGCTCAGAATCAATTTCTCAAGAGTTCATTCGCCTTTTCTCTTAGATAAGTAAGCCAAATGCAAGTTAGTTCACCGCGATATTAGCATTATTATGAAAGTTGACTATCTGGCTGAGTGGCGATAGACGCCGCAAGCTGCCGGTGCCCCCCATTCCATGTCTTTTGAATTCTGTCTCACCCGACTACAGGGGCTACTAACATAATATCCACAATAGTACGAATCATGATAAGTTACGGAAAATGAATAACTATTAAATCCATTTGCATATTTTATATAAAATATTATTGATAAACATTCGTATGTGCTGAAGGTGAACATCACCAAGGTTTTATCATGCAATTTATTGTGCAGATAAACTCATGGTCCAAAAATCATAAATTAAATATTATCATAGAAAAGTTAGCTTCTGTTCCATCAATTATCAATTAAATGTTTTACTATATGCTAAACTATCGATTGCAAATGAATGAATGATTATTATAAATATATTAATTACATTACAGTTTTTAGTTATGTACAGTTAAGATGTTTTTCTGTTAGTAACGATTCTAGGAGACATCGTTTAACACAATCTATTATTTTAAAATGCGTTGTTTTAAATGTCATTGGTAGTAACAAAGTATTACAGTTTAGTCAATTTTGTTGTATCATTTTAATACGACCATTGCAAAGAGCACTTCATTACCTCTGGCTTTTGTGGGTGTCTGTGGGTAAATATTTTAGAGGTATGTTTAGTCAATAACAAAATAATATCGTAATTAGTTTTTATTAGTTCAATTGTTATAAAGGAATATTAAGTATTTCAATATACGATGGAATAAAAATATCAAACAACATCTACTCGCTTATCAGTTTTAAATAATTGTATAAACACGTCTTTCATAGATCAGAACATATCTTTGACTTATTCTCTCATGGTCTGAACGGCACCTACATTCATGAAAATTTTCGTGCATTTGTTTTTTCTTATTTATTTTTAATGAATTTAAGCTATTTTCCTAAAACAAAACTGATGTGGCAGTTTATTTCATAAAAAAATTAAGAATTTTTGTAATACAAAAAGTTGATTAACTTCATTTGATTCAATTTGTATTCAGTAAGGTGTTGCAGGACTTTTAATTGCATCATTATTGAGGTAATAAATTACTTAAAAAAGTTTTATATTACTTACAGTTTATTTTTACTAGCGCAGATACTATTAATTCCAATCGAAAAATGTTCGATAAGAAAATCATCGTTACAAATATTTTTCCAATTCAAACATATATTATTAATATGCACTTTATACTAACGCATCACAATCCTAGTAAATAATATTTACCATAGTAAAATGTGCCTACAATCAACCTAAGCCTGCTCTAGATTGGCGTGAGGTATTTGGCCTACTATAAATGAATATTGAAACGAAAGCATGTTTTATCCATCTCACAAAAGAATAACATTGTGTTTGTAATAATTATGTTTATAATCATAAAAATTAATATGAAGGTAAAAAAGGATGACGATTTGAAAAGATTAATTTACATTTCATAGTTTCACGTATTCTTAATAGCCACATCGAAGTAAGTAATCAGTTTTAACCATGGTATCTAAATTCTTAATAACATGTGATCAATACCTTTGAGGAAAAGTATCTAACTACAAACTAACTTGTGTTGTTTACGTTTTAACCCACATAGAAGTGCGGAAAACGCTAATAATAATATTACGCACGTTTCAAACTTTTTCCGGTCAGTGTTTCATATACCACCTACTGTGACACACATTTATACATTTTATTCACATTACAATCGATAATTCATAGGATTGAAGCTCATCGTATTGTAATTTTTCGCACACAATTCCATTTAAAACATTTAATATATGTTTCTGACGGCTTTAATTAAATCCGGTTATTCAATTAGAATTGAGTTTTGTATTACAATAATATAGGAAAACCAGTACAAACCATTTTAAAAATCGATCGAGTTCTTTGGTTTGAGCTTTGATAATTTTATTGAATCCATTATCAATTTGGGATAAATAGTTTATTATGTTAGTTTCGTAATTTAGTAATAAGAAGAAATTCATCAAAGTTCACCAAAAAAAACACGAATTTCTTGTGACATGTTTCCATATTTATTTTCTGTTAAATAATATGAAATTTTTTATTTTAAAACGTTTAACTTTACAAAAACTAATTGATGTTTTAGTGCTCAACTGGGATATTTTGGAATATACATTCTAAAAATTATATTTCTATAAATTATGACATTTTGAGTTTTCAAATAAAATACAGGGTAAAACCGTTTTTCAAATTACTATTGCGAATTATGATAATTATTTATCTACTTTCGTATTCATGTGAATTTGCATATCACTTACGTCATTCTGTATTATTATAAAACATTTCTTTTAAACTTATGACCCATTATCCGATTTTTCTAGTTGTAAAAAATATCCGTCCCCACTTCCAAGTTGTTTTTTAGTCGTTTGCTTGTGGTCTACCGTAACACTTAGCAAAGCAGCGAATTGCTACGCTCCAAGAGTTCATTCAACCTTTCTCCGATGAATACTTACTTACCGTAGACGCCGTAGCGCGGCGTAGTGCTCAGTCGTAACTGCGCGTCACACCATTTCTCCGGCCGCGATTTGCGTTGGCGCAATTATTTTCTTTTCAACAACTTGCTGCTTGCATGCATTATCACCAACAAAAGATTTTCAATGCGATTTCGTTGCATAACTTGTTTCGAATACGGTATTTACAAAAATCGAAGTCACTTGATGAGAAAGGTAAACACATACCTTTATTACAATATCAAATCATTTATAGTGCTTTCTAGTAAATGTGCTTTTTGGTTTTTTATATATTGTAATAACAAAAAGAACGCATTTTAGCGCTCAAACATTATACTTGAATGAGTGTTTCATAAAAATGTTATTTAAATCTTAGTATATAATTATGCTCCTTTATGTAATCCAATATTGTATAGATATATGTTTTTAATGAAAAAAAATCTGTGTCAACATTTCAATAAAATTTATTCGGCTACTTACTGGTTTTCCGTGCTTTGTTTTAACTGTGCTTGAATTCGAAATCATAGGTTTATAGAATATTCTCAAAGTAACACATAAATTATAATTTACAACAAAAATGTAGGGTACATTGGGAAAAGTAAACATGAGATTAGGTTTTAGATCATGATATTTTGCAAATTAATCTAGCTACAAATACTTGAAAATATATATATTATGTTCGCATATGAATAATACAAAGATTTTTAAAATATTTTTGTACCTTCTTCAATATGTCAAAACTGTAAATATCATGACGACTGTCAGCATTGCAGATCTGTTAAGTGAGTTGACCGGTTATGCAGATAATACCATTCTTCCGGGGGCATTTATCTGGTGATCTTTTGTCACCAAAGTACCGTGGTTTATCACCAGGTCGCGAATCTGAAAAGAAAGGTAATGGTAAGTATGATTGTAAGGCTGTTAATCAGTACGAGGTCGGGCAATGAACTCTGTTGCCCACATAAGAAGAGACACCACCTAGATACAGTAAGCAAAGCAATAGAAATGTTCAATCCGCAGTCGATCCCCTCTCCCATCCATTTTAACTACACATCTCTGCAACAACTGCTGGCCGCGAAACAAATTCAAAGTCAATGCTAGACTTAACCCATTCGTAACTCAGGTCTAATACATTTAATAATTTAGTTATATTTAAGAGTAATTATATTTTTTCATTTTATTAATTAATTAAATTTAATAATTGAATTAACATGTAATGCGCATTGATAATTTAAATAAAAATTTGTACGTTCTTTAAGTAATTGTAATTAATATGATGATTTATTTCCAACTAAAATATGTTTTATGAAATTTCCCTCAGTAACTTGCTCTAGCTCTCATGCAAAGTTATTGTATATGAGATTTTCACATAGCAAAAATAATATTTTTTTCATGAAGCAAATTCGAGTATATTCTTTTAGAAAAATGGTTTTAAATCTACAGTCTTACTAATGAAGTACTAAGAATTAAATATGTAAAACTCTTATTTTTTTAATGAATATGCAAAATTTTACTTTCAATAAAATAATCTTATTAAGTATTTATTCGGATATCTCTTGCACACATTATAATGATTTTGATGCTTAAAAATATGGAACCCACTTATTTTCAACTACAAAAATCAATTTAAATTAATGGCCTTGTCATATCACGTGATCTATAAAAAATGTAACACTTGGTTCACTATTAAGAAAATAAAATAGGGAAAAGCCACCAATTCCGTTAAACAATAGTCTTAATGATTTCCAAAAATTTCAGATATCGAGAGAGGGTGCTTGATAAATAAGAAATTTGGACATTTCAAATTTTATTTTTATTATTTCCCAAGAAATCTAGATCTTTCTATAAGAAATCTTTGTGTATTCTTCATGAATTCCTATGTTTTCAAATATTTTAACTCTGATCAATGGATTCATTTGCTTTCGCAAGATGAAAATGCTACTATTGCTCAATGCTTTACCTTATTTTCAGTATTGTACATATATAATTTTCTTTATTGTTCACTTCAAAAATTCAATTTTTTGATATTTTTAACACACGAAAATGTCATCAACTACGTTAAAAAATGTGGTTTTAACAAAATATCTTTATAACCCACTATCCAAGGGACAACAGACCTGAAAAATAAAAGCTTCTTAAATTACGTAATGAAAAAAAGCATTAATAATGTTGATTTTACATTATAAATCAGTAACTTTATAAGATACATTTTGGCACAATGGTAAATTTTCTGTTTTTGTTTTTGAAATAGACACCATCAAAAAATTAAATATATTTAGAAAATTAACGATATAACATAAACGATCATAAATATAATATTTAACAACTTTGAAAAAATTATTTTGTAATGTCTTTATATAATGTTAGTAAATGTGCAATGTACGATGCATTCGCTTTTTATTGTGATATGATAAATAACTTACATCGAAACGTGAATCATTTTATGTTATTGCATAGCTAATTATTTTTTCGGGAATATCCTTCTTTATGAATGATTCATTTCTTACATGTATTAGAATCTTGCGAAAACTTTCACAAATTCTCAGATAGAAGCTGTCTAAAGTAGAGGATTGTGTCCACAATAATAATTACGTGTTTGATGTATGTCAGAAGTAAGCAGACAGGTCTTGTCGACATACACTTACTTAATGCGTAACGCAAATTCTCAGTAGTCGGTACTGAGGGAATAGATTTCTATTCCGCGCCCGACTTTGCTTCATCGATAATTGCAATTAATTATTTAATGCTGGACGATTATTGACACCGTTTTTTTACATCTTGATGGTACCACTATAATTACGTGATACAAAGGAATATTTACTGATGTCAATTATTTTTCAATTAACTAGCCATCAATAAGCAGCATTAAATAGTCAAAATTAAATTACTAGTATTTTAAATTTTATTTTGAAAGTGGCTTGGTGACAGCGTTTATTTATTTATTATTTCATATGTACGATTTTTCAAAAACCAAAATCATAAGTTTATTCTATGAAATTAAATGCTAATACAATGTTTCGAACACCCAATTGTATGGTAATATGTATAAGTTTGACGTGCATGTATTTGATAAATGTATTCATATTAATATATAAATACTACGAAAACAAACGTACACTTTACGTATGTCTGAAATGTACATTATGCTTAAACACTACTAGCATCTTATGAATAATTTACGGGTAAAAAATATGCTAATAAAACATGAAATATTATTCTGGTATCATCGTTTTTTGCAACAAAATCAAGCATCGGAAAAGTGTTACAGAAACAAACAACACAGCTAACGAATTTTCTTTTTTAATAAGCAACAATATATTTATATTTCGTCTCGTGATATTTTTCTGCAAAAATCGAAAAACTAATACGAGAGTTGAATGAACTGCTTGGGTGTTTTGCACATTCATTATTCTGCAAATAAATTTACCAAACGATCGAAAGTAATAAATTACGCAGATGTTTTTTGTCTGAATGATTTAAATGTTCACATAGTGTAGGTGTAATTTAAGATATATTACTAGCATCCAGAATGGTTTTGTTTACATTCAAGTCCATCAGAAAATTCTCAGACAGTGAATGGGAAGAATATAGTTATATTTTAATTTTATCTAGATAATAGGCTATTGTCTTTTTAGAGTTCATATATATAAGCCTGTATCCATCATGTTGATTTAACCCACCACCACCCATTCCGTATGTGCAGTTAACGTTTCACAGCCGTCTTCTATAACACTTTTCATACTCATGGCCCGAGCAGAGCTGCTTGAGACTGTTTTTGAACGAAGCAGTTAAAATAAACAGAAAATAATTTTAAAAAGGTGTGACTAGCTCAATCACTTAAATAAAATTAGTATTTTGTATTCTGTGTATAAATGGTAGATTGAGAGCCCGTCGTTTGATGAAACTGTAGTAATGTTTCTGTGTATTTGAAATACACAATATGTTACATTTTCATTGGGTTAGCCAAATTAACCTGTCCGTCATTCAGTTTACTGTTCATTTTTTTACTTATTTGCAATAGCAAACATATTTCAATCATTTTTGAACAGTATTTCAACTGTTTATATATATAAAAAAAATGTTAATATACTACATTAGAATACCAATAGGGTATAAATGTAACTTATACTGACTTTTTATTTGGTTCCATGTTAGGAACTAACACAGACATTTGCCAAATAAATGGTATCAATCAATATTATATTCTATAAGTTATGTGCGTGTACACTTAGAAAATGTCTTTATTTATTAAACTTATATGACATGTCACACTTCCCATGTAAAAAAAGCGCTATATTTCTAAGTACTTAGGGAAGTATGGTATTTGTGAAAAGTTATCTGATTCTTAGAAGTTCTTCTAGAACACTAGTAAAATCATGCCAAGACCAACATGGCGAAGAGTTATGTTATAAGAAGGTTATCGGCCGCACTCCATAGCACACATTCGATATGAAAAATTGAAATCGTTCCACATTCGCTGCAATTGAGCGAGTTCGTTGTGTCGCTTGAAAAAAGCTACTACATACTCACAGCTAGGGATTCTAATCGAATATTCGAATATACTCGGCTCTTTTTTATATTTTTATATTTTCTAGGTATACAAATATTATTTGTTCACAGTATAAATTTATATAAACCACTGGTCTACCATCAATGTCATTCGGCGTCGCATTATATCTTAATATAATCTAATTCTTTATCTTAACACCATAATAATCACTCAACACAAAAACCAAAAATGTAACAGTAACAATTTAATATGTCTCTCCAGAAATATGAAAAAACAAGTATTCGTACATTTTGTTTTTCCAAATATTCGTTGAAAACGAATATTTGGAAAGAATCCACACAAAAATACTTATTTCAAATTATACTCATGACTCATAATAGCAAAATAATGAAATACTTTTGTAAAAAATTTAAAAATAATAATAATAGAAACTGCATAAACTTCAACTTCACATGATAGTGTCCGAATGCGTGATATTAAGTAACCACAACAATTAAACTTTTTGTGTATCATTACATTATAAAACAGAGGTACATTCATTTGGTAGTTTTAAATTGAAATTGGTTATCTTAAAAAAAAATTATAACCAGTCGAAAAAACAAACCTTAAATGAAGGCGACTAAATCTCCCTCGCCATATTTTGTTTATTGAAGACTAATGTTTACTTTTACAATTATATTTATATCAATCTTGTAGTTATAAATTAAGCAACGGAGTATATAAATGACGACGCATATTTTATAAAAATGATGTGTTCATAAATATTGCAACATTTTATGAATGAAATAAATCACAAAAAGTTTACAGTAGGTTCTCAACTAATTACATCTATATTTTAATCTTCACTTCGTGTTTCTACTGAACTACATTTAAAATTAGTAACTAATATTCTATCGACTATTCTATTAATTCTATTAATTGTGTTGCTTTCTTGAATAAACATATTTCGAAATGTCGTTTTTCTTATCAGAAGCAAAACAGTAAATTTTACTGAAAAGCTAAACATTGTATCGAAAAAGCAAAACACTCTTTTTTAAAGTATTTTTTATAAACCATATCCGCTCCCTACTTGGAGCATATGGCCATCGTTTCCTCCAAGATTATTTGTTCCCCACCAGTCTTCTTGCCTCCTCCCAGATCCATAGCTACGTCGAGTACATCCTATGGATGCCCACCAGCGTCCTTCCAGGGTGACGGAATCCATGCAGTTGGTAGAAGAGAAGCTGTACCGTCAGAATGCATGACTTGAATAGGTTCTGACCGAGTTTGTTAAGTATGGCGACAGAAAATCAAAATAATTGGACTGATTTGGATTTTACAATAATTATATTAAACAAAAATAGTCTGTGATTTGTATTATGTAGCTTTAAATAGCCTAAATTGCTACTTAAATTATCATAGTAGATGTAGTGAGTCACATAAAAATATGCACATTCATATTATATTTAATAAATACATGGACAAATATTGAGACGCTAAAGTGTTTTTCCATAGTATATATATCATTGCCGTTAATAAATCACTATAGAAATTAAAAGGTTCTTACAAGCATATCCATAAAACTTTAAGCTTACCAAAGGCATTCAAAAAATCAGAAGCTTATTATAAGAAACAACGAGAAAGTCCAGAAGTTTTATTATTACTTGGTTTTGCACTTTCTGCTACCGTTGTAAATTATCGTAAGGGTCGTAAATTACGGCATGTTGTGTGAGAAAAGAATCTCCGATTTGGTTCGCTTGAATAAGCATATTTTGTTTTCAAAAACAGTCTTAAAACATTTCTTAGCTTTCCTTTCAGAACAATACTTACTTTCTTTCAGATGGGCAGGTACCTTATTCTTATATTTATTTGAAAAACAGTTATGTCAGCTGGTGTACGAAAAGATTGCAGGATGTAACTGTTCTATGGCTTGGAATATAATTATTTCCTGCCCCATGAAGTTTTTCTACGACATTTACAGTTAGACAACCCTTTTTTCATTGTAAAAATTACGCAACCCACGCTATAAATTATTACGGTAAACTTAAAATAGATCGTTTTAGTGCCTACTTAAACCTTTATACCATCTCGTAAAACTGTATTTCTATTTACTTTTGTACTTTCACTGAGTAGGTATACTATATTTGGTTACTTGCCATATGTCATGTTGAATTATATCGCGTGCAAGCGTCAGATGAAATAATTTTACCTGCTCTCTTCTGTTCAAAATATTACAAACTAGTGATAATAATACTTGATATTTTTTTTGGCTTTTACTAATTAAACAACATTATACGACTGCCTGACTCCATCTACTTACTAAGATGATCGGAAACAAATAAAATTATTTCATTTACTTAATTTTCAATAAAACTTTATGCGTTACCAATCTTATCCCAATATATCATTATGCCATGATGCATTGCGTAACTTAACGAATACTTATCTCATTAGTGCTATTACATATTTATTAGTCACGCTATACGTGGCTAGCTACTTGATTGAAACAATTGTTGTTCACAGAAGTACCAAATGATCATCGCATATTGTACCTATACTAATTATGACGGCTTAAAGCATACTTATTGATTATTTTGGTACAGTGTAAAGTTAGTAAAAATCTGTTCTGTATAACATATTTCCTGAATTAAAATGATTCCATACCATCAATCGTAAACTATGAAGTAGACGAAAATATCATTGTAAGATAGTTAGATCGGTTCTAAGAATAAAATTGTATGAGGTACTTTCCAGCGAAATTGTAAAAGTTTATAAAATTTGTAACCATTAACCGTGGGTTAAAACCTAGTATCATCACTGTGATTCACCGGCTATTCTTCTTGAAAACAATCACAACTAATACCTTTCTAACCATAGATCGATCACAATCTACTTTCACGAAACTTTAAAAAAGTGCCAACTTTGTTTTTGTTCGTCAAAACTATGAGTAAACAATGATTCATCATTAAGTTTTTTAAATTTATTTTATTACAGCCGTTACGAATTTAGTAAAATAACACCATGTTTTACTTATTTTAGTAAAATTGATTCACAAACAAGTTCTTAAGCGTCTGATATTTCGTAGATTAAATAATGGAATTGTTAACTTATTTACTACGCGATAAAATTTATGGAAATGGGTTTTAATATAGATTGTAGTATTGGATAAAATACAGTGTTTTTAAAACATTCACATATTAATTTAGTGAATAATGAAAGAAACTTGATAAGCTTATCAAATATTCACTATACAGAATCAATTGTGTACTCTAAACTAATTTTAAAAATGTGTTTTTAATTATTGCAAATACGATATAAAAATATATATGTATATAGATATGCATCATGGAATTAAAAAATTGAAATTGAAAATCACGTTCATCGTATCGAATTTGCACTTCAACATAATTATTTTCGTCGCAATAGAGTAAAACAAAGTATCAAAAGTCTCGGCGATAAAAAAAATCCGATGAGAACAATCTCGAGTATCTGCAGATTCGGCGATAGGCAAAAAAACCTTTCGATTACATCAAGCTAAATGGAATGCCAAGTTTAAAAGTGAATGAACCTCCGAACAAAGAATTCTCTACGATAGTTCTACCTCTAGCTTGGCCTCTTAATAATAGCAGAGATTTGCTCTTGGAGAAGATTGTGTCATCAAGATTGAAAACTATAATATCTTTGTAACAAAACAACCGTCATAATAACAAACTTGTCCTTGAAAACTCAGAGGAGAAAAAATAAACAAAGGTGTAATAATCAATTAAATTTAAAGTGTTACTAATTTGACTCATACTTAAATGAGTTACCATAGGCTTCTTCCAATCTTATGTGTGAACACGGGTCTGAATCCCAAAAGGGAAACTAATCATAGGATAAAATAACAAAGTATTTAGTTCTACAAAATTTTTATCAGGTTAGTATACTTAAACTTATTTTTACTTAGCTATATATATTGTTTAGAAAATATAAACAATATCATGTCATCACACGTATTCAAACATCATAATGTTTATTCTAAAATTAAATCATTCAAAGTACTAATTGTGTTTTTAGAAAAATAGCTTATGTGGTGTTATTAATTAGTCGTTAAAATAAGTGTACTGAAATTTTATTGATTATGCGTAATTAAACATTTAAAAACAAACTACCTGATTGTAAAAACATTTTTAGAACTAAATACTTTGTTATTTTATCCTATTGTAATGGAGTTCTACCAAGTAAATACCAATTCAATCAATAAAGTAAACTTATCATGTATTGTTGTTTAAATGTAGTTGTGTGTTTGTATCCAAACTAAAGGTGGATGTCTATAATGGTTTCGTCACACACACCCTGATCCTGAAAATTGTATGACAAAGAAAGAGCAGTAAGTTCACTTATATTACTTTTATAATCCCGTCCTTCAATCTCTACCCTCTCAAAAGAAGGAGGTTCAGTGACTGATTTGGGAAAAACTTTCTTAAAATAATGCTCTCTTCATTAGGAATACATAATATTGTCGGCCTCTGTGGTCTAGTGGTACGTGTTTGCCCTAGCGATCAGGTGGGTCCTGATTCAATTCCCAGCAAGGTTAATATCAAATTTAAATTTTTTCAATTTAAATTTGTGATCTTGGACATGAATGATTTCTAAAATTTCTCATCGAGTTTATCTCGTATGATTTTCTAATTTTCAAAATATTTGGTGCATTGGCTGTCAGCTGTAATGCTAGACATTTAAAAAAAAATTAAAACTTAAAAATAATATATGCTCCATGTCAGAAGCGAAAATGGTATAAAAATGTATGGAAAACGCTTAAGGATTGATTTAATTGGCATCGACTTGTTAGTATAATAGGAGAAAGATAAAAAAGAATTCAGTTCCACGAGAATAATCAGTTTTTATAGCAATTTTGGCTTGACGTCATCGTAAATAGTTCTAACGATGAGATGAAGCCAAATTAGCTAATATAACTAACTATCAACAAACTGATCAAATTCTTGTAAAACTGAATACTTTGGTATTTTTTCCCTATTAAAACTTATGGACTTTATTGAGCGTTTAGGTAGTTAACTTATGAACACTGTTGGTCTAAGATAGTCTTTGTTTTCCTTATGTAACCGATAAATGAACTACCACATTTTGAGTATTCTTAAAACCATACAACAAATAAATATATAACACTTGTGTCCGATGTTATATGCAGTGATCTGTATGGATAACTTTTCGTCGTATTTTCGAAGTTATAGAAAAAAAATCTTTCACTAAGCTTATGTTTACATTTAACAACCATTTTTGCAACTATAAGCCGCATTTGATTGTTTCACGGCAGGCCTGTTTGGATGAGGCTCACTCTGGCTTATTCAAAATATAAATTCAATGCTTTTTCTTTTGCTGTCTTTAAAATCATTATTCACTTACAAATCATCATATAAGTGATCACAATAGAAAACTTTAATTCAATAAAATTATAGCTTTATTTTATTTGAAGAAATAAAATACAAGAAATCCGGATCTATATTGTACAAATGTATATATTTTTCCATCCTCACTCCCAATGTGGACCATATAGATTCTTAATGGAACTTATCTCAAAAGAAGTTTCTTTCTAATAGTTGCTCAACCTCTCTTCTTTCGAAGAGAGTAAGGATAGAAAGATAGGACGAGACATAGCTAGTTGTTAACTGATTGCCCTAGCTTCGCTCTTCTTTTAGAACCTGGTAAGTTGGAGGGAATTTAGGCATCTATCATTTCGAAAAAAAAATTATGAAACGCACTGGAATTTAAACCCATGAGCACTGCAACAGAAGCCAATGACGTCGGCATTCAGTTAAAATCCCGGTC
The DNA here is from genome assembly GCA_022494535.1 of Himalopsyche phryganea. Taxonomy (NCBI): domain Eukaryota; kingdom Metazoa; phylum Arthropoda; class Insecta; order Trichoptera; family Rhyacophilidae; genus Himalopsyche; species Himalopsyche phryganea. The sequence goes on from JAGVSL010000046.1 coordinate 4,121,381, forward strand.
TATATTATTTCATATAGCTTAATATACATTATTTTTAATTTGTAATATTCTATTTTTTAAAATACCCATCAATTGGTCAGATTTAATATCGTTAAAAATGAAGCAGTGTTCCGCATTTAATATTATGTTTTCATTTTTTTTTACCAATCTGTATATTTTGCGTGGATAGAACAATAATTGTTAAATATATGACTTCAATATGACATAATAATAAGATTCCTACGCAATGATCGAAAAAAATGCATATTTTTAGTCACTGTGTGGGATGCTAGTATCTTTTTTCATCATGCCCATCTGTACTCAACAGCGATCATAATAATTAATATAGCAACGATAAAAAACACCTCATTATATCAATAATATTTTACTATTCTTTCTAACACGAGAGACACGTTTTAATTGCATGCTTAAAAATATGATTTGTTACAAATATTATACACATATTAAACTATAAAAAACGTATCCTTATTTTGTGCATCCACTTTAAAAAAACAGATAAAATATTTATAATTTAAGACATCGACTGAGGGTGCTTGATGGAATTTCAATATTAAATTTGGATTATTGAGATTTTGTACACTTCCATGTATTTTGTCACTAACGACCCGGGTTTCGCCTTTCGGCATCTTCAGGCATTCGAGCACACGAATGGACACGAATGGACGAAACAAACCGAAGGCCTTGCAATGGGAAGTTGTTTGTCACCACTATTAGCAGAATTTTACATGAACCATTTAGAAAACCTTATTTTTAGCAATAAAACAGAAGTTAGAAACGTAGTTTATTGGTTCCGTTACGTAGATGACATCCTTTGTCTATTCAATGGAACTGAGAGACAAGTTTCTAACCTTCATAATTTTCTTAACTCACTAGATGATAAAATTCAATTCACTTTAGAAGTAGGGGGCAAGAATATAAATTTCCTTGACCTTAATATTGATATTAAAAACTCCATTCATGAATTTAAAATTTACCGAAAACAGACGTTTTCAGAAGCCGCGATTCATTTTAAGTCAGACCATCCTTTCTCATATAAATTGGCTGCTTTCCATTCTCAGGTTCACAGATTAGTCACTATACCTCTAAATAAATTTAATTTTGAAAACGAACTAAACATTATTAAACAAATTGCCATTAATAATGGCTATGAGGCGTCTCTTATAGATAGTCTTGTATCAAAAAAACAACGTAAATTAGCAGAAAAGATGCTATATTTCGGGAACTTGTCTAAAGACATAGACCGCCCTAGAATCTGGCATAGAATAAGTTATTTAGGTTGCACAAGCTTTAAAATTAAAAAACAACTCGCTGATAGTGTTAGACCGGCGTTCTATTGCAAAAACTCTCTAGGCAAATTACTTATTAACAATAAAGATAGAGTAAACTTTAAGAACAAATCTGGTATTTATAAATTACAATGCAATGATTGCCAACATTTCTATGTGGGTAAAACCACACGTACATTAGATATAAGGGTATCAGAACATTTAGCTGCCTTTAGATTAAAAAAAAGAAACTTCGACATTCGCAAATCACTTGCTAATGGAGAACCATACGTTTAATGCGGATGATGGGGTTAAACTGTTGCATAAAAACATGGGGGATCATAAATTATTTTATCAGGAAATTTTAGAAATTAATAGAGGCCAGTTATACTCCTTACCAATCTTGAATGAGCAGCTGAACCTTCCTAATTCTCCGCTATTATATCCGATACGTTGAAACACCTAACAGATTTCACTAAATGTGGAATGATTGTATATAATTTACCCATTCGTCGAATTGCATCCCGTCAAAACCCACAATACTGTTGTAATTGTGAAATCACTGGTATTTCTAAGGGAAGTTGAAAGGCGGCAATTCGCCACTTTGGTAATATGGTGTTTACAAAATAAGGATTAGGACGATTTCCGAAATTTTAACTCAGGTATCGGTGTGGCTCTCAGACGTATAATGTATTGCCTCGTAAATGATATTTGTCGCATTTGTATCTTCTATATAAGCGTTAGACACTGTTTACTGTCTCTCAGTTCGAGTCCATTCGTGTGCTCGAATGCCTGAAGATGCCGAAAGGCGAAACCCGGGTCGTTAGTGACAAAATACATGGAAGTGTACAAAATCTCAATAATCCAAAGATAAAATATTGTTTAATAATTAAATATCGTATTTGATTACGGATTGCAGTTTTTTTTTAACTATGTCCGCTCCCAATGTGATTCATATGGCCTTCTAATAGAATTACTTACACGAGAACTGCGTGTTGTTTGCATTACTCAGTTGCCTAAACCTCTCTTTCTAAGATAGTATATAGAAAGATAGGGCTAGGATGGTGTTAGTGGTTGGCTAGTCACTCTAGCTACACTTTGATTTTAGGATTCGATAGGCGGAAGGAAATTTTAGACATCTTAAACATCCATGCCTTTGAACTGAAATCTATAAATCGATTGAAAATTCATTTATGAAGCCAACAACATTGACCACTGCACCACGAACCCGACATTCATCTAGTATATCAATACTCCATATATTTATAGACGTATTACAAAAATGATGCTCACACGGAATGACAATACAAGACAATATCGGTATTTCATATTAAACACTTATATTTTAAAAATTCCATTACCGTTGTTTGATTGAATTGAAATTTGAGTTGACTAAAAATGCTACTTTATCAATGCTGGAATCAGTTAATATGGTTGGATCTTCGTGCAAATATATCCTACAGAAAAATCCCTTTCAGATTGATGATCGAAAGATGATTTATCATTTAACTATTGTACCAGTATATACTGCAATACCAAAATGCTGGTACATATTCTGCGTTCTTAAAGCCGGTATTGAAAAAATCGTGAAGTACCGCTAATGCAATCCCTCTGTATGCATAATAAAATAAAATTACTTCCTTGCGTATATACTAGTTGCAATACATGTGTTAACAATTGTTCTTTTTTAAATTATTTAAGTATGAGACGTAAATTTTGATTGACTTATTTATGAACACGACACAATAGTTTTGAAGATCATTGCAATATTTTTTTCTATTATATTATACCTCCATTCTTATGAAAATACTTTGGTTGGTTACTGGTGGAGCATATGGTCTCCTAATGGAGGTATATTAACAGAATTTTTCTATGAGAACTGCTTGTTACTCAGCTGCTCAACCTCTCTTTTTTTTCGAAGAGAGTAGGGATAGAAGGATAGGGCTATGACAGGACTAGTAGTTAGCTAATTGCTCTCGCTACTCCTCGTGAGGATGGGATGGGATGGGACATACGTAACCGTAGACAGCGACGCTACCAACTGCGCCACGGACGTCTACCTAGTTACCTAGGTGAAATTAAATTGTAGTTTTTTTCATGTTTAATAAGAAGGTAACGTGTAAATGTATTCAGCTCAATTTTATTTTTAAAATATCATAATATACGATATTGGAATGGCCTTGGGAACGGCTACGACTCAATAGGTAGGGCAAGCGAGAAACCTTTAGCACCAAATTTTCTTGTTATTTTTTGTAAAGATTTTACAGTTTTTCTATTTAAAATATTACTTATTTCAACGATTAATTTGAATAATTTATCATAATATTTCAAATCCAAATAAAGTCTTAGTGCATATTTTATTTATTGGCATTTGATAGTGTATTTATTAGTTTTGAATTAACTAGCAATACATACCAATTAATGTTATCGTTTCATAGGCGTTTCTTAATTCATTTATAATATTTTTAAAGTTGAAAATCAAAAGTCTTTTCAAACACCAAATAACCTATAACTAACCACACCATCAACAAAATGATTACCAAAAATTCATTAGAAATCTTAATGTCTTTATAACGATTGTACCCATATAACTCTGTTATATTGAAGTATTCTGTGGTTAAGAAGTAGTTTTTCTGATAATAGTGCGATTATCGTTTTATAATGTGTATGATTTCCAGCTTGTCCGATTTTACCGTTAGCTCATAAATTTTAAAATATTTATTTTAGTATTGGGTGATTATGGAAATATGTATCATATGAAACTAAACTTAAACATAAAATTTTAATCGATTTTCACAAATTAACCGCCGAAGCCAACCATATGTTAACTAAAATATATTGTTTTAAAAAATTCTAATTGGATTACGTGGATTACGTTTTCATAACTAAATTTATAGATGTATCAATAGTATCTGTAAAAGCTGGTTATAATTATAATTTTAATTAATCATACGGAAAAAAGTTTTGAAGCCAGAGATGTATTTTATAAATGTGACGTTTTTTTAGCTGATCTAATAATATTTTGTAAAACTATAGTTTATAAAAATAATACTTATTTCATTTACAATCATTGTATTTATCTTGTGTAAACTATGGAATATTATATGTTATATTAGGCATTATAAAAAATACTTATAGTCAGTGCAGTTGTCAAATAAGCAATCTTTTTTTCATAATAAATTATATGTATATATATAAAGTTTTGTCGGCGTCCGTGGCGTAGTTGGTAGCGTCGCTGGCTATGCTTACGGATGTCTCGGGTTCAATTCCCGGTGCCGACGGTTTTCATAGATTGATCTTTTAATCGTTTTATAGATTTCTGTTCGTAGTCTGAGTCCTCATCCTCATCCATCCCATCCTCACGGGGCGTAGCGAGAGTGATTAGCTAACCACTAATCCTGTCTTAGCCCTATCTTTCAATCCCTACTCTCTTCGAAAAAAGAGAGGTTGAGCAACTGGGTAACAAGCAGTTCTAGTAGAAAAATTCTGTTAATATACCTCCATTAGGAGACCACATGCTCCACATTGGGAGCGGACATGGAAAAAAAAAGTTTTCAATGTATGAATATGAGCCAGGCAGAAATTTAGGTTGACTTTATTTTATTTCTAAGCCCGAAGTCATTTCTATCGCATTATAAAGTAATGAAAATATAGATGAGTTCGTTTTTAAAGTCATCAAACGGCAATCATTATTGTCATTGTTGTGGAAGCCATATTTATTAGCAGGTCAATTTGGAAACGGCCGCTGACAGAACAGTGAATACTTGAAAGGTTCTTACAAGCTCTTTTACCGTTACTCGGTACGTCAGAATGAAGAGTGCGTTTTTTATTGAAAGGTCCACCTAAAAAAATGTTTACCTGAGTCTCGATACAGGTAACCCGCAATATCATTTCACTTTCGGGTGAAATTAGTGAAATATGTGTTATTTTATAAAAAAAATATTATTGCAATAGCCAGATTTAAGTTTTTATTTTAAGATTAAAGGGTTCTGTGGTTACAAATTGTCACATTTACCATAATAGTATTTTTTCGTTTTAATTATACAATATTATATTGTGTATCTTTTTAGACATATTTATCATTTTTAAGTGAAGAAATAAGACTTTACTTAAGAAATTTTATATGTACAACTAGCAATGGTTGTTGTTTATAAATATTATTTTTACTATATTTGACGATAGAAAAGGTATTAATATAATAAAATGCTAGATAGAACTTACTTAATAACTATTACCGAGTTATAACGTTATTAATGAATCGTTCGCTATCCTCACATTTTTATATTTTATTTTTACGCTATTTATTTCTTTAAAAGTTAATAAAAAAGAATATTATTTTTTGTTTATAAACAAATCGATTTATAAACTAAAAACTTGAGAAAGTTTAATTTGTTCAAATATACTACTTTATAGTTTCCCGCGAATAATTTTTCAATGATCATTACATATTGATACGAAGGTTATCGCGTTGACATTGATCAGGGTGCATAGTGCACGACCATGGGCTTTTGGAGGGCGCTACCACGAGGAAGTGTCTTGAAGACGTAACGGAGAGTCGTAACAGACGTAACGCCGCTTCTGCTGAGCCAAGTTCGTTCACCTAACCTCATTGAGAGTGTCGATCGTCCGCCCGCCCTCAGTGTGTGATCTTCCGCCGTCGAGGAAGGAACTGCTACGCTCTCTCGCAGAACCAGTTTTTCTTCTCGCTCGTGAACGATTCGTGATTTATTCTACGCTCAGTTAACGAGATGCGGCTCGAGCTGCAGTGTCGTCGCTTGTTGCCGGAAGAACGGACAGATAGCGAGCTGCCAGTGCAGTCATTGAACTTGTACCGTGTTATGCGGGCGCAGTGAATGTGGAATCCTGCAGTCGCAGTCAACTCAACAATTTCTTAAATAATACGTCAGTTTTGCGACGACCGTGAATATTAAACAAATTAATATCTAAAGTGAGTCACAGTGTTTTGTGGTCAGCTGATAATAACAACTTCGAGTGATTATTGTGAATTTAACTATACATTAACGTTTATTGACGAAGTGCAAAATAATATTGACAGTGGAATTTTTGACAAATCTTTGTTGTGGTGTGTGAAAAAATGTGTTCGATAACCTTTACATTTCTGTGTTGTTCACATATTATTTGGATTTACACCATCAATTCATCCGAATAGAGCTTCTGAGACGTCATTCTTATACTGAGTTGGTAAGTTACTTTTCTTTTACATTGATATTTAACATAGTAAATTGGCGCATTCGTACCGTATTTGTTGAAGGAATAATTTGGGGAAAGAGAAACAACAGCACGGATAAGCGAGAAACCCGAAAATGTCGCACTCAATATTAATCGTGGTATATGTAAACTAATTAATAAATATAATATATTTCAATGGCGAAATATTTTAACCGATAACTTAGTGTTTTGTTGATTCCTAGTGCAAAAATTTAACGTCTACTCTAATTTAAACCAAACATACATATCTGTTCACTAATCAACTGCTTTTTGCAAATAGCAAGTATTTAGTTAGTCTTCAACAACGCATTTAAATTGAGGCGCAATAAGTGTGCTCTGTTCTTGTGTGATTGAGAATGGAACATCTTCGGGAAGTAAAATTGGAGGTGTATTTTTGGCAATGACACTGAATCGGAGTGATATAATAATATTTTGGGGCCGTCAAACTCTCCGAAAGTCGGTCGTTGAACTGCGCATGGAGTGGCAACTCCCGCCTCTTCGTGTCTAGCGAACTTCATCACTATTCACATGGCGGTAAAGGCACGATTCGCTTGGAAGACTTTTCATTTTTTATGAGAAGCGATTTGGCAAACTTCGTCTTCGGTCGTGCTCCTGTCAGGAGTGGGAGGTGGGAGATGATAGGATTTATAATTGTCTTAAGCGCAATACTGACTTCATAATAGACAAATTAATATATCTCACGCATTTAATTCTAAATTTCCCTGTGTCTTATTTATGAATATGTTTCAGCACCAGAATATCTGTATAATTTCCAATCGAATTGTTCATTAAAGTATTGAGACCAGCTCCATCAATAATATATTATTTAAATTTTTAATATTATACTGTATAGAGTTGATTCCCGATTAATATTGTCTTATCATCATTCGGTATTGTTATAGATCATTATAAAAACCAAATCGATTTTTAAAAACAAAGAATATTGTTTCGATCAAGTACAAGGTGCAAGCTCGTCATATTCCAGAACTGTAATATTTACTGCACTTACTATATAAGGTTGTTGGAAATAAGTATTTTGTTCTTTATATTTGAATCTCGAATAAATGTAATAAGAATAAATCACAACATTTTTTTAGTTTGCTACACAAATGTGTCAGCTCCGTGGCGTAGTTGTTATCGTCGTTGGATACGGTTATGAATGTCTCGGGCTTAATTACCGATGCGGACAGTTTTATAAATTGATCTTTCAATGGATTTATGAATTTCTGTTCGTAGTCATGAATGTTTGTGATGTCTTAAACTCTCTCCCACCCATCCAACCTTCAAAAACGGAGTGCAAGAGCAATTAACTAACCACTAGTCCTGTCCTAGTCCGATTCTTCTATCCTTACTCTCTTCGAAAAAGTAATTCAAGCCACACGCAGTTCTTGCCTAAGTAATTCTGTTGAGATAACTCCATTAGGAGGCCATATGCCCCACAATGGGAGCGGACATTGTAAAAAATAACACAAATACGACGCATTAATTTATTTCGATCATATTCATACTTTTATTATTAATTTATTGCAAATGTGTAATGGAGGTAATACTGTTTTGGTAATTTTTTTAAACGATCACACCATACCGTATTCAATCAATTATATTTTAAACGAAATCATAAATAACTAATTATTCCGATTATTGCTGACTAGCGTGCATAGATTATTATTGTTCGACAGAGCAACCTCACCAAAGTCATGGTCAATTATTATTGTAATGTGCAAAACGTTGAACTCTGAATGCGAATCGTTTTCCATTCTCGTTTCGAAATTATATGTTACATCTGTGAACAGGTTTATGTGAGAGGATATTTTGCCATCACAGTAATTACTTATCATTGATCAATATTATTTTTGTTAGATAATTTTCCTTCTTTTTATAATATACAATGACATCAGTTTTTCGACAGCAGGAAAAGAACAAATCCCAAGTGTGCACAAAAGGAAATATATTCTAAGATAACATGTATATTTTATATTTATAACATATTCATTATGGCAAAATATAACATATTCATTATTTTTAAAAGATTATGACAATTTTATACTTGTAAAACCAGTCTGGTTTCGCTTATCGACAAAAAGAATTCAACTATTATATTGATACATAATATTGAGCATCATTTCAGAATCTTATTTTAAATGCTTAATTAACACTATTTAAGGGAATAATTCATTTCCATCGCCATGAAAAGATGAAAAGATGATATGAATACTATACACAAATTAATATGCTTTATAAATTTATAAAAATACTGGATTCGGTAATAAAAAATTGGCTACGCAAAAAATTCTCTATGTTTATCTCTTTGAAAATAGACCTAATAGCTACATGTTATATTTGATATTACCACTCACAGTCATGAAAGGTGACTGATGTTTAAGAATAGAAGATATTGTTAACCTACATACATTTCTTGTAATTTAGTCAACATACACATTACCGGGAAGTATTTGGATGATATTTCTTCGGTGCATATCATTATTTTCGTGTCCATCGCTCGATTTACCACGAGCGGTCATATGGATTGGGCCGCGTCAGAGATTCGATGCGAGATGTGAGGACCAGTTTATCGAAAACAACGGTTCTTTTTCCGTCGACATCGCAAGGTATTTTTGTGGTTTTGTCCGTAGACATAACACACGACTGACAACTAGCTCACTCTAACCCAATCGATATATTTGGTGAAGATATAAATTATTTATACATTGTGTGCACACCGGCCGGAAACAAAAAAATTTAAGAGCGAATGCATATTCACTTAATATTTATCAAAATGTATTTTTTATTATTATAATTATGTAATTTTATGACAAAAATTATTTGAAACAACCATTTATAATTAACCGACATCCATAAAACTAATGTAAAATTTTCAATAAAAACGAAATAATCTTTTAAATAAGAATAACATTTGTTTTCCATCACTTCAATTGCCGTTTGTTATTTCTGCGCTAAACTTGATGATTAATAAATGCAATTGACTTCCTCATGGAAATCGTAATATATTCTCTATGAAAAATATCTTCTCCCTATCTTGACTTACAGTGTACAAACAAATACGTATATATGTTTTAAAAAAAACGATCGTAGATACTAACTAGCATAAGAATAAATATCATAAACCACTTCCTGCTTTCTATAAGTCTATAAGTTTATTAAATGGACCTCGTTTGTTAAAAAACCTTTATACTTTCTTAATTTCATAACTGTCTTATGATTCGAAAAGAATCAAAATCTCTCCAAACAATGTGTACCGTGCGTTATTGCTTACTCTTCGTAAGAATTATTTGATAAAAACCTCAGCACGAGTCTTCAGTGAGAGGAGGGACTTGTATCACTTGTTCCTCTCTTAGTCCGAAAGAGGAACAGTTTTCCTCTCTTTTCTTCACTCCACTTCTTCTCAGTTCTGGCTTTGCTCGTTTTTGGTGGTCAAAGGCCGATGAACTCGTTCGGTGTGCTGTGCATTCAACACTTTCACACCCGAATGTATATCAAATACCAACATTTCATTGCATAAAAAAATGGTAACTGGTATATGAAACAGTTAAACATTTGATCAATACCAGCTTCTTCAAAGCTATTTCATAAATTATAGTTGTTTTACTAATTTATAATTTCATTTTTTACAAATGAAATTTTCTCTGCGTTTTTTCATCTACTATAACAATATTTATAAGTCAAAACAATATATTGAAAGCGTCCTGTTTTCCTCCTCATGCATCCAACAGTTATGAAACTCGTTTTAAATATATTTTGTGATTTCAGAGTGATTGAATAGAATTGAATTGTAAAGATCTTTATCGAAATTGAAAGAAAATACTGAATGCAATTTCACTTTTAATTTTAATCATACAATGCAATTTGTTATTGTAAATAAGGTGAAATGTATTTCTTAATGTCATTTACCTTATTAAAAATTATCCGAGTCTTAATGTGTCAAAGCTTATAAGTTCTCATTTTTAAGCCAACAAGCTTAGATTCAAAACAAAATAAGTGAATTTGCGAATTAATGAAGAAGTTTTTATATTCTATTTACATGTGTTAAAATAAAATTAAGTAACAAACACGTCAAACTTTTCGAATAATTTATTGTAATAGGTTTTTTAAATCGTCTAAACAGAGCTCAACACCAGTCATATTTTTTTCTTTTTTAAATATTCCCGTTAAATTTAATGTTTCCTTTTTCAAAAGAAAATATAAAAATTCTACACAGTTGGATAGTATTATTACAAAGCGGCTGCAGGCACCATTTGTTTTTTTTCGGGGCGGATTTGTTTACCGTTAGGTCCGACCGTAGAAAAAATGGCCTCATATTACTATTATCCATGCACACACTCGTTTCTTCACTATTGTCTATGTGAGATTTTTGATGTACGTATTGTTGTATATTTTGTGTGTTACTTTATTTTCTTGGTAGATCTTTGAATATTTGCATTCTGCTTACGTAGGATATCAAAATAAAATAATTATCTTGTTTTCTTTTGTATGAATATAATATTATTGTCAGTATTGACTCTACAAATCAATAATTATGTCAAGATTTTGTATCTTACGTATTTATTAATTTGGTTTTGAAATGGTCTTCATACAGAATGCAGATGGTAAAGGTGTTTAGTAGTTTAAATATAAAGTTATTACTTAATTATATCATGAAGAAGTATGTATAAATAAACGGTATATGTATTCATCTCACAAACACCACCCCTTTCATTTGAATGAAAAATTGAGCGCATATTTCCACTTTACAAACAGCTAACGGTTCGATCGAATTTCTTATCAATTATTTACTACGTGGGTAATATTTACCATACATTTTTATATTACAACAAAAACTTATTACACCTTGAAATCTTTCAATGGGTTAAGGCAGATGCATCCTCTGCATCAATCTATTATTTTTTTTTTTATTATCTATCACAAAAAGTAATGGTGTTTTTACCAGGTGATGTAACATTTTCGACAGATGTTTTAATCCCTATTTAAGTAAATCACCGTTCTATATTTTACTTTAAAAAAATCCACTATTATAATAAACGATGTGGATAAAACGATATTGTATTAAAAGTATTTGTAACAGTTAAAGTTTAATTACTATTCTATTTACAGCGCAAGCAAAAAACGCCAACTGAATTTAAATTCATAACATAATTTCATTGATAAAATCATTCAACTTAAAAAGCATTAACTTATATTCAGTACCAAAGCAAGTTTTCACGAAAGTTATTGAGAATGGTCGTAATATTAAATCCATCATTTGTAAATATACATTATAGGGCCAGTTAAGCGACAGGTGTACTTTCAAAAAAGATTTTGAGTCAATGAATGATAAATACATATTTTTTCGCTGTTATTTCATTTAACAGAGATTAAGTAATGTAACCAAATAAAAATAAATAATAGAAGTTTACAAAAATTCTCCCAGTCTCTCTCCTTCGGCCCCCAAAATCCAATGGTCGGCCTTTCGTTGCCCAGTGTTCGGTCATCACTATGAAACTTCATGAATATCGCGATCAAATTAACTGAGAGTAGACAGAACAATAAAAAACATAATTATGAAAAGCATGACATTAAAAAGTATATTTTGTCTAAACTTGCGAAGTAAAAATGTGCCTTTTTTAATTGCGTACTGCATCATATAGGTCATTATAGTGCAGATATACATTGGCACGACTACATTCACGAAATAAAAAAAATCTGTTTTTTTTAGTATCCACTATTATTTAAGTTTTAATCTCAAAAGACTGATCCACTAGTTGAACAAACTTTTGCAAGTTAAGCAAACTTTGCAAATTAAACAAACTTTTACATTCAAAATATAAAACCTTAAAGAATACAGTGAGTTTATTCTGTATGTCTCATTACAAAATCTACGCCAAAAATTTTATTTGACTCTATGGAAATGATTTAAAAAATATGAATATCCATCTTCCTTTTTATAATAATATTTTCATTTAAACAAAATGAATAATCTTACGAGACAAATCCTCGTTGCCTCCTTCATTTTACCGTTACGTTATTTGAATTGAATGACTCAATGCAAGTAGATAGCATGTTCGAAATGAACCTTTTTCTTGAATAAGGAAAAAAACTAAATCGTAACGGTAAAAATGCACACACTCTTCCAATAATGTTTTCCTGACCACCTGTATGACAATAGAGTGTCACGAGTAGCTGATTATTCGTTCATGATAATATATAAAATACGCAGCTCCTATCTAATCATTTGGATGATTGTGTTATTTTTAAACAAATAATATGTCAATTTAAAATAATCACATACTACTCAATAATATATACAACAACACAGCTAAATTTCGTATTAAGCTAAAATATTCACTTATATTAATCAGGGATAAATTATTTTTAAGATGATTTGTGTATGATTTTCAAGTAAACATATTTCATTTATACCGCCAGTGACAGTGCCAAAGAATGATATTCAATCTATAGCCGTTTTAGAGATAAATACAATTACTTTTTAGTAGTAGGCTAAAGTATTGTTTTCTTTTACAATTTATTTTTACTAATAATTGCAGAATTATCAGTGGCATACATTGAAAAATTTAGGAATGGCACCTGAGCGCCATCGAACACCTGACAAATAGGTAACACTAGGCACACTGCACCGCCTCTAGCTTGTTCGTGCCTATTGTGCGTGAAGGCGAAGCGATTCCGCGTCTCTCTATTCACTATTCAGTATCGCGACCGCGCTGGATTTGAACGAGGCCGCCTGCCAAGAACACAGGGGTGCCCATACATCTTTGCCAATGTATTTATACTTCTTTGCAAACGATTATGACCGATTCCTCTAAGTATATTTAACATCTTTACGTAAGTGTAAAATTATGACTAATATAAAATGTTGTATCACCAACTGCATAGCGAGTGAAAAGGTATCTCTGAGTTGTGATTATGTAAGTGCCTGACAACTGCCATATTGCATAATAAAATACATACTCACAGGTCAGGTAAAGTAAAATATAAAATTCTGGGGAAACATATAAATTGTTTTTGTATAATATCAAGTCTATAGAAAAAAAACTTTTAATAAAAAAACATACAGATCTGACATTTGTTTCGAGTGTTTGGTTTTATGTAATTTAAATATTGTAGTTCACTTAATACGCATAAGATGTCGTCAATCTACAAGTAAATATAATGTATTATCTTTCGATTTTAAAGATACATATATTATATTGGAAAATAATGATTACTAAGGCCTAGTGAGCAATAGCCATAGCAAATCGGCAGCCCTGTCTAAATAGCCCGCACGTCGGTGTAAGTTGGAGCCTGAAGCTCGGTTGGCCTACCTCGGGTTCGATTTACCGTTAGGCCCGCGACGAAGAAGACAGTGGAGTGAGCTGACGTATCGCCCCTCTCTTTTCTTCGAATGCCGAGAATGTTCTAAGATCGCTTCCGTACAACAATAATAAATAGTATTGTTTCAATTAATATCTTACAAATTAATTGAAAATAAGTTTTTTTTATTAATCGAGTGCATAAATTATGCTGACAAATGCTAACTGTTGTATTTTTTAATATTTATAAATATGCTATCAAATATCTTAAAACAGAAAAAAACACAAATTCAATTTTATTACTTCTGTAACCTAAAAATAACGCAGGAAATCGTTACATTTAATGGGATATTAATTTCACTTCGTATTTAATGAGTCGATAAATTTCATACCCTCCTAAGCCACACTAACGCAATTTTGAATAAAAGCATTTTTAACTTATAACGATTTTTCTTGAGCTATTTAAAAAAATGTTCATATCGCAGAAAGTGTCTTACCCACTGCAAGATTACAGAAATCAATGTGAAAATAAGCTTAGTTTTTATTTTTATACAATACTTTAATACTTTTACAATAAATCAACAAATTTTTGGATTATATTTTAATTAAAACAACATTTTAGCATGCACTTTTCAAAAAAGTTCTATGTTCAACCTAAGTTTTCAATGAAAAAAATAGACTTTTGTTTGACTGTTCTAAAATCAAAATATATCCCCGCTTACATATTATCGATTTCCATCAAAATCTTTTAAAAAAATATTGCGCACATAGATCGTATGTTATTTATCGATTTATATATTGTAATACATTAATAAAAATAAAAAATAATGTCTTCATTTCCGATATTCTTGCGAATCTTTCCATTAATTCATAGCAGAAAACATCTGCCATTTAAAGCGCACTTGCTTTTAAAGTTCAAAGCAAATATTTTAGTTTAAGAAGATGGATAAAAAAAGTTCACCTTTACAAATACCAAGATATTTTCGAGTGTTTTTTCTTTGTTTCGTTGTGCTGGACATTATTGATGGATCTTGGCATACAAATACAAATAATTATCAATTTTGGCTTCCAAAAAGTGTCAAATACCGACAACACTACAATGGTGAGCGGTTAAAAATGTCAAATGAGCAAATTTTTGGATGAAAAGGATTCAAAAGGCATCTTTTCAATATTTTACCCAAAATGACTGAACGGAAGTTTCAAATAACCACTACAACTAATCGCCAACACAATAGAAAAAATATTCTAAGAAACCTTTCACTGAATAACAAATAATGTAACTGCGAATTTTTGAATTTCAGAATTTGTAGAGGCTGTTATTAATTCCACTCGTATAATTAATGCTTTGTAAAAAAAATCATCTCAACATTTGAAACACATTTTAAACTGAAAATATAAGATAGATATTTGATATTACAAGGAATGCGGCAATTATTTATTAACAACGCATTTCAAAGTTTAATCCATTTGTAAGATTAATACTTAAAATATTGATACTTGTACCCTTTCTTAAGGTATATGATTTATAATCATATAATAAAATAACCAAGATTATTGCTCACAGTATATGTCGTTATGAAGTTGAAATAATTTTTTATTATTTTATTAATTATGATGAATCTATCATATACATAAATAATATAATAAATGTTCATTTCATAACTTTGCTAGTGAATAAAACAAAAACTACCCTGAGACCGGAGAAAACGGTGAAAGCTAGTCGCCACTCCCTTTCATTTTCCGCACTGCGATGCAAACTTTTCAGGCGCAATAGATACCTACCAACATACCCACGGGCCAACGCTTGATATAGATAGACCTGCAGTAACAACGCGACATACATTAGTCTCTTAACTTGTACGTGAAAAATCTCAATTTGAATACAAATTAAAGATAACATTTACTATTGGAAATGAATTTCATTCCGGTAGAAGACGGATGGAAAAATATCATGTTAAAATAAGTCGAGAACGTATTATTTTCAGAAAAAATAATGATTTAAAATTGTCATTCTAATCTGACCAAAATAATTGAATGACAATTGCTAAAACGATGAAACTTTATAATAGTCACATCATCTCTATTATGACTTCTTCCTGAGGTTTTTCTTGATATTTCCCGCAAAAAAGTAACCAAGGTACATTTTAAGATAAGCGTTATATATACAAAAAAATTTAACACCTTATATAGATACTATGATATATGTTTTCTAGTATTAAATATTATACTACCCGCTCACACTAGCAAATATGTATGTACAACACTTAAATAACTTCAGTTGTCCGTTAATATGCATCGTTACAAGCATTACAGTTACATGCTTTTCAGTTTTGATATTCGCTTCATTTTAACAGCTTTTTAAAATTTTATCCAGAGAGAGCATTTTGAGTTCTTTCACTTTGTAGTAAGTCAATCTTTTGTTTTGCACAAAAGCCAAAACATACGTGTACAGAAAAATTTAAGATTTGTTCACTTATTAGATATATTAAATAATTTCACAATCGTTGAGCAAATTAATGGTAGGATTTCCAGGGTATTTTTTGTATATAGGCACTCTCTTGGCGGGATATCCTCGTAGCGTTACGCCGTAGACAAGTCTAGTAGTGTTCGTAGCACTGTGGAATGAGAAGGAGTGGTAGGGGGGCGCGAAGCTACAGCAGTCAGCTACATAAAGTTCTACGAGAATATAGAGCTTGGGTCGATGCCCGACCAAGGATACTAAAAGGAAAACTGCACTCGTAGTTATATCCAAAGACAACAGATAATAAAATAAATTACTGACTTATTTGATGAATATTGTAAACGTATATACTCGTTTTCATATACAAAATTTGTTAAAAAGATTTAACATTTATATAACCAATTAATAAATAATTCATAATATTTCAATTATTTTTTATTTAAGCCAGTATAACGTTCAGATTTTGAGTAGTTACTAAGATTTATGTGTTTTTGAAACTATGCTAGCTTTTTCTAATATTCGAAGAAAATATGAAAATTACGAAATATTGCGTTTTTCGAACGATTTTCTGTTACGTTAATAACACAATTTCTTTCGACTCAATTCTTGTTACATTTTACCTACTTCTATAAAGAGTTTTTAATCTCTCAGTATAACTTCAATATTAAAGCAAACATAAACATTGGACAAGGATTTTTAACATTTTTCTTAGATTTTTTTTTATTATGGTATATGACATAACTTATAAAGACAGCCGTTATATAACTTCATTGACCTCTTCGGTTTCACACTGTTGATACATTAACACATTTTCGACGTAGAGCTTTCCTAACAGGCTGTGCATTGGCATAGGACCTAGGCAGGACAATAACCTCACGCAAAATTCGTCGCAGTGGGGTAGGTCGGGACTGATGCAGTCGCTACTGCGAAAGGGTTGGCAGTGTGGGGTTGCAACTACCCTTACCAGAAGCCAGGAAATAAAGGGCTGAAAAGAGATCGACTAGTTTTTAACGTGCCTGTATTGAATTTTGAAATGCGATAACAATTTGATTGATACAAATATACCACTAAATTATATATTTATATGAACTTTGAAAGTAAGCAAACACTATAAACTTTTGTAATTTGTTAAAATAATCGATATGTAACTTTAATAATCGCAATACTCCTATAACGCCATTTATCATTTAATGAATAATAACTATTAATTATGCCAAATACAAAAATATATAATTCTATTTTATCGATGAATTAGTCGGTTTATTTGTGAAAAAATATTTTCAATACTATTTTTAAATTGATTACTTTTTTATTTTACTGACTTTGTCTTCGTCGTAGTTATTGAAAAAAATTATACGAGTGTTATTCTGAACATGCTTTACAAAGAGCAGAAAAGTTTTTGCACCCAGTTACTCAACCAGTGGAATAACAGGGGAAACAAATTAATACTGTTATTACACATAACTCTTTTTTTTTTTGATTATAGAATGTAAGGCCCCAGTAATTTATTATAGTTACGTTGTTGGAATACAAATATTATAATATCGTTTCATTATAAAATGGAAAAAATAATGTTAAATATTTCTGGTGATCATATTACATATTACCATGATGCAATCGCTTGTGTGTCGAAAGCAGGGATTTCCTGGCATAAAGATTTTGTGGGAGGAGGTATTGGGAGATGGGTGTTATATTGCACCCCTTTTTGGCAGCGGCACTCTCTCCTCTCAAAGTATAGACTTTTCACTGTAGAGGAAGTGCGGATATATCCATCACTTAGCAGCGTAGCCGTTTGGCCAACTTGAGTAATAAAATCTACGATGAATTAACAACCTTAGCTAGGAAACCATTGATTATCAATACAATTGAGGAGCTGCATGACAGATAAGGTGCAATTGGTAAGATTAGTACATTGTTTAATATGGATATTTTACAAAAAATTGAATTTTTCATGGACAAAACTGACAACATTTAAAATAATAAATTCTGTTACATAAAAGTAGTCTTAGTGTTGTTTCGTCTACGATCATTCTTTATTTCCTAATTTTATATACATAATACGTTATCTTTATTTTTGAAAGTTACACTGTTTTTATTATTTGTTAAAATTTATGTTGTGATGTTTTTTTTAAATGCAACAATTGACACATCGCTCGAAATAATACGTATTTTTTTTATATTGGTTATTTTTTAAGTTATCACAGTATTAAAGTTGCAATAGCGTTATATTAAAATATCTGATTTTATAATAATTCACTTTTTTTTCTAAGGGTTAATTTACATCGTAATTTAGAAAAAACCGATTTTCACCGTATTTTGTTAACTGGAAAATACTTTCCTATTCTTGAGAAACGAAAATAGTCAAGTGAACCGACTCATCTAATGAATGTCTAAAAAATGTAATGTTCCCCATATCAAGAGGTTTTTGTGAATTGGAACTAAAAACCATTGAAAAAAATTCTGCAAAAACAATACACGTTAGTATGACTCTAATAATAATTTGATATGTGGAAGCGAGAAAGCGAATAAGTAGTTTTCGATCATTTTCAATACTTGTGTAGTAAATTGAGAGTGAGATGGGACTACAGACAGCGAGTGTGCAGTGAAAGAAAGCGACAGACGTATCTGGCGAAAAGAGAGCAAACAGTCGTCCCGTTCGATGACCCCGGAGAGATCCAATGTTTTTGTACAGAGCGACAAGAGGAAATGAATTAAAATATTTGCTTCAATTGATACCAAATCTCATAATTGATTTTTAAAAGCATATTGCTCAATAATAAAACTAGTTATAACTTTGGTTCAAAAATACCGTTAACAATATATATCTTATGTTGATTCTCTTATAAAAATCACAATAAGCAAAAAAAATGGACTTTATTTTTTATTTATATTACCCGATAAACATTACAAGTCTTCTACTTTGAGCTTATCTAAATACACAACTCATATATATATATATATGTATATAAATAACTCATATATCTTAAACAGCTAAATAAACAAGTCATCGATTCGTCATATATTTTTTATTATTTTTAAACTTGATAAGCTGCAGAATTGTTAATAGTCCTGTGGCAATAACAATGCATATTACAAGTTGATGTTTTTTGTATTTCTCGTGGGTCAAGGTGTATGCAGAGCTCTTTCTCTTTCATCGCACATAATCGTGTCTCGCTTCAACCGCGTCCTTGCTCGAGCAACGGTAAATTTACTAGTATGAAACCAAAAAGTAGCAAGCGCCTCGGTTTCACCCGATTTCCACTTCGTTATCAGTTTCCAGCAGTCTTTCTTGTCCTAAATAGATTGATTAAATAATCTATTGCGTATACTGTGGTTTTTCTTACATTCATTGTTACTTGATAACAATTGGTTAAAGATATTAACATTTTTAATACATATAGCCAATTGTCTGTTATTTTAACTACTGAGGTATTAAAAATAATATTTTTAACTTTTATAACAGCCGATCGGCATTTAATTTCAATGATATAATTACGCCAGGCTTGGTTACACATACGGCTATAGATTATTTATAAAAAAAATGCTGTTTACTGTTTATTGTATACACGCATATTGCAAAAGAAAAATACTTATAAAAAGTTATAATATATTGATTGAGTTGGCATTTCCTGGGCAGAACTCCATTATAATAGTATAAAATATTAAAGTATTTAGTTTTGAAAAAATTTATTCGTTGATAGCTAATTCGGTTTAATGCCATCGTCAGAGCTAGTAATAGTTCTAATAAAAGTTTGCAGAACTGAATACTTTGATATTTCATCTTATTACAAAGTTATGATTTTGGCTCTAATTTGATTATATATAGTTCATCAATTAATTGATTGAATCAATTAAATTTTGCTGCGATAAAATTTATATACAAGTATCACATAATAATTTCTAAGTCTCACAAAATAAACAAGATCTTAAATGAACAGTTATATATTATTTAGCATTATAAAAATATCATAAGATATTTTTTGTATGTAATATCCAAAGCACTGTGATAAAAATACATGCCTAACATCAAAGATTTCTTCCAAACATGTTTCCAATAATTTCAATTTATAGGTTTTGATTTTAACTTTCACATCCTAACGAAATGTTTATAATAATGCAAGCATTCAACTGAAAATTCTAATACCACCTAATTTAATAATTTTAAAGTTCTACAACTATAATAAATACTAGACCATACTCTAGCAGTTTCGTAATATTATTCTTTTGAGGCGGGTCAGGAACTTACAACCCCCATCTGATGTCTGCCAAATATCGACCTCTTTTCAGGACTATGCAATAGCCTCTTGCTGTGCCATAATACAGTCTGACGATGTTATGAGAATTTCAGCCGTATAGACTACAGACACAGACATATCCATATGTATATGGTGCTTGCAAGATTTTACGATTATATCATTAATACATTGAAAAGAAATAACTTTCAACATGATTGCAATTGATCATTATTAAAAAAAACAATAACAATAGTCTTCGAAAATGTAATTGGTACAAGTCGTATAACATAGTAAACTAGTATGCTTGTTTTTTTTTTCATTTCATAGTCGCATATACATTCTTCAGTAATAGCTACGCCACAGCTACGACTCTCTACGACACCGTGAACCGCGTAGAGGCAGGTCGGGGTGGTGCGGCTCATGAGTGGCAACGACCTACGAAGCGTTACATTTTTGTGAATGCAGAATCTACTGCACACAAGAAACATAAATGTGTTCTAGAACATTTTTATAACATCAACTTAAAAAATAATCACTATTTTAATAATGATATAAATGAATTTCTTGTTGTTTATTTGGATTGCAGTCGAAGGACACACACCTAAATAATGTATGTGTTAAGCTTGAAACATATTCTTAACTAATAGATAATTATATTATATTTTATGAAAATTTTAAAATTAATGTTGGTATAGGTCAGTTAAGTACGTAGTAATTAAGTAATTATTTATGGTTACATTGACAACATGTATTATTCTTATCAAAAAATCAAAAGTTTGTATTGGTTATTTCGCGTATTAATATATTCTATCACGCAAAATATTCAGGCTATGACGACGAAGTATATTATATTGCTTTTCAGGTCCGTGTTGATTCAATCTCTTGAAACTCGAAAAATTCCACAGATCTTAAAAACCATTTTTTATTTATTTGTAATGATTTGTGTGCCCAAATTATTATTTTTAAATAAAATATAACGATGGGCCCTTTTATGGAGTTCTATCAATTCTTGTTTAAAAGACATTATATTTTAAAAATATATGGACAATTACATCAAATACTTATATGATAGTTATACAAAAAAGGCTGCAAGTACACCTGAAAAACTTCCCCTTCTAAAAAATACTCTTATTTTCTATGACGGACTGAATTGAAAATAGCAGGTCGGTAGTGGATAATATCGAGCGGGTAAATCAGACTGCGTCTGCACGGGTTCAACGGCCGCCCTTCCCTCCTCCCGCGCCAACCCTGAGCATGTTCCTGAACCCGACGTCCCCTGCCCCAAACCACTCGCAAACACTCTCTCTTTCTAAACTAAACACAACGCGAGTTGCTCAGCATACTTCAACTTTCAACACAGACAGAACACTTTCTAAACCAACCCTTTTCTCAATATTGCAATGAAATTGATTCCTTCTGTTACTTGGCATACAATTATACTTAGTATGTGATACATTTTTTAAATAATAAAAATTAACATAAATTAGTAAGTAGTCCGTAGTGCAGTGGTCAACATCGTTGACTATTGTTACGGATGTCTTGGGTTCATGTCCCGGTACGGACAGTTTCATAAATTAATTTTTCAATCAATTTATGGTTTCAGTTTGTAAGCATGGATGTTTGTAAAATCTAAAATTCCTTCCCACTTCCCACCCATCTGATCCTAAAAAATGTGACGTGATCAGCCAACAACTAGTCCTGTCCTAGACCTATGCATCTATCCCTATTCTCATCGAAAAAAGAGAGATTGACAAACTGAAAAACAAGCAGTTCACGTAGAAAAACTTTTTTTAAGATACCTCTGATTGGAGGCCATATGCTCCAATTTCAGAGGGGAAATGGTTTTAAAAAAAGTTGTCTTGAGTATTCGATTTGTAGTGCAAAGTATTTACCATATACTATAAATATTTTCTCAGCACCATATCCAAAATATGTATATTTATTTAATAAAAAATATAAATCTTTTTATTAGAGCTTGCAGTATTTACATACGCAATCATAATGAAAGAATGAATTTATCAAAAACAATTGATATTATTTGGAGGTTTCCCCATAGTT
Source organism: Himalopsyche phryganea (assembly GCA_022494535.1). NCBI lineage: Eukaryota > Metazoa > Arthropoda > Insecta > Trichoptera > Rhyacophilidae > Himalopsyche > Himalopsyche phryganea. The sequence goes on from JAGVSL010000046.1 coordinate 4,143,930, forward strand.
AATATGAGAGTAACAAGAAAGAAAATTTATTTTGGGAAACTGTATGAATTGTCATTGTAATTTAAAAAAACATAAGATCATTTTTCATCCGTTTTAAAGTCTTTCACATCATATCAGTAATTCAGAGAATTCTTTCAAGAATTATGTCTGTTCTAAATCTGAGCAAAAGTCTATCCTATATATAATAGTTATATTAAATCACACAATCCCATGGAATATACGTTTTCAATATAATAACAGTCGTAGTATTTTGCAAGAACCATTATTCCTGCTCCGGATTCAGTTTTTCGTATTGGGGTAGGACTCGTGCGACGGGACGAGATATCGGGCAGTAAGAAATTTTAGATCAATTTCCGCTTCCGGCTGCGAGACGCTACCACCGCCGCGCCGACATGCACATTTACAGGCTCTACGACGCATAGTGCGCAGGTGCACTTTTTTACTTGTTCAAGTTCATAAATGAAACACTTATTATTTGTTCGTTCTTTGTCTCTTTTTGATTAAATATTGATAATAAAGGAGTAGTAGGAGACTGTTTTATTTTTTTAAAAAATTGGTTACTATTTGTTCTATGGTAATCAATTCATTTAAATTTGTGATTCTTTTTCGGCTGTAAAAGATCGTTAAAAAAATTTGGATTACAAATATTGATTCGATAATGGTAGATATTGAAGGAAGTTGCATTCATTTTATTACATCTATCGGAAATGAAACGTTCAGATACTGAATATATCATAATATATTGATATTTAAAAAAATAAAGATTATTCAGGGAAGAGGTCCATTGCCGATGATGGATAGTATTTTTGGGAAATAACGTCCGCATACGTTAAATGGCTAGTCGCCAGCATCGGCGGTCGACGCACCGCAAATAATGAACTTGAATCTTACCTACATTTGCGCAATAGGCAAGAATACCGATGCATCTGTTAGAAAATGCACACACATCGCATCCGCCGTCCGTCTCGTTCCCTCGCGCGGATTGAGGCGTCGTGGGAGGGCGAGAGGTCCGAGGCTGCGCAAAAGTGCACTCTTCGCTTCGCGGTGTCAGAGCGGGATGCACTCGGCGCACAAGTGCATGTGGGTCTGTCGGCAAAGTCGCACGACTGTTTTACCCACATTAGGTTTAGTTACGAATTCGCCCGCCTTCAGTGATAAAGCGTTAGGAAAGGTCAGTGGCTCGTCGCCCTCCTGCGAATGTGCAACCCTGTCGGTGCAACGGGGAACTGCATATTATCCTCCGACACAGACGAGCGGATTGTGCGAATGTGAGAGTGATCTCGCGCTAAACGGTCCTCTTCGCGGGGCAGCCCAATAAGGCTGCATTTCAAACTGATGCGATCAAATAACTCGACCTTTACGAAAATGCATTTCCCTTTATTAGTATAAGGAAGTGTTGACCGAACAGTGTCCATGAACGGACGTATTCTGACAAAATTACTATAGAATTTAGGTAATTCACGTCATGCGCTGATTTCATGTTTGTATACAAACACTTTGTTGATATCGTTGAAATAATAATTTCTAAATACTTTCGTTATACGTATTATAGATTCAATTCACTTTTTAAACATTAGTGAACTGGAAACACAGCAAAAATGAAAAATTTCTTACAAAAATATATTATTTTTCCTTATTTTTAGTTTCGTTACGATTGTGTTTTAAGTTTTTAATAAAGTTACCATTTCGAGTAAATATATTCTGTTTAAAGTGAAGTTCAAAACAAATATTTTTTGAAGTAAACAGTTAAGAGATAGAAAGCTTCCCAATATATTGTTTTTCTATTGGAAAAAAATCATTTAGCAAGAATAATTTTACCGCGACATCTTTGTTTTAGAAGAAACCTCAATTGAATATTTCGACCTTGCGTTTTCCGATAAATATACTGCTCCCGGAAAATCTTTATCGCTCAATACAAATGTGAAGTGAAAATTCAATATGGCCGCTGCATAAGCGTTACCATTCAATCTGTCGGCATTAGAAAACTCATTGTTGACATTTAAAGAAACCGTGGCATTTAGAGGAAAATGAAAATTAGTAGTGAAATCAATGATGAACAGTGAAATATAGTTTTTAAGTGCTGTCAATGTAAACGTTCAGTGTTATTTTAACTGCGTTTTGTGCATTGTGTGCATTCGCCGCATCGAAGGACATCGAGGGAAATTTTCAAGCGCGTCAAATAGCCTGCTTTTCATGCGCCAAATTCTAAGACGTAAGACAGTTGTCATTGTAATAAAACATACATTATTCATTAAAAAATTAAAAATAACCGATGACATCCTACAGATTCTGTTCACAGAATAAATTAAAATCTTCCCTAAATTGAAAGAAACTTTTCTCTTATGTTCTCGAAATTTCTGTTGCTGTTATGAAACGCATTTCAAATCATTAGTTTGAACAAAACATAAGAATCTTGTAAATTATCATTTATTATTCTTTTATAAATGAAAGCCGGAAGTTGAAACGTTTTATGACGAATCTTTTCAAAACATCTCAAACAACTCATGGTTTTTCCCTAAAACGAGTTCATATGATTGACTGAATTCCACGATGTACATGAAGCATATTAAACACTTCGATTTATAGTAATTAGATTACGAGAGGACGTAGAAAAAATATTTTTCATTTCGTATATCACATAATACTATCCTTCACCATATACACTATATTCATTGGAACAATCCTAAGTTAAGTAAAAATAGTAATTTATGATGATTATCTTTACAATAAAATTAAGCTTAAAATGTAAAACATTATATTATAATTCGTATATCAAAGAATATTATAACATATTTTTTAGTATTAGTACATGAATTACTGGCTGCCCATGGTATTATGGCACCTTTACATCATATGAGTAAATCATTGTGTGATTTGATTTATTCAGTATGTAAACACAAACAATTTAAAGTTTGTTCATATTTGGTGTTAGTGCAGTAATTTTTTCGTGGTTGATGTAAAAAAAATATTCGTATTATTACTGAAACGGTAACTTATAGTTGAATGAAATGTAGCGTATTCGTGACTTAATATCTAGTTTTGTATTATTATCTAGTCATACTAACAAAACAGTTTGAACTTAACGTGATATAACATTTGATCACGCCACACCTACGAAGATAAAAATGTTTAGAATCACTCTTGAAAAATGTTATGGACCACACGATGAAAACATGGTAATCATAATAGAATAGTAGCAATTTAGTCAAATTTAGCACGAATTCAAAAAGTACAACCTGATAACAATATCTGACTGATGTCTCGTTATTTATTGTAATAATTTTCATCGTATAAATATATTATATTTGATTTCATAAACATGAAATACATGAACGTATTCATATAAATAGAGCACCTGATAGCGTTTATAGTCAAGCATTTTTTCATTTAAATATTGATGATTGATTATTAAAAACGTGACATTAATATGTAGTAAAGTAATTTATTGAAGACTGAAACACGTGAGTTGTATTCACATACGAAACTGGGTAAGATATATTTTGCGTTAATAGATTTTATAAAATCATAAACAAAATTTACATATTTTCAAACTAATGGCTACTTAATATAATTTTTCTGTGAAATAATTGTAACGTTTTCATTTATATTTTTTCACGGGCTCAAATTCCAGTATGGACATATCATAAAATGATTTTCCAATCGAATTATGGATTTTTATTCGAAGGCGTCCGATCGTAAACAAAATCGGACGTAACGAGAGCGATTGGCTAACCACTAGTCCTGTCCTTAACCTACCCTTCTATCTCTACTCTCTTCGAAAAAGAGAGGTTGACCAACTGAGTAACAAACAGTTCTCGCTGAAAAACGTTTCTTAAGTTACTTTTAGGAGTGGACATGGCTTTAAAGAAATCATATAATCCTGCTCATCGCATTGCATAAAATAGTAATAACGATTTAAAAAAAAAACCAAGCACAATTTGATTATATAGACTGAGGGGCTTGATGAAATTTCAATATCAAGTTTAATATTTATTTATTTATTTTTACATTTCGATAGGTTTTGTCGCTTGCAAGCCGGGTTTTTAACTTTCAGCATCTTCAGAAATAATTTCCAAATTAATTCTACAAGTTCTATATTACAACGAAAAGCGATGAATGAATGAAACGTGTTTAGAAACGCTCCGTGCGGAACAAATATTTTCCATAATTTGAAATACCCAATTCCGACTAAAAATACTAAAAATTTTTGGACATTATATTTCTAAATAATTAATAAAAATAATAATTGTTGGTGCTTATAGTATTAGATTGAATACTTGATACTTAAAGTATAATTTGTATCAACCGAATATATTGTATTTAATTTAGATTTGAATTGTTGAGAGTTTGTAAATTTCCATGTATTTCGTCACTAACGATCCTGAATTCGCCTTTCGGCATCTTCAGGCATTCGAGCACACGAATTCCTGAAGATGCCGAAAAGTGAAACCCGACTCTTTAGTGACGAAATACATGGAAATGTACAAAATCTCAACAATTCAAATTTTTTATTGAAATTCCATCAGGCGCCCTCAGTTGATATCTTAAATGATTCTAAGATATTGAGTCAATAGTGTTACGGTAAAAAATTATTTAACATACTCCGATCAAAAATTCTATACTATATTTCTGAAATTCTATTATGTATTTTTTTTAATTATTCGGCGTTACAGCTGACAGCAAAGGCGCGAGATATTTTGAAATATTTACATCACATCTGATTATCTCAAATGAAAAATTTTGAAACATCAGTCGATATCAATTCGAGGAGAATAGACATCACAAGCACCCATGTCCAAGAGCTCAAATTTAAATTGAAAAAAAAATATTTTTTTTGATATTGACCTTGCCGGGACTTGAACCTAGACCCACCTGATCCACTAGGGTAAAGTTCTTACCACTAGATCACAGATCCGTTATAAGAAACTATACGACGAAAAAATAGCTGGGGGTTCACTGACACTGAAAATAATAAATTTGATCTACTGAGCAATGGACAGTTTGGGTTTGAAACGATGTCGGCAGCTATTAACGAGATGCATATCTCTTCCGCACTTCTTATGCACATGCAATCGTTATGCACATTTCGCTTGCTTCTCTATACGATATAATTAGAACACAAGGTTACTTGACGATCTCCGTTTCATTTACTCTCACATCAACGACGTGCAAAGTTTAGACGGCATCTCTTTTCACAATCTCGACCTTGCTACTATTTGGCTTAGATTCAATTGAATAAAATTAGTTTTAGATGTTTCCGATCTGGCGCATTCTCACTTTATGGAGAGAAAATCTGTAAAACTTAACATGTCTACACGAAATAACTAATCATTATTAATTTACTATGCTGACAACTCCAAACCAACTACTGCTGTGACAAGTACTTTTATGTTCCTCTGTTCATCTAATAATCGTATTCAATAATCTCATTTCTATATGCCAATAAAGTATGAAGCATTTATGCTAAAGTAAAGCCGGTAATCCAGATCATATATGCTGAACATATGCAATATTCAAACCGTGAATCTGCGAAGTATTAAGCATCAATATTGATTAACTAATTAGAGCTACCGTTTGGGAAACAATCGCGTTAAGTGCAGCGAAAATGCATCGCAATTACTGAGGTAAATACATTAACTGCACTTGACTTATTAAAGGAAGTCTTTTACATGTTAAATAACTGATTACTTAGTTATTCGTTTATCTTACTGGAAAACGATTAGTTTTTTTTTTTAATCTGTACTTATTTTAATTCAATATTAAAAATGAATTCGAATACCATCGAAAATATTGTAGTATTTTATGATACCTAACTTTCAAAGAAAATAAATAAACTAGATTTTGAAACTACGTATTAACAATTCTATATTATACTTTTATTATTTTTAAAAGAACTACCAATTCAAACAATTATTAAGCCAATATACATAATCCCTTAAACCAAATCAAGGATTAATATATCAATTCAGTAGTGGAAATTTCTAAATCAAATACAGATCATAAAGAGAATTGATTTGTTTCATCTCAAATGTATATTTATTATTTTTTTCTGAATTTAAAAAAAAATTGAGACTTCAGTAAGCAAAACAATTTTTTTTATTTACATTAGCGGACCCAGTACCACGCCATTATGACGTCATCTACTCTGATAAAAACGTGTCCATAGAATAGGACCACTTCTCATTAGACAGAGATGCACATTTTGAATAATTAAAAATTCAGTTGTGAGATTATTTATTATTAATTTTTTTCATCTGAAAGTTTTTTATATTTATCTGAATAGATTGCTACAAAAAAAAACCCGGAAAATGCATCAACTGAGTTTAAAGAATGTGTCTTTCCATCGTTTAATTGAAGTCAAACGAACGATGTTGTTGGAAGGTTGGAAGGCATCCGATGCTCACTCTGTGGCAAATGACTGCCAATTATTATTTTTGCGACCTTCATTTGTCATCCTTTATGTAAACGCGTGTACAATAACACTACTAACACAAACATGGGTAATATCAACTAATTTGAGACAAAAAAACAACCAGTGACAAACAATTTAATACATGTTTTCCACGTAAGAGTGTTCTATTGAGTTTATTGTTGCTTATGATGAATAATTTTCTCATTGAAACCAAATAATTTTCATAATCACTCCTAAGGTGTTGTCTGTCGTGGAAAGTAATTATATTTTAAAAATAAAACACAATTTGTTTGTAATAGTTTGTAATAGAGCGAAACCGGTCCTGCTCATTATAAACATGCGGTAGTAGTACAGACAAATTGTGTTTTAAATTTTGATAATCTTAATTGAATCAAATAGTGAATGTGTACTCATTTTAAGAGCGGAGAGCCCAATACACGAATCATTTTGAAGAAAAAATGTTTTCTCCCGTAATTTAATATGATTATAATGCTCAAGAACTAATTTTCAGGCCCGTCTAGCAAAGATTCGATACCTATTTTTGGGCACGGAGAAAAGCGTTACGACCGGTAACTGTGTATAAGTCGTATATAATTTACCAAAATGTAACGTCAAAAGGCCTAGAAAACGAAATATAACCATGTTAGATTCTCATTTAATCCATTTTCTTCTATCTAATGGAATATGTACAATAAAAGGAACATTACACAAAAAAGGAAGCTCACAAATTTAAATTCAAAAATCAAATACTATACATGATTTTCAAAACTATTGCTGTAGTGTGTATACATGCGACTCGAATTCCAATTTCATATTTTATGAGTATTTCTATGGAGCAACAAGTTCAGTGTAGAGGTCTGACAAGTACAAGGTCAACCGTCAAATGCGTATTATTCCCAGTGTAAGGTCAAAGCGGATACCAATATCAATATGCAATAATTGCATAATATAGCTTCATAATTTTAATAACTTCATTTGCGAATATTATTATTACGACGATAACAACTTTTTTAAAATGAAAATATTCAATCAAGTGAATATGAACAGCTTCGTAGTCGATTAGCATGAAAGCATATCATAGCTTATCGAATTATAATTATATTATATTAAATCACAAAACTCGATTTATTATATACCAAAAAGGCTTCATTTCAAGTTTTTTAAAAGGCGAATTATTTAAAAACTTGAAATTGACTCCATAATATTTCATAACACTCGATGATCGATATTTTTTTATTAGCAAGACATTTTAAAGACAAATATTTAATACGCTCAAAATAAAATATTTCAAACTTATTTTATATTTTACTTTACAATATGTATCCAAAATCTCCAAAAAAACGTTTACTCAACATTTTCGTGAGCATTATGAACGTTTTACACCGATAACTGTTTCATGAAATGAAAATCCTTTTACAATTTTGGGTAAGTTTAAGGAGAGTCGACATTCGACTTCACCTTATGCAATTAAAATCAAACATTAGCAGTCGACTTTCAATAATGACTTTATTTCTTTTTATGTTCGTCGCGTACTGACGACACCTTTTATTCACCTCGAGGTCATTAACGCACACGACGCCCTTTTCCGTAAAATATGCACATTAATAATTTTCAATAATTATGCACTAGCCATACCAAGTTACAGTAAAAAAAAGTTTAATAAATAACAACCAAAGGTTTGTCTCCAGCCGTATGATTCATTACTTCATTATCACAAATATTTAATAAAAAAAATGTTTGAAACAATTTGTGAAATTATGAAAGTTAAGAGAATGTGAAGATACAATCAATTTAAATCAAACGAATTTTGTGTCTTTTCAACCAGACTTACTTGCTTGCTCGATTTGGTAAAACGCAGAAATCTTCAGAAGAGGTATATATGTTAAATATCATGTTATCGAAGATTTCCTTAATTAACACTGTAAAATACGTAATGAATGTAATAATAATTGGCGACAATGTTCATGAAGCCTTATCAGCGGCCATTTTTTCGCTTCGATCAATTAATGCTTAGTACGGCATTGAATAGCTACTATCAGCGTTGCCTTGTCGCTATTTACCGACATTAATCAGCATTCAATTTCCTTCAACGATTTCATCTGCAATTAAGTGTTGCATAAATGTATACAAGGACAAATTCATTTGCTTTTACATTTTAACTTATCAAGTATAAAATAAAGTCATGACACTTTCTTCGAAACTATAATTAATTATTTCTTTCGTATACACTTAAATCAAATTTAGTGTTATTATAAATAAACATAAACTTATTAAGTGCGAAGCTAAATATTGGCTATACCTTAAAGATTGAATATTATTTAAAACCAAATTGCATCTTTATAACTACGATGTTTGTATAAATGAACCAACGTATCCATTGCAACATAATGAATTAGCTAACATTTAATAGATTCATCGGTTTCTTAATATAATCATTTGATCGCGAAAATTTCTCAAATGCTTCATTTATCTATTATGTGAGATGAGTGCGAAAAACAAAGAAAACGCTTTATTGAAAGTAAAAATTTCCTGCAACATCAAGCATATCTTTTAAACACAAATTATTGGCAAATAACCAACCTCGCAGCTATTTTAGATACATCAATAATAATTTTGAAATCATTATTATTGCATGACGGGTAGCTGTGAAGGTTAAATTTTTCCTGAAAGACACTTTTTATTGATCTCGTCACACCAATGAAATCATAATTGAAGTGTTACAAAATAATATTAATACAAAACATAATTATTAGTCTTTCATATAATATGTTCTATCAACAATATCACTTTGGAATAGTTTCGTTGATAAATGAGATGCTGTTGTATAATTTGACTTTTATTAGAAGCAAAATAAAGAAAGTAAGCGAATTGTACATCATCAGACACCAACATTTATAATGATTTTAAAAGTAAATACTTTTTAATTATCCCAAAATAATTTATGTCTCCATTTGTTGCTGTATGTTTGAAATCAGTTGATAGACTTTAGGTTCCAAATTGCAACAACTCCGTGGACCACTTAAATTTTCTCTTGGACCACTAATTGGCGACCGCTGTTCTAGATTGATTCTTATTATCGAACAGCAACTTTATATTATAATGTGCTCGTTAGTTAAAATTTTTATACGCGTTATATTTTAAAAGCTTTATATCATATAATAAAAATTAATTAAGCTAACATAGTTTGTAATTTTCATTTCAGGTGACAAAACGACGCCGGAATGAGTCGCTATAAACACGCAACCTAATAAGAAAATTTGTTGCATCAGCAGAAGTACCATGAGACTGGTTAGTAAATAATATATAGATTCATTTAGATAATTTTAAATACTTTTTCTCATTAGTTTTTATAATTTTAGGAAAATTAATTCATAAAGTAAACTGTCATAACCATGAAATAGTCCAATAAATTTTGTGTAGTAAAGTTTACATTGATTTACACATAAAAAATAGTACATCACTTCGAAATAATTTATAAACACACATAATTATTACACCTATGAAGGACGAAAAAACATCTCAAATATGAGAACGCTTCAGTGGGACTGCCTGTATATTTACGTCACAGATGCTTTACAAAAATTTGATTAAATTTATGCGACTAATTTATACTTGAAATAAATGTGATCTAATTATTATTATTTTATTGTCTTAGTAGTATAACTGCACTCATTAAATAAATATTTTTATGGTTCTAGAAATACAAGTTCATTAACTTTTTTTTAACGAATTTTTTTTATATATCTCAACACTGTTGATAAAAACTGTAAAAATAGTATTCTTATTGAAAGTATAATCAGTTTTGTTGAAAAATTACTTCAGAATTAAATTTTGCTTCTGCTCTCGGTTCGACAATCATAGATATGAAATCGTATCATTTGGTTCGATACTATTGAATAATCCGTTTTGATAATTTTTAGAGAATAATATGTTAGTTCAAATTTGAATTGTTGAGGTTTTGTCAAGAGTATGTAAGTTGTTTACCACAATATTAGTAAACAAGGTTGTAATAAATTGAATACATCTATTAGAATACATGTCATAAGAAATATTATGTGGATTTTTTCTTAACAACGTTTTACGGTGGATAGGCATCGCTAGGAGATTCCAGCGTCGGCGTCGGCGTCAGTGGCGTCGCGATACCAACGCGCATCAAACCGTACGCGAGCGCACAGTAATACCTTGACAATCAGAGTACTACTGCGATGACGTCATCGCACTAGCATACACCTGACCTTTGTTATAAATCCATTACCACGGCTTACGTAATAAAATAACTGAGAGTTGTATAGCTCACGTTGCTCCTTTTGATTCTTATTTACACACGGTCACTCAGTCATCAAAACAATCATCATTCATCAGTTGAAAAATTAGAATAGTTTCATTTATAATATGAACAAAAAAAAGCTACTTTTTATAAATATTGTATGAGCATTCGTTCTTTACAATAGAAATATAGTTACTCGCACTCAAACGCAAAATGATTTCTAAGAATTAAAAACGGTGATCTAAAAAACACAATAATGATGAAAAACACGATAGGTTTATATTTTTTTATTTCAATAAATTTAGAACTGGAAAACAAAACGCATTCATAAAAATATAAAACATTTTATACAGATAACTATTGTATATAATATTAATTCAACTCATAAACTGCGCACATATTGTGTTTAATGATACTTCATCTTACTTATGTAAATCAAATGAAATAGGAAATAAAGATTCTTGTCGTACAAGTGCACAACTAGTGCAAACTATATCGCTGAGCAAACAACTAACAATAGAGATGTCGCTTATCGCGTTTTGAAGGGCAATGCTAGATTCCTTTTTGCAGCACGTGCACTTATCTCGTTACTATCATCACTTTCAATATCAGTTGCCTTTGTTACGTATAAAATTGTTATCAACGTCCGAATGATTTAATTATGGATACGTGTCAATAATTGAAAGTAAATACTCATTCGCAGCTTTGATAGATACAATTAAACATACATGAATAATGGTTTCATGGATTCTATATTATTCTAACCTTGACCGACGTCGTTCGTACAACTGCTCATTGCTTAATTGCATTGAGGCTTCGAAGGGTTGTATATATTTAAAACATACTGAAAAATATATTACAATTGAATTCAATACCTTACTTATACATAAACTATACTCATTACATTAAATTAAAAATGGTTCAAATGCGAAGTAAAATTTTAATTAAAAAAACACGGGTTAACTATAATTTCCCAGTGTTGCCAATGCGACATCATATTCTTTGGCGTGGCTTCCTGACTATTTACATTGATTTAAGCTGCAATACGATTATTTAGACTTATTGATTACCTGTGAATCTCGTTTAAAGAATTTTTGAATACTTGATAACGTTATTTATTTTTTTAAAAGGAAATAAGTACCTACATTTATTGGTTCGCAAAAACATAAATGCTATTTTCAAAATACGCTTAAGGTTCAGCAGCAAGTGCGACGCCATTCGCGAATTGGCCTTGACCGCTTCGGCTATACCTACTCACCATGAGTATTATATTAAAATTAGGTACATATGTATATCATAAAAAACCAAAAAAACGTTGCGGCACTCAGAAATATTTTATTTTATTAAATGTACTACGATCTATAATATTACACGTGTCATACAATTTACTTTTTAAAAAAAAGTATACTTAGCAAACCTTTTAGATTTCTTCAGACATTTTATATAAATATTGCACCCTTGTCTTGATATCATTTTCTAGGGACTCATTATTATCACGTCGTAAAATAACGTTGTTTTAACTTTGACCGTTCTCGAATTTAAATAAATGATTTTGTAATTCAATTATTATTATTTGATTATATAATTAAAGAATGAATACATGTTTATAATTTAATGTTATATGTATTTCAAATAAATGATTATAAGTTATTTGCATTTAGCCACTCATTATTCTATCAACATAAAAATGAAATAGTTAGATAGGTGACGACTATGTAACATATTTGTTATTGAAAACTATTTCTCAATATCCGGAAGAATGTCAGAATATTTTTTTTAACTCAACTGTACATTTTACAGATGAATAATATAATATATATGTAACTGGTCATGGCCTATGCTCTCTGTTATCACACGATTTGAGAACTTAGTTCAGAGATCATATGAGAAACTCTCTTCCTGTTTTTTGCCATGCAATATTTTGTAACGCAATGTTGCCACCCCTATCTTTTTACTCATAATGCATTTTAAATCGAAAAATATTTCATCTGATTATCGTACTTTTGAAAACATATTATATAACCAATACCAAGTATCAGTCCAAAATGACAATCCGTTTGAATATCTCGAAAAAAATAAATCCAAAATGACATGATTCTTTTAAGTGCCTTTGTTTCCTTATGAACTAAAAGATCACGATTATTGGGGAGGAATTTATCTGGGTGCGAACATGCGTGAGAAAAGTGCGTCGGTCGTAGACGGCGTAGCTTTCTTGTGCGCACAAGTAAGTGCGCAATTGAGATATGTGGGTCAGTAGTGTAAGTTCCGCCCCTGTATCGACCGCTCACACGCGACGCTACACTCACACTCAACTGAGGAAGATCGCAAGCGAAAAGAAACTTGCCGCGCGAGATTAGCCCGTTTTGCGATAGCTTTAAAGGTCGCGTTCACGTGAGGATTATAACTTAGATGGCACTTGATCTTCGACGTGAGAAATGCACAAAGGAATGCATCTCTTGTATGGCTGTCACGGCCGCTCGCAAAAGTTCTTAACATATTATTAAATAAATTAAAATAACCCTATAAAAAATGCGATAAAATATACTATCCATAATATGGCTGATCTAAGCAATTTATTATTTAGAGTTTTGGTAACTACGTTAGAAACATTGATTTCCATATGTTTATAAATCAATTAAAAGATTGTAATAAATAAATAGTCCCAATTTTAAAATTCTCCATTTTTTTGATTTGGTAAATTAATTATTGATTCATAATTTAAGCCGTTAGAATAAAACTATTTCATAATATATGCAACTTAAAAATATCACAAATAAAAATTAACTTATAATTTTTTTAGTCGAATATGGAGCGCGGCAGTCAACAACAACCCCATCAACAGCACCAAACCCAATCACAACACCAGCAACATGAACAACAGCAACAGCAACAGCATCAGCAACATCAACAACATCAGCAACAACAAATGCAGCAGCAACAACAACAGCATCAAATGCAGCAGCAGCAACAGCAGCTGCAGCAGCAGCAACAATTGCAGCAAATTCAACAATCTGCTTGCAGCCTTAGGGAGTCAGATTATGAGAGACTGACGGTTTATATCGTGCCGGACGTGCCTTGCTCGCAAGGTACGCCTGCCCGAGCCGAGAAAACTTTACCCCGGAGTCTGACGCTCAAGCCCTCCGTGGTACTTTCCACCCCAAATACGCCGGTAATTAATTCATTTTGATTTTATTTAAATGTAATTAACGATAACAATATACCAAAATTTATTTAATACTGCTTTTATTGAAATAAAAAAATGTTTAATACAACTGAAGCACATCTATGGAGATTTTTGATAATGATTCTAATGACATATTTTTCTTTATTTTTTTTAAGTTCTATCGAGGAAAAATGCTTGAAGTCATGTTTAACTTTTAATACCTTTCTAGACGGAAGGCGTATGGAGTACTGGCGTGATCCCCAAAGGAACGCGATTCGGACCCTTCGAAGGAACGAGAACACCGAACTCCCCTGATGACAAAGTATCATGGAGATATTACTGGAGGGTAAGCGATATTTTCCAACTACTTATATAACTTGTGAATATTATATTGATAATTCCAATGCTTATTTCAAGCGGTTTTGGGCTAGATTTTATTAATTTATATTATTTCAATGCACACTTCAACAAATTATTCTTGCTTTTTTAATTTTGTAATAATTGATTTTTAGTTTCAATGATTATTTTATAAAACAATACCGACACTTACTTAATTCACATCATTATCAAATTTATTAATTAAGTAATAGTAAACTTTCTTGAATAAAACTTTTGTTTACAGGGAAATCAAAATAAACTTGGAACCTTAAGAAATTTTTAAATTAAGTTTGAATAAAATAACTTATTTTTTTGTAATACGCTTGAAGCAATTTTATTACTTATCATTATAATTTGTGACTATGCAGCTTTATAGTTTAGATATTTTTATTTTTGTACACAAAAAATAATGGTTATTGGCTGTGGTCACCTATTTAATTCGCTATATTTCTCTTTCTTTCCATCTAACCTAATCTGTATATCCCCCTGTCTCTTCTTTCGTTCAGGTGCAGGAAACTGTTAGACACCACACCTTTGGAAATATAAAGGTAAGTTCACATGTACAAACATAACATGAACATTTTTTTATATTTTATTTGTAGTTGTTCGTTTGGTTTATGGTTTATAAAGACGCTACTTTTCTTTGCTAAACTTATTGACCCTCAAAACATGTCAAAATAAGCACAATATAGCTTTTGTTGAATGTCGATTTGATACAATATGTCACCTTATTTTTTGTGGCCCATATATATTTAAACTAATGTTTCTGTTTTAGTAGTTTAAACATCCTTTATACAATCATTGTTCACTTAAAACATGTGTAAAACTGAAATTAATCAAATAATTTCGCTTTGTATCAATTGTTATACTTACAATATTAAATGCTAAAAATGTCAACCCCATCTACAATGTATTAAATAATAGATAATGATAATTATGTAATGTATTAGAAGGCAATTTTGATTACGACTTTTGAAATAATCAATAAATTTATTAACAATACCATTCTTAGCATCTAACACTCATTTTACTTGATCCGACCGACATGTTGTAAATAATTAGTGTGTTGAATAGACATAACACATCGTAACGACAGAACCTGTTTAATTTCATGATTTCAATTACTAACTTATTCCTTTTTACTTTATTATCAGATATTCAAAGACAATGACTATCACTATCTGGATGGATCAGACACGAGTGTCGCCAACTGGATGCGATATGTCGCTTCTGCCTATTCCTTCACAGTCATGAATCTAGCCGCCTGCCAACATGGAGAGCACATCTATTTTTACACCATCAGGTAAATACGCAGCATTTCATGGTAGAATAAAAAAAAAATAGTGTATTGCTGTTTGCTGTTTGTCGACCGATATATCGAAAAATTTCAATTCTGTAATATATATTTGAAGAATTCATATTTAATTTGAATTGTTGAAATTTGCACATATCCATGTACTTCATCACTAACGACCCGGGTTTTGCCTTTCGGCATCTTTATGCATTCAGTTTGAGTCCAGTCGTGTGCTCGAATGCCTGAAGATGTCGAAAGGCGAAACTCGGGTCGTTAGTGACAAAATACACGGTAATGTACAAAATCTCAACAATTCAAATTTGATATTGAATTTCCATCAAGCACCCTCAGTTGATGTCTTAAATTATAAAATTATTAAGCTTTTGAGACACATATATAAGATTATAAAAGAAAAATTCAGTGGATTTCATAATTTAAACACGAGAAAAGTGGATTTAACGATTTTTTTCCTTCTTTTTCAGGGACATAATGCCAAACGAAGAATTGATGGTTTGGTACTGCAAAGACTTTGCAAAGAGATTAGGATACGATATTGATCCAGAAAGAGCCACATACTCGATATGTAAGTTGTTTCATTTTTAAATAATTTATATGATTTAATTGATTATATATTTCGTTCAGTAAATCAATTTAGAACAAAATTAAATATTATAATTGAGTGTAAAATGGTTAATAGTAAACATGCTTTCTTATGTTTAGGTAAAGAAGAAACGATCAAAAAAGCGTATGGTCTTCCTCCTGCACCGATACACCCGGAAGTAGCCTATAACCACATGAAATATGTTTTGGGACTGTCGCATCCCAAAGATCTCATCCGCGCGGAAAATTCCCCGGAACCGTCACCTCCTCCCCCGCCACCCAATTCATCTGCAGTGCACGTCATTAGCCGAAGAGCTTCACCACCTGCCAGACAAAGTATACGAAGAGACACGTCTCCCGCACCACTTTACAAAACCCACCCTTCCCCCAACCCAGTCGACCCACGAGAACCGTCTCCGATAGCACCCGCACAGCAGGCGAGAGACCTGCCTCTAAGGATACACCATCGAGAAACGTCGACAATAGTAATCCAGCAGCGGAAAGAAAGCCCACCGAGAGGACCTCAAGAGTCTTCCGCGGCTCCACAACCTGCCCCCTACGATCATCACCAATTGACTCCTGCAGATGGTTCGGTGCGATCAGACGAAGGTTACCACAGTAACGGTTATCATGACGATGGTTTCACGCCACCTGAAGATTCTAGTGACTCTGATTCAGAAAACAATTACGTTCTGGATTGCTCTAAAAAAGCTAACGCCCCCAAAGAGACTACCGTTATTGTTCAAAAGTCTGTCGATATGGTGGAAATTCATAGAAATGAATTTAGAAAAGTAAAAATTAAAATGCCTCGCGCTTATCATTATCAAAATAATAAAGACGCCGACTGCGAGAGCGAAAAAGAACTGACAATTGTTGAAGATCCAGTCGAAGAAATGCCGATGTGCCCTCTCTCGCCCCCGAGAAGAGACCCGGCCACTTCGACGGTTATTGTATTGGACTCATCTCAGCGAGTCGCGCTGCCCCTCTCTAAGCCGCATTACGAAGCAGAGAGCGCGTCCCCACCTCCACCTGCCGCTTTTCTGCGATACACGCCGCCGAGTTCTAGTATACTGGAAACTATTCTAACCGGTAATCGGTTAGACGTAGATGAAAGAGATTCAAACGGAAGGCAGCCCAATGCAACACCTCCGCCGACTTCTCCCACGGAAATGGCGTATTCGTACAAAAAAAGCCAGAGGTATGGTAATGCGTGCAGTCCAGACTCGAGCTCGAATCTTCCAAGTCCGGTTCCCGGGCTTCTGCCCATTGGGCCTCAAATCATAATACCGCGCAATAATCACCGGGCACCGTCTCCCCAGCCTCCAGCGCTCATGTACGCTACACCCACCCACCAAATGGTTCCCCATACTACAGAAATTAGAGAAATCAGAGAAATTAGAGAGATTCGAGAGATGAGATATGAAAGCCAACCTTCACCTAATTATATATATGGAATGTATTCGCCGCCCAATTCGACCATTATCACTAGACTCGGAGGGTCACCCCCGAATATTCACTCGCCTCCTGTGTCATCCAGCCATCATCACTACGATAGGAATAATCTCTCGCATCATTATCCTTCGTCTTCTGGTGTCATTACTCTTAAAAACTGTACGCAAATGAACCTATTGCAGACTTCAAATTTAAATCATCACCTTACACAGCCTTTGCCCCCTCTGAGACACACATCACCGTCGAGAATGTCACCTCACGGAAGTCTTAGTCCCGATGGAGGATCTTGCACGAGGAGTTGTAGCCCCCTCAGTCCGAATTCTCAGGGATCAAGAGGATATAGAAGTTTACCCTATCCACTTAAGAAGAAGGATGGGAAAATGCACTACGAATGCAATGTGTGCTGTAAAACATTTGGTCAACTTTCCAATTTGAAAGTTCATTTAAGAACTCACTCAGGAGAGCGACCTTTCAAATGCAACGTTTGTACGAAATCTTTCACTCAACTGGCGCATTTACAAAAACATCACCTCGTCCACACTGGGGAAAAACCACACCAGTGTGACATTTGCAAGAAACGATTCTCGTCAACGTCAAACTTGAAAACTCACCTGCGACTGCACTCTGGACAGAAACCGTACGCCTGCGACCTCTGCATGCAAAAGTTCACGCAATTTGTTCATTTGAAGCTGCACAAACGGCTGCACACCAATGACAGGCCTTACGTCTGCCAAGGTTGCGACAAGAAGTACATCAGCGCTTCGGGACTTCGCACGCACTGGAAGACGACCAGCTGCAAGCCCAACAATATTGAAGAGGAATTGGCTATGGCCAATGCGGCCAACACTGAATACTTAGGTAATAATCACGTTTTTTATTCATATTGCACAGTTTTGTTCGTAAGCCAATCGAAATCAATGGTACATCAATATTTCGATGGTGTTGATATAATTTGTCTCTTGGGATCAGAGCGGTTTACTTTCACTTCGCAAATATTTAAATATGAATGTATTTTTTTGTTTTCGAAACTTAAAAAAAGCACTCAGTATTGTATATAAATAAAACACGAATATTCTGAAATTTTGGAATTTAAATTAATGTTATAATGATCATGCATATTTCAGCAAAAAAATATAAGAGAAATTGTGTGCAGTTTTAGATTAATCTCACATAATTGCACAATTGTATTATATAAAAATATCGAAATAATTGAACTGTAGAGTTTAATTCAATCCACCTTTTTTATTTTTCACAATTATGTATTTTGACACAATGTCTGTTTTCCTAAAAAACTAAATTTTTATTTTTTTCTTAAATTTTATTTATAACTAAATAAACTAGCTACAAAAGCGTCTACCAAAGTCGCGTTGAACCTAAACACTGGCACTTTCACTTGACGCGGTCGAGTCGCTGAGGTCGCGCAAAGACTTTCCATTCCTCCACCTCGACGTGTTGAGACCGGCTGGGGGTTTGCTGAGACCTCTGACTGGCTCCCTCTGCTGCCTCAGACACTTTCTCTCGATGGTTGAGTGGGAATATGATCATGTCTTTGTGCGAGGGCATCGCCCTTTTGAAAACATTCTTCAAATTTACAAACATTGACAAAAATCAATAAATGCAAACGTCATACAAACACACCGTTCGAAAATTTGTTTCTACATGGTGAAAATTATTTAATCGTAATTATAAAATTTATCTCACTTCCATTTCTACAAACCGAACTACAAAGCTAGAAATCAGAAGTATCGTTTCGTTTTCATATATTGGCTACAAAAAACCTTTTTTTTTTACACTGCATTCAATGCAGTATTTTATATTTATAAATATATTTTAGATAAATAAAAGTCAATTCAAACTACAATATGACGTATTTCTGCAAACAAGATCTAACCAACAAAATGACCAACATTGAGTTACATATACCAACGCTTAGAGAAAATTGTACTACATCAAAATATATTTTAAGAAAAATAAATATTACTCAGGCTAGATCCACAGCAATATCTGTAAATTTTTCTTTTTATCAAATCGTTGGGTAATATGTTTAAACAACTTATTAAAATTAAATACATACGCATTCTTTTAAAATCACTATTTTCACAAATATTGAATTATCTCAGAATGGTACTAGTGAGGGTTGGATCTTGTTTGCAGAAATATGTCCAATTATCCGTGTAGTACTCATACATCAAAATATTCAACTAAATATTGTTTTCAGGTCCCACTGACAAGGATTGCCCCGAAGACGTTTACGATCCTCGACCTCCCCCGCGGCTGATGCAGTCTTCCTTCATCCAGCGACCACCGCCTCATATGGACCCGTATTCCCACCATTTATCGCACTCCTCTCACCCGCAGCACCCACCGCATCCTTCGCACGGCGTCCACCGAGGTCTTCCCGCTGATATGACCCCAGGTCCTCCGAGTCATCTGCAGCACACTTCGACGGAGCACGGCTACTCCCCACACACGGCGGTCAGACAGCCCGACGAAACGAGGCCCAGCGTTATCGAGTCGAACCAGCCCCTCATCATCGAATGCACTTAGACTGAACCCGCAATTCTGACTGGTGATTGGCTTTCTGGAATATTGATGACTCGGCTGAGACCGATGATCGACCTCGCGATGTACGCATGATAGGTTTTATAGCATACTTAGATTCGTAAATCAGAAATTCATCTGATTGTTTAAATGACTTGATTGTGACCAATCGCATGTAAACAAATTTTGCGACCAAATCCTCACATCTATGCTCGATTTATTGGAAATCAGCATCAATTTGACACTGTATATATAGAGCTAACAAAATGTTCCACATTTTTTGGAATATTGTATATAATTGCTGATGTAGTAGGACGTGAATGAAGTATGTATTCGGATTGTACCTGCGACTCACAAAATGCAGGGGCGCTCTCGAAGCGTCCGTGTTTTTTTACTACTTTTGCATCTATCCAGTTTTAAGGCTGTATGTAAATTTAAGAAACTTTTATTTGACGAGATAATATTTAATTTTTTATTTATATCTTAGTGTTATTTGTGAATATTTTAATGAATTCGTTGCATCGCTATCGGATAGAAATATATGTTTATAGTCATTGTAAATTTTCGATTGAATGTTTTTTGTAAATTTATAAAAAAAAACTAATCGTTTTAAAATATCTCCAGTGAAACCAAATATGTACTGTTTCTCGTCAGCCCAAAGAAATGCTTGCGAACTGCATCTCTACAGAGGTGAATATTTTCAAATATTTTCTAACTGAATATTTTCAAAATTCTCGTTCAATTCATTCATCGAAGCTCAGGATTTACTGATTAATTTAGTAATATGATTATTTCGCTATATAGTTTATAAAAAAACAAATGAGAAACTCTCTTCGTACCTATGTTGTTTTGTTTGTTATATTTATGGATATTTAATTTGTATTAGGTAATTTTAAGTCAACATCATATTTATTTGTTTTCCCAGTTTTTGTTTATAAACGTTAAGAATGTGGATTTGTTGGTTTCCCGTCATTTTTTTATCGCTGTTCCTTACTGAACATCCGTTGAGATGAGATTTTATGGAATATTTATTCCCTGTAATTAGATCTACATAAATATGACGAAATGAAATTGGTTGTGTGAAGACTTGTTCTTATTAAATGGTGACATATGACGAGTGTGGTTTATTTTTTTGCATTTTACTTTTGGTACATATAATAATTTCAATAATACACGATACATCGAGGTCTGCTAAGCATGTGCTATTTTGTAAAATTGAAATGGATTTTTACTTTACTAAGTAATATAATATTAATTACTAAATACACACTTATTGGTACTGAAAAAAATCTCTTTGAAGCAAAGAAATATTACATCATATTATTATTTTATAACATATACCTACTTCCAGAAATGAATCAGTGGTAATTTAAAAAAAAATCAAAAACTTGAGTTTTTTCCGATTTGGATCAAACGGTGCTTAAATTATTTAAATTTGTCCACTAATTGATTCTAGGATCATCAATTTTGTTAAAGACTTTAAAAGTTCACGGTAAATGATCGATAAAAGTTTAATTAAAAATGTTGATTAGCTCATTTAAAATAATATATGTATCCAGTTATATTAACATAGAAATATCCCAGTAATTTTGGATAAATATATATATATATATATATGTATTTTTATACCTGCATAATTCAGTTTATATCATTTCTTTAAATATAATATATTTAGATTTTCTAAACAAAAGTAAACATTATTTACCATCAAATGTGATATCTGATGATAAATAACTTAATTCAAAAATATTAATCCAATACTACATTAAGCTATTATCCCACCGATGATAAAACAATAATTTTTAAATTAGCTCATTTAAAAAGCTTAACTTTTATAAAATTTAATGATATATTCAATCAAGTCATTCAGTGAATTATTCTATTAATTATTGTGATACATTTTCGAGAATATAATCCATAAAACGTTGGGGAAAAGTAAGCGAACCAAAATACATCTAAAATTTATTTATAATACAAAAGATGTTCTTATAAGAAATGGATGAAGTACTTTCGAAAATATCTTTTCTTGGTCCGTAAGTAAAATGGCAATTACAGTTCTAAGCGTGCAAAATACGCGATGTCATTTAAATAAACCTTATCTATAATATTTACCTACAGGTAATTTAATCTTGACTCTATTTCTCCTATTTGTTTGCTAGAATAATTCTAAAATTTTAATTCTCAATATCAATCTTCAATTTTAACATTTCTCAAATTATTCGTCATGAATTATGTCAAGGTTTTATTTCTAATAATTCGCTCAGGGTAAATTAGTGTTTTACGTCAACGATAAGTATGTACTGTGTACAGATAGATACACAATATGTTATTGTAGCAATTTTGTATTGTACCTTTGCTCCATTGTATGATCTTGCAAACTACTCATGATATAGTCAAATACAATATTAATGACCCATAATGAAATTTTATATTCGACTTATTTTCTATTAAATTACTCTTATGAATTCTTTGTAATTATCAACTAATAAAACTTTTTGATGTTTAAATAAAACTATTCTTCATTTGTAAATTTTTGTCATTTACCGGTTCGTAGATTGACAAGAATCTTTTTCGAAACAAGTAGTTTCTCATAAACACTTTTTTATTAACTAAGCGATGTAATAAATCCTTCTATCAGTCTTCACTACGTTTTACTATATCCAATAATAATTTGATAATATCGCCAAATTAACTGATCAAATTAGTTTTTATTTATAGATATAAGATTTAATACTTTCGTGTAAAACAATATTAAGAAAAGTATTCCTATTAAAATAACCGTCAATTGCTATCGGCTACAATTTTTATAAGCAACGTGCGTAGACTAAAGTTTTATTTTTATAATTACATAATATATATACTTTTTGCACTTGTTAAAATATTTATTTTTTTGCTTTCGAGCCGACGTGTAAATATGCATTGTGAGCTGAAGCTCTCCCGTTAAAATAATGTTTATGGTATGTAATTTTATAATATACATATTAATATATGTTGAGAGCAGAATATATGGTGCCTTGTACAAACTCATGAGATTTAACCATTGTATAAAATGCATATATACGGAATTTGTGATTGACTGATGATGTACAGATTTTTTAATGGAAAATGTAGGATTTTGGGATATTTTCATTTTTGTACGTTTTTAAGTAACCTTACAGTGTCTTGTATCTCAATAAACTTAAGATAATTTATTAAACTATCCTTATTTTTGTTTCTTCCAATAAATTTGTTAATTAAAACGGTTGTTCAGTATATTAAAAAAACAAATTGAACAACTTGAACTATTCCACACGTGTAACATGTTTATAATAAATACCTGTGTAAAAATCCAGAGATTAGACCAAATTTAAGAAAATAAAAATCTTGACGAAATGTATTTGTTTATTATTAATATTTCCCTTTTTATCGTAACTTAGCCCAATAATGATAAGATTCAAAGAATGCTTATATATTATTTTATTGGTGTTATCGAAGGTATACTTTCCAAGAGAAAAAAGTGCACATTTAATCACAATAAACAATTTGGGCATATTTCTTTAAATTATTTCGTTCTTGTATATTTTGAATTCGAATTGTTATTCTGTTTTTTGCAGCTCATTAAACAATGTATTGGGGCTTTCCATCTAATCATGCATCAGACCATTCTCATATAATACAATGCTTTCAATAACAGCTGACATGTACTTTATATGAGTCGTTGGCTCTGATAAATTGGTTATCATAGAAGTAATTGAATATTTTCAGGATGAATATTAATTCGCAAGTAATAAATGGAAGTATTTACAAAAAAAAAATATGTAAAAGTTGGACAGTCTTTGGATAAGTCATATAGGGTGAAAATAACCAAACATAGAAGAAAAGTGTTACAGTAGAGGACTGGGACTGTCCTTATAAATCAATATTTTGTCAGGTAAGATATCCTCTGAGCTGAGGGGAAGGTCAGCCACCGAGTAATTGATTTAATTTATAAATAGAATTAATTTCATCCTTATTTTTTTATATTCCAACTGCCAATATAACCAGATTTGTAATATTTGAAATTATATTTACGTTACCCGGGAGCTGAATCGTTATTTTTTTTGTTCCGGTTCGGTAAAAAATATATATCGGTTCAGTTCCGGTTTTCGGTTCAGCTCGTATTTAAATATTAGCAAATTATGTAAATACACCCACACCGTATATACTTATATTTATACGAATTTTCACTATAACTTGAGGTGATTACATAAATAGTTAAAATGTCAAAAGGGAATATTCCTTAGCGTGTGCGGCTTGCCGCTGGTGCATTTCGGAATGGAGGGTGGTTTTTGATTTCGCTAAAATGCAGATAAAATAAATTTTTTATTCATACTTAATCGACTTTTTCTAGGCTTGGCAACTTTTCACCGTGCCATGCTTTTTGGAACAAAAGTACGACAACAGTAAAGAAAGAATCCAGAAGTTTGTTTTATTCTAGAACATATCTTATAGGTATTGGTGTATTTACTCTTGCTTTTCGGCTCACAGGTGTTTGAACCGCGAACATTTGATAGCCAATCTTTAATGTGTTCATTGATATTTTCATCATATTAAATCAATATTATTTGAGATAGATAATAATGTATCTTATCATTTAACTTAACTTGGAAAAAAAACCGAAATAAATATCGGTTCGGTTCCGGCAAAACTAACGTTTTTTCCAGTTCCTGTCTCGGGTCCCTGCCTTTTACTGTTTGTGTGTATAATATTATAATTATAATTTACCTACACGGTATTCATAAAATCAGTTATATTGCCATCTTCTGAGAAAATATTAACTAAAAAAACTGACTTTTATTATTATCCAAATGAATATTTTTACTGACATCTATTGCGATTACTCAAAACTTTGTTGGCAAAACAAATAATATTATTAATAATACTGCATTACTGTAGATGGCAATGAGATGATTAATTTAAATTGATATAAGTTGAACGATTTATTTAATAGAAAAATTCTAATGTCTTGTCTTTTTTAGTTGATCATTTATAATCGTAAGGTTCGCTTCAAAGACATCCGAATTAAAAGTTCCTTGCATTTGGAAAATAAATACGTTCAACGAATGAAATATTTATATATTATGTTATGATGAATTATTTTATTTGTGCACATCAAGTTCATAACTAAAAGCTTAACCTTATGATAGTTTAAACGTTCATGAAAAAAATATTAAACACGTGTATATGAAACAAAATCGTAAAGGGTAACATGAAGATAATGATCGTAATACAAAAAAATTAGTTATTGATCCAATTAAAACTAATATAAAATTAAATAAAAAATTGATAACTTAGTTATTCCACTTGGTTTATCACTAAGTTATTACTAAGTTATCAATTTTTAATTTAATTTTATATTAAAAATGAACTTCCGCAAAGTTACCGCAGAATCCATAGAAAAAATTAAAACTTCGTAAAAGCTAAGGGAAAATAAAATCGCTTATAGAATATTATAATAAGTGGCATACGGACAGAAAATAATATTATATTATTTGTTAATTGGCTATTTATTAAGTTGCAACAAGTTAGCAGAAGATTAATTAATCAGAATAAAAAAAAGAATTATTTTTCTTCTTCTGCATACGAATTTACTTCTTTCTGCCACAAATATATCGGTTAAGGTTTTTAAGCAAAAAAATAAAAGTGAAATAATTATGCAATACGAATGACTTAATGAATGATGAACAACGAGACAAATCAAAACTGTCATTGATTTATGATTTTTAAATGACTTGCTAATGAAAATCGTGAGAGCTTTATTGCGACATGCCAAAAGTATACTTATCGATCCTTGAGCAAGTGGCATTTACTCGACAAATTTTTTACGTGGGATACCGTCCGGTTACCGAAAATGTGAACGACATTTTTGACATTATGCTCCTACCGATATCCAATGATCACATTTAAAAATCAAGGGCAAATTGACTTTAATACTCTAAAAAGTTTTGTACGTACAGTAAACTAGAGCATTTGATATTGTATCACGATACATTTATATAATATGTATTATATATTATATATATATATTATTTAAGAAAAATGTTTTACATATAAATTATATGTATATTTATTGTTTTATATGTATCTTCATGTTCTTTTTTTATTTCATAATGTTCGAAAAAGATTTTTTTTTAATTTTACAATATGTCCTTAATAAATTTAAAAATTATACTAAATTTATTATTTACACCTACGTACAACCTGCCGTTATTTTATTCAATATTTCATTAAAATTGTGCTTTTGACGTATTTAATTAATAAATGGATACGACAAAAATATTATTTGTTTTATTTTAGCTATGTTTCGTATTCTGTTTTGTCCGGTTACCTTGTTAAATTGCATATAAACACATAAAACGCGGGATCGGTTTCTTAGTCAATACTCCCTCTCTTCTAGTGTTTTTTTGTCCAACAACATCATCTAGCGGTTTAAAAAAGTTTTTTTTTATTTTAAAATTGCTTAAAGAAAAGTAAGCCAACTTCTTTAAATTTTATTTTGAAGTGACCAAATACAAAAAAAACTTGATTGCATTAATTTCTACTAAAAATTGTTAGTGACTTTTTCTAGAAATAATACATAATTGTTGTAATTATGTATTATATAGTATAGATCTGAAACAAAAAATCTAAAACTAGTTAGAGGTATTGATTCGTGATAGTTATTTTCTTTGATTTAATAAAAAATGCTAAAAAATATTATTTCGTCTTGAATATTCCAGACGATATACTTGTCGCCTCTTTAAAAATATTAAGTGAATGCAGAGCAAACCAAATGACTTGATTTTTTTTCGTAAAGTAATAACTCTTTTCTTTACGAGACAGAAAACATTTTTAAGTACACTGACATTTGAACAAGGGCGAAACCATCGGACAGGTAATTTATTTATGGTTGCCGGTTATAATATTACACGAATATGTCTTTCCGAAAAAATTCAAGTCGTGTATTACTGAAAGCAAATATAAGACGATCGACTATTTGACTTGCTTTTAATTCCTAAGGATTATGATTGACATTAATAAATGATAACAGAAATTAAATGAGAATGGAGCGATTTTTGTTCTGCAACTTGTTGCAAAATTTCCCTCCTAAACGCTTATTTTTTCCGCTCTGTACGTATTATATCGTATCTTTGTCCATATTCAACGAGGAACGTATGACCTCCTAATAAACTATCCTAACAGAACTTATATTTACTAAACTGATTGGAAGCTAGGAAAGGACTGGTAGATAGTTAATCATTCTCTACACATCCCGTTTTCAGGATGATATATCGGACGTATAGGGAAGTATGAAAACATCAAAGATATCCATGTGTTTGGATACGAATACATTAATCAATTGACAGCTCAATTCAATGTTTCCATTTCAAGGTTTGAACCCAAGTCTCCGCAACTGAGTGCACGAAAACCCAAGAGCGTCGACCACTTGGCTACAGAAATATCCTGTTCAATCCTAATAGTTGAAATATAAAGTAATAACGCTCATCGACGATGAATCTTTTCATATACGTTCAACTCTGTTGAGAGTTGAGAATGAAAACATTAACATCTTTGTATGTATAATTATATTATATCAACGAGACTTTTTTTTTACAAACTATCAATACTGCTTCTTTTCCGGTTTACATGTTTAACAAATCAAACTAATATCTAAACATAAACTAAAATCTATAAAGGATATCAGCATCGTGGTCTTGCTGAGATCACACTTGGACTGCACTAAATAATTTGAGTTTTTTAATATGGCCAAATATTCACTTTTGCACTTAGAAACTCCACAAAATCGCCACACAATGGTTGAGAGTCGCTGTTCTAAGCTATCCTTATGCTGCGTACAGAATCCTTAAAAATGCTTGCAACTTTACAATATCCAAAAAACGTGTCAATATAGATAATAAAAAACGTGAACGCCTGTTTTTGTCATAATTGATGCTAACTTTATTTTGGGGCAAAATTTTTTTATTTTTAAAGTAGTAACATCTATCTGATTCTTTTCGTGTCATTCTATGATATATAAGTTAATCAATAATACAGCCAGTGCATTTGACACGGACATATTTATAAATTTATGATATTAACGGAGGGTAGAGGGCGGAGGGTGATCTTAAATATCAAATTTAATACGTGTTAGTATGAAGGAGAGACTATTTATCTCTGGAATTATTTTTTAACGGCAGTGTATAAAAATAAAATCTACGAACGAAATCAAACAGTTGAAACAATACGCTTTAAAAGAAATTGCTACTAAAACTATTTATAAACAGCATGGCACTGTAAATACTAACTATTGTAAATTACTTACGCGTTTTAACTTTAGAAGAAAAAAAACACATTTAAATGAACATTTGTTTATAAGTGGTAATTATTTTGACAGTTATTTTTACATTCAAGCTATGAATGACTACGCAAATATAATTGAGTACTTATGTTTTAACACTTGAGAGTTTTTACGTTAGAAGTTTAGTATTAATAATTAAGCATCATTTTGAATGAAAACTTCTATCTTCAATCTTTTTATTCATTCGAATATAATCATGTTATGATAAGCAGTCGAAATAAATTTCTATTATGTGATATTTATTTTATCTCAATATTATGTCTAGTCATTTCTGCTTATTAAAAGAATTTATCTTAAGTTGACCTCTCTCTATATGGTTTTTCTTCTTTGGAAGTCATCAAATCTAAGGAAGGGGTCTTAACCTATCATCACGACTGTCGATGAGAAATTAACGGCAACAAAAAATGCATTCAGTGGTCAAGAATTAAAACTGATTCTTACTTTGTTCAATATGTCACTGTATTAACCTTTTCCACTCTGGACATATTTTGATATTTATTTATTTTTTTATTTTTATGGATTAAATGTTCTGCCACAAATAAACGAGAATTTCTGTGACATTATGACATAACTAAAATTTTAGTTTTAATAGAAGTAGTTTTCGATGATTACGATGAATTAAATAGAAAAAAAATAGAATTTACTAGGAGGAATCTAGAATTATAAAGTGCAAAAAAGTAACGTATTTAGTATCTTATATTGATGTAAAGTACGATGTCAAGAATTTGTTATATTATGTACGAGTATATAAGAGAACTCTTATAAAACCAAATACATTCCCATATATATAACTAACAATTTTGCTTCTTGATATAGGTATCCTTCTTTTGTGACTCCCTAAACATTTTAGATATTAAAATATTGTACTATATATGTTTTCTTTATGTATTAAAACTAAATCGTGCATATTAAATATTCCAAATAGTATATCATTGTATACGCAGTAAATACAAAACCCATTTCTTTCATCGACCTTTCCATTATTATTGAGGTCCAATTATAATATTTTCTCGTTCAACTTGACATTAAAAACTGGTTGCTTACTGATGCACGTCGCTTAACTTTACAAAAGCTTATTGTCTATATTTTGATCAACTGAGAATACGCCAACACGCAATTTGCTCCTACTTACCATGCAATTTGTTTTCTCAAAGGATTTCGATTGTCGTTTAGTTCATAATTAGGTGGTATGTTGTGATATAATTTTCTTATAATTTTTTATACTGTACATTGCCACTTAGAAAGCTTTGCTCATATTGTAAAAAATACCACTTTTAAACGAAGGTGTTTTATTATTGAAGTTCATTGAAGCTATATAAATAAAAACTTACACATCATGGAACAATGATTGATTTTTTGGTGTAATATAAAAATACCAACTTATTTTTTGAATCACCTAGAATGGACAAAAAACATAAATATTAATAGATTAATATTTTTTGAAAAATTTTAATGCAACAAAATTAATTAAGTTTTAATATTTTGTTAGTCAAATTCATGAAGGGGTTGATATTTGAATGTTCAACTTCAATTTGTCCCCTAAGGCATAGCCTTATTTGCCTTACTAGGGTCGTTTCGCCATTGCTCGGCCAGTTAAGCGACAGGTGTACTTTCAAAAGGGATTGAGGAGTCAATGAATGATAAATACAAATTTTTTTCGCTGTTATTCCATTAAACAGGTATTAAGTAATGTAACCAACTAAAAATAAAATATTTAATATTGTACCAAGCATGACATAATAGAAGTTTACAAAAAAAATGCCAACTGTCCCAGTGGTCGGCCCCCAAAATCGTTGCCCAGTGTTCGATCATCACTATGAAACTTCATGAACATCGCGAAATAATTTACTGATAGTAGACAGAACAATAAAAAACATAATGATGCAAAGCATGTTAGCGATCCCCATACAAGATGAATTTGTCGAAACTTGCGAAATAAAAATGTGCTTTTTTAATTGCGTACTGCATCATATAGGTCAGTATAGTCCAAATTTATATTGGCAAGTGGCAAGACTACCTACACGAATTTTAAAAAACTGTTTTTTTTAAATATATCCACTATTATTTAAGTTTTAAGCTCAAAAGGCCGACGACTGGCGATGGCTGACTTTAGGAACAAGCACCATATGGATTTTATTGATTACTTATATAATTTTTTTTTCTAAGAAAAGGTACAAATAAGGTTATTGAGATTAAAGATCTGTATTCAACTCTGTTAAATTATTTATTAAATGAAAATTATAAAACTCATTACATTTCAAAAATAAATATAAACAATTAAGGCACTTTGAACTCTTTTCCTTATTTCTATTTGCACACATAATATAAAGAAAAACAATAATCATTTCTTACTTTAATAGACACGTTTTTAAATAACAACAAAAAAAAAATTATAAATTATAATCATTCACGGGAATCGCATATTCGAAACATTATATATCATCTTCTAAAATAAATATTCATTAAAGTTATTATCATATAATCATTACTTTTATTGGTAATGTATGTTAAGTTTACATAATAAGTCAGTCTATAAATAATTATTAATATTGAAAAAAAATATTTTACTCTATAAATATTAACACCATAACAAAATTTCTTGTTCATATTTAAATGTATAAAGCAATATTCCAGTCGTTTTTTTTTTTTGGAAATGTAAAGAAATTTTCTGTGTAAGCCTCAACTCTAACTACTGGTGTAGAGTTTTAAAACATAGAAATAATTTTTAAAAAAGCATACAATCAGCTAATTTCTCGGGGGCTTCGTAGAGCAATTAAACAAATAAGTGACAGTATATTGATATAAAAAATCCCAGCTGCTTTTATAGGTCTCACAGGAGGTATAAAAGATTATTTTAACTTTCAATAATTATATGTAGAACACCGGGTTACAAATGTTTCAAAGGGATTGCAGATTTTGCAGATTTAATTTCAAATTCAATCTTTATTTTTTAAATAATATATGGAATAACATTATAATCGAAGAAAATATTTTTGAATACAAACATATAAAATAAAATAAACAAATAAAAATTACGTCAGTCTTAAATGAAGCATTATAGAATGGCTTTAACAGAGTGTTATTTGTTACTTTTTTAAAAAAATATTATACAATAATTATAATACTAGCCAGCTGAAATTGATTTTAATTGCTTGTAAACAATCATAGTATTTTAACTGTTTAGTAAGGTATTGTTATGATGGTGGTGTAGTGTTGGAGCATTTTTTCATATGTGTCCTCATATTGCTACTTTGGCTAAACGTGAGACTGCATTTTCCGCATGCATAAGGCTTGTTTCCAGTGTGATAGTTGAGATGCGTTTTCAAATGATGCTTCTTTGTGAACGATTTTGGGCACAGAGTACATGAAAATGGCTTCACACCTATTTCAGAAAAAAGAAAACGTATAAATATTTTATAATTTAAGACATCGACTGAGGGTGCTTGATGGAATTTCAATATCAAATTTGGATTATTGAGATTTTGTACACTTCCATGTATTTTGTCACTAACGACCCGGGTTTCGCCTTTCGGCATCTTCAGGCATTCGAGCACACGAATGGACTCGAACTGAGCGAGTCCATTCGTGTGCTCGAATGCCTGAAGATGCCGAAAGGCGAAACCAGGGTCGTTAGTGACAAAATACATGGAAGTGTACAAAATCTCAATAATCCAAATTTGGTATAAATATTTCATAGATAATTAGTCAGTGGTGATTAGTTTAAACAAAACATCTTGAACATATGTTTATTTAAAGAAACAAAGTATGATATGTAGATGTATATATAAATGTATGTTTTCTTTAAATTTAGTTAGAAAACTGGCTAGACGAATAATTAGATGTACTGAAAATTCTTTAGTATCCTTACTGTTGAAACGCAATTCTAAAGATAACAGATAAAATTATGGTCTTTCTGTGATCTATCTGAATGTGTGATTGATTTATAAATGTAATGTTTTTCAAATTTTTGTAAGCCTACTTTATCAGGGTACACTTCAATTCCACAGAGGGCAACTCTGTATGAAGTATTACACTAAATATTAACTATGTACTGTATTAACAGTGTCAAATTTCATTCGGCTCATTATAAACTAAACAACCATTTTATATATTATATAGTATTATGGATCTTTTGCGTTAAGGACAATTGTTTATAATTTATTGCTTCATTCATTTTAATGGAAAGTGATACTATTTTGAGGACGTGGTAAATTCAGTATATTTAAATTTATACGTGTAATTGTAGAACAGTGCAGAATAAGTTATAGTATAAAGTATTTTTCTAAAACCTCAATTTTAATCAGTCACTATGCCAATCGATCGATCGATCAATCAATTTTTATAACACATTTATTATGACTCTGTAATAAAATTGAAAAATTGTGTCTATACCAACATACCTGAATGTAGACGCATGTGGAGTGTCATGTTGGAGCGGTCAGCAAATCGCTTTCCACAGGCTGCG
Source organism: Himalopsyche phryganea (assembly GCA_022494535.1). NCBI lineage: Eukaryota > Metazoa > Arthropoda > Insecta > Trichoptera > Rhyacophilidae > Himalopsyche > Himalopsyche phryganea. The sequence goes on from JAGVSL010000046.1 coordinate 4,176,858, forward strand.
CATGCGTAAGGCTTTTCCCCACTGTGAGTTCTGGCGTGTTGTTTCAGGAGCATTTTGCGTGAAAAGGCTTTCCCGCATGCTTCACACTGATGAGGCTTAACTCCTGCCAACACAATATGTAGTATGACACAAAGTTCCTACTGTATATATCCATTCAAATTCTGTTTCTAATAATCGCCGCCTTACTTAACCCTTTAATACAGATAGTACGATTTTCGGGTGAAATCAGAGAGTACAAAATTCTTTGCACGGTATGTAAAACTTATGACAGTGACAGTGAAGCAAGTATGTTTAAAGTATTGATATGACATAACAATAAGTCCACTGTAATCCAAAAACAATATAAATTTATCGTTACGCTTTGAATGAAAATAAAATCATAATTCTTAACATTTTTTTAACCATGTCCTCTCCTAATGTGGAATATATGTCCTCTTCATAAAAATATCTTAATAGAATTTTTTCTACAAGTCCATGTTTTTCAACGAGAGTAGGGATAGAAGGACAGAGATATGACTAATGGTTAGTTAATCGCTTTCACTACGCCTCGATTTTTTTAAGATCGGATCGATGGGAGGAAATTTCAGACATCACAAGCTTCCATGCCTTCGAACAAACAGAAATCCATAAACATAATGAAAAATAAATCTATGAAAATGTCCGCACTGGGATTCTAGCCCGTGAGATGCGTAACCGAAGCCAACGACGTTGACCACTGCACCACGAACCCGGCATAGTATGATTAAAAATAATTTCGATGAAATAATTTTATCTTAATTACTGCATCAATCTGGGGCGCCTTAAATGGCTTTGAAAACACGTTTCGTTCATTCGAAGGTAAAGCAGGAAATTAAATTTTGGTATTTTTATTATAGTTTTTATTGTTAAATTCAGTGAGAATCGTTATTAAAAATTGTTTTTGATGGAGATAATCTTCACTGAATAAGGAGCTCAGATTCAAACGTGTGCATTACTGAGACGTATATTTACAATAGGTAAAATTGACCTATTGTTTAAAAAATAAATTCATCGTTGTATATTTTAATCTTCAATTTGATGAAAGTTATTATGGGGACAGCATATTTAGAACTCTAATATTTCCTGCCATACCAATAAAACGATTGTAAAATGATGTAAATGATTCCCACAAGCAATACAAATCATCATAATTAAAAAACAATGTAATTCAGAAAAAGGGTATATATATATAGTAGGGATTACAACTATTCGGATATCGAATAGTAAAACTGAAAATATCCGAACAGTTTCTGAAGTATGAAAATAATATTAAAAATTCGATTTGAATGATTAATAACATAACATTATATATTGTATTAAAATTATATTTTAATAGTAAATTAAGAAGATGAGCTCATTTATAACAAAAATCACATTAATTTAAATTTTAAATCACCGATATACATGTAATATTTTTTTAATATACATATAATAATTTACGACTAAATCTTTACCCATTTCTGTCCCAGATAGAGCAAATATAAATGCACATTCCAATACCGTTCCATTGTATATTGGATTACTTCAACATTATTTTTTCAATTAAGATACTGTAAGCACTCCAGTTGAGAAGACAAAAAAGCCACTACCAGGAGTATTCATTATTTTTCTTGAAATCTGGAGAAATTGTGCTTGATCTTTCGTCGATTTTGTAAAATAGTTCATTAAACAATTTTTTTAATTTTATTCGAATAGTCGCCCAAATATTCAAATATCTAATAGTTAAAAAGGGGGCCAATATATTCGGATATCGAATATTCAAGTTGAAATCCCTAATATATAGGTATATTTACGATGGATCCGGCGGTTACTTTGTCAGAATTAATTTTCAAAAATTAAAGTTGAAAACTAAATATGCTTCTTAAAGGGGTGAAAAACGTCTCACATTTAATAACACAGTCAGTGGAATAACAAAGTTTTCAATTTTAATTTTATACATCTTACACATAACCATATCTGTTATTACCATCTTTTATATTTTTCATTGAGCATACGATGATTTTAAGCTTCAAAATGTTTCCAATATTATTTAAAGCTTATCCAAGTTCAAGGTGAAAGGAGTTGATATGTGCTCAACATATTAAGCTTATTCTCACGGCCAATATGAATATATGCGAAGAATTTTTATGAAATCCGCCTTGAACCAAAAATGCAAAAAACGTGTACATTTTATTTCTCTGAAACAACTGTTAAATAGCGAGCACTTATAAAATAATGCTATAATATGAGCAGATGAGTATGATATGTTTTTACCGAAGAATTTTCGAGTCATTTTTAATTAACGAGGACCCACTACTCCGAATCGCTTAGTATTGACGACTGTTTTTATTTTGAGACATCTTTATTTCATGTGTGTAAGTTTATAAATGATTTTTGGAAACCGATATATGAAATCAGGGTGGTTTTGGAATTTAAAAATCTGTTACACAAAAAATATTTTAACATTTCAAAGTATTAAGCATCAATCATCAAAAAATTAATGGTTATTTTATATTTATTTATTTACCTGTATGTATTCTGACATGCATATTATAAGCTACTCTCTGGTTGAAACTTTTTGGGCAGTGTGGACATTGATATTCTTTTCTATTCCTACAACAGAAGAGATTCTGGATAATATATTCATTGTATATTATAATACATGTATAAAGGCACTACATATGCAAATAAAAAACATTCACTGTTCAGTTACAATCGTAATAATAAATTTTACAGTAAAACAATAACATATAATACATGCTCAATATTCACTAACATTCATCAACGAATACATTTCACTCGACAAACAACAAGTATCTAGTACCACCAGAATTTTATTGATTGGTCCATAGCTATTTCGGCTTCATAGCAGTGGGTTCATAAAATGAAGTATTCAAATTAATATTTAAATAAGAGTTATGATGTTAGAGTAAATGGGATGATATATTGAAACTGTTTTCTGAGATCCGTTCTCACACGAATCCAATAGGCCACGCTGACCTGATTGGAAGGAAAGCTAACTTCGCGCAATGTGAAAAAATTTCCAACATCGTTGGGGATCGCCATAACCTTGATTCCTCACTAAAAAATCGTCTAAAACGACTGGCAGTCAGTATACGTAAATTTAAAATCTTTTTATTTTTAATTAAATATTTGAAATTTGCAGAAAATGTCTGGCATTACAGCTGACAGCCAATGCACCAAATATTCTGAAAATTGAAATGTTATACTAATTAAACCCGACGAAAATTTTTCTATGTCACTCATATCCAAGATCACAAATTTAAGCTAAATTTGATATTACCTTGCTTGGAACCAGGACCCAACTGATCGATAGAGCAAAAATCTTACCACAGAGGCCAACTTGATTTAAGTGGCTGAGCTAGTCAAACTTTCTTAAAACATTTCTATATTTCATCAAGCATACTATTTCATGGTACACAACGGGTGGTGATAGAAATAACCAACTTGTCTATATTTTCCAAGCTAATTTCCCGATAACGATGGCGTGAAGCCGAAATAGCTATCAACCAATTGATAAAGTTCCTGTGGAACTAAATACTTTGTTATGTATACCTTTTTATTATGGAGTTTTTCTGGAGTTTATCACGTGATTTTATAAAAATCTAATATGCTTCACAGTTTTATGCCAACTGTGAGATAGAACTCTCGTGGAGGTTACTTAGTTTTTAATATAACTGAAAGGCTAAGATAGAAAATATGTGAATAATAAACACATATGTCAACAGATTTTGTGGAACACAACCTATTACTGACCTGTGAATTTTCATATGACTGCTCAAATAGCCTCTATCGTTGAAGTATTTCCCACAAACATTGCACGTGGCCGCGAATTCCTTCGTCCCTTTGTGCACCGACACGTGATATTTGTAGTTGCGGAGTTGCGAGAAGCATTTGTCACATTGATCGCATCGATATCTGGCTCGCGACGAGTGCGAAGATTGATGCGATTCGAGAGTGGATGCTGAAGTGAAAACTTTTGCACAGACTTCGCATGCAAGTGAGCTTTTAGAAGCGCAGCCACCCGAAGCAGGAAGCTGTGTTAATCCTTCACACGAATTAACTTCACTTGCAATACGATCAATAGATTTCAGAGTGTAATTATTTAAATCGTTTTCTACTGACTTTTCACTCTTTGCATATTGTGGTATATTTTTTCTTGATTCTATTTTGTTTTTTTCCTTTCCGTTTGGCAATATTACGCTTAATAATTCTGCTTGTTCGATTCTTTCAGGGCTTGGAATATTAATAATTTCAAATTTCTCTTCTTGCAATCTTTCTTTCGGATTCAATATTTTGTCGGCTGCTGATAAATTGTTATTGCTGTCATTACATATATCAGAGTTATATGTATTTATTTTTAATTTATCTAATGCCGATTCTGAGCCTAAACTACTCCCTGGTATCGAAATTTCCCTCTGAAAAATAAATTTAAAAAGTTACTTTATATACGTTATATTCACATTTATTTTTCTTCTATTATAGCTCGTGATATTTACTTTTTTGATACGGTGGAAAATACTTAATAAATACGTCAAATATACTTTCCGATGCAACAAAATATTTGGAATATTTTTAAGCAATACAGTTTATTGACCCATTTATTTTTCTCACATACATTTTCAGTTTCTTATCCTACATCGTTGTGTGGTAAATAATTTGAATCTTTAAAGGCACAGTCATTCATTGATTTTCCAATCGAAATAAATGCATATATTATTTGGATTTGCTCTCGTCTTTTTCCCTTCCCATCCATACTATTCAATTATAAACACTATGCATATAGAAACTGTTAAGCTAATCGTTCTTAGACAAATACATTATATTTTATTATTACTACTTGTTAAAAATCAGTTAAACGGCTGGTTCTGATGTATTTCTGCATAAGCAATAAACATAAACAGACAGAAAAAAGAACAATTTTCATCGATGCTACAAATATTTTTATGATCACCAAAAACCCTTGTTCGAACTCGCTCTTCAGCACAAGAACTCCGTCAGAATGATTCATCAAGGTATCAAACATTTTCGACATGTCAAACTGTTTGGCAAAATACATTATATTATAATATATATACACACACCATTCACCAGTGATATAATTCTCTCCACAAAAGTAGTGCGTCAATATTTTGCGTTCGGAAAAAATATTGACTGACTGTAAACACATGGATATATCGATTGTCCAATTCATTACTCAGGTATCTCCAAATAACCTATATTGAGATAATGGGAAAAGCAATATTCCAATGGCCACCATACAAATATTATTGATGTGTACCCAAGTTTCATATATTTCATAACAGGTGTTTCACAATTACGTACTTTCTGAGTATAGTCAGCAGTACTTCCATGACCCAAAAATATCAACATTTTGTTTAATTCTTTAAAAGGTTATTTTCCCTTTTTAGTGGCATTTTTGAGTTATCTGAATACTGAATCAGATAGAGCGCCAAATTGTAAATATAACTGTAAATTTAAATGAAATTTCAATTTTTTGTAGTTGTCTGACAAATAAACTGGACGATCGAATTATATTACATATCAATCCAATTTTGATTCGTTGGCATAAAAAAAAAAACACTCACCCGTTGATCAAAATGTTCTTGATATTTTTCTTCTGGTTTGTTCGCACTTTTAAGATTGCTATTCCCTTGACAATATAAAACGGGTCCCCTTATACTCCACGGGCATGCTAGCACTTTATTATACAATATTTTTTTCTTAACACGATGTATATCTTCTGAAATAGGGATATCTTTCATAGTGAAATTCTTACAGTCGTTATGTGAAATTTGCTTGGACGCCGGATGTTTTCTTATTGAATAACAATCGTGTTCAAATTGTTCATTTATTTTTTGACTAAATCCGAATCTCAACGATTCTTTTCCATTAAAATTACCGTCATCACTTTGACGTCCATTCGTTTGATTTACTAATGCATCAGATATTGCAGCCGCTGAACGGCGAAAATAAATGTTATTATTCACTTGATCGAATGCACTATTAGATGTTTGTTTAAATATATTAATTTTATTAAAACTATCTGCAGTTTTGTGTAATGCTTTTGACATTTCTTTTCTATTTGAAGTCAAGTCAAGAATTGATGAAAAGATTTCAATCGGCATTAATGAAGGAATGGGTCGAACTAATTTCTCGTTTCTATATGTTTGGTTTTTGTTATTTTGAATTTTTGACATCCGACTGTCAATATCATTGTAATCATTATAGATTACATTGTTATGACTATATGATTCACTGTTATTTCCCAATGAACACGACTGCATTATACTCTTAGGGCTATACACTAAATTTAATATTCCTGATTCCTGATTAGTCAATTTCTTCTCGGTTGTAGGCTGACATGTATTTTGCAAATTCATTACATCTACGAGAGTTTTGTTTTCATTTCTTAATAACGTAGCATTTCTTTCAATAATACTTTTTTTATTAGTATCGTTTTTTTCTTCCAATATTTCACACGACGAATCACTGAAAATATCATCGTACTCTGACTTCACTGATAAAGTTTTTATACTTTCAGCGATTATTGGCGATAAATATGGAATTTTATTTTTGGCACATATTGATGGAAATTGCATTTCATAATTTGTATCTAATACAATATGCTGGAGGTTTTTAACATATGAAACTGTTTTATCGTTTATATTGCATTCGTTTAGGCCACACGATGATTTTTCATTTTTTGCTTTGTGAACTAGAGCACTTTTTAAAATATTACTTCTATATTTTTCATAATCAACAATATTATTGTTTACAATATTTACATCATTGATTGGAGTTACTGGTAAATCTATTAACGTACTTTTAGATATTTTGTCACTCTTTATAAATATTTCAAGATCCAAATTTTTCTCTTCGCAATCGTCCTTAAATCTGTAAGATTTTTGTTTTAAATAATTAGAAAAATAATCCAGTCTATTTATATCTAATTTATCATGTCCGCTTGTAAATGTTTCCGTACCGTTATTTGTCATGAATTTATTTCCATTTGCTTGATAATATTTTTTGTTACTCTCGGTTGATAATTTTGCTGGTTTTTTGTTCACAGTCTCACTTTCAATATTGAATGTCATCGCTCGCATTCGCTGTATATCATTCTCATCGATAAATATCAAGAGCTGTTTTGATAAGTTTAAAAACTCGTTTAGCTGATCTGGCAGGAGATTAACTTCACCGTTGTATATATATTGCAATAAAGCTTCGACGGTATCAGCTGAAACGTCCGCGAGAACAATCGTCATCGGGACGTCTTCACTTGGCCTGGATAGCAAGAGACGCTGAAATTTCAAAGATTAATAAAACAGATATAAGGAAGCAATTACTAATTATTATAATAAAATAACAACCCACTGTCAACACTCAGTTTTTTAATTAAAACATAATAGATTTTTACAGAGGTTTGTTTTATTGACACCATTACAACTAAATTATGAGATATTAATATAGTTACATTGAATCCTAATTGTAAAATAGACAAAATAAGGACACAATTTTATTAGTATCAAGTAAGTAGCATCCATATTGAAACTATAGAAAAAATATGTTATATAATATATTCACGATATATCCATCAAACAAAAAAAGTTCACAGCCATCGCTGTGTCATATAATTACGTTTAGTTATCAGTTATTTGAAACACTACAGCTATTCATTTGTACATAGTTAGATTACTATATTATATGCATGTTTTATAAAATGACTAGCTATATGGTCAGTGATCTCTTACTCTGATAAAGGGACTGGCTGAAGACAGAACGATGCGATGTGCTCTATACTTTCTTCCGGCAGCATATATGGTGACGTCACACCAATAGGGAGAGTTGGCTGCTTCTAGCAACCACCTCCTAAGAATGGTTTCACACATCGTTGAAAACCTTAAAATAATAATAAACACAAAAATTACTATCATTGGTAAAATATATTTTGCATTACGTCATTTATTATTTTCAATGATTCTTAATCGTAATATATTTGTCGCTTTTAAAAACGACGATAGTTTTGACGTATGTATATTCGACATAAGAATATTACGTTTCTGAATTTTAAAAAAACATGATTAGAACAGCTGCAGCGTTTTTCAATGTTTTTTGCTGATAATCAATTAGATTATACATTTCATTTCATTGTAGTGATTTAATTTGATTGACACGTTGTATTCTGACAATAAACATTCATTAAAGAGTTCAATATCACTTCTTTTATAATAATTAATCACCACTAGGCGGAAGATTCTTAATCTAACCTCATTCTGCATGAATTCATTAGTTTTTTTCATTCAGTATTGAAAATTATTGCAGATGGCCAGTAATAGAATCGAATAGCTGTATGGCACCCATTATGATATGTTTTGAATTTATGAAGAGTCGTGACCGCATAGCTTCGGTAAACATTTTAAAAAATCTTCAAGTATCCCTTGACTTGTTTGGTTATGGCAATATAGCACAATCCTAATGCCGAAAATCAAAAGCTCTTGATCAAATGAGCTCTTGTATCGGCCCGTCAATCAATACGCATGTCATATGAATGCTTTCAGAGATATTCATTTCAACGGCCATCGTAAATATATTATGTTTATTCTAAACAACAACTCTTGTGGCTTTATGGTGAAATCTTTGTGGTGTAAGTCGAAAATCGGCTACTTTGAGCAGGGACCTGAAGATCTATTTTTTTCATTCCGGTTCGGTAAAAAAAATACATAGGTTCAGTTCCGGTATTCTCTTCAGCTCGTATTTAAATCACTTTTAAGGTGTTAACTGTCAATTCTTAGTGGAAAAGCATTATATTTTAAAAATAAAATACAATTCGTTTATACCACTTCCACATTTTTATAATGATTACGACCGGTTTCACTGATCGCGAGCATTATCAACTGATAAAAATACAATTTATTAATAAAATATAAATTTTTGGATAAAATTTTCTCGTAAATCGAAAAAATATCAGTTTGGTTTCGGTTTTAGGTCCGACAAATATAACGGTTTTCTCCGGTTTTAGGTTTTCGGCTCAGTTCCAGTTCGGGTCTCTAGTATTGAGTGATGAATGCAGTACGATAGATTGTACACGCTCTATCGTCTGAAAAGGCAAACTCAGCTATATTTCATGTATATTTTTTAAATAAATGAAGAAATCAGTCTGAATTAAGTTAATTTCCTTCACAGTTTTTCACGATATTTAGCGGTCTGCTTGATAGTCAGAAATTTTTTCTATACCATTATTACTGAACTGAGCAGAAAAGACAACTTGATCGGAAAACTTGGTTATACTTGAGAATGTACTTAGATTTTATTGAGTTGCAGCATTCAACGTTGATGTGGGCATCAAATACCTCAAAAGTAAAAGATTGCTAGGGACGATCCGCCAATTATCAATTTTCACAGTTGCTGTTTGTCTACCTTCTGGCTTCTTTCGTAGGTAAAAATGATAGCGATCTGTTTCGAATTACGTTTCTTTGATGAATTGATTATAATTTTCTGAATTTTCTATTTTTTAAGTATCGTGACAACCTATTGACAGCACGGCATCGGCCATGCACCATACTTTTAATAACGATGTCAAAAAGCTTTTTATCTGCGCAAGTATTGAGAATTTCTGGAGAAACAATATTATCAGGGTTTAATTGTGTTTGTCAGTCAAAACAAAATGTGTGAATGCGGAAGTTCGATGGAGTATAACCAATACTTAAAATCACCAAAAACTTGACCTTTTATCAGTACGTTCATAAATTGTATAAGCTTTTCACTTTTAAGGTGTTAACTGTCAATTCTTGGTGGAAAGACTTTATATTTTAAAAAATAAAACACAATTCATTTGTACTATTTACACATATTTATAATGATCAGGACCGGTTAAAGTATAAGCTTTTGCCAGAAGATCCTTGTTACCAAATCACGTCGATCACTTTTTGATTGGTCATTGACCAAATTTTGCTCCATTTCTTTACAATTCGGATTGAAAGTGTGCGGCTTGCTTCTGAACGTACGTGATAACATCTTGAGCATATTCACGTATGTTTCATGGAAACCCAGAAAACGTTGAGGGTATAATTTTCAAAATTACCATGATCAGCTGTATCGGTATCATTTACAATCGAATCTTTCAAATGAATATATTCATCGAATTCACGTAACTTTTGTTCTCGTAAGTATTCTTCAAGTCTACGCATTGTCAAGACAATATCACGAACCTTCATTTCATTTATAGCCATAATGTCAACTTCATTTACTACCTATTGAAGACACGAAATGAAGATGTTATTGATTTAAGTTTTATAATATAAATGATGGAAATTTTTCCGCTCAATCTTTTGATTTTTTAGAAATTTTACGATTCAAGCATGAAAAATTATTATTTGTGACGTCTATGCTATAAATATTTATAGTTGTTTAGCGACGGAACGTTGAAAATCACGGAATATTTGGTACGAAGCGGTCGCTATGCGATCAGCGTTTGTTGATTTTTTTATTCCTCATCGTAGAAGTCAAAAATATCGCGTTATCAGTTTTAGGTTAAAAGTTAAATGTTGAGAGTTGAAAGTTGAAAATAGCGCAGTTGAACTAATAATTTCAGCCAAAATGACGTGTGACAATTTCTCGTCGCTAATGTACGCCGTTTCGGGGAGTTATTGTGACCGACAGACATACAAACATACATATTTCTACATGTAGAGATGGTTAAGGCACAATGTAAATAAAAAGGCTTAAATTTCATGATTTTCTTAAAAGACAATTATCTCAAGACAACATTTTTTGACCTAACGCCTTCTGCCACGATACATAAAATATTACTTACTCCATTACACAGATATATACATAGTCTACGAGATTATGGCTGAAGAAATCCATTAATAAATTATTATGGTTAGAAAAATATTCTTCTTGTTTTGCCGTACGTTACTTACTAATACCATTTGGACGCTTAGTCAAAATTTTATTTCATACTAAAATATATTTTAATTTTAAAATGTGCGTAAGTTATTGACCATGCCTGTCCACAGCCACGCCACACCTAAAGATTAAACATATGTATATTATTTTTTCCTAATTGCGTACGCCGCACCGACAGTGTGTTTCTATTGACGCGTCAATCTGGTAACTGGAAACGTACCGAAAATGTTAGCAAACGGTAAACGGAGCCTTCTTTGTAGTTATCTAATCAAAACTGAAGAATCACTTGACAAGATAACGGCACACACTACAATACTTATCCTATTATAACTTACGTATGAAAAAATTCTTCGAACCATTACACCGATTATTTGGTATTATTTAAAATGATCTTAGAGTTCATTTCATATGGTTCTATATGGTGATTTCATAGTAGTAAGATTAATACTTATGTGCATATGACGTACATTGATTGTTATTAATCACTGAACTCAAGGAGTGTTTCGACTCAATCAATTAACTGATTATTTATTAATACTCGTTGCATACCGTTATATGAATTATTCAGTATTACTCTAAAAATAAAACTTCGTTCCCATTTATTTTTAAGATCTTTCACTATAACAAACTTAAATTAATATACAGTTGGCGCGATCAATATTTTGTGAGCATTATAAATTTAAGTTCTTATTTGAGAAAAGCATTTTTGATTTTTATGTTTTTACTTATCTAGATAGTAGATCATACATATGAGATGAATAGTAATCCATAAATTCGCACACGTTGAGTACTCCGACTTTTTAAAATAAACTTCGTTTTATATTTAACTAGCGAGTACCTGGCATGCGCTGCAATGCCACTCAAAGAAAGTATTTCTGTTTTAAATCTGTTTATTGAATTGCTTTTGGATACACAATATTTTTTGATGTGTATACGAATAAATCAGAAGGTTTTCTCGAAATGTCGCTCTTAGTGCGTATTTGATTCTTTGTTTTAGATTTTCATTTAAGAAACCTTCACGGGTGTGCGCACAACAACTTACCAAAGTTTCATATAAATCGGATGAATGTTATTGGAACGCATAAAGGACAAACACACATTCATTTATATATATATAAATAGATATTAATTAATTTATTAATTAACACAGGGTTTTTCTTGAGTGCTGTAAGTTGGCTTATCGAATAAGATTTAATATTTAAATATAATAATTATATTGTAATATGCCATGAATTATAAATAATTTTCTTTTGTGGGTCAACGAGCGATGGTGAAAGGATATGACTATTGATAATAACAGAAAATTATATGTTTGGAAGATATGCACAAAATATATGTATTTGAGGAGCTTGGTGGAAGAACCACTTAACCCCCGAAAGCGTTTTTATACTTAAAAACAAACATATGGTTTTACAAAAAAATATCTGGCGAATAAAAGTCTGTTTATAATACCGCAAAAATGGCCGCATAATCTTAGATGCAAGAACAACCTTTGTGGTGCCCCAACTAAAATGACTGCAGCGTCATTAATGAAATAAATACAGGTATAATTTTCTGAGGGCCAGTAGGCCAGATATGACTTTTGCTCTTTGCTAAGTATACTCAAGTCAGTAAAACCACTTAGTCTTTAAGTTGTTCTTCTACCAAGCTCCTCAATTATTTAATGTTCGAGTAGTTGAATGATAATGAAAACATTGTCCAGTGGTTTGGAACCCTTGAAAAGTTTGCAACGGCTTCGAAACGTCATGTTACCATCACCCAAAAAGCGCAGGTATTCCAAAATATTTTTTATAGCTTATCAGTGAGTACCCGGCATGCGTTGCAATACCACTCAAATAAAGAAATGGTTTGTGCTTTAATTTTGTTTATTGAAATGCTTTTGGATTACACGTCTGCAGGGGCCGAAATTTCATAAAATTACCTGGTCCGAGCCCTTCATCTTCAGGCCCGGCCTGAGACCGAATCTCAACATCACACTTGTTACCCGAACCCGACCCGAAACCCAGATTTAGTAATTCATTTATACTTCTCACACAATATATGTTATTGTTTCCAAATTTCCAACGATATTCATAGCACATGAGAAATAAATTATTTAAGTTATGAATACTATTGCCTTATGGCTGACTCATGACCAGAACATAGTAAGAAATATTTTTCTTAAATTTGAATTCTTTTTGAGCCCGAATCTTAATTCTCTTTACCCACCCGAGCCCCGCACGAATAAATCAGAAGGTTTTTCCGATATGTCGCTGTGTGTACTTATTTGATTTTATTTTTAGATTTTAGATTTTTCAACTCAACAAAGTTTCATCGAAATCGGATGAATAGTAAAGGAATGCATAGAGGACAAACAAACGACATTTTACATCTAGTACAAGTATTTTCAGACGTAAACTTTTTTTCATTGGCTCGTGATTGCATTATTGAAAATGGCCGTGATATTAGGCGCTCAACAATAAACAAGAGAGATAGAGCACACATCATGTGTATAATAAAATACTGTACAAATTTCTATTCAAGATGAAAATGTTTTAACGGATGTAAATTGAAACGCTAAAAAACAACCGTGAACGAACTACATACAAAATAATGTGAACTCATCGAAACGAGTGTGCTATATAGTGCTTGACATTATTCTCGACTCTCAACAAATAGTCACTCAAGTAATAAACGCAAGGTTCATAATATATTAATAATTTTAAATGTTTGCGCACTTTTTCTGACCGCTTTCTCGATAGCGCGATGGGTCAACAAGAAACAAGAACGGCAAATTTTTGTGTTGACGTATTCACTCGTCGGTTTACCTGGCACGTGCTTTAAATAATCAATTCACATTTTTTATCACTTACTACACGTATGGTAATTTTCTTGGACGTTTTTATTTTTACAAAATTACGTGAAGTCATTTTCTCTGAAGCTGAGCTCGGTGGTGAATATTTCATAATTTACAATGTTTTGACAATACCCGACAAAATATTAATGAATGTTTCGATACAACGAAGAACAAAAATATTCAATATCAATACATAATACATTACATTTAAGAATAAATAAAACGAAATTTGTGTTGTATTACTTCCACATTTTTATAATTATCAAGAGCGTTTTCGCTCATCGCGGGCATTATCTACAGATAAAGTATTAATCTTAACAAGGGTTCATTTATTTTTCTTCAAAAATGTCATTTTATGTGGTTTGATCTTTGATTACCGATTAATAGTTATTTATTTGCAAGAGGTCCTTAAAATTTTAATTGTAGACTATTTTATTTTATTTATGTATAATATTTATGATTATCTGTGAATTCTTGTCATAGTTTGATATATTTGATAACTATTAACACTCTTTTTCATAAAATGAAGTAATGTTAAGATTTATATTTTGTCAGTTGTCAATACTCGCGATGAGCGAAAAGGGTTCTGATAATTACAAAAAATGTGGCAGTAGTACAAAACAAATTGTGTTTTATTTTTTTAAATATAATTCTTCTCCATCAAGAAGTGACAATTAACACCTTAAACGTGACATAAGATATTGTTAAAACAAAAATTTACTAATATATATATATATAGCATCTTGATAATCAGTTAAATGGAAAGAAATGAAAATATTCAAATAATTTATGTTGATCACGTTAGATAAAACCAAATAAAAATACTATTATTATACTTCGTAAAATAGTAATTGCCAACTTTAAATACGCAACAAATGACATACAATATCTAGTTAAAAATCCAAATTTTAATTTAAAATCAGTAATATTCTAAAACATCAAGATCCTTTCGTTGTTGCGAAACCGCTTACGACAATTTATCACGACAAGCATAATTGGTAGTTGACTAATCTCACAAGTAGAAAATGTAGTAAATGAGGAAGAAAATATTATCTCCAATGCGTTATAATGCAGATATTGAGACCGTGCCTTAAAACATAGATGGCAATGAAGCTATACATGGTTTGTTACCAATCACTGAAATAACATGAGAAGTCGTTCCAGATATCTTATATTAATCATATTTGAATAGAAGTCGATAAAAAGGTGTATTTTTACATTCACTTCAGCAACAAATGTAATTACTGCCCACCGTTTATTTAGAATCAAGACAAAAAGTGCAAGCTCGTATCGACGGCTTAAATATTATTATCGCATGCAATAGTAAATCAACTAACTAATAAAAAATTTTAGAACTGAATACTTTGATATTTTATCTTATTATGATGGCGTAAATGCCAATTCAAACAATGACATATTATTTGTGGAAAGATCATATCCAACAACAAGTACATATATATGCGGCTAATTTGTTTTTTAATTTGAACGTTATTTACCTTTTGATCTGTAGGCATACTTCAATTGATAAGGATGGACCGAAATAACGATGACTGTTCTCTGCTTCACGCACAATATTTACCCATTATTTTGACCATAAAAAGATTTTAATGCTCAAAATAAACATACGGTCTGCATTCTTTTGTCCAAAATTCTAGTTGTAAATTAATAACTTACCGGAAATAACATTCTCACAGATATTTAATTAGTGGACTTAGATTCTTATAGTATTGCAGCTAAACTTTTCGTCAATATTTACAATTTTCTTAAAAATTTTATTGTGGTTTAAATTTGTTATTTTTATAAAAAACAGTTTTTCATTTAATGACTGTATCACCTTTCTCAACACCCCTAGTGCCCAGAAGAGCGAATGTACACAACATGCTGAGATAAAATACTAGTAGTTAGTGTAAAAAAATGAAGCACATATTTATACGTCTCAATAATATTTATGCTTCTTCAAATGCATTTTAATCGTCAAATATTTTTCAAACGATTAACATTTATAACGTTCATGTGTCGAGAAGAGTTTTTCTGATAATATTAAGCTTAATTCAATATATGGATATAATTATTTATTTAAGTCATTGTTACTGGCAACATGAGTAACAGCAACATAATAGGTTCAAAATTGTATTTGCAAAGAGATTTTTTTGTGAGTGGTATTGATAGAAGTTTAAAATACGGTCAGACCTATTAATGATTCAATTTAAACAGAAAAAAAATGTAGCAGTAATCTAATGCTTCGTATTAAGAACGTTTTTCAATACTTTTATTGAAAATTAGCAATTCATTCAAGATTTTTTTAATTTAGTCAAGTTCGTTGCATGTTTGAAGTACAATACTGTAAATACAAAGTAGTGGATATTTCTTATACGGGTACGATGGGCGTAATGCAAACAATTTCTTAAATTTCTAATCATTAGCGATGACTAGACAACTTTTTGAAAAGCATGACGTGCAAAGATAATCGCGTAACTCTATTTAAAAAAATCAGCTACCGTATTATACATAGCACGTTATAACGGAACTTTTATCAAATAAATGTAAATCGAAGCGATTAAATTGTCAATGTTTTGCATCGAAGTGCTGTTTTCAATTGTGTCATAGCGCTACATGAATACAAAACATATTTACCATCCTTCGAGTGATAACTGGAACAAAGGGTACGTGAAAATATTTTTATTTAGATAAACGTTTGACGTTACATTAACATAATTATATAGAATCTATTTGAAGGATCAATTGTGCAGAGCGCAGGTCAGAAATTTACTTTGAAAAAATCATTTATTACACACACGCTTCAATTATCAAAAGAAACTTCAATTTTGTTTTCAAATTATACTAAAGTTTTTTTTACTATGCCAGCTTCCATTGTGGAGTATATGGCCTTCTCATGGAGGTATTTCAACAGAAGTTTTATATGAGAACTGCTTGTTACTCTGTTTCACAACCTCTCATTTTTTTAAGAGAGTTGGGATAGAACGATGGGGCTAGCACAGAATTGGTGGTTGGCTAATCGCTATCTTTAAGCCCTGTTTTTAGGGTTGGATAGATGGGAGGGAACTTTAGACATCAAAAATATCCATACCTACGATTATTAATTCATAAATCGATTGAAAACTCAATTTTTCCTAGGTGCAGTGTCAACGTCGTTGGCTATAACAAATGTCTCGGGTTCAAGTAAAGAATATGGAAATTAAAATATGTTGTATAATAAAAATCAACTAAGTTGACCAGGTTAAAACAATGTATTCAATTTATTGATTGAATTGGAATATCCTTGATAGAACTCCGTTATAATAAGGTAAAATATCAAAGTATTTAGGTCTAGGAAATAATACGAAATAGCTATCAACCGATTCCTATAATTTTTGTAGAACTGAATACCTTGATATTTTTACCCTATGAATGTTTAGGGTATTATAAAATCACTCAATTTACCTTCATATAATATAAGTGTTATATCTATATATCTTTATAAATAATATTCGATAGATACATATAATATATATCTACAAACAATGGGCTGTTATTCAGGTTTAATGCTAGTGTGTTTACTGAGAGAATTGTACAGTTAGTTATACACAATTTCACTTAGAGTCTCTTTTGTTTATGTTGTGTTTAATTCTATAATAATTAACTGCAGCTGCACAAAATGTGATGTTAAAAATGGCACTGATAGCTTACTTGATAAAATCATCACAGGCAATATAATTACAAGTGACGCTGACAAAATTTATTGGGAAAGGTTCTCAAAATGTTAAATGCGCTTTAAGTTTTTTTTGTTATTTATCGACATTTGGTATTTAATTCTATTTTTTGTAGTTTATATTCTTTTCCATAGTTATTTTCATAAAAATAAATCACACTTTTTCCTACTTACTCGACATTTTTATCAAAGAATGAAAAGTGGATTTGCACATTGTATGTAAATTATGTTATTGTTGAAGCTCTCATATCTTACTCAAATTACTTTCCTAAGTGAAATTGACCTTATTCAGTAATTTTTTTTCATTGTATTACATATTTAAAAAAAATAAGCAAATAAAAAGTTTTATTACGTACATCATACATATTTGGAAAAACTTCCATACACCGATTCAATACAAAATTTCCATTGCAATAAGGAAATGATTTCTATAGTAATGTGACAATTTTTCTCAAAATTTTAAATAAATCAATACTTTTTAACGAATTAAAAAAAATACATTTTCAATTTGAACATGGTTGTAAAATACCAAATAATATCGTAGTTATAGGTAACTGTCCGCTCTTAATGTGGACTCCTAATGGAGATATCTAATATAATATATAAGTTTTTCTACGATAACTGCTTGTTATTCAGCTGCTCAACGTCTTTTTTTCAAGGAGAGTATGGATATAAGTAGAGGCCTAGGGCAGGACTAGTGGATAGTTAATCAAACTCGCTACACGCCGTTATTAGAATCGAACGAGTCGGATTGAATTCTACATACAACAAACATCCATGCCGAAGAACAGAAATCCATAATCAATTGAAAAATCAATTTATGAAACTGCCCGTACCGGGATTTGAACCACAGCAACTATTGCAGCACAGACCCGACAATATTATTATTATATATCATTTGTTTAAATATAATTCAACTATCTATTTATTTTGTATTTGAATATCGCTACAGTTTTAGAACAAATTTAATGTATGATAAAGGAATTGTTTTATTTGTGATACGACATACGCCCACCATATCTTATATTAATATCATAAACAAGTAACTTTAAGGACATAAGTGGGTCATATATTTAAAAGTTGTCGCGGCTTGCCACAAGGGTGCAACTAAATTGACTTTGATTCAAGACTCTATTAGTAACTTTGCTTGCAATCACTTCAGATTGCTTATCGCGAATATCGATTAAAATAGTAAATTTATGTTGGTAAATAATGCAAAATAATTCTATTTATACACAAAAATCCGCTTTTGGTCATAGTTTATGATATGCAATGTTAAACCATGATGTTAATTAAGAATACTAACTAAGGATTTTATATTATATTTATTTACTATTTGGCAGTTCTGTGACCGACTTTTTCATAAACTTTACAACTGAAAGAAACGAAGGAAATGAGCAAGAGCGCATTTCGAAATTGTACTATGAACTCTTTCACGTCAATATTAATAAATAAATTTACTTCAGTGGTGTGTTCGTTTAAATCAAATACACCCGGGGACGACTGGGAAGTTTCTAAGAAAAAAGGGTTATGAACATTTTCCACAGTTTCTCGAATTCATAAAAAAACTATGCTCATTTTCTATAGATCATTTTGCACAATATATCATGATAAATCACTTGCAAAACCTATCAAAGATGTTTACGGACTCATCTCACGTAAAGGGTACAATATACAATACAGGGGAGTTCAAAAGATTCAGTTGTTTGTTCAATTGGTAAGGAATTTAACTGGGCTCTATTGATTTCCAAAATTTCTTGATAAAGTAATTTATGTTCCCCCATGTTTTGATGCAACATTTTAATCCCATCATCCGCATCGAAGGTATGGTTCTCCAATAACAAGTGATTTGCAAATATTGATGCATCTTTTTTTAATCTAAAAGCAGCTAAGTGTTCTGATACTCTTATATTTAATGTACGTGTGGTTTTACCCACATAGAAGTGTTGGCATGTTCGATTTTATTTCGCTTACATCTATTGCAATTATTAGCATTTGACTGATAAATAAAAATAAGCATTCCGCTTTTTAGTTATAAATACAGTACGATAGAAAAATAAACTTATAATTAAAACGTGAAACACAATAACGTGGCTTACCACTAACGTTGCAAAATGGACAAATGATTACGACATTCATTTAAATACTGGAAAAACATTACGAATTACTATTCTGTCAATATAAGTTAAGCAATGCATATCAATATAATTTCTGTCATTACTATTAAATCATCATAATTGACTTCTTATTGAACAATATTGACGATATAAATAATATTTCCTTTCATATTATTCATTGCTTGACCATTTTAAACTCGTTAAATAGCTCGAAGCATTTTCCTTATTCACAGTAAGCAATTCAATTTAGCAATCTAATGTGTACATTTGTAAATAGTTGTCTTTTCAAAAAAAATACTAAAAATTGAATTGTATGTTTTAAGCCGAGGAAGTTTTATTATCACAATTTTTTAATTCATCTAAAATACAGTTGATATTCTTTTTAATTGTTGTTCATACAACACTTTTGTGTAACTAGAATTATTCGGTAGAATAAAAACAAGTAGTGCGGCTATCATCCATGGGGGCGAAAAAATGATTTATGTTATAAGAAGCATTCGGTATGTGTGCTTTCTTAATTTAGGTACCTGTATATTATACGGTAAACGTTACGCGTGTTATAATTACTTGAATTAAAGTTCATCTTATCAAGATTCATGCAATCCTAAAGATGAATTACGTTTGTTAACATCGTTGCCGTAGATGTCAAAGGAGTCATCCCACAAATTTGGAGGAAATGAGTTGAGTACACAAAATCATTTTACAACCACCAAAGATTTTTCATAATAAACCTAACACTCAAACATTAAAGTAGTCAAAAGAAAACATCACAAAGTACCTACGTTCAAAGTTATATCTTTAAAAACAAAAAAATATATTTGCTTTTTTACCACATAAAATGTTTCAGTGTCAATTTCTCAGCTTCCTGATTTTATGGACGGGCTATCTAGACATCTTCAAAATGTCATCTTGTTTTAACATCGATCGAGATCTGTTGACCCACAATATATAACAATACTCAATTGTTGCTTTTACTATAGCAAGAAAGGTAAGATAAGCCTGGTCAGGGAATTATGCTACGAAATGAGTTGTGCGAAAAGATGAGTAATATTAGATGTGTTAACAAATGTCAATTCTTGGTGGAAAGACATTATATTTTAAAAAATAAAACACAATTCCTTTGTACTACTTCCACATGTTTATAATGATCAAAACCGGTTTCGCTCATCACAAACATCAGTTGATAATGATCGTGATGAGCGAAACCGGTCCTGATCATTATAAAAGTCTGGAATTAGGGCAAAGAAATTGTGTTTTATTTTTTTTAAATATTAGATGTATCTAATTCGACAGTGTAAATTACTTTATTGATTGAATTGGCATTTACTTGGTAGAACTCTATTACAATAAGATTAAATATCAAAGTATTTAGTTCTACAAAACTTTATTAATTAGTTGATAGCTATTTCGGCTTATTCAATGACGTTAAGCTGAAATAGCTATCAACTAACTAGTATTTTGTTTAGAACTACATATTTCGATATTTTATCCTATTTCAAAGTAAATTCGCTTTAATACGGTAATACCGTAAAACAAAAAAATATCTAATACCGATTTCTATTAGTGTTTTTATTCTCTCAAAATTAAGCCACTATAAAGATATAAATTAATTATTTTTCCTTGACTGTATATGGTAAAATTATGATTGTGCCTCGAGCACTATTTAAGTTTGATTTAATATTAAACTGGTTGTAACATGTTACTACAGTAACCCGAGAGCAATCACTGCCTTTCAGTAGTAAATAGAAAATTTTCTTGGTGGGTCATAGTGGAATAAAATCAATATACAATATAAACGATATTATTTGTTTGGATTATTGAGATTTTGTACACATCCATGTATTTTGTCAGTAACGACCCGGGTTTCGCCTTTCGGCATCTTCAGGCATTCTAGCACACGACTGTTTACTGTCTCTCAGTTCGAGTCCATTCGTGTGCTCGAATACCTGAAGATGCCGAAAGGCGAAACCCGGGTCGTTAGTGACAAAATACATGGAAGTGTACAAAATCTCAATAATCCAAATTTGATATTGAAATTCCATCAAGCACCCTCAGTCGATGTCTTAAATGATATTATTTGTATTTGGTATTCAGAAATCCTTTCAAGAAGCACATCAAAATATCATAATATGGCTTGACAGCTGAGCTAACTGGACGTGAAAAAAATATGTCAACGCATGGTACAGTGACGAAATTTCTTTGCATGTCTCAGCTTTTATTTATTATCTGCACTTTTTTTCATATACATATTTAAAATTTATATCTACCTACAATAAATGCTGAAAAGTATGAAAGATTGCAGTTTTATAAAATATTTTATCATTAAAGCGAATTACTTTTCTTTATTGGTGATTTAATATCAAAATATGTATAATAAACGCCATGACGTATTTGTATTGTATAATTTTTGTAAGACTTACAAACTATACACAAAAATGGATAGTTATCAATATTTTTCAAGGACTATTTTAAAAAATATCATAAAACGACAAATTGTTCGATGCTCTGTAGTTACATATTGTTTAATACATTAATAATTTAAAATTGAATAATCTACATTGTGTATTCTTTTTTGACAGTTTTATACTTGTGTAGTGTAATCCTTTGTAGAATTGTTAATCTCTCTCATAGTTATGTTTTGGTTTCAATATAAATTATTGTATTGCATGCAATTATCGAAGGTTATGGTGCTAGTGTTTTTAAAATCACAACAAACAATATGGTGTATTAAAGATCGAATGATGATTAAAAATATTTCAACAAAATCAAGTTGCTCGATAATTTTTACGAAAGCGTCTTTCAATAAAAACTGCTTAGTAAGCTCAATTCATTCATTTTCTTGCCCTCATTCAAGATTAAATCTCGCCATATGAAACGTCATAGTAAAACTAATACATACATTACCCAGTATATATCGAGTAGGCAATTTGATATTTAAGTCGTATATTTGCATATCACAAAATAATATATAAAAATGAAACTAGTTCGATCGATAAATCATGAGAGTGCTGCAACAAAAGTGAAGTGTCGCAGAACTCGTAAATAGCTCAATACCTATTCTTGTTTGAATAGTGTTCATAAATCTATGTCGGGTGACAAATCGCTCGGCGATAACAAATCATAGCTACGGGTTAGTTATGTATTATCTGTCACGATCAAAATCAATGAGCAATTTTATCATACGACATGCCTAGCTCAAGTGAATGTACGATCCTGCCATATGTATAGAATATCATAATATGAGCATATTTACACGGTTGCAAAAATACCTGCTATTTAAGAGTATAGTAGAATGTTATATTATACACAAATATCGTATCGGTACCGAAAACAACATATTTACGCGGAAGTAATAGTTTTTATTAAATCAATGTTGATTATTTGTATGTCAATTTTATATAATTGTGGTGTTCAAATGTCGCCAAAATGAATGAATGTAGATATAACATGGGGATCGTATATTATTTGATAAGGGAAATTTAAAAATAAATAGTTTACCAATTTTTAACGAACAACTTAATTTTTGTAACGCCGCTTTATTGTATCTCCTTTACGTGAGATGACTTCGTAAAATAATCATTATTTACTCGAGAAATCAAAATAATTCAATTTTGACCTTAATACGTCATCTGATATTCACAAGTATGTATATGTTATGAAGTTTTTTCAATTATATTTTAATAATAATTAGTTCTTATGACTACCTCCAATTGCAAAATTCTATGAGTTTGTAATATTTTTGCAATTATTTTCCGAATTAAGATTGAAAGTCATTATTACAAAATAAGCATTAAAATTACTTCAAATTATATCAATGTAGCTCCTAGATTAAGTGGTAATATTTTTTCTTAAACTGTTTTATTTATATATAAACTATATAAGCTTTTAACTGTCAGCTCGAGATCATCCGTGTACTCAAATGCCTGAAGTTGCTATATAAAAACGATTAAACGGTACAAATTTTATGTTAGCTCCATTATTAACCTATGTGAATTCATATAATACTTCAAAGAAAAGAAAGTTATGACCGAATTTTGTCTAATTTTATAACGAGGATTATTTATAATAGTTACTCACGTCACCTGTTTCATTGCAGATATTTATTGTCGAATGAATACTTAGTTTGTTTTTTTAACCGTTTCAAAATTGTTATTTATTTAAATATTAACATTAGCATGGTTAATATCCGTGCATGTAGCTCATACAACAATCGATTCTAATCAGAATATTAACATACGTGAGACGTGTGACAATCACATTCTTAATGAATTATGGATGAGATTATTGAAATTTGTAGGAACTAACCTCAAATAGCTCAACGCCTCTGCGTTATATTATCTAGTATAAAGTTGTAAGAACCAAATAATCCTTTTTATATTGTGTAACTTAAGCACTGTATCTTTATTATTTAAAACGAGAAATATTTATATTCACTCTGCAATTGAAAACATTAGATTATATGACTATGCCCATTTGCGCCGTAGTGACGCACCAATCAAATTCAAAATTGATATAAAACTTCCAACACAATAATTTGTCATCATATAATGTTAATTATTTGTATGTAATCTTTAAACTCTGAAAATAAACAAATAAAAATTACTTCGTTTTAGCACTAAGAGTGGTAGTAAAACCTGTATAAAAAAAAATGTTTTCATTCCAGGCAATTATTCTCATACTGATAAACTGTAAGCTTGTTCGCTTCTTATCTAAATATTAATGTCCTTAAAGCTCCGATTTAATTACTCACGATAAACCGCAAAGCGATCAGTAACAAAGCATAGGTGAGTTTACAAATAAAACATTTATGTCATGTAATTTGTAGCAAATCGATAGATTTTTTAATCTAGTGATTTTTGTAGATCGTAAAGTTTTTGACAAGTGTGTTATTTCGTAAGAAAAATATATTTTTTCGATACCGACCTACTGCACCATTCGTCTCCGGTCTGTGTCGCATTGCTCGTTAATTTTAAAGTCAAATTGTCATTGTGTACACGCCCAGCGGTGAGTTACGTCGGCTTAATAAGCGGTTGCCGATTCGTAACTAAACTAAGGTGTAGCTGTAGCCTTATCCTCTTGGAATAATTCGATTGTATTTTAATGAGAATGAGAGAGGGTGTAACACCCGCGCGCCTACGGCGACCTTAGAAGGACGTCTGACGAATAGAGGTAACACATTATGCCCATCTATCAATAATGTTCGAATTAAATAAATGTCAAATTAATATTTACCGGTTCTTGTTGTTGAGTTGTAACGTTCTAAGCGATCCACTGCTCAAATCAATGAATAGAAAAATAAATATTTCACTTTTATTTATCACTACTGATTACCCGGCATGCGTTCAACGTCACTCAAAAGAAAGGGTTTGTGTTTTAATTCTGTTTATTGAGCTTTTCTGCTTTTGGATTAAAATTACCCGGTCAGAGCCCGTCATCTTCTGGCCCGGCCTGGCCCAAGCCCGAGTCTCAAC
Source organism: Himalopsyche phryganea (assembly GCA_022494535.1). Classification (NCBI taxonomy): domain Eukaryota; kingdom Metazoa; phylum Arthropoda; class Insecta; order Trichoptera; family Rhyacophilidae; genus Himalopsyche; species Himalopsyche phryganea. Next base: position 4,201,917 of record JAGVSL010000046.1, read on the forward strand.
ATCACACCTGTTACCTCAACCCGACCCGAAGTCCAAATTTATTGTTCTTGTTTCCGTCTGGTGCGTACCCGAATAAATCAGAAGGTTTTCCGAGATGTGACTGTTTGTACGTGATGAATGTTAAAGGAACGCATAGAGGACAAACAAACAAACATTCATTTATATATATATATAACTATTGTTATACGGTAAGGCTTTCTGGGTGTTTTTCAAGCATACATCTTTAATTTAAATTATTATTTCTACGTTTACAAAAATTAGGGCTAAACAATTAGATAACAACGAAGTGTATAATCTTTTTTTAATTTCGAAAATCATAATAAACTGAAAATAAATTTGTATTATATTTCGCATTGAATAAGAAAGATTTGTCTTTCGTTATCGATGTTTTTGTGAGAAAATATTGCTATGGATTCAAAATCTCATTTGGAATATTTTATCACTGGAAAAAGAGCACTGGGAAGCGATACGCTCGTGAAAAATAAAGGTATTTTATCCGTTAGATTGCTTCGTTTCCATAATAATATATAAATAGTTCGTTGTTTTTACATATTTTTGTGCAAATTAAAGAAAACTTTTGAACTATTTTAAATTTTATTTTTCTTTATGATACTTTATTGACATTGAAAGGGTTATACTGAGCTTGGGAATAATCTATTTCCAGCTCATGTTCTTTTTTACAGTTATTTTATTTTCTCTGTCATATGAATAGGTGCATGAGCTTTACTTACATGAATTAAACATGATTTAATGAATGCTATCCACATTATTTAAATGTAGACTTTTTATTTTCTGCATGATGACAAAACTTTCAAATATTTAAACAGTAAATTATTCTAATCCGGCATAACAAGATGAATATCAATAACAATTAGTGATTTACCATAATAATGCTTATGAATCTATGTACATTTCATAATCATTTTGTAATGCATTTATATATTATCTTTAATATACCAGTAAATTATTACGCAAAAATATATTTAGAATAACGAAATTAAAATGAAATTTGAATTGTCAAGATTTTCTACATTTCCATGTATTTTGTCACTAACGACCGGGTTTCGCCTTTCGGCATCTTCAGGCATTCGAGCACACGAATGAACTCGAACTGAGACAAGTAGACAGTTTATAACAATTATACACAAGATAAATACGACAAATCTTATCCCTGAGTCTACAAATTAGCATCTGCAATAGTCACAACACATGTATTAGGGTGAAAAGAGGGGGTTTTTAAAATGCAATTCGAAGAACTACCTACACAATTTCAGCTAATGGGCTCTATCAGGGTGACCATGGACGAATGTATTAATATGGGAAATTTATTATTTTGATCGTTAATTTACGTTTATTTTTTACGGACTCATCCCAAGTAAAGGGTACAATAGAGAGGAGTTTGGAAGATTCAGTTGTCCATTCAATATTGGTAAGGAATTTAACAGGGTGCTATTGATTTCCATAATTTGTTGATTTCAAGAAATTATTTTATCAAGAAATTTTGGAACGGCTTTGAGCGTGGTTGTGCTAAAAGGCCTGAAGATGCCGAAATATGAAACCCCCGGGTCTTTAGTGACAAAATACATGGAAATGTACAAAATCTCAACAATTCAAATTTGATATTGAAATTCCACCAAGCACCGTCAGTCGATGTCTGAAATTATAATGGTTGTATTGATAATTGAAATAATATTTTATGTAATATCGATTTTTATTAAATTTTAACGTTATTTTTCTCATATAATATTTCATTTACACTATTATAGTTAAAGAGTTGTTAATTACAAATTAATACTCTTTTCAAAAATATATGTCAACAGTAATGAAAGTTTAAAATTCCAAAAAGTCCTGATAAACGTACTAATACGCAAGTATTATATGTTCATCAGTAAATTATTTTTCATTAAGTAGTCAGTAAGTGTGTTTTGACCGTTCGGATTGATCAAACTAATAGAAAATAATGTGAAATGTTTACCAAAATGCGAAAAGAGAAATCGAACATCTAGACTTGTCAATATTAGCATGATCGTACTAAAACAATACATGCTTTCAAATAAATTAGACATTTAAGACGAAAATGCTCGTTTCAATATACTTACCAACTTTTAAAAAAACCGCGCTGTTTATTCAAAGATCACTCAATATTATTTATTATTGACTCGTCTTGTTTTGAATGTGTATGGGTGTGCGGGTGTATGCACTTATAATTTGAATAACGAACTGTAAAATTTTATATTTATTCAATAAAAAAAATTAGATAGGTTCCTTGTTCCTAAAGTCGGCCGTCGCCACTAGTCGGTCTTTTGAGCTTAAAACTTAAATAATAGTGGATATATTTAAAAAAACAGATTTTGTTTAATTCGTGTAGGTAGTTTTGCTACTTGCCAATGTATATCTGGACTATACTGACCTATATGATGCAATACGCAATTAAAAAAAGCACATTTTTACTTCGCAAGTTTCGACAAATTCATGTTATATGGGGATTTCTAACAAAATTTACTTTATATTGTCATGCTTTGCATCATTATTTTTTTATTGCTCTGTCTACTATCAGTAGATTACTTCGCGATATTTATGAAGTTTCATAGTGATGCCCAAACACTGGGAAACGAAAGGCTGACCATTAAAGTTTGGGGGCCGACCACTGGGACAATTGGCATTTTTTTTGTAAACTTCTATTATTTTATGCTTGGTACAATATTAACTATTTTACTTTAAGTTTGTTATATTGCTTAATCCCTTTTTAATGGAATAATAGTGAAAAAAATATGTATTTATCATTCATTGACTCAAAATTCTTTTTGAAAGTACACATGTCGCTTAACTGGCTGAGGACTGGCAAAACGACAGTAGCCAAGATCATAGGTTTATCATCGTGATTAAAAATAATTAATTCATAATTACGCACATTAAAAGAAACTTCATAAAATGTCTATATATCACTATAATTATTATAGCTCCGCTTTGTATATGAAATATCATAAACATCTACTACAGATTTTAGTACGAATATTCATGTCAACTTTCGTAATGGAATATATAAATTATAAATAATTAATATTCATATTATCATACTTTCCGATGTATTTAAAAAAATTAACTCTTTAATTTCTTCGTCTTTTAATAACCCACCATTAAAAAAATTATACATAGAATAAGCCTCAAGCAGAAGACATCACATACATACATACATATTCAACGAAAGTATTGGAAAGGTTATAGAAAAAAACTTTAGAAACCATTTTTAAGATTCCAAACCCATAACACAAAAGCTTTTTTATATGGGAGTAATTTACTAGCAGCCGTTAAAAAAGATAAGGTCCTTTGTTTTTAACACTTTTTTTTTATATAAAAACTTCGTAACAAAATATTTAACTTTTTTGCAAATTTTCAATGCACAGGATATTTTTGAATATGAAATCATTGGTGATAAACTCATGAACAATGAAATAAATCCACTCGAAATCAAATAAATCAAAATATGGACTTAACCCGTGCTGTAAGAAGTATAGGTATGCTGGATAAAGAATGACAGTCGACATTTGGCATTTGTTGACGTCGTTGTGTGTTTATTGAATTACAATATTTTAAAAATAAAACACAATTTGTTTGTACAACTTCCACATGTTTATAATTATCAGGACTGCTTTCGCTCATCACGAGCATTATTAACTGATAAAAATAAAATCATAACAGTGCCTCTTATATAAAATTTAATGTTAACAAAGGAATATAAAACAGTTGGTTCATAAGCTGTGACAAGAATTTACAAGTAATCAAAAAACTATACATAAACGAAATTAAATAGTCTACAATTAACATTGTGTTTATTCGTGTTATACTTTTAAAATATATAGCCCTCTCAGCCGACAGTTAACACAATATAAAGGAGTTATACAATATAATATTTTTACAACAGTCTTTTGGTAACAATAAAAATTTGGTTGGACAAAATTACGTCATATATTTTACAAAAACAACGATCCAGCTCACCCATGCTTCAAGCACCGTTGACTTAACTGCAAATAAAATTATTATTTTAACCAACCAAGAATAGATATTTGGCTTAGCTAAGAACCGTCCTTCTGGACGACTTTTAGGTTGGTGTTATTCAAACACTAGCCTTACTTTCCACTACACTTAATGATCATTGCATATTGAATGATTATATAACAATAATTGCTCACTCATGAATTATTAGAATAATCTCCTATAATTAAGTCATACTTACGTTCACGTAACGATTCAATGGCATTTTTTACAATTGACACGAATAGAAATTATAATTATATTAATTTTTGTCTGTAGCCATAACATCTATGTTAATTAATACGCTTTACAGTTTGCACTTAAGCCCGATTATTAATATCCATAATAATTCATAACAATGAAAATTTTGCAATGAACCAACTCGCCTTGGCAGAATTTCGCATTGCGATCGGAAAAATAATGTGAATAATAACATTACCATAGAATGATGGCTAATTGGGTTGCATCAATAGAACCGAACGCCTTGGAAACGCGATCCATCTTACGGCACCTTACCTACACACCGTTTGTTATCTGCTATCGATTTTTACATATCTTCGTCATTATTCAATTTCTTTTTAATGAACAAATTAATTACACCTGCATTGTAACGAATAGTTTAATAAGTACCCACGTAAAGCTCGGCAGATTAAATTGTCTATGCCCACACTAGTTCAAACCCATATAATGAGTATTCTTCCCATTAATTAAAATACTTATTATATTATTTATTATTACAGTTAAAATAAATCATTTTATTATAATGCAAAGTTCTGAAAAAAGATCCAAATGGAATATACAATAGGACAAAAATCTACATTTAAAAAATTGTATTTTAGTCAGCCTAACCTAGCCTCTCGTTTTAAAAAGAGTTTATATTGTGTAAGGAAATAACTAGATTTTAGTAATTCGTTCTCTCTGCGTATCGTTTTCAGAATCAGTTAGGATTGTTAAAAAGAGTGAAAACTTCTCAGATATTGAATAAAAATGAATGCATTGATGTAAAAATCTACCCAGCATTGTTTATAAAACCTTAGCCACTCTACTCTAGCCATTCTAATCGGCAATATGATAAAAATATGTTTGACTTTATTTAGTATATTTTCGCACCAACGAATTATAAAGCCTTACACTTAACGAATATTTACGATTTAAAACAAATGTGTGACCTCTCAGGGTAAAAGCCATCAATCTTTTGGTAATTAACAAGTTAGATATTTTTATGTTAAACAAATAACAACAAACTGATTTGCGAGAATCGATGCAAACACATACAGGTCGTAAAAATATATTATGACACAATTCTTACGCGTTAGAATTTGCTACGCTATAGAATAGACCTTGTAAGAATCATGAATTAAAATTGAAAAAAAACTACTGATAACTTCGTATTTTCACACAAAGCCTAGGTAAGGATATCTATGCCGGCGGTATTCATTTCTTTTTTGTATCGAGTTGCATTACGGGGTGTTTTTAACAGCAATGCGCTTGAGAGAGAGTTTGAGAAGTTCGTTTACATGCATCGGGATTCCTTGTTTATAACTCTCAATAATGATTATATTAGAAATAAGTGGTAAGTAGAAAGAACTCATCACTCAAATTAATAATTAATTGAGGTAGAGGGAACCATTTGTATTATTTAACATAAAATTTGGTCTTACTAATTTTCAAGATTTTTAAGTTATTTATCCTTATACTTTTATTGTTTACGCAATCAAATATTTGTGAATTATATATATTAAAACCATGGTTATTATGTATCTTTATGGGGTTTTTTAATTTGTAAAAAATAATTTTTGTTCTTATAAATACACTCATTTATTCCATATGTATGAAGTGTGTATGTGTAGCTGTCTGATATATTCGAGAAAACAAAAAAACTTTTGTCTTTTTATCGGGGTTATGCGATTTAATAATATAAAGCATGTAAGGCTTACATCTTCGATTAATTAAAAATATTGCCTGTGTCGTGAATGAAAATAATGTATTGTAATTGGTGCCCATAAGATGATACTACTTCCTTCTTACTATAAAATATTCATATTCGTATCTGACAGCATAATATAATATGAATAATACGCTGTGTTCAAATTACTGTATGGTGAATAAATTTTAACATCTATAAAAACTACCACCAACTAAATAAAAGATTACGACGCTGACGGATCGAATTAACGCGCAGACACCTGCGGGCAGGCGTTTTCACATTTCAATCTCATTGTGTAAGTATAGTCTTTGATGTATGGTTCAGGTATTCATTTTTCCTCTTAAAGCCGAAACCATTCTAGTGCAAAAACGACCAGAACCTAATATATGAAAAGTGACTAAAAAATACCTAAACAGCAAAGAAACTTCCATACATTACAACAAAGCAATGTATCTATTGAAGCAATTGATTGAATAAACTTAATAACGTATCATTATGATAAGAGCTCAAAAGTAAATGCATAACAGTTATAGCAGTTGCCCATAGGAATTTTTATCGCATGAATACAGCATGGTTCTTATGATATCTAAAGCTTTAATTTTTACATTCGAAACAAGTAACCTACTATCATTAATTAATGTTGTTTTATTGATTATACACATTAAACTATTTCTTTCTTTTCATACGTACTTAAATTAATATTAATTTGTAAATATAGCTTAATTGCTATGTGACAGTGAAGTCTTAATTGACTCTACGTATTCAAATAATAAGTCAAGGCTCTTGTAATATGATCTCTTAATCCGTCACCGAATCCTCAACAGATTTACTTTTTACTATCGGCGTTAAAATATCCAAACATATTATTATAAATATTTATGGTTACAAAATAATTATAATTATACTCTAAAATATATCTCATAAGTACACCCAGTGGCGTAGCTAGGGTTTGTGCCACCCGGGGTGGTCTTTGAATTTGCCCCCCCCCCAACCAACCTTTTCTCCAAATTTTTTCATAATATTTCAATATAATTTCTTGAAAAACATACTATATTTTTACAATCCTGGCGAATTTTATCTTCAATATTAATAATTTTTCTCCAAAAATATTTATTTTATATTGACAATAGTGTTGCGTTAAGGCTATTTTTTGAATTGCCTACTCTTTTTTATATGAAAACTACGATGCAAAAAAAAAAATATGTATGTATGTAATTTCTTGAAAAATATGTACCTACAGTATTTTTACAATCCTGTCATTTACAAATGTTATATTCAATATTAAATTTGTAAAGTCCCGGAGATTTGTTTTTCAAATATGTTAAAAAATCCATAAGTCATGTAAATAAATTTTATATTTATTACTAAGCTGGAAATGTAAAATTATTTATGCATAATACATTAATAGGTATAGGTGTATTCTAAATAAAAACGAATTAAAAATTGTGAATTGATTTAGAACAAGATATTCAGTAGATTTTATTAAAATAACATTTACAAAAAATTTCCTCGCATTGCTCTTGGCAAAATCGCCAGTAACATTATCAAAATCTATTTTATCTGCCAGTCGGTGTGCTATTGAAACTATTTTTTTAATCACAACTTGCTCACTGTTGATATTAAATTGTTTTTTATTCATTTCGTTTTCTTTCTTTTTTAGTTCTTATTTTTTTATTACCTACATAGTTTTTTACTCATTTTCAAAAATGCCGCTCCTAGAAAAGCATATTTTGTTAGCAAGTCACAAATTAGACAGAAGAAAACATGATGAATGGAATATAACTTACATTGATTATGTAAATATAAAAAAAGATATTTATTTTTTACCGTCGAAATTTTCTATTCATCTTCGAAAATGCCGCTCCCTAAAATTTTTCCTATTTATCATACTTTAAACTTTTGATACAAAGAATAAGCTAATTTATTATAGCGGTAATGTATTACAAGTCAGAAATTTCGTAATATAAATAAACCATTTTTTTAATTTATGGAAATCAAATTTATAACAACAAACAAGTTAACGACAAATAATTCCGATATTGTAATAATGAAATCCTTCTGGTGGTTGAATGAAATCAATTTACCATTTAGTTAGAGATTTATATTTTTGCATTTTAGGTTTCTATAAGTTAAGCATTTTAAATTTTACAATTATCAGGCGGAATTCGTCACGGAAATTTGCTTTTGAAATAAAATAAATTCTGCGTGCGTACTTTTTAATAATGTCATAAAGCTTTACGAAGAGCTTCAGTTTTATAAGTGCAGTAATAACGGTGCACCGAATGCAACATAAATTACTTAAAGTCGTATCCATGCTCACGAGCGTTAATGTTATGAACGTATATTGATTATTTGCCAAGGCTTTTAATCCTTTGCCATTCAAAAGGACCAAACAGTAATAAGTTATAAAAATATATCACCTTAACCCTTTAAGGCCGACCATATTTTTTTCTTAAATATTAGAAACATACCCATTTAACCAATATCAATTTTACGATTAACGATTCCTCTAAGACTATAAAAGAAGAAACAATTTCATCAATTTCTAAAATACAGGATTAAATAAGTATAAATTATCCTGTTTTATTGAATCAATAATTCATTCCGCAAAACTTATTTGTGAATAAATTTAATTATGCAAAAAAAATATCAATTATAATTTCGTTTCAACGACAATTAATTATAATTTTCAAAATAAAATATTTCTGATAAAAATTATTTTAGAATAAAGATGTTCTCTAAATCAACTAAAGCAGTTCATTAAAATATACCTATTTATATTAAATGAGGTACTTATCTATAAATATATGTAAAATTATTCATATTGCATGAAAATATTCTCTACAAATAGGTTTTGATATTTACTCTAATTAAGTTTGTTGCTTCGAGAATAACAATTTTATTATTGCTTATTTTTTTGTGTTGAATTTTTTTTATTTATAAAATCCTAAATTTGATAGTAGATAGAAATCATAAATATTATTAGGCAATATAATTATGACAGTCGTAGGGTCTTCCAATATTTACTTAAGGGACCACTGATGTCATTCGAAGCGTTTTTTGACATGTTTCACGAATTTTCTGAGTAAAAATGACGCAAACGATGGCACACGTACGCGAATTGCATTAAAATGTCAGCTGAAGATAAGATTTGCGGTCGTACGTAGATGGATGACTGCAAAACGAGACTCACAAAATGAGTTTAAAATGTACGAAGATAATATAATATGCTATTGCAATTTGTATGCTGGCAGGTCACACATGTGGAGTCATAAGTGGCATTGCATTGCGGGAGATCTTTTTCCGACTTCTTATCATCTCGATCACTCTCACATATCATTGAGGCAAAACTGCCAGTGTGTCACAGTCAATATTAATTGTATAAAGGGCATTATTTCCTTCGATATAGAAGATGGTGTATACTTTCTTTGGATTTGGTGATTGTATTATAAAAATTTATTTTTCCATAAAAAAATATTATCATTGATGTGTAATTAGGCGTGACACTTGTTTCAATTGTCAGATAATTGGAGTAACAAAAATTAACAATATTGTATTAAAAAAGTGAATATTTTGAGTAAATTAAAAATTAAATAAGGTTGTTGATTCTATTCATCAAATTTTGGCAGTGCAAAACATAAATATAATCATGAAGTTTTTTCAATTCCACCATTCCGATTAGTAGCCTTGTGATAAACATCATCTCTTCGGTTGCGTTGTCCACTGGTTTGAATCCCAGAACGGACACTTTAACAAATCTATTTATTAACTTACTACCAATCCTGCCCCAACCCCGTCTTTCTATAATTACTCTCTCAGAAAAAATAGTGTTTGAACGGCTGAATAACAAACCGTGTCACAGAACAACTACTGTTGGGGTTCTGTCATTAGAAATCCACATGTTGCGAACATGGTAACGAACATGGTAAATATAATCATTAGTTTTCCTCTCATTTGGTAAATTTTAAATTTAAAAGATTTAACTTTAGGTCCATGTTATACACAGAAAATTTTGATATTTAATGATGTCCAAAAACATTATTATCGGGTTCGCTTGGCATTTAAAACGTTTTTTTAATTCTTACTAACTGAACGAAACGTGAATCGAGACCCTTAATTCATTATTACTTCTGGAATATTTAGGGTGTTTTTTAGAACAACTCGACTTCTTGTCAAGGTTTTTACTAAAGAAAATTATATTTAAATATCAAATTTGGATTATTGAGATTTTGTACACTTCCATGTATTTTGTCACTAACGACCCGGGTTTCGCCTTTCGGCATCTTCAGGCATTCGAGCACACGAATGGACTCGAACTCAGTTCGAGTCCATTCGTGTGCTCGAATGCCTGAAGATGCCGAAAGGCGAAACCCGGGTCGTTAGTGACAAAATACATGGAAGTGTACAAAATCTCAATAATCCAAATTTAATATTGAAATTCCATCAAGCACCCTCAGTCGATGTCTTAAATTATATTTAAATATCATTTAAATAAAATTGAAAGCAGCTTTCCCTATGCAACGAATCACATAAAAAAAATATTTTAGATAAATAAAGTTATTTTGACGACGAATTACGTAAATATGGATGTAATTAAATAAGCAAGATAGCTGTTTCGTCTAATTTATAACATCAAAAATACCGTGAAAAAGGGTGCTAGAACGCTGTTCTTCCGCGGTACAAGGCAAAAAAGCCCTGGGTATAAGTAAAATTTTTAAAATATGTATTTCCGAAGTCTGATTCATATTTTGTTTTCATAATATTAACAAATGCGTTGAGAATTATTTATTTTTACACAACAATAATAATTCAAAGGATATCAATAACGTGTAAAATGTCATACGTGTGCAGGGCATTTAGAGGTGTACTGACATGTGACTCAAAGATTATAATCACATCGTAAAAGGATTTCTGATAGTGATCTAAGACTCGTTATAGGTTAAAGCACAACAAGATAATAATTATACAAGATCGATATTATATGAGTAAAGCGATTATTTAAATTGCACAAAAACGGATTAATTTGTGCAAACTGTGTCAAATATGATTGATACTTAACGTAAGACGCTTTATTGACACCATATCGTGATCAGCACAATATTACTTATTTCATCGTATTTAATATCTCATATAACCCAGGCGCTCTGTAGACGCTTTATTATTATCACATATTACATGTAGGTATGAAATTTTCTCATGACATAAGCGCTCGCGGTGTCAACAATGCACATACAGTTCCGACGTACTAGCTACTTTAGACATTCGTCATTTCAATTTCAATACCGTCATCTATGACGGGTACGGTTATACTAGTAAAATATAAAAGTTTCTATGATTATATTTTTTTAAATCTCTAGTCAAAATGTCACGGTTAGCTTTGATCTTGAATGAAATTTGGCCTTTTATTCTAACACTATAATTATAATTATTAAGTCTTACCTAAGCGCTAAGTGGTCCTACACGTTGTGAGATCTAGCGGCATTTATATTATACATAAACAAATTTTCTTAGTCATAATAGAGTTGAATCAAATTACTACGATTTATCAAATTGGTTTTCATTATACAAACGTGTACAAACAAAGCTAACAATATATCGTCGTTGTTCTGGAAGAAAACACTAAATCGAAAAATAAAATGTTGAGTTAGTTATACCAAAATGTTCCTTATTTCGACCTCTACCGTATGAAAGAACACAATTATTTTTGTAAATTACACTTTTACTTAAAAACAGTTTTCTAAATACAAACAAACTACATGAAGAGGGTATAGCAAGTCCAATTACTCAAAACTAGTATTTTTCAGTTGGTGTCTTCTTCCATAACAACGACGATTTCGAATTGTAATCAATGCTCTTTTTACACGAGGGACACGTTTCATGCACAGCCGTGCAAAAAAAGATGGGATGAGCATAGATAAATGAATGCTAGTTCCCAATACATTGGATCGCGAAATTTCAAAACCTTGCAAAATGAGCGTAATATATATCCAATTAAATCTTAAACTTCAAATCGTTTCCTAACAAAATAATATTTCGATTTAAAGAAAATTTTTGTTTCTGCCTTAATGTGTATTTTTTTGTAATTACTCTTTAGATGGTAATTACTATTTAGATGGATCCAAGAAAGCTTCCTGTTACCTCTACGCCAATAATTTATATTATAGTTTTCGGTCTACGCCGTAATATGAGTTTTATAAATGTATGTGTATTTTCTTGCGTGCATTTTATGTTCTTCGTGATGTGAATTTTCTTTGTAGTAGTTGAATTTATATTAAACTCAGTACTCTTTTTACACGCACAGATTATGTTTACCCAGTTTCAATATTACACGGTGTAATGTGATGGAAGCTATCTTTCATTTATCTATGTTCCCTGCATCTTTACTTGTTGTATGGAACGTATCCCCGTGAAAAAAAAGGATTCGGTGTATTTGATTTCAACGCAGTATTTATTAAGATACTTTTACTGTACAATTATAAAGGTTTAGAAGATTTTCAAAACTTAACCTTGAATCAATATTATTAATTTAAGCACGGAAAACATAATTGCAGTAAAACATTAATAATGTGATTAAACTAGAGGGAATAAAGTAGACTAATTTATAAGAGATATTTCAATGAAATTGATCTTGGAAAGATTACTTGAAACAATACAAAAGTAATTTGAAAAGACATTCAAATATTGTCATAACTGTAAATATATATTTTAATATCTTCATTTCTATATCTACATATTGTTTTATATTATTCAATGAATAATAGTAATTTCATTGAATATTAGTTTTTTTCCAACATGGGTTCAATTTTTAACACTGAGCGTGTCTTATGATGAAATTGAAGGTTCATAATAGCTATAATAGCATCACATTTCCAGTGATATGTTATCTTAATATTTATGTAAGTATTATAATTTTAGGAAATAATGATTTAATATTTAAAAATAAATAATGTTAATTTATTTGTAAAATCAAAATATAGGGTAAAGTACACACACCTGTAGATGAACAACAAATTATTGTTTGAATCTTTGGATTAGAATTAACCCGCGGTTCTTATCCGTTCACAGCCAACAATAAAAATACTAAGAGCACTAACTAACACGCGGTCTCAGTGTCACGCCTCTAGCGGCGACCACTCGATAGCAACTGCCTTATCGGACAAACGTTCAGCTGTACCGACGCACATTTATTTTATTGTTGACTGAGAGAATAATTTCGCAACGGGGGTGGTAAACGCATAAGTCTAAACCCCACATAATAGCACAACGCTTATATAGTAGATGTCACGAAACAGTTTTAATTATCATCCCTCTATCAGACCCTTTTAACATTGTAATTTTTGTATAGTTTTCTCTAGCAAAAGATGTTGACCGAAAAGTATTTCGCTGAATTGGCAGGATTTTTTAACTGATTATTAAATAGGCCATTTATGTTATGGCATTCTAATATTGGATCGGACATTGCATAAATATATATATAATATATTTAACATTATAAATAAATGTGATTTCGTACTATCGGCAAGAGAGTTTGACACACCCTGGTTTTTTTGTTAAGTTTAAGTTTTATTAGAGTCCGGAACTAAGAACGCACAGCGTTAATGACAATGATTTGGAGAAATCGACCCAACTCTTGTCGTTAGGGGTGACCGGCCAATCGCCGGCGGACACGTTCGCTGGACGAATCCATTTTTGACGGAAAAGAGTGGCTCCGACGGTGCGGGAGACCTTTTTGATTTTGTGTTAGGAGTCGTTTGCCAGCTTCGAGCCGGGCGAGCCGCCAGCCGTGGCCGGCACCGGTGACATTGTGGATTGTTTGTGTTGTTTTGAAATTTGACTTAATTTGTCGTGACACTCGCATTATAACTTAAAAGTAAATTCATGTGTTAAGAATTATTTTTGTGTATCTTCGATTAAAATAAATAAGAGTTGAACCGGATTTGAAATGGTGTTTGTTTGAGATCCCAGACCTTCCAGGACGTCGATAACCGACCATTCGCCTCTCTTCGATTCGGATCTTCTCAAGTTATAATTTATTTCTCGTAGTAAGATCTATATCATGAATAGCCTAATTAATTCCGATGTGCAACTAAAATTTAAGCCATATTTGCTGAGTATGGATCTAAAATATTGCATATGTGAAAAGTATGATATAATGCCAAATTTGCGTCCATGTTTATAATTGTATACGCCAGGTTTACCACCAATACGCCTGAGATTAAATAGTAATGATATAGTTTACCGTATCCAAAAATGAGAATACTGTAAATTGAATAATATATTACGAAATCCAAATTATGATTGTGACCTACGCCTATCATTTATTACAGTGGGGAATGTACACGGTGAGAGCGCAAATGTTTCTGTCCACCCTCTCTGCTAGCTGAAGAAAAATTGTCAGAAAATCATATCAAGTCATATCGAGAAAAAAAATTCTCATAACAAACCACGGTGGGATCGAATTTCTATTTTTTCCGCCATCGCTGACCTCAAGAAAATACTTGGTGCATACTTTAAAGAGCAAAGATCCCAAGTTGTTGATCTGGTTTTTTAAGCTAACATATCGTTTTTTATACAATATTTTATGAATGCTCATTAACCTGCTTCCACTATATATCATATTATATTGTGGAAACCCATATATATTTATTTTTTTAAATATTGAATCTCACTCGATTGAGCTTTTATAAGTTCATCTATAATATTATAGTTTCTTTCTTACACATTATTTTTGAGGTTTTCTCGAGTTCCAATTTTTCAGTTATTTGACAAGTTTGCAATCGCTTTGTTTTTATAGCATTATTAGATTATTACCTTCAATTATTAAATCCCGATGGAAGGCTGTATACTTCCGTTATTCATAATCGCGACTTACATCAAATTATTGATTACTCAATATTTACAAGCCTTCTACCCGACTCTATTACAAATATATGGGCGTGGATGAATCCATGATCCATGTAACCATTCTTCCTCCTAACTAGTTTCTCTATAGAGGATATTTGAGCGAATGACTTACAGTTGCCCTTATTAGTAACCTAAACCTTTATTCTCTAATTATAAATTTAAAATGATGCTATGCACTTCAACCCTCCCGAGTTACCTTTTATTTTTTAATAGAATTCGAAAATATTTATTTATGTTTTGACGTTTCGAACAATGTAGTAAATTATTTATTACTTAGGAAAAACTGAAGTAATTTCGATCACCTTGATATCTCAATTTAACACCATCTAGCAACACGAGAAAAATAAGACAGGAAATGCAGACACAAAACTTGTCATGGCAAGGTCGGTTCCTCGCCATTTAATTTAATCGATTAGATTTTTATTGTAAGTAACTGGCCTGGGCCACCCTAAGCTTATGGATCGGTATCGCACTGTATTTCTTAAATTGTGTACGTTTCCATATGGTGTGTCATTACGATCCGGTCTTCTCCTTGCGAGATGTTCAGGCGTACAAGAATACGAATTAACATAAACTGATTGATGCACCAATTTCACTGGCCTAACATACTGTCACATTATTATGATTTACTATGTTATAGCAAACAGAGGCCTCGAAAATATTTTACAATATTCAGGATACTGTGACTGCAAAAAGGTTCAGAAACACTCGTATAGACAGGACCGTAGTGAAAATTTTCGGCGCACATCCCTCGCCTGGCGATGTAAGTTGTACATAGTGAAGATAATTTATTTTTGACATGATTATTTTATATTAACCCCTGCACACTGTGTTAGGTGTCAACAGTGGTTTGTTAGTGACATATTTTATGAGTCACATGTTTCGCTTCAGACTAACTAAGAATATGCTTATTAATGAAACGAAACACCTGTCAAATTTAGTAACACTGCCAGTGGAATAATTAACTTGTCAATTTTAATTTTATATTAAAAATGAATTTCCACAAAGTTACCGACGAATCCATCGAAAATAGTATGTACTATAATATTATTGTTCATTAAATTTAATATTACTATAAAATGTTACGCGCTTTGACTATTTGAGGAAATGAGATATAGATAATTTTTTGACAAAATTTACAGTCACTTTTCCAAATCACTATATTTTTTACATTAAATCAATAATTACTTACCACAATGTAACCGCTGAGTCCATCAAAAGTATACCTTTAATCAATCCAGATATCCGTACCCTAGAACCGAACTGGCCTTACCCAAATAAATTAGATAGGTATCACTTGTTGTATACGCCATAATTTTGCCTCTTATATGCCACAGTAATCAGGTTTATCTCATAATACATCAAATATTTCCCCAAATATTCAGTTTTAAGTTAAGTGAGTCTTGATTTTGGAATCAACACATATTAATTTAATAAGTTTACTGAGACGCTTGGGTTTCTCAACCTTTTTATCTATAAAAATAGAACCAATATTTTTCAGATCACTAACGTAGGAATGAAAAATATTGTTTATATATTAGGACCTGGATAGTCACCTCCTCACATATTTGGGTTTATGGAGGTCACGTATCAGTGCTTCGGCGAGGCGGTCTGCAACGACTATATATTATGCCAAAACAATACGTCTACGTGAAGCTGATTTTACCATGCGAAACCTTTCCCAAAAAATACAATGTGAACACTTTCAGCTGCACGGGTTTTGAATGATGATTATTGCTTGGAATTTTTGTATGAGTATTTTTAAATGGGCGCTAATTATTTTCGGACTATCGGAAAGTACTGAGGATCGACGGTGATCCACGGACCACTGGTTGAAATACACTGTTCTAGAGTACAGATATATTAATACGATTTATATTTTTATTTACTCTTCAGGGGGGGCATACAAAAAGGTGTGCAGAGAAGGCAGCCACCGTGGGCTTCATATTTATTTGTTTTCTAATATTAATCGATGGTTTTTTGTGATGTTTTCCTTCTCATAACATTTTGAATGGGGCCTCAAAAATCACGTGCCTCGAACCTCACATTTTTTTATTTTTAAATCCCCTTTTCATGAACTGTATTGCCAGGGAGCATAGAGAAATACATAAGAGAAATATTTAGTTGTTTATGAAACTAAAACGTCATGTTGACAGTTTGAGGTTAAGAAAGACAACACGGTGCTATTATGACACAAATGGATTGAAAAAACCACGACATGGAGAAAGAGAAATCTGATATTGCCGAGCTTTTCGCTGAAAAGAAACGTGATGGTAATTTTTTGAAGGTTTGCGCTCCCATGGTACGATACAGTAAAGTGCAATTTCGAAGCTTAGTAAAAATGTGAGTACCTAATGTATAATAACAAATCAAGTGATTCTATTTAGGAATAAACCTTAATTACGATGTCAAAAATATGTTTGTACTCATCGTATTTTCACCTGACTATGAAAAAACCTGGTGGCTAATTTTTACTAATTTTAACTATTTTTTAGGTATGATGTGGACCTTTGTTTTACACCAATGATATTGGCTGATTCGTTTTGTCAAAGTGGCAAAGCTCGAAATAATGAATTCTGTACCACAACCAAGGACACTCCTCTCATAGCACAATTTGCCGCCAAAACGGTTCATGATTTTGTCGGTGCATCGCAACTTATTTATCCTTACGTGGATGGCGTCGATTTAAACTGTGGTTGCCCTCAAAAGTGGGCCACGAAAGATGGATACGGGTGTACTCTCCTCAACAATCCAGAAACAATTCACTCTCTAGTACGTAATTTTAAAAATCAATTACCAGGTTCATTTAGTGTCTCAGTGAAAATTAGAATACTTAAAGATGTAAAAGAAACTGTCGAGCTTTGTAGAAATCTAGAAAAGTGCGGCATAAATTTTTTGACTGTACATGGGCGAAAAGTGTGGCAGAGAAACACCGAGCCTGTCGATATTGATTGCTTGAAAGATATCAAAAAATCATTGAACATTCCTTTTATCGCCAATGGAAATGCAAAGAATTTAGAAAGTGCCACAGCTTTATTTGAAAAAACTGGATGCGATGGTGTAATGGCTGCCCAGGGAATTCTCACAAATCCAGCAATGTTTACAGACACTGTAGTAACTCCAATAGATTGTGTACATAATTGGATAAATATTTGTCACAGTGAACAAAGTTCTATAGTTTTTCAATGCTTCCATCATCACCTCGTATTCATGTTGGAAAAAGTTTTGAATAAAAAGCAGAAACAAATTTTTAATTATTTGACATCATTTGAAACAGTTTACACATTTTTAGAAGAAACATTTGATATTAGACCCTCTGAATTAAGTGATGAAATTCAAGGGGAAAAAATTGTTTGTGAATATGAAGCAGTTGATTATCTTGCATTAAAAAGTAATTTTAGCAATATAACAAATGAATTTAATAGTCCCAAAGAAAATGTGAACGATACCAGTGAATACAATCCGAATTTGACAAAAGGAAAATATTTCATAAGCAAAATAACAAAAAATGATTGTGATCTTGACTACATGGATAGTTCAATGTTTATTGAACCAAATTGAAATATCTGCAAAAATCGGACATAAGAATTGATTTTAAGCAATTCTATTTGATCCACACAACACAATAGTATGTACAGATGATTATAACCATATATTTTTGTCATTCTGGCAAGAGAATAGATAAAGGTGGAATAGTTTTGAGTAAAACTACATTGACAATTTATGTGTCAATCAATTAAACAATTTATTGTTCAAATTAATAACTTCTTAGGCTTTCACAGTATGTATTGAGATATGTACAGAGATTTTTTGGGAAGACATAGCACATCTTGAATTACTACCCTTGGGCATAAAACCTGTAACTCTTAACACATTGTGTAATTGCTACCAATCATAATACAATATTTTCCCAATGTAACAAGTGTTGAGCAATGAATGCATGTGAAAATAAATCCAATTTAAAAAAAAAAACAATAAATATATATATATGTCACTTAAAATGTATTTCAATTGATTTGTGTGTTCTGCCTTACAGTGGAGGTAGAAAAAAAACATTTTATTACAGGTATCTAACACGAGTATTTTTTGTTATAATTTATTCAAAGTAAACAAGAAATATATCTTTTTTTGATTAAAAATAAAAGATATTTACTAGATTTGAGCTAAAATTTGAAAAAAAAAGAAATTAGTGAAATGTCTGACTTTATTTGACAGAGCTTAGAGAGTCAATATTGATGAGTTTTCCAAATGTTCATCAGTAATTCGTGTTCGCATGTGTTTCCAAACAGCGAATTCATTATGAGAGCATGTTTGTAATATGCGGGATATTTTTCCCTATCCAAATACGTTTTATAAAACTATCCGCTTACGCAAAATGGCGATAGGCGCACACGCTTTTTAAAATAAACTAAACTTGGTGATTTTTACTCGACACAAAAATATAGAAGAAATTTACACGATAGTTTTGTAGAGTACTCCCATAGATGGAATATGATGCGAATCACTCATGATGGAATGTTCTTTTGGCGGTTTAGGTACACTAAAAGTAAAAAATTTGTTCATAATTATGATCCAGCTCTGCAGGCTACAAGTGGATATCCGGCGGGCCCCGCATCGGCCACGTCTGATTTAGGATATTATTGAGGTGTACTATGGAATAAAAATAACATTTCTGTTGTAATTTATATATTTTAGTATATCGCTTATTATAAATACCTACACAAAATAAAACAATGGTATTTTACTTGTAAAAAGTACAAATATATTTATTGAGATTATCATGATATAAAACTAATGAAAACGATAACCAGTATTTATGTATAATGTAAAATCTTAGGCTTTAACAACTTACTGTAATAATATTATATCAAAGAGCCTAGATATGCATAAATCAAAGTAGAAGTGTTACTCGGAACTAGAATAGTTTGACAATGTTTAACCTTAAACGAGCATTAGATATTTCAGGAAGGAAGAAAACCACTATAAAGAATTTACAGGAAAATTTTATAAAAATATTTTTGCCTCTATCAACGACAAGCTTAACATTATTATTTGTTTTTCAATGACCGTTTACATATTATGAAAATATAATCATTACTAGGTTTTTTGTTATCACAACATGCATGTATATCCAAGGCAAATAAAATAAATATGCATCTACCACCCCCCCGGCATGCCTTAGCATTTACTTTTAATTTGCAATGGCTATTCTAGTTCTAGTAAACTACATTTACCGAATCTAATATAATGTATGATAAACTGACACGGTGATTATTTTGGGAATCAGGTTTTGCAGACACACTAACTGATGAAGTGTTTCACGGCAACCGCTATTAACGTCGGGTCAAATTATTTCAAAGCTGCCATTTTATAGTAACAGAAATAAAAAGTCTCGTTATTTCTCTGAATTGAAATGAAAAAGGTAACACCTTTAGTCTCACAGTTATTATTGTTATTGTTTCCTATTGACAATTTTGGTAAACGCTCTTAACTAACATTATATCATGAACTATTGCTGTCATGCTACGCGAATGTTGATATGCACAGAACAAAGAATTAATAATCTTTACCGTTTGCCAATTCCATTCAAGTATGTCACAATTAAACAATGTACCGTCTGATAAATCATGCATAAAATAAAATCATGTAATCCAAAACTTATAAAGTAGTTTAATCCAAATTTATGTCATTCGATAAGAAAATTAAAATCGCAAGTATTCTACAATTCACTTATAGTTCTCATTGTAAATTACGGTACACTGTATTAAAATTTTATTTTTCCTTGCTGATTATTACGGTGAGAATAGCATAGTCATGAGATACGAAATACATCACTAATATTTAAATAATTCGTTGCTCTGTGATGATATGTAAATAAACAATTATATCTATTAAATATAGGAATATGAAGACTAGTAAAATATGATAAAAATCAGTAACTTGAATAGCAAAATACAGGCATAATAAATATGTACACACAATAAATAAGAAAATGAGTAAAAAAAATATGCGTCATAAAGTTAATAAATAAATAATTATATTAGTGTCTCTAAAACAAAAAGAATACACCAAAAATAAATTGGCTGAAAATGTCTGAAAGGAATCCCTAATGATTCAATTGAAGACATCACTCTATTATAAAAATGTTGTTTAATATAAGTCATTTTAAACAATAAGTATAATTCACAGTTGACGACTGTTTGATTGGTAGCTTCCGTACATATAACATAAAATAACAAACTAACAAAATATTATGATTACTTAGAAACGACTTCATTCATGAGCAAAAGTGCACTACTACATATCTGTAGGAAAAAGTAGCATTCCACTCGTTTTTCACATTGTTGACAAGGATTTTTTAATTGAAAGGTATGTTTGATTTTTGGTTTTTATCTCAACGTAACGAAACAATCACTAAAGGTACGATTACACCCTGCTATTATCGCCGCACTTTCGCCCTTCTTTACCGTCCCAGTCAATTAAATCATATAGCACCAATATTTTGAAGTTTATCTTGAATATATAAATCATTCGGTTTCATAAAAGATTTTATATCAACACTATGCACTATTAACCTAAAATATAATATAAACTACACTGCCATATTTGACAATTGATGACAGAATGCAATAAGGCTAAGATAAGTAAAATGATCAATATTTTTGTATTGTATCAAATATCTTATTTAAACTATAATCATAGAATGCGTGCATAATAAGGTGACTGAAAAAACAGGTGCAATTAAATGTTCGATATGAAAAATTGACGGATACATAATTTTTAATCAAATGAATTCGCAAAGTTAATTTATAGCAGACAAACATTCCACAATGATTCGGAAAGTACATTGTTAAATAAATAAACACTACATTATGAAAGTTTCCATCCTCAAATGTGTCACGGCGTCAAAAGATATCATAACTTAAAACCGCCGACTTATCACACAATATCACAAAGAAACTCTTGCATACCGTCAGAATACCAACATTTTTCTCTCCTAAAACTAAGCTTGACATGGTAAATAATACAAAAGAAAATTTTTATTCTTTAAATGCAAATAATTTTTTATCAAAAGCAGTCTTCGGTTCCCTTACATGACTAGGGTCAGAACTCAGAACAGATCATTGACGTACGGTCATTGCAAAAATTATTCACAATAGAAAAAAATTGAAACAGATCACTTTGAAAGAATTAATCCATAATTCCATTTTTATTTCCCAATATAACCTCAAATTCTATCAGAAACGGTGATTCTAAGCTGTACAAAAATACAATCGGCGATGCCAAAAGTAAAGAGGGAATCTGAAAAGGCAGCACTATCTATACCATATAAACAAATATAGTCCTGTTAGGAAGCCTCAACAGTGGTTTAATAAATCTGGAAGAAAGAAAGAAACAGTGGGTAAAAAGAGGTACGAATGTTCAGGATCAATCATGAAATTACCATTTGAAAAAACTCATATAAAATTAAACTAAAAAAGATTACATATTGCTGACTAACAAATAATACATAAACGAAAAAATGGAAAGTTGCCAAAAGTTGACGAAGAGAGTTCAGTAGAGATTGATTTTGCTAGTGATGTCCTGGCGGCACATGTGGCAGGTGGCAAGGGTGGCAGCACACTTAGCGCAGGCGCCGTGCCCGCAGAGGAAGGCCACGCTGCGGCGCCTCTCCATACAAATGGGACAGCAGTGTGCCTCTTCTATCTCTTGAATTTTGCACTCCAAGTAGCGCAGCCTCTCCGCCGAAGGCTGCCGACTGCGGCACGGAATCGTGCGACCGTCTCGTGTCATTCGCCGTTCTGGAGATGAAAAAATATACACACATTTATTTAACAAATTTGATTTTACTGCTCACAATTCTTTTATACTGGCAAAATGTGTCAACAGAAGGCGAAGCATTGAAATACAGATAAATAGATTGTTAGTATTGTTCCATATACGTGCCTATAATAACTCCGCAGACAAGGCATTTCTTCATTCGGGCAGAGCAGTCTTCGCAAGCAGGACGGTGACCGCAAGGTTCCAAAAGACAGTTTGCTTCTGACAATTCACAGCAGACCACGCATTCACATGGCTTACTACTCCCAATGCTACCTGTGATTTAAAAACATTTAAATTAAATAAAAAACCAAAACGTGTCAGTATACAGTTTTTTGTAATAAATGAATTAATTTGCGTGATTTTATCATTTTTAATGGATCTATCTCACCCTAAAGAAAGGTATTATATAAATGTAATTATAAGAAAACAATAAATTATACGTAGAACTATAAAAACGTCCATATTTTTATTACAATAAATACGTGTCTATCAAATAGAAGTCAGTTTTATGTAAAATTATTCTTTCAAAATGAAAATTTGATAAAGGTAAAATAATGACCCGTGTCTGTAGCAGGTAGAGGAGGAGGCTTCTTGAAACGTGAAGGTCGAAGAGGAGTGCTAACATTGGCATTAGTATGCTGAGGACTGGAAGTGTTGTCTGCTTTGCCTCTAATTGCTGATGAAGAAGTGTGGACGGGACTACTATTGCTGCTGCTGCATTCTCCTATAAATAGAGCATCTATTTATTTTCTCAACAGATATTACAATACATTTCTGCTGTTTTCTACATAGCAATATGTGTCGAAGATAAATATAACTGAATAGCACTAATTAATATTAACCTATATCAGCATAATTGACCAAATTGTAATAATTTCTTTTGGAAGGTGAAGCGTTAACATTAACTCCAACATTGAGTCCACCGAAAGCACCTTCCCTGCAGCTGTTCGGACGGCGGCCGGTATCGTTTGATACAGCAGATGAATTCGGGGGCAATACCGGTCGCCCCGGTCCTTCCCCGGCAACGTCAGCCGGAGGTATGTTAGTTGAACTCTCCGAAGGTGATTCATCCGGTGAGAGTTCCAGTCTCAAATGGCCCATATCTTTTATAGCCTAAAATTTAAATATTGTAAATTTTAATTATCCATGCACTACATTCATGAGATAACATGTTTTATAAGAGTGTTTTCGAAAATTTTTCATTCCACGGCCCACAATATTTGCAAAAAATAAACCGTGGACTCCTATCCAAAAAATCTAATTAATTTAGTTATGAAAAACCTTTATTTGACATTATATACATGTATATGCATACAACTGCATTCTAAGATCGCCTCGAAGGCAAAACTTTAATTAAATCATGAATAATGTGCTTTTATGTAACAAATATATATATAGGTATGTAAAAGGAAAAAAAAATCATGAATAAATACTTGTAGCTCTACTGGAATATATCGAGGCTTTACGCCGACCTATAGTTTGGAAAGCACTGTAGATGAAAACACAATAGATGAAAAATAAAAATATTGATGTTTGAAATTTTCATAGAATTAGTCTTAGCAGTAATAGTCAAATGAATATTAGAATAAGATTCCTTTAACCTATTCCATAAATTGTCATCATAAATAAAATTGTAAAGCAATATGTTTACACCATTTATCAAAAGTACACATTACTTTCAAACAATTATAAGTACTAAAATCACAATTACCTTTGTTCCAGGATTATCACCACTCATTAGATCGTACAGGGATTTGCCTTCTTTATTTTTTAATTCTGGGTCGCAGCCGTTGTGAATCAAAAATATTAATATAGCGTAGGTAACTTTGTAGACACATTCGGTTTTAGATTGAAACTGTTCGTAGATCATATGTATAACTGGACAGTCCTGAAAAATATCAAACATTTTTTTTTTTCAACAATTCTTATTGTGGATACGAATTGTTTTCCATATCAAAACTGATTTAATATATATACCTTAGTATTCGGTTTCTGCGCTTCTGATGATTGAGCATTATTCTTCTTGGTGTAAGCTATGTGCAATGCGGTGTTTCCGTCCTCATCAAAAGCTGCTATATTACATGATAAATTTACCAGCTGTTCAATGACTCCACAGTGACCTTAAATGATAAAATGATACTTTAGTGTACAGTAGAATATTTTTATTTCTATCCTTCCCACCAAAGAGCTCATCACATCTTTTACTGTTGTTAAGAGATAAGGCATAGCTTAATCAGACAGAAGTAAAAAGAGTTCGAAGAGTTCATAGACTCTAGAATGCAGATGCAGAAGAAAATGGAATATTTAGTTCACATAGTTGTTGACAGAGAACTATAAAATAGAATGGTTTTTAATTCGATTAAATATATTCATGACTATGGAAGATATCAAGTTTTCAGATTTACCTAGTAAATCGGCAATTTCATATGAAACAACCTAATTTATAAATGAAAAGGTTGCAAAACCCTTTTTTTACATACCCGTATTTAACTATTGAAATAATTTCTACCAGTTTACTGGTTAATTCATTCCCACTATGGGTACGGAGTAGGCATTTAATACTATTCCAGCGTGCAGTCTAGTCACTGACGTTGCTATAGTACTGTCTTACTGAAGATTCTGTCAGCAGAAAACAATTAAAGAAAAAACTTTTACACATTGACTGTGAGTCATAAATAATCAAAAGTCTTGATTCTTATCATGAATATGTTCGTGGCACAATAAGCATTAAATGCCACATACAGTGATTATCCTTTTGAATTTGGCATTGGCTCTCGTGCATAAAAAGAGGATTACCTCTATCTGCACTGTTCACCTTGAATGGCCAGCGTCTGAAAAAGTCAGTCAGTTGTGACATACATGACATCGCAATCCTCCTGGGTGGCTATAATGGCTGCATTGTTTCCGTAAAGAGCAACCAAACTGTTTTTGGGTGATGAAAGTGAAGATCACATATGTAATGGACAATGGTGAAATACTCTGAGCCGTAGAAGACCACCCGGTTATACATGAAACTAACAAATAATTTACCTTGAGATATTGCTAGGAGTAAAGCGGTTTGACTTCTGTTATTAGGCAAATTAAGATTTGCGACTCCAATTTTTACCTGAAAAAATAACATAGTCAGTCAATGAATTATATAAATGTATTAGTATTCCAATTTGATTTTAATAATTTCAGAGCTGTACCAATGCATTGACGGCATCTCCGTGGCCGTTCAAGGCGGCTAGGTGAAGAGCTGAAAATCCATCGTCCTTCGGTCGATCGACGAGAGCCGGCGCTCGGCGGCAGATGGCAGTACAAGCGAAGCAATTTCCTTTCAATGCAGCATGCTGAAGGGCATTAAATCCTCTATTGTTTGCCAACCCAAAGTCAGTATCTAAATAAATAAAATATTATATTTAAAATTTAGTTTTAAAGCTTTCAATTAAAAAATAAACCGTTTTCATTATCATTTTATATGGGTGTCACAATTTTAATATGTTATCAAAGAATGCCACAAGCAATCAAATAGAAATGTTAAAGAATGTTTAAAGTATAAAATTTACCTGGGAAATCACATAGCAACTGAATAATGCTCATCGAGCCCGAGGTAGATGACAGTGATGGATAACCGATTGCTGCCGTGACACTCTGTGAAGAACTTCCGACAGTAGTCGCCGTGGATGAAGCGAATCCAGTTTCAGCGTTTGATAGACATTGATTATTGATTGCATCGTGCAACGCTGTGTCTCCATACGTATCCTACAATTTTCACAGCATATCAAGACAATGTTTTTGAACTTCAAATGGACCACTGCTTAATTGCGTGAATTATTTCATTACAATATTAAAAAAGGCAGCAGTAACAGTGTAGGATGTCATTGTATCAAAAATTTAAGAAACAAGACCTTTTTTGCATATAAATGAAATGTAATAATCAAAAATGTGCAACAATCTGTGTCTAAAAGGAACTGACATATTTTGTTTCACTTCTACGTTAGAAATTAACAATCTTCAAGTAGATATTGGGTAACTATTTGAACAGAAGAGTGGTCAGTAATAAGTTTCCTAATTATCTTTGGAGTATAGCAAAATATTAAAAATACCTGTAAATTAACATTAGGTCTGTGCTCAAGTAAAACTCTAACACAGTGTGGCAAACACTTGTGAGCTGCAATATGGAGCGCAGTACATCGACTTCGATTGACTGCGTTGATGTCTACGTCCTTATCAGATAGTAAAATCTCCAATATCTAAAAAGTAAAAAACATTATATATAATTGTTAAAAAAGATAATATTTTTGTAAGATAACTGTGAAACACAAATATTTAAATTTAAACACGTTATCTTCAATGTTCACTCTGAGACGGAAGAATTCTCTGCGCGAAAAATTCAAAGGCTGAGCAGGACAAACCTATAGATGCGCGGCATACTTTAGCCTGTTAATGAATATCAATATGTGATATTTGAATATGTTATTATAAAAAATAGTGATTTTTTTGTTGCAGTACTCAATTAATAAAAAATATTGCTATTTATTCATTTATACTCTTAGGATCCTATATAAAAAAAACAAATATTTATAAAATATGGGTTATTTGATTATTTTAGTTTTAATATTTTTATAAACATCCCACAGAACATTTAAAAAATTTGTTTACTAAGATAGAAATAA
Organism: Himalopsyche phryganea; assembly: GCA_022494535.1. Lineage (NCBI taxonomy): Eukaryota > Metazoa > Arthropoda > Insecta > Trichoptera > Rhyacophilidae > Himalopsyche > Himalopsyche phryganea. The sequence continues at coordinate 4,229,262 of JAGVSL010000046.1, forward strand.
CATCTTTAAAAAGATTGAAATTAATAGAAATCCTAATTTTATTTTTACATAAAATAAAACCAGGCAAAAATTAAGGAAAAATAACCAAATTAATCATAAATAAAGTATTAAATTGTAAAGTTATTTTAAATGTTTAAGTTTTTCACTTCTTTGTTTACAATTTATCTCAGTCAATGTGTTTTTCTAATAATATATAAGATTTATAATCATTAAATTATTATATAATTTAAGACATCGACTGAGGGTGCTTGATGGAATTTCAATATCAAATTTGGATTATTGAGATTTTGTACACTTCCATGTATTTTGTCACTAACGACCCGGGTTTCGCATTTCTGCATCTTCAGGCATTCGAGCTCACAAATGGACTCGAACTAACAGACAGTAAACAGTGTCTAACGTTTATATAGAAGATACAAATTCGACAAATATTATTTACGAGGTAAAATATTATACGTCTGAGAGCCACACTGATACCTGAGTTAACGTTTCGAGAATTGCCTTAATCCTTATTTTGTAAACAACACATTAGCAGAGTGGCGAATTGCCGCTATCCAACTTCTTTTAGAATTACCAGTGATTTTACAATTATAATAGCATTAGTCTTGAATTAAATTAGTAATCTTTAATTTTAGATTTGATAGCATTCATCAAATTGAATCCACATCCACATTAGCTCTTTATGATTGAAACATTTAACAAATATCATAAAGAACCGAAAGTTCTTTGAAATATTCGTTTTATAGGATATTCATAACTATATCATTATCACATCGTCGTTTTTTTTAGAGAATGATACGACTTTTTAGAAAATTATTTTTTTAGATAATGAATGCACAAATACAAGAAAGGACACATTCGGGAAAATGATAATTAGAATTATAGCAATGATTTAGTCGATCTTTATATTTTCTTCATATTAACGTCTAAATTGAAAACAAAAAGCAAAAGTGATAAATGAGCCATATTAAATTCACAATATCTGAAAATGTGTCCTTTTCTTGCAACATCTACAATTTATTACAATTTATTTACACAACATAATTGGATGTTCTTACCAAATATTAACAAACCAGTGTTAGGTAAAATTTTATATTAAACTTGTGATTAAGTACATTATCTCTGATTTAAGTCTCTATAATAGATAATATATGTTATATGAAGCCATAAATTTCATTTATCAGCACTAACATGTTCGTAATGACATCACATCTATTGATAATACACATATTGACTGTTAATTAAAAATCTCACTTCAGGTTGATTCCCAAAAGCAGCATCATGAAGAACAGAGTCACCGTCATCGTCGACAGCTGTCGGTCTAGCACCTTTAGACAACAAGAAGCGAACCAAAGAACTGTGACCTTGATAAGCTGCGACCTGCAGCAGCGTCTTGCCGCAATACGGAGTTTCAATCTGCAATAGAAAAGAGAGTAAAATTTAATTGCATTGCAGTTGTGTATTGCAAATGATTCAAGCCAATTTTAATAAAAATATTACGTTCATTAAGTATTGTGCAAAAATGAACATTACATGACAACTATTATGTCACTTCTAACAATCTAATTATCATTATGAGCGCAACAGTCTCGCAACTTCCTCAACGTATCCCTATCCAGTTTTACAATATGGGGCTGCCTATAAGATTTTTAGATATTTTCCATTGCAAGTTCTAGTTCAGCCATACAATGCGTATGAGCCGACCATTGCTGTCCCCCGATCTCAACCAGTTGTTGTGGTACAACTTGTAGAACTCAGCATTGCATAGTATTCTCCACATGTCAGATTGACTCAAAAATACAGCGGAGAATTTATATTTCATAAGCATTTGTTCATTTCTGTCTCATATAGATATTGTGTTCAAGTTTCCAGGGTGTAAATTAGCACTTGTAAAGTGTACCTCGGTTCACCAAATGTCAAGATAAAATGTAATGAATCATTTCTCTTCAATATTATGCATAAATTATAAAAGAAATGCATATAGAATAAAATAAAACTTACAATATTATTATCAGTCTCATACAATTCCTTAACATATTGGAGATTTCCCTGAGCCACTTTGCTCATTAGCAATCTCATTTCAGGGCCAGCTGTCGCCGCAGCGCTCGAAGACGATCCGGGAGAGGAGACGGAGGGAGACGGAGACAGAACGGAGGGAGATGGATTGTTGGTAACGGAGGCGAGAGGACAGGCTCCTTTGTTTTCTCTCTCGCTCGCTGGACATCTTTGCACCAAAATGACACACTGCGGATTCATAGTCCACATTCGTTTGCTGCTATCGTCGGATATCTGTACCCGCAGATCTCCATCACTGTAAACATTCATGATGCGAGCTGTTTTTCCCAAGGCCTAAAAGATAATCGCACAATAAAGACAAATTAAAAATGGGTAATAAAAATCAATGCATAGATATTTATGAAACAAAAAAAATCCTCAGATATAAATAAAATAAAAGTGATAAAACATAAAGGAAAAAAAAAATATTTATTTATGAGAGATAAAAAGGGTTCTAACAGCTTCCATGGCAGGAACCCACTCGCCGTGTTGCCGTTGTAGTTGTTTGGCAAGAGTGGCATCAGAGATGAGTTTGACCAAGTCGCCGACTCGGAAGCAGGTCACTGCCACTAATGCTGCTGGATGAAATGTCCATCGATTCGGACAGCCTGAAAGACACAAAATAAATTTAATTTGTCTATCAAACCACAAAACAGTTCAACAAATTATATAATTTTAATGTTATAAAATTGAATGTTTTTGAATTTTGTTTTAAAATAAAAGAATGATGAGCACATGCCTTGTAATTTATTACGTATCTGATTTAATATTTAATTAAATATAAAAGGGCAAATCATCTATCATTAAAAATAAAAAAGGTTAGGAATCACTGATAATAACAAGTTGAAATATAAAAAATATCATGCGAAAAAGTTTTGTACTACTTATGTTCAAATTATTGAAACAGATGTCAATTATTTTTTTAGTTATATATTTTTTCGAAAGTAGCTATTTTTTAACAAAATTTCGCAAATATGCCATTACTGATCGGCTTCCGGTAAAAATGCCCCATAGCAAATGAATTAATAATTTTACATGGAAATATATTAATTAATCAGTTCAAAAATAAAGTGTCTAAGTTCATACCTTCATGCTGAACTCTGATATCGCCTCTTTCTGTTACTCGATGAACCACACCAATTTTACCGATATACTGAAATAAAAAGTATTAATTTAATTATAAGATTTTTTTAACGTGTTAACTGTCAATTTTTGGTGGAAATTATATTTTATCAAATAGGCTTAAGATTTATATTTCATCAGTTGATAATGCTCGCGATCAACGAAACCGGCCCTAATCATTAATGTAGAAGCAGTACAAATTTTTTTAAATAGGTATAAGAAATTATTAGCCACTTTCAAATTTAATCTTCTAAAAAGTAGATATCAAAAATACAGTTTTTAAACGTTTTTAATACGAGATTAGTTATAATTTAATTTAAGACATCGACTGAGGGTGCTTGATGGAATTTCAATATTAAATTTGGATTATTGAGATTTTGTACACTTCCATGTATTTTGTCAAGTACACTCAGTTCGAGTCCATTCGTGTGCTCGAATGCCTGAAGATGCCGAAAGGCGAAACCCGGGTCGTTAGTGACAAAATACATGGAAGTGTACAAAATCTCAATAATCCAAATTTTGAGATTAGTTATGTTTTACCATCCCGCTTCTGATGTGGAGAAGGTGACTTTTAATAGGTACCTAACCTAAATCTGTACCCCATATTCAGGATTGCATAGGATAGATGGGAAGATTTGAAAATATCACAGACTTATTGATACAATCCATAAATCAATATATGAATGTGTTCATTCGGCGACTCCACCCCTCGAGTGCGTAAGTGAACATGTGTAAAAGAACAATAACTGAGAATAATTTGAGAAGACCCGAATCGAAGAGAGGCGAATGGTCGGTTATCGACGTCCTGGAAGGTCTGGGATCTCAAACAAACATCATTTCAAATCCGGTTCAACACTTATTTATTTTTAAAATACACAAAAATAATTCCTAACACATAAAACTGAGTCTACAGTTACATTTACTTAACACATGAATTTACTTTTAAGTTATAATGCAAGTGACAGGACAAACGATTTTAAATTAAGTCCAATATCAAAACAACATAAACAATCCACAATGTCACCGTTGCAGGCCACGGCCGGCGGCTCGCCCGGCTCGAAGGCTGGCAAACGACGACTCATAAAAATCAGAAATCGGACTCCCGCAGCGTCGGAGCCACCCCTCTCCGTCAAAAATGGACTCGTCCAGCGAACGTGTCCGCCGGCGATGGCGGCACTCTTTACGACAGAGTCGGTCGATTTCTCCGAATCATTGTCATTAACGCTGTAATAAAACTTAAACTTAACAAAAAAAACCAGGGTGTGTCAAATTATAATTTATAGGTGAAAGAACATACATCAGCCATCCGAGGGTTCCAGCCCCCGTGTCCCTGCTGCAAATGTCTGAGAGTATCAGTGTCTAAATTGACGCGAACCCGATCCCCGGCGCATAAACCTCGGACACCTTCTCCCCCCTCGACACTTTCACCTCCCGCCGTAACACCGCTGGTAGCACTCGAACCCTCCGGAATCTTTCCTGTTTTCAATTACAAAGGTGATTGTTTGAAGTAGAAAATTTTTATTAGCACGCTCACATACTTTGTGTCGCACTATAGCTGTCTGAAACTCTGAAATAACCCTATTACTGCTCCATCGATACACAGATATTTACATTAACATAAAACAAGGAATTAACTCCAACATTGTAATGTGTGCACATATTTTTTCTTATGCTTAGGTTTTTCATAATTTTCATTATAGTGATTAAAATGTAAAATCATTTTGCATTTTACTTTATAAATGTCCATTGGTAAATGACAGCAATCAAATCAAAGGTCACTATCAAACCACAGTTATTAAATGAAAACTTGAAAAACCACAATATTTGCACTGAGCAAAATGCAACGATTATGTCATACGCTCTTATAACCACTTGTTATTTCATTTGTTTATACTGTAAATTTTAAATTGTATGAGACGTGACACTCACCTAATATTGGAAAATGATTTACATAGTAGCAACCTCCCGATGCAGGTGTAATAAACTTCAAATCCATTATTCCTTTGTGCCCAACTCTAAAATGAATGAATTGCAAAAAGAATGCTATTAAAATTAATGACTCGCAATGTTCACATGTAAAAAAAGACTGGGAAATCCCGAGTTGTTTTTACCTTGAAGCTTGAACATTTTTAGCCTAATCGGAAATTCCTATAGATAAGCAGTTCCCAACATTCACAGTCGATAGGTTTCTCAATTTATAATAATAAATATTTTTATATATTAATATTAAACAATGACTGGAAAATCTTTTTCAATAATAATATAAAAAATTTACTGAAAAATGCTTAAATAATACAATCGATTTAATTCTTTTTGTAATCCAAAACATGGAAGATAATTTTTACTAAAAAAAGTTTCAGAAAAATCTTTCATAAAACAACAATATGCCAAATACCATAAAAATGGCTAGTATATAAATATGAAGTAATTCATATATTTACAAGCTACTAGTTTCAGTGATCAAATTTACTCAGATTGTATTGCAAACTTTTTAAAAGTGAATCTGAGTTGTGGTGTTCCAGGGCACATTATTCAAGCCAACTTTTCCTTGCTTGGCTGGAATTTGAGTTTGACGTTTGAAGAACAAACTAAATGTGATGCAGAAACAGTTAATATTAAATTTAAATCTTGGATAATTGGACTCGAATTTTAATTCTTGAATGGTTACCATTTATTTTCATTACATCTTTAAAAACAATATATTTATCAGGAATCCACTGTACATCATAAGAAAATGTACATATATTTCTAACTGTGTATGTTTCCTAAGTGGAACATATGAACTCCTAATAAAACATATCAACAGAAGTTTTTTTAGCATGATCTGGAAGTCAATCGCACAACCCCTCTTCAGAGATGGTAAGAATAAAAGGATGGAGTTAGGAAAGAACTGGTCGTAAGCTAACTCTACGACTTTTTTTCAGGATTGAGTAGGATGGGTGGAAAGGGATGAATACATCACAGATATACATGTCCTTATGATACAATCCACAAATGATGCCAAACTCTTGATCGCACGACTAAGTAGGATAAATCCCAACAGCGTTAACTGTTCGGCTATGGAATCAGATATTATAGATTCGTTTTATAATGGTATAAAGTACCTGTAATCATTTTTTGTTCCATCTCGCCACTTGACACATGCGACAGATCTACTCGATTCATTTCCCCAACAGCAAATGTCCGTGACAACACCTGTCGATCCTTGATTTGAAAAAAATATGAATATTTAATAACATATTAAAATTAAAAAAGACCTGTTTTTCTGTACTGAACACAAAATAAGCTGACAAAATGATTCAACAAAAAATATCCAAAATGTCTTCTACACTTTTTATTCCATTCCGGGTTTCAGTTCTTTAAGAAGCTTCTACAGAAATTAAAATTCTACAACACCAGATTTTAGATCGATCAATATAATTTACCTTCTCCTCCATCTTGATTTCCCCATTTCCAATCATGTCCTCTGTGGACTGTCGCACCTACGAAGATGCCCTTTAATGAAAGCTTGCTTTCATTACATCTCGGAGTAAGCTTTATTCTGTAATAATAAGTATTAATCAAGTTATTCAAAAAATTATTTGATTTTTTCAGCTAGATTCTTATTTAATATAAATTATTGTCTACGAAAAAATGAGATTTGAGATAAAAAGATTGTGAAAACTCACCCGTTAGAAATGGGATTATCATATCTTAGGAACACATGGTCGAGGTTGTGATTGTCCGAATGGTAACATAGAGAACATAGATCGTAATCGTAACAAATAGAGCATTTATATCGCATACCGACAATTCCATTTTGTTTGCAAGAATCACATTCAATATTTGGATGGCGAACACCTGCTGAAATAAATTATACATTTAGATCACTTTAATTGCAGGTTGAGATATTTCATTCTATTAGATAAATTAATTATTCTTTTTTTTCATGGACCATATTTGCTGGATATGGAGCATAAGGCCACCGACCAGCACTTCCATAATTCCAGGTCACCCAGCAAATATACTTTGCTTCCTCCCATGACATGCCAGAATCCTTCAGTTCCTCCGGGTACATCCTACGGATAGTACCCGCCGGTCGCTCAGGACGCTCGAATACTACTGGTTGGAAGAAGAGGCTAGCAGGGTAGAGGCCCTCTAGAGGCATCCATAGAACGTGGCCCAGATAGTTCCAACCACACATCCGAGATTGAGATTGACATTATTGATTAACACAAGTTTTTACTAAAGGACACTTGATCACAATAGCTAAATATAATAGCTATTGTATCCAAATCCGAATAATGTGGTGAAGTCAAACAGAGGATGCATAATTAAGTATATTGCTAAAAAATAATATCAGTCAGTCAAAAACAGGTATTCGTACCGCACTGTGCATTGTCCACAACAATCAAGTCGTATTGTCCTTGATAACCAGTTCGGTAGTTAGATCTTAATCCACAATCCCAGCAAACAACAACAGTTTTGTCAGGTGACTTCTTACTACCAAGCTGACCCAGTTCGCAGACTGTACCTAAACATCCCGAACCGCCATCTAAAAAAACCCATGTATAAAAAATATGGATGAAAAACACTTCTGTGGGGTACTGTAATATTTTTACTTTCCCTAGAAATCTTCAGGGAACAAGCTGAGCTGCTTCAGCTACTTTCGTGAGAATTGATTATCCAACTGTGACATTGTAAGTTGTGAATTTTGTGTAATAATTACAAAAACGGCTATGAATGAACCATGACCAAACACTATATGGATGATGGTCAACCATTTACCACTAGACATAATATCAAATAAAAATATGCTCTAAGTATATCATGAAATACACTTAATTCATGATGAATATTGTTGATTCTACCATACATAATAACAGAGTTCAATATCCTGTAGATTAGACATTTCTCACACTCCACCATTATCACTTTTCATTTTGCAGTATATTACTGGAACCTATCTTTAAAATTTATATCAAGCGTTATAACAAAAATAATCAAAAAAAAATACCTTGGTCACCCCATATCCAATCCTGTCCTCTGATGACCCGTACACCCGGACAAAACATAATAAAAGTGAATTGTCTAAATTTTTATTGACATCATACTTTTATTGGATGATCGTAATGTTTTTCGACATATCAGAAATGCAAGATATTACATTTGAGATCAAAATCCACTTTAAAATAGCGAAACCCACAACGAGTGCACTATAGACATGCCGTAAAGGGTATGCAAATAAGGAAAATCCAAATATAAAATAATTTACAAGGCGGACAATAACATGACAGCTGAAAGGTAAATTTTGTACATAGACTAATAATGGACTAATATACTTATATTTTGTCAGTCAGATATCATAACCAATGTTAGAAGATATCCAATGTAGGAATTCTTTTTAATATTCATTATTCTGTAAATTAATTCATTATAAATTGATTTGAGAAACTTTTTTTTTGTTGAAAGTTCAAACAAGAAAAGGGTACTTGTTAGCTAGGCTGTCACATTTAAAGTCGCTGTAAATATACACGAAACTACCTAAACCCGAGTCGTTAGTGACGAAATAAATGGAAATGTACAAAATCTCGACAATTCAAATTTGATATTGAAATTCCATCAACCATCCTCAGTCGATGTTTTAAATTACTTAAACCCCTTTTGTGAATTTGTTCCTGCCATAATACCCCGACTAGTTAGATTTATTTTTAAATGAAATAAGATGTCTGGCTTAAGTACTATTTATGTGTAATTCGATTTAGACAAAGACTGTATTATATTAAAATGTTCTTGAGAGTACATTTCATATGTATCAACTCTTTTTTAACCCTATCCGCTCCTGATGTGGAGCATATGGCATTTTAATGAAGATGTAACAACAGAATTTTTTCAAAGATAAGTGATCGTTACTCAGTTGCTCCACCTCTCTCTTTTCAAAACGAGTAAGGATAAAACATGGCTAGAACAAGATTAGTGGTTGATAAATCCCTCTTGCTACGCCCCTTTCTAAGAATTGAATAGAAGTGAAGTAATTTTACACATCACATTCATACGAATGTATTTTGTGTGCATATGCACACACCAATTACAAAATTCTAGATATTTAAAAGGTTCAATGAGATCAACTAATGATGTTGAATAAAGTTATAAACAAATATCTTGTCTGCCCGAGTGTTAAAATAAGTTAAGGACATATAAACAAAATATTTTTTATTGAAAGATATTTATGAAAATTGTCAGCGTCTGTGGCACAGTTGGTATCGTCGTTGACTACGGTTACGGATGTCTCGGGTTGAATTCCCGGTGAGGACGGTTTTCATGAATTGATCTTTCAATCGATATATGGATTTTTGTAGGTAGTCTAAGTGTTTGTGATATCTAAAACCCCCTCCCACGCATCCGATCCTCACGGAGCGTAGCGAGAGCGATAAGCTAACCACTAGTCGTGTCGTAGCTCTATCCTTTTATCCCTACTCTCTTCGAAAAAAGAGAGGTTGAGCAACTGAGTAACAAGCAGTTCTCATCGAAAAAAAAACTATTGAGATAACTCCATTAGGAGACCGTATGCTCCACATTGGGAGTGGACATGGGAATTTTTTTTTATTAGGTGGTATTATACTTGGTAGGCGAAATAACCCTAAGTGACAGCACCTACTATCTAAAATATATCACCAAAATATCACTGAAATCCTGAATCACCTTATATCATCATCGTCATCAACGTGAATCTATCCACTGCTGGATGAAGGCCTATTTATGTTGCTTCCACTTCTCACGGTCCTGTGCATTGCGTTGCTACGTACTTTCCCGGAACTTTATCGACTTTTAGGACCTTATCAGTGACTAGATCTACCTTGTGGACGTTTCGTGCCTCTTGGTTACTACTGGATAACTAAATTTGTCCAGCGATTGTCTCTTATTCGAGCTATGTGTCCGGCCCATCTCCATTTCACGTTTTTGATGAACTTTATTATTATGATGAACTTTATCATCAACCTTATTTAAAAATTTAATATCCAGTGGCGGAATAACCATATTGCCAGGTTTTCCGATGACAAGTGGGCCCTGATATAATATATTAGATAGAAGGGCGTGACGAAAAGAAGAAAATTTTGTTAAATGGTGGACCAATTTACTGTTGCAATCAATATTCTTAGACATAGTTCGTCACTGTATATATCTAGATTACTGAACGAATCAGTTTTATGTAATCTACTTCTCCACATGAAATTGATAAGTTCCAATAATAATTATGATAAACAATTTATAGCCATAAGATATTTTGAAGGAACCACTTTCAACTTACGTCATTTACCTTTTGATTATTCTCTTACAATTATTGTAAACGATATGCTATTTTTTAAAGTTATTCTGCTCTGAGGCGTTAACAATTCAACAATCAAACATTAAAATAAAATAGTAATTTTTATAAAAAACTTTTTTGTATGAAATATTTTTTGTGCAGAGTTTTCTTATATCTTATCTTTGTGTTCGGAGGTGTTCGTGTGTGGAATAATCCAGTCAACGTCACAGTGCATGCGTGATGAGCCGATGTGTATATAATTACAGCAAATAAAAATGCGAATGCTTCATTAACAAAAATCATAATAATTTTAAAACAAATTTTTCCATAAACATTTGAAATGATTTCATTGATTTCATTATATTATTGAAACATGTATATACTTACGTGCATTACATTATTTCAAATTCAATTGGTCTTATAAATTATTAATCGTATTTTTTGTAATTTTTTACTTTCCATGAACCATCCAAAAGTATAATAGTCTATGAACCATCCTATGTTTGTCTATGTTTCGAAAATATGTCAGTTTGACATTTATATTTATGATCAAATTTGAGATCATTATCGGATTATCGTCACGCATGCCTTATTTCTCAATGTGACATGTCGAATACAAGCGATATTAAAAAGGTTGATGTAGGATTTCTTGAAGAATGTGAAACATGGAAACTTCACCCGAGATTTTTCCCGAGCAAAGTTGGCGGAAAACCTTCATGGCTTAACCTCAAAGACTTGCCCAATATAACTGAACTCCAATGCGACTTTTGTTTGGATCCATGTATTTTCCTATGTCAAGTAACAGATTCATTTCATTGTTCAATTTAAATAAGGTTTCGATGTTATTTTCTTTTTAAAATCATAAATGTCCAATTTCAGATCTACGCACCAATAGATGACTGTGAAAGAGCTTTCCATCGTACATTGTTTGTTTTTATTTGTAAAAAAGGATCTTGCTGCAAGCCCAATATTTCCGGGAATTTGAAAGTTTTTCGATGTCAATTAAAGAAAGAAAATGTATTTTTCTCACCAGAGCCACCTGTAGAAGAGAAAGAAGTATGTTAATGCATTGTTTTCCCACAGTACTTGTCCAAACTATTTATATACATCGTTCAGAATGGAACAAGGGACATATTATAATCGCAATTGAAAATTTGATTACTCAGAAGACACACCAGGCATATGACATTCACAAACGAATGAATCCAAATAATCTAATCTTTGTAGTAGATAAAAGACACACAAAGTAGGTAATCAACTCGGAAAAAAATTAAAAACAGGCAAAACAAGGTACATAAAAATCTTGAAGTTCTCTCCAGGATCATTGATTGACGATCAGGAACACTCCTTACAGTAGGGCAATTACCAATTAAAAAATATGTACGGTTCCAATACATATTTTCAAAATACACATTAGGGCGCTTGTTCGTAAAGTCAGTTGTCGGCCTTTTGAGCTTAAAACTTAAATAATAGTGGATATATTTAAAAAAACAGATTTTTTAAATTCGTGTAGGTAGTCTTGTCACTTGCCAATGCATATCTGCACTATACTGACCTATATGATGCAATACACAATTAAAAAAAGCACATTTTTACTTCACAAGTTTCGACAAATTCATGTTGTATGGGGATCGCTAACAAAATATACTTTAAATTGTCATGCTTTACATCATTATGTTTTTTATTGTTCTGTCTACTATCAGTGGATTATTTCGCGATATTCATGAAGTTTCATAGTGATGGCCAAACACTGGGAAACGAAAGGCCGACCATCGGATTTTGCGGGCCGACCACAGGAATAATTGGCATTTGTTTTGTAAACTTCTATTATTTTATGCTTGGCACATTATTAACTATTTCATTTTAAGTTTGTTACATTCTTTAATCCCTGTTTAATGGAATAACAGCGAAAAAAATATGTATGTATTCATTGACTCAAAATCCGTTTTGAAAGTACACCTGTCGCTTAACTGGCTGATCACTGGCGAAATGACCCTATTCAATGGAACTTCTCTCAATAGAAGTTGATCTACGAAAACTGCCCGTTACTCTGTTGCTAAATTTTTCTGGAATCACCCAAAGCACCATTCGATGCTCTGGAGATGGTGCATCTTATGAATACAAAGTGTTAAATATTGTATGTTCAGCAATTTTTTTTCTTTTTCTTCCTCAGTTCAAAAATTTTAAATAGAGAACCAAACCTTAATTTTTTTCTAAGAAACCCTGCGTACACATATTATGTAAATTTAAATTGCTATAGAAACATAATAATACATCTATGATTAAAGATCATATTTTTTCAGGATTTTGATTTGTCAAAATGGCCCCCTACGTGTGTTGTATGCGGAGCTAAAGGTTCTAATCATTGTGGAAAGTGCAAAAGCATTAATTATTGCAGCAGAGCTCATCAGGTATTCGACTGGAAAGATGGTCACAAAGAAAAATGCACAAATATAGATGTAAGCTTTATAATCTTTTATATCTAATGTTGTACAAATATGACCCATTAAGCCCTATCAGAGGCATATTTGATTTGTGAAAAAATGACAGTTTGTGTGGTTTATCAAAAGTGCTTTCGATAACTAGCTGTATATTTTTAACATTATGAATTATTCTTCAGGAGAAAAACTTTGTACGAAAAGACAGGAACTGTTCGCTCTTATTTCCTGAATGGGAATTAATTACCGAAGAAGAGAGTGAGGTAACCATTTTTGGACGTATTATTAGATTTTATTTTTCCCAACATATATTCCATTGACACAATTATCAGATTTTAAACACTACGTCTTTTTGATACATTTCATTTCTAGCAATGTTTCTTCACACAGCTCCCTCTAAAAGGCTATCTGATTATTTCATTTTTATTGTTATTTTCTGATAGTCATTATAATATGGTGTTAACTAAATATCAACCATATTTAACGTAATGTAAATGGTATAATTAACTAGTTAATGCCCAGTCATCCCTTGATGGTTTGTGAAGAAGTGTTGTTATACAGAGATTTTAATGTTTACAATTAAGAAGAATCATTCCTTCTATTCAAATGATTAAAATACATAATTATCTGATATAATTATAAATAATAGCAGAAAATCTCTACTATATAGCACAAAATACATGTAGAAATATGTATGTTTGTATGTCTGTCGGTCACAACAACTCCTCCCAAACGGCGCACATTAGTGACGTGAAATTTTCAGATGTCATTTTGGCTGCAATTGTTGGTTCAACTGTGCTATTTTCAACTTTCAACTCTCAACGTTTAACCTAGAAAACGATGTATTTTTGACATTTACGATTCGGGATAAAAAAATCAACAAAACCCGAGGAAGATAGCCTAGCAACGGCTCCATACCGAATGAATATTCCGTGGTTTTCAACTTCTTAGCATCATGTCACCTAGCAACTATAAATGTGTTATAAATTTCGCAAATAATAAGTGTTTACATTGTGCATTTCAGAAACTTTAATTGTTTTACCTACGAATGTTGTTGCACAAAGTCAAAGGTCCAACACGTTTCAAAAATCTCCGAACCTTCGATGGAATTGAATGCAAAACGTAGTATGGTAAATTCATACTTCTTGATGTGCATCTGGAATCGCTCTGGCTAATCCTAATAGTAATCCTTTCATTAATATGTTGCGTTGAGAGAATCTTCACGTTGCCTTGAATATATTAGACCGATGGTATCTACAACGAGGCACTCATCAAGAGTGAAGATCGGGAAATTTTCATTTTTTATTATTGATATTTTCAGCTTTTAACATAATTATTAATTGATCGACCATATTTTGTGGGAAATACAAGAGGTATGGTCGATGGTGATATTTTCAACTATCAAAAAAATTTCAACATTAACTGACCTCAACGTTTTAATGACCTTATATAAGCGTCCTCTATCTTGGGCGAAGCCGGGTAAAAAATAATAGTACATGTATAAATCTGTCTGTTTGTCTGTCACAAGAACTCCTCCCAAACGATGAACAGTAGCGACATGAAAATTGCAAATGTCCTTCTGGCTGCAATTTCTAGTTCAAGTGTACTATTTTAAACTTTTAAAATTATTATCAATTGATGGATTATATTCTGTAGGTGTTACATGAGGTACAGTTCACGGTGATATTTTCAATTTTAAACATTCAACATTAGTTTGTACCAAAATAACGCCAACGTCTAAATGTTAGCGCCCTCTATCCCTCGCGAAGCTAATAAATACTAGTTATAAATAAAACCTATATAATAAAATCTATTAAAAAATCTAGAATGTGCCCAGTGCATCAACGGAAGAGGACCAAATGAATATCTTAAATAAACTGATTGAAGAAAACAAAGCTGGTACTTTGATAAACGAGAGTGACACTGAACTGGAGCAATATGCAAATTCAGAGGTTGAAGACAAAATCTTTGAAAAATTCAAGAATATTGTAGCTAAAGATCCTGAACAAGTGCTGAGATACGACCGAGGAGGTTTGCCTTTGTGGATATCAACTCAGCGAGCCAATTTCGATAATGAAATTCCACCTTGTCCATATTGCAATAGCAAAAGGCAATACGAGTGTCAGGTACATATATCATATACAACATAAAATGAAAACATAGATTCAATTCTTTTGAAAATAAACCATTATTATTTTTAAGGTGTTAACTGTCAATTCTTGGTGAAGACATTATATTTTAAAAAATAAAACACAATTCATTTGTACTACTTCCACATATTTATAATGAGCGAAACCGGTCCTGATCATTATAAATATGTAGAAGTAGTACAAATGAATTGTGTTTTATTTTTTGAAACATTATTATTTGATTATTAACATAGGAACTGTTCATTTCAGATTATGCCGCAACTGTTGAATTTTCTCAAATTGGAAGATGGCGTTAACTCTATTGACTGGGGCATTTTAATAATATATACATGCCAAGATAACTGCTGTGGAGAACTGGCATATCAAAAAGAATTCATTTACAAGCAGGATATTTCATAAATGTTAAAACTTTTAAAATCAAGTTTTGACATATAATGTAATAAAGTTTTAAAAAAAACCTGAAATTGCTTTTTATATCTACTGACTATTTTATTGCTTATACCAGTGATGGATAGAGACCAGTTTTGTTTATCAAAATATATATTGATAATTTACCTTGACTCGAAATTATGTTTTAGCACCAGCATAAAATGATCATCTAATGATTTTGAATTAAGTTATAAACAAATATCTTGTCTGCCCGAGTGTTAAAATAAGTTAAGGGCATAAAAACAAAATATTTTTTATTGAAAGATCAATTTATGAAAATTGTCAGCGTCCGTGGCGCAGTCGGTAGCGTCGCTGGCTACGGTTACGGAAGTCTCGGGTTCAATTCCCGGTGCGGACGGTTTTCATAGATTGATCTTTTAATCGATTTCTGTTCGTAGTTTGAGTCCTCCCTCCCACTTATCCCATCCTCACGGGGCGTAGTGAGAGCGATTAGCTAACCACTAGTCCTGTCATAGCCCAATCATTCTATTCCTACTCTCTTCGAAAAAAAAGAGAGGTTGAGCAACTAACTAACAAGCAGTTCTCGTAGAAAAATTCTGTTAAGATACCTCCATTAGGAGACCATATGCTCCACGTTCGGAGCGGACATAGGAAAAAAAAATGCAAAACAAACACATTATGAAATCTATACATTTAGAAAATGTGTACAAAACAATACCTTTACTGTTTCATTGTATCTTAATTTGATTATATAATTTTGAGTATTGACTAGTATCGTGATCCTTAGGGGTAAGTAGGAAACTCTTAATAAATAAAACAAACAATGCATTGGATTTACAGAAATATGTTTTAATTTGAAATATAGTTTTCTACAACTTATAATATGTATTTTTGCAAATCATTTTTTTCAATTGTAGAAAATTGTCAATATATATCGACAATAGTGGACATGATTCCATAAGCAAAAAAATAAACCAGACAGTTTTAGATGAATTCAACAAAGGTTAACAATACTAAAATATCAATGTTTTTCTTTAAACAATCTATTTCTGTAGATCAGTTGATCTCGCAACCGGTGTGCTGCAACACATTGGTGCGCCGCGAAACGATCTCGATGCGTCCAAAATGAGAAAAAATCGAGTATTTTTATATCAGAAAAAAATTAAAGCTGTGGCTAAAATCTTTGTTTAAGTTATATTAGTTGAAACAAATATTTTATTATTTTTGTTATTTAATGAAAAAGTTGTATCGGTGTTTGCATGGATAGTGCAACTGCAATGATGAGAAATAAAATGTTGTTTGTCTCTTTTGCAAAACAAAAAAATGCTACCATAGAAATTACATGTTGCTGAATATATTGGGAAGCATTGATGGCGAAAAATTTCCCAGCGGAATTATTCCAAACAATGAATGAATGTATCAAAATAATACACATTATCAAATCAAGAGACTTAAATACGTATTTTTTTGAAAAAATATCAATTCAGATTGTTTCACACAAATAGTGTTGGCTGTGCCGAGGCAAAGTTTTGATTAGATTATTTGAAATTTGCTGCGAGACTTTATTTTTTACTCAACTAAAACATGCCAAAACTATCAATTCTTTAAAAATAGTCATCGGATGAACATTGAGCATCTGAATGAATTAAACAAAAAATGAAATGTTATTGACATGCTCTGTCTGACAAATAGAATGGAAATTTGGATTAATGAGATTTTGTACACTTCCATGTATTTTGTCACTAACAACCCGGGTTTCGCCTTTCGGCATCTTCAGGCATTCGAGCACACAAATGGACTCGAGTCAGTTCGAGCCGAAAGGCGAAACCCGGGTCGTTAGTGACAAAATACATGGAAGTGTACAAAATCTCAATAATCCAAATTCCATCAAGCACCCTCAGTCGATGTCTTAAATTAAATAGAATGGATTCAAACAGAACCTCAAACATTGGCAAAGTGAGTTAGAACTAGAATCATTGAAAATTTTCCAAATGACCAACATCGAAAACAGTGATTATTTTAAATTTGGTTAAACAAAAAAATGAGCAGTTCTTATTCATTCAACTTAGCTTCGGTTTTTTTATAATTTTTAGTATTTAAGCTTAGTTGGTGTTTTAGTTACAACTTTAACAAATGCTTTTTTTATAATTTGTAAATTATTTGTTTTTGTGTGTTAAGAGTTCCATCACTTTGAAAAGATAAGAGGGTTTAATTGGTTATTATTAAAAAATATATTAGTTACTATTTATTTCAAATTCATCAAATAAAAACAAATTAATAAATTGTGCAAATTTACATATCTTGGCTTGTGGTGTGTCGCAAAATATTAATGAGCGCTTAGGTGTGCCGTGGGTGCGAAAAGGTTGCGGATCACTGCTATAGATAATAGCCGGCTTTATACGCAGGCGCTTTCACACACGATAAGGTGGTTTGTGTGCTTTAAAACGAAAAAAATTGTATGATTGATAAAGCCGGCTAATGGCAGACCTGAAAAATACTTAAAATTTTGATGGTGCTATATGATAAAAGGCAAGGCAAACAGAAATTAATGATAATAAAACCATTAACAGTAATGGGGGATTAGTAAATAACATTTTAAACAAAACAAACAGCTCACTATTATTAAATTTGTCTCCCTTGGGTTTTTCGCCTCCAAGTGAAAGGAAATGATTTGTAAGTGTTTATATTTTAACCCCCCCCCCCCCTCCGCACTCCAGTAGAATTGTATAAAACCCACCCCCACTCTTTATTTAATGTAAGCAGTAGAATAATTGTTTACCTTAGAAATGAATAACCTTGTGATATAGTTAGTCTGAAGATGCTTTTCAAAGAGGAGAAACATGTGTCACATTTAGTAACAAAACCAGTGAAATAACAAAGTTATCAATTTTATATTAAAGATGAATTTCCACAAAATTACTGCCGAATCCATTGAAAAAAAATCTAAGGCATTCCATACTTAAATATGTACATGCAACTGTTTATTTTGAATGCATTTTGCCACCACATTTATGTCCAGCGGTAGATTTCACACGGAATAAGGCTATTATATAATATATAATCACAAATTCTTCTATTCATAAAATAAAATAAACAATAAACTTTTCCAACAGTATAAATAAATGTCATGTTATTATGACTATTATTTTTTCATCTATCTATCAATTGATTCACTTTTGTGGCTACCATTTCCAAACTTTTCAGTTGAAACATATGTCAGTAAATCATTCAATCCACTAAATTCAGTTCTTGATTGTGGTGGGTCATTTTTTCGAATCTTAGGCAGTACATTTCCAACAGTCATTCGGAACTCTTGAAACTGAAAAAAACAATTACAATATTTGTAAACAGTGAATATGAAGTTATTGCATAAGCCATTGGTACCACTTGATGCATTATGGACACCCAGTAGCCGTGGCAGTTGATAATGTGTTAACATGCTTTTGGCAAATATTGAAATCTTTATAGTTTAACATTCAGCATGTTAATACAGCAGGCATGTCAAACACACGGTCCTCCGACAAATAATTGGCGGCCCGCCGATTCTTCTTGGAAAAATATTTTTTTAAATTGTAAAACATTAATTTTTTATTTTGATAAAAAAAAATTTACTTTTATTTGCATACAATTTAGTTAAAATGTTGCATTCGAATAATTTTACATATAGCAACACTACAAGTGTGATTAGCAGTGACAGCAGAGCCACAGATGATGTAAATATATTTTTCGTTGCTGGTAACATGGCCAGCCATGTCAGTTTGGAATGTCAGTTGTTTACCAAAAACTGTGAAAACGTCAGTCATTCGTGTTCGGAAGCACATATTTATGCAAGCAACTATTTTCTGTAATAAAAAACAACAAAACTCCAGAAAGGTCAAGATTAACCGATTTAGTATTTATCGTCAATTTTGAAAATTACAACAGCTCAAAATATTTAACCAAATTATAATGATTTGCTTTGTGGAAAACAGTCCCAACTGTTCTCAAAAAAAGAATAAATATTTGTAAATTTCTTTATAATTTGTATATTTTAAAATAAATTTGAAATATTTTTTATTAAGACATCTTTTATTTGGTCCAATTTTAAATATTGAAAACATGCGGCCCTCCACTGATGTAAATTAGTTTATATGGCCTGCAGTGCAAATCGAGTTTGCCCGCTGTAAAGGATGGATTTTACGTTGAATGAAAGCTGCAGTTAACAATTTAATAGGTTTGGCTCATTTAAAAACAACAAAAAAAATATTCAATCAGGCATATGAAATTCAGTCCATTTTACACACTATTATTGAGTATCTTAAAAATATTCTTGCCACGAGGTCTTCAACTAAACATAACTTCGGTAAACATGCAATTCTTTTTCTACCAAAAAATTTACCAAATGCCACTAATAACAAAGCAGTTGTGTAAGGAATTTAATTACGAATAGGAAAATGCCAAATTAGCATAGATAGGAATCGGGAAAACCGATAATTAACGCTAAGTACGAATATAATATCAATATGAAAAACCATATGCCAAATAGTTGTTCTTTAGAACAAACCATAAAGAATTTTAAATACGCTGAAGGTTTTTGTAATTCACATAAATTATCGGTTTCCTTGATTAAAATATTTGATAGTTTGAGCATTTCCTATCGGCAATTAAATTTACTAAAAAAGTGCACTGTTTTTAGCAGGATTGAATATTTTCAGGCAGAAAAAGAGTAGCATGTTGTAAAGCATATTTACCATAACTTTATTAGATTATTTTAATTTTATTAGTCATAAAAAAATATTTAAAATAGATTATGATACATACATTGTTCGCTCCAGATAGTTTCCATATACCATAGCAAAGTAATGAAGTCCCAGTAACGGCATAAAAGGATCCCCAACCAAGTGCTCTGAGAGCTAGAAGTGCACCGCTATCTGCCATTTCTGTCGCTCCTATCATTCCTATTATTTTAATATAATAGTAAGAAATAATTTACATGAATATGAAAACTGTAAATTTAATTTAAAACGAGTTCAGCAGAAAATGCATTTCTGAACAGCACCAAGTCAAAGCTTTGCAAACATATTTTTATTTGCATGCTTTCTTTTTACTATTAAGTATACTCCTCTTAACTAAGATGGATGGAACATAAGTAATACATGTAACGAGAATTGATTAGCATTTTAAATAATCAGATTATTAAGGAATAGTCACCTTTGCTGAAAAATTGAGGGTCCTGCTTTTTCACGGCAGCTAAAGTGGCCCCAAAACCAAATAACGCCGAAAAGCCAGCAACCGATGCCAAAAATGCGCCAGCTATTTAAAAAATAAAATCACCAAATATACAGTTGATTGATAAAAATATGTTGAGATCTCAAAATAGCCTATCTAAAAATACTACTCTTTATGGTGCAAAATAATTTAAGGTTATATACAAAATAAATTTGAATTATTGAGATTTTGTACACTTCCGTGTATTTAATACATGGAAGTGCACAAAATCTCAATAATTCAAATTTGTAATTGAAATTCCATCAAGCACCCTCAGTTGATGTCTTAAATTATATACAAAATAGTTTTTTTCTAATTCATCTCTTAATACCTTTGACATTAAATAATCTCTGTTCGGTATCTTGCTTTGCCTTAGTGGCGGCTACCTCGGGCAAGTTATTGTTTATCATACTTTTAATTGAAGTTTTTCACCATCTCAGGATCCACAAAAATTGGAAAATTGCAAATGTCAAATTAAAATAAACAGTCGCGTGTTGCCATGCTGAATAACAAAACATGCTTTTTCTGTAATTGTCCGTACTATTCCTAATAACGCAGTTAGGTTCTACTTTAAATATTGACTCAATAAATTAAAAAATATATTTGAGGTGATTTTTTTAACAACAAAATTGGCTGATTTTCAAAAAATATGTGTTGTTTTATTATAATCAGGACCTTTCAAATAAATTTGAGGTCCGAGTTTTGAGAGTGGTTTTTTACACTACATTATATTTTATAAAAATCTTTTGGTACTTCAGTACTAGCAAATTCATCTTTAATTATATAATAATCCAATCCTGATTACGTGAGGCCGGGTCAACAGCCTCTCCTGATAATAATGTATCAAGAAATTTAAATAATATATATTACCTTGGTGTCAGACCAGTTTTTCCAACTACCTTTATTACAATGTCTACTCGAAAACGGGAGCATAGCAAGAGATTAGCAGACTACTGCTTTTATCCTAAATTATCCTTCTCTGAAATTGAGACAGGATCTCATAAAATAAAACTTCTTTTCCACCATATCTTTCGACACGTTTTTTTTCTGTGGATTCTGGTATGTATCCGCCATACAAAAAGATTGATGTACATATTTTAAAAAACCAAGAAAATAATAATAACATACATTTTTAAAAAACTTTATTTTTATATATCTTTAAAACATGTTTGAGAACCTAAGTTATTTAAATATGTTCATTATAATACAATTAATTAAAAAAATATAGAATAATAATCAGCAGTAAACAAAACAGTTTTATTACATTAAATTTCAATTAAATAACATGCTATTATTTGTACACAGAAATAATAAGTAAAAATATAGTAAACGGCAAACACCACATGTCATTACAAGCAATGGAACATGCACTATCAATAAAATAATAATTTATGTTTCATTGCTCAGTGGATGTTGTTAGCTGTTTCACTTATTCCGTCAGTATACCATCGCCACAACTTTCAGTTTCTAAAGTGAAAAACATGAAATGTTAAAAATTGCCATTTTATTCAGTATAGTCCAGGGGTTTCCAAACTACAACTGCCATAGTTTATTTCGATTACGTTGTAAAAGTTACAATTTAAGTAAATCATACAAAATAATAATCAGAAATTTTCATTTAACGACCAATTTAGAAACATAATAACTACAGTACGTTGGTATGATGAGCTAGCTAGGTCTTGGCCCTCGGAACTTAGTGGAGGAGTCAGTGTGGCCCTTAGGCTAAAAAGTTTAAAGACCCCTGTATTAGGCCATTGAGGTTTAAAGAAATATTTGAACAAATCCAAAACACTGAGCATGTATATCAAAATACACAAATATCAGAGTTATCACAGTTCATAACATATTACCCGGTGTGCTCGAAGATCACACATTGGTTCTTCAACATTCTCATTCAATCAAAATAAAATACAAAACTGCTTCACTTACCTACTATAACAAGTATTACCACAAAATAGAACCATTTACTTTAATAGTACTCAATTTTGTCACAACAATAAATGAAAGTGATCGATAGCATCAAATGTATTTAAACATTCAGGATGCATTGAATTAATTTCAAATTTATAAATATATTTACACAAAAAATGTGAAAATATTATCCACAAAAATATTTATAAGGATTATAAGCTTATTTAATTTTAAAGCTATTCATGCTTGCACCGTGTGAAGGTTTTTTCAAATGTTTAATTTATAATTTGATTGTTTAATTAATAATGCTATAATTTCATGCAGGTTATATGACATACAATTGTAGGTCAGCTATGCTGGCTAAATAAATAATAATTTGGAGAGGAGAATCAAGTAGAATAGTTTTTTTTTCTTTTTGTTCGGGTTTTAACAGTCAAGTTTCAGATATTTGATTCCACCATTAGAGATTTTACGAAACAATCATTTCTAGTCAATTAATGGCATTACTTGAGCCATATAACTGTAATGAAAAATAAATAATCACACTCATTTGACAAAGATCTCAAGTCAACATATTAGATTACTCAAAAACACTACAAATTTTTCATTATATCTGTCAAAGACAACTTCACTGATAATAATTTAAATGAGTATAGTAAAAATATACTATTTTTGTCATTAACACATTGTTTTGCCTGCTTCATACGATTATTGTATGCATTCATCACATTAGCAATTTTAACAGTCACCGAAGAAAAAGCTTTGTTTGGTCATCTTGGAGGAACTGTCATAGTAATCTGGATATTGTTAAATATGAGCATATTCTTTTGACCATACACAAATAAATAAACAGTGACCCTGTAACGCCATCATGTTTAACTTTATCAAAGATACGTCATAAAAATTTGACCATGTAATATGAGGGGGGGGGGGCTTTAAAGTAATATTCCTGCTAACAAATTTGTATTGACATTTATTTGAAAGCAGAGAAAAACTTTTACTAGAAATGGCAAAATAATTATAAAGAAGTGTTTACTAACTAGAATTGTTATAAAAACTATAATATTATATTAATTTCTTGATAATAGCTTAAAACCACCTTAATATTTTTGATATGCTTTAACCAAAAAAGTAAACAATCAGTGAAACATTGAAGTTTTGAATACATATATTTAGGGCTAAATATATTTATTTTGCGTGTTCAAAAGGCAGTGTAAAAAAATCTCCAATAAATGTTGATTCTTTGAATTGAAAACAGATGCTTGTTTGACAGTATATTTTTTCAAGACAATTATTTTTTCTTTTTCAGTTCTTCAAACCTTCTGGCGAGGTCATCGAAATCAATATCATCCTTTGGTGCAGACGGTTTGTCAATATTGCTGCTGTGCGATGGAACATTTGGAAAGACATTTTCTGACGGAACACTCGGCAGGTCCGGGAGCTCTGGAAAGTGAATGTTGGAGTACTCCGAACCAGGATTATTAGGAAACTTTGAACGCGGTTGCGGTTTTGGTGCATTTGAATTCTATTAACATAAAAAAACAATGTATTAAATAAAAATTTCAGAAAAAATCCAAAACAGACTAAATGAAATTGAAAATCAAACCAACCATGAGATTATCATCAGGACTCAAGCTGTCATATGCCGGTGGCAGATTATTCATTTCTTCCTAGAACATATGAAATAACAGTTGAAAAGTGACTGGAAAATTTTCTTTCCCTGTAGATATATCAGAATATGATATTAATTATAACAATTTTTACATTAATAATTCCAGAAATACCTTGTTAAAAACAAAAAAAAAACAATATGATAATCACACATTAAAATTAATGATAATTTTAAATACATACACTAGAAGTCTGCACAGGCCTGGGCTTAGCCTGAGGGCCTTTACCCGGCACAGCCCACGGGCCGGGTTCGGATAGGCGAAGACAATTTAGATTAGGGCTCGGGCCGGGCCCGGGGAAGGAATTCAATTTTAAAAATATATTTCGGACTATGTTCGGGTCATCAGTCAACCATAAAGCAATACTATTTATAACATAACTTATATGTAATTTACATGCGTTATGAATATCGTTGGAAATGTGGAAACAATAACATATGTTACTTGAAAAG
This sequence comes from Himalopsyche phryganea, assembly GCA_022494535.1. NCBI lineage: Eukaryota > Metazoa > Arthropoda > Insecta > Trichoptera > Rhyacophilidae > Himalopsyche > Himalopsyche phryganea. The sequence continues at coordinate 4,253,982 of JAGVSL010000046.1, forward strand.
TATGAAAGAATTTCTATATTGAAAAATTTTTTCGGGCTGAGAAAAATAAATCTGGGCTTCGGGTCGGGTTCGGCTAACAAGTGTGGTATTGAGACTCGGACTTGAGCTGGGCTGGGCCTGAAGATGGCGGGCTCGAACTGGGTAATTTTACAAAATTTTGGCCTGTGCTGGCCTCTACACTAAAGACAAATAAGAGATTTGGAAACATAAATTTTTGAATGAATGCACAATTGTCACTTATTGTTATTATTTACAGATATATAATGCAAAATTACAGAAATATTTACCTGCAAAAATGATGTATTTAAGTCCTTGGACTCAGCACCAGGGGGAATGTTATACGTCATCGGCGGGTGGTGATTATCATCATTAGATGGCATTACAAATCCCCCGGAGCCCGGTGGGGGTGGTTTGTTGTACATTGGTAAGCTCTACGATAAAAAAGTACTACAGTTATGACAAATATTTACTTAAATTTTACAATAACTGAAACTGTGTCATGTAAAACATTTACGTTAATACTTGTTAGTAGTTTGAATAAACATAAAATATTTTTATTTTCTCGGGTATATAATTAAGCCAATGTTAAAATCAATAGAAAAAAAACATACAGGGTAATTGAGCGGCTGTTGGGCCGGGGGACCAGGTGGACCAGGCATAGGCATTCCAGGAGGTAGAGGAAAGTCTATGAAACCAGGAGGACGAGGCACATTTCCACCGACGCCTCCCAAATCTATCAATTCTGCATCTGTACCTAGAATAAAGAATAATTGAATATCATTGATATCACTCAAATACAGGCATCTGTGGTACTGTCGACTTATTTTCATCCCCGTGTCGGTGGTTCAGTTGCAGTACGGACAGATTCATAAATTTATTTTGTGATCGATTTCTGTGAAGTCCAAAATTCCCTCCCACTCATCCGATCCTAAAAAAAATGCAGCAAGAGTGGGTAGCTAACCGCTGGTCATGTTTTAGCGCTATTCTATCACTACTCTCTTCAAAAAAAGGAGGTTGAGCAACTAAGTAACGAGCAGTTCATGTAAAAAAATAGACTTCTGATAAGATAAGTGGCATTAGTAGTACATATGGTCAAAATTGAGAGCGAATGTGGTTAAGAAAACAATGTTGATACATAATAATTTCAATGTGACCCTTGATTTTACTATGGAAGATTTTATATCCGAGGCATTTCACTGGAATAGATCTACTACTGGCAGAAAAAGAAACCCAAGATATATTTGTGTATAAACAAGTCTAGTTGTTAAAATATAATTGGAAATGAGGTTACAATATTTCAAGCAATACCACTCCAAACATATTGTAAATATATAATATATGTAATGAAGTCTAAATAAATATCCCCATTCTAATTCCATTTAAGAAATTTTTTTTGTGTCCACTTCTAATGTAGAGCATATCATCGTTATACCGCAGAAAGCCATAAGTTAAAAATGACTGTTTTAACTTAATGATGAGGTATACACTCCATAATTTACCAAAACACACACACACACACACAGTCATATCTATTCAAATTATATATTGCAAATATAAACTCTGTTCCAAGTCTTAATTGTAACATCACGACGTTTCATATATTAAAAAAAGTTAAAACCACACAAACTTTCAAGCTCAATCATTTCAAAACTATTATTTTTGACTTCAGATTATGTACTCCAAATGGAATATCTGTCGGGTCTGTGGTGCAGAGGTCAACGTCGTTGGCTACGGTTACGGATTTCTCGGGTTCAGTTTCATAAATTGATTTTTCAATCGATTTATGGATTTCTATTCATAGGCATAAATGTTTGTGATGTCTAAATTTCTCTCCCCATCCGATCCTAAAAACGGAGCGGAGCGAGAGTGATTAGCTAACCACTATTTTTGTTCTAGCTCTATCCTTTTATCCCTACTCTCTTCGAAAAAGAGAGGTTAATCAACTGAATAACAAGCAGTTTTCATAAAAAACTTCTGTTGATATACCTCTATTAGGAGGCCATATGCTCCACATTCGGAGCGGACAGAGTAAAAAAAATGGAGTACCTCAAAAGAAGTTCTTCTTACAGAAACTGGTAGTAATTCTGCAACTCAACTTCTCTTTTCAGAGATGTTAAAGATAGAATTACGAAGGTAGAAAAGGACAAATAAATATATTGATTGAATTGGCATTTACTTGGTAGAACTCCATTATAATAGGATAAAATAACAAAGGATTTAGTTCTAAACTTTAGTTCTAAGAACTAAATACTTTGTTATTTTATCCTATGACAAATAAATAATAAATCGGTCTCTCTATGCCTCGTTTTTAGGATGGTATAGTAGGTATGTGGGAAGGAATTTCAGCATTGATGTCTTTGAAAACAATCCATAGAAAAATAGTGCATGGGATTCTTTTTCCAGAAATTCGAGCCCGAGAGTTTTGACCACTTGTCTATAGGACCAGATAATAATACAATGAATCTAATTAAAACAATAAAGATGCCGAAAGGCGAAACCCGGGTCGTTAGTGACAAAATACATGGAAGTGTACAAAATCTCAATAATCCAAATTTGATACAATGAATCTATTTACCAGTAGCATGATGGTCATCTTTCATAATTTGCGGATCCGGTTCATAATTGACATTGTAATTCTTGGCAATCTCGATCAGATACTTTTCAACCAGTATCTTTGGAGGACTCTGCACGGACATCTTATGCTTTAATTTCTCACTAATGGTGGTAATGCTCTCTCTTTTGCAAGCCTCAGCATACTGTTTGCCATATTTCGCAGTAAGTAGTTCGCATACAACCTTCAATTCCTATTAAAAATATTATTTTTTGGAATTTTAATTAAATTTTTATTCATCAAGATAACTAACAATTTTTCAAATCTCATAAACGAAATTCTTAAAATTTACCGAAATATTCTTGATTTATGAAACATGATAAAATTGGAGGATAATCGAGATCTATGAAATAGTTCTATAAAATAGCATTTTTCCAAAATATATTCTTTAACACGTAAAATTAAAAAACAAATGCATAAGCAATATAAATTTATATAAAATAATTAGAGAAAATAGGCAAAAATAGTTTTCCCTCACTATTCCTGAAAAAAGAAATCAATGTTAAATAATTCCTATATTATAAAATCAATATTTGACATATTTCAAATTATAAAACACTGAGATGGAAAAATATGCTATATGTACAACAATAGATGAATATAGATACTATTTATACAGTAGATTGGTTAAAAATAATTATTCAAATGTAGCGCATGAAACAATACCTGGATGTCAGTTTGCATTCTAGGTGCTACCCAGATTAGACTTGAAATAGCTTCAGAGAGGCCTTCATCCAATTCTGTCATTTGTGTAATGAGCCCGAACCTTGCTAGAAGAAGATCACAGTACATCTCAACTATCTCCATTGCTTCAACCATATAATCCTCTCTAAAAAAATATCAAGACAAAATTAGTTTAATTATCTTGGCCAACTAGCACTCACTAGAAATTAGCACCTCAGTGCTGGAGGCTTAACGATTAAGTCTTACCACAATAAATCCAACATAAAAGGTCAGTTGAGACATCTAGCAAAAAATGGCTCAAAGATACAACATCTTCCATACAACAACTTTCACCATATGTCGGTAGGGAAATGGTATCAAACTTTTCTTTTTTGCCAAGATTGTCTATGCCCATAATATGTTGATGTTGGATCTGTCACTTTGACAGATTTGAAGTTTTTATATTATATTGCGCATAGAACCTCGAAAATGAATCGAATCAAATATGAATTACCTGAAACCCTTATCAGCAAGCATCACTATTTGTCATTATAGTATATACATTCGCATTATCATTCATGGAAATCGGGTAAACCGATAATTTACGCGAAATACTTAAATATGAAAAAGTCACCACATCGTTTAGAAATAATGTCGTTTTTTGCCGCGTATAGTAAATTATCGAATTCTGTTGAACCGAGTGATCAGTTTTGATCATTCATAATATAATGTGAAGTACTGTATCAGTATATGCAATAAATATAAGATGATAAGTTTATCTAGAAAAATTACCAAAGAAACTAGAAAACGCTAAATAAACACATATAACAATATATCTGGCACAATATGTAACACTAACCAGACAGTTGAATAAATAAATGCAGCTTTCCAATGTTGAACGGCTTTATTGAAATGCTTCCAATAAATCACAGACATACTTGCCTTAAAACACAAATCCATAGAATGAAAAATCAATTTTTGTGGTCGTAACCCGTGTATTGTTTATTTTTCTTTGCAAAACTGAAAAAGATTTTACCAGTTATTCTTATATCCAAGGTATTTTACTACCTATCAACATTCCATTTTTTTCCATTGGATGTGTGGTGACATTTCGTTGATGGTTTTAAGTTGCAATCAAACCAAGCAAACCGGAGTTTTAGTAATTATTCGTTTTATATAAGACAGTTGAAAGGATCAAAAATCCTAAACGAAAGCTTATGAATCTTTCATTACTGAGGTTTGAGTCGGCAATTGTTTTATGCAAACTTGAGATGGCTAGAAAACTAAGTATGCAAAGTCTCAACCGTCGAAATTACAATTTGAAGTCCAGTAAAAGACACAAGACATGATAGAATTGGGCTGGGCATTGATCTGCACGGAAAGATTTACAAAACCGAATCAAAATTGCATTTTGCATCAACAAGACCAAATTATTGAGTGAAAAATGAAATCTACGACTGTGTGTAATCCTAATAAAAACTATTCGATTATTTTTCATGTAATTACTCATACATATCCATTGCATATAACTATTTTTATTTTATTTAAAAATAGAAAATCATGTATCGAGGGGATATATAAGTTGCAAAAAGAAATATGGTAAGAAACAAAGTATCGGTAGGTAACACAATTTAGACAGCGTTAAGTGGTCTGCTAGTTTTCAACATTCATCTATGATCTCGGTATAACGTTTAACTATTCTTTCACATTTCATTCGCATATTAATTCTACTGTTATGTGTGCTAGCAAACTTTGGGGGTTAATAATAAGACTAAGTAAATCATTTTGAGAATATCATACTAATAGATAGTAGATATAATAGAGCTGAAGATACCTACTCTCAGAGAGTGATCTTTCCTAATCATAGTTTAGTAGTTTCTTCTTCAAATATTTTATTATTTTCTTTAATGTAAACGGTCAGTGACTCGAGATGAACAAGTAAACAAATAATTGAGTCATTAAGACTAACATCTAGTAAAGATTAGTACCAACAGATTATCCTGGTAGACATTTGTTTATCTAAAGGTTTGAATTCATCAGTGGAGTTAGAAATCAGTGATTTATTAAGAATTACATCATTCTCACCTTGATTGGAGAAGTAATTTAGTTTTCTTAAATGAAGGAATAATGTCAAGTGGAAATTTTTCTTTCATTACAATGTAGTTCTACCAGGTAAATGCTAATTCAATCAACGAATAGAAATATGTCAACCTCAATTGAAAAATCAAATTATGAAACTGTATCTGCTGGGATTCGAACCCGTGAGCACCACAACGGAACCAGTAGACCACAGATCCGGCAATATGTAATTTACAAGAATAGACAAAAAGAAACCAATGGACTCGAGTGAACTAGAATGGTGGATATAGTGAATTATAACAAGAGGCTTAGATCACAGGCTTTTCATATCTCACGGGTTCACGAATTTTCATACCTCGTTGAATACGACTATCAGCAAGCTGATTTGGTTTGGTTTGTTCTACTCTTAAACATTAAATTTCATTTCGCGTACTTTCAGAAGCGATCACAAACTGTCATGTCAGCCGCAATTTTTTCTGCACACGATATGTGGAGTTTTGTTTGGTTAGGTAAGTACTTGAAAATTTGCGACATAACCTCGTTAAACCTATATTCTAACATTTCCTTTCATGATTCACGAATATTTTCCATATATTAAGGTTCAAAAAAGATTATTCTACCCTTAAAGATATCGTTTTGTGTAGTTTTCGGAGAAAAGTATAATTTTTAGGCCTTGTACCTGATAATAGACATTTACCGATGTGTCAAGTTAGGTTAGGCTTGGTTCGGTTTGGATTGTTCTACCCAACTTTAACTTTCATTTCGCGTAATTTCTGATGCGGTCCCAATATGTCATTGTATATTGGTAATTAACCAAAAAAAAACCATGACAGTGAGGCATGAAACTTTGCAACATATCACAGTTAAACCTATATTCCAACGTTTCCTTACGTCATTCATGAAGCAGAACAAAGTTATAATATATTGCAAAAGCATTCAGCTGTCAAAAGAAGCAAAAAAAAAATAATCATGCATGTGTGTAGCATACATAGTACTATACTGGTGTGTGTATGTATGTAGACGTTTCTATATCGAATATCAAATCGGTCGCGTCGATTGGCAAATTTGTAATTTGAAACAGACAGTGACACCTAGCGATGACGGAATTATATTCGCTTTTTTTCTAAATATTTACAATAATAAATTATTTAAATGCGTTTTCATTTTTCAGATTAATTTTAGATTTATATCAACGATTCTGGATACTTTTAATTCTAAGTTTTAATTAAGTATGGGGCTTCTCTTACCCTTAAGCCCCATACTGAACTTTCTGTTCTTCGCTAAAATAACTCAGCAATTGTAAAAATAAAGCTTGGATGTAAAAAGAATATTCTCCCCTCTTTTGAGTTCATATATAATATTTCACGTCATATATTACAAGTACGTTGGGAAAAGAAAGAATGCACCGCAGAAAAATATTTTTCCTTTCACTGTATTTTAAAAAATAAAACACAATTCATTTGTACTACTTCCACATATTTTTTCCACATATTTCTTTCACTGTTTTCGGAATTGCGATAATGTATGTTTTAGGATGAAAATTTATCGTTTGACTGGTATCATCGCATGGTTACAGCCAAGTATTGTGACATTTATTGTCTTTTTCCACTAACGTATTATTTATTAGGTTATTTTCATTATTCATATTTTGATACTGTAAATATCTAGCCTCCATTTTGTTTTCAAAATAAACAATCAATAAGTAAAATATTTGGCAAATATTCCATAAAAAATCTGTAGCAATATAATATTGATTACTTTTAAGGAGTTAACTGTCAATTAATAACTCATAAATTTGTTTGTACTACTTCCACATATTTATAATGATCAGGACCGGTTTCGCTCATCACGAGCATTATCAACTGATAATGCTCAGTTGATAATGCTCGTGATGAGCGAAACCGGTCCTGATCATTATAAATATGTGGAAGTAGTACAAACAAATTGTGTTTTATTTTTTAAAATATAATATTGAGCGTAAAGGTTCATTTTTAATTGGTTCCCTTGAATCTATGTCAATAAAACCACATGCCCATCGAAGAAATCAATAAAGATCCAAGTCCAAATTAGAAGTAAACGCTTCTAAATAATTTGAGATATCAACTGAAGATGCTTGATGGAATTTTAATATAAAATTTGAATCATTCAAATTGTATACATTTCCATGCTTTTCGTCACAAGGTAGGTTTCGAATTTCGGCATCTTCAGGCATTCGAGTAGACGGACGAACTCGAACTCAACTAATTCACTTCTAAACAAGTCTTTATATGTGAATATGCTTTACAACATGCTACTTTTATTCTACTCATAAATTTTTGAATGCCGCAAAAAACAATGCAATTCATTAGGATATAAGAAATGCGAATAAATAGAAAAATATCAAGAAACCTAATATTGGAATCAAAATACAAAATATTATAAAAAAATTCATCGCCATATTTCAAATTTGCTCTACGATTTGTTCTAACCAACCATTTAACATAGTGTGGCGACTTTTTCATACTGAGATTGTATTCATATTTTAAGTAAATTATCGGTTTCCCTGGCTCCATGTATGATAATTTGGCATTTTCCTATTCGTAATTAAATCACGGTCTACCTGTAGGCTGGGCCTAGTATGATTTCGTTTGAAAAAAACGATGTAATACTCTGCATGCACACGAAATATTAACAACGGAAATGCTTAACAGAATAATTACGTTATCCGTATACTACTTAAATATCTAATTGTAGCAGGGTATTTCAATAACAAAATTGATAATGATAGCGTATACGACTGGTATTTCTGGAGGGAGTAGTTGTATAAATTATCATATTATAATTGATTTGAGAACATTTTTTGAGGAAACCCGAAGACGTACTAACCGAATGATATGCTCCACACGAATTTTTGCCCGTTCTGACTTTTCCGCTTGGATGTAATCTGCGATTTCCTTCCGAGACTTTTGTGTTAATTCAGTTTTCTTCTTTTCCATCAATTTAAGACGATTTATAGCAAGTCTTAGATTGGTTTTCAATTTCGTGTAATTCGGGCCACTCGAAAACATTTTCGGAATTTTAGGAAAAACTAAATGGAAAAGTTATTGTAAAAATGAAGGTATTGCGAGCAAATTAGCAATAATGACTCACAATCGACACTCCTGACAGCTTTCTGTTGTTAAGTTTTGTAATGTATATTAGTCTATGATGGTATGCAAACTATTTATATAATATTGTCTATGGTTGTATTACTAAAATTTTGATCTTATTTATTTATTTATTCCAGGGATCTCCAAGCGTTTTAGCCTAAGAGCCAAACTGACTCCTAGCAAGTCCCAAGGGCCAAGACCTAGCTAGTTCATCACACCAAAATACTATAGTTTTGAATGACGTACTTCGGTTGGTACTTATTGGCAAAGGTCCAAGGACATTTCATTGCGGTAGAGATAGCCGATAGCTGACGAGGAGAACCAATTTCTGGCTGATTTATACACTCATAATAAGTCCTTTCGACAAAAAAATGTGGTTGACCAGATACACAAATTTGTTCGTGACTTTTTTTCTGCTTTCGGAACTACTTATCTATGTCAAAAAATTATGGTGGCTGGATTGGTTGTGCTCGATTAGTTAGATATCAAAAAATTTATAAATTGCGAAGGCAAGATAAAATATATCGAATACGCATTTCGGTACCAGATCAAATTGTAAATCAGCATTTTCCAACTACCTAGGTACATTAATTTGGTCACAGAACCTTATTCTATGGTATATAATTCAAGTCTGGAAAAATGCTGCCCTTGGGCAACAATTTGCCCAACGCGTGTTTTATAGGGCCCATTAACCCCATTAAATTATTGTTTATTAGAGAATCACGGCTTAATTTTTATGTTAAAATTCAATTTTCATGACATGTAGATTTAAAGCTATAAATAATAATTTACTTGCTGCTCACTGATCATTTTTCATTGTTACTGTGGCCTTTCAAATATTTTTTATTGGGCGGCATTATACTTAGTAGGCAAAAGAGCCGCGGTTGACAATACCCATAAAAATCATTGTTTATTTTTGATGGATTTGGCGGTAATTTTGTGAAAACTTATTTTAATATAAAATTAAAAGTTATCAATTTTAATGTTATATTATGTTATTTTCTGTTTCACTTTGTAAAGTAAAAATTCGTGCCATGTTTATCAACCAGTTGTTAACATTTTGATTTTTCATATTTATTTTTAAATTACAACTTTTTTAGTTAAAATAATGGAAGACATGGAATTTACATGGAAGTGTACAAAATCCCAATAATTCAAATTTAAAACAATTAATTAATATAATATTTGTAATAATGAGTTACCGTATTAATAACTACTTTATTTACAATCCTTATCATTAAAAAAAACACTATTTGAAATAAGCTTTATATAGATATATTATATGAGCCGTTAAACAGGCTCCTGGCGATTTTTCACAAAATAGGTTTATTATAATTTAATTTAAGACATCGACTGAGGGTGCTTGATGGAATTTCAATATCAAATTTGGATTATTGAGATTTTGTTCACTTCCATGTATTTTGTCGCTAACGACCCGGGTTTCGCCTTTCAGCCTTTTGTTTTCAACTAGAATGGCAATCTTGGTGCACCTCTGGTAACGGAAAGGTTAAAATTTTTAGCCTACCAGGCATACTTATAACTCATATGTGACTGTTTTTGGGTAGGCTGCTTTGGTAATTGAATTTTAAAAAAATTCATGTCAGCTGACCGCTCCTGAAGAAAATCCTGTGTGCGCCCCTGTCAAAGTATAATGTATTTCCGCCAAGAATTGACAGTTAACACCTATAAAATAACCCTCATCATATTTAAATGTAGCGTTAGTATATCTAATGTGTTATTTTATCACAAATAAAAATATATTATTATTCAATTTTACTATAAAAAAATAATCGAGTTCTAGTCATAGAGATATGAAAAGAAATTTTTATTAGTGATGTCACAGTTTACCGCACTATTGGATATTGTGAAAATTATTTTGGATGCGTATGCTTGCTAAAAAAGCGAACGTATCCGTTAGCGACTCGTTGCGTCGCCATCTTGACTAGTACTACTAGGGAATGAATTGTTATCAAGCCAGAAATGATTTTTAAATATGCCGCCAATTTGAACATTTTTTTGTACAGATGGCGCAGCTTTCCATACACGCCATAACGCAATGACGGCAAACGGCAACTTATAATAAGTTTTGTAATTTCATGATATTGGCTCTGTTATTAGAATCTCACGGTATTTCTGAAAATGGAATTTACTATCGAAGGTACGTTTATAAGTGATAAATTCTACGTTGTATCCTATGTAATTGTGCGTACGATCGGTCAAAAGATGGTAATCTAGGTTGCATAGACAAATTTAGGGCAGGTTGTTATGATGAAACTAAGAAATAAAGTGATTTTCGTTGTTCAAATTGAACATATTTATGAGGAATAGTTTCCCATCTTCAAAATAAAGGTGTAAGAATATGTGTCGGTATTTTGATGTGTACTATAATGCCCCTGTACTGGTATTTCACTGCAGGCATCAATCATGTCGATGAACATCGACTAGCGTTGACGATTATATTTTGACAGTGTTGTTAAAATTTCAACATTGTAAAGAAAGCGGCGTTTTTTTGGGACACTGGTATGTACAATTACTTAAAAAATAATTTCCAATGGCATTGAATGCGTAATCCTCAGTGATAATTGTAAATTTTATTAATTTTGATATTATGGTGAACTTGGTATAGTACTTAAGTACAAAGCACACCAGAAATCCTTTTACCTAAAGATTTCATCTCCGCAATAATTATCGGTTTATTTTGAAATCTGCGAGGTACTTATACTATTTAACTAAGTTACCTTCTGAACAAATTTTCATGAGCTTAGTGCAAAATCTTAACATCATAATTGAACCATTTTTCATATTATTTTCATTTGTTTTTTATAGTAGAGGTAATCTGTTAAATCCAAAAGCTATTTCTCCCTTTGTACTTGGTTATAATGTATATTAGCATCCTAAAACGTTATTTAGTATTTTCATAGTGATTAATGATTTTTAATTTAAATTAGAATAATTTACAAATTCGCCATGAAATGTTTATTGCCAGCTACATATGTATAGAATAAAACTTTGACAACATCATTTAAATTGCAGACTGTTAATATTGTAAATCGTTCTTGAAATGGAAAATGAATTCAAAGAGAAGAATAGCTGCATTGATATAATTTAAGACATCGACTGAGGGTGCTTGATGGAATTTCAATATCAGATATACAAACGACTCTTGTCGTTCCAAAAGACCACTGTGAATTGTTTTCCAAACTATGATTTTAAAATGGATATAGGATGGTAGTAAATCGTAGAAACCTTATGATATGAAAACTTAAGTATCAACATCAATGCAGCTAATTTGGATTATTGAGATTTTGTACACTTCTATGTATTTCGTCACTAACGACCCGGGTCAGTTCGAGTCCATTCGTGAGCTTGAATGCCTGAAGATGCCGAAAGGCGAAACCCGGGTCGTTAGTGACAAAATACATAGAAGTGTACAAAATCTCAATAATCCAAATTAGCTGCATTGATGTTGATACTTAAGTTTTCATATCATAAGGTTTCTACGATTTACTACCATCCTATATCCATTTTAAAATCATAGTTTGGAAAACAATTCACAGTGGTCTTTTGGAACGACAAGAGTCGTTTGTATATCTGTTTGCATCTTAGTCTGAAAATGCTTCTTTATTATATTAGTTCAGCATGCAGCTAAAGAAACTTCACCATGAAAGTGTGCAAATATTTATTTCAAATTATTTATATAGTAAACTTTTTTTTTTATTATTTCTGTTACCTTTGATAGGTCAATCCGCTTGATTATTACTTTTCAATTTGTTATGAATATTGAATCTATCCATTCAACAAAAAAAGTCGTGAAACAAGATATTTTCAAAAAGCATAGCCATCAAAGATTCAGATACAAAAGTTTCAAGGAATGATTCTTCAAAATATTATAATAAATTGTCTTTAATAGTCTTATTAGATGTTGTGGTGAAAATACAAACATTTAATTTTTTAATTTTATTTATACCTGCAAAATATTCATCCAAAGAAAAATAAGAGGCTTTTAGCGAAGGTCACTTTTTTATATGTATTTTTAACATACACAGATTGATTGACAAGGAGTCTGGATGGCTCAATATTACCAGATTGTGGGGCACACCCCAACAATGACACTCGAGGAGTTGCAGAGGTTCTATCCAAATATTTTGGATGGATCATCGATTCAGTATATTGTCAACCCTGACGAACAGCAATACCCCCAACAGCAGGTAATGAATTATTCATTTACATTAGTTATTGTCATTCAGAATAGATAAAATCTAGATAAAATCTAAAATATGTGGAAGTAGTACAAACGAATTGTGTTTTATTTTTTAAAATATAATGTCTTTCCACCAAGAATTGACAGTTAACACCTTAAAAGTGAAAATCTGTTCTATCAATCTATTGTTTGAAATATGTAAAATATCTTAAAAATAATAATTCAAAATGGAAATTGATAACTTTGTTATTCTACAGGCTGTGTCACATTTAGTAACACAGCCAGTGGAACAACTGAGTTATCAAATTTAATTAAAAAAAATAGTGTTCACAAAGTTACCACCGAACCCATCGAAAATATTAAAATAAAAATTGATTCTAATTCCAAAAAACTATTTATGACATTGATTTATATTTATAGGATTAAAATTGGTAATTTTTACGGCAATTCTAGTTTCTTATATACAGTAGGTGGATTTAATTATTATAATATAAACTTAAAAGACATTATTTAAGCCGGCAAAACCACCATATTGGAGGATTAGAGACAATGGCGAAACTACAAATACATCAAACTGACAAAAATAAAAAAATAGTTTTTATTATGAGAGATTTATTTACAAATATGTACATTAAATATATTTATTAAAGTTGAACTAGGATATTGATAAGAGAAATTTAGAGTAATTTAATTCTATTTTTTTTAATTTCATTTTTTAGAAAATGCTAATACAAAATTTAAAATAACGTCATTCTTCCTTTTATTTTTATTACGTATGGGCTTCACCTTTATGATTTACATACCTGGATTATTTGATAAACATGATATATTTAACTCAAAATAGCAATTTTTGTAGTTTCACCCTTGTATTCCTAACCACGATATTATTATGGCGTTTCACTGCTTTGAAATTAACATCGATAGAATCAAAAAAGGTTGATGTGAACAGATGCAATATTTTTTTTTTAATAATAAGTGTTGTGAAAAATCAAACAGGAAAGCTTACTTTTTCTGAATTATTAAAAAATTACCTATGTTCAATATAACGTAATATTACATAAAACCGAGATTAATTAAAATAAGTATTGAATTTTTACATACAGATTTTAATCATAAAGCTAATGCGAAGCTTGAATATACAATTAAACACAAACACGTGGTGCAGAATTATAGTTGAATTTATCGAAAATATCAATGAAGCTAAGAAGCTAAGAAGCATAAGAATGCTGTATATAGACAGAGATGATGTACACTTGAAATATTTTATTTACATGCTTCACAGTATTGAGTGATGGGTCTGATTCTAGCAGGTGATGGTGTCAGGCGAACAGGCGCATGTGGCGATGGGTGTGGGGGGTGTAGTATCCGGGGGAGGGTTGGCGGAAGGAGGATACGCCACACAGTATGTACTTCAGAGGGAAGTACCCCCGGCTCCTCCGCCTCCGCCGCCCGCTGCCCCGCCGCCACCCCAAAGGTCTCAGCATACGACGCATGCGACCCTCGCCACGCATCAAACTCATCAACAGCAACAGCAGACGCAGCAGCAACCGCAGCAGGTATTTTCTTTATAATCCTGTCTTTCCGTATACGATTGCTTATTTTCCACAGTCTACTGGCGTACAGTAAATCAAATTTTATTTTAGTAAGGAAGAATAAATATGTCGATGATCGCTTGAGTCAAAAGTTAACATGTTACAAATTGCAAAATGATTTCTGTTTCCGAGTGCGAGTGAGGGACTCCCAGAATAATAACCCACAGTATCTGTGTACATCATTTTGGGATAAATGCTTTTTTGCAATTATCGCTGTGTTTTGATTTTAATAAATATATTGTATGATTCAGGTGTATTACACCAGTGAAATTCCTGTGGATTCTCAAGTGGTTTTACAACAGACGCAGCAAATAATTGATCCGTCTCTCATCAACCATCCTCCCCATCAGATACAGCACGTGAGTGTTTTATCCAATTTATATTTGAGCGATAATGCCACCAGAACGGTAGGTTTTTAATTGCATTGAAATAATGTAATAATAATGTGGTATCTGACCAAAGATAGTTATAAAAGAAGACATGCAGCTGTGGCGATAAAAACACAAAAGTAAAATACATTATCATTTTACTTGTTCATAAATCACCATTCATTTATGAAATATCTTTTTTGTGTAGTTAGATGTGTATACAATTTCTGTAATATGTATTATTTCTTCGAATTACAGCATCCTCAACTGACTGTAAATCAACAACCGCTCCGTCATGCATCTCACCCACTTCTTCATCTTACGCCTTCTCAACCGCCCATTTTGCAACACCAGCAAACTCTACATTACGTAGATCAGCGACAGAACACGCAAATCATTCAACACCATCAGCTTCAACATCAGCAGCAGCAACAGCAACAGCAGCAACAGTTACAGCAACAGCAATTGCAGCAGCAACAACTTCAAAAACAACAGCAGCAACAACAGCAGCAGCAGCAGCAGCAGCAACAGCAGCAGCAGCAGCAGCAACATCAACAACAACTCCATCAACAGCAGCAACATCAGCAGCAACAGCAAAAATTACAGCAACAACAACAATTGCAATTGCAACAGATGCATCAGCACGTCCAACGTCACGTTGTGCCCATCCGTCAACCGATTTCTCGGCCACGTCTTCTCAATCATCATCTGCCTCAGGCCGCTCCCTCTCCTCGTCCTGCTCCCGTCCGACAGCCTCGCCCCCCTCGTGCTGCCCGGCCCTCGAATCGCAACACTGACAACCAACCTCGTCCTCCGGCTCTTCCGCGAGCCACACCGCGTCCTCAGCGTCCACAACTTCGCGTTTCACTCCAGGAAGAGGTCAGAGCTCCCGACTGTCCCATTTTGAGAAACCCTGATGCTGTGGCTCAGATTCGGCAGCCTCCTCCACCTCCCCCTCAGCAGTCATTTAAGATTGCGACCGCGCCTCCCGCTTTCATCATTCGGCAGACTCCCGTTCTACCGGAAAAGACTATCCCGATGCGTTCGAGCGGGCCGAGCGATCTGGACGATCTGGAAGAGAGCATTGCCGCCGCTGTCGTTCAGAAAAACCCTACCGCCAACCGCCAGCAGAATCTCATCGAACCGCAGCATTTCCAACAGCCCCAAGGTCAACCGTCTCCCGCCCAGCAGGCACCCAGACAACCCGGCGTGCAGCATCAGCTCTATGCACCCCAGCAACAGCAGTTCGGTGGGACTCAGCACTATCAGCAACAGCAACAGAGGCATCCTCCAAACGTGTATAATGACAGCGAGATGTTTAATGAGCAGCAGGGGCATCACCAGATGGGCTATGAACCACAACAGGGCAATCTGTATAGTGATCAGGCAGATGATGCCACTCGTCAAGGAGATCCAGTCAGGCTACAGATGAGGAATCCCTCACCCGTTCACAAGTAAGCTACTAACATCGTGTGAATTGATTCCTTGTAGTTCAGCGAGCGAATATCTTATAAAAATATTAGTTTTTTACTTTCATTAATTTCATTTCAAAATTGTTTGTTTCTGTTTTATATATTCTTTCATCCGCCAAAAGTTAAATTATACCATTTAAATGGTAACCATTTTAGAGTTAATTACATAGAAAATAGTTGATTTTACAAAATGAGCTTTTTTGGCATATCGCAAAGTATGCTTGATAATTTTATTGTTGTTGGATAATATACATTTTTGCTGGGAGGCGTGTTAAAGGTATTAAATACCCTTAGCCTGTCATGTAGTGACAATGTTTTAGAAACCATATTTTCTTAATAAATGTTGTTCTATAAGGAATGAATCTTTTGGCAGATTCAAATGCTATCAGACCTCAATAGGTTAATTTTCCTCTGTTAGGTTGATTGAAGGCTCTCATTAAACAGTGCTTTATAGCAGAGTTTTTCAACCATTACACCTTCAACCCGCGGTGAACCTGCATAAAATAGTACAGTTTTAAGCTGTTTAGGAAACACAAAAATGTATTTTTTCTTTGCTACAATCTAAAATTATTCATAATACAAATGTGTTGTCAAAATCAATTTTCTTTATATACTCCTGACTTATATTTCATAGGCTTATTTAATAATTTTCCAATCGTGCATCTAAACTTTTACTTTTCTTGCTTAGTTTTTAATTATGGTAAGTGAAAGCGATTTTTTTTATTCATCTGTCATTTTGAATACTATAAGATCAGAATGCTGACTCAGATGCTAGAATCAGATGGCTGACTTGCTTGCTGATGTGATTGAATCTAAATCTTCCCGAGACCGCTGCAACTGTTTTTCACTTGAATACATCACAAAATACCCCAATAAAGATATCATTCGCAAGGAAAAATTTTAATGAATGGGAATGCCAAATAAGCCTACATAAAAATCAATTTAACCAGCACATAACAAAATATTTCATATTTTTTAGTGAAAAGTGCATGCAACGGTCTTGGGAAGATTAAACCAGGATTCAAATGTTAAAAAAACATTAAAAAACAGGATTAAAGAAAAGACGCTCTTTTTACTACAGAAAAGTTTGCCCATTAAAATTATTGGTTATAAAAGTTAACTCATTTAAATTAAGGTTAATCATAATTATCCAAAAAATGTTCATTGTACAAAATGCAGTAATTTAGAATGTAAAAACTGTACCTTGACGTATTAGATCTGTTTGCTCATTCCCGATGTAATATTTTTGGATAATTCTTGATAAATAAATGTATTTACTTTTTTTGGCTCTTGAAGGCTGCGTGTTGTTTATTTTGCATTTTTATTTAGCAGGGGGGGCGCCCGTGGTGGGCGCGGAGGTGCAGTTGGTCGTCAGACATTTATGCCAAGGAAACAGGATCAATTGAACAACAATCCTATCCCTGTTCAAGTCGTCTCTCCGCTCAGACACCCCCAAGGTTCGTATAGAAGGTCATACCAGCTCTATGCGCTTACTTTTGTACAGTAATATTAAACCAAAACAGTCGTTGCACCACTGTTTTGTTACCTAATTGTAACCTTTTGTCAACTTGTTAGAATAAATAAATTTATTTCCTTTGCGACTGCAAGATGTGAGCGAAGAACATGGAAATTTAACCGTTTCCAAAGGGAAAAACATGATTTTGGCGATGGAATATAACTCCAGGATAATATGTGTTAGTAATAATTTCACCATTTTGATCATTTTGGACGAAAATAAAAGCTTTCAAAGTAAACACGGGAATTTCATTTATTGATCAATAATGTCGGCGTCCGTGGCGCAGTTGGTAGTGTCGTTGGCTATGGTTACGGATGTCTCGGGTTCAATTTCCGGTGTGCAAATTTTCATAAATTGATCATTCAATCGATTTATGGATTCCTTTTTGTAGTCTGAGTGTATGTGATGTCTAAAACTCCCTCCCACCCATCCTATCCTCACAGGGCTTAGCGAGAGCGATTAGCTAACTTGAGAGAGGTTGAGCAACTGAGTAACAAGCAGTTCTCATAGAAAAATTCTGTTAAGATACCTCCATTAGGAGACCATATGCTCAACTTTGGGAGCAGACATGTAAAAAAAAACTGTAATCATGGAGTAAATCTTCAAGGCTACATGAAACCCATCAATTAGTAAATGTCGGCTCGGGTTTCCTATTGAGCAAGTTGAAAAATCAGGAAACTCTTCCATCCATTACAGATCCTACAGCACTGAGTAAAAGCAGCAGCATCAATGTCCTTCTGTAGAGTGCAAACTTTGATTTCATTTGTACATAGTTCTTACTTATATGATTGTATGTCTCGATAGAGCAACAAGAGGGTTCGAGCGGAAGCATGGAAAATGGAGTTGCCAGTGTTGTGGAGCCTATGAGTGCTCGAATGTTGATAATGTTGGAATCCGGTGAACAGCGACTCATCACTTTCACTCTGCCTAAAGAGAGTTGTACCGTGGAAGAGCTCCTCGAACAGGTAATTAGTGTCATTATTACATGGACTATTATTTTGTATCTTGCAGGTTGATTTTGATTGTCTTTGTCATGTTGTCTTTCTATTTCTGTTTTGTTTGTTGTATCAGTAACCAATACGTTTGGTTAGTTATAGTACATTTTGCATAATCGAACATTGTTTGCAGGTAAATGTTCCCTTTACTGCCGACACGCCCATTCAGTGCACCACTCAACTGGGGCCAGAAATCGATTATGTTGTTGCAGTCGGCTCACCAACTAAAATGGAAGGAATGATTCAAAATTATCAGGTTTCTTGAAATTTTTTAGTATAAAATTTTCTTCATGAATAAATAAATTAATAACATTAACAACTTACAATGTACCTTCAGAATGAATATATTCCATTTTTTTTTTTTGAATAAAATCACCAACATAATATATATTATTCAAATGATATGAAGATAGCTGGGCATATATACAAATCAGTGTTGTTTACAGTTAGCGATGGAGTCTCTGACGAGACGCAATCACGGATCGACAGCAGAGTCAGATTCTCCAAGTGGCAGTTGCCAAAATTCTGCTGAAAGTTCTCCAGAAAAAGTCTCCCTTCCGCCTCTACCGCCCCAACCCCCACCTGCTCTTCCGCCGCAACCGCCTCCTTCGCCCCCTCCTCGCTACATTAAAGGTATGGTTGCTGTCTGCAAGTGCTGCGGATACACTGGATATGACTTTGCCAAATGTCAAAGGTCAGTTAAGCACATTGTTTTTCTCTCGTATTTTTATTTGGTTGCTTAGTTAAGTCAGACGAATTTTTAAAATTTTGAAAACGTCTATAGTTTCGGCCGGCCGAAATGTTTCCCAAAGGTTCGAAAGAAAGTTTGCATATTGATATGAAATTTTAACCGATATAAAAAATTATTTATTCGTGGTCTATTGGCAAATAATATTTATGGATTAAATGTTTTGCTGTTTCAACAGATGTAAACGAAAGTTCCCAGAGGAGCCGAAAGCGATTCCGATTGAAGATAATAAGAAGCTGGAAAAGAAAGAACCAGAAAAACCACCCACTCCTATGAAAGAAAATCCTTCAACGTAAGGCTATGTCTTAAATTATATTAAAACTATATTATACTGGAATCGTATTGTTTTTTGTAATATATTGATCTTTTTTTATAGTATGGCAATAGAACCTTTAAAATTGAACCTACTGAAACCGGGGCTGAAAGTACTCAAAGGGAACATTAATGTGAGTTTACAATCATTACGTTGTCCCCAATGATTTATAATATTATTTGAAAGATTACAAACATAAAAATGCTTAACCTTTAGGAAAAGAAACCGAGGGCACGGAAAGGTAGATCTAAACAGCCCGACCCTGAGCCTGTTATACTGACACTCAGTTCTGACGAGGAAGATTCTAATAGCTCTATTCAAAATACTCAGGTAAGACATCAATCTTCACTAATGCTCCCATTTGACCTCCTTCTCTCGATAGAATTAAATGATTTCTAATAAAAAATATTTTTCGAGCAGGCTTCAGGAGAATTGATGTCGAGTTTGTTAGCGTCCGGTGCTGATCCTACTGTGACAATGTCAGCTTCTCTCAAAGAACCGACTCTTCAAGATCTGGAGACCACCCCAGGAAGTGCTCTGCATTCCAATTCTATGCCTCTGCACTCTGATCTTTTCCAAGGTTAGTCTTATTTTATCAGCTACCTGATTTTTATCAACTACAAGTCTGAGGCCTGTTTATTTTACTCGTTGGAATAAATTTACGAAGTGATGTATTATGTCAAAGTTTTATTGAATTGAATGTTTACATGAGGGACACACAGTTGTTTACATGTAATTTTTTTTCACATAACCAGTTAAAAAGATTTATTTTAAGGATTGAATAGCAGATAAAAGTGACATGGATGGGCAGAATGAATGTCCGTTTCTGAGGGTGTCTTTTAATGCACATCAGTCATTTGGCTGTATTGCTTTATGCATTAGGCATCACTTGAATTGCTGACCATGCTGCTGCTAGGCGTTCACCATTATAATTACCTAGTATGGAATATTTCAGTAATATGATTTCATTTTTTTTTTTAAATAAAACACAATTCATTTGTACTACTTCCACATATTTATAATGATCAGGACCGTTTTCGCTCATCACGAGCATTATCAACTGATAATGTTGATAATGCTCGTGATGAGCGAAACCGGTCCTGATCATTATAAATATGTGGAAGTAGTACAAATGAATTGTGTTTTATTTTTTAAAATATAATGTCTTTCCACCAAGAATTGAGTTAGTTAAGTTAACACCAGTTAAGTTTCCACTAGTTAAGTTTCCACCAAGAATTGAGTTAAGTTAACACCTTAAAAGTATTATGATTTCATTCCTTTTCTTCAAACAAAAGCATATTTTTCTAGTTATGGTTTCACTCGCAATTTAGTTTTTTCAACTGATGAAAAACTTTTCAAACAAGGTCATAAAAAATCATTATGGTTAGTAAAAAAGCTATATGAACTCCCAAACACGTATAAGCCAAGGTCTGCGGGATTTTCTATGACTCAATATTGATTTACTTACATGCCAGTTGTAAGTAAATCACACTGCACATCCCAGTAGTTTTTCCATCATTGGACGATTTGTTTAAAGATTAATGCATAGATTAAATTAGTTACACAATTTCTCGGAAATTTGTTACCTTAAGGATTTCTTTTTACCTGGCTTACGCCTTGAATATTTATTTCAGTATAGATCTAATCGTATCCTTAACCCTTTTACTTGAGATGATTTTTCACTTTGTCTGGTAACGCTTCATACTTATGTTGAAGAAATAAAAATTGATTCTTTACCAAATACATTATTCTCATACTGTAAATGAGGAGTTAAGAGAGCGTCCAACTAATCAACACCATCCATTTAACCTTTCTGAATAGAGATTGAACAGTTTATCTAAAACCATATACAAAAATAAAATTGATTACGTGGTTATTCCACTGGGAAAAACACTATGTTATCAATTTAAATTTTGTATAAAAAATGAAATTCCTCAAAGTTACCGCCGAATCCATTGAGAATATCTAAAACCAGGTGTTTAAAAATCAATAATATTTTTGGAAAAAGTGGCGAATTTTGATTTTAAACAATGAAAGCCTTTGTCTTGAAAAAATAATATAATACGATTATTATATTATATATTTATTTATCTTCATCCTTTTTCAAAAAAGTATTGCAGGGGAAAGATTTTTTCTATGTAAAAAAAGTAACATGTATTTCAATCATATGGATGGTAACACTTAAATTTTGTAGTCGCCATGTTGTCCTTAAAGTGACGTTTTGTGCCGCCGCTGTTTCGGATCATGTCGCGTGCGAAGCGTGGTGCAGTAAATGCAGGTGTTTACTTTATACATATTTGAATGAATACCTTTTACGCCCGTTAAACAATTTTTTACAAGCATATGAATGTTAAATTGTTGGGAAGTTATTAAAGTCAGTGTCGCGTATTTTATTTAGTATATCTCATATCGCTATTCATTTGACAGCCCTTGCCAATAAATACATTCATAACCTACCAAATAAATGCCGAAAACTTTGAGATTTACTTGCATTTTGCCGCACTTTGAAAAGTTTGAAAGAGAATGTGGGAAGATTTCTCTATAAAATAAATCGAAATAGAAAATACATCCCGTGAATGTTATCATTGAATTTAAAATTGGTGAATATAAAATCCATGTTTTCTGTTGGGTTTTGCTTTTCAAGTGAAAAACATTTATTTCAAATACCCACCTTTTGTAGAAATATTCATTTGAATATGAACGATTATGGTTATTGAATAACATAATTGAAATTATCGTGAATTGACTCAATTTTCTTACTTCGTATCTGTTTTTATACAGTACTTATCTGATGTGTATTTTAATATTGTGTTAAAAATGAGGTTTATTTGAGGTTAGGTTTGTTGTATTCTTGTAAGACCAATTATTCAATAATAAATAAACCATGCAGTACAGGTATATTAAAAATGGGGTAAATATGCTCTACAGCATGCTACTCTTTTTCTCCCTGGAAATATGCTAAATGTCGCTAATAACAATACAGTTCTGTAGGAAATTTAATTACGAATACTAAAATGCTAAATTATACATGAGAATCCGGTAAACTGATAATTTACATGAAATACGAATATAACATGAGTATGAAAAAGTCACCATAATATGCTAAATGGAACTTCTTTCAGGATTTGTCAATTTTTCGTAATATTATTTCGCATAATATATAGGTTTCCTTGTTTTCAATGTTTTTTTTGCCAATTTCTTATCTCCGAATTTGCTAGAGAATGGTAATGTTTTTAGCAGCATTAAGTAATTTTTTAGGCACAAAAAGAGTAGCATAGTGACCAAAATGGTCATTACAGATTATTTGGCATAGTTTCTTCAGTATGCAACTACATCCAGCTTCATGAGTGACAACGCTTTGAATTTATTCATTAAACTTCAAATCCTCACAGTTGTTGGAAAATTTGAAATCGAAAAACATTGCAAACTTTTTATTTGTTCCCAGATGTAGTGCAGGGTGAAAGTGGTGGTCTATATATACAATTATTCTTTTTCACAGACCGCGAAGAGATCAATGAACCGGCGGAAGGAGCAAATGATGGAATATGCATCGTACTAGATTGCCGAACAATCAGGATAGGCTCACATAAATATACTCCTAGGGAGAAGGTATATTGTTCATTTTCGTCACACATACATTAAGATAATCTTCTGAATAAAGTTGAAATTTTCCAGATCCCTCTGCAAAAGTGCTTTTATTCAGTCATGTCAGTTGTATGGTCCGTCTTAGTTCAACTGAAGTTCTTTCACCTTTTTGCATCACTAGCAGCTGTGGATGCGCAAAATTCCCGATTATCCTTTACTTTTAGCACTAGTCTACGGTTTACAGAAACTGTGACATTTTTGATTATAATGGCATTTTGAATTTACCAACAGATGCAAATGGGTTAACATACATGGAGACATAACTCAAGCAGTATGTTTAATTTTGTACATTACGTTTTCAAAGCCTCACAACATTTTAATATCTTAAGTGAAAGTAATATGCATATCGACTGTGGAAAGGAAAAAGGACGTAACCTACACACTAAGTATATTGTGTATGCTCAAACAAGACGGAGGGATAAGTCCTTTTGCCTTTCTAGAATCGATATATTATATATTTATATATAAATATAGTTTATTTTATAATTTAAGACATCGACTGAGGGTGCTTGATGGAACTTCAATATCAAATTTGAGTTATTGAGATTTTGTACACTTCCATGTATTTTGTGACCCAGGTTTCGCCTTTCGGCATCTTCAGGCATTCGAGCGCACGAATGAACTCGAACTGACTATATAAATATAGTATATTAGCATGTTTTGTGTGAACTACACACAATATTTTTTGGTGTGGGTTACGTCCTTTTTCCTATCCACAGTCGATATATAAAGATAATAAAAATCCTTCACAGTAGTGGGTGTGCTACATTTATTATTGTCTCAATATTCCTGCATAACAAGACATGCTGTGAAAATATAATTATTATTGCGATTGAAATTCATTTCATTTATTGTTACATACATTTTATTTTGCCAGAAAAATGATATTCAGTGTAATTTAGGCACAGGTTTTCTACTACAAAAATTTGTTTCAATTGAAATATTGCCCACCACATTCTTTCTGTAAGTCAAGCAATTATTTCTTTTAGTTTTACCCAACGATTTATCTTTTCACTGCCATTGATAGAAATGTTAATTGAACAATGTTTTTTGATGAAATGAAAACGTCTCTTCAGTTGAAGAAATTATTTTACTGTAGAGCAAAGTCATTTTTATTCTTTGTGAGATGTGTAACAGCGACATATAAAACAATTTCAATGTTACAGGTGTTGATTTCTTCAAAAGGAATTCGCATGGTGGCTCCAATCATTGACAGTGACGGCGAAGAAGGGGAGGCCGTTTTACAATTGCAGTCGAGAGAACTTGTGAAAGTTTTGATGCATTCCGGAAAGGCCTTGCCGGTCCTCTTTCTCTATACCATGCAATCGTGCGGTGCATATGTGCGAAAAAGTTTACACATGACGGATAGTAATGGTGGGTTCAAACTCTATATCCTAGCAAATGTGACTAAAGTTGTGATATGGATCATGCATAAATAGAGGTTTCATTATTACAGGATTTAAAAAAACTCACGTGAACTTTTTGTTTTAGGTCCTTATTATAATCCGGTTGCGAAAGAAGAGCAGTTAAAGAGGATCACTCTCCTTCCTTACGTGATAACAGATGAAACTAAAAATAATTTGAAACACATTTTCGGTCCCTGCATCGATGATCTCAGTCCGCGGGAGGCTAATGATATTTTGATTCGAACTTGTCCAAGGGAATTACAAATGACTGCAAAAATGATGACTAGAGCTAGCAGCAATCTTTCTGCCGGAAAAAAGTATGCTTACTTTTTGTTGGAATGACATGTTTTCATGTGCTGTTTTCATGCTCTTTAAATATTGTTGCTTTCAAAAAACTATATCTGAATTATTATTATTTTTTTGTCTCTTTTAGCAACAGTGTAGGTGGAATACGGCAAATATTAATTTACCCACCTGGCAAAGGTGGCATTTCAATCAACACCGAGGACTATATGTGTCTTGCCCAAGACCAATTTCTTAATGATGTGATCATAGACTTCTACCTCAGTTACCTGTGCCAGGATATATTGACTCCATCACAGAGAGATAAAACTCACGTTTTCAGCACATTTTTCTACAAAAGGCTAACCACCAAACATACAAAGAAGTAAATATACACTTAACACAGAGCTTATTATCTCTTGGTATGGAATCAATTAATAAATTTTAAATTCCTTTGTATGTCATTTTAGGATGTCTAATGCTTACGAGTCAGATGCTATGTTGACCCCTGCTCAAAAACGACATGCCAGAGTCAAATCTTGGACTAAAAACGTTAATATCTTCCATCGAGATTATGTGGTGATACCCATTAATGAAAACTGTCATTGGTTTTTGGCTATCATTTGCTTTCCCGGTCTCGACAGTTGCCGCTCGTTCCTTAGTGACAAGCCGGTTGTGCCTCAAGAGATGAAAAAGAAAGGTAGGGCAATTTAAACTTTTTTTTTAAATGATGTTTTCATCATCATTCGCGATATTACTACTTATACTTAAGACATCGACTGAGGGTGCTTGATGGAATTTCAATATCAAATTTGGATTATTGAGATTTTGTACGCTTCCATGTATTTTGTCACCAACGACCCGGGTTTCGCCTTTCGGCATCTCCAGGCATTCGAGCACACGAATTCACATTCACGAAACACATTCGTGTGCTCGAATGCCTGAAGATGCCGAAAGGCGAAACCCGGGTCGTTAGTGACAAAATACATGGAAGTGTACAAAATCTCAATAATCCAAATTACTACTTATGATATCAAAGTGCAGCATATTTATGGTATATCAAACAAGAATGGGAAATTTTTGAAACATAGTTAGAGTCTAAATTTACATCAAAGGTTATGTTATGTATGACTGAATTTGTAATCTTTCTTTCAGACCGAAAATCTCTGATGCAAGTTGGCAGTACAACTATTACGCCTATGATGAAACAAGAGCAAATGGGTCTTAATTATAATGATGGTGATAATTTAAGCGAGAGGGATGAAGCAGAAGCTGATGTAAGTATGACAGATTGTAGTTATTCTCGTTGTTGCGCTCATCGCAGTTCTCATTACAGTTACTTATAATTTTGTTTAATTCATTCTAGGAAAGTGATTTAGATATGTTGGGGAGTGAATCTGACAACGATGACAGTGAACCAAAATCTAAGACGGAAAATAAAGAATTTGATGATTCGTCACCTAATAATAATAGAGCAAAGGAAGCTATTAAACAGTAAGTTTCTTGGAAATTCAAATCAATCAGACCCTATATAGAGTAAAATGTGATTTGTGTATAAATACTGTATATACGTGAATAATAAGGTAAAAAATAGTTAAATGTTGAGTTCCGCAAGAATTCTGTAATATAATATGTTTAATTGAATAAATTACTTTCCCAGGCCTTGTATTTTGATATTTGACTCGCTGGCGGGCGCTTCAAGATCGAGAGTTGTAGCGACTCTCAGAGACTACCTCACTTGTGAATATCATGCAAAGGTACAGTATTATTTATTTTAATTGCTCATAATGTATATAATTTATTACATTGAAACCATTGAGTGCGTCAGTGGTATGGCAAGCATGGTGATGCATACATTTAAAAAAAACTCATTTTCATGAAAAACTTACTTTTTTTTCAGGTTTCAACTGATAAAAAATTTACCAAGGATAATATAAAAGGTTCATGTCCTAAAATTCCGCAACAGAATAATTTTACTGATTGTGGTTTATATTTGCTACAATATGTAGAGCATTTCTTTAAGGTATTTATTTGCTTAATTTAATCTATAAAAACAATGTAAGTTAACTCAACCAGTGATGACTTTAGACTTAGTCAATGCTTCGGAAGTAAATTATTTCATTTGTATATTGTGTTTGAACTGATGAATTTCAATTGATTTTATTCATGATTGATATTTTACCCATCTTTCTTGCATGAAGGAGTCAAATATTAATGAAATACATTCAATTATATTTATTTGTGCACTAATTTACCAATAAAGTTTTTTTTCTTAATTGCAGCATCCTGTCACTGATTATCAATTGCCGATAAAACAATTGGCTAATTGGTTTGACGAAATAGTTGTCACAAGAAAGCGAGAAGAGATATCGAATTTACTTAAGAATCTGATGATAAATAATAATGTTGAAATAGAAACACTGCCCGATATTTCATTTCCAACGCTCAACGGTACGTGTATTCAATGAAATCATCCTTGCATTATTTAATCTACCACAGATTAATACCTAATTCTTGAATTTTAAATATAACTGCCATATGAATAATTCTGCAGTACTGTAAGAAATGTATTTCCGATTTGGATTCTGGGATTGCATAACACAAATGAAATATTTAGTATTTGTCATTCGAGAGTTGCATCTACTTTGAAGTTAGTGTTACTCTGTTTGTTTGCGACTTTTGGTTGAGTTTAAGAAATATTGGAAGAAAATTATGTTATTTTCGCTTAATTGAAACTTACTATAAAAAAGAATCTGAATTTGATAATCAGGATTTTCTTATTATATCGAATATACCATTCCATTTTAATCAGATAATCAAGTTTCTACTGTGTCTAAGGGGTAGTAGTGTATAATATATCTTTAGTTTATTGTGTCTTGGGTCTTTATGTCTTTTGTTAAAGGTTAACAACGAAACGCAGTATGTCCCTATTCTGGCCCAGTCGTATTAGACCACCAATGTGTCGGACATTGTCTTTAAATATTTTTTAATCCATGTTAAGTAAAAACACAGTATTTGCTAATTCAATGGTTTGTCAGAATTAGGCATCATACTTTGACTTACCTTTTTCTCTAGTATTATTTATATTCTGAAAAAAATTCAGTTGAGATACCTCCATTAGGAGACCATATGCTCTTCATTGGGAGCGGACATGGAAAAAAAAAATGGTTATTGATTTTTTGGGATAATGTACTTATGTGTTGTCTTTTTTTAAAAGTAATAACTGAAATGAAAAATTATACATTTCTGTTAAAATAATCTGTTTAGGTGTTTATGTTTACTATTGACTAGTATTTTGATGTAGCTACTGTAAAAATATAGTAATTAATAACTCATTATTTCCTTCCGCAATCACAGGAATCGTGTATTCTATGTTATTTTTTGCCATAGTCATAAGCCGTACCATATATTTTCCACGATTCATATGATAAGCTAGTAAATATCTTTAAAAAATGAAAAATACTTTACGTTTAAACACGCGCCAAGCAACTGTCAGAATGAAAAAGTGAAATTGACAAAAAGCAGTGTAATAGAAAATATTTATAAACCATTTTTACTCACAAAGTCTGGCTAATTTTCAATAATTACAAAAAAACTTCACCCTTTTTAAGTACAAAATATAAGTTTTACTGTGTTTTTTCTTACGCAAAATATTCCAAATTCACCATTTTATCATACTTAGTTTAATTTTGACATTTTCTGCAAATACTGTGTTTTTATTTAACAGGGCAGCATGCCCTTTCACCACTTTTTTGTGATGAGTTGAAGTAATTTGTTTTTGTCATTGCGGAAAATATGACCAAAGTTTCTTTCAGTTTAAGAATACTATTTTTATTTAGGTTGGATTCTTTCACCATACTACCTTCAACTACACAATTGGACAATCTGAATTTGTTTCTGTTGTCATTCTGGGCTTCCTAGTAATCCATTGTGATTTTCTCTTATTGTCTGAAGTGTAAATGAATATTGTTTCAGGTAAGCTAATTGAATCCAGTGAACAGGAGAATGGAGATATTACAGACCAGCAATCGAGTTCTGGAACCCCACCCAAAGAGAAAGACGGAGACAGCGGGGACTCTTCCAACCCTCTCATGTCGAAGCTGACGGATGCTACAGGAAACGGTGACGAAGATCCAACGTCAGTGCGGAAAACATTACGATTGTCTTCGGAAACGGTGGTCGCTCCCAAACATAGTGAAATAGTGAAAGACATTCAAAACTCTCTCATTAAAAACAAAGTGAACCACGATAAGGGAGCGACTGCAAATAATAGTTTTAATATATTAGTTCCGGCTTCGTCTGAACCTGAAGGCGGTCTCTCGCAGGCTGTCCTGAAAAATAGACGATCCTCCAAGAATGATGACGACGCTAGTGATAGCAAAAAAATTAAATTGAATCAACAAAACTAGCTCTATAGTACTCTGCGAATCTGTTGTTTCATTCGGTATAACTGTATATTAATCCTCATAGGCTTTTAAAAATTAAGTGTAAATAGTGAAATAGCCGTTAGATCCTCTCATCCTATGTATTAATATTTTTTATTGAATAAATAACATATATCAATTGATTGATTGGTAATTTATACATTCATATCTTTTTATTGTGTTTCCTACCGGATCCTATATGCATACTCTGATTTATTAAATTTAAAATTACCACATCACTATCTAAATCTAATCGATGGCACACATTCTGAGAACAAGAATTCTTAATATTTTCCAACTACACAACTCATTTTTAATTTCATCTAGTTGTAACAGCATCAAATCAACAGGATAGTGTTTTCAAAAGATTGAATATGTGAATGAAAACTGAATTTTACGAAGCTAATGGATAAAAAAATCAAGACTTCTTTGGATAATAATATTATGCTGCACATAATGGTAAATGATTTTGATATTGCAGAATTATTTTCTGATTTCAAAATGTCCTCACTTTCTATGATTAGTTTAAAGTGTATGCTTGAATTCATTTTTGGTCTTAGAAAGGATTGCGGCACAATATGGCTGAAATTAATATCCATTTTTTACACAGGGGATACAAATCAACCATGTAAAAAAAGATGAAGCGAACACAGATAAATGGAAGATAGGTTCATTGGAGTGAGCAATTTCAATATTGTGCAAAAGGATAATTACCAGATGGTAATATTATAATTGAGAAATTAGTTGGTAAGTATATTATGAAAGATAGTAAGGATTGAAAGAATTTTTCAGTCATAAATGACAGGTAATAAATAGATACGATAAGTCTTTGATAATAAATTTTTTTCGAGGTTTCTAAAAGTATGGTCTTTGACGAGCTGCGAACCGCTCTTACTGGAATGGCCTGAGGAGATTGTCACAAAAGATTTTACATTGCTGATAAAAATAGAAATATTTTATTTTTATTGAAAAAAATGAACGACTATTTTTTGATCAATAATTAATTTATTGATTATATGATATGCATTTATTGAAGCTTTATTATTATAGAATTAGTATTTAAACTTAATCTATATTTGGTGACTTTATAAGCTCGAAAACATTTTCTAGGTTATGTTTACGTATCTATAAATATCCAATTGTTTATATACCATATTTATGCAATAGTTCTGTCATACCGGCGAAATTTTGAGGTTATATTTTGAATAAAACAAATTTTAGGTTATGTTGTAGGTCACGTGTCCAATTTGACACATATTTCTGTCAGTTTTCAATCCGTTATACCTATATAAATTCTATCTTCGCACATTGTTAATTTATATCATACGCTACATTTTCATATTAATTGAAGCTGCAAAATGAAATTACAAGCTATAATTACAATTGGATTAAAGTAAGAAGAGTTGCCAATAATTTAATATTTTTTCTTAGAGCTATTTTAAAAAGTCAAATAACATAACCTCACACTATTTCGTTGTGAAATGACCTTGAAATATATTTAAATTTCCCGCTACTTTGTAAGCGTTTATAAATGTATAACAAAAATATACTTTGTCTCGCTTTCTCTCATCACATAATCTATGAAATTGAGCTATTATTGTGTTCTTAGCTAAAACGGAACGGACAACGAAAAATCGTTTGACAAAATCCGTTTGGATATTTTTGCTCGGAAATTTTTATTGTAGTGTAGCTTGTAGCAGAATTATTGTCGTTGAATGCAAATTGCAAATGCATATGGTCATCGAGAAAACAGTTTAGAAGGTTGTAATATTATAACGTAGCTGTTGACTATTGCATTTATGACATTTTAAATTATTGGAAAATAAGAATACTATATCTAATTTGCTGTCACTGATAATTTTTATTTCAGTTTTGACTTTTCCTGTCCCCGGTATTGTTTGCGAAAGAGTGTACTTTAAGTTGTTTTATAGATATAGCCGGGGTGGTATAAATGTCAAAAAATTATCGTAACTTCATTTACTGCTAACAAATGGATGGGGATCTAGCGCAATCAGGTATTTATTTAATATTGGTAGAAATACATAGCTCTTAAACCTGTAAAATGTGATTGCAGCCGTTTATTTTTTCGTTGCACATTTCTCGACTAGTTTCACATTTCTCGACTAGTTTCACAAAATAGACATAGATATTTGTGCCATTCCAAATTATTTTCTTACTTTATTTCCTCGTGGTATTTGTTTACTGATTTATATATTTGTTACTTTGTTGGGTGAGAAGAAATTATTCAGTATTTCGATTCTTACTGCAACTCGTATTTTTATATTAAATTCTTAGCTGAAAAGTCAGACGTAATTGTATTGAGACGAAAAATATAAATAATAAATTCTTTCTTAATTTCGACGATTTTGTGGTTTTTTAACAGTTTTCAACACACCAGAAGCTGAAATTACTAAAACATAATCTTTTCGCGTGCCGAGTTTAGTAGAACACGAATTCATTTCACTTTTCTAAAAAAAATGTTGACTAAATTGAGTGACAAAACATTCGTTCTTGTAGCCTAGTGGTCAACACTCTTGTGTGATCGTTATTTTTAGTTACGGTGTCCAAAGGTTCGAATCCCCATACAGATCGTTTCATAAATGGATTAGGTAAATATGCTTTACAACATGCTACTCTTTTTCTGCCTTAAAACAATACCATTCTCTAGGGAATTTAATTGCAGATAGGAAATCTGTCAAAAAACAAATATGGAATTAAGAAAACCAATAAATTATGCAAAATATGAAATATTATTAGTCACTAAAATATGTCAAATTTTCAGCAGGCGTCGTATTAACTAGTAGTCCTCATGTAGTCCCGTGCTTCCATTCTTAACATGTTCAGTGCTGAAAACGCCTCTGGCATATTTACTACTATGTGCACTGTGTGCATATTGCACTAGACGCGACATCTCATCCATTGCAAATTGTTGCTTCGTAAAATAGTTAAGCATAGCTTCCCCGTCTCTCTTTAGCTTTAAGCGCAGAGTTATTCATCATCTTGATCTTTACTTTAGTGCAACATCAACTCCTAGATTATTCAGCAGTGTTAAAAGAGAGGTTGAGCAACTGAATAAGCAGCAGTTCTCGTGGAAAAAAACTTGTTTTCAGATGCCCCATTAGAAGTCGACATGCTCCACAATGGATATGATTGAAAACAAATATTTGATTATCTTGACGGCTTTTGACAGAATACTGATGAATAGAAGTAACATGTTAATATCATATGTAAATGCGTAGCCAGCAATCAATTGATTAAAAAACATACCAAAAAATGGCCACCACGAAAACTAAGCTTTTGGTGAATATCTTAAGTTCTGCAGATCTAATCTTAGGCTTTTTCATAAAAGCAATATATAGATTCAGTTCTGTTAGTGAAACTTATATAACCAGCTGTCTTTTTTAACTTAGGGTTCGAGCATTCTGCGTTCCAAATTTTGTTGAACAGAATACTTTGACATTGTATCCTATTGGTGACACTGACATTGTATCCTATCTTCACATTAATAATAATATGCAAGATATATTTATGTTTTAATTAGTTAGAAACAAGATAATGTAATTAAATTGTCAATAAGATAAACATGGATATTGAAATTTATTCTTTATGCTCGCTAACATCATTAATACATATTATAATTTGAATTTGAATTGTTAAAATTTTATACATTTCCATGTATTTCGTCACAAACTAAGGTTTCGCCTTTTGGCAACTTCAGGAATTCAAGTACACGAATGCCTGAAGTTGCCGAAAGGCGAAACCCGGGTCGTTAGTGACGAAATACATGGAAATGTACAAAATTTTAACAATTCAAATTTGATATTGAAATTCCATCAAGCATCCTCAATCGATATCTTAACACATCTCTGGCGGGAAACGAGTCCTCAGTCCGCCAATCGCCGTTTGCGGGAGACTGTAATTACAATTACCAAAAAAATTACCGCTGTAGCGGAGACTGCGATCACACTCCTGCTTATTATATTGCGATATATATGGTTTACACCACAAATCGTTTGGTGGGCCAAATAAAATATTACCGGTATATAGTGGGCCGCATAAAAAACAAACGATCTAACAAAGCGTAATAAAAAAGACTTTATTAATAAATAATTACCAAGACATTTATTTTTTTATTTTGGGAGACTGCGATCACACTCCTGCTTATTATATTGCGATATATATGGTTTACACCACAAATCGTTTGGTGGGCCAAATAAAATATTACCGGTATATAGTGGGCCGCATAAAAAACAAACGATCTAACAAACGTAATAAAAAGACTTTATTAATAAATAATTACCAAGACATTTATTTTTTTATTTTGGGAGACTGCGATCACACTCCTGCTTATTATATTGCGATATATATGGTTTACACCACAAATCGTTTGGTGGGCCAAATAAAATATTACCGGTATATAGTGGGCCGCATAAAAAACAAACGATCTAACAAACGTAATAAAAAGACTTTATTAATAAATAATTACCAAGACATTTATTTTTTTATTTAAAAAAAAGACAATTTCATCAAAATATTTCATTTATTTAATAATTAATGTGACTTGTTTTTTTATACTATTTGATATTTTTTTATATCGACTGGTAATTTATCCGATGCACATCGCAGTTGATTTGTTAAGTTTTCATCAGCCAACCTGTTGCAACACTTCGTTTTCATTATTTTCAATTTTGAAAAGAACGACTCGCAGCAATATGTGATCCAAAATGCAGCTGTAATGTACATTGCCAGCTTTTTAATTTCGAAAATTTATCCTCGAGGATATATTTTTGATGTTCGCTCTCACTATTAAAGTCATTTAATAATTGGAAATGAGTGGCATCATTTAACCGTAGTTGATATTCATAATGCTTGAGTTTTGATATGAAAGCTTTTATATCTTGATAACATTCTGTTATTTTCACCTTGTAGCTTCTGATTTAATTCATTTAATTTTATTGTTATATCTATTAAAAAACATATATCTAGAAACCATTGACCATCATAAGATTCAGATACATCATTGCCACTTTCTTTCATAAAAATTCGAATCTCATCCCTCAATTTCCAAAATCTTAATAGACAGTTTCCACGACACAGCCATCGAATTTTAGCGTAAAAAAGTAGATCGCTGTATTCGGATTCCAGTTCACAAAGATATTTTTGAAACTGGCGATGCTTTAATGAATTATTTTGAATTGAATTACCTACCGTAACAACAACCGACATTACATGCGACATATTCAATACTTGTGCACATAGATTTTCAAGGTGCAGGAAGCAATGGCAATTCAAAATCATTTGAATCTTTTCCCGCATCTTTTATGTGTTCGAGAATTAAATTAACAGCTCCAACATTTTTTCCAACCATTGAAGGGGCCCCATCTGTAGTGATGCCTATGAGATTTTGCAAATTGACCTGATGAAATTCCACACAATTTATGACAGCTTCTTTAATATCTCTTCCGGTGGTTGTATATTTCAAGCTTACCAGATCGAAAAGTTCTTCTGTCACATTCATTTGATTGTCGACACCTCTGATAAAATAGCAAGCTGAGCAGTATCTTTTATATCCGTTGTTTCATCCAAAGCCAGTGAGAAAAAAGTAATTTTTTTTGAAGTTGTCTTGAGCGTTGCACAAATTTCAGTAGAAATGTTATTTATTCTTCTTGCCACAGTTTGATGTGAGAGACTGATTGGAGTGAAGAGATTGACCTTTTCTGGAAAGATTTCTTCAACTGCGGCAATTAGGCACTCTTTGATGTAGTCACTGATAAAGGGTTTCATTTTTTTGGCAATTATATAAGATATTCGCAGGCTGGCACTGACAATAGCGTTTGATTGCACATTTTGCTTGTGAAATATGTTTTGTTGTGTTGTAAGATTAACTTAGTAATTGTAGGTTAGCTTTCCATTCGCCAACAGAAAGTTCTTCCATTTCACCATGTTTCTGTTCATAATGTCTTTTAATGTTGTATAATTTGAAAGTTGAAATAGAATTACCACAAATTAAACATACCGCATTGTCTTTTATTTGAATGAAAAAGTACAAATCTTCCCATTCACTAGAACTTTCTGTTCTCATCTTCAATCCTTCTTTTCTTTGTTACAATTCTTCTTCCAGACATGATGAGGCTGTTTTTTAATTTTTTTTTCGGAATAAATAACTGATATGATTAAATAAATCTAAAGCTGCACTATTCTACCTCAATTAATAAACAAGTGCGTCTAAATATCACACACAAGTTGCAACTCGACCAGATCACAAACTGCACTAAATGTGACTAATTCTAGTAAACGATATGTATACATATTGTGATGTCAAATTCTCAAGAAATGTCAAATTCCGAGAAAAACAAAAACGGGAAACAACTCAACAGAATTTAACAACACGTCAGCGCCACAAAATATGATTTAAATTTGGCATATTCAGTGGTGTGAATTTTTCTTGTTTTGCGTGAATTATTTTTGCTCTTTTTGTTTGATTTATGAATAACAAAATGGAAAATATATTAGTAGAAAGCTGCAAACTCCAATAGGGCCGCAAAAAATCTTAAAATGGGCCGCGTGTTGGACATGGTTGGTTCGCACTAACATATTTTGAATTTTTGTTGAAAATTTATCATATAAATCGGGACTGTCCCCACTCATACATGTGTTCAGGTCAAGATCGAAACCACATGTCAAAACATATGATCCCGATTTATTCCATTTTTTTTATGTACCTATAAGTTCTTCGAACACTTTTAGTTTACCTACGTGACCACCCTCTTCGGTTTTCGAAAGATTTTCGGCTACATAAATTAGAAAAAATCGTCACAAGCCAAGCCGTAAAGTATCCAACCCAAAAGTGTCGTGTTTGTAGTGCACATAAAAAACGCGAGGAAACAAGATACATTTGTGACTTTGGTAAAGTTCCGCTTCATAAAGGGGTGTTGTTCACAGTACCACTCTTTATTATTAGTGAATATAGTTTTAGTTTATATTTAAAAACTATTAAGTGCGCGTGAGAAACTAATTCATAAAAACATCATAGTATTATAGTTGAGTGATTACATTTCTTATTTTTTTATCGGAATGATTTAAGATATGTTTTAATGGTTCGCAAATAATTTTTGACAGCATATATCGCGAATAATTACGCAAGCGGATATGCCCGCATCGCTCATTAACTTACGCTCAATTCGCGCCGCCAGAGATATGTTAAATTAAAGTATATATTATGTATTGCTGAAGAGTGTAACTCAATATAATAGACAACTGGATATATTGTATTATCAGCTTATGTGTATAAAAGAGCCATTTGCAGACATCTTTCAGTTGTGATGTTAAAAAAATAGTTGCACATGAAGAAAGTCACATTTCATTTGATAATTATGTGGGTAAGTATTCTTATGCATTCGACATTCAACAATATGTTATGGACATTTTTATCTGTTAGTATTGTATTAATCATGGCTCTGTCAAACAAGGGGAATCTGTGAAGATGGCGGATTCTGTATCAGAAACGGATCTGAATGTTCTCGAAGGAGGCGCTGTCATGCTTCCGCCGAGCCCTGTTTCTCGTGACCAACTTCAAAAACGAATTGATTCTCTTCAGCAACAAAATAGGTTAAAGTTTTGCATACGTACATTTTTAATAATTATACTTTTACAGTAAACTCTAGTAATTTTATCATCCCTGTTACTTACATTGGTGATCAGGCGTCAATTGACTTTTTACGTTGAATATTTTGGCTATGAATTTTATCATTGAGCATTAAAAAATTATAAGCATTTTTCATGTGTTGCAGGGTGCTGAAAGTGGAGCTGGAAACATATAAGATAAGAGTAAAATCTTTACAAGAAGAGAATCGCACATTGAGGCAAGCTTCAGTCAGCATTGTAAGATACTTTTTTTGTTGTCGATTTCAGATAAATTGTTAGTGTTTTTTAAAAATGAACACGGGAAAAATTTCCTTAAATTTCGATGTGATGGTAATATAAACTAACAATTTTTAATCCAACGGAAACTATAATATTGATTGATTATTTTATTTCTTTAATTGATATTCCCGGCAGAATAATATTTAATGATTTTTGCCAGAAGATAGAAACAAAAGTTGTTTTTTGAGGAAACTGGTTGTACGGCGATCGCTTAATCTCTCTTCAGATACATCAATGTTTTTGGTTACAGATTCATAAATTATTTGAAAAATCAATGTATGAATGTATGTTTCTATCATGGGATTCGAATCCGTGACCTTGCAACCGAGTAGAACGAAGTGTTGAGTTCTCGATTATAGGATCCATATATTTTATATCATTGTTTAAATAATTATTCATTAATTTGCAGCAAGCTAAGGCTGAACAAGAGGAAGAATATATTTCAAATACACTACTGAAAAAAATTCAGGCGCTCAAAAAAGAAAAGGAAACATTGGCTCATCATTATGAAAGGGAAGAGGAATGTCTCACTAATGATCTTTCGAGAAAACTTAATCAAGTAAGTTCCACCTCTGATATCTTACTCTTATTATTCATTTTGAAGGGTATGTTTTTTCATTTTGAAATATTTACTTTCAGTTGAGGCAAGAAAAATGCCGGCTGGAGCAAACTCTTGAGCAGGAGCAGGAATGTTTGGTTAACAAATTAATGCGCAAAATAGAAAAGCTCGAAGCTGAAACTTTGGCCAAGCAGACTAATCTTGAGCAGCTGCGAAGAGAAAAGGTATCAATAATAAGAATCATCACTGACATATCACTCAGTGTAATCGTCAATAGTTTTATAATGAATTTACTGTTTATATTATAATGAATCGTCTTAAAAAGTAATAATGTTATAATTTCCGTCATCGACAGGTGGAGCTGGAAAATACTCTGGAGCAAGAACAAGAGGCTTTGGTGAACAGACTTTGGAAACGAATGGATAAATTAGAAGCAGAAAAACGCTCATTACAGATTCGACTCGATCAACCTGTAACCGATCCCACATTGCCCAGGTAATTAATTG
The DNA here is from genome assembly GCA_022494535.1 of Himalopsyche phryganea. Lineage (NCBI taxonomy): Eukaryota > Metazoa > Arthropoda > Insecta > Trichoptera > Rhyacophilidae > Himalopsyche > Himalopsyche phryganea. The sequence goes on from JAGVSL010000046.1 coordinate 4,292,413, forward strand.
AAGTCGAAGAAATACTCAGCGATTGATATTTTCAAGTTAAGACATAGTTTTCATTTTTTTACCCTGTCCCCTCCTAATCTGGAGCAGACATGTCGCTCTCGCTACTCCCTCGTTTAAGGATCGAAAAATAAAAATAAAAAACACATAATTAATATTAAATACATAAACTTAATTATAATTTTTGTCAGTTGTGTTATTTTGCATGTACTTAAAGGCAATTTTTGCAGTATTAATTCTAAACAAAATCGATATGCTCTGGGAGTGGACGTAATTATAAAAGAAACTTTAAATTGAGCCAATTGTAGAGGATCTCTTTTGTCCATTGAGTAGTCCTGAAATTGCATGGTAATATCATGTTTATTATTCATTAATAAATACACATATAATTAAGTAATTGTTTTATTTCTCGTTTCAGTGACATCAGTAACGGGGACACTGCATCTAATCTTAGTAATCACATACAAACGCTTAGGTCTGAAGTTGTAAAACTTAGGTAAGGATTATTGTTTTTGCCTGTCTTGCCAATTTTTTAGGTTTGAAATAAAACATTCTTGTTATAATTGACTTGAAAATGGCAGTATATTTTATCACACCAATAATAATAGTTCATTAACACCTTAATTCCGGGGAACGCCATCTGGCGTCAAGACCGCGCAATCCATTATTTACCGGGACCACCAATTGGCGTCATACAGCACATATCTACTTTGCATACAAAAAAAATATGATGGGCTAATGTCGGGTTTCAAATTTTTTAGCCGATGGCAGTATATTTATATGAAATACCATATTCGTAATTTACAATAAAATTTTGATTTTTCTGTTGTTTTGAATATTTTTTTATGAATCTTAGTGCTTTATGACGTGTCTAACATAATGCATGTTCGCTTGTAAGGATAGGCGGATGGGGCGAAGTAGTTTATATTATATTTGAACATTTTTTTTTATGCGATTTTTAAATAAACAATAGGTCTGTTTCACCGATTACGTAAAGTCCTAATTTAGATAATATTGACAAGAATAAATCTACTTCTGAACACCGGATACATCACAATGGTCTACAGAATTGAAAGAAATTTTGGCCTAGTAATAAATCAATGCGTTTTATTAACCATCATCTGTAAATGGGACTCATTGGTATTTGACATTTTTACAAGGCGGCAAGTGTTCTTTTTTTCTTTAAAAAAGTATCAATGACTAATTCTGTTTTCATGGGAATGAAATAAAGCAAAAGATCACTGTTTACATTGGTTATGGCCCGGCAGGCATTTGACACATGTTTTAAATTTAATGGTCAGTTTGAACCTTATTTATGTCTATTTATCTATTATCTAAAATAACTGCTGGCTTGGAAATATACGGCTGGGGTTAATAGTAAAAACATAATACACGCTATTATTATGTTTATATTTGTCACATATATATTTTATAGAAAACTAGTTTTATAAAAAAAAAGAATCTTATACATTATATAATTTATTTGATAAATATAAAAGTAGAAACAATTGCAAAAAAATAAATTTTAAGTACTGACTGTATGTCGACGCATTTAAGGGATATTTTAATAAAATTTTAAGAGATTTTTTCGCGATTGCAAAAAAATAGCCGGTAATAAATCATTGTTTTATGTAATTACGCCCAGTTGCTAAAGTCTTAATATATTTTATTTGTCATTAACAGAAATCAACTAACAGTATCCCAAAATGAAAGCAAGGAAAAAATGCAGCGCTATGCAATGGAAGAAAAAAACATTCGTGAAGAAAATATACGCTTACAGAGAAAATTACAAATTGAGGTATTTTATTTCCACCATTACTAGCTTTTTTTTTTTGTTGAAAGCAGAGTTTTTGGCGAAGTGAATTTCTTTTCCAATTTTATGTATCTTCTTAAATTCCTAAATCATTAAAAATAAAGAATTTTACAATCTGTGAAAACGGAAAGTACGATTGCTTAAAAATTATGCTTCATCAATCAATAATATTTTTTATAGCATTCATCATTTTCACAGAAATATTATACAGCCTCTAAGCTGTGCGCATTAGTGCAATAGCACAAGCCACCTCACACTTGAAGTGGTCCTTCTGTGAAGGTTCAATTTCAGTATATATCAACTTTACTGTTTATTATTGCTGTAATTCAGGTGGAGCGTCGAGAAGCCCTCTGTCGTCATCTTTCCGAAAGTGAATCTTCATTGGAGATGGAAGAGGAACGTCAATTCAATGAATGCATTCAGAATGTGAGTTTGATTATTGTTTTTTAAGCTTTTGTATAACCAAAAATTACTGTTAAGGAAAGTATCATATTATTGCATAAAATTCGAAGACAAATTCGAAATCTAAACATATCTTACCAGTTTAACCTTTGCTAGAGTAAATGAATTAGTCTTAGACTTTTTATGGGGAGTGAGTTTTTTTTAGATCTAAATTGTATTATTTATTTTCATAACTATATGAGTCGTGAAAGTAAAAAGGGTTAAGAAATATTAAAAAAAAAACTTATGATTTAACGACTTTATCGTAAAAAAACCTGTTCAGTTAGTTACAAATCATTGGCTGTCACGAAAACATACGAAAAATTTGTTTAAAAACTTGTTTTCACAGCACCTTTTTTAAATACACTCCACTCTTTTTACACGGTGGGTAAGTTAAACTAAAAACCGTGTAAAAAATGGTTTTGGTCCATTTTGAAGGCATCAATTTTACACTGTACATATACGTCGTACGGACTTACCATAGACGATTATGACATTCTTCAATGAACAAGCAATATTATGTTGGCCCTCTTTATGGCATTGAATCTAAAATAAATATTTATTTCATTACTATTTAAAAAAAAAGAAAAATACTCATATTATTACAGATGATAAAATGCCTTTTTGTGATTAAGCAAAGAAATGTGTAAAATAAACATTTGTTAAGCCTAAAAAAATATGTTTGAATATTTTAATTTATTGAGATAGGGTATTGTTTGAAAATTACGCTAGGTACTTTCAGACTATAAGGCTAAGGGTCTCTACCCTGGATCTCGAAATATTCAGAATCTTGAAACTAAATTTATCTGATGGTAGACACAATAATAAATATTATTTATTACATAATATAACTATAATTTTATGTTGTTTGTGCTGCATATTATTTAGATGCTTAACATTTTAAACAGAAGCTAGCCATTATTAAATTTATTCCCCTTGGGTTTTTCACATCCCGGTTCCAGTAATTGATTTGTATATAGTGTAACAGTGTTTATACCTTACTCCCCTCCACACGTCCAGTAGAATGTAATAAAACCCACCCTCACCCTTTTAAGAATTAAAATCATCGTTTACCTTAGAAATAAATAACCTTGCGATACGGTTAGTCTGAAGATGCTTATTAAAGAGGCGAAACGCGCCACGTTAGTGATAAACCAAGTGGAATAACTAAGTTATCAATTTTTAATTTAATTATATATTAGGTATTATGTTCTTTTATGCGTTTTTAGGAATATACCTACCTAGAATACCTATCCTCCTATTTTGTATGAACTGCAAAAGATTTTTCACAGGGTTTTTTGAACATATGAAATATTTTTTCCGTGGCTTTGTTTACACGGTTTATCGTGGTACATATTATCAACAGAATTTTTTTTGACAATTTCAAACATGAAAAAATGTCAATCCCTAAATCCCTGGATCAGAAAAAGGGGCCACACTCCTCCACGGAAATTTCGCGTGGATGATCTATATCGTCCATACTCTCTTAAAGGTTAATTTACATATGTAATTATCATACTATTAAAAGATTTAATATAGCTGCTGTGAGATGAAAATTTCTTCAATGGGGATATAAATAATACATTTTTCTTATTATTGTTGAATGGATTCTGTGGTAACTTTATTGAAATTATTTTTTAATAGAAAATAAAACACTTTTAAGGCGTTAACGGTCAATTCTTGGTGGAAAGGCATTATATTTTAAAAATAAAACATTTGTTTGTATTACTTCCACATGTTTATAATGATCAGGACCAGTATCGCTCATCACGAGCATTATCAACTGATAAAAGAAAAACATCAGCTATTTATATAAAATTAACAAATGCAAGGCATATAAAACAGTTGGTTCATGAACTATGACAAGGATTTGCAGGTAATCAAACGAAAATAAATAGTCTACAATTAAAATGTTATGGACCTCTTACAAATCAATAAATACTAATCCGAAATAAAAAATGAAGCCACATTATAAATCCTTTATCTGAGCAAAATATAATTAGTTTAAATAATTCGTAAATATTCATTAACCAGTACATCAAATCGGAAAATTTTTGAAGAAATTAGTGAACCATTTAAAAATAATGAAATATTAAATATGTTATTAAGCCATGATATATAGGGAATGAAGATCAGCCAGGGGCATTCAAAAGATATCTGAAAAACAAATTTAAAGAAACCAGAATCAATTCTTACAAGTTTCAATATAAAAATAAATTTATTGATATAATACATACTATGCATAGATTAATAAATCAAACATAGAAGTGGGGAAGTCTGAGTTATTCTTTTTTAATCCTGCTATTTATTTGATTCTAACATTTAAGTTTCTACCTGTGATCCCGACATACGCAGCTTGAAAGTTCTTGCAAGAGAGATTGATACCACTCTGATACGTTGGTTTTTCTTTATCTTTACTGTTCAATAACATTTTTCCTAAATTATTAATGGTACAAAAAGCTGGGTTTACTTTCACTTCTAAAAATTATTTTCACATGTATAATGAGGTGAAGAGGGTAGCAATATTTCTGAAAAGGAAATGCTAATAATCCCAGTGGACTTTCAGAGCAATAATAATTAAACTTTGTTTTTATTTTTATGAAGCAGCATCATGGAGGTCAGTGCTGCGCCATGTTGGCAGGTGTCTTTCATCCAATGGCTGCCTCGACCCCCCCACTCGTTCATTTACCAGTGAGTTTTTCATGCATAATATCTTTTGATAAATTATTTAAATAGTTCTTTCTGTTCATTTTTATGAATTAACACATTCATTGCTAACTAATAGTTCTGTGCTGAAGGCTTAAGAGACTGGGAAACGATGCTCAGCTATTTTGTGAAGTAGCAGTTCCAACAGACTAGATAACGCGCTCATCGTATTATGCACACCCGGTGTATGCAGTAGGAAATTGCGCAAGACACCTTTTCAGAACGTCTTAATTAATCAGAAGTGTATTAATCAATGTTTATTTGCATCTGTATGTTTACAGTGATGATATTATTGTGAAAGAAAGCTTGCTTGTAATATATTTAATTAAGAGGGATGTTACATGAATTTGACAAAGAATTGATTACAGAAACATTGCAGTAATCGTAACATTTTTTGTATTTCAGATTCGCCGACCATGTGACCGATTCGTAAAGCCCGCCGCCCCTTCCTCTTCCTCTTTTTCAGTCGCCGCTCCTTCTTCGTCTCTCCCCCCTTCCGCTCTCCCTTCCACTCCGGCTCCGGCTTCTCCTCAGCCCGCAAGCCCCATGGACACCTCGACGTCCAACTCTGCTAAAGATTAGCCTGCCCGATTGCGACACTGCATCGCCGTTTCATGCAAAAAAAGCGTACTGTCTCTTTCCAACCGCGTCTTTGCTGAGATTGTGACTTGAAACTGCTGTCAGGAAATGGCAGAGGATTCCGCTTCGTCAATCGAGGCTGCATTATTTCTCATGTCTCACTTGTTGGGATACAATAATTTCAACACTAATTTGCTCAAAGATACGTGAGCGCCTGTAATTTTTATTATCATAAGTATTATTTTCCCAAGGTGAAGTCGATCTTCAGGAGGGTCTGTTTTGAAATTAGCATAAACAATCACAGTCGTGTATACTCGGCTTGGCTAACCAAATTTTCTATATATATCTTCAAAATTCACCTATTCACGGAAGCATTTACATTGAAAACGGCTACAACTATTATACTTAAATAATCCTATGTCTGCTTTGAGCTAACTCTCCCCTGAACGTTGAGATATTATTATTCTATAACGGCGTGTTGTCATCATGATTTCGTACATTATACTGTGATATTACTGTTGCAAAATATTGTCAGGGATAGGATTTCAATCAAAGAAATCACCGATATCCACTCTGTCATATTGGCATTTTTCGAATGTATTTTTCTGAATATATTCACTCGAACGATGATGAGTATTGTAGTGATCGCACGCTCAATACTGACGAGAGAGACTGGCGAACCGCACCGGAGACGGCGAGCGTTGCCCGGGAGACGATTCTTCTTCACTTGCTGCTCCGCAATCTTGTAATGTTTTTGTTGCCGATGATGAATGCACGTTTTTGCTTTTTCCACACAATCATTATAATTACGTATCGTAACGATTGTTAGTTATAGTAAGGCTTAAAAGAGAATGCGACGGTATAAATCATATCGCAGAGTGAACGTTTCTAAAACTATTTTTCTCCGATTGGTGTTCTGTGATTTGGAATAATGAACGAACTGTAATAAATTAACTAAAGTACTCATTGGTTTTTTTATTTTTAGAATAAAGTTAAACTATTACCGCTATATTTAATGATTAACTTATGTTTGACCACTAAAGACGGTGTGATTTACTTATCTATCTTGATGTATTAATTGTTACTCTGCTATAAAAAACTTTGTAGACATCTGAATATTAAGCGAACCGTTCCATCCAATATTATCAATATCGATAACTTTAAATGCTTCACTTGGGATATTGTTGATATTATTAATTAGAAACTGATTTGAAACGGTTTTAAAAATATTATGTATTGATAAAATTTTTCGAGATTTATGTTTTAAATTCTATCTAAAAATTATAATGCGATACTGATTTTTACTGCAAATGTTTTCAAAAGCATTCTTATATTCAGATGAATTTCATCTTGACTTTACTTCACAGTATCAAATTTTATTGCTTTGTTATATGGCTATTACTGATGTGATATTTATATCACATTAATTATATCTTTAAATAAGCTATCCAATGAAACTAGTAAGGTTTGTGATGTTCGTCTTCACAAGATGAAATTCTGCAAAAAAAAATACATTTAATATTCAACAGTTTTTTTTGATTGTTTCAAAATTGACCTGACAATAGCATAAAATTGTATGTTAGAAAATAATTAGACACAAATGAAATTAAAAAAAGTACATTTCAACGTGGATGCAAATTCTGGGACAAAAAAATAATAAAGAATGGTTTTTGTGCTGTCATGTTTTCAAATCCATACATTTTCAAAAACAGATAGCGAAAATCTGAATCTGCCATGAAGCCCGTTGTTAAATTCACTGAAAACTGAAAAACACTTAATTATTTTTTCATTTTTTCTCTATGAAAACAGTCATTAGTTTCAACATTGCCATTTTGATGCTTGAATAATTGTGATATTATTGTAAAATATTTATATCTTAATACAATATGCCATAATAATTCTCATAGTTTTGTTGCATGAAATTAGTAATTTTCCATAAGCGATAAACATTGACGATTTTCTTTTGTTTCTGAGTAAAGTACCTTCAAAAGTTGAAATCGATAATGTTACAGTACTGCAGTTTATATGATAGATACTTCTATTATCATGTGTGATCCTCCTCGCTTAAGTGGTTAAACTGTCAGGTTTCTCAGCCTTTCTGCGTTGATGACTGTTTTTTATTACAGATTTTAATAATTAACATTATAATATTAGTGCCAGATTTAATTACATTTCAGATTCATTCTACTTTGATGTTTTGAGCAGTTGTCATTTATTACCAGAAGGTAATAAGTAATAAAGACAATTCACGCAAAAATATGAAAAATATTGAAAACTATTTTATCTAATCGGAATAGTGCTTCGGTCTGAAGTGTCTTTCATTTATAATTATAATTTTTTTATATTTCTTCTCGACATTCGATATCCAAAGATTGTTATTTTGTCAAAATCCATTCGTTCAATGGAATTTTACTGTATTCAATGGTGTTGTGTTTACATTTATTTCATGATTTTGATAGAATTATTGTGAAATTGTTTAATTGAACATGTCAGTCTGATACGTCTTATAATTACCCTTCTTGAATGGGTTCCAGTTTTTGTGTTTTCTCATTGGAGTAATATAATGTTGTATAAGTTTTTTTGTTTATTTTAGAATTTTGTTAGTTTTTATTACATTTAAAAGAATTTAATTATATCAAACGGTGGCGCTTTGGTTTTGCTTTACCTGCAGTGGAAATATTATGTAAATTACCCTATCTATTTAAAGATGTTTATTTGTCAAAATGTTAAAAACATAATATATCTATAAGAATTATATTTCGTTTTATTTCGTAATTCGGTCAGCAATTGACTGTGTAGCTAATAGCTGATACCTTACTGCTGCGAAGGTCAGGAAATAGACATCTGTCGTACAGCGATTCATCAATAATTCATGCTTAAGAAGACGCATAGAATTACTATCACGATAAGTACACATATAATAGGACTAGATTCATGAACCAAGCACTGGACCATCTTCAGGGTACTTTGGAGGTGAAGCTCTTTGGGTTTGGTGGTGCTGTCTACTTACTATGAAAAATGAAAATACAAATTTTCGAAGAATAATTTTTTTATACTATAATATTGAATGCGGCCTAGTTTAATCCATTTTTTTCCTTTCAAAATGAATTAAAATCGTATATTATGAGTCACTCTCACCAGCATAATCGTTTGCAAACATTTATTATATCATATCTTAAATACACACATTTAGACAAGTAATGATATCAAAGACATGTTTTTTTAAAGGTGGGCTGGGTTGCCTCGCTTGGCTGGTATATAGAGATTGTGAATTCACGACTTTTTTTGAGTCTCGGGATTCAGAAATTTCTTTTTCAGTAATTTTGAGAATCTCGAGAAATAGAGAATTTTATTTAATATACTTAATAAATATCGAGTATTTTCAAAATTTGTTAGGAATATTGCACCTTAATTATGTGAATTATTTTAAATTAAATACTGAAATAATATTAATACGAGACTAAACTTTATTTAGTTTACGTTTTATAAATGGTTCACAAATAATACAGATGTAAAAAAATACAGCAAAAAATAATATTTCCAAATATATTTCACGATTTATAACAAGAAAATAAATTATGCAAATATTTAAAAAAATAATGATCGACCAACTAATTGAATAAATAGCTTTATTAAAAACAAAGGCAATCTTTTGATTTATTCGATAATCTTGTTCTTTTTTTCGACAAGTGATTGAAAAGTTTCTCATATTGTGTCAATATTGGTGTTATTGTACTTAAAGCTGTTTTTAGATGATCAATTTTCTTGATGCTTCGTGTACGTTCTTTTCAGCGCGTCCGCCATTATTGATTTCGTGTCTTTCGCCTTCCCCTGGCCACCAAGCGCGAATCGCTGGTTCAGACCAGGGGTCGGCAGTTTGTCTAGCGAGAAAAGTCAAATTGAAAAAAAAGCAAACAGGCAATAAGGATACTAGAGACCCGTATATACATATGAATTTATATAAAAAAATGTATAAGATTTTTTTATTCAAAATTTTATTTAGAACGGCGTCCATGCATCGCGTTAGATAACTACAAAATCTGGCAAATAGCTACCTGTTTTTAATAATACGACTACTTTTTAAATAATTAGGCTAATTATAAATATTTCTTCTGAAATAAAAAGTCATATGTGTAAAAATAAATATTTACCGTAAAAAGTATTCACCGTTAATTTTCCCTTTTTGCCAAAGCTTCAAACGATTAAACAAAGTGCAGACGAAATCAAAACACAATTCACTAAGTTATAGCGATCGGCGTTCGGTTTAGCCGGTAACTGCTTGACCGACCGCAATGATAATTGCATTCGCCAAGTCACTTGGTCATAACAATACATTTGTTTTCCATGTATAATATATAATATTTATGTTGTTAAAATAAATGTTCGGCGGGTCGCGAAGAGCCGCGAACTTTCGTGCAAAGAGCCACCTATTCCGACCATTGGTCTACACGAATACATAACCCATGCATAACATGCGAATTATGATATTTCGAACAACGATTTAATTTAGAATGCAATATATAAATAAGTGAAAAAATTTAAAATATCCTCGAGATTCTCATAAACAATTTCTCGAGAAACAAGATTCTCGAAATTTCAAAATAAAAAATTCTCGAGAAAAGAGAATTTTTTCACTTTAACACGGTTTTAAACCAAAGAAGAAAAAAATACATATTCCACTGCATTATGTGCACCTTGTGCAATTCCAGCGTAATTTAAAAATGATTATGACAAGTTATGAAGAATGATATAAAGCAGTCCTCCGCAACCTTTTCTTACCCGTGGCACACGTAACCACCAATAAATATTTCGCGGCACACCGAAAACCAAAATAAGTAAATTTTATAAACAAAAATTATAATTTATTAATTGAATTAAAAGTTGTAACTAAACATATTAACTAAGCTTGACTACTGAAAAATTAGTTTAGCCACGTCGAGCGTATAAAATTATTGCCCTTTTTATCGTTAACCAAATCTAAAATAATCTCTGTTTCAATAATAGTCTCGTCGGTCCTTCGGAAAATTTTCAATGATCCTAGCCGTAACTCGCTTTGTCAATGTTTAAGTTTCTCTTTTATTTGTCAGAGCGTGTCAATAACTTTTCATTTTGTGTTTAATCCATTCAGATGCTAAAATATATCAGCAATGTAGCAAATTCATCGAATGATTATTTTAAAAGAGTTGATAAATTTCTGTTTATGTTATTGATTTATGTTATGTTTTGGTTAAGTAACAAAATAAATAATCTCATAGCAAAGTTCAAATAATCTTACCAAAACTCTGCCTCAGGACAGCTGACATATTTCCGTGTGAAACAATCGGCATATATATATTTTTTCATCAAAAGTTGTATATTTAAAGTTATTAATTTGACAATGTATTATTTTGATACATTCGTTCATTTTTTATAATAATTCCAATGGGAAATTTTTCACCATAAATGCTTCCCAATATATGCAGCATCGAGTAATTTCTACGGTAGGATTTTTTTTAGGTACGAAACAACCCCTATTTTAATCCCCATCATTGCAGTTGCACTATTCGTTGAAACACTAACACAATTATTCTATTAGATATTGAAACAATATTATATTTGTTTCAACGAGAATAATTTTAACGGAGGTCTTAGCAACCGAATGGTTTTCATTTTTTTCTCACATAAAAATACTCGATTTTTCTCATTTTTGACGATCTGCGCCGCGGCGTACCGATTGTGGAGCTCTGATATAAAGAACTTAAATTAATGAGATCACAGCATCATATAACCAAATTTTTATTTGAAATCAATGAAATAGAAAATGGACATTTTATTCAAGATACACTTGAAAATTTCATGGATAAAAATTTCCAGTGACGAGAATGATTTTTCGCCACAAAAAAATAACAGAAAATGGGCACTTTACTATCTAGTAATGATACTGAATGACTAAACAATTATGTTGTATGATATATAATGTTAAATATATATTTTTAAATTATACATAATATGAAAAATTAATGTTTTTTTATCGTGTATTATTAGTTGGAACATGGAACCTATCTACCATTTTCATATGAACACCTTATCTTTTTTTAGATGGTTTTTGTTTGTACGATATTCTTCGGAACTTATCCCCCGTGCAAAAAGAGAATTTGGTGTATATGAATAATAATAAAATTCTTAGACTTGGGAAGTATTAATATTTCACTTTTTTAGCCTTAACTAGCAATTATTCTCTTATTTTAATTAAAAGTTATGAAGGAACTAGTACAGAAAACTGTGTGTTTTTTTTAAATATAATGATCTCAATATTTAATGTTCATGGACTTCTTTCTTACTTCACCCCTTTTACACTAATTTTATGCGAATAGCTTAAGAAATAAACGTTTGAGGGTAATAGAAAGTATTAATTTGACAATACGGCTATTTAAGCAGGATTCAGCAGTTAACGAAAGAGAAAGATTTTCGAAAAAACTTGATGATCAGGATTCTATGGCGAGTTGTGCAGAAGCATGTTTGAGGAAATCAAGGCCAGCTGAGAATGTAAGTACTATGATAATTTCTTAAACCATTATAGATTGTACGCATATAAAGTCATTGCGTTTAATTTTATATTTAGATTTCGAAATCTAGCAGTTCAATATAAAATTTTAATTCACTTAGAAATAAATGCTGGTGTTTAGACTAGGCTTATATTGTAAAATTATTCATTAGTGTACACTATTTACTAGATAATTGATTATATCACGAAAAATCTTAAAGTTCAGTGACATTTAAATGGTCGGTGAGTATAATATGAATTATTTCAATGGGAAAAAAATGTTAATTATTGTTCACCGATACGCGGTAAATCACCATAATGCAAGTTTTCTAGTTTTTCAAAGAAAACTGAAACAGGTTTTGTGTAATATGATTTATTTTTTCGGTCTAACTGAGTACCTACTCACCTACCTACGCGGTTTGATTTATTTTTCAGGATATGTGAAAAAAACGTAATACCCAACCAATATTGTCGTATTTTCAATTAATTTTTAAAAAATATAATTAAAAAGTCTGCCTGAGAGAATAATTAATTATGTTAATTAAAATAAACACTCGAGGCTCTAGAGTCTGAGTGACCGACGGCCCTTGGGTATCAGAAGCTTCAAGCTTTGGCTTCAGATATTTGTAATAAATAATAATACATATTAATTTTGCAACGTCTGCAAAGAATGTAAAAAAACGCCAGACAATGTCTGTTTTTTAGCAATACATGTAGGCGTTTTTTGAGTCACCGCAATTCTGAATGTTCTTAATCTTTTTTTGTTTCTATTTATTTATAACTAAATAAACTTTTATTAATTGTATTTCTATGTATAAAATTAGAATATTAAATTGTACAAAATCACATTGGTCTTAAATCCTTATTTTGTGAAAATATTACAAATTATACGTAAATAATGATCCTCTGTGATGTTTAAGCATTCAGTCTTTTACCCTATACAAATATTAAAATATATGTGCATTGAGTGCGTGTAAAATAATATCAACTTTTTTGACTAACACATAACTATAACAGTCCTCATCAGTCATAATTAATTAAGCGTTGAAATTTTTGGTCTTAAAAAGTTGAATGGATGTTTGGATTGCACTTCTCGTCATAAGCAGCGATACGCTAATCACGTACTGCCGAACGAGATTAGCCGTATGCAGAACTGTTCGTCCCCACACTGACATAGTCTGAACAAAATAAAACCAATTGTTTTCGGAAGATTTGTAGAACGGACATCGTCAATTTCAGTCTATAATCTTTTACATTATTATACTTCATGGCGGCCGCTCAATATGTACTTAATATTATTTCTACTGAGTTATTGAGTATATGACCAACCTATAGTTATTATTCTGTTTTGCCTGCTTGTTTAACTATAACAAAAAAATGTTGAATTATCTTTCTGATGCATAAGTTCTACATAATACCAATAACTATTGTTGAACCATGATTATTTTTTTGGGATAATTTTGTTGTACATGTCATTAAACGAGTCCTAACTTTTTTGCGACATTTCCATACCATCGTATTATTAAGATAAATAAAATAAGCATAGGTTTTGGTTCACCACAAATAGTGTAACAAATCTGCTAAGTATGCGTTAGTAGCGAAACATAGCTATTAGATTAGCTCATGTATAGTGCCAATTTTATAATTAGGACGTGACCAGAGCAAAATAATTAATACATTTGCAAACCACCAACATCGAAAATGAATTCTGAATATTTTTTCGACATTCCTTAACGAGATATCTGTGAAAATCTTATTCATCAATTTATTGTTTTGACGCTTCGATAACTTCTCCAGTTGAATATCCAATGCGATAAAAGAATTCTATTCATTAAATAACTCTTAATGTCAATTACCTTAAATCGAAGAATGAAAATTAACATTAATATCAAATAAATTTAGCTTTCATTAATAATAATATTTATTAGTCAATGCTGATGATGGCATTCATTATGGACAATCGTAAATAAATAGGTAATTTCAACGTTTACTTGGAAAATGGATGTAGTCAATAAATCAAATTAAATTCTTAAATGTTTTTTAACGGAATATATTGTTGAAAAATTGCCTTAACATAAAAATGTTCATAAAAAAGTGGATAGATTAATCATAAACTTTCGTAATTGTTGTTTGAAAGTTTCCTGATGTATTATTCAAAATACATTAAAATAATTATTAGCACGATATAATTAGGGTTTCCGATGATATATACCTTATGATTACCTTAATCTGTCGTCGAATAACGATATAATCCTTTACAAATAAGTTTCATATTTTTTACTTCGAATCATTCATAATTTTAAGGTATCCTAAAAAAACTACATACCTATTAAATAACATGATCCACAATTCTAGTAAACTAATGTTCACACATTTTATTTTCAGATAAATTTGATACTGATGATAAATTAATTTAACAAATTTTATCTATTTTCACATGCATATTTAAAATAATAGTAATCGAATTTTCAGGTCCATGATTCAGTGGTCAACGTCTTTCGCTTCGGTTACAGATGTCTCGAGTTCAAATCCCGGTATGGATAGTTTCTTAAATTAACTTTTCAATCGATTTATGAATTTTTCTTAATAGGCATGGATGCTTGTGATGTCTAGAATTTCCTCCCACCCAACCGATCCTAAAAACGGGACGTAACGAAATCGATCAGCTAACCACTAGTCCAGTCCTCTCCCCTATCATTCTATCCCTACTCTCTTCGAAATCAAGAGGTTGAGCAACTTCAAACAACCCAGTTTCTGTAAGTTCATGTATTTTATTTACTTGCTATGACCGCACTTTCCACCGATTTATTGATGTAACAATACGTCAAGTTATAATCTCTATAATGCTATCGAATGTGACACCTTTTACTATACACATCTAAATGAGCCATGCATAATCGAAAATGTTTTATTATAGATTGCCGCTGTGATGCACGGTAAAATTAAAGTTTGTCGTAATACTTTCAAGATTATCAACGAATTGCAAAAAAACTACGATAGGGCTGCTGCTGCTTGAAATATTATATGATGTGAATATAAAGTTGCGTGGAAGGGTAGATCGCTGGAGGTGACCGTAGTAATTCTTCTAGTGAGAAAATAATGTAGTGTCAACTTGGGTATTGGAATATTTAAATATTTATTTCTAGAAATGTTTTCCAGGGTTAAAAGGGCTTGCAGCCAAGCACTTGAAGGTTGGCTGCCTAGTGAATGAGCTTTTTTTATTCGAGACACTATTAAACTAGAGATAAGATCTCCTCTATCAAGCATGTCAGTCTCAGGGTACACTGCGATAACAGAAATATATAATATTATAATATAAAGCATAAGGATAAAACTATCACGGCAACTTTTTGGTGGATAAGCCTATACAAAATTTTGGCGGGTGCAAATTATTATTCATTAATTAGGAGTGTCATTGTGTGACTTCCAAAAGAAAAACACAGCTCAAGGATATCTGATCATCGATTGGACCGATCGGTCCTGCCAAATTGGTGGTAAATTAACAGCTATTTAGATAGGAAAGCGAGAAGTTTGCAACACATATGATGCAATGTTTTCATAATTAAAAATTAAATAAGAGGAAAAGTAGCTTATTGCATTTTTCAACCATTTGCGCTCCCTACTCAGAGAAAACGGCCACCGCACGGTGACTCCAAGATTATCTGTTCCCGCGAGTCTTCTTGCTATCTTTCAGGTTATATAGGCATCCCGTATCCCCACTAAGTACATCGGATGGTCATCGGCGACCATCCACGGAGACCGAATCCATCTGGTTGATAGAAGAGACAGGCATGATTAAGGTTCCCCCGGTGCATCCACAGCACATGTTCAAGCCAGGTCTATCGTCGTCTTTTTATTTTGGACATAGTAAGGGGCAGGAGCATCCGCTCTCTTACCTCCGATTTCCTGACAAAGTCAAACAACCGCACTCCTAGTAATCGCCGCAAGCATTTGTTTCTACATTTAATAAGTTTAAAATATTGATGTCAATTTTTGTAATCTACTTTGGATATTTTTACCTTATTATAATGGAAATCTACTAAGTAACTACCAGCTCAATCAATACTCATATATAATTTAAAAAATCGTGTAATCATTAAACTGTTTCATTCTTACCCCAAAGTCTTTGTAATTGCTTTCAATAATCTTTTTATCTTCTGCGAATGAAATTATTTTCTAAACGTTTGCTTCATTCAAATATTTAAAATTACATGCACATTTCACTAAAATTATTGTATTAGGTCAAATAAAATGTTTATATCTACACTGTTAAAGACAGAGATTTCAACAATCCACATTTTTAAGTGCTAAAATGAAATCATTTTTCCAAATAATTAATCCCATCATCATAGCAAGATATCTTAATTTAATTTTATGCCTAATCTTGACACTTTTTTATGATTCTCTCTTAGCATTCAAATATGCGATGTAGCTTTAAAATTTTACGGCAAATCCGGAATCACAGACATAGATGGAATGCCCAGATAACAATATAATATCTATACCGGGATATTCCGTCTTAAGTTCAGAAAAAAAGTATTGGGCTATTGCTTTTGAGTGGACCCTAAATGTTAGCCCCAGGTGTATCCATAAACTTTCTGCACCTTTTGGGTGTAATGCCACAGTGGATGGTGTTGGTTATCCCTACATACATCCAAATGTGTCTGGTTTCAAATAGCCGCACCCTGTTTTGGCCAAATATAGACCAGATTTCTCTAAAATGAATACGTTTACTGAAAATGACAAATATATGTGAGAATATTTATTAAAATAATAATAAAACCGAAATATATTCAATCCCATTTATTTAATCACGTAGAATCAAGAATGCAATAAAACATAACAATGATATTAATTTAGTCGACAGTAAATAACTTTAAACAAATATCATGCTGTTCGATTTAAATAAAAATATTCGGATAAAATATGACATTTTAAAACAAATTATCTCAAATTAGGAGAACATGTAAAAATATTATGCATGCCAAAAAAGTTGCATCTTTTCTTGAAATATAATATTAAATATTTTTTTTCCCGTAGCAACTGTTCATACAATATAATAATGGCGTGTAAATGTACAACTAAATTATTATAATATCTAAAAACCCACACATTTTTCAGATGTGACTGACCGATTATGACAATTAACTTTTATATTATTATGTAGGTACGCAATAACGATTAGAAAAAATCTAATGTTCTCCTGAATTGGCAGGTATTTAAAAATTACCATAAACTCTAGATTAAAGTGTCACGGAAGGACTTATCTCGGGAACCGCGAAAAAAAACTTGTCAGAGCAAGTTATCCGTGGTCGAAAATTATATAAATCTGAAAATTATTCGAAAATTATCATTTGTTGCGAAACAGTTGAAAAGAAAATACTTAATACACCATGAAGTTTGTGAGTACTAAAATATGTCAATATATACGTTAAGCTTACTTAAATGATTTATTTAAAACTTGTTTTTTTATAATCGTCAACTCAGTTGAATGTTCGAAATTGAAATTAGTGATTAGTTTCTTTTAAATCAAAAATTCAGTCTAGTTTGTCGTCTTTGAACTGTACGAATATTATGACATCTTTCTGAGTTTCATCTCGAGAATAAATAAAATATATACTTTTTTCCATCATCTTATATTATCATGAAGGGTTTATTGATGTTGTTTACGGAATCAATTACAGCGTTAGATGGATACAACGGTTAAATAGTGAATAAATCATTTTTAATAAAAAACTAACGTAACTATAATAAGTAAACCATTTTTTCGTTTTTTAGAAGCGTCTACAGGTGTTAGAATAAACACTGAAGTTACAAGAGGATTGTCCGAGAAGCAACACATTTGTCATACAAATGTACTAGAATTGCAAAGTCATCGATTTAATTTAATTTATTTAAGAAAAATGCTCGCGATGAAGGAAAACGGAATTAGTCCTGTTGAAGAAATTGTGTTTAATTTTTATAAATGTAATGTCTTCCCACCAGAACCAACAGTTGAAAGTTTTATGAATATGAGTTAATATGTTCAATGGATTCATTTCAAATATAAAATTAGAATTGACGATTTTGTTATTCCACTGGCTGTGATACTAAATGTGACGCGTGTTTCACTTGTTTGAGAAGCATCTTCAGACAAATAACGAAGCGAAACATATGTCATATTTCGTAACACAGCCAGTGGAATAACAAAGTTATCATTAAGTTTCATTGGATTAAAAGATGTAGCAATAATTTAATTCAATTTTTTTAAAATTTGTATTATTTTCTATAAATTATTTTTACTCGTCGTACTTAATATTATATGGCTTGCGATGAGTGAAACCGGTGCTGATCATTATACAAATTTATGGAATGAGTACAAAAAAATAGTTTTTTTTTTCATTTTTTATAATACAGCAATTATGAATCTCCTTGTTAACTTAATCGTCAAATTTCAATTCTGACATTTTTAATATTGTGTTGTCGTAACTGAGACCTTATTTTAATAATTAAATATAAATTTTGAAATCACTTACGCTATCACTTACGATACTTCTATATGTTCAAATCTTTTTCGAGATCGGTTGTGAGTTTTCATTATTGGAGGACTCTGGAGTATTTTTGGATTTAAGTTTCGAAAATTCTGTAATAAGCGATTGTTTGTTTGTTTTTAGCTTATAAATATTTATGTATTTCGTGATGAGGAGGCAAGATCTGTTGTAATTTCCTCTTGAACTTCAAACTTACCATTATAGGATCATTTTCTGTAAAAAAAATGTTGTAATTTATCAGCCAATCCCTAGTCGTCCTTTATTGTTTTTAATGGGAAACATGTAGCCACGTCGCTGCAACTGCTTTCTGAGTCATTAATTATGGTCGGTTCATCCAACATTTTGAATAGTTTTTCTTCGTACAAAATACGATCCTCCAATACTTCTTCGATATCTTGAATATGCATATCATCAAATCCTTCTCCACCAATACCACGATAAATTTAAATTTTTTTTTGGTATTCATTTTCTATTGGTGGTATAAAATTTTTCCGAAGGACTACTTCTGGTCACAGCTTTTTACAGGAAGATTTTAAAGTTAGGATGTTTTAAATCTTCCAGATGTCCTTGTGCATTGTCCTGTATCAATAATATTTTAAAATCAAGATTCGTTTTCCTCATATATGTTTATGCATCAGGTATAAAACATTTGTAAAACCAATTTTTAAAAATAATACTTGTGGACCAAGACTTTTTTTCTGAAACCGTGTTACAAAAAGCGTGTTGTAGAAAAATTGATAAACTGTGTTACATCAAATCCGTGTTATACGAGGCTCAAGTGTATATACAATTTAACTGCTTAAAATATAGTAATATTTAAACATAAAATACTTCTAATCTTTGATATAAGCATATCAAGGATATCGGGTAGGGTTCGTAGTGCAGTGGTGAACGTCTTTGGCTTCGGTTACGGATCTCACATGTTCGTATCCTATATAGGACGGACAGTGATTAATCATCAATTGATTTTTCACTCGATTTATGGATTAATTTCTGTTAGTATGCATGGATTTTTGTGATGTATAAAATTCCTTCACACCCATCCGATCCTAAAAACAGGCGTAGCGAGAGCGATTAGCTAACAACTAATAATCTTAGATTTAGATCCGTAGTACAAAGTAATAAAGTGGCCACTTTACCTACTGGAACACTTTTAAGGATGCATTTTATTATAATAAAAGTGCCTCATCGTCTTATAATAAACAACTTAAAAAATATGTTGACTGCATGCTTTTCTTTTTTTTTACAGATTATTTTGTTGAGTGCAGTGGTAGCGGTCACCGTCGCCGTACCAATCGCATCATTGAAAAACCAGGACATTCCTTCCCTCATCAGTTTCCAAAACAATAATGATGGTCAAGGACCATACAATTTCGCGTGAGTTATCTTTACCTATTTTATTAACGTTTTGTGAGATATTATCAGATGAATGTGTGAAATGAGATTCATTGTTTTGTAAACATGTTTAATATCAAGTTGTAAACTGTAAGTAACTCTTTAATATTTTGGCTAAGTAAAGTGTTGCAAAGAAATAAACAGTAGCAGAGAATAATAGAGCAAAATCTACAAGAATTTTATCAGTTTGTTGGCAGCTATTTTGGCTTCACGTCATCGTAAAAACTATGTTTAAACTTAGTTCAGGTCCAGTATGCTTGCATTTGCGTAATAAAATAACCTAGAGTTAATTTCGCAGAACAACTAGAAATTAATAGATATAATTACGGTAATAACCTACTTAATGGCCAAATATACATGTATTAATCACCCTTACTTAAAAAGATACAAGAAGCTGACGTAATTATGCTAAATCAATACATTTTCAATGCATTTTCTTTAATGATCAATAATAAATATTACCATGCATGTACCGTTTCCTAGAAAAACTCAAAAACGTAATTAGTAAGTTAAATATTTTAATCTTAAATAAAAGTAAGGATGTTAGGATAAATGTGATATAAAAATTATTGTATATCTCTTCTAAAACAGTATATATTTATAGCTAAGCTAAATAACGTTTCAACACAGTTCTGACAATGGCGTAAAGCTGACATAGCTATCAACAAACTGATAAAATACTTGTAGATCTGAATACATACTTTGTAATTTTTACCTCATTATAATGAAGTCCTACCAAGTAAATGTCAATAATCAATAAGTAGCAGAGACATTTATTTAAAAATCAGGTGTTTTTGCTTGTTGTATTATTCTACTGATTTCGTCAGCGAACTCATAATATGATATTGTAGTTCTGGCAAAAAACCTTGTACTTTAAATACTATTTTTTAGGAATTCAATTTTGAATGCTTGTATGCTCGATCAAGAACAATAATTATGTTGTGAATCAAGTTACGATATTGAAAATGTTGATGCATTTTTAAAGAGAATTATAATTTCAATGAATTTCATGGAGCTTGAATTTCCATAGTAAAAAAAAAAGTTAAAAAATAACTCAAAACACAGCAACGGGTTCAAAGTGTTTTAAGTGATTCTATTTTTTCGTATTCAAACTTGTTTCATCTAATGATTCAATAATTAGATGAAACAAGTTTACTTTTAAGATATGCTTGATTAACGCATGTTTAGTAAAAATAAAGCGTTCCTTTATTTTAATTTATTCTTTGAATGTATCTATCTAACCTAAGCAGATACGATAATTCGACTATAACTATTCTAGGCCACTGTACAAGTTTTGATTCATCTATGTTGATCGTTCAGTTCGTTACTCAGATATCTCCAAATAACCCATATTGATATAACGGGAAAAGAGATATTCAAATAGTCACCATAGATCAAATATTATTGATTTATACTAGAGTTTTATACATTTTATAAACAGGTATTTAACAATTAGGTACTTTAAGAGTATAGTGACTAGAAGGATATTTTTAGGAAATCCTTTTACTGACCCAGAAATATCAATATTCTGCCTCTTTAGAAGGTTAACTGCGTTACTATTTTTTGGTGGCATTTTTGAGATATCTTGGTCTGAATCAGATAGAGCACAAAAGTTTATATGTAACTGCATATTTAACTATATTTTGGGGTTTTTTCTGATTATTGAACTGGAAGATCGAAGTGTATCTTCAGTTAAGCGGATTGATGGAAGATATTTTGATGAAATAAAGGTTTTTGATAGTTTCATAGATGGAAAATATTGTTCTGTAGTATTCAATATATTACAATATAATCAGCAAAGACGCATTTTTATTGAACTGAGAATTTGGCACCAAAAAAGATTTAATATTTTTTGAAAATGTTTTAGTTTTGAGACATCAGATGGCATCATTCGAAAAGAACAGGCCTTGATCATCAACACCAATGACCCGGAAAACCAATCTCTAGTCGTAAAAGGAAGTTACAGTTTCGTAGCTCCAGATGGCATTACATACACCGTAAATTATATTGCCGATGAAAACGGATACAGAATCCAATAAGCTAATCATAAACTTGTTTGACCTGACATTTGAATGACTCTCAGATAATATGGGCTGTTTTCAACTACATTATACAATACATCACACAAGGAAATTGTTAGATAATTAACAGAGTTCGCGATGACGTTATCACGATCATCTTAAACATGTGTATTCTTTGAAATCATCCATGTGACAAACACATATAAATGAAACAATTTGTAATGTAGTTTTAGTAGAAACACTCATTATCTAACGCTTTAATGATAGAAATTTTTCGTATAGTATAAAATATGTTTTATTTAATTATTTTATAACATAAATAAAAAAATGCATTTTCACTAAAAATGTTGTTTTATTGAAATTATCAAAGTATTACTTATAACAGAATATGTCAGTATTCAATAATACAATGGGATTTTAATTTTTTTTATTATTACATATCTCATAATGCAAAGCACATTGACTCGATAAATCTGAAGGTGATTTTAAGGAATTAGTTGTAAGCCAGTTATTCAACATCTACTTTTAGAGAATGTAAAAAAAGAAGGATCAGAAAAGGTAAAAAAATTTTTTTTTCAAACTCAAAGGTATTAAAATACTGTCTTTCAAGTAAAAATAATATATTCTCACGAGTTTAATGTTTGGAAAGTTCTTGACTTATAAAATAAATCTTTATACATTTTTTATTGAACAACATTAAAAAAACAATAAATAAAATTATATTGTACACTATTCTCGTTCGTAAAGTTTTTTTCTTAAACTTTTTAGTTAATTATTATCACCATGAAACATGACACCGTAATAATTTTATATAAAAGTAAAATCAAAATCGTCACATTATAAGCCGATTAGTAGTTTTTTCAAAATCTAAATGCGGCAATATGATTGAGGATGCTGATAAAATCCTTTGCGAATTTCCAGATATGAAGATGATAGGACCATGTCGGACATGATTTGGTTGCATCTAAGGAATATTACGAGGAATAAAAAGAGTTCAGAGTCCTATGAAGAGTGAGTGGAACTCACATAGTAAAAGCTCTTTCATCATAGGTATTATTTTCATTTCTGCACAATGAAGTGTGTTCAATCAAGTCTTTTGCAATTTTCATCGGACATTCCTGGCAGAAATTTGAAACAAGAATGACGTACAGCGTTGAATACCATAGAGAGTAAAGATTCCTTAATTTAAGTATAATGTATATTATTGTTTTGTATACTATATTATTGACTAGACTTACACTTAAGTTAATCGAATAGTAATGTAAGTTTATTCGAAATGCACATTAGGTTTTCTAAATTGACATTTGCGCGAGTTCATAATTTGCAATCAAGATGATAATTATCATTACATGTATTGCAAGTGTAATTGTATTGTAAAATTTATTTAATTGAGTTCATTGTGAAGGAGAACTTTCGTGCCCTTGCGTTTGAAATGTTTTGCCATCAGTCAGATAGTCAATTTTTATTGTTACGCCATCCTCGTCGATGGTGCTAAATGATCCGTGCACAATATACGTCTCCTCGTCAGTGCCCGGATTTATAATTTCTGCATTTTCAATTATTTTCACTCCGTGCGACGTCTCGAATCTGCAACAAAAAATGAATGAATGAAATACAAGTAAACCTTACGGGAAATACGGTAATTTATCTCGGTGATGTACCAACTCGGATAATTTTTAAATGTATTGAGTTTTTTTATAACCATATCCGCTCCCAATGTAGCTTATCTCAACAATAGTTATTTTCACTTTTAAGGTGTTAATTGTCTATTACTGGCATTATTTTTTAATATTTAAAAACAATTTGTTTTGTATTACTCCCACATTTTTTATAATGATCTGGACCGGCTTCACCCACCACGAGCATTGTCAACTTATCCTACACTATCATCAGTTGATCCGATATCACTTTTTGAAGAGAGTAAGGTGACAAAAAATGTTATATATTACTACTACGATTAAAAAAAAATGTTACACAAATGAGACGTAATTCAAACTTTTTGTGTGAAATTATTAAATGATGTATTGTATTATCTTCTCATTTACAATATAGTATTTATAACTCACCTATTATAGAGAACCTTGTTTTAAAAATATTTAAAAATCATCGATAGCCCCCGTTTGCATTCGTCTTCTATTATACTTATCGAAAGTGTTTCATATTCATAAGGAAAAGAAGAAAACACATCGAGTTAATCATAGCTGGGACACATCGTATTAAGTATAAATTTGTTTTAGGTAATTGTGATGTAGAAATCATAGTATTGTAGGTTAAAAAATAGTAACATAATTTAGTATACATTGACAAATATTTTTGACTTCTATTTCGGCATTACACCCTTGTCACAACAATGACTAAACGATTTTTTTCCTCAAGTATAAAAATATACGTCGGGTCCGTGGTGTAGTGTTCTACGTTGTTGCCTTCGGTTACAGATCTCATGGGATCCAATCCCAATATGGAAAGTTTTAGAAATTGATTTATGTTAGAAGGCATGAATGTCTATGATGTCTAAAATTCCTCCCCCCCATCCGATCCTAAAAACAAGGCGTAGTGAGAGTGACTAGTTAACCATTAGCCTTACCCTTCTTTCCTTATTTCGAAAAAGAGAGGTTGAGCAACTCAGTAACAAACTGTTCTCGTATAAAAACTTTTGTTAAGATACCTCCATTACGAGGCTATACGCGTAGCATTGGGAGCGGACATGGGTAAATAAAAATAATGATATACCTACTAACATTTCAACTCGTATTAAGTTTAATTAAAATTAATTCGTGTACCTCAATACATATCCGTAGCCGAGTGGTCAACGTCGATGTCTGCAAATGGTTACAGTGTTCGCGGACTCGAATTCCAATACGGACAGTTACATAAATTGATTTTTTAATCGATTTACAGATTTGGGTTTAAATACATGAATATCTGTTACGTCTGAATTCTCTCCCATCCATCCGATCCTAAAGCAAGAGCGATTAGCTAACCACTAGTACTGTCTAAGTACCTGACACACCCTGTTTTTTTTTGTTAAGTTTAAGTTTTATTAGGGTCCATAGATGACAGCGCCCAGCATTAATGGCAATGATTATCGGTATTCCAACCGATTGTTGTCGTTGAAAGCCATCGGTTGCTAAACGCCAAGGGCCTATAGCCTAGGGCATATATATAATTAGAAAGTGTCCAGCCGGACCGGTCTACTATAGACAAAAAGGGGTGCGACCTTGAGTGGTTGGGGTTTTGATTGTCAGTTTTGAGGCAGTCGACTGAGAGGCTTCGCCAGCTTAGGGCAGCTGGCGTAGCCACTGTGTCGAAGTGATTATAAATATATATTTTGTTTGTTTTGAAATTGGACTTAATTTAAATTCGTTGTTGTGTCAATTGCATTATAACTTAAAAGTAAATTCATGTGTTAAGTAAATGTAAATTTAGACTCAATTTTATGTGTTCGTAATATTTTTGTGTAATAAACCACTGCATCTTCGTTTAAAATAAATAAGAGATGAACCGGATTTGAAATGGTGTTTGCTTGAGATCCCAGACCTTCCAGGATGTTGATAACCAACCATTCGCCTCTCTTCGATTCGGGTTTTTTCCCACCATCCTTCTATCTTTACTCTTAAACTCTCTGACGATGGTGTGAAGCCGTAAAAGCCTAAATAAAAATGTAAAAGTAGTACAAATCAAATTGTGCTATCTTTTGTTAAAATATTTGTTTAATTGAGTAACATCTTTGGCAAATTATAGTTAACCTGTGCAGTCAAAATATTTTTTCAATAAAACAACGTAATGAAGAAACAAAAAAAGATAATGAATATCATTGCACACACATACCATAATCAAAAGATCATCTATTAAGAACTGGGCGGGTATTTAAAATAAAAACGCTTGAGGTAAAAATTGAGCATCCATTCGCGTTGCCAAAATAATGACTTCGAAAAAAATTATTAGAAGGTGTTAATGGCGGTTGTTTTTGATATTAAGAAACAATGAATTCGTATTTAATTGGTCAAATAAATTATTTTATCAATAACTTATTATTTAGTGATTTTTTGTAAAAAAATATTAATGTAAAATGGCACAGTACGAATACAAAATGACTATATAAAAACGTTATTTAAAATATAAATTTCTAAAGAATATATGTATTTGTTACTAAATATAGTAATTCATTTTTAAATTTCGTAAGTATTATTTCATTATTTAAAAAAATGTATTCCATTACATTATAATGCAACAGCCACCATTTTCAAATTATGAAATATATATGTTTTCAATCATGTTTAAAAAAACTCAAGAAGAATTTTAACAAAGCCACATACAGATAAAAATAAAAAAAATAATATTGAATTTGTAAGGACTTGCATGTGCAGCCTTTCAATCTTCTCCTGATTCTGACTTCCTTAAATTGTTGTTTTTTTTTTCGAAAATCTTGAGATGGAGAAAAAAGTTTCTGATGAAGCAATTAGAATAAGAAATAAATTATATTTTACAATTTTATACGAATCTAAAAGATAATGTTAGAATATAAAATTATAATTGATAACTTTATTATTGTACTGGTTGTATTATTGTTAGTTGTGACACAATCAGTGGAATAACATAATTATCAATTTAAATAGTATATTATAAAACGAATTTTCACAAAGTTACCGCCGATTTTTTTCCTCGAGGAAAAAAGTTATATTTTCAGTGTATTATTTGTTCAACTCCACTGCACGGTGTACACATAAGTTTGCGAAATCCCTGAATGTAATAAGCCAGTTATAGTGATAATATTTAAATTTTGATCCGTGAATTCAGTTTGTAGCCAGGCTGTAGTTTGAAACCACTCACGCAAAATTAAGTTGGCATTACATTATTAAAGTTTTTAATATTTCGGAGTAACAATGCACCGTAAAGCAACATTACGCATTCGCGTTCGAGATGTTATTGCAAAACATGAAGGGAGTTCGTAATTACAAACACGATGAAAGGTCAGTCGGTGTGGAGTGTCTTCAGCATCAAATAAATTGGAATTGGTCAAGAAAAATAACCTTACGTCTCTCACCTTTCGATTCATTGCCGTCGAAATAGTAATTATTGACATCGATTTTTATATTTAGAATGGAACTTTTGGGACAGATGTCTTCCTTTGTCGGAATTCACTTCCGGGGCAATGACCTTTCAACATGTGAACTCATAAATTAATATATTACGTCGAATGTCTCGATTATGCCAAGACTCTAGAATATTCCAAGCGACCAGTTTATGTATATGCAAGGATTAGGGCTTCCAATCCCGGGATCCCGGTCAATTAATTGATCCCGTAATCCCGTGATGTCGGGATTCACTATAAATTTAAAAAAAATCAGATTTCAAAATGAATACATTCTGATTAACTACGACGTGTAGATACATCGGATTGTTTATGTTCATACTTTTTTTATAATATCTACATAATAAGTACAATATATGTATGTATTGCGGTGTCTCTCCATCTCATTTTTCTTAACTCCCGTTACAAGAATAGATAATTTTGACAACACAATATTTTATTGTTTTTTGCATTATTTAGAAGTCTGATTCTCAATAAATAAAAAAATCCATACAGCCATATATTCATTCCAATTGAAGCGATAATCGAAACAAAGTTAATTTTAGATATACAATTGAAGACCTTAGCCTAAAAAAACCAATGTCCACTATTTTCCATTTTTATTTTATTACATTTCTCGATTCCCCGTTTATGACTACATACAACTGTCTAAAGAAGACATATTAAAAAGTCCTTCAACTCAGCTTTCAAAAGTATGCCGTTTTTCTAAAAAAACATAGAATAGTCCAGGCTATGGTATGGAATATTTAATGGTTTTTTACAATCAAGATATTGTGTTCTGATCCTCTCCTGAACAAAATGAATTTTGTGGTATTTGCTGTTTTTAGGCCAATGTCTACAATTTAAACTTGAAATTACGCTTAATGACAGATCCCGGGATTGAAAAGTTATGAATCCCGAAACCATTGGAATATAAAAACGGTTCGGAATTGGATGCCCTAGCATGATGTCTACGAGCAGTACCG
The DNA here is from genome assembly GCA_022494535.1 of Himalopsyche phryganea. NCBI lineage: Eukaryota > Metazoa > Arthropoda > Insecta > Trichoptera > Rhyacophilidae > Himalopsyche > Himalopsyche phryganea. The sequence continues at coordinate 4,320,475 of JAGVSL010000046.1, forward strand.
TTATATCTTATTAATGAGCATTAATGGGCCGTATGCACGAAGCTAGCAATGAAGAAACTCAAGTAGTAAGACAGTAAGTTAAACTCAGCTCAGCTTACTGTCTTACTAGCTTCTCATTTCCACAAGTGCTTGAATATATTCTCTTCTAGCCCATATTTAATGCACAAGATGTTATACCATGTACGCTAGAAGTTGAAATTGTGAAAGTAAAATGAAATTTGAGGATGATGTTAACCTGGTGTGAAGAATCTAGTATGTCTCAAAAAAAAAAAAGAATACTAAACCGATATTTTTCGTGTTTTCAGCTATATTATGAATATCTTTTCTTTGGAAGTGTGCGTAATAAATTCCATATATCGATGAAAAGTATTAAACGATTCCATCATTGGTTGTGAACTAATAATTAATCTAGGAAAAGGCTTTGCAGAAATGCGTTAGATGAATAGGATTGGGCAGAAATATGTGTATTAACCATTTTTTTGATTTTAATTCTCAATTGTTGGTAGATAGAAATTTATAAAAATAATACAAAAAAGAGGTCCTTACTAAAAAAAGTACTTATTCCACAATTTTATCAAATAATCGGGAAGGGTTTTACTTGTCGCGAGTACTTATACCCGTTAAAAATGTGGGAAATCAGAGTATTAGTACAAACCAGTTGTGTTGAAGATACTACAAAAAAATGATGCAGATAGTTTTTGAGCCAGTGAGCTGTTTTTAAAATATTATTAAATGCATTTTTTGCTGAATAATTTTATTATGTCGACTGTAGAAAGACAAAAGGACGTAACCCACACCATAAAATATTGTATATAACACACAAAAAACGTGTTAACACACTATATTTTTATATAATATAATATATCGACTTTAGAAAGGTAATACGACATATCCCTCAGTTCAGTATCTATTCAAAATATTTTTTTTTCGATGATCACCATGTATACAATTTAATACACGTTCATGTGGCCTATACGGAATATTTTTATGTGTCAGTTACGTCCTTTTACCTTTCCATAGGCGATGTGTAATTTGGTCACCAATTTATCATTTAATTCATTCAATTTATAATTTTACCACAAATAGAAACCCGACCATGATACTTTAATAAAATTGTGAAATTAGTACATAAATATTTTGCTTTATTTTTATACTTATATTATTTAAAAATATTCTATCTGAAAAGTATTCGAGCCTCAGAACGAAAGCTTTTATCAATAGACCACGGTGGTTGGCTCAGCTATAACGATTTGATAGCATGTCGACTGTGGAAAGGAAAAAAAACATAACCCACACACACAAGAGGTATTGTGTATAGCCCAAAAATTTAACATTTAACAGCCATTATCGTATTAAAAATATTTTGAAGGGATAAGTACTTTTGCTTTTCTACAGTCAATATATTATACATTTTTATATAAATATAGTGCATTAACACGTTTTGTGTGAGTCATACACAATATTTTTTGGTGTGGGTTGCGTCTTTTTTTCTTTCCACAGTCGACGTATATTTAAAAAAAAACATTATTAAGTTATATTATATTATTTAGACGTGCATCGGTTTATTATTTCATTACGTGTACCGAATCACATTATCGACTAACTTGATTCAGTACTATTAAAATAGCAATGATCAACATGATTCACGTGCTGAATAAAAGTAATTGATTAAAAGTGTTGCTATAAATGAAACTTTCAAAATTTATTGACTTACGCATAACTATAGTTGGCCAGACCATCATTGTTGTTCTCGTACTTCAAAATTGCTGCGGGCCCAATTTCTTTAGGCAATACCTTAACAATTACCAATGCCAGACAAGCCACAGAGAAAACCTATTGTAAAGGAAAAACATAATATTAATCTTACGAAATAAAGAAGCAGTCTCATCGCGGGTCGGAGCGAAACAAAGTTCAGCGGTCAATAACCATTGATTGTTATTATGTAAGTTGAAGAACTCCTGGAACGCACGTAATAATACAACGCTTAATTTATTCAACATTTACGCTAAACAAACAAATAAAATATTAAATGCTTTCAAAACTAGCAGATCAAATAAAATAGTAAGAAAAAAATAATGTATACTAAGCTTTGTCTGCAACGTAAATGGCCGCTCATTAGACTAATTCAATAGTACGTAACTTTCAAAGTGGTTTGTCGAAAGAGCAAATCTCTGTTTTATAAAAGGATTGTTAATTGGAGAGTAAATTTAAAGCGTTATCTTCTGTTTAAGGCTTTTAAAACAAATTTAGTCCGTTGATATTTCAATTTTTATTTATTAAACATTGATGAGAAATTTCCGTAAATGAGGCTTAACGAGAAATAGTTATAAGTCAGTTGCTGCAAATTTTTTTCAGAGAGTGGACGTTTTTCATTCAAATCTATTAATAAATCAACGTATGAAAGAGTCTTCTCGGAGATTCAAACACATAAACGCTCAACCGAGTTGGATTTTGATTTTATTTCAATTTAATTATTATATTTTTGTATTTACATGTCATAATATTAAAATATTACAGCGTTCCGTTCATTGCTATCATCAATAATACTATGTATTGTTGTTTTTAATTAATGATTTATATTATTACATAGATGTTAGATAGTTTTTTTTATGATTCATTTCGTCTGATTGAAATATTATTTTCACTGGTACGTCAAATGAAAGTTAAAAAAAATGTTTAAATAGCGCTACCTCTTTGATTCAGATACATGAATATTTAATTTTATTTGTAGGCTTTAGGCTAAGGTAAAAAGTAACTGTTGCCAAAACTTTCATTTGTATGACAATATTAATACATAAACGATATTGATGACGCAAACGGAGAATTAAATTACTTAATAATAATAATAAAATTGATTTTATAACAGATAAGAAACATTCACAAAGAAGTGATTATAAAAAATATATCAATAAAAATTTAATTCAGCTCTCACCAATTTTATTTCCATTATATTGCGGAGTATATCTAGGTTATTATTACAACCGTAGAGAGTCTTGAATAGAAACTAATAGATTTGATGATACTTATATCATAATACTATCTTTTTTTTTGTAACTTATATGTTAATTTTAAGGAAAAATACTAGAATACTACGGCAAGTGTAATCTACAAAAACAATTTATTTCTAATAACACGTGATATTTACCTGTAGATGAGAACCAAATCACGCTTGTTATAGTTTGTACGCCTATTAATGTGAAGCTTTATTTTACGTTTTCTAAGAATAAGAAACAATGTTTTTATCCTCAAATAAAATAATTTAGCATTCGATTATTTTCAAAAATAATAATAAAATTTTTATTCTTCACTTTACGGAAAACTTTTAGAAAGAATATGTACTCCTACTCAAAGACCATAATTTATTTATATTCTATCTAAGAAACATATTTCAGGTGGTAATTTCAATGACGAATTTGTGAGAGCTCTAAGATTTTTCACCGCAGGTATTTCCACGCGAAGAAAATTCATTACTTCAAAAATAAATATTTGACAATTTATTTAACCAATATCTAATTCTATTGAAGGTTGGTAAAGGGGCTTGGAATAACGTAGTTTTATTAGCTCATTCAAACGTATGGAAATTTGTTGAATAAGTATAAGTATGATGATTTAGGCGAATAAAATTTTTGAAGCATTTGTAGAAAATAAATATGTATTTTTTACATGCTGTTTTTATTGAAAATATTTGACGCATTGGCTATCATGTTAGATTTTTATTTAGAAAATACATACTTCTATTCAATTGTTTATTTTCCGATGGTCAAATATAGGCTAATTATAGGTCTGCTGAATTTTGGGATACCGCTTATGACGTATACCATCCATTTGATTTATTTTTGGAGGATTTTGGGAATGGCGATAAAAAGATATAAATGTGATATTATTTATTTTTATGAATATTAACATAAAGTTTAAGATTGTTACTAGTTATTGGAGTCGTTTTATAGGAATAAAATGCTAATACATTATAACAACGAGTGAAAAAGGCGGATGAAAGATTTGAGCTGCTGGAGTATCTCTTCACTAAAATTTAGAGTTCAATCTCAGTTCACAGGGCAGTTTTCGTCTAGCCAAGAGTTTTTTAGCTGCATATTCTCCTTCACCATGCTGTATAGTCGAACATCTCTTGCTTGCGACCAATCAAACCAATTTTGATTTGAACTATGAAGCAGGTAAATTGCCTCTTGAGATGGCAAAAAGAAAAATAATATATAAAAAAGATGTATTTATTTATCTTAGGCTGATATTATGTTATAATTTGCATGGCTCTAGTATACCATTGACATCAGACTTTAGTCCGTAGAGCTCAGCGTTATATATAATATAAACTTCCCAATGTGTTGCCTTCACTGGCCATATATCTATTATTAATGATAGCTACTATTGATATAAAAGGATCATAAAAGGTGCGTAATGTAGGTTGATTTAATTAATTTATAAATTAAAAACATTTTAATATTTTCGATGGATTCAGTGGTAATTTTGTGGAAATGCATTTTTGATATAAAATTAAAATATTTTAACTATACTAAATATGTGTAATGGTGTTAACTAATCATGGCAAAAAGGTTTACATTTAAAGAAATACAAGTAAATTTGTAGTACCAAACTATTATAAATAAATAAGGAAAATATAATATGTAAAAGAACGATTTTAAATAAATTTTTGTAAATTTGAATTTTTTTCAAACGATTCATTTTTTACTTATCGATAAATTAAAATGCTGTTAAATTATACGTGTAAGTATTCCGGTCAATATAATAAATGACTCGAAAATCAACAGTGATAGATACTATGCCAATAAATCAAAGTTGATGTCGTAACCCTCACTTATTGTAATTATTATAATATCTATTTAAGAAATACTCTTTCAATGATATATAATTACCGAAAGTAAGATAAGTATATCTGTATAAGCAAATATTTGATTTCAATTAACAAGTTTTTTTATTGATATAAATAGTTATACTGTGGCATAACTTTGATTGAATGATCAATGATGACACACATTGCAAAGTACTCAATTAAAATGATAAAAAATATATCTTGATATATGTATTTGCCTCTGGCTAGACAGCTACTGCATCTTGCCTCGAATAATAATGTGAAAATATGTATCTGTTTATTTCGTTGTGATGCACGAATGTGTCTTTATAAATCCCGTAACAAACATTGAATCTACTTCACGATAAGAAATATTATATCTCATAAAAAATCAACCATTAATTGCCATATGAAATTGAATACTATATACGAGCTCTTTTATTTACCCCCTAATCTCATCGCCCAAAGAGGGTTGTCCCAACGTTATCACATTTTCGTAACTTCACCTAATACGTTGTAAACTTGAAAATTGGTCCAAGCATCATAACATTTTGTCACGTCTATTGTTTTATTGTTCAATATTGCTGGGGCGATTTTTGACTTTACAAGCGCAGCGCCAGTTTTACTTATTACTTTCAATATTTTTTTCCGACATTGAGAAAATTAAATTAGAGCCCTACCCTTTTTGTCACCATGAGATCCGTAACCGAAGCCAACAACGTTGACCACTGCACCGCGAGCCAATATTTATTACTACATCTAATCCCCTTTTTGCACGGTTAATTTTTATACGATTTTGGAATTGCATTGTCAAATCATGAAAACTATCATTCATTTTAATATATTTACTCCATCTTTTTGACGAGATTTTTGTACGGCTATGTTTCGTGGAAGGTATTCCCCGTGCAAAAAGAGAAACGTACATATAAAATTAAATTAATTGTTGAATACAGCGTTTATTTAATTGTTCAGTTTTATTCTCTTCCGTTATCTACGACGTAGATTTTGATAATTAATTCAACTTAAAATGTTAGAAGACGCAACACGCATACATAATTATATAGAAAGGAAAAACTTATCAGTAGCAGAAAATTCAGGTTTACATTCTAAGTACTAAGCCTTTTTTATCATACATTCAATTAAATGTCTAAAGTGCTGTATTGCTGCATTTCATAAATTCATTTTTATTGAAATTAAGGCATTATATTTCATTTTAAATTATAAAAAAAGAACAAGGTCACTTGACGACTCCACCTCATTTCATGGAACAATATTGGTGTTTAAATACATACGTGATTTTTATCGATTTATAAAACTAAAAGTATGTGTGATATCATAAAATAAAAGCTTATTAATATGCTAATACTTTGGTTACAGTACTTAATTTTGTAGAAAATGTTTTTTTTATGAATTTTCTTCACAATACAGACGGCCCTTGACTTTTACACGTTCTGTTTTCGCACAATTCGCTATTTCGAAAATTAAAAAGAAAAAAACATTTTAAAAAGATTTTTGTCGAAAATCCAAATCCTTCCACGGAGCGCGGTAGCTCGCGCTCACTCACACATTGCCGCCTAGAGTAGCATACTTCTCAGAATCGTGACGTCAATTGGGTTTTGAGCCGTGGTGGTGAGGGCCGAAGGTCAAGTATATATTAACAGGTTTAGTCTTGTATTAGGGAACGTGTCGAGGCGTTGTGTATTTTGCCGATTTATTTGATTATATTTAAATATTTCACATTTAAACACGCCCCGTGAACTTAATTATGTATGGCATTGATAAATAAATATTTTAAAACACAATTTTTGATGTTTTTTATATCCCTCTACTTTCGCATATTCAACATTCGCACACATTTTCGGAAATCAATTATGTGCGAAAGTCGCGAGCCGCCTGTGTTCGAATTATGTATTAATACTAAGCTAATAAAGGAATTTGCCGGATTGTTTTCTAGTATTTCAGGGTATAAATCAGGGATGGCCGTATTCTGTATATACTAAATGATTTGACAACTATTCACACACCAACGATATTTGATCGTACAGTTTATTAGTCAGACAACTCCAATAAAATGAAATTTATGTCAAATGTGCAGTTATATGTTAAATCAGATAACTCAAAAATGCTACGGCTAACCTTCTAAACTCTAAAGAATTAAATAAAATGTTTGTATTTCTAAATATCCTTCTACTAATTGTTAGGCACTTGCTTAGTTTATAAAATGTGTACAACTCGGATACAAATCAATAATATTTGGTTTATGGTGACCATTTGAATATTGCTTTCCCCATTATCTCAATAAAGGTTATTTGGAGATATCTGCGTAATGAACTGGACGATCGATTTATTATGCTTAGCTGAGTTTCAGTCTTGCCTAACCGTTGGAATCTTTTAAAACAACTAAGCATATTTGTGTAGCTAAATCTATGAATGGAATATGCGGATTAATCAAATGAACACACACACAGCCATTCTAAAAAATGAATGAAAAAGGTAGCATGCTCGAGCAAGTCATATGGCCCAAAACAAATTAAACCTATTTTAATTTCGTATGTTATTTAGAGCAGAGTTAATGTGGTTGGGGTCGGATATGCCAAAGATTTCATAATTCGATGCTACAAAATATTTTTGAAAATAATTTAAAAGGGAATCTACCCAAATAAATGATTATTCTAGATATCGAGTTTTTATTTATATGAGCAGAGGGGTCGTATAGCATGGCAAATATTGTAACCAGTATTTCAAAGAATTCACCGTCAAAAAGTAAATTCAATTTTGCATAGTATGCCATTTATATTGCCCTCGTACATTTCCTGGTTTGTTGAGAAAAATTGTATGCAATTGTATGTGGAAACGTCTTAGATATCCAAATGGAAACCATTTCGGTTGATTCGCCTGAAGACTTTGATTATGTTAAAATATATTCAAGATTGTAATAATCTTAAGACACACCCTAATAATGATGATGTCATTTTAAATATCGATAGCTTAAAACTTATTTATTTTTTAAATTATTTAATGCTTAAATTAATTAATTGGTGTTGCGATGATTTCGACAAATTTTTAAAAACTAAAAATTTGGAAATATTTCATAGAGCAATCGGTGAAAAACTAGTCACACAAACCTCATCATTTTATTTTTAAAATCTATGAAAAGTTAAATTAAACTAATCAGTAGTCTAGTTGGATACTGTTTTTTTTTTTAAATAAATAATATAAACGGGGTAGTTAAATGAAGCATAAAAATTTGTAGTCAACCTCAATCAATATTTCAAATTATTATGTTCTTTCAAAATTTTTATTCGTAATTTCTCCTCAATTTAAGGTACCACGATTGCGTTATTAATTCTTCTTCGTGGATCAAATCTGATCCTTATGTGTAGCATATTGCCATCAAATGGCGCCTCCGTGATTCAATGTCACCTGCCGAATCGCTTTGCCTCATATAAAAATTAGAATGATTTATCAACTAGACATATACGAATACAGAAATATTAATCTAAAAAGCAGTTTATTATCAAACAGCTTGATACACAATTCAACCAAACTTAACATTAGGCAATTCGACGTAAGCCAAAGGTTTGACTTTTACTCTCGTTTAAAACTGTCTATAGTGACACATTTCTTACGACCGTGTAAATAAAAAATATGTTTAATTGGATATTAAAAGTTAATCACTAGCCATTAATAAAATTTGCAAAAAAAAAAAATATAATATTTTAGATTCATATAAAGATAAACAGGACAGAATATTTGATTGACGAATTTTCTAGAATAAATAATACGATTTTATTAAGAACGTACATTAAAGATAATTGCTAATATTTGCATTAATTTGATAAAGTTTCTTTATAAAAAAGTCATAAATAATAATAAGAAATTAAAATGGGCCATTAGGTCTGTATTCAAGTCCTGGTAAATTTTTTCAATTCAATATTCGCGTTCTTGGGCAAAAGTGTCTCCAAATCTATTTTATCTCGGTGTGCTATTGAAAGTATTTTTTTAATCGCGACTTCCTCACTGTTGATATAAAGCTGCTTTTTTATTCATTTCGTTTTCGAAAAACTTCTTTCACATCTAATAGCACAATTACAAGAAAAGAAATTGAAAGCATTTCAATATTTGCGACATTGAGGTTTCAAGATTATTCTTAGATCTTTCAGAAAAGAGATATATTTTGTCAGCAAATCACAACAGTGCTTATTTGTTTATTACCTAAATAATTTTCTACTCATTTTCAAAAATGCCGACTATAGAAAAGTTTATTTTGTCAGCGAGTGACAAATTAGACAGAAAAAAACATGATGAATGGAATATAAATTGCAAAAATTACGTAAATTTTTTTTTACCGTCGAAACTTTATATTCATCTTCGAAAATGCCCCACCCCTTTCTACGCCAGTGGTGGTAGGTACACTTTTTAACTACATTAGGGAATATTAATATAGGCACAGCGACAGTATTATTCCAAAATACTTTTGGAATAAAAAAAGATAAATAATTGAATATTTGGCTCAATAAAGTAGCTTTTTATGTTTTTTAATATATGTCCTATGTGAATTAAATGTGTGCTAAATAGAGAATTCAAACATAAATTATTGGTGTGGACTGGTGGTTAGTCAACCGATCAATCTCATTTTAAAAATTATAGAGTGGGCAGAAGGATGCAATAGGAAGACTGGTGATAAAGCCATTCACTTTACGTCATGTTTATACAATAAGAACATCAGAAAACTCAGGTAGAATCAATTGTCTACAAATTCATTTATTTATTGAAAAACCATTAAGTGATTAAAGCCTAGTACTACAACATGGACGCATATGCAAGTTAATGTACCAACTCAGATCAAATGAAATTATGTTCTTTTTTTAATATATCGACTGAGGGTGCTTGGTGGAATTTCAATGTAACATTTGAATCGTTCAAATTTCGTACATTTCCATGTTTTTTTTTTAAATAACTAACGAAGCTGGTTTCGCCTTTCGGCATCGTCAGGCATTCGAATACATGAATGAAGTAGAACTGACGTCAGTTTGAGTTCGGAAAGCATTGGTATATACAACAAATTTGAATTCATGTTCGCTTGAAGAGGTTTACGAATTTGGAAACTACGAATCGAATGAATCGAAACTCTTACTAGTGTTGCAGTAACAATATCTCAACGACTGCTTACTTTTATAAATACATGAATAAATTTTAAAACAGTCATTCGGTTGGCGTGATAATTGTTTATTTGAATATGATAAATACAGAATCCTGAAATTTTAAATTTGAAAAACCACTCGTTCCAACTTTGATAGGTTAATTAGAAGACATCTTGAATCAAAACAGGCTATTTTGTGGGAATAGCTTGAGAAAATTACCACATACTTGATAATTTGTATTTTATCCTTATAATACGATTATGTTCACGAAATCGTCTCTGGAATGTTGTTTAGGATAATACATAATGAAAGTTTTGCGCTTTATTACAATTTGTACCTTGTAATACGAATATTTTTTGAAAATAAATATAGTAGTGCAATTATTATTGCTTACCTGCTAGAACTTGGTCTGATGGCGACCAATCTAAGCATAAGTGATTGATTTGGAATTCACTTGGTAGAAATCCATTATACTAGGTTAAAGTATCAATGATAATAGCCAAAAATCATTAATCTATAACTCTTACTTGAACCATTATAAGAAACTCACGTAATTACGCATAATCAATAAAATTTCAATGTATTTACTTTAACGATTAATTCATAATACTATGCAATCTTATTTCTCACAAACACAATAAGTATGTACGTAAAATATTTCAATTTTAAATATAAGCTACGGATTTATATGTTGAAATTTTCATGTATGTCGTCACCCGGGTTTCGGCAAATTTGATATTGGAATTCTATCAAGCACCCTCAGTCAATTTCTCAAATAAAGTTATGATGTTGGAATACGTGAGATGATTTAATATTTTATATCTCTTCGAAACAGTGTAATATATATTTAAGCTAAAATATGTTTAAGCATAGTTCTAACGATGGCGTTAAGCCAAAATGGTGATCAACTAATTGATAAAATTTTGCTGAATTAAATACTTTGAAATATGAATATTATCTTATTGAACAAAAGTATCTTATTGCTCTAAGCTTTTGTACTGTGATTTGGGGTTCATATCTTTAGATGGAAATTTGCATGTATTTAATCGTGTTAACGACTAAAAATATCACACAAACCAATTTACTAACAACTTCAATATTTTCGTTAAATTCCTTGTGATTTATCAGTAGTCTATAAAGTAATTCAACTTAAAATATGACATACAAATAGAAATCCGAAAGATATAAAAATATTATTTTATACAGTATAAAATCAATATTTTTGAATTAATATCAAATAAATTTCTCCTCGGTATCGTTTTTGGATAGTAAAAAAATGTACGCAAAACTATCATAAACCTATAATACATAATCGGTTAAATCTCCATTTCGTTTGTAGGTAGACAGCCTTTACCATCTTTATGGCATGGGTGTGTTTGAGTTATATAATCAATCGTCGTAATAGTAAATTTTCGTGTGCATAAATAATCACACTTCACATCTTGGGTTTATTTTTCAATACTACGTATTACAAAGAATAGGTTAAGTGTCAAAAAGCATGAATATAAGAGCAAAAGTCATGACGTTTTAGTAACCCACGCACATCAAAATCACTTTCAAAACTCTCAAATAAGTTTTCAGAGGACCTACAAAATTTTTAAGAACTTTTTAACTAAACTAACATTTTGCAATACTGTGGTAACTTATATGTTACACAAGTACTGTATAGAGAATTCCGCCATTCTTGAGAATGTCAAGATTATGTTCTTGATTTTTTAAGGAATGATGGACATGAGTTGTTTTCTCTTCTACAGAGTAAAACCAACCTATAAACGGGGGTGCTCTGGTAAGAGCTTTAACAATTTTCAACGGCATTGCCTCGGGTTTCAACATATTCTATGTACACGCTAATGGGTCCAACTGACCACTATTTTTTAACATATTAAATTAGATATTGTCTGAACTTACAAGGTTGATTTCCTTACCAATTTCTAAAGATTAAAACTTTTTTTACCCTGGAAAAGGATAAAACTTATAATTTGTAAAGTATGTACATAAAATAAATAAATAGTCCAATTGGATATATTTATCGAAGGAACAACGTTAAATCAAGTATTCGTAATGATAATTTGTTTATTGAGTTGAAACTTATTTGACAATACTTGTTAAATGCATTTTTTCGAATGGATAAACAGAATCAATATCAAACGACATTGACAAAAATAATTCAACCAGGAACTAACTGATGATCTCCATAATGCACGATGGTGTTTATGATATATTTAGATTAATTTATTAATCCTATTTCGTGAATAATTTTTCCGAATCAAATAATATGGAGTTAATGGTACTTTTTTAATCATATAGTCTAAAAAGTATGGACAAATAGGATTAAAATAGCTGAAATCACGTTAATTGTAGGATTTAAAATATAACAGGCACCAATTCTCTTTGATGAGGATTCGTGTATTAATTTATATATGTAAAAGATGTTTATTCAAATGTGTAGTTGAGGAATTAAACACGCACGACTAGAGCTTCCAACCCGGTTTAAACCAAAACCGGTTAACCGGTTTATCGCGCGTTTTGAAAAAAACCGAAACCCGGTTTATTCCACGCGGTTAACCGCGTTTTTAAAAATATTTAAAAAAAAATCTTTTGTTTATACCATTTTTAAAATTTAACGCCTTTAAGAGGAAAAAATGTACATAATATCAATTCGAAATAATTGAAAGCTTTCTCATACAAACACGGTGATTATTGGAACGAAGAAATTTGATAAGAAACTGATTTTTTAGTTGAAATAATTGTACAACAGAACCGTCCCCAAAACTATCATAAAATTTACTAAATTATATTTATAATTAAGCGTCCATAGATTCGTTCGCAAAAATTATGTCAAAAAAACTTTACTCAAATGATAATGTATAATTATAATTGATGGAATACCGGAGACATTAATATCGAGACCAATACAATAAATGAAATGCGTAAGAGCATATCAATTGTTCTGATTGTGTATCCAAAATCACAACGACACACGAGAATTGATGAAAGATTTCAACATGGTAAAATGAACTGTAAATTACACTGTAAATTTAAAACAAATATTCAAGTATTATTTCAATAAATCGACAGATTTTTAAAAGTTTTTTTTACCATACAAACTATGCTTGAGTTTTCTATTTTATTGTAGACGTAATTGATAATTCTATCATTAAACATACGGAAATAATATTTTGTTCATATGAATATATTTATAATAATTATTATTCATTATATTTTGATTAGATATTTTCGTCTATTTCATTTTATTTGTGCTCCGTGTGTATAACTACATTTTTCTTTGTACAAGATATAGTATGTGTTGTTTTATTATATTCTGCTTTAATCTAAGTATTTATAATTTCTCCAGTATATGTCCTAATATTTTTTAAATACATTCAAATATCACTCTTTTTTATGAGTTTTATTATTAACTCTTTTTGTTTTAATTTTGTGTATTTTAAAAAATATAAATTATTAAAGTTTTTTATCATTAAGTTAAAGTTTTAATATTAAAACTAAAATTTTGTTTGTTGTAAAAAAAAAGAAAACACTCTTTGTTTAAATTTTGTGCGGTTAAAAAAATACTTTTATATGATTTTTTGAAAATAATGAAACTTGGAATTTCTGTTTACCGGTTTTTTTGTCAAAAAAAAACCGAAAACCGGTTAGTTAAAATCTCCGGTAAATTGGAAGCCCTTCGCACGACATACGGAAGCATAATATTGTATATAGCGATAGATATTGTGCCACATAACGTGATTGAAACTTAAACTTTGACGATGTATAGTTTCAATAATGCAATATTATATTTTATTAACAAAAAGCTAATATAATTTCGTTGAAATTTATATGTATAAATACTACATGATATAATATAAAATAAAAAATATTTAAGCGGTATCGTAAGACCAATAAGGATGACTTATCGGATAGACAAAATATTATTCCGAGAAAGTATTTGGTGTTTCAAAGCACAAGACTGGCAATATTTAGAAACTGGAGAGGTCTTCTTTAAGGTTGGTAATGATGTTTTTTTTTATTAAGTTTTGGGCGATTTACAACAGTTGCTTAAAATACAAATATGATTATTGTGCTTATCATGTCAGTAGTACAGTGCCGTCACCTTAAATTGCAATACTCAATCTTACAGTGTTGACAACTTGTGAGTAAGTAAGGAAATATAAGTCATTTGTTGTTATGAATGAAGAATGTATTTTTTCGAAGAATCGTACGGTAAAAGTGCAAAGGGCATCTCTTTCAAGACAAAACTTTTAAATTATATCGATAAGTAGAAAGGAAGGGTACAGCCTTGTCATGGAATCATGTTGGTAGTTTAACCTTTTATGGCAATTATTAAAATGAATGATACAGGCATCTTCCTTCGCAATTATGACGAAGAACTTTTAAAATTGATGTTAAAGATTCAGAGAAATAACATAATGGAGTATTGAATATATGTTATGTGATTATTTTTATGATTATTATTACACAATATTATGGGATCAAATACTTTAGCCGCTTAAATAACCTATGTAGATTTTAATGTATACATATATTCAAATGTAATACAATTAAACTAAAATCTTATTTATGTAACTTTCATATAAAATTACATAATTTTATTATTTGTTTATAGCGTAAACATGTTTTTTTTAATAAATAGAAGCTAATTTTAAATTATAGTTTGTTTTTGGTGATGATTTCATTAGCATCACGTATTTTAATTTTTCTTTGCGGGGCAGGTTTAACACTAAAACAATACCAAACTATTCATTGTTAATAGAAAGATCGTTTTATTAACCCACCTTACTACCACTGTAAGTTGGTAGATAGAATATACGCCGTACAACTTTGTACTCCGGCTCTAAAGTCCGGCTCTAGGATTAAACATATTATACAGAAAGCGTATCTGTGCAGAAAAAAATGCAAAATTATACGATGTAGACTCTAATCATAATGTAAAGATATGTCATATTGATATGTCAGATTATTTGTTATTTGGTAAAAAGTATGTCCTACCCAAATATGTGATATATGGACTCCTAGTGAAGCGTATCAACGGAAAATATTCAAAACAATCTTATTCTAAGTTAATCACTTAACAACTCTTTTCGGAGAGAGTAAGAATATAAGAAAGGAATCAGGAAAGTTATTGGAATTAGTTAGTCGATCCCTATCTTAGGATTGAATAGAGTGGGTGAAAAGGAATGAAAATATGCCACACATAAATGTCTTTGGATATAATTTCATAGATCAATTAATATTACGAAAGTGCCTATTCGGGGATTCAAACTCTTGACCCCTAATATATAAATTATGAAAAGTATACGCATATCCTCAAAAAAACGATAAAATATTATTTTATTAAAGAGATCGGCACTATTGGGACCAGTCCCGATCTTTTGATTAAGTAGAGGAATAACGAATAAGTGCTTAATACATTAATTGATAATTTGAACTAATTATTATAACGTTTATACATTAGCATAACTATTGATTGTATAACCGCAATGCAAGTTATAAATTTAACATTTCTCTTAAGTTTTCATTTAGGATATAATATAGGTATATTATTAATATTCTTAAATTGTTCAATTTTTTTTCTTCAATGGCAACACAAGCTATAACCAAAGATTTGATTACGACTGTTATAACTGTTCTGTTTTATTTTACCACTCTTCCAGTTACGTATTTGTTTTTTTACTATACATTTACTTATTGGTCTTAAATAGATAAGAATTAAAATATTTTTTCAAGTGGAAAAAGCCCATCGAAAAGATTGCGGAAGGTCTCCAAAATGTTAGTTACGCTACTGCTTCTTTCAAAATAAAAAAATCTAGAAATGTTAACATAAAGATTAATTACTACACACGGCATTTCGCATGGAG
Source organism: Himalopsyche phryganea (assembly GCA_022494535.1). Classification (NCBI taxonomy): domain Eukaryota; kingdom Metazoa; phylum Arthropoda; class Insecta; order Trichoptera; family Rhyacophilidae; genus Himalopsyche; species Himalopsyche phryganea. The sequence continues at coordinate 4,336,320 of JAGVSL010000046.1, forward strand.
TCAAAGCTATTCCTTCCAAGGTAAAGAAGTTCATTTAGTTGAGCATGATATAAATAATTATTTCGCAAAGTTTTTCCGTGCCCATTACCAAGGTACTCGACTCGATTAACCAGTGATGAATCTGACATGTAATGATTTAGTAACCTATAGCACGATTAAAACCACCAAAAGGATAAAATATAACATATGAATATATTTTTTTACCCATGTTCTCTCCCGATGTGGAGCATATCACCTCTTAATGGAGGTATATTAAGAGAAAATTTGCTGAGAGAACCGCTTGTAGCTCAACTGTGAAAATTCTCTATTTCGAAGATAGTAGGGATAAAAAATAGAAGGATAGGGCTAGGACAGGACTCATGGTTGGCTAATCACTCTCACTTCATCCTGTTTTTAGAATCGGATGGGTGGGAAGGAATTTGAGACATCGCAAACAACCATGCCTTCCAACAGAAATCCATAAATCCATTAAAAAGTCAATTTATGAAACTGTCCGTACTGGGATTTGAATCCGCGAAACCCGTGATGTTGACCACTGCACCACGGACCCGACAAAATATCTATGTGAATATATATTTATACTTTAAAATATGAATAACTGAGAAAACCCAAGAGTTGAAAAGCTTAAGATTTTCGATGGATTCGGCGGTAGCTTTGTGAAAATTCATTTTTAATACAAAATAAGAATTGTTTTTTTTGACTTGAAAAGCTTTATGGAAAATATGATGTACATTGTAAATTATAGTATATTCCTTTTTTCTTAGTATGTGCTTATAATGGAGACTACTCCAACAGAAATTGTTCTACGAGAACTGCTTGCTACTCAGTCGGTATCGACCCATGTTTTTCGGAGAGAGTAACGATAGGGCAATTTCAAGACTGTTGGTTAATAGATTGTTCTCACTTCACCCTGTTTTTAGGATCAGGCGAGTGGGTAGAAATGTAGACATAGCAGAAATGTATGTCTTCGAATACAAAGCAATAAAGCGATTGAAGACAACGACGACGACCAGTTGGCCACAATACCGACCGAGAGATTTTATGACATATTTAATCTTGAACCCGGTACCTTCTGACCGCTAAGCGGAGCCCTTACCGCCAGGCTACAGATGGTTATGTGTATGTAGATTTTATATGAACTAATAAGTAGCAAAACCATTGTGCTACATATATGCTCGATTTAAATTTTTTATTTTTATTCAAATAATCGCTGTTTGAAAAGCATGCAATAAAACTCCTTTTTTTGTTACAGTGGCCACTTTTAATGTAAAGTATATGGAGTTCTAATGAATCTTATCTCAACAGAAGTTGTTATATAAAAACTGCTTCTTACTCAGTCACTCAACCTCTCTTTTTCGGAGAGAGTAAGAATAAAAAGATAGGTCTAGGAAAGGAATAGTGGTAAGCTAATCGCTTTCGTTACGCCCCGTATTTAGGATCGGATGGTTGGCAGAGAATTTGGATATCACAGACATCTATTGCTTTGAACAAAATTTCATAAATCGATTGAAAAATAAATTTATGAAACTGTCCGTACTGGGATTCGAACCGGCGATAGCCAACGACGTTGACCACTCGACTGTAAGCAGTACACTGGGACAATAGTCTGTCATCCAAAGGGGTAGACTGTAGAATTGAAGGATAAAGGCAGGTTCATGTTCTTCTAAAAAAATTGGCAAATAAGTATGAAACGGTCTGCACCGGGATTCGAGACCACGAAAACTGCAACCGAAGCCAACAACGTTGATCACTCGGCAATTATTTTCTATACTATTTGAAAAAGTAGTTATTATATGATGTTTTAGAAGCTATTGACATAATCATCATATTTTTTATTACTGTTAGTATATATGAGATTTATTATAGGTTAACATAATATGATTATGTGTATAAATATGTGCAAAAGTCATCAAATAATAAATATATACTATCATCGCGAGTCATTTATGCTCTTCGAACAAAAGTGCCGCCCATATGATCAATCAAAAATCAGCGAAAGAAAAAAATGTCAGAGAAATATTTTTCGTACTGCTGCTCTTCCAACCTTTTTATTGCTTCACACATATTGAAAAAAAATGAAGAAGACACATTATTGAAAGTATAAAAGGCGATAATTTCGATCATGGATCATCGTTATCGAACGGAAAGTGAAAGTGCAAACATCTCCCGAGAAATATATTTTCTTTATTAAACAAAACGTGATATCCACAACAATAAACAAAATGAAATTCGCGGTGAGTGTTGTTTTAGATAATCACAATAAAAAAATGTGAATGAATTCAATTAACTAAACGATCAGGACAATTGGAATATGATTAGTATTCAATTTAAAACGTGTTTAAATTTTAAATTCTCCCTTTGACTTGAAAGTTTCTGAAGAAAGCAATTTGATTTTTTTTGTTTGTAAAAAGCTCATATTCATAAGTATGTATCACAAATTTCATAAAAAAATATACAATTTATTTAGTTTGTTTGAGAAAAACATCCCTACCATGATGGGATTAATTTAAAACATTATTCAAAATTAATTAATTCATCAATTTTTATTATTTGTAAAATGGGTTTTAAAAATACATTCTTTAATGTTCAGTAAAAGATTATTAATGTTGTCGACTTAAATACAAGATAATTATATAAAAATAAACTGTTCAAATTTATTGTCTATAATTAAAAGATTTTACTATTTATATAGTAGAATTTTATGTCAATGAATAACATAAAAATAATACTCTTATTGTAGCCGTAATAAATGATATTTTAACCCTTTCTGTTTAATTAAAAAAAAAAATATTTTTGTGTGAACTGCGAGACATTAAAATATGACATTTTACTGATTTTTTAAAAATAATCAATCTTGAATATAATAGCTACAAATTTGATATATAAAAAAATGGTTGCAAATACATGGAATAACAATGAATTAAAGTGAATCTAAATGATTGATTGCTCAATTATTATAGTCATTACCCTAAATTTTCAATATATTGTAGGAGTAATAAAAAAATTTGGATACTAGTTAACTGAAAATTGCATCCGTGTTAACTTTTATATGTTGTCTGTGAAATATTTGACTTGGACTAGATTATATAATAATTAATTAAAAACGAATGAACACTTCTTTCGTTTTATTTTGCAGATCATCTCCTTGTGCCTCGTTGCCGCAGTTTTGGCTGCTCCGGCTGACCAAGAAGTACAACTCATTTCTTACGAGAATGACAACATTGGTCTAGGAAACTATAATTTCGCGTGTGTATTTTATTAATTATTTATAATGAGATAATGAATTAAAATTTGCATTTACTGTTTTTATCATTCGTGAAAATATAATGAACATAACCATTCTAGAAAAAATGTTCAATTTCTCAATTTTGCGAACCTTCTATTTATTTATATTCATTTAAATTATTGAAAATGTACGAGTATGGTGAAAAATAGTTTCGTATTAAAGTATTCACTTTTAAAGTGTTATACAACAAACTGTCAATTATTGGTGGAAAGTCATTATATTTTGAAAATAAAACACATTTGTTTTGTACTACCCTCACATTTTTTATAATGATCTAGACCCTAGGTTACGCCCATCGTGAGTATTATGAACTGATCTTTCATTATCGTCTGTTGATAATGCTCGCGAAGAACGAAACTGGCCATGATCATTATAAACATGTAGAAGTAGTAAAAAAGTTAGAGAGGTTTTATTTAAAAGAAATTAAGATATTCACTTTAAAAGTTTGAATTATTCAATTTAGAAGTAATTTTGGTGACAAGCTTTCTTTATATTCTTGCTGTTCTTCAGTAAATTGATAAATAAACTATAATACATAAATAAATTGTTGCGTATCGTAATAATTTAATAACTATGTACGTTTTGCTATTGAACATATAAATAAAATATTTGTATAAGTGTCTGATAACACGAAAGCCTTGCAATAGAGATCTGATTTCCAAAGAAAAAACGATTTAATTACGTAAAATAAATTTAAGCGAAAATTGCATTCTCAAGTAGTTACACAATCTAAGAAGTTAGAAAATTTGGGTGAACAATTTAATACAAGTTGGTTGCCCCACCTCCACCCGTTATGTGTATGCAGCCACTGTTTCACGACCGCCTTTCATAACGCAATAACGATCAAAAAAAGAAACTAATTTTCCCCTTATATTCTTGGCCCGATGCAGAGCTGCACGGGAGCAATCTTTTAACCACGCGCTATTGTGGTTAAGAAAAGAAAAAATAGAAAAAAAAAAAATGAAAATGTTACTTGCTCAGTCACTTAGTTTAAACGATATTAAGTATCCTGTGTATCCGTATACTGAGAATCCGTCGTAGCGCTAGAGTTTAATCTACTCAGCGTTGAATCTAAAGAGGAATAGAGAATTTCCCGATCCCCATATAATGTTGCAAATTTATCGAATGCGGACAATTTTATAGTCCACTATTTAATTAAATTATTACTGAATTTGATTTCAATAAAATGTGGAAAAATAAATTTGAATACTTGTTCATTTTATTTCGTTTCGTTCGTAAGTTGCCTAAAACAGCAAAAAAGATATAACATATATTTTAAAAGCATTACCCACATCTGTTGTAGTATATATACAGTAATAAGTTGATTTATCGGGAAAGAATTTAATACTTATTTAATTTCCAGCTACGAACTATCCGATGGAACAAAACGCCAAGAGCAAGGTGAGCTGAAAAATGTCGGCACAGAAAATGAAGCGATGTCAGTTCAAGGATCTTACACGTGGATTTCTCCCGATGGAACCGTATGGACCGTCACTTTCTTGGCTGATGAGAATGGTTTCCAACCTAAAGTAACTTCATCTCCCGGTGGTGGTTTCGGGCCATCAAGCGGTCTAGTTGCATCACTACTTGGTTAAAGTTTTCATTCTATTCAAATCCTTGATAATACTCTCTTTGGTGCTATATACGCCTACCCGCACCCGACTATCCCTGTAAAAATACTTCACTATATCTATAGTCGAAAACAAGACAAAGATCTTTATATTTTTTTAAATCTTCAAAGAAACAAAAAAAATGTAAATGTATGCAATCATTCGAATAACAACACCAACATATTAAAATGCATACAACAGAACATTGATTGAAACTTTAATTGGTATTTACAGAATTTTGAACGTGCATTGTTCAAATTTGATCTGGTGAGTACTGAAAAGTATGGCAAATAAGCCCACTGTGCTTATGAGATATAATTATATGTATCATTTTAAATTATACTCATTTTTCAACAGTATTATATTATAAAATATCTTCATTGTATAAAAAAAAAACCATCTCTGTATATATGAGTTGTCTGTAAAGAACTGATTTTTATGTTATATATTTCATAATTAAAGATGAGCCTGTATTCTTCTTTAAAATGTTGTTTTATTTTTTATTATCTTTACAACTCGATTAATTTCTTCGCTTACAGTTGACATTGAGTATGCAATTTGAATTCTGTGTTTATCACAGTTGTCGTATCTGCTTATTAAGACAAGTTTGAGAAACACTCGATTTATATGCCACCTCGAATATTTTCAATCGATGGCATGGTTAAGACAAAAAATAAAATATTTAATAAATATTAATTCAGATTATAACACGTATTACAGATGCCAAGGTTGAAACATAGTTAAAAGCGATTTTTACAAATCGCAAGACAATCGATTTAGAATAAATTCATCAAATTATCAGATACAAAGTAAGTGCAGAATTTACTGTTGAATCGTCCGATATATTTTGATTTTTTTAGAACCAGAATATTTAGTAGATTTTCAATATTCGCAGTTTAAACATAACAATATTATGTTTACCTGATGGCTTAATTATTTATGTAAATATGCAAAATTTATTATTTTCTTAATATTCTTGAAAAAACAATATTAAATATATTTTTTTATTATATACATGTACATAAAATATACAGTAAGAAGTTTTCGATTATTTTCTTCACGAACATATTTTTCATACAGTTGAAAAAAATATTCACTTTACTGTATCTTTTGTTTTTTATATGATAAAAAAATCGAAAAAACTTTAAACCAAAAAAAGATTTTTTGTTTATCAGATATCTAAGAAAATTACAAGCGTTCTGGAGTAAAAATGTTAAAAATAGCACACGAAGAAAGTGGAAGTGAAACGTAGAAAGACGTTATATTTATAAAATATAAACCATTATTATTCGTATAATAGTACTTATTACAATATTTTAGGATGTGTCCAGGACTTGTTTCAACGTCTGAAAATTTTCAACTGAAAGTCGATCTGTTGAAATCACTTACTCGACAAGCAAAACCAGTCCTGATCATTGTATATAATATTGGAATGTATAGTGTAAATACGACCGTAACGATCCGTACACATAAAATTATTATTTACAACTATTTTATTGTTCCCTTATATAATTAAAATCAGTAAGTTTATTTTCAAATGGATTTGACAGTTATTACAATAATATTACTAAATGATGTGATTTATAAACTTACTTGGAAATCGATAACGAAATAAATATTACTTACTTAGACTATCGTTAATGAGCATTTTATCGTATGACCCTATTATAAAATAAGTATGACAACTCAAGTGATGTTTTGAAACCGTTCAGTATATTCATGAGAGAGAGAAGCGACGACCAAAATGTCTAGAGTGGTAATACTTAACAACATTCTTTTATGTCCATCTCTTTTATTATGTAATAGAAACTTGCAACTGTTTAATAATGCCTGACCTTTTCACTCGATACTCATAACAAATATGTATGCCATAATATACAAAAAAGGTTAAAATAATTTTATTTTTATATTTCGATGATCATTTGAAATTGTGTAACTTTTATTAACTTACAATTTTTAATTGGGCGTAGGATATACTATTTTGTAGAAATATTAAATAACAATTTTATAAAACATTAATTATTCTTATCAAAATTATACAATTGTTTTTGCACAGGATCGCCTTTAATTTAAATGATATCGATACCTCAGTTCCAAAGTGTACTAACCAAAAAACATAGTTCCAAAATAATTAGAAAATAAGATTTTGGGCAGGTTTAATCTTCTACTATACATCTATTTTTTATAAATTTTAATGAAATTCCAGTATTATGTAAAAATTATAATTATAATATTATTTTGTTCTAATATCAATAATAGAGGTTTTCACAGGATTTTTGTAGTTTGATCTAAAGTAAAAACCATTTTTATGACGAATGAATATCAATCAGTTCTAATAAAACATTTTCAGTTGAGATGCGCTATAATAGTTTACATGCTTCACATTAAGAGGGAATATGGTTAAAAAATTGTAGGCAAAATTGTAGGCAAGTAATAGATGCTAATATTAATAATTATGCTTCGGGTATTCATATGAAAACTAATATATATCAGTTTTTTTACGATTGTTTCGTTTGGTAGGTATTTTTGTCATTTGTCTTAGTATTTGTATATGTAGCCAAAGTAGAGAAAGTCAGCCCAGTTGATCTGAATAAAGAGATTATTTTAACGGTAGAAATTATACCTATATTGATATTAGATAAACCTTGAAACTTTTATGAAATACCATTTGGTTGAAATTATTTATTTTTACTTGACAATCTTCGAACAAAAATAACGAAGTTATTCAAATTTCACCTTACTTCAAAATATATCTGATTTTTTATCTCTCTATGACAAATTCATCAGCACTACATTCAGTACTAAAAAAGTGATTAAATGAATTAATGATTTCATCAGTTAAATGGAGAAATGCAATATTTAAATTTTAATCCTCAAGATTCATTATAAGTATTTATAGCTGAATATCGATATATTATCAGAATAAAATCAAATTTACAAAATCAATATATTTTGTATATTCCACACGCTCAAAAATTCTTCAAATAAGTAGTCTTTAAATTATTCGTATTATTTTGCTTGAGATTACTTAAGTGATTCTTTTAATAAAAACTTGATACGTTATCTCATGGAATTTTTGAAATATTTCTTGAGTTGTTTTGTTGTAAATGATGATTTTTTCATAAGATGTCTCTAGAAAAGTGATGGTTAACATATGACACGCGTGCCAGAGGTGACACACAAAGACATTTTGGGTGACACGCATCGTGTACGGACGATATTCGCCAAAGAATAGTCAACGATAAAGAGGTTTAGCCATCCCTGCTCTACAGTCTAGATATAGCAAATTGCTCGGGCACTCACAATATTTTACAATATAAATGATACTAATTGATTGTTTAAATAACAGCGTATTATTTTACAGGTAAAGTCAGAAGAAAGATTTATTGCGACGTGAGAAAGTTGCCAGTATGGAAACCGAAACTTCAGAAAATCTCAAATATATGGTCCTAGGATTTCATGGATTGCGCAATGAAAACAATCCTTTGCAGTAGAGACTGGTCAGTTATGTTGGTAACGAGAAAGTCATCAACGACCTCGGAACCGAGGAAGTGGATTCAGTTGACCTGCTAGGTCCTCACGACTTCGCTGCTAAATTTGGATGGAAAATGTAGAATTTACTTTGTAACTATTTCGTAAATTGTGACTTATGTGTTGCGAAAAAATAAGCTTTGTTTGACTTTACGTTTTTTCTTGCAGTACACATGGCTTAATTCCGTTATGTGTGATTTTTTATTACAGCCTTGCACTGGGTATTTTTTCATTACGGGACCGCATTGAAAAAACATGAATAAGAATGGGTCAATTAAAAATATGGTTTTTTGTGGAATGCAAATTATTTAAAAACAAAAAAAAAAATATTAGCAGCTAAAATTAATGAAATATTTCATGAGTTAAAATAGAACAAAGACTGCTGAAAAGAGAAAATTCTACTAGGTATTCGAACAGCAAACTTTTATATGGGTGCCTATTCAAATAACATTAAAAACATACGCAGAATGGTTGAAATATTCTCAAATAAAATAACAGAGTAAAATATACATAAATATGCATCATAATATTTTAATACGAAAATCTAACTGTATGTCTTAATATCTAGTATTTTCTCTTTTTTGAACGTTGAGAAATGTGTAATTTGTATTCAACAAAAGCAATTGCAAAACATTATATTTACAGAAAAACAAGCGAGTTGAATATAAAATTAAAATTGATTTTTTTATTCCATTCGTGGTTGCTAGGTGTGTCACAATTGGCAAATGAATTTTCTCAAAGTAACCGCTTGTTAATATGATTTTAAATCGCACTGTAGTACATACTGAAAAAATAATTATTTTCAGAAAGGATTTTTTAATTTAAATGCAATGATATCATGGCATATAAAATATACACAGACGTGTAGCTTCACCCATACAAAAGATGGCTGGTAAATTATCAATGTCAAAATGAAAATTAAATAAATCATTTAAAGGCTAAGTAATATGAGATAAAATCTTCTTATCGGCTTTTACGCCATTATCGTTGAAATGCAATTCTGCAGTTGCCCTTCACGGGTCTTTTCGCTTCACCCAATACGTATAATCGGTAATGCATTTCCCTTGCCAGTTTGGTTTGGAATCAAAATAATAAAATAGCATATCCAAGGATATCTCTTTATTATATATTTTTACGTGTCAACAAAATAATAAGGTATGAATTTTTGAGATTTTGTAAATTTCCACGTCTGTCCATGTAAAAAATAACAAAGTGTTAATAAAATAATTACTATTTATAGATAGATATGATGCGTACACTATTTGTGTAGTAGAGAATATGAATTTCACGTTGGGTTAAGTTGTTTTGTTTATTTTATTAATATGAGGTATCTAAAAGCAAACCTCGATAAGTCCACTTATTGTAAAAATCGACCAAAAATAATACACATACTATAAGTCATTTCACAAAAAAATTAATGATAAATAACTTGTAAAACCCGACCAAACCACACGAAAAAAAATGCTTAAACTTTCAATGACGTGAATATGACAAATTTTATTTAGCTTATATTTATTTCAACGACTCGGTCGACTATATTATTGAAATTGGCATACTATTCTTAATTGGATGTACAATACGATGAAAAAGTAACTGTTGTTAAGACACATATTTTAAGCGCGAAACACAAACACGTCGCTTACTACTAACATTCCAAAGTGGAGATATTGGTGTTTGCTGTCAGACGCCTCATGTATCAATGAAGACACAACGCTAAAAAGAAAATCGGAAACAAACACAAACTACAATCTTTTAGAATTTGAAATTATCACTTACAGAATAATTTCGCTAAGAAATCGACTTCATTTAACACGTATGTAACACAGTATTTAACATTTCTGTCACTAAACACTCAATAATAAATAAAATCTCTAGCATTCATGCAAATAAATTTAATCGCACAAGATATAAATTTAAAATAAATAAGTAATAAGCGGCCCTTCATTAGATAACAAACACTGTCAAACTTTATGAAATTATATTAGTTCAAATTCTATATTAGGTAAGCTTCCTTATAAAATCAGATTCTTCAATTTTATACGATGTTTTCCTGTCAAGTATTGGTGTTAGGAAATAATAATAATATGTAGTACATATTGTAATATAGTCAGGACAGTGCATAAGCGAGTGAGCATTTTCTACTAAAAAATAACACCAGCTCTGATTACATTATACAAATGAAATATATACAAAATATATTTCACAAAACCTTTTGAAATATAGATACAAATTGCACTAGTCTCGTAATGAAGGTTTATATAACAAATGATAACTAAGGTATATTCATGCTTATTTAATTAATTTTTATTAAATATCCTAATAAACATAGTAATGTTTAAAAAAATGTAATAAACAATTTTTATTTTTATTCTACTAAATACGGAATAGTTTATTTTATTTGAATTAATATTTCTGTTTTAGATAGTGCTAAGTTCTTCTGATAGCTTAATTTAAAATTTAAATCATTTCAATTTTAAAATACTATAAATCACATTGATTTAACTGTTTAAGCACACTACCCTATCCACCATATACAATATATATGGTTATGGTAATATTATTATAAGAAATACCTTAATCAAATGAGACAATTTAAAAAATTCATCTGACTATATTTGACAAGACTTTATGTAAAAATAACATTTAAAATTTTGTTTTGTCGTATTAATTGTGTTACTGACTTTTTACTTAGCTCTTTTGACTGAAGTTTTACCACTCATCCTTACGAAGAATCATTTTTTTTGATAAAACAGGAACTATACGTTGCTTACAATAATTACGAAAATAAATGGTTCAAAAGATTTAAATACTAAGACGTTATTGAAACATATAAAGATTGCAATTGTTGCATCAATACATGTTTATGCACCTGTGTATTTGTTATGGCATAGAAGAAATGTTTTGTAAAAGTAGTACTATTATTTTCAAATATAAAGTATCAAATTATGTAAATTGTGTTTTATTTATAGAAATTTCGATTGTTGGATTTTTGAGCGACCTCATACAGTGATAACAACAGCTATTGTTTTAATGAAATTTTTGTGATACTATTAAGAAAATACATTTATATAATGTACGTTTTTATTCATCGTTGGAGTTGCCTTTAGCGACTTCTTTTTGACTCACGTGGATGAAAAAATTCCTACTGAAGAAAGCCAAATGATTCTCCTATCGTTGTGTATTGTGTCCGATACTTACTTGAAAAATCCTGGTGATTGCTTCCACGTTACGGAAGTGAATAATTTTCATACTGAAATAAACTTACTTACTGTTATAATTTTGTTATTTCACTTATTGCGATACGTGTTTCACGTCTTTGAGAAACATCTTTAGATTAACTCTAACAAAGTTACCGCCAAAAATATTGACGCATTGTGATTTTAGCTATAACACATATAATATGTTTTTTTTTATAAATAAATCTATAAATATTCTTCTAAAACGTAAAAGTAATGTTGATAAATAACTTTATATATATTTTTGTCGTTCGACTAGCGATTTAGAGGAAAAGTTTTACTAACGAAACATAAAAACATCAGTAGCGCTTTACAGAAAAAGCTTTGCGAATTATAGTATAGAGTGCACGGTGACGATGTTCCAAAATTATTTCAATGAAAACCTAAATAATGTTTTCTTGAATGCAATTTTTTATGACCTTTTTAAATAGTATATATGCTGTGCTTGTCAGCGAATTCGCGGACCAATTTAAATTTATTTATGAGGATATTTCAATGCTATTTTGTTTTCATTGTTTCAGGTAAGACACTAAGCAGAGCCGCGTTCGCAAAGAAATGATAGCTGTTAACGAAGGAACCAAATGAACCAAAGATGTTGATTGCTGGATTTGTCGGCTATAAGGATGGAAAACGATTAGTGGTGAATTTGTACGTTGGGAATGAGAAGGAAGTTCGGATTATTGGTAATAGAGAAGTCCAGTCAACATTGACACTTGAAGCCTTCCAGTTTGCAGAAGAATTCGGTGCACAAAACATAACATAATATGTAGGTATATTAAGAAAACAGGGTCAAGGTCGAGAATGTTCAGCTGAAAACAAGACGATGTAAACATGTATTTAGGACACCTAAAACTATGTTTTAGAAATGAAAGCTTCTTGTATTCAGATTGTTATCTTACTATTTATTTTTGTATGATAACAGTTTTGAGAGGTTGTCATTAAAATAGGTAGTAATGGCGTTATAATATTTTATATGCATTGAAATGTCCGAAAGAAGTGTAGCGCCAGCCAAAAAATAATCAAACAATTATTAAAAGATCTATGTTAGATTATATTTGTTTTGCGAGATTACGAGTTTTTGAATTAATTGTTTACAATGGTTTACTCTTATATTTCTTTCTTGTAGTTCCGAAAGTGCTTAGAGTTAAGTTGTAATCAATTTACAAATAATATAGTATCATTAATCAATTTATATCCATTTACCTGATCGGAAAACATGAAATCATGGTAAGTACTTAATTAAATTCAGATCGCAAATATTTATATTTGTTGAGTCTTAGTTGTAAGGCAATCGTTAAACCTATCTTCTTATAGAATCTTCTTAATGAATAATATGGGGCAATTGAAATGGATTTAATGAGCGCTAGAGGTCTGCTAGGGGCCGAAATTTGATAAAATTAACCGGTCGGAGCTCGGTTATTTCATGTCCCAGTCTTAATAGCACACTAGTCACCCGAACCCAACCTGAAGCCTAGATTTATTTTTCTCAGTTCGGAGAAAGAACGATTTTTTAAAAATTTACAATAAAATTAATATAATTATAATAATACCTACAAATCGTTGAAACTCACTTTTGACAAATGAACTTTATTTATTGACTAGTATAACCGTACCCGTCATAGATGATGGTGGTATTGGAATTGAAATACTGAATGTATAAAGTAGCTATACGTTGGAACGCTTGCGAACGCGTAGGTCATGAGAAAATTCCATACCAACATGGGATATGCGATAATAATAAAACGCCTACAGAGCGGTCTGGGCTAGATATTAGATAATCATTGATTACCGCATGGCTGGCTAATGACCTTAACAGAGTTTCAAGTATATTCCTTAACCGGGCCCGAATCTCATTTGTCTTTACCCACCCAAACCGGTACACAGGTCCGTGCAGAACTCTAATGAACACCAATCAATTAATGGGTAAAAAAATGCTCTTACGAAACTCTATGTAAAGCCAATTCTCATATCGTATAGTGATTTCCGTGCTGGGTGACCCAACCTTTCCTTTTATGATAAATACGAATTTTAAAGCATTATATCTAATATTTCCCTACTTTGCTTTACCAGGTATTAAAGATAAAATATTTTTTCAATTGAAGAGTGGATTTGGACGTATGAACTTTAGCATATTTATCATATTTTGCAAAATCATTGAGTAAGAATTAAATGTCAACGAGTTAGTTGTTAGTCCTTTGCTAAAAGTGAATTCGAGTAACCGATTTTATGCCACCTTTACTAGGCTCTAAAATCGGGTATATTATTATATATAATTGACTCTTATTTAAAAATAAATTTGTAATGAAAAGAAAAATACGGATTTTGTTTTAGTTCCTTTCAACTTGAGATTCCCTCAAATAATATATTATAGTATACATATAGTAAGCAAAAAGCGCTTAGTATAAATGTGGCAATAGATGATTCGCATAGTCAGTAGTATTTAATTCATAGTAGTGATTGTGCGTATGACAGCTGCCGCATCTAGGATATTTTTACAATGAATGTGATAATGGTTTGCCTTGAATTTTAAACTATCAACTCGTATGTTAGATTCATAACATGAAAAAGTTTTTGTACTCTTTTATAATCTTCAACCAACATGAAGTAAAGTATTCCTTGTCAAAAAATATCATATGTAACGCGAAATTCGAAATTCATTCATTAAGAAAAGGAATGAAGATAAATAATAAATTTAGTTTCATTATAAAAACAAATGATTTATAGATTATTATACAGCTAAAAATAGTCTAATGAAATAAAATACTTTACGGAGAAAATTAATCAAACTTTGGGATATTTTTTTAAATAAACATAATTAGTTGAGCATAATAACACTGATTTTTAAAAATTATGTAATTTTTTATTTCAGAAAATATTTTTGGTTATTCTAGTATTAGGAATAAATATCCTCGATGCACTTCATCCAAGAGATGCAGTTATTAACAAATACACTTTTGACTGGCGTGCCGATGGATATTCATTCGAGTAAGGATTATATTTTTCTTAATTTATGAATTTAATACATAAATCACTTTTGATTTTTGGAGGAAAAGCTTTATATTTTTAAAATAAAAAACAATTTGTTTTGTACTACTTCCACATTTGCATGATGGTCTGGATCGGTTTTACTCATCGCGAGCATTATCAACTGATAAAATTTAAATTCTAAGAAGGCTAAATAGCCATATAAAAATATGAAATTGAGTGTTAATAATCACAATCAAATATATCAGTCGATAATGCTCACGATGAGCTTAACTGGTTCTGATTATTATAAAAATGTGAAAGTACTACAAAAAAATTGTGTTTTATTTTTTATATATAATAAATACTAGATAACCTCCCGTCAACTGTATGAAAAATATTTGTCATGGTACAAATTATGGATACGTACAATTTTATTGCAAAATATATATATTTGTGCATTCGGATACAAATTTATTAACTAGATCAGCGGCTTCCAACTCTTTTTTCATTTTTCGTACCCGTTGGCAGCCCATTTTGCTAAGTTGTACCCCTAATATAAAAAAATGTTGTATTTTATTTAGTTGCTGTTATTTCAAATTGTTTTTTTTATGAATTCGTCATAGTGTTTTCTTTTTCTACCTTTATGCATTTTCAGTGGTTTGCACAATATCTTTAGATCTGTTTTGAGAAGCACAGTACGTCCACTATTATTAATTTATCTTTCGCGTACCCCTAGCCACCAAGCGCGTACCCGGGTTGGGAATCACTGAGATAGATAATTACCGTATTAGATTGCATGCAAGGATGAAGACGTGACATCCTATAACTTTGTAAAATTATAATATATCCTTCACACGAAAACGATTATAAAACGATTGTTAAGAGATTTCTACGTGTTGAATATAATATAATGAAATTAGTGAAATATTTTTTTTATAAATACAATTAAATGCTGATAGTTATTCATCACGATATACAAAATTTCGTGTAATGATTTTTAAATGTGTAAAATGAGGGTGTGTTCGAGGATGAAATTTCGTCATCATCAGTGTTTATCAATCTAAAGGTAGATGAAGGCCTTTCAAAACTCTCATATTTCCAGTGAACTTATTTATTTTGTAGATCCAGCTTGATATTGTCTGACATTATAGTCGTGCGATTTCACTCCGATTATAAATGTACGAAAATCCTTATCTATCATTAATTGAAATTTTTTGTTTTTCCATATTTATTTATTTATTTTATATAAGCTTATTTACATTATAAAAATTACAATCTATAAGTTTATGTAATGAAAAAAATAGTAATCATTGAAAATTGGCAACTCACTCACGTCGGCAATGTCTTCTGTATGCGGCGTGCGCGTGCGCAGTCACGCAGTAGTTTTAGAACACCCACGCACTCATCTCGGGTTGGCGCTAGGGCGTCCAATCGGGGAGTCTTTTCATAATCCCGGGATTTCGGGATTCACAAATTTTTAATCCCGTGATTATCCTAGTTAATCGTAATTTCATGTATGATTGTATATTTAAAATTAAGTTTGTGTCCACTATTGTTTTAATTGGAATGAATATATGAATTTATATATTGTTTTGGGCGTGGGAATGGTTTTTTTTTTTAAACAGAATCGGAAATTTTTTTATTGAGAAGATTTTATTTAGTGATAATAAGCTTTATTTTTTAATAATACCCAAAAACCAATAAAATCTTTGTTGTCAAAATGATCTGTTCCTGTCGACTGTAGTTACGAAATATGAGAAGGAGGGACACCACAACACATTTATATATTATGTACTAATCATGAGGGTATTATAAGATATTATGAACATAAACAAACAGAGGTGCACGTTATAGTATTCATAGAGTATTCATTGAAAAATGTATTCTTTTTTAACATTTACGGTGAATCTCGGGATTGATATTTAAACAATACCGGAATTACGGGATTGACTTATTGAACAGGGTACCAGGATTGGAAGCCCTAATTGGCGGGCACTCCAATAAAAACTGTATTTATTTTTTGAATTAATGTTCTATGTGATGTTACAAAAAATGTTAAAAGTAATATAGGAACATGGTCTACAATTGTTTTTAACCTTATGGTGTGTATAACAATAATTTTAATTATGTAAAGCTAGACACAAACATATATTTTTATGACAAATGTTCAAATATGACATATCGATGTTTGTAAAAAGGATAAATTATGCTGCGCATTCATTAGTTTGACCTGTTCAGCATTTCTCTTGATATGATACACCATAAAACGAAATGTAACACCTTTTGAATGATTGTATAGAGATAATTAACCTCTCACTCAAAATATGTTATCAAATTTCTATTCTTGCTCTATGTTTATACATTATGTTGTTTTTTATTTTTACAGATACGAAACATCGTCTGGGATTTATAGAAAGGAGCACGGTTATTTGAAAGGCGATGTAAAAGGAATGCAGCAACTCGTGACAGAAGGGGAATTTTCTTATATTGATGATGATAATCAAGTTTTCAAAGTGAGCTATGTCGCTGATGAAAATGGATATCGTCCAACTTTGCACAAGGACCTATCTGTACAACCAGTTGATTCTCCCCTCTTGGTACAAGAAGTAAGTGGTTGTTTTATCTTTCAATAGAGATGATGCTTATTAACGGTCAGTTCAGTCATTGGGATATGCTACATTCACGAAGCATCCGTTCATTATCACGGTAAAACGAAGTGATTCTATGAATACTATGAAATTATAATATTTGTTAAATAATATGGCTCTCTAAGGTTCAGGGACCTTTTTGAAAATGCCACATCTATCTATACTATGTAGCAGAAAATCCGTATATAAATCTGTCTGTCACAAGAACTCCTCCCAAACGGTGTACAATAGTGACGTAGAATTTGCACAAATGTCATTCTGACTACCATTTCTACGTCAACTGTACTATTTTTAACATCCAACATTGAAATTTAATATCAATTGATGGACTATATTTTGTGCGTGTTACAACTGTTACATGAAGTACGGTCTACCGTTATGTTTCCAATTTTCAACTTCCAAAATTACCTAGCACTAAAATTACGCAATAATAACACCAACGTCAGATCTGGAAAAACTACGACATGCGAGCCACATGCGGCTCGACACGTATTTTTGTGTGGCCCACTATGCGATCAATGAATAGTTTGTTGGTAGAGAATCACTAATTTTTTCATTTTTAAATTTCTTTTTCACGAAAGTGAGAAATAATCTTTGTCTAAGAAATGTATTTTACGCGCTGCCCGCCGTCCATTTTGATTTTTAATGTGGCCCTTCAGTTAAAAAGTTTGCCGGGGCTTTTAACGCCTTCTATCCCGGGTAAAACTGCATAATAAATACTCGCAACTTATAGAAGAAAGCTGTAAATTGAATGTGAAAATAGTAACGACTTCTATTATTACCGTGATGAATAACTGTTGTTTGAATTGAATTTTTCAGATAAACATCGGTAATAGTCCGTCTTTTAGTCCTGGTATAAGTAGTATATCGTCAGCCTTGCGAGAATCACTTCTTGGAGGATAATAATTTTAATACGTAATTGCTAAGAAAGACGATAACAGCACAGCCAGTGAATACTCATTGAGGACAGCAAGAGATAGTTGGATGGAAACAAATTCAAAATGTATAATTTATGACGCTATTATAAATTGGTTATACTATAAGTGTATATCGAAGACACACCTACCATTACTTACGTGTTTTTATTGCTACAGCGTCATTATTTTTTAAATATATTAATAGCCTTGCATCGAGTATACACAGTTGTTAAGCTTTCAAATTAATTGTAAGGAAAATTCTTTATTGTATTGAAAATATATACGACTATATGTACCAGTTATAATCAATAAAAAAGAAACAACAGCTTAAATTTTTGAATGCACAATTTTAAAGATTGAATTTATCTTTCAACTGCTATCAAAACTACCAAAACTAAATACAAACAGAAATCACAGATGTCAGATGATTCATTTTAAATAAAACCTTAAGAACACATCGGCTGAAAAGAATAAACCGAACTAAAAGTATACTCGTTATTAAAATACTAAAAATGTAAAGGTAAAAATATCGTGGTTAGTATTTTTCATTCCAGGAATATTACTTTAAGGATAAATTTTGATCACAAAAAGTTTTCCACGAGCTTGGATTTTTTTTCCATTTTATCGAATAAAATTTTCATATTCAGTAGGGCGGTTAGCAATTCATATATTATTTATTTAAATACTAATTAATCAAATGATGTTGACTAAAAAAATAATTAAATTACATTGCATAAATGATTATTGTGTCTTAGATATTAAAAACGAATTTAATGGTAATTATATAATTAAATAAAATATCGCATATTAAATATTATGTAATATATTTAATATATTATGTAATTATATACAATATTATATGATAGTGACTTGAATAAATTATTGTCAGATGACTTTTTATTTTACCATGTCCGTTCCCAATGTTTAGCATATGACGTCCGAATGTAGGTATCTTAAAATAAGTTTTTCTACGGAAACTGCTTGTTATTCGGTTGCTCAATCACTATTTCTCGAAGAGAGTAGCGATAGAAGTATAAGACTAGCGGTTAGCTAATCGCATTTGTCACGTCCCGTTTCGGCGGGAGGGAATTTGAAACATCGCAAATATTCATGCCTTCGAACAGAGATCCATAAATCGATTGAAAATTAAATTTATGAAATTGTCCGTACAGGAATTCGAGCCTGTAAAATCCTTGAACGGATTCAACGACGTTAACCACTGCAACATATACCGGACAAGATGATGAATCAAATTTGAATTGTTCAAATTTTGTACATTTCCATGTATTTCGTGACTAACGACCAGGGTTTCGCCTTTCGGCATTTTTAGGCATTCGAACACACGAATGAACTCGAACTGATATGTACAATAAAAATGTAGGAATTTTACAAAATTTCATCAAGCATCCTCAGTCGAAATCTTAAATTAAAAGAATAGCAAAATGTAACAGAAATTTCAGTTTAGCTGAAAATATTCTTGTTCACCTTTAAGAGTTTCTTTTCAGCTGAAAATGCTCACGATGAGCGAAACCTGTCCTGATCGTTATAAAAACTTTGTAATTAGTAAAAAATGTAGAATTTTTTTTTATAAATATATTGCCTTTCTACCAAAAATAGACAGTTAACATCTTAATCAACTTGATTTAAAACTGAGCTAATCACACCTTTATTAATTTTTTTTTGTATTTCCTTAACACTCTTTTTCATGGTAAGAAACTAGTCCCGTGCAGCTCTGCTCGGGTCATGAATGTGAGTGGTAGACACCTTTTTGTAGATAGCGTTGTGGAAAGCGGCCATTAGACATTGGCTGCACATACATAACATTTTATAAGTCTGTTTTTTTAAACCATATCCGCTACCTATTCGGAACATATAGCCATCACGCGGTTCTTCCAAGCTTCTTTGTCCCCCACCAGTCTCCTCACTTCCTCCCAGGTCATCCCAGCGTCCCGTAGCTCCGCGTGCTTCCAGGGCGACGGAATCCACCTGGTTGGTAGAAGAGACAGGCAGGATTCAGGCTCTCCTGTGACATCTGCAGCACGTGTCCAAGCAAGGTCCATCGTCATTTTTTTATTTTGGACGTAGTAAGAGGTAGGTCAATCCGCTCTCTTAACTTCGAGTTCTTGACCAAATCAAACCACCGTACCCCTAGTATTCACCGCAAACATCTGTTTTCAAAACTCAGTATACGGTTACCCTGTGCTTTGGCGAGGTGCCATGACTCGCAACCGTTAAGCAACACCGTCAGGATGCATGCGTTGAATAAGTAGCACTTGGTTCTGACCGAGTACAACCGTGAGTCCCAGACTTTCCGCATTGAGTTAATGGTTGCTCCAGTTATCCCTAATTGGATTGCGAGCTCTTTAAGTTTATTTTATAAGAGTAGATCGAGTTTATTTTGCTGAAAGTTTATTACCTGAATGCCCAATAATTAACATTCAAATAATTATATACTTCTGTGGAATGTGAAAAAAGTATTTTGTAGAACTGGTTACAGAATAGATATTTATGAAATGATATTGATACGAAGACAACATTTAAAACCAAGAAATAATGTATTGACATTTATTACGGTGAATTTATAGATAGATGAACCGAAATGAATAGTGCATAATTTTTGATAATAATATACTGCACTGTAATATTTCCAACTAATAGTATCGTGACTGTCTTAAGAATAAATTTTTGAATACATTGTCACGAATCATATTTATAAAACGTAGCAGTAGCGTAACAGTTGAGAGTACTATATGGTTAAATTTAATTCTTTTACAAATTAAAATTTGCAAGAAACGTTTCGCTTACATTCATAATATTATGACCAGATTTTAAGTCGGCCAAACGAGTTGTAATGCAAGTAATATTTCATTTAAAAAAATAAAACACATCTCATTTGTACTACTTCGACGTATTTATAATGATCATGACCGGTTTCGCTCATCACGAGCATTATCAACTGATAAATGTACAAAAATAACAGTGCTATTTATATAAAATTGAGTGTTAAAAATTAAGCTATATAAAACAATTGGTTCATGAACTAAAACAAGAAATTACTGATCATCAAAGAAATTATACATAAACCGAATAAAAAAGTCTACAATTAAAATGTTAAGGACCTCTTTCAAATCAATAAATACTAATATGAAATCACAAATATACTACATGAAAAGTCCATTAACTGAGCAAAATTTTTTAGTGACATTACCGATGGATTAAGCCAATAGTAGATTGGGAAAATTTTAAATAGAAATTAGAGAACCATTTAAAAACAATGAAATGTTAAATATGTAATTAATATTAACAATAAACAGCCATGGTAAGTGGAGAACGCAGAGCAGCCAAGAGCATCCAACATTTTTTTATATCTGAAAAGAAAAAAATTAAAGAGACCAGAATCAATTCTTACAAGTTAAAATATAAAAATAACATTATAGGTAAAATACAAATTAATGAATCGGATATAACAAAGGGGAAGATGCAAAGACCCTTTGCTCATTTAATCAATTTGAATTGGGCAAAAATTTATATCTATTTATTTCAATGAATTGTGTTTTATTTTTAAAATATAATGCCTTTCCACCAAAAATTGACAGTTAACACCTTAAAAGTAATATTGTATTGTTAATACATCATTTAATGACAATTATTTAAGAACGTTTCGTGATAACGAAATTAATTATTAAATTTACTTACTACTGACATTTTTTAAATTATTTAAATTGATAAAAAAATATTTGTCACTGCAGCTAATTAATATAAGATATGACGCCATATAGTTCGAAACTTTTAAATGACATGGGATAAACTTAATTAAAATTTCTAATGCCACTGGAAACCAACTTGAGGAGGAAATACATCACAAACACCCATGCCTAAAATGCCAAATTTTAATTTGAAAAAATCTAAATTCAATAATACCCTGACTGGTTTTTGATGTCAGAGCCGATAGCTATCGTAGAGCTCTTACCACTAGACCACAGAGGCCGACAATTTGAAATGTTTTCAAATTATTTGTTATGATCAATATTATTTAATTTTGAGCGTTTCACTCTTTGACAGGTCTTAGTCTGAAAATTGTTTTAAATATTAAAAGGTCCACTTGCATTTTATCCAATTGTACCAACCGATAATCCTTCAATTAATTTCGACTCATTCTATCCATGTAATTATCGGTTGAACTGTTTTTTTCACTCAAGCGTATAATATAACCATGGCCAATTATTATTTACGATAAACAAATCGCTACTGACATAACTAGCTTGCTGGTATACTGCGGGATTCAATGACCGATCGATTTATTGCAATTTTAAATTTTAATATTTTCTTATAAATATATGTGCAACATTATGTGAGAAGTTTAAATTACAATATTTCAGTCAATCATTTGCTGATTTATTTAAAAAAATAAAATACGATTTGTTTTGTACTACTTCCACATTTTTATAATGATCTGGACCGATTTAGCTCATCGCACGCATTATCAACTGAAGAAATACAAACCTTAACGAGGCTATTTATATGAAATTAAGTGTTAATAATTACAAACAATTGGTTCAAGAAATATGTCAAGAATTTATAGATAATCATAGATATTATACACAATGCTTAGGGACTCTTTCAAATCAAAATTACTAATATGAAGTCAAAAATTAAACCACATTAAAAGTCAGTTATGTGAGAAAAATAGAATGAGTTTAAAAATTGTTCATTAATATTCAGATGCTAAATATAAAGCTGCTTACCAAAACGTATTTGCGTAGGCTATTTTGGCGAAATTGTTTTTCCTGACTTAAAGGAAGGACACCACTGATTTAAATTCAAATTTTAATTTGTGTAGAGTATATATGAGACATTTTTTATGAGTAACCATTTACAAATGTCGGCTGTCTTGACGGACCATATCTGTGTTTCTTGCTAATGGAACACGTCAAATCACTTGATTTTTTGTCAGTTGTTTTTATCACGGAAGAATGAATTGATTGTCACGTTAATATTATTATAAAATACATCCTTTGGAAAACCCCTCAGAACTCAGTTACTAAGATCATATCGGAAGCATCATCGGAACCAATCTTGGCGACAAAAACTATGTAAAGAAATAAATTAAAAAGGTTTTCCCATTTAATTAAAAGATAAATGTGAGATTGCCATTATGAACCGTTGTTAATATACTCTATATTAGTCAATAGTTAATGGATAGTTTATAACAGCGTCCGCCAATCGTAAAGTACTGATCATAAATATACGTTTTTTAAATTATGAAATGCTATTTACACTTGTTTAATTAGAGAGATATTTCAATTTAAGATATCGACTGGCGTGCTTGAGATAACGAATTTTAATACTGATTTGATAACAATGCATATTTTCTATGGATTCGACGGTGACCTTGTGGAAATTTATTTTCAATATATAATTAAAATTGATAACTTTGTTATTACACTGGCTTTGTCACTAACGTGACGCGTTTCGCTTCTTTAAGAAGCATCTTAAGATTTATATTTACCATTAAATATATTTGTTGCTTCGTGTTTGAAATTAATTTATGGATTCTTGGCTCCCATTACGTTACTGCAATAATTTTGCAGACCACCAAAATTTTCTCGCGAACCACCGGTTGGCGACCGTTGGCTTAGAATCTTTAAGAGCATTTTTTTGTACTTTATGTACTATTATACTTCTGTACGAGAAAATTATCAATTAAGCTGTAAAAATATAAAATTTGAATTATTGAGATTTTGTACACTTGCATGTATTTTATCACTAACGACCCGGGTTTCGCCTTTCGGCTTCTTCAGACATTCGTGCGCTTGAATGTCTGAAGATGCTGAAAGGCGAATCCCGGGTCGTTAGTGATAAAATACATGAAAGTGTACAAAATCATAATAGTTCAAATTTGATATTGAAATTCCATCAAGCACCCTCAGTCGATGTCTTAAATTATATAAAATATACTTAGAAAACTGCTGTATCATTAAAGAAATCAAGACTTAGAAGTACTGAATTATAGGGCTTTTGGTGCATTGATCGTAACCGATGTCGTGTAGCCGTTTACAGTACCTACGCATGTTGTTCATTTTTATACGATAATTCGGTCCAGGTGTGGTCCAAACGCGTGTTGTAAGAAGTATACATGGGCCAAACGCGACTTTATACGAAAAGTAGGTTAAGTCACACAATGAAACTATGCAAAATAAACAAATCATGCAGGGTACTTACAGTCAAGAAGAATAAATTTTGGTCTCCGTAAAAGACAAATGGATAATCTACAGTACGATTTTAATACAAATAGTCCAAAACGAAATTTCTATAGACAAAAAAGATTGTTGGGTGTGGCCGCAAAGAGGAGTTTAAGTTCCATATATAGTTGTAGAACAACGTAGAAAAGCATAATGGTTACACAAATGATCATAGAAAACCCACAACGGCCTCTTAGTAAGAAACAGTAACCAAATTAATCAATTTTACTTTAATGACATTAGATTATTTCCATGGGATATTAAACTATTAATATGTGTTATATTATTATGCCGGGCCCGTGGTGCAGTGATCAACGTCGTTGGCTTGGTATGGATGTCTCGGGTTTGAATTCCGATACGGACAGTTTCATAAATCGATTTTTAAATTTTTTAAAATCGATTTCTGTTCGTAGGCATGTTGGTTTGTGATGTCTGGAATTCCCTCCCACCCATCGGTCCCGAAAAACGGGATGTATCGAGAGCTGTTAGCGAACCACTAGTCCTGTCCTAGTCCTATACTTCGATACATACTTTTTTCCAAAAAGAGTAGCAAACCGAATAATATGCACTTCACGATGGGAGCGGACATGGTAATATAAAATTCATCAGATAATAATTTATTCAAGTCACTATTACATTATACTATATTATAATGGGTGATATTTTATTTAATAATCTATAGATGATAGATACCATTGAATTCGTTCTAAATATCTAAGAGATTAGCTAACTTCTAGTTCTGTCAAAGGCCTATTTCTTATCCCTATCCTCTTCGAAAAAGAGATTTTGAGCGACTGAGTGCCAATCAGTTCCTTCGGGATAAAATTTCCCGAGTTGAGATACCTCCATTAGGAGCTCATATGTTCCAAATTAGAACCGGACATAGGACATGATAAATATTAAAATACAAGTCAGTAACTATGTGAGTAACTTATAAAAACCGTTTCTGTGACTCAAATTAAAGAAGTATCATCAAATCGAAGATGTTTTGATAAAAGGAGGTTAATCAATTGATTGGAAACGATTAACCAAAAAGGGAAAAGCGCTATTTATTTACTTTAAAAAACGTGACTAATTTTTATTTATTGTTAGATGTTTATTATTCTCTTTTTTTTTTTAATTCAATACAATTAATTTGTACTACTTCCACATGTTTATGTGGAAATAGTACAAATGAATTGTGTTTTATTATTTTAAATATAATGCCTTTCCACCAAGAATTGACAGTTAAGACATTAAAAGTTCATTATTGTGTTTGATTTATGTATTTTTAGCACATTTGATCAAAATAAAAACAAAAAAGCCTTGTTTGAAAATCACCTGGCAAAATATAAGTCGTATTCTTATTAAAATTGTTTTTTTAACAGGAATTTATTTAGAATAACTCAACCGTATAGCGTAACTACAACAGAAAAATGATTAGATAATATCACTTTTAATTAAATTCAGATGTGAACTATTTTTACAAGGTTTTTGTAAACAGATACCATATAAGAGGTTACTTTATATGTAACTTATTTCATAAACACAATGGCGCCAATAATTAGCACATTTTAAAAATGCGTATCAGCGTTTGAACTGCAAAGACGTATTGTTTTGTTACTAGAATTTGATACACGTCATTCTTGATCACTGGTTTTACTCACGAAATGTACGTTGTTCTGGAATAATTTATAATTGGTTTTTGTTTCACAAAAATCCCGGTAAATATTGTAGTAAAATTTAGTATGATTATACATATTTTAACACAGTAATTATTCATATATGTAGATACAATTAAAAAATAATTTAAAGCAATAGTATGAAAAACACATGCTACTGATCTATGGATATTGTCACATGTCATAGTATGTATTATTGACATTATGTGATGTTATTCTATTTTAATAAATTTCATTCTTTCGACTAATTTGATAATTTGCACCAAACATCACAATTTATCAAATAAAAATAAAAATAATCTGTTTCTATTCTTGTATTGTTAAAATACGTGTTTTTTTATTTACTAAATGCGCAGTTTGATATCGAGGGTATACTGATAGAACGCATTAAGTCAGTTTTTGAGAATTTTCTGTTTTAAATGTCAAAATGTTTGCAATTTAACTCACTTATTAATGGTAGAACGTATGAAGTCATAGGATAGAATGACTTTGAAAAAAAAACAGTTTTAAGTCATATTGTTATTTTTTTTATTCTGGCAGAAAGCATGATATTAGTATAACTCATTGATACTGAACCTAGGGACTTGTATGCCAAAAACATTACTTTTTACGTACAAAAAAATGTTTTTAAATTCCAAACAATTGTACCCGGGAGAGAAAGAAAGAGAGAGTAATGTGAAAAAAAATCACACTTTAAATGTGATTATCTCAGAACTTGTTTTTATGACTTAGTGCGTTCTGTCAGTACACCTTCGATATAATATATGACTGAATTATTATGAACACACGAATACTGCTATTGTTTACAGTAAACACAAAAAGTTATATTCAGCAGCATTACAGCTAATCTATGATATAATTATATGATTAGTAGATGTTTACCTGACAGGAAATCAAAAGTAAGTAATACACCATATTTTTTTGCTATTTGTGGGGAAGGCTATATTAAGAGCAGACAAAAAATTATGCACTATTTAGTTGTTTACATGGATTAATGAACTTGGCACATTCCAAATACCTTTATTGCATTTATTGGGTTAGTAAATATTTCAATTTTTGGTCAGTAAGAAATAATAAATGTTCAGTAAATAATTCGATAAATGATAAGTATACACGTAGTCAGAATAAAAGGTCAGTAATCTATATAAAAAAGTCAGTAA
The DNA here is from genome assembly GCA_022494535.1 of Himalopsyche phryganea. Taxonomy (NCBI): domain Eukaryota; kingdom Metazoa; phylum Arthropoda; class Insecta; order Trichoptera; family Rhyacophilidae; genus Himalopsyche; species Himalopsyche phryganea. The sequence continues at coordinate 4,363,578 of JAGVSL010000046.1, forward strand.
ATTAAACGGCCAGATATTTATATTAAACGGTAAGTTTTTTAACTAAATGTAATTTAACCTGGTAATTATTCACTGACCATTTATCGAATAAGTGACTCACTAAATAGTTCCCTTAGTTGTATCTAGGTGTTGCAGTTCCGAGGTCCCATCTGAGTTTCTTGTCCCAAAACTGTCTCCGGATTTTTTTTACGAAAAATAGCGAGAACTGAATTGCTCAGATCCGGTAAGTAACTTACGATCAGAAAAAATATTCGGGTTGGTAGTATTTTAAATTATTTATTAATTTCTTTGTTTAAAATATTGTGAGGCGTATGATTTTTCAAGACTTAAGTCAATTGCCTCTTAAATATTATCAAAAATGAAATTGTAATAAACTAATTTTTATTGGACATTTATTCTAAATACTTATCCTGATTCATTATTATGTGAATGGTGCTACTCCAGTTTTTGATTAACATAAGCTAATATCGAATTTATCTTATTATGACTTCCGCGGTGCGGTTACTTTGCGGTCTCCACATAATATAAAATACAACATAAATACCACGGTTTATTTCAGGTAATAGTTATAAGGAAAATTAAAATGGTTTACCGTTGTAAATTCCATTTGTTTGTGTTTAGCATAGTAGTACAAACGATTCGCGTTAGTGACACAAAAATCTACGAAAAATGCATTGTTAATTAATTATGCAGGCAGATTCACTATATTGGGATTCTTCCGTACCACAAAGACGTAAGCATCTTTGTAAGAATGATAAGCAGTAAAATAATCTAAAACTTTGTACTGTTTTTTTCAAGGTGTAACCGTCACTTCTTGGTGGAAAGGCATTATTTAAAAAAAAAGCACAATTTGTTTTATACTACTCCACATTTTTATAATGATCAGGACCGGTTTCGCTAATCAAGAACATTATCAACTGATCATCAACTTCATCAATTGATAATGATTGGACCGATTTTCGATGAGTGACACCGGTCCAGATCATTATAATATGTGGAAGTAGTACAAAAAAATGTGTTTTATTTATAAAATGATGAATGAGGTGGATTTTATAACAAAAATTTCGGTATTTAAAAAAATCCAATGCATCTATTATAGACTATTGAAATGATAAGTTTATCATTTTTTTATCATTAATTAATAACAACGAAATGATCAGGACATACACTAATTATTTTATATGCCTATTAATATTTCGCATAAATAGCCTTGCTAAGATACATATTTTATCAGTTGATAATGCTCTCGATGAGCGTAACCGGTTCTGAGCATTATGAGAAGTGTAGTACAAAACAAATTGTATTTTATTGATTGAATTGGCATTTACTTGGTAGAACTTCATTATAATAGTATTTAGTTCTACAAAATTTTATTAGGTAGTTGATAGCTATTTCGGCTTTACAACATCGTCAGAACAATGCCATAAAGCCGAAATAGCTATCAACTACCTAATAAAATTTTGTAGAACTAAATGGTTTGTTATTTTATCCTGGTAAAATTTATTTTTTGTAAACTTATGTCATGGTTTAAATTTAAAAAATAACAACAACAACGTATCTACAGATGCATTTTTGTGTTTAATGCATGCCTTTTGACAGGTTAGAAACACACAAAACATATGTGTTAAAAAATAAACCAATTTTAGTTCTGGTAATGTCTAAATAATTTTGAAAACAATTGTTGTCTTCTCTCCTGAAAACTTGCAAAGATACGTCTATATGTGAATATCGTATTGAATTGGTATATAGTGTACATAATTCTATAGAAGAAGTTTCCTTTATGACATAATGATTTAACATGAATTATATATAAAGTAAGTTATAATTAAGAAATGTTTTTTTTAGAACTTGATACTTTGACATTTTATCCAATTATAATGGAATTCTACAACGTGCATGCTAATTCAATCAATAAGAAATAACTATTTAAAACAAAACAATATTAAAGCTGTATCAATAAAAAAATCCAGTATGCCCTTGCAAGATTAAAAAAAACGTAAAAACCATGAAGCTTTCGTTTAATGATCATACATCGAACTTTTTCTTTGACGCATGCACATTTCCTAAATCCTGTTTCCTCAATGGAGCGTTGTATCAGTTTGTTGAATTTGGAATTCCCTTTAAAAGTACTTCATTCAAGTCGACAACTGTAAATGGTTGGTATAAATATTCAATTAGAGGCTATGTCAAGTCAGTAGTATTTTATTCATCGTGCCCTGCACAAGTCGAGAGTGATTGTGAATTTGACTGACGTAACAAACCAAGGATATTGTTTATATAAAGAATTCGAAATGCATAAGGTTAGTGAAATAATATAATGAGATGACATATTATAATCGGACTGACACAGTTTCCTTTACAATATTAACTATACAAAAGATATTTGGAGACTTGGTTTAATATTTTTATAAAGTGTACTTTTAAAAATAATTTTTGTATTGCAGGAGTAAGGTGATTGATTAATTTTGTTGTTGTTCACAAGGTAACGTGAATTATATTCAAAGTATAATTCACGTTATCTTGTGAACTTGCTACCGTAAAATATCTGTGAAATAAAATGTTTTAAAGTATGTGTATTATACGTGATAAATCGTTTCAGTTAATAAATTATTCGGTTAAAAATAATAATATATTATGATTGTTGTAGAGCTAAATATGTTCCCATAGACAAATGGTCAACAACCTTGAGGTTTTGTTTTGTCCCAAGATCGAATTCTTGAAATTGATCAATTTATTCATTTGTATCCCAAGGCATGGATGTCTGTAATGTTTTGGTTGCCCGCCGACCTCATATCAGAGCTTGTAAACGGGGCGTAAAGAGAACATTTCCGCTCCTAACCCCATTCCTCGATACCCAAAGTCTCCGAAGAGGCAAGATGAGTGATTGTTTAACAAGTTGTTTTAGTTGAACAACTTATGTTGCTTCTAATCGATCATCAATAGGGGATAATATGCTCCAGATTGCCGCGGAAATTGTTGCCATTGACGCGGAAAAAATAAACGCTAGCACAGATTAGAATTAATACTTACAAGTTTAATAACATTTGTTGGAGCTTTAAAATCAGCAATTAATAAATTTAATAGTGTTAATAATCCTCGGCGAAAGATATCAATACTAATTCCGTGTACTATTTTTTAATTCTTTGGAAATAAACTTTATTTTTAAAATTACTGAGAACAACAAAGGAATCTCGGAAAATGCTAACAATAAATAAGCGGTTTAAGATATGTTTTTTTTATTATTGTTTTCAGATGACATATTTTGCGATGTTGGCAATAGGATTTAGCTTCGTGGATGGAGCTAGAGTGACATTACACCCAAGAAATGATGTTATAACGAAATACAATGTTGATGAATGGCGGCCTGATGGATATTCATTCGAGTAAGCATATTTTTGGAAAAAAATAATTAAGGTAAAATTAATTTAGAATAGTAGATGCAATAAATCAAGCCGTGTGGCTAAAGATGATAATTTTTCATAAATTGCGCTAAAAAACTGAACAATAAAAAGAAGAAATATATAATTGTTCAAACGGTGATGTAGAAAACTTCAATTTCTAAATCTCAACAATATATGCTTGGTATACAAAATCATGGGACATTTCTAGTACAGCTGTTTATATGTTATATTTAATCAGAGTCAAACCGAGAACTGTTTCCTTTAGAGCTGATTCATACAAGAATATCCACGAGGAGCATCATTTGTATTATCTGTATCTTGTATTCGAGTGCAAATGACCTAATTTTTCTTAATGTGAAATCTTTGATGTCGTCATAATAGTGAAAATTTTGTTGAGATCGCAGCGTTGTTGATAGTTGGCATAGTAACCCAAAATATAAAATAAATGTAATAAATAATAAAAAAACTATAAAATCGTTATTGTGTTTCTCAAGTCAAAAGATAGAGCGGAAGATTATCTATCATTTAAAAATAAAATAACAAAAACAAATATACACCGCATTAAAACATGCGTGATAAAATTATATATATATATATACACACACAATACCCCTTACGAATTTAATACATATGAAATTCTTTAACCATTTCGAATTACTATAATTTAAGTTATTAAATATATTTCTAATTGTATTATAATTTTTTTAAGGTATGAAACATCGTCCGGGAGTTCCCGAAAAGAGCGTGGTTATTTGAAAACAGATTTAACAGGAAAAGAGCAACTTGTGACAGAAGGAGTTTTTTCCTTTATCGGGAACGATAATCAAGTTTACAAAGTGAGCTATATAGCCGATGAAAAAGGATATCGCCCAACAATATCCAAGCAAACGACAGATCAGTCGGTTAGTGTACCCGACGTGGCAGAAAAGAATAGGGGTGGCGATTTTGTCTTTCCTGAAGATACTGGCTATGATTTCACAACAAGAAAGCCCAATCGGCCACCTGTTTCCTCGACAACAGAGCCCGCATTTACAGAAGACTATCCTTTTATCACCACGGTAATTCGGTGTTAATCCATATATTAATTTTCAGAATATTTTTTCAATCGATGTATGTATCTGTGGAAAAATGCATAGATGTTTATGATATTTCAATTCCCTTCCACCTGTCAGATCTTTAGAAAGGGAAGTAGGGAGAGCTGTTAGCTAATCAATAGTCCACTCCTAGAAATATCGTTAAATCATTACCATCTTCAAAAAAAAGGTTGAGCGACTGAATAACCAGCAGTTTTCAGTGAAGCAAGTTATGTTGAAAAGCTCCATTAGGAGTCCACAATATGCTACATATTGAAAGTGGAAATAGTTGAAAGAATATGTTTTGAATTGATAACTGATAGCTATTTCCGCTTCATTCCATCCGACAAGTCTATTGCAGATGGCATAAAACTAAAATACTATCTTATGAACCATATCTTATTATTATTAAGGGTTGCCATCCTTTTTTGAACCTGAAACTGTAAAGTTCTCCACTGGTTAGGAACCCCTGAACCAAAGAGTTTGCTATTTTTACATATAATAAAGGAGCTGTACCATGTAAATGTCAATTCAATCAGTAACACTACAATACATCACAATGTTTTTCAAAAAGCAGCATTCATGTTTGTTTATAGAGGATCACAGTTTGGAAATGGTTTTAGTAAAAAATGTGAAACAATGTTTTAATGGTGATTTTATACTTTTATAGCTTGTTCCTGAAGAAGAATTCGTTGATAACAGAGTTGATTTATCTGCAGCATTGATTGGTTCACTTCTCGGAGGATAGTGATATTTTTTCATGTGAAAAATACGACCATCAAGATCAATTGACAACAAAGCAATTTAAAATGTTTTCTGAGATCGGCTTAAAAGTGTTTTTTTTGTTGATTAGTATTATGTGTTAAATAATATATCGCACTTATTATGACTGTACATGAAATATAAACCCAAGTTCCTATATAATACGTATTCATAGAATATTTTTTTAAATGGTGATAAAAAGAATTAGTTTTAGTCAAAACTGAATTTTTTATAAATTTGGAAAGAAATGTTTATTGTAGAAATACATGTATGGGATTATTTTTTACGAATAATGACGTAAGACTGATTATTTTTTTTTATTTAACTGTACTAAAATGTGTATATTAAAAGAATATTTTTAGAAATACGCGTTTTCATGTATTTGATAATTATTCATATTTGATGTTGAGTTTACTGGAACTTGAGCCCAGACACCACTGAACAGTAGAGCAAAGCTAGACTTTAGTCCATTGTGCTTTATGGCTTTGTGCTATTGGAAATATTAAATCATCATTTTTCAAGAAAAAATGGGTGGAGGGGGGGCAAACTCATGGACCACTTGAGACGGAAAAACTCTTAGGTACGCCGCTGATTATATCTTCAGCATCTCTTAAAATCGACGGATAATAAACTTTGAGTGATTGACTCACAACCAATTCTTTAACGCACCCACTCGTTGTATATGACGTTCTCTCAAAACAAATGATATTTGAAGGATTACCAGACATTCCTCGTTACCTCTTCATCGACATCGAGAGATCAACTCACAGCCAGTTTTATCGACCGTCTCAATGTGACTTGTTTGCTTCATAATAAGCGTCTAGAAAAGATTGCGATTAACGCACAACCAGTTCTTTTAATATATCATTGCTTAATGTATCATTCATTATCTCAATTGTTTGGCTAACCAATTGACTCAAAGCCAGCCCTTTTAGCATCATTATTCATTCTTTCAGAAATTGCAATCAGCTTACAACCAGTTTACTTACCAGAACAATTCTCTAAAATGATCAGTTATGCTATTGACTTAACCATTTCTCTTAACCTCTTCAATAAACTGAACTTTCCCACTAAAAAATCGTAAACAAAGTTTTTCAACGATACTTTTGATAAAAACAATCTATGCGACCGTGCTCGTCGTCGCTTGATTAAGAACAGGCAGTTGCTTTGTCAAATACCAAATCGAATATAAAACTGCTGTGTTCACTAAAAGAAGCGCAAGTATCAAATTAGTTTCAGCAGTGTTTCCCGTTTTTCTGAAACATCTTACCGGTATTATGTGACATTATTCAAGGAAAGTTCACATAACAGAACATTTTTTTATATTAGTAATGAATATGTGCAAATAAAAATAAAATTTTAATTATTAGTTGCCGTCAATGATTGTTTCATGAAATTTCCTCCATTAAACATATCAACGACAATACTTAATGTCGTATCTGTTTTTTGTGTCCCATTGAAACCATTATAAATTAGTTTTAGAAATAATACAATTTAAAGTTAGTTCAATATGTTTTTGACATAAATTTACAAGAACACGGTAGAATAACTATTCTAATCTTATTATATCTTATTATAACTATTAATGCTGTAATTGAAACTAACATTTCGCAAATTTTTCATCCGTATATTTATGTTTACGAAATACATAATATGAAAATAACAAATAGTAAATAATTTAAGAAATCGACTGAGGGTGTCTGATGGAATTTCAATATCAAGTACACGAACGCCTGAAGATACCGAAAGGCGAAACCCGGGTCGTTTGTGACGAAATACATGGAAATGTACAAAATCTCAAAAATGTAAAATAGTCAATAAATATAATGAACAGAAACTTCAGCAATAATTTGACTGAACATCACTTTTCGAAAGCCTCGCTTTGTATGAAATAAAAGTGTTAATAAAATAACCACGACTTATTTTTGCGAAGCAACTAAAAAAGCTGATGTTCGTGGCAGGTACTGGATGTTAACCGGTGCTACCGGTCGTCCCGATTCAAGGATGACTATCCCGAGTTCAACAGATGAATTCGAATAATTTTGAAATTTGAATAAATATCATATATGTATCTCTTAAAAAAGTGTTATTATTAAAGAAATATATACTGAATATAGCTCAAGAGAACGAGAAAAAATGGAAGATGGTCCCGTTTGATCCTGGACGAAACTTCGAGAAAAAAGCGAAAGAAAATAGTGTTCACAAGTGTAAAAGATAAACTATAGATCAAACAAATTTTTATTATGCATGGGCCCTACTGCTCATTGTTATAATAACGAGTAGTAAAAAGCCAAAATCATATCAACGGAAAGCAGATGACCTTAGGTTTTAGATGAAATTTCGGTTGATCTAAAGGTAAAGACCGATGGCGATGATCAGATATATATTCGGTAAAATATTATAATACTTTGATACTGGAAATACTTTGCACTCCAATGGTATGTCGCTAAAAATCATATCATCCAACCCGAAACTTCTCAAACTTTTTCATAGAACAACTTTCTATAAGATAAAAATCAGTGCTTCTAAAAAAAATTTCTTGTAATAATCAACATCCCTTTAATAAGTTAAAAATAGCAATTCAATTATTGAAATTGATAGCTTTGTTGCTAATTGTGATAAATCTTTCACCTCTTTGAGACGCATCTTCAGACTATCTATATCGTAAAGTTATTTATTTATAAGGTACAATATATTGATTTTAATCCTGTATAAATTACAAAAATTCAGGATGTTCTTTTTTCTTTTTACTGAACGTGAAAAGGGGATTTAGCACAAAAAATAATAGTACCACTTATTATAACACTACTAATTACAAAAGTATTTGGTCCAATGGTCACAGGAACATCCTCATTTCACTCAATGATGCTGAGAGTGCTTGATGAATTTCTATATCAAATTTTAATTGTTGAGATTTTGTAAATTTCCATGTGTTTCGTCACTAACGACCCGGGTTTCGCCTTGCAGAATCTTCAGGCATTCGAGCATATGAATGAAGTTGAACTGTTGAACGTTAGTGACGAAATACATTGAAATGTACACATTCTCAACAATTCAAATTCAATCATAAATATATTTGTTAATATCCTTCTTTGAAAATAAATTTTGATACAGAATTAAACACCTTAAAACAAATAGCGTAGAATAACGCCTACAGGACTTAATTAGTAAACAGCATATAAAAACGAAAACATCACAAGTTTTATCATGTCAATTACGCTTCAATCAAAGACAAAACTTAATCTTCTATAAAAAACGTGGGATATATACAATCTGCCCAGCCTATAGCAGAGCGGTCAAAGTCATTGTCATCGGTCACGGTTTTTCACTGGTTCGATTCGCAGTACAGAAAGTTTACTAAATTGATTTTTCAATCGATTAATGGATTTGTGATCGGTGGCGCGGATGTCTGATATGTCTCGATTCTCTTACCTATCGGATTCTACAAATGAGGTGTAGCTATAGCGATTAACTACCCACAAGTCCTGTCTTACCCATATACTTATATTCTTACAATATCCGAAAACGAGACGTTCATTGAGAAGTCGATCTCAATAATATTCAGTAAGCAAATAACGACGATCAATCTTTTTCAGATTGATCAATATTAAAGAGAGCATTAGTGTTAACCACGAAAAATTAAAAAATATTTAATGACAATTTAAAACAGTATTCATAAAATAGTTTTTTATGTTTATTTCAACGAATGCACATTTTAGCATTGTAAAATGCACAACTATGAACATTATTGCTTAATTAACATTAATTAATTGATTATAGTGCGTTTCGTTGACTAGCTAAACGCATTCATGGCTACTAATTGGAGAGTCACGAGTGTTACGACTCCTAGTTTGAGAAATACTGATCTAATAGGTTAACTTAGAGGTTTCTCATTAAAATACAATTAAAATGTACAATATGCATATATTACTGTAAAGATTTAATTTTTTATATTTATTTTGGTTAATTAAAAGTAGTATCAGTTGCGTTTGATTTTCGTGCACGTATATTACCTAAATACGAATACATCAATGGACCTTAGCATATCTTTTTGAACTTGAAATTACCTTAAGTGCTTTATGCACAGTCGATCAATAAATATATCTGCTATAAATATTGTATTAGCAGCTTCACAATGCCAGTATTCTTCCATCCGTAGTAACCTAAGCAAGTCGGTGTGTTTGTGAACTTAACAACGATATTTTTCACCGAATAGATATATATGTGTTTTAATATGAAGGTCAGTCGAGTGATAATTTTTAAAAATATGTGTTAGATAGATTGGATTTAAAATTTTAGTTATGTTAATGATCTCATTAATATTGAATAATTGCTTGTATGAAATTTGGAAAGTGTTATTCGCAGGTCCTCTCAAATCTTTCACGCGATCTGAAGCCCCTATTAAAATTGAACACTGAAATAATTAAATATTATTAATACAAATATCAGAAAATAATACATAATATTTAAGATTATTATAATATGCAGTTGTGAGTGTTTTAATAGTGTGGCTCCACTTCCATCAAGTGATGACCATTGCAGCAGTCTCTTTTGTTGCTTTCTGTAATAATATGACCCTGGATATACGTATATATAATTTTAAAAATTTGGGCCTATGTTGTAAATTAATAATAAACAATGAATTATTTTATTTATCATGTCAATATAGTGTATAATAGATCTATTAGATTTTGTTTATTATGGAAATGATTGAAATGAATTTGATTATTTCACTTTACAATGTTTTTATTTAGATTATCTTGTGTATTTTTGGGTAATGTTGAAAAATAACAAATTATTCAGTTTGAAAATAATTATATTATATTGTTGATAGGTATTTCGGAATAACACTATCGTCATTACACAGCTTTACTGTTCATCACGTGGAATGTTTTTTTAAAGTTAGAGGTTAGAAAAATAGTTTCTATTGATGTTATTGCTTGTGAAGTATTGTCAAAAATAGTGGTGCCATCACCTATTATACATTTTATTATAATTATTGTAAAAGCAAAAGAGTTACTATTTTTATATTATTATAATGATGATCTGCCTAATAAATAAACAATCGATTGATGAAATCGTGTCACAATAATGTCACCAAGCTATTTATTTATTCATTTCATGAAAACTAGATTTGTAAAATATTACATGTATCTATTCGCAATGATTAATTGAAAACAGCCGATTATTTTTTCGTTCCTTATTATAACTAGATATGATTTATTTAAAAAACAAACAAATAAATTATGTATTATTTAATAACATTCATAATTTTAAAAGTCGACGGCAAAACATAGGAAAAGAGATTTACTCGCATCAACACAATTGGCCTACCATTTTTTTTAACGTTGTCTGCTCATCAAAATGTTGATCAATGCTGTGATATTTATTGGTCTACTTTATTAGACGTTATATATTATATATGATTCTTGAGGTTTCACAACTATCACCTTCTGGCCATTGGGTAAATTATGATATGTCTCGTTATGATTTGGGCCTTAAACACAGCGACTAAAAGACGTAAACTTGTACAGATGCGTCAGCCCTGGGTTTTAATACCATTGGAGAAATTGTTTTTGAATGGTTAAATTGCCTTTTTTGTTTCACTGCCAAGCTTCAGGTCACGAATCTAAACAGGACAACCGGTTTCTTTTTTCGCTTTTGAATCAGATGGAATTTTTTTTATTGAAAGTTTATTGTATGGACATGTATAGGTTAGTGAAGCCACATGATTCAGTTCAGTAGGATGTTTTTAATATTAATAGAGTTTTTCTAATGTTTTCAGATAATAGTGATATTAGTATTATGCAGTTTTGTGAATGGAGGAAGAGTAAAACTTGACCAGACAAGAAATGCTATCATTACGAAATTCCGTATTGAAGATTGGCGACCTGATGGATATTCATTTGAGTAAGAATCATGATTAAAAAAACATTTAATTTAAATTATCATCACCAAAAGAAATTCGTTTAAAGTTTCTCTGCGATGAGATACTTTTTTTTGAAGTTGGCAATGCACTTTATTTCAGTTATAGTAATATAGTTATCTTTTAAATTGTGAAAAAAACAGTGTCTGAATATCCTTAAAATAATCAACTTTATTTTCTACTGGTTTTAGGTACCTATGTAACCTTTTATTTACAGAAATTTTTCATTTTCTCTTTTGCAATGGAAAATGCAGTATTTTATACTTTCATGGTAATGATAGCTTTCTCAAAACAATTGATGCTTGTACAATTTTGATTGTGTTGAAAATACCTATTGACTTTTTTTTTAAATAACATACAATTCATTTGTACTACTTCCATATGTTTATAATGATCAGGACTGGTTTCGCTCATCACGAGCATCATCAACTGATAAAAATACAAACATAACAGGCCTATTTATATAAAATTGAGTATTAAAATTAAGGTATATATAAGACAGATGGTTCATGAACTAAGACAAGAAATTACTGATTATCAAACGAATTATACATAAATTAAATAAAACAGTTAAAATGTTATGAACCTCTTAGACCTGAATAATCAGTAATTTATTGTCTTAGTTCATGAACCATCTGTTTTATATAGCAGTTAACACCTTAAAAGTGAATACCTATTGAATAGTAGAAAAAATTTAATTCATAATTCATGAAGGTTAATAAAAATATACCGAGTTCTTCTGATAGATTATGGGAGGCTACAATTTTATGTTCTGAAGGCTACTAGTTCATACAATTATTGATCACGGTTAACTGACACCTCTTGTGTTTAAGTATCTTGACTGGAAAATAAGATAGCCAATATTTGTGGTGCAAATTTTCATTAAAAAAATAATTGACAATACAAAAATAATTCATTTCTCTAAAAAAATGTGCACGTTGACTATAATTTCCATAATTTCTTGGTGTATCGAATGTTTAAAATTATTTTTTATTTGCATCTGAAACTTTGCATTATATTTTTGTGTTGTACCTTGAATGAAGTTACCACTATACGTAATTATTCAGTGAAATTATCAATTGTGAGTTGTGAGCGATGCTAAATTTACGTTTCATTAGTTAAGCCATATGTGGAACGATATAAGCAGTTACCAATAATAAATAGCTTTGCGGGCGACTGGTCGACCGCTGTCGACGTACTGGTCACCCATGTAATGATAATATAAGAAATATCAGACCGTTACCTTATTTTTTACTTAAACTAGTAAAAGTTTCTATAACATATATATATATATATTGAACGTTATAGTGGTAATAGCTATAATATATATCGAAAAATATTACTTACAGCAATTGACAATCGAGGTCACTGGAAAAAAACTTCAAAAATTAAACACGACCTTAGCTTCACGCTTCTATGCTGAAGTATCATCATAATTCAAGATGTTTCAAGGATTCTTGTCTCTTAAAACTTAATATGTTGAACTTTTGTCCCCATAAAATTCCCACTCAAACATGCATAAATATTTGTTTTCACGAATCAGAGATTTTAGAATGATATTAAAACAATCTAAATTCATCTTGATGCAACACAATAATATCATGAGAAATTACGCAGCGAATAAAATATTTATTTTATCAACTTGTTTTTTTTAAATAACGCTGAAAGTGTGTATAGCTGACAAAATATTACAAATATTACAAATATTACACAAATATCCTAACCTTTTTTAATAACTAAAAAATGCCATCTGCGGGTGCCTTAGATTAAAGTAAATAGCATACCCAATAAAAGTCAAATTTTAATATTACAATTTCACACAGATATGAAACATCATCCGGAACTTCAAGAAAAGAGCATGGTTATTTCAAGAAAGACTCTAAGGGAAATGAATATCTTGTGACAGAAGGAGAATTTTCGTACGTTGGCGAAAATAATGAAGTTTATAAAGTCAGTTATATTGCTGATGAAAATGGATACCGACCAAGGTTACAAATATTAGGGAAAATAGGTTCGCCAGATAAAGGAACAGAGCAGGAAGATGTGGGCTTTATGTTTGCCGATGAAGGCTTAGATTATTTTACAACACGTGATTCAACTAAGACGTCTGGATTATCAACTACAGAAACACCGATGAATACAGAGGAATATCCTTTCATCACTACGGTAAATTTTATAAACACACATTCATTAAATATATAGGTTTGTTGGCGCTCTATTTGTAATGAATGGTCCCACCACGCGGTGCTCCCTCCAAGATTTTCTATCTCTATATATCTTATCTAGTCATGACAAAACCAAGAGCAGTCTATGAATCAGTGGTCGCCAACGTTTCAAGCCACGAACATATTTCTTTTAAACAATACAAACATTTATATACCAACGATCATAAAAATGACATCTTCCACTTGGCACGGCAATAACGATTTTTTAATTATAAAAAAATATTAAGTGTGATATTTATTGGTGCAAGTTTGAAATGAATCCATGGATTTCTGGCTCCTGGATATATTTACTGAACTTTCGTGCTACAAATTTTTTCTCACGTACCAAATGTTGGCGACCGCTGCTATGCAGTAAATCAGTTTGTAAAAATAGCTCATCTGGGGCATCAGCAGCACGTGTCCAAACCAGGCTCATTTGGTAATTATAATCGGAAGCATACCTTATAATCTATGAATTTCGGACAAATTCAAACTATTGTACACATAAAAGTTTCCGCAAAATCTGTTTTAGATGAACTTTTCCTATGTAAAAGATTTTTTTTAAAAAAATTGAGACAGTATGTCACAATTGTATTTGAAAATAACTATGTACCTCCACAATTATTGTTGATGGCGACTCTTCCGATAATGCTTTTTATCTCGTTTATTTTATAGTTAATTCCTGATGACAATGACACAGACTTAGGCGACCGGTTTAATCCAGCATTGGTCGCGTCACTCCTCGGAAAATAATGAATGTTATGTCATATTTCCAGTAACCTCAGTGCATCATTATGAAAAAAAAAAAACTCTGGACTTAACATAACCTCAACTACATATTTATAATCAATGGCTACGCTGAAGAAGTGGTTTTTGAGCTATGGTGGGCCCAGTTAATGATGCAAATATTATTCCTGACATTATTTTAAATATGAAACATGCAATTGCATGATATAAAAATGTTTGTACGGAAGTAGTGGACACTTTCACCTAAAAACATCTTTGGCTATGCGCATGTTAAGATATTTAAAAATTTCCTCTTATTGCTAATTTGTGTAGTATTAAAATGTTGTCTTTCGAAATTATTTTTTACGAATAATATTATAAGACTGATATAATTATCGTGTTATTAAATGTTTAAATAGTGAATTAAACATATGTTGCTATTTTTTCTTAGAAAGTTTTAGTATCAAGGATTTTATTTAATTTACATAAATAATGTAAACAACTGTAATTGATGCTGTGATCCATGCCTACATTTTCAAAACTGGTTTGATTTTTCAAAAAAAAAAAAAAATATTCTTATTGACAGTTTAAAAAAATCATTTTTATTCTTAATGATAATAATTCAGTGTCTAATTAAAAATTACATTCAATGGAGGGTTTCAGAATTCCATTCGCAGATCAGAAAACATCTTTTTTTTAAAATCTGATTGTTATACACTGCCACCTGTTTATTGTGAGACTAACTAAAATATACAATGGGTTGACATATTTCACAACTAAAAAAAATTTTGATTTGGGTTTTTAATTTAAAGGTGTGGTATTACGGTGACTTTTGGATTTAAAAATTAATATTTCATGTAAATATGGATTCATATTGACAGATTTCTTGAAATGACTGATATATATGTATAAAGATAAAAAAGATTAGAAATATAAACATACCATTTTGTTTCCACCATCCCCTTCAAAATTCTAAAGTACTGCCGCAAATGCTCTTTTATTAATAAGACCGATTTTAAATTGAGTACTTAAAAATATGACAAATTACTATGCCTGTTTTGTTAATTAACGATAAAAGAAAAGAAAAAACCATTTTCTTTATCATGTCAATAGATTTATTGGATTTTGGTAATAACGGATTTTTTTGAATTAAACAATTTGTTTTGTAATACTTCTACATTTTTAAAGCGATCAGAACCAGTTTCGGTCATTGCGAGCATCATCAATTGATGATAATGCTTGAAATGAGTGCCCTGCTCATTATGTGGAAGTAGTACAAAACAAATTGGGTTTTATTTTAAAATATAATGCCTTTCCTCCAAGAATATATCACGTAGTTAAAATAGCTAAGTTTATTACGATAGCTAGTATAATATAAATAAAACCTAGAAAAATAGAGTTTACTACTATTTATGGTGTTGATTGTCGATTCTTTGTCGAAAGGCACTATATTTTAAAAATAAAACACAATTTGTTTGGACTACTTCCACATGTTTATAATGCTCAGGTCCGGTTTGCTCGCTTTGCGAAGCTGGTTGGAAATTTATCGAATGTCATGATTTGCGTGGTGATAAAAGTTTAAATATTTTTCGATTCCTAGCAAAATATATAAGTATTAAGATTAGATTTTTTTATGGAATAGTTTTTTTTGCATAATTTTTTCTGGTTTCAATCCATTATTTAAATCTTAATTATAACATACGTCCTAGATATAACAAGTAATAGTTGTACATTTTCAGGAACTAAGATACTTTCGTTAAAGTTTAAATGATATTTTAAAAAATGATCTTCAGTGAAAATTATTTTGGAAAATACTTTTTCTAATTCTAAAATATTGGATAAGAATTATTAATATTTTGGGAAACCGATAATTTACGCAAAATACGAATATATATCAGTATGAAAAATCCACCATAATATGACAAAACTAATTTCTTAGAACAAACCATACAGCGTATTTTAAATATTGCGACGAATTTTAGTAATAATAATTCGTTTTCCGCATAATTTATTGGTCCGTTTCTAATGTGGAGCATATGGCCTCTCAATGAAGATATCTCAAAAGAAGTTTTTTATACGAGTACTTCTTATTACTCGTTTTTTTCTAAAATATCATGGATATAAGGATATGAATAGGACATGACTAGTGGTTAGCTTATTACTCTAGCTACTAATCACAAACATCCATGCCTTCAAACAGAAATCAATATATAGATTGAAAAATCAATTTATGAAACAGTCCGTACTGGGCTTTGAGCCCATGAGCACCGCAAACAGAAGCCAACGACGTTGACCACTCGACGACGAATCCAACCCTTAGGAAAAGTAAAAAATTCACATTTTTGTTGTTTTTTTAATGTTCCAGCTCTTACAAGTTTTCAATGCATGTGTCGGCATTGTTATTAATTTTTATTTTTAAAATCTTCAAAATAATTGTTTTGTTTACACAAGAATGTCTAAATGTTTTATTTTAAACTCTATCACACTATTTTTTGTATATATGTTTCACTTTAAAACCTGAATCAAATATTTATTACTTCTTTAAAACAATGTTGCCAACAAAGAACTTTTGACGTTTAAATATGCGCACGTTATGACGTCTTTAAAAATAAAAATGACGATCGTCAATTGTTTTTCAGCTCACCTATAGTTATCTCCTTCCATCATGGCCTCAGGCTGATTGGTTAATTCTCTTGGGCTTACGTATTAGTCGGATGTGGGGTCACGGGTGCGAATTACGGAGTGGAGAAATCCGTGCATTGATATTCAATATGTTTTGCATTTTTAGACAAAAGAATAAATCGCCGTTGTTCTGGAAGAAAACACTAAATCAAAAAAATGACACATTGAGTTAGTTATACTAAAATGTTCCTTATTTCGAACTCTACCGTATGGGAGAACATACTTATTTTTATAAATTATACTTTTAATTAAAAACAGCTTTGTACAAACAAACTAAATGAAAATCGTATAACATTTCAAATGTTTGAAAAACTTCAAAGTCCAATTACTCAAAACAAGTATTTTTCAGTTAGTGCTTTCTACCAAAACAACGAGTAAATGTTACATGCCATTTGAAGCCTCCCCACAGACCCTTTCTTACCCTGATGACGATGCTAGCGTTGAAAGAGCTTTTACCTAAGTAATAATCTATTCTTAATTCGATACATCTTTCTTTACCCATTCGCAAGACGGATTGAGCGACTGTCTTATAATTATTGCTCACTAGACATGTATATTATATAGGTACTTCAGTACAAGTTCATATACTAAACATTGGGACAGCACATGGGTAAAAAATCACCAAAAGTCCTGTAGCAATACAAGAAAGACGAATAACAAATCAGAAAGCAGTTATAAACATTACGTAGGTATTTAAAACATATAATATATTTGATCAAACATTTATTGATTCCCTTAAATTAATAATTCGCTTGAATGTATGGATCACACATCATACTTACTCTTGGGATACCATCTATTTTCCTTGTCAAGAAATCCCAGAATTGACCACATCCGATGGCGTGTTTTTCGAGATTCGAAATGTATTGAAAGAAAATTACGAGCTTAAGGGCGAAGAAAAAACTTCAGTTTCTTTGAAAAGTACGTATATATATACATAATTTAAGACATCGACTGAGGGCGCTTGGTGGAACTTAAATGTAAAATTTGAGATTTTGTATATCAATGTATTTCGTCACTAACATTCGAGCGCACGAACACCTGAAGATGCCGAAAGGCGAAAACCGGGTCGTTAGTGACAAAATACATGGAAGTGTACAAAATCTCAATAATCCAAATTTGACGTATACATATTATAAGAAACATTGGTAAAATTTCGAAAAGGTATTATATTCCATATAATTCTATTCTATTCACCACTTATTGTGAGGGTGCATATGACATTAATTGCTTCATTAAGCAGAGGTTTTCCCCTAATAAAATAGTTTATCTCAACTATCATGTCATATTTTATTCTTTAATTATAGCGGTTATTCATGAAAAAGCTACCATCTCATCATTGGGCAGATCATAAGACAGTCTGACTACGGGCTCATCACTCTAACACCTTCAGAGGACGGGTGTGATATAAATGGCTGATTTGATTTTCTATACCCTTTCTATTCAATATTAGTGTTTTTAACACGGGACAAGCTATTAGTTAGATAATTATCCCCCCCCCCTGGGGTGCTGTAGGGCTTTTGCAGTAGCCCGCAACATGTTTAGGTCGAGCTACAGGCTGCAAGCAATTATTTGTGAATTTTTTCCTTTTTTATAAACTGTCAATTCTTGATGTAAAGGCATTATATTTAAAAAATAAGGCTACATAAATTATATTTTGAATTCGCAAACGTCCGCGAAATCATTTGATAAAGTTTAAGATCAGAGAAACCGGTATTGATCATTATACAAATGTAGAAATAGTCATTCAGAGGGAAAAATTGTGTTTTATTTAAAAAAATGTATATATTTGTTATATAAGAATACATTATTCATGATTTTATTAAAATTACGTCTTTGAGGAAATTGTAGAATGCAGGTGTATGTATGTTTACATAATGTCAAATAAAACTTTTGATAGCTAAAATAATTTAATTTTTTTGGTAGAGGAAGTACAAGTTTGATTATAGCTGAGATAAATTAAGAGTTAATACTAGATTTCCCCCCTCAAAATCTTAAATCGTTTTTTTTTTGATCATTTTTATCACATATCAAAAAGCATATTTTATTGAATTATTTACTGATGATAGTAGCGCCCGATCACTATTTAAATATAATTAGAAGAACTAATGAGCGTGGTGTCGAGGCAGAAGACGGAGACTGAATCACAATGGAAGATTAAAAAAACATATCCCCGAAATATGGCTACTAAATATGTATATTTTTACTATTTTTTTGATTTAGTTTTGCTAAAAGATGTAAGTATATAATAGAATGAATTGGTGTTCTTTTTTAAAAAAATAATATTTAAGATAATTCTACTTTAAATGTAAGTCAGAAAAAGTGAGAGAAAACGATCTTTTTGGTAAATTTCAAAAATGTATATACTATCGTTATATCCAATAAATTGAACATTTCGCTTCAGTCACTATATAGAACAACCTTTTTCCTACGATTTTTCTTAGACTTGATCTCGTTAAATTAGAATAAACTCTAAAGAGGTCATGGAGTAGAGCAGTTCTGAAGACTATCTGAAAAATAATAGGGGTCTAATTTTGGCTAGACAGGCTTGAAAACTTTACTATTTCCATGGAAACAATACTCCAATAGTGTAAACAAATGCGATTATTCATGAGATTTAAGCAACGATGGTAAAAAACCTACTATATCCTCTTAAGCTGTTTTGAATATTTAAAAATAATGTGTTTAACTATGAAGGCTATAGCTATTTATTTTGATTTATAGTTTCCAGTGAGGGTTTTAAGCAGAAGCAGAAACCGATCAATTTTAGTACTTGTATAAAACCATCGAAAAAACCATATTGAGCAAGATATTGATATTAGTTAGTAGATATTAATCGACACTAAAGATTATTGGTGAAGATAAGGATAAGCATGATCTACTATTGAAATAAATGTTTAAAATTGACTGTAAAAACACGTATGCATTTCAGTAAAAAATACAAATAAATCTGGTTATCAAAATGAGAATTCGAATCCTAGATTAAAGAAGAACAGAATATTATTACTAGGCTACTGTGATTGAGTTATAAAAGGATAAACAATATTAAAATAACAGATAACTTATGTATGGTCAAATTAAAATTCTTCTTAAATTACGCTTTAAGTAAATATTTTGACCTACAATCCATACAGTCTCCAGCTCGCTTATATTTATTACGTAACGTTTTTAAAAAAGTGGCTGATATTTTAAATCAATGCGTTCTCTATGGTAATATTGGTTGACACAGTTTGTATGATTTTTTTATTATAATCTGTATATATGTTCATAATTATAACAAAATGTTTAGGAAAATCATAAATAAATCTGACACAGCCAAAAATTGAAGTTTAGTCAGTATAAGGTAGATGATACAGTTTGCACTTTTTACTCTACTGATACGCTTTGTGTATATTACACAGAGCGTGTTGGTGTGTTATAATGTATGGATCCTAAAACCGGACCCTAGAACCGGAAAGCAATGTTATAAAGTGGTAACTCTGATAAAATATTTTTCAATAAAAGTGTAACCATTATGGTTTCATTATGGTCTCATTGGCCAAATTTCTGTCGTACATATTATGTAAAAAAGGCAATATGGACGTTAAACGCTAATTTTTTCTCCATATTAATTTAAATACACGCAGTCAATATTACGGAAGCATTTAAAATTCTCGATTCGAGTGTTTTCACTTTCTTCTGAAGCAAAACCCGTTTACTCTGAACTGGGTCAAGTTCACGTGCAAACAGATGTTTTTTTTGTTTTTTCATCAATCTAAATTATTAATATTGTCCATTGTATTGTATATGACGAAATATTTCCTTTTCGCAAAGTGTTCGAATAGAAAGTTTTAAATTTCTATTTTTCTTTTCAAAAACGTATTATCACTTCACGCGTCACAAAAATATAATAATTCAAGTGTACTATTCAAAATTATTTAAAACAAGAAAATACTAAAACAATAATTTGAAAAATAAAAGGAAATTTTTAAAGGATAATAAATCTTACCTTATATTATCCAAACTACAGTTTACAAGGAAAATAACAGTGAATAGGTTGTAATTTAAATTTTATATCCTACGCATATATTTTATTTAAATTTTATGTAAAAAATGGTTTCGCCTACGAAATGAATATGTTAAGCCATGCCCTTTACAAATATTGAAAATTATGTGATATTTGGACCAAACACACATGATTTAGTAATAAAAGTTGTTTTTATCAGGATAACGTAGGCTTCGTCTAAAACAGCAGTTCTCAATTTGTCCTCATAAAGTTTTGTATATGATATTGTTATAAAGTCCATGACTGCCTAAATAATCTCTACTACATAGTATAAATACACGTATAAATCTGTATGTATGTCCGTCACAAGAAATCCTCCCAAACGGTGTAAAGTTGCGACTTGAAATTTGCACATGTAATTCTGGCTGCTACATTCATAATTGGTTATCATGGATATTTTTAAATTTATTGTTAATAAGTTGATGCAATATATATTTTGTGGATGCTGCATGAGGGACGGTCCAGTGTGATATTTTCAAATTTAAACATTTTTATTAATTTATGGATTATATTTTGTGGAAGTTACATAGGGTACGGTCCGCGGTGATATTGTAAACATTTATTTTGATTGATGGAGTACATTTGGTAAGTACTACATGAGGTACGGTCCTCAGTGATCTTTTCAACTTTCAACATTTACGCCATACTAACACCGGCGTAAATGTTAGCGCGTACTATCCCTGGCGAAACTAGGTTATAAATACTATTATGTATATTACATATTTAAAGATTTCGGGAAAAATGTTTTTTTAATATATAAATTGGCCTCGAATTTACCAGACAGAGCTTCTCAGTGATAATATTAAAAAAAAGTTTACGTGGTTGAAAGTATAACCATGAATAAAAGTATGTTTTTTTAAAATACACATTTGTTATGTAATTAGTTTATTGTTGATGAAGAGTTGAACATTTTTAATGAATGTGTATCCATATATGGAATTGTGAAACGGCTGTTAAGGTATGTATGTTTTAAGCTTTGTCGAATTGAATTATTAAAATTATATTAAACTTTTCTAATTCTAAGAATCTATTGAAATCTTGTGCAGGTTAGTTGTGCCGTTGTGCCTCTCAACGGTATTTTTAAAAGAGCCTGAAATAAAAAAAAACTTGTTATGACGAAAAAGATCGAAAGTGTTCGCTATGTATTTGAGCTGGTAATATGGTATATATTGGGATTGCTTTAGAGAGATCATTTGTTGGGAAACGGGTTGGTGGAAACGGGACTGTAATCAACATATACTATTAAAAATGTAATAAGAAAGTCTTAAAAAAATAATTGGTGAATTGTATGTCTGTGAGTCTCGTCATAAGTTCCAATTTCAAACGTTATTTATTTGACTTAATATGTGGTTTTTTCCATTTCTGTCCTGTTACCTACTGAATTTTAGTTTCAATAAATATTGATGTACGTGTTTTGAAATAGGAACAATTTAGTATCAATAACTCGATTTTTTCTAAAAAATTAATGACATAATTAAAAGTGCTTCAGTTGAGAAGCTTTTGAACACGCAATGTTAATTGAATTTAATATTGACATTAAAAAAAAGCCTTCACCTTTTTAAATGTTACATATTTGGAATGGCATCCTTTTTTAAACATTTTATTTTGGTATTAATGCGCATCGTTAACTAATTTTAAATTGACTTGTTTTTAAATTTGGATACACTTAAACAGGTGGATAAATAGACAGTGGCAATGAAATGGTGAGAAAGTATTTTTCTCAAAATTAAAAAAAAAGTAAGATTTTTTTATTGAACGACTTTAATTTTATCTATATTTCTCAGGATATTTTTTGGTAATGCTAGCGTGACAATTCTAAAATTCGGGAACGAACTCGAGGTGGACCATTTTGTTATAAAAATAGTGAAATTACAAAAATTTAATAAAAGCATAGTATAAAAACATCAATTTTTTGATCTAAAATAATGTTTATTCACGATTTTTCATTCCTGATTGACACAGATTAATTCAAATTGTAGATGTCTCTAAAGAATGAAAACGGAAAAACGTACAAGATTTCGTGTTCGACTAAGCTGACTAAAGTATATATTGGTAATTATGACTAGAACTATTTTAAACTAGCGAATACTAGTCTAATAATTTGACAGCAATACATACATTCAAGTAATTTTAATTTAGAGATATAATTTACTATTATGTAGATTATCAGCTGTTAAATTATGTTTCGATCAAATTACTTGGCGTTCCTTCACGCTTCTGAGTTGATGAATTTTTGCTAGGGATTAGTTTTATTGAAATGCACCATATGACTTGAATTGCCGCAACTCTCAGAAAATTAAATTCGTTGCTTTTTTAAACTTTATTTGTATGTATAATCCAATAAAATAATCAATGGACACCGCTTTACGTTTTAAATTCTCTCTAAAATTAAAATTAGTAACTTTTTCATTCTACTGCTTGTGTCCAAACTTGTAACCTAGTGCAGTGTTCTTCTACCTGTGGTTCGCGAACAGTTTCACCCCCTTACACCGCTACAAGACTCGAGGAACTCCTACGGCTCTATTGAAATATCTCAAGTTGTAGAGGGAGTAAGTTGATTCATCGAGTTGTTACGTGACCAACCATGCTATCCTACTTTGCTTTGTGAGGTATAGTGAAGATGACGACTCAATGGAAGAGCTTCTCTGTTGCCTTGATCTACCAGGATCTACCACAAGTTCAGAGATATTTAATACTCTTGATGAGTATTTTCAAGCTAAGTGTCACAGGGCTTAGTGTACGGACGGTACTGAGAGCATGACTGGTTGTCGTTAAGGAGTAGTTGCGAAAATAAAGGAAGCCGTGCACCCACAAGTTTTGTTCACTCACTGTATGATCCACCGAGAGCATCTAGCTGCAAAGAAGCTTTCTCCTGAATTAAACGGTGTGATGAATTGTTACATAAAGAAAATGGATGCGTTTAAAAAGAAGCTGATTTTCTGGGATCGTTGCGTTGCGTAGAGACAGATGTAGGAATGTTTCCACTTCTGGGAGATTTTTTAAACTGACTGTATGTATGTGTGTGTATTTGGTCAAAATGGTTTTCCCATTTTCACCGGGCTGCGGATGTTAAAAGGTTGAAGAACACTGATCTAGTTTACCAATCAGGGCATCTGATCCCGGGATCCCTGTCAATTAGTCGATTGCGAGATTTCTGGACTCACTGTAAATGATAAGAAATCATTCATATTTGAAATTAAATATTTCCTGATTAACTATAGCGTGTACCTCGCTTTGTACATGAATTATATAATACCTATATCATTAATACACGTATGTATTGAAGACTCTCTCCTTCTCATATTTTGTAACTTCTGTAGACAAGAACAGATACTTTTGCAAGCAATTTATTTTATTTATTATTTATTGATGCATAAAAAAATTCGTTCCCATGCCCAAAAAATAAAAAAAACAAATATTCATTCCGAATGAAGCAATGGACACAGATTTATTTTTAAATAGTCAACTTCGGGATTTGAAAAATTTTGAATCCCGAAATCCCGAGATCATCAAAAAGGATCCAGGATTGGATGTCATACAATATACCACAACTAATAAATCTGAATAACTGAGTTATCAATTTTAATTTTACTTAGTTTTTATTTTATTTATATAAAAAGTAAAAGTTTTGTACCTATTACTACTTTAGTTGAAAATACTTTCTTATTATATTATTGTTTAATAAGCACTACAAATTGTGGTAATTGATTTTTATAACAGTATATATTATTGTTTTGATATTTTTAAGATAAATTAGCGTACCTTTTACATTATTTTACTCTGCCATTGAGTCAATCACGAACAGAAAATGTTGAAATTGAAGAATGTGTCAAATTTGAAAAATTGCAATTGAAAGGTCCAGATGGACAGCAAAAGAGATGACCTGTTCCCACAAGACCGTGGGCTGGAGGATACGTGCACTGAGGCCGGTCGGTATGTATCCATTGAACGAACTATGGCCTTCGACTTTCGCTGAAATCGATTTCATTGCTGTTAAACTTTGTAAACATTATTATGTAGCGTGGGATCATGATGCACATGTGAAATTGTAAGCATTCTTTTAATGCGGTTATTGGCAACATAATTATGGCCGCGGTAATACGGTGGCACTATTACCCAGCAACAATATTATAGAGAATTTGACGTTATAATTTTTCTAAGAATTCAGCGGCCTTAAGTCATTTTCAATATAATATTAAATGTATCTGTTATTTCAACTTTGTTAATATGCGGAACATATTTCACTTCGTTGAATAGCAAAGAATACACGGCATTCAATTATTTCACCGCGTCATATGGAAAGCGAATAGATCTCAATTCATAAAAGCTCGTATTTTTCATTAAAATTTCTGCACATTACAGTGCATGCAACGAAATCTTAATGATTTTTTTCTCGAACATTCCAGACAAAATTTGAAAATTACGTTGTTACGCTGTGGAATACACCCTGAAAGAATAGTGTGAAACCGCAGCGGATGGTAGTGCATACAACGTTGAGCACCCGACGGAATGTTAAATATTAATCCATTGTATAGCATCTGTAGGCCAAATGCACCGTAAGTTTTTTTAAATTTATAATTCACGTAGGTTTACATGCTGATCCCCCCCCATTCTCCCCTTGGTATTAAATATGTATAGATTCCAAACCTACGTTACATATAATAAAAAAAAATGAATAATAAATTTTGTCTGAAGATATTTCTTAAGGGACGAAACGCGTATTCTTCCTAGTTACATTAATAGTGGAAAAACTAATGATAGTTATTAATTTTAATATATTATGTGAAATGCGTGTTTCTTCATAAAACAATGATATATGACTTGGAATATAAATATTAAATATAATAATACGATACTGCAACACTATTTCTCTATTTTAACATGTAGTTGTCAATCTTTCTTATGTCTTCTTAAATAATGCAGTTCTTTTAAGCACAGCTATTTTGAAAATCATCAAAAGTATCAAGGAAAGGTAGTATAAATTCGTATTATTCATATTTTCCTAGATAATGGGTTTTTTATCAGATCTGAAAAACAATTGATGCAGCCATTAATAATTACCAAAGACACTAAGAGATATCAAAATTAAGTAACAAGAATACAGTTGAAACAATTTATGAAGTAATGGATTACATACAGTATTGAACAAAAAATAGCCACAATAACAAAAGTTAATAGTTGTGATTGTTATGACGCAATTTAACACAAAAAGTGATAAACTAATTGCGTCGGTTTCTCCCAATTTAGTAAAATGCAGATGACATAATAATTGTGATAAGGACATAATTATATTCTGGAATAACTATACAAAGCCTGCTCTCGTAAAAATACTGTTTATAATCACGGCGAAAGAAAGATTATTGAAGGTAAAGTGTATGCTTTGCACTTATAATATATAAATGCACTATTATCTGCTTAAAATTATCACTCTAATTGAAAGAGAACATTTCTAAATTAAATTTGAATCGTTAAAACAAGTTTTTTTTATTTGTCCTTACTGGACCACCCTTTTAAAAACCTCTCATACAAAAGATGGAGATCAATCTTATAATTCTTCAGTAAATATGTTTTATAATTTTAACACTATCCAGAACACATACTGAAGAGGTGATACAATTGTTGAAATTGAGAGTCATACAAACTCAAAGATTTCGCAACATAAAGTTCAACAGGATTCTAATACAATTGAGTTCAAACGCAATAAACAGTCATATTTTATTGTTAATAATTTGGATGAACAATATCGATATGATATAAACAGACACAATATATATTATTACGTTAGAGCGTACTAAAGAGCAAGGTGAATGTCGATTAAAAGATTCCAGTCAATCAAAAATATTATTACAACTGTCAGACATTCTCAAATAATTTCTTATGCAATATTCTACAAATACTATAAAGACAGACAGATGCCTTATTCGTGAAATGAAAGCATTTCATCTTATTCATTCGGATTGCATTATGAGTTTTTACTTGCATGTTATGTCAACTATTATTTAAAGAGACTCGAGAAAATTTGAATGTATTTTGACTTGTTTGTATTCCATATTACAAATGCTTGAAAATGATTAAGAACAAATCTTCTAAATGGATAATTATACAGAAACTGAAATACTTATTGCATGTTTGTTTATTTGATGTATTCACGATATACACACTAATGTGACTAATGTCTATTGAAATCAAATTCTTCGTCCAAAACTTCTGGAACTACAGCGCAGTCTTTTGTGATTTTGATGTTATTTCGTCATTTGTGTACTCGCTTTTCGGATCATTGATTACACACAAGCAAGAATCAGGCTCCTCTCGGACATCATGTAGTCCACACCAACCTCATCTCCTATTATAGGTCCGAGATATAAGAGGATGCTCAATCCGCTCTCATATCTCTAAAATTTTGACGAAAAGAAACCACCGAAGCACTAGTCTTTGTGAGATGACATACACTGAAATCGTAAATCAGAATGTACTTATACATTAAATAATTCAAATTTGATATTGAAATTCCATCAAGCACCCTCAGTCGATGTCTTAAATTACATTAAATAATTATTGGCAATTGGTTTTGAAATGGTTCTGTGGTATTTTCAGTAGGTTCATTGTCATAAAAAATATAAATTCAGTCTTGATAGTTATTATTGATACACAGCCAAGTTGCACCTTAAAACTTAGTAGAAATTGAAAAAAAAAACAGCTGAAGTCTTAGTCTCAAAATTTTAGTATGAAATTTAATATTCGATCAAAAATAGGGCCTCTAAAATTATTTAAAAAAAATCTTTTTTTGTTTATAAAAAATATTTATTTACAATTTGTTATATATTACATAGTATTTCATTAATACTGAATGAATAAAAAATGTAATAGGACTTAGTAATTGAAGTTAAAAATGATAGATTAAGCAAGAAAGTATTAACTTAAACCTGGATTTTAAAAAATAATGTTGTTCTATGAATCAGAAAGTATTGACTATAGATGATGAAATAAGTTTTTTTGTATGACAAAATATGTAACTATTAAAATTGTAAGATTTTTTTTTATATAATTATTTACAAAAACAATAAGACTGTAAAATGAATCCACAAATAAATATTTATTGCTCACACAATATTCTTGTCTATAATTATAGTATTATGATTAAAGCTATACAATTAAAATGGTTAATTTTGTTGAAAATGATATAAAAGAAAAATTTATAAAAAATGGTCGTTTTGGTAATAAACAAAAAACATTTTTAATACATATTTACATATTATGGAGAATGGAGATGAATATTTGCTTTAAATTACATAAATCATGATATTGTTGTATAACCATGCCCCCCAAAGTTAATAATTAGAAAACTAACAGACAATGAATAAATTGTCACCATGTTTTCAGTTACGAACTAAAATAAAAATATTTTTCAATATGTCGTATTAATAATGGAAAATATTCAAATACTTGAAAACGTCTTGCTTCATTGACAATCAAAAATAGCGTGAAAGTTTTCACATACATCCAAATTTTTCATTTACTCTATTAGCTAATCAAAAATTGTTTGAGATTGCATTATCAGTAGCCTGGTGTAGATTTATGCAAATACCAAAGTATGAATAACTTAACATCTCAACCGAGTATAAAAATCTTCTTCACTGCCGATGGTTCATCATTCACAATAAGCTCATCTTCGAGTAAGTGTCCGTGACAAGTGCAAAAAAAAACAAATCAAAATGAAATTGGTAAGAATACTACAAACAGTATACTTATATGTTATATTATATTAACATGTCCACAGAAAAATGGTCCACAAAATTATAACTTCAATTATAAAAAAATATATAGTTCATGTTTGGAAATTATTATTTCAAACACAATATAGGTCATTTAAAAATATTTTTTTTAACTCATTTTTGAAATAAACTTTTCCGTAAAATCAGTTCTCTTCCTTATAAAAATTACTATTTCTATTTAATAAAATACTCTTCCCATTCAAACATTCAAGATCAATTTCAGTTTACATTATTTATTTCTGACGATTGTGTGATGCCAAAATATCTATCAAAAGAAAAATTATAATTCTTGTGGAATTAAATACATTGTTATGTTTACTTATAATCTAAAATTAACTAATAAAATCTTGAATTACTGAGATTTTGTACTTTTCCATGTATTTTGTCACTAACGACAAGGGGTTTCGCCTTTCGGCATCTTCAGGCATTCGAACACACGAATCAATTCGAGTCCATTCGTGTGCTCGAATGTCTGAAGCTGACAATATACATGAAAGTGTACAAAATCTCAATAATTCAAATTTTATATTGAAATTCCGTCAAGCAGCCACAGTCGATATCTTAAATTATAATAAAATCTTGATAACTTTTACGCCTAGACTTCTTTTAGTAGATAACTAAAGCGCTTTACAGGCCTTTCTGTAGAAAAATTTATATATTTTGTTTTCATCTTTTAGTATGATTTCGTATGAAGATAATTATATTAATATGTAAATCATAAAATTTCTTTATAAATTATATTTGATTGCCTCATAGAATTAGCTCATTGATATTCCGTTAAAATTTCCAGTAAAAAAATAATCTTCTTCTGATATGAAAAATAATTATTGCGACATAGGTAGACAGCAAAGTAATTTGATTCAGTCAGCAGGTCAAACCATTCAATAGTTTTGGGTAGCAATCATAATTATATTAAAAAAAAAACATTTTATTTGTGTAAAGGCCAACTTTGATCACCCTAATTAAAGAAGAAACATCAAATTATTGCAAAATAGAAAACGCATGCAAGGCATTAGCATCTATCAAGGTGAAATCTCAAATATGTATTTTTTATTTACATTTCGTAAATTTGACACACAATGTATTTCAAATTACAAAAAAAATAAATCGTAACATTAAAATTACTTCCGTACATATTTTTAATGGTCAAAGCTATTTAATTGTCAACCATATAATTAATATGTACATACTAAATTTATTTTCTTACTATAATAAGATATTTCCATCATAGAGACATATAACTATTCTAGCTTTATGGTTTCCTATAATAAAAATCAGTTATTTTTGTAGACTCAATTTGAATTTTCCCATGCAAAATTTCGTTTGATTATAATTTTACAATTTAAGAATATTTGTGATATAAGCATTTAACGTTATTAAAATTTCTATAAAATTTGCTATACATATTGTAGTATAACGCAGAGAACTTTTAAATTTTCTGTGAGTATTGTGACAAATTGGCTTAATCTCGTGAGTTTTTTCAATAACACAAAAGCAAAGAAAAACATTACGAAGATAGTTATAATTGTTCTATTACAGTTAATAGTTATACGCAAAAGATTTTGAAATTATTCTTTTCTGTACCATACAAAATTAATTCATAATACAGTTATTTAAATATGTTCTGACACAATTTTATGATAATGAATTCGTTTAATTTTGTAATTCTTACCTTGTTAATGATGAGCTTATTCAAATACTGACACAAAAAATGTTACGCAATGTAAATTCTTGTTCCAGTTTTATTGTCCATCTCCGAATACGGTGTCGCAAAATGATGACACATACTTACGCATTATTTTTCTCCATCTTTGTCAAATAAACATAGTAATCATTATAAGCTAACGACATTTTTCATAAAAGATTTCATAAAACAATTACACAATACTACAGATATGAAATTAACAATTTTATATCAACAGATTTTAAGAATGTAAAATACATTTTATAAATTTGTATTTATTATTGTTTTTACAGGCATTCTTCTTCTTCTTCGCTTGCGTGGTTTCTTCCATGGCTGCACCCGCAAATGACGTTCAAATTTTACGTTACGACAACGAAAATAATGGATTAGATTCATACAATTTTGCGTAAGTACATCAATATTAATGTTATCAATACGTTTATTTTCATCGAGATAATTATTCCTTTTTAAAACTGTCGTTTGAATACTTAATTTTTGTTTTTTTTTAATATTATATATAAAAAGAAAACGTATATTTTTATTGAATTTGAATTTAGTGCCAGAAATGACTATTAGAAAGCATATTGACAGCGAACTTTCATGTCAAAGTTTGAGCACCATTAAATACATTATTTTCTACCTCTATTGATATTTTATAATCAATTAAGTATAATGACATAGTAAAATATTAATATTGTGTAGAATTATTTTGACTTTCAAGTCGTCCATTATTTTGCAGGTATTAATATGATTATTGCTAATATTTTACGTCACTTATCTATTAAAATAATCATCTCTTTTCGTAATATGTTGTATTTTAATGACATACCTTCATAAGTAATAGTAAACATATTTATTCCCTCACTCAGCGATTACTATTTTCTCATTCGCAATATTTAAATCAAATAATTATATCCACCAGTAATTCGAGTTATATATTTTCTTGTTATTAATTTTTAGTTTTGAAACGAGCGATGGAACATCCAGGGCAGAACAGGGTCAGCTGAAGAACGTCGGCACAGACAACGAGGCTTTGGCCGTATCAGGAAGCTTCTCATACGTTGGTCCTGATGGCGTCCAATACACAGTGAACTACATCGCTGACGAGAATGGATTCCAAGCTACCGGAGACCATTTACCAAAGGCACTTTAAATCTTCATTCAACCAAAAACAAATCGACGAAACGGCTTCTCTTAAATATTCAGTAATCAAAATATACAAACAGAAAAAAACAATGAACCAAAAAAACAAAAAATAGCACAAATTTACGACTTGTCGTATTTGTCGTAATATAAGCTTTATTTATATTAAGTAAGCATGTTATAAAATATTTTGTAATACTTATTATTTTTTGACGTTATTGAATATTTAATAAAAAAATATCTAAACTTATTGCAAACTTTTACTGAATATTATATAAGTTTTACAATGATGCAACCATTGTCGCTGTTTACAATGCATACTTTCTCATAAATATACCTGCCAAATGTGTCAACGATGTATTTAATTTATCAATACTTTGACCATGTAGAGTGAAAGTTCAGCAACAGATGGCATGTATTGAATTTTATTTTTTCATGAAATAAATAAATAATAAGTTACTTCATAGATATTTATTATAGAAAGCTAAATTATCTGCATAAAAAATGGCGTTCGTTCATTAATAATATTTGGAGGTAAAGTTTCGTTATATTTTAAATTACAGTCACACATTTAAAAAAAAATGCTGTGTAGTAAATACATATTTTTATAAAAGACAATGTTTAGATTTTAGGATGAAAGATAAGCAAATTGGTGAGAAAACGAGATAAAAATATTTATAATACAAAAATAATGAAAATAATAAAGAACTTCAATGACCAAGGCTAATTGATTGGATTACAGGATATTGTTTAACATTTTTATTCATTGGTATCTCTGTATATTTGTTGCTAAATTCACTAAAAAGATGAGGACGTCAAAGATGATATATTATTTAAATACAAAAACGTGTATCGACCGTTTTCATCTTTGCACACTTTCGTTTAAATTCGACAAAAATTAAAAAAAGTAGACGGAACTCTTTTGATATAATGTAATCAGTTGAAGATTTTTTTACTTGATTGATTGAAATTTTTATTTCATAAATTCAATAAAGGTCGGATCCGTGGTGCAGTGTCAACGTCATACCAACCTCATCATTTTATTTTTAAAATCGCTGAAAAGTTAAATTAAGCCAATCGCTTCGAAATTGTTGGGACCATGGTGCGGTGGTCAACATCGTTTTCTTCGGATACGGATCTCGCGGGTTCGAATGACTAGATTGATATTTCCAATCGATTCATGTGTTTCTGTTCGTAAGCATTAATGTATGTGATGTATAAAACTTCCTCCCAACTATCCCAAAAACGGAGCGTAGCGACAGCGATTAGCTAACCACTAGTCCTGTACTATCCCTAACCTTCTTTCCCTACTCTTTTTGGAAAACAAGTGAAGTTGAGCAACTGCGTAACAAACAGTTCTCGTAGAACAATTTCTGTTTTGATACTTCCATTAGGAGGCCATATGCTCCATGTGGGGAGAGGACATGGTATTAAAAAATCAGTAAAATGCTATAGAAAAAAATATCTGTGTTAGAAATGGTACCGTAAATACACTTTTAAACATAATATAAATATGTATGTATTGAAT
Organism: Himalopsyche phryganea; assembly: GCA_022494535.1. Classification (NCBI taxonomy): domain Eukaryota; kingdom Metazoa; phylum Arthropoda; class Insecta; order Trichoptera; family Rhyacophilidae; genus Himalopsyche; species Himalopsyche phryganea. The sequence goes on from JAGVSL010000046.1 coordinate 4,396,524, forward strand.
TAAAATTTTAGCAAGTAGGTACCTACAGTCGGCGATTTTTTTTCCAAAAATGACATTAAATGAAATGTTGAAACGTAATATTTCTAAGAATAAAATTTGTCGCCACCCTAAATCATATATTTTATTTTATAATGAATAAAAAATCACCAATAAATAATAATTACCATTTGAAAGCTGTACTATTAAAAAAGTGAATGAGAGTTCTGCACGGATTTATATTTTAATGTATTATTTATACTGTTCATAATTAAACACGAGTGGTATATGAAGTTTAAGGCTTCAAACATTTCTTGCTTAAAAAACATAAGTTTTTATACTTGATTAAAAACCTTTCATAGATTCTTCCCACCGAAACATACTAAACTATAGATATTTTTGAATGGTTCGGGGTCTCAACCGGAGTGAGACAGGGCTGCCTTCTGCTAAATTCCTGACTATTGTTATCTTTGATTTCATACTTTGAAAATTGAGGTGTAGCTGTTGCTGCTAGCCTGAGTCTGTGTGCTCTTGAATATGCCGATGATACTAACATATTCGACAAAGCTGTTAAAAATATCCAGGAGACTATTGAAGAATTAATTCAAGTAGCATTGGTCTGAAAATAAACGCAAGACCAATGTGATGTGTCCAAATCTGTCATGACTCTAATAGGACCCTGACCAGCTCAGGGCAGGTCACCGGGAAAGTTGACAGCTTTAAATACCTCGGTGTATACATCCCGAAAGACGGTTGTGCAAAGAAGCTCGTTATTTGTTTAAAAATAACAGGAGCCACATTTAAATCAATGCGAACTGTCTGGGACACGCAGCTGTATACGGTTAAAACCAAGTGCCATTTGTTCAACGCTTGCGTTCTACCAGGGTTGATTTACAGTAAAGAATCATGGCATTTGGGAAAGAAAACTGTGTAATGAGGTTCAAGAAAAGATACTTGCGTCGAATATTGGGGATGAGGTGGTTTGACTTAGTGAGGGATTCGGAGTTTAGGAAACGTACCAAGCAGCGCCATGTTATGTCAGCGACAGTGGTAATAGAGAAACGTTGAAACTGGTGATGCCACATGCTGCTAGTGCCTCCGGAGAGTCTCAATCCTGTTTGCGTCTTTTTCCAACCGGTTGGATTCCAGCATCCTGGGCAACCATCGGGTATTATCCATAGGATTTACTTGGCTGACGAAACTGAAGGACGCTGGCATGTCATTTCGTGGGCCGATTATTTAATTGTTCTAACAGAAATTGTGTAACTTTGCACTAGAGCACTTTTAAGTTTTGGAACATGCTAGTTTTATGAGCTTACATTATTGTAAACTCTAACTTTAAGGTAATTTTCCATCAACAATTTCCATATTCTGTTCTACTATTATCGATCTTGGATAAAAATTAGTGTTCATTAAATGTCATACTTAACGGAGTGTCTATATTAATATGGTTAGCTTATCTAGTACCAAATTTGGATTATTGAGATTTTGTACACTTCCATATATTTTGTTACTAACGACCCGGGTTTCGCCTTTCGGCATCTTCAGGCATTCATAAGCTCGAATGCCTGAAGATGCCGAAAGGTGAAACCCGGGTCGTTAGTGACAAAATAATATGGAAGTGTACAAAATCTCAATAATCCAAATTTGATATTGAAATTCCATCAAGCACCCTCAGTCGATGTCTTAAATTATCTAGTACTATTTGTCTACTGTTAACGAATAATTGTCTTTCTTTCTGAATGAAATGAATGTGAATTAAACTGAATAAAATTATTGATCCTCTCTATGAATTTGATTGAATTGTACACGATGAAGTTTGGAGTTGATTTAATATTTAAAACTTTAAGCGGAACCATTTTTCTTTTAGTTTATATGCTCTCCTGAAATTTTCTTTTTAATGTAGCTTAGCCATGGGTATGTGAATTTATAAATACAAAATTCCATGAAAAAAGTTAACTTTTGACATTATTTGACTTTATCACGATAAAATGCATTTATTTAGCATAACAATTATTATTGACTTGAATAAAATAACAAAATTATACCTTTTTATTTTTGGTTATTTTCAAAGTGACTACAACTTACTGCTTTACTATTTCAAAATAGTTTGAGCCCGAATCCAATTTTTCTACCATTTCCCGTGCAGGTCTCTAATAAGAAGGCTCCCAAACTTTTTTTTTCTCAAAATCTGATAATAAATAAAAAAAATAGCTTGAAAAATCGTAAAAACGATTTATTAAGTATTCATTTATGACTTTTGCATTCATTTAAAATTTTCATTCCATTTTCAAATATATGTGTTGTCAGATTAATGATAGCAATTTTCTACTCCTTTTCGTCCTCGGCAGTATTCTACCAGCGCATAGCTGAGTATACCATAAGGTCCACGGAACACCAAAGTAAAATGTTTAGGAATCATTGAACGAACCAGAATAATATCGATAAAGTTCATTGACACTCGTGCAATATTTTTGAAAATATTTGAACAATAGTTGCTTCAAAATGCCCGTTTTACGAGTTTGAATTATTTATTTAAATATACACAATATGTTTAATGACAACACCTTCTAATTTAAAACGTATATGTGCATTAAATGAGATTAATACATAATTATAGGTTGGTTGACTGCCAACTCGGTATATCATAAACACAGCAGAGAATATATCAAGAAATTCCAAAAATTCACGTCATTGTTTTCGTATTTGTGAGTAATAATTAGGTGTTTATTACATCTTATCTAATAATCGAAGAATGTCGTTTGGCATCATACAATTTATCGTTGGTATTGGATTTAATATAAGCCTTTTAAAAACAGATTTTTACATGGTTCTGTAAAAATATGCGTAAAAGAAGTATTTTATAAGAATTATACCATAACTTACGTTGTACTTTGTGTATGTAATTTTATATATATTATGGTTCGAAGACAAATCAGAACATGACAAGTGACAAAACAGTACAGCAGAAAAATAAAATACTTATATTTTCGTCGTCTCTATTTATGAATTAAACACAATGTATGTACAACACGATTTCAAAGAAATATTCAATAAAATATAATAACTGCATAAATTTAAATATACTGTGTCGATTATAAGTGCTTAATAAAATTATATTTGGAAAACTAAGACCTTCTTAACGCGTTTCAATTACAAACTGATTTATAACTGTTCTAAATTTTTCGATTACCAAATGTATACCTCACATAACCTCAGTTCCAAAGTGTAACAACTCAAAAAACATAGTTCTGAGAAAATTAGAATACAAGATTTTGGCTAAACTTAATCTTTTATTGCACATCTATTTTTTGTAGGTTTTAGTGAATTTCAAGGATTATCTAAAACATATATTGATAGTATTATAAACATTTTTTTTTCTAATATTTATAATACGACCTTTGAGAGTTTTTCACAAGATTTTCGTAGGTGTTGCAGTTTGGATATAAAGTAATAATATCCACTGTTATTCTAAAATAGCCACAGATTACTACATGTTACATTTTTAAGCTGGTAGATATCGGTATTGTAAGCATTTCTGTATACTTAACTCAAAATTGTAAATTGATGTCTTGCTTTATTTTGGAATTGAGATATCAACATATATATTATATTCCAGTCATTAAATTCAAATTTTATTGACAGGGTAAGAGTAAAATGACGAAATAAGGAAAGGATTTGTAGTTGAATCACTTACGCTACGTCTCGTTTTTAGGATCGAATGGGTGAGAATGTCGACGTCACAAGATCCACGACTTTGATTATATATCAACAAGTAAATTGAAAAATCGAATAATCATATTGTCCATACTGGGTTTCGGACGCATCGACACCGCAACCGAATAGGACGCACGCACAAGAGAGTTGATTACTCGGTAGCAGGACGACAATGTATGCGAGTACTTATAAAATTACATTATCCGTGACAATTGTATACAATTTAAAATCGTTTTAATATCTTACAGGAATCAATATAAATGTTTACATCATTAAAAGAGATTTAAATATGTTGTTAGTTTAAATCACCGCAAATAATTGTTGAGAAAGTGTGACTACTAGGGATTCCATTCGATTATTCGAAATTCGAATTTATTCGGTTTTTTTGGTATTCAAATATTAGCTAAATTATTCGAATATTATTCATTCATATTATTAACACAATATTAAACCACTGGATTAACAAAAAATGTTATTTGGAGTCGCATTGTTTCTTGATATTTTTAATCTATTTTATTTATTTAAACACCAGATATACAGTCAAAACACATTATGAAAAATAGTACCTCTGTGTAAACAATTAATACGCCTGATCAAAAATATGAATAATTATTCGAATATTTTTAATATTAGTTTTCGACGAATATCTAGAATCCATTGTGACTACAATAATCTTTTTGGGAATCAAAGATACCGAAGAATGTTATGTAGGCATTTTTTGGGATATTATTTAGATTTTTTGTTAACTTGCATTTCATGTTCATAGTCAGATTATGTTCACGAAAAAAAGCAACGCTATGTCGTTCGAACATTGCTTTGCATGGAAAGATATTATTACGAAATCAAATATTGCATCAAACTGCACTCAAAGGTCATTAGTATGGAAAAAAACGGAAAAGGAATACAATAAATACTATAGGTTATAATATTATGTATTATATTTGTATAATGAGTAAAGAAACATTTTTTTAAAAATCTTGTAAATTGTATTATTATTATTATAATATACACTTCGAATTTCAATTAATTTATATATTACCCAGTTAAAAACGATGGATTATATATGGGGCTTTATTTCGATTGATATTATTTTGATGTCGAAACGAGGTGATGTCATTTTCAGAGAGTAATAAAAGGCGAAAATGAAATTATTCAAGAAAGTATCATCAATCCCTAAACGATCTTTAAAACATAATATATATTAATCAGAATATCTAAGAGCCTATAGAATTATTCAAGTTTATGAATATCTCTCACTTCATTTTCAACGTAATAATACATTTTTATACAATACTAATAACATGAATATCATAATAACTACACTGCACCCCTGCTATTAAATAATAATAAAGTATTTTAGTTTATATTGAAATATTTTAAGTAAGGTGTAATGTATTGGATTATTCATAGATTATATTTATATAAGTATATGGGTAGAGATTTGCATAATAAAATTCACCACTGACATCACAAGTGAATATTGCTTAATGTAAAGTGATTCTATAGCAGTAGCATGCGGGCAAAGTAAATGTAATAAAATTCTTGTTATATATGTAAAACACTGAGTTATAGAATGATAAACACAAAAGATTAAAATTCTTTAAAATGATTTCATAGAAAGTGATTAATTTTAACTGGTTGAGAGTCGTTAAACATTTTTCTTCAAAGAAGGTAAGAATACGGGATCCCGACAAAACCGCCCGGACATGGTCGCTCAGACATCACCGCCAAAACAATTTAAATTTGAGACAATTTTCATTTTAACATAATATTATATTTTAGACACCCAGATAAAAAAAAAACATACGAATAGAGATATAAAAAATATAAAAATTATTTAAAATTAAATTCCAATCTTGTAAATTGTTGTTTTTGCGGGCGGTATTGTCTAGATGGATTTGTCCGTTCACGAAAGCTCTAGTTCTTTATCACTCGACTGCATGACCGACTGTAATATAGAAAATAAAGTTTGCGTTATATCGCTAATATCAAATTAATTATTTGATAATATGTATATCAATAATATTCTCTACTATATAGCACAAAATACATGTAGAAATCTGTATGTTTGTATGTCTGTCGTCACGACAACTCCTCCCAAACGGCGTACACTAGCGACGTGAAATTTTCACACGTCATTCTGGCTACAATTATTAGTTCAATTGCGCTATTTTCAACTCTCGACTCTCAACATTTAACTTTTAACCTACAACTGAAAACGCAATATTTTTGACGTTTACAATATCGGAATAAAAAATCAACAGATGCTGATCACCCAGCGGCCGCTTCATACCAAATATTCTGAGGTTGCTAACGCCTTGTCGCTAAGCAACTATACATATTTTATAGTATAGAGGTCACAAATAATAATTTATCATGCTTGAATCGTAAAATTTGTGAAAAATCAAAAGATTGAGAGGGAAATTATCCATCATTTAAAATCATTAAACGTCTTTCACAGATCAATGAAACAAGTTTCAAAGATCTCTGAACCATCGATGGAATTGAATGTGAAATATAGCTTGGTAAATTGGTACATCTTGATGTGCATCTGGAATCGTCTGACCAAAAGCGTCTTCCCAGAAGTGCTTTGGGAAAACAATAACGACTTCATATTCTGCGACAGACAATATTTTGTATATCGTGCGTCGAACAAATCCTCACGTTCCTTGAACTGATGACGTCAACAATGAGACTCTCATCAAGAGTGAAGGTGGGGTAATTTTCGTCTTTTATTTTGGTTATTTTCAACTTTTCAAATTATTATTAATTGATGGACTATATTTTGTGGGTGTTTCAAGAGGTACAGTCCACGGCGATATTTTCAACTATCAGCTAAATTTCAACATTAGCTAGCCAACGTCTAAACTTAATAATCTAATATAAGCGTTCACCATCTCGAGCGAAGCCGACTGAAAATACTCGTACAATATAAAATTACAATTATTATTAATTAGAACCGAAGGGGCTGAACAGCCAAGAGCAGTTGACAAATCGGCTACAGTAGGTACGAAAAAATAAACAGGATCCCAATACTTAAGCAGTAAAATACGTAAAACAAGTTATTGGGCTGAATAAAATTGCGAATAATATATAATAACAGTACACTCCCCGATAACACAGTAGATATAAGGCGAGTTATCTAGGAGCGGGTAATCGGGGTTACCATACTCGTACAAAATTAGAGGATAGCCAAGCGGTACAGGAGTATTTTAACGTGTTATCAAGAAGCAGTCGCAAATTTTAATGAAAAACGAACTGTCGGCAATCGTGTTATCTGGTGGTCTTTCGTATAACAGAGGCGGTGTGAAAAAGTTGATTATTCATGGAAAAGTCTTCATTTGAAATCGACAACTGATATTATAAGTGTTTATTTAATCGAGTAGCCTTTTAGAGTTGTAAAATTTTTGTTTGAATTTGAAGAAAAATGAATTAAGTGTGTAGCAAATAACGAATTGATATTAATGATGGTTTTACTTGAAGTTATGTAGTTTAAATGTTTACCAGAACTAGTGTTGCTAATCAAATAAACTACCTGTCTTACTTACAAATTAGCGAACCAGTAGGTACTTAAATTAATGCATTAAATCTACTCGATTTAAGTCTAAACATAGAGAAAGTTAGTATTTTTTCTATCGCATAAAATATTCATCGCTTTTTTTCATTTGAAAAAAAACAACAATTTATAGTTTTCTATCACTTACATAAGACATCATTTGACTGGTATGGCTACCGGCATGTAATACAATATTGTGGGGAATTTCAACTTTACATTTTTTTTTAAAGATAAAACGTTATCTAATAAAGTAGTCGTTTATCTGCCTAATATTATTTGTTTATATTGCATTGAATAGTATATTCATCCTACCAGATTTTATCGCATTGACCGCCATTTTTCGTGGCACTTAGAGTTGTTATTGGTGTCTTTGGATGACTTATCGAATCAATAAGGAAAATTGGTAGCGCCAGCTCAAAAATAGACTTCAATATTTATTTCCTAATTAAAGTGACTATTTGTATGAATGATAATTATTGTTTGGATTCTTTGGCATGAATAATATTAAAAAATGCTTACGATAAATCATAATACAAAATTTAATTAAAAAATTATTCCATACATTTTTATGGAGAAAATGTTCTTTTTTGTTAAGCTAAAATAAATTTAGAATAATAAAGATAGTTAAAATTAAGCATATTTAAATATCGATTTAAATAATTAATTTTCATAAACTAGAAAATTATATTTATTTCCAAAATGTTGACTCTTGACTTGACATTTCGTCAATTTTACGTGTTTCTTGTACGACAGTTGAATATCGTTACTTCGTGACTTATTATTTGAAGATAATTACTTAACACGTTTTTAATATCGCACTTTTGATGATTTCTCCACCAAAGATATTCTTTAACACTTTCTGTTTCGTTCTCATAGTCTACTGACATGAGCATCGAGGAAAGGACTCTTTGTAATGAGTTTTGGTACAAAGTATTTGATACGGAGGGACGATTGGATACAGATGAGGTGTTGCAGTTAATCATCCAATAAAGGTACACTCAGCTTTTTATTGGTTCTTGTTTTTTTTAACATTATCATCCAGTGAATAAGTTGCTTAAAATACGAAGAACCATCAGTTTGAAAATGATATATCGATATATAAAAATAAAATAAGCATTCTTTCGTATTTTTCAATTTTATTTAAATCGAATTACGAATTTGAAGCAATTTTTTTTCCTATCTGTATACCAACATGTATTTTAGTTTCGATTGATTTATTTACAGATAATTAAATTACTTAACTTTAAATACTAGCATCCACTGTTAATATCTCGAAATAACTTCTTATATATTGAATTTCTTGATTATTATGTGGAAAATAATTTTGTGATTGGAAAAACAATACCCCTTGAGCTATTCATTTTTTAGAAACATTGATGTATTGTTATCATATTACCATCAAATACTCAGAAATGTAATGACATCATCGCTCTTTACAACTGATTTAAGAAAATTAGTAACTAGAATGAATTATCTATGGTCGAGCTCGTGTAATTTAAAAAAAAAAACATACGCATATTAAATTGCTATGAATAATCGAGCTTATTTAAAAAATGTATGTATAAAATAAAACTTGATTCTTTATTAATTATTTGTGAAGTTCCAAAGAGTCCTCTATTGGCCTCGTTGAAGTGATGCCAACAACGTTGATTCCTTTGAAAGATAAAAAATTAGAAGACAGTTTATTAAGAACACGTCAATAGACACGCACCACTTAGTCCTCCATATCTTAGGATGTCTTTTTGTTTTTCTCAACTTTGATAGGAAATTATAATTGACTATTGTATTACACGATTTGATAGAATTAAGTGATATGCGCAGAAATGATGCGAGAAAAAAGATGTTTAATTAATTTTCTTCTCTGATGTTTCTCGACAATACTCACTTTACCCGACTCACGTTGCTCGGACTTCCCCTACTCTAAGCTGTTGATTAATTTCCATGTGTTATACAAAAACATCAAAACAATAACAATGCAGACCTTAACCTATAAACACGCAAGAATGTGAAATTTAAATTTAATTTATGATCGTTGATTAACTATTCTAAATAAAGATGTAAATTAAAACTGATTTAAATAGTAATTTTATCACACTTTTACATTTATAATAGCATCACAAATCTAAATATTTTGTGTCGTGTCACAAAAATATCTGATAATGTAATGCACACAAATTTGATCAGTATTACTTATATTCTACAACATTAAAATGGTTGATTTGATTGTAAATATTTCAACTAAGAATAACCAATAAAATTCTTATGCATGTTTCCATTCTTTGTAAACATTGAGTACGTAATAGAATGTGAATTATTAATTTATTTTGTGTGCGCTTCTGAAGATTTCGAAATTTTTTTTTTGTGTGAGAATTTTTCGATCATCAATTAGCATGATCTTAAACATGTTTATTTAGAAATAGCGAGTACCCGACACGCGTTGCAATGCTACTCAAAGAAAGAAAGTATTTGTGTTTTTATTCTGTTTATTGAAGAGCTTTTGGATACACAATATATTTGTCCCGTCTAGTGCGAACACGAATAAATCAGAAGGTGTTCCAACGCATGAGCAGGCCACATACAGCTGTCCATTTGACAAGCATGGATTTTTCAAATTTAGTCAACACACTTGTAGCGATTGTCGCTGTGTTTTATTGATGGTCATTGAAAATTCGAGTCGCACCGGAAACTGCAGACGTTTGAATTCGACTAGTATATCTGTCAGAATCATTGGGATGCGTAGCAACAGTACATCTTATCTTTTAAATTTTCCATTTAAGACCGGAAACTGGAATTTAGCAATTAACACCACTTGTTATGTCACAAACGAACTAAAATGCTTCTGTTTGTATACATTTGATTTTTTTCAGAAACCTTCGTGGGTGTACGCCTAACAACTCGCCAAAGTTTCATCGCAATCGGATGAGTAGTATAGGAACGCATACGGCACAAACAAACAAACATTAATTGTTATTTATAATATATAGATAAAATATTAAGTGTTTAAACAGTCACAATAAATGTCTCAGCAAACAGCTTAAGCACTTAGCAAATATTAGGGTTCTGTGGGGTATTATTGTGGAATTTTTATCATTATTTATTATTTAACAATTGACATTGAGAAATAGCAGCCACATTCAACAAATCATTTATTGTATTATTGGCGTTTGATGTCACATTGTTTTTACACATATGCAACATTCTGCTTTCTGTAAAATGTTATAATTAGATACAACGCAATAAAACATTGTATAACTAAATTTTATTACTTTTTTATAATTCATATATCTTTCCCGAGTAATAACATGGACAGTAAAATTAATATAAAAACCTATTCAGGAGTTTTATTTAGACCTTGAATTTGTCTGTAAATCTGCTCACGAGATGATTATGATGTTATAATGGATAAAACTTTACATTTATGTTTACATAATATTAAAGTCTTTTTTTAACTAAATTACTCAACGTAAAACCTATCGAAATTTAATCTTCAGTTATATTTCTTAGAAAAGGTAGGCGTTGTTTTACTTTTATTTATTTTTCCAGAATTTCATGACCTGCGTGCAATGCTAATGGATGTTATGAGTAATATAATAGTATCTTGCGAATGCAAGATTTATTATCAAATTAATATGGAATTAAAACACGCAATACGAAAAATCTATGAAAAATTATCAACTTGTTCAGCAGTTACAAGCCATTGTGTAGGGCTCATCAGTGAGTATTTTTGCAGGCGAGTGGTCGATTTCATTTACTTTGAAGTCATGAAATCAACATAGGACAATTTAAATTTGTTATTATGTAAGATATCTTTTTTAAGATTATCACATTTTATTGGTGAATTACAATAAATTCTATTAGCATATTGTAATAATATGGAAAAGTGAGTAATTAAATGATATATCAAATTTGGATTATTGAGATTTTGTACACTTCCATGTATTTTGTCACTAACGACCCGGGTTTCGCCTTTCGGCATCTTCAGGCATTCGAGCACACGAATGGACTCGAACTGACAGTCCATTCGTGTGCTCGAATGCCTGAAGATGCCGAAATGCGAAACCCAAGTCGTTAGTGACAAAATACATGGAAGTGTACAAAATCTCAATAATCCAAATTTGATATTGAAATTCCATCAAGCACCCTCGGTCAATGTCTTAAATTACTTAAATTAAATGATATATGTTTAACAGGAATAAAGATGTTTACTTACTTTGAAAGCGAATATTAACAAAGCCTGGTCTTCAGTGACGAACTGGATCTGAAAATATTGGTTGTCAAAGGGGTCCAACTCAGCGCAAAAATAAATTTGTTCCGCTTCATATAACAAAATTTTCTTCTTTTAATTTTACTGAGGGCCCATATTTTCTGACATATAGCCGGACAAATTTGCCATTAGGCAACTTGGAAATATGGCCAGTCCGCTACTGCTGGTCGTAATCGATGATTGTAATTAATCAACACTTCAAAATGTGTATTTTGCGATAAATTAATATTCTAATAAATCTACCCTGCCACTCATCGCATTTCTTACCGTTCTGTGGATATATTATGACGACTGTATAATATAATTTATTGCGACGATTTAATTATTACTTAACTTGCATATATGCTAATTTTCCATGAATCTTGAATTATATAATGATAATGCTATAGAATCACAAAATAAACTAACAAGAAATCTTTTCTAATATAGGTTAAGCTCGACGAAAAACGAAGTCAAGAGTCGATCTAAATAATACCCCAATACAGTTTGTTGATATGGGCTGGGAATCCTAAGACTACTCATAACTTGCGAATTTTCTGATAGCACTGCTTGTTGTTTAAAATTGCTTTGGCTTATTTCATTGACATGGAAGATGTGCAGTTTAAAAAAAAAATCATATTAAGTGAAAAAAAAAATTCGTCACGGTGATCTGTTTTTTGTAGCGATATGTACAATAAGAATATCACGTTTTTATAATAGTAATAGATGTTAAGTATTACGATTTGATTAAAATATACAAGAAACATGATGCAACTACCTCGTATAAATGCAGTGTAATATGTAATTGATGATAATAATTAAGTAAGAATACCTGCATCTTATATCACTTTAATGTGCATCTCACGTGACCGCTAACTAATATATTTACGAACATTTGCAAACAGGATGTACCGAGGTATATAGAAGAGGAAAAGGAGATCACGATACACTTATTGTTCGGTATTGTGATAATGAATCTCGTCGAAAAACATGTATTAACTTAGATCTATGATTCACAAGTAAGAGCGTGATTAAAATATGTATTTATATTTTTAATGAGATATATGAAAGAAAAATGAAAAAATAGACACTAGGTTAAATTATAACATTATTTTCATTAATTTATTGTTAAAATATTACTTCATCCAATGTTATAGAAATTGACTTTTGGCAAGGTCAATCGAGTCTGTTTCAGTTAGTCATACATATTTACAAAATAATACATTGATTTTTAATCGATCTATGGATTTCTGTTCGAAAGCAGGGATGTTTGTGATGTATAAAATTCCTCCTTCCCATCCGATCCTCACTAACCACTAGTATTGTCCTAGTCTTATAATTCTACCACTACTCTCTTACTAAAATAGAGATAGGGAAACTGAATAACACGCAGTTGTAATAGCTCGTAGAAAAACTTTTGTTTAGATTCCTCCATTATTAGGCTATATGATCTACATTAGGAGCGGACATGGTTAAAAATGTATAATATTTAGTACATTTGTAATTTTATTACTATATTTAATGACAAGATATTTAAAAATTAAAACAAGCAAGTATTATTCTATCATGACAACTTAATTGATTAACTTTATTAATAACTGGCTGTGGGCCCACAAAAAAGTATTTTACAGACAATGTGGTTAATGTGTTTTTGCTCTGTATCAAATAATGCATGATATTAGAATTTCATTTACTTCAGAGATCATTAGCAAGAAAAAAATATAATAGTCATTGAGAAGCGTCATTTTTATCATCATACTTATTTTAGAATACACGACTTTGAAATACAATCATAAAAATTTGGTCATGTCCAAAATATGTGCAATAAATAATCCCAACATGGTACACAAAATCTTCGATTTTAGCAAAACGCGTGAATTATCAAATATAATGTACCCGATCAATAATAAGAGATAGATATTTTATAAGAGCTTACCAACTTTGTTTAGATATCTGTTAAATCATTGATTTATATATAATTTATACTCGCTATATTTGGAAACATTTTCGGTCATAAGATTTTATTCGTGATAATATCGCGCACAAAAGATTTTGTTTTTGTTTCAACAATTGTCTTGTTCCATACATTTAAAGTAAGTATTATGACTTCATACCTATTTTTTAGTATGAAAATGTAAAATATAATTTAAAACTTTTTTCGCCAAGATATTTTAATTACAAAATGATGTCAGGTTCAATTTTTCTATGACAAAAAGAAAATGAAATAAATAAATCAGGAATATTTTTAATTTAATCACGATTCATAGTTTCGGTATGTATTTCAGATAAAAAAAAACACTGCTGAGTGTGATTTTTAGGTATAAAATGCTAAAAAAAGTTTGACAATAATTAAATATATTAAGAAAAAACAAGGATGGCCTTAGGCATTGACAGCTTAGCGAGATTCTGTAAATGTACCAATTTTTGTATTTCAGACCACTGACTATTTTAACTGCAATACAATGAATCATAATTTTACATGGGAGATACGTTCTATTCAAATCAGCCGTGTAAAAAAATACCATGTAAAAAATGGTGGTGTGAATATAGATTCCATTACATTGAACCGTGTAAAAATAAACCGTACAAAAAGAGAATTAGGGGTATTTTATAAGCACCATCAATGAATTGAACAGAGCTTATAATTTAAAACATACATTTTTTAAGTCTTTAAGCTCTGAAGTATTTTGAACTTGTTATAATTTCTTTTCATCAAGCATAAACAGTAAATAACAATACATCTTTTTACATATCAGTCGCATCTACGAAAAATTGCAAAACATGTGAAAAGTTCACAGCGTCCTATGGAAAGTGAATGAACCTCATCTCATAAAGGGTCTTTAGTTATCCAAACCCATATTTTCTAGTCATTATAGAGTATGCAACAAGAGCTTAGGACATATTTTTAAACACGATAAATGTTAATTACGCTGTACTTTATTACACTTTATTACGCTTCGGAATATGCCCTATAAGAAGGGTGTGAAGTTGTAAAGGGTGTTGGTGGATATAACGTTATGTATCTTCTAACTCAAATTGGGCCCTTCAAAATTATTTGAAATGACCAAATGATTGGTAATGATCCTTTTTCCATTTCTACGACACCCTTTTCGCAAATGACCGGGTCTACTGTCTATTATACTGTGAAACATTGTTCTGCGTGTTTTACGGAAAATGGGATATTTAATTATTTTAAGTGATTTTTATAGGTTTGTTAATTAAAATAGCCATTAAAAAACATCGATTATATTTATGTTGTAAACTAAAAAAGTTTTATGGGTAATAATTCAAACATTTTATTACATTTTGGTGATTAACATTTTTTCATTCTATTTAGGAATGGAAGTTTATGAATAAGAATGACGTTATCTAGTGCTTGTGAATTTACATCTGATCTCAAATTGCTCATCGTGAATGCAAATCTAATTGCTCGCAGTCATTATTTTCAATTAGAATATTTATTTATCTATGTCGGTATATAAACATTGTGTATCTTGTTCCGTTCGCAGTGAACTTAAGTCATTCATCTTGACGAAATCTGGTTTTTCTGATCACAGACAAAAATAAATGAATTCTGATTAAAACAGGAATGTGAAGTAAGGAATGACAGTGTTGTTATTGATAGAATCTCAGCGTAACGTTAAAACATAAAAGCATCTGATAGCATATTTAAAACAATAAACAAACACCTTATAGATCACAGTTCAGTGCAAACTCTAGAACAAGCGTGTTCATCATATTATTTTAAAAGTAATTTTTCTCATATAATTGGATACAATGAAAAGTGTGAGTATACCAAGTGTCACGTTTTATAATAATTTAAGTGTGCTAAGTGAATTAGTCGTGTAAAATGTATTCTTTTTGGCGAAATATAAAAATCTAGTTTTAATATCAAATTTACTTGTGATTTAAAATAGTATTAAATCGTATTCAACTTTAATCGTATACCTTTAACGATTCAATTGTTTAATAAATATAATATACTTATGACATTGATTTTCAATTAATTATGAACTCATGCGAACTCAACTATTCAATGATGGATTAATTTCGGTTATCATCTGCTTCATAATTGGAACCGGTTGTAAAAAGTCAATTAAACAAATCGATTAATGAATTCTATAATGTTGAATATATAAATAATCGAATCGAATTATAATTGCCGCTATTTTTGTAAATACCAATACCAATAAACTAGATAGTGATTCTTAAAAATTATCAATAAATTTGCAAGTGATGTAATGATGTCAAATATTCTTCGTTGGACTGAAGCGTTTTATTATTGTTAGGTACACTTTTTAAAAGGGTACTCTGCCCCAAGAATAGTTTATGACTAAATTAAATATATTTATTAATTTCAGATAAGTATTTTCGTACTATTTCTAGCGTTTGTTATTACACATGCCGAAAAATCGCCGAAAGATGCCGTGATCAACAATTACGATTTTGAAAGAGGGAAGGAAAATGACTACAGTTTCAGGTTTGAATTAAAATTGTTAATTGTTTGAATTAATTTGAGGTCATTGTTTATAAAAATAAGAAAATTATACGATGTTCCTGATATTTGAATTCTGATAATTGATATCATATAACATTATAACAGTCTTTCCTAATCAGCAATATGAATAATGTATTTGAAAAAAAGTAAACTTATTTGAATGAATAATGAAATTTTTACATGAATCTTTCCATGATTTTTTTATTGTTGCGGTATGTTAATTATTTTTACGTGATTTTTATACCAATATATTGCGTAATATTGAGGTCAATTATCATTTTATCGAATAAAGCTGTCAGATTACTAAAATAATTACGGACTCACATCGACATAATCATTATTTTTGATCGAAAAAATAAAAATATTTTAATGCGTGTTAATTAGATTATTATCATATTTTTAATAGCCAGATATTATTTTAACACACACAGGTACACTACTAATTAAATTGACTCCGAATAATTAGTAAAATAATATTGCTTTCAATGTAAATATTTTAGCAGAAAAAACTCAAAACCTATTTTCCGTTTGAAGTTACAGCTCATGATAGCTTAGCAAAAATTTAATGTAGAAAAAATATGGTTTAAAATGATGTATCCCAAGATTTATCCTTTATAAAGCTATATTGTCTAGTACAAGGGTTCACAAAGTGTGTCCGGCGAGATTTATTTCATTACCGACTCATTAAGAGCAGTGTCACAAACTTATTTTTCAATCGACTTGTGTACGAAGGCATGAATATCTGGCAGTCTCTTTCGCCCATTCAATTTTGAAAAACGGGGTGTAGCGAAAGCGATTAGCTAAATACTAGTCCTGTCCTTGCCCCATTTTTCTATTCTTACTCTATCCTTAAAAGAGAGGTTGGGGACTAGTAAAACAACTTCTGCTGAGATACGCTCCAGTGGTTATCAATATGTTCTACATTGGGAGTAGATATGGTTAAAAAATTTATATTACTTTTTCTTGCAAGGAAGATGACTTAAATATTTATAGATAATAGAATATTGATCGGGTCATAAAAAGAAACAGTTCCTATCAACAGCTACAATGTTTTATGAGTGTTTTGAAGACAAGTTTTTGCATTTCAAGATTTTTGGTAAATTCCAACAGGTTAATAAAATTAGCTTTTTGGCAAATGAATGTCCACGATTAGATCGAGAGAGTCGCTATGTGGTTACATTAAATACATTCGATTTTATGTAGTTTGTGCCAACACAAATAATAGTTTCAGTGAATACAAACACACATTAAAAAACATTTATTTTTTAAAATCAAAGTGACATTCGAGATTATTGGGATTATTTAATTTAAGCATTTGGAAAATTATTTCTAGTATTATTTGAAAATCTTTGTATGTATATTTCAAGGTATATTCCAATCAAATTTTCAGACAATACATTTTAAGTGTTGGAATGACACATTAGCTCTATATAAAAAATAGATTAACATTTATTAAATTGGTGGAGTACTACAAAATATAATCTCTAAAGTATATTTTATGTCTTTTTGTAGAATTAAACAGCATTTTTTATTATGGTAACACTGCATACGATCCTAATATTAATGTTTCTATCAGAACGACTGAATAATCGGTTATAAATTAAAACCAAAGAACTAGATTTGAATGATATTAGAGTCAACCATAATTTATTGAACTTTTGTCGATAAATGACACTACTAAAGTTAGCCGGTGTTGTTGTGTATATTACGGATTAATTTTCAAGTGTTATGGTTTTGCCCTCGAAAGAATATCCTCTGGTCATATTAAATCACGCTGACAAGTATAAGTATCAATAATCAATTAAATATAATATTAGCATGCATTTAAATGTTACAGAATACAAATATATATATTTTTAAATATGACATTGGTTTATATTTCAATAAATTGTTTCACAATAAATTTTTATCGCAGCAACAGTGAATGTGTTTTTAAAGTTTCTTCTAATTAGTACACGTTTCGTTGGAATGTGAAATTATGTATGATGTTTTGCTGGTAAAATGATTTACATAACTTCATCAGCTGACCTTACGGGAAAATATTAATTTTACATTATTCAATATCACTGTAAAAAAAAGAACCTGAATAAAAACTTTATGAGATTCGAATGTCAACACATCTGGATAAATATATATTTTAAATCTGTTCAAATTCTTGCTTATTAAGATGATATTTTCTTACACATTCAAAATATCACACGATAAAAGAACTTATCAATATACTATATGAGATAGTAAAAAGCAAAAACCGATAATTCCACATTTTGTCAAAATCGTAGAAAGTTATTTCACACAATATGCAATGAACAATAACCCAACAAGAGCACACGAAAAATTTTAACGACATGCAGAATCCGATTAGTTTACAAACAAATGCTGATATGTCCAACTTTATTTCGCTTATATTTATTACAATTGGCGGTTGATAATATTTTAAAAATATAAAGTATTTTCACCACATTTTTGCTTTTAAATGCCTCATATGCTGATCTTGATTGATTATTAACGGAATATCACAGATCTATGAATATGTGCAAAGCGTGCCAGTATAACGATTGTATTCTGTACCTCAGAAATTTATTTACACAATCGTTTATAATCAGTGATGGTATAAAACAAAGTAGAAATTGCAAATAAACACACCTTTTCGTACTAATTTCACAATTATCCCACAATTTTAACAATCAGCTGAGAATGCTCGCTACGAACGAGACTAGCCCTGATCATTATATAAAATTTTGGAATGAGTGTAAAAAATGTGTTTATTTTTTATATTTAGGTACCTGGTATCATTCTCTCGATGAGAAATTAACAGTTGAAAAATTGTACCGCTTTCTGTTACAAAAACAAATTGAACTCTATCTTGCCGTACACAAGTCCTGAAGATCAAGACCCTTGTAAAACCAGTAGACCCTTTATACAGCCAACAAGTGTTGACTTGATGTTGCCGTATTACCGATGACGAGAATATATATCTTTGGAGATGGCCAGGACCCTCGCTGGGTCGTCTGGCTAAGAGCGATGATATCATAATATTGCAAACTCTTCATTGATCCATCCAAAACTGTAAAGGTCAATAATGACTATGCTTATAAATTTATGGTCTGGATCTATTTAAGGCATTATTATGTTTTTTTATCGATTCATATTTATATTGGAGAAAATTTTGTATTTCAATGACTTACAAAACAAAATAATATAACCCGTGATTGACGGTCCTAACTATATACACAATATTTACGGAGAAAATATTTTTTTAAAGTAATATTACATTTATTTATTGATGATTGACCGAGTTTTACAAAAATAGGGAATCATAATTTAAAACTTGAATCTTTTAAAATTGTAATATAAAAATGCTATTTCTGAATTATCATTTCATCCACTGCATCTTTAGCTTTTGAAACTCACCTCCCATACTCCTTTGTGCCGATTTTCATTACTGTTCATAAGTGGTTCGTGGTCTTCGAAGTGGTGGTTAATATTTACTTGAGCCCACAACTTATTGTGCCATATCAAATCACACACAATATATTTATTGTGTTCAATTCAAAAGAGGTAAAAATATAGGGTTTAGTTTTCGGATCGTCATTCAAGCTAAATTTTGTCTGCGATAAGTTTCTGACGATATAATGTTAACGTATATTGATATATATAATATCGCCTGTGGAAAGGAAAAAGGACGTAAACCATACACAAAAAATATTGTGTATAGCCCAAAACGTGTATTAAATTGTATACATTGTGTTTATCGAAAAAAAAAATATTATGAAAAGACGGAAGAATAAGTTGTTTTGCCTTTCTAGAGTCGACATATTTTAGATTTATATATATATATATTGTATTATCACGCTTTGTGTACGCTATGCACAATATTTTTGGTGTGGGTTACGTCCTTTTTCCTTTCTACTGTCGATATATATTTATGTAAATATCTTTTTCGTGTCTTTGTGTTATACCTACTATGGAAAGATGCCGATAATGTTGGCAGCCGTACACGGCCGTAACAGTTTTCTTTTGAATTATAATTAAACTATTTGCTCATGCGAAAGTAATAATGAATATTTATTTCTGTTTTGATTTATATGTGCCGTACTTTGATTATTTTAAAATGGTTACTTTTTGACTAATTTTGGCATACACAGACGGTGTTGAAAAGGCTAAAAGGGTCTCTTTAAAGATCTTTATTTATATAAGGATTACATTTCCCTGTAGAAAAGTGAGTGTCAGTGATTAATTACTTGTTTTCCAAAAGAAACCGATGGTAAATAGAGCCTTCATTATTTTTTTTCTATTATATTCTATAAGCAATTTTTTTATTTATTGATGATCACGATTGGTGCAATACACTCCCTTAGACTATATTTACATCTTGACTATGATATTTTATTATATCATTGAGATTTTCGATGAACACAATCTAGACGAGGAAGTCATTCTTCGTTGATGTTGAACCTTTTTTTACAATTGTTATTAACGACCTCTGTCAAGACTTATTCATTTCATTAAGAAACGGTCACGAAAATTAGGTGTTTTTAAATACCATTCTTTTGTTTTAAAAATATTTTTTTTTATTAATTTATTGATAAAACGTTTCAAAGTATACCAAGTTCACGAAAACGGAACTAATATATATATAAAACCGGCCATTAATACTGTTGTTGAAGTATTTTGGTCATTTTATAGTTATCGAATCGCCTATTTAATAAAAAAATGCCATAAGGATACATTTCAGACATTCAAAATTTTACATAATCCGGCCATTGTGTGGCGCCGATGCAAAGATTTGATTGAATTTTTGCATATTGAACGAATTTGGGCCTTTCCCACTATGGCCATAACTTTTTACTTAAAAATGTCGCTAATTGGACACAAAACTGCAATTTAATTGTCATTGTATACTTAAATAGTTGACTGGCGATAAAGTTTAACAAAAATCAAAAACATTTAAAATTGTTTATGAAATAAGGAAATGTAAATGTGGAGAAGAATGCTGTCGAATGGTTTAATAATTGTTAATTTCATTATTTAAAAATGATAATTTCAGACTTTTTTTATTTAATTATTTTAAAAGTTTGGTAGCAAATAGTTTTAAATGTTTTATGATAAGCGAATATTATTTTATTTTCGCTAGGATAATACTGGGTCGTTACAAATATTGTTGTTTGAAAAGTTATTTGTCAAAATCATTATTGAAAAATGATCACCATCAATGAACCATTATTTAAAATTTAAGTATTTGCAAAAGTAACTTTTTGTTCACTTGATAGTAATACAATATGTGTGAAAAGTGAGAATTTTATCTGTTGAATCTCTAATCGATGAAGACATATTTTATAATTTACATTTAAAAAAGTAATGCCACAAAATAATGGCCCTTCTCTCCCACTTGCCTACAAAATTGTAAAGACTAAATGATTATTGAAATTTTATACTAATCTTTTTTCAGATTTGACTCGAGTGATGGAACATCACGGCAAGAACAAGGCGGAACTGATGATAACAAAGCTCTAGCTACAAGTGGAACTATCTCATGGGTCGCGCAAGATGGATCGCGTTACCAAATGCTCTTTAAGGCTGACAAATATGGATTCAGACCAATTATAAAACGCATATCGGGACCTTAGATATTAATAAAAATCCTTTTATCAATGTCCTCAATGAATATTTTTTTAATATTATTTATTATTAGTATATTGAATTTCCATTGATATTTTCATTTGTAGGCAAAGTTTTTAAACATTTTTTGCGTTGCCCTATCATTTTTTTAAATACAATAAAAATCAATTATAGTTTCTGCAATAAATGCATTTAATGGATATTAATAATCATATACAAATGTAAAACAGGAAAACACTTACAAAAAGACGTTATATCAATAAAGTAAGTTAGAAAATTGTGTGTTGATTTTTTATTGAAGAAATCAATGAATTAAAAATACTGACATTATTGATCTCTAAATATTGTAAAATTATACAAATAAATTTTAAAAACAAAAAATGTACATAATTTAAAATGGTGAAATAATTTATTTTACTATCGTCATTATTTATATATTCTACTTCGTCAGTTTCGTAAAACATTTCATCTTCGGTTGAAAATTTGGACATTTAAATTTTTTAATACGTCTAGAATATATATTCTAAATGTACTATTGGTTAAATTGGTATTCTTACCTGTACTTGGTAAATTGCACATTTTGTTACATGTAATAAAATACATATCATAACTCATTCACATCATTTTTAATTAGGAAATTATTTTGAAAATTTTATAAAATAAAAATAATGTTATACTTTTATTTTTTGACTTCGTAAATTAATTAAAGAATTATTATTTATTGTTGGACGAAATTGAATTTTGTTCAATATTTAAAAAAAAACAAGAATAACAATACTCATATACTCGTTTAAAAAAAACGTTTTATATTTATCGTGCACTTTTGAATAAGTTGCTGAAGAATATCCGGAAATACCTAAATTTTGTTTAAAGTGATTTTGATACGTCGACAAACTTATGTCGTTGAGAAACAACTACGAAACTATCGTCAAGCAAACTAAGTCTTATTCTAAAAAGCAATCAGAAAAGATTAGTGTAAACACTGTCAATTCTTAATTTCTGCCTTCATTTAAAAACATTCCCTACTTGAATATTGCGATCGTCCAGTTCGTTACTCAAACATCTTAACTCCAAATAACCCATAAATAAATATTTTTGATTTTTACATGAGTTTCATACATTTTATAAATAGGTGTTTAGCAATTAGTTACTTTCCGAGTATAGTCAGCAGAAGCATATATAGAAATATCCTTTTACTGACCCAGAAATATTAAATATGGCATTTTTTAGTTATCTGAGTACTTAATTGGAAAGAGAGTAAACTTTTACATATAACTGCATATTAACTTCAAATTTCATTTTTTTGGAGTTGTCTGACTAATGAACTCGATGATCGATTGGTTTATGGAATTTTAATAGTATGTTATGCAAAGGGATATTTATTTTAGTAGTGAGACGTGTCAAAGGTTCAGTAGGTCAATTGGGTGATAAGAATTACAAAACCGGTCATCGTTACATAGCGTTGCATGAACCCTCGACAATTACATTTAAACTTTATGTTACTCGTACACTTTTCACAACACTTTATATCGGCTTGTTTTATTGATACTTGAACTAAAAATGGAAGTTATGCCATTTCTATAGATCATAATAATTTATAAAAGGTATAGGGATATCAAGAGTTGGCATATATATATATATATGATAAGCCACAGTTGCTTGTCACCAATCATCTAGTAGAATACAAGTACAACAGTGAACATACTTAATGCAAAACTTAATTATTTTGACATTTGAATTGTATAACTCTATAAAGCAACAATACGTTTGGAATGCAACACAATTGTGAAAAATCAACTTTCGAATTATTTAATCAGTACAAAAATACTATTTTTTTAACATTTATTACTGGTATGAAATTTTTGGGGAATCGAAATTTATTTTTCATAAATGGTAAATAATCAATAAATAAAAATAATCATACGATAGGTATGTTAATATAAATCCTGATACATCATCGAACGTTTCCATGCACTTCCATGCATCTAATTAGTAATTATTTCTATTGAATTTTAATTAGATATATTATTGTCTAAACGGAGTATTTGATATCACAGAAAATGAAACATTTTCACTTTGAAGAATATTTACGACTTAAGTATGCAATTAAAATGACAACGAACGATTTTTGTAATGATATATCATCATTTCGTAAGACTTACATCTTAATTATTATCTTATGTTATATAACGTTGCGTATTTAAGACAAATTATAATAAATCACGAGTAATATATTCTGCGCGAATGTAAAAATATAATTTTAAAGAGATTTAAAAATAAAAATCTTTGAAAAAAAAGATTTGTTTTGCCATTTATTATAAAAGTATTTAAGTATTATAAAAAAATAAAATCTTAACGTTTTTCACAATGATTCGTGTCCTTTTGCAGTGGGTAAAACGCTTTCGGCGATTTTTTTTTATATTAACTCAAGAAAAATCGTTATAAATTAAAATGCTTATTATTTAAAATTGTGTTAGTATGACTTAGGCGAGTATGAAATTTACCGACTCAAATTACCGTTTGTTACTTTTGGATGATTTAAAAAAATAAATGACTCTTGCAGATATAGTTAATTTCCAATGATGTTTATAATCAAGCCATAATATTACTTTAGTGTGGGCTCACAAATTGATCGTTTTTTCCATATCCACTTCTTATGTAGATGTGACTCACAGTTTCGAAAAATCATGCTTAAGGCTTTCTTAATAATGCAGAATAATATCTGGCAGTAAAATATTTTAAAAAAGCCAATACCGATTAATTTAAAAGTTGCTGATTGACTGCATTTTTTTTCAACACCAAATTATGAAACGTGATGAATTCTATCGAGGTAATATGGATCGACAAGAGTTTGATTTTACACCGAATGAAAAGACGTAAGTATTAAATTACAACATTTGACAAAATCGAAATTAAAAAAATTATGAGGTTTGTCATTAAGTTATCAAAATAAAGATGGTGGCATTTTTATAATTTGAATGTTGAAGTGCAATCTAAGATATATTTTTTATAAATCTTGCGATTATGTAAAATTATAATTTATAGTGCTTATTACCTCTTTCATAAAAATGATGCCATCTGTTGACGCCTATCGCCATTTATGAATTCGAATGCGATGTATTCAATTGGAAAGTAAAATTTTGTCATCGAATCAAAGATGTAATTTGGAAAATAACAAAAACTATTACGGCATTATTATTTGACCCGCTATGTCACCTGAATAAATTATTACGAAGAATCCGAAGTGATATTAGATATCAAGTCATTTTGATTTACATATTCACAACTAAATTGCGCGATTAACAGGGCGATGTGGTACAAAATTATGTGATGTAATTCTATTCAAAGGCATCTTACCCTAGAACACTCGCTAACGTCAGACGGTTAGACGAAGCAACCACCACGCACATATTTCCGGCAAGTAATAAAAACATCCACAGTAAGCTTTAAATATTTAAGAAATGTACTACCAAGTCACAAAGGCGCTAGAATAGTGATCCCGACCAGGGCGTTTCAGATAAATTTAAGGGCCTAGACCAATGAGGTTTTTAAGGTGCAAAGTTAAAACAATGTGAAGGAAAATATATAATATAAATATCAGTGGTTTTTAGTATTTATTAAATTGTTTATTCAATACAGTTTTTGGGCTTTAGCACAGGAAACTCATCTATATTATAATTATCGGCCTCTGTGTTCTAGTTCTAAGAGCTTTACTCTAGCGATTACGTCAGTCTGGGTTCAAGTCCTGGCAAGGTCAATATTAATTTTAAATGTATTCAATTTTAAATTTGAGATCTTGAACATGGTTGTTTTCTACTTAAGTTGATCTCGAGTGACTTTATCCGGGATATTGTGAGGCTTGGCCCCTCCTGCCTCCCCCACCCCCTCTGATAGGCCCTTCATATCAAATTTTATCTAGACGACTTTTTTTATAGTTTGTGTGACTGTTAGAACGTAATTACTTTAAAAAAGAATTAATAAACGAATTCTAGGAATGCTAAAATATCAGTACTTTAAGACAGTGTTTCTCAACCGCAAGAAATTTTTTACCGACCCACAAATCTTCATTCAAAAACATGAACTACACAATAATTATTAATACATGTCATTTAAACTAAATATTGATGTCTCGAAAATCCTAAAGTATACTTTAAGAATAATAATAGAATTTTCATGATACATATATATTTGTATTCGTAATAGATGAGAGACGTAAAATGTTTGACATCTATTTATGCCATAATATAATGTTTAAAAACTAGTGAAATATGATTTTTATGTTATCGGCCTGTAAAATATTTTTCCTGTTTTCACCGGTCCGCAGGTGTACAAATGTTTGCAAACACTTTTTTGAGAAAAAATTGCCCTGAGGCGAAATTTTTCAACTCATTTTATCAAATTTAATAGCCGATAATTTAATGTGAGGTAAGCAATTCATTAGACCAATTTTAATAAATGATCATTAAGCTTGGTGGTCAATGGTTGGTGGATCCCATGTGAGCACATGGATGTCAGTGGATATGCACATAGTAAATGATGGGAAATGTTCAACCCAGCAAGTCCATCTGCTGGCCTCCCCGCGGCGACCATCGGGCAATGCAGCTTTGACTGTAGCTAATAGCAGTGGGCAAAAGGCGAACCTTCCGGCGCCTTAAAACTGGTCTTCTGGCTAAGGGAAGGAAATCCCTGACAGAAAAACCGGGTTGAGCCAACCTATAGAGCCCTTGTGACTCAGGCCTCGGAAGCGCAGGGCTAATCACCCGGTCTTCTTAAATGAATAGACTACGACACCATCAACGCAAAAGCCTCGGACGCTTAGGCCTGCTAATATGATACTTTCCAACAACTACTCTATGAACATAGGCGCATACAATGTGCGTACTATGCGTACCCCAGGAAAGGTCCTACACGCCACTCGCATCATGCAAACCTATAAGCTTGATGTTTTAGGGCTGAGCGAGGTGCGTTGGAAAGGCGCCGGGAAAAAGTTGTTGGAGGGCGGATTCACAATTTTATATTCAGGTCAGGAGCAATACCATCGCCAAGGGGTGGCAGTATTGATGTCGCGGAGGGCAGCCCGCTGCCTTGTCAAATGGGAACCCATCTCAGAACGACTAATACGAGCCACCTTCAGGACGACTAATAGCTCGGTAACTGTCCTTCAGTGCTATGCGCCTACCGAGGAAGCCGACACACAGACAAAGGATACTTTCTATGACTCTCTCCACGCGGCCATCTCCACAATCCCCCGTAGAGACCGCGTGATCGTAATGGGGGACCTCAACGCGAGAGTGGGAACGGATCCTTTGCTTGGCCCCACAGTGATGGGAAGGCATGGCCTCGGTGAAGCCAACGACAACGGTGAGAGACTCATCGAGTTTGCAACTATGAATGAGCTCGCCGTTGGCGGTACAATCTTCCCCCACAGAGACAACCACAAATACACGTGGACTTCTCCTGATGGTTGCACAAAAGCACAAATTGACCACTTTCTCTACAGCGCGACTCACCGAAGGGAACTTCTCGATGTTCGAACTTATAGGGGTGCCGACATATACAGCAATCATGAGCTGTTTGTTGGCAAAATCCGTCTCAGACTCAGACGTACAGTACGGCCCCCGACTCGAAAGAGGATCGACGTCGAGAGACTGCAATTTCCTCGAATTCGGCTGAATTTCGACGTCGCTGTGAGAAAGAACGTCACCAACTGTGTGCATGACTGGGAAAACCCCCGACGCGACACCATCGAATCGGAATGTTCCAGCATCAAAGATGCAGTTGCATTAGCCGCTCATGAGGTGCTAGGAGTCAGGAGGAGTGGGCAGCCAAAGTGGATGTCCGACGACACGTGGGAGAAAATTGAAGAAAGAGCGAGGCTTAAAGCACTGAGGGACAGTGAGACAGACCCAGACCGGATCGAGGACCGCCGTACAGACTATCGGTACCAAGATAAGACAGTAAAAAAATCTGTGCGAGTCGATAAACGCCGATTTATGGACATCCAGATTGAAGCAGCAGAGGCGGCAGCGCGCAGAAATGATACAAGAAAACTATTTAGAATCACGCGCGAAATTTGCGGTAGACGACCACCGACCCCCGGGCCCATCCGTAGTCCCAGCGGGGCAATAGAGTCAAGCGCGGAGCGTGTTAGAATGATTTGGAGAGATCATTTCTGCGGGTTGCTAAACCGTTCTCCTCCCTCAAACCCCTTTGACATACCCAGCGAAGCCACACTTGTAGATATCCCCCGAGCGCCAAACATTCCCGACCATGCACCGACGCACGCTGAGATCACCTCAGCTGTGCAGCGGTTAAAGAATGAGAAGGCGCCGGGCGTGGACGGTATACACCCAGAGTTTCTCAAGTACGGCCTGGAGGCACTCTTGCAGCCCTTGCACCTACTTCTCAGTAAGGTGTGGGAGCAGGAGCGCTGTCTGAGGGACTGGGTAAACGGTGAGGTCATCACCATTCACAAAAAAGGCGATCCACTCTGCTGCGACAATTACCGGGGCATAACGCTGCTCAGCGTGCCTGACAAGGTTTTGGCGCAGATAGTATTGGCGAGAATAAGGATTCCAGTAATGTGTATCCTCAAGGAAAAGCAGGCCGGTTTCTTACCTGGCCGATCCTGTGCGGACCAGATTCATAATCTCAGATGCCTTCTCTAGCAAAGCAACGAATTCAACAGCTCGCTGGTGTGTTGCTTCGTTGATTACGAGAAGGCCTTTGATAGTCCGCACCGGCCTTCCCTATGGGACATATTAAAACTGTACGGGATCCCAACCAAGATTATCGCCATCATCAAATGCATGCACGAGGGCAGTGAATGCTGTGTCAGAATCCCACTACCCTCTGACGAGCGCGGGGCAAGACATCGAGAGAGTCGACGGCTTTAGGTACTTGGGGGTACACATAACGGGAGATGGCAATCCGCGTAAAGAGCTCGCAATCCGATTAGGGATAGCTGAGGCAACTTTTAACTCAATGCGGAAAGTCCCGGACTCACGGTTGTACTCGGTCAGAACCAAGTGCCACTTATTCAACGCATGCATCCTGACGCTGTTGCTTTACGGTTGCGAGTCATGGCACATCACCAAGGCACAGGGTAACCGTATACTGTGCTTTGAAAACAGAAGTTTCCGGCGAATACTAGGGGTAAGGTGGTTTGATTTTGTCAGGAACTCCTAGGTAAGAGAGCTGACAGACCAGCCTCTTATTACGTCCAAAATAAAAAAACGACGATGAACCTGGATTGGAAACGTGCTGCGGATGCTCCAGGGGAGTCTGAATCCTGCCTGTCTCTTCTACCAACCAGGTGGATTCCGTCGCCCTGGAAGGCCGCTGATGACCATCCATAGGATGTATTCGGCGGAGCTACGGAACGCTGGGATGACCTGGGAGGAGGCGAGGAGGCTGGCGGGGGACAGAGAAGCTTGGAGGAACCGCGTGATGGCCATATGCTCTGAATAGGGAGCAGATATGGTTAAAAAAAAAACTTGTTTAGGCAAATCAATTCGGTCAAATATAATAAATCTGCAACAATTGAACAATAAAAGTAATGATTCACATTTTAATTCACTGGTCTTTTTATTGTAGTTGATAGTTGCAAAGAACAATTCTGTGTTCGAAAGGAAGAGAGCATTACGTCTGTAATTGGTTCTTTTCAGGAGAGCCAAAACAAGATTTGCATTTCGAAATTTGATGAAAAATGTGAAGTTTTACCAATTAAGCAGCATTGATTCGACTCTTCCTTTTTATATTATATGCATTAGGGCATCCAATCTCGGACCCTTTTTCGGATCCAAATTGTCAAAAAAATTGAAGGTAATATGTACAACAATAAACCGTGTAAATGAAGTCACGGAAAAAAATATAAAAATCCTCATACAAAATAAAAATAAAACCCCGTGAAAAGGGATTTGCAGTTCATACAAAATAGGAGGATAGGTAGGTATGTTCCTAAAAACGCATAAAAGAACATATTACCTAGGTATTAAGCTATTTATTAACTAGGTATCAGAATATAAATACAAAATATAAAACAAAATTATGATAATTATGAACACGTGCAATCACACACAAAAATGTTTGTAAAATATGTAGGTACCCAGTATCTTCATACTTATGCAAAAAGTATTTACAAGCAGAATCTTGCGCGTTTATTTTCTTCGATTGTTTTATATTTTATTAGTAATTGAAGACATGTTACAGCTAAACGACAAAAAAGCTTCACACCTAAAAATAGAATAGTGGTGAAACTGTTTTTTGTAGATAATGATGCAAAAAGCAATAAATGGTTTGTTCTTGTCCGCTCGCGAAATATAAGTGTGAGAGAGAAGACAACATATATATATAAATTATGTTTAAAATATATAAATCGAACATGCCTCGGCACTCGGCCGCCGGAAGTGCTGTTCGTATAGTAAATCGGTTAATAGTTTGCATTTTATAGTTCATCGGATATAAGAATTAGAATTAGCATTTTAATATAAATTATTTTTTACTATTTTATAGTAAATCCCGAAATCCCGGTATTGGTATTAAGTCAATTCCGGGATCACGGGATTGAATAATTACTCGGGATTCCGGGATTTTGGGATCCCGGGATTGGAAGCCCAAATATACATGTATGTATTGTTGTTGTTTTAGAATATTTAACTGAATTTTCAATTAACTCGACATAGCTCTGTTTTCCTTTCACACACATAATTATATTACAAAATTTAGATCTTCAGAAGCAACAACATTCAATAAATACATGGATAATTTTTATTATCTTGATGATATGAAATGGTTTATATTATTATACAATGAAAGGTGAATATTTACATTTCAGTTAGCCAGAATAATTCTACGTCAATGCTCATGAATCGGTAGATAAACATAGTTTTATGATGATACTAAATAAATTGCTTTAGCAACTAATTATTTATAATTGAATTTTAAAGGTACGCTACGGATAGTTTCATAAATTGATTTTTCAATCGAATCTGTTCGTAGGTATGAATACTTGTGATAGTGTCAAGAATTCCTACTATCCATCCAAACCTAAAAACGGGGAGTAGCAAGAGCGATTAACAAACCATTAGTCCTTCCGTAGCCCTATCATTCTATTCTTACTCTCTACGAAAAATAGAGATTGAGCAACTGAGTAACAAGCAGTTCTCGTAGAAAAACTTCTGTTGAGATACCTCCAGAAGAAATCCATTCGCTCCAAATTGGGAATGAAAATGGTAAAAAAATAAAATTGAAGACAAAGAATATGCATATAAGCATATTTATTATATTTTATTTGATCTTAAACAAAAGATGGAAATGCACATCCAGATATTTAGACATTATTCCGTGCGTTGACATAATGATGAAGTTGCGAAACAGTTTGCCTTTTTTTGTTTATAATAAATAAATATTGTGTAACTCTATTATTATGAGAACACTTTTGATATTTTAAAGAATGAGATTTTTATTATATTTTTATAATATATAGGGTGGGCGAACATGGGCTGACTGTTTTAAAAAAATTGTAACTTTTAAGTTTTTAATGCTTAGAAATTTATTAAATTTTATAGTGGTTACATACCCAGTGCAGAAACTGGTCAAAATTATTAAATTTTATTACAACGCAAAGAAAATATCGTCATCACTTTAATGCTGCAACAGCTCCAAGTGCAAACATGATGAGAAACATTATCACTCGTTTTGAACAGCCGTATTAGAGGTACAGAAAGTCTGAGAGCATTGCATCAGCGTCAAAAACACTCTTTTAGATGCACTGTTTGGTATGGAATTATGGCCGATAGAGTCATCGGTCCAAATGTTTTCAAAGATAACGATAAACATTTACAAACCCTCTCTGGGTTGGTATACCGGACCATGATAGAGAATTTTTTACGTCCGGGAGTTTCGAATAGCCCTGATATATAGTTCCAGGAAGTTTGAGCTACAACACAAACCGCAAGGGTGACAATGAAGATTCTTCCCAAACTTTTCAGTGACCGAAATATTTCGAAAATCTGAGATTTCGCTTGGCCTCCCGTTTCCCAGATTTCTTTTTGTGGGACTACTTAAAAGGACGGGTTTGGATGAACAAACCACAAACAATTCAGGAGCTAAAGCAAAATATTCGTGCAGAAATAACAAATTTCGGAACCGGAATCGTTGCGTGCCGTAATGTAAAATCCTTAAAGAAAAAAAGGTATTACCTTTCAACAAGAAAATGGAACTCATTTAAATGATTTTATTTACGACACACAAATTAAAGTCAATTCAAAAAAAAATTCAAATAAATGAAATAAATTACAAAAGTTATATTCATTTTACATCAGTCAGTCCAGGTTGACCCACCTTGTATATATATATGTGAGTACTTTTTAAATCTTTTACATTCTTTGAATAATAGATTAATGAGTAGGTGGTCAACAATGAATTATTTATGTTAAATATATAACACTTGGTAGGAATAAATTCCGTAATACCTAGATTGATAATTAAAAAAAAATAATGCATTTAAAAATGTATAGCTGTCGATATAGATATAATGAAATATATAATCGATGACCGATTTTTTTATATAAATGATGAGTGTAAAAGCTCGTGGCTAACTTTATTCTTCATTCTAAAATCCAGTATTACTTAGTCACGTCACGCATGTTGACCATTTTTATTTTATTTTTATTTTTAAATGGTTTTCGGCTCTACCTTTTAAGTCGATTAACTGTACTATAAATACAAAAATGCTAAAATACCGAAATTTAAGATTTCACTACCTTTGACATTTACATAATTGATTATTTCGGGTTGCTATGATAACAACAGTTAACAGTACGACTTCAAAAAAATAATTTGCGTTACTATGATAACTTTACAAATGTCAGATAATATAATTTAAGGTAATGTGCACTGGAATAAGGCAATGCGTAATAGAAATTTAAAGCAACTAATTATTTTTCAGGAACTAATTAGATAAATGGTAGGTAAGAGCTGATAAATGAACAGTTATTAATTATGTTTGGTCAGTAAATAATTGCAATATAAATAATACTTAGGTTAGGTTAGATTTAATTAAAAAACTGACCTTCTAAATAAATATCTGGCCACATGTACACTGACCATTTATCGAATAAGTTACTAGCCATTTTGATTAATTACTGAACGTTTATTATTTATTACTGACCAAACATTGAAAAAGTCAATGACCCAATAAATGAATGCCAAAATTTAATATTGATGTCCGATGATCCCGTAGAGAGCAGTGACGGGCAGCTAGTATGTATATTATAACCAAAATGTTCTATCCATGACGTTTTATTGTTTTCAGTCCTTGCAGTGCTACTCACTCTCACATCTTTGTATCCTTTCCCTTCCTGGAGGAGTGAATGATTTGCAACTGGCTAGATCTTGTTAGTCTCTTTTATTATATTCATCCACTCACTTTGGAAAATTATACAATTGTTTTGTGGGTATATTTATACTTTCTGTCAAGGCTGAAGCTTCATCATTTAAGAGTTATAATTGGCGAAAAAAGTTTAAAGTTTATAATAAATTGCCGCTGGCATCTATCTCAAGGATGAAAATGGAAGCTTTTAACCCGTTGAATCGTTTTCTTTGAATTCAGAAGCTAATTAAAGTATGGAGCAATTTATCTTTCAAAAGTATATCTCGCTTTGAAGAATAAGGTGTTTGTCAAGTAAATGCGTTGTGTTTCATTTGCTAGTTTAATTGAAGAGAAATATTCTTTACGTTATAATAATAATACTTTTCATAATTTAAGACATCGACTGAGGGTGCTTGATGAAATTTCAATATAAAATTTGGATTATTGGGACTTTGTACACTTCCATGTATTTTGTCACTGACGACCCGGGTTTCGCCTTTCGGTATCTTCAGGCATTCGAGCACACGAATGGACTCGAACTGTCAGTTACTTTTACTGTCAGAACTTAATACTTTTCATAACTTGAACTGGTAAGTTGTCAGTATTATTTAAAAATTAACAACTTACCAGTTCAACTGATGATAGTTAATCACATTAATCATCGTGAAATAAAGTGATACATCAAATCCTACGCTTTTAATTGATTCTCGTAATGGCCGTAACCGTCAACTGTCGATGGAAACACATATTTATAAAAATAAAACGTAATTTTCATTTTCAATTGTTTTTTTCTTCGCAACTTAAATACATTTAATTTAATTCCCCTAGCTGGTAGATAGTCGTACAACAAATTCAAAAAGAGCATTTCACATAATTGATATTTTCCATCTGATACAAAGTTTTTTAACCATACCCACTCCCAATGTGGAGCATATGGCTTCCTAATGAAGATATCTCAACATAAGTCTTTCTAAGAGAATTGCTTGTTACTCAGGCCTACGGCAGGACTGGTTGTTAGCTGATCGCTTTCGTTACAATCCATTGTAAGGATCTGATGGGCGGGAGCAAGGGGGTGTAGTAAGGGGGTGGGGCACGTTTCAGGGAGCGGCATTTTCGAAAATGAATGGAAAATTTCGATGGTAAAAAGTAAATATTTCTTCTATACATACATAATCAATGCGAGTTATATTCCATTCATTATGTTGTATTGTGTCTAATTTGTGCCTCGCTGACAAAATGTATTTTTCTAGGGGCGGCATTTTTGAAAATGAGTAGAAAATTATGTAGATAATAAACAAATAAGAATTGTTATGCCGTGTAATTTGCTGACAACATATATTTCTTTTGTAAAAGATCTAAGAATAGTCATGAAGAGTCAATGTCGCAAATATTGAAATGTCTTTAATTTATTTCAACGCAATTATACTATTAACTGTGAAAGAAGTGTTTCGAAATTGATTAATAAAAAAACAATTTAATATCGACAGTGAGCTATTTAAATGAAAAAATATTTTCAGCAGCACACTAACTAGCATATAAAATAGATTTTCATTATGTTGCTAACGATTTTGCTAAGAACAAAGTGAGGAAAAATAAATTTATAATAATTTTTTTAAATGTAATTTTAGTAAAATCTACTGAATATCTTGTTCGAAATCGATTCACAATTATTAATTCATGTTTATGTAGAATATATACCTATTAATGTATTGTACATAAATAATTTTGTACATCCATATTAATAATAAATTTAATGTATTTAAATGACTTATAGCTTTTTTGACATATTTGAAAAACCAGCTGAACTCTACAAATTTAAAATTAATTATAATATTTGTAAATGACAGGATTGTCAGAATATATACATGGTTTTCAAAAAATTAAATTTATACATAAAAAGTTTTTAGATGAACGAAACCGGTGATAAAAAGTTATAATTTTTGTAATCATTTGAAATTGATGTGATTTAAAAAGAAAGTTCTTTTTTACCCGTTTCAACGTTATGAATTATTAAACGAATGTATTATATCTTATAAATGTAGCCAACTTAATTAAATCGGCCAAGTCACTTGTTAAAAAATAAGAATATAGACTGTAATCTATTTTGGTACTATTTTTTATCGTTTACCTGATCAAAAATAAATAATAGTAATATATGAACGCAGATTAACTTTAGTGGTGGCTTAAATAGTCTATAATCTCTCACGGTTATTTTTGATGCCATCATGTTTATTTAATTTTCAAATAATCACGCTTATCGCTTGCCACACTAGTAACATTACATGACATATAAGGTATACAATTTACTAGTTCCTCGGTACTGCTCCTTACAGGACCACGGGACATGACTACATACATCTACCCATTTCTCAGCACATCTTGTCATCTATTGTACTTTTGTGGTTTATGAACTCTTCTTGCAAATCAAACTGGAAACAGGACTAAATGGAGGCTGAGTCATCTAAAGAAAATTTGATTACACGAAGAGTAACATTTGTATTATCTGCTCCTGTGCTTCATTGTAAAATTTTCTTGTATTTAAAGCATGTTTTTAAAATAAAATTGTACGGAATTACAATGTTCCTCAACTAAATTTTAAACCATGTCCGCTCCCTACTCGGAGCAAATGGCCACCACACGTTACCTCCAAGATACTTTGTCCCCCGCCAGTCTTCTTGCTTCCTACCTGGTCATCCTAGTGCCCTGTAGCACCGCCAAGTAGATCCTATGGATGATAATCAGCGGCCTTCCAGAGCGTGGAATCCATCCGGTTGATAAAGGAGACAGGCACGATTCAGGCTCCCCAGGGGCATCCATAGAACATGTACAAGCCAACTCAAATAGATCGAGCGAAAAATTATCAATTATTTAGAAAACCCCGAAAACCGTCTCAAAGAGATACCATCAACAAATATGGATGACGGATACATATATATATATATTATAAGAATGCCACGAAATACCCCATGCGAATTTAATATAATATAATGTAATCTGTGACCAATGTATATCTCGTAATAACCAAATTTGAGTAAGAAATATATTCACAGTATAATATTATTTACGCAAGTTTTATGATAAGGAAATAAAATTTCTATGATGGGACGAATAAAGATGTCATATTTTGAAACAAAATTCGTGGTATTATAATGTCCATCAAATAAAAATGTCTGGAATTACGTAAAATTTGAACTTGTGTGATTCTGGTAGATGCGTTTGTCCTTACTTTTACTGGCGATGAGACCTGACCAACTCGTTTTACGATCAGCCACGAAATCCTTTAACTAATGTAATTGTTGTGCAAGAAGAGCATCTGGGTCGAAATGCGCGGCCGATAAAAATTTTTTCAATCTCCCTCTCCATTTTTTTAAAAGCTTGCATTTGCAACTTCGACTGTGAACTTTTAACATTGAAAGCAAAGTATAAATACTCGATGAGGAGACAGATCTGATATCACTTCAGTAGCATCCATTTTCATAAACGGATCATCTCCCAAATCAAATCTTCAAAATGAAAATCGTAAGTTAAAACATTATTCAACAAAAAATATTTAAAAGTTATGCCAGACATCGGAGTGCGATATTTTTACTGGATAAGTTTTATTTTTAAAACAGCACTTAAATCTTAAAAATCTACTTCGAAATTTAGCCAAAGTATAAATCAAATAAAAAAACAGTAACTTACTATTATTGTTTTCTTTACCAAAGTGAACTTTTTTCATAATATTAAAAAGAAAATGTTGTCATATTCGTTGCAATAATAATAAAAACAAATGATTTTCGACAATTTTATTCTGTCATTATTTTAATAAATTATTATGCTGGATGTATTTTGAAAAACACTTCTCAAAAAATATTTAGACATGATTTTAATGCAGTACTTTAAATTCCCATTTACTATAAATTTACAATCCGTAG
Organism: Himalopsyche phryganea; assembly: GCA_022494535.1. NCBI lineage: Eukaryota > Metazoa > Arthropoda > Insecta > Trichoptera > Rhyacophilidae > Himalopsyche > Himalopsyche phryganea. The sequence continues at coordinate 4,433,424 of JAGVSL010000046.1, forward strand.
GTATACAATCTTTTTTATAGACCCACGCATATCAACAATAAATTTATTCAAATCGAATTGTCAACTTTACATCTTAAATATTTTTTACTAGTTTTGATGAAATAAGGATACATAATGACTTCTGGTATATTTTTAATGTTTAACGTTGTTTATAATATTTTTAAGAACAAAATATAAACTTCTTGATTTAATTTTTGACGGGAATTTCTACAATTTTTTTGAAACAGAAAACAGGACAATTCATGTGTTATATGAAATAATGAGCAGGAAATAACATGTAATGTTGAATTATCAGAAATTTTGTTTTATAGTATCGATTGCATAATATACAGAAATAAACGAATTTATCATAAATACATATCTCCTGAGATGCAAACCATTATTTTTATAATATCATTTGACATAATTTTTACATCATTATTTCAGGCCATTGTTATCGCTGCTGTTCTGGCGCTTGCTGTCGCTGCTCCTCCTCAGTCGTCAAAGGATGCTCAAGTCCTCCGATATGAAAATGACAACATTGGTTTAGGAGGATACAATTTCGCGTAAGTTGTTTATATAAATAATAAATATTAACGAAATTCGTAAAATAAAAATTTATTATAAATAAATGTATTGTGTAATATTTTTTCAGACGATTTAAAAAATCTATAACGTGTTTATTTTTGAGCTTAAGTATGAAATGAATAAGAGTTATTAATGACAAAACAAAGATGGCGTTCTTAAAACTTTTAGAAAAATGCATCTGTAATATTTAAAATTTTTGACAATATGAATTTAATAATTTAATTATTGTTAAGCGATGTCTCTAAAAATAAAAATGATTATTCTTTTGTTGTGAAAACAAATATTTAAAATAATTTTGAAAATTACATAAATATGTTATTTGTACAGTTATGATACCAGCGATGGCATCTCAAGACAAGAATCAGCTCAACTGAACAACGCTGGAAGCGAACAGGAAGCTCTCGCCGTTCGAGGATCATACAGCTGGATCGCCGATGATGGTCAGCAGTACACAGTCAACTACATCGCTGACGAAAACGGATTCCAGCCCCAAGGAGCCCATCTTCCCCAATAAGCAAAACGACCAAAAGCAATATCATTAACCGAATATCGACGAAGCTTTTTGTAAAATAATTCCTTCTTCATGCCTATCTCATCAAACACTCGGAAACAACCGTTTTGTTGTGTTTGTAATATTATAATATTAATATTTTGATAAGCTGGTTATTTTGTGTGAAATAGTCTTATATTAAGATCTTTTATATAAAATATCGATGCATGGGAATACAATATTATTATTATGAACACACTTAGTTTTATACTAAAATGTTAAATTGATAAAAAATAAAATTTTGAAAAAATATTTTTCTTTTACTATACTGCATGCACTGTTTGATTTTGTATTAACAACCTCAACGAATACAATATTACAAATGATTTTGTTTTTAATAATAAGACAGTTTTTCATGGCTGAACAAAAAAGCATTCATTGAATATACTTAGTATATAATACGTAGCCGGGCAGTGTCACCTCATTGGTTGCAGAGTTCATGAAGTTGTGTTTGAAGACATAGATGGCTCTGATGTCAAAAATTCCCTTCAATCCTAAGTCAATCATCAATATCAAGTAAGGGGGCGTCCATGTATGACGTCACGCTCTAGGAGAGTGCTCCGTAACCAGTGTGCCACGGCACACCGGTGCACCGCGAGACGACCCCAGGTGTGCCACGGCGCAGTGCGCTCAAAATGAGAGAAAATCGAGTATTTTATATTAGAAAAAATTTAAGTCATTCGGTTGCTAAGATTTCCACTTAAGTTATTCTCGTTGAAACCAATCTTGTAAGATTTTGATATTTGATGGAATAATTGCATTAGTGTTTGCACGGACAGTGCAACTGCAATGATGAGGAATATAATGAGGTTTATCTCGCGCGTAAAACAAAAACACTACAGTAGAAATTACACATTGCCAATAATAAATGTAAAATTTAAATATGTAAAGTTTTTGACATATTTGAAAAACAAACTGCGGGACTAAAATAAATTTAATATTAAATATAACATTTGTAAATGACTGGATTGTAAAAATTAAGTATATATTTTTCAAGAAATTATATTTATCTGTGTAAAAGATTTCTGCCTGCGGCGCAATCTTTTGCGTCGTTATACTTACAAAAATATGGGAGAAAAGGCAGAAGGCGGTGGCAAATTGAATCACCCGGGGTGAAACAAACCCACAAACTGCCAGCGAGACTATTTTTGAAAACAGAAAGATTATTTTGAATTTGACTATGCAAAAAATGGGCAATACTTTTATACGCTCAACTTAGCTTAGCTAATCTTTAGCAGTTAACCTGAGTTTATTTTTTTATCTACAACTTTTTTTAATGCTTTTTTTATAACACGCAATTTTCAAAAAAGTGTGTTAAACGTTTTATCACTTTGAAAAGATAAGAGTTTTTTGGCTTTTATTAAAAAATATATTAAGTAATAAGAAATTCAAATTCCTTAAATAAAAACAAATTAATAAATTGTAAATTTTGTTTTTGAAATTTACATCTTTTGGATTGTGGTGTGCCGCGCAATATTTATGAGTGCTTAGGTGCGCGTGGGTGAGAAAAGGTTGCGGAGCACTGCTCTAGATAGAATGTGATGATTTGCGACGATGGAGAAAGGGGGAAATATGACGCCACAAAATAAACAAAACATATAAAAGGAACAGAAAACACAATATTTTGTGAAAACGATAATTTTCAGTTGCAGAAAGCTCCTAATAAGAAAGGATAATAATTTAGATTCTTACTTCCCGAGAAATCCTTTATGAGAACTCCGAAATTTTATACTTCATGGTATTCACTTTCGTGATGTGTAAAACGCGATAAACGCTATTTTTTTTTGAATTTTGAAAGATTTAGGAATATTGTTTTTTTTCTTTTAAAATTCATTTTTATTTTTTGCATCTGCTACTTCTGACTAGCGTCATTATGATCAGCAAAATGCATATCGTCAATTAGAGATAAATATTTAAAAAAAACCGTTTAATAACGTTTAGGGGAGGGGTGTGTCAAAAATGTGATATTAAATAAAGAAGGGGGTAAATTGTTATGTGACGATTGGGGGACAGGGGAGTTAAAAATAGCTAAAATCGTGTGACGTCATATATGGACGATCTCAAAAGTTACATTAAAAAACTGACGGAGACTAAAACTGTACACAACAAAATATCATTCATATTTTTAAATGATTTTGTTGGATGAGATAAATTTTGAAATTGATTTTTAATTTGAACTGAATAAAAATCTGCCGTTTTATAAAAGATTACCTATAAAGAATTCAATATCACACAAAAGCCAAGAATGTACATAGAAAATTAAGTAACATACCTACCTACCATCGGCGTGCGGTGGATGTATCTCTATCACACAACCTCACTTGTATTTATAAGCAAATAGGATAAAAAAGCAAACGCTAGCATGCCCTTATATTTCGCTTGAAACCATCACTTTATATTGATTGATTGAGCGCGAAAGATAAAAATTCACTGCATACGCCTTTAGTACCTACATCTGTTGTTTTAATTGAAAATGAGTATACTTTTAGAAATATTTTTGTTCCATTAAGCCAAGTTATCCACTACCTTCAATGCATTTAAAAAAATGTTGAAATTAGTTTATATTGATAATTATTAGAAACAATTTAAACCATTACACACTAGACACTAGTAATAGATATTATTTTCTGTTAGTTAATCATATTGTAATGTAATGAGGATATAAGAAATTCTCTGAATCACGCGATACATAAATGATTAAATTATTGCATTATATATAATTATATACAAGCAATAGTGCGTTAAAGTACTACAGGCATAACATAAAGAAAAAAAATACATATGATTATACCTACCATTTCGATAAAGAGGAATATTACTGGGCCATATATATTTCATTCATTCAATCGAACTTTCTCTTCGCAACAGCGATTAGAGCTTGAATCTTTTATACTACATAATCATAATCATAATCATCGGTAAAAAATGGCATGTGTCTACAGTTACCATAATAATAGAAAAACGATGATGTGGCACTGGTAATGATGTGTTACTGCAGTCAGTATAGTGACATAAATTTAAGTAATTTAAACTAGCATGTTGATTGACTACATATTTTTAAAAGAATATTTACCACGACATCTAGCGATCAATCTTTAAAGCTTATGTTTAAGTATGATTTTTCAGAAAAAGAACATTGTTAAAGTTGATATCAAATTATTTTTTTGATGAAAAGCTTTTCAATGTATTCTCCAGTTTCGTAAAATTAATTATATTATCAACTAAATAGTGATAAAAAGATTATTTCAAAAGTCCACTTCATTTTAATATTATTGCCGTTTTTTTATTATTCGTATTTTGGTCAATTAAATTAACAACATAAATATTTTTAACTTTGGCAGATCGAACTAATCGAGTATAGCAACTTAAGACGTTAATATTTTAAAAGAACAAATATATTGTAATCAATAGTGCATACTTAAAGTGCTGATGCACAAGCCCCATAATCTGTTGATGTTTTTATTTCTTAAATAAGCGTCGAGGTTATTTTAGCTATAAGTTGTAAATGTTTTTGGAAATTGATATTTTTTGTTCAAATGATAAATAGATTTCCCAATATATAAATGACTAAGTAATTTGAATATTGACTTCTTTACGCTTGGCCATCAATATATTATTATTCTGAAAGTGTCCTTTCAATTTGTCCATTGGTGAAAAATATGATGAAAACAGTTAACTAAGTTCATTGAAACATGATTAATCATAAGATTTTATTTTAAATTCTTATTCATGCGTTGACATTATATTCGAGCCATCTTGAAGCATTTGTAGTATCAATAAGTGGACATATTCACAACTCATTGACCATGCTTAATAAAATGATTTTTTTATAAAATAACTTTAAAGCAAAATAAAAAGTCAGTGGTATCATACAAATGTATTAAGTTAGAAGACCTTTTTTATGACAATGTGTATTTTTCTATTTCTAACCTAAGGAAACTTATCATTTATAATTTAACAATATAATGTAATTTTGGTAATTATTGGTGAATATTATAATATATCGACACACTATAAAATAAATATTTAAATAGATTATTGAATATTAATATTTTCGTTGTTATTGAAGAAGATACTTACTGAAATATACTAGTGTTGAGTAATTGGACAACTGGAAATTTTAAAATTTTTTGAAATGCCTGAATGTGAGTTTAGTTTAGTAAAACGGATAGATGATAAGTTTGAATTGTTGAAATTTTGTACATTTCCATGTATTACATCACTAATGAATGACCCGGTATATCATTAAGCGAACTTAAAAGTTAATTTTGAGTTGTTTATAGTAATACCATTTACGAAAATACCCAGCATATAAATATACATTTCATGAATTGTTCTACTCACATTTTCCACAATATCATTAATAAAAATGGGCCAACATTCGATCCTTGGGGGCACCCCAGGAATATGCCCAAATTAAAAAAATATATGTATGTCCTCTTAGAACAATATGAATTTGAATTAATTTTATAATTGCTTATAGTGGGAATAGATGGTTTCAACGCCCATGATCCACGAAATGTGGAGGAAGTATGAGGAAACCTTCATCGAATAGATATTATGTTAAATGAATAAATTATCTGATGCGACTTACGTAGAACCGCTGTTTTATTAGGTTTTGTATAATTGTGGTTCAGTAGTATTCCTCATGTCTAGAAATAACTGCGTGGGATTGACATTATTACAATAATTTCACATTATTACAAATATTTATTTATGAGGTTTTTAAGTTTGAATGTTTAATTATATCGTTTCTGCATAACGGTAACTGAAAACATATCTAGACGATGACAAATCTTTATATCCTACAAATGGGGTCGTATCTAAATAGCATTTGAAAATAAATTATCATAAACCAGTGATTATGTTTTTAAATATTTCAGTGTTTGATCAAAGACAGCTTTTTTAAAAATGAATGAATTATATTTGACGCTCAGCCCACTGCCTTTTTTGACTGCATAAATACTTAAAATATATTTTAAATTATGTTCGTTAAATAAATATAAACCTAGCACCTAGGCAAAAAACATAAATATTATTATACTCGTAGTAGTTTCGCACGGTATATTTTTTTTTTCCAGTTATAAAATTTTAACGAACACCTAAAAAGTCAATGCAATTCTTGTGGTCTTACTTTTGACGTGTTTATTTCAAGTTTATCGACAATTGAAGATCAATAAATTATAATTTTTAAATTAAGTTTTTATGCTCATAAATAATGGTGCGAAGAAATATTCATAATAACGCATGCCATAGATTACACAAATATTAATAATTACGTGTACTGGTCATATAAATTAAATACAACTAAACATTTAACAATAAATAATATAATCATAATTCAAATAAAAGCATGACACCAAACGTCAGTGCATTATGATTTAAGTTTTAAATTTATTTATTGTTAATCTTGCCAAGCTTATCTTTAATTAAAAACAATTTGTTATTAATGCCCAGGATTTAAAAATGTATATCATTGATCTTGTTGACATTAGAATAGCTAGAAGTTTAAATATCATAAGTTGGTCGTGGTTTTATACAAAAAAAAAAAAAAAAAACTGTGAATTTATAAAATGTTAAAAGAAATGTGAATTTAAAATGCTCGATTATAAATATTTTTGGTTCATTTGGTTTAAATTATTATACATAATAAGCTTAAATATATTAAAATTTCATATATTAAGAGAAAAAGTATTGATATTACTAAAATAATGCACACATAAACTCAACTTATCGCTAAAATTTATTTCTTTATCAAAATCTTAATACGTTTTTATTATTGGTATTTTTTTAAATCGGTCGGTTTTTTGCATAATATCTGCGAAATTACATAAGAAATATTTCATTGAACTTGAAGAAAAATTTCAAATATTTACCAATGGCGCGATTAAGTGAACAATGTTCGAGATTGTTGGATAGAATGTGTTCCGCGTCACATTTAAGCAAATATTATAATTGTTATGAAAAATCCATTAAATTAAAAATTCTAACCGGTGGTTCATCTAGGGCAGTGATCGCCAAATGGTCGCTCGCGAGCTACTGGTAGTTCGTGGTGGCATTATTGGTAACTCGCGTAAGATATTTTATCATCTATCGTCGAAAATTTTCAAGAAGATGGCCCTTCATCAGAAATGGAATTGATAGAATTTCAATTAGATTTGTCGCTTAAGAGTGCTGCTTCGACTGTAGAATCTCTATGGCCTTTCGTCACAACAGTAAAGTATCCAATTTTAGTTCGAACTTCGCTCAAAATGATGGCATTGTACTACTTATATGAACCAACGTTTTCCAATATGAAACTGGTTAAAAGTAAATATAAAAACAGACTCACATGTACATCTTGATAATTGCATTTGGATGGGAGTGACAATGTACTCACCGAGAATTAAAAACAATGTGGAGGAAAGTGAATGTCATTCTTTTCACTAATTATTTTTACTTTTATTCACACTTATTTCAAGATATTATTATTTTGTTTATAAATAAATAATTAAAGTACGCATTTTATGTTTTTTTAGAAGCCCTATGTCCTAATTTATTTTAGGTAATATAATAATATTATGTATGGCACGTTAAAGGAAAAAAATTATAAAGAAGGAATATGTATGAAGTAACTCACCAGACAATTTTAATTTATGAAAGTAGCTCACACCCTTATTGAGTTTGGAGACCACTGATCTAGGATAACAAGTCACTTGTAATACATGAATGCGGGAACTGAGCCGAGCTCCACTACTTATGTGTTGAATTTACATACTACCAAACATATACAGTGCCAAACACTAAACAGTGACTTCTAACAAAGATATGAGAAACGGCCATAGTATTTATGTTTCAGACTAATTTAATTACATAACGAATGTCATTCATCTTGACAATATGATATATTTTGAATTGAGGAAAAAATATCATTGAAAATAAAGCGGTGTTTGTCTGTAGTTAAAAACAGTCTTCAAGAATTTATAATTAATTTAAAATATTGACTGAGGGTGCTTGATGGAGTTTCAATATCAAATTTGAAAAAACTGTAAATTCTAATTTTAATTGTTTAAATTTTATACATTTCCATTGCAATGCATACTTTTAATTTTGTATTACTTTCACATTTATAAAGAACAGGACTGATCAACTCGAGCATTATCAACTAATTATCATTATGAAAAATGTGGAAGTAGTACAAAATAAATAGTATATTTATTTTTAAAAATAATGCCTTTCAACCAAAAATTGACAGTTAAAAGTGTTGAAACCTTAAAAGTTTTATAACGTGCATTTAAAAATTAGCAAATTAAAAAATAATGAAAAATATTCAATTACACATAATAAAAAATTATGTGAGAATTCTACCATTGAGTCTTAAAAGCCAAAATGTGAGTTGCCTATCGGTAAATGTAGGGACACGGACAGATACTGAAATACACTTATTACCGAAATCGGGACCTCAGCCATTTTCCAATACCCAAATTTAATGTGTACTGCTTTTGAAAATTCAAAATACCGCCATTAAATTTAACGGTACAATGTTTTTTTGATCAACAGACATTAAATCTGAAAGGACCTTTTCTGCATTTGAACATATTTACACGACGCTCCGATCAAGATTGACAGATTCCAGCATTGATGAACTAGCTGTTTTAAAGTTATATTTTAATTCAAAAAAAACAATAAATATACGGCATTTATGCAACTCCACTTTGTATGCATATAATATGTATATAAATACCGTCAATTACGTACGACTATATTAATTTATATTTATAAAAAAAATCACGATTGATTTTTTTTTATATAGTAAAACAGAAAAAAATAACATATTTTCCTGCCAAAAATTGTGTGGTCCTGTCTACGGCAGTTCCATTATATGAGAAGAAGAGAAAACACAATAAGCATATGTATTATGTAGGTATTATAAAAAGTATGTACATAAATACACCGAGGTACATGTTATAGTAAATCAGAAAAAAATTAAAATGAAATATTTACATATTATTTTTTTAACCTTTTCAGTGAATCCCAAAATTCCGTGATTAAAAGACCTAAATTGCTAATACAACCATAAGGCAACGGAGTTATTTATAAATATTTTACGAAATAATTTGTCAATATGCTATTATTTGAAATGAAAAGTCGGCAGGTACAATTAACAAGAGTGATTTCTGCTGACATTTAAAACGTACATTCAACGGCAAATATTCAGAGTTCACGGCCACTGCTGTGATAATAAAAATGAAAACTAATTTTTTATAATATTATGTCACAAAAGAACTTCGAAGCGTTTAAAAAAAATGTCAGCTTCAGTGAGGACCACTATTTAAAATCGCGGTCATCTATTCTTGAAGTCGCCAACTGGTCTGACATCATAGCCAAATTCTCTATATCACATTAAAAAAACCAATGGTTTATTAACCAATTACTATCTCATGAAGAACTTTATAAAACAAAGTATTAATTATACAAAAAACGAAAATAATATTAAAAATAGCTTTTAAGTTTCCGTTTAAAAAAATATTTATTGATCCGAAATATGGATATTGGTTGTACATAAGATTGAAATATCGTTTTGATTTGACAATATATTAGCAACTTTATCTTATTAGATTGGAACCGGATTTCTATATTGGTGATTGGGCTTCGTAATGACGTCAACCGGGAAAAGTTACGGATATGAAAACGATAAAAACAGGGTAGATTTTTAGGAAAACGTTTATTATTCTTGCAATGTGCGTAAATTTATTTGAAAAGAATACCGATCATAGCCGTTTTCACTCATTGCGAGCATTATCAACTGAAACCGGTCCCGATTGTTTTAAAAAATATGGAACTAGTACAAAAAATATCGTTTTTAAAATATAATGCCTTCCACCGAGAGTTGACAGGTTACACCTTAAAACTTAACCTTTTGTTTAACATGAAAAATAATGGAAATTTAGATAATATATACAACATTCTTCTTCTTCTTCTTCTTTCCATATTATCTCCCTATGTGGAGCATATGGCCAGCACGCGGCGTCTCCATGAATCCCTGTACCGCTTTGCTTCCTCCCATGACATGCCAGAGTCCCTCATCTCCGCCGAGTACATCCTATGGATAGTAGCCCGATGGTCTTCCAGGACGCCGGAATCCTACAGGTTGGAAAAAGAGGCAAGCAGGATTGAGGCTTGCCGGAGGCATCCGAAGCACGTGACCCAGCCAGCTCTAACGTCTCTCCATAACCGCCGATGTGACAGAGCGTTGCTCGGTCCGTTGCCTTATCTCCGAATTCCTCACGAAGTCAAACCACTTCACTCCTAATATCCGACGCAAGCATCTATTCTCGAAGCTCAGAGTACGGTTTTTTTTTTTGAGACTTCGTCAGGTGCTATGATTCGCTACCGTAAAGCAGCAGAGGTAGAATGCAAGCGTTGAACAAATGGCATTTGGTTTTGATTGTGTACAGTTGCGTGTCCCAGACGGTCTGCATTGAGTTAAATGCAGCTCCGGCTATTCCTAATCGGATAGCGAGCTCCTTCTTTGTGTTACCGTCTTCCGGAATGTTTACATTGAGGTATCTGAAGCTGGCAACCATCCCTATCTGATAATTATTATTAAAATAAGTATAATGTGTATATTTTTAAGCAACTTAAACTCCCTCACGTCAAATATTTTGTATTATGTTATATTCAAACATGTTTCAATATTCTGTTACCATTTTTATTAACTACATACCATTTTTCTTGTTTTTGTCAGACAACTGAAAATAACCTAAGGTGTAATAATAATTACATGGGTATTTTTCCTCTCAATTAATTTTGATTAAAAGCATTAGAAAGTTTTCTTTTAAATTTCTTAGGCCTAATCTATTATGTCATGTTCAGAAAATATCCATAACTACTCACCTTACCTACTTATTTATGCTTCGAGTAATTTATGCGATCATTTGAAAAATACATAATACGCTTCCGTATTGACTCTTGTGCTTTATTACTGCATTTGTTTTATCATTATTATCTTAAAGATTTATGTTAATCTATTCAACTGTGTTTGAATTACATCTATCAAAATGTCATAACATCCACTAACCTATTTTATTGTGAATTTATCATTCTTTAATGATGAAATGGCAATATACATTATGAGTTTTGAGATTTATTTAAATATTCAGCTATATTTCGTGTGCCAATTAATCACGGATTAAAATTATTTCTTAAAATAATTTAACAGTGTGTTGAAGTCAATATTTTTGTTACTTAATTGATTTCAAACTGTCATGAAGTCTGACAAAGAAGACGGATAATAATTATATTATATTGGAAAGAAGTTTCTCAACAAAAAATGCCATAAAATTTTTCGATAAAGAAGGAAATGAAATATTACTGCTATTGCACCGATTATATAGGATTTGCCTTTTTAATGTCGATTAATATTTATATAAAAGTAAACAGTAGTCAATTATTCAAGCAAGGACGACAGAAAATGAAAAAAAGAGGATTTTGTGATAAGTATACCAATCGATTACAGAAATAAAAACTTAATGAAACACCGATATATGTTTTATTTTTTATTTTGATACATAAATTTAAAAGCAACATATCAATTTTACATTTAGTTATATTGCTCTTTAACTTCAAAGCATCAGTGGGATCACAAGATACAAATAATGTATGCAAAAACTCTTACTATCATAAACAGCAAAAGAAACTAAATAAAACATTAATTAACTATTTTAAAACTATGAAAAAAATCTTAATGTTCAATTATCTCGAAACTAGTCATTTTGATTTATTTCACTGTTGCTTTCGGGTAACGATATTTATATTGGATTTTACCTAATTATCCCATACTACAATATCAAGCAAATGTATAGTTTATTTAGTGAATAAGCATAGCAATCCAAAGAGGAAATGCAGTCGCCGTTATGGGTACGCTCGAGGTATCCAGGGGGATGGAGGAATTTTTTTTTCATTCCGGGCGACACTTAAAGTGTGTTTAAATGTTTTAAAACAACGTTTGTAGATGAGTTCTAATGTAAATATTTTTGACTACTACAAATAAATTAAATCAGATAAAATATATAAAAAGAATAATGTAAAATTGGTAATGAATTTCTTCTATAAAATAAACAGAAAGAGGCACACATAAAAAAAAAAGAAGCATAGGTATTCTAATGCATCACGTATCTAGCTTTAAAGTTTTCAACTGTTGCCAGAAGTTACCTTACTTTTACTTGAGTCATACTGCTATAAAAATATCCAGTGCTCGGATAAGTTGTCAATTAATGTGATAAACCGATACCTCACTATCAAAGTGTAAATACTCAAAAAGCATATTTCTGAGATTATTAGGAAACAAGATTTGGCTGGTTTAATCTTCTACTGTATTTTTGTAGATTTTAATAAAATTCTAGGTTTATTTAAAAATATATTTATATAAAAATATGATAAACATAATTTTACTTTTTCTAATATTAATAAGAGGAGTTTTCACAGTTTAGATTGAAAGTAATAATAGCCACTGTAATTCTTAAATAAGCACTGATTATCACTTGTTACATTTCGGAACTGGTGGATATCGATATTCTATCCATTTCCTCATAACTCAAAATTAAATTATTACACGTAAACTATTGACTTATTTCACTTTGGAACTGGTGTATCGAAATGATTTTTTCTATCACTCATTGACACGCTTAGAGAGACAAGCAAACTAAAAAATGAACCCATTTTTTCTAACCTAAACAAAACTTATTCTTTTGAACTTTTGCTTGAACTTTTCATACCGTGATCTTGATAGTATTAGCTTTAATCTTGTCCATCGAGACACGTGCATACTGTACAGTATATTCAATAAAATATTTAAAAAAATCTTACCAAGCGTACACATTTTGTCAAAATCTATAAAATATATATATTTATCAGGTGCGTAAAGTGGCTTTTTCTCTTTCTCGCTCAATCACATGCAAAGTGAAGGTGCAAGCGAGATGCAAGGACATGCGGCGCATATATATATTATGTCGTTTCACATAACATTATGTAATGAGACGTAACTGGCGAAACCAGACAAAACATTCAAAAACATATGCTTAACTATTTCGTATGTCACAAAAATCACACGCAGAAACCAATAAATTCAATGCCAATGCGTTCATTTTTGTTTCGCCCATATTTATTGTAATTAGCGGTTGACTGGATTATTAAAATATGAATATTCTTCTTAACTGTAAATACAGAACGGTGTAAAAAATAAACTATCGAAAAACTAATAATTTAAGCTTTAAACACAAACACACCGTACAATACTATTATTTCAAATTGGACTTCGATTATTGCTTTTAGACGTCTCATATTATTATGTCATAACAGTTAACAATATTAAACTAGGTGTCATTCAATAATAATGTATCGCAGCTCGGCAAAGATGATGAATAAAAAAATGGTTAATGTCTTTGCTTGTGTGTTCATATTTCGTAATTATTTGATTAAATGTAAAAAAATAAAAGTTCATTGACAAAATTATCAAAACCGCACTAGCACATTCTGTAAGTAAAAGAAGCTTGACAACATTTATTTTGATTCGACAAGGTCAAATGCTAGATAAATACATTTTTCTGTTTAAAGACCCGAACGCTCTCCGTTGAGTTGACATATGAAGCTCCGGTTCAACGAATTACACATAAATAATAAACTGTACAAACTCGATGCGGTGTTTCCAAAACAGGTGCTAAATCCAGTTGTATACTAATTAATATGAATAAAATAGAAATAACTTACATGCGAACCCGTGAAGCGGATATTAGGACTGCTTTTAATAATTAAATATACATATTATGCAGATCCCTTCCCAATTTAAACAAGAATTTTATATAAATAATGAAAAAAAACGTTATTGATTTCGGTACCTCAGTTCCAAAGTGTAACAAGTAAAAAAATTGCAGTCTTGAGTTAAGTATGAAGAAACGCTTAGAATAAAGATATCTATGAGTTTCAGATTGTTATATGTGGTAATCTGTGGTTATTTAGGAATGGCAGTGATTATTAGTACTTTAACAACTATCTAACTCTGAAAACACTTATTATTAATATTAGAAAAAATTAAATGATGTTTATATTGTGTTATTAATATATTTTTTAGATAATTCTGAATTTTCGTTTAAACCTACCAAATTAGATATATAGTAAAAGATTAAGTCTGCCCAAAATCGTCTTTCATAATTATCTCAGAACTGTGCATTTTGAGTTGTTACACTTTGGAACTGAGGTTTCGATTTGTATTTCAAGCTAGGCCAATATGTATAATTATTTATTATTATATTGTATATTATTAAATATTTTACTGAAAAAATTAACATTCTAAAACTCGTTTTATATTGAAAAATATTATTGAATATAGTTAAATGCTAAATAACATTCTTAATGTGTCAAAGTGTAATTTAAAAACATAAGATGTACAAAACATCCAGTTAAAAAAATACTTCTTATAACGTCTAACAAAAAAACTGGCTTTTTGAGATTTCAGCGAAATTATTGCAATTTTTTAGAAGAATTGTGTGTCTGATCTCTTCACAAAGTTAAGTGAAAAACATACTATCCTTGTTCAATAATTTCGGCGTTAATTATTGAAAAAATTAATCTTACATCTTGAAGAACTTCAGAAAATGAAAATTTAATCACTATTTGTTTTTTTGCTCATATAATTTTTTTGTCATCTAATTCATCATCATCATTGGCATTGTAAATTGTGATCCACAATGTGTCCACTTGCCCCATGCGGTTCCCTCCAATTCCTAAGCCGCCCCAATAATGTTGTGTGCGCTCTTATACATTTCCATAAGATGGAATCAATAAATTTGTAAGTCTCTGTCAAACCTTACAATATTCTTCAACTGTTGTGGAGGAATTTTGGTGGTAGAGAATTTCTTATCGTTTTTACATGAACTACTTTGGATGGTCAAGCCGATGTAATAAACACAAAAGCCCCGATTTTTCACAATGAAAATTTTTAATGGATCACTTACGAATTGTAGTTATTAGTAAACTTACATTAAGAATGTAATCGTTTAAGTATTATTGTAAAATACTGCTTAGCTCCCGTTTGAAAACGAATTCTTTCGTGAGTTGCTAAAATCTCTTCATATTTGAATATTCATTTTTCAAACGTTTCATGAACTCATAAAAGCAATTTGGTTTAATTAAAAAATACAGTTTATCAAAAAAAATTTCAATGTATTTAGCGATTCTTCTTTTTAAAATCATTTTTTATAAACCAATAAAATTGTTAACTTTGTTATTTCTTTAGTATTTTTAATAACTGTGGCACGTGTTTCATGTATAATTAGCAGGTATATAACAAAATTGGTTCAAGAACTATGACAGGAATTTACAAATAATCATATATTATAAAATGTATGAAAGTAGTAGAAAACACATCGTGTTTAATTTTTTTTAATTGAATTATGCTTTTTTTATAATTTAAGACATCGACTGAGGGTGTGCTTACTTTATGGCGCATATAAATTTATCTATATTTATAAAACTTCTTAAATAAAAAAAACAACAAAAAATGTATGGTATGTCTAATATTGGCATTTAATTTTTTTATGTTAGGCATTTTCAATTCGTTTAATAGGCGAAATATTTCTGGTTTGTGTATAAAAAATGGAATACGTTCTTTAATGTTATTCCACGCAAAATAAAGAACCGTTTTCAGACTTGAATCATTCTTAAAATGCATACAAAACAAACTAATAAATTATTTAATAAAATCATAAATCATAATGGATGTGTTGTCAAGCTTGTCTTTATACAAATGGCATCCAAAGTTTAAGGTACATTTTTAAATTAACTTAAAAAAAATAAAGAGAGTTTGGTTTGGTACCCTGCCGACATAACATACATCCAAGTGATTTGTAGCGTTTAAAAATAAAGGCAGAGATTTAATACTGAGCAAAGTCCGCTAGTGACCAACAAGAGGATTAAGTTAAAAAAAATGTTTTTTATTCTGCTACAAAATTAAGACAGAAACAATTAATCAGATGACAAGATTGAAACACATATTAATATTGTGTTGGGTATGTTATCGATATCAAGAGAGGTACCTTTTTGATAGTTGTTTTTTCGAAAATCACATTCTATATATTATATATTATTGAGATTATTTTTTTAAATTTACTACAATTATGTGTATCCTGGACACTCTTAATTTTTTTAATGTAAATTTATTACTACTTGCTTTTGGATGTGGAAAAGGTAATAATATATTTTTATCTAACAGGTTCTTTTGAATCACAATGGCTGAAAAACATAATTGAGAGAATGTCTAGATAAATGTAAAACGTTGCCATGCTTAATTTCATACACTTGTCGTAAATTATAAGATAAGATGTATTATAAAAGTCATTTAGAGATTAAGTATTTTGATAGACGTCAAAATAGTTTTCAACAAGATTCCGACCATTACATTTTAATTTAAACATAGTCTTATTAGATACATCGCCGGTTAATAAATTCATTTTATAAATATAAAAAACTAAATGCGATTTTTTAACTGTGAAACTAAAATAGATAGTATGTTTTACAGTCGAAAATAAAATGTTTTTTTTTTGTTATTACATGAATTATGAGTGTATTTCATATATTTATACAAATTTAAATAAAATATTAAATCATATCATTTATTGGAATTTGATTGTAAATTTATTTTCGATGATCTTCTGTAGTTTGATTTAACCACTAAGTTAGAAATTCATCAATCACTCTCAGTTTGAAGAATTATTTATTCAAAATGTAAAAATATTTTTTAAAAAAAAGGAGCACACAAGAGGCGTTCATGTTAAAAATAATCGTTTTAATTATGGTTCCCACATAATATAAAAAAGAAAAAAATGAAAAATTAATTATATGATAATATTTAGATTTGAAATTATTTTATAAAATGTAAATTTAACAAAAAAAAGAAATTATTAAGAATTTCAATCAAACCTTTCTAAATCAACTATTCAAGGTCAATGTGAATATTGACGTTTGAAGCGAATTGCTTCAAAATAGAAAGAGCAGGTACAAAAAAAGCATATTTGAATTGTTGAGATTTTGTACATTTCCATATATTTTGTCATTAACGACCCGGGTTTCGCTTTTCGGCATCTTCAGGCACTCGATCACACGAATGAACTCGAATTCAATCTCAACAATTTAAATTTGATATTGAAATTCCATCAAGCACCCTCAGTCGATGTCTTAAATTTTGAAACACTTAGAAGAATGAGTATTAATTTATCATCACTTTTTACATTGTCGGGTTTTCAGTGAATTCCCTTCCCTCAGTTCAATGAAAAAATAAAGTTTTATCTAAATAAGACTTTTGAGGTGATGACTGTCAATTCTAGTAGAAAGGCATTATATTTTAAACATATAACACAATTCGTTTGTACTACTTAAAACATGTGGAAGTAGTACAAACGAATTGTGCTTTATTTTTAAAATAATGTAAATATATTTGGAACTGTATGATACCAGTTCTATATTTTATTTTACTATTCCAATCTATTATACATTAGAAAAGAAAATTCTGAACTTTTTTTCGCAATTATTTACATGAAATTTAACTCAGAAAAGAAATTAGTTCTTGATTTAAGTTTAATGAGCAATTAAAATAATGTTTCTATTCTATATTGTAATATAATATAGCTGTTCTGAAAGAAAATACTAAATCGAACAAAATGACATATTGAGTTAGTTATACCAAAATGTTCCTTATTCCAAACTCTACCGTATGGAATAACACACTTTTTTATATAAATTATTATTATACTTAAGAACAGTTTTTTACAAACAAAGTGAAAAATAAAAAGTATTTCAAACATTTAACAAACTTTACAGTCCATCACTCAAAACTAGTATTTTTCAGTTAGTGTTTTTTTCCAGAACATCGACGAATGATGCTCAGATGTTCCGTATTTACGGGACCTGTACCGTTTTATAACAATTTGATTCAGATTCAATGTTCCGATTTTTTGACATGTGAAATTTTTTATCACATGTCAAAAAATTATATTTTACAAAATTATTTAAATCGTTTTTGAATATCTGCAAAAAAATAATACGTCAAAAAATTTTTGATGCATAAATGTATAACTACTTCAACTGCCATACAAATTTGACGTTTAACGGTCGACTGTGTGTTTTGCTCAGGATTTATTTGTTTTAAAAGGTACATTGAAATATAATACATTTTCTTACATTCACATATTTTTATGTTTGTCCGTTTGTTTGTTGAAAAGATTATAATGTCTTCGTTCGAAATAAAACCTCCATCTCAAAATTTAATATCCGAAAACGAAATTGAAAAAAGATTCTTTGTATTTATATTTAAGTTACACATGGTCATTATCTCAAAGTGAGTGTTCAGAAGATGAAAATGGGAGAAGGCATGGAATGTGCAGCAGTTAAGAATCGCCATTGTTTCAAATTCGCAGATGTAAAAAAAAAAATTTTATAGACGAATATTACGTGGGAAATGAAGAAAACTTATGTACGTTCTTATGTGGAATGTATTTCAACCAGGCGACCATCAGCCGACTCCAGGCGAAGTAATTCACTTGTTTATTTTATGAGTTCTACAAATGGGGACAGATTGCAAATATGCAAAAAACTTTCATGAGCACATTTTCATTAAAGTCAGTAACTATTGTGAACTGGATTACAGAATACGATGGACCCAGTAAAAAAAGCTTCTAACAGTGTTAAAATATGCATACATTCCTTTATGATATACCGAAACTACCCTCACATGACTGCACCAGCAAATTGTACTAAGAGCCAACATTTCAAAGTGTTTTGCAGATTTATAAAATGTATGTTGAATTGGAAATTATCTCAGTTCTTTTATTTTATTTTATTTTATAAGGAAATCGACAGCGAAAATATAGCCCTTATTCAATTAAAAAGGATCAACGTGATGTTTTTTGTGCCTTTAAGCAACAAAGAACAGGAAATTCCTAAAAGTTGGAATTGATAAGAATATTTACGTTTTTATTTCAAAAAAATTTAATACTGTCTAAATGCATGACGCATTAGCGTCAGCTGTAATAACATGTTTTGTAATTTTCATTTCCATGTAACAAATTATCCCAATATTTTTTTTGTTGAATATATATTATATAAATATAGATATATACTCTGTGAAAATATATACATAATTAAACAAATTAAACAACATGGCTTCATGAAAACAAATTTTAATTACAAAAATTACGTTTTTGAAAAAATTCTGAAAATATATTCCATGTGAAAATTTCCCGTATTTCACTATTTTTTAATGAGCTAGTAATACAATTGCAATTAGAATAAATTATTTATAAATTAAATTGTTTTCCATTGAGTTTTGTATTCAGGTAAATGAATACAAAAAAAATAACCCTGAAAAGCAAGTAAAAAAAATGTCATCCAGTAGGAGAGTGACCCCAGGACCCCACTTCTAACAGTTAACACACTGTCGAACCAAGGCAAACGTTTGGCGACAACACATGTTCTAGCTTAGTTAATGTTTAAATTAAATTATCTGCGGATATATCTGTTGTTCATAAAACTATTGATTCATGATGACACCTTAAAATGATTTGTGAATAGAAGTTGACCTCGTATCAAAACATTTACATCGATTTAATGTTTCAATATGAATAAAAATAAATATTTTTCCCATTCAAATGTATCATTATAAAAATATGCTACTATAACAAAGACACGTATGCTCACATTATGATTCAATTTGTTTGCGTTATGGCCGGATTTGTTTTTATTACTAAGTATAATAGTGTTACACAATTGTTTTATTTTAATGCCTTATTTAGCTGCAGTAGTTAAGTAATATATTCAAATAACATAATTCGATGATTTATAAATTTAAGCTATTTTTATTGAACATAATTAGTTAATAAACTACTTTTATAAAATAAAGAGGGATCGCAGTTGTTCTCTACTTAAACCAGCGTGTACAATAACCTTTTCAATGGAAATCTATTTTTTATCGAGTCGTTTACACGGCCTTATATTGGACATAGCTGAATAAATATAAATTATGCCTACGTATATCCAGCTAAATAATTATTTATGATCATTATTGAAAACTGTACAATCCGATATTACGTATAGTATACTCTTTATAACTTTGCACTTTTTACTATATTTATACGTTTTGTGTATATTAGTGTTAGAGTACAGAGCGTGTCAGTGTATTAGTACGGACGGATCCCGTGATCCTAGATCCTAGAGCCGGAGTGCAAAATTAGTGAGTTAGTAAAAAAAAAAGTGGCAGTTCTACCTCTCTTATAGACCTTACAATTGCTCAAATAGTTTCTTAAAATAAAGTTTTTATATTCTACATGTTATTACAGACCATCCGTATATTAAAGATACTTTATTTTTATACATTATTATGAACATGGAAATACTGTGACAAAGCAAATTAGTATGTTACTCTTCATTCAGTGTGTCATTTGTAATATCATCATTAGGGCAATATTGTATTCTGTGTTATGAATGGTGCAAGCGATGCAGGATTTCTTAAACGAATACCACACTATTAACTCTAGGATTTTCTTCAAAGAAACTTACAGCTACTCTGCAATTTTTGATGCTGTATTCTTCTGGTATCATCAAGATTACTGTATTTTTGTGTAAGACTTCCTTGAATATAAAATTTATCTCAAATGAAGAGTTATAGAAAAATCAAGTGCTTATTTTATCACATTATAAACTTTACGACGAATGATATTTATATGTAGTAAATACTTCATGTCCGGTCGGTGCTGCAGTGGACAACGTCGTCAGCTTCGGTTTCGAATCTCAAGTGTTGAAATTCCAATACGGACAGTTTCATAAATTGATTTTTCGATCGATTTATGGATTTCTGTTCGTAGGCATGAATGTTTGTGATGTCTAAAATTCCCTACAACCCATTTGATCCTAAAAAATATTCTAGATACTAGAGTAAGTTCTATTGAGATACCTCCATTAGGAGTCCACATGATCCTTATTGGGAGTGGACACGGTTAAAAAATGCTCAAATGAAAAATGTGAATAATGTGAAATACCCTGTTTGAATTTGTTGTACGACGGCCAGCTAGGGGTTAGATTTAATTAATTTAAATTATTGTGTGCGAGATATTGTTGTAATAGCGATTTACTAGTGATAATTTATACGATGATGGTGATATGTGTTATATTACGTAATTTTCACTTAAAAGTATGCTCACGAATAAATGGCTTTAAGCAAATTTATTTTATTCCACAAATGCTTTGTATGTTAATGTATATAATCCAGTATCGAGGCGTGCTTCTGGAAATATCATTTGCAAAAATATTTTATCTTTAATAAGACACGAACTTTAATTCCGTATAAGCATTTAATATGTGCATAAAACATTAAAATAATGAATTACATATTACTTTGACACGATTCCATACAACATGCGTTACATTATGAATCTGAATATAATTGTCATATTGAAAAAAATACATATTAAAAAACACTTCTGGTTTAAATGCAATAATTAACGTCAACGTATACTATAATACGTATTGCACAATTTTATATTATAAAAACGATCAGTTTGACTCAGCGTAGAAGCATTTTAACCAATTTTATATATATGCGTTAGTATAATATATATCAAATGCATCATCAATAAGTTGACAACGTTGTCATCCGTGTTAATTTTATAATATGATAAACTAGTGTCTTCAAGGATTAAAGAACGACAAATTAATAATAATTATTCACGAAGGCTTAGTAATATTCGGCACTAATTTTCATAATATCATAATTTATTTATTGCCATTGTTGTTTAAAGTAAAATCGTTATTTTGCGAAGGCAGATGTTTTTATTACCTACTATATTAGACGTTAAACATGACTTTGTAGGTTGATTAGCATTCCATAAATCAATGAAGTTGATTGTCATAATATTATTTCAATATACATATTATATTGTTAACATAATTTCAGTAGCGTTTGAAAACATTGAAATATTATACTGTATTTTGAACACTATCTGGAAATTTATGACACAAAAATAAATCATATGATTGCTAACGATGAAACGGTAGAAATTGTAAATTTAATGATTTAAAAAACTTTTAAATATAAACCTACATACCTGACTACGAATGGTATTTCAATTTTCTGATCATTTAATAATGTTTTAATTTACTTCTTGATCTCTTCACTGAACGATCGATTCAATTTAACAACATATATTTGACAAGCAGTCATGGTTATTTTATATCCCATTTCAATGAATTTTATACAGGTGAACATCTCAGTCAACCATGCTTATGGATTAATGATCATAATGCTAATTGAAAAATCAATATAATTTTCACAATGTCCAATGCAAGATTTAAGCTTAGGGCTGGGTAGATGTATTTAGCGGTATTAAGTTGCAGAGGTTAGAAGGCTTTGTAACCTCTACATCTATCGTTTTGGCGGTTGTTTGCTTGCTGCTGGGTCATCACAGTCCACTACGTGTATATGATTGCTCTATATATAAATACATACATATTCACATAAACATACATACCCATAGACCAATAAATATATACTTATAAATTAATTAAAAATATTAGAAGAAAATGAATTAATCTCGATAGAGACAATTGGTTCTTAAAGGTATTAATTGTATCTGAGATCAGTTATGTGTATTACAATGTTTCTCACTGCGTTGTTAGGCTAGTTGGAGACGAAAGGTTTAAGAGGTTTTGAAAAGTACTACTTAGGATCAAACTTAGACGATTGGAAATCTTGACAAAATTCAGGATTATAATTACTACCAACTCAAGAATTAAGCAGTGATTTGCTGAATATAATAATTAAGATTCATAATTAGGCTATTCCAATGGATGTTTAAATAGGTATGACACGTGTTTCGCATTTTTGAGAAGCAACTTTTGGCGAACTTTATCCTAAGATTTTTAAGCTGTAACGTGTGCTGTATGTTGTTATTTTTTTTTTTTAGATTGATTGTATAATATTACAAAATCGGAAATGTATTATGAGGAATAAGTCGTATTATGTAAATTAGTGATTTGTAAAATACTAGTAAAAAAAATTAACACCCAACTTTTCCCGGGATAAAGGGCGCTTACATTTAGACGTTGGCATTATTGCGGCGTTATTTTGGTCAAGTTAATGTTGAAAAATGAAAAAAATCACTCATCAGCTAAGTCAATCGGTAACAGCACAGATTTAATCCATCAATTAACAATAATGTTAAATGTATCTCCTCTAACACCCACAATAAATACTCCATCAATTAATAATAATGTTAAAAGTTGATAGTTGTAAATATCACTGTGAACAATATCTCATATAGCACCCGCTAAATACAGTCCATTAATTCATAATAATAATAGTAAGTTAAAGGTAGAAAATTTGAATTATTGAGATTTTGTACACTTCCATGTATTTTGTTACTAACGATACGGGTTTCGCCTTTCGGCATCTTCAGGCATTCGAGTGCACGAATGCCTTAAGATGCCGAAAGGCGAAACCTGAATCGTTAGTGACAAAATACATGGAAGTGTACAAAATCTCAATAATTCAAATTTGATATTGAAATTCCATCAAGCACCCTCAGTCGATGTCTTATATTAAAGGTAGAAAGATGGAAATAGCCAAGTTGACAAGAAATGACAGCCAGAATGTCATGTGCAAATTTCACGTCGCTTCTGTTCACTGTTTGGGAGGAGTTATAGACAGACAGACATACAGATTTATGCATAAATTTTCTGCTATATAATATAGGTTATTTATTATGAAATATTAACCAGAAGATGGTTTGTGTTTTAAAATTTTACTAGAAACTTTAGAAATATACTAAATATTCTAAATCTTCAAATGACTGTTTTGGAAGAGGTTAGAGTTTAAAACCGAATCCTATTGAACTAAAATATATCCTTCTGACATTTTACATAGCTAGTTTACCACAGGGTACCATAAGTTCACGGACATCTGTATCCATGTGTATTTAATTATTATCGACGAAAATTACATTCGAAATACTGTTTTGCAAAGATTTTAAGATATATTAACATATTATTAAGGTAAGTTATACGGTTTGGTTTCGTTGGCTGTAGTGGGTTGGGCTATCATATGGGACTGTACATAAACTTGTACAAAACCATGTGAATGATTAAAATAATATAAATTGTGAGTATTTTATTGTGTTGAATAAAACCATTTTCAATCACATTATTTTTAACGACTTTAATGATATTTAGTTGAACAAAAGTAATTTGAATATATTAATATTTTCAAACTCACATATTTTTGTGTTGCGGAAAACGTTTTGACATTCAAAATTGATTTACTATTTGCAATGATTTGTTAAAATTTATTTTTAAATTAAATAACGAAGAAAATGGCAAGGAATGATTGTCAAAATATGTACAACTTAAATTGCTTTTAATTTTAAGATTATTTTCAGTGATTGAAAAGAAAATAAATTATCAAACGAACACGTTTATTCTATTCATTTCATAAATGTACCTTTAAATAAGTAAAGTTCTTAACATAAAGACTATAATTATCGATTTAAGGGTGGATGTAGTGGTCAGAATGACATCTGTAGATGAAAGAAAATGTTTAATATTTTTTTCACAAACATTCATGTAATTCAAAAAATTTACCTAACAACTTTTTAAAAATTATCTCAGTTGATTAAGGCATTCCTTATAATAAATACTATTTCACTAAACTTTGACTGTGACTGTTGCATAGGGTGTCAGTGGCGTGCTTAAACAGTGACTTTTTCAGTAAATTTATTCATTTCAACCAAAACGCTCTGAATAATTTTGAAAAATATTTTAAATACTTAAGAATAGAAATAGATTAATATAACCAGTTTTTTTCTTAACCTAATAAAGCTGCATTTAACAGTTGCTATTTACCACAAACTAAGTAGCTATCAATGTCTAATGAAAAATCAAATAAAATAAACAAAAATGTGGTAGTATAAATCCTTTTCTATTTGGCAATGTTGAGTATATTTATAAAAAAATGAGATGGAAAAATGACTTTGATTTATCACGCCACTGGCGCCCCGCCCCATCCACACTATACAGTAAAAGTTTATTGTAGTAGTATAACGAGGAACGCTTTAATCAAATGAGATGTTTTTAAAATTTTAATTAGCACACGCTCTTAATACGAAATAATGAAGGAATACAATGTCGTTCTTACAAAAGATTTCCTCCTCTCTGCATACGATATGGATTTAAATCTGATGTAGGATCAGAATAGCAATAGAAATTAATTAAGAAAATATTTAAAAATACTGATTCGCTCATTCAGATACCTTTTATATTTCCAAATTCTAATCAAACTTTCTCAAGTTAATAACCTGCTTTTAAGGCTAAGTTTTTAAACACCTCAGTCTTTACAGTACTCGAAGTAAGCCACTTCTATTTAATCTGGTGATTAAATAGGACGCGTGATGATATTATTTAATGTTTTAATACAACCTCGTTACTAATTAATTGTCAAAATATCAGCACGAGACTTGTGAACAAAACTTTGAAATTATTACTAACAAGTTACGTCTGGGTCACAGTGATACGTTTCGTTACCTGTATATCATTTTAGGATTCAATTATCACCTATTGAATTGAGTGCTCTATGTCAGTTAGACCAAAGAATAACTTTATTCAAAATACACAATACCGTATACCCAGTTTTCAAGATTTTTCAAACAAAACGTTTGGTACATATGCTACTTAAATAATTTTAATAAATACAGTCAACCATTGTATAACTCGGTGATGTGTTCAGTGTCAAGAAAGAATATTTAAAATAATAGAAAGATACGTTTTTTTATAAATAGCCCATTGAGATAATAGAGGAAATTCGAATTGAAATCCTTGAACACAACTTAATGTTAAAATATGTAAAATTGGCATCTTAAAGTTAGCACATACATCATAATTTAAAAATTGTGAAATCTAGAAAACATAATCAAAAGAAATAAACATAGAAATAGAAGTTTAATAAATAATTCGTGTAGTTTACATCCTTCTATATGTTGAATTGATATAATGAATCTGTTCGATTAAAAATACTCTTTTGGTTTATATTTTTTGGTTATAAATTAAAAAATAAATATAAAACACTATGAATTAAATGATGAAAATAACTATGCGGTGTTATATCAGCGAATGAAACCCAGTTTTTTAATAAATATTGGGAAATATGAACTAGAAATAATTGTTTGCATTTGTTATATATTACCAAACCACTCCAACCCATCCGTTCATAAAAACGGGACGTAGCAAGAGCGATTGGCTAACCACCAGTACTGTAATAGCTATATCCTTCTATCACTACTCTTTTCGAAAAAGAGTGGTTGGAGAACTGAGTAAAGAGCAGTTATCGTAGGAAAATTTGCTTAATTAAAGTCAAAATCAATACATAATACCAGAACATTAGCTCAGTGTCAGATTATTTTGGGAGACATCGCCTATTAAAATGCTAATGATTTTTCATTCAATTAAGGTTTGATTAATGTAGTAAATGTTTTATAATGATTAAGATCGAGTGGGAGCACAATTTCGCTCCAACCTCTTTTTGTGAAAACGTTTTTATACCTTCTACGATAAATTCTCTTTCCCACGAGTGTTTCAAAAAAGAATGCGATAAAAGAGTTCTATCGACAGCGTTGCTTGAGCGGTGTGGCATGTGAATTCAGGTTTCGTCGTAAGATGAATCTTCCAATATAAGTTAGGACAAACTATTTGCACAATCCATAATTAAATCAACGCCCGGACGTGTGCGTTGCTGTGCCACTTTGTCATTCGTCTGTATATTGCAAAAATAATGGAAACAGAGTGCAAGAATAATAATTGACATTTATTAAAATAAAAGCCTATTGTATTAAAAAAAGTTTAAAAATAATATTAAAGAAAGTGAGTGCAAAAAAAAATATTTTTAATCAGTTTAGGATAGTTAAATTTATTCTTTTGACTGCTTAAAAATTACGCACAACCAGCAAGATGGATTTTTCAAAACTAGCGGTATGAATTTTTTTAAATTTATATTTCTTATTTATAGCCATGATATTTATTGAATTAGCATTTACTTGGTAGAAGCTCACTTAGTTCTGACGATGGTGTGAAACCGGTCTTATAATTTTTGTAAAACTAAATATTTTTATGATAAGAATTATACAAATTACTTCATAGCTATTCTGGATTCATGCCATCAATCAAGCAGAAGAAGCTATCGAGCTTTGATATTTTTACTTTATAATAATAAAGTTCAACCAAATAAATGGCAGTTCAATTAAAACATATTTTTACCTTATTAATCCATGATTGAAAAGAATACGATGGTGTTGAAGAGTGATAAATATTTATATATATTGTATAAAACGTTCTATAGTATCAAAAATAAACGTCATAAAATTTCCGTATTAATAAAGTTAATTTTACAATCACGTCTCATAAATAAATGTTTCTTAATATACGGGTGAAGGAAAAAAATCTTTGAACAAACGTGAAATTCGATAAGTTATGTCTGATAAAAAAAACATCGGAAGTTGTTTGCGATCAGAATGAATTTGTTTAATATAATTTATTAATCTTCATCCACAATACTAGTCATTCAATTATTTATTTCATATTATTTTTCGATTTTATGAATAATTCCATAGTTATTTATCAATAAAAGTCAAATCTTAATCACTGAGAAATACTATCAAACACAATCAATGTTTAATTTATACGCTTGACAATTATGTAACTATTAAATGGTCTCTAAAGAATTTTTGAATTTTGAGATTAATATCTAGCGATATAAAGTTGTAAAATACCAATAACGATTAAACTGTTGTATTTTAATGTCTTAATTCAAAAGTAAAGTGATCAAGCGTCTAAGGTTTGCTAAATAAACTTTCTCATCAATAAACTGACAACCTAAAGAAATGATTTGTGTTTAACAAAAAACGTGAAAGTTGTTCGACCCTTTGGAAATACTTTTCATTATTTGAGATAAATTCACATCAATACCAAAAGCTAAATGACGGATAATAACATTCATAATTATTCTGGAAAGGTTAAAGTATAATTTTCAACTCAGTTTTATTACTATGAAGATGGTACTTTTATAATATTTGCTGTGTATAACTCAATCAACAAGATCTAAACAAAATAAGTAAGTAACATTGATGGAAAAACATTTTTTTCGATATGTGTATTATATTCACCATACACAATAGTAATACGTATATATCGTCGCTGTTCTGGAAGAAAGCACTTAATCGGAAAAATGAAATATCAATTTTGTTATTCCAAAATGTTTCTTATTTCGAACATTCGAACCATATGGAAGAACACACTTATTTTTATAAATTATAATTTTACTTAAAAACAGTTTTGTACAAGCAAACGAACAATAAAGGAAGAAGGTATAGCAGTTCAAACATTTGAAAAACTTCAAAGTCCAATTACTTATAACTAATATTTTTCAGTTAGTGTCTTCTTCCAGAGCAACGACGATATTATTTCAGAGGATTCGCAAATTTAGTTTTCTTAATAGTGTGTAACTGTTAATTCTAAGTGATTGATTTTTATCAAAACAATGAACTTTTTGTTGTACTTTTTTTCAATTTTTACGTGATAGCTAAACATTCGATTGCCACACCTTTCAATAATTTTTAATTATATAAAACTTCTTCATTAAAACTTTACTTGACTAGACTATAAAAATATTCAAAACCATGTCATTGAGAGTGTATAAGGAAAATCAAAAAGTCATTTGGACACACTTGGCGGGCCTAAAAATAAATCAACTTGAAAGAAACATTTTCACTACTGAGCCGGCTAATTTTTTAAATTATTTATCCAAAACTAGTTTCAACCGTGCTACAATGAAGCCACGCTAAACATTTGTCATTTTAATGCTTTTATTGCATACGTGGTTACAAACATGTACGTATTTATATTCAGGGAGATTGGTATCAAAGACGTTTTCAGTGATTACTTAATAAGCTGTTCACAAAAAAAACTATATAGTTGTTGTCTTAAAAATGTTGGACTGTTCAATGACAGTCTTCATAAAATACGACTATTGAAATACTGCAGTGCTGACTGTAATAATATCGCCGATTACATTGTAAAATTGTACATACGCAAAATCAAAAATTTTCGGGAGAGCATAAAAACAGTTTGAAAAACAACTTTATCGAATTAAAACATTATTAAAAAAAACACGTTATTAATATCTAATATAAATAAGCATACTAATTACGTGTTATTTATTTTTGTTTTTATTTAACAAAGTTTTTTTAAACTGTTTTTATACTCTACCGAAGAAAAATGATTTTGCAGTGGAAACGACTATATATTTTTTAAATACAAGTAATAGTTTTCTCCTCCATAATCGGAATAATGATTTTATTATAAAGTTTTGCATGACTTTCTTAGAATGTTTTAATCTCAAGTCAGCGTTTTATTTATATGTTTTCAATAACATCATCACTGAAATAATCAATGAAACAATTTTCATCGACAGAAATTGGAAAAAAAGAATCAATGATCTATTATTTTTTATCGATTATTAAAATTAAAACGGAATTTGAAAAAATCAGTTGCGTGTTTCCATGAGCTTGTTTATAACAATAATTAATAACGGTCTTCTGTCAAGTCACCGTCAATAGTTGAATTCAAAATTGTTATCGATTTCAATATATAAATTACACCAAACTAGTCAAAACGAGTAATGGATGCGTGCATCACGGTTGTAATTAAAATTATTGCAAGCCTTTATTGCTGTCATTCAGTTAGCCATCTCATAGTAATTATGAATGTATTACGATAATAAATAATTTACATCGCTGCAACGCAAGGTGTCCCCGATCTTTTCACCTTTCGATTTTAAAAACAAATAAGAGCTTTCACGTTTGTTTGCGATATGCATTATTTCCAAACACTTCAATAGTGCTAATCTAGAAAACTGTGTATTTACACATCAGTAACGAAACTCTTTTTTTTAATGATTCAATATTGGTAAATTAGCACAATTCTCTTGAGTGTGTCAATTCTAAGTGAAATAATATTCTTTTAATAAAAGTAATAAAACACAATCTGTAGTACTTACTATCACTGAAGAATAAAATGCTCAATCGATAATCGAAATCAATTGTTAATTAATTATTTAAAATTATCCTTGGCGCATATCAAAATCAATTCTATTTGTTTACTCCAATACTATTTGAAAATCAATAAATTGTGACTCCAATTAGAGAGATTTTTTAATACTAAAATTATCAGTAGTGGAATAAGAATTTTATATAATATCGATCTTCTCAAATTGGTGTTTTAGCTTAATTTAAAAAATGTGATAATAATACCTTATATCAAATGATTTATATATGAGCTATGAAAATGTGACAGTCGTCCTGCATTTAATTGGGTACGTTTCACAATGAGAAAATCCATGAAAGAAATAGAGTGGATTTGCTTAATGAGAGGGTATTTTCAACTGAGTTTGTTCATCAGTTGAACATGCTGTCTCGATGAGTGAATCCGGAACTGATCATAAACTATCATTGCGCTTTAAGTACTTGCAATAAATGTGTTTTACAATATACTATAGATAATATAACATGTTTCCATTAACAACTGACAGCTTACACTTTAAAGTAAACAGTGTAAGCTGAATATTTTTTTCATTCGGTTGGAGATCTTGTAGATCTTAAACCGAACTGATGTTTAATATCTCGTAATTAATATTATTAAAATATTGTTTTTTTTTTATTTAATTCATTATTATATAGTAGAACAATAATACATTGTCGTAGAGATTATACTTATAAGTCATATATTGTATGTATGTATGTATAATATGTGTAAAAAATACATTTTATTAAATGTTTTTGCCAAATATTCAGAAACTGTCATTAAATCTATCTCTTTTTGATCATTTTCCGTTATGTATAATGATTCCGTGGAGTTTTAAATATTTTTCACATTAAGATAATAAAGTAATCAATTGCAATCTTTATTGGGATCGAGCGAGCTTAGAAGTTTGTCTTGTATTTTAATTTATATCTGCAGGTTAGATTTTTTGCTTATTGGATCAAGTAAAATGTAAAAAGAATTCTTTAATTTTGTAATAACAGTCCTGTTTCACCTTGGATACATTTTAATCATTAAATTAAAGCCAGGCCAATAATATTCATAAAATCATTAATGAGAGTCTAATTACTGATATAGCATTCATATGAGTGATTGGAAAAGAAATTATAAAATAAATGGGGCAATTTTTTTTCTATTATATATTTTATTAAAACTGTATGTATGTTTTCAGTTTAATTTTTATGTGGCTATTTTACATTATTTAAATGAAACAAAAATATAATTGAAATATATAAAATACCTATACCAAGTGTGACCATTACAAATGTTGGATTACGAATTTGGTTTTCTTTTGCTATATAATATAATAGAATAAACTATACGAGATTCAGGCTATTTTTGGGCATCACTAGCAGGATCTTATGTATGTCCATCACCTTTTATATTATGTTAATGTAAGGTGCTGCATAGTCCGCTATCTTATTTCTGAGTTCATGACGATAGAAAACCACCGCACTCCTAATAGCATCTGATTTTGACGCTTTATATATAGTTATCATATTTTTTAGTGAGATCCAATTACTTTAAATGTAAAACGAGACATTCAAAATGCTTGAATTTAATTATTTATTGGCAGGTGGCTCTAGGAGAATGTGTACTATATATAAGCGTTTTGATTATATTCACATTAAGTACTATTCCAACAAATTTTGATAGGATATCGGATTCAATAAAAAATTTGGTAGTAGTGATTTCATTTTAATAACAGGAAAACGTTACTTAAATAATTATTCTCTTCTTACAAAGAGTACCGTTTCGTTTTCATAATACAGTTTTTTTCTTTTGATTGATGTTCAACTACGCAAGACAGTCATGAGTTCATTCATAAACGTATGCATAATTAGCATTTAGATTCAGCTTATTCATGCATAAGGTAATAATTATTACTGCTGGTGTAAGCATTGTTTGTGAATTACAATGTTAAAGATCGATCTGACCTGCAATAAATTTCAGTTCGTGTCTTCGTAAAGATATTGGAATTTATCAGTGCGTGGAATATTTAAATAAATAATGTGAAGAAGGGCTTCTTTGATTGGTTCAAGGATAACAATGTAATAAACTGTTTGCAATAATCAAAAATATTATCCAACCCACTTCATTAATCATAATATTTACCATAATGTGTGAATATTTATATTAAATCACTACATAAATAATTACTAAAAACATACATGTTATTAATTGTTTGTAAGTCGTGTAAATTATTTGCATCTTTAGGTATCAACGTAACCTTCTATTGTATGTTAACAAATTCTAAGCCCACACGTTTTTTTGTGTCTTAAATCAAACATACATTGAGTGAAATTTAAGACACGGAAACATCTCTGTGTATAAATTCACATTAAATCTTGTAAATTATTTGTTAATTGTAGGTACAACCTTATCGATACCAACTTGCCATTATTATAAAAAAATCAAATTGTATGTTGTTTTTGTATCAATTATGTATTTTACTTGTTGTAGAGACTAATATCTTCCTCGTAGGAAATATATAAGTTACACTAACAAACTATTCTAAAGATCTTTTTATAAAATAATTTTGGTGCATAGAGGTGTACAAATATCTAACTGTTATTTCTTGCTTGTGTAAAAAAGCTTGTGTTTATTTTTCTCATTGATTATGCTTCATTAATAATCTTTCGCAACAAAATTAACTTTGTCAACTCCTTCACTAGCTAGAACTTTGTGTCATTTACAGAAGCAGTTACCACTTCGACAGTTTGAGTCATTGATTGAACTTAAAATGGGGTAGAAATAGCAAAGTATTCAGAACATATAAGATCATTTAATAATAGAAAAACAGATCCTAAATTCGCGAATCACCGCATAAAAGAACCACCCAACATAATTTTCAATTACGACCGGTATGCCTTCATTTGTGTAATAAAGTCCCTAGGCTTAATTTCTTAGAACAACTGTAGGCTAATAGATATAATCAAAATAAGCACTTTTTAATAACCAAACAAACATTAATACATCACCCTTATATTTTAAAAAATAAAATACAATTCATTTGTCCCACTTCCACATGTTTATAATGATCAGGACCGGTTTCACTCATCACGAGCATTATCAGCTGATTTTTATCGATATCAGTTGATAATGCTCGTGATGAGCGAAACCAGTCTTTTGAGTTATTTTCAGCTTGTTGATAGTACTAAAATACACTCATTATATAATAATCATTGTTAGTCATATGCTGAACATTTTTTGAAAATTTGTTGGAAAAAATAACAAATTCCTATTAATAATCTATTATATGAACTAGGTACGTGCTATTTCATTTAAATATGTGCAGGTATTTTATTGTTGAAGTTTTAATATAAAACCATGTTAAAATTATGGTGATTTTCAATTAATATCCTGTTACGGATTAACAGTTTTATGATTAAGATATTTAAATTTTTTATCAGTGTCAAATTAATTAATTAAATTCTACATTATGAATTTTCGAACCAAATTCTAAACTCTGCATAGATATGTAATTTAGATGCATTTAATCTAAAATTATAAAGACTTATCATGCCATATATTAAGATTTTCTTGAGCTATTCAAGCATATTTAACAAATTAATCTCTTATTTTAATACTTGTTCAGATGTTGACAAAATCTAAGCTAAGCCACTATGTATTATCGTTTTTATTTCAAGTTTATTTCTTGATTAAATTTAGCCACATTGGTGAGATGTTTTTCAGTTAACTTATTAATTTTAGGTGAATACCCAAAGATGTAGGCAAACATTATAACCCAACCATCTCTTACCTCCAAAATTACGATGAGACAATACTTAAGAATCGGTTTAGACCGAGAGCAGTTCTGCTCGACGACCCCCCATAGATAAAAACAGGGATGTTTTTTTTATTTAAATTGAATAAACACGACCCTTTGTAATATAAAATGAATTCCTCTGGATGCTTCCTTGCGTATTGCATGTGCATATGTGTATGTGTGTATGCGTTTGTATATATATGTATATGTGTGTGGGTGCGGTGTGCGAGGATGTATATTTATATAAATGAAATTGGTGCCCATGTGAATTGGCTTCACTGTAGATTGCTTAGCTCTGAGCGATCACGCTCTTCTATTGCAACGATGGAAGTGAAACAAAAATTTAAAAAAAAACATTAGAGATGAAGAAGACTCAAAGAGAAAAAAAAGGCCACCCAGAAAACACTCCACTCGGGGCTTAGAAGTACCTTATCTTTTCGTCGTAAGTACTGTAAATAAACGTATTGCATTCCTTATTTACATAACGCAATGGTGTTTATTTAGACGTTTGACCTTTAAAATAAGTGTTACCTTTGCGAGCTGGCGAGAGAATGCCAAAACTATAGATTGACATTCGACTTCTCATCACGTAAATTTTATCGCCATGCAAATTGCCGTGATGGTTTTATTTTGTATACACAACCGACCGTTTTGTCCGGTTCGTAGTTCTTTATTTTAAAAAAATGTGTTTACTTTAAAATATCATGTTACTAAAAAGTAAACAATAATTTCAAAGTCAAAACATATGATTATTTATTTTGTGGAATAGTAAGTTTCCATAAATTTGATAGTTAATTTTGTGGAACCGAATTTTTGTTTAAGATTAAAATTGGTAACTTCGTCAATTCTATTTATTATGTTACGTTATGAGACATGTGTTTCATGTTTTGTGGGTTCATTTTCCATGTTTTATTGATTTTATTGTTGGACATGCACTACAAGTACGAATTAATGATAACTTGATATTTTTCTGATAACTGTTATCAAAAAATTAAGTTTCATTAGTTATCACAATAAATTTTGTTTTATTTTCCATTATATATGTTATTTTAATGGTTGTATATCCAGGAATTACACGTGTGTCTCCACGCGCGATTTGTGGTTTGTGTGCTTTGAACGAAGAAGAGTATATGTAACGTTCTTCAGTCGGTGGAATAACAAAGTTATCACTGAATTGTACAAAAATTGAAGTGTATATTTGATTCAACTTTGTTTATATGATTATTCCAAATTTAAAAATATGCTATAAATAGAAATAATGGTTTGAACAACTATAAAAGGAAACCTAGTGATAATAATATTTATTAATATGTTATATTTATGTTAATCTAAATACTGTAACTTTATAACATACAGGAATTTAAAAAAAATACGTTAACCTAGATACATCAAAATTTATATGTAGTACTTGTATATCATCACTTAAACGTTACTCTACGGGACCTATGGTAGTTCTATAAACAATATGTTAATGCCTATTAACAACTTAATGGTAATAAAAAGTTTCGCTTTTAGATAAATCAAACAATGCAGTTAAATTTTAGCCATTAAAACGTTAATTTATAAAGTGAAATTGACGATTAAAATCACGTGTTAACTTAATAACATCCGACAAAAGAGCAACGTTTTGGTATAATATTTATATACGCACAATATAATTTTTGAATTATTACTCATTTTCTTCATGCATCGGTTCCGAATGTGTTATCAGGTACCTACGCACTAATGTCATAACTTCGCGTGGATATTTCAAATTATTTAATAGTAAACTATTTTAATATCTTTGTTAATATTTAAATTTCCTTAAAAGTCCGTATGACCAATTCAGACAGCTATTTAAAAATACATAAATATATGCTAAGTAGATAATAAAATTATTTTCATAATGGATAAAGAAACAATTGAGTCGTATAACAATATACTATCATAACGATAAATTGAAATGAATTTAATTAGAATTTCACAATACATGTATTTAAATATATATGTTGAAACTCTATTAATATATGTATAAGTATAATTTATAAAATTTATTTACAATGTCTGAACATGTTTTCTCAATATTGTTCAATGTTCAATTTCTTTAGCATAAAAAATACATATGAACTCGAAACATAATAAATAATACTAAAATAATGTATTTCCCGTTGAGTTTTGTCATATTTATACAAAAAATATATGAATACATCGAAGCTGTTATTAAAATTACTTTGAAAATAAACGATTTTAGAATACCAATAAGAGAAAGAGACAACTGACTTGTAAACTCTCACTTGTACATATAATTTACTTACTGTTTTCCACTAAACATAGGATAGATGGATGAAAACACAAACAGTAATATATTCGATGACAGATACTTTACATTAGCGGTCAAGTTTTCGCTTAAGATTTTAGAGACGTTTTTTCCACCAATTAAAGTGGGCAAATAAATGTGTGCATTTTATTCATAATCCAAATTGGTTTAATACATTCAAACATTATGTCATGTGAAATTTGGTGCTCATTTAAAAACCACTTGGTTTTGGTTTTATCATATTTATCATGAGGTATGGAAAACCTCCGCCGATGACCTCTGATTGTCACAAAAGTGGGTAGACAGCCCAGCGCCTATAAATACAAAAGCTCCCCGTGGCGTCAAAGCTGACAAATCCCACTTAACAGTTCAAAAGATTATAATATTCTGAATATTCACCTTACACTTTAATGCACGTAGAAAATGTTGATACATTAAGTAAATACAAAATAATAAAGTTCGTTTCTTGGTTACAAAATATTTAAAAGACATTTATCACGTTCTGAACATGTCATTAAATTGCATTTTTATTTAAAATTATCATTTGGCATACCACTATAATTTGTGTAATCGACTACAAGTCAAGTATTACACTTCCAAGATACGTATTATATGAGATTATTATTCACTGATTAATATCGGTAGAATTAAAACTATTCCATTATCAACAATCAATGAAATTTATTACTAAAACAACTCAATTATTCTTTAATGTAATCCGTGTGGTATGTTATTTATTATATTCATTTAAAACATATTATTTAATACTAACGTATACATTTCTACTAATATTTAAATGAAAGTGATTTTTTTCTATTACCTAGAAAACATCCTCACTATAAAATTATCGTAAATAATTTAATTAAATGAACTTCACTTTCATAAATAATTCTCTAATAGTAATCATTAACTGCTCGACGATAAAACATCAAACTGCTCATACAATATTGAAGAAGAATAGAAACATAAAAATATGAAATACCAAAACATTTTGATTTTTGATTTCATTGAAAATCAAAATTTTACATTTAAAAAAATATTTATTCTGCATATCTTAGAGTTAATAATATTATTTGCCATTCATTTTTATAGCAATACCTTCTAAAGCAGAATTGTGTAAAGTTAATTAGGTCCATATAATTTATTATGATATCTTGTTTTAGTAATTTTTAGTAGGTAAGTCATAAAATTAAATGTGTAAATTCTATAGATCTATATGGGTTTTCAGTTTTTTCCCTGTTTTTATTTATATAGTAGACAGTCTCTATACCCTCTTTCAACATACATTCTAACTGAGTACTGTATTAACAAAGATTCTCTAATCTGAAGGTGGCGTCTTTCAATCGATTTATGGATTTCTGTTCGTAGTCTGAGTGTTTGTGATGTCTAAAACTTCCTCCCACAAATCCGATCCTCGAGACGCGTAGCGAGAGTGATTAGCTAACCACTAGTTCTGTCGTAGTCCTATCCTTCTATACCTCTCTTTGAAAAAAAAGAGGTTGAGCAACTGAGTAACAAGCAGTTCTCATAGAAAATTCTACTGAGAGTTGAGATACCTCCATTAGGAGACCATATAATCCACGTTGGGAGCGGAGACGAAAAAGATAAAATCCCCTGATGAATACTGATTTTGGGTGTCAAGTAAACAACAGTGTTCAATTCTTTGCCCTTAACGACAAAAAAGCAGTAATTTTTAATAAAAAGGTTCATGACAAACAGGTATTCGGAAATAATGTCTACATTTCCAATGAAATATTTTTATTTAGGAATCATTATTTGAATTTGTGAGTTCTCAGCCCTATAACTACATTGCAAAAAAAATGCGATTGGAATTTAAAAAATTGTGCTCGTATCTCTAATGATTGTTTAATCATAGGTAATCATTGAAATATTAACATAATTAATTATTTTGCCAATAAATCATATCATTTAATATTTTTTATATACCTATTGGAGTCATAACCATGTCTAAGCTATAGTTAATTTAATTGAGTTTTTAACGTATTAATCAAAAATTAATTAGCCATGAGATTTATTCGTTTTGTTTTGCCATAAATTAATTAGTCACTAATAAAATATAATAAATGTAGATTTTGTAATAAAACATAGATATTATTTTCAGAATCTGGTGCAAAAAATCATGATTCTAAAAAATATTTAAACGACTATTTTCATATTTCCATGTTCCACAAAAAGTAAGTATGGTAGATTCCGCTTATTTTGTACACCTCAGACCCAAAAATTATGTCCCAAATAAGCGACTAGTTCCAATAAGCGAAGCTTAAAAAAATATTTTATTGCTCTACGTATTTAATTATCGAAAACGTATTTAAATTAATAATTATTCAAATTACATATGTACTGGAGATAAAAGTATTTTCTATCAATTAATACTTCAAAATACGTATCGTATGAACACATTTATATGTGCAGTTAGGTATTCTACAACTCTTTACTTTTTAATATATTCTGGTCATATATTATCTCAAAATTTTAATTTTATTGTACCCATATCATTAAATCTATCGTAAAAGATTTTTTGCCTGATTTACGATTAAAAGCTTTTTAAAGATCCGTGTGTGAATGATTCAAGTATAAACTTCCTGCTTTAGTGAAAAAAAAGCATCGCTAATTATGGAATATTTATATATTCTTTTCATCGCTTCAGTATGATCCTTAACAACATATTTAATTAACATTTAACGTGATAACAAAAGTATAAACATATTTTTTATCACTATTTAATGCTGTGATTTCTGATTACCAATTTTTTAATGTTTGGTAGTGTGAAATAAAAGATGCATACGAATACGTAATATTTTAAATTTGTTCCATAGTTGTAATTAAATTTTATTTCATTACGTCAAAAAGTTAAATTTTAAAAAATATATTCCGCCAGACGTGAGCAGCAGAAATCTTTTTTTCTAGATTATAATACACCTGAAGCAGCCTCTGTCGCCTAGCGATAGGGCCGTCACTTAAAAATCGGAAAGTAACGGGTTTTAAGTCAATTTTATATTTGATGTAATTTTTATCTCAACCGATTTAAAATTCCTTAATTCATTTGTAATGCTGAACATAATTTTTAGAATTTTTTTCTTATGTTTGTAATTAACATAGTATAGTTTTATTATCCAGGACAAATCAAATGCGTAACTAATATGATAAATGTTATTAAAAGTTTTTTTAGCAACCGCTTTTAAATTGAATGACTTCAAGTTATGTATACAGATTTTCATTCAATAGAGATTCCATCAATGATTAAATATGCTGATGTGATCGCTTCCTCGACCATAAATACATTTTAAATACCTAGTATACATGAATTAAAAAAAGTTTTTTTATTAAATTTGTTTGTTTTTTTATTCCACGCGTGTTCATATCAATAATATCACAAGTACTTTACCAGCCAATTAAAATACCTCATGTAATTGTTGTTTTTATTTGAAGCGACGAAGCTTTTGTGATCTTCTTTGAGCTTCCGCCATGTTATTTATAATAAAGGACCTTGGTTTATTATTAAGGAATCAAAACATTGTAAGTTTTACATTGTAAGTCCTTCATAAGTCGGAAGATTTATCGATTTGTTTAAGTGCCACAATATGTACGTTGGTGTAAGACTTTTATTTTATTACTGATGGCTGCATCATGAACATAAACACCATTTTACACGATCTTTTTGAGCATTGAAATATTTTAAATAGTATGCCATTAATATCAATATAACTCATATAATACAACCGTTATTATTTACGCATAAGAATTTATAAAGATGTCTTAAATTAATATATCGCAGTCATTAATCACTATGTAAAATTAAAACATGTAATTGATGGTTTTTTTATATAATTCGTAATGCTGATTTCGTGTTTAAAAGTATCAATGGATTCAATTGTATCAAAAAGCCTTTCTGCAATATGTTTTTTAAGAACCAATTAAAGTTTCTATTAAAGATCATGTTTCCTGATTATCATTACATATCGACTGTGGAAAGGAAAAAGGACATAATCCACACACAAAAAAAATAGTTTATATCCCAAACAAATCATGCATTAAATTTTATACATTGTGATTATCGAAGAAAAAAAAGACGGAGGGATAAATTTTTTTGCCTTTCTACAGTCGATGTATTATATATTTTGACACGACCCATTATTATTCAGTGTGAATTGGGTCCAGAACTTTCATCAGATCACTTCATGTAGCGCAAAGTCAAGAAAAAATACGGTGTAATGTGTCAAGCGCATCGTGTTTTGGCAATGTCGGATGAGTGTATAAAGTGACGAGAACCTTCCTAGGTCACATTCCAAACCCTTGACAGAGCGCGGGCCCAGCGCCTACGTTAACCTATAGAGGCCGTCGCTCCGTAGTGACTAAAAATGTTAGCCTATCGCATTCTGGGTACCAATTTTTTGCGGGCATAATTTTCTTTTTTTAAATGTCAATAGTATTTTTTTTTTGTATTTGTTTATTTTAAATTGTAAACTCTCTACATGTAAACTACTAACTGGAATAAATAGTGAATTTGACTAAGTAAACGGGCTTCTTAGTGTATGTACATGAGAGACCTTCCCATCATTATCAGCTCGCCGGACGGAGTTTTACAATTTATATATAAATATAGTGTATTAGCACGTTTTTTGTGAGGTATACAGACTATAAATATAATTATATGTAAAATATTGCACTTTATCTGATTCAGTAACCAGATAACTCAAAACTACCTCCAAAATAATGCTAAGGCAGATAATTTTCTAGGGAATCAAACAAAATGTTAATATTTCTGAGTCAGTAAAAGGATATTTCTAAATATCCTTCTTCTGAATATACTCAGAAAGAACCTATTTATCGTTAAACACGAGTTTAGAAAATTTATAAAACTCGGATAAAAATCAAAAATATTTGATTTGTGGTCGCCGTTTGAATATTGCATTTCCCATTATCTCAATATGGGCTATTTTGAGATATCTGAGAAATGAACTGGACGATAGATATATTCGATTTTATTAGATAAAAATTCATTTAAGCTTGTAGAAACATTCTTCTGCGATTTTCTTTCATCCAATGTTGGTATAAAGATGGCATGGGGAAGAGTATAGTTGAAGTTATAGATGGTAAGCCGTGAGTAATGTATGCTAATATATATATTAATTATTTTTTGTTTGATGTAAATGTTTTTTTTTTGTTGCAGATGCTAAATTTGGCAATAATTTGCTTACTTCTCCCATCATCCACAATCGCAGCAAAAGCGGCACAAAACTCTGGAAAGTATACAGACGAAAACAGACCATATGAATTCGGATTTAATATAGAAGGAGAGCAACACAGAAAAGAGAAAAAAGGTATTTAGACTTAGTAATTCACAATTTTTTTTTCACCTGCAACTGAATAGGACGAACGCCCAAGTGCGTTGACCATTCAGCTACCGACAATATAGAATATGGTAAAAATAGCAGATAGGCTTAACAAGGATTTTATTACATTGTTGATAGCTATTTCGGCTCCACACCATCATTAGAACTATGTTTTAGCTTAATATAGCTTAGCTATACATACTATTTTAGAAGAGATATACAAATTTATATCATCTCACTTATTCCATAACCTATGAATTCTGAATGCTCAAAGATATTAACAAAACCGTTACAGTAATCGATTATTAGTAAATAACATTTTAAATAGGGCAGGTGGCTCACTACTGTCGCATTTATTTCCCTTGTGATTTTCACCTTCAAACACTAGTAATTAATTTTGTTATTTGTAGTGTTATGGTAATTAGTACTATTATCGTTTGTCTTACCCTTCCTCACATCCAGTAAAAGAAAATAAACCCACGATTCATTTTTAAGATAAAGATTAGAATCATTTCTTATCTTAGAAATAAATAATCTTACGATATAGTTAGTCACAAAGAAGCGACACATGTGTCAGATTTAGTAACACAGTCAGTGGAATAACAAAGTTTTCAATTATAATTTTATGTGAAAAATGAATTTTCACAAAGTTAGCGCAGTATCGATCAAATATATCGTAGATGTATACTGTAATAATACAATTTGGGAACATTTTTTTTAAATTTAATCATTAACTAAAATGAATAATAATTTTCATTCATAAATATTGCTTTCGTGCATTCAAGGTATAGCTGATTGCAGTTGCTATGCAGTTATATCGTTAACACTTATTTTTGTTTCCGAAGAGTGAATTGAGAATTGGTGTGCAGAAATATTTCTAACACTATTTCTTTCGTTGCGTATCTGAACGGAATCACTTCTTGGTTGTATGTAAAGAGCAACCCGTTTACCTGATCTGAATGCAAATATTTATTTAAACGGTCTGTGTCAATTGTCGACTGACAAGTCCAAATGATTGCATCGATTTTATGTATTATAGTGAGTGTGGGTCGCTGGCCACATGTATCGAGGATCATTTTGATGGCCCTGACATTGTACCTGTTTATTTATCGCACAGAAACATTTATCGCTAATTAATACGAGATGTAGATTTTAATAACGTTTTCACATATTTATGAATCCAATAAAAAATAATTAGGTTATCATTTTAAAATTCTTCTATAAATTTAATCTGATTATAAACCTGTTTTTTGTTAATCGTTTTTGTTTTTGTAGCGCTTTTAAAATTCGTGTTTAAATTTTTTCTTTTGAAAATAATGTTTCCTTAACTCGTCGATAATTTTTAAAAAGAATTTTGCCGTCGTCAAAATAGTTATATTGAATGATTTATCGATTTTCATTTTGTCAAAATATTATAATTTATATTTGAATCAATTTTAAGGTGTTAACAGTTAACTTGGGTTTTCTTAATATAAAAATAAAAAAACAATTTGTTTTTGTGACAACTGATCACGCAGTTTTATATAATGCTCAGGACCGGTTACACTGTGTATAATTGCAGTACAAGAAATAGTGTTTTATTTTACTAAATAATTGAATTATATACGTGAGCAAAATTCACAAATTAAATATAAGTTGGCTCAAGCTATTCTTTGTTAAACTAGTTCCCAAGCTTAATTTTGTTACAATTGACCTGTATTATTTATACATAATGTATGAAATAGACCAGCGGTTCCACAGCTAAATTTAATCACGGATCTTTTTTTTTTGTAATATGAGTGGAACCTCTTAAGTACGTCCACGGAAAATAAAAATAGCAGCAAGGGGTCCACGGGGAAACTAAGTTTGGGGACCTGTGCTTTATGTGATATTTCTACTTACAAAATGGAGGAAAGTGTTTTGG
Organism: Himalopsyche phryganea; assembly: GCA_022494535.1. Classification (NCBI taxonomy): domain Eukaryota; kingdom Metazoa; phylum Arthropoda; class Insecta; order Trichoptera; family Rhyacophilidae; genus Himalopsyche; species Himalopsyche phryganea. The sequence continues at coordinate 4,477,023 of JAGVSL010000046.1, forward strand.
TGAAACTCAAGAGGTGTAAAAATTAGTAATGATACTTTTTTGTCATTACCACTTATTGTACACATCACATTTCATTAAATTTTGAATCCATAATGCATATTGTTGCCTCAGTACAAGGGTGCACTATTCAACCAACATTGAGAGAAAATGGCTGCCAAAGCTTTTAAATACTAATAAGAGAGTAATGAGGTATTTTTAAAAAGTATTTATATATATACATATCTTAAAAAAAAATTATTTTGAATACATATTTATTATGTTAAAATCATAAAGAACCGCCTTTAATTGTCTCCCATATTTAATTACATCAATTTATGCAAACAAGTGTAGTATTGCACTGAAACAATTATACTCCTTTGATATTCAGAGTAGTGTAATACAATTTATCTAAAATACTCTAGTAAAACAAACTACTAAAAAAACGGGCAGCCTTGCTCAGAAACTTCAATTGATTCTTCATGTAGTTCATATGTCAAAAAAGTTTACCCTTGCAGGTAGTGAGGGAGCTTGGACACATATAACTAAAGTCTCGTACCAATTGACTTAACATAATATTATTATATTCTCTTATCTCTAATCTAGAAGCGGAAAAGTTGCCATCTAGGGGTTCAGTCTTTACAATATATAAATGTTCTAAAATGTGTTATTTTCTTTTCCAGATGAAAACGGTTTGATTATGGGGGAGTTTGGATTTATAACAGCAGATGGTGTTTATCACGTCACCGTTTACGCCACCGACGAAAACGGTAACTTCCGTATCGTATCCATGAAGAACATTCGGCTGGGACCAGGTAAATTTTATTTAAATTATTTTTATTTACAAACCAGTACGAGTGTATTAACATTTTATAACACATTACCGAAGTTAAATAGCATTTTATATTGCCATCCGTTATATGTTAATTAAAATTTATTTTCGCATTCAATTATTGAATCACATTTAATATTATAAATATACCGTATATCCCCGACTATGAGACGCCATCGATTATAAGATGCACTTTTAATTTTAAATATTAATAATAGTAGTCGGCCCAGTGGTGCAGTGGCTCCGCCTCGTTGGCTTCGGTTACGGATGTCTCGGGTTCTAACACCGGTACGGACAGATTGATAAATTGATTTTTCAACTGATTTATAGATTTCTGGTTCGGAAGCATGGATGTTTGTGATGCCTAGAATTCCCTCCCATTCATCCCATCTTAACAGATGGCGCATAGTGAGAGCGATTAGCTATCCACTAGTCCTCTCCTAGTCCTTTCCCTTTATCCACACAATCTTCGAAAAAGAGAGGTTGAGCAACTGAGTAACAAACAAAAACTTCTGTTTAGATGCCTCTATTAGGAATCCATATGCTCGACACTGGAAGCATATATGGTAAAAAAATAATATTAAAACATCACGGAAATTTAGTTTAAATAAAGAAGTCATATAATCACAATATAAAGCAAGTCAAGTAAGGGTATACTACATCCATACTTTCTTACTACCAGCCTTACACTTCGTCTCATTAAATTTCGGATTTTTCTGAAACCAAATATCTTCCTTCTTTTGACAGTATTTTGTCAATTATAAGAGGTACTCTGAATTCAGAGATTTCAAAATAGTTAAAAACATGCGTCTTATAATCGAGGAAATATTCGCATCTTTAATATTGATTGTAAAAAACACCAAACTCTATCGCACATTAATTGCATGCGAATATTTTCAAGTGGCTGGACAGGTACTGTAGTTCCTAGTCGGAGAATTTAGTTGGTTATATTTATTTAAAATTGGTATACAATTAAATTGTTTTTTTTTAATCCGTGCTATGATTTTCTATAGAAAGCCATGACTGTATGTTTATTTCATCACCACTTCTTCCCCTTTTCATTTCTTGGCATTATAGTCATATGGCGAAAATAAAATAAGAATCTCTTAACGACATATTTTAGGAAAGCTTCTTTAAAGAACAATCGAAAATATAAACGTGAAAATGTTTAGGAATAAAAAACCGTTAAAAGATATCAATTTAATTTACAAGTTTTTCTGGTTAAATAATATAATTATTGTGGAAGTACTGTTGTTTTTAGTGAATAAAATGAGTAATATTTACAAAATATCAATAAAACACTACTCAAAAATATTATTAACTAGTAAAGTAAGGCTTACAATTAAATGCACTTTTGTTTCGATCATATTCACTTTCATAAAAATAGTTTTCACTTATAACAAATAAATTCCAAACAAAAAAAATTCTTTCACTAAAAATAAAGTGATCCCACATAATAAAATATATTTTAACATTGAAGAAATATATTACACTTACGAAAAAATATTTGAACATGGATAAAATAGTTTTAATTCAATATAAATATTCAATCTTTGAAATCGGTAGTTGCACGACGCTGTAAAGAAATGTCACTTATTCTTCTACCCTATATTAGGCCGCCTATATTGTCTTTGCTCCACGCATTAGAATACATTACATAAACCAAACCAGACCAACCCTAACATAACCTACTACAACGTAACTCACGTTGCTAAAAGAATTCGTGACTAAGTGAAAACTATTAAAATCAAAGTTTGAGTGTACTAAGTTAATACTATCTAATCCAAAGTACAAGCTATCGAAATAAAACTTCAAGTGTATCAAGTGAATACTATCAAACACAAATTGTAAACTATCAAAATAAAACTTCAAGTGTACGAAGTGAATATTATCTAACACAAAGTGCAATTATTTATAACCCGTATGGCTAAAGAATAAAATATTGTTTATTTTTTAACACAAGAGTTGTTGAAGTGTCTAATTTTATGAAGTGTTAATTTTCTGCCGAGGTTAACTCCCTGTGATTTTAATTAAATAGAATAAATGTCAATATTTGAAAAAAAATTATGGAGTTTTTGAATTATATTAGTAGGCGCAGAGTGCACTTTAATTAAAATAAAAAAATCAATTGGCCTGATAAAGTCATTGAATATGATAATAAGCGAAAACTTTCAAACAACAGTGGAATGAAAATTTGTATGAGATTGAACTGACCTTTTAATAATTCGTGTGACAAGAATTTAATATTCAAAAGCAAATACATGTGTTTTATAATATCCTGAATAATACTCAATGTTAAGTAAAAAACATAAACATTCAATGCTGAATTTGAAGTACTTGATCTAGACAAATATTTTTTTAGTGTAGAATTTAACAAAGAATTTTTAAAATCTTATTTTTTTAACGTTTATATGCAAAATAAAAATCCTTGAATACATAATATTTTAATTGCGTGTATTCAAATTCAGATTCATAGTATAATATCTCTGATACTTAAAATTGTCATTTATTTTAAATATGCCACGCTTTTACTAATATAATAGTTTTAATACTAACTTAAATCGTCATTGATTTTGACGATTATTTAATAAATTTATTTTTGATTAAAAGATGAGTGTAAAATTAGAATGAGAATAATTGATCGGAATGTTGAATTTATTATCGAAAAACGAGTTTAAAAATAATTTCAATACATATATTATCGATTCGGGATTTACGGATTTTACGAATTTTACCTCGAGAATTTTAAATAATACTTTTATCTGGATACATGACAATAACAGAACAGTGTGACAAAAAATTCTTTAGGTTAAGTATGGGTAAATGCTTGGAATACCAATATCTACTAGTTCCAAACTGTAACAACTACTAGAATCATGTGAAAAAATCTAAAAAATCCTATTATGAATATTAGAAAAAAGTAATATTACGTATATAATATAAATAATCCTAGAAATTCATTAAAATCTACAAAATTAAGATGTGCAAAGTATTGTTTCCTAATTATCTCTATGCTTTTTGAGATGTTACACTTTAGAACTGAGGTATCAATAATAACTTGTCTCCTATTTTAGATCCTCATTAAATATGTATTAATAATTAGTACAATCAGATTGATTTATCGAATTGTTTATAATTTCCTATGAATATTTACGTCTTATTAGCTTAATTCAATACGATTCAAATCTCAAAAAATCTGGGATACGAGGTTATCAGTCCTTGAATTTCGGGACAAAAAAACAACGGTATTTGTAAAGCATTTTCGCATGTGTGATTTTATTCGTTGTTTTTTGCATGACCAAAAATATTTTCATTTACAGCTCCAAAGGGAATTACCCAACCACCTGTCATCAGTGCTGTTATAACGACTCCTAAGCCAGTCACTTTTCCTCCACCACCATCAACACCTCAACCAACAAGGAGATCAGAAAAGCTCGTCTTCACTACCCTGAAACCTCTACCGATCGTATCGTGTTCTCATTGCAGTATTCCGAGTACAACAGTGCGTCCACCACTCAATATTCAACCTTTGAATCCCCCACTAGCAACTTTCCAACCACCATTCCCAAGTTTCCCTCAAAAACCACAGAGCCCATTCCAACAAAACCAGAACCAGTTCAACCAACAAGGCCAGGTACCAAATAGCTTTCCTACAAGAAACCAGCCACCATTCACGCAATTCAACCAACAGGCTCAAATTTTTAATCAACCACAGAATGGCGATCCACAAAGATATCAACAACAACCTTTCGCACCTAATCAAAATCCATCATTCCCCGTTGCGAATTTTGATCCAGCTGTAGCCCAGCGACCAACACAATCTCCGTTCCAAAGGCCACTTCTTATTTCTGGCAGCATCCGGCCTGTGGATCCTTCGGCCGTCATTCCAGGACCGTTGCCAGGTGAGCGAGAAGGCTTACCCCCAGGAATAACAATCGATGATATGGTTGATTTACTCTACCGATTCAATTATACCGTCGGATTCCACGGGCATTACGAAGAAGGTTACACAAACGGAGATAAAAAGGGAGAATATTATGTGAACAACCGAAATGGATACGCAACAAAGATAAGCTACATCGCCAACGAAAGAGGGTTCCAGCCAAAAATTTCGACTATTAAAATTAGCCCGCTTGAAACTCCATACGAAGGAACAGAAAAAGAACCACAATTCGGACTCAAAGGATACGAATTCACGTGGTTTTACGTTCCAAAATATCATTTCTTGAACCAGCAGTAATACATAAAAACTTTTTAAAAACTTGTTTCTAGACAGAAAACCCTGTGAAAACCTTAATTATAATACTTGTTGAAATACCATTGTTTATCACTTTTTCAATTATCATTTTTTAGATGATTGTTTAAAATAATTTTGGTACTTCAAATCTGATAATGTAAAAATTATGAGTTAGGTAAGAACTATTTTTAAGATCTGATTTAAAATATTGTTTTAATATTGTATCGTATTTATTAAATTACAAAATAAAAATGTAAAAACAAGTTTTCGACTTTTATTAACATCATCAAAATATATATATATTTAAATATGTCTCTTCTCTTCTATTTAACAAACTTTATATATTATAATATTATGATCACGACCAGTTCCTACCCCGTTTAATTTTCAGCTGATGTCAGAATTAATGATGAATCACTGAGGGAAACCGATCATCATTTTACGATTTGTGAAATATAGATATCATAAATGACGAAATAAGTAAGAGAGTGTGTTTTATATGTATTTATATTTAAATCAACTAATGATAGATGACATAATTTAGGATGTCGACTGAGGTTGCTCGATGGAAAATCAATATCATACTAGAATCATTCAAATTTGATCAAACTGACATTTCGAGCAGACACATCCGTGCTATTGAATGTCTAGAGATACCGAAAGCCGAAACCCGAGACGTTAGTGACAAAACTTATTGAAGTGTAGGAAATTTAAACGATTCAAAATTGATAGTTCAAATAAAATTAATAAATATCAAAGACTCAAGCTAATCAAATTTCATGGATAATACAATTTCTTCTTAGATATTAGACGTTTTAGGATTTGGATAAATATTCTATTTTCTTTATAAATAAACCATAGACAAATTGGTGTCATTGTCAATAATTTTTACACGAGCAATGGCGCAATGCGCGAGAACGTTTCATCGTGATGCAGAGAGGGGGCACAAGTATTATTTATACATTCCTATTTACAAGTTGAAGTCACCTACACTATCTGCAGTATCTACGCGTTTAACTAACATTGAAACGTATCAGTAAATACATACGGCAAAAAAATTACAAATTAACATTACTCCAATGTGTGTAGGAATAATAAATGGAAAAGGTTTTAAAGTAGTTACATATTACCGAGGCTTTTTTGTCATGTAACGCAATGGAATGGCGTTCCGGCACCTTTTTCACGGTAATTTTAATATTTTGAAATAAATTAGGTGAAACAATATTCGCTCTTATATAATTACTGTCCATATTTATATAACTTTTCATAAAAATTATTTTTAGATGTCTAAAATAATAAAGTTATCAAAAATGCTTAATTTTTTATGTGTTTCGTGGCATAGAAAAATCAGCCATAAATTTTATTTTAATAGTATTTGAATATAGTAAAAAGCTAGTAAAAAGTATAAAAAGAAGAGAGTTTCGCAACTTAAAAAAATCCCTGCATATTACATATTATATTTTATTTGTTATGAGCCAGCTTCTGCAACTTATGGGCTTAAATCCCCACAGAATCAAAAGTTCCAGAAACAATGTGAAATGTTTTTTTTTTCTATTTAACATTTGACAAGAAATGTAGGGCTACTTAGCTATTCATGTTTTTTTTCCTAGAGCTCATTTTGAGTGAATAGTAATTAAGTTAACCTCTTTGAATTTTGAAATATTTGGCTCTTTATTTGTTGTTTGCAATTAGTAAGCGATCCTCAATTTTCTAAATTCAAATACAAGTTGTTAGCGCGACCTCCACCCGTTATGTTTATGCAGTCGTTGTTCCACGATCACCTTTCACAACGTGATAACGATCAAGAAAAGAAAATAATTTATTCCTCATATCCTTAGCCTGATATATTTTATTATCTTCCATCAAAAAGATAAAATATGCGTTATGTACGTACGCCATCTCTGAACAGCTGTATAAATCATTTCAATCTTTGTAAATTTGATAATTGTTATTGAATTGTTAAAATGACTTTGAAGTCTTATCCGAGATGTCACTAATTTTAAAATTATACTTGGCAACGTACTTCATCGGAATAATTTATTAGAATTTTGTGGATTGTACAAAATTTTGACAGGAAAAGTATTAATAATTCACAAATTAAATTGGTCTCTTTAAAAGACAAAAAAATATTTCAAAAAATAAAACATAATTTGTTTGTACTACTTACACATGTTTATAATGCTCAGGACCGGTTTCGCTCATCACGAGCATTATCAACTGACTGACAAAAAATTACTTGTCGTTAGCATGCATACCAATATTATTGATTTAGTTATCAAAAAATAAGTAGTTCAACTATACATCACAATCTTTAATGTTACTAATATTGGTTAAATATTTTTTATGTACTAAAATATTAAATATTTATTCTGGAAACAAGGATTTAATTTTCAGTTTCTGATACTCGAGGTAAAACTTTAATTAAACATTTATATTTTTTTTAGCTTCCTCCAGTTTTGCGATGATAAGCTGATGCGTATATTAGTAATGTTGGTTAAAATTTTTTTATGTACAATAATTCTGGAAACAAGGATTTAATTTTCAGTTTCTGATACTCGAGGTAAAACTTTAATTTATCATTTATATTTTTTTTTAGCTTCCTCCAGTTTTGCGATGATAAGCTGATGCGTATATTACTGTATTATATTATAAAATATATAAACAATGATATCCCGTTGAAAACAAAATAAGAAGATGATGAATATTTTCACAAACATTTGCATACTATTTAAAACAATAAAAATTAATATTCATATCTAAGTGACCGTTAGATTGTTGAACCACTTTAAATGACACATTAAACAAACATGTACTGTTAAGTTCGTCGAACCGCGATCATAAAATTCTTTTAAAGATGTCGTAGGAACACTTTCAAAGACCTGATTTGCCAAAATTCCCACTCCTGCAAGCCATATATGGAAACACCGTCTTTGAGATGACTCGCCTATTGGTATTAACTTCACCTCAAACATAAATGCATACTACCTTAGCATAACAGTTAAGAATGCTCACAATTTCCTCTGTCCATCTGTGTTATGATATAAATAGAATATTTCGAATTCAAAGGATACTTATAAACTAGAATTTACTATTAAAGAACGTCTTTAAAAATACATTTTACTGATATCTGACCGATCTGTAGATATCTTGTACTCATGGCGTAGTTTTTAAACTCAATGTCAGCTTCTAGTGTGAAGTATATGAGGTTGTAATAGAGCATCTCAGCAGATGTTTTTAAGAGAAATCGTTGTTATTCAGTGAGTAATAATGGAAGATGGGTTACGAAAATATAAGAAATTATCTAATTTCTCTAGCTACGAGTACATCTACGACAATAGCTGACCGTTCTGTAAATAAATATGTCACCATACAAAAAGGATACTTAATAAAGTGTTTCTAGATCGCCATTCATTGAGTTCTAATTTTAATAAACATTCATATTACGAAATCGTCACAAAGCTATTATAGTTTTCCGAGAAAATTTCGATTACAGCTAGGAAAGATTACATTCATTATGTAGGAATCTAGATAGATTGGGCTCTTTTTTATATTCTACGAATAAGAAAAATATATGACAACGACGAACTGTCATTGTTCTTTAAGTGTTTGATTCAGAATATTTTACAGTAAAAGTATCCAGTCAAATTTAGTGCAATGGGTAGGCAAAATGTTTTGCTTTATCTAAAGATATTCCTACATCGTGCTATTAATTGACGTGACGTTAAGACGTGGAACACCTGAATGCCAACATAAGTCTATCGTATTTTACTATAATATGTATACGCTTCAATTGAAACTCATCAAGATCTAGAGTGTAGGTTCCCAAATTAATTTCCCCAATTTTAGTTCATCCCAAGATCATTTTATTTTCGTTGAATAACCTTTTTACTACGCCATGGTATGACGTTAAAACTGCGTTGGGAGTCTGGAGACGTCACTATCTTATTTTAATTTCCAGTTCATAAATTATTCAAAACACAAATAAATGTCACAAATTTTTAAGTATATTATACGGTATTATCTTCTTATAGAAAGTTTATTGTTGCCGTAAACTTCTTCACGCGATACATGTTTTATAGCTTCGGAGACATAAAATATTTTTGCAATAAATGACAGGAAACAGTAAAAAAATGAGGCGGTAGAAATGGTTTGGTTCCTGGTTAAATAAAGAATCAAAATTAGAACTTATTTTAACTACAATGATATCTCATTTAAATAATTATCAAACGAAAAAGTTTTTATTACTATGGAAATATCGGGTGATTTAATTGATAGTTATTTTTACAGTAAACAGCGAAGAAATATCAACGTTAAGTCAAGCAAGAAACTTTTTTCTAGTAAATAATGAAACTGTAAGTATTACACATTGTGTTGTAATTATGAATAACTATTATTATTGTCTCAACACTGTAGATCCTGACCTCCAAAATTTTCACCATCAGCTTCTTCCATTTGCTCTGGATTTCTAGTTTCTTGCAATCGTATTTTTGAATCGTTTAGATACAAAGCTACCGAAAAAGTTTTTCTTTCTTTCAATTTTACTTCCAGTCTTTTTTGACATGCCGCTAATTTTAAAGTTTGGCATGACCTTCCACAAAGTAACCGCCAAATTAATAGAAAATGAAAAATTGGTTACATAATATGTATATTCCTTCAAATTATCAATAGCTGTGTACGTGTTTTTAAAAAAACTTGTAAATTTGTCTTAATTAATTTATGCAGTAATAATAAAGCACGCTTATGAGCAATACACTGAGAACAATAAAATTCTCATACACATTATGTTTTATACACATTCCATAATAAAACGTACAAATGTTTCACACCTATTAAAACTCTATTAGAACCTTTTTGCATACGCATACATTATCGAGGTTTACAAAATAAATGAAAGGCATAATTATTGTCTATGTCAGTCTTCTTGAAAAACGCTGTGCTAATTGGTAATAAGCGGAAGTTCTGAAACAGTTCCAAGATTAATTATTTAAGAGTTACTGAAGACAAGTATACAAAAAGTAGGTTATAAGTATGTATGCTGATAACCAATTTCAATCATTTTTAAAAAATCATAAATATTTATAAAAAATATACATAGTTAACTTACCTTAAATAGATTTCAGTTTAGATTATTTTTAACTGGTATTTAAACACGATAACCACTAAAATAACAATATAATGAAAAGTGTATTAAATAGTGGAATAACAATGTTTAAGCGAAGATTTTTTTTTCAAATTTAAATTCAAAATGTGGAGCATTTGAACTCATACTGGAATATCTCTAGTCAGTTGCTCAATTTCTCTCTTTAGAGACGTTTACCATAGAGAATAAAATATACATTAAAAAATTTGGATACAATAATTACCATAAATATATATAATTATGAGTTTCTAGATGGAGGGAGTATCAAACCTGTGACAGCACAACCAGTTGACCACTCGGAAATAAGACCGACAAAATTGAAAAATCGACAACCTACGGAAGCATCAAAAGTATTACAACAAATAATAATGATAAAAATGATGACACATATTGGCTGTATGTAATAACGTTAACATTACAAATGAAACTTATTAAATAGACAGCAAAAATAACTACATCGAATATTTATTAAGATTATTGCTGTACTCGGTATTTGATCATAAATATTAATCGTCAATGATTTTAAATAAATAAAAAATCATCCTTCACTGAAAATGTGAATGAATGAATAAGCTACTGTTTTTAGAATGGCGCGATATCGCATGTCGCTCATTAAACACGACACGCTACAAAAGAAATACCGCCATCACTTTATGCAATAGCCAACGTTGATGAGCTTTTTGTAAATAATTAAATAAGCCATTGACAGGAATGATCTTTTGTTTTTGTATTTAATTATGTAAAAAAGTTCAAGTTTTATATCTTTACCACTTTTTATCCGTAAAAATAAAAAACATCTCAATGTTATCCGATCAGTTATAAAGTGTAAATAAAAAAAATATTCTTCTAAATTTAAGTTTTTATTGAAATGATTAAAAAACTTTACATATTTTTATTCGTTTATGAATACAATAACAATCAAAAATCATATTTCGTATATTAGTTGTATGTAAACCTACAATCTGAAAACGTGAAATTAATATTTAAATATCCTGTAGGATATAGCTCAGTTCAACGCTGTTGGCTTCGAAATCCAAAGTGGGCCTTGGTCTCATCCAGAAGAATTCTCCAGATTTCACTCTTCTTCACTACCAAGCACCAATCCTGGACACAGATACAATGACTGACAATCTGAAAGCATCAGGCAATTGAAGACTCAAACATCCTATTCCTCTCGAGCCTTCAGGGCTTAATGGATTTATTTCATGGTAGATAGAATATGGAAATGCAATTTAAATTATAACTTCGTCATCAATTTTACATTTTAGTGTTGTGATATAGTACGCTGGACTTTTTTCCACGGGAGATACGTTCCAGAGACTACCGTGCGAAAAAAATGTGTAAAAATGGGAGATTAGTTCCATTACTTAAAATACTCCCCAAATATAAATTCTCGATCTCAAAAATAATTTTAATTAAAATTTTATTAAGTATATAAAAATAGTTTCATAAGATACATAATAAGTCATAAATTGACATTATTTACTATTAAAATTACACATTAGACATTAAAAAATAAAAACCAGGAAAAGGATAAAATTTATGCATAGAAGAGCAATATAAATGTGTCAAAACAACAACAAGTTATGTATGTTATGCGAGTAATGATCACCTGCATCTTAAAATTTGTCAAATGGTAAAAATTATGTTTCAAATATTCAATCCTTACGTGTACTAAATTTAATAATACTTTTCGTTTTTGTAACCGTATACAATGAAAAAAATCGGTATATTAAAAAAAATTGGTTCGTTGACAGAATTGGGTGTATATAAATAGAAAACTTACAGACATAAGAAATGTTGGCTCTACGAAGCAAGACATAAAGACATATTATTGTTATTTATAATCATAGTTCAGTAATATTTTGTCAAACGATACAGTATTATGTCATGCTGCGTTTCAGTTATCAAGACACAATCGGTCAATAGGATACAGGAAAGGACGCTGGTGGGCGAACTGGTCCCCGACGCCTACCTTTGTTTTTCACTCAAAACTTTTTATTTCTTAACCCTTGCATAAAAAACATCTTAAAAAGGCAATGACTGACTTATCGGTTCACTGGCTTGCCAGTTAGTTAATGCATACAAATCAATAAATATACAGGGCTGTAGTTTATAATTTATTGTTACAACAATACAAAACACCAGATTTTGTTAGGTAATTAATTTACAAATATCTTCATACAATACATTTCTATTGAACCCGGATGGAAAAATGTTTTGTAACCATCTTCGCTCCCAATGTAAAGCATATCGAATTTTAATGGAGCTTATCTCAGAAGGTAATGTTATAAGAGAACTAACTGTTGTAAGTCGTTCAACCTTTATTTTTCGGACCTCTATAGTATGGATATTGAGGATAGGGCTTGCTATCGTTATCGCTGGGTCCAGTATTTAGAATCGGATGGGAAGGAGAGAATTTTTCACAGACATCCATGTCGATTCAAAAACTAATCTCTGAACGCCGCAATCAATTCCAAGTCGCCAAACTTTGAGGGTTTCCCTTTTTTTAGTCCAAGAGAAAATTCAAAATGTAATGAAACACTTGGGTGAATATTAAAAAACCGTTTATTCGTAAAGATGAAAATCAGTTTAATGCCAGCAGCTTAGGAATAAATACGTAGTATTGCTATTATTAAAAAAACGTTGTGGATTTTGAAATATGTACAGTAAGTTTATTATGTATGTTGAAAAATAATGTTCAGCTCCTTTTATTTCGTCTCTGATGTGATTTTTTTCCTAGGAAGAATGCGTTTTTCGCGATCAATGGGATTATAAGATACAGTAATCTAATAAGGTCTTTTGTTAAATGAAAATAATAAACAAAATCCATGCCAGTTTTATAAAAATTACACTATAAATGGTAAAATTATTCTTAACACTACTCGAACACTTGTGAGTTAACTGTTGAATTTTAGTTCTGCTGTTAACTCGTGTGAGTTAACAGCAGAACTAAAATTTGTACCCACTCGCAAACATGCAGAAAGCTTTATTATATTGGTTATGGTTATAAAATTTCTTTAAAAACACTTCCGTACCTTACATAAATATTTAATTGTTGAAAATGAAATCATTATCATAACAATCGTCCAGTTCATTACTCAGTCATTTCCAAATAACCCATGTTGAGATAATGGGAGCAGCAGGATTCCAATGGTCAACATAGATCCAATATTATTAGAGGTATATACTAATTATGTAATTCTCAGGTTCACAGATTAGTCACTATACCTCTAAATAAATTTAATTTTGAAAACGAACTAAACATTATTAAACAAATTGCCATTAATAATGGCTATGAGGCGTCTCTTATAGATAGTCTTGTATCAAAAAAACAACGTAAATTAGCAGAAAAGATGCTATATTTCGGGAACTTGTCTAAAGACATAGACCACCCTAGAATCTGGCATAGAATTAGTTATTTAGGTTGCACAAGCTTTAAAATTAAAAAACAACTCGCTGATAGTGTTAGACCGGCGTTCTATTGCAAAAACTCTCTAGGCAAATTACTTATTAACAATAAAGATAGAGTAAACTTTAAGAACAAATCTGGTATTTATAAATTACAATGCAATGATTGCCAACATTTCTATGTGGGTAAAACCACACGTACATTAGATATAAGGGTATCAGAACATTTAGCTGCCTTTAGATTAAAAAAAGAAACGTCGACATTCGCAAATCACTTGCTAATGGAGAACCATACGTTTAATGCGGATGATGGGGTTAAACTGTTGCATAAAAACATTTGGGATCATAAATTATTTTATCAAGAAAAAAAAACCATATCCAAGCAATTGTTATTCTTAAAACTTGTTCTTCGCGTCGGTCATTCGAGTAACCAGTTGCAAGAGTCGGATATTTTCAGCACTAAACTCTGAGTATTGTACACCAAATATTTGTTCCTTGTTTTTTTTATATTTAATAATTTAAAAAAAAAGTATTACTAAAAATTAGTATTACTCTTGTTATGTTTGTGTTATGCATAGCGCATTGGCGTCAGCTGTAATGCCATGCATTTCAATTTTATTAAATTTAAAACAAATAAAGTAGTAATTTCAAAGAGAAAAGAAATTTTCGAATTCTTAGGCGAGTACGGCCTTTATTTATAGAGAAGTTAGATGAAAGCTCGCATAATATATCAATACTAGAAGGTTAAATTACATATTTAAATAAAAGTTATAAATTACGTATTAACATGATACTCCCTCATTCTCTCAAGTGAAGTGGGCGAACCAGGACGTATGCGAGCATTGAATGCTTTTTGATAACTATTGAACTTGTGGATTTAGCTTAACCGCTATTTTGCCTACGCTAATTAAAAATAAAAAGAAATATCGTCATTTCTTTTGTTTTTACCAGACTCTAAAATAAAATCTTATTATTTGCATTTACAATATTAAAACTACTAAATATTACCAAATAGGTTTGTAAGCCATTACTGTTTGTGCAAGACAACACTATAATTTAAAAAATGTAAGAATTGTAAATCATAATTGGTTTTGACGAAATCTAATCATCAACTGTAAAATTTAACTAACCATTTCATTTATTGAAAATTATTTTATTGTTAAATATTAATCGGTCGCTGTTTTACATTTGAATAGTAAAACACTAAGCTGTAAGTTTATTATAATAACAAAAGTATGCCCTTATATGGTCGTGATCGTATATTTTATATACTGTGAGTCATTTTTGATCTATTATTAATACGTAAACTTTTTAAGTCGCACAAATCTTCTAATTTAAATTATTATTTTATAAAGTCGTAGATATTTACATTGGATACCCATGGCTATATCTGACTGACTTTCTCTTAGGAATGCTCACGTTTGATAATTTGAATGGTTGAAGAGAAATTTACTTGGCCACATATTTTTACCATTTTTGAGAATGTCAAGCATTGTGTTTCTGATATTTTTTTGAGGAATCGTTGACATAAATTGTTTGTTCTCCAAAAGTGTAGAGCCAGCCTACCAATTAGGATGTCACAGGGAAGAGATTTAACAATGTTCGACGGCATTGCTTCGGATGTTAACATATTACGCGTGGACGTGAGTGAGTTCAGACGGGCAGTATTTTGTAATGTATTAAAGTAGATCTCGTTTGAACTTACGCGGTTGACTTCCGTAAATTATGTTTTAAACCCTTTTTACATTGCGAAAGCCATTAAATTTCTGAAGCATGTGAAAAAGAACTTTGTGGAGTATGAAGGGTAGAAAAAGGATCACAAAAATCATTTGTGTATGATAATTTAATTTATGTTAAATTTGAATTCCATCAAGCACCCTCAGTCGATGTCTTAAATTATAATTTATGTTAGCTGATCGATACAGACACAAATCATTTTGTAATATTTAGACCTGGACTTCAGTTGAGAAATCAATGTAACACAATAATTACTTGACTTATCTAATACGCAATAAAACTTACTACGCAATAATGTATATTTTCACACTTGTTAAGTGTTTTTGTTGAAATATTTTTAAAACCATAAATGGCGTCCATCAAATTTTCTGCAGAATGATGAGAGCTCACAATTCTACCATACATAATGATTTAGGTAATCCATCGGCTATCGCCCATCTTGTCTACAATGTGGTCATTCTATTCGATCGGTCAAGAGTTTCGAGAATAATTATTTGTTTATTTATTATTAAATTAAAAATTAAAATAAAACATGTCATTACAGCTGATACTAATTCTCAATGCATTTATTCAGTAAAATAACAACAACAATAATAATAGTACCAAAAATTTTTAAGAAATTTAAAAATGGAAAAGAGAACAAAAAATATATTATTATTGACAAATTCATACAAGAAGAAATATTTTAAAAAAATACCCAAAGTTCATTTGTTGAAAGTTTCCACCTCTCTAGGCAATGCATTGATCAGCCGAATGGCCCTTGCAACTGGTTACCCATATGACCGACGCGAAGAACAAGTTTTAAAAATAAAAATGGTTCGGTAATGGTTTCGGCCATGTAGATAAAAATTGGGAGCATGTAAGTTAATTGTCTTGAAAATTTGAGGATTGTAAACCCGTTCCAGAAGAAGAAAAGAAAAATGCATTAGAAAAATCTTCGAACTTCAAGAGAGTGTAATGACAGCATTCTTAAAAGAAATTTGGTTTGGTTAGTTTTCTTTCGGAGAATTATTAAAACGGAAAATATTTATATTTTTTTAAATAAAAATATAGCAGACAATTTCTTATGTACTCTGGTAAACATACTTAAAAATATCCATCAAACCATATTCGGTATTGATGTGAAGTATATAGGCAACTGATGAAGATGAATATATTGAAAGCTGTTAGTTTAGCTGCCTAATTGCTGAAAATATGATATTCTGGTAGTAAGAGATGAAGATATCATATACCTTACGCCATTGAATACAAAACCAAAAAAGGCTATAACATTGAATTCTAATCATTGATGGCGGAACAGAACTAGGAAGGAAACGTAAAAGCTTTAATACTTGGCCGTGGTGCTGGGTAACATGAAAATCTTTATACATCATTATAACTACAATTTACAATTTATTGTTACATTACAATAATTTCATATGCGCTTAGATAAGGAAACAATTAACAAAATTTTAATTCATCCAAATGGGAAGATTTACAAGACATTTTTATTATTATGATATTTAAATATATTTTTCATTCCCACCTGAACCAAACAGTTGTGAGAAACATTTTTTAAATTATAATTCACTCTTTTTATTGGTATGTTCAATTCAATAATAGTTTTTCTATACTTAAGGCAAGTACGGGAAACCACCCAAAATATGTTAAGACAAACCCACACCACTAACTAATGAAGATAATAGGTCAATCCGACTCGATTCCAACTGCATAAGTACATATGTTTTTGATGATATTTTATGTGCATCAATATTAGCTACTGTAATTAATATTAATGATTTTATTATTTTAGAATTAAAACTTGCATGCAGTCTTAATAGCGTATTAGTAAGCTCATTTTCTAGGGAAATATAAGGGTAAATGTTTTATTTTTTTTAATTTGTGATATTAAAGGATATACTATGTACATTTTGCTAAATATGCTAGTGTTTATTCATTCATATATATTGTTGCAATATGTATAATGATTATTTTGGTAATATAACGAAATATTTCATACTGAGATCACAAAAATGGAATAAAATTTCTTCTATGCTGATGGTGAATAAACATATTCATCGCTTATGCTTGAAAGGAGTACCAGTATATAATTTCATAGAACTAGTCTTCTTCTTATAATTGAGTTGTGGCGTATCTCCAAATAGAAAATGTCGTCGAGTGTTCAGCTCTCTTGATGAATATTGTACATTTACAAACATCATTTTTTTATTTGGCTTTGTCTCTCAGGATGTCAATATTCATCCCTTCCTAGTTTATCCAAACCTTCATTGAAAATGTGGTACAGCATAACAATAAAAGTAAAACAACTCAATTAGATTCATGCAAAATTACTTACATTCAGTGATTACTAAATGATTACTATCATTTGAAAAAACCATTTTGTCAGCAGTAGTTTTAATCTTCGCAATTTTTCTATGCTATTATTTTTTTATTACTAATGTTAAAATTGTCTTGTTAAATCATGGTAGTTAATAAAATTTTGTAGAAAAACCTCAGGTCAGCTATATATTTACTTACGACGGCAGTACAAATGCTTAAAACATTAACTTTCATTTTGAAACTTTTTAAAAGTAAGCCTTTGTTTATATTGTATGTGCATATTAATATATCGATACTGAAAAACAACATTACTAAAATAGTTTGGAAAAATGATTTTGGGCAGGTCTAATCTCCTACTGTACGTTTATTTTTTATAGATTTTAATGAAATTCTAGGATCATCTGACATATAAATATATTTATAATATTGAAAACATATATTTTTTCTAATATTCATTTTCTTAGTTGTTACAGTTTGGATCTAAAGTGATAATAACTACTATCATTCTACAATAACCACAGTTTACCACTTGTTAAATTTTGAATTGTTAGATATCGGTATTCCAAGCATTTCCTCATACTTAATCAAATCTGCAAACTTTTGACTTGTTATACTTTGGAACTGAGGAATCGATATATATTCTATATTATATTATTAAAATCACTAAATTTGTTTTTATCGTATAATAATTAACTTCTATCTAAGCACTATATGTCTACGTGCTCAATGTCCACTCGCATTATCGTAAGCAATATGTTTCTAAATAATTGTCATGAGTCATCGATATTACTTGTGTAATTACGGGAAAGAGTGTCCAAAGATTCATAGATGAATCCAAAAAAATCCCGGGTTTTACATTCCACGGCTAAATGAGTAATAGTTTTTTTCATCTGGATTTTTTGGTACAGTGACGTTTACATTTGTCAATAGCACGTATTGAAAATACTAATCCGCTTGGAAAGTGATGGAGAATCTAAAAATTTTATACTGAAATTCATCGGTTATATATCAAATCTCTGTGACATCCCGAATGAAGATCTTGTCAAACTATGATATTTATTTCAACGGTATCGATTTATTTTTTAAATAGAATATGATGAATAAAAAAATAATTGACATTACAGCCAATAATTGCCAACGCGTCAGATATTTTTTTTTTTTTTTGAAGCACCATCTTTTTCCACTTGTGATCAACTCGAGAAGAAAAGGCATCACGAACATGCACGATATCAAATTTTGAATTGAAATAATTTAATTTTTTATTGACATTGCTGGAACTTGAGACTTGACCCAGTAACCATCTGATTGCTAGGGTAAATGTTTTATCGCTAGACCGCAGAAGCCGACGTTTTCAACGACTCCCTAGCGCATTTTGGTACTGAACTTTTTCAAAGTGATCCACTCGTTTTGCTCTTAATAGAGGTCTGCACGGGCTCGGACCCGGTAATTTTATGAAATTTTGGCCCGCGAAAACCTCTAACTCTTACATTATGAAGCATATTAATCAATTGTTCATGAATTACTTTTGAAAACATCTATAACATACCAAATCTTTAATTTTTATTAACTATTTTATTATGTTTAAGAATTACATTAATATTGAAAACTTTATATCTTTATATTTTCCAAAAATTTTGATATGAAAAAATATTCTAATCCATTTGTGAATCCACGAAATACAGTTCATAAACGAAAACATTTATCGCAGTAGATGAATATTTTTTTTTAAAGTGTATTGCAACTCTTATATATATTTTTTAAATATCGCACAAGGAAATGGTCACAAATGTAGAATATTTAAAAACATTTTTATGTCGCAAAATATAATTCTAGCTTGATCATACAAATGCAATATAATTGCATCTTGCAAATAGTAGTTGTTGTCCAGTCCGGTTTCTTCCTCAACCGTCTCATTCTTAGCGATTGACACAAAAGGTTCACTTTCACTGTCTTCCGTGACAGTTTAGCTGCAACGCAATTCTACGTCACTCCACTATCACTGGATTAATTACGGATTAACGTATACCTCGGCTTAAAGCAACCATTCTACTCGATGCCTCTGCAACGTTGAATCGAACTGACTGCAGTAGGAGCATGTTATGAATCGAGAGTACCGTGGGAGTAATCTTTCTGAATCATTCGCCGTTACAGTTTTGGCGGGAATTTCATAGCTCGACTTTAGTATCAGATTGTCGCAAGTTTCATAATCAGTAAGCCGTCAGGCGTCGCAGACGCCGCGCGTATTTTTTAACTCCCAGAGAAAAATTGCACACCGGATATACCAAACAGATCGCGCGAATTTTGACAGATAGAAATAAATTCAAATATTATTTTCAATGAAGTTCTTTATTTGAACGATAATTTGAGTCTGTTCAGTTATGTGACGTTATTTATATCATCTGTGGTATAAATTTAGTGTTTTGGGATTGTCGACGACTAAATATATTTTTGCGAACTTTTCGAACGAACGATTTAATATTTTTTTTCGTATAAATATATTGATTTGTGGCGATGGTATAAAGATCAATAAAATACTTTTATTGATACCTATGTATTCAATCAGAATATAAATAGATACATTTAATTGTTAAACACAGCTGCGCGAAGGTTTAAATAAGGTAAACGGATGAACGCTAATTTCAATTACAATTAACATTAACCCAATACTAACATTTCAACGAGTAATTTCTTAATCTCTTACAATAGAAACAAAAAAATCTATTTTCTATAAAAAAGCAATTTGGATATTAAAGATAAAAAGGGATATAATATGGAAACCAAAAAAAAACAACACTAATATTTAGATATGATTCAATTTTGAAAGTAAAAAAGTCGTTGAATTGACGAGGGTGTGGAATATTACAAACGTAATTAATAAACGTTTCCTATCTTAACTTTTGTAAAAGAAATCATTAAAAATACTTTTACCAAATACCTCAATAAACTTCATTTCAATGGTCATTACATTTATAAAAATAAAAGCATCTTGCTGTTTTGATTCCACAATTTTAAAATATGATCAAGGTCAGTAGAGTCCAGCGAGGGTGTACATTTTCACACGGGATACCGGTCTTGTTCACAAAATGAATTGTGGAATAATCACTACAATCAGTGTTTCACTATTATAAAGATAAATTGAATCTACCTGCGTAGGTATGATTTATACTAAGACGGAATATAGCAGTAAATTTCATCAAAAGTAATTCAGGAATCAGTAGAATACATAGGTTGTCTTTAATTATGAAAAACTGAATTAGTCGTTTTTTCATTATTCGAAATCCTTTTTGATATCACACCGAAGATCAAATCTCCTCAACGATGCTCTCAGACTACA
Source organism: Himalopsyche phryganea (assembly GCA_022494535.1). Taxonomy (NCBI): domain Eukaryota; kingdom Metazoa; phylum Arthropoda; class Insecta; order Trichoptera; family Rhyacophilidae; genus Himalopsyche; species Himalopsyche phryganea. The sequence goes on from JAGVSL010000046.1 coordinate 4,498,009, forward strand.
TTATAATAGCATTTATATACACTACTTTTTAATATCATAAAAACTGTAATTTGAGGGTGCTTCGTGCAACTTAAGTTTATTCAAGACTGTCTAAACTCAAAAGATTAACATATTACTGGTATAATGCTGCTAAAATACATTTTTTGTATTTGATTCCAATAATATAAAATAAAAAGTGTTTTAAAAAATAAAGCACAATTCATTTACACTAGTTCCACATGTTTATAATGATCAGAACCGGTTTCGCTCATCACGAGAAATATAAATATGTAGAAATAGTACAAATGATTTGTGTTTTTTTTTAAATATAATGCCTTTCCACCAAGAATTGACATTTAACACCTTAAAAGTGATAATTAAGTGTGAATGCTTGAGTGTTACAAATTATCAACAATTTTATTTGCCTTGATAAGCATTGATTAATAATACAAACTAAATCAACAATATAATAAAATCAATCATATAAGTTCAATAGCAAAAATTACCTCTCAAAAATTGTTAATCTCTGAATAAAAATAATATATGTGTAAAAGATCTTTTTGTAATCGTTATATTGAAATTAACATGCTTCAAACGGTTTGTGAAGTCGGGACCGCGTTTTTGGAAGTAACGTAATTGGGGGAGTGATTCTCATACAAAATTAAGTGTTACGTTTTATTTTGCGAAAAATGCCAAATTGCCAAAACTAAGAATAAATGGAAAAAATCGACGAAATATTTTGTTACTATGTGTAAAGCAGCGACAATGAAATGCTAACGCGCAATTGGGGGATTTGCTGCGAATATTTCTATTCAGCACGTAATTTGCGGTAATGTAATGGGGGTTCCACTGTAATATTGTAAATTTCAATAGCGTTCTTTCGAATTATTTGAAATGAATATAAGCAGTGCCATTTTTTGGTCTCAGCATAATTAATACTTATGTGCCAAAGATGCTCTCAATGACATGAATATATTTCCCAGTTACTTTTGAGAAACATTATAGAAATTTAATCTCAATTACGTCTTTCATTTTTATAATTTTTAATAAATCTACTTAAAAATTTCAAATATTAACTTATATTGATCATTTTAAATCGTTGGGGAAAATCATTTTCTATCTAAAGCGAATAAATTTGCGTAAATAATAATTAATACAATATAATTTGTTTTCCTACTATTTTCAATTGTTTCTCCATTTTTTGCTATATACAACGTAAAATACTTTGCATATACATAGATTTGAAGCTATCAATCGCATCAATTGAATACATTTGGATACAATTCAGACTAAAATGTCAAGACATATATCAGCGTATTTCTAAATTGTACCTACACAAGTGTAGGTACAATTTAGATATAAGTCTTTGTCCATCCATGATTGTATTTTCGAGGAAACCTCAAGTAATTATACATACATATAAAATACTTAGAGATACAATGTATATTTTTACTGACAAGAATATCACATCATTATAGTAAAATCCATTTATTAAATACTCGTCATTGCATTCAGAGAAAAATCTCAACAATTGTTTTGCATATTCCATGCTGCAATAACAATTTTTCATTACCACACAAAACACATGCATATAATTGGCGTATTAAAAAGCATTATGTGCCAAAATAATTGCTTTGCATAAACCACGTTGTCGCTAAAATGTATTAACAATGAATCATTAAAAGGCTCTTCGACATTGAATGATATCTAAAATTACATCATGATTGGTTCCTTGTGAGATGATTGCACATTAACATTACATTTTCCTGTGGGCCCATTTGCCCACATACACCACCTACATCTTCGTTGAGATTCTTTGAATCTCAATCGCTTCCTGGGCTTAATTTAATACCTGAACATAAAAAAAAAACGATTCCTACATATTTTTCTTATCATGAAACTCCCTATTCACAATTTAACGCTAAGTCATTGTCGATAAATATTCATGTTAGGATATTAAGTGCAATTAATTAGAAGCAACGTGGGACTAACTGAATTCAAAGTCCATATTAATTGATTGTATTTGATAGATTAAAAAATACAATAGTTATTTAATACTCTGATACACTGATTTATAAATGGGGTGGTGCAAAATTGCTAAGAAAAAGAATTCCATAAAACATTATTGTTATAATAAGAAATAAACATGTTTTAGTACAAGTTCAAAGTATTATTTAAGTAATACAAACCAATATAGGGCTTAGCGAGATATTTTGCAAAATAATTAGTACTAATGTAAAATAAATTTACATTAGTACTAACAATTTATCACAATATGTATTTTGCCGCAAGCTTTCTTTTAATATAATATGTGAAAAATTGTACATACTCCACCTAATCGAAACAGTATAAATATTTCTCAGGAATAATTTTAATAAAGTATCGCAAACATTTCAAAACAAAAACAATTTTGAACGTATGAATAGAATATATGCGTTTACTAACCAACCGACAAGCGTAAATAACTAAATTTTTCACAATGAGTAATGGCATTTTTTTGTTTATTTTTTTTTTTTTACAATTTCAGAATATCTACAAAAGCAGTGATATTAATTGAGAATGCTTCGCTTCTACTGCGTAAGCGCCTTATTGGTAAGTGAAACTTTTTTGCGATTAATAAATTTAATATAGCGGTAAAGTAAATGATATATTAGTTATTTCATAGAAGTTATTATACAAACAGCATCCAGAGTGGTATCATTTGTTCTGCAAATTAATCGTGACATTAAGCATTATTTCATTTTTCTATAATGCCCAACTTACAACGACTCGAGAGTTAAGCTACAACAAATACCTTCAATATCGGTAAAATATATTGAAAGGGTGGAAATGTATGCGCCGCAGGCTAATTTTATTGTGTTTTCAACACCTTTACAAAGCCTGGTCGGAATACCACAAGGCTCAATTTAGACTCAGGATTTGACCAGTTGGCTGTATTTCATTGATGAGTTAAGTTAATAATATTATGATCTTAGTCAAAGTTAGAGATTGTAGAACAAATGTCTATGAAAATGGTGTAATTTATATAGAAATAAACTTTCCATCATAAAACACACTATTTCTAAAATTATTCAATGTATTCCTGAATGTTTTTGAAAATATTTTATGATAAAGCAAAACATATTTGATATTGCTAAAAAATCAACAGTATAAATTTAAATGTTATCATATATTATATAATATGCGAATCAAATACATATTATACATACTACAGATTAGTGCTTCCCAAACTTTTTCATCCCATGACCCATAAATTTTGCAAAAAATAAGCCCAACAGTAAATTAATTTTATTATTAAAATCTTTATTTGAAATCACATATAATATACTTCTATGTATACTTCTATGCGTGCGCACAACAATTCACCAAAGTTTCATTGAAATCGGATAAATGGTAAAGGAACGCATAAGAGACATTCAAACATTCATTCATTTTTAAATATGTAGATATGTACTATGTAAAAGTTATAAAATGCATTCGTATTTAATATCTGTAGCTCTACTGGATACTAGCATTTAGCTACCGCCCATAGTTTGAGAAGCACTGCTATAGATATCACTTTTTCTTAAATTTTCTCCTATGTAATTGAAATATATCGGAGATTAACAGTAAACCATTTATGGAAACAATTTGGAGGAAATTTTTCAATTTTATTTTTATTTCAATCGATTTTGAAAGTATATTTCTCAAGGGAATTCTGTAATATCATATATTAACCTTGAAGGATTATTAACATTCGTTGATAAAGCGTAATAAAAGAAATTTGGTTTTATTTCGTAATAGCAGAAAGCTACTGATATCAATTAGATAAAAAAAACTTCGTATAATCGTGACGCATCATTGAAAAATAAGCAGTATTATTAACGTAACATAATTAGATGCAAGGAAGAAAGTTGTGCACATTTGTTGATATCACGTCAGTGTTAAAATATCGATGTAAGGTCAAGCTGTGAAATTATTATTATATCGTAGAATGTGGCATCGCTTTCATTTGAGGCGTGACTGTAATATTAAAAAATGAATCCTGTATTATTATGATATTTAAACTGTCGCCATTAAATCAACTTTTAAAGTATCATATGTCAATAACCACTTCGAAATTTCAACTCTAATTTTAATTTATTATGTATTACATTCGATAGTTGAATAAACTCATACAATGAAATCTTATTAAGTCGTATCAAAGTTTCAACGATTCAAATCTGACATTGGTTTATTTTTAATGAAATTTGTATATATATTTCAGAACGGAAACAATATTTAATAACGTCTGGATTGATTTCAATTTATAGAAAGAATAAAATCATAGATTTGAAAATGCGAAAAGTAATATCTAGTCGATTAAGACTGTGACAATATGTATGACTCTTAAGACAGGTTCTACAGGATAGCAAATGCACATTATTATATTATTATTTTTTTTCACAATCAGGACTCGATTTCCCGACCACAGACTACATAACAGTATATCGTTGTCTATTAGCCACTGGAGAGTGCTTGAAATAAATTAAATGCCCAGAATAAATCAGCTTAATTTTAGTTATATTACAATACAAGTAGTACTGTAAAATTGCATATTTTAACAATACTATTTATCTACTTTTGCATTATAATACGAGTATTATTTTTCGTATAAAACACAGTTGTTTTTTATTATTAAATGTAATTAAATAATATTTTTCATCATTATCCAAACTATTTCCGTCACATTGACGGGAAGTTCCTATGATATCGACCAACAGAATAACATTTATCAAAGATTTAATTAAATCGAAACAAGTCAATGTAGTTGAGCTCTGATAAGCAAAATATTGTTTTATGATTAAAAAATATCACCACTTTTGGACAATGAATGAAGTGCGTATAATTTATGTAAAATCTAAGCATCCGAAACTAGCTATCCTAATTTTATATTTAACGTTCAAGGGTAACCAAATTTCAATACATAAATTAGAATTTATTATTGTTAACTATAAAATAAATAATTATTGTTTTGAATAATTTTCCTCTCCAACCTGTAGATATTGAAAAATACACCTAACTGTTCAGAAATGGTGGCGATTTAAGGGGAAAGTTAGAGATTTGATGATTTCTTTCCATTTTTTCAATGTATGCAAGTTTCCTTTCAGGAATCTGAGCCCATGGCCGTGGAATAACATGGGTGCGCAAGTCACAGCACATTTACACTTGACCATGTAGATCGAAATAATAACACCTAATATGTGAAGACATACAGTAGATATAAAATGAACATTAATTTTGGTTGTAAGAAGCAATTACTTTTTTACTGGAGAAAATGCTTATTCTATAAAAAATCATTGCTACGCTTTGAGTAGTGGTATTTTTATTTTTCATTGTTTGAAAGGAACACCTATTTTACGTTTTTATTTAGCGATTTTTCTATTTCACTTTAATCAATTTTAGATTTCTACTATTGTTAGACTTACTGTGCAAAACATTTCAGATGAAGTAGATATGAAATCAGCTAAAACAGACGCAAGTTATTGAATTGTTTTTACCAGTATTATTTCATTATCCATTATTCGACAACGTTCCAGTTTTTTAGTAAAACGGCCATAAATTATTGCAAAAACAATGTCACCTTGCATTTGATTCACTCAAAAGTTTGCTCAAGTTTCCAAAAACCAGCATTTCTAATTAGCAATGCTTTATTTCAAACGATGTCATTGAATTGAATATTATTACCTGTTACTTTGTATCACAATTTCAAAGAAATGACATAATTTTGTTGATAATAGTCTAGTTATTCATATTCGCAAGTATGCATGTATACACAGTGGTTCGTATTAAACGTTTGGCCTATTGTGCCACATAATGGAAATTAGCCATATAATCCATACGTTTGGTTCAACAGAAACATCATTGGCGGAAACGTGATGTGTTTCCCAAATGTGTCTTAAAGTGAAACATTATTGTCACGTAACCAAAGTCATATTTGTCCACACAAGTAAAAGTTGTACGTGTCAGAATCGCAGAACAGAAATCATTATACATAATTTGTTATAATTACGCTGACGTACGTAAGTATTAGTCAAATTATACATGTACGTATGCGCGTCGTTATTTTATTGGATATTTGTGACAACTATCTATTATTAGATGTTTAACACAAATTAACGGTACAGGTTTACATATAAATAAGGAAACATTAAGTATCTTATTCTGAATAAAATCATTCCTGAAATATTAAATTGAGTTGTAAGAATATAACGGTGATGATCATATTATATTCAGATGTAAGGATATATATGATATGGATTATGATATAATTCCATCAATAATCAAACGTAAATATAGTTATTCTGTACTACTGCACTGTATCACTATGTAATTGCCTAACATGTTTTTTAATATCTTAGGCTAAAAAGGATTTTTATTAAGCACTTATTCTGTCTCTACGCTCCTTTCAAAATATATTCCTCAAGAAATCAAGAAATTTCTCGTTTGTTTTCATACAAAAGATAACTATAAAAATGTAAGCAATTTTTACATTATTAAATAGGTTAGAAAACTTTACAATACATTAGTTTTTTATTGAAAGATCAATATTACTAAAAAACGCTCGCTTATAATATCAAGAGTTTGCACTTTTCATAGGTTATTTGTTATTTCAAACAGTATGTATTTCAGTAATCAACCAATCAATGAACAGTTTTAAAGGAGAATGCAGTTGAAACAATCAGTACATGCAACTGACCAGTCAGGAATAATAGCCCCAGACCACAGCAAAAAAGCAACTTGCGTACCCCCTATTTGTTTGCGGTGTCCTCTGTTTTGAATCCTTTTATATATATAAAGATACGTAAATAAATTTTACCTGTGTTTCTATATCTGATGAATCAACTGTAAGGTGATATTACGTAAGCTATAAAGAAAACAACACAACTCGCGGAAAAATTTAACTGTAATATCTTTGAGTCTGAAAACAACCATTTAAAATATGACGAAACACGATAATGACTTTGAAACATTTATATTAAATGTCTACCGCTGTTTTACTATCCTTTTTCACACACTTTCATTTTTAACTCCGCTTAAATAATCACCTGTGATCAGTTAGCCGCAAAAAAGTTTTATTAATACCAGAGCATCTTTTGTTTTTGCTTACAGAGTTGTTGTTTATGCCAACATCTTTATTTATTTATGATGTAGAATTTTCACGCAAATATAAACATATTAAGTACGTACTTTAGTGTTATATTTCTGTGCCTAGTATCGTACAATCCCAATTTAGGAAAGTCTGTAAGATTCAAATCCATTTACTATTTTTCACGAAGAAAGAAATACACTAAAATAACATAAGCACTATATAAAATAGTGTTTTGTAAAATATACTAGCTTGATTCCTCGCAACATGGTTCTCTCCAAGAGAGAAAAGTTATGAATAATCTTTTGGGATAAACAATTACCTTACACTATCTTCGTGTTGCGAATTACCCTACATTTTGGTAAATGTGACTGGGGGACATGGTGCAAGAAGTATAAGTGAGCTGGATAAAAAGTTAGTCGTCATTGTCACCTTTGTTGACGTCATCGCGCGTTGATTGAGTTACAATAAGAATTTGGTTCATCAAAGTGACGTCACACATTTTACAAAAACAACGATCCAACTCACCTATACTTCTAGCACCATGATGTAAAAAGTATTACACCATTTTCTAGCACCATGAACTGAGGACATGGTGTAATACTTCCTACCCCGTGACCCGGGGATAACGAAGGTCTGCTTTATTTCGTATTCTCTCATTCGCGATGAAGTCTTTTTATGTTGCAAGGCTCCATTCAAGAAAATCCAATTCGAAATACTGAATTTGATAGAATGTACGTTGTTTTTTAAATGACCATTCAAGAAAAATCAAAAGACAGCACTAGACGACATCTTTTTATGTTGGAAGGTCGCAAATTCCCTACCCTTGCTCTATGCATACATAGCATTGTCAATAAATTAGTGTATGAATTTATTTCCAGTAATATAATACTGTGATTTTATACTATTTAGTAATGCCTTTTCGGTTCATAATAGAATGAGATGATTTAAAGCGATTATTTTACACCCAATCATCTAAAATTTATTGTTCAATGCCATACTTTAAAAATTGTGCTAGATCGAACAATATCATCATTCTATAACTCCAAATGCTCCACATGAAGAACAAGCATGCTTTAAAAAGGTTTAATACGAACCTCACCACGAAAATTGACTTCGTCGTTGTATTGAATCGCAAATACCTACTTATTGTTTCATTATTGTTAACAAATGAAATACGCATTGTTTAAAATTAACATCGTATTATGATATGTTATCATACTGTGCTATCAAAACATGGCGAGATATTCAATCAAACCAGGAAACAGTACGCCACCGTTGACCTTGTGGAAAGGTTGTGGGAATATTTTCAATATTCAGTCCTAACGCTATGATAACATGAATACTGCCAGTATTGGCACCCTTCCTACAAAAGAATTTTTGTAAACTATAACACAACTCAACTTCTTTTGATTCAAAAGTAAAAATTTTATGAATAATAAATTGACAATGGACTTATGTTTTTCACTTTTATTAGTATTTTATTAGATAGTTAGAGAGTGAATAAAACAATTTATTATATCCAATTTTATACTTTTGTATTTGTTTCCTAAGTATAGGTTTCTCTTATGATATAACTCTTTTGTACGGACAAAGTTTCCTGTATATTAAATTACAATCGAATTATTCGCAACGTGCTTTCTTTATTTTTGTATACAATTTCGGTTAAATTTTAGTATAATTAAAATTGGCAATATTTTCTGACTAAATATTCAATCATATTAACATAAATTTTGATGTATAATACCAAGTTATTAGGCATATGAATTTTATCTGCATATTGATTGAAAAAATATCACTTTAAAATTATTTTGAAAACAAGCAGTTTCCATTTCAATTTTACATCTATTTGTTTATATGGTTAGCTTTGTATTAATTACACCAATAAAATAAATCATTATTTGCTTCTTTGAACAACTGAGAAGTTCATAATAACTGTATTAATAACTTAAGTTTTAATAGTTTATTGTGATATGTCAACAGTGCTTATTTATTTTGTAAACAAAAATATCTTCAGTCTTCGCCAAAATTATTTTGCGACAATTCAAAACATGAAATGAAAAGTCTTTCCACAAAGAATTGACATTGAGCAGCTTAAGAATCTATACACAAAATACCGAAGATTGTTCCCCTTATTACATATTTGTGATAACTATCTATTATCACATTTTTAACACAAATTAACGGTACAGGTTTATATATAAATAAGGATACATTAAATATCTTTCATGAAATCTTTCATGAATTCCACAAAGAATTGACATTGAGCAGCTTAAGAATCTATTCACGAAATACCGAAGATCGTTCCCCTTCTGGAAAAAATGTCAAAACTTTCACAGTTGAAATAATTGTTTTCCAAATTCTAGCATGAAATTCTTAATTAAAATTCTCGTTTAAAAACATCTACCACGCCACGAAACATGTATTTATTGCAAATTTATTATTTGTTTCTACGATAATTGAACGATACATTGTGCTTGACATACAGATTTTCTACATAAAAGTATTCACTCAAAACTGGTATTTAAGATTTAATATGTTTTGGAAGAAATTCATTAGAAACTATATAAATTAAATTTTATTATGTTTTATGTTTATGTAAACAATAGGATACATTCCAATGGAGGTATATAACATGATTTTAAATGTAGCGTTTGAAAATACGTACTAATTATATGAATATGTTTTATTATAATTCTTTAATGATAGTTAGAATATGTAATATAAGTAATGTTTACAGAATAAAATAAACATATTTTCCGGTTTTCTCGCGGTGCTCCAACCGCAGACCACTAACTTGTATCAGTCGCTTAATACCGGGGATTCCGTTTCACAATGAGACAAAAAAAATATTTTCAGTAACAGTTCTCGTTTACGAAAAAAATCTAGCATTACTTCAATATTTAAAAAAAAATGCTGTCTGGGTCTTACTGATGAAATAAAATTTAAAATACAACTGCATATTGATAAACTTCGACCACAATCACATGCATTATAAAAAATAAAACACAAATCGTTTGTACTACTTTCACATGTTTATAATGATCAGGACCTGTTTCGCTCGTCATGAGCATTATCAATTGATGATAGTGCTCGAGATGAGCGAAAGTTTTAACTGCTAGTGCTCGTATATTTGTAAAATATTCAATGGTGTTAAAAAGTCAATGTTGACTAGTAAATCAAAAACAAATTCTTGTTGTAACTATTTCGATGTAGTTGCAAATGAATTTTCATTTTAATTATTATCAATTCAATATCGGATTTATTAAATCGATCTTCCAGTTCATTACTCATAAATCTCGGAATAAATCATTTTAAAATAATGAGTAAATCAAATATTATTGTTAATTTTTTTACTCTAGTTTTATACATTTTATAAACAGGTGCTTTATCTATTAGGTATTTTTCGAGGATATCCAATAAAAGGATGTATAGAAATATCTTTTTACCAATACAGAAATATTAACATTTTGTTTGATTCTTTCGTCTATAGAAGGTTATTTACCATAGCATTTTTTTGTTGTATTTTTAGTTATCTGAGTATGTACAGAATCAGAAAGAAAGAAAATTTTTACAAATAACATATACATATTTTTTTGGAGTTGTCTGACTAATGATCGATATAACTTTTTACTACAAAAAAATCGTCAATCAGCAGGTAATATTTCACATGATACAGCATGCGTGTTTTTAAATCAATAGCTCAAAGCTGATAAGTCTTTTTTTTAGACAATAATCGCTTTCAATGTAGAGCATATCGTCTGAAAGGTGATGTAAGTCTACCATGCCGACACTATTTTTTGAGAGAGTAATTAGCTAGTTACTCTCTCAACACCTCGTTTTTAATATTGGTTAAGTGGTGGGTGAGAAGAAATGATAACTTCCCGGGAATACATATACACAAATTAAATATATGTATAAATGATCAATGTACAGAAGATTACATTTAGAGATTCTAAGTAGTGCAAACGAACAAGAATGTTACTACTTGATGATACAAATAAAAAAAACTTACATATTTATGTCGTTTAATGGCTCCCTAGGATTTTTAGTACTTCCTCATTCACGGCGGTTTTACGTACCAGTTAGCTATGACAGTGGATAAATACTAATTGCCAATATTATGGGTGGGTTAAAAATTCTTTTGTTTGCTTGTGTGTCATTTAGTGGTGGGTCTATATTTATATAATATAATTGAATATTATTACGATTTGTGGTGGGTTATTTCTGTGATCATTCCTATTACTAAAACGTTACTCATCGGCTTATTATTCTAAGCGATACGAAAATGTCGAAATAATTTTGCACAGGAAATATGACTTTGAAATGGGTGCAGAAGTTACCTAATATTTTATTTTTTAAAGTGTATGACTTGCTTATAAAATGTTGACGCCTATACTCGACATGTATTAATTGCTTTTATAATGTGATCTTGAAGCTTGCAATTATTTTTTTGTACCGTGAAAATTTTAAAAACTGATTATTCATAATCTATATCTGAATTTGAATAAAAATAATGGCAAAAACACAACTGCTAAATATAATATTATGCATAAATTGTTATTTTATTTATCATATTAATGATGGTAATTATTTTTTTATTTTTTATGAAAGTACAATATAATAAAAATAAGACTAATTTTGTCGTACTTACTCCATTTTTTTTAATTAACTATGCTAATGAGTATTTTCGTCAGTTTAATAGTTAGAAATGTTTACTGGATTAGCAACACTTATCCTTATCAATCAAATAATGCTTAGCTTATGAATTTAATTTTTATATCGTAGATTAGTTTAAATACATAGTTTTATGAAATATTGACAATCTGCGTGCATTACGTTTTTCAAGTTGGCACAGAATATTTTAGGGTCCGTGATCTTAGATAGTTATACAACGGCAGTTATTTGTTAATTTTTTTTTTAGTTATTAAAGAATATGATACATTAAGGGATGATACATTGATTGAAAAGTCGATGCGTACAAGGAGATATAATCACATGCTATTGTTTAGCTCTAGAATACCATCGGAATATATTGATCGTCGAGTTTATTCAGCATCTCCAAGTAACCCATATTGAGAAAATGGGAGAAGCAATATTCAAATGGTCATCTTATATCAATTAGTATCGATTTGTTGCCGAGTTGTATACATTTTATGCATTTATTTTTAACACATGTTGGACAATTGGATAGTTTACAACTATTTTCAGCAAAATAGTTTAGAAATATTCTATTGCTGACCCAGAAAATATCATTTTTTTTAATTCTTTAGAATTTAGAAAGTTACTGCTGTAGCATTTTTGGGTTATCTGAGTACTGAATCAGATAGAGCGCAAAATTTAACATACAACTACATATTTAACTGAAATGTAATTTTTTTGGAGTTGCCTGATTAATGAACTGGACGATCAATGTTACTAGCAGAACAGCTGGCATTGAGCGGGTATTACCAGCGATAGCTCCGCTCCAGACCTGCTTTACCACACAAGAAAATCTCAATCAAAATCTGTATTATTTCATAAGATTTGTTTTGTGTTACCAAATTTCGGTAATCATTATTGCCGCTTGAATATAACATCCGGATTTGTTTTTCACTCATCATTCAACACCTGGTATTATGTTACTTGAAACATTTCCTCAGGTCCTTTTTGGTGATTTTTAGAAGTATTTTGGCATACAGATGGTCATTCACATTTTTTGAGAAAATATATCACGTAACTACGCTGAGTCAGCGAGATTTATTTACATCGCAGTGAGTCCAGTAAGGCATTTAATTTACAATTCAGGCGTGCACAACAATTCTGATGTTTTTAAAGCCACACAATTTAACAAATGCATTATTCAGCAGAGAATATTTTATTAACATATAACGACTTAGCTGATTGTCTCTTTTTCGGAATAAGCAACGCTAAAGTTTTTACGATGGTGACATCTTTTGATAAGAATAACTACCATTTATCTGAATATTAGTATATTTTTTAGGGTACTCACCAAAGTATTAGCACCGTCTCAGTGTTATAGTATAGATTTTATTCCAGCAAATTCATTCTTCTCCACAAAAACGTTAGAACATATTTTACAAACATTTAAAAAATAACTTCATTTCGAAACATTTTAAAAACGTAATTTTGTATAATTTGACAGTAAATCTCTCGTAAATTATCAACCGACTAGAAAATAACTATACTTTTAAAGTTTTATTTAATTTAATTCATACTTTTTCAGTTTAATTAAATTCATATTATTGGGTATCTGTTTCTTTTACAAAATGTTTCGTTTTGTATGGATATTGTATCTCTATAATAAAATATTTACAAAATTTCTATTTAACGGATGTTACGCTATTTCAGATACATCTTGAATGAATCGAGAAATTAAAATATTGATAGGAATTATTCCATATCGCCATCAAAATTAAATGAATTTGAAATTCACCAACCTTTACTAAAACACAATTTTCATGTTACGTGTGGTGAAAATCATTGACATTGATTAAACGTCTTTTTCTAAATACAAAAACATGACCTTTTACAGTAAGCACTTTCGCATTCTGAATCCGAGAAATCCGGCTGCGAAATTGACTTATCTTGTATGATTTAATAAGCGATAATATGCTGGTTTAATCTTTGCCGGTTGCGTGGCACTGTTGAGCGGCTAAGTAGTTACTTAGAGAGTGAAAGTGTTCGGTTCAGAGCATGCGTCGTACCACGAGTATGGACGCAGCACACTTCTCTCGCCTGAAGCAATCGTCAACCGGTTTCGGCAAAAATGATCAGCAAAATAGTAGCCAATCATTTAAATGCTGTGAGAAAATATTTACAATACGCGGTCACGTACCAATACAGCAAATCACATCACAGATCGGTTTCGCACCGTTTAATTGGCTCTATATTTTTGTCGGATCCGTGGTGCAATAGTCAATGTCGTTGGCTTCGGTTATGTATCTCACAGACTAGAAATCCAAGTTCGGACAGCTTTCATAAATTGATTTTTCAATCGTCTAATGGGTTTCTGTACGAAGTATGGATGTTTGTCAAGTCTAAAATTACCTCCCGACCAGGGCGTAGCGAGGGCGATTAGATAACCAATAGTCACGTCCTAGCCCTATCATTCTATCCCTTCTCTCTTAGAAAAAGATTAGGGGTTGATTAACTGGGTAACATGCAGTTCTCGTTGATTGAATGGTTTAAAAATGTAACTCAATTGTTAGATGAAATAAAAAACGATTTTAAAGCTTCCATAAAATTCATTTACATGACAGTAAACATGAAAAGTTGTGTAACTAGTTGTATGTTGTATAATAAGTATTAGAAAAGATTGCATAGCAATTTATTAGATTTGAAGTGACAGCTATCATAAATATTACTAACGTAATTAAATATTTTAACACTTATGCATATCGACTCACTTACCTTCCTTGTTAAGTAAAACTACTACTATTAATGCTACAAATTATTTGATTTTATTATAATACACTCCTGTAATTTCATTTCACTATCGCCTTTTATAACGTTAAATATGTTGTTATTTAAAATCAAGAATAACGGGTTTTCTATGAATAACAAAATAAGATTCATTGTAAATTTCAGAAATAAACTAATTAAGTAAAGTCTACCATGAATTCAATGAAACAAATGTGATTAAATACAGATATTCTTAAAACGGGGCTTAGTATAATGGCAGTTTTAAGGGAAGGTTTTATTGTATGGATTTATGAAATAAATGTTCTATAGTGAAAAAATTTATAATATACAATTAACGTTGACAATTTTGTTATTCTGCTGGTTATGTTACTACCTGGGACACCTGTTTCACCTATTTAAGAAGTATTTTCAGACAAACTATATCGCAAGGCTATTTATTTCTAAGGTAAACCAATGATATAATGCTTCACATGAGACAAGACCGTGACTCAATGTATTGATGAAGTGTCACAAAACCTCCGAGTTCAGTGTTGGGGGGTCAGCAATTAGCGTAGGAAGGCGGAAAACCCAGTAGAGTGAAAGAGATCGCCTGGGGTGGAAGAAGTTCACTCCGAAGTGGTAGAGAAGATAAAGAATATGAGTCGAATTATCAGCTAGTACAACTTTCACGGCAGCATTATGCTAGCAGTACATTGTCTTAATCAGTGAAAGCTGCCATATGCTTGTAAACTGTTAAATTAAATGAATTTTGGAGTAAATTTAATATCTCTTATTGATTATGAGTGCAAATTTTTGTTTTGTAACGTTAGAGCGAAAACAAAAGATGCTAATTTAGAAAAGCAAAATCATTTGAGGTGAATGTGCAAAGTTTCAACCAAAAATGATTATAATTATCTCGTTAATGAAGTGTGGGATTCAAAATTTCTCTGTAATAATAATGACCACAGTTATACTGGTTTCGTAATAGACAAAAATTAAATGCAAGTACATTTATGTAATGGCCGTTAATTTAGGCCGCTGTCACATTTGTGGAGACTTAATAATTATTATTAGAACGTGTTATTTATTACATTGACCGATTGCAGTTTTAATATCTTGAAGGTTGATAGACTCCAAATGTTGTTGTGAGCATCAGTCTTGTGAAACTCAACTGTTAATTTAGCAAAAATAACAGTTGTATCGCATGTGTTTATATCGATAAAGCCACTTAACAAGTCAATGTTGACAAGGGCGAGACCATTAAATAATTGACATTAGTTGATTCATGAGATTGAAATTTAAATTTTCATAGTAAAAAAATATTTCAAAACTCTTAAAGAGAAAGACACAGCGAGTTGAAAATAGTCACCTGTATCTAGATTATTCAGCCATAATAAAATCAGACACGTTTCGTAACCCCAGAGTGTTTTATTCGAAATGTTTTAGTTGAATTACAAACACACAAACATAATATGTTATATATATAATATAGAGGCCGATACGGGCCTGGCTTTCGGGCGGGTAAAGACAATTCAGATTCAGGATTGGGAATTTAATTTTTAGAGAAATATTTCGAATTTCAGTTCATGAGTCAGCCATATGGCAATACGATTCATATCTTAAATAATTTATTTCACATGTATTGTGAATATCTTTGGAAACATGAAAAAAATAACATAGTATTGTTTGAAAAGTATAAATGAATTTCTGTTTCGAAAAAAATCGGACATTTTCGGGATGAGAGAAATAAATGTGGGCTTCAGGTCGGGTTCGAGTGACAAGTGCGATATTGAGACTCGCCGGGTCGACCTGAAGATGACGGGCTCAGACCTCTAATAAAATATAATCTTTCTGCTTTATATTTTTATTAGATTCTTATCAATATGCGTTAAAACAAAGTATGTGATACAAAAAATATAAAAAAAGTCGATAGCTGCTCATCCATTATAAAACGTTATACGCTTGTGAATTTTTTTACTGTAAATATTATAAAACAAAACAAAATTTTATAATATACATATACGTTCATAATTATCAATTTAAAATAACCCGGTGATCAGTTTACAGCGCAAAGAGTTTTTTGCCATAGGTTTCCCCGCGACAAGTTTTCCGTGATAGAATTGTTCGTGTCAATTTCATACAATCAGTTTTCCGTGAAATGTAATTACCCACAGCGGGACCTAGTTTTGTCCAGATAGCACTGAAACCACTGAAACCACTGTTTTTTCCCTTTACTTCTCAACAGTTTGTCATCGCCATTCGCCAATGATGTTTATGTTTCGATACAGTTCAACTATCTCATGTGCTTTTATAAGGTTATATCGTAATCAAATTCGCAAATATGTATAATATATTATTCAACAAATAAAATTAAATCATACTTACGTTTTCCAGCTGCAGATGTAAGCGTCATTGTCATGTAATTGTTTAATACAGTTTTTAGGTGTAAATGACCGCTCAATATAATTTAATAAACCTTTCATATAATGTCATAATTTTATATTTAACTATTATCTCATTCTTCATTACGGATACTTATAAATTGTATTACACAGGTAAAAAAACAATTGAAACATTCCAATACGTGGTTGATTTTGTATTCTATTAGAAACGTTTTATTGTTTATATCAAATGATTCTTAATTTGAATTTCGTGATTCTTTTATCCTTCAAGTCTTGGTCGACTTAAATTATTTTACTAGAGCAGTAAAACACATTGGTAATTTTTATTTTTCCACTCTCCGCAAAAATCGATCATCTAGAGGTCATTCAGACATCGTGGCCCCTGATTAATGGGTACGATAACATCTCAAGTACAATAACAACCGCTACCTAAAAAAATGATACAGCCTTAGAATAATTATCGAATAACTGGACCAAAAGTAAGATCACTTTTTAAAGTTACAAAAAATACGATTGAATAACTTAGAATGAAAGTGCAATCAATGGTCGAAAATATTATTCTACTAAACTTACGTCGTTCTTTCTTTCGGATCCCATTCTCTTTCAACGTATATCAAACAGCGAACTTCTTATAAATCTGACCTACATTTTGTAAGGCTGTAAACAACACAAAGGAGCGTTGTGTAATATTTTTTTAAACTGCACTGACCAACGCCCGATGAACTAAATAAAATTATACTTCTGAACCGTTTTCAAGTTGGCAGACATTGCCAGATACTGGAAAATTACATGCCATAAGTAATCGAGGCTTAATACAAAAATTATATAAAGTTTTAAATAAATCCGACATTTACATTTTGGTAATCATGTTTTTTTGTTACAATATCCGCTCGTTTATCAGATTTCTTTAAATTTGAAATGGAGAGTTTATTAATTCTTTAAATACCATGAATTGGTGACTTCCTTTCGGTGATAAATAAATAACAGTAACTATCATTTTAATTCGTCGATTTTTTAAAATGATTTACGACTCTATATATTTTGAATCATGAGTAGTACTGATTTCATCAAATAAAGTCAATTGCTCTGTAGATGCCTTGTATTTATGTGATAGTCAACTTTTTTAAATTTCATATTGAATATTGATTACCATAAGGTACGAGGACCCTTGGTCAAACTTCATTTTTCGAATGTAATAAATTTTATCTCACACCTTTTTTATATTGAAGTTATTAGTAATATTTGTAAGCTCCATTTCATTGATTTATTTCAAACTATAAAACCATATGCGGCCTTTGTTAAAGTATTTAGTATTTCATAATAAAACTAGTTCAGGCATTATATATGACGTGATATAAACTAAATTCCGGATCTAGGCTCATACGTAGGCGGCATTTGTGGCTAGATAATATAAGTTACTTACATATCTGGTAACTTACTTGCAAGAGCGATGGAAAATTGCCTCAACTAAGCACTCGCATTGAAACCTTTCGTTATGACTTATAACCACTTTGCTCACCGTGGGAAATGGACACAAACAATCTTTTTCCATGATATTGTTACTCAGCCGTTAAACGATTTTTTTCCACGTAATTATCCGTGCATAATATTTAAGCAACACTCCAAAAGAAAATAAATAGAATAATAGCATGACTTGTGCATTTTCAAAAGATTTTTCCAAGAAACATAATAAATTCATCGTATTCTACTTTCCAATTTTGACCCTTTCTTATTTTATTAATACATAGCTTATAAATCTATGCTTCAGTTCCTATACCTCAGTGTAGCAGGTCAAAGTTTGCAGTTTATATGTAAAATACTTTAAATATGATATCTACCAGTACCGAAATGTAACAAGTGGTAATCTGTTTAATAACTACGAAAATCCTGTGAAAAATTTAATATTAGAAAAAAAAAAAATTATGTTCATACAAATATATTTTTTAGATAATCCTAGAATTTCTTTAAAATCTACAAAAAATAAATGTCCGTTAGAAGATTAAGCCTTTATATTGTTTTCTTATTATTTCAGAATAATTATTTTTGTAATACGATTGATGTAGTATTATATTTGTGTATGTGTTTTATTCGATATTCTTAAACATCGCTTAGTTTCCATTTTGAGAATCACTGAATCTTTAAATTGTGAGGGGGTGAATTCAAAGATTTTTTTTTTTGTTCCCCGCTTTCCCTCTTTTTTGATGAAGACTTAACTTAAATTTCAAATACAGCTTATTGATTAAAGAATCTATGTCAAATGCTATTACTGTCAGTTTTTTCGTTTTTTTCCCAGGTCATGACACGAGGTAACGTACCGTGTGCAGAGACAAAACAAAAAAAATGGATTTTTTAATTTACGTATTTTCAAAAGGAATCGTTGTCACTATACATTTAATTATTTATCGCTTATTTATAACTTCGGTAAAAGGAAATCTATATCAAAGTCATTAACTCTCTAAACATGAAGCAGGTCTTAATTTTTGATTTTATCGCGATTTTTTTATTGTATGTATATATACCAAACTCGAAGCTGCAAAACTTTCTTAGCAATAAAACTAATTTACAATTCACCACACATATCTACTAAATATACATTGTAGATAATGAATTAATCCGGAAATTAAGAGTTATTTATTAGGTTTCTATTAGCAAAGGCTAAAAATATATTTTCTACTACATAACCATTATGTTTATGTTGTCTCGGCACTATAATCCCAGGACAAGATTTGGTGTCCTCCACTAAATTCTTATATATATTTCCCAGTTCCCTTGGTCACGACCTTTGGTTTACTATCCTCTAGTACTCTCAACGGTGATTAAAGTTAAATAATTTAAATAGTATGGTATAAACATAGGTGTTTATTTGATTTAGCCTTAGATTTCACCGTGAGAAAATTTAGCAAGATTATATCCGGCATGAATATTTTACTTTTCTTCCATGAATTCAAGCAGTTAATTTTAACAAGGTCTGACCAGCCTTGATTTTTTTAGATCGATATATGAAACTGAGACTACTTTCAAATGACGATCCCATTTTTTAATCTATATTAGTTAAATATAATATGTAGTTTAATCATCGGAATAAGTGTGTGAACTATTGGAATTTTAATGGTTTCTCAAATTTTTTTGTAATTATGTTATATAAAAAAAACAAGGAACTGTTTTATGGAGGTCTTTGCACCGTTTGTAAACAGTAAGACTTAAACTGATGCAAATATATAGTTTTATTTTAATTCGTAAAATATCCTTGAAAAAATCTTAGATTTCTTTTGTTATATTATTCGAGTTTTATTAGAATAATGCTAAATACTTTTTTTGATGTGTTTGATGCTACAATCTGTTATAATATCTCAATTGAAATGCAATTTGTCATTAAAACGTTTATTTGGTTAGAGCAGGTTCAGCCAATACGACGATTGTCGATTGTGACCTATTAAAATGGTCTTAAATTGAAAATATGCCAAATGCCATTGTGAAAACAATTTAGAAAATATTATAGAAGGAAAACTGGGAAAAAATTTCATTCGTTTTTTCCATTTGTAAGTTGAAAATATGGTCGTGAACCGTGCCTCGTGTAAGGTTTACATAATACAGACAATCAATTTATAATAATCTTAAAAGTTGAAACTTGAAAATACTTCAGTTGACCTAAAAATTGCAGCCAGAGTGAAATGTACAAATTTCACGTCGCTACTCCACACCGTTTGGCAGGAATTCCTTTCACAGACAAACGGAAAGACAACAGATTTATAGTATATTTTCGACTATATGTAAAGTGTATAAGTGCCAAATATTTGACAATACAAACAAAGCAATACCGCAAATTGCAAAAGCCTCTCGAGAAAATTCATATTCAAACAAATGTAATTTGTAAAAACCGCATCTAATTCAATCGCCGTGTCAAACAATTGTTTTGAATGGATACTTCAAGACGGTTGTATTTTAAAGTATTTTATGCTGATTACTGGATTTGTAAAAATGTGACACTTAAAAAAGCAAGTCAAGGATTCTCATTTATATTATGTTTATTTGTTTGTGATTTTTACTTTATAGTAAAAACGTCGCGTGCTCCGCCCACTAACTACCACTGCAACCTTGTTCTGCCCTCTTTTGTCACACAAATTATTATTCTACGTATTTCTATAAAACTATTGTGACATAATAATATGAAAATATGTATTCTACACAGTAAAATGTCTTAAGACAACCTTATGAATTAAGATACGCAGATATTCAAACTTACACAATATAATTAAATAGTCATTTACCAATTTCATAACTCGGTGCTAATACTATAAAGTGGTACATACTGTAGTTATTAAAAAAAATATATTTAAACATATTACAAGCTAAATTTTCACCGTACGTAGAAAAACACAGTGTCCCGGGGTTTTTTTTTAAATTTCAAATAAATCTTAAATATCTAGCTCCAAATATCAAATGAAATTAATTTATAAACTCAACGTTCGTTTGTTGCTCGTGTGATATTTGGCCATGACAGGATTTAAACCTCAAACATCTATATGGTTAAGTGAGGTTTTGAATCTCCGACTATTCCGTCATTAATTATTATATGTATTTTTTTAAATGTGTATGAATTTGTGATAAAGTATATAAATGTGTAGGATTTTTTCAACACAGGATTTTATATCTTACTTTTCACTAAAATCAGAAACTGAGTGTTGAACTGTCAACCATTTTTTAAACACATTTTGTTGAATAGTACGAATATTTGAAGTTCAGTAATTATTTAAATTTGTCGGCGTCCGTGGCGCAGTTGGTAGCGTCGTTAGCTACGGCTACGAATGTCTCGGGTTCAAATCCCGGTGCGGGCGGTTTTCATAAATTGATCTTTCAATCGATTTACGGATTTCTGTTCGTAGTCTGAGTGTTTGTGATGTCTAATAAATTGCCTCCCACCCATACCTCACGGGACGTAACGAGAACGATTAGTTAACCACTAGTACTGTCCTAGCCCTATCCATCTATCCCTACTCTCTTTAAAAAAAGATAGGTTGAGCAATTGAGTAACAAGCAGTTCTCATAGAAAAATTCTGTTGAGATACCTCCATTCGGAGGCCATATGCTCCACGGTGAGAGCGGACATGGATAAAAAAATGTATTCACCAATTCCTAGTTTTTTATCATATGTATGAAACATATTGTCTAGTTATACATTTATTTTAAATGAATTGTGGTCATTTTCGTTCAGCGAGAAAGCATTTTCAACTGAACTTAATAAATCACTAAACAATAATTTGTATTGTCCGCGGTGCAGTGGTCAACGTCATTGGAGTCTTGGTGAATGTTTGTGGTGTCTAAAATTCCATCCTACCCATCCGCTCCTAAAAACGCGGCCTAGCGAAAACGATTAGCTTACCATTAGTCCTATCCCTTTCGTTGTATCCCTCTACGAAAAAGAGAGGTTGACCAACTGAGTAACAAGTAGTTTTCTTAGAAATATCTTCAATTGAGATTTCTCCATTGCCCATGCTCCAAAAATATTGATAACATTTAAAAATGTGATACGCACATGCGAAAAGAAAGGCTTTTTTCAAAAATTATTAGTATCTACTTATGAACATTTCATATCGTGGAAAATAAAATTAACTCCTTGTTTTCAACTGCTAATTTTCAGGATACCGTTGAATTTAATTTCTTGATTTCTCTGGCAGATTTTATTGTATCCTAAAGTCACTTATAACGTTAATTCTACCAAGAAGTTATATCCGGACTTTCACAGTATCCGGATTAAATTTCGATAATCGTTTGTATTTCAAATTTCTTTTGAATTTCTTGCTAATAATCACGATTGTCATTTTTGTCAAAAATAATATTATATTACGAAGTGGAATATATAAAGAATTGTCAGTGATTCTTATAAAACCACGATTGTAAAGCACGGTTAATCTTCTGAATAGATAAAGATAAATATAATACGTATTATAATTACGTATCTGAAATGCATTTAAATTGCGTTAAATTATGTTGTTTGTATAAATTATAATGGAAGATATTATATTATTGCTTAATTCATAGTAAATAACATCGTCACATTATACTATAACACCATTTACTTGATTGATATAATCTATAATAAACAATTATTTTGAGCACTTCATAGTAAAAGAATTATTCATTATTATACCCGTATGATATAAAAGCCGTATTTGAGGAGCCATATTACCACTTTCACAATTATAGTATATTAGTAGTTCATACTTATATCTCTTAGATACCCAAATAATGGTGTATCTGCATTTTAAAATAAAATTTAAAATTCATATTAGCAACCAAAACTATCATTTTTTGGTATAAAACCAATAAACAATTTCTTTGAATGTAGTGTGATACATACACATAAATGAAAATTTATAAGTATGCTTAGCGTAATTATGCATATAATACAACGCAATATGAAATGCATGTCGTTTTTATAGTGATAAAATATCATTCATCGTTGTGTTCATCATAGTGTTCGCAAATGCTGATCCAAAAAGTAATGACCAATATTAACCACTGAAGGGAAACGTTCTTTCCCGAACACGTCAACCAATCATTCGTAGCATAAAATTTTTCCAAGTTTCGGCCAAGTCTGTTTACAGTAATCGTCTTCGACATGACAATCAGCGCTTCCTAATTGGCAAAAGATACGTATCGGCAATTCAGAGCACATTGTTTGTGTTATGAAATGGCTCGAGACCGACTGCTTATCCGGTGTCTAATTATCTCGGCTTACGACCGAGGAAAGTATATAAACACACTCTTCCGGGCATTTATTTTTACTCCCTGTGACTGTCCATTGTTAATAGAATTAGTTGTAAAATAAATTTTACACGATATACGAAATAAACATAGTTTTATATATGATACGGTCACAGTCATACTGATTTAACTCACATTTGGCTCATTTTGATAAACAGAGTTTTATTAGAAACGATGAAATAAATTCGCTGTGTTGAGGGTGTGAATATAGATATTCTGGACTGGAGAAGTGGAAACTATGTGTATTCTTCCAAAAGAAGTACGGTTTTTCGCATAAAGATAAAACGTTCACCGTTGGGAATTTCTAATTTTTTTTTAATTTATTGAATTTACATTGCTGTCAATAAATCACCATTTTGTTTGTCTGTCAGAATCGTCTGACTATAAGTGCCATATATGTACGTCTAATATGCCATTATTACTTCAAGTTTTTTTTCAACATATCAATATGTGTAGATATGAATATGAATTCTTAATCTAAGTCAAAATTGACACTTAAAAGATATGAAAAGGGGCATGCTGTATTTAATAAAAAAAAATATGTATCGGAATTGACATTATTTTCAAATTCTCATACGAGCATCACCTAAAATAATGTTAAAACGGTTTTGCATACCTAATTTAATTATATGCATTCGTCATATCGTAAAAATGTGGAATATGGACTAAACACAACTTTTTTCATTATATCTCAGAATAATTTTCATACCAGAAACACAAAAGCGATTATACATATGAATATATAATGATTACCAAAATCACAACTAGACATTCGAAAAATTACTATGTAAAAAATACAACAGATTTTTTTACACATTCGTACAAACCAATAAAATTTTATACGTACTTATGATTACAGTGCCTGACGATGTTTGTTTCCGATCTTTCTATTGTTCAAAAGGCTGTGAATTGCATTAGTCTTATCGTGTATTTGAAATCAATATGGGAAATTATTAATGATGACTTTGACACTGTCGATTTATTGTTGTTATTTTTATTGTTTACCTGAGCTTGACATTTCTAGCTCCGTCATAAAATCAATTCCCATCATTATTTTATACGGAATATCTTATACGGAAGAACATCAAATTCAAATCACTTCTATCACTTCTCAAACAACGATCGTCAGACAATTTACGTTTAAGGTTTTTTTTAAATAAGT
This sequence comes from Himalopsyche phryganea, assembly GCA_022494535.1. Taxonomy (NCBI): domain Eukaryota; kingdom Metazoa; phylum Arthropoda; class Insecta; order Trichoptera; family Rhyacophilidae; genus Himalopsyche; species Himalopsyche phryganea. Next base: position 4,522,829 of record JAGVSL010000046.1, read on the forward strand.
TAATAAAACAGAAATTAACGTGAGAAAATTAGAGGGAAAATTGAAGAAAACATTTATCTTAAAAATTCAATTAGCCGAGAATCAATCTTTCATTTTTCTGCCATGCCATAGAGCAGTGCTTCGCAACCTTTTCTCATCCACGGCACACCTAAGCACTCATTGATATTTCGAGGCACACCACACGCCAAAATATGTAAATTTCATAAAATGACTACATACAATTATTTAGCCATATCCGCTCCCAATGTGGATCATATGGACTCCGAATGGAGGTATCTCAACAGAAGTTTTTATACGAAAACTGCTGAACTTTTTTTTTTTTTAAATGTCAGGCATGTACGCAATTCATCCAATGATTATTTTGAAAGAGTTCATGATTTTCTGACATATTTTGGTTAAGTAAAATATATATAGCCTCATATAGAAGTTAAAATAATCTTTTCAAAACTTTACCTCGGGACAGCCAAAGTATTTCTCTGTGAAACAACCAGGATTGATATTCTAAAAAAAAATTCTTGAATTGATAATGTGTATTATTTTGATACATTCGTTCACTGTTTGTATTAATTTCACTGGTAAATTATTAGCCATCAATGCTTCGCAATGTATGCAGCAATGTGTAATTTCTACGATTATTTTGTTTTACACAAGAGACAACCCCTATTATATTCTCATCATAGCAGTTTCACTATCCTTACAAACCTAATACAATTATTATTCTATTAAATATACAAATTATACAATATTAGTTACAATGACAATAATATCATCGGAGATCTTGGCAACCGAATGGCTAAAAAATTTTTATTAAATGCGGCACACCTGGAATCGTCTCGCGGCGCACCAGTGTGCCGCGGCACACCGGTTGAGGAGCACTGCCACAGAGAACGAATTTTTTTGAAACCAATTATTATTTGAAATAATTTGCATCTATCGACCACACGAGAATGCATTAATTCGTCAATAAGCAGGTATTATTTTATTTATTCAGTAATTTTAGAATGGCAAAAAGTAAAATGTAATTCTTTCACAAATGTATCTGTCACTTACTTCTTGTGATAAAGGATACTTTCTTCGATGCATATAAGATTTCTCGAAAGTGTATCTACATTTTTTATTCTTCTTTCTTATCAAGATACTATGATAAAAGTAATTACTAAAACGTTCACTCGAACATATAAAAACTGAACTACATAAGTAGTATTATTAAATATCTTAAAAGTGAAGGCCCGCAGCCCGGGGCGAAATGAAATCATTCACCGTAATAATATACATGTGGGCATGTCAATACCCTGCGTTGTATTATCATTTATAATAAACTAGATAGCGAGATATGTACACCTTTCTCGTAATACAACCGGACTTACATTTTTTTTTGTAATTTTAACAAACACTTTTTTTCAAAACAAAATTAGAACTATTCCTATTATATAACCGACTTTTTAATTAAATATTTGATATATCATAACATGACGTATTTTAAATCATGAATATTGCAAAAATCTTCTAGTGATAAAAAATTTTAACAAAAATGTATTCAAATTTGGATTATTGAGATTTTGTACACTTCCATGTATTTGTCACTAACGACCCGGGTTTCGCCTTTCGGCATCTTCAGGCATTCGAGCACACGAATGGACTCGAACTGAGAGACAGTAAACAGTGTCTAACGTTTATATAGAAGATACAAATGCGACAAATATTATTTACGAGGTAAGATATTGTACGTCTGAGAGCCACACTGATACCTGAGTTAAAATTTCGGGAATCGCCCTAATCCTTATTTTGTAAACACCATATTAACAGAGTGGCGAATTGCCGCTTTTCAACTTCTTTTAGAAAAACCAGTTATTTTACAATTATAATAGTATTGTGGGTTTTGACGGGATGTAATTCGACGAATGGGTAAATATATACAATCATTCCACATTTAGTGACATCTGTTAGGTGTTTCAACGTATAGGGTATAATAGCGGAGAATTAGGAAGGTTCAGTTGCTCATTCAAAATTGGCAAGGAATTTAACTGGGCTCTATTAATTTCCAAAATTTCTTGATAAAATAATTTATGATCCCCCATGTTTTTATGCAACAGTTTAACCCCATCATCCGCATTAAACGTATGGTTCTCCATTAGCAAGTGATTTGCGAATGTCGAAGTTTCTTTTTTTAATCTAAAGGCAGCTAAATGTTCTGATACCCTTGTATCTAATGTATGTGTGGTTTTACCCACATAGAAATGCTGGCAATCATTGCATTGTAATTTATAAATACCAGATTTGTTCTTAAAGTTTACTCTATTTTTATTGTTAATAAGTAATTTGCCTAGAGAGTTTTTGCAATAGAACGCCGGTCTGACGCCGGTAGGTGTTTCAACGTATAGGGTGTAATAGCGGAGAATTAGGAAGGTTCAGTTGCTCATTCAAAATTGGCAAAGGCGAAACCCGGGTCGTTAGTGACAAAATGCATGGAAGTGTACAAAATCTCAATAACCCAAATTTGATATTGAAATTCCATCAAGCACCCTCAGTCGATGTCTTAAAAAATGTATTCATTTTTTGCCGAATCTTCTGAAAATGAATAAATAATTGGGTATTTCAGACGCAATACATAACTGAACTATCTGTTTCTTTAGATCAGGGATTAACAAACTTTTTCTACAATGGATCATTTCACAATTCCTGATTTTTTTTAAGGAAAACCCAGGTTATTTATAACGGTAGGGAATAATAATATATAATCAATAAAATAAAAAAAGTTAATTGTTTTTAAAACATAAAAAAATTTTCTTAATTACTTCGATGATTTTGGGTCTTTGAGTTTCAAATCTTCTTGATACCAGACGCAAAATTTGATTGTTTTATTATTATCTGGCGTGGAGTTGAACCTATTTCTGAAATTGGACTTTGTTGCAGCATAATAAGGAGATCCTGCTGCGTATAAACATATCGTAAAAAAATAATAGCTTATTTTGACACACTAGGGTAGGGTCTTGATAAATTTGCAAACAGTATTTGATATTACTTGTACGACAGTGTCACTGATTAAATTTATTAGATTCTCATAATCCCTTGCACACAGGAATCTTTCTTACTAGTTTTGGATATAAAAGTGTTTTAAAAATACCTTACCAGCTTCGTTACCTACTTTCAAATTTAATTCAGTGAAGCATGAATATAAGGCGGGCAAAAAGTTACAATTATTATTGTTCCGCGGAAGATAGTTTGGGAAATCCTGCTTTAGATATGTCATAACTACCCAAATATTTTAGATAGATTGTTCACAGTAAGTAATTTGAAAATAAAAATGGATATAAAAATTACATTTTATATGACCATTTATACGAATATAATGAATGCCAATAATTCATGAATTTACTATAAATGTTTTAGTTTCAATGAAGCCTCCAGACAAAAAAATCTATTCGTGTGTATTTTCATTACCATAATTTTACAAATTGATTTAAATTCGACTTCTTTCTTATTTTGGAAGTGCCAACTTTTGAGAAAAATCTTCTAAATAAATTCACTATAAAACCGATATTTACGCTGAAAGATTCCAAATTTGGAAGGTTATTGCACTCTCTGTTCTACAAAATCTGCATCGTTTTTTTCAATGCAAATTTTCTTGCGATATTTTTCTAAGTTCATCGCTTTAGAAGTAGTATTATATTTAGATACGTGTATTTTGTGGTTTCCGCTGTTTAAAAAAAAAGATTCAATGTTAATATTACTGAATTATTTTTATATCTCTTCTTAGTTCAGTTTATCACTGGACTTTCAGTTTGGAAAAATAAGGAGAAGATAGTATACATATCGCATGATTGTTTCAGAAGAGACACAACACTAAAAAGACGATTTATCACAATAAATGTGCTGTAAAAATACTACTCAACCAATCAGCAAAAGTTTATTTCTTTATCATCATAATTCGGCTGACAGAGAGCAGCAACGTCGCTTCTAATGTTTGTAGTGGGGGTGTGAAAAACTCATATTTTTGTGATGTGTCACTTTTGAAGTAAGGGTGCAAACATGATTGTCCTCTTGGAGCAGATCACGTGTCCAAGCCAAATAATATTCATTACTGTTTATTTCGTAGACATATTTCAGAGTTTCTAGTGAAATCAACTTTTATCCCTCTTATCATAGGCATCTGTTTTTGATCTCAGTAACCGTAGTAAACCTAAGTTTTAGTAATGTGTCATCACCCGTAATCGTAAATCAGCACCGCAAAAATGCATGCATTGAAAAGTTGATTAGTTTCAATCGAATAAAAAAGTTTATTAATCGGATTGCCACCTCCCGTTATTCAATAACAATTCAATTCAATTTATTTCTACAATAACGCATTTGAAAAAAGTTTATTGCTTTTGCAATGTGACGAGGTAAAAAAACTGAAAATAAAAAATCTCTCTAGGAGGTCTACCGAAAGAGTCTGGCAACATCTTTTTAAACAAAAATAACAAAAGAGATTTTGTCCACGCGGAAAATATCGATATCGCTGACGAATACTGAAGTCATCGACTTTCTATGATTTATAATATATTACGGAGTACAAATTATATTCTGGTGTTCATACATTTTTTGCGTAAACTTATTCATTAACCTTTGCGATTGCATTTGTTAATCATTAAATAATATATTTTTAATGTTAGTATCATCCTTTTTACATGAAACAGTGTACTTTTTTACATGTGTTACTAATAGTGACTCTTGTGCAAGCAATCGTTGATCTAAGATTTTTTTCTTATTATAAATATATTATTAACTTTTTTGTTGTTTTTTAATGGTATTATCAGAATTATAAATTATAATAATCCTCCTAATAACTCAACCAGAAAAAAGAAAGGGATATATTTGCTCTTTTGTTAGGATACTTATTATTTAACTTTGAATATTTATAGAATTAGTTCCTTAATTAACATAATAAAATTGGTTTCTTATACGGGTCTATTACGTTTTCTTTGTGTTACCATATTATGTATAAGTAATGTAAAGAATATGAAATTTCATCACATGCAGTATTTTGAAATATCATTAAAACAAATACAGTCGTTCAAATAAATCAATTCAATGCGTATTGTAAGTAATTTTCTTTGCTATTACATAAATATTGCGAATAAAACACCTACACACTCTTACCCATTTTTGTATCTTTATTTGAGATGTATCCTCATTGACCAAGTCCAAGTCCTTACTGGAGTTGTAGCTTTACGTATTATTACAAAATGCATTGCGTAATGTTATTATGTATGAAATGAAGAATCGCAGAACGGAACCCACGCGTTTTTCGGCACAATTCATAAGTAAGGCATCCACTTAAGGCTTTCTCTGCCCGGAAGAGAAGATGAGCTCGTGAGAAAAATAGCGTCAAGAGGTCGTTTATATTATTAAGATGTCGTACTGTTTCGGAGGTCTGGCCATTGTTGTGTTACGTACTATGACATTTTAAGTCTTAATTTTTGCCAGTTATATTAGTAGTTGAATTGAAAAAAACATTTTTTAAATGAACAGGTTAACGCTATTTACATCTGCACAAAAATTGAGATATGTGTTTTATTTATACGTATAATGTAATGTTAAAAAAAGAATATCTCATCTACTTTTATCTTTTACATGTAAAATCTTTAAAAATTTTAAGCGTATCAGAATACTGTTTTGAAATTTGTATAAATAAAAAAAATGTATTATTAACACCAACTATTTGTATTCTAATTCTATTATTAGTATTGACTTTAAAAACAATAATATGTGTATGTCTTGTGGCATGTCGATTAATAAGAGATCAAAAGGTATGTTAATGTCCTGATCATTGTTTTATTCTAATTTGAATCATTATTTTTTTGTACATATCCATACGTTTTGTCACAAATGACCCATGTTTCGCAAAACCTTGGTCATGTGTCACAAAGCGGATAGAAATGTACTAAATTTGATATTGAAATTATATCAAACACCCTCAGTCGATATCTTAAACTTAAATTCTAAATTTTATTTCAACGAGACGGAATTAATTAACACCTCGATATCGCAATACCGATTCTTATTACTTTTGGATTATATAAATAATTCAACAGTGATTCTTCAAATTACTTATTGAATATCTGTACATTATACCATAAGAGTCATTCCACTGTTTTAACAGGCACTCCACCGAATTTCATTGTTTGTATGGTTAAATAAAATTAACAAAAGTAATCGTATGTACAAATAAAATGCATTTTAAATTCAAATAATTGTGTTACGACGATATATTTAGTAAATAAATACTCTACAACAACTTTAAAATGCTTATTTTTAATACTCTCATATTGTCGCTAAACGAACAGCACATTTGACTTACATAGTAACATATTTTAAAAAACCCTGAGTTAGAACAGCTGTGTTAAAAAGAATTTCGTATGAGGACTATTCAGATGTTCGAGGAATAATCAAATTAGCCACGAATCGATCAAAGCAGTTTTACAGATTCCCTTTCCACGGTATCTTCACTTCATTAATATTTTTAACTATTCAATTTCAATGAAATCACTCTTTATTCAAAGTCTTTCAGTTAGTAGGAAACATTAAAATTTAATACCTCATTTACAGAGTTGCCGTCACGATTATGAAGAAATAGATCATTATTTTTCATTTGGGTGAATTATCTATTGCATAGCAATGTAAACAAAGTGTACTATAATGAATTAACCGTATAATTTTATTTGAAAACAGTAAACATAATTGTCAGTTAATAAGTCAGTAGAAATAGTTAATTGTAATGTAATTTCGTTCTTGGATCTACAATTGAGAAGTGTATGCATGAATTTTTAGAATTAATAAAACAGTAGCGATTCAATAGATATTTCAACAAAACTTCAAGATTTTTCAAATCGAAATATATTTTTTTCTCTAAAAAGAAATTATGAGGGGTTATGGTTATCCTTAAATTCAGAGTAAATTTTGAATATTTTAACATCATCAGAATCGTAATCATTAATGATATATTATAAAATAAGTTACCGGCCAAAATCGTGCTAAGAATATGTGCTTATTTATGAAATAAGACAAATTTATTTGTAATCTATAATAAATTGATGAAGTAAAAACGTACAAATCAACACACAATCAAGAAAGGATAATACTTACTCTACTGTAATTTTTAGTATAGCATTGCAAGATTGAATTATAGTATTATGCGCCATTAAATTAACAGAATACTTTTAAAAATATATCAATTTATTAGTTATACTAACCCAATATTCGAACTGGTTTTTATGTACTTTTTCTCCAATTAATTTCATGATTATTTTGCAGTAGTATCTTAATGTTATAATTTGTAAATGACCTCACTTATTGCAAACTTATCTAAGCGCATACCAGTGCAGGCACATATACATTAGCAATGAGTAAGAATTATTACGAAAACTAGAAAATCGTGCAATGTTTCATCTCAGTGTGAAGAATTTGATGTTTTGGTATGTCAGATACATGCTTTTATTGTGAAGAGGCGAAATAGGAAACAGTAATGAGTTTATTATGTTTAAAGAAATAATTAGATGTTTGAAATGAGCGTTCGTTTTGTACTAGAGATTTAGATTGAAAATGGCTCGTGTATAATTCGTACAAATTGTTGGATAAAACTGTTTTCGACCTCATGCTTAATCTTTAAAAATTTAATACGACAAAATGTACTTATTATAGTTCTATTGTATCTAACAGTAACTACGCTAGTATTTAGGTATTAGATATGAACATTTCGTAATAGTAACAATGACACTATTCGTTTGTCGCTTAAAATATTTTAAAAAATCATTTTTTCCGTTAGATGAAGTAATTATCTATATTTCAATACAATAATTGTCGCGGGAAAACGACTATGTCGATTCGCAACTTTTTCCGGTCGTGTTTAATCTGTAATGCATGATCAATGATTCTATTTTGAAATTTACAATTATAATTTATGCTGGTCAAAAGAATTCGACACCATTAAAAATATTACATCTCGGTACGCTTTATCGACTTGGTGACATTTTAATGGTTATCTAAGCAAATAAACATTAAATGTATTAAGAAAATAAACGATGAGTTCAATTTTTTTTCATGTATTCGACCATCTCCATAGCTAATTGTACAGTTATACATTAATCCTTTCCTTTCTATCGCAATTTCCCTAAGCAGCGAACGCCGAGTGATTGGTTTTGGCTCATGTGGGGGTAGTTCAAGGGTCGAATTTCCTTCGTAAGCCAGGTCTCAGATTTGAAATCGTAAAGTTCTTAACTTTTTAAATAATTTGACTACTTTTGCTTGTTTCTCCAGCTCTTACAGAATTTTCAAAACATGTTTCCTTAATTGCCAAAAAGGTAATTTTTCGTCTTTTCATTGCTCGTTCACTTATGTAGATTTTTATATTTTTGCACAATCTGGTCATTTGAGCTATGTATTTTCCATCTGGTACATTAATGTCGTCAGTATTCGATTTCATACAGTGCAGTAACTGACAAATAATAATTAATTTATTCGTTTGACCAATTCTTCCTACATGAGTGTTGTCATACAGTAAGTATAAATGGTCAGCATTTACACACAACGCCCGCGAGTTGTCTGCCTTACATGGCAACTTGTATCAAGCGGGAGTAATAAAAATAACTTAACATGTTGATCAGCTGTTGCCGTAAAATATTATATCACAAAAGCAAAGAATAAAAGCTGCGAAATTCTCACAGTATACAATCAAAAAGAAAAAGGTCATGTCTTATGTAATACGTACCCGTAACAGTGACAATTTTACCTATGGGCAATGTTATCGTTTTGGCAATCACCTAACATTTGAAAATCCCGGTGGTTTGTATTATTAAGGGTTGTAAGTTGAAACGAAAAATTGAGAAAATTGTATGAATGAACGAATGTCGAGGGCCAATTTAATAATAAACTTGTAGCTTAAAATTACTCCTACACAGAAGGTTTTTCAAATTGATTCTAAGACTGAACGTTGGAATTCAGAGAATTTTGTGGAAATTACGAAGTATTAAAACAAAGCTCTTCATCCCTGTGGATTTTATTTAGGTGTTTTAAGAATTTTCATCTTAATTCACTAGCCGCGGTGGATAAAAGACATGCATTTTATGCATTATCTTTTCGTTGGAATTGACAATACTAATCAGGGTGAACTAGGCACTACTGTCTGACATCGTATATTTCCTTAACCATGTTCTCATTTTCACTGAACCATTTCTTGATCACCGTGACAACGTTTTACTGTGAATACATTTATATTGAAATAGGCATGACATTTTTAGATAATAATATATGCATATTCAAATTTGGATTATTGATTTTTTTAGATATCGTGATTAGCTAATGGATCCCTTGCAAAATAGACCTTGCTTTAACAACATCGTCAACCTGATAGTGGAGCATAGATAGTTGTTTCACCTCTCATTGGTATTAGATTTCAATCACGGTTAATAGAAAAAGTTGATATTTTTACCAATTACACACTGCACCTGTTTCATAATAATCGAAACATTATCAAACTAGAAAGATTAGATAGTTGTATAATTTTGAACCATAACCACCGTGCATTTTTTATTTTACTTGTTACATATTAACAATTCAGTGCACAAAAAAAAACTATTTAAATTAACGAATGGAATGCTATTGATGATGTAATATGTTTTTATAATCAATATCACATGCGACTGTCAATTTATCAAAATACCTTGACCAATAGCGTATGTTAATATGATTGAAAAACTTAATTAAATAATAATTCGCCTTACTTACCTCCGTATTGTGTCCGAATTTCAAATTTTCACATATGATCTGTGGTCGATGTATCGTAACATCTACGCGCTTCGCACAATATTTTTTGCCAATGTCAGAACACTATTTTGAGTAATGCAAAATTTAAAAAATCCGTGTCCACCTTTTTATTCGATTTTATGTAACGATAAAATGTTTTAGAATACTATCCGTATTTTTAGGCCAACATTTTAATTAATGTTATTGACTTACAGTTGTACTTATGAAAGGTGAGCTGTGAAAATATCATAACATAATATCTTCATTTCTGTGGTTAAAAATGCTATGTCGGAAATACTACAGTTTTACTATTTTTAATTTAAAAAACAATTGAGATATTTGTTCATTAAAAACGATGAATTGTTAAAATGAAATCACAACAGTACTTAACCTTCGACGACTAAATGCATGGAAATCAATTTTTACATAAATATGTTTTCAAACTTAATAGTAAGAATTTCAATACTTTTATCTATCTATATATTATATTATATAAAAATTAAGATTTGTTTGTTTGTTTGTCCTCTATGCATTCCATTACTGTTCATCCGATTTCGATCAAACTATGGTGAGTTTTTGAGTGCACACCTATGAAGGTTTCTGAAATTTTTTAACAGAATCAAAATACGTACAACTAGCGACATCTCTGAACCAGGTGAAAAACAAATTAAAGAAAAATGTAAGCGTAAGGAATTCAAATTTAAGAAAAATATTTCGTTCTATGTTCGGGAAATATGAAAATAATAACATACTGTTTGAAAAGTATAAATGAATTACTATATTAAAAAATAAATCGGGCTTTTTTATGGGTGAGAAAAAAAAATCTGGGCTTCGGGTCGGGTTCGGGTAACAAATGTAGTATTGAAACTCGGGCTCGGGCCGGGCCGGGGCAGAAGATGTCGGGCTTGGACCGGGTAATTTTATGAAATGTCAGCACGTGCAGAGAATTAAAACACAAACCCTTTCTTTCTTTGAGTGACATTGCAGCGCATGCCGGGTACTTACTAGTATATTATAAGATTTCCATTTACAAGATGATTTTTTCGTTTTACTATTCCACCTTGATCTATCATTCTTAGGTATATTTTATGTTTTTGGTATATTTTTAGAATTAGAAAATTTTAGAATTAGAAAAGCCTTTTCATAATATTAGCATCATTTATTTGAACTCATAATGATTTATGAGTTGAATTCATTGAAGTAGCGGAATTAAAATGGCACGTTAAGCACAGTTGCGACATCTGACAATTGGCAGTATCTTTTGTATTTACCTTTTTGGTTTTTCAATCTAATGAATCTTATGAATCTTACAAAATCGATTAGTAAATAAAATAGTCTATAAAAATGATGTGAGCCTTAGCTGTTAAAGTTTTAACAATCGGTAACAATGCAAACGCAAATATCACCAATAAGGAATTTATTTAATGCAGTCGGAATAGAATTTTTTCAATGAGAGTAGGGATAGATGGAGCGATTAATTAACCACTAGGACAGGACTAGTGGTTAATTAATCGCTCTTCCTGCGCCCCGTTTTTAGGATCCGATGGGTGGAAGGGAATATAATAATTTTTAAGTGTTATCTATATATATATATATATATATATGTATAATTATTTTTTGAAAAACATTAATAAACTTATACTTGGGGACAGTATATTCATTCTGATAAAATATTGCTCAATATTTTTAAGGTTTGAAATGTATAATAAGCATTCATCTCTTGTCGATACCAGTACAAACTTGAACATCTCCCACGCCAGATTTACTTGGTTTAACTGTAGGCGCCACTGATAGAAAATCTTCGTTGTTAACAAATTACAATACATGAGCACTTTATCTCCGAATATGAATCGACAAAATATAATATATCATTGATTAAATACGCTTGATAAAAATCAACGCAATCATTGGAGATAAATTATCAAAATTGAATTATTAATTGAATTAACTTAAATTTACATTGAAATTTATAACGGAAATGAAACAAATGTAGTTTTTTTAAATAATTTAACAAGAAAAGTTTACTTACACAATTTGTTTTTTATTTGATCACATTAACCCGCTCTTCAAATGTAAATGTCGGTATTGTATATTTTTTATTTTGACATGATCGATCCCAACATGGAATACATGAGCTTATCTCAACATAAGCTTTTTTATGAGAAGTTGCTAGTTACTACGTTCTTCAGTCTCCCTTTTTCGAAGAAAGTAGGGATAATACATACATTCATGCCTTAGAACAGGAATCCATAAATCGATATTGGTGAAACTGTCCGCGCTGGTATTCGAACTCGTGATCACCGCAACCGAAACTATCGACGTTGGCCGCTCGACCGCGAACCCGACATATTTAATTACTGCAATAGCCATAAAATAATGATAAACAAAGTATTTAATATTATCGTGATATTCTATAATATTATAGCATTGAGAGAAAGATTAGTTATTTAATTTTTTAAATCAATTAAGCCATAAGTAGTACAGCTTATGGATACATTAAAATATCTATTTTTTTCTCTTCAACCTTTCCTAATTGTTACTTTTTTTATATTTTATTTCATGCAAAGCATAATGATTAATCAAAAATAATCTATCAAATATACCTATGTATTGTGAGCTGGCATTATGTACAATTATTGAAATTTCTATGCATTTGAGACTCAATAACCCCAATAGAATTGTATGAAATAGTATCATGCTGGTTTAAATAATTTATAATTAAAATCATTGTATCACAGATTACGCCACTAAACACAGCCTTCCTGTATTGCAAATTATCGAAATCACCATAGGTACGTTAAAAAGGGTGGGTGGTGATAATTTAGTAGCCTTTGTGTCTTTCAAGAAGAACACAATTCATTTTAAATATACATATATTTATATAAAATATGCAATTGATATTATACATAATTAATAAATAACAGGTACTTCATATACTGAAACCTTTGATAGCCATTATCAGTGATTAATTGATCTTTGTTATAATAAGAAAATTCTTTAGTCGTGGTTGCATAATATATATTGAGCATGCTTGTATACCACTACAATACATACATTTTCTGTTTGTTTATTCTCAGAGTTGGATTTTTAATAAGGTAAAATATATATATCAATTTAAATACGAGTTAGAACTGTAGATATTAAAAAAATGGTAAAATAACCTTTGCATATGTAATAAAATCAGTATATTATAAAGGTTACACAATTATTAATAATAATTATTATATTTCAATTATTTATGACCATCAGTGTAAATAATACGCACATTGCAGACAGAATATTGATTTTCAATAGTATGGAAATTTGATGACCAGTGTCCTTAGACACATAACCTTGTTCCATGACATTCTGTATCAAGTCTGACGACACTAGTAATCCATGAACCGCAGAAAAACGACTTATTTTAAATAAATTATTGTAAGTGATACAGATTTTACATGTCTCGTGGCTTGGCGTAACGATGATCTGATATATTCCCACCGTGAATCAATTATTTTTTTGTAATATGAAATTTTAAAAAACCATTATGAAAGTCAATTAAATGTCAACACGAAACCTTTTAAAATTAGTCACTATCTTTACTTTTGTATATTATAAAGGCAATTGCCGATATTTTCTTTCCTTCATCGTCATGGAAAAGCATTGCTTAAATAGACAACTACTCGCAGATTTGTTGCGTGGTTAGACCACTTTTCTACCCTCATTCACGACTGACAGCAGCGATACTACAATTTGGGAAATCTTTGCAATCTTTTCAGTTCAGGCCATTATTGCCAATTCAATTTTTCACTTTTAAGGAGTTAACTGTCAATTCCTGGTAGAAAGACATTATATTTTAAAAAATAAAACACAATATGTTTGTACTACTTCCACATTTTTATAATGATCAGGACCAAATTGTGTTTTATTAAAAAAAAAATCAATTTTTCGTTTCAATCCAATACAATTGTCGGACACAAAATATAAATGGCAGTATTAGAATAAGTGTTGGCATAAACGAAACACTGTTATCCCCACTGCCATCATGTTACACAGCAGCATTAAACGTCTTAAAACAATTGCCAGGAGTGTCACATGAGCAATACTTTTCGAATTACGTAAACGAATTCTGACCTACTCGCTTTCTGTATGATGTCACAAAGTTCGCGTGTAATTTTGAACAATTTTTATAGATACTTGTTTTCTACCCTGCAGTAAAATTAGGTATTATGGAAAAATTACAATGTATAACAACTAACGTTTTCAAAAAAATGTTTTATCACCATCACTATCAATATTTTTTGAAATTACAACTTATATATTTTAAAAATAATTAAAAACCAGGAAACATAATAACGAGTATATGTAGTAGAAATTGTCTATCTTGAAATATGGCTGCAATTTTTGTGAAATATACTCTTTTTTATTTTATTTATCATATATTGTAAAATATACTAAATCTATTTTACACAACAAACTAGTCCTAGCTACTAATTCATTGTAAAATGTATTGCTTTATCAACTGATCTTTGTTCGGGTCTTCGGACACCAAAAACAATACAATAAAGTTCAAGAGCTGTCAAAGTTGTTTCTGTGTGAAAAAAACAGGATATTAAGAAACACAACAATAGACACCTACGATACAAAATTTTCTGAAGTACTAATAATTAATCATTGAAATGTTCTTGGACTGAAATGCAAATAATAGTTTGCCACAATTCACAATCGAAGCGCGTTGGCGATGGTTGAACATATTCGCATACATTTTGTTTAATTTTATTGGAATTTTTTTGCAATGAACTATATATTAAGGAAGTTTTTTAAACACGTAAGTTGAAAACAAAAAATACGATTAATGTGACAATTTCTTGTCGACATTTTGGTTGGTCGCAATCAATCATTGTTTTATTGGAGATGTATATCTTTTTTAAGTTGTCTGGATATACTGTAACATACAAAATTCATGGTATCAGATCAATAATTTATGGTGTTAAAAAGAAATGTATTTGTTATTCACTTAAAAATGTTTAGCAAATTTTATCATATTGATCGTTATATTGAGAGTTCAAATATTTTCATATAAAAAAAACACTCTTTCAATGCTGTGTAGTTGTAAAGTTATCAACACAATTTTATTATAAAATTAAAATTGATAACTTTATAATTCCACCGGTTGTGTTACTAAATGCAACACGTGCTTCGCTTCTTTAATCTTCAAACTAACTATATCGAAATGGTATTTATTTCTAAGGTAAACAATGATTTGTTTAAATAAAACACAATTCATTTGTACTACTTCCACATATTTATAATGATCAGGGCCGGTTTTGCTCATCACGAGCATTATCAACTGATTCAGTTATCTGATCATTATAAATATGTGGAAGTAGTACAAATGAATTATGTTTTATTTTTTAAAATATAATGTCTTTCCACCAAGAATTGACAGTTAACACCTTAAAAGATAAACAATGATTATAATTATTAAAAATGAAGGAAGGGGTGGGATTATTTCCTTCTACTAGACGTGGGGAGAGGCACAAACATCCATCGAAAACATTATTTTATTAATTTCAGTACAATCACTGCAATTAAAAATTCTACAACTTTTGATTGGTATGTTAAGCGAAGTAGATTGTAATTTCACACAAAAATAATTCAAACAAAACTCTGCTGACAGATACACAATATTATGATCCGTGATTCGGTTGATTATATTATTTCAACCTCTGCTTGTAATGCAAAACATAATGATCTGTTATTTGATTAGTCATATTAAACAATACTTCATTTATTGATAGACACATAATTAGTTCAAACATTACTAAGCAAAGCATTTAGTGTTAAGAATATTACCTTTCTATCATCTCGCTTCCCACTAAAGACTATAACTTTAATTATTATTTCTAATATGTCAAATACAGTCATATTCGAATTCTTTATTTTAATAGTGACAGATAAAAAAATTATAATTATACATTGAATTCAAAGTACAAACTTGATAAAGGAACAGCGAGATTGCAACTGCTATATAAATGTATACGATTTAAGTACTTGACTACAGAACATTACCGACAGTAAATAAAGTCTGTATTCATTTTTTAAATGAGATTATTACAAGCTAATTTACTACAATTTATTACTGCTAGTTGCATTCAGTTTAAAAACAATTACACCAAGATATAAAATCTTCATCACGATCTCGTCAAACGTAGTACACTTCCCTACCAACAAAACGTGACCTATTCAGACCTAATTCTTCTTAGCGTCTAGCTATGAAGTCATTCATTAAAACTAGAGCGTAATCACTTTTTATATTTTTGATTAACGATTTTTATTTGCGTTCCCTTGCACGATGTATCAAGGTTCTTATTTGGCAAGTTAAACAGCGTCCTGCAATTATATCATGTAGGCAGATATCTAGTGCTCGATCTATAGAATATTCAGTTTTATATTCATTGAACTAAATTAAATACACGACCCAAAAAAGACCGGACGCCGATATAAAAATGCCGTAGGAGTTTTCACAACCAAACAGTTGACGTAATATTATATTTATTTTCATGTAGAGTTCAAAATTTTAAATAAAAACAAAAGTTTTTAATAACTTCGACTAAAAAAGACAATTTTAAAAGGGCAAGTTATAAACTAAAACATAAACAACTCCCTTTTGATTTATAAAGAAAAGTGAAAAACAACTTTATTAACTGATTCCATATTGGCTGACTTAAATAGATCATAATTAAATGTCATCGCCATATGTTGAAAATGGCCAGCATTGATTGGGTCAGTAACTATTTAATTTTTTGGTCAATAATTAATCAAAATGGTCAGTTACTAAATCGATAAATGATCAGTATACACATGGTCAGTTAATAAAATTAACGGTCAGTAATTTATATAAAATAGTCCGTTATTAAATTAAACGGTCAGATATTTACACAAAACTATTTTTTAATTAAACCTAACATAACCTTTACCTATTTAGCAATTTTTTACTGACCAAACATAATTATAAACCAACCATTTATTATTTCTTACTGACTATTTATCGAATATGTAACTGACCAAATAATTAGTTGCCCTTAAAATTTAATCACAATATAAATTCATACAATGGTGTATGCAAAATGGAAACGTAAACAGCATTTTAATTCGACATTTTGCAGAGAAAAATGCCATCTTACATCCAAAAAATGTGTATACATACGCTTAGAAAATTGTAAAATATTTGAAACAAATCGACATCGATTATGTGATTCAAATATATTACATTGGAACCGGAAAGTTTGTCAATATTTATGGTTTATATAATAACATATTTATTTATGACCTAGTTGTTTTATACAATGTTATCCTAAAGGACGTCTGGTTTATTTACAGATAGAAAACCACAATATTTTTTTACAATCTGTTTTGTGACACTGACCGGTTGTAATTTTTAAATCACCGCAATGAGAGCAGTATTCATATTTGATTTTTTTATGATAAATAATTTTATGTAATAAATTTTATAGTTTCAAATTTAAAAGTGGTTGTAGAGCGAAAGCAATCGATGAGCCGCCATTTAAAAACATGACGTGACCTTAGAACACTACGTATTGGAATCTCGATTCCGCTCTGCAATACAAACATCCGGTCATTTTCTTATATGGTACGGCGCTTTCAGTTGATAGCAATTTTCAATTTCGTTTTCCATTGAAGGCCGAGTCATTTTCCATAATAATTACACTGAAAGTTTTTCACTTACGGATCGCCTGCACCGATGAATTAATTATTCCAAAACTTTTTGATGGATAGACTTCTCCGATGGAAACTAGAAAAGAACTTAATTACGTAATTTCTCACATTTACGACAAATAATAATTTTTATATAGTATAAACACATCAACGACACGGACGCCGAGTCGCCGTTTATATTTTTATAGACTATTATGCGCTAGTGGGGGAATTCGCCATTTCGTAAAATAAATGATTCTAAAGAACAGACCACTGAAATAAAGGACGTACATCATGCTTCATTGCGAATCACATATTATTTATTTACTTACATAAGTATCGAAATTAATTAACAATCATGTTTCAGAAATATCAAGTCATCGAGGGTGCGGAGTGAATAAAATGTATGATTAATTCACCCAACCTAGATGCTTTTAAACACTCCATCATCATTGTGATTGACAGAAATACTGTCAGATACGTAACCTATCTGGCTATATTGAAAATTTCAACTTACGAATAATTTGAATATGCTAATTTTAAAACATATATGTAGTGGTTTAAAGCTGTCAAGTAGATAATGGATAGATATCATTAGGTTACACTTATATATTTGATATTTATAAGGGGTATAAAATCTATGAAAGTATCCATTTGGGGATTCAAAACCTTGCCGACTAGGATAAAAGTTCACGGCGGCTATAGTAACAAAATTAGCTACAAACCAAATTAACATTGGCAACTAATTAGGTGGTCAGTAACTTATTCCATAAAGGTCAGTAAGAAATAATAAATGATCAGTTAATAATTATGTTTGGTCTGTAAATAATTTCCAAATAAATAAAGGTTAGGTAAGGTAAAATTAGGTTTAATTAAAAAACTGAGTGTTTAATTTTTGATAACTAACCATTTATATAAATTACTAACCGTTTATTTTATTAACTGACCACGTGTATACCACCATTGATATATGACCGTATGACCCTATATGACCATTTATCAAATTAGTTACTGGCTATTTACTATTTCTTACTGACGAAAAATTGAAATAGTTACTGTTTTAATAAATGCAGGCCACATCACATTGTAGACATTGTTAAGTGGCTTAGTTTAAAGATAACATGAATAATCCTTGTACTCTCGTTAAACAGCCATTGTGAAATTCTTCATTGGAAGTCTCAGAAATAGTTTCAGAAAAAGAGGTTTACGTTATAATATTTACAATTATTTCTCCCATGTGTCAATTTCGTTCCTGGTTGTTATATGAAGTTATCAAGTAAATGCACTCAATTAAAATATCTGTCAACTACTTTCATATAATTGAAATTAGTCAAAAATTGAGACTAGCTTAGCAATATGAGAAAATATAAACCAAGAATACTTGTTAAATTCTATCGGTATATTATATGGTTTAATGTGAATATATAATTATATTCAATTAGTTCGCGATTATATAAAATCTGTTTAAAGAATTATCATTTTTAAATCATAGATGTTCACGCAAACGTATTAACTAACTAAAATCAATTTACTGCATTGTAATCCATTGTTTTACAATACAATTTTGCATAGACATATCAAGTCAAGAACACAGTTATTACGGTTTTTTGTTAAAACTTCTATTGTCATGCTAAACAGCGTGTCTTGTAGAATGATTATTGTCTTACGCCTTAACTAACCAATCAAATGCATTATAATAATTCAATATAATTCCCACATTACCAACAACCGGTCGTTACCCTAATTACCTTATGATCATATTATAAAAAAGTGAAAAACATATCGTACTTATCTTGGGAACAGACATTTGTCACTTTAGGCGATTTCATGAACATCTAACAAAAACAATATAATTCAGATTTTTTAAATATTGTTTACGGTAAATATTTTTGTTTACCCACTACATATTTGAAATGAACAAATTGAAGATCCTATATTTGTTTAATATGTAATGTCTATAATTATAACAATTCCAAACCTGTATATTATGTGGTCCAAATTAAAAATGAATTTTTAACAAAATCAACGAAACAAAATTCATATCACAGTTAATTAATTATCCATAAATAAATTTTACGTATTCTTTGTAATTAAGTAACTTTCACGATTTTAAATGATCTCTTTCATACATTTTATATATGAGCCCATGTGAAGTAAACTGAGCCAACTGATATATCATAAAATCACAAAATATCATAAAAGCGAAGTGAGCTAAGTAAATGCAGGCTGCAAAAGTATTTTTTTCGCTAAGAAGTAAAATTAAATAGTGTGTAAATTATTATAAGAGGTTCATTTAACTAAAACTTTTAATAAACAAGTTTCACCATTTTATTACTTGACCCACTTCACTTTTCGAGGACTCGTATATTACTGTTTATATTTAGTGGAGATACTACAATATGCATTAAAAAAACGTTTATCACTTTATTATTAAGTGTGCAAAACTTAAAATTGCAGATTATTTTGACAGTAACAATATATCAAACAACAATGAAATTACAGTAGCTGCATTTATCTAATTTTACCTGAACGTATGTTCCATTTGTATGCATTTTCATTCCCTGCTAATTCTTTACGAACAATACAATAGAAATATTATTCTTGTCAAAAACATCTCATCTGTTCGTTGTATTGCGAAGGTCGTCGTACAATAGATGCACCCGTATGACAATAGATAGATTCAATACGAAGCGGGTGTGAGTCACTCGGCGTTATTAATATTGATTGTATGGGTTAATTGAATAAAAATATATGCACCTATTCTGTTACGCACAGTATGCATCCAGCATATCAATTGTCTACTGTAAGTACATTTATGGTAAAACATTTTTCAAACGGCAAAGAAAATTCGTAGATTGAATCATCGGCATGACGAGTGTAATGAAATTTTATCGAAGAAAATCTGTATACGTTTGAAAATACTTGCAGACACCACATTTTATCCAATTAATTTTTATTGCAATGTCAAATAGTCAAAAACTTCACTGAACGAAACAATCTTTTTATTAGTAACAATATGTACATATATTATTATAGTCGAATGAGAATTTTTGATGGAAGAATTTCTAGTACCTTCAAATAAAATCATAATGAATACCAAGCACAATCCTTGTTTTTTAAAACCATCTTCGCTTCCAACGTGGAGCATATTACCTTCCAACAGAAATTCATAAATCGATTGAAAAATCTATTTCATGAAACTGGGACTCGATCCGTAACCGAATCCAACGAAACCAACGACGTTGAACACTGCAAGACGGACCCAATCATCTTTTCTGGCATCGCTTTTTACAAGCTTTAAATTTTGTTGTAACAAGAACTCAGTTTTATATTGAGTGCATGCGTAACCTCTCAGGCATGAAATGTAATAGCCAAAATTAGATTATATTTTATTGAGTGAAGTTTAAACAATTGAAAATTTTAGCCAACTGGATTGTAAGAAGTTGCCCAGCTTATTCGAAGCGTACGTACTTTTTTTAAACGTAAATTTATTTAATCGAAAAAACTTCGCCAAAACATTTTTCCTTATTAATTCAATCATAAATGAGTCCTTAATCGTGCAGTATTTTGGTACACGTATCTGTAAATTTAAAAGAGTCGTGACACTTGCTAAATGGATCGACTACGTGATGACATCATTTATGCAGTATAATTTCACTTCATGTCCCGGATCATGTATTTAGCTTATCATCGTTCTATGTATCCAACATAAAAATACAAATCGTGAATTAATATCTTAGTGAGAGATTCGCGACATCAAACGCGTGGTATTTGATTTATTTGCTTCATGGCATTGTCATCGTATCGTATCCAGTTTGCTTAGCACGTGAAGGAAATTGATATCACTCCTTACAGTGGTTTATTTATTCTATTGACATCCGGTGGTCATCTATGTCAAGTGCAGCCATGTTTTTATTTGATAATGACATATCAAGACTAATAACAACATCATAGTAAGGAAGGGCGTTGGATACCGATCAGATCTAAGGATACTAATCGTTTTAATACAAAGAATTCAATAATATTTATAATTGCATTAACGTAAAATAGAATAACGCAAATATTTTTAAAGTGCAATTCCGATTTATCGTTTTTACCATCGTCATAAAATAACAATGAATGAGAGAAAGATAGAACGGACGTTCCAGATGTTTAGAATGAGTAAAAAAACAACATTAAGTAGCAACAAGATTACGTTTAAAGTATTCAATTTTTTTTAACCATGTCTGCTCCCAATGTGAACCATATAGCCTCCTAATGGTGGTGTCTCAACAGAAGTTTTTCAACGAGAACTGCTTATTACTCAGTTGCTGAACCTCTAATTTTTGAAAGAAAGTAAGTATAGAAAGATATCACTATGACAGGACTTATGGTTACCTAATCGCTCTCGCTTTCACATCGTTTTTAAGATCGGATGGATGGAATGGAATTATAACATGACATCACAAATACCCATGCCTTCGAACAGAACTCCATAAATCGATTGAACAATCAATCTATGAAACTGTCCGAACTGGGACCGAACCCGTGAGATTCGTAACCGAAGCCAACGAAGTTGACCACTGCACCATTGGTCATTCTTTATAACTACACCTAATCTTCCTTTTTGTCCGGAATCATAAAGTTCACATAATTATGTAATATTGTTTTTTTTTTAAATAAGTATGCTTATTTTAGAAGCTTCTGTACAGCAATATTTTCAAAAAAAATCATGTATTATGTTGCCCATAATCGACAAACTCTAATTAATTTTTCAGTTCCTCCACCCTTACTAGCCAAAAAGGAATGGAAAGGGTGATCTGACACGTCTACCATTATGTTTCTTTTTTATTTTACCAATCAAATTTTTAATTCATAGTAAATGTAAACACATAAGCCAATTACGCATACTACAATTGCAGACACGAAAAAGTTTATGGCTCTTTCAAACCTTTGATTTTAAATAAAATTACAATTATTGAATACGAATAGAAAATAGAAACAGTCGGAGTTGCACAATATAATATATTATCCTTCCAGGGTACCAGCATCACTAGATCAATACAATATTTTGTTATTTTATCCTATTGCAATGGAGTTCTACAAAGTAACTGCCTATTCAATCAACTATTTTTAATGTTTATTCCGGATATTCAAGTAAATCTTAGAATCTCAATTTTTTTTTTGTTTACTTCCTGAAAAATTTCGTTTTGAAAACACAAACACTAAAAAATAATAATGAAATCATCACACATAAAAGTTTAAATAACTTCCTACGTATAAACGCAAGTCTGTAATGTATGTAACAGACTTTTACTACTCAATAAATGCCATTAAAACATTTAAAAAACGTTCTTTCCTACTTCGTTCATAACTCAAGAAAAAAAATGAAATAATTAACATGCGATAGGTTGTAAACGTGGTAATTTTTAGTGCCCCCGTATTGAAATGTTAATGTACCAATTCATTTTACGTATTTGACAGCCAATAGACATTATTCATTAATTAGTTTTATATCTTTTCCTGTATTACAATGCTTTGTTATTTGCAATTTCAGGTGTGTGCGGTGGGCGTCGCGAATTCAGCCCACTCAGGCTGGAACAGCTCCCCAAACACGCAGTACCACATTCAGACAGATGAGGGACCTGAGAGGTATTTCCGCTATCAGACGCAGAGTGGGCAATATCGCAAGGAAAAACGGCTACAAGATGGAACCGTCGTCGGTAAAGACCTATTACCAATATATCTCTTCATTATTTATTCAATGAATTTTCTGGGAATTTATACTTTTTTCAAGGCCTTATTCTAATTACCCTAGTTACAATAAAGTGTGAATATTACTCTAAAATATATAAAAAATAGTTCTGATGATGGCTTAAAGCCGAAATAGCTATCAACTACCTGATAAAAAATTTGTAGAACTAAATACTTTGTTATTTTATCCTATCTAAAATCTATATTCACCAATTCTTTTGCACTCGATGAAAATCATTTAAAATACTTTCCCGATGAGTAAAACATGTGCTGCTTATACTATAAGATTGTGTAAGTTATAAAAAATATGGTTTATTTTTATAAATACCATTTCTTTCTACCGAGAATTGACAGTTAATACACTTCAAGTGATTATACTTACCGCATAAGTACTTTTTTATATATGTATAAAACTAACCATAGCCAACAGAAACATAGCAATTAGTATTGAACAGAATTAATTGAAGATCGCGTTGGAGTAGAAGTCATTATTGATTTTGTTATTCAATGACGCATGCAATTATATTCAAAGAAGACTCTAGAAATTCTAAGAAACACCCAATATGACAACAAATGGAGTCTAGAAGACTGCGAAAACTGTCAGGAGGATTTGGACATTCTTACACAAGGAACTCTTGAAAAATAAAGTATCGAGTGAAACATTAACATACACACATCTATTATTCGGGTCCACATTCGTAAACTATGTGAGTTATTCAGAAAAAAGTAGCTTAACTCTCACCTGGCCGCAATCTGGGTGCAAGCAGTTTATGTGTTGTTCTAATTACGCGAATGCCGAGAATATATTTCAAAAACAAAATCGGACAAGTAGGGTGTAAAAAATTAAATCCATCAACCCGAGGGCCGCTTTTTGTTCATTACTGTCTTACATAATGTCTTTAACAAACCGTTTTTTAAGAATACTATTGAATAAATATGATATTTCCTTTGATAACAGTGGGCAGTGTTTATCCGTATTTTAAATATGTAAAAATCCGTACTTCGTTCAGGTAAACAATGAATACGTATCGAAAATGTAAAGAATTAAAAAAATTACTTCCGACTCTGAATGATTAAGTACTGTAAGGAAAAAACAGTCTAGCGATAAAACCATAATCGGTAAAAAAATATTTATTTTATGAATCACATTCATCTCTATAAACGCATCAGACATGTTACGTATTTTTAGAGTCACTTATTTATTAATAATAACAGACATCAGTGATTTTTAATAATCGTTTGTCGTAGTTTGTATGAACTACGATATGCTATCTATATGAAGAAATATACATTCATATATGAGTTGTAAATTGATTTAAGTATTTTTTTTTTAATTTTAAGGCAAACAAGATTTAAGTATTAGTATTGAACTAAAATATTATGAGGAATAGATAATAGCCATTTTTAACCGCCTCTACAAGTCGGCGTGCGTAACCTACCGTTGAGAACTCTCCTTAGTGATCAAAAGTAATTTTTCCATAATTATTCATGAGTTTATCGCAAGTGATTGGAAACTTAAAAAATAACTGGTGATTTGGAAATTTTTCTGTAATATCAGATATATTATACTTATTGACAAAAGAAGTATAACCTCACTTTTTTGTGCCATATTCCTCAGTCTGCAGCTATTTTCTTATATATTTATTATCTTTACACATAAGCAATCTGACATTCGGAGAAATGTTGCATTTTATCAAATGTTTTCTATGTTTATTTCAGGATCTTATGGATGGATTGACGCTGATGGCTACTTACGTCTTCGAGACTACATAGCTGATGACCAGGGTTACAGAATTCTTAAGTCCAAGACTGTCTTCGTTGGTCAGGAGCGTCCAATTCAGGTACCTTATTATTATTCCTTAGAAGCTATCCTTATGTCAAAAATAACAATCATCTCATTTACTATATTATCATGCAATAAGAATAAATTTGACCTAACCAAATAGCAGAAACAAATAGCTGAAATTTACCAATAAATGTCTAGATATTGCATTTCTTTCTTTTAGTCTTTTGATTAAGCTTAATATTGCATAGTTAAAAGATCAGT
Organism: Himalopsyche phryganea; assembly: GCA_022494535.1. NCBI lineage: Eukaryota > Metazoa > Arthropoda > Insecta > Trichoptera > Rhyacophilidae > Himalopsyche > Himalopsyche phryganea. The sequence continues at coordinate 4,548,087 of JAGVSL010000046.1, forward strand.
ACTGTGTAACTCTGCATTGAACCAAGAATGTGAAAGAAGCGGTGAATCAATTTGATTGTATTGATAATTATTGGGTTATAGAAGATTGCTGTGTCACCAATGTGTAATTAAACATTATTAATGGTGGTTGGACATTTTACCTTTGTATCATTTTACATGATTTTTTTCTAAGTTCCTTATATTTTTCATTAACAACAATCAAAAACATTGGAGTCCAAACATCTGTATAAGTTTCTCCTCGTTATACTACAGGATATTTGTAAATGGCTTTTAGAAAATAAGCCCTTCACTTCATTTACAAACTGATGATTATTTTAAAAAACTTTTTTTAATATTTATTTCAGGAAGCAATCACTGCTTCGAAACACGTCCCAGCTCAATCAGGAATCTTGGTCAAACCTGAAACTAGCCAATCGAAAGTCAGCGCAGCTCCATCAATCGTGCTCTCACCTACGCAAGACTCGGTGGCTCCAGTTATCGCTGTTACTCCTGCTCCAACGATCTACTCTTATCTGCCTCCATCCAGCACTCCTCAAGTCTTAGTATCGCATAACTCAATTGAAAGTAGCACAGACAGGCCAAGATTTGACTTCAGACCGACAATTGCTCCAGTTGCGGTCACCACACAAACGCAACGCCCGATCTCATACACGACGCCGATTTATTCCACTTCGACGGAATCACCGTCGTCATCCTACTTACCGTCTTATGATTCCTCCTCGCCCACAGTCTACGAAGTGTCATCGACCCCGGCGCCGATCGTCGCCATCACCTCGAACAGTCTGGGAGAGTACCGAAGGAAATATCAGCCCGCATTCGGCGAAAGAACCCCTCAAGTTTACTACTCGCCCTCCGATTACAGCAATCAAAACACCGGGTACTCAACAAACTCATTGAACTTGAATCCCTTCGGTATTCAGAGCACCCCCGTTGATCGTGCTGATCAATATAAATCAAACAACAGATACCAAGCCCAAGCCTCTAACGATTATAAAGGAAACCCTGCCGCTTTAACCGGTAATCAACTCGGAAACGGATACGATCCTCAATATCCACTCTACGACGGTGTTGCAGTGACGAATAATGGTTTCAGATATTATTTACCTAGGCAATACCACGAAGAAGAAAACTCCGGAAGCGACACGAGAGCCGGAAGTTTTGGTTACGTCGACCCGTTCGGTATTCGAAGAGTTATTTATTATAACACTTCTCCTGGTTCGGGATTCGTTCACAGGAAAAACAATAGATATGTAGGCTTCAATGCGACGCCGTACGACCCCAGGCCGGTGTAGGAAGGCTTTATTACATTATTATGGTAGGTTTTAAATTTATTACGACACAATGTTTAAATTGTTTTGTAATGATCGCCTACTTAATGTTATGATATTATTATAAAATGCGGAATGTCGTTTGCGAGGCTCACGGCCCCCTTGACATTGGAACACCGACGCGTTTATATAAAATAAAAATATTAAATAATTGCACACATATCGCATCGAAAACAATTCATTAACAATTTTTCGCGATCATGTTTGTGATTGAAATAATTTATTCAAGATTTTTAAGTTGTGACTGATTTTGAGAGTAACTCGTAACTATAAATTAGCTTAAATGATTATGTTCGTTTTCTCTTGATTTTTGTGAAATAATATTTTTAATATTAAGTAAATAATATATTATTTTATCTCACGTGGACAGTATAAAAATCAATCACAAAAGTCTTACTAACGAACACAAGGTATAATTTACTCAATAATTATAAGAGTTTTAGAATAGAAGTTCATCCATCACCATTGACAATTCATTGCATTATCCTGGATGAAACCTTCCTTATGTATTTCATTATAGTTTTCAATAGGAAATGATATATTAGATATAACAAAATCAATTCCTATTACACAAGAGTAGTTAGCAGATAAAGAAAAGAAACCAATTAAGTTCATTTAGGACCTATATTTACAGAAGGAAAAAAAACTTATCATATTAGTTATTATAGATTGTTATAGAAAAGCTAGAGTAAAATAGAGTAAAAAACTCTTGCATCCAAAATTTAATTGATCAGTATTGTTTAAAATCGTTTTATTTTCTATTATAACCTGAAGATATTCATATAATTTTTAGTAGAATTGATTAATTTTTAAGAGAGATCGTGGCCAATATTGTTCAAAAATATGAATTTAAAAGAGAGCATCAGCAGTAGTTAATTCCGGCAGATACTCATAAAATAGTGATCAAAAATTCACTCAATATATATTTATTTTCATTCGAGCTTTAATGATATCTATCAGATTACTGACTGAAACAGAAATAAAATGCGTCGCGGAAAACTGACATAACGACAGAGCGTGGGAAGCGTAAGTGGACCGACGCAAGAAATGATCGCACGGACTATTTAAATCTATGGTTAGTTAGTTGTTATTATTATTAATCGCCTCTGGAGAGTGGTCCTTATAAGGTCTGCCAAGGCTGGCGTGGGTGATGTTGACAGCAGCTGACGCTGACGCGACCCAACACCATATTGAGTCACACGCCAAGTAATCCCAAAATATTCAACCGGCAGATTTTAAAAGATTAGTAACCCCTCAGGCTTAGAAGCGGAACAAAAAGTATCTTCAAATTTCATCATTTAAATATTTTAACGTGTATACTTTGGAGCCATAATATGCCACGATTTTATTTTCATTTTCATTTAAAATAATCTTTACATTCTCTCTAAGTATAAAAATGTCTACACGATTTCTTCTTTGATATCATTTCACCGCCCAGATGTAATCACTTATTAAATGTTTCAGTATACAATATTATCAAGAAATTAATTATATATAATTGCTGTCTGTGTTTTTTATAGCGGCCACCAATGGTTGTGTATATCTTCTTTCACTCGATCAATGTTTAATCACTCAAAAAACCTCTTTTTTTTAGAAATCAATTTTAGATTTTACGATATAAAATTTTTTTATTTTTCGAAGTTATTGAGACCAAAGGTAACCCAATAAAAACAGTTAATGTTTAAAAATACGTTTCTCCCAATTTTTAGTAAACTCTACGTTATTGTGATAACTGTAACAAAGGATTTATACACAGCTTGATTTTATCATGATAATTCTTAGTCAAGTTTTTCACTACATTTTCTTCTGTAAAATAAATTTTTCAACACTATAATTATCTAATATCATAGCCAGTAAAACTGCCGATATTTTATTATACTAGTTATTATGAATATATTTCATCAATATATATATATTTATAAGTTCGTTTATTATAGTATTTATAAAGTTTCATTCTTATATTACATACCTCTATTATATAATAATTTAAATATTTTTAATTTTAGTAAAAATGCCTATTGCACATATTTATTTTTCGCGCGGTGCCATGTTTATAAATTAAATGGGTACAAAATAATAAATAAATAAATATTTTAATTTACATAAAATCTGAGTCATATTTTTTTTATAAAAAAACGCCGGGAGCGAAGAATTCTATTCCAGTAAAAATAAAGATGTATTAAATACAAAATATATGCTTGCCCGTACTACAAATTGATGTACCATCATAAGTAAATTTTGTTTGACAAAAATATATACGTTTTTCATTTGTTTTATTTGACACGGCGTATTAACAAATATTTTAAAATTCACTATGTGTCATAGTTATGATATTGTTAGCGACTAATTATTATTATATTATTGCGCAAGAGACCAATGCATATTTTGTATTTAAAATTCAACTATATAGGTTTTGTGAATAATTTTTCATTGCCAAGACAGTTTTATTAGACATTCGCAATGAATTCTTGTTACGACATCTATATTAGGCATTGAAAACATGTAGGCGTAAACATACCCACGATTTGTTGATTGTACAATAATTATTATAAAGAGGTTTGATATAATAAATATGAAGTATACAGAAAAATGTGTTTTTAATTAATTGTGAAGAATAACAGTGTGTAAACAAAACCAGTTACACTAACCTGAATGTAATTCTTAATAACTTTGCAAAAAAAATTGAGTTGCCAGGACATGCTGTAGGATAGAAAATAATGAATTAATAAAGGAAACCGACGAAGTTAACCACTGCACCACGGACCCGATAAAACTTTATATACTGTTTTATAAGAGATTGACTATATGGTATCTGTATCATCTCACTCAATTATTCCAATATCATAATTTTATTTAAAGTTAAAATATTTATCGTACTAGCTGTGTTTTTTGTTGTCCTAGGAAAATGAACAGAAGTACGTGGAATTATTACTTAATAGCTAAAGTAAATTCATTTACCCTTTTATAATGGAGTTCTACAAAATAAATATCAATTCAATCAATAAGAATGATATTCCCTACTATTTAATTTAGAGTGATATTTTTGTGTATGTATTTGGAAACCTAATTATTATAAATCCTTAAAGTATGGAAAAATACTGAGACGCATTACAAATAGAAAATATATTTCCTACAAATTATAATAAATAACATTTTTGCTTAAAATATAATTAGTAGGAAATCGCCAGGACGATGGCGTTGTACAAAACTATGTATCAATATTTCACACAATCTTTTATTGGTGAGTTTACCAAGAAAATTCTAAATAAATCAAGCAAATGTTATTATTGTTTGTTCATTATTTTATGGGCAATATGAACAAAATTACATAAATGAGAACTGACACTCTACAGGATTTTTCTTATCTTATTAAGAGGGGATTATTTATTAATGGAAAGGAATATGTATTGTCGAAAATTGAGAGTTTAATAATAAATGTATTATACATTGGTTTAAGTAATAGATATATCATGTTTCAAAAAGGCTAGAAAACGATTTAGCATATGAGTGGTCTAGTATCATAACTTAGCATATGCAAAAAATGAGTTATGAATGCAGCATTGCTCGTCGTGTTCTACCTACACCTATCATTTAAATTGAAAAATATCTTTCTAAACTTACAAACTCTCATCTAAAAAGAATGTGAAAATATCTTTTATGTTCAAAACTTATGTTATCAAATGTCCTATAATTTTCTAAAATAATAGTCTCCATTCCAGTCAATGAGAGTGCAGCATTTAACCATCATGGCCACCAGTGTTGGTTTACCTATCACGATTTAGGGCGTCTATTTCACAGTTTCATATATATCTTAGCCCTTATAGAGCCCTCATATCTCTTACCTTATATGAGATTCGGGAATACACCTGCCACCGACCATAAATAGCTTCATAATCGAATTGGCCTATCTGATTTGAAAAAATGTGTATGAAACAGTGGTGGACCGTAAGAATTGGTAAGTACATAAATAATGTAAAAATAATCAACATTTTTTATTGAAAAATACAATAATCAATTAAACGATGACATTTTCATCTCTACACCTGTGTAAAACACGCATTTTTTTCCATGTCCGCTCCCAATTTTGAGCTTATGACATCCTAATGGAGGTATCTCAACAGAAAAATTTCAGCGAGAACTGTTTGTTACTCAGTTGCTCAACCTCTCTTTTTGGAAGTGAGTAGACATAGAAGAATAGGGCCAGAAGAGGTCTGACTAATCGCTCTCGCTTCGTCCCGTTTTTAGGACTAGGTGGGATGGAATTCTAGATATCACAAACATCCATGCATATAAACAGAAATCCATAAATCAATTGAAAAAACAATTTATGAAACTAAATTAGTTATTGATATAAAAAGTAATTTCATAAATTATTAATCAGGGTGATTATAAACTAGTAACACTAATTTTATACTGAAGGGGCCGCAGCTCCTTAAACCTTATAGACAAGCCGTCCCTTGTATGAGGGAGTTGTTAATTTCGATAAAATGTACAATTCTTTTCATAGAATATAGCACGATAATTGCTCAGTTGTATTATATTGATTTGAATAAATGTTGGCATCTCTAGTTTAATTATCTTTATTAGTGACCAGATGGGTCTGGCTTCAAGTCCCGGAAGGCAAAATATCAAATTTAGATTTTTTTAAATAAATTTGTGATTTCATTGCCCAAGGGTATTTGTCTAATATGTTATGATTCTTTGTATTGTATATTTTCCTGTGTAATGAATATTCTGCTCATACAAATTTATGTAACTTTGATGAACCGGTAATAATTCCGCAATATGACAAATAGTATTGAACATAATAGCAACAATATCGGGTAGTACCATAGCCTAAGGGTTTTAACAAAAGCATATAAAATCTAGAAAAGGTTAACTTTCAGCAGAACACATTTGTGCCTCAACTAGAGAAACATCAAATATGGTAAGTTATCATAGTTTAATATACTATACTATTCTATTTATAGATTCATATATAATAATTTTACCTGAAAAAGTATTCCAACATACAAAAATATTGAAAGTGATTGCTAAAATTGAAAAAATTCTGCATTATAAAAAAATCCTTCTCCTCTAAAATTTATTACGCGATTGATTGTGGAAATTTACCTTTAGGGTAGCGTTCGACAACTTTGGATAGCATATTAAAGGTGCCTGACAGATAAAAATTACGTGACATGGTTATTAGCAAGCCATTCGAAGTGTCCATTTTAGTAAAAATATTACGGGCCACTGTTTTAGAAGATTTCAACCAATTATTTAATATCTATCAAATCAGCTTTTTGTAAAAATACTCACAGATACAACAGTTTTCCACAATATGATGTCGCGTATTATGAGAGCATGAGTGCTTAATCAACGTCGTATTGCTTTTATTAGTGAATTTAAATAAAATAACTTATGATATCATGCAACATGATATTGTATGTTACAAGTTGCGCTTTCTGTGTTCAAGGTAACTAAATGGTAAATATCAATGGTGCATGCATATTATTGCATTAGTATCAATTATTATGAAGTTAATAATTTAATGCGATGTTGGATTTGTTCAACTGGGGCTTAAACTATAAAATGTTTTTTCTTCAGAAAATACTTTTAGTGTTCGCCCTTCTCGCGGGCTTGGCGCACGCGATACAGAAGGGGAACGAGTCACCTCCTCCTCGACCTCCGCCACCGCCGCCGAGGATCGCCTTCCACCGCAACCGAAGGGACGCCGATATATTGGAACTCCCCAAATTCGATGCGCCTTATCCGGCTGAATCTAAGCCGTACCCGCCGGCTTTGAAGCCCTATCCTCCAGCGGAAGAATATGGACCTCCACCACCACCACCACCTCCTCCGCCGCCAGCAGTATTCCAGCCATATCCACCAGCTGAAGAATATGGACCGCCTCCACCACCACCACCACCACCACCACCACCACCGCCACCAAAAGCATTCCTGCCATACCCTCCTGCTGAGGAATACGGACCACCTCCACCACCACCACCCCCTCCTCCTCCACCACCAGCAGTGCTAAAGCCATACCCACCCGCTGTCGTGTATGGACCTCCTCCACCACCACCTCCACCACCAGCTGTATTCCATCCATACCCACCAGCTAAAGTCTATGGACCACCTCCTCCCCCTCCACCTCCACCACCGCCACCACTTCCACCGCCAGCTGTGTTCCATCCATACCCACCAGCTAAAGTCTATGGACCACCTCCTCCCCCTCCACCTCCACCACCGCCACCACTTCCACCACCAGCTGTGTTCCATCCATACCCACCAGCTAAAGTCTATGGACCACCTCCTCCGCCACCACCTCCACCTCCTCCCCCACCTCCTTCTCCACCACCCCCACCGCCACCACCACCTCCTCCTCCACCGCCAGCTGTATTCCATCCATACCCACCAGCTAAAGCCTATGGACCCCCTCCTCCACCACCACCTCCTCCGCCACCACCTCCTCCCCCACCTCCTCCCCCACCTCCTCCTCCACCACCACCTCCACCACCACCACCTCCTCCTCCACCGCCAGCTGTATTCCATCCATACCCACCAGCTAAAGCCTATGGACCCCCTCCTCCACCACCACCACCTCCACCACCACCTCCACCTCCCCCACCACCACCTCCACCACCACCTCCACCACCACCTCCACCACCTCATCCACCACCAGCAGTATTCCATCCATACCCACCAGCTAAAGTCTATGGACCACCTCCTCCTCCACCACCTCCTCCGCCACCTCCTCCACCACCTCCTCCTCCACCACCTCCTCCGCCACCTCCTCCACCACCTCCACCACCACCTCCACCACCACCACCACCACCACCACCACCACCACCACCACCTCCACCACCAGCAGTATTCCATCCATACCCACCAGCTGAAGTCTATGGGCCGCCTCCACCTGCTAAAATCTATGGACCACCACCAACAATTCCTGTACTACCACCGCCCAAACCTTTTGACACTTATGGACCCCCTCCATTCTAAGTGAATTAGACATTATTGCATATGCATTATTTTATTAGGTGAATAATGCTCACGCATTTAATGCGGAACCTGTGAACATTCACATAAATCTGTAAATTAGTAGAATATTTTCTATCTGATAAGAATAATAAACTACAAACCCAAATATATATTTGTGATTTTTTTCAAATATTCTCAAATACCATTATCATAATTATATGCAAAGTACAACAGGCTAACAGGCATAAAATCTTACTCATTTATCAGTGACACAACAAACTTTCGAAAATGTTCACCAGTGATATAATAGATTATAATATATATATATATATATATATATATATACATATATATATATATATATATATATATATATATATATATATATATATATATATATATATAATTATTGCCTTAACCCTGTAAGTCAAGGAGTGGTGATCTATGGGTGCACTGAGACTGTACTAAAAAGTCTCACAGAGCCAGATTCAAAAAAAGTTAACTAGATAATTATTATGTTTGCTGTAGGTGTATATTATATATGTAAATAACATAAATCAATTAACGGGTGCATCACTCATAATGTTCTCTACATAACTCAACTGCATTAACCTTTTAACTGCAATGGTATTCACGTACCTGACGGAGCGTGAATTTCTTTGAAAAATTTGCTTGCCCTATGAAGCTCTTATTAAAATCAATATAACATCAATAATACGCTACAATATGTCACATCTAAGCATTTCACCATGATTCCAAGAGATGTCACTGTACGTACAAAAAATTAGATTATTAAAGACAATCAATCTTGGCTAGATATTGAGTGCGGCAAGAAATCGCGCTATCTTTCTACGACCGGCCTGGCCCGCCTCTCTTAAAATTAATTCAAAACCTTTTATAAGTATGTAACCTTTTTCATCAAAGCACAATACTGACTACTTGATATGAAATTTAGTAAAATATGGCATGTAGATCATTTGACATTTCATTTTAGCTTTTGCATGGCTAATATCCAAAACTGTAAGCCTCATCCCTCAATTTATGTGGTATCCGTTTAAAAAGATTTCTCTTTCAGCTGCCAAAAAAACGTTTTTTTCGTGATACTCCAAATCAAATGCATTTTGGTTTCACACACGCAGCAAACCCTCACTTTTTACACTTCACATGTAACTAAAACAAATTAATCGTGTCATTGCAATGGCACTGTCATCGATAATAGCATTACTGACAAACCAAATGATTTTATTCAATGAACATTGCCGAAGATGTACAAATTATCAGTGCCTTGGGAAATTTTTAATTTCAATTTAAATATCGAATGTGCTGTTCAGAGTATCAAAAAACTTACAAATGATTTATTATAAATAAAAAACAAAAATCAGTTATATAATATTTTCCACATAAATTGCGATCCAATTGAAAAGAAAAAAAAATATTTGTTATTATATTACAGCAGAGAGAAAGCAGAATATTAAAATTGTTCTGTTTTTTATTTCTAGCGATACATAGTGTGTAAAATTATTTTATTACTCCTTGTGCTGATATACTGAAATGTACTCTCTTAGGCAATTTTTTGGAACCTAAGTTTTCTGTGTCGTATATTCCATTGTTGTTTGCATTCTTTGCCTCGATTTCCGTAATTTTAATGGAAATTATGAAGTAAAGAAATTTAGGAATTGAAGATCACAACAAAAATAGCACTGATTTTTTCTTTCCGAAATTCATATGTTTTATTAATGTAAAGTACATTAGACAAACCAATGCTATTTATACATTGTTGTAAGCATAGGCAATGTTTTACATTAGATATAACACATTAAACAAAAGAAATAAAGAAGACACTTTCGTATGTTTGATAATATCAAAGACGCCAACCTGATTTTGCTTTAATTCCTTACATCCTCAAGAATTAAAAAAACAGTGTTGAAGTAATTCATTTTAAACTATTTATTCTAACACGGTTATTTGTTAAACATTTTTTTCCATGTCCGCTCCCAATATGGTATCCTAATGGAGGTATCTTAACAGAATTTTTCTACGAGAACTGTTTATTACTCAGTTGCTCAACCTCTCTTTTTTCGAAGAGAGTAGGGATAGAAGAATATGGCTATTACAGGATTAGTGGTTAGCTAATCGCTCTCGCTACGCCCCGTGAGGATGGGATGGGTGAAAGGGAAGACTCAGACTACGAACAGAAATCCATAAACGATTGAAAGATCAATCTATCAAAACCATCCGCACCGGGAATTGAACCTGACGCCAGCGACCCTACCAACTGAGCCACGGACGCAGACAACATAATTTTTAAACATACTGCTCATTAATTTATCAATAACACAATTTATTTGAATGCAAATGAGGGAGAGCATTTCGAAATCTGACAAATAATAGAAATATAATTTAATTTTCATAAATACAATGCCTATCCACCACATATTAAAAGTGACCATATATATGAAGGTTTGATAATTTATTTTAGAGTACCTAGCATGATTATAAATGACAGACAATATAATGAAAACAAAAAACTTATAATTAAAATCAATAACCATGTGTTGTATTATTGTATGTTTGTGAAAAATTCTCTGCCTTCCAATTATAATACCAAATCTATTAAACTTTAGTTTAGCACAGTTTTATTAAATGAAGATTCAATCTGGAACTGTTAACATTTTTCTAAGTTATTTTACAGTTTTTAATGTTTGTTTTATTTTAACGAAGACCCAGGAATGTAGCCTAATGATTTTTTGGATATCGGTAATTTTTTGCATGCTGATGATTCGTTTGACTCAAGGATGACTTCTGGACTTAAAGGATAGTTTTACAGGCTGGTCTGGTTTGTTTATAATAATAGTAACAATACCCATGTCACCACTTTTCCAACTTATTTCAAAGTTACGCACCAACTAAAAAAAATTGTAAATAAGTAATAATCTTCTATTGAAAATGAAAGTCTCAAGTGTACCTTAGTGTACTGGTAAATATTTGTAAAAATTTATGAATGCAATTAATCAACTATTATAAATTTATAATAAAAAAATATTTGACATAACAAATAATAGTGAAGGCATCATATATTTCAGGATAAACTCAATGAGAATTTTATTCCGCAGAATACTATTCCCTGAAATGAGGTGACGCAGTTAATCGATAGCAGGTGCAGTGTAACAGCTACATCTCAATAATAAATATCTATTACCATTTATTTAATATTATATCATAATCTTTAACATAAATAATTTTTTAATGGATTATAATATTTTGTCTAAAAACTTACTTTTAGAATTGTTATTTGCATATTTTGCTCAGCTAATCTTCTTGCGATGCACATTCGTGATCCGTGGCCAAATGGAATATAGATGAAAGGATGATTCTGTTTATAAAACTTGCTTCCTCTTACCCATCGATCGGGTAAAAAATTTTTTGGTTCTTCAAAATATTTTGGGAGATTGCAGGATACTTGATTATTTGTGACAACAATAACCTTAAATAAAAGTACATTCATCATTGATATTATATTTAAATACAGTCCATAACCAATGTTCCCTCTACAAAATACTCACAATTTGTCGTACAATGAAAAATATCCTTAAGCTATGTCAAGTACATCTTATGGATGGTAATCAGAGACTTTTTAGGATGACGGAATGCATCCAGTTGAAAGGAGGTATCTTATATTTAAGCAAGATAAAAGTAGGTCAAAAAATCCTGGTAAAACATGCATTATTTAGGACTGTATAAACAAATGCATTAAAATTATCCTCCTTACTTACTCCTTTGGGAATGTGGTATCCGGATAACACAATTTCCTGAGTGACAGTACGCCCTATTCCGATAGACACTGGATTTATTCTGATAGACTCCTTCAGACAAGCTTTTAAATACGGAGCTTTATTCAAAATGTCAACTGTGACAGCGTCGTCTGGGTTAGGCAGAAGTTCAATAGCTTCTTTGTAAAGTTTTTCCTGAATGTCTGGATTTCTCGCCAAATGATATAAGGCGAAACTAGTTGTGAATGATGTCTGTAAAAAAATACATATTGTTATTATACACCTTGCAAGGTGTATAAATTCCCAATCTGTTGTTTTCGGAAGGAAAGGAAAACAAACAAGAAATTAGCAAAAACAATCTATTTTAGACGCAAAACTTTGCTGAATTTTTAATTTCATTGTTTTTTATAAAAACAAAAAAACTATTCTGTGAACAGTGAATTAGTAACTGTCATATTCATTAATATTGGTGAAAAATCTACTTACCTGAAAAGGACATTGAACCATTGCCTCTCATTATCATGCCTAAATGATCAGTTAAGTCTTAATTATTTGATATTGTATCATTATATCAGATATTGATTTAAAAATGATTTTTGCAATCATACTATTCTACAACAAAGACTTATAATTGATTGGATTTGAAAATTTTGAGACTAAATGAAATTGATCTGTGTAATCTATATTACAAACAATAAGCAAATCTGAGAGTATGGAGTTAAATCATTTGCATCCTCTACAATGCTACTTTTTTTTAGATTTATACAATTTTCGACACGAATAGATGTTAACAACAATCATAAGATGGCATTCAAAGTCACCGTTCAGGGACCCGAACAGGAAAAGAATCGATATTTATCTCGGTATTTTTTTAGATTTTTTGGAGAAAAATGTTAGCTGATAAAAGCCAGATATAATTAATAAGTTGTATCCAAATATTTTAATTTAATTAATAAATTTTATTTTTATCAGTTGATAATGCTCGCGATGAGCGAATCCGGTACTGATCGTTATAAACATGTAGAAGTAATACAAAAAAGCTGTGTTTTATTTTTAAAATATAATGTCTTTCCGCCAAAAATTAACAGTTAACACCTTAAAAGTCATTTAAATACGAGCTGAAGCGAAAACCGAAAACTGGACATTGAAAACCGGAACTGAACCGATATAATATTTTTTACCGAACCGGAACGAAAACCCGAACGAAAAAAATAGCGGTTCGGGTCCTTGTCACTGTTTGATTAAAATGCTGTTCACATATTTCTCGTTTCAATGACAATATATTATGATACTTACTCGGAAACTTCTTTGGAAAAAAATATGAAAGTGCGAATTATCTCTGAATATACTATTAAATGATGAGATGTCAGATACATTAAGAGATTAATGTCTGGGTGACGTCATATGAGCTTATTGATGCTAGTAAATATATCAGTCCCATAGCCAAGTGCTCAACACTCTTGAACTTTCATCCGACTCAGTAAGGGTTCGAATCTACAAATATACACTTTCACAAATTAATATTTCAATCGATTTATATCCCGATGCATTAAATCTTATAACATTTTCATTCCTACCTACCCACCCCATATTCGATCTCGAAAACAAGCATCAGCTAACTCTTAATACTTTCCTAACCTCTTACCTAAACTCCCATCATCACTTTGTCTGAAAAGAGAGGTTAGACTTACAACCGGCTCGCTTTAAACTTATTCCCTATAAGAGCACTATCATAAATCCATATGATTCACATTCAGAATGGACATTGTTGAAAAAATGAAATAACAAATCCTGATCGCAACACGCCTGTAACTAACAACAGAAGCAAGAACACTGAGGAGAGACAGAATTTTGGAGACATCATACAAAGAGAGATCTGATGTGTTTTATAAAAATAAATATTAATAAACTACCGTGTCAATTCCAGCCAGTAGTAGATCGACAGACATGCCGACAATATCTTTCAAATCAATATCTGAGTTTGAAAGATACGATTCAAGCAAAGATGGCTCTCTGTCTTTGTCATCCTCTTTATGTACGTTGTCATTGTAGAAAGCCATTTTTTGAGATACAAAATCCACTGCAACTCTGAAATTTGTTATTATAAACCAAATGTCATCTTTACATGCATTATGTTATGTTAAGAATTAGTTTATAACGAAACAAAGGCACTGTTATCGGAAAATACTTATTTTATAGATTATAATAAATATATAATATCAAAAAATCATAAAAAACACATTTTTATTTAAAATGATAATTTAAATAGGTAGGGAATCATAAAGAAAATCTATTAACTCTGTTATTATATTATAACGAAACATAGAATGGAAAATTTACATTGTTAAAACTACAATTGACACTATTTTTCTCTAAGCCCAGGGTTTCTCAAATTATGTTCCGCGGAACACCAGTGTTCCAGCAATCTGAATAGGTGTTCCGCGACAATTTGGAGAGGTTTTATAGACTGCAATACATTTAAAGATCTTCTACTTCATATATGAAAGGTGAGTGATGATCAATCTCCACTGATGTTTATGACGATCGGTATCTAAGGTACAGACGGGGGATCATCTTTTCTCACACCGTGCGCATGAAAAAGATGGGGGTATATTCTAATATTATCTATGGGTATGTTGTTTTTACTTAACCGGCTGACAAATCTTGTCAGTTTAACGACAGTTGCCAAAATTGACAGAACGGTTACCCGCTCTAGTAAATATTGTTCATAAATCTGATAAAAAATCTTGAAAATACATGTTAAATATTCAGCATATCAGTATATCAATTCTGGATGAAAAAGTCTACGGGAACGTTTCATAAGTAAGTCCGTGTTGTTTTTTGAACCTAAAAATTTGAACAGCTTTGAACTGAATTTTTTCGATAATCGATAATCAACACGTATTTTTCCAAATAAGCAATTATTGTTCTATTTCTGTTTTCTACAACCTATTTTTGCGAAGCGGGTAAGATCAGTGTCCTGTTAAAATTTTCGGGCTTGCCAAGTGCTCCATTGCAGAAAAAGATTGGGAAACCCTACAGTCTAGACCAGGGGTCGGCAACCTCTTGGACGAAAAGAACCAAATATAAAAGAGCAAAACGGCTTAGAATTCTTTGGAGAGTCAAAAAAATATTTTTATAATGACTTATTAAAATTAATTCATTACATTTTATTATGTATTTTTAACTAATTAAGTGGATAAGATTTATTGAAAAAAACTAATGTAAATATTTAAAAGTTTTCTTTTTTTATTGTTGAAATTATAAATGTAGAGGATAATCTTAATATAACTGACCGATGCTGGAGAGGGTTTTTTTTTACTAAGAAAATAAAAGGTACAATACAAAGCCTGTGAAGTTTCCATAAATTTATTGAAAATATTATGTGGTTCTAAACAATAAGCTAGATATGAAAATTTTAATTTATAGTAAAATTTTCTGCTATCAAAAACAATAGAAATAAATAAACAAACCTTTGACGAAAATACACTTTCTTTGAATGTAGGCATAAAGTTAAACAATTATAAAACACAAACAAAATCAAAACAAAAACTGTGAATTTTGCAATTTTTTTGTAAAAATGGTAAATTGTGAATTTGGAAAAAAAGAGCCAAACGAAATGCCAAAGAGCCACAAGTTGCCGACCCCGAGTCTAGACTATTAAATATTAAAGTAGGTACCTATTTAGGTGAAGCTAAAAAACTGTTTTTGCTGTTTTATTCATAGATAGGAAGAATATGTTAATGTTAAATTTGTAAAGTAAATTATGTGCATTTTTATAAGAATTGGTTTCAGATAAATCGTTTAAAATAGATTTAAAATTTAAATGCCTTTAAAAGGTAAGAAACCATTTTTCTCTTTTTTTTTTTGTCTATTGTGTATCATATTCTGGAAATGTATTGAGACTTACTGTTCGATATACTGCTGAGCATTGCAAAACTTTCTATATGCAGGCGTTTTTATGTATTTCAATATATCAGGGCTATTATCTGTTTCCGAAATGCACGCGTTGGATGTGAGGGTGGCATTTATAAGCTTTGTTGATAAAGAATCAGGTAGTAGTTCCTCGGGGGTAAAACTGTTTAATCGTACGTCAAACGCAATTATACATAGTACTGTAAAAATACATTACAAATAGTAAAAAACATAATAAAAATCTTGTCAATGTTACTCTAATTTATATTCTAAGTACCTATGCAAATTATCAATATTCAATCTAGCAATAGGTAAGTCACTCACGCTGTAAATTCAACCTTGATAGCTCCAGAAGAAAGTCTCCGACTTGTTTTTCTTTTCCAGCTTGTATGTGTGTTTGTCGTACTCTTTCGACAAATTCATTGACAACGGAATCTGTAATTCCAATATAAGCTTGAGCGTTGCGAGGACTCGATAACGGTTTTTGAAACAAGCTGCGGATTTGCCACCATTCTTCACCATTTCTTGAAAATAAAAACAGATCAAAAAGTAAAGCATTATTCAATTATAATAATTCATAAATATACACTAGTCCACAAACTCTATTTCAATCAGTTCGCTACCAATCCCGTACGGGTTCAAACGTATATTCAATAGTACCTACCTAAATAGATTAAGACCAAGTTATATGGCATTATCATTTAATTTAGAGCTCAATAAGAAAATTGAAAAGAGCCACAAATGGTTTAATGAAAGAGTAAACAATGGAAGAGAATGTTTAGTGTTCATTTTTTAATTTACAAAAAAATTTAGTTGTTTTTTCATTTGCATTATCAATACATAGACACATAATATTCGTCTTCTTTGACCATACCCATTCTCTACGTGGATCATAATATATTATAGGAACCATGCAGCACTTTCAAGATTCCCTGTAACCCGCCAATTGATTTGCTTCCTCCCATGAGATGCCAGCATCCTTTATGTCCACCATGTACCCTCTATGGTTGTACCTGATGATCATCCAGAATGCCAGAATCCCATAGGTCGGAAGAAGAGGCAAGCAGAGTTGAGATTCTCCGGAAGCATCCACATGGCCTGTTCCAACATCTCCCCGTGACCACAGACAACAGGTTTTTTACGAGGTTTGTTCAATAAATGTTTCATTTACTAATATAGTTTATTATATTTTACAAATAAGTGTTGCATTTATACGTTGGAAGAAGACCTCCGGAATTATACACTTCAGGCTTCTCCTTTCTGTACTTTTCAAGCGCAACGTGAGATCTTCTCTCTGGATATTTTCCGGATGACCTCAAAACTACTTCAATATCATCCGGATCGAACACATGAAGCAAGTTGACTCCAGGCACGATAGTTTCTCTTACTAGGGATCCATATTTTGTATAATTTATCCAAGAGTTTTTATGTAACACTTTAAAGCTGTAATCCCCTGAAAAATAGAATTAAAACCCATTATTGTGGAGAAACTATTACATATCAATTCATCATAGGTAATCATTTTGATATATTATAAAATCATGTTTTAAATGAAAATATAAGTGTTGAGAGGTGGAACTACCACCACGCGTATAGTATTGCTAGTGTGTTTAAAGCTTTTTTAGAAATACGAGTGTGCTTTTTTTTCAACCATTTCCGCTCCCAATTGTGGAGCATATGGCCTACTAATAGAGGTATCTCAATGTAAGTTTTTCTATGGGAACTGGTTGTTACTCAGTAGCTCAACATCTCTTTTTTGAAGAGATAAAAGGACCAGCGGTTAGCTAATTGCGCTCGCTACGTCCCGTTTTTATGATCGGATGGATGGGAGGTGGGAGGGAATTTTTAGACATCTCAAACATCTATGCTTACAAACGGAAGCTGATTGAAAACTCAATTTGCGAAACTGTCCGTACTGGGATTTGAATCCGAGAGATTCGTAAACGAAGCCAACTATGTTGAGCATTGCACCACAAGCTCGACGACCCACGTATCTGTATATAGTGGATATTTATTTATGCAGTTCAATTTGAATATGTAAGTACCCCAAATATTTTTACAAATAAAAATGTAGTTATATTTAAAGTCCATCAGCTCTCTAAGGATAGTCACAATATTATCCACGCTTTAAAAACAAACATAACCAGAATATATCAGGGTGACCACAATAAATATTTATAGAACTTTTTGCACTGAATAATTCCACTGAGAATATAAAGTGAACTGATTATTGCTAGTTTATTTTTCGAACCGTTTTTTTGTGTCATTCCGGTTCAAGTAAAAAAATATACAATATATCGTCATTTTTCTAGAAGAAAACACTAACTGAAAAATACTAGTTTTGAGTAATTGGACTTCCAAGTTTTTTGCGGTAAAATTTATTTACAGTTTTCCAGTGATTATTCAAGAAAAATATAAAATTCGAGAAAGAACATAATGAACTAATGTATTTCCGATGGCTTATTTTCGTATGACTTGAAGCTGTAACATTTGATTTCAGAAAAAGCTTTTAAATAATTTTATACAATATTATCGGAAAAATTCATTTTTATTTGTAGCTAGGTTATTAAACGGATTATATTAATTTCAAATAACTTCCTCATAATTATGAGCCTAAATGAGGGCATAATATAATTTTTATATATCGTCATTGCATAAAATGAGCATCCAATGTGCCAATTTCACAAAAATCGTTTTTTATGTCAAAAATCGATTTTTTCTGCATCGTTGACAAAAACTTCCATTGTGCTATCACTTTTTTTTAAATTTAAAGCCTTTCCAAATTATAGTATAATAAATTTGGATTATTGAGATTTTGTACACTTCCATGTATTTTGTCACTAACGACCCGGGTTTCGCCTTTCTGCATCTTCAGGCATTCGTGCGCTCGAATGCCTGAAGATGCCGAAAGGCGAAAACCGGGTCGTTAGTGACAAAATACATGGAAGTGTACAAAATCTCAATAATCCAAATTTGATATTGAAATTCACACCCTCAGTCGATGTCTTAAATTATATAGTATAATAAATAATGAAATTGTAATATTTTTTTATTTTACTTGTTTACTGTTTCCTGCATATATCTGTGCTATTATTACTTATAACTTAACTACTCTTGTCACTTTTATACCATAACTGTAATGAAAAAACTGAAAAAGCCATTTTGTTGTTTTAAATTTACATTCATTGGAACGTAAACATTTATTCACAAACAAAGACAAACAGTAGTTATAAGTAATAATAGCACGGTAAACAAGTAAAATAAAATAAATATTACAATTTCATAGTATATATTTCCAATGTGCCAAAACTGTGCAGCACTTCGATGTGACAATGTAAAGATGTTCTTTTATTGTAAAACTGTTATTAAAAATGTAAAACATTATCAATCATTTTTATAACTGAAATGGTCTAATTAATATTAGTACGATGTCATATACATTACTGTTTTATAAAAAATCCTTCTCTTGATTTTTCAAAACTGTTTTTTTTCTTTATCTCATAACAGAATTTTTGCACATTGGAGGTGGAACGTGGAACTTGCAACGACGATGTACATAATTATAATATATTTTACACTTTCGGACTGACAATATTGGGTGAAAAATTGTTGATTGAAATGTATGTTCACAAATAGTGAAGTACAGAATCTTTACGGTGGGAATGTGCACATTAAATGCTTACAGGGGGGACAAATCCGACAAATCGTAGCTAAGCCACTGAAACAGACATAGAGTATCCAAATAACGTATGGTAAAAGCCCCACAGTACCAAAGAGTCTTATAAATATAAACATATTATAATAAAAAACTAAAACGTATACTTATATTGCTACATACCTATTAAAGGTAAATACTTCCACAGGGTTCCAATGATTGGTAGAGACAGCGGCCCTGGAATGTCTTTAAAATCTTTCAAATTAAGATTTTTTGTTTCGTTGTCAATTATATTTTCTTTAATAACACCTTCCGGGCAACCGTCATTTGATTTTCTTTCAAAAGAAGTTTTTAAATCGTTTGAATGTGCCGCGCGCGAAATCACAAATATGAAGTTCGTTTGTACATTTTTTAAAATAGTCTTCTTGCAAATGCCCTTGACCTTGCACCGGAAACTTCTCGAGACGTTCATGTCGTCAACAATATTGTAATATACGATCAATACTGTCGATAAATCAAATAAAACTACGCGACACGTTATATTTATAACACAAGATTTCACGTACGTTCACCAATTTGCACGACACCTCCCGAGAACAACCAAACATTTATGGTAGTAACCGAAATGAACGAAATCACATCAAATAATCAAGTGTCTTTGTCTCTCTTCTTGTGTATCAAAAAGAATGAGACAGAAATAAAACAAGAACTTTCGTATACAATATTATTATGTTATATATTTTTATGCAAAAAAGGCATACACACTCGGCAAACTAGCGTTTCTCAACCGGGGGCCACAGAGGAAATATTAGTTTTGGGGAGCCACAGCCACCCAAACTAAAATTAACCACAATTTATATTTTAATTAAATAGAATATAGCACAAGGTTTACTATATTCAATAATACGTTTTTCGTGCATTTTGTATTCGTATCTTTGCCATCGTAATAAAATGAAAATATAATAATGTGATTCATCTCAATTTATTTATGATACTTGCAGGTGTCCATGCAAGTGACTAAAATATTTGAAAATCAAACACATGGACAAGAAAGGTAAACCATTAGAATAGGTACTTCAAAAAACAGGGTTGTAGATCCTTTTTGGGTAAATGCAATTGATGTTACTAAATATACTACAAGAAAGCCGGGTGACTCATTTCTCTCAATAGCTTGTAATCGCCTTAATATCGTGAAGAGATGCGATCTTTGTTTGACGCTTACACCATTGCAACCAGACATTATGAAACTTTGAAGTTTGCACCAATCACATGGATCGCACTGAAGTAAACTATATAATATGTATACATTGTGTTCCGGAGAGCATATAATATAAGTACCTACTGTGTACTGGTTTTGTTATCTTCCATATATATAAAAATGAATGTCTGTTTGCTTATCCTCCATGCGTTCCTTTACCATTCATCCGATTTCGATGAAACTTTGGTGAGTTGTTGTGCGCACACTCGTGAAGGTTTCTGAAGAAAAAAAATCTAAAATCTAAAAAAAACAATCAAATACGTACACACAGCGACTCTTCTAATTAATTCGCGAACGCGCAAGACGGAAAACAAAAAATACTGTGTGTCCAAAAGCACTTCAATAAACAGAATTAAAACACAATACCTTTCTTTATTTTAGTGGCCTTGCAACACATACCGGCTTCTCACTAGTATTATAAATAATGACATCTAAGTATTTAACGTTCATTTTTAGTATTTATTTTTTCTTTCTCCCCAACCCCCTAGAAACTAAGCTAAGCGTCACGAACAAATATGAAACTCAAAAGGGGGCCACATGTAAAAAAAGGTTGAGAAACTTTTCGATACAAGATAAAGATGGAAAAGAGTAAAAAATATTAAATTGCATAATGTACATATAAATTTATTTGCTGATACTGCAAACGTATCGAATTTTGTTTTTAGTGTAACACTAAACATATTTGAATGTACTAAGAATACATTATCAATATTATTTTACTGAAATAAGATACGTACCTATCTACAATAATCGTATAAAAACATGGATAATAAAGATAATTAAGCCATCACACAGTATACACATTTAAAGAAATAATTAATATCATTTTCAAAAGTAGTCACATAAAACTTTATTTATTATGAAGTTTTAATTCATATTTCGATAAAGAACGTAGATAATTTTCGTTAAGGTATTCATCTGTTATCAGAGATGAAATTAGGGTAGAAACAAACTAGAGTTACAAACTAAAGCCTAATCTTGTTGAAGAAAGATCTTAATAATGAGAGAAATATCTTTATTTTGAAAAGGCCACCATGATCTTGAAAGTCGCTAAAACACTTTATGAAAAAGGAATACATACCTCGCACATGGTTAAAATAGGTAATAAACAAAATTTTGCCGTGTCTACTTTTATGGGTTTTCAAAATCAAAATGAAAAGTTGAAGTAAAAATAAAAAAATCACTCTCAAAAGCATGGTTGCAATCAATTTAAGTTGTACTCACGTACATGCCAGTCTGCTGCAATTTTGTAATACTGTATGACCCTATATTAGCTATTAGGATGCCGATGAACCCCATATGGCTTCATTAGGTAATTTTTTATTTTGAATCTACCGGGTGTTTTTTTTATAATTTCATAAACTTATTCTTAGGAAACGGAGTGTAGGTCAATTGAGTCTGAGTCCCCCAAAACTTATCCCTGGTGATGCTTTACATAAAATGGGAAGTTGAAAGATTTGCTTACAACCTCTATGAATGTGAAGGGGGTTTATATTTCATTAATTGTATAACTGTTTTCCATTAACTATAATGATGATTATACTTCTTAAATAAACCTGAATTTTATTTGGGCAAATTATTTTAATACTCATTTGACTAACAGACATTATGGTTACACTTTTTAATGCCAAGTTGTTTTCTAAAAGCTAATTCATTTGTCACGATTGTCACAAAGGAAAAAATGGATGGTAGAATTTTAAGATGTGGAACTTATTTTGTTATTCATTCGAACTGAGAAAAAATTATTCCAGTGGCTGGCAAAGTATTGATTGAATAAAATTTTGATATAAAACCTCTTATCTAATATTATTATCAATTGTACCGCTATCTCTTGGCAGGATAAATTGAGTGATATTTTCGTACAGAGACGAATCTTGCAGTTGAAAGTGTTTCATGTTTTTTTGTTACCAACCATTCAAAGGTTATACATTAGGATGGTCTGGGCGAATTTCAGGCTGACAGGTATCAAAGTTTCATTGCCTTCGCCAAGGAGAGGTTGAGCAACTAATTAATGAGTTCTTTATAAAACTCCTGAGTCCATATTGGGAGCGGATATGGTGGCACCTGGTAATGGAAGACATTAAATATAATATTTCCCCCGTCAACACCTGAAATTTAGTAATTCTGTATTTTGATAGAAAAATAGAAATTATCAGAATAACATTATTAGCTTTCCAATGTTGAGATTTCAATATCAAGACATTGAGAGAGTCAACGGCTTTAGGTACTTGGGGGTACACATCACGGGAGATGGCAATCCGCGTAAAGAGCTCGCAATCCGATTAGGGATAGCTGGAGCAACCTCACCAAGGTACAGGGTAACCGTATACTGTGCTTTGAAAACAGATGTTTGCGGCGAATACTAGGGGTACAGTGGTTTGATTTTGTCAGGAACTCAGAGGTAAGAAAGCGGACGGACCAGCCTCTTATTACGTCCAAAATAAAAAAGCGACGATGGACCTGGCTTGGACACGTGCTGCGGATGCCCCAGGGGAGCCTGAATCCTGCCTGTCTCTTTTACCAACCAGGTGGATTCCGTCGCCCTGGAAGGCCGCTGATGATCATCCATAGGATGTATTCGGTGGAGCTACGGGACGCTGGGATAACCTGGGAGAAGGCGAGGTGGCTGGCGGGGGACAGAGAAGCTTGGAGGAACCGCGTGATAGCCGTATGCTCCGAATAGGGAGCGGATATGGTTTGAAAAAAAAAAATGTTGAGATTTAATCATTCTTAAAATAGTGTCGACTTCAATGTTTAAACCAACAGATAGATTGAATTTTGGCAGTCAATCAAATATAGTGACTGACCTTTCTTCTGGTTTGATATTGAAATTAAATCTAAAAATAATGATTTACGGTGTTAATGAAATTAAAATTGAATGAATTTCCTTACAAAAACTCAAGTATGTTTTATAAAAATATACAGATATCTGAATATCACGCAACTACATTTTTGCAATAATAGATTTTAGACAATGATCCATTATTTTTTTTAAAATCAGCAGTAAAAGAAATCAGCAGCAATAAAATGGTATGTGTACATCGACAATCAAGGGGTTCAGAAGTTTAAGGAACTTTTGGTTCCACAAGTTTTATTTTCTCAACTATTAGCTTTTAAAGTTTATCGCGAGATAATGAAATTTTAACATTCCCTGTGGATTATTGTTATAAAGATGGAAATCAACAAAAAATTTACAGAAGATCTTCTGTATGGTTAGCAGATATGAGTCCAACTAAAACTGGCAATTAAAATATGCAATAAATTAAACTCAATTTTATAAATAGTCAGTTCAGTTTTATTTAAAGATAATTTTCATGTTTGTAAAGTAACATAAATACTATTTAGCAATAAATTTTAAAACTGAATTAAAAAAGAACAATATATTATTTACAAAGCATTTCAGGATTAAAAAACTAATTCTCAATACTGAAACTGTGAAATTTCAATTTAGATATAATTTAAAAATAGTATTATGAATTCGTGATATTTTCTTATGTAATAGTAGCACTAAAAATACCACTCGCACCGTTGCTAAGTTGCAAATAAAAATTATAAATGTGTATTCAGCTAAAGCATATATGACTTAATATTCAGTGTCTTAAATAGTACAATATACTTATAAACATCAATTAAAAAATGTGTATTTTAACAACCATTCAATAATGTTTTCTACACCGATAGGAAGCAACGTCTGGGGGGGTGATCGAGATAATTTCTTAGATAGCAAAATGAAATGGAAAAAAAAACTCAATTACGCCACTCGCTATGAATAGAAATGAATCTATAAAATATACCAACGCAAATTAAGAAACAATATTCCATTTCAAATGTACTTTGTAAAATCAATAAATGGCAAGATAGTAATAGATAGATGTTAGTAACAAAAATCGGTTTTTACGATGCTTTTAAACTTACCTTTATGAAAATAGGTAGAATAGAACTCTTTTTCTAACCATTTGT
Organism: Himalopsyche phryganea; assembly: GCA_022494535.1. Classification (NCBI taxonomy): domain Eukaryota; kingdom Metazoa; phylum Arthropoda; class Insecta; order Trichoptera; family Rhyacophilidae; genus Himalopsyche; species Himalopsyche phryganea. The sequence goes on from JAGVSL010000046.1 coordinate 4,572,939, forward strand.
CATATTGATATTTTACTAAGGTTACTAAACATTCATGTTATTTCAATCATAAATAAATTATATTATAGTGTTGGTATTTCCATGTAAAAATAGGTAATAGTAGTCGAGTGGCTATTATACCTGCTTAAAAGCTATCGAATACAAATATGACATGATTAAAAAAATGTCCAGTCTTTAACCGAAATAAGACAGATAAGATGGATACTTATTCATAGTGATAGTAAAATTAAATTTGTCAAATAGCGTAAAATCATTAAAGTAATATTTTGACGGGCAGGTTTGAGCTTTGACTTAATGGATGAAAATTGGGACGCAGAAAAATATATAAGGCTTACGTATCATTGAATGAATTAAAAATAAAATAAGGGAATCTGAGATATCGCAATTAACACGGATTCTGAGAATGATTTGTGTAATATTTATCTGATTCGTCTGCATGTCTATCGCCAAAATGACAGAAATATTAAATAAATACTCAATTATTTTTAAAGTCAAAAAACTTGATATTTTAACTTTTCTACATCCCAAAATTTACATATTATGCTCATTCTGCGACACCTTGCTCGCTCTTGATGAGATCTTCGGAAGGCGTTAAGTCTTTTTTAAGATCGACAGGCTCGACAACCTTGTCTTTGTCTTCTTCGGCTTCCTCTTCATCACTGTCTTCGGCGTCTGTCTTAACATCACCGTTACTTTTTTTCTCGGCGTCGACGGAAGCCTCTCGTGACCCTGCGACTCCGTTCGATTCGACTTTCTCGATAGTTTCAGTTACATTTTCGCTTACAGTTTCAGCAGCATTTTCAGTTGTCTCTTCAGAGGTTTTTTCAGTGGCAACTTCAGGGGCAGTGTCGGTAGCAGTTTCAGGAGCAGTTTCAGTGATAGTTTCAGTGGTATTTTCAGTTACACTTTCACTAACTGGAGCAGCTGTTTGTTCTTCTTCCTATAACAAAATGTGAATTCAAAATATATTTCAATCATTTTTTTAAATATGTAGCGGTAAAAAAATGAAAAATACGGGAAAATAATAAAAATGGCAATTTGTATTTTTTAATTTCCAGAATTTATCGAATTTTCACCAGTAACAATTTTTCCACACTAGCTTCAATCACCAATTTATTTTGCCGAAGAGAAGATCATATGGAAGAGGTCAGGTTTTCATCACAGAATGCATGTTTGTATTATTTCAAAATGTAATATTTTGAATAACTTTGTCTTGTATCAAGGCACATTTGCAAATGCTACCTATGTCGGCCGCAGAAGTGATACCAAAAAAAACTTGAAGCACTTGGGGTTTTGAAAATTCAGAAAAAAAAGACAAAAAACACAACCCATCAGCTCTTTCATGGCCCGAGTTTACTGAAATGAAATTTTCAATTCGGAAACTAAAAATGATGTAGAGAGACTGATAATACAGATTTATATTAATTGATTTCGACAAATCATGGTACATTTTCATTCCGTATTGTACGTTTAGCTGATGATATTGTGTTACGTTATAAATCAATTCATCAAGTATGCCATTTCCCATGGACACCTCTTACGTGGGCCATGACTAATCAATCACTATGAGTGTGATTGGACTCATTAGATCGGATATTCAACTACACATTTACTTAAATTTGAATTATTGAGATTTTGTACACTTCCATGTATTTTGTCACTAACAACCCAGGTTTCGCCTTTTGGCATCTTGAACTGATGAGTTCGAGTCCCACTCGAATGCCTGAAGATGCTGATAGGCGAAACCCGGGTCGTTAGTGACAAAATACATGGAAGTGTACAAAATCTCAATAATTCAAATTTGATATTGAAATTCCATCAAGCCCCCTCAGTCGATGTCTTAAATTACACATTTACTTATTTTCATTAGATATTAATTGCCTGCGAATTTCTACATTACACTCAATAACCATAATTCACTGAATCTATAAGTGATTCATTCACATATTATATTATAATATCATCAACCAGAATTATTTTCACGCAAACGAATTTATTTGCTTCTTTCCAAAAGAACATTCACAAAAAAATGTTGTTCATTCTAAAGACACCTGCGTGCTGATGTATGATTTGGTTGACATTGATAAAAAATCTTTTTTATTCCTGCGGTTTATTTCTATAAACAAAATATTTTTAATACAGTATTGAATATCATTACTCATTATGACGTAAAAATTCAGTCGGCATCTGCGGTCCAACAGTACGACCTCCAGGTACCAGTAAGGTCAATAGCAAATTTATAATTTTTCAATTTAACATTTGAGACCTTGAGCGTGGATGTGCACGATGTGTTTTCTCACCGAGTTGATCTGGAGTGATTTTAAAAATTTAAAATATCTGACGCATTGACAATTATTAGCAGTAGTGAATGGTATTTTAATGAAGAAAAAAAGGTCTAAAAACTATAAAACCTCCTACATATTAGAATTTACAAGAATTTTTCGTATGATTTCCGATACTTTTCCATCATTGTGCTGGGTCACAGTACCAGAGATTACCGATGCATCGGAAGAATCGAACTTAGCGTCTCGAGCTGATTCTAATAATAATGATTCCGGCATTATTCATATTGCGGTATATTCAGAGGAGCTGCGATGCTGGCATGCAAAAAACGAGAAGACCAATGAGCTAGGATTCCTAAACACTAGAATAAATTTAATACAATCCGACAAACCTTTTGAATGTCATTTTCATTTGTGGCACCATTCTCTTCTTCCTTAGGTAATTCTACTTTTAAAAATTGTTCCAATGTATCTATTTCATTTGCAAGGTCAAATTGATCATAATCCTAAAATAGAGAAAAAAAACAAAACAACGTTAAAAATTTTCTAAGAACACAAAAGAAATTTGTAGGTGTTAAGTTAAAATTAAATACGTGTGTAAGGTACATTTTGGAAAAATATCAATTTGAAGTAGGTATTAAAACTACTAATTAAAAAAATAAGTCAGCTCTCCAAAATTACTTAAGTATACTTATTGTATTTAACAGAAAATAATTCACAATGCATACTTGCTAAGCGAAACCAGTCACAATTCCTAAATAAAACGTGGAATGCGTATTATGTTGAAAATGTGTTTTTATTATATCATACAAATGTTTGGTTAGCCACAAGCGCCCATAATACGAAGTGAAGTGGTTTCAAAAACAAATTATCTTTCAAATCACTGAAGTGCTGATCATTTTTAATTTTCATTACATATAAAAGGATGATAAAAAACAATTAAATGAATAGATCACAGTCTTATTTTTCATCTTATTCTTCTGAATGTTGGAAACTGATCTTTCCACCCGCCCATACGGCAATAAAAATATCTTGTATCTCATTGACGAAAGAAAAATATTTCAGTACATATTGTCAAAAATGTTCATATTCCCCAGTCATAAATAATTTACATATGATTCTAGAAAAGCATTCAATAGCAGTAACGTGTATAATTATACAAAATATTATTTAGTGTCTACGACCACCAGATTAACAATTCATTGTTTTAATGAAGGTTTCTGGAGCAACAAATCATGATTATGCATTACAACACATCAGTGACTTACGGCATGCACTCTTAACCAAGCGAAAAATTTCATATTCCAATTTCACAGTGTACAATAAGCTTGAGAAATTATCGAGTCTCAAATTGGGGGTTCTATAAAGAAATACGACATATTAGAATAAAAATATCTCTAAATAAGTAGCCAATGGAAGTTAATTTGTATCCTAGATCGACGAAGATAATATTATTGATTTTCAAGATATCATTAATGAATGATAATGGATAAGATAATTAATATATTATAGAGTCAGAGTCGACTGCACCTATCAGGGAAATAAAAATATCATTAGCGTAATGGGCAAATATCCATTAGGATTTTATTTTACGTAGTTGAGATAACCCAATTGTTGAAATAATATTATGACAGAAAATGATATTTTCATGAAAGCCGACCATAGAATTGTTGCCTGGTTTACAACATAACATCGACTCACTTCTTTGGTATTCATTTTTTAAGTTAAATGAGATACCTGGTGAACACATAAGTACACATTTTTGAGATCACCAACAGAAATATGTAAAAGGAATATTATTCATATTAATTACTTCGATCTATACATATAAAATATTTTCATTCCCCAGAAGTTGGTTGAGCAGAGTTTGGAGATATAATTTAAGGTTTGACATATTCAAATTTAATCGGTTGTGAAAGGTATTCTCATTTACGAACTGGGTTTCATCCGAGTCAATCTAAGAACAGAGATGAACTGAATGAATGATTTTGCGTAATTACATAATAATTTGTAATATTTTGGAAGGATTCAGTCGTTACTTTACCGCAATTCTTTTTCAACAATTTAATATGTACATCTTTAATAAGTAAATACCATTTTATGTAGATAATAATAGTGACATGCTCAGGCTGATAGAATCGTAAAAGTATCTACTGAATCAAGGGTGAGCAACCTTTTTGAGGTCGGGAGCTACTTTTAATCTTAATTTTCATGGCGATCTTTTTTGTTAAAATAAAAAATATTTATTTTAAAAGGCAAAATATTATTAAATATCAGCAAAATAAAATAATTTTAATATAATTGCGATCGACCCTTGTACTACATAATAATTATTTAAACCTGAAGATGGATAGTGTCCTGAGCACATCAATCAATTGCTGTGATTAAAGATTTATGCGGCACTTTTTCCAGCATGTGTATGTGAATATTTTTTCTGGTAATATTCGAGTTATTTTTTGGCTTTAATTGAATTTTAGGAAATAAAACTCATTCATGCATAATAATTCTATTGAGAACACAGCACTGTGCGTATATTTTCATATTTAAATACAATATGTAACAGAACTATGTCGATCACTACTTAAATAACAAATCTCTAGAAATTCAAAAAGTATTGCGAATGCCTACAATTTTTGATATTTATGACCGTAAGGTGTGAAGCAAGAAAAATTTACATTGATAACTTTGTTGTTCCACTGAAATTCCAGTAAACTAACAAAAGTCAACAATTTTATATTTTAGCATACATATGTATGGTTATTGCTGTATAGATCCTATTCAAATATGGCATGCGCATTATTGTACAGAATTGAAAGACTTAAATTTTGTAAGGATTGTATTTGGATATATATATTTGATATTTTTAAATAATTATCTACAATCCAATGACAATAAATATATATTAGAGTTAGTAATAAATTATCATTTGCAATTATCACATTCTCTCAATTAAGAGATACAGTACATGAATAAGCAACATGACAAATGGTGTGTGTAGTTAACAACCTGTTAATAATAATAATATAATTACCCCACAATAGTCGGTGTCATTGAAGAGTTGGGGTGGCAGAGGATGTCTTGGATTTGTATCATTGACTGTTGCTCCAGAAGAAGTCGATTTGGTTTGCATGTAATCTTTTTCAGGTTCCTTGCCTGGGTCTGTTATATCAACCACCTCATATGATATACATTTAGAATCCAGTATCATGAGGACACGCTGCTGTCGTTTTTTCACCTAAATGGTAATAAAATTTATGTAAGACAGGCAATGTAGTCAATTTTAGCATCACCAAAACTGAAGAATGGCTTGTTGTTTATTGTTTTATAACACAGGTTCAGCTGTACCCTGCATTAAGGGATCAAAATCTATGAGACAAAGAAAGCAGTAAATATATGAATAAAGTGTCGTGTAAAGAAATAACTGTAGAAACTGTGAAACATGAATCATAATGTAGTAATGGTTACCACTATAATGCTGACGTTTAGCCTTAAAGCCACCGAGCATTAAACCCGGCCAAATGAAACGTCATGGAAATACACAAAATAATTCGAATATTAACCACATATTACCTCCTTATTTCCAGATATACCACTGACATAAACTTTCACAACCATTTTAATTTTTCTTTTGAATCAAACAGCGACAACCTACAGAAAACAAGTAAAAAATAAACTTTTATTTCCGTCTCATACAAGGCTTGGCAGAAGATTCTCTGTGGAACAAAGTAAAATAATTGAACTGATAATACTGTTGTTATGTATCTCTTTCTTCCTCTGTATGTTATACTTAATAGAAAAAGAGATAATGCATTTTGCTTAATCTGACGTTAGTAAGAGAGAGGTTACACCTTTTTTAAAGGATAGAAGATCGTGTTCAGTAATTGTACACTTTTTATCTTTTTCAATGTATCAATAATGGAATGTCTAAGACTGTTAAAATATTAGTTGCCAGTGTTTTGAAAAGTTGTTAGAATTGCTTCCATTGACTTGAATAATTTTCGGTTTTTCTCAATCGTCTAAGTGATTATATTTACTGGGTGTATTTCATAATAGTATCTATAATAAATCTTTACAAAATTCTACATTTTTCCACTGTACTAAGTTGATTAAATGAGACAACTTTATTATTTTGGTGATCGAAGCCATTGCCTGATTTTTTTTAATTTGTGATATAGGGAATATTTAGTATTGATGCTAGGTATACTGGCTACAATTGACAGCTGTCATGAATATGGTTGATTAGTTTTGTTTTTACGCATATCTTAAAATAAAATTATTTAAACAGTGCTATTTGTTAATACCTGTAAAAATTTAGATTAATCGCATGCATCGAATGAATAAGAATAAAATTGGACTGACAATTGTAACTTGATTGTATTTAATCTATTTTTAAATGCCCATGGCAGTGAAAAACTAGTTACAAAAATGAATTCAAGTTCTACTTCCTATGTGTATATACGCAGTGAAGTTATTGGATTATGGACGAAAAGCAATGCCAAAGATAATGCACTAATGCTCCTTAAAAATATTTACAAAGATACTATTAATTCAATGAGAAGAATGGAATACTTAGATAGTCCATCTGCTTTAATCAACATATTAGAGAAACGGGGATGTCTGTCCGTTAGTAATTTGCAGCCACTGAAAGATGTGTGTGGTTTTCTAGAAAATTCGCTTCAATTGATCTCAAAAATAAAAGCCTACGAAGCTAATCTATTGCCATTCGCTAGCAATAAACAACAGGATTTATATGGTAAGTTCATATTATGAATATTTCCACAACGTGATGTGTAAACAAATTAATGTTTATGATAAATGGGCATGTAATCGAAAATAATATTTTGAGCTTTGAATGGACATTTTTCTTCATTCATTTTTGGTAAAATATCTTTTTCAAAATTTATCTTGTTTTTAAAAACTTTCTTTACTGATTAATGAATCAAAACCATAGCCAAAGATTTGGGAAATAACTATACTAGCATTAAATTTGATATTGAAATTTCATCAAACAACCTCAGTCGATATCTAAAATTATAATAGCATTGCGTTCAATATACTATTGTTTTACGATGGCAGTTAAATTGACCGGTGCATTGTGCTTAACTTGTTGAGCGGTATCCGAGTGCTGTCTCGTCTATTTTTTTTTTTTTCCATGTCCGCTCCCAATGTGGAGCATATGGTCTCCTAATGGAGGTATCTTGACAGAATTTTTTTTCTCCGCGAGAATTGCTTGTCACTCAGTTGCTCAACCTCTCTTTTCTTTTTCGAAGAGAGTAGGGATAGAAGGATAGGGCTATGACAGGACTAGTGGTTAGCTAATCGCTCTCGTTACGCCCCGTGAGGATGGGATTGGTGGGAGGGAGGACTCAGACTACGAACAGAAATCCATAAATCGATTGAAAGATCAATCTATGAAAACCATCCGCACCGGGAATTTAACCCGAGACATCCGTAACCGTAGCCAGTCTCGTCTATTACCTATTGCTATTCTCACATTGAATTATCATTATTTCTTCATATATGAATACTATTATAGACATATCTATCAGCGATTTTTGGAGGTCAAATTATTTTTATTTTTTGATTCAAATGAACAAATCTGCATCCTTATAATTAAGCGTAAAATTTATTTCTATTCGATTGCCTCCCTAAAATTAATTTCAATAGTGAACTGCATGCCCTCAGATAAACACATTTAAAATCAAGGCCAGGATAAAGACATTTAGAACTCTTAGAAGTCTTTGAATATGATATGACACACCCTGGTTTTTTTGTTAAGTTTTATTAGGGTCCATAACTGAGAACGCACCGCGATAATGATAATGCTTTGTAGAAATTAACCCGACTCTTGTCGTGAAGGGCGATCGGTCAATAGCCGGTGAACACGTTCGCTGGGCGAATCCATTTTTGATGGAAAGGGGTGGCTCCGACGGTGCGGGAGTCCGATTTTTGATTTTGGCGAGTCGTTTGCCAGCCTTCGAGCCGGGAGAGCCGCCGGCGCCCGTTGCCGGCACCGTTGACGTTGTGGATTTTTTGTTTGTTTTGAAATTGGACTTAATCTAAAATCGTTTGTCGTGTCACTTGCATTATAACTTAAAGTAAATTCATGTGTTAAGTAAATGTAAATGTAGACTCAATTTTATATGTTAGAGTTATTTTTGTGTATTTTAAACACTGCATCTTCGATTAAATAAATAAGAGTTGAACCGGATTTGAAAAGGTGTTTGTTTGAGATCCCAGACCTTCCAGGACCTCGATAACTGACCATTCGCCTCTCTTCGATTCGGGTCTTCTCAGATAATGAAATATTTAATCTTCGTTTTTAAAATGAAAAAAAATATACTGTACTAGAGATAGTAATTATAATTTTTCCCAGATTGAACTATAACGAAAAATGTATTTCTATATTTTTTTTGCATACTAATAATAAAAATATTCAAAAAACCAAATTTAAAGTTAGTCTGGTGTAATTACAAGTTTAATTTTCAGTCTTCCAACATTAACTCAATTCAATTCCACGGTTGGGTCATTTTGTTTTTTTGCATGAAAATTATATAATATTACAAAATCACAAAATCATGTGAAATGAAATCTCAGCATTCCAATAAAAGGTTGAAATAAGCAATAGCAACTACATTATCTGAACAGCGGATTTAAAAAGTTACCTTCTTTTTGCAATAAAATTGCATGCATGCGTCATATATAATTATTACTCTTAAAAGACATGCAGCAAATGATATCATGAACTTGTAATTAAAATAAAACTCTGAAATTATTTATTTTTACAGCAGCAATAGTCAACTCGCCTCCTTCAACCAATACACAGCCACCCATTCAACGTAAATCAACCCAAAATGGCTATTCTAAAAGACAAATGCAAGTTTATAAAATGTTACGTATGGAAATTGGTTCATCTTGGAGAAATGTCGCTAGACACCTATCGATTCCTGAAGGCACTATAGACAACATTGATTGCAGTTATGAAAATGATTTGAAATCAAAAATATCAAATGTACTCGTATCGTTTGAAGACAGAACGAACCCTGTTCTGTGGATGGAAACTTTATGTACAGCGCTGGAAAAGTCGAGGAGAAAAGATTTGCGTAATAAGGTTACAGAAATTATGAATAGACTGTGATGATATTAACACGCCTAACCGGATAATTGGTCAAAGTATACTTTATAAAAGCGTGCATGATTGTGTATCTTAATGTGAGTGAATGCCGGCTCTGTGGTCAGTGTCGTCCTCTTTGGTTACATTTTCCACAGGTTTGAATCACAGTAAAAAATTATGTAAATGCAAGTGCAATTTACAAGTGAAAAAAATATAACAATGAAGTGTATATCATCTCTACATCTGTAAAATGTAGGGATAACACAAGAACAACCATTTTATAATGGCGGGACTACAGCCCTTATAAACAAGCTGCTACTGAAGTTTAAGCATTTCCTTTTTACTTATATTGAAAACCATGTTCGCTTCCAATATCAATAATAATATGGGGAGCAGACATAGTTTTAAAAAAAAGTAAATGTGGTAAAAAAAAAATAATTATCTAAAGAATGTTTAGATAATCGTTGTCTCTCTACAATAGTCATTTTCGGAAATGAATATATAGACAACATCACAGACAATTACTTTGAATACAAATGTATAAATGAATGAATCGAAGTGTCCAATGTCAAGTGTCGATTCAGGAATCTAACAGAAGATTATTTGCTAAGCCTGAAGGTGTGAAACTAATGTGTGCCTTAAAAATTCATCTCCTAATAATGACAATAATTTTTCATAACAATTTTTTTCAAATAAAACAAATCTTTATTTATGAAATTATGAATGTTTATTTAATGAAAATATGTTTATTTTACAAAATAATTCAGTGCTATTATTTACAACGCAAAATATAAAATTTTGGTGTATTTCATCACAAAAAAAGTGTAAGTCTTTTTTATTCTTTGCCGGAAATATATTCCTGATAGGTACGAAAAATATCATTCGACTGTTGATTGCGTCCGTAACAGTCGGCAAACATCGAGAGCTAGTAATAAATAAATCGAATATTAAATAATCACACACGTTAAAGATAAGAGATAAATTAAATTTAAACATATTACAGAAGTTTAATGTCATTTTCCGTTGAGTATTTGAATACTAAACATGTTTTTTTGCAAGCATTAAATTGAATTAATAGTATTCGATCTATTCAAAATATAATTTTTGTCTACCAATTAAATGCCAAACGAAGTACACATCGAGTATGATATTGCTATGCATTTAATATACGGTAAGAATACAGGAACATGAAAGGGGCCTGTGAAAACATATTTACAGGATTAAGGCTGATAATTCAATAGGTAATAAAACTATATATTATTGCATAATTGCAATAACTATAAACCATTTTTGGCCACTTTGGAAATAATATGATAGCTATAAAGCTCAGTCACTTCTACGTAAAAATTAAACTAAAATTCACAACAACAAAAACAACACAATAACATTACACCAAAAATATAAGGAAATATGATAAACTTAATAAGGTACACTTTTTATTGGGATTATTTATTCATCAAACTTCTCGTGGTAACTAATGTTTCAATGAAAAATATACATGATTAAAAGATTAAAACGATTATTAGTGGGTAAGTGATTTAAAAAATACACATGTCGTTCAGACAAAAAAAAATCATGGATGGCATTTATCAAAAAAAGTTACTCTAATTCATAGTGAAAATTAAAAACACTTATCTAACATAAAATGTGTTAAAATTGTTTACTAGCTATCGAATGGCAATTCATTTTTCAAGCTTTTTGTGTATTTCTCCTTCATACATAGAAACTCTAATATTATGAATTTTAATAAAAGGTGAAGCACACTGTTACCAATCCTCATAATGCATAACAGAATAACACCAGATAAACCAAAGGCATTATTATAATTAAATTTCTCTATGACATAAAATGATAATGTCACTATAATGTGATAATCCATATTGACTGTGGAAAGGAAATAGAACTTAACCGACACCAAAAAATATTGTGTAGAACTCACACAAAACGTGCCAATACACTATATTTATACATAAATACATAATATATCCACTGTAGAAAGGCAAAAGAACTTATTCCTTCGTCTTTTCAACATATTTTTTTTCGATAATCAATGTAAACAATTTAATACACGTTTTGATTAGGCTATACACAATATATTTTGTGTGTGGGTTACGTCCTTTTTCCTTTCCACAGTCGATATACGTGAGTATAATATATGTGAAATCTGCAAAAATTATGACCATCAAAATAAGGAAAGAAAATTTTAACAAGCAACAAAACATGGGACATATTTACCTCTGCAAGGATCATGTTAATTCAATAGCTATTGTGGCATCACCCCATCGTCAGGACTATGCTTCAATATGTATTTTTACTTGCTTTTATGTCTTTAAAAGTCAAACAGAATGGCATGCAGAAAAAGCTATTGAATTAAAAAAAACTTCCATAAAGGCTTTACAAATAAGATCCGAGTCACAGGCTACCTGTTTAGGGAAGCAATTGAAAGGAAAACAACTGTGTGAGGCCCAGACTATTAGTTTTACAAGCTGGAAATTATCACTAGCCTCTAGTTTTACCTTTGTTGCTTTGAACATTTTTACAGCGGGAATTAGTTATAAATAATAAAAATACATCACTTCTCACGCAGAAGTTCCGAAGTACAGAATTACTTATTTGTAAAAATGTATTAAGCTATGTCAATAATAATGCGACTTGATCTCACTTACACCTTCAAAAAGGAATAGTTACATATCATGATAGCGCTTGACTGAGTATGGTTTTAAAGTGATTTTTAAAAAAGAAATACTGTTCAGCTTCTTCCACTTTTTGACTACCCGTAACAGTAAGATGATACTATTTACTCGATTAAGACTTAAAATTTCGAGGAAATTTATCAGGGAACATCAAATTAAAAACATTTTTCTTTTTGCATTTCTCATGGAACATTTTTTTGTATTTGAATTTGGTTGAATTAATAAGAAAATCGATCATCATTTGCTTCACACCATCCCTCCTGGTCAAATAGGAGTCTTAGGGGAAAATTGAACTCAAATTTTAAAATGCCTAGAGCTGTTTAATAAATCTATCATAATTAGTATTATTATTAGCCTCATTAAATAATAATTAAAAGATAAATATTCATAAAAATAAATAGAATTTTTGAATAATATTTTTATTGCAGTTGAAATGTTAAGAATTGTTGATATTTTAACAAAATCTCTGCATCTAATATAATATATCTTAACAGCTTAATGGCCGCGGACTCGTATTTGAGTCCTTGAAGAACTTTGGTTGCTGGACTATGAGTCCTACGTCATACATTCCATTCTATTGAAAAAGTACAGGGTTATAATCGAGTTTGATTGAAAATGTCGACGAAAGATGATGGTATACCACATCAACGCATTATTTAACAAAAATTTAACAATTATTTTTACTAAATAGTTTTGTAAAACTACCCTTAAATGGTACGTTTATTTTTTCTCACTCTCATAGTATTTGTTATTATTATTGACACATTGCGTAGTGATTTATTGAATGGGCCATATGGCATTTTTTATGGTGCTCAAGTCATTATGGTAACCGTGTCCTGTCGCGGGGTGACCTGAGACATCTACAAGATTTTACATATTAAGAAAAGACCTTTTAGTAGATATAAGTTTTTTTCACTACACCACATAAGTACGCAACCCACAGATATAGAACCAGTGCTCAAATGACATTGATTTATGCGGCGAAGAATCTGGAAGCCATCAAATCAAATTTGGTTAAGATATCTCAATTGGTTTACAAATTATAGTGAAATGACAGGTTTTTGCGATTTTTTGCAAAATCGCCCGCCGCCAGGTGAAATTCAATAAAAAAAAACATGAGGCCATTAAACTGTTAAATTATGATTATTGATTTATTAAATAACATTTGCTGCTCTTTTCCATGATAAATGTCTTTTATTAGGTAATACGAGTATTAGTTCTAACGATGGCGTCAAGCCAAAATAGCTATCAACTACCTAATAAAATTTTGTAGAACCAAATACTTCATTATTTTATTCTATTATAATGGAGTTCTGCCGAGTAAATGCCAATTCAAACAATAAATAATGTTCATTTCACAGGTAATGTTTTTTATTGGCTTCGTTTATGTGACTAAAATGTAAATCAGGGATTTAATTCGGAGGGGAAGGGCTATGCCCTCTGAATTTATCTACACTTATCTCTTGCACCGACTTTCCCATATAGACGGAAAAAAATTAGCATGTTGGCAATTTTAGCAAACCCTGGGAAAAAACTGAAACGATGTCTCTGATGTAAATGTCATATTATTACATAACAGCATCATATTGATCTGAATACAAGGCACAGTCTTTCCGTAAATAACAGTATGCTTGAAAATTTGGACTCAATTTTGGAATCGAAGACAAAATCAAAAACGCTTTCATGAAGTATTTATTTTGTTATTAAAATCTGTTAATTTATATAAATACTTATAGTTCATCTTTGTACTCGAATGCTTGAAATGTCGAAAGGCGAAACCCGGGTCGTCAGTGACAAAACATATGGACTATGTAAGATTATCCTGAAAATTATAAAATAACAATAAGGCATTCACAAATTTGACTGACGTGTTATGTCAACACGATGACAATGTTAAAAATGAATTTTTTTACTATTATTCAACCTAGAACTAAAATAACATCTTAAAGTAAATAATGCTACCAACAAGCGAGTCGTTAAAACGTACTTTTGAATTGATACATAGATTTAAAAAATCAAAAATTGATTATTAATATACCGTTGATGCTTGATCTATTCTTTTATCTAGGGACCAGTAAAAATAAACAATACATGTGTGAAAACGTGACCAAATTTCAATAAAAAACTTTTTTTGTAGGGATTAATGCAGTAAAACAATACATAGAAAGAAATGGAATGAATTTTTTCATTGAAGGGGTGAAAATATTTCAGTATAATAATAAATCAAGGTTTTGTTATTATCTATTGTAAAAAATCAAATGCAGACAACGAAAAATGAATGATGATTTAAAAATCTCACGCAATAGCCAAAATATTACGTTATTAGTTATCCTCGTTAATGTTAAGCAGATGCCCTTGTACAGCAGTTCATTCATACAAGTTAAATAGAAACACGCTAAATACATTTCTGTAATAAAGTATAGCTTAGGATTCTTATCTGTCCGAGTTTGAGTTGGCATTGAAGCTGCTATGCTAAACGTGAATAAAATTTATTGGCTCAACGTTTTCCAGTATTATCAATGTTCTGACACCCACACGTATAATGATGGTTGTTTATATTTTAAATTGTTGTATTGATGTTTCAATGATTGTATAAGAAGGGATTTTATAATACACAAACCAATCTATTTTAATTTTTTTGGTAAATACAACATAATAATAATTTAGAATAACAATCCTAATGTCATATTCGTTAAACTTCAAAACAACCTTAAAAATTTTGATTTACAAACAAAATTATTTTGTGTATTCGACGCACTGATGACTGGTCTCCGGCAACCTTGAGGTAGAAGAAAGAAAATTAGCGTTTAAACACGCAGCGGAGACTGAGAAAACAAGAGCAACTCACTCGGCAACCAGAGTGGAGGACAACCGATGGGATAGCTTGTTTCTTATCACGAGCAACTAGTGTTGTCGTTTACATAATCTCATTATCTTCAGAAAGATTAATTATGTAGAGTTCATCTGGGACGGATAATCTACAGAATATTCTAATCCCAGTAAATGAAAAAAACCCAGCGGGAAGGAACCGTTCGGTGGCCAATGGTGCACCCAATATTTGTTTTTTTTGTCCCTCTGCTTCTTCAGGAACAAAACTACTGCGACAATATCTTCTACGCCCGTATCGAGTCTCAGCCGGCGTGATACTGACAAGATTTTTCGTATGCGGTAGCTATATTGGTCTCTTGACTTTGGTCACACGCTTTCTGGTTGCCGGAGACTGGTCGACAGTGCGTACGGGGGCTTAACGCTTGTAGCTTTCAATCAATAACAAATGAGAAGTTTGTAAGCCATTAGCAATAGGAAAATCTATATCTTAAATAAATGCACAGTAAATAATTTGTGCTTTTTTACACTAACAAAATGTCCATTTGTCAAATTCGGTTATAGCTCGAGGATAACTTTCAGAAGATATGAAAGTGAATAAAAATATATGAGACATGATATTGATAAAATAACCGTAATTTGGTATGACATAAATTATACCAACAAATAAAATTGCCAAAAAAATACTGGGCAGTAACTAAAATGATTTGAAATAATTCTAAGTGTGCTTTCTTATGATATTACCACAAAGTATTAAAATTATTATTATGTTTTAACAATAGAAAATCTAATATATTTTTAAATATACTTTGTTATAATAAAAATAATTACACGCTATCAACTTTGGAAGTAAACAGATTTTCTACACATCTTACAATATTGTTCATAACGGATAGTTAATTTCATATGAACGACCACAAAAAGATAAGATCTCCACGGATAGTTAGAATTTTATCACTCTCACCGAATAATAAATAGTATTTAAAATTGTGCTAGAATAGACTACAATGTTAATATAAAGATACAAAAAGTATTTACAAAAAAACATGACTGCGTATATTATTTCAAATCAAACATTTTACGAATAGAAGATTTCTTTGTACACAATAAATAATTAACTAATAAAAAAGGTATCAATTATCCTTTTTGGGTATACTGTTTTGCGTGTCACTCGATCGAGGTAAAATACTTTCATGCGTGCACATAGATCCGATGCAGTGTTGCAGCTGACATGCGTCAGCCTCGCTCGTCATCGAAGCTTGAACGTTTTTATCGGATGATTGCAATCTCAGATTTCTCGGACGGCGATCGACTCCGTCGGGCGCCATTATATTCCTCTTCAAATTATCGACCAATCTAGCGACGGAAAAGGAGCTTCCGGTCACTTTCATCATAGACGTCAAGCTGATGTCTTGGCATAATCTCAATATCCATCTTTTTAAAACGACAAAGATCGTCAACGGGCTTTCAAACTCGTTTGGGACGATGCCGTCCACTTCGCTTTCGAAAAATGATAAAAGTGGAAACCATATTCTTGTTCTGAAATAGATAAAAAAAAATTCGATATCAGTCAAATGTTCGATTCATAAATTTAACAATAAACTGAGAACCTATACCCAAAGTCATTACTTTTATATGCATTGTTCTTCTTTTTAGTAAAAGACTACAGTTCTATCAATAAAATTAATTTACTAAATTAAGAACGATGGCTCAAAATATATCAGTAATTTGGACAAGCAATTTCTTGAAATTACTTTGTTGTTACTTTTCAGTCAGACATTCGGAATTGATAGGAGGAATTCAAAGAAGAAATTGTTAATTTGTAACTGCTCTACAATATTATATTCATGCACAGATTATTAATAGTGACATGTCTTCGGCTAGTTAAAATGGTGACGAAATACTGACAACCTTTGCTCTTATAAATACCTTTCATTAATTGATAGATTGAATTGGCATTTACTTGGTAAAACTCCATTGAAATAGGATAAACATCAAAATATTTAGTTCTACAAAATTTTATTAGGTAGTTGATAGCTGAAAAAGGTAGTAGAAAAAAAATCTGTGTGACTCGATAAACGCCGATTCATGGACAACCAGATTGAAGCAGCAGAGGCGGCAGCACGCAGAAATGATACAAGAAAACTATCACGCGCGAAATTTGCGGTAGACGACCACCGACCCCCGGGCCCATCCGTAGTCCTAGCGGGGCAATAGAGTCAAGCGTGGAGCGTGTTAGAAAGATTTGGAGAGATCATTTCTGCGGGTTGCTAAACTGTTCTCCTCCCTCAAACCCCTTTGACATACCCAGCGAAGCAACACTTGTAGATATCCCCCGAGCGCCAAACATTCCCGACCATGCACCGACGCACGCTGAGATCACCTCAGCTGTGCAGTGGTTAAAGAATGGGCCGGGCGTGGACGGTATACACCCAGAGTTTCCCAAATACGGCCTGGAGGCACTCTTGCAGCCCTTGCACCTACTTCTCAGTAAGGTGTGGGAGCAGGAGCGCTGTCCGAGGGACTGGGTAAACGGTGAGGTCATCACTATTCACAAAAAAGGTGACCCACTCTGCTGCGACAATTACCGGGGCATAACGCTGCTCAGCGTGCCTGGCAAGGTTTTGGCGCAGATAGCCTTGGCGAGAATAAGGATTCCAGTAATGTGTATCCTCAGGGAAAACCAGGCCAGTTTCTTACCTGGCCGATCCTGTGCGGACCAGATTCATAATCTCAGATGCCTTCTCCAGCAAAACAACAAATTCAACAGCTCGCTGGCGTGTTGCTTCGTTGATTACGAGAAGGCCTTTGATAGTCCGCACCGGCCTTCCCTATGGGACATATTAAAACTGTACGGAATCCCAACCAATATTATCGCCATCATCAAATGCATGCACGAGGGCAGTGAATGCTGTGTCAGAATCGGCGACGTAACGACAGAATGGTTTGGGGTCTCAACCGGGGTCAGACAGGGCTGTGTTCTGGCTCCGTTCCTCTTTATAATAATCTTCAACTTCATCCTGAGGAAGTCAATTCCACCCGACCGAGGTTTAGCCGTTGCCCCCAATCTGAGGCTATGCGACCTCGAGTATGCTGACGACGCTGTAATATTTGACAAATCTGTCGAGGGTATTCAGGAAACAATGGACAGGCTGCAGAGCAACTCGTATCGCATTGGTCTCAAAGTCAATGCAAGTAAAACCAATGTGCTCTGCAACAGTTTCTGTCCAGACCCAGACTACCCTCTGACGAGCGCGGGGCAAGAAATCGAGAGAGTCGACGGCTTTAGGTACTTGGGGGTACACATCACGGGAGATGGCAATCCGCATAAAGAGCTCGCAATCCGATTAGGGATAGCTGGAGCAACTTAACTTTTAACTCAGTGCGGAAAGTCTGGGACTCACGGTTGTACTCGGTCAGAACCAAGTGCCACTTATTCAACGCATGCATCCTGACGGTGTTGCTTTACAGTTGCGAGTCATGGCACCTCACCAAGGCACAGGGTAACCGTATACTGTGCTTTGAAAACAGATGTTTGCGGCGAATACTAGGGGTACGGTGGTTTGATTTTGTCAGGAACTCGGAGGTAAGAGAGCGGACGGACCAGCCTCTTATTACGTCCAAAATAAAAAAGCGACGATGGACCTGGCTTGGACACGTGCTGCGGATGCCCCAGGGGAGCCTGAATTCTGCCTGTCTCTTTAACCAACCAGGTGGATTCCGTCGCCCTGGAAGGCCGCTGATGACCATCCATAGGATGTATTCGGCGGAGCTACGGGACGCTGGGATGACCTGGGAGGAGGCGAGGAGGCTGGCGGTGGACAGAGAAGCTTGGAGGAACCGCGTGATGGCCATATGCTCCGAATAGGGAGCGGATATGGTTAAAAAAAAAAAGTTGATAGCTATTTCGGCTTAATGCCATTGTCAGAACTATCCTTTCATTAAATGTATACCAATTGAGGCACTTAAAAGCAAAAACTACTATGGGCACATTTTGTCAAAATCAAACAAAAAATATGTACATATACTAGGGTCATTTCGCCAGTGGTCAGCCAGTTAAGCCACAGGTGTACTTTCAAAAGTGATTTTGAGTCAGTGAATGATAAATACATATTTTTTCGCTGTTATTCCATTAAACAGGGATTAAGTAATGTAACCATCTAAAAATAAAACAGTTAATATTGTACGAAGCATTAAATATTAGAAGTTTACAAAAAAACGCCAATTCGCCAACACGCCGATCGGCCTTTCGTTGCCCAGTGTTCAGCCATCACTAAGAAACTTCATAAATATCGCGAACGAATTTACTGAGAGTAGATAGAACAATAAAAAACATAATGATGCAAAGCATGACAATATAAAGTATATTTTGTTAGCGATCCCCATACAACGTGAATTTGTCGAAACTTGTGAAGTAAAAGTGTCCTTTTTTTTAATTGCGTATTGCATCGTATAGGTTAGTATAGTGCAGATACACATTGGCAAGTGGCATGACCACCTACACGAATTTAAATAAAACTTTTTTTTTTAATGTATTCACTGTCATTTACGTTTTAAGCTCAAAATGCTGACCACTGGCGACGGCTGACTTTAGGAACACTCGCCCTAAGAGTCATTTCACACACTATGTATTGATATATATTTTGCAAAACTCGACAAAAGCAGTCGAAAAAAAGTGTTGAAACTTTAATGATGTGCAGATGGATCATTGAAAGTGTGGATGATTTTGTTACTCATGTTGTTATCTTATTTCGCTTATATTTATAGCAATTAATGGTTGGCTGGCTAATTAAAATAGGCATATTGTTTCTGATTTGAATTAAATTGTGTAAAAAATAAACTGTCATTAAAACTAATAATTTAAGCGCAAAACACAAAAAAGAAGTTTACTACTAACATTGAAAAGTGGACATAGCAGTTTATACTTTTCAACCCGTCAATTGTACTTTTATTTTTTAACTTGTTATTAGGTGTAAACAACTACTTTTTGTATTTGCATAATACACAGCTATTCATTTAAAATACAATTTTTTTTGAATGCTGGTGACTCAAATGATGTTTTTTTCTTGATGTTATTTGTTATAAAACATAATAGATGAAAATAATACCCGAGTCATAGGTATAAGAAATAATCAACGCGTTTCTTTGAATATCTTGTTACGACATTTTTCACTCCTGATCGAATAATGGTAATATAAAATGTTAGTTTTAAAGTGCGTTTGCTCTTCAATCCTAACCCATGATAAGATTCGGTTTTAAATGTGAGCCAGCAGGTTAAAGGAAGCAAAAGAAAATACTACCGTTGAAATTACAGTTTATGTTTTATCGCTAAGAATATGCCATTTGAAATCACTTGTCTTTAAACTTAAGACAAGAGGTATTACGTGCATGAATCGAGGAGCAAACATTCAAAACATGATTCGTCACAGATATACAGAGCTTAGGTAAACAAATAACCTAGCCTATATGTTCAATATAATCTTTATCATAACTCATTGTATAAGGAATAAGGAAAGAATTTTGATCCTGGTATTGTGTATACATCTAAAATTTTTGGATACTGTAAACTCTACAAATTGGAATAATGTTTGGTAAATCATAATTTGTAATATGTACATAAGAATCCAAATTTTATGTTAGGAAATCATCACAATATATTACAGCTCATAATTGCCAAAGCACTAGATATTTCGAAGTTTTTAAAACAGAATTGTAATCACTCCAGATCGATTTGAGGAGAAAAGACATGACGAAAACCAATGCCTGAGTCTCAAATATCAAATTGAAAAAATCTAAGATTTGGACATGAACCCAGAACCACATGATCTAGGGTAAAGCTTTAACCGCTAGACCACATCGGCTGACGATGGAGAACTCTGGATCGTTTCTTCGATAAAGAAAGTGGACAATATTTATATCATTCTCAAAATGACTTTTACAAAGTAACCATAGATCACATTTCTCTTAAATCTATCTATGCACAACATTTATATTTTTCCTATAAAACTGTGAAATATGAGCATCTTTATTATTGAAATAATGTAATAATTTTTAGTTTGTGATTTTATAGTACTGAGCGTAGAATTGTGACTCAATAAAAACATATAATACAAGATGGCGGCACAAAAAATATTATAATAAAATTGTTACATTTTTTTAGTATAAAACCGTGAATCATGAAAAGAAAATTATGGGAATATTGTAATAATTTTTAGTTAGTTTATAAGTAAAGTGAGTGTTAAATTATGAGCCAATAAAAACACATTATAAACAAAATGGTAGTACCAGAGATATTCAAATTTCTTTCTCAAAATCGTCTTGTCAATTAATTGTCAAATCAAATTTAAGCAATGTATAATTAATCACGTCTAAATCTGAATTTAATCAAAATCATTACTGTTTGAGAACTAGGTCGCATCCACGAATGTTGACACGTGGCATTTCCATCTGGTCATTTCTATAAAATATATTATGTAAATTTCGTAATAAAATAAGAGGCTCAGAATTATTATACCTCATATTGTCTCCCTGCATGAGTGCCTGGTTATTAGACAGGGTGTGATAGTAGAGAAACAGGCGAGAAGTGATGTAAAAAGCTATGAATACATCAATAGAGTAATGTTCATGGGCGGCAAGAATAAAGAATATACCGAACATATTCATCAGCCATGTCACAATATGAAGAAGATAGAGGCTTCTGGAAGTATCTGAAATGTTAAAACAAATATATGATTAAATTCAGAGTAACAATAGTTACTATCAATATCCTTTTATTATTCAATGAAATCAAAAAACATACATTTAATGCTTCAGACTCTTCAACAGTTGGATTGTATTTGTAAATGTTCAATGCTGCACACAAGCATATCTTTTATTAAAAGATTATGAGCGTCATCATGTCAATATTTATTATTATTTGATACATTGTTTTGATAACAATTTTTTTCTAATAAATAAATTATGAATATATATTTATATGAATTTATAAATTATGAAATATATTTCACGAGGCTAGAATATTATAATAATAGGTAAAAGCCAATTGATGTTATTGTGGACATCTGATTATTAGACATGAGCTTAGGAAAATTAAGGATATTTTTAATGGAAACGAAGAAAGATTTTTTTAACCATGTCTGCTACCAACGAGGGGCGTCTGAACTCCTAATGGAAAACTTCAATGGAAGTTGTTATACGAGAACTGGTTGTTATTCAGTTGCTAAATCTCTATTTTTCAGAGAGGGTAAGGATTGAGCTAGGAAATAACTACTAGTAGAAAAGCTGATCGCTCTCCCTATACCCTCATTTTTAAATCAGACGTGTAGGAGGGAATTTTAATAGCTCAAATATCCATTCCTGAGTTTTACTAACGTTTATATCATCATTTTGTGTAAAATATTTTTGTAAACATATAACCATTGAGTGAATCCATTGAAAGCATTTAAGTGCAAGACTACTCAATATTTTTTATTTTAATAATAATTTTTAATGACACACTCACATTCAGTGATGAAAAAATTTAACAGCGTCAGGGCTACCGTATGTCCAGAAAACATGTAATCTCCGCATGTTCTTACGCCTCTGACCGACATGCCGGCGCCGGTCCATATAGCGTAAGCTTGACTTAAACGTCTGCTCCAATTGGAGTAGAGTTCGGCATCCGACGGATAATGGCGCTGAGCGCACTTCAAATGTCCACCGGGCACACTCAACGATGTTATCAACATAGTGATGCACCTCAGCAAGAAAACAGTTCCAGAAAGGGCAAAAAATCGGCGCAGGAGAATAAATCTAAAAGTATTTTAACAGGTATATGAAATTTTATTGAAAGTAGAAATGGTAAAAAAAATTGCAATACGCTGAAAAAAATTGTACCTGTGTTTGTGAAACAGAAGAACGCCAATCCAGATGGCCATTAATACTGATCCAGTAATTTCACACATGTCAAAAGCCCAAGGAATGTGAGGCACATTGTCTAAAAATAAATCAGGTAACGGTGGATATTTTTTCATATCTGGTACTTTATCATGAACAATCACCATTACGACAGCTGTCACCCATGTCACTAGAAAGACATAACCTGAAACATAACAAAGCCAAGATTCAATGAATTTTTCATTCCTTGTGAATAAAAAATGTGAGTCATCTCAAGACTGTCATGTATTGAATCTGCGTTATTGTTTGTGTTTTCACTATTATTATGGGCAGGTCAATCAATATGAATGTAGTAATTTTCAAGTGCTTTAAATCAGTGTTCTTCGACCTTTTAACATCCACGGTCCGGTGAAAATGGGAAAAATATTTTGCAGACCGGCATCAGCCAGATAATTATAGATATTTTTTATCAAACTACCAACATTTACGGATGACAATAAAAATTTTATTGTCACCCGTTCAAGTGGGTAGTTTGATATAAAATATTTTTTATTAAACTACCCACATCTACGGGTGACAATACAGTTTCTATTGTCACCCGTTCAAGTAGGTAGTTTGGTATAAAATATTTTGTCAAAATTTTGTGACAATTATTGGAACAGATCATTGTGTTTTAATGACTTTTCCAGGGATTCAATGTGAATTTTTCATTTAAAAATGTGTGTGTGTCGTAAGTTCTAGTGATAAGCTGATGGTATAATTTAAATATTGATTTATCAACAATAAAATGTTAATCAAAACTATTTTAAATTGACATGATTATTTATAGATATAACCTTCATTTTGTGTATAAAAAATTACATTTAACAGGAAGTACTAGAGATAAATAACGGTTGAGTAAGTATTTATCAGAGAGTATCAATATTGAAACCGAATAATGATCTGAATAGATTTTCGTTCAAAGGTTACCTACGAAAAGAGTTGATTTAATTCAATAAATATTTACACGCTTAGATACATGATATTTTAACAAGATAAGATTACACCAAAGCAACATTTCCTATTATGGCAAAAAAACATTGCCTATAAATTGAAGCATTTTGCATTTAATCTTCACATTTAATTTTTATCTATGTTCTTGGGCTATTGTGCGAAGATTCAGAATATCAATTATTATATAAAACAATATCTCAACCAAATTTGGATTATTGAGATTTTGTACACTTCGTGCGCTCGAATGCCTGAAGATGCCGAAAGGCGAAACCCGGGTGGTTAGTGACAAAATACATGGAAGTGTACAAAATCTCAATAATCCAACATTGATATTGAAATTCCATCAAGCACCCTCAGTCGATGTCTTAAATTATATCAATATCTCAACCAATTTATGGATTTTTCAATATACATGAATGACTGATATTTTCATTAATCCACAAACTACCCCCTATTTGATCCTGAAAATGGAGCGTAGAGAGAGCAATAAGCAAACTATAAATCTTTTTTTTTTGTTGAAAATACTCACAGTGACCGAAACCGGTTCTGATTATTGGATAAAATTCTGGAATTGGTTTAAAAAATGGTGTTTTATTTTTACAAATAAAATGTCTTTCCACCAATAATCAACAGACGAAGCAAGAGAGTTTGAGTGGTTTACAAACAGTTCTTGTTTAACAACTTCTGTTGGGATGCTCAATTTGGAGTACATCTACTCAGTACTGCGAGCAGACAGTGTATGAAAAAAAAGTGAGAATATTATCAATGAATTCAGCAGTAACTTGGTGAAAATTCATTAATAATATAAAATTGATAATTTTGTTTTACCACTGTTTGTGTTGCAGGCGGATGGCGCGTTCCCGTACCCCCCGAGGTGAGGGGATATCTTTAGCCGCAGATCGCTAAGGTTGTTTTGATTTTTTAGTATGGGCAATATAAATTATCAACAGTACATTGAAATTTCAAGAAGAATTAGCAGAATGACAGCTTATTAAAATTACACAAAATTTTTACACCAATTATTTAAAATGCTTCAAAAATATACAAAATCAGTTTAGATATGTACATTAAAACCAATCAATCAAATAGTAAGTTCCTTAGTGTGACAGATCAGTTCAAAGAGAACTTTACTCTAGACTCAGAAATAAGAGTATTTGAGGTGTCTAATAAACAATAGTTATGGATTTTATAGGAAACACATACATACTATAGTTATGAGAAGGTTTAATTAACGAGAACATGAGGGGAAAATATCTGACTGGAAAATAATAATTTCATTGATTTATGGCATCGTTGAGAGGCGAAATTCTTTGAATTCAATTAAATCTATGATTTTCGACATCTCTACTATATAGCACAAAATAAATGTAGGAATATATATGTTTGTATGTCTATCGGTCACAACAATTCCTCTCAAACGGCGCACACTAGCGAAGTGAAATTTTCACATGTCATTTTGGTTGCAATTGTTAGTTCAACTGCGCTATTTTCAACTCTCAACTCTCAGCGTTTAACTTTTAACCTAAAACTGAAAACGCGATATTTTGACGTTTACGGTGCAGAAAAATAAAATCAACAAACGCTGATCGCCTAGCGACCGCTCCATACTAAAAATATTTCGTGATTGTCAACGCCCCGTCGCTAAGCAACTATAAATGTTTTATAGTAAAGATGTCACAAATAATAATTTTTCATGCTCAATCATAAAATTTGTAAAAAATCAAAAGATTGAGCGGAAAATTATACATCATATAAAATTATAAAACTTAAATCAGTAATATCTTCATTTCGTGTCTTCAATAGGTAGTAAATGAAGTTGATATTATTGCTATAAATGAAATGAAGATTCGTGATATTGTCTTGACAATGCGTAGACTTGAAGAATACTTACGAGAACAAAAGTTGCGTGAATTCGAAATTGAAAATGATACCGATAAAGCTGATCATGAAAATTTTGAAAATTACACCCTCAAGGGTGTCCACAAACGTGAATATGCTCAAGATGTTATCACGTACGTTCGGAGGCAAGCCGCATACATTCAATCCAAATTACAAAGAAATGCAGCAAAATTTGGCCAATGACCAATAAAAAACTGATCGACGTGATTTGGTAACAAGGATCTTCCAGCAAAAGCTTATACAATTCATAAACGTACTGATAAAGGGTGAAGTTTTTGGTGATATTAAGTATTGGTTATACTCCATCCAGGGACGGCTCTTGTAAAGGAGCAAAGGGTGCACTGCACTCCAATAAGTCCCATCAAAATATTCCATTAATAAACGATATTCAAATATAATAATTATACCAATTCACTAATTTTAAATTTTCCTCGTGTTTCCCATAGGAAAATATTGGAGGAAACGATGATCAATAAACACGACTAGCAAACGTATTCTGCGTCGATTCAGAATACGCATGAAAGTCGGTCGATGACGCGGTAGGAGCATAAATTTTTTGCACTCCTTAGACGTCTGAAATGTTCTATGTATTTTGACATATTTGTGACGTTGCAACAGTATGAACTACGCGCCGGGTGCATTTTGTATGGACTGTTTTTGAGCATTGATCTCCCTGGCGGAAATTCCCGAACGTACCCGAAAGTGATTTGACGTTTGCGTTTACAAGCCTGTAACAGTCATTTGTAAGAATGAAAAGGGGCAGTGGAACAAGCGTAGTAAGCTCATTTAATTTCAATATGATTCTTTAACTATACGCTCTTCAATAAGAATAATATTTACCTACCATTATAACTTTTGGAGTGATGAATACAATTTATAAAATTATAACTATGATCGTGTATAATACCGAGTAGATATTATTGAATATTTAAAATAGGATAGTTTCGAGTTTTCTACCTGGCTGGCCTTACCTATTCCATAATATTCAACTGTGTATCTGGTTCAGTTTCGTAATACACCTTCCTCTAATATTTTTATATTCTTCAATATTGAATTCTACAAATTACTTTCCCCAAAAACACTTATGCGAAAAATTTCCGGCTTAATACAGAATTATTCCAATCGCAGACATTAATACGGTAACCTTAACATACGATTTCATGGAGGAATTTAAACTTAAATTGAACTAACTGTCTTATACAGCAGAGAAGATTTTTACGATGTTGTTGGAGCCCTGTCTATACTTCAACTCTTCACGAATAAAAAATACATGTAGTATTTAGCTAAACCGTTAAGCCATTACAAATAATTTATACAATATCGATGACTTCCGTCGAAAGTGAGTGTTACTTCTAAAATTTAAAAAGGATCAATTCATTTTGAGAAATACCACGACTAAAGACAGACAAGGTTTCCCAAACTATCATCCGCGACAACCTGGAATGGTTGTATATGCTGCTAGGGCTGCAACAAATTTAGACGTACTCAAATTCATATTGATATTACCTACCCAAAAAAAAGAAAAAAGGTGGTCCGTCGAAATTAATCCGCAGGAAAGGTTTGGGAAACCCTGGTGAAGAGAAACAGTTGATATCGCCAATATAAGACTTATATTTTCGTATATGTCTGATAGTACTTTCAAAATCCAATATGTGGAGGATGGATTTCTTGCATAAATATGTGAATCTTTTTTTGCACTCCCTAATATTCCTGTCACCGGCCGCCACTGACTCCATCGAATGGCAGAAACGCGAACTTCCGCATTCACACACTTTGATTTGACTAACAAACACAATTAAAACCTGATCATATTTTTTCTTCAGAAATTCCCAATACTTGCGCAGATAAAAAGCTTTTTGACATCGTCATTAAAAGTATGGTGCATGGTCGATGCCGTGCTTTCAATAGGTTGTCACGATACTTAAAAAATGGAAAAAGCAGAAAATTATACTCAATTCATCAAAGAAACGCTATTCGCAAAAGATGGCTATCATTTCTACGTACAAAGGAAGCCAGACGGTAGACAAACAGCAACTGTGAAAATTGATAATCGGCGGAACGTCCCTAGCAATCTTTTGCTTCTGAGATATTTGATGCCCACATCAACGTTGAACGCTGCAACTCAATAACATACAGTACGTTCTCAAGTATAACCACAAATTTTCCGATCAAGTTGCTTTTTATGCTCAGTAAACTAAATTTCGAGCAATGAAGCGGTGTATCGTATTTAAGGATTTCCCATTTACGAACGATATCCCACAGTCGCACGTTGAAAGTGGAAAATGTATTTATTTTAACAATTTGACAATTTGCAAGATACCAGGACGATCCAACAAACACGACATCGACAAGATTCTTCAAGCTCTGCAAAAATAATAGTTTTTGGAATGCCATTTTTAAATGCAGATAAACAAGCTATATATCATTAAGTTCTATGGCGCATAAATAAGAGTGAAGGTGGGGTAATATTTTTCATTTAATATTGTTGTTTTCAACTTTTTACATTGAAGTCCTACGTTCCACGGTGATATTTTTTTATAATCTTAACGACAATTAATAGTGAAACCAGACTGGTTACAAAGAAAAATAACCAATTCAAATGCAGCAATAAAGATTTTGAAAAAATGTAATATTACATAAGTTCTTATTACTTGAATATCTAATAATGAGCTACATTATTTATTTATTTACACACTTATCAATATTTTGCTTACACAGCTGTGGAGTGAAAAACAAAATGTGTCACATGAATAGAGTTCAATGGAATATGGTTTTCACTAACGTCCGGGAGAAACCACTCTTAATGGTGACTAATAATTACCAATAAGTACATACAATCATCTTATAGTAAAAATTGTGGTGGAGTTTAGCACTCTTTTTGTACGAGTTCATTAAATGTAGTGAACGTTTTTTAATGTATTATTCCAGCTGTTTTTTTGATGGGAAATAATGCTTCATAGCAGACTTGTCTAACTCGCGACACTAACGAACAGTATTTCTTATTATAACATTATTTTGTAACTCGATCGCACGAATCTCAGGCACATTGATCCACCAAGCAGTGAAAAATATGCAGCTCTGATAATCAATTCAATACACAAATTTTAGAATAGGTTTCAGGATTTCCAGAAAAATCACCAATACTTTTTATTATTTTTGACGCCATTTTCAGTCCATATACTACATCACCTCCAAATTATAAATGGAATGCCATATTTTTGTCAATGCATTTTGGTAGCACGAATATTTGCGTGCAACTATTTTCAAGGAAGAAGAATACAAGCAGTCCAATTAAAATCTCGATAATTCCCTAAAAATTGCAACCACTTCCGCATATCAATGTGATTCCAATGCAAAAAAACAGGGTCGAATATCCCATTAATTTTATGTCGCCCTCCTTTTTTTAATTTCATAATAATAAAAGTTAAAAAAGACAAACTTTAATTATTTATAATTATTTCATGCATTAAATATTTTATATGTTAGGTAGAATAATTACTCTTCAATGTAGCCCAAGATAGCCAAAAGGTTTGACACCCATGCTGTAAAGAGTGTTGTGATATGCCCAATATCCATGGATTGAAGTTTAGTGAAATCAATAATGCTGCTTTCACACTCATAATGCTATTCGTCATTCATAAGCCACTTTTCATTCTCGAGTGGTTTTGGGAAAAACAAATAAACCATAAATAAAATTTAAAAAAAAACATTTTTTTTTGTCCATAAGAATTTATAACACCTGTAGGCCTCTGGGGCCTATTGATAAGAACTTAGTCCTAGGGATCAGATGGTTCCAGAACCTTGCCAGCAAGGTCAACATCAATAATAAAGGTATAAGTCATTGACGGTCCATATGAATTAGTGGGGATGCAGTAATAAAAGTAAAAATAATCATCATGTATTGAAAAAATACAATGATCAATACAAGGATATAATTGTATTTCATATATATGGTGTTGTTTAAGAAATGCATTTTAATTTTATAATATTAGAATGTTACTTAATAATAAAACAGGAATAATCATCTAATACTGGAGGGCCTGCAGTACTTATGGACGAGCCAACACTGGCATCAAGTAATAAAGTTAAGAATTGCAAAGTAAATACATTGTGCTCCAACCCTTCAGTCTGTTATGAAAATCACATATTGGATTCATAGTTATATAAGTAAATTAATTTGATCATGTTGATAACAATAAAGAAAGTAGATTAGTTTTAAGTCATTGAAGTTTCAAAGACTATCCACAAAGTTATTATTATATTATATAAGTCACAATATTTTTTACAGGGCCACTGGAAAGTATATCAAGACATACCTAATATAAAAATAAATAATGCACTTCAAATTTTAGATCTAACTAAAACACTCTTTGTTTACTTACAAAGGCTGAGGAAAGCCTTCCAAACTTCAGGTTTGAGTCTCGAAGATCTACCATCGTCCGACCCAGGCCTCGGATGTAATTCACTTTCGTAATCGTTATTGTTTAAGCGTTCTTGAAATTCACTGGCACCCTTTCCAACCTCGCAACTTAAATTAGACGGACTCGCAGTTATAAAGATTTCGCGGGTTGGCGTTAAACTCGAATCAATCAAACCGAGATCTATCATTGCTGGTTCATTATCTCTTTGAAATAACTTTATTTTTAAAAAGAGCTTCTTTCTGTCACCTAGCGAAAGCGTATTTAATGGATTTTCACGAAAATCACTATTGTTTATACTTAAAATACATTGTCCGTCCACGGAATGATCTAATAAAAGGTCTCTGACACTTTTTGACACATTCTCTCTCGTAAGCCATTCGTGAACATCTAGAGAAGTCCAGTTTAAAACTGACATTGCTATTTAAGACAAAGGATATTTAGAGTTGCAATTTTCTTTTGTACACTTTATTCCAATTAATGCATCGCATAATATTGACGATATTATAAAAAAAAATGACTATGTACTTCCTTTCGCAACTACTCGCTCACTGAATGTGAATAAACGTCAACAGAATAAGTATTGCCATAATGATTCCATAAGTACCGTAATTAAAAAAATTCAAGCGTGTTCATAATTTTATCCATATCTCGACACGTCACAATAACGCAATTTCGTTCATTATAGAACGTTACGATCGAATCCAATCCAATCAAAAAATATTGATTGAAATGTGCGAAACTTAGCGATATCGTTCTTTATTTTAATTTTCGAAAAGTAATATTATTACTTTAAAAACCATTGTTAGAAGCAAACGAAGTCAACAATAAATTTATATTGTACATATGTGATACGACAAAAAGAAAATCGACCGGTTTAGTTGCCGACTGCCTAATTCGTTTTGATTTGACAGCACCTCTCGTGTTTTGATTGTGCTTCAGTATTATTATAAAATATCGAATGTAGTGTTTACTAATAAAATGTTACGGTTTTTAAGTAGGAGAGGTCGTTCCTCGAATCAGGTGAGAGGTGGAAAACAATCGTCACACAAAAACAATCACAACAAACATATAATCCAATGCAGAGTGATTCTTCTGGATGACACCGATTTAACGATAAATTTATCCAAAAAAGCTAGTGCGGCAGATCTCTACGAGCAAGTCTTTTACTCTTTGGATTTAATAGAAAAAGATTATTTCGGATTGCAGTATACCGATACGAATAATGTCAAACATTGGCTCGATCCTACGAAGGCCATCAAGAAACAAGTCAAAATTGGACCGCCGTTTACTTTGCGCCTTCGGGTGAAGTTCTATTCTTCTGAACCCAATACATTGCGAGAAGAACTCACTAGGTATCAGTTCTTCCTGCAGTTGAAGAAGGATATTCTAGAAGGAAGATTAGAGTGTTCTCCGAGCACAATCATAGAGTTATCGGCGCTAGCCCTGCAATCTGAACTAGGTGACTACGATGAATCGGTTCACACTCCGGCTACCGTGTCGGAATTCCGATTTGTGCCCAACCAAACTGAAGATACGGAGATATTGATTCTCGATGAATTTAAAAAGTGCAAAGGTCTGACGCCTGCTCAAGCGGAGGTCAATTATCTCAATAAAGCAAAATGGCTTGAAATGTACGGAGTCGACATGCACATAGTTTTGGGCAAAGACGGCTGCGAATATCATCTCGGCCTCACGCCCACTGGAATACTAGTGTTTGAAGGACCGCAGAAGATTGGCTTATTTTTCTGGCCCAAAATAAGCAAACTCGATTTTAAAAGAAAAAAATTGACTCTCGTCGTTGTGGAAGATGACGATCAGGGACGAGAACAGGAACACACGTTCGTGTTCAGACTGCATAATGAAAAGGCTTGCAAGCATCTTTGGAAATGCGCAGTGGAGCATCACACCTTCTTCAGACTCAGAGCGCCAATTAAGGGACCTTCCGCGAGACAAAACTTCTTCAGAATGGGTTCTCGCTTTCAGTATTCCGGAAAGACTGAATATCAAACGACGCAGCAAAACAAAGCCAGACGCACCGTACAGTTCGAACGGCGTCCCAGTCAGCGGTTCGCTCGCAGGCAGTCTCATGTCTTACGAGAAAGAGAAAAGACAACTGCTCCTAAACCTGAAAGCGTGACGAGTAATTCACAAAGTGAAACGACGGAAGCCGTAGCTTCTAATGTCAACACGTCTCAATTCAATTCCGGAACCATAAGAACTCTGTCTCGAAACTGCAGTGAACGCTCGCAGCATTCAAATATACCTGATCAGAATGAGAACGAGTCCAACAGTAAAATGTCCAACGACCAGCCCAAACCTATTGACTTGCTGGAAGCCACCGAGCTGGAAGACATATCAAAAGAAGATTCAATATGCAATAAGGTCTTATTTAATAAAGACTCCATCAAAAAAGATACTTTTCTACAGAGCATTTCGATAAATCAGGGATCCTCATGCAACTGTGCGTCCACGAGCGAAACGAGTGTTGTAAATCCTTTGAATGATTTGTTAAAAAGTCTAGTGAAAGATAAACTAAACCTTGATGACTCTAGAAATGAGGTAAGAAATGAATTGCTGATCGACACGTCTTCGCCTTCGATCGAGGTCCCAAACAATCAGCATAAGTTTTTCAACTCCGGCGGAAAACCTTTGCCTCCCGGCCAGTTAAAATGCAATATACTCAAGGCTAAAGATAACGAATTTAAATTCTTCAATGATAATTGTCAGACAAATTTGCCATCACCGTCTTCGCCTTCCCCGAAAGTTTTAAACGAGCCTCAGATATCCACAGTTACCAACGCTCCAGTCGATAACTCAAAGGTGCCGTCTTCCAATGCCTCTCAGTATGTGTCGATAGTCGTCGTGGAGCCGCCCAATTCCCAGAATGTTCTGATACCTCAGGTGCAGGTTCAGCAAGCGACGCCCGACGTGATAGCCAATCAATCCATCACGCAGTTATCTCCGTGGTTAGTCACATCGGAGCCCAGTTCGCCGACCGCGACAGGAGAAAAGGACATAACCATAATTCACCGTAAAACTGTTATCACCACGCAGCTTTGAATGTATCACTGATCGAGTACTTATCTTTTACACCTTCCAGTGCCTTCTGTGTGTTCTCTCAAAGCATATTGGGAAGAATTCAGTATGTTTTTATTTGAATTAAACATTCCGTCCATATTGTGAATGTGTCTTGCCGTTCCATTGTTTGACCTAATAGTTACAAGTGCATTCCATCTCATGCAATCTAGACTTAAGGAAATCTACTGGAGAGGTTTTTTGATCCTTCTATTGAGGATACACGTAAATTTTTTACAGTCGGTATCCTAATTATATAAATTATACCACTTACAGTATATTATATTCTGTTATTATATAGTGCCATTTATGTTAGTTTTAAAGATCTTATATGATGTGATTCTTATTTAATTTTATATTTATATGTAATATAAAAAAAGCATTCTGATGAAAAAAAAATAAACAGCGGATCTCGCCGCCCACAAAAGATAATCTTTACAAATAAATGTCAACTTCATCATATTACAATATTTTATATAATATCTGTAGATAAATTTATAAACTATCAATTATATTTAGATACTTGATCATTGGATCAATAACAATTGTTATTACATGAATATGCATGTGTATTATATATTCCACATATCTTATGTATAAATAAAATGTGGAATATTTAATTATAATGACAATCCACCAAGGATTGGCATCGGACAATACTTAACATGGTAATGATAATTATCATTAATGTATACAAAATTATTGAAAAAGGGTAAGTTTTTACTTGACAAATGATTTTTTACATCTACTTCTGTTTGATTTATTACTAAGGTTTTTTAGATCTTTGATTTGCCTTTCATGGGACCAAAATTGATATAAGCTTAGGCAAATAAAATATGCAATATTTTTCGACATGATTTTTTTAGTTTAATTAGCATATTGGGAATTTTCAAAATCAACTGAAATCAGGCCAACTTGATACATTTTCCTCCCCCTTTATTATGACAGCAAACTGGTTTATTCTAAAAAAAAATTTGCTTCATATTATGTTCAACTAGGAATAAATTAGCAATATTAACGTATTTGTTAATAATAAATGACAATTTGAAAGAGTTCATTCTTTCATTTACAAAATGTTGGTACAATTTTATTTGAAATGAAAAAAATATATATAATATCCTTATAGCAGCTGGATTGCGGTGTGCTTTTTTTAAGAAATATTATTTATGCAATATTTACTCCTCATGTGTACACTTTATACTTACTATAGAAATATAATATTTAAAATTATTTAGGTACCATCTACTCTGTAAAATAGAAGTTTCTGTCGATTCTGGTGTAGGGCAACTTTTATCAAAAGTGAACATGTAAATTAATTTTTGAAACTTTAGTAAAAGCATCTTGCTGGGTTGATTCTAAATATGTTCAATATCAGTATTATTTGCTTAATAGTTTGTAATAAATTATATTGAACATTGAGGCGGGTGAATATTTGCGGATGTGGCACCGTGATTGTTATGAATATTTTTTTATCTGTCAACCTATTTGCATCACTAGCGGCTGTAGCCTTGCGAAATGCATGACCCATATTACCAGAACGGCTACAGCCTTGCGCTAATGGCGTAAAACATTACTATAATTATTAACGTATCCAAGTTCGTTAGATGATTTTATGGTGAATATAATGTGACAAATATTCATCAATTCAAACCTGACTATTAACCAGTTTAAAAAATTGAGGCATTGGACGAAAAGGTGCAATTTATTATCTCAAATGTAAAACTGTTTCGAAACAGCACCCTTGTCAAACTGTCTCAAATTTAAATATTTATGGGGATTGTATTCAATTTTATTTTACTTGATTATTTTTTTTAATATAATTTACTTGATCTCTTTTTGAACACCTCTACCTTCAAAGGATGCTTTTTTGTGAATTACAGGACAAAAATGGTGATATTGGCATATTTTATATCTTGCCAAAACATGCAATGGGCTAAAGATGATTTATTTTTAATTAAAAAAAATGTATTTTGCTTTCAGACTTATTTTTTCAAAATAGTTGAATGAACACGGTTTCTTCATTCAAATTTATGTTTACTATCAACAACGAAAAACACCTTACTTGTGGTGGTGGACATTTAAAGCAGGTTATTAAATGATTTAAAAAATCTATTTTTTATACGATACTAGCAGTGACTGGAAATTCATTCTTAATATGAAATTAAATCATATATATTATAATTATATTGTACAACAATTAGATTACATTAAATTTGGATTATTGAGGGACTCAGTTCGAGTCCATTCGTGCGCTCGACTCGAATGGTCCCTCTCAGTTCGAGTCCATTCGTGTGCTCGAATGCCTGAAGATGCCGAAAGGCGAAACCCGGGTCGTTAGTGACAAAATACATGGAAGTGTACAAAATCTCAATAATCCAAATTTGATATTGAAATTCCATCAAGCACCCTCAGTCGATGTCTTAAATTATAGATTACATTAAACGAAGGACCTCATTCGCTAGGCAGCACCTGATGTATTTCTTTAATAGCCATCAGAATTAATTATTACACTTACTGTATTAGCCTGAATATATTTCAAATGGTATATTTGGAGTAGGATAAAAATGAATTTCAGTCACTTTGATGTTCATATAATATCTTCTTGAAATAAATTTATTAATTTGAGTGTAAGGCGATACTTTCTTTTTCATGTAATCAACATTCATTTTGTCATATCTGTTATTCGTTTCGCATTAATTGCAGATAAAGGATAAATCCCTTTGACAATAATTAAATGTGGGCTGTCACTTTACCCAAACGTTTCAGACAGGTTGCTGACAGAAGCCTCGTTATTAATAGAATATGATATGTAGCGGGAGAAAAACAGTATATATATATGATACATGTGTATAAAAAAATCACTAGAATATAAAGCTAATGCTTTAAATGAAAAACGTCATTTATACTCAGGCTAATGTGGTAATTAGTAATTTGTTAATATTGTGTCTCGACTGTTTTCTAGTGTGTACTTGACAGTGTTTCCACGCTATCATCACCGTTTTGCTTTTGGTAGTCAATACCAAACTTATTTTTAAATAATAATGATAATTGTGTGAATTGTTCTAAAATGAATGTGGTATACGTTCTGCATATTTTTATTTCAGTCAACATTCCAAGGGTAGCAGTTCACCGCTATTTATTTATTCGTCATTTAGACGTGTTTTTATTTTAATGTATAAAACTCGAATAACAAGTATCGTGAGATAGTATTTATGACCACTCCTACAATATTTTATCAATTTATAATAAATATTATATAAAGCAACCCAATATTATTGAATATATCAATTACATTTAAGCTGATAATGTTATAATAGTATTTATAATGTAAGTATTGGTGGCTGATCAAACCGTTTAATCTGGTTTGGATGTTATTGTGATAGTCTAATGTTAGACCTGGGTGCGTTGACTGACTCGATGGGATATGTTTTGGTTATAGTGAATACTTCTCTTCGTAGCTCCAACGAAAAGCATACATGTATTTCAACAGAATCAATCTGTGTTTTATAAATTTTCGTTTTACAATGTTTTTCTGCAAATGAATTTTAGTACAATTACTATATCATTTTAGCAATATTGCAACCTACACTTGATTGAAATAAATTTGTACCATTTTGTTTTGATATGATGCCGAGAAGTGTACTTAAATCTCACGATTAGTATTATTCTAAGTGGAAAACAATTTACATGTGACTAATCTGTATAATTAAGAGGAAAAATTAACTTTTGAATTCAGCTCACCATTACGGAAATAGATATTTTCTCACATTCATAAACAAGTTTCTTCATTCTTAACAGCCATAGTTTTTAGTGAACTCAACATTGAATTTGTGTGTTTCTATGCAGCGTAAGACTGAATAAACATACCTTTTAAAGACTGATTTGTTTCAGAATATTGTGTACTTCATTTACAAAATAATTTTAGCTGCTAAAATATTGATTGCCATCCCATAACCGTTTCTCAAATCATTTTTTCATGATTGATATCATGTTGAATTTATATTGTACTAAAGAAAGTGACACTAAAACCAACTGAGACTGCAACAGTTCCAATAAACTTAAGTTAATAACTATTAGCGACCGAACGAACCCCTAACTCATCCTCGGTATCCATCTTCAAATTCACCGCTTGACATATGCCTCTCCACATTTCCAGTCCATGGAATTGGTTATTGAAAATTCAAAGTGCAGATAAATATATCAGATTTTTTTTGATCCAATCCAATCTTTTATTACACTGATCCATTGGCATGAATGACAGGTTGGCGTCCCCTTTCTAACTCCAGTGAATCACTACTCTATTTAAAACCTGTATATTGTTTCAAGTCAAATCATTAATATTAACCCTCCTGAGACGAGTGTGACCATACGGTCACAGTAAACACCATCACCCAGTATTCGCCCCATCACTTCCTTGCTGAATATCGTCTCTTTCACTCAATTTTAGTAGTAATTTAGGATATTTAAATCAGTTTTGCACCACCTGTTTTCACGCCAATATCTACTAAAAGCACGCACGATTTTTTATAGTTTGCATTGAAATTTCAACCGAAATTCAGTGATGGCAACGATATTCAGCAAGGAATGGGGCGAATATTTGGATAGATGGGCAACGGTGTTTACTTTGATAATACAGTCACGCTCGACTCTGGAGGGTTAATCTGTTTTCATCATCAAACAAAGAGATAAATTTGTTGGGTTGCGGGTTTTGAAGTCTTCTGAGAATTTAAAATCATGATCACCAAAATTTTCTTGAATGGATTTCCATTTTTGTAAAATCATGGAATTTATTATTCCGATGTTGACTAAAAACCTTCCATCAATTACCTATATTTTCACTTGTTTGTCGAATTTCATTTTGGAGAAACAATTTTTGAATACCTATATGCTAACCCTATTTTATGAAAATATTCTCTGTAATATGTGGATCATGAATAATTTTTAATTGTATGCGTTTTTTAACTAAAATTATAATCCAGTCAATTATGATTTGTTTCCTGTTAAAATTTTTAATTATGTTATCATGTACTTAATTATTTATCAATGTATTAAAAATATTTCAAATCATAACTTGGTAAATCTGTAAAGCGTTCAGCAACATTGGAATTTGTAAGTATAATGTTTTTTTAAATATTTAAAGAGATTTGTTTAAGAAAGTCGCAAATATAGGCTTCAATGTAGAAATCTCAACAAACATGTAGTGTGATGGTATTTAAAAATAATTTTACACATGACACCAAACCTGTGTCAAACTCTCACAAATGTAATATTAATATTATCAGTGCATTATAAATAAAATACTGATCAAATCTATGGATATTTTTTTTATTTGATGTAGTAGACACGGACAGATTATTATGCATAATAAAATACCATAAACTAGTCATTGAATTTCATTTGTCACCAGACCCACCCTTGTACGCAGAGGGCTATCGCTGAATGGAAACTTTTTCATACACTTCTTATTGCTGCAATATAACTGCCGATCGCAGTCACTTTGTTTGGTGCAGGCGAATCTCGACTTGGCTATTATTCAGACGCAGACACACTGGTTTGTCGCTTCATGGACTTGAGAGCTCTCTCTCTGAGTTTCTTTTCCAAATCTTCGTTACTGGCTTTTCCGCTCTCCTCGGGTTCGCTGTCCGAACTGTCCCTTTTGGATTTGGTAACCCTTTTATGTTTCTTGTGTTTTTTGTGCTTCTTTGAATGCTTCTTGTGCTTCTTGGCATGCTTTTTAGACTTTTTGGGTTCATCGCTGTCCGAGTCTGAAGAAGCGGAGACATTTTTATCTCTTCGGGATTTTTTTTTTGAAAGTTTATCACTATCTGATGAAGATTCTTCCTTTTCTCGCTTTTTCGACTTTTTTTCTATAGCTTTCTTTCCAGCATCCAAATCTCCCGGGGCAGATGAAGCCAATTTTGGTTTTGCCTTAGGATCTCCTTCTGCCCGCTTGGCAATTTTGGAAGTCTTGAGTCTGTCGTTGACAGGAGACCCGCCTCTCTTCGAGTGACTGGACTCTCCGTCGGTCTTCTTCCGCTTCTTGGTCTCAGGGCCGGAACTGTCGCCGGATCCGGATGCTGAAAGTTTTCGATCGTCGTCTTCCGGAGCAGACTTCTCTCCTTCTCCAGATCCTGATAGGGATTCTCTCACTGTCTTAGCGCTCTCTTTGCCTCTTTTAGCTTTAGTCCCTTCTGAAAGCTCCTCGGTTGCGATCCTTTTAGATCTATCCGAAACAGGCTCTTTGACTGCCTTATTTGCGTCTGAGCTACGTCCAGATCCACCTTTGGTTTTGGAGGCTTTAGGTTTTGCTTTTGGTTTAGCCTCCTCCTCAGAAGAAGAGTCGTCTGAGGATGACGATCGGTCACGTTTGGATTTTTTAGGTTTCTTTACAACCTTCTTACGGGCGGTTCTTTTCCGAGCAACCTTTTTCTCCTTTCTGTCATCATCCGAGTCTCCGGATGAGGATGCATCTGAATCACTATCGCCAGAAGAGGACGACCTCTTGGCCTTCTTTGGTTTTTTACGATCCCCTCGCACAATTTTGGCCTCGGCCTTACCGCTTTCCTCTGAGCCGTCGCTGTCAGACTCCGTCTCCTCTGTCTTCCGTTTGCTTTTGGGTGGATTCTTGTCAGGAGCGCGTGGAGTGTCTCGCTGTTTATCAGCTTCAACTTTATCAGCCGTCTCTTTCAGTGTGGCTATTTCGTGTTTCTTGAGGAGCGGAGACGGCGTGCGCGAGAGACTGCGCGAGTAACGACGGGCCTTATTGTTAGCATCCTCGTCAGAGTAGAGAGAAGCAGCCTTGGAGGCCGGACCATCGCGATCGGAGGATTTATTTTTGGGTACTCGCCGAGAAGAAGCCCGGCTGGAGCTGCGCGAATCGCGAGTCTTTTTTGTCCGTCCGTCTCGCTCGGGCGATGTCTTCCGTTCATTAGATGAGCGTTTCTCTCGTGAATCTTTTCTATCCCTTGAACCTAGAAAAAAAACACAAAATTCCCATTTCAGTTCATGAAAATCAGATTCCAAAGAATCTATGGGTTGAGCTCATTGCAAGCATAGAAATTCTGACTATTCAGTTCTCTTCAATAGTGTCGAGGTTTATTAGTGATTAATATTTAATTACATATATATGGCATTACAGATAAAATTTGCATAAAAAAACCGCGCAAATTAAATTGCATAAGACAGATAAGTCACTCAAGATCAACTCGAGGAAAAAAGACATCACAAACACCCATGTCACGTCTCAAATTTAATAACCGATCTGATCTCTAGGGTAAAGTTTTTACCATTAGGCCACAAGCCCAACTGTATTGTTCTAGTATTGTGGATATATATATCACCTCTTCTATCCCTGTCTCTGCTGGTCCTCCTGTCGCGACTGTGAGAGGTGTTGCGCCTGTCGCGACTATTTCGTTTGTCCCGGCTCATACGGTCTCGTCGGTCTCTACTGGGACGTCTGTCGCGGCTCCAGCGTCTCTCCCTTTCCCTCTCCCTCTCCTTGGATCGTTGATCTCGACCTGACACTCGCCTGTCGATAGAACGTCTGAAAATAGGCAATAGGATATTATCTTGAATTAATCAACTGAACTTTATTCAACAGAAACTGACCAAGATGACAAATTAGAAATGTATTCTACCTCTCTCTCGATCTCCTAGGCCTGGACTTGCTTCGAGACCTGCGCCGGTCTCTCTCCTTTCTCTCCAATGTGCGCCTTCGCTCTCTCGACCTGCATGAGGTTAAAACTATTATGTAATAATTATTACAAATCGATCAAACACATTTTAAATGAATAATTAGCATATCTCAATTTCATCATATGCAGCAAAATAATCTGAAATCTTCATGGTAGGTCTAAAAGATCGTACTACTACTGATTTCTCTTATTCTCATAGGATCTCAGCAACAAGGTGCCGCAAGACTTACCTTCTCTCTCGGTCGCGACGGCGCCGCTCCCTTTCCCTCTCTCTTTCGCGTTCCCTTTCCCGTTCTCTT
This sequence comes from Himalopsyche phryganea, assembly GCA_022494535.1. Classification (NCBI taxonomy): domain Eukaryota; kingdom Metazoa; phylum Arthropoda; class Insecta; order Trichoptera; family Rhyacophilidae; genus Himalopsyche; species Himalopsyche phryganea. The sequence continues at coordinate 4,614,110 of JAGVSL010000046.1, forward strand.
TCTCTCTCCCTTTCTATTTCTCGCCGTCTTCGTTCCCTTTCCCTTTCGCGTTCTCTCTCTCGTTCCCGTTCTCGATCTGTAGAACGTCTTCTAGAACGTCTGCTACTGAAAGTGAAAATAGGTTTAAGGTTATGAGTCACGATAGTTAGTTAGTCTACAGGTTTCTCCAACAGTAAAATCTGGAGTTAAAATATTAGTTAAAATAATAAAGTAAAAATATGCTTTCATTCAATTAGCATTGTCTTTGAAAGCATGATAATATAGAATAGCCGATGACAACTGTAGCTTCATGCTGTATTTTAACAGATTCGCATTTTTAATCTGGGAATAAAGGTACTCGGTATACAATACAAGAAACAATAAAGACCTTTATATTGATACACAGGGCCATTATTCTAGCATGAGTTAAATAAGTGATGCACAACCTATTTAACAGTAGGGTCAATTTTTCCATTTCCAAATTTTTCACGGGCTGCAAAAGTTTTGCGGATAATGATATATTCTCTCCCGATACAAAGTTTTATTTTAAATTTAACAACTGATAATAATACTCTGCACATGCATATATTATACACCTGCATTGCAAACAGTTTAGCACATATTTTGATATCAAAATAAAGGATTGTAAACTTTCCTCTAGCTAAAACTGTAAAAATTATTTTGGAAATTTTTTTATGTAGCCTGAACAGCAATGTCATTTCGGGCCCTCAGGCTGCGGAATGTGACACTGATTGACACAATGGCAAATAAAATGCAAAATTTTAACTGTGAATTGACAATGTATTGAAGAAGGAAATGTGGTAGACACAGTTAGTAAAAACAGAAATGTATGTGTATAAAAGTGATGGCCTGCCGTGTACTGTAAAAGTGAACTATGAAGAATAAAAAAAAGATATTTACCTGTCTCTGCGTGATCTACGATGGGGACTTGGACTGGCCGATGAATCCTTATTATTGCGATAATGTCTTTTCTTTTGAACTGATGTTGATGATTTTCTTATTTCAGAACCGTCTTTACGGCTTCGACCTTGTCAATAAAAAGCCATTTCTATAAAACTGTGAAGTACGCAACCTTTTTACAGCGGAAGACCTGGTGCAAATTTTTAAAAATCACCAGGGTGCATAATGTACATTTTTTTTCTTGAATGTATGTTACTAAACATTTGAATTCTGTGTGTACAGACTCATAAGAATTTCATAGCACAATATGACAATAAGCTTAAAGCACATTTTCTCACTCTATTCTCATTGGTTAAATTTCAAGACACAAAAACAGATATCTATGGCACACATTTTCTAGTATATGAAACAATGATAAGAAACAAATTTTGGAAATGAACCATCTTTGCGGAGTGAAATAAATTATGTCAGTAAAAGTTGATCTCAACTTCACCACACATCCAAAAGGACGCTCTGTCAATCTCCGGTCTAAACAATGGCTAATACAAAAAGTAGGAAAATAATTTGCATAATAACTGCCAACATTTGTAATGGAATCAATTTGATAAAAAGTTTTGTGAATTGAAAAAAAATACGAAATCATCTTTCCAGAATCAGGTAAACGCATAGTATATGGACGTAGGTTTATCAATTTACTGACCACTTTTACTGGAATCTGAAGAAGAATGGCGCTTTGCAGTAGAACGTTTAGTAGATGCAGGTCGAGAAGATGCAGATGACGAAGAGCTGCTTTCTCTAGAACCTCTTTTTTCTTTTCCATTTTCTTCTGATTTACCCTTCGTTGATCTGAGTACAATATGAAATAGTAAATGTGGAATAATGAAGGAGAAAAACAATAGAACATAACAAGTCTCACAAAATATAGGTAGGCACAATTCAAATTACTCCATAAATGATGCAACACTACGTAATTCGGTCAAGTAGGTAGGTGATATACATAGCCCAGTAAATAGCATTGTTTCCTAAGTATCCGACTACAACTGGAGAAGATCTCTTAGTACAAAATGGAAGGGACAAAAGTTCACGTTAAACATATTTAGCTTTGGGAATTTGGCAAACAATCACGAAGGAACTGTTCTGTGGGCAATCGGACCAGCTAACGTCTCAATTAATTATGGAAAAAATATCTTGGATGAAACTTAGAAACACATTCATTTGAAACATTCTTGAAATACCATATTATTTATGACCTCCCAATAAAGAAATCTCCATTAGGAGGCCATATGCTCCACATTGGAAGCGGACATGGTAAAAAAATTATATTAACACATTCGCAACAGGGGAAATATGACCACAATTCGTGCAGCGGCGTGGCTGCTTTGCAGGAAATTGACAATAGATCATGGAAAGAATATCATGAAACTGACTAATCGACAATTACGCGAAAAAACAAGTTTGGATGTCCTCCTAAAAGTGTTTCGTAATAAACTGATCAAATTCTTTCAATATTTGAATATGATATGAAACAATATATGAATATGAATCAAAAATGAATATTTACCAAAATTAAGAAACAAAATTAAAAGAAATCACCTTCCAGAAGGAGATTTATGAGGTGAAGCGTCGCGGCTAGAATTTCCTTTTTCATCTTTAGCTCCTGCCAGATTCATGAGTTTGCTCTGCAAATGTGAAAGAGACCCAGTTTTGTTGCTGACTATGTCTGCCTGATTATCTTCTCCGTTTTTGCCTTCATCGTTGATCTTGTCACCGGATCCATCCGGAGTCTTATTTCCATTTTCTAAAAAATAGTTATCATTTAATTACAATACATATTAAAACACTGATTACGTACAAAATTCATCTCAAATTGAGGAGCCTGGTGGAAGAACCACTTAACCCCCGAAAGCGTGTTCTGAGATATTCAGTGTTACACATGTCAAAAAAATTTCTTACTACTATATGATATGTTTACGTATTAGTGTTTTTGATATCTTCCATTATTTATCCATTATTCAACTACTAAAATAATTGTTTTTTTATGCTAGTATAAAAATTTAATCCTTGGAAATGACCCCATGTCTTAAGTTGGTATACCTCCCGGGAAAATAAGACTGAAAAGGGGCGTTTTTTTTTAAATAGAACCTTCTACGTAGTAGAAGGAATGATAAATGAAAAATTTAAATAATATTCTTTAAATTTATTCATTTTAAAGACCATTAATAAGCTGTTTGGCACTTTCTGTTTTAAGGAAGCATATAAGAGAGAGAAGATCATTCATAATTTATAGTATTTATAAGCCTGCTACTATTTTTGGTATTGTATCATGTATGTTTATTGTTAAAAATGAAGATATGCTTCATAAAAAAATATCTGACAAATAAAAATGAGGTTATAATACCACCAAAATGGCCGCATAATCTTAGATAGAAGAACAACTTGTGAGGTGCCCCAACATAAATGACTGTAAGGAAGTGTACAAAATCTCCATAATTCAAATTTAAATAAATGACTGTAGCGTGCTGCTCTATTAACTGAATACAGATATAATTTTTTGAAGACCAGTGCCAAGATATGACCCTTGCTAAATACACCATAATCGGAAAAACCACTTTAAGGCCTTTAAGTTGTTCTTTCATCAAGCTCGTCAATTATTTACTTAGCAGAAATGAGAAATTTCAAACCTTTCTTTTCCTCTCCCTTGGAATGCTTAGACAAGTCCGGCGAGTCTCCGCCTGGACTGCGGTGAGCGGCATTGTTGTGCGATGACCTCTCATTCTTACTCACGACTGGACTCTTGCTTCTCGAATCCCGCCGACCCCTAGATCTGGACCTGTGTATTTTAATAAACCAATTATTGGTTTTCCTAACCTGACGTTACATCTTATGACATGATATAAATATGTCAATATTAAATTATACCGTTGTAGATTGTATTAACTAAATCCTAGATTATATTGACAATATTATTCATTTTCACGTAATTAATGTAACTACATGGCAACAAAATTTTCTTTTTACCTCCGGTGGTTATCTCTAGAGCGTCTATCTCGAGATCTGGATCGACTGCGATGATGGTCTCGTCTGCGATCTCTTCCGCTGCCTCGAGAGCTGTCTTTGGATTTTTCTTCATCTTCCTATATGAAAGAAACAAAAACTCACATTAAGAAAGATCTCATTATTCTTTCGTATCAATTTTCAATGAAAAGACTGTGATAAATTGTAAAGATCACTTAATTATGACATAAAGGACGATTGATTCAAAATAGAGAAAATGTTACCATTCTTTTCTTGATTTCATCTTTTTTCTGCTGCATGAAAGTCTCCGGGATGCCGGACTCCGAAGCTTGAGCGCTGAGAAGATGGTCCCACAGTTCCCCCATGAACAAACGAGCATTTTTCCCGTTTAAGAAACCGGTAAGGTTTATCTGCATTTTCTTCGGACACGGAAACTGAAGACACGTAGAAGAAAAGTAATCAACGTCAATATATTAGAAATCATAAACCGGAACCAAATGGGATAACATGCTGGTCGATGAAATTTAAATCAATGAAAAAAAAAATGTTAAAAGATTTTTGAGACTCACAAGAAATATTCCTGCGGCACGAGTTCCCCTTCACTGCAATATTTAAAATTAATAACACCGTTCCCGCACAGCAGCATCTATTAGTGATTGACGATAATGAAATATAGACTCTAACATTCGAAGCCCCACTGACATTATATTAAAAAAAAACCTTTTATAATGACATATCATTGCTGCCATTCGTTATCAATTATTCAAACAAAATATGAAGACATTGATGATGTTTTGAATACCAAAATCATTTTGTATCAATTCAAAAGCACCACGTTCACTCGACGTCTAAGTTCCTGGTGGTCCACTGTCCTAAATTATAAATGGTTAATTTTTTCATATTGAATATGCACTAATTAATTCTTTTGGAACGTCAGAAAACTGAATCTCTTGCATGTTTATAACTGAATAAAAATGCGGAAACCACTAGTAATCCTACCAAACGGGCACCTCTGCTACATAGCATTGAACTAAAGGGATCTAGTCTTTTAAAATCTAATCACAGGTGTCGGCATAACACGAGCCGCTAATAAATGTCCAGGGTTGCGGTTGCGTGAATATTGATTTTCCCTGTGATCATCAATCTTTATTAATCTGCCAGTTTTGCTTATTAAGGGATCATTTTCAACCGATCAGCAGTGAACACATAACGGGTAATAGAAATTGCCATGCCAACATTTTATGTTAACATCAGACACCTTTGATAGATATCTATTTACACAAGAAAAGTGTACAATTATAATTATTGAGTCCCTAAACATTATTGCAGAATTTCGATTTCAAGTTGCGATATGAATTGTCCGAATTCCAAAGTTGTAAAATAATTATACTCACGTCACAGTATCTAAGCTTCTCTCGATGTTCCCTTACAAACACAATCATTTTATCAATATATATTATATTGCTAGTGTATTAAAATAGTATGCCTTCGTAATCATGTGTATCCCATTTCCAGAGTAAAATTTAACAAACCGGTGGCGACAAAAGTGCTGCTGTGTGAGAACAATATAACATATGATAAATTAAGACAATCATAAAATATCTGCATTTATTACTTTATAAAGACCAAATATGATATAATTGTAAATTAAGTACTGCTTCAACATCATATCAATCTTTTAATTACTATGTATAATTTAATGAACACAATGATTTTAATTTAATTTTAATGATGGAATTTCAAAAATGTGGGCATTTTAGATAAGCCATTATTTTATAACAATATTGCCGTATCACTATTTGGAAAAATGTTTTTAGATACTGAATGACACAAATTGCAGTGAAGGGTCGAGAGGGGTGTAAATTAATTATTGACCATGTCAGATATAGAAAAAAAATAAAAATAAAAATTAAGAAAGCCGAGAGCGTAACGATTCAATCGAAGCGGCGTACGGGTTCAGTTCGAAATGTGCATATTAGATCTCATAATTTTAATAACGCGTCGCTATCGACAAGTTCGGGAGTCGTCGAAGAAAATCTAGAGCCATTCTCATTAGGAGGTAATTGAGGAACGAGGAGGGCGATGATGGCAGAACAGCAGCGATGAACGGGAGAAGACGGGCGACGTAGACGACGGCCACTGCGGCGGCACCGGAGGACGAGACGATCGGCGTTCGAAGACGGCGCTCAGCGACAGCCGATTTCTCCCGCGGAGACTGCGGAATGTCGCCCGCCAGATCTGCAAGGTTGGCATTGTCCGCCCGAGTAATTTGGAAGGTGTGCCCTGCGTCGGCGGCTCCCGAACCTATTTCGTCAATAGCACCGTCGCCCCCCTTCGATCTCGTCAGTTCGCTGATAGTTAATTACGATTTCACTGTTGGCACGTGACATTTACTGAAACTGATATTGGTAACTGTGACAGATTCAAAAAAATTACACTATCTACAGTGACGTCAGGAATGCGAGAGAAAAGTTTCCGGACGTCGGGGTCCCTTAAGAATGTGTCCCGGAAATACCGTTGGGTGTTCGGGTGAGCGGCGTCGCAGGCGGCGGCGGGCGGCAGCTGGACGGCGGCGACGCGCGGCTCCGCTTCGCTTCTCGACCAAATAGCATACAGAGCTAATCGGGGTACAGAAACAATTCACACACTCAATCATTAGACACTTATGGTGGGCGCCGGACGCTCCTCTCGGATTATTTTAATATTTCCAGAGGTATATGCATTTCATAAATGTCCACGTTAACCCTTTCGAAAGTACCACTGCCATTGAGGGAGGGACCGAAGACAGTTTCAAAAAGTGAGTGAAGACCCTTTTCTCGGTTTATTATCTTGATTTCACCATCAAAATAATTATTTTGTTAAAAAAACATTTTTGTTGATAAACTAGCGACCTATAAATCTCACAGCTTCATGAAATCAATGGCGAAAGGGTTAACGTAGCTGATGTAGCATCGGAGAAGAGCGGCAGACGAGGTTACCTTTTCCTCCAGTTGGTTGTTGACGTAATCCACCACTACGTCGTCTTCCATCTTCAATATCTCCGTTATCTTCTGAGTGATCCACGGCTTCAAAACGTCCAGTTTCACTTTCGACATATCCACCTGCAAATAACATTTTAACTTAAACAAGAAACTCGATAAAAACAATAATGTGACATAAATATTATAATGTACAGCATCTGTAACATTATTGTTGTAACACAACATACAAGGCGAAAATAACTTTTTTTAACCATGTTGACCTACAACCGCTTGTAAATTTGTGATATTTACTGTGTCATTATCTTTTCTAAATAGTAAATAAAAAGATACGCTAATAGCTAGGCACTGTAAAAATTTTAGGCGTGCAAATAAATTGGCACTCTGGGTAAGGGGTTAATGACAGTGAGAAGAATATTTACCATGAATTACTTTTCTCTCGGGTGGAACATGAGAACCACTCATAATGCCTCAACTTCAAATTTCTATTAATTAATCCATGTGTTCATAAAGAATTACATTAAAATAAATCTACAAATTCTATTAACCACTTTATTCCTGATTTTTTTTTAGAAGTGTCCAAAAAATAATGATTATTTTATGTTCTCTTTTCAAATCAAATAATAAAAGTATAAAATAAAAATGAAAACATTTTTTTTCCACCCAGGTCCACCCAGATCGCCTCACAATCCTAAACTACCTATAACACTCAATGATTAGAAGCCCTCATCTATACGAGCGCCCGATGTAATGCCAAGCGAAATTCTGCAACCGTGCGGGCCCTGGACTAACGTCATGTTCGAAATTCCCTCACATGGACGGACCCGGAGTTGAGTGGTTAATGCGATGAAAAATTATTTCAGGACATTTATAAACATTGATAATGTTACATGTCTTTAATATAGTCGCTTCCACTGCAAAACTTATTTTTAAGTGATAGTAAAAATATGGAATTGATGATTTGTCATAAGACAGTACGAATCAAATAGCTTGTCTTGGTTTGTTGAATCAAATATGATACATCTGTTTGAATCAATCTATATCGCTATGGTTTCAATACTTTGTTCAGTTTCCTGGCAAAATTAGATTGATGATTTACATTTCTTATGCTGCTAAATTTTTGGTATGCGAATGAAAGATGGAATGGTTGTAATAAATGTTGTCATAGTAGCGTGACTATCACGTGTAACAAATGATATAATTCACGACAATTTACATCTACATCAATATTCGCTTTTGTGATATTATATTTATTTACAACAATAAAAACAATTTTTAACAATGATGCCTTTCTACCAAGAATTGATACATTAATACATTGATATTTTGTATTAGATTACATGTGACTATGCCCCAAACAATGCATCAAAGAATGCTTGCTATTTCACATAGTATGTATATTTGCTATTTCACAATGCTATATCTGCGTGATCATTCTCTTAAACAAACCAGCAGCAAAATTGAAATCGTTTTCTTCAATAGGTACTTCATCACCTGCATGTAATAAGTGTAAAATGGTAAATATGTTTTACCTCATGTTACTCATTTTCTACCTGAAAAATTACTTAATGCTGCTAAAGAAGGTAAATAACGGATAGTCGGAACATCGCCCAAAATGATATTTTTCACCGAAAACTACACAAAATGAAATTGTTTAAGGGTAGAAAAATCTTTTATGAACACATGAGAAATATTCGTGAATGAAGAAAGAAAACGTTGGAATATAGGTTTAACAATGATATGTCGCAAACTTTCATGTCTTACAAACCTGATAAAACTAGTTTGTATGAAGGAACAATGGTGGCTAACAAGACAGATTTCAATCACTTCAGAAAGTATGCGAAATTAAATGTTTTAGAGTAGAATAAACCAGACCATGCATAACCCAACCCAACTTAACACATGTGTACTTTTCGGTGGTAATACCATTTTTAGGCCATGTTCGACTATCCGATATTTACCCTAAAACAATGCCATTCTTTAGGAAATTTAATTGTGAATAGCAATTTGGCAAGAAATCAAACATTGAACTCGAGTAATCGAAAAAAAAAATATGCGAAATAGGAAATATTATTTACGAAAATTCTTCACTCTATTTGAAATAAACTCCAAGAAGTTCTAGTTGATATGTTACGGTGATATTTTCTTACTGATACTATTTTTGTATTTCACTAAATTATCGGTTTCCCTGATACCTATGCAAGATAATTTAAAATTTTCGTATTCATATTTAAATATCCTACCAAACTGCTTTGTTATTAGCGGCATAAATTAAGTTTTTGAGTAGGATGCTGCAAAGCATTTTTTCCTAAAAACCTTGACTAATCATCGCAAAAATACATCTCAATTATGTACAAATACGTAGATGGGGATTTTGCGGCCATTTTTATGCTATTTAAAGTTATTAATAGATATTAAAAACATGAAAGGCCCAAAATTACTATATTTATCCGAGTGTTGAAGAAAATTCAGAAAACTCCCCAACGAATACGAAATACTGTAATTCTAAATTATTGTCATTTTCTCTCACCTGCTGCGTTAAACAATCGCCGAATTTCATCTGCTTCAATAGTTTTTTTTCTTTATCGCTGAAGCGGTTGTCCTGCTCCGCGGTGGTCCCCTGAAGATTAAATGAAGCAAAAAGAGAAATAAGGGCAATGAAACAATATACATTTGGTTCCTTGTATTCATAAAATTTCCAAAATGCTCACCGTATACATAATGGTGAAGCTTTTCCCACAATCAATAAAATGAAAAGTGTGCAGTGCACTATGTCACTGCTACGCTTTGTGAAGGGCAAATTAAGAATACTATTCAGTGCCACAAATATGGAACATATTACATGCTCAAGTCATTCGGATTGATAATCAATAATTACATCAAATATTGGTTGAAGGCACTAATTCGCCGAAAATGGTAGCAACATGGCGTCCCACGGTCAATGCGAAGCATGGAAACGGTATTGCAAGCATAGATAATTTACTATTGCAAGCAGAAAGAATAAATTAAAAATAATTGTTGCTTTTTATAAAATACCAACCCAATATGTAAGATAAAAAATAGGTAGGTAGGTACTAAAATTCAGTTAATATTCACTGGTAGATATTTAATTTAGTGCGATTTTAAAGTTTCCTTATTTATAAATGAAATAGGTATTTTCCTACAATTGAAAGTAACTATTTACAGCTCTTCGTTTTTAATAATTAACATTTAGAATATTGAATTTTGTTTCAGGGTATGTAATATATATATATATATTTTTGACGAATGCTGTTATTTTATTTTTCATTAGACTTCACCATACTTCATTTCATTGAAGCCAGATATTTTTTTGTGCGACCTATGTATGTGACGAGTTATCTACCTAATAACTTATTAGTTTTTTTTTTAAGTTTATATTATTAATCAAGAAATCTTATAGGTACAACTGATTCTCTTTTTGCATGGAGAAGAGACTAGCTTACAAAAAAACAGTGTAAAAAAAGATAAGGTGCACACACAAAAACGGGAGATAGATTCCATAAATAATTAAAATTCATTTTTCAAGTAGTTTTACAAGATAGATAAGTAATACATAAACACCTGCTTCTTAAAATTCGCCAAATGGCAAAAATGATGACTCCAATATTCCCGAAGGTGTTTTTAATTACATACATATATATTTTTTTAATGTGCTAACTGTCAATTCTTGGTGGAAAGATATTATATTTTAAAAAATAAAACACAATTCATTTGTACTACTTCCACATATTTATAATGATCAGGACCGGTTTCTGGATATGGCCATACATGTAAATTTGCAGCTATTTAAATTGAGCGTGAAAAATCATTTTGGTTTGACTCACTTCCTGGAATCAGCCTTAATAGAGAGCCACATGTTCACAGATGCACAGGCAATGAAGATTTAGTTGGAAGTAAATGCTTCTAGATAATTGTTTGAAAGTAATTTTTGTGTGTAGTAATGTAAAAACAATCAAAATATTCAAAAAAAGCCAAATTTCATAAAACAAATACTCACTTATCAAAGACTTACAGTGACGGACGTCTGACAATCTTTTAACGCTTTACATCAATATTAATTGGTTCCATATAATTATTGATTGAATTGACATTTACTTGGTGGAGCTCCATTATAGTAGGATAAAATATCAAAGTATTGAGATATAAACATTTTATTAGTTAGTAAATAGCTATTTCTGCTTCACGCCATAGTCAGAACTATTACAGAAATAGTTCTGACAGTGGCATGGAGCCGAAATAGTTATTAACTAACTAACAAATTTTTTTAGAACTGAATACTGTGATGTTTTATACTTTATACTATTATTTCCATATATTTACATTACAAAGATTGTAAACACCGAGTAACCAAATAATATGCAGCATAAAATAAAATTATTGTTACATTATATAAAAAATAATATGTATTATTTTGTCTACCATCAGGTAAATTTAGTTTTAAGATTCTTTATATTTCGAGATCTAAGATAGAGACCCTCGCCCTTAATTTTCAAATAATACCCTATCTTAGGGGTCGGTTTGTCAAGTGGGAAGAGCGAAATTGTCAAAAAAAAAAACAGAAAATAAGGGTACCAGAGAGCGGCATATACATATGGATTTCGTATTTTAATTATTATTTTTTAAAAGGGTAGTGAAGAAAAATGGGTTTAAAATCGCTAATTATAAAAAGATCTATGTGCCAGAGATGCTGTTCACCTAAAAGAGCTATATGCCTTGTACGTACGTCATTCTACTAGAAGGGAGGTTCAAAAAACCAACACTTGACACGACACCAAATATCCTTGTTACATTTGACCGCCCTACTATGCCTCGAACCGAACGTCGCGACGTTTTCTAGTAGAGAAAACACAACCGCGTCGAGTGATAACAAATTCGATAACTTTTACCGTAGAAAACGTAAATTCAGTAGATTTTGTGTGTGAATTTTCCTAGGGCGAGCTAGAAATAAATTCTTTGAGCAACGTTTGTATTCATGTATTGATTTATATATTTATATATTTCATATATTGATATATTGACAAATTTTGGGACGTTTTACTTTATGCGCAGCGTTTCCATTTCGTGGCAGGAGCAACCGGTTCTTTTTCGCGAAATGTGATTCTCGCTCGCACATAAGAAACAGCCGAATTTTTCTTACCGAAAGTGAATCTCGCTCGCACCACTACGGCGCCGTATGCAGGCCGATAGACTAATCCGGGGCGAGAAAATCTTCCCTTAGCTGGGACCCGCCCCTCTCATTTAAGAATAAAAGGCCGTACGCGTTGTACAAACGCTTCTCCTTCTCCTACAGAGGGTCGAAAATAAATGCCTGCGCATAATCTCAGGCTCGAGGAAAAATTCGAACACACGATACCTCCGTGCTTGGTACAAAGGCCCTGACATTCAAGAGACCCTAAGTCTACACCACGCCAGCTTCATGCAGAGATTGAAGCAGGGGCCTCACCTCGCTCCAACTCTCAAAGCTGAGAAAATACAAAAATTTAAGCTCCAATTAAAGGTCTCCAAAAACCTCGTCAAGACAATGTCCAACTCCTTATGCTCTCCCTCTCTTACAGGAAATTCTTCTCTAGCGGTGGTGGATGCGGAAGAGGCCGACGGCCACACCGGTCTTCAATAAGTCGCCCCGCGGTTTTCAGCTACATAGGAAAAAAAAATCCAACTAGAACGTCTTATTAATACATCGTATACCCGCTTAAACGAATACATTCCGAATTCCTCCCCGTTGAAAGTGTAAAAGCTACAAACCGACAGACCCACGGATAATTTTCCGAGCAGACAGTCGTTGATAGTAGCCCGAACGCCAACCGGTTTTTTCGCTTTTTGCTTTCTCTTTCAGACCTATACCTCTCTTATCTAACCACCACTACCCTCTCACCTCATCCGTGCGACCACTCCCGTCGAACAGCATCAGCATGTCTCTTCTAACGATGGCTGACATAGAGGCAGCTTTAGCCTGCATGTCGAAGGACGAGAGGTGGATGGATGATGCGGACATCGAGAGCCGTCCCTCCTCCCTAATGTCCAAGCTAAAGGAGATAATCAAACCGGATACGAAAGGGCGACAGAATCTGTCGCTCTTCTTGATTATGTCCATGCTACAGATCATCACGAAGCTATTCCTGACGGACCAACAATCCCCGAAACGATCCAGCCGCAGCCGCAGTGATCTGAGACTGCGACGTAAACGCCAGGTCCTGCCAGCCTCCGGATGCACCATCAACGCACTGGCCCTGACCCAGTATGAATCCGCATCCGACTCCGATGAAAACGGCAACCCTCTGCAGACCCCAACGAACTTCAACGACGGAGATCAAGAAAATGTGACTTGGACGAAAGTCGTTCGGCAAAAACGGGCCAGAGACCCGCAATCACCGATCGCGTCGACCAGCGCAGAATCTCCACCGGCCCAGCGAAAACGGACGGCTACCGGTAAATCCCCGACCGTCGATACCGCCACCATTGCACCCGGTAACGCCACCCCAACCACTGCCGACAACAAGAAGAAAATCCCACCCATAGTGCTTCACGACAAGAAGCACTATGTGACCCTCTATAAAGACCTGACATTGGCGGGAAAAAAAATCGCCGGTGCCAAAGACCAGCGATCAACAATCAGGATCGAGATGGCTTCGGTGTCTGATTACAGAAAAGCTATTGCCTTCCTAGACAACCGGCAAACCCCATTTCACTGCTTCGCTCTTCCGGAGGAGAAAATTCTGAAAATAGTCTTCAGGGGAATATCGGAAACAGTTACAGAAAAAGAAGTACATGAAGAGCTCACCAACCGTGGTTTCCCGATAATAAAAGTGCAGAGAATGCACAAAGGCAACGAGAGAACCCCAATCCCTCTCATGTTAATCGACTGTAAAAAAACGGACCGCGGCCGCGAACTGTTTAACGAATACCAGATACTAGGGATGGACATTAAAGTCGAACCCCTACGCCGCAAAGTCACTCCAGGACAGTGTCACAACTGCCAGGGCTTCTTACATTCCAGCAGCGGATGCCATGCCCCACCGAAATGCATCCGATGCGGAAAAAACTATACATCTTCCGAGTGTCAGAAAACTCGGGAAGAAGGCCCAGCCACTTGCGCCAACTGCGGAGGAGCCCACCCCGCTTACTATAGAGGATGTCCGAGCCACCCAGAGTTCGGGAAACCAATCCGCAGGGCCAGAGACTGGCCTCTCCCTCCCTGTACCCCTGCCTACCATGACAAGCTGGTACAACAGCAACAACCCCTAAGCCCACAACAACAACAACATCAGCAACATCAACAACAGCCGCACTTCTACGCCCCCGAAAAACACTACATACATCAATACCAATATTTTTTTCCTACTGAAACTATTATGTGGAGTCCGCGAAGCGGGCTCCTAGTTTCCTGGCTAAAGTCAGTGCTAGGGTGGGTACAGACTAAGTCTTTATATCCCTTTCCCGCATGTAAGCTAGCTACGTACTGCTATCTAAAAGATTCTGTCAGCTGAAGGCTTTGTGTGGGGAAAACATTATGTGTGTTGTTATTCCGTGTTGTTACTAATAAATGTGTAGGCTCCGAGTGAGCCTATACCTATAAACCGAACGCGAATTTGTGTAAAGAAGACCTTTGCTTCCCTTTCCTCTCCCTATAGCTCTATCTCCCTCAGAAGTAGAGGCTGTCTCTTTCTCGTCAAGAGGAGACGAGCGAGGTCATTCTCACACGATTAATCTGTTTTGAGAAACTAAATTTTATTAGCTGGAAACTACCCTCCACTACAAATATTATATTCATTAAACACTAAAATAGTACATCTCACGTGAGAGTAAAACATAATATTAATTAACAAGTAAGTAGAATAATATATAAGATAAATCACTTTTAAGGTGTTAACTGTCAATTCTTAGTGGAAAGACATTATATTTTAAAAAATAAAACACAATTCATTTGTACTACTTACACATATTTAAAAAATATAAGATAAATATTGATACTAGGATAAAATATCAAAGTATTAAGTTGTAAAGATTTTACTAGGTAGTTCATAGCTATTTCGGCTTAACGCCATCGTCAGAGTTATACAGTTTGACTATAAAATTTGTATATATACTATTATAATGGAGTTCTACCAAGAAAATGGCAATTCAATCAATAACATAAATATTTTTTTTTTTTAAATAAAACACAATTTGTTTGTACTACTTCCACATATTTATAATGATCAGGACCGGTTTCGCTCATCACGAGCATTATCAACTGATAAAAATACAAACATAACAGGCGTATTTATATAAAATTGAGTGAAACAATGAAGGTATATAAAACTGATGGTTCATGAACTGAGACAAGAAAATATTGATTAACAAACAAATTATACATAAATCAAATGAAAGAGTCTACAATTAAAATGTTATGGACCTCTTTCAAATCATTAAATACTAATTTACAATCACAAATATAGCTACATTAAAAGTCCATTTAGCTGAACAAAATTATTAATGACGATAATAATATAAAATGATGACTCAGGGAAATTATAAGTAAAAATTAATGAACCATTTAAAAATAATCAAATATTAAGTATGTAATTAATATGAATAATAAACAGCCATCTTAAGTGGAGAAAGCAGAGCAGCTATGAGTATCCAATAAATTTTAATATCTGAAAAACAAAAATTACAGACAGAATCAATTCTTAAAAGTTAAAAATAACCTTACCGGTATAATACAAATTAATGAATCGGATACCGTCTTTGCATCTTCTCCTTTGTTATATCCGATTCATTAATTTGTATTATACCTGTAAGGATATTTTTAACTTGTAAGAATTGATTGTCTCTAATTTTTGTTTTTCAGATATTAAAAAATTAATGGATACTCATAGCTGCTCTGCTTTCTCCACTTAAGATGGCTGTTTATTGTTAATATTAATTACATACTTAATATTTGATTATTTTTAAATGGTTCACTAATTTTTTCTTATAATTTTCCTGATTCATTATTGCTTATTATATTAGTAATGTCATTAAAATTTTTTGCTCAGCTAAATGGACTTTTAATTTAGCTATATTTGTCATTTCAGATGAGTATTTATTGATTTGAAAGAGGTCCATAACATTTTAATTGTAGAATCTTTTATTTGATTTATGTATAAGTTGTTTGCTAATCAGTATTTTCTTGTCTTAGTTCATGAACCATCAGTTTTATATACCTTCATTTTTTCACTCAATTTTATATAAATACGCCTGTTATGTTTGTATTTTTATCAGTTGATAATGCTCGTGATGAGCGAAACCGGTTCTGATCATTATAAATATGTGGAAGTAGTACAAACAAATTGTGTTTTATTTTTTAAAATATAATGTCTTTCCACCAAGAATTGACAGTTAACACCTTAAAAGTAATAAATATTATTGCACACAACGTAAAACATTTTTTTTTAAATAAAGCACAATTTGTTTGTACCACTTTCACATGTTTATAATGAGCAGGACCGGTTTCGCTAAACCAAACGCAGGTTACGCAAAACCGGTCCTGGTCATTATAAACATGTGGAAATAGTACAAACAAATTTTGTTTTATTTTTAAAATATAATGCCTTTCCATCAAGAATTGACAGTGAACACCCTAAAAGTGGTGAGCAAATTAAATAGTAATTGAGATAAATATAATATCATAATAATAAAATATGACGGCATGGCATGGCATCCCACTGATCCTTATTTTGTGTTGCTTCAACTTGAATGACACTTTTTCCGTCCCATCACTCCTCCATCAAATGCGGGAGAAGACAACTAAAACGCAATTAAATCTTCTCCCATCACAAAAATATAAAAAAAATTATTATAAACACAATCCTAAAACACTAAAAAACTGTCTTGAATACTAAAAAAATACGTAAACGCGAGAGATTACCAAACATAACAAAAATGCATACGATTGTATACTGTTGCCGCACAGCACATAGCTGTATTAGCATTTCCAGACAAGCGACCCATACCACTTGTCCAGTTTTGCGAGGGCTATCACAGTTAGCCAAAAAGAGATAGAAACATTCCAATGGCGTGAGTTCATACATTATTTATGAGAAATATCTATATTTAAAAAAAAATGGCACTTAGCTCTTTTAGGTTTTCCAGTCTTCATGTTTATTTAATACATTTCCTTGCTTAATTAAAAAAACCATTTTATCATCTGTAATAATATGAGTATTTTTCTTTATACATTGTGATGAAATAAATATTTATTTTAGTTTCAATGCCATAAAGAGGGCTATCATCATTTTGCATGTCTATTGAAAAATCTCATAATTGTCTATGGTGAGTTCGTACCACGTTTGTGTACAGTGTATTATTGACTCCTCCTGAAGGATAGGGCTATGACAGGACTAGTGGTTAGCTAAACGCTCTCGCTACGCCCCGTGAGGATAGGATGGGTGGGAGGGATTACTCAGACTACGGACAGAAATCCATAAATCGATTCAAAGATCAATCTATGAAAACCGTCTGCACCGGGAATTGAACCTAAGACATTAGTAACCGTAGCCAACGACGCTACCAACTGCGCCACGGACGCCGATATTTTAAAATTCCCGGGTTTTTCGCAATACTAATTCTTACCCTTTCGACTTAGAATAAGCTACCCTTTTTCATAATATAATGTGATGAACTCATGTTGTCCAATAAGAAAATGTAGGTAACAAAAAATATTTTTTAAGATAAAGTATTTAAGTGTTCTCTACAAAACAAAAGCGTGTTACTAATATTATGTATTTACTTAGTTGAACTTAGTAAATAAATTCATAATATATTATCGTTGATGATGAATAACAAGAAAGTACTAAAGTGTCAATTTTTTTTTTGAAAAACATCACCATGTACAGCTGGCCATTTGTGAGGACATCAATCCACAGACACATGCTAATCGTTGTGTAGGTCTATCATTGTGCCTTCTTAATTGTTATTTTTAATCACATTCAAATTAGCAACTTTCATGTTTGCTTCAGACATTCGTATACTCGAATACCTGAAGATGTCGAAAAGCGAAACCCGGGTTGTTAGTGACAAAATACATGGAAATGTACAAAATCCCAATTCAAATTTGATATTTCCCTTAGTCAATGTCTTAAATTAGGCTAGGATCATCTGGTTAGTGTCGAACAATATTCCTGTAAACCTTCACACAGTCAATGTAACACAAAATCCCACAAACACGCTTATCACATGAAAACAGGTCACAATTACTTAGTTTCTTAAGGTGACATAAAAGTTTTAAATCACCATGGACACTTTCAACTGTCAGGTTTACTGATATATTTACAATAAATTTATTTCTTCTGATGTCGCCAAGGTATTGTAAATTGTTGACCACACTGAGAAATATAGAAAACGTGAAATAACAGATTACATATAAATTTAAGATTATATAGATTAAAGAGCAATGTATTTAATTTGTTTTATTTAAGTAAGGCTACAAATTATAAAACTTTAAAATATTACATATATATATATATATATATTTAATGAAAACAATGACAGTAATATTGTTATTGCTGAGATGACCAAGAATAGGCATTGGCAAATAATTTCTGCCATGGAGAATTAAGATCATTATCATTCTTTTTATTTCCAGTGATCTCGTAGGCACATTGCCATGTAATGGTGCATCTTTCAGGGTGAGGCATCATGGCCAAGTGTCGTCCGTTGGTTGAACAAATGCTAGCTATACCGCCTGGAAAGTATGCAAAAGAAATGTATCATTAGTCATAAAATTAAATCAATGTTCATCCTTGTATCATTACTAAACTTAAAGGTCCATCATCTGAATCCATGTAAAAAAATAGAGAATAAGATTATTTTAGGTGTAATTGTGGTATCATTTTCTTATAGTAATATAGTGATGAATATATTGTTTTCGAGGACCAAGCATTTCATTTTAACAGCAGTATCCTACATATGTGTTAACTAATTCTTTTAATTTTACCTTGATTTATGTAAATTTCGAGCTGTCAGGATATTTTCATAAAAAATATTTATTTATATTAATTTTCACAAAAAAATCGATAGTTTTACATCAAGCGGTCTTTCAGTATTATTGATTACTAAATGAGGTCTTGCCCGCACACATATATTATTATTACTGTATCATATCACAAATAATATGGCAGAATATTTGCCCTGTGGTGACTTTGTCTATATAGAAAAATGTGGCGATACAAATGTAACGTTCAGATGTAACGATTATTTTATTTCCAAAATTACTTAGTGTCTGACAAGGCTCTAAGAATAACTTGATAATTAAATAGATACATCATGATAAAGGTAAGATTTAATATACTAAATGCATTATCTCACATGGACTTCCATTCGGGTTCATAGGATATTTTTCAGTAGGGTTTCCTTGATCATCCAAATACTGCATACAAATTTGCTTTCGGTTCTTAAGGCCTTGAAGGATTTTCGGATCACTGAATGCAAATCTCCCTTCTCCGTGAGCAACCCAGATGCCTAGTTGTGAGCCTTCCATACCGGATAACCAAACATTGCTACCGATTCCTTGATTGATAGATACACATGACCAGCGACATTCGAATCTGTGGAAATTGAACAATACATTTATTC
Organism: Himalopsyche phryganea; assembly: GCA_022494535.1. Taxonomy (NCBI): domain Eukaryota; kingdom Metazoa; phylum Arthropoda; class Insecta; order Trichoptera; family Rhyacophilidae; genus Himalopsyche; species Himalopsyche phryganea. The sequence continues at coordinate 4,633,621 of JAGVSL010000046.1, forward strand.
AAAATCTATGTTACAAACTTTGACACAATGTTGACTCAACATATAGAAGTGGTGTCAAAGTGATTTGTTAATACAAATACGGGTTTTAATCTTCTTGACAAAATCAATCAATCTGATAAGACAAGATTAGTTGCCAAAAAGGCATTGTCGAAATATTCATGTGTTCCACCCTCCTACAGAGTAAAAAAAATCATCGGCGTAAACTTTGTAGATAACAATAATATGTAACAATCCAAATACCTTTCTGATTTGTTATGTTCGAGGACAATTTTAGCATTTTCTACATTATTACTAGAGTTGCTTTCTGTTTCCATCCATCCTAGCAAAGTCATGAGTTGACAGCCATTGCAAACCCCCAGGGAAAAGGTATCTTGCCGATTAAATGCAAAATGATTGAATTGGGCACGAAGTTTGTCATTGAATAGAATGGTTGCTGCCCAGCCTTTGGCTGATCCCAGAGTATCTAAATAAAATTCAAAACAAAATAGAAATTGATAAGTTTTCAGGCGTTCACAGTTATTGTATGTATAAATACTAAATTGGGACAGACACTAAAAATGAAACATGATGATGCAACTGTTTCTAAAAGTCGATGATAACCATCAACCGTGTTCCCCATATATGTTAATTACATAAAATTGGATTTTAAGATCCGTTGTGTAATTATTCAATTACCTGCATAACTGAATCCACCAGGGAAAACAACACCTTTAAACTTATCAAGCGAAATGGATTCATTTAGTAAATCTTGCATTGTTACATCATAAACCTCAAATCTTGCCTTCATTAATGATGCAATCATTTCGCGATCTCCATTGGTACCTGGAATACAAAATATAATCAATGAATGACAATGATTGCAGATTTAATTAAGGACATATTTTTGCTACTGATTTTTATATGACATCAGAAGAATTTTAGAATGATCAACGTACCCTCCTCTCTTACAACGGCAACAGATATAGAGTGTGAGGTCTCATTCAAAATAAATTCTGAATTAAAGTTTGCTTTGTATACTGACCCAGTTCGATACTTCAAACCTAAAAAAGAAAATATAAGAATTATAATTTAATCCTTCGGGTCCCAGGGGTCGATTTATAGAAAGTTCACGCCCGATAGATAGGCATTCTGGGGGCGAAAGGGTTAAGATACAAAATTTTACTTTTGACCAATTCGCGGAATATAGGTATACTACTTCTTGATGGCATTGAATCCTAAAATTGCTCTTTCTTTTGAATTAACTAAAGTATCAGTAATAATTACGAAAAAATGATTTGCGGTACAGATTAGAAAAGTTTTTTGAATCCAACAAACTTTTTCTTGCTGACATCTTGAAAGTTTTAGGTACCTAATCCTTATATTGTATGACATGAAATTGACAAAACAAAAGTATTCCAATAATTATAACTATCATATTCATAACAGAAACTATCACAAGAAAATAAAAAAAATATATACTGATTTGCTAGGCTTGCCGTTAACCCCTTATGACTGAGAAACGCTATCAACCATTTTGGTAAATTAATCGACATTGATTAGTGATATGAAAAATAGAATCACTTTTAAGGTGTTAACTGTCAATTCTCGGTGGAAAGACATTATATTTTAAAAAATAAAACACAATTCATTTGTACTACTTCTACATGTCAAAACAAAAAAAAGATAAATGGAATATTAAAATATTACCATCCCACTCTTCCTGCACACATTCAGAGTTGGCTTGCAGTAACTCTAACCTGTAACTTGTTTCTTCCCATGTACGCAGCAAGGAGTAAACATCACAACTGAGGAGAAGGTTATTATTAAATGTTACAGTTAAAGGAGCCTCCATGCCGAAACCGATCGTTTTACCGATTGGCAGGCACATCACACCACTCGATTTATAGTTCTCTACGCAGTAACCCACATCTTCAGGATTCACTTCAAGAATTAGACCTAATTCTTCATTGAATAAGGCATGCAGGTAGTCAACCTCGGGAATGTCCAAATTGACACTGACGCCTCGTAGTCCAGAGAAAGCCATTTCAAGAATGCACGTTATGAATCCTCCATCACTGATGTCGTGGCCGGATAATATTTTCTTTTCTGCAATAGTAAATAGCTATGATATTTCAAATGTCCGGAAAAATACTAAACATGTTAATTATTTGTCATAAAAATGACATGTTTATTTTATAATGAAAGTTGTCAACCCTTTCACTACAATAAAACTGTATAATGAATTGATTTTGCGCATGTTTGCTTACTTATCACAGAAAAAGGATTAATGAAAATTTGTATTAAACAACAATTCAGCCAGTCGTAATTAAATATCAATTCCATTATTATAATTTATGTTTTAGTTAAAATATAGGAAAATATTGCATTAGGTAATAGTATTGGGACTGTGTTAGTGTTGTGCTTGTTTATCTTTGCTGTGATGAAAATGCTTCGTCAGTAAGTCAATATGGTAAGAAAAAATTGTTCATAGCTATTGTAAAATTGTTACCTTTGATTAGTATTTGTGTTATGTTAAATGCATTCCGCAAGCAAATTGGATCATCAACATCTGGAGCATGTTCTCCTTGTTGTTTGTAACACTGCGCTAAAGCGGTTCCGCCAAGCCTAAACACGAGAGTGGCAAATTATAAAAACAAAAATAGTATGCAGATTAAAAAAGCACTAAAAGAAAAACAGAAATATACCGATATTTTCCAGGAGATATTGGCACCCACAGCAAAGTAGAACCAGATTCCTTGAGATATGGCTCAACCTTCACCCTTATGTCAGGACAGGGAGCATATGTTGAAACTACGAGAGTCCCAGGAGAATTCACTGCAGCCAAAATATAAGAATAAGATGAAGATAACCAAGTAATTAGTTTCACAAGAATTTTATTGATAGCTGTTTCGGCTTCACCCATCATCGGAAGTACCTAATAGAAGTCTACCGAGTAAATGCCAGTTCAATCAATAAAATATTAGAAATTAACATGAATAGAACAGTTAGCAATGAAGAAAATTCAATACTTTAATATGTGAGCAATGGAGTAACTGTAAAATGAGCAATCATTCATCATGTAAATAATATCATAAATTTTGCACTGGCTGATACTAGAGATATTTGTGTTATGTCGATTAGTTTAAGATTTTATTAGATTTAAGTTATCCGATTAATTATTATTAGCTGAATAAGCAATACAATATGATTTAGTTAATATACACCGATTGCTAAAACAGGAATGGTTTAGTGATATTTTGAAACCTTTTTCTCCTCTAACTCCAGCAGCCATCGACAACGAATCCTTTCCACCGTCGACTGCTATTTTTAATTGCTTCATAATTGAACACATCGCGCGGCAAGCGACAGCGAGTTTTCCACCGGCATCGCCGGTTTTACCACTCCACATCCAGTTTCCTGAACATTTCACATCTTCTAAGGAAGTGATTCCAGCAAAAACCTGTAGCGAGAAATGAGTATGTAACAAAATTGCGTTTAAAAAGATGTTATCTGTTTAACAAAGTTAAGAATGTCAGCATCAAGTTGTAGTAAAATGGATTCATTATTTATCATATATAATAAGAAATTACCAAGTTTGTGAGAGCTTCTCCAACAGTCATTCTCGCTCCGACTTCAGGGTCAGCAAAGCCTTTCAAAGACTGAGTTCCAATCGATGTTGCCGCACCGCAAATATCTGAGTGGGAAAGTGCAATTATTCCATAATCGGCCAGCGGAGTGTGCAAAGGTCCCACGCATTGTTGCTGAGCAATCAGTCCAGTGACACATCTATCAACCTTGAATGAAATATCAACCAGTATTAGTAAAAGCCATTTTACTGTTCGCATCATTACTCATTACGGTTACTTAGATTTAAAAACAATGAAGGTTTACCTTATTTGTCAGAAATCGTTTGCTTCCAACAGACACTAATCTCAAAACTCTATCCAAAGCAGTTTGTATATTGAGATTTTTAGGGAAGACGAGAGTTTTCACAGGTGTACGAGAATTTGAAAGCAAAAACTTTTTTCTTGGCATATTACCTGTTAAAATAGAAGAAATAGATATACAAAATTCAAATATAGCGTGACGTAAAATTTTTGGTAATCGTAAGTATTAAATACCTAATACAGCATTCAAGTCAAGGTTGAAAGGCAAAGAATCATCGCTTTTTTTACTAGTTTTGTAATTGTTAATGTTCTCCATTGAATCTTCGACGAGCTTTACAAAACCGTCACCCGTTACTTCGCCAACAAATGATACAGGGCATCTCTCACGATTGCAGATGTCTGAAAATAAAAATAAATATAAGTTTTTATGCTTATTCGGGTCAAGGTTAAAACAAAAATGAATTGAGTGAATTATATTTGAATAGATGTATGGAAACCTTTCAATAACTGTTTTTGTCCAGGATCACACAGAATTGCATTATTCTCTTGATATTCTGCTCCCCATAATTCCATAACAGTAATGGTGGGATCACCAAGGTTAAATTCTTTCGTAAATACAATAGCTCCTTCGGGTTCGACTAGTTCTTTTAAAACGTTTCCGTTTCCTCCAGCGCCTTGATCATGTATTGCTGAAAAGAAAATGGTAAAAAGCGGTAAAATTATAATAATTTATGTTAAATATCTTATTCTCTTTTACATGATATCTACTCTTTACTATAAATAATAATGTTACTTTACCCAAGACGGGGTTTTCGGAAGCTTCCAAGCAAGCACGGACGACTCTATTGAGACGATTTCCCATTTCGGCATCTCCTCTTTGCACGGCTCCAAAGTCTAAAGCTGCCGCACGATTGCCATCCCCTTGAACTGCCACGGAAGAAGCTGCCCCGCCTCCGACACCGATGCGGTATACGGGACCTCCCAATTTTACAACTAGCATATCTGCAATTTCCAAAATATAATTTTTCATTTGGTTGATTGATATATTCAATATTGTTTCCTGTCAATTCAAGATGATTATGTAGCATTAAAATGACAGTTTTAAATTACACAATGACATTTTTCACTCAATAACATTAACAGAAGTTACTTATTAACAGTAATACGATCACAAATTAGAAATGATTCTTTACGTCAATGAACGAAAACAATGCACAGATGAATGGTTAGTCTTATTTAAGTATTACAGAAAGAGTGACTCTTCAAAAAATGATTAAATTTAATATTGTAGAAAGTGTAGTGTAATATAATATGATTAGAAATATCCATTTAATTTACCTTTAGACGGTGATACTTTTTTTATCATGTCGTCAGGCATGTACCCGATGCCACCGCTGAACATTATCGGTTTGACAAACTCTTCTCTTATGTTGTTGCCATTATTTAAGCCATACGACTGTACGAATCCGGTAATCAACGGTTCGCCAAACTTATTTCCATAGTCTGATGCTCCATTACTCGCTTGAATGATGATTTCAAGAGGTGAAGCAAAATTTTCAGGATACACCCAGTCATTATCCTCCCAAGGTAAGTCATATCCTTTAAAATAATTATGTTTGAGGTTATTGCTTCAATAATGCGCACTCTTTAGAAAAGGACATAAATAATTATTTTTGCAGATTTCATGCTATTTGCATCACACCATAATTTTTCATAAAAAATAATGTTATAAAGTCGGAAACCACCAATACATTTGAAATCAAATGGTGTGACTAAAGATGACTTTAATAATATCATAAACACAAATCCTAGTTTTAGAAACACTGTACACTTCAAAAATCATCTTTTCATTTAAGGGAAGATTTCTGGTACAACCCTGATAAAGACACCCTGGCAGAAAAAGAACATCCTTGTTCTGGAATCTGATTTCACTTTAGCACTGCACCTCTGTTTAGAATGACAGCAAATATGGAAAGGATCATTGCCAAAATCCGGTAACGGATTTATGATAAAACGAAGAAGTAAAAAGTTTACAGGTTGAGTCTTCTCAAGATCAACAATCATGCATTTAATTGTGTATTATATCTTCGATACATTACTTATAGATCTTTATAAATAATGGATACTGGCATAAGATTTTTTTTTGAAATTATATCTTGGAAGATGATTCTTGACAAACGATGGGTATTAAAATCTTTGTCAAATAAAGAATAATGTAAACTTTATTTTTCCCTACCTGGCATTTTAAGATTCCCCACAGAGTATCCGGCAGTACCGGCTACTGTGTGCCCGCCTCTGCCGACAGCTTGGACATCACGAATCCTTCCACCGGTACCCGTGGTAGCACCGCTAAACGGAGCCACACCAGTCGGCATATTGTGCGTTTCAGCTGTGAATATCAAATCTGATTTCACTGTCTCTAGGTTCATTTTCGAAGCAAAAGTCACGGACTCAGGTGTCATCTTTTTGTGAGTGAATCCAATGATAGCACTATAAAATATTAAACATATTCAATAAATTGGGCAAAACTAAAAACATGTAACGTCATACTTAAAGTAACTCCCAATATTAAACGTGAAATGAAAGAAAGTAAAAATCTCACAAGTCAAAAAGCATAATTATTAGCTCACCTGCTGTTATCGCCAAATTTAATAACATTGTTTTTATTTGATGTGTTTTGAGTATCCATAATCATGTCTATTAAGGATTCTTCATATTCAATTCCATCTAGTATCATCTTACCCTTAAAAAAGAGAATATGGTTCTATTTTAAAAAATAAAGCACAATTCATTTGTACTACTTCCACATATTTTGAAATATGTGGAAGTAGTACAAATAAATTGTGTTTTATTTTTTAAAATATAATGTCTTTCCACGAAGAATTGACAGTTAACACCTTAAAAGAATATGGTTCGTCACAATATACCTAATTTGAAAAAATTATGTCAATGGTGAGCTATAAATATTAATATTGATAAATACTATTAGTAATATAGATTATTATGATTGTGAGCACAGTCTGGCAGTTGCATAGTAAAAAAGTGACTCCCTTGGGCATTATTATATTCATTTTGAAGTTAGGTACATTAATTAGTTATTAGTTAGATCATTATAAAATAATGCATATTTTGTAGAGCATAAAAGAGCATCTTGGATTCGATCTTATTAAGTCAATGCGAAAAGGTTTCCTATCCCTGGTTTAGGGTCTCAATTGGAGTCAAGCAGAGATGTTCTGATTATTTATAATTATTTTCAACATAATATAGTTCAAAGTCAATTCAGTATGACCTTTGACTCTATTGTAAAGTTGCATGACCTTGATAATTACATGGTGCTAAAAGAGGGACAACTCTGCCTGCTTCTTCTTATAACTGGTGATAATATAACATTGTCACAGACCATCAAGCATTATTTCTTGGATGTATTCAGTGGAAATGAAAGATGGCATGAACTGGAAGGAAGCAAAGCGATTGATAGGTCACAGAAAATCCTGGATGAGCTGCAAAGTGACCATACCTCATATTTATCAGTTTTGGTTTAAGAAGGTGAAAAAGGAATGATTTGTAATTGGTATACCTTGAAAAACCAATGTCGAGAATGCTCACTATTACTCTGAGCGAGATCAAAACACTCTACGCTTGTAGGATTTCTTTTCAATTTATTCATAAATAAATCTGAATAAAAATCTATGTCCCAATCATCGAACGCCAGCCCTAGAAACATAGTAAACCTTAATACCGTTAATAAAATAGAAAAAAAGTACTTCTATAAAAAAAAAAACATTATGGATATTTTAATTGTTGAATATGAACATATGTCAGTACAGATCGACACTCCCTACCACGTATTAACGTCAAACGCAAACAATACGTTTGACATAACAGAAAATTTCAAAATCCTGCACTTAAATAACAAATCTTTAAAATAGAGATTTTAGAAATAAATAGGTATATTTTTGGCCAATTCAAATTTATTGAATGAGCAAACCGTCTTTGCATCTTCTCCTTTGTAATATCCGATTCATTAATTTGTATTATACCTGTAAGGATATTTTTAACTTGAATTGATTGTCTCTAATTTTTGTTTTTCAGATATTAAAAAATTAATGGATACTCATAGCTGCTCTGCTTTCTCCACTTAAGATGGCTGTTTATTGTTAATATTAATTACATACTTAATATTTGATTATATTTAAATGGTTCAATATTTTTTTCTTATAATTTTCCTGATTCATTATTGCTTATTATATTAGTAATGTCATTAAAAATTTTTGCTCAGCTAAATGGACTTTTAATGTAGCTATATTTGTGATTTCAGATGAGTATTTATTGATTTGAAAGAGGTCCATAACATTTTAATTGTAGACTCTTTTATTTGATTTATGTATAATTTGTTTGCTAATCAGTATTTTGTCTTAGTTCATGAACCATCAGTTTTATATACCTTCATTTTCACACTCAATTTTACATAAATAAGCCTGTTATGTTTGTATTTTTATCAGTTGATAATGCTCGTGATGAGCGAAACCGGTCCTGATCATTATACATATGTGGAAGTAGTACAAATAAATTGTTTTATTTTTTTAAAATATAATGTCTTTCCACCAAGAATTGACAGTTAACACCTTAAAAGTGAAATAGGTGATTATTATGTCTTTTGCATTTTCGTTGTCTATGCACCCAGTTCTATGGGTAGGCATCAAATAACAAGGAAAATTACATTAAAAATAGTAGCACTTACTCAATTTTGAAGAATATACATGCAGTCGTTATTTTGCAATTGCGTTATGTATCTTTGAAATGCTTTCCTGTAAAATTTCATGTTTGTAGATACAGGATTATATGTAGGGAGTGTCGAGATATACTTGTTATGGATAATTTACCAAGTTTTTTATTGACATTCTGCATAGCCTTTTTCCCCTCTTGAAGTAAAGGAACGAAAAACCATTTTTCCAAATCCTTGGGAAGACCTTCATTGAAACTAGACCTCGGTATATTGTCGTATGTGTAAACACATTCAGTCATACGGTCAAACAATATTTTTGATATTTGATGGGAAATGTCTTTCGTAAATTTCTCTGCTTCAAAAAGTGTTATCATATAACGTTTGGATACTTCCAACCGAATGATGTTTTTCAATCCAACACTTTGACAGATCTGAACTGAGTTACTCGAATCAGCTGTAGAAAAATTGAATCTGGAAGAAGAAAATTTTATATGATACAGAATAGAAGGATAAAAATTACAAAGTATTCAGTTCAGTATGTAATAAAATTTTGTATAACTGACCACTTTGTTATTTTTATCCTTTATAATGGCGTTCTACCAAGTAAATGCCATTTCAATCAATGATACTGAATAATATACATTAAAATTTTTTGTGTTTGTTAATACATAATTAGAATTTAGATGATTTTATATTAGATTGGATAAATACCTAGGCCCGCATTCAATTATTCCTTGGTTTTGCTTTAAGTTTTGAAAGAAGGATTCATTCTGTAAGTTTTCTGGGTGCAATGGAGATGACAAGATCCATTTTAACACAACATTTTGTTGATCATTTAGAAAATCTGCGCCTTCTTTCAATTCTATGTGATAACAAAACTCAATCGACAAGGTGTCAACTTTGTTGTTGATGGTTTTCAATCTTGTTAAGATCTCATTACATTTATGAGCACTGAAGACATGTGATCGATAATATCGTACAATGGTCATTTTGGATCTGCAAAATAAATTTTGCGTGATTAGTAATCATTTGCTGCCTTAAATATAGATGGCATAGTGTTTGAATACTATATTTCCACTACTGAATCAAAATTAATATTACATCTGACGCAACAACTTAACCCACTGAGCACCGATTATTAAGTTTTAATATTTTTAGAAAGTTTTTCAAATACCTGTCAATTTTACTCTGTGAGGGCTTAACATAGATTTAAAATTTATTGACAATGTATTTTGTTATAAGATACTGAATAAGCAAATATTAAATTATATCATATGACCTGTAATGCAACATCAGAAACAAGCTACTTTGCTACTACTTTGCTGATATACGGCTATATGCAACAAAATATTGTTATTGCTTTGGAGAATGACGGCCTTAGACAGCCAAATTGAAATAAATACTTATGCAGGAGTTAGTCAGTATCACATTTCGAAATGAAAATATGTAAATACAATGCTGCTATCTCAAAAGCAAATTCACACAAGAATCAGCTTTAATCCACTGTCAAAACTAAATGAGTTAAAGCATGCATTTATTATGAATAAAGCATTTATAAATATCAAGTTATACTTAAAATGAATAGGTTTATTTCAAAATATTTTTTAATACTGCTATACTGCTGTCATAAGTAAGAAGACAGATAGGTAAATGGAATATTCTGATTTATGAAACATAAAATGTGTTTATAAGCAAAATTATTTTTGCTTTACGTCGTATTTTTAAATAAAGGAACCAAAATTTTGAAAAAACAATCACATTGCTTGGAATATTCCATTTGCAGTTAACTGTTTTTGTTTTATTTATGATGACAGTATAAAAGAGGTCACTGCATGCGTAACAAAATGTGAAACTATATAAACGAAAACATGTAAATAGATTTGAAACTCTTGACACGATTGCGCCAATACAATAATGTTGTTGTTATTGTGATTGTTATGGATCAAAAGACAGAGGTCATTAAAGATTTCTGTAATCTTGAAATAAATGTTTACAAAAATTGATTGATGTCAAGATACAAGTAAAAGTGGCTGCTACCCTAGTACACTTAACATTATATAATGGGTTCAAAAATCATGCTGCTTTTTAAAGAAAAGATGATTCCATCACAGATACGTGAAAATTTTACAAAACTTAGAAAGGATAGTAAATGATTTTTGGCAAAATGAAAAATACATTAAGTTTAAAAATAACCAATACGTATGGATTCATTTATGAATGACCTCAAAGAAAAAGGTATACACTTTTATTTACTATGTAACTTCCATCAATTATCAGTGCAGATGTATGTTTTTTTATTCTAATTATTGTAGCTAACATGAAATATTAATTCAATCCGATGGAGTGGCCAGCTGTTTGCACATTAATTTAATTAATTGCAAGGATGCTTGGTTTATAAATGTAAATACATACCTAATTTACTGACTCACTTCTAATCATTATGTGAATACTTCTTCCTTTTTACAACTTCTTCGTTGACTTATCATGACTTGGATAAATTATTTAAGTTTTTACAGAATAAAATATACTTAAAAGTATCTAATTGAATTTTCCTGTAAGCGGTTTTATTAGGCTATAGCTAACTTTATGCGGTCTTCCAACATTAAAAGATTCCTCATCACTGTAATATTAGACATTACCGATAAAGAAAGTAGTAGCAATATTTGAAATACTCAAAAATGCACATTTATCAAACAAATAATAAAAAAGAATACATTTTTTTGTTTGTTTTATAATAAATTATCAATTTATACAAGACGTGATAAGATTTTCATAAACAATATTCACAGGAGTTCCATATTATGGAATGTAATTTGATGACAAAGTATTAGCTAATAAAAAAAAATTAAGCAATTAAAATATCAATGATTTACTAAGGCTTAGATCGCAGGTGGTAGCCCTGGCCCAGATACAATTAAAATTAGTTCATAAAAAAATATTAAAATAGTCTATCACCTAGCAGATATGACAACCTATAATTAAATATTTCAGATGGATACTTTTAACATTTCGCTATTAAATCCTTTGTCTAGGGGAAAATACATTCCTGTTTTTGTTTTATGGCGTTTTTACAACTTTATATAGTTTTATTGAGTGAAAGAATTCAAATTAACCAATTAACTTACGGTTGACTGCAACTACAGTCTAATTTAATGACTGCTTTTAATTGGAAAGAAAGTTGGCAAAACTTATATTACTAACTAATATTATTTATGAACTTTTTAACACTAGAACATCAACTGCAAACTGTCAGTGGGAAAGTGACAGTTCAAAAGTTTGCAATGCGTTCGGCAATTTGGAATATCTCGTATTAAAAAACACGAGGCACGCGCGGCAAACCAGATAAGAGATTGAAACGATTTTTGAATTGAAACTATAATACCAGTCGATGACGGATAATATTCCCGAGTTCTACAACTCTATAGTATAATAATTTAGTTCATAAAACCAAGAAGTATAATATCATAATATAGGTATGTCATATTATGACATATGCGTTTGATTTCCTTTTAAACTCAGGTTTTTTGAGAGGAGGGGAGATACAATGACTTTTAAACTTGTCAATATAAAAGTTTCTTATCACTATAAACAATCGCTTACAGCAGTATTTTTTTTAGATCAAAATATATTTTAATTTTATTAATTTTCTCATACAAAATTACATAGTAGGTATGTTTAGAAAGTTTCTTTTATTATTTCTTAAAAGAAAAATTATTGCCATAATATTACAAAAATTTGAGCGGCAATATTTAAATTTAAATTTAACCGAAGTAACTGTCATAAAGTAGGTATGGCTTTACAGGATTTTTATTTCCATTGTTTTGTTTTATAGGATTTCACAAAATATGATTGGTAAAATAATTTATTGATCTAATCGGAAATACGTAACTACTTCGAAAATAAAAGTACTACGGTAGGTTTAGGTAATATTGTGCAGTAAAATTATAATTATTACAATATTTCAATATACTTTATTTAGATATTATAATATTTTGTAGTAAGTAGGCCCCACATAATTTTGGCAATATTTTTTTTATTTAAAATTATTATTATTATATTAAGTTGCATCAATAGTTTTATAATAGATACTGGTTTAATAATTTCAATTTTAGATAATTCTGTAGGTAGAAATCTGTTTCAGAATAATATTAAGTAAATAACTTTATGTTTTATTGATTGTACAGGACTGGTAACAAAATGACCAATGATAATATAATTCATCTAAACTGGATTTTTCTGAATAGTGTGGATAGTTATGTGGGAAAGAATTTGTCGTCGGTTAGCATTTATGATTATTTCACCATTTCATCTAATATTTTTTGAAATTTTATGATTGAACTTCTGTAATTGAATTTAATAGTACCTCATGATAATTCTTGTATGTTAAATTGTTCTATATAGTACTTATTATCGGAAAGATGTCAAGATGCTTTTAGGAGAAATGTTAATAATAAAAACTTAGTGGATGGGAATCACATTTCAGGCAATACTGATTTCAGAATAATTGGTTGGTATCTAAAATAATGTACACTTATGATTATATTGAATATACGACAACGCATATTCTATATTTTTTATTTAAATAACAGAACTGGTGTATTACTAGCATTCAGTTTCATAGTTGTTTTTAACTATATTTGCTTCATCTTCTTTTTTTGGCAAAATACACAATTTTTGAGAATAGATAATGCTCATCGTTTTTTAGTTTTGAGAAACGCCAAGTAATTACGACAAGCTATAATAGGGTAAAAAATTTTATTCTTCCAAGGAACTGCTGATACTCTCACTGTAAGAAGTCAAAATGATGCCTTAAAGTGTATTGAATTTCGTAATTTTGAAAATTGGATTTTGAAATGTGGTATCATTATTTTTAATATTACTGACTCTGAACATCAAGTAAAGGAAGTGAGAAAAATGTTGAAAGGTATTTGATAGCTTCATATCTACTTATTGTTACATTATATTAACATTATATTTAAATAATACATAATATATATAAAATAATTAACCCTTTGATTAATGAGCTATTTTTTGCATATTTTGATTATTTTTACTATTACTTCAAACAATAATATAAAACATTTTTTTTGTAATGGGTCAATTTGGAAAGAAGATTACTTATTATTTCAAGTAGAGAATATTTTTTTAGAATTTAAAAACGTTATTAATTGTTACTCTGAAATCTAGAAGCTTTTTCTTCTAATTCGGCCCTAGATCTTTATTGCCTCCATCTGACGGCATGAGGTTCTCTATTGGGGTTGTTTCCAGGAAAGGATTCGAACCGAAATGAATTTTTGCGCTAATTTTTATATGACCACAGACTTGTTTTCAAAAATAAACCTTTTTACAAAATTCTTTTGTAGATTTGAAACAAATAATAAATATAATCTGACTGCCAAAAATCACTGACAGATATGTGTAGTATCTATATCAGAATAAATAATAATAATTCAATAAATATATGAGAATTTTAGTAAATAATAGATGGTGCAATATGTCGCCGAAATTTACACAAATATTCATGATGAATCAGAGAAGCTTCTATTAATATAACTCTTTATACTATTTTACATAAATGATAATAATTATTATTTCATTATTTATTTTCAGTAATTGAAAGAGAGTCAAGAACTTGTTCTGAAATGAGGTACATAATTCTTATATCCTCATGTATGACATGGGCTGAGAGTAAATATAATGATATGGTGAGTTTTTAGTGATAAACACAAAAAATAGGGAAAAGCTAACTGTGAAAGTTGAACAAAATAGACCATATATTATGTCGACCCTGTAAGTATTAAGTAGATGTTATGATAATGTGTCAAAATATTTAAAACAAAGGGTCTCAATCAGTTAAGCTTGTTTTATCTTTATGATTTAATTATTATTTTGGCAATACTGCTATTATAAGGGTACTTATCTTGTCGGCGTCCGTGGCCCAGTTGGTAGCGTCGTTAGATACGGTTAAGGATGTCTCGGGTTCAATTCAATTTCAATCGATTTCTGGATACCTGTCCGTAGTCTGAGTGTTTGTGATGTCCAAAAACTCCCACCCACCCGATCCTCACGGGGCGTAGCGAAAGCGATTAGCTAACCACTAGTCCTGTCCTAGTCCTATCCTTTTATCCCTACTCTCTTAAAAAAAGAGAGGTTAAGCAACTGAGTAACAAGCAATTGTCATAGAAAAAATTCTATTGAGATACCTCCATCAGGAGACCATATGCTCCATGTTGGCAGCGGACATGGATAAAAAAAATCTTAATTTTCTTTTCTGATGTATAAACCAATATATATTAATCAGGGGCGCACACATGTTTTTTTTTTATTTAGGAGCGGTCCAGCCAACATTTTTTTAAAATTCAGGGTTTATTAAATCCGCATTTATTTTAGAATTTACTTTCTTACTCGGCAGTTTTTATCCGACTATTAGAATTATGATATGATTAAAACATCACAATCAGCGACGGAGCTTAAAATGTTGTCGGTCCTCCTTATAATAAAAACAAACTTATTTACTAGGAAGCTTCATTCTACATATTCAAAACATAAGGAAGAAGATCATAACCACATACGAGCCATTAGTACGCCGCAGGCTGAAATCGTGATCATAGTTTTTCGAATTGAAATTTAAGGCAAAACGAAAACAACTTGCGCCGCAGGCAAAAAAATGTCAGTGGTTTTTACGAAATGAACAAATCGCTACATCTAGAACATAATCTCACATCTACGTATATTTCCTTCTTTTACATTTCCTACATAAGTTCCGATCCTGATTAAGATACCTGTTCACAGAAATGTTTGGGGTCGCAGTCCCTGATTTGAAAACCTACCAAACTCTTGAGGCAGAGGGCCTTACGAGTTTTGCAACATAGTCAAATGAACAGTATCCGCGGAAACGAGTCACGTACGATTTCAGCACCAAACTTCTATAAAAAATTAGCACAACCACATATTTTGACTGTGTTTGGGATACTTAAATAATAGAATGGTGACCGTTTTATTCCAAGAAGTCATAAAAGAAGTTGATGTACGAAGCCCTTTAGTATTAAGTTTGGCAACGGGAATTGATGAAAACAAAAATATTTATATTTTCAAATACTAGGGGCGGTCCGGATCTATTGGACCGCCCCCCTGTGTGCACCCATGACATGCATCATTAAAATCGTATGACATTAACGAGTTTGACAGGTTCAAATAATTACAGGATGTTGAACTATTTAATGAAGATATGTTTCGGCACCGTAAGCCGAATTTATATTATAAACAGCATTTCCGTCTCGAAAATCAACTTATTGGGATCGAAGAAAGAAATCCTAATCATATTAAGTATGTAATCTAGGATTCGTTATTTTTTTTAAATTATTTGTGTAGTCACTGTTCTTTTTTATCTATACATCTTTTCATATATATTTAATTTATTCCTTCATAAAAATATGCAGGACTATTATTTTGGGATCAGGACTTATATACGGCGGCGAAGAGAATATATTTAAGATATTTTTTCAACACATTTGGGATGGCAAAAAAGTTATTCCAATATTTGGCAATGGACAAAATATTTTACCGGTGGTCAATATGATGAATCTTTCACAGTAAGAACGTACCTTTATTATTCTACTATGGTAATATAAAAAATACTTTTCAATCTAATTATACTAATTATATGTTAAGAAATAATTAATACCGAACTTAACAATTATTTTATAAGTATAATGTAATAATACTTAATGTCGTACAATAATGTCGCAGTCATTCATTTTCAACATAATGCAGAAATCTGATTTTTGTAAAAGACAGCTTTATCGGCAATATTCAAAGTTACACCTTCCTATCGGGAGCTACAGTTATATCTGTCAGGTGGAATCGGCTGTCGAAGTATTAAGTTGAAGTTAAAAATAAATAAGTGGTGGGCTTTTAAGTGGAATCATCTTTGTAAAGAAGATTAAAAGTTAAAACATCTATAATATTTTGTGAGCATAATATAATAAAATAATTCTCACTCTTGTTTAGTATCATTGCTGAAATTGTAATATACGAGCTTCCGCCATTGAAGAATTACATCTTAGCAGTTGAAAACTATTCTCCTACCTTAGAAGAGGTTGGTAATCAAATGTCACAATGAAGGCCTTTGATAAAATAATTACATTAATTGTTTTTAATATGAAATTCAACGGTGAAACTTTCCATTTAGCCCATTTGTCATTTAATCTTTGAAAATTCATTGACACCAAATTGTTTATGACTTGCAGTAAAATTATAAACAAATTTTATAATTAGACCCTAAAAAAGTCTTTCAGATTCTCAAGTCCCCCAGCATCTGGATGTACGCACCTTTTAGTTATGCTCCTGGGAGGAATACATTCTTAGACATAGATATTTACCAAGCAATGGCTTGGTTCAGTTCACATTATAATAATTATTATGTGACGGTTCCCTTTTAAGCTATATCTCATGCGTATTACAAAAATATTACAAAATGGATTCAGAATGTGAAAAGTAAATTATAATATTATTATTTTCTAGATCGTTTTAACATTGGGAAAAACGTGTGGCTGTAAAAACTTTCATTACATTCCAAAGACACTGGCTCTAAATTTATCAGGAATAACAGTAATAAATTACTTATTTATTTATACATTATTTATAGGTACCCAACGCTGCATTCCAAAATGAGCAAAGCGCATAAGGATGCGGAAAAACAGCGTTATCGCGATAATACTGTTTTTCGGTAAATGAGTTCAAATTACACGGAATATTCGCACCAAACATTACTCCAAAATTTCAACAATAAAAAAATGTCAGTAGACACTATAGACAGCCTGAAATGACCACGTAGGGAACGCTGTTTATCCGATGCTCAATTCGTGCTTGCGGATTACGCCACTTTTCGAGTTATTATTGTGTGACACGACACCGAACTTCGGTGGTTCGTTATACCGCCCTACTATGCCCCGAACCGAACACCGCGACGTTTTTCTATAGGATAAAACGCATACGCGTTGAAGGAAAAGGAATTAAATAAATTTTACCGTAGGAAAACGTAAATTCTGTAGATTTTGTGTAAATATTTTCCTACGAGGAACTAACATAAAATCTTTGAGCAACGTTTGTATTCATACAGCCAGACTTTAGCCAGGAAACTAGGAGCCCGCCTCTCGGACTCCACATAATATATTATTTTCAGCAGGAAAACAGAGGTAGGAAAAAAATACAAACGGTCACTTGCTTCGTTACGGGTGAACGAGCAACACCTACTTTGACTCCAGTCGTTTCCGGGTGATCGACTTGCCTGTCTTTTTGGGAAGAAGTCTCCGTGGACTCGTCGCCTTCAAACTTACTTCACTTCTTAAGTTAAAAGTCCTTTTAACGACTTTCGCAAACGGCTTCGTTTGCTCTGATCTCGGGATCAAGTGTAGAATCACGTCGACCTGTTCTCACCCACTGTGGGAAACCGCGAATGAAAATCTTGTGCCGCGAGTTAAGTTTAAATTCACCCGCCGTGTTCCGCGAGTTTTCCTTTGGCTGCGAATCGTGTTTCGCAGGTGTCGTACAGAGTGTATATGTGTATTGTTTTTTTGTGTATACGTGTGATCCGACTACAGGCCAGGGTTCGTTATGGGGATTGGTTGTCATGCCCCTCGTGTATTCAGTCCCCTCGTGGTCGCTCCGTGCACGTGCTGTGAGCGTTTTACGAATTGGGAAATAGTATAAATTCATTGGCGAAGCCGCATCACGGTTCGCAGATAAGATGGCGACACTGGTTGTCAAAGCCGGACTACCCTCTGGAGCCGGACAGACCCCGTCCCCTCGCCGAGTGCTCGAGTGATAAGTTTGAACACATTGAACCTGCCTCACTCTGTTTTTCTACATACTTTCATAGTTATTTAATGAACCAATTTTACAGATTTACTTCTGCTTACAGCTACCAATCTATGAAACACTGACAACCTGTCTCAAAATGACACCATTATACATAAATAAACATGCTTCATGGTCTGCTGACAATTGCAACTTTTTGAAAAATATGATGCAAATATACGAGGATTTCAAGAGTTCAAGAAATCTATTCTCTTTTAAAGTAAACTAATTTCATCATTATTATCTAAGTACTAAGCATCTTTTGTGCATTTGCTAGTGTAAATTCATTGCATCCATGAAAACAGTGTTAAGAGCAATAAGGAGTTACTTTTCCCATTTGGCAAGAATAGTTAATCGTTGACCGACGCTTAAATGTCATGAAACGCCCAAAAAAATATATTATCTTTTTAAATTGCACTCTCAAAGTTCTTGTTTACACCATTGCATTTTCATTTACACGGATATAGTAAAGGTTTGACACATTTTTTTCAGAAAAACTGCTTTACGCCGTGACTAGATTAGAGTTTATTGTTTGTTACCGAGATTTGATGTGTAGGACAAAATCATAGACAAGTTTTTTTTTAATAAAGTGATCGATGTGAAATTTGCAATTTATAGAATATAACGATTGTATAACCATTTCAAATGTACCAAAAAGAATATTTTCTTCCGGTTTTTCTAACTGATATTTAATGTAGAATTATACTAAATATGTTTCTAAAAAATTAGGGCAGCAAAGCATTCTTGTATCTATCGCTTTAAAGAAAAAAAAAAATAAACAAAGTCTATAAGAATACATACATAGAAAGGGATATGTTTTTCTGGCCTTCATTGTCTATATTTATTGTCAGTCAGAGAAAGACATCGAAATAGTCGACTTTGATAAATCATACAATAATAATTATTCATCAAGTGAGATATTGCTCATAACAGAATATATCTTTACGTGTATAAATGCATGTTTTGAAAATATATAGATTGGCCATTGCGTTACAATTATTAGGGTAATTATCGTTAATAACAATGGAAAAAAAATACTTTTATATCTTATGGAAATAAACTTTGAGAAGCGTTGGTGATCTTATAAAACACCATCTGTAGAAATTTCTGGCTTTCCCACGCCTTTGTAAATGTGCCGCCTCTATGTGATATTATAATTTTAGTTTTATTAATTTAATAAATATGGCTGATTTAAAATATATCTAAAAACTCCACGTATCAAACATTATAAGTTACTTTTCAGAAAACATAATATAACGACTAGGTATTATATGTAAGTTTATTTACATGATCTATTATTTATTTAAATTAAATAGTTGCATTCTGAAAATCAGATATTTGTTAATGCATTTCTATTATTAGTGTAAAGAAACTCTGGTAAACACTAAAAATCATCAACCGTTTGTTAAGTGTTATTACTATATAATCAATGAAATGTAAATAAGCTTTGCATGTTTAGTTACTATAATTCCGAGAATTGAACTTGGTTACCATTTTCTGTCCACACACATATTTCTTCTCAAGTTTAAATATAAAACATTTATTTGTAAAGGAAACTCTTAAATGAATAATATTATATAGGACTAGGTACCTGATTATTTAGTATAAAACATGTACTGTGAGTTTTCTCTTCAAAATTTCACATTAAATGGAAAAGATAAATAAAGTTTCTTTTTGTATAAGACACATTTATCTACTGTTAGTATGAGTTGACAGTTTTCTTGTATTTGGAAAGCTTTGATAAACAGATTACAAAGTGACTCGACTAAGGATTACCGGTAAATAAATGTAATAAATTTAATTCAATTTATAAGATAACGCACCAACAATGTTGACATAACAACAACTGTTATATATTTAATCACTTCAATTGTTGGAACAGCATTATATTAATAAAAATATTTAGTAATTATTAATCCACGCACATTTATAAATATAAGTTTCCCTGCAGATATTTTTGTTATAGTTTGGAAATAGGAATGAAAATATTTCGTAAAGTTATCTATATTGCATATTAATGTTCTATATGCAGCGGTGATATAATATAATAAATTAAACATGATTCAACGATACTAAACTACTTTTCAAACTTTACAGTATTTTCGCATGGATTTTATTGAATGAACTATAATATGAAAACTTATTTAGCCCTCTTGAAGTTATTCAGAAATAGAACATGATATTATTCGAATTAATTCTCTTGAAAAATGCAAACATAGGAGATTCCATCCATTGAGACTATAATATCATGTTTTCTGAAAATAAATCTATGAGATAAAACTGTTGAGTTCAAGTACTGATATAATTTCTATTATCTTAATAACTACCTCTAGCATTTAAGAAATAATTAAATATATGAGCCCTGCATTATTTACTTTAATTTATAAATATACATAGGCATAATATATTATGTCTGATGAATTCTAAAATTAATTTTGATGTTGAATCATTTCAGCAGAAATATATTATATGACAATTTTATGAATTTTCAAGAATTAATTTAAAAAAATTGATATTTCATGATGGCCTAGTGCTAATTAGGTTTTGTTAATCTTTTTATCTTTTCAAATGTTTTTTTCAAATGTTTATTTCATAACTAATACATCATCATATTCTCAAAAAACTTAACAATCAGAATAGTCTGATTTACAATTCTCTTATAGAATTTCGAATTATTATTGGCTGTGTAGCACATTTCAAAAGAGTATTTTTCTCTTTGAACATTTAAATAAAAAATCCATTATATATTCAATTGAAAATAAAATACTTGATACAGCAATATATTATAATAATACTGGATATGTGTCTGTTGAAATTTTTCGACCAAATCTGATTTTATCAATTTAGGTGTTGATTAATGGGCCACCAGCCATTGGAAAAACAACTTTATCAAAAGAAATTTGCTCTCTGTATGGATTGCTGTATATATCTCAAGATACTTTTCTGAAAAATATAATTATTAATGACTTGGTAAACACAATAATATTCATCTAACACATTATATGATATTAACGACTTAAGTTAGATTTAAGATCATATTTATTGAGCCTAATGTCTTCTTCCGAATTATAAAATATAAATTACGTTTACTTGTTCATAATTAGATTGGTATTTTTCAGGAGTGGAAAATAAAGCTCTATGAAAAAATTCACCGTAGTGACGGCAATGATTCAGATTCACATTTATTATCCCAAAATGATTTTTATATCTCGTATGACGAAGAGTTGAATGATATTGACATTTTAAAAAGTAAAATGAAGCTTTTTAGAACTTCATCATACCTTTCAACAGATGTATTTGTTAAGTGAGTAAATATATATATATACTTAAACAATAAGATTGTACTAAATTATTAAAAGACATGGACAAAGGAAAACAACTTTATGTTCTATACTGTAGTATCAAGTTTTACTCGCATATTTTTCCAGCATTTTCCCATTCAGAGACATTAACTCAATATAAAAACGGGGATAGGCTCCAAATTGTGTTCTTTTTTATTTATGTGAAACAAATTATTTTTCTGTATATCGGCTTTTTCAAAATTCATGTAGACATTCATGTAGACGGATAAACAAAATAGTAATTGGGAATGAAAGAAAATAAAATATGAAGTATTTTTTTGAACACCAACATCTGCGGTGTCACGCATACAAATCGATCGACACACTGTAGATTAGGTGTGAGGGGTACAGAACAAGTTCTAAAAGTGAAGATAGCTTTGCAAGCAATTATACGAAATATATTTATATAATAAAGATTGATGAATCTTAAGCAAAAGGTCATATGTCAAGAAACCCTAAATGTTCAGGAAGCGAGTAAAACGTAGCCATTTATTTACTTATCTTTCATTCTTGAGATTGATGATGATCACTTTTAAGGTGTTAACTGGCAATTCTTGGTGGAAAGACTTTATATTTGAAAAAATAAAACACAATTCATTTGTACTACTTCCACATTCCGGTCCTGATCATTATAAATATGTGGAAGTAGTACAAATGAATTGTGTTTTATTTTTTAAGATATTGATAATGATGTCTTGCTGACTTTTGATTCTTTAATATGTTGTGTAGATATGCATTTTGACTAGTATTACGCTATAATGTCATTTTGAATTATTTTTGACATACTACATATTGCAGTATCAATTAAAATATGTGAAAGAATCAATAATTTTTTATGAGTTTATTTACATAGATACTTGCGGGAAAACGTTTTAATTAATGCAAATATGAATAAAGGCTGGGTTTTGGATGGATTTCCCGCATCAGTTTCTGACTGTTGTGAAGGTAAAAAAGAGACTTTTTGCAATTAAAAAATATTACAATTTCCAATTCAGCATTTTTTTGTTGTTTTATCGATAATGCCATTATTTTAGTGTTCGGAAAACCGCCCCATATTGAAAATAATCAAGGGAGAGATGAGCTTTCACCAGAAAATTTAATCATAACTACAGTAGATTTCCCAGGTTAGGAATGACAATTTGTTGACAAAAAAGTTTTCTTTTGTATATGTGCTATGTTTTAAACTTCATTATATCTGAATTCATAAGTAGATAAATAAGGAGGTACTTATTATGAGTTTTTTATGAAGTATAATGATATATTCGTCGGCAAAATTGTAAATCTGCAAAAACAAAATTTGTCGGTAGAGTATAAAAATACTAATATCAAATATTTATAACTATACTAATTATATGTTTTATATTTTTGTTTTAATCCGATAAAGTTATTTTTTAAACTGTTTTTAGATTCTCCCGAAAAATGTTATTTTTGCAGATATACAATTTTGCAATGGAAACGATGCATTACTTTTTGATGAAGATTAAAATAATTTTGTTTTAGATATTATTATCTCACTACGGGCATCAGATATGTTTATTTGTGAAAGGGTCATGTCATTCAGAGAACGGGTTGCTGTTATTAAAGATTATACTGAAGATATCATTTTAATAAGACTGAAAGAGTTTAGGGAAGCAGAAAATAACAATGATGATTCAATTCAGAACTTTTTTAATGAACTCAATGTGTGTGTTTTAAATATCAACATAGAGAATAATGACATTGTTGACATTGAAAGTATTTATCATGATGTGATAACAAAGAAAAGGGTGCTGTACAATAATTCTAGGAAAAGTAGTTGCAATATTTATTATAATGCTATGTTAATGATTACCCACAAGCCAATCAAATATTAAAAGCTTTTATTGTATTTCCATTTTATAGAGTTGCAGAAATCCATTATAATGTTAGGCCATAGTGATATCCAGAATATCATTTCAAATATACAGACTAAACATTCAAGAAAATCTATTATTAAAGCTAACAGTAATCAATGGGTGAGTTTCACTATCAAATCTTTATTGCTATCTGAAGGCACTGAGTGGGAAAGGAATATTTATGTTATAGTTTTCATTTTGAATTGAGTTGAGTCATGATTTGGAATGCCTGTAGTAGAATATTAATCACTTCGTATTAATTTATTTTGTATTACATAATTTACAGACAGAGCTACTAATGGTTTTGAAGAATGAAGAGGAACACATTTTATCAATTGAATCTGACACACTGCGACAATATGTGATGAAGTATGTTCTTCCAATACTAAAGAAAGGCACACAGGAAGTACTCTCATCCAGATCCAATATGCCTGTACAACTTATGGTAACATATATTCCAGCTTTATTAAAAATAATAGCTAGCTCAAGAAATATTATATAAATTTGAATATGACATAGAAAGTAAATAGTTTACTATAGATCTACTAGTCTACCATTTAATGCTTAATTGTGAAGTTATTAAGCTGAGACTGTTTGAAAGTAATGTTATTTTAAAAGACCCAAAAATCACGTAAAGTGCCACAACTGTATATAGCATTTTTTACAATAAATCCAAATACATATGAAACATGCACATAAAATGATGAAAAAATGGTAAAAGGAAAAAAAATATTATAAAAACCTGATTTACCACTGTCAGGTTAGATTTGTGGCTCTACTGAAAAATTTAGTTTATGAGATATGACTCTATTTTACTGGGGACGCAATATGATCGTCACGCAGAAGGTCCACACATCCATGGACGTCAATTCAGCTTTTTTCTGGGGGTGCAAGGGATTCCCGATTGCCTTACTTTATTTTATATTTTCGATTTTATATTCCAAAATGACGTGCCCTATGGGACCCTTTAAGTGCCTGTAGGATATTTTAAAGTCAAAAGCTTTTATACAGGTTTATACAGATGACAGAGTCAAATACTCGTTAGTAAAATTGATGAAATAATTTTAGTTTGGTGTTTTATTGTTATTTTATGTTCTTTTCGCAATAATCCTTGGTAAAATTTTAATATTCTATAACAATTTTCAATACACGGGTATGTTCAAAGCTATCAAAACAATTCTACTGGCAAATGATAATACTATGTGAGAGAGTCAGGTCAATAGGGGGCGAATGATTGTTTATCGGCATCCAGGATAAAATGGAAGGTCTCAATACAAACACCACTTCGGTCCGGTTAATCTCTTTTAATCAGATGTAGTGGTTTAACAAACAAAAATTGTTACAACATTGAGATTACATTTTCACTTTGGCAAGTTTATTTAAACAAATTTAAAACGAACACATGAATTAACATTTAAATTTAATCACGATTGACACAAACAGATGATTTTACATGTAACATTAAATATTATACAATTCAAAGCAACAAAACAAAAAAACGAATTTAAAGCGACAAGCGAAGCGTCGACCGCTGCCACCCGGGACAGACTGCCTGCAAAAATTAAAATTAAAAAAAAAAGTTCATGAGCCTCTCTTTTGTCGACGGCATAACTGTTGCTACCCAAGGTTGTAACCTTGGGTGGTTGTAATTAGTCGGGCGGATAGCCACCGCTTTCTCTCTAACGACCATAAATCGGCAAGGCCAGGTAATTATCATCTGAGAATTACGATTTAACAGCTGTTCGCTGGCCGTTCTGGATCCTTCCAAACACTTAAAGTTCACAAAAAAACCCGGGGCGTGTCATATGTTACTGAATTATCAAATTTAATACTAAGATATCATAGAAATATTAACTTATTTAATATCGGATATCATTATAATATATTATCTTGAGCAAACTCATGATAAAATATTTTATCAAAAGGATTTCACATTGACGATCTTGCTAATAATGTCATTGATCAAAATTAAAAATTTATCTTGTTATCAATCAGTAAACAACTTGTGAACGCGGAACAGTTTTCTTCAATTTCAAAACGTGTATTTTATGGAAATATGATATTTACGGAATTTGTCAAATAACTGAATATTGTTTGAACCGCCCTGATCTTTTATGCGAACATTTGTTTGTTCTCTTTGAAGTTTTGGAATGATCCAGAACGGCCGTCGGACTCTTTGAAAAGGGCAATTATAGGAAGCCAATTACCTGGCCTGGCGTTATAAGACGAAAAGAGAAAGCAGCTGATATCCGACCGACGCATTGCCCCGTCTGGCTTACGATGGCAAAAGGGTTATGTGAATTTTTTTGGATTTTGATTTTTCAGGCAGTTTATCCCGAGTGTGTCGGCCACCGCGCCGCATCGCTATCGTTTTAAATTGTTTTGGTTTCTTTGAGATTGTATTTAATGTTAAATTTAAAATCAATTGTGTTAAAATTTAAATGTAGATTGTAATTTTTGTGTATTAAGCCGCTGCATTCTAATCAATTTGATGCTTGATGTCGCGAACCAATCATTCGCCCCTTCTACGACCGGGGTTTCTCGTGTTATAAAAATCAATTTATTTCAGGCGAAAAATCTTTTTCAAGCAAATTCATCCAGCTCAGAAAATACACCTGGATCCAATGATATAGAGAAATATATTATCTCTCGAATATCAAATATCAACAAAACATTTAATAATATTTTCACAAAGTAAATATACACTATAACATCAAATTAAAAAAATATAGACTTTATTACATGTTAACACTTTATCAAAAAATCTTCAGTCATTCATGAAATATATAAAGGAATATTTTTAATTCACTATATTTTGTTAATTATTTTTTGAAATCATTATCTAGGAAATCTTAGAAAAATAGAGGTAGGTAAACGATATCAAGAGATTAGTGTGTTTTATTATTTTGTTAAAATATTTTATAATAGTAATTATAAGAATTTTCTTAACGATATTAAATATTATAATACACAAATGTATTCAGATTGTCTCAAATCAATTATTTCTGGGTTATGATTTACACAATTATTAGTTTTATTTGGCACAGGACTAGCTGTCAAATTCACTTATTGATTATCGAATACCCTGTTTAACAATAGATATATCGGAGCATGTGCGGAATGTCTCTTGCGGTCCACAGCCATTTCGAAGTTCCTCATTTTCGCAGACACCCCATGAATTTCCTAGAAATATATTTTTATTAGTTCAAGTAATGTAAAATTCTTAAAATTATTTTAAGAAAACTATAATATTAATAATGACCACCAATATGACCGGAATCTCAGTGTTTTTTACTTTTCTGTTAATCATATTCAGATTTTTAATGTTTTGTATAGTATGTTCTGTTTATTCCTGTTCCGTTTGGCCATGTAAACATATATATGATATGATTCATTTCTATAAAACCATTATAATTTGAATACTTTTATAATTATTATGCATATGTCATATATACAACAGTATATCAGAGAGAATTGAAAATGGTTTTTTTTTTTGCAAATATGATTTTACGAAAGAAAGTTTCTTTTGAATTATTCAAATATTATCCAGAGTATTTTGTTTGAATGTTTTTGGTGACTACATTTCAATATTGTTCTTACCTGTGTTCCAAGTCCATTGCAAGATGCAATGTTTGCACTCGGTCTCTGGAAGTTGCAATTCGACATCGAATAAACCTAATCTTGAATCAATTTCAAACATATAATTTCCGTCTGTTGTCTTCAATTGCAAATCAGAGAAACATTCTTCGTTCTCTTTTTCATATTTATCCAGATTGCAAAGGGTAAAATTGAAATATCCTAAATGATTGGCTGTGACCATAACTTGGACTTGCATAACATCTCCCGAGTAGTATCTGAAAGATATTAAAAAACATAATTGATTTGACATAATAAACTGAGATGGTTTGCCCCAGTTTTAATATGTTATGGTGACTGATTCTTACTGTCTTGCAATCACACCGCCGGCGCCAAATGATCCTCCAATTTCAAACTTCCTAGGGGCTGGATCTGAATAGCTGTCTCCGCAGAATCCACATTTACCTCCGTTTGTATTCCATTGAACCTAGTCACAGTTATTTTATTATGAAATTGCACAAATAAATAAATTTAACATGTTGCTAAGATATAAGGTACATATTCAAATTTTAAAAGTGCTAGAATTGTAATTTTTACTATATTTTACTTTGTTTTGGAAGGATTATTGCTGATATTTGTCAGCATTATGTAAAACCAGAAAAAACGAAAGATTTCTTTAATTATTTGTAGTTGTTTGAATCTTCAATAGATTTATTTTTGAAAATAATTACATTTGGATGTAGAGAATCTATGATATAATAAATTAATAGGTCACAGAAAAAAAAGGAAAATTAATATTATTATATAAGCACACAAATAAACAAAAAAAAAATAAACAGCAAAGGAAAAATTACAGGAAAATAAGGAATATCTTTAAAATACAGTACAAAAATACACATCAATGAACTTTCACAATTTTATAAAAAAAATTATACATGTTCAGCATTGATTACAAAGTTTTAGGGTCAATGACTTATATCTAATAACTCATTATGGAAATGATAGAGAAGTTAATTTATAGAGTTTGAATCTTACTTCTCGTCCACCGCAAAATTGTCCATTGTCGTCAAAGAATGTCGGCAACGTTGGGTCGAATCGCCAGAGTGAACCTCTGTTTGCTGGTTCTAAAACCATTCCATGACTGTGAACCAGCACAAATGTGCAGGCCAAAAGACACAATTTAGCCAAAAGTTGAGACATGATCCCAAAAAATTGAAAACACTGTTATTAGAATACCACTGTAGTATTGACTGAGTCCTGAAATTTTCGATTGCCCTTATTATATGCATATATGTGTTACAGAACTATTTGGAAGTTGGTAATTATTCGTTTTAACTGAAGCAATTATTTGCGTGCACCGTGGTGACAAACATAACTTTTTATCTGGAGTATAATTGAACAAATACTTATTTTTCGATATGAGAAATTTCTTTCAAACTTCAAGATAGTATTTAAAAAACCATTTACTATATATATTAAAACTTGACTGAAAGTGCATTTGAGAATGCTTATATATTGTTAACGAAATTTTTTTGTTGCAGATATAAAAAAACATATAAATTTATAGATAATTTCAAAAATTGATTTTTTAATCGATTCATGAATCTGTGTTCGAAGGCGATTAACTACCTACTAGTCCTGTCCTAGACATATCCTTACTCTCCCCGAAAGAGGAGAGGTTAGGCGACAGAATAACGAGAGAATTCTGTAGTGATACCTCAACTAGGAGACTATATGCTGCACATTGGGTGTGGATATGTCAAAAAGATAGATTTTTAGGCTATCAAGAATTTATTAAATATCTGTGTTAATGAATAATAAAAGTAAGATTAATAGCACATTTTAATTTTTTGAGAAGGAATTTTTGATTAGATTATATTATAGTATGCGACTGCAACATTATATAAAATGGAAATATCGTACTAACTATTTTATCTAGAATAAATGATTTTCTGATAAGAATATTTGCAATCTGACATCTTAAATATAAGAATTAGTAATTAAAGTGGGTACATTCATGATCATTCAATTTAATCATGAAATCAATTTTACAGTATTATTTAAGTAGAAATCATTATTTTAGCGTACCTAATAATTATTTAATATCATAAATTATTATCAATCCTGTATAATTAATCATATTTTATATCTTTGAAGGCAAGCATTGTCAACAAATAACACATTTTTTGTTCTTTATCTTCAATTATTAATTTAAGAAGAAAAAAGAACAAATAGATTAAAATATTTTTGTTATTTTGAAGAAAAGACACGGGTTTATGATACTCACAAATTCAAACAATTAAATAAAACTCCTTGAATATAATTTGGATAAAATTTTATGTAATAGCTGAATTTAATTTTACTTACGGTTACTTGTACAAAAGACAGGATAACCATTCGGATTTTTTTGGGAAGATTCCTTAACCTATTCAACTTGACGACTTAGCATTTAAGATACCGATTAGTTTTATAATAAAATTTATACGATGCAACCATGGAAATGAATTCGTAAGAGGTTGTTTGATGTATTTACTAAAGACTGAAAGAGTGAGAGGAAAACAATCATAACATTTTGAACAATTTTCAATTAAAAAAATGATTTTCCTGGAAGGCTGTCTGTCTTTTCAGTTTCAACTAGGGCATCCAATCCCGAACAATTTTTCTAATCCCGGGATTGAGGGATTGACTTTTTTAATTTTATACACTTATCCCTCGATTTACGTAGTAGATACGATCCATAAATAAAGTGTGCAAATGAAAGCTGTGAAAAAAAGGAGGTTTTGGAGATCATACAAAATGTGTGGATACGTTCCAAAAAAACGCGTATAAGATCAGGTATGATACTTATTTACTATTGCATCAGAATATATTATAGGTATGATACGCAAATAATGATAATTATAAAGACGTGCAATGGCATAAAACAATGTTCTTTATTTTTAAAATATAATATGTATCTCTCATTCGATTTTTTATGGTGTTGAGATTTTGTGAGTCTTGTTATTTGTTGGACACGAATAAATTAACAACGATGCCAATAATATTATATTAAATTTTTTACATTTGCACACAAAAGAATTTTTAAATAAAAAAGATCTATAATAATGAATAGAGTTTGTAGTTAAACAAAGAAACTTACTATATCAATACATTGCATTCAGACATTTTAGAAGTCACTTAATTATGTAGTAGAATAAACACATCGCTTTTAATTATGTCATATTAAAATGTTGTTTAAATATTATAAATGTTCATATATATTATATTCATTTTGTAAATTGAATTCATTTGAACATGAAAACCTTCAGTCGATTCACCTTTTGTTTTTAAATCACTGAAACACTTTTTACACTCCATTTATTGTCCATCCCTTTCTCGCAAATAGTATTTCCAAGCAGTATATTCTTAGTAATTGCACGTTTATTGTCATCGAAAATTTTTGTATAGTAAA
This sequence comes from Himalopsyche phryganea, assembly GCA_022494535.1. NCBI lineage: Eukaryota > Metazoa > Arthropoda > Insecta > Trichoptera > Rhyacophilidae > Himalopsyche > Himalopsyche phryganea. The sequence goes on from JAGVSL010000046.1 coordinate 4,664,313, forward strand.
TTTTATTAAAGAAAGTTTTAATTATTCAAAATTAAAAACACTACACAAGATGACAAATATATCACCAGCCACGTGCAGGTGGCACGTATAAAAAATGATTCCAACTGTTTTTTTGTGGTAATGTTGCAAAAATCAATAAATTTCCAATCAAAATTGTCTGTTTCTATCTATAGTTGATTCGAAATATGAGCGAAAAGGAGACCACAGTACAAATATTAATTACGTATATAGTAAATAATTATGAACATACATAAATCAAAATAAGTTTCGCCGGAAACGTTTTTTATTAGTGTAGTTGTCGGGTAAGAATTTACATATGAAATATGAATTCATTTTTAACATTTTATAGAGAATCCTGAAATCCCGATATTTGTTTTAATTCAATCCTGGTATTACGGGATTGATTAATTGCTCGGGATCCTTGGATTGGAAGCCCTAGTTTCAACTTACTGGCAGTGAAGCACTTGAATTGGAAGATTAAAAGAAGTGCAACGACAGTAGCGAGAGGGTCTGTTTCGCCGCAGGTCACAAGTTGAATGACAAGTTTCTAGGTGCTGACGGATGCATCTAATCAGAGAGGACGATGGCCACAAGCACTCTTGACCAAATTCAATGACCAGTATTGTGAGAGTAGCATATGACTCTGAGAGTCAGCAATTAGCGTGAGTGGGATTTAAGAAATGTTGTTTTGATTAATTAATTATTGTTTTATCATTCTTTTTGCTATGATTCTATCCCTAAAGTGGTTCGCAGTGAGTATAGTGAGTTTTCTCGCTTGGTCAGAAGAAAGTTTAGTGTAGAAATGTAAAATTCCTGCAGTTTTGATGTTTCTCTGTTGTTTTGTTTCATTTTAACCCGATTTTTTGAATAACCGAGAGGCTCAACAAAACAATACAGAATAATGTATCTAACAATAGAAATGAAAGCTTTCTGTAACCCAAATCAAAATTTCAGTCAACCCAATTCAAAATTAATTTAGAATATTTATGCTACATTTTTAAAAGATAAGTTTTTAAAACAATTTATAAATAATAGTAATCTACGTTTAAGGTGCTAACTGTTAATTCTTAGTGGAAGAGGATTATATTTTAACACTTAGCACTCGAGTTCCACCATATCGGCGTCATTGGAAGTTTGTCGTATTACTCGCGTGCCGGGTACATTGGGTAAAATTTTTTATTTATTGAACACACTAGAGACTAGAGCAGGGATGGCGAACCTATGGCATGCGAGACGATTTTGCATGGCACGCGAATGTTTAATTATGAAGAGAAAGAAATCATTACAAAAAACTCAAAAAAAAATTTAGAAATAGTATACAAAAAAATATATAAAATTAGGTGAATTCATACCGGAAAATTTTTCTAGTCTTAAAAAAATGGCAATTTGCATTTAAAAAAATTTTCATCGACTTATTCCAGTGAATCATTATTTTCTTCAATTAACTTTATTAAATCAGAAGAAGACGAACAGACGAAAGAAGTACTTCTTGTATTCTATTAAAAGCTACCAACTATGAACCCGATATAAAACATTTAGCATTTAGCATCCAACAACAAAAATCTCACTAATAATGAAGTTTTTAACATTTTTTTAAATGTAGTCTCTTCTTTATTTTGCCATAAATAATTATTTAATTAAATTTTTCGATGTATTAATGCTTTGTTTACATAAAAAATCTGAAGTTACACAAACATTTGATGATTTTTTTATTGCATGTGGCACGTGATATATTATATTGAAAAAAAAAATTTGGCACTCATACTCTAAAAGGTTCGCCACCACTCGGCTACAGGGTGAACTGAAGTGCCATGTATGATATGAAGTATGTTTATTTTTTTTCAAATTGGTAGTCATTGTTATTTGTTTAAAAATCAAGGGCGTCTCATATAGTTTACAGCTTTATATTTGAATGAACTATCTTTGATGACAATACTTACTAGTATATTATACCAATTCATATATAATGTGAAATACTCTAATGAGCCTAATGAAAATTAGTACATATCGATTAATTATTTTTTGAGAAATCGTATTAGATACCATTTGAAGTTTGTGAAATTATTGGTTGACCAATTAGTAAGAGATTTTCGGCAAGGTTGATCTCAAAGATGCTCTTAAACTGTTCCGATAGAAGACCACCTACACATAAGTTATATGTCTTGTGTTCCGGAACTAAGAAAGACTGTACAGTATGTTCAAATAGAAAAATCCCAGGTGGGAGATCGAAAACACGACTATTTTGCAAGACCTGCATCAATGAACCAGGATTACATATTGGAGACTGCTATGTGAAATACCACACAATGAAGAATTACAAAAAATGAGTGCAGTATATTCATTATAAATCTGTTTTACAACACAACATTTCTTTTATTATTTAAAAAAAAATTCACTTATTAGATGTTTTATATTGAAAATATACTTTTCACGTAAAAACCATTTAAAAAGAATGAAATATTAAATACGTAATTAACATTAACACTAAACAGCCATGTTAAACGGGGAATGAAGATCAGCCAGGAGTATCCAAAAAAATATCTGAAAAACAAATTTAAAGACACCAGAATCAATTCTCACAAGTTAAATTATGCAATTAAATTTGTTGATATAATTTATAATATATATGGGGAAGACGCGAAGACAGTTTGCTCATTCAATAAATTTGAATTAGCCAAGAATTTATATCTATTTATTTCTAATATCACATGTTTGTGATTTAAGAGGATAAGTAGGTTTAGTAGATAAAAATGCAATAGTGTAAACAAATACTTTGAGAGAGATATCATATCTTTTAGGCGACGCAAAACGATTAACGATTTTCACGAAATCACAGAAAAACCTACTATAGGGCCTTAAGTGCAGTTTTTTAAATAATTTTATATTAAAAGTATGTTCAAATTTGAATTGTTGAGATTTTGTACATTTCCATGTATTTTGTTACTAAAGACCCGGGTTTCACCTTTCGGCATCTTCAGGCATTCGAGTTCACGAATGCCTGAAGATGCCGAAAGGCGAAACCCGGGTCCAGATGTAGAAAATTCATCGCATTTTTAGCACAAGGATATTTATTTAATTCTTAAGCGAATTCTTTAATTCTAAAAAAAATAGCGTGCTAATAATCCTTAAAGATTTATAAAAGAGCTTATTAGTCTAGGTCTATGTAGACAGATTAGAAATAAATCAAAATCCTCGATCTGTTATCTGAGTTCTAGAGATAAGCCGATTGTAAATTGTTGATTATTGACCTATATTGAACATGCCGACTGCCCAATTGAAGACAGACGTAAGTCCGAATTTCGCATTTTGCAAGAGAGTGATTTTCATTTTTGAAAAAATTTTCTGATTCTCCTATATGAAAATTTAAAAATGTTTCTTTTTGATGTCGGCATTATTTTTAATCGTTGTATTTCTTGGTTAAGTATTTTGCTTCCATTGACATTCTTTATGGGTGCATTATGACTTATTGTCATTTTCGTCAGAGAAAATAAAAAAATCAATGGCAGTATGTTGAGCTACTTCCTTATTGCCTGATATTTTTTGAATAATTTTGAACGACTGATTGATAGAAATTATATTTTTATTAAAGATAACATCAATACATTGACAAATTTATGAAAAAAATATGTCAAAAATAAAGTTAATATTATTTGCAAATCCCGGAGCGAGTTAATTTTTGCGCTTGAAAATTAAAAAAAAACATAAAAAAATATGTTATGTTGTGTGTTTTTTCAAATTAAACAAATTAATAAAATTTGTAAATTGAATTTATAGAAAATCTAAATAAGTTACAGTAACGACTGTCTCATAGGAAGATAGAGTATTTTTTTCTGCATAAGATAGCGTTTTTAACTCAAACGCCAGTTTTCGATGTAGCAGTCGATGTGTGGTGATTTAGAAATGTTAAGCCAATTATAAGCTAAAGATTTTTTTGTTTTTGCTGGATTTATTATATTGTAGAATGAATCAGCTTGGAGCTTATCCTAATCCTAATATAATAAGTAATGCTTTATTTATTGAATCACAGCAAAACATCCATGGCAACCATTATAACATATCACCGATGCACAAAATAAACCTCCAATGTGCCAATTTTTTTTCAGGTTTTTGATGTAAAAATAATCTAGGAATTTTTCTAAATCATTGATAAAAACTTCCGATGTGCTATCACTTTTTGTTATAAAATTATTTTCGAAAAACTAAACCTCCAATGTAAAGTATCTTATATTTTTCACCTCCGATGTGCTGATTCATGACAAAATACAAAGTATGTCGGATTATTTTCCTTAACACACTAAAAAAAAGAGATTTATAGACGATCGACAATACATTATGATTTAATACGTCTTCGAAATAACTATTTAGAAAACTGTACTCCAAACCAGTGTTCTCCAACCAGTGGTCCGCTACTACTAAATACAGGATTTTTTCGTCTGCACGTTTACTTGTATTTTTAGTTATTGTTAAATAATAATAATTGGTACGATGATGCGACACGGTGGTTGCTGGTTTTCTCAGAATCGACAGTCTTAAATCTTCTCAGGTACACTCAGGGAGAACGGAAATATTTGCTCTTGGATAGTGAACCCAGATGCAAAACCCTATCTAAATATATTTCCAAGAATTTCATTTGTATATTTGTTAGTTATAGTTATGTCCACTAGCGTAGCAAGAGAAGGGTGGGGGGGTGGTTCGTTTAAGGGGGCGGCATTTTCGAAAATGAGTAGACGGTAAAAAATAAATATTTTTTATATTTATACATTATTATGTATGCGAGTTATATTCCATTCATCATGCTTTCGTCCGTCTAATTTGTGAAACGCTGACAAAACATACTTTTGTATGGGTGGCATTTTTGAAAATGGGTAGAAAATTACGTAGGTAATAAACAAACAAAAATTGTTATACTTTATGATTCACTGACAAAATATATGTCCTTTCTAAAAGATCTAAGGATAATCATGAAGCCTCAATGACGAGGGGAATGAAAAAATTCTTGTCTGGTGAACAATCACAAGATGCTGAATTGGGGAGAACAATTTTCTTCAGCTTCATAATCTTATGATTTATATGATTTTCTTAGTACATCAAATCTTTTGAGTAAAGGTTACGAATGTCAGTTATATTCAGATCATAATGATTTTGATCGGAAAGAATTCAAAATCATGTTGCTGTTTAGCATAATGAAATAGATGTGTGGAAGGGAGGCGAAGATTGATCTTTTGTAATTTATTCAAAAATATATTTTGGAGACTCAGTCACAAATATTGAAATGCTTTTAGTTTTTTTTTCTGGCAATTGTGTTGTTAGCTGTGAAATGAGTTTTTCGAAGATGAAATTAGTAAAAAAACTGTTTAATATCAACAGTGAGCCATTTGCGGTTAAAAGAATTGTAATATTTTCAATAGAACACCAACTGGCATATAAAATAGATTTTGATAATGTTTCTAAAAAGTTTGCTAAGAGCAAAGCAAGGAAAAATAAATTTGCCAGAATTTTTTTTAATTTTATGTTAGTAAAATCTACTGAATATTATGCTCTAAATTGATTCACAATTCTAATTCGTTTTTACAAAATATACCTATTAATGTACTGTTTATAAATAGTTTTATATTTCCATATTAATAATAAATATAAAATTTATTTAAATGACTTATAGACTTTTTGTCATAATTGAAAACAAACCTGGCTCTACAAATTTAATAATAATTATAACATTTTTAAATGACAGGTAAAAATATAGTACATATTTTTCAAGAAATTATGTTTAAGTATGATTATTTGCCTGCTGCGCAATTTTCCGCGTGGTCATGATTTATGATTGAATAAAAAAATAGAAGGTAATTTAAAAAATAACCTTAAACCAACACAATTTTAAATATAAAATATCTATAAAAATCATTTTTGGAGAAACATTATTAGTATTAAACATAAAATTTGTCAGGAAATTATATGACACACCCTGGTTTTTGTTAAGTAGAAGTGTCCAAAACTGAAATCACCCAGCGGCAACAGCAATATTTCGCAGAATCGGCTCTTTCTTGTTACCAAGCGTTCAATAGCCGCCGGCTACGACCGCTGGACGAGTCCATTTTGACGGAAAGGGGTAGCTCCGACTTTGCAGGGAGTTTTTTTAATTATTTGTAGACAGTCGATTACGATCTGCCGAGCGGGACGAGCTGCGCTCTCGTGGCGGAGGTGACGTGACGATGTGAATTGTTTGTTTTTTTTTTGATTTGCATTGGACTTAATTTAAATTCGTTGTGTCATTTATATTATAACTTAAAGTAAATTCAGTTGCTAAGTAAATGTAAATTTAGAATCAATTTTATGTGTTAGGATTTACATATTTGTGTAATGTAAACCACTGCATCTTGGATGGAAAAATAAATAAGTTTTGAACAGGATTTGAAATGGTGTTTGTCTGAGATCACAGCCCTTCCAGAACTCCGGATAACCAGCCGCTCGCCTCTCTTCGATCCGGGGTCTTCTCATATATTTATTCATAAAAATTTTCTCCCTCCGGCGCAATCTTTTCCGTTGTATTGGTTTAAAAAAATTGGAAAAAGGGGGAGCGGCACAAACCCTAGCTACGATACTGGCTATGTCCATCTGTCACAATATAAGATCAAAAAAATATTACATAAAAAACCATTTTTATATCGGTATTAGCGGTCCGCGAAAATTTTTTCCATTTCTTACCGGTCCGCAGGTGTAAAAGAGTTGGGGAGCACTGCTCCAAGCAGTGTAGAAAAAGTATCATTTTCCAAGAGACATCGACACGATTAAATCAAGTACGTGAGAAAATGGCTTAATCTATTATTTTTAGTACCCAACCACTATTTCAAAGCTTCTTTCAATAGAAACTATATGGAGTCAAATTTTTTATCTATTCTACATATTCATAAAATAATTATATGAAAAAAAGGTGTTCGAAAAATAATCTTGACGCCATTAATCGAAATGTTCTTAGTAAAATACTAGATGAAGATAAATTTCAATACACAAGCCTAGAAAAGGCCAGTGTTATTTATGTTTCGGATTCAAGCTCGGCAACGCAAATAAAGAAGGTTATGATTTACACATAAAGAAAAAGGAAGAAAGTCGTATCGCCTAGACCCTGGGGCAGGGGTCGGGAACCTCTTGGACAAAAGAACCAAATGTGAGTAGCAAAACGGCTTAGAATTCTTTACGACACGAAAAAATATATTTTTACAAACACTTGTTTGATAGACTCATTAAGACTCATTAGACACAGAGAAAAAATTAATTTGTCAACTTTTGTAATGAGCAGATTTAGAAGAAATGCTAAGGTTTCTTTGCTTGTTTCTTTTAAAATCTTGGAATCTTCACATAAAAGGTTCCATCATATTTATTATTAATATCCTTAAATAGTCAGTACCAATGATACAATAATAATATATAATTTTATTAGTCAATAAACATACAATTTACTAAAATAACATAATATTAAAAAAAAAAAATTTTTATAGTAATTTTTAATGTTTAGTAATCGCCCAAAATGAAAAAAAATTCTTGCATCCCCCTGGATACTTCGAGCGTACCCATAACGGAGACAGCATTGCCACGTTGGATTTCTATGCTTATTCGCTGTCTAAGATATTCACCTGAGCGGCACTCACCCATCCTGTCCGTCATCCTTCGTCCAATTTCCGCCACCATCGAGGGTCCCCAGGGACCGAAAGTTTCAAAACCCAATGGACAGAAAATGAAATTCGGCGAGAGACAGTCGTATTTTCTGCATTTGGAGGTTTCAGCCGTGAGAGTCGCTGAGCCCGACGACTCAGCGGACTTATTCACGTGAGATGCCGCGATTGTGTCCACCACAGTGGCATCCCAGACCATGCATCACCCCTCTCTCCAGGGGATCATCGTAATGCCGTCGGGCCTCCTGCCATCCAGGCGGCAAACCCCCAGAGGTTCCAGTCTCGATGGGACCCCCGATGAAACCAGAGAGCAGCAGATCAGGTCGTTAATGGCAGAGTGCCGACTGTGTCTTCCGGCGCTTTTCTGACAGCTCAATCCGTGCCGCCCCATGCGGTCCACCAACCTCCCACAGGTGCACTTGTGCTCGTGACATAATGCTGAACCAAGCCGCAGAGCAACCGAAATTCGCAGGGCATCATCGCTCAGAAGCGTTCCGAGACTGGGCGATGGAAGAGCATTTAGCCACAACCCCGACTCAATCCTTGAAGCTGCCATGAACCGAGCAGTCTCCGTAGGATCACTGAGCGATAAAAGAATTTCTTTTTTTTTAATTTCCATCATCGGAGTATCCCACTCTTTTTGGATAGATGGCTTTTCCGGTGCAGGCATATTTGTAATTTTGCACCAATTTTGTTTTGCGGCACTGACTATGTTTTCTCAATCGATATCCGGCAGTATGGCTGTGATCAGATTCTTGACAGAGTGAATTGAAGCTAAGAAAGCCGGGAGAGACAATTCTTCTGTCCGCCTAATCCCAAGACCACCGTATCTAACGGGCAGTGTCGCCTGTAGTCATGCAGGACCATCCAAAATCACGTTGGTTATTTTTTGCAGGCTAACCCGAAACATGTCATCAACGGCGCGGAGGAGAGTTGGGTGTTCCCACACGGTGGCAAACCTTAGGGTATACATGATTTTGGGGACCAATAGACAGTTTTTCAACAAAAACAGACCATAATGTGAATTTAAAGCTTTCAGTCTTGAGACTAGCACTTTAATAGTCTCAGACCTCTTATTTAACTCTACTGGCACTGCCTCGTCTGTTATAGGCGCCCCCAATAAATTGACGTCTTCCTTCTCCAACACTTTTATGTTAGGAGCGACCTTCTGAAAATCACTTAGTATATCACCCTTGGTCTTGTCCGTCCCGCCGGTTATGAACAGCTCGCATTTTTTTGTGTTTAAGGAAAGACCGTATTCCCTTTCCCAGGACATCACAGTCTTAAGATCCGCCAATACTGTGTCGCTGGTATCCCCCAGGGTGCCGTCATCCAAATACCAGACGTTGAACTTGGATATCAGCGATGATGATAGGGGGTGCGTCATCAAGCTGAAGCATAATGGCCCGAGGGGGTCACCCTGTTGAACCCCAGAGTTAGAACTTAAGACGTGTTCACCGAACAGCAGGTGGGAAGGTTCGGCATATGATTGTCGGAGGTATGCATAATACTCCGGTACGTTGGTCTTTATGCACTCAAGGAGTTTAGCTCGGTTTAACGAATTAAAAGCGTTCTTAAAGTCCAACTTAAGCAAGACCCTCGCCTTATTTGCATTTGAGGCAATGAAAGATCTCGCTGCGTGCACTGCCGCCTCTGCACATCCTCTTGATCCATATCCTAATTGGTTCGGTCGTAGCCGGGCACCCATTTTGTCACACAGACGATTGCTAATAATCTTTGCGACCAAACGCCTCATAACATTGCCCACAGCAATGGGACGTAGGCCACCATCTTTCTTTTAGAGGGCGGTCAGATTCGCTCCAAATAAGATAGATGTGGCTTCTTTATTCACCTTTCCTTGTATCATTAAGTTAGCTAGCGACGCTAAAGTCTTAGGTTGGTTGTCCACAGCTTTACCTAATAGATCTTTTAAGTGTTGTGGTTTTAATCCATCCAATCCTCCGGCGGAGCCATTTGGGAAGGTCAACACCGCCCTTATAACGTCTGCTGCCGAAACATCATCAACGTGGGGGGGCGTAAAATTTTCATCCAGAATCGGCTCCAAGTTAATCTGCCGTTGGGGATGTTTTGAAATCTGCCGGACATTTTCTTCAGTCGACAAGGCCTCGGATTCTACGGAGGATAAAACGCGGACGGCCCCTTTGACATCTCCGTCAACGATCTTTGCTTCCGATCGTCTCTTCCACTGGTCCATCCGATTGGCATTCAATCGATCAAACGGGGGGCTTGGCGGCTCCGCCGTTCCGGCACGATCAAAGTCGTTGATCTGTTTTTTTATTAACGTGGCCAATGAAGTACTTCGCTCACCTGAGGGCAGAGCGAAGCATGAATACGCATAAAGGAATATCTTTTTCCTGGCTTCTACGGAGTTTTCTGCGACGCATGCCATAACACATCTGGTCAGTGAATTGCATGCTGTTAACCGTGCCGCTTTTGGGATTCTTTTTATAACCCGAGTGTTTCTTCTCCATCTAGCTATATCCTTGATCAGATCATCGTGGTCCTCCAAGTTTGATGTACTTTCCACGGCTGCCGGTGGCTTATCCTTACAATGCATGCGACCCTCGTGTATCCACATCCCACGGTATGTTCCAAAAGAACAAGAGCATTCGGAACATTGGAACTGCGTCATAATATAACATAGATCTTCGAATTATAACTATTAATTGACAAGCACTGAATGATAAATTAAAGTGAAAGTTTATTAATTAATAATCGTAATTAAAGCCAGCGTACAAAATTAACCGATCAATTCACGATCATTAAACGGTTTACGATGATTAAAAACGTTAATTAAAGTAAAACTATATCCCGATGAACAAATAAATTATTATAATACGACACAAACACTTAGCTTACGTATAAAATTGGGATTAAATTATTTGTTTTGTTGAGAAAACATTAAACGTCAAATTATAAAATTCAAAAAGTCAAATATTAATATAAATATTAAACGTAAAATTATAAAATTATATCACGCAGAATAAATTAATTATTATTATACGATACAATTAATACGCAATTAATACAAAACACGTCCGCACTGCGTAGTTACTACTGTGTCGTTATCCAATTCCTCTAAATGAATCAAAAATCCTTTCTCTAAGTCTACATAGACGGCGAACCTAACCCAGCCGACATTCAAATTAATATGCACATAGCAATTGGAAAAAAAATAAAAATTGTGAGTTTTGATATTTTTTTGTAAAAATGGTGAATTTTGAATTTGGCAAAGAAAGAGCCACACAAATTGCCCATATAGCCACAGGTTGCCGACCCCTGCCCTAGGGTAAAGCCAAAGAAACTTCCAACAGCAAACCAATCACTCCAAGTCCTACTTCACATCTTTACCATTTATCAGTTAAATGATGCAAATGTAATTCTTTATATGGTAAAAAATCAAATTATTTAATTCTACAAAATTTTATGATGTAGTCTATACTTATCGCTAGAACTATACTCAAACTTATTATAGCTTAGCTTTATATACTGCTTAGAAGAGATAGACAATATTATGTCATCTCATGCATTCGAATATCATAATATTTATTTAAGATTATATTATTTAATGTTTTGTTTTTAGAAAAGTAAATTACGTGATGTTACACGACCCATTATTATTCGGTACGCATCATGCCCAGAACTTTCATCGAATCATCTCTTGTGGCGCAGTCAAGAAAAAGACAACATTGTAATTTGTTAAATCGCTCATTTGGCAACAGGGCTTGGTATAGAAAGCGGCTAGAACAGTGGTTCTTATGTGCGGCCACCAGAGGATTTTTCTGCGGCCACCAACGGTTTTATAGTAATAAGTATTGATATTGATAAAATGAGTAGGTAATATAAAATAAATACGACATTTGTTTATTCGTATTGCGTACGTATGCGGCTCGAAAACGAATGCTTTAATGAAATAGGGTTCTTTTTTTTGATTAAAATTAATCGGGATCAGTACGTTAACACCATAGGGTTAATTTGTGCTGCAGTGCATTGTCATTCGATATGTTGTAAGATAACCAACGCTGTTCATCTTGCAATCGTGTAATTATCATTGACCAGAGATTTTCCAAATACATAAAGTGTAACAGTGATTATCTTCTGATTTTTTTTTGTTAATATGGAAGCATCTATATATATTACGTTATTCTTTATTTTTCTAATTTTTAAGGGAATTTAATACAATCATTCAGAAGGATGAAAGTGTAAAAATCTAATAACTAATAGATTTTTAGACATATTTGAAAAATAAACCTGCAGGACTATATAATATTCATATTGAATATAACATTTGTAAATGACAGGATTGTAAAGATATAGTACATATTTTTAAAGTAATTATATTAATACATAAAAAATTTCTGCCTGCGGCGCAAACTTCTCCATCTTCATGGTTTGTGGTTAGAAAAAATTGACTAGTTAATGAGTCCCTTTTTTAAGTAAATGCATTGGCCTAACATTTTAAATCACGATTGAAAAATTTGGTGCGGCGACGAAATATTTCCAAAATACCACTAATGTTCATTATGCGGCCACGGAGAAATTTTCCGTGAGAACCACTGGCATAGAGTGGATGGGTTGAGTCGCTAAACATGCTTCTGGCGATTTTTCAAGAAAATACGTTTTTAATGTACGTATGTGCTCTATCGTCAGTCTATCAATTCTTCCAGTTGCAAGTCGAAAATTTCTTCCTACCCCTGCTGTTCAAAATTCAAAATTTTTCCAAATTTAAAAATGACGTTTTTTACACGATCTCGATCCTCGTTTTACATGGTCGACACACTCCGAAAAACGACAGTGTAAAAGAATATTTTGACGACTGAATATATTTTGAAAATTTAAGTTAGGGTTGTGAATGCGATATAATTGATTATTTTTTGTATGTAAACTATGGTCAGATGTTCTGATAAGGTAATGTGTGTATTAATAAGGTAAGAAAATAATTTATGAAAACATTTTTTTTTTATTGTTTTACATTTACCATACAAACATTTGTAGCTCAAATGTAAACAAGTTATTTTAATGTTGCTGGCTTACAATCTTTTGTTTCTAGCTAAAAGAAATAATAACGAAAATTTCAATATTTCTAGATATTTATAAAATTACAAAGTGTTTTGACAACATTACTCAAGGCAGACTATTCCCAAAATATCGTTATCATTTTTCGGTACAACTCCGCCTCCATCTTTAAAACTCGATTTATTTAAATACTTGTATGCATTCTATTTGCTAACATATAATAGAATGGAGAGTCAAAATATATATACCGTAACATTTACATTTCTGGGAGATAAATGATGATTTTTTGCCAGTTGAAGTAATTTCATATGCACGCACCATTTACAAAAGTAAAGTTTTAAAATAACTTATGAGAAATTCTAGATGTTGATAAGGGTCAGTGTGATTAGTCAACTATTGAGAATAATGTCATAAACGAATGTTTTGTCTAACTGAGTGTAATAAATACGTTGTGGCCACATAAACAAACAACTTTTATTAGGCGGAATTGTACTTGGTTGGCGAAATAGCCCCAATTGATATAACCAAAATTTCGATTCCTGATTTCTGAACTAGCCAATTAATAACTGGGCATCATCTGGTCATAGTCAATTTGCTGTCAAGCTCTTCCAGCTTGGCCAGTCAATAAATAATCCAACATGTAAAGGCTGCAATATTAATATGGCTGAAGTTGCTTCATAAAAAAATTGTAAATACAATAAGTAAAAATTGCTCATACAATATAACTATCAATTGAATCTGTTGGCACCTAGGGCAAATTAATAGGCATTCAATGAGCTCACGGCATCTTATGAAAAACAAATAGATCTAAATTAATCACTTTAAAAATATCTTTTTTAATTTTCTGCACACTACAGTATATACAACCAAATCTTATAGAATTTTATCCTAGGACATTCCAAGGAAAAAACAAACAACGTTGTTGCGTTGCGAAACACATCCTGTAAGAAAAGTTTGAAGTTGGGTGCCTTAAAGAATGTAATAAAGATCTATTATGATTATGCGAACTTGCTTTGTAATAATTTACGGTTATTTTTTTTTATATTAGTTGTATTTTAAAATATTTCGTATCATTATTTTTTTATCTCGTATTAGTATTTTTAGATTAAAATTGCTTCGAAATAAAAATGACATCTTTACAAATTTTTTTAGTTTGAAAAATAAATAAAAATGCATTTTTTAAGAAAAAAGAACTGAAAGTCATATGGCAATGATTTTCAGACTTGCAATTTTCACATGTTGGGTAACATTGCGAAAGTGCAGATTGCTAATGTCATTTAACATCGATGTAAGTGACGTTAGGTGTTATTTTTTTAGTAAAACATAGTTTAAAAATGTCTTAGCGAATATACATAGTGGATGTCAAACCCACTAAAATAAAAGTTTACATTCAGAAAAATCACAATTTATTCAAAAATGTACAATGCATCTTCAGAAAATAATGGTGAGATGGTTACTTATATACTTTCCTTAGGAGCACGTTTTTGTCGCTTTTTATGCTTTTCGTTTTGAATTTAATGTCATTGTGAGAATATAGTCGATGGTTTTCATTCACATAAGTATAATAAGATAATATTAAAGACAAGTTATCAGAGAATTTGATGATGAACCAGTATAAAAAAGTCGTATTTTTTTTTCGTAATTCCATGTAATTTGCCAGATGATTCATACATATTACACATCTAATAGCTATTTACATACTATATATCATTAATAACCGTTCAATGTTTCCGAGTACGAAATCTCCGCGGAGATCTCGTCTAGGTCAACTTTGCAGATGTTTTTTTATTGGACTTGTACTTGTAATCAGTCTGGATAAGAGATTTGAAGGCCACATAAAGAAGTCATATCAAAACATAACTATTATTATTATTTATGCAATACTCTAGATTCATTCATTTTAACCCTTTTTATTATATTTTAAATATTTTGTGATAATCCTACCTTACACAGTAATATTTATATTTTGTAAGATTTGAGCTGTAGGTCATATAAATCTATTTATAATTTTTTTTGGTAAAAATGCTTTACAGCATGCTTCTCCTTTTCTTCCCGAAAATGTACTAAATGCTGATAATATCAATGCAGTTCTACAGGCAATTTAATTACGAATAGGAAAATGTCAAATGGTAATGCTTAGAACAAACTACAGAGAAAAAATTGAAGTACCACGAATGTACATCAAAATATTTCACGATTCGCACAAGTTATCGGTTTTCTTGATTCCAATGTTTAATATTTTGACAATTCCCTAAAGAATTGCATTGTTTTCAGCAGCATTAAGTATTTTTTCAGGCAAAAAAGAGTAGCATGATGTAAACCATATTTACCTTTTATTTTGAATGTTTTTTCAATAAGATACGATTTATCATTAATAAAGGTTTTTCAAAAAACTCATTCTTTTAAAAATTGGAAATTTGTTAGCTATTTCACTTAATTCACTATCAATTATAAATTGAACCTAAAGACATGAAATTTACAACTATATTTTAGATAATTTTGTTGTAACTATTCAAAAATGTACCCCTTCATAAATTGACTGCTGTACCGTGAAAGGTTGTAGAAATAATTTTTTTACTCCTTTTTTTTGCAACATATACGAACTCCTAATGGAGCTTATCTCAACAGAAGTTTTTCTGCGAGAACTGCTCTTTACTCAATAGCTTAACCCCTTCGATGAGTAAAGATGGGTGTAAAGGAATTTTAGATGTCATGGATATCCATGCTTTCGAACACAATCAATAAATCAGTTTAGTAAACTGTCCTTGGAGGGATTCGGACCCGTGAGCACTGTAACCGAAGCCAACAACATAAGCTATCCTGCTTAATGCCCGGTCATAACTCCTTTACCCAAGGGTAAAACTAATCTATCTCAAATAATTTGAATTATTAAGTTTTTCGCAAATATACAATTAATCTATCATTTGAAATATTGCACAACCTTCACCAGTTTTCTTAAAATCTTTAGTGTATGTTTAAAAGATAAAGCTTTTATTATTAAAACACTACAGTGTTGTACTATCTACATTATAATTTAAGACATCGACTGAGGGTGCTTGATGGAATTTCAATATTAAATTTGGATTATTGAGATTTTGTACACTTCCATGTATTTTGTCACTAACGACCCGGGTTTCGCCTTTCGGCATCTTCAGGCATTCGAGCACACGAATGGACTCGAACTGAGAGACAGTAAACAGTGTCTAACGCTTATATAGAAGATACAAATGCGACAAATATCATTTTCGAGGCAATACATTATACGTCTGAGAGCCACACCGATACCTGAGTTAAAATTTCGGAAATCGCCCTAATCCTTATTTTGTAAACACCATATTAACAGAGTGGCGAATTGCCGCTTTTCAACTTCTTTTAGAAATACCAGTGATTTTACAATTATAATAGTATTGTGGGTTTTGACGGGATGTAATTCGACGAATGGGTAAATATATACAATCGTTCCACATTTAGTGACATCTGTTAGGTGTTTCAACGTATCGGATATAATAGCGGAGAATTAGGAAGGTTCAGCTGCTCATTCAAGATTGGTAAGGAGTTTAACTGTGCTCTATTAATTTCTAAAATTTCCTGATAAAATAATTTATGATCCCCCATGTTTTTATGCAACAGTTTAACCCCATCATCCGCATCAAGCGTATGGTTCTCCATTAGCAAGTGATTTGCGAATGTCGAAGTTTCTTTTTTTAATCTAAAGGCAGCTAAATGTTCTGATACCCTTATATCTAATGTACGTGTGGTTTTACCCACATAGAAATGTTGGAAATCATTGCATTGTAATTTATAAATACCAGATTTGTTCTTAAAGTTTACTCTATCTTTATTGTTAATAAGTAATTTGCCTAGAGAGTTTTTGCAATTCTATTGCAAAATTCTATTGGCGTTCTATTGCAAAAACTCTCTAGGCAAATTACTTATTAACAATAAAGATAGAGTAAACTTTAAGAACAAATCTGGTATTTATAAATTACAATGCAATGATTGCCAACATTTCTATGTGGGTAAAACCACACGTACATTAGATATAAGGGTATCAGAACATTTAGCTGCCTTTAGATTAAAAAAAGAAACTTCGACATTCGCAAATCACTTGCTAATGGAGAACCATACGCTTGATGCGGATGATGGGGTTAAACTGTTGCATAAAAACATGGGGGATCATAAATTATTTTATCAGGAAATTTTAGAAATTAATAGAGCACAGTTAAACTCCTTACCAATCTTGAATGAGCAGCTGAACCTTCCTAATTCTCCGCTATTATATCCGACACGCTGAAACACCTAACAGATGTCACTAAATGTGGAATGATTGTATATATTTACCCATTCGTCGAATTACATCCCGTCAAAACCCACAATACTATTATAATTGTAAAATCACTGGTATTTCTAAAAGATGTTGAAAAGCGGCAATTCGCCTTCGGCAATTCGCCACTCTGTTAATATGGTGTTTACAAAATAAGGATTAGGGCGATTTCCGAAATTTTAACTCAGGTATCGGTGTGGCTCTCAGACGTATAATGTATTGCCTCGAAAATGATATTTGTCGCATTTGTATCTTCTATATAAGCGTTATACACTGTTTACTGTCTCTCAGTTCGAGTCCATTCGTGTGCTCGAATGCCTGAAGATGCCGAAAGGCGAAACCCGGGTCGTTAGTGACAAAATACATGGAGGTGTACAAAATCTCAATAATCCAAATTATCTGCATTATATTTTAAAAAATAAAACACTAGCATTATCACGATATTAAACACGAGCATTATCAGTTGATAATGCTCGTGATGAGCGAAACCGGTCCTGATCATTATAAATATGTGGAAGTAGTACAAATGAATTGTGTTTTATTTTTTAAAATATAATGTCTTTCAACCAAGAATTGACAGTTAACACCTAAAAAGTGACTATCTACATTACTAAAAAAAGTTAACTCTTCAAAATCTTCCTATAAGTTTGTGACGTAAAGTTACTCCATTAGAATTTTCTTTAGATAATTACGAAGTCCACAAACTGACATAATAATTTTTTTATATCAGTTTACTATCTTGTTTAAAGATAAATACTTCAAATAAGTGCCTTAAATGAGAACACGGAAAGTCACACGGAAAGTACTTTTTTAATACACAGATTGTTTTGACTGTAGACATTTTATTTAATCTTTGATTTTAAAAAAGAATGAAATAAAATATATAGAGTGTAAAACTGTGCCGTGATATTTTGATTATAATTTTTTAACTAAAAATAATATCAAAACAACATGTGACAATTAAAATTACAATCTGAGATGATTTAACTTGTTATTATCTAATTGATTCTTTATAGAATGACCATACATCCCATTTTCTGGGCATCCCATTTTTATTATAAATGCTTTTTTGTCCCATTTCACAATTCATTCAATTCGCTTTGGGTAATTCATGATTTATTGAGTTATATGTAAGAGTTGATTCTCTTTTAATATCAGTCATTGATATTAATGCATATATTTTTATTGTTCTACAGTGTTCTATTGTCTTGCACGAGATTTATAAAAATATTTTTTTGTGTTCAATGAAATAATATATTCATGAAGTAATTATTTAAAAAAGAAACATCCTCAATTTTTTCCATCACTCTTTTGTCCAAAGAAAATATGTTCTGCCTAAATCTTTGACTCTGTTGCAGTATTTAAATCTTACAGTAATTTGAATATTTCTACTGCATCGGTGACTGGTAATGTCGTATTATGTCACCTATTTTTCATTTTGCTTTCCATATTAGCAATCATAGTTTATGCATAATATTAATATGCTACTTTGATTTGTTTTTGAATAAAAAAAAATCTTATTTTATCACTAGTATATAATATATAAAAGAATTTATTATAAATAAAATGGTCATCAAGTATATGTGAGCTTCAAAGTAATAACCGATTGCCTGTGAGTGTGCTAAATATCTATAGTGAATCACATCATCCATATTTATGTCATTTATGTATTACTATTAGTTCAATATTGTAACGCTGGGAGTTCTGTCGGTGTGAGGATTGTGTGTTCCATAAATAGATGCTTTTGATCATTCACAAATCTTACACGCAATTGCACAAAAATGATTATGCACAGTGTTCCATCATTGCAAAATATTTTATACACAATTTTAGTCATCAGTAGTAAATATTATCGTTATTTACACCTTTGCACATTTTCAAATAATGATTTTATTTTTTATTATAGAAATCATTTAATTTTATGTTGTTAATGAGTATCCGATAGAATACCTTAGCGACGACACGCTTGCTTTTTATTTTGCTCTATTTGTTCTTGTTAATCCTATTACTTGTTGTATGTTCTAGTGCTGTTTGTGAGATAATGTGGCAAATAAATATTTATTTTATGCGATATTTGTATTTTAATGATATATTTACAGCTTTGATGTAAAACAAGGTACTGTTATATATTTGTCATTGAAATTTATGAATGTAACATTTAACACCAGAATTTGTTTAATTGCTTAATTTTACCTCTAATAAATAAATAAGAATTCTCTACGGGAGTCAATTTTAAATCGGTTCAAGATTATGACAATGAGCTCAGTGATTGGAGGTGTATGTAATAATGCTTCTTCCAGAGACGGTCGTAATATCTCCACGGTAGAATTTAATAAAACCGACTGCTTCCTTAAAACTTTAATAATATTAAGAATTGATCATATTGCTCTTTTATCACTCCCTTGTTTTTCCTGAGATGACAGCTTCTTTACTTATTTGCAAAAATAGATATAATTATTGCACATGTCTGTTATCTGAATTCGGCTACTATAAAAAAATAGTTTCGAGCATAATATTTTTATACTTTTTTCACTGCTGAGAGCTGTGTCTTTCTACAATTGTTCCTTTTTAAGCTTTTCATACATTTTTGTAAATAAGAAGACAAACTTACTTAATTTATTGTCCTCTTCAAATTTTGCTTGGCATATTTCCCCACAATGATAATTTTGCCCTTCAGTGTACGAGCGAATCATTCATTACTTAACTCACTCTGTATTATCTCTTCAGAATTAATTAACTCGTTATATTAATTTTCAAAGCTAGTTAAATAATAATCAGAAACATATTTTATGTTCAGAAAGTGCAACATCGGAGTTTTGTTTTATTGTAAAATTTTTTGGCCAATTTAATAATCAAACCCTTCACTTTAATTTTCGCAAACAATAGGATTTCATAACTAAAAATATTACGCAAACAATTTTTTTACGTTTTGAATTGTAAGAAGTGAGTTTAAACAATACGTAAGTAAACAAATAGATAAAGAGCAGTTATTTTACTCATATTATAATATTCCTCAAACTTGGCGGGTTACTTTCGGTCCTAGGTGGAGTATATATTTAAAAATAAATATGCATATTTAGTAATGTTGGAAGAAATATCAGCGACACTGTGGCATATCATTTTTGTCGACAGAACTCCCTTGCTCAGAATTAAGACCTTTCTTTACGTTTTAGGTGAATATGAAGTAATAGGAGAAGCCCATTGGCAAATCTTAGAAAATGCCCAGCAAGGATCGGACGAGCTCATCCTTAAAGTCTACGGGTACAAGCGTAACTGGTTTCGAAAATTTCTCTTTCACTCTTTGAGCGTTCTGCTATGCGGTTTGCCCTATATATTCTTCAGCTGCTATCCTGAATATGGTATGCTTAAATATTCAAAATGTGCGCTGAGAGTTGCCGAATTGGTATTCTGTAAGTAAAATATTGAATTTTTCAGTAATGAAGATTGAGTTTTGTAATGTTCCGGTTGTAGTTTTCACATGTAATAATCACTTCATTATACAATTTAACCATTGTCCACTCAATACACAGTCATGGCAGATTCTCTTTGACTTTGAAGTACACTACATTTATGAGAGAAATGTGTACCGAAGAATAGTTCTTTTTGAATTCATTTATAATCATCGAATTATCATTTTATGCTAATATTTTTTCATAGCCAAGGAATAAAATGTTTTAAATAAACAGCTGGAATGAAACGGTCTCTACTGTATTAAAAAATACACATGTTTACACATTATTTATAAAACTGAATATTCACTATCACACGGGAGATAGTTTAGAAAAAGACCCCTGTGTGATGGCGTTTTGCAATATTTACAATTCACAATTCACAATTTCTTGAAAAAAGAACAAATATTTGTAAATATCCTTCCTCACTTTAAACTAGGACATTTGCCCAGTATCAGTATCAGTATTATGATTTGATGAAATGCAGCAAAAATCAAATAAACTTCTGTATTTAACTAATTTTTTCAAAAATGTTGCTAATTATGTTACCCACTTAATTATTTTATATGTTGCTTTGAACAGTTTAATCATTCTTTTGCAATGTAATGTTTTTTTCAATGTCAGTATTTTTATTGAATTTTAGTGACTGATAATGAAGGTGCATGCAAAAAAGAAACAATCGTAGAATCGGAAATTAATTTACCCCAGTTTCCAGAGAGGAAAATTCGTTACTTCTTATATCAGTTAACCAGATATATATGGTCAAAAGATACGGCATCTTTTGTCAATGTGCAAAGCTATAACGAAAAAGCCACTGTTGCTCATCTCATGGAAAATACAACAGGAATTAATAGGAAACAACAGAACGAATTGTAAGTTGTGAAATTTTATTGAGCGAGTTACCAGGGCTTCGAACCACTATTTTTTTTTCATTTTGGTTTTCGTTTCGGTTCAAGTAAAAAAATATATATCGGTTTGATATATATTCCGATCAGTTTGATAATAGGGGTACCCGAAATTAATGTCGTTTATTGCATCATCCATTTTCAACGGTCCATTGCTCTCCGACCGCGCTACCTGTCAGTTGTGTATTGTGTTAACCTTATACCCAAACTTACTAGGAGTGGATTGTTCATAAAATTCAAATTCCATAACCCAATTTGAAATGAATCAATTTAAACCGAGTGAAGAATTCGTACGAAATTTGATGCTATATTATTTTTTCAAGAAAGAGACAGCAACAGTTCCCACTAAAAACATTTGTGATGTTCTGGAGGATATTCTGGACATTCGTAAGTATCAGAGATGGTTTTGTAAATTTCGATTGGGAGATTTCGATTTGAAAATAACCCTAGACGTGGAAGACCCACTAAAGTGGATGACGCCATACTTGCGGCTGAAATTGAAAACAATCCAACTCATTCTATCGAAAAACTTGCGGACACACTCAGATGTTCATGGTCAAGCGTTCTACGGAGTGTTAAAAAAATCAGCAAAGTGTGGAGACAAGGTAGATGTATACTGCATGAGTTAAGTGAAGAGAACCTCGGTGATCATGTAAACGCGTGCAAAGAGCTGTTACAAATGCAATCAGAAACACCTTTTTTAACGATTTAATCACTTCTGACAAAAAATGGGTGTTGTATTCTACGACACAACGTAAAATACAATGGTTATCTTGAGGCCAAGCAGCAATACCCACTCCTAAAACTGGTCTAACAACGAAACTCACAGACTAACGAAAATCACAAAAGAAAAATTAAATAGTCTCGCAAGGAAAATTGCTAGACATCCACCATATTCTCCGGATATTGCTCCTTCTGACAACCACCTGTTTCGTTCAATGCAATATTTCTTAGAAGGAAAAAATTACACTAACTATGTTGATGTGATAAAAGGAATAAATGAATATTTTGAATCAAAGCTCATTACATTTTTCTAAAAAGGCATTAAAACCTTACCAGAAAGATGGAAGAAGGTCATAGAGAATGAAGGAAAATATATATTATAATTAATTTTATAAAATAAAGAAAATACGAATATTTGAATTTTTCATTTTTAAATCGACATTAATTTAGGGTACATCTAATATATACGGGTGATAAATTTTTCAATGTTTTCTTTGTATGAAAAATTTATTTTCTACCATGACTTAAAATATTTTATGGTACCTGTATGATAGCCCGGTGCCTCGCTCCGAAACCAATAGTTATGCTGCACCGCACGGCTGTAGCCATACATTTTAAAACTAATATATTATAAATTATGAGAATTATGCCGAGATGCATCACACGATCATGATTGATTTCTTTGCGCATGTTTGAACATGTACTGAAAAAACTGATATTTTTTCGGTTTGGTTCCAGTTTTCGTTCCGACTGAAATAACGGTTTTTCTGGTTTTCAGTTTAGTTCCGGTATGAAGCCCTGTGAGTTACAGTTAACTTATGTTATTACTGAAAATGTGTTTCTAATAATTATATTTTTGGTAAATTTATTTCATGAATTTTGTTAAATAAATGTTGGTAATCTGATATATTATCTAATAAATGAGATGATTCACTTATTGTGAGTCAGTGTTTTAACTATTAGTAATGGATTAGAAATGAGATAATTTGCTAAATATACACTGACATTATACCTAGGTATCACGTTGAATCTATTGCACCCTTATCACTGTAGGTTGAAGGGATATCGTATTAAATAACTTTAAAGCGGATAGCACTTGCATCGTGTACTTTAGAAATTCTAGCAGCACAGAAATTACGTAGCTGATTATTCAAAAATATATATGAGATTGCGATATCCGTGTTGCTGTCCATTGGCATGACACTTAATAAGTTAAACAAGTTGGTGACTATCAACTTACTAATGCGTGATAATCAGATAGACAGAGGAATTGTATCTCTGTTGTCCACATTGTATCTCTGATGTGAATTAGTGCATATGTATTCGAAACGGATATAATTCTGTTACAGATTGCTCTTGCTGCACCTAGGCTTAGCTTATTGTACTTACAAAAATCTAATTATTATTATAATAACAATGTTCAACGATTAATTAATAAAGTGATGCATTATTAACAGTTTTAATTGTACAGTTGACAGAATTGATAAATCATTTAATGCTTTTCTTTTCAGATCAAAATTATATGGCAACAATGGAGTCGAAGTTGAAGTGAAAAGTTACTGGTCACTGTTTGTGAACGAAGTCTTCAATCCTTTCTATTTGTTTCAAGTTTTCTCGATCATACTTTGGTCTTTAGATGAATACTATCACTATGCCGCATGTGTTTTCATACTGTCAGCAGTATCAGTCATCACATCTCTGTATCAAACTAAAAAGGTTTGTTTGTAAAATTGCTACTGATTTGATAATCTAAATTTATTGTTGGGAACTTTGGAAAATTCTGGTCAATTGATAAAGACAAAACTCATTAATGCAGGAAAAGATTAAGCTACGAAATCCATTCAATCCTTTGTTGTAATATTAAAAATTTTGTAAAAATAATGAACTATTTATATTGCATTTAAAAATAATTATCTTGTTTCCAAATCAAATCAGTATTATAATTTAAGACATCGACTGAGGGTGCTTGATGGAATTTCAATATTAAATTTGGATTATTGAGATTTTGTACACTTCCATGTATTTTGTCACTAACGACCCGGGTTTCGCCTTTCGGCATCTTCAGGCATTCGAGCACACGAATGGACTCGAACTGAGAGACAGTAAACAGTGTCTAACGCTTATATAGAAGATACAAATGCGACAAATATCATTTATGAGGCAATACATTATACGTCTGAGAGCCACACCGATACCTGAGTTAAAATTTCGGAAATCGTCCTAATCCTTATTTTGTAAACACCATATTACCAGAGTGGCGATTGCCGAAGGCGATTGCCGCTTTTCAACTTCTTTTAGAAATACCAGTGATTTTACAATTATAATAGTATTGTGGGTTTTGACGGGATGTAATTCGACGAATGGGTAAATATATACAATCATTCCACATTTAGTGAAATCTGTTAGGTGTTTCAACGTGTCGGATATAATAGCGGAGAATTAGGAAGGTTCAGCTGCTCATTCAAGATTGGTAAGGAGTATAACTGGCCTCTATTAATGGAGAACCATACGTTTAATGCGGATGATGGGGTTAAACTGTTGCATAAAAACATGGGGGATCATAAATTATTTTATCAGGAAATTTTAGAAATTAATAGAGGCCAGTTATACTCCTTACCAATCTTGAATGAGCAGCTGAACCTTCCTAATTCTCCGCTATTATATCCGATACGTTGAAACACCTAACAGATTTCACTAAATGTGGAATGATTGTATATATTTACCCATTCGTCGAATTACATCCCGTCAAAACCCACAATACTATTATAATTGTAAAATCACTGGTATTTCTAAAAGAAGTTGAAAAGCGGCAATCGCCTTCGGCAATCGCCACTCTGGTAATATGGTGTTTACAAAATAAGGATTAGGACGATTTCCGAAATTTTAACTCAGGTATCGGTGTGGCTCTCAGACGTATAATGTATTGCCTCGTAAATGATATTTGTCGCATTTGTATCTTCTATATAAGCGTTAGACACTGTTTACTGTCTCTCAGTTCGAGTCCATTCGTGTGCTCGAATGCCTGAAGATGCCGAAAGGCGAAACCCGGGTCGTTAGTGACAAAATACATGGAAGTGTACAAAATCTCAATAATCCAAATTTAAATCAGTATTAGTTAAACAATTATTATTTACCAGTTTAATCTTCTAACTCTACAGCAATGCTACATGATATTATTGTACTAATATTTCCTTATAGTTTTTAATAACTATGTATTTCTGTTGTTTTTAAAAATTATTGCGTACATTCAAATTTAATCTTTATAATAAATTCACAAATAATAGGAAAAAATAACAAAGTATTTAGTTCTGCAAATTTTTATCAGGTAGTTGATAGCTATTTCGACTTCAACTACAAATAGCTATCAACTACCTGATAAAAATTTGTAGAACTAAATACTTTGTTATTTTATCCTATTATAATGGAGTTCTACCAAGTAAATCCCAATTCAATCAATAAATCCACAAATATTTGAATGAATGCATTGAGTAAGCATTATTGTATTGGACGTCTTTCTAACAATTGTTTTGTAAAACATAAAGTCTCCAAGGTTCAATGCATAAAATATAATACATATTGAGGCTTTAATAATAATCATAAAATATATGCATATTAACATTCATGTAATAACCACACGAATTCTTTTAAAAAATCACCAACCACTAACTCTACAATATGACCTAGTTCTGAGTACCTGTTCCCATTTATAAGGCTTCTTTATTTAATACATGTGTCTAGAGTTCAGTAATATTTGAATGTCCCTCAGTAATTATTTTTTTTTTTTGATATATTTGAATGTATTATTTTCTTTGCAGTTGAGTATAGCCCTACACGAATTGGTAGAACGTTCCAACAGTCCTTCGGTCACAGTGCAGAGACCCGGTCAACAGGAATGCCTTATTGCAGCGAGAAGCTTAGTGCCGGGAGATGTATTGGTACTTCCTCTCGCAGGTTACAATATGCCCTGCGATGCTCTTTTGCTGACGGGAACGTGTATTGTAAATGAAAGTATGCTTACAGGTTGGTAGTTATTCTGTTAAAATATTGAATTGCAGATAAGAGAAATTACTGATTATGCAAGTATTATATATGAAATTTTTGTGTATAAATATAATTTATTGAAAAATATGAACTTTACTTGTACAATTCTGTCATTTACAAATGTTATATTTAATATTTATATTGTAGAGTCAGGTTTGTTTCTGAAATACATAAAAAAAATATTTTAATGACAAATAGATTTTTTGACATATCATTTTAATATAAGAAATATTTATATTAATAGGTATAAGTTGTACATTAAAACTTAAGAATTAAAAATTGTAAATTGATTTACTAACATAACATTAAAGATAACAATTCACAAAACAACACTTAAAAATATTATAAATTTTTAATTTTTCCTTGGTTTGCTTTTGGCAAAATCTATTTTATCTGTCAGTTAATGTTCTATTGAAAGTATTGCAAAATTTTTCAATCGCAAATTGCTCACTGTCGATATCAAATATTTTTTTATTAATTTCAATTTCGAAAACCTCCTTTCACAACTAGCAACAAAATTGTTAGGAAATATTATAAAAGTTTTTTAATATTTGGAACCAAGTCTCCAATTATACAATATTTTTGAATAAATTGTAAAAGTGAAATGGGGCCTTCGCCATCCTTCCACACCTCTGTTTCATTATGCTTATTAATAGCAACAGTAACAAATTTGGATTATTGAGATTTTGTACACTTCCATGTATGTTGTCACTAACGACCCAGGTTTCGCCTTTCGGCATCTTCAGGCATTTGAGCGCACGAATGAACTCGAATGGTTCGAGTCCATTCGTGCGCTCGAATGCCTGAAGATGCCGAAAGGCGAAACCTGGGTCGTTAGTGACAACATACATGGAAGTGTACAAAATCTCAATAATCCAAATTTGATATTGAAATTCCATCAAGCACCCTCAGTCGATGTCTTAAATTATAGCAACAGTAACATCATTTTAAATTCTTCGTGTTCTTGATTGTACTGACACTCATAATTTACACTCAAAACATTCTATGGAGTAAGAAAACCATATTTCTCAGCAAGATTATAAAGCTGTTGAAATCTCAGAGTTATTTCATGGGTCACTGTCCAGTGAAGAAAACGTTTCTCACGAGTTCAGTTTCGAATGATAATTCAGCATCTTGAAATTTGTTCTCCAGACAATAATTTCTTCTTTCTCCCTTGACATTGCGGCTTCATGATTTTCCTTAGATCTTTCAAAAACGAAATATCACATTTTGTCAGTGAATCACAAAGTGTAGCAATTTTTTACCTGCTCATTTTCAAAAATGCTGCCTCTAGAAGAGTATATTATGTCAGTGAGTCGCACAGCATAAATAAGACGGAAGAAAACATGTTGAATGGAATATAGTTTGCATTGATTATGTATATATAAATTTTTTTACCTCCGAAGTTTTCTATTCATTTTCAAAAATTCCACCCCTGAAAACATGCTACTCCATCCCCCGGCCCCTCATGCTATGCCAGTGGAGCTATGAGTGAAAATTTAGATTCCTATACTTTTTAGATTAAACTAAATATTAGTAATATGGATTATGTTTTTTTTGTGCACTTCCAGGAGAGAGTGTTCCAGTGTTGAAAGCTCCCCCAAACATGAATTCTGAGTGTTATTCCACCACTACTCATAAAAGACATACCTTGTTTGCGGGCACCAATGTTATACAGACCCGTTTTTATGGGAATAATAAAGTAAGATTTTGAGCATTTATGAGACTTGGCTATGGCCCATTATATGATTGAATTGCAATAAATCGACTTGTATAACTTGGTGTTTGTTGACATTTTTCACCTAAATCTTTATATTTTAGGTGTTAGCAAAAGTAGTTCGTACAGGATTCTATACTTCCAAAGGAGAACTAGTTAAAAGTATTCTGTTCCCAAAACCAATGGGTTTCCAGTTTTATAAGGATGCGGTCAAATTCGTCATATTCCTATTTTCGATATCTGCCATAGGCATGGGTTACTGTATTTGGCTCTACGTGCAACGTGGGGTAAGTTAATCTTTTTATTAAATTTGTAATTTAATTTTGTCCTTTTTACTGTCAATGCATTCCAAATATTTTCTTCATTGCTTATTATGTATTTAAATTATAGTTTTATATAATATTTATTCAAATACATTATTTTTTAACGGATTGTGCAATATAATTATGCTTTTTTTCTTGAAAACAGAGCGGCGCGAAGACTATTGTTTTGCGTACACTTGACATTATTACTATAGTGGTGCCGCCTGCCTTGCCAGCCGCCATGACGGCGGGCACTGTGTACAGTCAGCGAAGATTGAAAGCTCATGATATCTTCTGTATCAGCCCGTTGCGCATAAATGTTTGTGGAAAACTCAAACTAATATGCTTTGATAAGGTATAGTCTTTAGTTTCATGAGTGTATCAATTTTCAATCCAACCCATATTTTAAACTGAGAAAATTCTGTTCACTCATGTATTGACCATTATAATTTGGCTGGTGGCAGAAGTCAGAACTAAACTAGTTAATCTAGGGCTTGTAGCTGTCAAACGTAAGCTCATGAGTGTTTTGAATGCCGATTTTATTATTAATAATGTAAAAATAAATACGATAGGCAATCTCTCTAAATGGACAACTTATAATGGTCTATTCATAACAGTGGATGACCTCTCATCACTACTGATATATTTTTTATTTATAAATTTTTTTATTTTATGTATAACATTTAAATATCAAATGTTTGATTTTATAGACTGGCACATTAACCGAGGATGGTCTCGATTTGTATGCAGTACTGCCTCATTCGGACGGTGAGTTTGGAGAGCCTGTACATAATGTGGCCTCGCTGCCTGTCAAATTGCCATTAACTCAGGTTTTGGCTTCTTGCCATTCTTTGACGAGCATCGACAACCAACTCACCGGAGACCCCCTGGATCTAAAAATGTTCGAAGCTACCGGATGGGTAATTTAATGATTGTATTATAAAAAAGACATAAATTAAAACTTGTAATACCGTAAGTTTGATTGTTTTAATGTATATTATTTTTAAAGGTTTTGGAAGAACCTGGGCCAGAAAATACTCGTTACGATAGCCTCGCTCCAACGGTTGTAAAGCCTGCCAGTACAAACGAAGCGTCCCTTCTTGGCGAAGATTTAGATCCTCTCACTTTAGATATACCATACGAGATTGGACTTCTGCGACGGTTCCACTTTTCATCTACACAGCAGGCGATGGGAGTTGTAGCACGTGTTCTCGGACAGACACAAATGATGTATTTCGTAAAAGGGGCCCCAGAAAAAGTAATATTTCGATTTTGATTATTCTTGTATGATGCAAATTTTTGCACATTTTATTTACAAATTCACTTAGCAACAATGTTTTTTATCTGAAATTTTGAGTTCATTAACTATTTCATGTCTTCTGTGAACGATTAACAGTAGACAGTAAACATTATTAAGTTTATGTATATATTCATATTGAAATTCCAGATATCGGGAATGTGCAGCCCTTCTTCCTTACCAGGAAATTTTAGTAGAGTTTTAAATGAGTACGCATCCAGCGGTTTTCGGGTAATCGGACTAGCCTACAAAAAGCTGGATAGAAAAATGAAATGGATCGAAGCCCAGAGAGTAAAGCGCGAACAGTTAGAGTGCGACATGACGTTTTTGGGCCTTCTAGTCATGCAGAATAGTCTTAAGCCGCAGTCTGCCCCCATAATCAGAGATTTACACAATGCCAATATGCGAATGGTCATGATAACAGGTTGGTAATAGAGTTTGATTATGATGTCATTTTTGAATGTAAAACATACATTTAAAACTTGAGTGCCTAATAAACGTAATTTAATTTGAATTGTTCAACTTTTGTACATTTCCATGTATATAGTCACTCACGGCCCAGGTTTCGCCTTTGGACATCTTCAGGAATTCGAGCATACAAATGAACTCGAACTGTCTGTTAGAAACCCGGATCGTTTAAAAAACTTGGCAATATAAAAGATTTGAACAATTCTAATTTGATATTGAAATTCCGTCAGGCACTCCGAGTTGATGTTCTAAATTAACGCAATTTAATATTTCTCTTTTAGGTGATAATATAATGACCGCAATATCCGTGTCTCGAGACTGCGGCATGGTACTTCCGGATGAAAAAATTATCCTTTTATCTTATTATCACAAGACGAATGCGTCCGGCGAAACCGCCGATGCCAATGCGATGCCGTCTCTGCGTTTTGAAGTAGTCGGAGAACCTAGAGATATTCAAACCCGTAACCAAAACGCTGCCCAAATTTCAATAAATATTTCTTCATCTCTAGTCAATGAAAAATATTGCTTCGCATTAGAAGGAAAAACATGGAATGTTATACGACAGCATTATCCAGACATCTTGCCAAGGATTCTGACAAAAGGTGCGATTTGATTTACTCGTCTCTCAGTGAAGCAACTCTTTCAGGGACTGTATAATTATTGTATTAAAATGTCAATCAATCAATGGTGACATTTTAAGAAATGCTTTTGATTTATTAAATTAACTTGTGTTTTTATCTGAATCTTTCAAGTGCAAGCGATACTTTTTTGTCACATAGGGTTATATTAGGTTAATATTATTTATTGAACACGCTAGTGACTGGATGATGAACAGATGATGCATGATCTGAAGTGTTTTTATTTCTTTGTCAAATTAGTACTCGCTTTTATTTGTTGAAAAATCAAGGGCGTCTCATATAGTTCACAGTTTTATATTTGAATAGATTGTCTTTGTTGACAATACTTACTAGTATATTATACCGATTCAGAAGCTTACAAATCTTATGAAAATTAGTACGTATTGATTTATTATTTACATTTGAAGTTTGTGAAATTATTGGTCCACCAATTAGTAAGAGATTTTTGGCAAGGTGGATCTCAAAGGTGCACTTCAACTGTTCCTACAGAAGACCGACTTGCAGATAAGTAACATGCCCTGCGTACCAGGACTAAGAAAGACTGCAGTATGTTCAAATAGAAAAATCACAGGTGGTAGGTAGATCGGAAACACGACTATTTTGCTAGACCTGCATCAATAAGCCAGGATTACATGTAGGAGATTGCTATGTGAAATACCTCACAATAAAAAATTACAAATAATATTAAAATAAGAGCAGTATATTCATTATAAATCTATTCTACAGAAATAATAACAAAACATTTTTTTTTTGTTTACACGTTTTTCACCAATTGATGTTTTGTATTGAAAATATGCTTTTCATCTAAAAACGTCTCGAGTGGGCGGTAGGTACATAAGAAAAAAGGCTCGAGTGGTAAAGGTTAATATAAGCTAAAATATTCTTTGGTATTTTAGGGACAGTGTTTGGCCGTTTTGGACCTGATCAAAAGACTCAATTAGTTGTGGCTTTGCAGCAGTTGGGTTACGTTGCCGGAATGTGCGGTGATGGAGCAAATGATTGCGGTGCACTCAAGGCTGCACATATCGGTATTTCGCTTTCTCAGGCTGAAGCTTCAGGTAAACCTTTATTTTGAAAACTATTATTTTTTTTCTTTCAATTTCAAATTTGTTCCCCACCTTAATTATTATTTGATTATCTTCTTACAGTTGCCGCACCGTTCACATCTCGAATTCAAGATATCACATGCGTTAAATATTTAGCACTCGAAGGGAGGTGCGCTCTGAGTACATCTTTCGCAATATTCAAATATATGGCGCTTTACTCACTCATCCAGTTCTTCTCTGTCCTAATTCTTTATAATGTAAGTATCTGTAATGTTGATTGACAACTTTTTCGTTTTATAGATTACGTACTGCACACTAAATTTAAATAGCACAATTTATTATGCGTTCACTGATAATAATTAACACATGTACAGGAAAGGTTTACTTTCTTTCTATACCCGTTTCGGCATCTGGGGGTCATATAAGGAAAGGAATGTTTACCGTTTTTGTAGTGTGCTCGTTAGTGTCGAGTAAAGTATTAATACCTGCTATGTTTTGTCTAATATTTTCGAGTTTATTCTGTGATCCGAAAACTGCCATATATATTCTATAGATGTACCAATTTAACTTGGCTGCTAGTGAGGGCGCTACTGTTGCATTAGGAATGTTGCCATACTTAACCAGAACTGAAATTTTAATAAATTCCAAAACTGACATGGATTTTTGAAAGATATTTAATGGTAATTGGGGAAATTTGTTCTGGACTGACAAATCTAGTTCCAAATTCGGCGGCAGCCAAGTAATGTTGGTAATAAAGTAATAAACAATAAATTTTATCCTATAGTCGTCATTATATATCTAGTGAATGGCACGAAACGCGATGAGTAGCAGGTTAGATTGATTAGAATCACAAAAATTACAATTTGAATTGTTGATTAATAACAATCATTGATTATTTCATATTATTACAATATACTAGAATTCATTGTAATTAACAAAAAATGGTGATAATCGTCCATAATAACATCATATATACATAGTCTCCTGTAGATTTCACGACTTCAAAGTAAATGTAATGGACCACTCGCCTGGAAAAATACCCACTGACGGGCTTTATAGCATGGCTTGTAACTATAGGGGGCTTTGGCTTGACCCATTTGAATCTATTTAGATATTTGTCATCCATTAATGTCACCATAAATTATGTACCAGTTATTCAATTTTAATATATTTATAAATATATTGGTGGTGATATACAGGGAGTAGATAGCTTAAATAATATTATAACAATAGTGACTAATGCAGTGGCATGTTTGTTATGCTTAGGAGTAAATTATTGCACAATTCACGTCATCCCAGATAGGGGAGGGGGCGCGATTGCTCATGCATTCATTGAACGATTTTACTTTTGAAAACACTATATCAAAACTTTCTCCAGTGCTATTGCCAACTGCAGTCATCCCGACCGAGACTAATGCACATATTGAATTTTTAATTTAAGACATCGACTGAGGGTGCTTGATGGAATTTCAATATTAAATTTGGATTATTGAGATTTTGTACACTTCCATGTATTTTGTCACTAACGACCCGGGTTTCGCCTTTCGGCATAGTTTCAGTTCGAGTCCATTCGTGTGCTCGAATGCCTGAAGATGCCGAAAGGCGAAACCCGGGTCGTTAGTGACAAAATACATGGAAGTGTACAAAATCTCAATAATCCAAATTGAATTTTTAATTATTAATACATCTATGCAATTGAATATTAACTCACCAATGTCTGTGAATGGGCAAAAAACACTGGCGCACGTGAATGTTCACAAACATGCAATATAAATTGATATTTAAAATTCTGAGCACACCATTGTAACTGTTTCTAGATGCATAATTCTTCGATGAGTTAAATCAATGTTTTCGAACCAATGGTATGCCAAATTTTTCTGCGTACTGAAGCATCAATTCAACGGTTATACTTTACAGTCTGTAGGTGTAAAATTACTAGGAAACACTGGATTGAACTGTCGCTACAAAATGCAATCTGTGTCTTTGTGAATTTGTTTCTATAAATATAATAAACTGCTAAATTTAATCATGAGGTAAAAACGTACACCGTCATTCTGTCAATATAAAATGAAAATGATTTTTTTTAACTCGGTTTCAATATATTCATATTCCCTGTAAACGAGCAATACTTTCTCCAAGCACTTCATATTCTCCAGACAATGAATTCGCATGGATGATAAAGAACAATTTCAATTTACGTTTCAGAGTTATTCTATCTTGGGAAATATGCAGTTTCTTTACATCGATCTGGTTGTTACAACATCTTTGGCAATATCGATGGGCCGGGCGGGTCCGCCGAAGACACTGTGCGCAAAATCTCCTCCCGTGTCACTGGTGGGACCTAGCAATACGATCCCGCTCTTATTGCAAGTCGCGACATGCCTTCTTGCACAACTAGCTGCGTTGTACATTTTGTCATTCCAAAAGTGGTAAGCAAACGTATTTTTTTTGTACTTTCATTGCTTCGATTATTTGTCCAGTATGTTTTAGTGATATTATTATCACATTTATTTAAAACTATGTTCAATATAATATTATATTCCATAAGAAATGAGTGATATTCTGAAGGCGTGGTAAAAGAGTGTGGCTTCTGAATAAAAGAATATATCATTATCGAAAATTTTAAAAGAAGTAGCCAATTTCACTCGAAAAAATTCCCTTCACTATATGGACAGTGTGCATATATCATAACTTAGTTTTTAAGAATAGTGTTTGCCTCTTTTATATCCAAGAATCCAAATTTTTCTGTATCAACAAAATTTTCTTTCACCGGTTTATCGGTATTGAAAATTAATTTCAATATTTAGGCTTAAATATAAATGTAATCGATTTAACATAAAAAGTTTGAAGAGCACAGTGTTTATTGACCACAAGAATAGACATCCTTGATGGCCTAAGTCGATATTGACCTTGAGAGCATGTGTATCGATACGTTGGGTGTTGCGCAAGTTACACCTATTATCGAATTTGCAATCACGCGTCTTGCGATCCCAATCGGTCATGTAATATTTTTTTTTGCATATTTTTATATATTCTAGAGCTGGTAAAATAAAAGATAGAGTGCGAGGCTGAAGCCACCAGTGCTATTTTATCAATATGTAGGGTAAGGGGACCTATTATCATGATACATTTTACTAAGTACTATATATACCTGCAAACTTGTTTAATATTAAAAATTGGAAATGTGTGATTTAAATGGTCATGTTTCACCTTTATGATAATCGTTAAATGGAAATCATAAACTTAGTAATTATTTTTTTTTTTTTTCAAATTTGGATTATTGAGATTTTGTACACTTTCATGTATTTTGTCACTAACGACCTGGGTTTCGCCTTTCGGCATCTTCAGGCATTCGAGCACACGAACTGACAGTACGAGTCCATTCGTGTGCTCGAATGCCTGACGATGCCGAAAGGCGAAACCCGGGTCGTTAGTGACAAAATACATGGAAGTGTACAAAATCTCAATAATCCAAATTGAATTTTTAATTATTAATACATCTATGCAATTGAATATTAACTCACCAATGTCTGTGAATGGGCAAAAAACACTGGCGCACGTGAATGTTCACAAACATGCAATATAAATTGATATTTAAAATTCTGAGCACACCATTGTAACTGTTTCTAGATGCATAATTCTTCGATGAGTTAAATCAATGTTTTCGAACCAATGGTATGCCAAATTTTTCTGCGTACTGAAGCATCAATTCAACGGTAATAATTAAAAATTCAATTTGGATTATTGAGATTTTGTACACTTCCATGTATTTTGTCACTAACGACCCGGGTTTCGCCTTTCGGCATCTTCAGGCATTCGAGCACACGAATGGACTCGAACTGAAACTATGCCGAAAGGCGAAACCCGGGTCGTTAGTGACAAAATACATGGAAGTGTACAAAATCTCAATAATCCAAATTTGATATTGAAATTCCATCATGCACCCTCAGTCGATGTCTTAAATTATCTTAAATTATTAGTAATTATTATTCTATTAATAATTTTAGTGCATGATGCATTAACTGATCCATTAACCCAAAAAGTAAGTTAACACTCAGGCAACCGGTCCCGGGCTGCCGCGGAAATTGTCATATTACGTTAGCACCCGGCCCCGCATTACACATTTTTACGCAGTGCACGATGAATCGCAATCTGCTAACTCGAAACAGACTGCTTGAGAATTATTTTTTTCATAATGTTACTCAAGAGGGTGTGATTAAAGGCATTTTTTGTGTAGAGTTTTTAAGAAATAACCCTTGAAATATAATATTTATTGCTTCAGAAAACTTTACATTAGAATATTATTTGTGATAATATTTTTTTAACCAGTCACAAATAAAAAAAAAACTCATACTCTAGGTTGTTTCATATCCCGGATTGTTATGTGAATATATTTTAGTCTGGATATATCGTTTGTAGAGTACACATCCTTATATTCCTTACCTGCACTGTAATTACGTGTTTATAAATTAAAAAAAAACTGTTTTTTTGTTGTGTCTTAAATTATGTTGTATCTTAACTTACATAAGTCATGTGGTTAGGCATTATTATGTGTTTCACATTTTATTTCTTCATAAGTGGAGTCAACATAAATGCAAAGATTGATTTGTTTTTTCACTATACTATTCTAATTTTAGAATCAGTGTTTCTTTATTTTTATATACAACATTATACGCTTCCCAAACTTTTTTGTTTGAAGGAATTACTTCAAATGGTTATAAAGATCTGATTTTTTTCGCAATGTATTCGCAAATTCGATTCGCACGGGAAATGTGCCGGATTTCGTGTAAGTTTTGCGCGAAACTGCTGGTTGCCTGAGTGTTAATATCATGACAACTAGAATACATAGGAAATAAGTGAAAATATTTATTTATTAAAGAAAGAGAGGCTGACGTTGGTATTTTTGATTTACATACAGCTTTTAAATGAAAAGGTAAATGGATAAATTTTATTTAAACATTCGTCACACATGATGTTAATTTCATCAACATCTGGTGCGAAGTTCAAACAATCATTATGATAATATGGACAAGTGCAATTTGACGACTGTACCCATTTATGCCCATTCTTCTCTTTTGCACCAAGGGAATATGTTAATCCTCATGCAAGATTATCCAATCTTTATCAGTATGTTTTAGTTTTCTGGTGTTTTTGTTTGTTTCGGCTCCTTGCTTCTTTTTTAACACTTGAAGTGTTCAAGCATTTTGCTGACGAGTCGGACTTTTCTTTTGCTGATGAGAAGGTGCCAAAGCGTCTATATGAATAGCATCTTTACAAAAAAGGAAAATCCCACATTTCTTACAGGCACTTTTTAATACAAAATGTCAACCACAGATTTGTTTTTGTTTATGTAGTCGTTTATTGTACTCCATAATACACCTCGAATTTGAATGGGCATAAATTGTAATTTCATCTTCTTGCACTAATCTTAAAGCACTATATATATACGAAGATGAGTATTGTTTACTTTTTTTGGTTTATTTTGCGGTTGTAACCATGTCTTAAGCAAATATTTACTGATACAGGCAATATGGTGATAAAAAAAAACAACGAAAACCGGTTAAATAAATATCCATTAATATTGTTGAACATATAAGCTGTACGTACATATATTAATATATCAGTAAAAATGAGGTAGAACATTAAAATAGTTTATTCAAAAATGAGTCTTCAAAATAACTTGTGATTTTTGGAAAACAACCTAACAAATACACCGACTTACTTATATCTTGCGACTAGGGCTTCCAATTAACCGGAGATTTTAACTAACCGGTTAGGTATTTCGGTTTAAACCGGTTAACCGGTTTAAACCGAAATACCTCGTTTCATTATTTTCAAAAATTCATATAAAAGTATTTTTTTTAAGTACACAAAATTTAAACAAAGAGTGTTTTCTTTTTTTTTACAACAAACAAAATTTTAATATTAAAACTTATACTTAATGATAAAAAACTTTAATAATACATATTTTTAAAAATACAAAAAATTAAAGAGTAATATTTGAATGTATTTCAAAAATATTTGGACATAAACTGGAAAAATTATAAATACTTAGATTAAAGCAGAATATAATAAAACAATAGCAACACATACTATATCTTTTACAAAAGAAAAGTGTAGTTATACACACGGAGCACAAATAAAATGAAATAGACGAAAATATCTAATCAAAATAGAATGAATATAATTATTATAAATATATACATATGAACAAAAACATTATTTCCGTATATTTAATGATAGAATTATCAATTACGTCTACAATAAACTAGAAAACTCAAGCATAGTTTTCATGATAAAATAAAACGTTTAAAAATTGGTCTATTTATTGAAATAATACATGAATATTTATTTTAAATTTAAAGTGTAATTTACAGTTCATGCTAACATTTTGAAGTTTTTCATCAATTCCCGTGTGTCGTGATTTTGGATTAACAATCAGAACAATTGATATGCTCTTACGCATTTCATTTATTGTATTGGTCTCGATGTTAATGACTCCGCTATTCCATCAATTATAATTATATGATATCTTTTGGGTAAAGTTTTTTCGTAATAATTTTTGCGAACGAATCTATGGACACTTAATTTAAATATAATTTTGTAAATTTTATGATAGCTTTGGGGACGGTTAAGTCAACTAAGAAATCAGTGGCTTATCAAATTTCTTCGCTCCAATAATAACCGTGTTTGCATGAGAAAACTTTCAATTATTTCCAATTGATATTATAAAAAAATTAAAATTTCTGTCGTAGTTGTAATATTTACCTACATCAATTTCACTAAATTGTTTTACAAGTTCTAATGGTCGTAAATCAGATTAGATACATTTATAATTTAGTGATACACATGATTGATAATTTGTTTATCTGACTATCAGGATCTATGCTTTGGAAAAAAAGATGTTTTGTTAAAATGTGAACAAAAGAATATAATAAAAATCAAAATGTGGGTCCTATGGTCGACAAAACATCTGGTGAGGTT
The DNA here is from genome assembly GCA_022494535.1 of Himalopsyche phryganea. Taxonomy (NCBI): domain Eukaryota; kingdom Metazoa; phylum Arthropoda; class Insecta; order Trichoptera; family Rhyacophilidae; genus Himalopsyche; species Himalopsyche phryganea. Next base: position 4,702,911 of record JAGVSL010000046.1, read on the forward strand.
AGCCGCTCAAATATTTATTATTATTTATGGCAAGTCTTATTTTTTAATGACGGTATATTTTGTCAAAAACATAAATTTGCGAATGGATATATTGTATGACCTGAACATCCGACTAATTAGGGTAAAGTAAAATAGAGTTTTATTACACAAATTGCTTATTCTTGAAACAAAACTTTCTCGTATTTTAGTACAACGTCAAATAAAAACAATATATAGTTTAAAGCAGCAGAAGAATAGAATTTTATTCCAACACGCAAGTAACGGAAATATCCATAAAATAACTAGCACACATAGACATGAAAATATTTACTACGATTGTAGGTTATAAATATAATCGGTTCAGTGGTTAATGTTGTTGGATACGGTTACGGATGTCTCGGTTCAAGTCCCGGTGCGAACAGTTTCATAAATTGATTTTTCAATTGATTAATGGATTTCTGTTCTTAGGCATGAACTTTTGTGATGTCTTAAACTCCTTACCACCCATCGGATACTAAAAAACGGAGTGAAACGAGAGAGATTAGCTAACCAATAGTCCTGTCATAGCTCTATCCTTCTATACCTACTCTCTTTGAAGATAAATAGGTTGAACAACTAAGTAACCAGCAGTTCTCGTAGAAAAAATTCTGTTGAGATACCTCCATTAGGAAGAAATATGCTCCACGTTGGGAGCAGACATGGTAAAAAAAAAATATTTAACTAAATATTTTGCTATTTTTCACTTCTTTATAATGGATTTCTACCAAGTAAATGCTAATCAATCAATTATTTAAGAGTATGATCAGCTTAAAGGAGCAGTCGACTCAATGGATTTTTATATTGGAAGACATGAAATATTTATTTTTATTATTTTATACAAGGTAAACATAAAACTGGCAGTTTACAGTTTTTAAAATGTCAACATTATTTAATTTTATTATAATTATAATCTCCTAAAAGTATTTTGTAAGTATCATATTTTATGTCGCTAATGCACGATGGCGTTTATAAAATACAAAGTGTTTTTGGGTGAAAATATATCAAAAAAACCATTGTTTTTGATCATTTTTCCTATAATCTCTCCGATTCATTGCATATGAACATATTTTTTAATTTAAAAGTTGAAAATCATGCATTTAAACGAAAAGAATGCATGTATCTTTTGATGATGCTGTGTAATTCTTTATTGTATGAAATATTTCTGTCCATAATTCGATGCCTTTGTGACAGAGGCGATTATTCAACAATATGTACATTATTTCCTCTTAAAGGTGTTAAATTTTAAAAATAATATAAATAAAAGTATTTTTAAAAACGTGGTTGACCGCGTGAAATAAACCGGGTTTCAGTTTTTTTCAAAACACGCGATAAACCGGTTAACCGGTTTGGAAGCCCTACTTGCGACCATCAGTTTTACTCGTCTTGACAGGTTGGCAAACTAAAAGTTTTTTTAGCTTGTCCCTCCAGCTATTAGCGATCAATGTGAAAATGTCATTATTCTTCTCATTTCTTTGCCTCATTATATGCATTGTTTCACATTCGTCACCAGGCTAGGTAAAATTGTAAAATCAAATTTAAAAAGTATCACGATAATACGACCCCTTACCCTATAAAAGGACTTTTATTGTTATTTGAAGGTTTGCACCGGTGGTCGGCGGAGCTGATGTAGAAGAGGTATTGTGTTGGGAAAATACAGTCGTGTTCGTGGTGAGCAGCTACCAATACCTCATACTCGCCGGTGTTTACTCCAAGGGTCAGCCATTCCGTGAAGCGTTTTGCTCTAATGGTATGTACAATTCAAAAATTCTTCATATTTTGATAAATTTTTTGTGACTAATCTTATGGTTATATTGATATGTGTTACCTGTTACATATTTTAGTCTACCTGGTGGTTACTATTGTAGTTTTAACTGCATTCACATCACTCCTTCTAATGTCTCCGTGGGCAGATCTATCAGAATTTTTCGAAGTCGAGCCGTGGGATCCGAACGATAAGGAGATGAACTATTTTAGAGTATTTCTATTGATGATACCATGTCTGCATTTGGTATTTGCGATTTCTATTGAGGTAAGTAAATATTTATGCAAACGACAATCGTTTATGAATATATTTTTCTGCTTTGAGAAGAATCTCTCGACTGACTTTAATTACTTGACTGGTGAAGTGTTATTAACAGTTACAAATATATTCTTAACTACATTTTGAATATACAATCAATTAATAATGCATATTGCACAAAGCATTCATATGACAGACCATTAAAGCCAAATAATGAAAAATTAAATACGATAAAGTAGTCGAGTAGATTTAAATGAAGATTTAACTTCCCTTGACAATTTATGTACAAATGTTTATATTGTAAGTTAAAATTCTTAATATTCCAGGCGTGTCTATCCGACACTGCGTGGTTCAAAACAGTTTTACATAATCTCACGCCTGAAACAGCAAGAAATAAAAATTCCTACAAGACTATAATGAAACAGATGGAGGGCAGTCAGTGGATGGAGTCTTTAAAAGGCGAGCCGGCTGTCTGCTGACATTCATTGTCAGTGTACATCGCAATTTTCAGATCTTGTAATAGTATACTTAATTATTTGAATGTACATATCAGTTGCTGACACTTAATTATCAATAGGACTAAGTATTTACTGTGTTTTACCTTTTGTTTATTATAGGCAAAAAAGTGATAGGAATGTGTTTTAAATTTTAAGTAGTCAAATTATTTAAATAGTCTTGGAGTCAAATTACAGAATTCTAACTGCAGTATAGGTGAATATCATGCGGGTGCTTACTTATTTACATTTATTGCGTATTCCAGTCGACACTCGTATTTATATTGTAGCGAGAAACAAAATTATTTACACGTTGACCATATTTTATTCAATTGTAATCAACTTCGATCTAAATGTTAACATTATTGAAATATTTGAATATCTGCAAGAACCATTCTATATCTGTGTAAATTAAAACATTATTTATTTGTTATTTTGTATTGAATCTTCTTGTGGATGCTTTTGTAGCTAGAAGGATGTCATTAAAATTGCGTTAGTTTTCTATGATACGGTATTCGAATTACTGATGGACTTACTTATGATAAATTATTAATTTCTTAACTTTTCAGTGCTGCGATCCCAGTCTTTCTATATGTTGTAAATTTTGATTGTGCATTTAATCTTTGAAAGTATTTATTGATCTCTATCTAATAGCTTTTAGCCACATCGTGATAACTTTTATTTAATTCTCATCAATTGCCATATGTGAAATTCACGAGTGTCTGTTTTGCAGAAAATTAAGCGTACATTATCATTTGAAAAGTTATAATACCAATGACTTTTTTTGCTCTACTTACTGATTGATAGTTCAATATGTATACATGGAAACAGGGCCTTTCAAACAAAATGCAAGTCCTGAGGCTACCAATATTTATGATGTCCGCCCCCTTTAGAAAGCAATCTTTTTATTTAAAAAATTAGGTTTATGTTCATAGTGCTTATATTTAATTTCTTTCAAAAATGATTTGAAAGAAAAGCTTTTTCTTTAAGATGGGATAAAAGATTCACGCTGTAAACTTACAATTGGCTTCAGAATTTAAAAAATGAGGCCTATAACAGATCTCCTGTCTACCCCATCCCCGTCTGATACGGCCGTCATATATATATATATCTGAAAAGAAATAGTTATTCTGTTGAATTGACCATTCCAAGACTATCAGAAGGTATAATATTGCTTTCAGTTTTCAAAATTGACAAGCGCAGTAAATGAACACATTAGGGAAATCATTGATTATATTTATATATGTTTAAATCATGTTCTTATTGATTATTTATAAAGTGAATTTATTTATGAAATCTTTGTATTCCTTATCATTTACAAAACATGATACCAAAACAAACCAAAAATTTACGTTACCCTTTTGACTTAAATGCGTTAGTTACATCATTGTGCATTTCATTTGCGATGTGTGCAATGATGCATCCCAGCTTTCGGTTGACATGGAAATATTTATTAGATATATATAATAGTATGAAGACATATTTTAAAGTGTACGAGGCACGAGTGCCTTTCCCTCGAATCCTTTTGATTTGAGTAACTTAAATGAAGATTAACTCTTACTTAACGACTCGGTCCACTTAGAAGTAACGGGAGAGACTTACTCTTTTTATTGCATAATTACTTAACAAAAGATATCTGTAAAATAAACTGGTGAATATAATTATTCAATGTCTTAATATATGTAAGTATCGAGATAATGATAGGTGACTAATGAAGGCTGAATTATTTGTCATTTCTTCAGGGTATTATAAAGGTCGAACCCTTGTAATTTTATCACTCAACAGGCTCTAGTGAAAAAAAATTAAATACCTCGATCGTTGCCAAACTGTAATAGTTTAGGCAGTTTTGTAAATGTTCATAATAAATCAAACTAAACTTATTCATTTTGAAATTTTAAAATGAGGATCTTTTTAAAGCGCAGTGAGTTTATGATTACAGCGCCAAATCAAGAGTTGTTTTATAGCACTTTTGTTGTCAACATGATCAATCTGACGAATAGGTTGAAACAATAGAAGGATCAGATTAATAGGGTTCGACTTCTACACTGATATTCCTAACTGTCAAATATGAAAACCACTCGATTCTATGTTCAAATATTTAATAAAATGCCATAATCCAAATTGTTTTGTGTTGTTGACGCTTCTGGAATTTCACAATTAGATGTAAAATATTTATGGTAAAAATATAAGGATGTTACAGACTATACATGCGGATGCGGCCATATGTATTATCCGAGAAGTAGATATTTGACAAAAGTTTCATTGCGGTTAAATATTTAAAATATCGAATCCAATGATCGCTGATTTAAGTAACAGAGTACAACTCTGAAGTATTTATTATAATTAAATTGTTAAATGAAAAAATTCTACACAACAGATTTTTTAAAACAAAATTCATTTTCATTCACAGATGTTTTATATCAAATGTATGGTTACAAATTTTCCATCTACTAAACGAACAGAATTCTTACGGTGTACAAGTTATGCATTGTTGACAAAAAGTTCTGATCACTGTTAATTCCAAATAGCACGAGTTATAAGTAAAGGTATTAACGGTACTTTGTAAAAGTTAACTTCTTTTTATGAATGATATTTATTTTTATAATTTTTATGTTGTAACTTACTAGTTAAGAAATAATGCAGGATTAACACTGGTTTTAATAATTTTGATATAAAGGTGTCACCTAACTGGAAAAGAATTCTATTAACTCATTCATTGCTGATGCCGCGCGTTGTTAACAAATACTAGGTGACAGGTATGGCATTGACCTCTAAATACTTAGTTCAGCAATGAATGAGTTAAGGTAGTCAGTATTCTTTGTAATGATTTGTGTTGCATAATAAAACTTTTAACATTCTGAATGTTATAAAATATTTAAAGTCATTTATTATAAGTCATATAAGGTGATATACTATATTAAAATAAAACATAAAAATGTTTAAAAAAATTGTTCAAGTGAATTTAAGTCAATATGAAGTTTGGCAAAAGTCATTAGTGGTTGAATTTAGTGAATAAATTCAGTGAGCGATATTTATTTCAGTATTTTATGTCACACAATGAATTGAGTATTAAGTGTAAAAATTGTATATATTATAGAAGTCTGCATCCTGTCATTTTATAGAAAATACACATTATTCTACACATAAAAACAAAAAGTTTTTTCTTTACCCATTGCCATCCCCAATTTGATTTTTACAAATATGTGTGACAAAATATATAGCATATTTTTGTGCTTCTTTCATCCAATGTATATGGTAACCTTTCTCCTCAACAATGGGATGAATGATAATAATTGCAATATATTTTGTCATTTCGTAGGGTTGCAGTGATTATATTTTGTGTCGGAGCGTATTCTGTGAAAATAATTCACACTGCAAAAAATGAAAACATGACCTATTAAAATTCTATTTCACAAGAGAAATTATAGAAAGTTTATTTTTTTCTGTTTGTAACTAAGAATAGATTATACTAGAGAATTAGATATGTCAATTGTAAATAAAAAAATGTCTTCACACTTGTGTTGTAGTTCAAACATAGTTTTATTTTTTTTTTCCAAGTGAATATGTATGAATTATTTTTTTTCATTTGTTTTATTCATGTAAACTCAATTCTATTGCTTATTATTACTTTATACATCATTGAGAACACACAAAAAAGTTTCAAATTTTGAAAATATGTACAGAATTATTTATAAAAAAAAAATTCGATGAATTTTTACCAAAAAATGCTTGGGAGTATTCGCACAAGTTAGGCTAAATCGGCCGGGAGTAAAAGGGTTAATATCTTAATGTTATAAAAATTATAAATTTAATGTAAAAACAGATATGTGTGCCCTTTTCAAAAATTTGATTTTGTAAGAAACATCGAAGAAGATCACATTTCTTGAGGAAATAAAAACAACTTCTTAATTCTTCACAGGAAAGAAAACGTTTTTTTACTTTCCTATTAAATATATTTTTATAAGATTGAATTGTTTTTTCACATTATATATTTTTGAAGGTTTGCAATCTTCGTCAATATGTGAGATTTTCAGTGGATCATAATAATTGTTCGTGCTGATCAATGACAAGTCGGCATCAAAATAAATTGATTAACGGACACTCAGAGGTTTTATTGGGTATTTCATACTTAAGAACAAAAATGTCTTCTTTTGTCCTACAAATAATAATGCAATGATTTGTCCCTTCATGTACATCAACGCCTCGGATGTGCGTACTTGCAAAACATTTTAAACGTACTCTGCATGACGGTTCATCAAGTTTGATTGTGAGAAGATCTTCGATACATTTGATAGAGAATAACAATATCTACAAAGGATTATATAACAGGACATTATTCATTATCAAATTTATTATTGAAATGTACATAATATTTACAGGGGAACGTCGACCTATTCTTTTCTGGCTTTCTTTCACTATTTTCAAATGTTGAAAAGAAGTCTAGCTTATTGAGTTAATTCCGACCTCACTAATATAAAATTAAAATTGATAACTAGTTATTCCACTGACTGTGTTACTAAATCTGACATGTGTTGCGCTTCTTTGAGATGCATCTTGAGACTCACTATATCGCAAGGTTATTTATTTCTAAGGTAAACAATGATTCTAATTCTCAAGGGTGAAGGGTGGGGTGAGTTTATTTTCTTCTATTGGACGTGGGGAGGAGATAAGACAAACTATAATAGTACTAATTTCCATAACACTAATTACAAATTTAATTACTAGTGTTAGTTGAAGGTGAAAATCCCAAGAGAAATAAATTTAATAGTGGTGAGGCACCCGTCTTATTTAAAATGTTATTTACTAATAATTGATTACTTCTGATAGTTTTACTAATTTCTAAAAACTCTTAAACTCTTTTATTTACTCAGTGAAGTATTTCTACATTATTATTTTTATTAAAATTATGATAATTTTCGAAAATAATAATTTTATCCGCCATCTAAGTTAATCATTCATCATTGAAATTAATAATATCAGACATCTAAAATATTAAAAATGTCACTTGAATGGTTGGTACTTGTATGACTTAATTGCAAACAGTGAGAATTCTTTAATATAATTATTTCCCAATAATGCTTTATACCAGGGGTGTCCAACCCGTGGCCCGAAACGGAAAGCTATGTGGCGCATCATCAATATTTTATTATATATATTTTCGACTCTATTTTCAATCAATATATTACCTCTAAATTTATAAATGTTATTTGTAGATTTGCAATCAGATATTGAACGTATTTGTAAGAACTATCTTCCCAGAGTAAAAATATCCTGCTATTCACTTTATTTGCGAGTGATTATTTTCTAGAAAAAGTACACAACAAAGTTTCAATGAACGTTCCTTCCTACCAACAGAATTCACTTTTGATAGTAACCACTTACATCTAAATATACATTCAGATTCAAACGAGTACATTGGTATCAAAGACGGACATAAGCCATCTATGAAAATGTACAGCACATGTGACTTTTCATTTCAAATATATTCCACTCTTCATTCTAGCTCTGTGATTGGTCAATGTGTGGATCGGAATGGATGTTTAGTGTGCACGTTTGAAACCATTTACGAACTTTAAACTCAAAAATCTATATGAAACCGTTGGATTTTGATATTTTCAACAAACAATAAAAACATGACTTTTGTGGGATGTGGCGTTTGTCCGCCTTTGATACCAAGGTACTCAAATATTGACCTCTTTTAAATTTATTGTAAAAAATGTACGCAAACATTTATGAATCTTTATTATTTATATTCATCTTCCCTATTAAATATTGTAAGTGCGGTCCAAAACAATTAATCTGCAATCAATGCGGCCCAAAAGAGTCAAAAGGTTGGACACCATGCTTTGAACTTCTTGTATGTTGTAATAAAAACAGAATCAATTACCTGGCCACAGATAGTTCCAATGATGAAAGTGTTGCCATAAAGTAAAAGGCAAGAAATTTTCACCGGAGTCTTATACTGAACCTTGCGCCCATTTGCAAGGAAAATCAACAAAACTCTGAAATCTAAGATAAAAAAAAAACATTACTTTCAGGTAAGATGAAAATATTTCAGAATAGATCAGAAATATAAATATATCATATAATTTCACATTCTATCAAAATTTATTATGAAAGGATAATAATGCTTGTTCAGTTATAATAAATATCGGTTTAATCCGTGGTGCGGTGCTCAATGTCGTTGGCTTCGGTTTAGTATCTCACATGTTCAATCCCAGTATGGACATTTTCATAAATTGATTTTCCATTTTTAAATTGTTAACTGTCAATTCTTGGGGGAAAGGCAAAATATTTTAAAAAGAAAACACAATTTGTGTGTTCTACTTCCGCATGTTTATCATGATATTGTTTATAATGATCAGGACCGGTTTCGCTCATCATGAGCATTATCAACTAATAAAAATACAATCATAACAGGGCTATTTTTATAAAATTTAATGCTAACAATAACAAAGTATATAAAACAGTTGGTTCATAATCTAAGACAAAAATTTACAGGTAATCAAACAAATTACATATAAACGAAATTAATCGGTTGGTGACCTGGGAAAAGATTCCAGTCAATCAAAACAAAATTCGAGCCATAAGAAAATAAAGATGATTGTCTTACTTAATTTCTGTTAGATTGTGTCAAAAGATTCCTTTTTTATTAATATCGCTTGTTTCACCAAATTGAAATGTAATTTAATAATGTTACGAGTGGGTTTACTCTAGTATCTTATGGACTTGCGTAAGAAAAATAAAACACCCTAAAAATGATACTCACTGCTGTACATTAAATTTACACCATGGAATAAATAGTGGACCTCTTGATCCGATTCCGTGTCACAATGTGGCAATCGGTAATGGATTCTCATTTTTATGCGATTGTTTGTGTATTCTAAAACTTTGTTGGAGCATGTTAGTAAAAACAGATTTTTGTTATGACAACTGATGCTGTTTATTATATCAGAACTATACCATTTAGTTTTAATTGGTGGTCTGTCATTGTATAGAAAGTTGTGAATGTATACTTCTTGTTGTGATGTGAGATAATAGCACATTTCTTCAGAGGTACTGTAAGATTAATAAATATTATAAGATAAATACGAACTTCAATTTAATAATGAGCTCTAGTTATTGAAATCATTTTCATTCAGAATTTAAGAAATGCAGATTTTTCAAAGAGTTAAAATATATATATATATATATATATATAGCCTACACTGTAAATGACTATTAACAGTTGAAAAAGACTTACCATACTTGATCAACATTGTTTGCGCAAATAAGACGATTTGAATCATTTGGATTATTTGTCTTCATACAAAGAGTATGATTAGCCATTTTTAAAACTTCAGCAAATTCACTTGTGGAAACTTTTGTAACTGAAACAGATTAACCATACCAGTTGTGTCATACTGCAATAAATTATATTGCAAATTATATAAGGTAAAAAATACAAATCACACTAACAGTTTCCCAGAATTATTTCTTTGCAAGGTTGCAGATCTACAGCATTGTAAAATCTGACATGATCTTCAAGGCACACACTTATTGTACCATCTGTAATAGTAAAAAAGTTAAATGTAACACATTTGTAGCAAAACGGTATTTCCTTAAAGATAAGGTTGTTAAACGTAAAAATCAATTGCATATTGTGGTTTTGGTAAATGTTCGTTTTACCAGACGTGGCCTAAAAATGATATTTTTTACACCAAAAATTAAGTGAAATGAAATGTTCTAGGGTACAACGAAACAAACCTAACCTAAAACATCATTTTGGGTATTTTTCCTTGTAAAAATAGAAATTTTTAGGTCACGTCCGGTAAAACAAACCCCATTACATCACCCTTATTTTAATTTAAAGTTTACGTTATTCTTACCTCGTGACACCGATAGATCTAATATAGTAATAGGATTATTTGAACACTTAATAGAACTCTGCGTTGGGCCGAGTGAAATTATTTTAGGCCACACATGTATCCTATTATAAATGCCAGACCATGGCAATTTTCCTTTGAGATATATAGACTCCCATAATTGTGGAAAGTCTTGTGAACAAAACCGTTTCCAAATAGTTTCATCCTGAAGAAGAGAAAGAAAACATGCATTAAACGCATATGCCTATAACCTTGGAAAGTTTTATGCAGGTCATAGATATTTTGAAACAGTGTAATATACCTTTAAAAGTCTATTAATTATTTGGTACCAAATTTTGCAAACTTGGCGGCAGATAAAGAGTGTTTTCGAATCCAAATGTAAAATTATGGATTCAATTAATTCCGGCGGAATAAATGACATTAGCATGCGAAAAAGTGATAAGTTCAAGATACGTATTTTTTCCAATCTGAGAACCATTGACTGGTATTACAGTAAGTATTGAAGTCTGACAGTGAGTATATGATTATACTTAATGAGAACGAAAACTGACGTCAATCAAACGTCAGATTCAAAATGTTGAGTGATTGCCAGAATAGACTTATATACTATTATTGCCACTATCAAAAACACTCAAGGTCGATATATTTTTTTTCAATTAAAATTTAACACTTTCCACTCTTATGAGATTTTCTCAATACAAATAGTCTACTCTGGGGTTCAGATTTTACTCATTTTTTCAGAAAACGGAATGATATTTGCAGAAATGAAGCAAAAACTTTTGGGACAACCTGCGTAGTTTCAATGGTGATCATAATATCAAGTTGATTATTTGGGATACGTTTTTTCGAATAAATAATTAAATTCAATTAATTTAAGTCAAAACAATCACTGAGCTGTACTAAATTGTGAATTTTACACTATTTTTATTGTTTAAGGTGTAATTATAGAATATTTAAGATTTTATTACCGCTTTACGTTCGAAATATCTTTGAAGCAATAACTTTATGACTAACCGGTGGTTGTTGGGTTCAGGTCATAAAACTATTATTTGCTGTTAATTGTTTTTGCTGCACACTACCAATAGCTGCATGGTACCTACCTTTGTTAAAAGTTTATCGCCTATATACGTCAATATTCTATTGGTTTATATGTTTAAGCCATCTTTCGAAAAAAAAAGTATGACATCCCAAAAGGGAGGGATTTACGGATAAGATTTCTTTCATAGATACACGGTGTTTTTGAAGCTTTTGCATCTCTTCAAACTTTTATTTTATATATTTACAGTATTAACGCATACTTATACATATTTAACACGTATTTTTATAGATTGGTGAATTTGTATGTCAAGAAAATCAAAATTTGTAATTAATTAATTTCTTATTTTTTTTTTACAAAATTTAAGAATTAACCACAGACTTCCAACACCAGAAATAAAGTTTTCCCTACGATTTCAAAGTTTTACTAAGAAATGAGTAGGCTGCAATAAATTGATCGGCAGTATCCACACCTCCCATATTTTTTGTATAACTGATCAATTTTGATTGAATTTCGTATTATACGTTATTTATATAAATTATTATATTTAAGATGAATCATAAGAACTCTCTAAATTTTTCTTCGATTGTATCTTTCTAAGAATCCATAGGGATTTTTTTTTACCTCAATTGGGATTTCTGAATTTTGTTTCTTGGATAATCATTAGTATTTTCAACTATTGAGCTTATCAGCTCACCGGTAAAAAATAATTTTATAAAATCTATAGGATCGTCATAATTTGATGGAATATTTGAACCAACTTTTCGATTACCTATCAATAAATTGTCTTACTTAAAACAAACAAATAGTATCATGAACAGAAATTTCAATTTTACTAAAACTTTCATATATTATGTTGTTACTATATAATATAATGCAGTAGTATTATTATATTAAAAAAATTGATACCACTACATACTGTAGATTTTTGATTGAATTGATTCATGATGGTAAAAACATATTTTATTCAAATTGTTCTTTCCTTCACTTTGTGAAACGACTGTCACAACACTGAAAGGGGCGTTAACGCTAACAATACACCGATACAGACTGTCCAGATCAGACGGCTCCCTCAAATGTACGGAGCAGGTTAAGAATGCAGATATTATTAAAAACATCATCAAAAGCAGGCATCTGCTGTAATTTACATATTTCGAAATTCTATAGCATGTTTAATCCTGTAAGTACATTATTGTAAAATAAAACCGATGAAATATTTTCGGGATACATTAAAAAAGCTTCAAAGTTAACGATCGCCAACGCCATTATATTGGCTATCCATGCAGGCATGCGGTTGCCTTAAAACCAATATATTGGCTTTCCGGGCGCTAAGCGTTAAGATTGTGGGCATGGTTGCTGTGATCTCTAGTCTTCGTTAAAAGAATCTTCTTGACTTCACGAGGTGCTTAAAAAATATCCGGTGCATCAGTAAATTTTTATGTTCGCTGCTAATTATTGAATTAGAAGTATAATTGATGTAGAACTAAAATAACCCCAAGAAACCGATCAAGATTAGTTCTGTGTCGATAGCCTAAGGGACACATTACTCAAGTTTTGTGAAGCAGCAATTGCAACAAACGATATGTATAACGCACCGTTTGCTACATGCATGGTGTAAGAAGTATAGGCTGGATAAAAAATGACAAGTCACCATATTTAAATTTATTGATGTCATTACATGTTTATTGAATTATAATCTAGTATGTTTACAGCAGTGTTTTGGTGACAATAAAAACTTGATTCGCTAAAGTGACGTCACATATTTTACAAAAACAACTATACAGCTCACCTATACTTCTTACACCTAGCGCTGTGTGTATGTTTCTATCGCGCATGTTTAGGTAGTAGGCGCTTTTTTTTCTCGTTATTTTCCCCCCACTACCACCTATCGTGTGTGTGCGATAAAATCATAATGTGGAGGCAGCTTATGATGTAGCGCACGCACTAGATGCGTTTTCCGCACTGAACATAATAATATGGGTATGCAGATACATAGTTCCTAAAACAAAGATAAATTTATGTTTGTGTTATGTGCAAAATAAACATCGTATAATTACTATGAAATCAAATACAAAGACATTGGGGAATTGCGTCCCAATATTGCAGTACATGTATCTCAGCCGTCTCAGCCTTATATTGTTTTCTTTCAGTGACATATGAAATAGGAAAAGATTAAGAATAAAACAATGTACGCACGTTTGAAACATATTTATTTATTATATACAATCACACTCCTATATTTTACTAATGGTTGCTCTCACCATTCTGGATAAATAAAACAAATGCGTAGATTATAATCTAATTATAAAAGTATGGAAAACAATAGTACCTGCCGAAAGCAAAAATATTCAGAATTTATTTTCTGCACAAAACAGAAACCAGTTAACAATACATGGAGAAGTCGTTAGTTATAATATGTCACTAAAAGTAAATAAAAAATTATAATTGGAATATATAAAGAGAAAAAACCACTAATAGTGTGTGCAGTCAACACGAGTTATGAAGAAAAGAATAACTTATGATCTTAAAACAGTCAGTGGACAAAATCAATGCATTCAAATATTTCTACGAGTACTAGTAAAATTTTAAGGGTTATAATGTATAAACAAAACTGATTTTGATACATCGTTTCCAATATTAGATTAACTAAGCAACTTCGATGACATAATAGTAAGTTTATCTTTAACATATCCAAATGATGAAAGCGGTAATATTAAATCAGTCTACTATGTATAAATAAATGCCACATTTCCAAGTTTACTCAGTTAAAAATAGAGAAAGAAACCTTAGTACTCAAAACAGTAGTTCTAAGCAAACTTTCGTCGAATGACCATGGTATATTGTTATAGCAGTAAAAATATTTACCTAGTTATATTCGAGATAGGTATAAAAATGGTGAATGTTTTCATGAAGTAAATAAGCTGTGAAATAGAATGTAACATAATGTCGCCACCAAAAGCAAAGGGGCACGTGAGAAAAGTGCATGTAAAATGTTTTTTCTTAGTATTCAGAAATGGATATTGAATGACAGATGACTTATTACTCAAAGATTGAAATGCTTTTTTTTCTAGTTTTGGATTTTTTAGAGGTCACATGTTATAAAACATTTCACACAATTTTAAATTTTTTCTTTCACCTAATAAGGTTTATTACTTAAAAATCAAATTAAATTGGTATGTAGGTTTCACTTATAATATTTAAGTTAAAACAAATATATTTTGCAAATGTCCTTTTACCTTTCATGAAATCACTTTTAAGGTGTTAATGTCAATTCTTGTTGGAAAGGCATTATGTTTTAAAAATAAAACACAATTTGTTTATGCTACTTTCACATATTCATAATGATCAGGACCAGTTTCACTTATCACGAGCATTATAATTAATTTCAAATTTTAAAAGAAATATTCATTCATATTTCCAAACTGCAAAAATGTAACAATTGCCCTTGCTTTTGGGACAGCGATATAAATATGCACTTAGAAGTAAATAATATATATATATAATTTATTGAAAATTGATACAGCTCGTCTATTGATTTGCAACCTTTCTACCATGAATAAGCAGAGATATGGAAAGGTAAAACTCATATTCCTAGCAATAGTTTCATATTATGGTACTTTTTTTTACAAAATTTAGTTTGATGCTTTGGTATATGTTATTATAAATACTTATATTTCATTGCCTAGAATATGACTTCTATTTTCTACTTCTTTTTCTTATGCAGGCAGCAGTAGAGGCAATTGCTGTGTGAAATTAATGAACATTAATTTGCTTGTTTTTCGGATCAAGAGTGTGTACAAGCAGACAGAATACCGCCAGCACATTATTCTTTGGCCAATAAAGTGATGTGTATATTTATTTTGGTTTTCAAGTTTCACTTCAATATGTTTTCTGAAAATTTCCAACACGGTATTTCATCAACTTAAAAAGGTGATAGGATTAGTTTAAAAATTCACTGCTCAAATAAAATCTTGCATAATAGATTGCAATGATAAATAATCAGAGTAAAAATAGAACATCAATTTTTAAAAATTAAAAAATGCTATTACTGACAGAGACAGATAACTATGATTGCGTCGTAGCACTACTTTAATCACATATTCTACACAACTGACATAGGTGTTTTTATGCCTTACGAACTGACACGGACAATTTGAATTTCCTCACTGTTTTTGTCCCTTTATTTTCCGTCAAAAACTGTTTAGTCCAATTGGCTGATATGAAAAAGGAGTCATTGTTATCGTAGTACTTTTCTATCTTGGTCTGATCGGAATGCGTCGTCCTCTCGAATCTGATCCTCCGGAATACGTAGTGCGGTATTTCTGTAGTCAATTCGTAAATGTATTTTCTAGATATTTTTTGGGGTCCGACATACTGCACGCAGCCGTAGAGGTCTCCGGTAGGCAACAGAAGAACGTTGACTCTGAATATTTCATCAAACGCCACAAGGATCCAGTCCAAAGAAGAGGGTTTGCGGCAATAGTCATATGAAATTTCAATATCATGCGACGTTCCGTGGAGCATCATGAGAGGGTGCAGAAGCTCGTAGTGAAAGAGCAGAGAGGATAACTTGGATGACCATCGAGGAACGCAAAACGGGCTCAGGCAAGCGTACAGGCGGTGGGGACAGTTCGCTTCGTGCTCTCGTTTTTCACAAAGCAACACTAGGACTGAACATCCAGATGCACTATTTTTACACGGGTACTTGAGTTTTTCTGCCACCTGTTAGAAAAAATAGTATTTCTTGTGATACTTATATAAAAATTTAGCAATTTCTATTATTTACATTAGGTATTAAATTTAATAGTCAATAGTGTATAGCACCGATTACTGAATTTTTTGAAATAGTTCAAAGCACAGAATGGCTGTATATTCTAAATTACACCGAGATGGGAGATAATTATGATATGGAAAGTTTGAAACTGGCCTTCTCCATGGCAAGATTGCGGGATGATGTGAAGGATGTCCTGCAAGTGGGACATGCAGAGAGCCGTGCTCGACATGAAACACACAGCAGATGACCGCGCCGACATTGATGGATTGGAGGACACATTACTTCCCAGCATACTGGACATTCCAGCAAACCCAGTAACACCTTCAAAAATAGTATTAACAATAAGAACACAAGTTGCATATTACCAATTTAAGTAAAAATGTTTGTAAGGTAATAGGAAACGAGGAGTAAACGTTCGAAAATTTTGCTGTTTAAATATATTTAAATTAAAATCATCAATATTAGTTTTACAAATGATGTAAGCCATATTTTAATATAATAAGTTGGAGTTAACTTTCGTTAAAATATTGGAATATTTCTGACCAATTTTGCATAATATCTAATGTTAATAAAACATTGCTTGAATCTTTGAAGTTATGTAATATATGCATATTAAGTACTGTATTTCTGAAAATCAGAAGTAATTGATAATAAATTATTACACTGTACACATACAACATGACTTTTTCAAAACAAAAAAGGTATGGATTCAACATGGACATCTCCGGTTAAGACGAACCATGAATCCTATTTTCAAATGTATTAGTGACGAGACACTAATTAATTTGAGAATAAGACACGAGTAATAGCCTAGGCCAAAGGTCGACAGCCTGTGGCTCTTTGGTCAATTTGTGTGGTCCTTTCTTTGGCAAATTCACAATTCACTATTTTTAGAAAAAAATTGCAAAATTCACAATTTTTATTTTTTTCCAATTTTATGTGCATTAATTTGTAGGTCAGTTGGGTTACGTTCCCGGTCTATAGAGACTTAGAGAAAAGATCCTTGATTCATTTCGAGGAATTGCATACATATCACCAAAAAAGCAATGCCATCATTAGCATTGACTATTTTAAGGCAGCAATAATAAATATGAGGGAATCTTTTATGTGAAGATGCCAAGATTTTAAAAATAGCAAAGAAACCCTAGCATTTATTCTAAACCAGCTCATTACAAAAACTAACAATTTTTTTCAATATTTTCAATCTATCTATGGAAACTTTATAAGCCTTGTATTGTACCGTTTATTTTCTTAGTAAAAATATTTGGCTTAAACAGACACCCCCCCACGAGTATGGGTCAGTTATATCAAGATCCTCTCCTACGTTTATAATTTCAACAATAAATAAATAATTTTTTTTAAATAGTTTTTTTCAGTAAATCTTCTTCACTTAATTAATTAAAACTACATAATAAAATATAATGAATTAATTTAAACAAGTCATTATAAAAATATTTTTTTGGCTAACCAAAGAATTCTAAGCCGTTTGGCTACACACATTTGGTTCTTTTGGTTCAAGAGGTCGCCGACCCCTGGCCTAGGAAGTAATGCTTAAAATCTTTTCGCCGAATGTAATAATTTTTGTATTTCGTCTATACATCTTTATAATGTTGGTACTTGATAGGAGGTCGGTGGTAACATAACATTTCATCTGAAAACACGAAGTATCATAACAATCACTCTAATCCATATAGTGAATGGACAGGATTAATCAGACATCAAAAACTTGAAAGAATAATTATATAATCAAGGTAGTTACTTTCTTGACTATCGACATTGTTGACGTTCGACAGATCATCTAATAACAGCAGTGAACATAGAAGCAATTGATATCGCATATATATAAATGACTACTAACATATAAAACAATGTTTAGAGAAAATCCAAAAATTATTGCGTTTGGGTGTAAAGATGTTAAGCATTACTGTCTAGGCTCTATTAGTGTCTGGTTTGTAATAAATTGATTAAACAACTTACCTCATTGAGGGAATTTTGCTGCGATTCAGCTAATTTATCATTTTCTCTGTGGGTGTCGTCTGCCTTCTCAGAAGTCTCTGGTAATTGACTAATAGCTGTAAATATTAAAAGAAATATGTATACACATGTGACATAAATACTGTTGTATGTTACTAGTAAATTTTTCTCTATCGGTTTAAAGTAAAATGAATTTATGGAACAAGACAATAAAAATTCTGATTAACAGGAAGTAATAAACAATATAAAATACCAAACCTTCTGAATTAGTTAAAGGATTATCATTGGCATCTGGTTTAGGTGTTATGTTTGGTGAATCCCCTTCTTTACTATTGGATGCCAATTGATTGTTTACATCTATGGTAACATTTTGCTAAAAGAAAATTATTCCACATTAGTCTATAATATAAGTATATGTATTTTTTAGGATAAAAAAAAAATATAGTTTTAATGAATTCAATTTCAAAGCGAAGACAGTTAGCAATAATTATATAAATTTAAGCCATGTCTGCTCCACATTGGGGGCGGACATGGTTTCTACGAGAACTGGTTGTTATTCAACTGTTCGACCATTTCTTTTTGGAAAGTATGGATATAAGGATGAGGCTAGGACAGAACAAGAAGTTAGCCGATCGCTCTCACGATTCCTCATTTGCGGGATCCAATGGGTGGGAGGGAAAGCAGACATCTGTTAGGCAAACAATAAAAAAAATATACCAACCTCATTATTAGAATTTCCAGGATTTGGATCATCTGAACTATAATTTTTAATTTTTCCAACGAAACATCCTAAAAGAACAAATTCATGTAAGTGGCAAATTATCAACATTGTTGAAATTTTGGTGTATTTTTCAAATGGCGGCGTTATATTCTTTACTGCTGTAATTGTCAAATTTCAGTACCTGTTCACATTTTTTCGGAACCCATTTTGGCATCTTAGTTACCTCACATTGCGATACACTCACTATCAAGCAAACAAATTCATTCCATTATATTTAAAAGGGAGTAGAAACAGGAAAGAGCACATTTCTCACTGTATCAAATTCAAAAGAGCATAAATGCAAATATAACATGATTTATCAACCTAATAGCAATGCAAAGAGTTTTGAGAGTAGTATTGTAACTTTCCTAGCTAAATAGATTATGGTCGGTATTCACCAGAGCAGCGTTTTTCAAATGATGGGTTGCGACCCGATACCGGGTCGCAGAATGCAAAATGCCAGGTTGCCAATTTTCTAAAATAAATCTGTATATTCCCCACAATCAATAGTAACAAAGCATGGATAAGGAATCTTTTTACAGTGAGCGCAGAATCCGAGACAAAATTGCAGGATTCAGATATTAACCCTGCAATCCTCTCGTGTGATACGACACTCAAAGACATCTTCAACAGAATACCACTGATGGCTTTCTGGCTGTCTTGTCGTCAAGAATACCCAGTTTTAGCACAAAAGGCGATACAATTTCTAATGCCTTTTGTCACAACCTACAAGTGTGAAGCAGGTTTTTCAACATTGGTTTTCTTGGAAAATATATATAGAAACCGATTGGAAGTCGAACCGGATCTAAGAATAAAACTATCATCCTTTTCTCCAAACCTGAAGCTTTTAGTTACCAAGAAACAGCAGCACACCTGTCATTAATAAATTATTGGTACATTTGATCTCTTTATAGGTTTATCAGAGTAAATTCTTTTGTATTATAACATATAAAGACTGTATGGACGTAAATATACTGTTCTATTTTACCTATAGGCCGGTAGTATAGGCGATAACAAATTTAGTGGGCCACAAAGGAGAAATTTTAAAATAACCGGGTCGTGGAAAAACAAGTATGGGAAACGCTACATCAGAGCATTTTGTGTGCTGTGAGTCATAATTTGTTCAGGTGTGGACATTTAATGACTTGTTTGGGCTCTTAAATGTGTTCGCAAACAAGTCATTAAACTCAAATTTTTTTATCAAAATAAGTCAATTACCTGTAGGGTTTGCAGTTTCATCTGGTTGATGTAAGTCTAAAATGAAATATAAAAAAAGCAATTAATTTAAATTAATATGAAACAAATTCTTAAGTAAATCTATGAACACAATAGATAAAATAAATGATAATAAAACAGTGGTTTACTCGTTATACTGGATGAAGAGGTGTTTCCAACAAGATGGCTTTCACTATTTGTAGTACATGTGTACGGTGTAACTAAATTTGATTTTAGATCTGCATTATGGTGACTTTCAAATGCAGAAGTAGCAACGATTCCTTGGTGTGATCCAGATTCTCTCACATTGCTTTCATCAATACCTTCGGGAAAATGGTCTAAAGATGTATCCATCGCTTCCCACTCACTTGTCCTCACCAATGACGACGGATTGATATTGGAAATCAAGCCAATATTAACCTGCGAAAATATTTTTATGTTACTATAATACATATTGAGTTTATGGGGCTTATTAACAACGGGACAGTTGCGTTCAACATATTTACACTAAACAATGATTATTATATTCGCTTTACGTATATTTCTCAGAACACTTACATGGCAAGATGCATTATTCTGATCGGTAGGTTAAATTATGAACTGATATATATAGATACTAAACGATATGCGAATGGCCAAGAAATCTTTGTGTGTGAAATGTTACAAATAATAAAATATAATTCTAGGTAATAACAGATCCACTTGTTAAAGATGACGGAATATTTTTGGCAGTTGTTACAACTACTAAACTGAGTATAGGTACAATTCAGAAGTATTTAAGAAATAACGCATTTGACAAAGATCAGAAAAGAGAAGCTCACAGGCCAGTCGTTTATGGGTAACCTTATAGAAATAGAAAAATGTATGTTTATTATAATGAATATAAAAAAACATGAAAAACCTACTTGACTTATACTCCCTTCATTTGTATATCTGGCAAGAGAGCTACCACCCACTGAGCTCAACAATCGTATTTTTCTATTTCTGCAAATTTGAAAAAATCATTTTAACATATGTATTGCAGTCCCACTATGAAGAAATAAATTGTTTGTTATTAGAGAATAGCTAATTTTTGTATGTTGAAATTGCTTTTTAACGGTAATAAATAATGTTCATTTAAAAATTGTATTTTAATTGCGGCCCGAGATTCATTTTGAACATATAACATTGCCCTTTACCCAAAAACTTAGCCCGGGCCTGATCTATAGGATGTATTTGGTGAATCTAAAGATGGGTTTAACGGTAAAAAACATCAAATGCTAGATTTCAATGGAGCAGGATGAATAAAAAGCCTGCTTCTTATAATATATCAATGTTCAGCAAATTTAAATTTATAAAATTCTAGACATTAAAAACGCTGAAGTCACAGATTCGTCAACTTTTATAAAGAGTTCCCGCTTTGCATGGCTTATTGACAGTTTTTATGAATTTTGGATGTGTTAATTAAATTTCTCGATTCTGTTACTGCTATGTCACTAATAGTAAAATTGTTAAAAGTGTGGTTTGCTCTCTGGTATAATATTTATTATTGTATTGATCTTATTTTAATTTATCATTCCCTTTGACTTAATTTTATTTTAGCTAGTGTCACATAATTGCAGCATATTTTTCAAGTTCTGAATATTCCTATGACAAATTCATATAAGGTACTATGAGCCTCAGGAGAGTATGTAACCGTACTTGTCTCTTCTTGAAAGGCTGCTAAATATTCAATCTACAGAGTGTATTCAGCAGAGCTATGTGATTTTGATGTGATAGAAAAGATATAGCTTGGAAGCACTTTCAACAGGGATTTTGGGAGACACCATGTGGTGGCCATGTGCTCCATGTTAGAATGGAACGTGTGACTTAGAAGATATTTACTAACCTAGCAATTTGATGAAGTTCATTGCTATATGGCCAAGAATGAGGGCGGTTATTGGTATCAGAGTCCCGTTGAGAACTTTCTAATTGAGGAGGTAGACTGTTATTGATATCACATCCTGAAATAAGAAACATGTTGATAATAAACATTTTGAATACGTTTTTTCAGTTTCAAAGGGATCACTTTATTTATTTATACCACTGAGAAAGAAATACTTTTTTTACCGTGAAAACTGCTCATAAGGCTGGGAATAATTTTGCTATCAAATTTCATGGTATTTAAGTAAGTATCAATGAAGAACACGATTGTACACACGCCAATACCAACTGCTATTGTAGTCTATCATAATAATTATATTTGTACAGCTTGTTCAAAAAAAAAATAATGGCTTTATACGTACACTGTTTTTATAACTAAAAAAGGTAACATATCAGCTACAGTGCAATTTACTACCACTTGTCTTCATTTCACGGTTTCATGATTTTTTTCGGGAAAATCGTAGGATCACTGACAACACTGTTGCCAATGCAACAAAATATGATAAATCAAATAATAATAGATCTACATAGTATAAGTATACAAATAAAGTATATATGATTAGCAATACCGAAGTAGTCGTGATGCTTCAAGACGTCGCACGGATTTGGATAGTTCACCGAAGAGAGAAGCGATGAAAAATTTTGTCCAGAATTAGATGTCCCCTGACCGTCATCATTCGATTGACGAGATCTTTTAGAAGCCATTACAAATCGTCTCCATGCACCAGAGCTGAATAATTCATCATTCTCATCTAAAAACACGCAATAAAAGTTAAGACAATTAACATATTAGCACATAAACAAGATAAGAGAGAAAAGATAGGTTAGGCTTCTTAAATATAAATCTAATAGCTTAAATACTTTCGGGATAAAGCATGGTAAAATCAATTACTCATAAAACGCACAGGCACTATTCAATAATAATAGATTAATTGTGTGAACACGTCAGTCAAGTTTCCAAGTGAATGAACGACTTGACAACATTTTAAAAAGCATGTGTTTGCTCAAGGGTATGTATAGGCAAAATTAGCTTTGAAACAATAAAACTTAATGCTTATATTATAATGTATATCGAAATTACAATATTCATAACGTTAATCGTTAATTAAAATTACTAATGATCATGAGAATTATTATTGCTTGAACTAACCCGACCAGGAGGAATCTGAATCATTAGCAGGTGAAATAATTCGTTTCCAAGATCTTTCCATGAAGCTAATTGTTCTCAGTTACATAAAGTACCAAATAGCCCAATGTGCTTTTCATTAATATATCAATATTGTCTGTAGAATAAATATTTTCGCTGTTTAAAGAATATTTTGACGTTCGTATAATGTTCCTCGAAATGGCACAAGATGTTTGTATTTTGTATTTATATTGATGGGTTGCCATAACATAAAATGACGACATAACAATAGACAATAGTTTAGGAAACATAATATATATATGAAATAATTAAGGAAACAGTAAAGAAAAGGTAATTAAAATTTGTTAACTTTATAATGTAAAAAATACAAGCGTATCAATAAAATCTTTACATAAAAAGTTAAAAAATACTAATAATAGGACATAATAACAAAGTATTTAATTCTACAAAATTTTATTAGGTAGTTGATATCTTTTTCGGCTTGACGCCATCGTCAGAACTATCTATATAATCAAGCCGAAATAGCTATCAACAACCTAATAAAATGTTGTAGAACTAACTATTTTGTTATTTTATCCTATTATGGAGTTCTACCAAGTAATTGCCAATTCAATCGATATAAAATGTTATGTCATTATTTTTCAGGAATAAAATACTAAATCGAAAAAATTACATATAGAGTTAGTTTTATCAAAATGTTTCTTATTTTAAACTCTACAGTATGGAAGAACACACTTATTTTTATGAATCGTAGTTTTACTTAAAACAATTTTGTACTAACAAGCAAAATGAAAGACGTACAGCATTTCTAAGATTTAAAAATCTTCAATTACTCAAAACTAGTATTTTTCAGTTAGTGTCTTCTTTTAGAACAACGACGATGAAGTACATTTTAAATGTATTGTAAATTCAGTAATTTGTTGAAGAATAAATGTGAATTATAAATTACAACAGATTTTTTGTAGTAAATAAAAAAAAAATCCTATTATGATCAGGGCCGGTTTCGCTCATCGCAAGCATTTTCAACTGTTGAAAAATATTTTGAACAAAGTAATTGCGATAAAAGTATAAAAAAATGTTTTTCTCTATTTTCTCAATAATTGACTGTTAAAAATATTAACGAGTACCTAGGTAAGTTGATACAATAATAATAAGCAAAAAACACACCATTCTTTTGTTTAGAACCTAGCGCATGACCTAGCGTTATTTTTTTAAACGTCGAAGAAAAAATGAATGTTTTTGTGTTTTAAAGATCAGCATTGTCAATATTCCCAGAAATCATTGAACTTGAATACAAACTAGTTTACAAAGCATAATGAACGAAGAAACGAAATCAAACAAAAGAATTTTGAGATTAAAAAAGTTAGCAGAACAGAAAAATATCATGAAAGAAAAACAATCTATAATGCGGCAGGTATTAAGCCAATAATCCATAATACTTAAATTCTGACATGAATTAAATTGATTTATATTGCTGAAAGTATGAATTAGTAGAGTACACGCCGTATAACTTTGCACTCCGGCTCTAGGATTCAGGATTGCGGGATCCATACATACTGACACACTGACACGCTCTGTGCAGAAAGCGTATCAGTGTAGTAAAAAGTGCAAAGCTATACGGGTATACTCTACTAGTAGGTACAAGGAACTAATATATATTGAAATTTTCTTTATTTCATAAGCTGTTTTTAAACCGAGAACTATCTGCGCAAAAAAATGGAATGCTAAAAATAGAAAAATCTTGGAAGGAAATCATGAAACGTTTAAAAGTAAATGCATACCAAAAGGATGTCCAAGTAAATAATATTATAATGAAATAAATGTTTGTAAACAGAGAATATATAATATTTTATTTCTGTTTGTCACAGAAAATATTAAAAGTTTAAATATTAAAATTTAAGTTAAAATTGTTATGAATTAGGTATTCATTTTTTTACCACGTCCGTTTCCAGTGTGAAGCATATGACCTCCTAATGGAGATATCTCAACAAAAGTTTTATACGAGAATTGATTGTTACTCAGTTGCTCAACCTCTCTTTTTCGAAGAGAGTAGGGATGAAGGATAGAGCTAGGACAGTAATAATCTTTCTCTAAAAAAATATGATTTCTTGAAAGATATGTTATATATTTTTACAATCCTGTCATTTACAAATATAAAATTATTTTTGTGCGATACATTAATAGGTATATATTGTACATAAAAACCAATTAAAAATTGTGAATCGATTTAGAACAAGATTTTCAGTAGATTTTACTAAAATAACAAAAAATTATAACAAATTTATTTTTCCTGGCATTGCTCATAGCAAAATCGTCAGCAACATTATCAAAGTTTATTTTAACTGCCAGTTTTAATCTTATAACTTTGCACTGCGGCTCTAAGGTCCCTTTGTAGGATTTAGGATCACGGGATTCATACACCGCTGTAGGATCGCGGAATCCATATATATTAATACACTGTGTATTATACAGAAAGTGTATTTATACGGCGTACACTCATCAATTTCTCCAAAGGTTAAGATAATTTATTTAGAAAAAACTAATGAATTAGAATTCGTTTAGAAATTAAGAGTATAGAGCAAAATTTTTATCAAAAATACCATTTGAAATCTTTATTATTGAAATTTAATTATTTTAATATTTATGAAACCATTCAAAATCTCAAAATAAAATCAACGAGATTTTATACCTGCAGTGTAGGCTTTTCTTTAATTTCATTGTTAGAATACAACGCGTAACGTAAAGATAGCTTTATCTAGTAATAAATGGACTATTATTGACTTATTTAGTAGTTAAAAGAGTTATTTATAAATTGAAGTTTGCAAACATGATAACTTAAATATGCCGCAGGATATGTGGAACTCTTTTGGACATACAATTGACAGGAAAAATGGACTTATTAAAGAATTGCAGAGATACAAAAAGGAAGCGGAAGATCAGATTTTGTTGAATTTCTCAGGATTTGTCACTTCTTTCGATGGGATAATAAGTATACAATATTTTATATATAATGAAAAATAATGAGGTAAAGTTCGTGGAATAAGTTTTTAAAATCATTGTATCGTTTAAATTGTTTGCATATCTAAAGTTTCTGGACATTCAGCCTGGATCGTTGGTAATTATATATAACATATATATACAATTACATCACAATTCACAATGAAGTCAACTTCTTCGGCATCATGCATATTCTCTGGTGGGTGAAATGCTTTAAGATTCTTGATCTGAAAACCGGTTTTTTCAACAAAAACTTTTTGACAAAACGACGGTGAAATACCTGAAATAAATAAGGCAACAAAGTCAATGCTGAAAGATTCAAAATCTCATAAATTATGTAGAAATGTCCTATGTACCACTTCCAATGCTCTAAAAAAGTCCAATATGTCACAAAACTTTCACGTGAATTTACATAGAACGAGATCTATAATATATTATCTAATGTGTCTTTTTTATATAAAAGGCAGGAAGTGAAACCTTGCAAATAATGAAAGTATCAAAGTGGTGCGATTGTTTGCATTTTAAGTAAATCAATAGCGACAATCATTTTCAAGTAATTAAAAATATGTTTCATTTAAAGTCCTATTTCTCAATTTAAATTTTTTGGCACTTAGTGTTTAAAACATTTAATATTTCCATTTATCCTTGCAGAAGGTTTTCAAGAAATCATGGATGATATTAATGTTTCTTACGAGAAAGAAATTTCTTTGCTAAAAGAACAAGCGCTAAATGAGAAAGCTGTCCTCAAAAAATCTGTAGACAATGCCGAAACTCATCTTGGAATATTAATTTGGGCCATGAAAGATCGGTACACTGATACAATTGTAGATATTGAAGGAACAGGCATCGCGGAATGTTGCGAAGAGGATAGAGTGGTACAACTTTGCAGCCTTTTAAAATGTTTGGTTTTGTTGAATAGACATTTTAGAATAATTCGGAAACGTGTTTGCAATTATACTTAATTATACTCAATTATACTTACAGCTTTCATACAAAGTTTAATTTTCTATAATACGAAATTTCTCTTTCATTCCGATTTTGTTTCGGTTGTCTACTAATTAATTAGACTTCTAAGTTGAGATTCAATTTACATAAATGTAAAAAAAAAAATTGTATGGTATTCATGATTGGCTAAATTAATTTATCCTTCAAGACCATCAAGTATAGCGTACGTGAACGGGGCTAGTTTTTGGGTCGTCCATATACATCGTCCGATAATGGGTTGAATGACTTTTTTTGAAATCTCGGGAGTGTGAATGTAAATTTCGTATTGATGCTGTGCTAGTAAGGGTTTGATTGTAATGAGCATGAATACATCGATCAATTCGAAATGTAAACCGAAATAGTCAGAATCGTATTTTCTATGGATTCGGCGCTAACTTTGTGGAAGTTCATATAAAATTAAATTTTTAAATAGTTATTCCACTTGGTTTATCACTAACGTGACGCGCTTCGCCGCTTTAAGAAGCATTTTCAGACTAAAAGAGACGCATCACGTTAGTGATAAACCATGTGGAATAACTAAGTTATCAATTTTTAATTTAACTTTATATAGTCAGAATCGATTTGTAAAGTTATCAATATTTATTATTTATTATAAAATTGATAATCTTTTTTTCACTTGAGGTGTTATCAGTGTTTCACCTCATTGAAGAGAATGCTGAGGCTCATATAACAACTTAATTTAAAATAACGACTGAGGGTGTTTGAAGGAATTTTAATATCAAATTTGGATGGTGAAAATTTTGTACATTCAAATAAGTTTTGTCACTAACGACCAAGGTTTCGCTTTTCGGTATCTTCATGCATTCAAGGAGACGGATGAACTTGAACTGACAGTTCGAGTACAGTATTTAAATGTAGAAAATTTTAACGATTCAAATTTCATAAAATGAGGTTTTCCTTTAGTTTCGCTTACATTACATAATATATATGGATATCTAATTCAATCAAAGCCTGCGACTTTGTGATGTTTATTTGAATTTCATCGTAAATTCTATTACTATAGTTCTACCATTTAGATAGAATACAATAAATACATTTTGCAAAATACCTCAATGATGCTGTTAACTAAAAGTGAGATTCGACTTCAAATAAATTGCTACATTATTATAATTTAAGACATCGACTGAGGGTGCTTGATAGTATTTCAATATCAAATTTGGATTATTGAGATTTTGTACACTTAACTGTTTGTCAGTTCGAGTCCATTCGTGTGCTCGAATGCCTGAAGATGCCGAAAGGCGAAACCTGGGTCGTTAGTGACAAAATACATGGAAGTGTACAAAATCTCAATAATCCAAATTTGCTACATTATTGTTTATTTCAAATTGGATTTTACCAGATGTCATTAAAATGCGAAAAAATGCAGAATTCATTATTGTACCTTTATTCAATGCTATGGAATCAATACAAAACAGTTTTAAAGAAATATTTGGTAAGAACAGGAGAAAAGAGAAAATCGATGGAGATTTTGAATGAAAAGGATTTAGCGCTAGCTGAAATCATCACGAACCAGAAAGATATGATTGACGAAAATGAGGTTTGAATAAATCGATATTTCGACATTTATTTCAGTGCTTCGATAAATATATCAATAATTCATGAGAAATTCATCCGATTATGAGGTCACTTAATATTACAATATTGCTATAATTTCAATATAATTTTATTTGTTATTCCAAAAGGCTATACTCAAAAGATTACAAAGGGAATTGCAAATTAACGAAAACGAGTTTATGAATTTGGAATCTCGTGCTGATTTTGGAACAAAGAAAACTGGAATCCAAGAAATGAAAGAAAAAATGTGGAATTATGCTGATTTAGATGTCAAACAGCTTTCAGAGTTAGCATTCATTTCCGAGGAGACTATAAAGGTAAATATAATATTTTAATCGTGTTGACTGACATTATGTTCTGAATAAAAATATTTATTATATTACTTTTTCCAGAAAGCTTCGTAAGAAAATAAATTTTTAATCGATATAAATTTAGTGAGTAGAAACATACTTTTAAAATTCGATACATACAAACGATATAAAAATACAATATAAAAACTTTTATTTGATTTCTGTTTATGTATTTTTAATAAAGTGGTTGGAAGAAATAGCGAAAAGGGGAGAATATATTTTGAGCGTCAAGAAAATGTGCGACAAATTCATTTCACCCCAAGAACAACTGTTGATTGATCCAGTTAATCAAGATCACAGATTTTACGATATGAATGATAATTATTCTTTTTTAACTCGAGAGGTAATATGAGAGATTTTTAAATACAAGTGCCCTGGTGCTGTAAGAAAATAGTAGTTTTCCCGTAAAAAAATCCTGGTATATATTAAATCGTAAGAAGTATTTCGTGGTATATGTAACGTCACACATGTTATTTCTTATTTTATCGGCAAGGTTAAATAATACAATATTTTGTATATGGATTATTTATAAGTTTCGTCTTTTCACAAGTCATATTTTCATGAAATATGCTATAGAACTTAATGGTATCAATATTGTATTCTATTGATGAACTATATTGTTTAATTTAGGAGGAGAGAAGGTGGAATGATTTCCAATATCTGTGTATTCAAATAGCCAAAGCAGATCTTACAAGAAAAAGTCTTGAAAATGAAAAAAAGTACTTATTGAGCCAAAACAAAGAGCTTCGAAAGCAATTAAAGTAAGTTCAAACATAATACTGACATGATATACTGTATTTTTTTCAAATGTTTTATAGAAGCCGAATAATATAAAATTAATGTTGATAATGTTATTTCCTGGCTATGTTGTAAATGTGATACGTGTTTTGCTTACGATAATAGTACTAATAACAAAATTAATTATTAGTGCTTGGAGGTAAAAATCCCAAACTAAATAAATTTTATATTGGTGAGCCACCTGTCCTATTTGAAATATTACTTACCAATTACTGATTATATTTAAAAAAATAAAACACAATTCATTTGTACTACTTCCACATATTTATAATGATCAGGACCAGCATTATTAACTGATGATGCTCGTGGAAGTAGTACAAACCAATTGTGTTTTATTTTTTTAAATATAATGTCTTTCCACCGAGAATTGACAGTTAACACCTTAAAAGTAATTATTGATTAATTTCTAAAAACTCAAAACTAGTCATACATTATTTCTAAATTACTATTTTTGTCAAAATTATTATATTTTTTAATTAGATGATTAGTAAAAGTATTACTATTGAGCTATCTTACAATTATATTCTTTAATTCGAATATTAAAATTTCTACCTCTCTGCCCTACTTAAGAAGCTTGACAGTCTTCACAAGAGAGGCGGCATATGTCACATTGGCATGTGCCACAATGATTAGCGTTGAAATAAATAACCCTGCGACATAGTTAGTCGATATAGACTTATTACAAAAGCGAAACAAGTGCCAAATTTTGTAACACAGCCAGTGGAATAACAAAGTTATCAATTTTCATTTCATATAATGATATTACAAATGAATTTCTACAAAGTTACCGTCATATTCATTGAACATATTAATAAAGATACTTACAATGATATTATTACCATTAACTATAAAAAAATACCTATTCGTTTTTCATAATTGTATGATATTTTTATTCATTTTTTATAGAGACTGGATGGAGACAATCCAAATACCTCCGGAATCACATATGACCTGTAACAAAATACCTCCTTATGTTGTCGAAGCATCTCATCAAGTTAAATATTTTTATCGGTAGTGATAACTGTACTGATATACCATACGTATATATATGAAATGGCGAAAATGATATTGTTCATAGGAAATGTTGGTATGTGGCGAACAAAAGGAGTGCTAATTTCAATTCGCATCTACCAGATGATTTTCAGAACTGGAATGTTTACTTTTTAAAAATGCTTGGAATATTATTTATTGTAAAAATACTTCGTTTGCGAAAATAATGTAAAATTTGTTTTGTTGTTGCAAACACATTATTTTTGTTATTTAATAAATATTATTTTCGTATTTAGAATCCTAATTTCGGAAAATTAGGGTGTTGAAAATCTCATTAAACTGCCCACCGTGCTCTTTATAATAATGTTTTTCGTGTTTTTTTTCGTTGTGTCTCATTTCAATTGAAAAGAAAGTAGAATGTTGTAAAAAAATTGAAAAAAATTTGATTTGATCTGAAAATAACACACAGAAAGCTCCACGCAAATGAAACCAGGATTCTTTCAATGTTCTTATTCATGCATCAGGTTTTTGAGATTTAAATGACAACTAGTCGAATAGATTTTTAGTACAAAAGGTATTTTAAATGTTCAGTGTTTTGGAACGCAGACACGAATGTGGTTGAATAGACGTTTGCTACCTAGTAAAATTCTTTTTTACTAAGGTATCATTATTTATGTTTATTAAGTCTTCTAAAGTACCTGATATTCTATTCTGATCATTAGAAACTACAATGTATTTAGTTCTTTTTTACGTTAAGGAAGCCCATGTTTTATTTTCTATGGATTCAGCGGTTACTTTGTGGATGTTTATTTGTAATATAAAATTAAAATTGACAACTTAGTTAATGCACTTAGTTATAACCAATGTTAAATGTAGTTCTTCATTAGCTCTGCAAAAACAATCAGCATTGGATTTTCATTTCTGTTTATATAACATTCCAGAAGTTTTAGACTTTTTCGATATTGCTAAAGCTTATTAGACCTCATATAATTTTCTTTCCAGTATTACATTGCTGCTTCACTAACGAGTTTCATTTTTTAGTGTATTTTGAAATGAATCATCATTTTTACTATCCGTGTTTGGTTTACGACGTTGGGATGATTCTCTTATTGAGGTTAGAAGTTATTGATTTTATACTTGGCTGATTTCTCTTGGGAAGGTAGTTGATCCGTAGAACGGATTTCACACATTCCCCAGCTTGGTAAATTAAAAAAAAACACTACTTAGCTCACAACTAAATATACTGCATAGTAACGTAGTTAATGTAAAATATAAAGTTTGTAATTGTAAAGTAGCCATGTAGGTATATTATAAATTTCGAATTTATAATTAACTAATAGATTCATGTAAAATTTAACCTACATTTTCAGTTGGTTGAGTATATGGGCATGTTCGTAAATTCTAGAGCTGACGGTATTCTTACTAATGCCTCTTAAAACTGAAAGGGTATCAAGTTACGGGAGATGGATCTTAAGGGTAATTAACTACTTCCGCTGTAGCTTTAGGTAGTGTTTGTACGCAGCATTGATCAACTTTTAAATAATATTTTGCTTCTAGCCCCTTCTGATAAAGTTAACCCATTATAAAAATTATTGCTGTGGTAACTTTGAATCATTGCTGAGAGTGGGGATCATCGCTCTACTGGATATTTAGTGCTTTATAAATTAAGAAAAATGTAACATATAAAATTAATTAAGTGCATATTTAAAAAATGTTTAATTTTGATTGCTAAGGCTTAACCGTTGGTACATGGAACACAATCGCAAGTGTTGACGTTGCATGGATAGTCTAGTCAATACGCCTTATACCAGCGGCTCTCAACTCTTATCGCTATCAATATAAGATGTATTAAAACTACTATTATGGGTTAATCACGAATAATTATTGTTGTGTTCTTCGAGAGTAATAATATTTACAACGCCACCCAACAGAAAAAAGAGGAATACGCTACATGAATCGTCGTTAAAAGGTAACTTAGCGAATTTAAGAAAAATACGTTCATTCGAATTCATTTTAGTTAAATCATTAACAGCATGTGACGTCGTTACATTAAAATAGAACAAGTTCTAAAAATTATTGGACAGGTTTAATTCTAACGGTTAGGCTGTACATGGAATTTTAAACAACAATAGATTGCTCAGGTGATTTGACGATATACATTAATGTATTTTCGACGTATATTATCTCTTCTAGGTCATATTATGTCGCTTTTAATAGGTTTAAAATGAATGCAAAGAAGCAGATTCATTCATTTACTTAGCTTATTGATTTTTCCAAGAAGACAAAGCTCTACCCCAAGAAGAAAAATCGATAAATCCTTTGAAAAATCAATATATAGTGCATATTCGGGAACTCGAACACATGACTCCACAATGGAATAGGACGAATGCCCAAGAGAATTGATCACTCGCTTACAGTATCAGTTACTAAGCGGCGGAGTAACATTAAAAACTTATGTAGGCGTTTCTTTATTAAATGAAAACAAAAGTTTGCAGTTTTCTGATTTAGACGATCAAAGACGATAAACCCGCGGGCAGACCAGAAGGCGCCCGTGCTTTAGACAGCAGATGCAAGATACCCAGTTACTCTGCAATCTTTCATTACTTGCTGAAGAATTGGAATCTTCCCATCTCCCGCGGAAAAATATTTTCTTATTAATGCTTATTTAGCAATATATTAAACAAAGAAAACAATTTGACATCATTATATTATTGGGCAGGAGTGAGAATTTTTATTTTGGTTAATTTCCATTAAAACATGTTCCCTTTCTTCATAGATCACTTGAACTCCAGATAGTTTACTCATACAGAAGATATTTAACGAAGGGTAGGTGTAATCCAGTTGTTAAGCTTATTTAAAAAAAAACGATACGGATGGATGACTCTGTTACACGAAGACAGTATACCTTTGGATATAAATTCATAAATCGAATGGAAAATTAATAAAATAATGGGAATTCTATTCGTCGTTACATCATTACCAATTGAGCCTTACGAGAAGACAACACGTGGGTAAAATAACAACACTGAGGTCTACGGTGTATACAACAATATCAGCGAAAATTAATCAATACATTTTGGAAGAATCTGGCTGGGTCACGTGCACTGTATGGCTGAACATGAATCAGCCAAGAGATCTCTTCTTCAGCATTTCTAAAAATTAATTAATACGTAGGGTCAAAAAATAAATAAATGTAACAGCGAAGGCATGGCCAAGCTTTCATTAAAATCAATATTTTCGTGTTCCCTTGATTGCACACCCTTTTTCTCGGGCTGATAATGACATTAGTGATGCAGTTACAGTATTAATTTACAAATTAATTCCTTCCGTATATGCCCATGAGGGCCATATGAGTCTACGTACATTTATGAAAATGTAAATTTGTTTTAGATTAACTGAGACAATTATTAACATCGTAAAACTGCAGCCTACATTGCGATTTAATATCTTTTTCTTTTAAAAATAAATTAAAGCCACGTATTATATATGAACACATCACGTTAATTCTTCAATCATTCACATATATTATATCCACCTCTACCTCGCTTTACAATCAAGAAATATTGTTCATAAGAAATGATGGCCAACGAAAATAATCGTAAAATATTTGAAATAGAAGATCAGTTTAATTTTAGTTGGTTTTCACTGTTAATTTATGACAAAATTGTATTAAAAAATTTCACTGTTACCTCTACTATACAGCATAAATTAACATGTATAAATCTGTGTGTCACAAGAACTCCTCCTAAACGGTATACAGTAACGAATTCTTTGCATATGTCATTCTGACTGTCATTCCTAGGTCAACGGTGTTACATATTTTCTATGGATTCAGCGGTAACTTTGTGGAAGTTCATTTTTAATATAAAATTAAAATTGATAATTTAGTTATTCCACTTGGTTTGCAGCGGACTCCCACCAGGAAAAACTAAGTTATCAATTTTAATTTTATATTTTATATCAACTGTGATATTTTCAATTTTCAACATTCAAATTTTGATTTTTAACATTATTATCAATTGATTGACTATATATTTTGAATGGTACATGACGTACGATCCACGATGATATTTTAAATTTTCAAGAATATTATTAATTGATGGAAAGTATTTTGTGGGTGCTATATAAAATACGATACACCGTGATATTTTCAACTTCCAACTTCCATCTTTCAATATTAGCTTGGACCGAAATATCACCATAATAACAACAACGTTTAAACGTTGGCGCGGTCTACGCCTGGTAATGCTGGGTAATAAATACTGGTATTATAATATATTAGAAGTTATTTCTAAATACTTTGAAGGTTTCTTTGATGTCATTTAAATAACTGACCATTCGCCTAATTAAGTTTTCTACGTTTTATAACCTAGTATTATGCGTTTTATTATCATTAAGTTTAAGATATTATTTTAATTTTGCATGTTAGAATTTGTGTGGAGTAAACGCTAATGTATTAACAAGGAATATTAAACTTGTCAATAAATTAATTCTGAAATGATCACATACAAAGAAAATTAAAATAATGCTAAATAAAATACTGGTAAAAATCTAATTACAATAAGTTTTTTGACAAAAATTCTACCAAAATATTCCATTGCCTTGTTTTAACTGTATTTGAGGATCGAATTTCATTTGCAATCTATTTCATAAGTACTTTTTTTATAAATCGGCAAAAAACAAATAGGTTATGTATTAATTAATAATTTTCTTACAGATTTATTTAAACTAGTTTTATACTCTCACTATATGTATTTATATATAAATATTATAGTATTACTAATAAAAGTTAATAAAGATATCGCAAGATTTAATTTAATCGTAATCGACTTTGTATGGAATCTTGTCTACGTACGATTAACATTTATTTAGGTTCCGAATCTTTCACCTCACTTTGAGACGTGAGAAAGAGGTAGGTTATGAAATGGCAGGTCATGCCTAATAGTAATGGAAAAAATTCATGAACAGAAGTGAAACAGTAAATGTTGAAGTCACGGTTAAAACCGTGCTGTAGATCTTAAATTATGGTATGATGACGATGGAGAATTGGTTTAAATACTTACTATATTATTTTGATAACAGTAATGGGACATAATGAAAAAAAAAAACAAAGTATTATCAAAACATTTATTCATACATTAACATTTACATGCATCTAACATTATAATACTTGCTTTTGATAAACACTCATCAAGATAACATAATAAAACATATATTAAATTTCGTCATTTTAAAAACCTTCTTTCAATTTTATTACAATATATGCAGTAATTAATTTAAATTTGCTATTATACAAGTACCTTATTAATTAAAATAATACAGGTAATTTTGGTAGGGTTAAGAACCTATATTATTTTGAACGACAGCACAACTTACCCGATGACTAAACTACGAGTTGTTATTATATTTTCTTCAGACTCCAAAAATATATCAATGTTTAAAAAAATACTATTTTGTATTTCCATTACCCTACAGAACCTATGCGTGTAAATGTTTTATAATTATATTGTTAACGACATTCTGGGGTGAATTTGAGACATAATATATAAAATATAACGTTTACTGTTAATCTTTCATAAAATGATAATAAATAAAGATTATTAACAATATTTTGATTAGTTATGTGATTTTGTTTGTTTATAAAGATAAGATAGCAAATATGTATCTATAAATATTATGAGAAAAAACAATTGCAATGTGATTTGATGTTAATGAGTCTGTTCATTTTGATAGAAGTCGTGATGGAGAAGAAGTGTCGCCCTCTGTGGTTTTGTGGTAAGAGCTTTACGTTAGCGATCAGACGGCTCTGCTTTCCAATCTCGGCAAGGTCAATATCAAATTGAGATTTTTTCAATTTAGTCTTGGAGGTCTCGGTCACGGGTGTTTGTGATTTCTTGATGATTTAAAAATTCAATCTGGAGATTTCGCTATTATTAGCTGTTTTTCTAAAGACAAGAAGATGAACTCAGCATTGAGTTATAAAAATTATATTTAAAGCAATATTCATATTTACTTTATAATTATTGGATGTCATCAGTTATTTTTGATTCTACATTAGTGACTCTCTTTTTAAGATGATATTAATTTGTTACGTCATGGATTTATGACAGTCTGCAAATGTTTATTAATATTAATTGTGATGACCAACCTAAAGGAATATGTAAAAAATTTAAAGAACATCACCATTTACATGTTTAGTATTAGTTTATAAAAATGTTTACAAAAATTTTAGTAAATACATGAGGCGTAAGAAATCCTCTTTAAATAAAATTTTTAATACAACAATTGAATCTAATTTCTTCTACATTAGTATTTCATATTTATATAAAGGGTTAAAAACTTGATTAAAGTAATAATAATAATTACTGTAATAAGTAATAATTACTATAAGTATGTAATAATAAGTAATCTTATAATTCTTATGCTTTCTAAAATATAATATTTACAATTAAACATGAGTAATTTACATACCTTTATTATATGTTTCGAATAATATTATATTTTTGGAAATACATAAAAATGTTTTGCACAACTAGTTATTCTATAAATTAAAAACCAGCAGACCACTTGATTAAAGTGCAATGTACCATTGTTGATACCAATATACTTCCTTATTCATTGAACATTGTAATAGTGTTGTCTATAAATATAATATTAGATTTAACATGCGAATAATTTATGAAATATATTTATTGAAACGTTACTGATTACATTCCCCATTTAATTCAAATAAAACATTATTATAGAAATATAAACAGAAATTTTAGCAAATATACGAAGAGCAAAGGAATGAAAATTTTGTTTAAATAATAAATAAAACTAACTACACATATCACCAAATTAATTGAAAATAAATAGTTTATATTTTAATGTATAATATATTACATTTGAATAGATCACATTTTTGTACATTTAATGAACTCGGACTGACAGTTAGTTAATAGTTAAAGTATATATATATATATTATTAATAATAACTTACGTATATTATTAATAATCACTAGAATAAGTTGTGTTAATAAATTATCTAAGTCTATTCATGAGTAACTAACGAATAATGAACTTAAAGTATTACGTATAGTATTGGCGATTATTTTTGCGCTTATGTGTCAAAAATGTTCTTATATTTTTCTTTAAAAGAATAACGACCATTATTTATATATTCCAACTAGCCACTTGATTTTGAGAAGATTTGTGAAAAAAATGAATACTAATGATATTTCCAGTATGTACAATAATGTTGTTAATTAAGTTACGAAATTTGTCAGTTAATTGGGAGATGATCGCATGCATTTGCGATCATTGGAGGCTCTTTCCTATAGATAACAGTCAGCGGAAGCTGCGGGCGGCACTCGGGCCGCGTGCCGACGTCACTTGGTCGACGCCGACGCCGAGGGAAGTGAGAGCTGCACGCGTCGGCCTCCGGAAGCGTCGGAGCTGCGGCGCGATTCGGTAAGCCCCCCATGAATGCTATGGCGACTGCAATTGTTTCTCAGCTGCTAGAAATAAATAAAATATTAGTTCACTATATACTAGTTACATTACTTCTTTTACCAAATATATCATATTGTGCGATATGTAGTGCAGCATAATTCTGATATTGCAACTTTTACGAATTTAAAATTTTTATGAAGTGAATATTTGGCTTCTACAAATGACTAATAATGGACAAATATATTTGAAATTTGATTAGAGTGACTGAAGGATTAGAATTCATTAATGATTTTCATTTACGATAGATGGTGTGTGGGATATTATTCCTTGATTAGGTTAGATAATAACAGTTTGTTGATTATATTAGAAAATAATCATTACAAATGAAATAATTGTTGATAATCAATGTTGGAGAATAATAGTATTATTGCCATAAAGCAGAATTTCTGAATTAGAAGAAGAGACTGTTTGAACGATTGTTTTATAATGTGTTATAAAAGAATTTTAAATTGAACGTCTTTTTAAGTCTTGACTAATTATTTATTTTAAGATATTGTAGAATGTTCGTGCTTCATTGTTTATAAGTATACTGGTGTT
This sequence comes from Himalopsyche phryganea, assembly GCA_022494535.1. NCBI lineage: Eukaryota > Metazoa > Arthropoda > Insecta > Trichoptera > Rhyacophilidae > Himalopsyche > Himalopsyche phryganea. Next base: position 4,741,841 of record JAGVSL010000046.1, read on the forward strand.
TTTTACTCGGATTCGCCCACGATAGAGGACGTTAACATTTATTAGAGGTCATTAAGACGATGGCTAGCTAATGTTGAAATTTGGTTAAAAGTTGAAAATATCACCATAGACCAAACATCTTGTAGCACCCACGAAATATAGTTAATCAATTAATAATAATGTTAAAAGCTAAAAATAGTAAATATAAAAGATAACCATTCCTCCACCTTCACTCTCACAGTGCCTAGTTGTGGATGCTATCGGTATAGTTCAAGGCAACGTAAAGATTTTCTCGATCCCAGAATATTTAAAATAACATATCTTCAGACACACAATCCTTATTGTTCTCCCAAAACATTTTTTGGTTGGAACGTTCGCAAAATGAGAAGATTACTGCAAAGAGTACAAATTGTCTCGATTTTGAATCTTGATGTGTAGCTTCCTTTCATTGATCGTCTTTGTCAGACAAGCTTCACAGTACGTGTCACATTCAATTCCATCGACGGTTAGGAGATCTTTGAAACTTGTTGGACCTTTGACATTGTGGAACAACAGTCGTAGATAATAACAATTAATGTTTCTGAAATGCACAGTATAGCCACAGCTTTCAATGTTGATATAGTTATCAAACATCTTCAGAAGCAAAGGATTGCAAGCGACGATTCACCGATTATCAATACCGACATTATCAGATTTAATTTTCACAGTTGCTTTACCAGTTAAGGGTAAAATTACAAATTTTCTATAGTTAACTGTATCGGTATCATTTACAATTGCATTGAATATATTCACAAACAAGCAACTTCTTTTGATTCAATTTTGATAAATAATAATCGTTCCGTATTAATTTTGGCATATATGTCAACCAAATATCACAAATCTTAATTTCAATTCCAGTAAAGATGATGGCAATTTCATTTGCACCGGTGCGTTAAAGACACGAAATGAGGATGTCAGTAATTTATGTTATATAATTTTAAATGACGGATAATTTTCCGCTCAATCTTTTGATTGTTTACAAATGTTACGATTTAAGCATGAAAAATTATTATTTGTCAAGTCCATACTATAAAATAATTATAGTTAAAGTAAATTTGGCTTAGCAGGGTTCAGTTGAGTAAAAATATATTCAACGTCATGAATGACCGTCGGGTACTATCCATAAGACGTATTCGGCGGAACTAAAAGACGATGTCATGACATGTGAGGACCAAAGCGAGTGACGAGGACAATTTGATTTTCCCACCGCCACCGGACGTGTGTATGAAGCAGTTTACATGTGATAGGAAATCTGGAAGTGTCGCGTAGTGGTATTATATTTCACAAAAAGAGTGGATATTGTGGAAGTAGAGAAAACAACATATGAACAGTAGGTTTCCTAGTGCCCATGTTTATTATAAAAAAACACTTGTTACGGATAAATTTTAAGTGTCAGAATGACGATGGCGTGGTAGTGAACATAGTAAGTGATTATAATAATTAATGTCGATATTCTTGAAATTGACGAATTACAACTTTTTTACTTGTTACAGTGTTTATTTAAAAATCCGATAAACAAGGCGCACACAGATAGCAATAAAAAAGTGATAAATTTTCAATAAATTATAATACAACAAATAAGAAAAAAATATCGAAAACGTTTTCTCCAAATAATTATAAAATCATTATAAAGCATGTTTCGTTGTTAATAATTCTATTGTTTGCTAACAGTCTAAGTTATAAAAGTTATAACAGCTTTCATATATAGAAAGTTTCAATATTTTCGAATTTTGTGTTTTTTACTTGGATCAAAATATTATTAACAAGTTTATTTGTAATATTATTCATGAAATAACATGATCATTAAACTTTTAGAAAAAACGAATTCGTTTTAGTGGAACTAAGCGACTCATGCAGACTGTTTGTATTCAATTAGCTATTGATACAAGAGTTCTGTTTATTATAAAAGTAGATGCTCAAATTTTTTTATATTGAATAAAATTTATATTTCCGAGTAAAACATATTTCGAATAGCCTTGGTGAGCTCATAATATCAAAAAAATAGCGATTTGATTGTCTATTTAAGTGTCTAAATATTAGAATAATGAAGACAATAACAAACGCATTATTGGAGAATAGATATTTCATTGCATTCAGTTAGCTTAATGTCACAGAATGGCGTTGAAATTGACTCTGCTGATAGAAGGCGTGTTTTCTAAATCGGAATTCCTTGAAATAAATGATTGGCAAACTCTACTGTTGCGGTAGGTATTCAAAGACTGAATAGGTGACAGTCACCAGAAGAGAAATAAACGTGTTTTTCTGTGCTATAGAATCTCCTTATTTTTTTAAACTGTTAAACATTAAATAATATTTTATATTCAATATTGCAGTAAATCTGTTACGACAAGCTATTTATTTATTTGTAAAATGTAAATAACAATACATGGGATTACAGCCGACGCCAATGCACCATGTGTTTGAGAGATATAATAATGACAGCACATATAGCAAAAATATTAGAAAATAACATACGCCATCTTCGATCTAAATACTGTTGGATAACGCCTAAGGATAATTTTTTGACCATCGGTTCTGTTAGCCATTGATTCAAAATATTTTTGTCAGTAACTTGTGCTAATATGTCAACATTTTCAGGTTATAATCAGAATTATTTTTAGGCGACTAATTATTTGTTCAGTATCTAATTCAATGAACGTTCAGTAAATATTAAAGAAACGGTAAGTAACAGATGCATAAAACGGTCAGTAGAAAAATAAAAATGGTAAGTAAATATTAAAGATACGGTCAGTAATTATCAAAGGAAAATATAATGTAAAATAGAAATAGTAGAAAAATAAAACTAAAGTTAGTTTAGGTTATTCCATTTTATGTGTTCATTTTTCTGGTCAGAATATAACTCACGGTTTTATACAAATTACTGACCGTTTATTTTATTAACTGACCACGTGTATACTGACCATTTTGATTAATTACTTACCCAATATTTTTATGGTTTACCGAAGAAGTGGAAATCAACTTTATTAACAGTTAAAGAGAGAGACTAATTTAAAAATTAATTTTTAGATAATGATTTTAACTAGATATGATTTTGAATTTTTGTTGTGGTATTTCTAGTCGGTTGGCCAATCAAGAATATTTTAAAAATTTTTTGAAGGACATAAAGAATTATGCTTAATTAAATAAAACAAAAACAAAATACAGCGACAAACATGTAATAACGAGTTTCCATAGGAACTTTTTATTTTAAAACAGGTTAGTTCCACAATCTTGCCGAGTACGTAAGAGAGATTTATATACATACAGATCGCTAGAAACTGTAATAAGTGGCTTCATACTTCCACAGTATAGATTCCATCCCGAATATTCGAATATTCAATATCAGAATGTATTTATTCGATATCATATGAATATAATTTTTAATTTAAAAAAAAAATATCTGCCATTGCAGCTGACAGCCAATGCGCCGAATATTTTGAAAATTAGAAAATCATTCGAGATAAACTCGATGAGAACTTTTAGAAGACATTCATGTCCAAGATCAAAAAGTTAAATTGAAAAAATCTAAATTTGATATTGAACTTGCTGGGAATTGAACCAGGACCCACCTGATTGCTAGGGTAAATACTAACAACTAGATCACAGAGGCCGACAAATTTATATTCGAATACTATTCGCAATAATTTTTGAGGAAATATTTTACAAAAGCAACAAAAAATCACATCACAAATTGTCCAGATATCAAGAACAATAATGAATACCCCAAGTAGAGTTTTTGTTTTGTCTTCACACAACTTGAGTGCTTTCGGCATCTTATCGTGAATAATAATATTTGAGTTTAACGAATGACTTGGGGCTACCCTTTAAACTTGCTGTAAATTCAAAAATCAAAGAAAAACCGTTGGATTAATCTGACGCAGCTGAAAATTTTTAATATTATATTACAATGGAACTCTATTGGAATGTGTATTTATATTGTCTCTACCTGAGATTCGACTGAAGTGGGAAAAGATTAAGTCTTAAATTGTTATAAGATGTAGGTATCTCATCCTTAAAAAAATATCATATATGTATCAGTGATTTAAAATTTGAATATATGTGATTTTTATTATAGATTAGCATGTTTTATTACAAATTACTGCTAAATTATGATTTTAGTGTATGTAATTGTATGTTATTCATTATTAGAATCAAATATTTAATACTGTTTTCATACTTGAAGAGTTTTTTCAATATTCAGATAGTTTCTGTTTTACTATGACGAATAGTTAGAATCGCTATTCGACGGTAGAGTAAGACTTACTAAATATTGATGTAGAAAAAACAACTAATAGACTTTTAGTAGTTGTGGATCCTCAGAGATCGTAGACCAGCCACGAGGTGATTATTAAGTGGTCGAAATTGTCCAATATTTAATTGACATAGTGAAAACACATTCAGTACTGAGCAGTTTTGGTAAATTCTCAAAAAATGTTTGGTGTGTAATTATTATAATATATATTATATTTATTTAATGAGGCGACGCGGTTTCAACGGCAAGTACGGATGCCATTGACAGAGTGAGGCGTATATTTTCTGAAAATCACTTGGCCTGTAAGATCACCGGATCAGTCCCGTTTAGATTTTTATAATGAGGTTACTTCAAGTCAAAAGTTTGTCGAAATAAGAAAATATTAAATTATATTCAACGCGAAAAGTTAGGCGAAAGTAAAGAAAAGATTGTTTGGAGGCGGGAGTGTATTTACTCCTTACTATGAATAACTGCTGCAACCGCCGAGTTTGCCAATCATTAAATTTGACTTCGCGGAATTCACAAAAAACCCATCAACAAAGCAATTCGATTGATATTCTATATTTATTTTAAAGTATCATTTTTATATTGGTTCCATGGCGCAGTTGGTAGCGTCGTTGGCTACGGTTACGGATGTCTTAAGTTCAAGTCCCGTTCAAGTTTTTAGGAACGGATGGGTGGGAGAGAAATTTTAGACATCAAAAAACATCCATACCTACGAATCGTAATCCATAAATCGATCGAAAAATCAATTTATGAAAATGTCCGTACCGGGATTTTAGCCGGAGACATCAGTAACAGAAGCCAACGGCGTTGATCACTGCACCATGGAGCCGACAAATATACGCTTTACATAACATACACGATCTACTGTATTAAAGATACTTTCGAGAAGATTTCTGTTGTTGCTTTTGCATACAGATTATCTATACAAATGTATATACAAATGTATTTGAATCTTCGAAGTTATTTAGTATGCTAGAAAATTGATGAAGCTTAATGAGGCGCATACCTTTTACTTGAAAATGCTTTCAACTCACCGGTCTAGTGGTCGAGTCGGCCCTCTCCCTAAGGGTCGGCGCTCGGTGCGGTCTGCCGTGCTCGTGGAGGACAAGGGTAGCGCGCCGATGCCTGTCCGATGACGTCAGCATGTCACTCATTGTCGCCGAATCTCCGTGGCCCCTTCCTCCTCCCCCGCGAGAGCTCGGCTCTCCGCAGCACACCCACTTGAAAGGAGGTATTTTTCTGGACAAAAACAAAATCAAAGACATATTTTATTAAAAAGGACAAAGTTGGATCGATTTTTGCATAAAACATTTTTTATATCTAAATACAGGGTGTTAAATAGCGTAATTGGTTTTTTCTTTTAAATATTTATATTCTCCTATAATGTTGTTATGCAGACGAGATTCAAAACAAAAAAAATAAAGTAATCATGATGATCTGTGCTCTTGGATATGTCAAATTTTTTTATACGGGTTTATACGAGTAGAGTATTATATCTATAATAATAATATAATATAATCAATCAACAATATCACGAAAAACATTATTTTATTAAGTTATGAGTAAGGCTGAAAATATTTTAAGCTGCATGTTATTTCCACATGAATAATATTAGTTGAAATTTGTCACTGCTGAGAATAAGTACACGGTAGATGAGATTCAACCAATTTTTTTACGCTCAGCACCCACTAGTATCGATTTCAGAAGCTGGACTACGTATAATTTATTGTTTGATTCATTAAAGTCATTTCTTCGTAAACAAACGCTTAATTATGTAACATTTACAACCGGTGCTATAAATATTTGTAAATTAAATGTTGGTTAAGTATTCAAAATATAAAGCATGTTTCAATCTAATAAAGACGTAGGTCGCTTTAAGAGGGTACATAAGTACTTAAGATTGTTGTGTATAAATAAGTAGTTATATAATCTGAGGGTAGGAATTTTAGCTGTGTATTATTAAAATGTACTTTAAATTAATTAAGGAAACAAAATCTACCAACAACAAGCGACCTAAAGTCAGACACAGAACGATAACGAATAATAATTGCTGCATAGTATTATTAAACATAGGGCGAGTGTTCCTAAAGTCAACCGTCGCCAGTGGTCGGCCTTTTTAGCTTCAAAATTAAATAAAAGTGTATACATTTAAAAAAACAGAATTTTTAAAATTCGTGTAGGTAGTCTTGTCAATTGCCAATGTATATCTCGACTGGAATTCACATTATTACTTCGCAAGTTTCGACAAATTCATGTTGTATGGGGATCGCTAGCAAAATATACTTTGTATTGTCATGCATCATTATGTTTTTTATGGTTCTTTCTATTCCCAGTAAATTCGTTCGCGATATTTATGAAGTTTTGTAGTGATGGCCGAACACTGGGCAACGAAAGGCCGACCGTTGAATTTTGGGGGCCAACCACTGAGAGAATTGGCATTTTTTTGTAAACTTCTATTATTTTATGCTCGGTACAATACTAACTATTTTATTTTTGGTTGGTTACATTACTCATTTCCTGTTTAATGGAATAACAGCGAAAAAAATATGTATTTATCATTCATTGGCTCAAAACCTCTTTGAAAGTACACCTGTGGCTTAACTGGCCGACCATTGGTGGAATGACCCTAGTTTTTATTTGTTGTAGGATAACCACTTAAATATAAAATAAATAACATTATCGTTTACAAAAGTCAACTGAAAACAACTCTTCTGTCCTTCTATGCTCAAAAAGCATTCATTTAGAATCGATTTAATTTTACACACCATTCCATCTAATTATAATTTTATTATACGTTGTAAATACTGAAGTATTGCCAGTAGTTATAAATAATATTCATATTTAATGTTGTTAGCGGTGAACTGAAAAATGTAGACGCTATAAAATATCAAAAGAAACCTTTCATCTTTCAAAAACTGCTAATCGTGTAATGTTTTAGCATCAACTTTAGTAAACCAATAGAAGGCTATTAAATATACAGCAAAATACAAACAATTATTTTTTATTAAATTCAGAGAATCAGAATAAGTAGATTTAAAAATAATTCACATCAATCACTGTTTCAAATTGTTGAAATCTCAATTATTATGATGTGGAATAGAATTACTGGAAATTGTTAGACTTAACTAAGCATGTATTAAGTAAGCATTGTGATTATTATATAGAGTGCTCAATAGCTGGTAATACAAATATCTACAGTAGAGGTCAGCACGGGCCAGACCCGGGTAAAGAATTCAATTTTCAAAAAATATGGAAGCAATAATATATTATATTGTTTGAAAAGTATGAATGAATTTCAGTTTTGACAAAAAATTGGGCTTTTTTCGGACTAACAAAAATAAATTTCGGCTTCTGGTCGGGTAACGAGCGTGATATTGAGACTCGGGAGTCGGGGCTGAAAAGGTCGGGCTCGGACCGGGTAATTTAATAAAATTTCGGCCCGCGCAGATCTTCAATCTACAGTACTCCCGATTATTCGGGTTAATGCTGGAGACCCTCCCCACAGATAGTACGAATTATTAATTTTTATTTCGTTTTGATTAAAATACTATTATACATTTCTAAAGCAGTTTATTATTTAAGAAAATAATATACTGATTTATCAATTTGTATATAAATTAAGAAACTCTGTGATTTTGGTTTTTTTTATCGATTTTTCCTTAAGAGCTTAACATATTTCACTTATCTCAGGTTTGCCAGAATCCAAAAATCGCTTTCTGCATTATTGTGGTAGAATTTTCCTCAACGATCGAACGAGTGTTAATGACTTTATTTTTTAACAAGATTGGGTTACTCCATGTATCGCATCCAGTTTTATCATTTTTTCCAGAATTTAATAAAATTGTCATCTTCATTATAAAGAGTTTGAAAAGGCAAGTACGGCAGTGCCGTTTTATTTGAAATAACCCCATGATCCATAAGTTGAATTGCTGATGTAACGTTCGGTGGTAAAATTTTTGCAAGCAAAAGGCCGCCCTCCGCTTCCAATATGCTTTCATTTGTATGAGAAAGAGCATTATCTAATCAGAACACTGTTTTTTGTGGCAATCCCTTACTTTAAAAATAATCTTTCACTTGTGAAACAAATTTAGTATTGAAACAATTTTCGAAAATCCTACTATCCGTCCATGCCTCTAGCTGGATATAATAATTAACACGATGATTTCTTAAACCAATGGTCCGAAAGAGGAAATGAAAAGTTATTTATATGCTCTGATAAATAAAACAAGTTCAAACTGAAACTCAAACATTGGCCATGTGAGTTACGACTAAGATTAATGAGAGTATTGAAAACACTTTTTTTGTGTTAAGTGAAAGAGTAAAAGGGCGTAATTTACTTTTATTAAAATACAATTATATAAGATATTATTTTAAATACATCAAATAAAAAAAATAAACAATTGTAAGTTTTGTTTCTGAAATTTACATATTTTGGCTTGTGGTGTGCGACGAAATATTAATAGGTGCTTAGGTGTGCCGTATGTGAGAAAAGGTTGCGGAGCACTGCCTTAAATGATCGTAGTTTTTTTGCTTTTTTAATCACCAAAAGCTTAATTTTTTAAAATAAATTTTGAATTCATGCACGGATAATCGAGAGTTTACTGGACTTGTAAACCGGAGAAGTTTTGCAAGTGAATTGAGAGGGCAAAAACTACAATCCAGTTTGTCTAGTTAGTCGTTCAGACAGACCTCCCACATATAAAAAAGAAACAGTCATTTGACATCATCATTGCAACGATCTATAAAATATGACATGTTCAGTTTTCTCTCATATAAAAATATGTGAATCGATTTTGTTGTGCGCATTGTTGCATTATGCACGAAAGTGGTTTTCAGAGATAAAAAACGTTTTATGACAAATAATATATAAATATTATCGTACACATAAGTTCAACGTGAAACCAGATTCACTTATCGAATAGACTAATTCATTTCATGTCGACAATCGCACTATTTTGAAAATCTTTAAATAAAATGTATGTTTACATTAAAACTATACATACATTAAAATTATTTCGTTGTTACTTCATTTGTTTTGTTTTGAAAGAATAACATAACTAGTTTCTAGATGTAAGTGACACTTACTTGATATAGCTCCATTATAAGACGGTTGAAAAATAATAACGGATACTGTTTCAAAAAAATTATAGTCGAGTACTATTTACGCATAAAATCATCTATCAATCATATAAATATTTTTTCCTTCGATTATTTTACTATAACTTTGTTTATTGTTTGTTTGAGGTTGTCCGTGGCGCAGTTGGTTTCGTCGTTGGCTACGGTTACGGATGTCTCGGGTTCAATTCCCGGTGCGGACGGTTCTCATAGATTGATCTTTCAATCGATTTATGGATTTCTGTTCGTAGTCTGAGTTCTCCCTCCCACCAATCCCATCCTCACGGGGCGTAACGAGAGCGATTAGCTAACCACTAGTCCTGTCATAGCCCTATCCTTCTATCCCTACTCTCTTCGAAAAAGAAAAGAGAGGTTGAGCAACTGAGTGACAAGCAGTTCTCGTAGAAAAAATTCTGTCAAGATACCTCCATTAGGAGACCATATGCTCCACATTGGGAGCGGACATGGAAAAAAAAACATTTAATTAAAAAAAGTGTCCAAATCAAGACAGTTAAAAAAATTGTGATTCTGAGAATGGGTTGTTAAAATTAAAGTCCAGTATGTAAAATACTAGTCTAAAACTGAAACAGTTAACGATCGGAATAATATTAGTACATATAACATGGCCAAATATTTTCAGAGAATATTTTTTATGGATTCGGCGGTAACTTTGTGGAAATTCGTTTTTAATATAACATTAAAATTGATAACATTGATATTTCACTTGTTTTATCACTAGTCTGCAGTTAGTCTGAAGATGCGTCTTAAAGAGGCGAAACGCCTCACGTTAGTGAAAAATCAAGTGAATTAGTAGAGATATCAATTTTAATTTTATATTTATATGTCAAGAGAAAATTGCAACGGTGTATCTGAAAATTACAGTAGTGGTATTGTTCATGTGGAACGAAAATTCATTGCGAATATTTTTCAATGCCACGTGTCAAAAAAATGAATTATTAAAAAGTGTATTTTATGAGATTAATAGTTAGGTATTCAATCGAGGTCCAATTTACAATAGGATTACTAGTTTATATAAACATACAAGACCGAGAGTGGACACAGACAACTATAAAAAGGAAACACATCAACGTCCCTACCAGATAATTAACGTTTTTAAAATAAATTATTATTTGTTGTAAACAGTTCGTTAGTAACAAGTTAAATTAATAATATTATTTTTTAAACGTATTCAAAAGATTCTAAAATTAAAAAACCGTCTCGTAGAAACAAAATACAATTCAATTGATCAAGACCATTTTTAGATGAAAAAACCAGTAGTCTTTATGAATAAAATGCTATCGAATGTATAAGAACATAAATAGTGTTGCAATTTACAAGACAAGTGTAGGATTAACAAGAAAAGAAGGATTCAAGTAATTCTACATGGCAATATTGCAGATGTCATATTTATGATAGCTGATATGTTGTGTGTATACTCAGCATAATATCGTTTTAAAACTTTGAATATGTGGAAGCAAATGAGAAGTAAATGAAAATATGTGGAAGTATTACAAACAAATTGTGTTTTATTTTTTAAAACTTTGAATATTAGTTATTAGTTTATTATTGTGCGATACCACAAATCTGCTGATACCGTAAATAGTTGAATCAACTAGTATGATCAAACTTCCGTATAAGGTTCATTTCGTGATGCGTATGAATTATATATTATATAGAGAGTGTTTATTGGTGTTGCGTCTTACCTCAGGCTGTTGAAGATGTGTGTGGAGAAAATGCAGTAGATAAGAGGATTAGCAGCGCTGTTCAGTGGGGCAAGGCTTTGAATAAGAGTTGCCACCGCTGCAGTGGTCTGGGTTCTCGGCAGGCAGTCGTACACTTGAAGTAAACCGAAGACTATGTATGGCGACCAGCATATTATAAACACTGAAATGAGTATAAAGAAAGCGATGTCATGTTTTAATGTATTATACAAAGGATTTGAAGAAATAAACGATATTATAGATTAAGTCTACTTCAACAAAATTCAAAATATGTAAAAAAATGGTAAACAATGGCTTGCGAATTATAATTTGTGTCACTGCACGGGTTCTATAGTATTATCAACATTACTTGGCCGCCGCCGAATTTAGAACTAGAATTGTCAGTCTAGAATAAATTTCTCTAATTGCTATTTTATGCAAAATATATTTAAATATGTCTACTTTTTAACCGTCGCTAAAATATCAGTTTTGGAATTTATTGAAATTTTAGTTCTTGTTTAGTATGGCAACATTCCTAACGCAAAGGTGGCTCTCTCACTAGCGGCCAAGTTAAATTGGGACATCTATACTAAAATGATCATTTTTAACTATTTTGTCCCAGATAAAAAAATAAAAGTAAGCTAAATACCATCTTAATATAGATGTCTCCTCTATTAAAAAGAATAAAACAACGCATTTAAAATTAGTAATTATAAACAGTGACAACTTACTGACAAAAAAAGGAATTTTTTCAAACAACTCATATTTTTACTTTTATTTATTCTGACAAAAGTTGAAATAAATTGGTAAATATTGTATAACAAGTGTTAATTTTGATGAAGCGGATGGTAAATGTGGTATCACAAAATATGTATCAATATTTATTATTTTACCACTGGTTTATATAAATATTGGTAACCAAAATTAGTATTCATTATGTTCGAATGTCAAATGTCTGTCAATATCTGCTGAATTCAATAAAATACGATCATGATAAAAATGATTCATTATGTGTTTTTATTTATTCATGGAAAAAATCGTAATGAAAAATGAACTGACTTTGATTTTAATAAAATAGAAAATTGATATCGAGCACCCTTGAAAAAAACTGCTTTGCCATTCTCCTGTTATTATAATCAATTCGTGTTTTCGCAAATATGTTTTATTCATGACACGCACATTCTTTTGTGGAGTCCAAGTGGCTGTGACAAATTTACGAAGATGTATGTAAATTTGCATTCGTAATATCAGGTGGTAGCGATGATAAGGGATCGACACCCGTACGGCTTTGTACCAACAAGCTTTTAAAAGCTATATTTAAATGAAGGTTAAACGGAAGTCTACTGCGATCCATTAAGGGCATTAGTTATTTTAATATTGATATTTATTGAGAACTTAGTTAACCTTTCAGATGAATGTTAAAACATGGCAGCATTAAATATTATGAAAATGATTAATGAATTTGAGAACATTTTTGTTCAATAACGTTGTAAAATAATGAGGCAAAATGACTTTATATAAAATTTGACGAAAAATACGTTAATATAATTTTAGTTAAAACATTTTAAATACCTATCACGGTAATAATGTAAATATCCAATTTAGTAAAAGACAATCTTTAAAAAAAAAAAAACTGATATATCCACATAATATTTATTAGTTGCACGATTGACAAATTTGGTGCGGCCACGAGACATTTCCATAAGACCATTGATGTTTATATTGCGGATACGGAGAAGTTTTCCGTGAGAACCACTGGTCTAGAGACTATCACTTATAACATAAAAAAAAAAATTCTATAAGACGTGTCGTTTAAATAGTTTATGAGTATGTTATATTAGTATTTGAAATGTCTTGCAGCTTGAGTAAAGATTAACATAAATGATATAAACAATAGCTTCTGATGTTTATAGATTGTATAAGGGTAACGATTATGTAGTGAAAATAGACTACGCATCTATTTAATTAACTTTTGGGTTGTTTGATTTAACTGTCAATCAATCATTTTCGGAATTGTATCGAAGCTAATGATGAGAAAAATGTTCAGCAATTTGTTATTTTCACATTGTTTTAATATCCTCGTCAAAAACTGTTTATTTGGTTTAGAAAAACTATTACAATATAATCAATAAAAAGTAAATATCACAAGGTTTCATCTTTTTACTTCTTATTTCAAAACAACTGTGGAGGTAGTTTTACATATTGAAATCAATTTATAATAAAACATGTAATTTATATTGTAATAAAACAATCAACTCAACAAATTTTGAGGTATTGATTACAACTAGGGCATTTAATCTCGGACCCTTTTCTGATCCCGGGAGGGATTGACTTTTTTTCATGTTTGTACATACCACGATAAACCATGTAAATGAAGCCACAAAAAAAAATAAAAATCCTCGTACAAAATAAAAATAAAACCCCGTGAAAAGGGATTTGCAGTTCATAAAAGATAGGAGAATAGGTACGATGATTTTATTTATTAACTATCAGAATATAAATACAAAATAGGTATAATACAAAATTATTATAACTATGAACATGTGCAATCACATATAAAATATATTGGTATCTAGGTATCTTCATAATTATGCAAAAAGTATTTCCAAGCAGAATATTCGTATTTAATATTCTTTGATTGTTTTGTATTTTATTAGTAATTGAAGACATGTTACAGTTAGATAAAAAAAGCACACTTGTGCATTGAAAAATAGAAGAGTGGTCAACTGTTTTTTGTAGGTAATATTGCACAGAAACAATAAATTGTCTGTTCCTGTCTGCAGCATTCACGAAATATGAGCGTGAAGGAGAGCACACTACATTTATTATTGTAACATAATGTATGAATATAAAATAGTCATTCGGTCGCCGGAAACGGTTTTTATTCGTATAGTTCATCGGATAAGAATTTGCATTTTAATATAAATTATATTTTATTATTATATAGCGAATCCCGAAATCCCGGTATGAGTATTAAGTCAATCCCGGGATTACGAGATAGATTATTTGCTCGAGATCCTAGGATTGGAAGCCCTAATTACATCACGCTATACTTTTAGAGTTGTTGGATGAAAACTTAATAATTATAATGTAAAGTGCTTTGTTGATAAATATTTTTAGTGTTGAATATTTGTTATTTATTTTATTCAACGTTTTGGTTTTAGTAGAATTATTGAAATTATGTTACCATACCATTTGAATGTTTACGAAAATTAAACCAAATTTTGTATCGAAAGCTTTGTTAAAATGAGTAAACACCAGATAAGATTAATAACAACTAACAACGCTTTGATAAGTTAAAGATAATTAACATTTACAATGTAATCGTAATATTATTAGCTTCATGAAATTCTTTTTAGATTCAGCTACAATATAGCTCTTGCCTGTGAATGCGTTTAACATTTATCATAAAAATAGAATCGAGTTATGCATTTAATGTAGCGAAGAATGAGTAATGAATACCATTTACGAATAAGATCTTCAAGTTAAATATAAAATATTGAAAAATAGTAAATTTATGTTATGTCTTTCATATAGAGGGTGTTAAAATTAACTGCTATCGCTAGAGGTGCATACAATTTATGAAATATAAAAACTTTACAGCGGGTTATCTCATTAAGACGAAACTATGACTTAATTGTTAAATGCAAAGCGCCGTCCAATTATCCGTTACATAAAACTCGATGCGAAGACATAAGACAGTAATTATTGTTATATAAGTTGAACAGACTCACCAAAGACAATGACGAATGTCATCTTGACTGTTTTTATTTTGGCTCTGGGTATTAATCCTCGCGAACTCGCTCGACGGGAATCGACGTCGTCTGGAACTGAAATGTTTCAGATTTATCACAAGATAGCTCATTCCGTTATACCGAATGGCTCCATGGCTTAGGAGGCGGAGAACTTGTCATGTAGGAGACTTTAGTAATGAATTAGGAAGGGATTTGTCATTTTCAGTGCTGAGATTATTCTTAATCAATTTTATGGTGAATTATATACCATTATGACTATGTCTGTTTCACAAATAAAACAAATGAAGTTTTTCAACTGTGAGTGTTGAAGACGTTTGGCCAAATATTTATCTAAACGCAATAAGTTGGCATCTGTGGTTTAGTGGATAGATTTACCCTATCTATCAAAAAATGGACATGGGTTCAAGTCTCAGCAAGGTATAATAATATTTTTCAAATAAAACACAATTATTTTTTAGGAATATTTATGAATTATTTTTAAGCTCATTATAATTTTGTCACATAATTGACTTTTAATGTGGTTTAATTTTTGATTTCAAATCAAAGGTGGTTGATTTGTGTCCAGAACATTTTAGTTGTATTTGATTTAGTTTATGTATAATTTCTACAATTATGTGTAAATTCTTGTCATAGTTTTTGCACAAACTGTTTAATGTACTTTGTAATTACAAACACTCAATTTCATATAAATAGCCTTGATAATATTTATATGTTATCAGTTGATAATACTAGCGGTGAACGAAGCCGGTTCTGATCAAAAAAGTGGAAGAAGTACAAAACAGATTGTGTTTTATATTTAAAATACAATTCTTTTCGAGCAAGAGTTGACAGTATACATTAAATGTGATCAAAATAATATTTTTTCAATTTAAATTTGAGATCCTTTTTTGATTATTTTTTCCAGGAGTTGATCGTGAGTTAATAATAATTTTGTATATATTTTCCACAAAAGTCGAATAAGGTGTGTGGATAACGAAGAAGTTGAATTCACGCTTAAATCGTGTGGGTATATTTCATGGGATAATTAGAACGGATCAAAAAGCATTCTGTTAATGATTTATTTTACATGGAAATCACTACAATGGAAGAAGATTGGGATTGAATCGAAAGCATTTTAGGGAGCAGTAAATCTATATATATATTATTATTATATTATAATTTATTCAAATATTAATGAAATTTTGACTCAGCCTGATAAATTCTTGCTAACTTTACTGACATACCTACTATTACAGTATCATTTTTTTTCTATAAATTATTCTTTCGTTTTCGTTTTAAAATAAAGATTAAAAATTCTTTACTTGCATATAATAAGAAAAAAACTGTTTTTCGTGGAAATGAAACAAATTCATTTCAGACTAAATTCAAAGCAATCATTTTGTCGTTATTTAAAAGTAAAGTAATTGAATTTTTAGACTCATTATTGAAAATTTTACTAGTGAAACTAAGATTAATTTTTAAATCAGATTAAGTTTCGTTGTCCCCAATAAATTGTTTTGAATGGGTAAAATAAATTAACCAATTTTATTAAGATGGAAACTTATTCCTTTGTTGTATTTTTTTTTAATTATAATCCAAAAAAACTTAACTACCATATAATTATATTTTTTTCCACGCTCGCTAACAATGCAGAGAATATGGACTGCTAATGGAGGCATGTCAAAAGAAATTTTTCTACGAAAACTGTTTGTTATGCAGTTTGCTTAACCTCTCTTTTTCAAAGAGAGTAGGCACATGAAGATAGGGCTAAGACAGGAATATTGGTAAGTTAATCGCTCTCGCTACGCCCCGTTTTGAGGATCGGATGGGTGGCAGAGAATTTTAGACACGACTAACATCCATTCTTTTGGACAGAAATCCATAAGTCGATTGAAAAACCAATTTATGAAATTGTGCGCACTGGGATTCAAACCCGTGAGATACGTGACTGAAGTCGATGACGCTGACCACTACACCACAGACCCTGCGGAAATTCTGTGTGCGAAGGGAAAAGAGAGTTATGTAGAATTAATTGAACAACGCGTTTAATATTCTAAAATAACTACAATATTACATTTAAAAAAAAGGAAGAGTCGAATCAATGGTGGTGAATTGGTAAAACTCATGTTTAAACATCACATTTTTCATCAAATTTCATACAAATTCAAACCTTGTTTTGGCTCTTCTGAAAAATAGCAATTTTAGACTTAACGCTTTATCCTTTCGCGTACAGAATTATCTTTTAGTAGGTATAAAACCAGATTAATATATATCCTAGAATATGAAGATACGAGTAAGTTGCTTCTCAAAAGTCTTCCGTTCGTAAATCTTACAGATTTATTGGATAACCCAAACTGTAAGGTTGAACGAAACAACTTGAGATATATATATATATATATATATATATATATATAATATGTGACTTATACATAGGAGATAAGCTGAGTGAGCAGATAATAGAATTTGTGTACTTTATACATAGTAACTGTGTTGGGGAAAAAATACATTTATGAGTTTCATAGGGCAGAAAATGTAGACGAGCAAAACGATCAAACATTCGCTGAAAACAAATTAGACTTTATCGTAGTTTCCATTGCAAAATTGTATGTCTGCAAAATTAAAAATTGTCAGGAGAAAAAAAATGTTTAAAAAACAACTTTATTCAATTAGAACAAAAATAAAAAAAAAACACGTAATTAGTATAGTTATATATATAGGAATTTGCGTCATATTGTTCGAATATTCGAAAAAAAAATTAAAGGCGGAAAAACATAATCAATAAGATTCGGAATAAGTTGACAAATTGTTTGTAGGAACTGAAAATACTTCGTTGTTATAAGTTGTTGTTAAAAATTAACAAAATTGATCATATCAAAATATAACGCATCCTTAATTAAATTTTTTGGATTATTGAGATTTTGTACACTTTCATGTATTTTGTCACTAACGACCCGGGTTTCGCCTTTCGGTTATTTCAGGGATTCGAGCGCACGAATGGACTCGAACTGACTCAGTTCAAAATCAAATTTGATATTGAAATTCCATCAAGCACCCTCAGTCGATGTCTTAAATTATTAATTAATTACTGTATAGCTTAAAATATCATATATATTAATAATTTGAACGAATAATATTGGAATATTAATTTAATAAAAGTTTCGAATAGTCGAATATCTAAAAGGGATAAATATATTCGAATATTCGATTAGATTCCCCATTATAGAATAATGTATTTACCATAACCCGCCATACTATTCAATTCAAATTAAAAAGTATCGATTGATGGTCATAACAATCAGTGAAAAAAAATATACATACACTAAGTGCCAAGTTTCAAAAAGAGCGATACAGGATCGTCGCCATCAATAAAATGTACATTTCATACATTTTAAGCAACATTTCGCTTAAGCGACTTTTGATAAAATTGTTAAATGTATGTATAACATGTCACTTTTAAGGTGTTAAGTGTCAATTCTTGGTGGAAAGACAGTATTTTTTAAAAAAATAAAACATAATTCATTTGTACTACGTCCACATATTCATAATGATCAGGACCAGTTTCGCTCATCACGAGCATTATCAACTGATAAAAATACAAACATAACAGACTTATTTATGTAAAATTTAGTGTAAAAATGAAGGTATATAAAACTGATGGTTCATGAACTAAGACAAGAAAATACTGATTAGCAAACAAATTATACATAAATCAAATAAAAGAGTCTACAATTAAAATGTTATGGACCTTTTGCAAATCAATAAATACTAATCTGAAATCACAAATATAGCAACATTAAAAGTCCATTTAGCTGAGCAAAATTTTTTAATGACATTACTAATGCAATAAGCAATAATGAATCAGGAAAATTATAAGAAAAAATTAGTGAACCATTTAATTGTTCACTAATTTCTTCACAATTGAGCGAGGGAAGGGAGGAGAAAGAATCACTGCGAAATATAAAAACGTTATATAGTAAAAAATCACTGAAAGATACTAATGTATGAAATGAATTTCCAGAGAGTAATCGCTGAAATCATAAGATAAATATATCTTTTATAGTAATTGAAATAATATTAAGGATATAATGTATCATACGAAACCGAAATAATTTTAAATATGGGTTGTCAGTATTATAATACTATGTCTTATTAAGATTCAATTAAAAAAAAATCTGTGTAAAATATTTTCAGTAGAAGTTAATCAAAATTACTCATTATAGTATTATTGCTTTTTCGAATACCCTGTCTGCATTTTTTTAATCTTCTGGAGCTGGCTGGAGGACTGATGACCACTTTGCTCTTGGCCCATATTGTTAGGACGATGACTGTGTAGCAGGCAGTGATGGTCAGGGCTGGTATGACAAACAGTGACACCGAAATGCACGTCATCCAAATCTGCCAGTTTTTTGGCGAACCCAAGTCTATCCAGCACTGCAATTGATCTGAAAAAAAATTTATCAAAGCAAAATTAACACTTTATATGTATTGAATAAAATATTAGTGTAATAAATTAATATACAAGCCTTATTAGAGAAATGAGAAAAGTAGGACTCTGATAGATTGTATTGACTGATTTGAAGTTTATAATATTTCATTCACGAAAATGTAGTTTTCAAATATAATTGTTTAAGATAAAATAAACACGTATCGTGTTTTCAAATACATACAAACATTTCGTATTTTTTATGGGTGGTTAGGTAATAGTAAAAATACATTTCGTAATAAAACATTATTTTTGAATAATCATTTCATCTCATGAAAAGACTGATTTTTTTTTTTGAATTGTGTGTTTCTATTAAGATGAAATCTATTTTTAACGTACTCAGATGATTCTGTTGCATGGTGAAAGTTTTGAAAATCAAAATTTCGTCATAAATTCTAATAAACGTGTTTTTTTTTTAAATACGTTATTAACTATCATTATTCTGGTATGAAATTCATTTTGCCCACCTCCATTATGATTTGGAAATGATATAAAAAGTTGTCGTTAAATTTTCTTTATTTATTATTTGGATTAACATTTCGTCCGAATATAAACATTGTTTCAATTAATATAACAACTACTTAAACATTTATCAAAAAATATTGTTGGAGTTACCTAGTTTTTAAAGAGTAGTGAACATAATTTATATTGACGATTTTATTTTCCTAGAATATAAAAGGTACGATATTTTGTGAAATTTTGAATGTTATCAGAAGCAAGCAAAATAAATCTAAATACAATTTATATGAATGAAGATAATTTCCCAATGCTTTTATTGCTTCATTAATAAGATTTTTAATGTGATATATTGCCACTAAGGTGGATTAAAATATCATCTTCTAACACGAAAAAAATAGCTAGTTACAAAGTAAAATAGTGTACGAGCGACTTATTACTTTTTCCTGTGAAAGTTTTCTAACATTAAATGTTTGTATACGAAAACTACAAAAATACGAAAAGTATTTGTTTATTGGACAATATTGTATTCAACCACAAAATAATGAAGATAAATGTGTTATTCTTTTGCAGAATGTAGAGTATGAAGTAACAATTTTCATACTTACAAGTGACATAAAAATAAAAAGAACTTCCATAGCACATGAAACTTTCAAAACCAATCTTTCTGTAGAAAAAACAATAACCAAGATGGTACAATGACCTCTACGCATTAAATCAGCCTCTTTCACAAATTTATGTCTTACCCCTATCACCAATAAATTTATTCATACATTCTGTGATGTCAAGTACGCTGGAGTCGATCACAAAACACAATCATATTCAAAGGTTTCTATAAAATTTGGATTATTGAGATTTTGTACACTTCCATGTATTTTGTCACTAACGACCCGGGTTTCGCCTTTCGGCATCTTCAGGCATTCGAGCACACGAATGGACTCGAACTGAGAGACAGTAAACAGTGTCTGACGTTTATATAGAAGATACAAATGTGACAAATATTATTTACGAGGTAAGATATTATACGTCTGAGAGCCACACTGATACCTGAGTTAAAATTTCGGGAATCTCCCTAATCCTTATTTTGTAAACACCATATTAACAGAGTGGCGAATTGCCGCTTTTCAACTTCTTTTAGAAATACCAGTGATTTTACAATTATAATAGTATTGTGAGTTTTGACGGGATGTAATTCGACGAATGGGTAAATATACACAATCATTCCACATTTAGTGACATCTTTTAGGTGTTTCAACGTATCGGATATAATAGCGGAGAATTAGGAAGGTTCAGCTGCTCATTCAATATCGGCAAGGAATTTAACTGGGCTCTATTAATTTCCAAAATTTCTTGATAAAATAATTTATGATCCCCCATGTTTTTATGCAACAGTTTAACTCCATCATCCGCATTAAACGTATGGTTCTCCATTAGCAAGTGATTTGCGAATGTCGAAGTTTCTTTTTTTATTTCGGGAACTTGTCTATATTTCGGGAACATGTTTAAAGACATAGACCACCCTTATTAGTTATTTAGGTTGCACAAGTTTTAAAATTAAAAAAACAACTCGCTGATAGTGTTAGACCGGCGTTCTATTGCAAAAACTCTCTAGGCAAATTACTTATTAACAATAAAGATAGAGTCCATTTTAAGAACAAATCTGGTATTTATAAATTACAATGCAGTGATTGCCAACATTTCTATGTGGGTAAAACCACACGTACATTAGATATAAGGGTATCAGAACATTTAGCTGCCTTTAGATTAAAAAAAGAAACTTCGACATTCGCAAATCACTTGCTAATGGAGAACCATACGTTTAATGCGGATGATGGAGTTAAACTGTTGCATAAAAACATGGGGGATCATAAATTATTTTATCAAGAAATTTTGGAAATTAATAGAGCCCAGTTAAATTCCTTGCCGATATTGAATGAGCAGCTGAACCTTCCTAATTCTCCGCTATTATATCCGATACGTTGAAACACCTAACAGATGTCACTAAATGTGGAATGATTGTGTATATTTACCCATTCGTCGAATTACATCCCGTCAAAACCCACAATACTATTATAATTGTAAAATCACTGGTATTTCTAAAAGAAGTTGAAAAGCGGCAATTCGCCACTCTGTTAATATGGTGTTTACAAAATAAGGATTAGGGAGATTCCCGAAATTTTAACTCAGGTATCAGTGTGGCTCTCAGACGTATAATATCTTACCTCGTAAATAATATTTGTCGCATTTGTATCTTCTATATAAACGTTAGACACTGTTTACTGTCTCTCAGTTCGAGTCCATTCGTGTGCTCGAATGCCTGAAGATGCCGAAAGGCGAAACCCGGGTCGTTAGTGACAAAATACATGGAAGTGTACAAAATCTCAATAATCCAAATTTGATATTGAAATTCCATCAAGCACCCTCAGACGATGTCTTAAATTGTTTCTATAAAAGTTTGTAAACTAAAGCGTGTAAAGTTACTAATTTACTAATACGATCTTATATCTTCTGTGTCTATATATCAATTAGTTTTATCAATTTAGAATGAGCTGAGAATTTTGCCGCACCTGTATATTTAAATAGGTATCTGTCATAATATATAATTAGGTGTCGGCTCCTAAATGTAAAACGGTTTAAAAACTCCACCACATCTTAAGTTACCCAAGTTCAGCCTTTCGACATCATTAGGCATTCGAGTTCACGGATGATCTTAAACTGACTTCAAATTTATTATCTTTTTTCGAAAAAAATGGTTTGAAATTTGCGACTACTGCAGCATAAAAGATCGAATAAAAGAAAAATTAGACGAATGATCGTAGAAACCAATATAAATTTGCATTTAAAGTTAAAATTAATCAAAATGTAATTATGACTTGAGACAAAGTCTGTTGATATCTTGTTTATTATTTCCATATTTAGAAACAAATGACATTTCACAATGTAAAAATACTGTGAAATGAAAAATTTCATGACCCTCTGATGTACAGTACTGTAATATATTTATAGGAGTTACTCAAGAATTATTGATGTTACGAGGAAATAAGTTATCACATCATAAACATCAAAGCGCTTCTTACGCTAGAAAAATCAAAAATGGTTGAAATTTATATCAATCTATCAAAATGTTTTTATTGCGCGTACCTGAAACGTACATAAAAAAATAATATGAGAAATATATTAGTCAATATTGAATTCGAAATTGTATCGTATTTGTGGGTTTTGTCAGTAGTACGTAATATGTTTGAGTTATTCTAAATGAATCCTTCATAATGTAAAAAGAATTGCAAAGCCAACATTGGGTGAGGGTAAAAATATGAAATATGTTTTTATATATTATTTCGTTTGTAAACATATTGTTTATTCAAGTTCGTGATAGGAGGCATGAAATTGGTTAGTAAAAGCAAAATATTTATTATAAATATATATACTTTTCAGTCAGTTGCCTACTCCTATAGTGGGATGGTGAACCTATGGCACGCGTGCCACAGGTGGCACACGAGACGATTCACACGGGACGCGAAGTTTTATCACGAAAAGAAAAAAATAAAAACTATAGGAAAAATTCAAAAAAATTTTAGAAATAGATATGTAGGTAGAAATTTTTCTTCTCTGGGATTTTAACAATTTTTTCACCGACTTATTCCTGTGTATCATTATTTTCTTCAATGAACTTTATTAAATCGGATATAAGAAGTTGACTCACAGACGAATGTAGTACTTCTTGTATTCTATTAAAAACTACCAACTATGAATCTGATATAAAACATTTGGCATCTAGCATCCAATTACAAAAATCTCACTAATAATGAAGTTTTGAGGGTTCTAAATTTTTTTTTAAATATAGTCTCTTTTATTTTGCCATTTATAAGTAGATAATTAAATATGTCGATGTATTAATGCTTCGTTTACATTAAAAATCTGAAGTTACAAAAACATTTGATTCATTTTTTATTTCCATGGCATGTGGCACGCGACATATTGAAAAAAAAAATTTTTTTGGCACTCGGCTCAAAAATGTTTGCTACCGCTGTCATATAGCGTAATAAAATTCTTTCAATTTTACATCCACTCCGTGAAAATGGTACATAAGAGGCATCTTTTAGTCTATGTAAGTATATTTATAGATAGCTTGAAGTTAAGTGTTGAAATATTGTATTAAAAGTCGATAATTCTCTACAAATAACGACATAATTATTCAATGAAAAAATCAGAGCTTGTATGAAAAAAATAATTTGAGATAAGGATAAATTTTAAAACTTTTTGGTTCATTGCAATTATTTTTTATCCTTCCATTGAGAATGTTTTTCTGATAGAAAAATAATTTAACTTTTAAATGATGAATTCATAACATTATGCAAAAAATAATATAAACTTATAAATCACGATTTAATTATTAGTTGTACAACACTCACGCTAGATACGTAAATTTATGATATCTGTTTTAAAAAAGAGCACACGGTAATTTTTCAACGAAAATAAACATTTTTATTATCTTGTCGACATACTATAAAACACACACTGCCTAAAAAATCTGTTATAATAATAAAATTATTAATCGCTTAATTATGCATGAGCCATGAGTGTAATTTTTCACTTGTTAAAAAAACAACTTCGACATTTCCGATAACACAATTTACATTTGCCTTCCAGTCTCCAGTAAATTAGAAAACGGTTTCTACTCGTCGTGTAAACGGTTGGATCGTGGGCAGCTTATTGATATCATTTTAAATAAAGACATTTATATGCAATCTCAGTCAATACTTTCAACAAGACAGCAAACACGCCACCGAGCTTTCAGTTGATGCGGCGTATATAGAGAGTAAAATATTATCTAGTAGTTGCAAGCCATTGTTTATTCATCGGATCATTTCATATAATGACGTATATCAACAAGCATTTGGCGAATAAGTATTATTATAATTCCAAAGTAAAAATTCCGAATTGTCAACAAGTTTGTTTTTTTGACTAGTAAACAAATTAGACGATGCATCGATTGCTGATGTTATATTTAGCGCTCGACCAGAGTGATTGCACGAGCGCGAAAAGTTAAATGAAAATTAAACGAAAACAATAAGCCTTTGAAATATCCGTATTGAATAGCTAACCACTAGTCCTGTTATGGCCGTATTCTTCTATCCCTACTCTCTTTGAAAAATAGAAGTCGAGTCACTGAGTAAGAAGCAGTCGCAGAAAAAAACATTTGTTGATATAGCTTCATTATGCGTCCATATGCGCTACATTCGTAGGTAGACATGGTAAAAAATCAATATACATAATATATGTACATTTAAACGGATCATTATAAACATGTGAAAGAAGTACAAACAAATTGTGTTTTATTTTTAAAATATAATGCTTCCCCACCAAAATTTGACAGTTAACACCTTATAAATGAGACTAGGGTGTGGTGGTTCAAAACTGCTGCGCGGCTGTGCAAGCGCTAAGTTTAGAGGGAACACTACTACGAACGCGCTGCACCCGCCACTAGAATCTGGACGAGCACTTTCATTTTTTTCCTCTCTCAACAGTGTTTCTGTTGGGATTCTTTCCTTGTATTAAAAATATTACTACGATTTGTGAGTCCTCTGCCTTTCTTAGACTGGTCACGGTTAAATCCCTCTCCACCATCGTTTGTCTAGTACGTTTATTACTTAAAATGTTGGAAACAATATCGTTGGCGAAGTTCCTGTGTATGAAAAATTAAATATAATTTTTGTTCTTCTTAATTTTATATTTAAAATAAAAAATGCGCTTATGAAGTTAAATAAAGTAAATACAGAATTGTCGTCAGTTGTTAAAATATTTGAAATTCTCGTTTGCAGTGTTTAATGATTTATAAATATTTTATATAATTTTACATTTATTAATAACAAAACCTATCAAAATTCTATTAAAATTATGTAGCAGATTTCATATATTCTATATTATTTTTAAAATAACATGTGGAAGTAGTACAAAACCAATTGTGTTTTATTTTTAAAATACAAAAAATAGTTGAAGCCTGAAAGAGCACAAACAGTGTATTTAAAAAAATCAGTGCTCTATTTTAGCTAATGGCTTAAATAGCAGTTACCCTTTTTGCATTTAGTATATAATTAACTTAACGTAACTTCATTAAGTCTTAAAAAATAAATAAGCATACCACAATTGCAAATTGAGAAAAAACAGTCATTATTATTAAATCTGTTGGTCTACTTTTAATGCAAATAATATTTCACTCCCTTAAATATGTCAAATTAAACGTAAAGTATAATTCTTTAGATGGAAAATCTTTTCATCTTTTTGTTGATATTATCGATGAGTAGTGTATAACAGTGTTTCGCAGTTAATTTTCTATGTATAACAGACAATTGGTTGGTGTGTAAGAACTATTTGTTCATGTTGTTACGACGATATAACCGACACGTGTTATTCTCCTTAAGTTACTTCTACAGCCATGGGCGTAACACACTCGCGTGGTTTCACTTGAGATATTATAGTATTATCAACATTACTTAGCCGCCGCCGAATTCGGAATTAGAATTGATAAATTTCTCGAATTGCCATTAAATATCTTTTAAAAATCCATTTCTACTTTTAATAACCGTCACTAAAATATCAGTTTTGGAATTTATTGACCTTTCAGTTCTTGTTTAGTATGGGAACATTCCTAACGCAACTGTGGCTCCCTCACTAGCGACCAAGTTAAATTGGACATCTATACAAACAAGTCCTATTTTTAACACTCCTATTAATAAGATTCGAATTTCAAAATACTCATATTAATGTAATATTGTTTACTATAGCATTACCAACATTACTTGGCCGCTAGTGAAGGTGCCACCATTGCGTTAGGAATGTTGCCATATTCACCCAAAATTATTTGTTTATTAAGAAATTTAAAGAAATAAATGAAAAAAAAATGATGAAAATAATATATTTTTATTAAATCTAATATTGATTGGAAATTTTAAATACTGTCTTAAAAATATTTTCATATACTTTCATAAAAAGTGTGAAAATTAAAAATTGTGTAAAAAAATTCAATTACAACGTTATCAATTTAAATTTTATATTGAAAATGATTTTCCACAAAGTAATGGCTGCATCTATAGAATATTGAAAAAATATATATAGTCTTATATTATATAAAAATACAGAAGTATTTAATAATGAGTAACTTAGCAACACTTAAATTTTGTAATGGCGGCGGTTGGTAAGTGTTGAAAATTATTGGTAATTTACTATTTTTTTACGTCTGCAGAACTGACAAACGTTACACATAGCTTCCCGGGCTTTCTTACAGATTCGTTTGGAACTATTTAACATCCCGTGACCACTAATTTCAACTGTATGTTTAATAACAAAACTGCTTGTTGACATGTACGCTCGTGTTTGACAGTTGCTAAGGGAAAGTGTCAACCTAAGATAAAAGTGTTCTAAATGCACGTCACCAAACTTCAATATTTATAAATCAATGAGTAAAGGAATTTTTAGTAGTTACAACACTATCTTTACATTAAAACAATAATTTTGCAAAGATACATTATAATTGATATTTTAGTAGGTAGTTTAACTTATATTTTTAATGTTTTTCCTATTGTAGTTATTCAAATATCACAAATACAAATATTCATTGAAATTTTGTGGTACATCGTGAATAGAATATCATAAATCATAATATTTTGTTTTTTTTTGAGCATTTCGGCTCCCAATGTGGAGCATATCGACTCATAATGGAAGTATCTCAACAAATTTTCTATGAGAACTTTTAGCTACGCAGTTTGCCAAACCTCTTATTTTCGATAGAGTAGGCATAAAAAGATAGGGCTAGGACAGAACTATTGGCTATCTAATGGCTCTCACTAAGCCCCTTTTTAAAAAACGGTGTGAAAGTTTCCGATGATATGAAAACAATTTAATATTTTGGCACATTGAAATCTAAACGTGCCATTTAATGTTGACAGAATAGATAGAATATTATTTTTGCGATCCCATCATAAATGTAATCCGATCCAGTAATAAAAAGAAATTGGGGCTTTTTAAAATTAGCCATCTGCGCACAAGACAAGATCAGATTGATGCTCCCTCTTCGTTATCTTTGTCAATATGTTTTTGGGTCGCGTTGATAGCTTGTCAATGCTACGTCATTTACCAATATAAGACGTTTTGAATTTATTTAAAGGGATTAAACACTGGAATGATGTTTACTAATAATAGCATCGATTTTACAATTGTATTCATCTAATATGAAATAAGATCTTTAAAGGTTGTGGAACGTTTTCAGCAATTCCTCATACAGGACAAAAGAATCTTTAAAAGCCTTAGAATCGATATTTGTATTTAATCTGCTAGCTAAAATCAACGCGCATTGTCAATGGAATAATCATAAACTCTGTAGTATAGTAGTAAGAGCTTTTCCTTGTCAACCAGGTGGGTCCCGGTTCAAGTTCAGAAAGTTCAATATCAAATTTAGATTTTTTATAATTTGAATTTGTGATTTTGGACATGAGTGACTTGAAAAATTGTCATCGAGCTTATCTCATATGATTTTCCAATTTTCAAAATATTTGGCGTATCGTCTGTCAGATGTAATCTGTAATGCAAGGTATTTTTTTAAACTTACATTAAATTTAACTAAAAAATATATTAAACAGATGAATTCATAATGAATAACTTATTAGGTTATCTTTGAAAAAAGGATAGATGTATTGAATTTGGATGAGATCTTACAATAATGCGGAAGATATTTTTATTTCTTTCCTATGATAATTTTGTCTTTTAAGTAAAGCTAGTAACAATAAAAATATAATGTCAATTTTTCTGGTTGCGGTCAACGTCGTTGGCTTTGGTTGTGGTGCTCACGGGTTCAAATCCGAGTCTAGACAGTTTCATTAATTGATTTTTAAATCGATGTATAAATTATTATTCAAAGGCATGGGTGTCTGTGATCTCTAAAATACCTTCCCACTCTTCTGATCTTAAAAACGAGGTGTAGAGAGAGCGATTTATTAACCAATATTCCTGTCCTAGTCGTATCCTTCTATACTTACCCTCAAGAGGTTGAGAAACTGAGTAACAAGTAGTTATCTTTGAAAAAATCTTCTGTCATTAAAAGGTTCATAAGGAATTCATATTATGCTGCATGTTGAGAGCGAATATGATTAAATAAGTGTACTATTGTTAAAAAGTCATATATATATTTCAGATCATTGAAGTATCGACAGATCACACAAAAAGTGTTGTTATTAAATATTTTTAATGTATTGATGTATAGTTTAGCTTGGCGGAGAATAAAGGTTACTGAAAAAATGTATCTTTGTGAGAATCCGCTAAAAACTGGAACCAGAATTCCATATTAAAAATATGTGATATTTTCATTTGATTGTGCATTGGTGTTGCTATTATTTGTGTTTCTTACCATCATTGTGCGAATTGGTATAATAGAATTCCATTAGAAGACTATTCAATAATAGAGGTAAAACTATAATATTGCTAAAAGCATATTATTTTTATAATTAGAATCTCTCCTCATTAATAATTTAGAATACAATTATTGAACCTACGAAATAAATGCGAACAAGTTATGTCATTTTAAATTAATTCAAACGCATAATATATTTTTATTTTAAAAATATATTGCTTTTTCACCAAGAATTGACAGTCAACACTTTAAAAGTGAATTGTTTTTTCAAGCAAAATAATCTATTATGACAAGACGTTTCTATTTTGGTCTCTGAATTAAATATGGCTTCTAAAATAACTTGGCAATTATATATAGTATTTAAGTCACAACTTTATGAATTTTTGATGATGAAATGTTATTTAAATGTTAAGCCGAGGATTTATAAACGAGGTACTGCTTCAGCACAAAATGTTTATGAAATATTTACTCACCCTGAATAGTCCTTTCTTCGTAAAGTATTAACATTGGCACAGAAAAAAGCATGCTAAGCAACCATGCTGTGGCAATCAAACCTTTGGCGCGTTTCCCTGAAAAAAGAAAAACGATTACAAATGCAAATCATGATTTTGACGTCTATTTAAATTTTATGATTTCACGATGAATAAATTCATTTAATTTAATGATGCCATTATGCGAGTAAAATAAACTCAAAGCCTCTTCATTTTATATTTTTTTTGTGCAGCATTTATGCACAGCAGGTATGTTACATTGTTTCCCCAAACTATCAATCTAATTGAAGAGTATCAATGTCATCTTCTTTCATATTTGAGATGTACACGTCATTGGGGTAAAAATGAAGCATTGTTACTTAAAAGTTCAAATTTCTCATTAAAAATGAGTCTTGTGTATTATCCCATAAAAAAATGTATTCATAATTCACAAAGAGGAGACTGTTTTATGATGCTTTTTAACCATATCCGCTCGCAATGGAGGTATCTCAACAAAAGTTTTTCTACGATAAATGTTGTTACAACTCAACCTCCCTTTTCCGAAGATAAGGGGGATAGAAGGATAGAGCTAGGACAGGACTAGTGGTTAGCTAATCGCTCTGGCTAGCCCAACTTTTAGAATCGGATGGATGAGAGGGAATTCTTGACTCAACAAACATCCACACTTACGAACAGATATCTATAATTCGATTATAAAATCAATTTATGAAACTGTTCGTACCGGGATTTTTGAACTTGAGACATCGGTATCCAAAACCGATGACGTTGAAAACTGCGACATGGCTTCAAATACCGAGCTTTTTTATAGTCCTGTGAAATTATTCAGTATTACAAGTGTTGTTTTTTTATCCATGGGAAACACATAATATTATAGCATTATATATATTGAATGAATTTACATTTATTATGTAGGCAAAGCATTATGCTCAGTATAAACAAGCTGTTGTAGTATTTGGTTAATATTGTGTTATAGTTGAAAGCTATTTCAAGATTACGTCACTCATAATCAGAACTATGTTTAAACAGTTTTTATTTACTTCATGGTATAGTACCTATCTCTGTGTGTGTAAAGGAGAACACAAATTTTTACGTATAAGCATATTTATTGCGATGGCGTGGTGCCAAAATAGCTATCAAATGTATAATTACATTAAAACATTAAGATGTTACAATTACATAAAAACATTACATAAAAAGATATATTTATTTTATTGAGACTTGACAGTTTAATCTATTTATAACAATAATTATAGTCAGCCATGACATAATTTGGGAGTTGTTTCTAATAGTATTTAACATTGAATCAGTACTGCGTTGAGATTCATGTGATTCAGTGTATTTAGATAAAAAATTTTCAAATTCAGAATATAAATATTATATGCGTGTACAATTTTTTTTGTAACCATGTCAGCTCCCAGTGTGGAGCGTATGGACTCCTAATGGATTTTATTTAAACAGAAGTTGTTCTACGGGAACTGATTGTCAGTCATTCGCTCAACGTCTTTTTTCGAAGAGAGTAACGATTGAAGTGAGTGGCTAGGACACGATTAGTTGTTAGACAATCATTTTCGCTACGCCCCGTTTTTAGGATCGCATGAATGGGATGGAATTCATGCATCACTGATATCCATGCCTTCAAAACACAAATATATACATAAATTAATTAAACTGTTGATACTGGGATTTGAGCTCATGAGCACCGCAATCGAAACCAATGACGTTGATCGCTATTATTACACCATTGTAATTGGGAATACGATATTAACAATGATATGTTCTTGGAAATATGTATTATTATTGAAACGATGCCTTTGTGTGATTCTACAAATAACTCAACAAGAGGTTGCTGGGAGAATAATTGATGAAGCAATGATGTAAGCGTTTAATTTTATACTCACAGCTTCCTGAAAAATTCATCGGGTGAGTTATGGCATCGCACCGATCTATACTGAGAGCCACAAGGACGTACGTCGATGAATAAGTTACCACTGCCTGGAAATAAAACAAAAACATTTCACAGATGAGATTATGATTGTATTTCTGGACTCCCTAAAAGACGCTGAATGAGAGAATTATCTTTTCCTCGCGCCCACCGTGACTGTGAAACATTCATAGTATTTAAAAATAAATTGTATCTCCCAATTCAATGAAGAGGAATACACACACTAAATATAAAACAATTCAAAGCATACTGTTGTGTTTCGTTGAAATTAAAAAAAAATGATTGTTTCCAATCAGCAACAGCGGTCTTTTGAGATATTTGAAATTAGCACGGAGAATCGATAATAATTTTTAAATGTAGTATCTATGGTCATCTACGAACAGTTCATTTTTACAAGGGATCGTAATTCCAGTATTACTTATACCCGAATCCCTGTTTTAAGGGTGATTTTTTAATCCATAAATACCGTTATTTTTGTATTGAAAATCAAGCAAAATTGAAATGATAATATAGTCAATTTTTGATTAAGCACACATTTTTTATAAAGCGCAATTTTTAAGTCACCAGGAGGCTACTACCTTCCCAAGGCATACTTGATGTCACATGTCGATATTGTAGCGCATATGTAGTGGTACGGAGATCTTTATTTATCGATAATTGTTGTTGTTTGAAAAAGTATCAACTATGATCGAATTCGCGATCCTATTTGACTAATGATTTTTTTTAAATATCTGTATTGATAATTACAATCCCTACTTTCTATACAATTTTTTATATTTAGCTTGGTTTCTCTTTTTATGCAAAAAACGGTATTCAAACCGTTTGCTAAGTGGTTGAAATGGCTCTTGTTTGCACTTCAATACAGTTCACAAAAGTCTGAATTTTGTAATTTAACTGGCGATAAAATTTTTATATAGTACGTAAATTTAAAAATAATTGCGTGTACGATACAAACAGTAGAATACTTTTTGTTTCTGTAAAATTATTCATACATAGCTTACAAGCTATCAGGTTTTGTTGAAAAATTACGGTTTTCTAAAAAATAGATGAGTAAAGATGTTCCAGTGAACACTTAAATTGATTGCAGGCAATTTTTGGCAGCAAACAGTTGGAATATGAATTTGACGTCTACCGTATAGCCTTCTTTCATTGAATTGATTGCCATAACTCCCTCCAAATAAGAAGGGAGTTTACTTAAAATGCTTCTAATGCAGAAAATCTCGAATACACTAACGCAAATTAATAAACGCGCTTATGTCACAAGGATTGATCGATAATCGATTTCGGCAGTTCTCTAGAATGATAAAAATATTGGAATACCCCCAGATTTTAAAAACGCCCATTGGGAGGCGTTATCGCCCCCGTTCAATAAAATTGCCGTAGAAAAATAGACCACATTTATAAGATATGAATGACTCAATAATAGAGTAGCCATTATAAAAACGCAACTACAAAGTGAGCCTTAGACTGTTGCATGAATACAAATTATATCATTATGCGTACTTTATCTACTTTGTGAGGTAGATATAAATAACACACTCAAACGCAGACAATATTAAGTATCCTCTACCATAATTAAAATATAGTTAGATCCATCAAGTAGCCAATAAATTCCATTATGTAAGTACCCTTAGTCGATATCTGAAATTAGTTCAAACTATAATGATTTATAATAAGGGGAAGAATACATCAAAATGTTCACTGAGGCGTTCACCTAAATTTGGCATAGTATGAATTAAAAACAATATATTTAGAATTTAATGTCTAGAAAGTTCTGTTATCATCTTTGACGATTCTATGAATTTTGCAAGAGTCGCAAAATCTTGACGGGTGTTTGATAATTATTACGCTTGGAAAGCAAAAAAAAACTTTATAGGCTTCACGAAAGTTTTCGTTCTTTAGAAAAATTGTATTACTTAAGCGTCGTTAAAAGTTGCAAATTGTTCTTCTTCCCGCTGATAATTTACGAGACATCTAGGGATTAATGTGTAAACCTAAACTTTTGTAAAGCATCATAGTTTGTTTCAAAGAATAAAATTATTTTCAATTAAAGCTCAGCCAACCGTGACCTTTAAACAATTTACAATTTTTTTTCCTTTTGTAATCAAAATTGTTAACATTTTTTACGTAAAGTGACTAGATTAGCTTTAAAGTATTTTCATTCAGTATCATTATTTCTTGAAAGACACGCTATGGAACTGTGCTAAATTAAAATAAAAGTGATAAACATTTTATGAATACGGTGGAATTCCAATCTATCAATCTCGCATTCATTGTTTTCCCAAATGTATCGTTCATTTTGTTTAGTCTCCGTCTAACACCCATAAGAAGATGATAAACCTCGAAAAGGCAAGAGGTAGAGATGAAAAGCGAACAGATTCCACTTTCTCTCACAGTCACAGCAGCAACCGCCTTCAAGTCGGGATAAACTCTCCGGGCACAGTAAAACCCCAAGTCTCAATTTTAATATCTTCTTTATCGTAGTTCAGTGATTGATAAAACAATACAGCTTCACAAGTGATTTAAATCAATACAATCGATACGTTTTAAAGATGATTTCTCCAAGCTTTGACAAGGCAAACTCTCTCTGACGGTAATGAGAATCAAATTGTCACAACACCACCCAGAGCCCGTCCAAGGACGGATCGATCTGTTACGCGTCCAATGGACTACACGGTTCTGTCAAAAAAAATATTTAAAATGCAAATGCGACTCTTCCAGAATTAATAAATTTAGTGCCAACGACACGCCACGCGTGTCGTCGATAATTAGCAACTACGTGGTAATCGATAGGGCACTAATATCTAGGTGGTTAGTGTAGCAGTGAATGGGTTAAACGAAAAAAATCAAAAGACCTAATGGGCTAATGACGAATTCGGCCATATATAAACATGCAGATTGGCCTTGCCTGACCGTTTCCACCTGGCAACAAAAAATACTTAGAATATCGCGGTTCGGTATTTAATAATGCGCAGGTATAAGATATCCTTAATGAGTAAATTCGTTTTGTCTTAAGTTATTATTGCTTCGTAAATATTATTGTTTCGTAACAAATATGTGATACAATGGCTTTTAAGAGCGATGACTACTTTGAAAATTTTGAAAATTAATGTGATTAATGCATGATTTTGGCATCTTAAGGATGGCTGTCGACCGTTGTGGATTTTTTAAAGGCCTAGGGTCGGCCCAATAAGTTGGGTGGTTTCAAACAATGTGAAATATTTAAGCATTTGTCGTTCTCTGATCTATCGTTTTCTTCGATTTATCGGTTAAACATTATGGTTGTGTCACAAATACGAGTATTACACCGATTGATCGTTTTTGTGGAACATTTGAAATCCCGCTCATAAGCACGGTCGACCCCATTAAGCCACTATTGTAAAAAAAGAACGGGACCGCAAGTCTGCAGAGTCTTTTTTTTATAAGATGCCAGCTCATAATATTTCCGCTGATGACTCACTTACTGAGCACCTATGTACAGACTGTTCAATCGACTTCCCAAGTCGGTCAGTGTTAATTATTCCCTCGTAAGTTCATATCACGAATTATTCTGAAAAACTAAAATGCTGCCTATGAAAAAAGTGGGACTCTAGCTGAGAGGCTGAACATAGTTCAAGACTTTCCCGCATTTGTATTTTTTTCCGGGCCCCTTGAAAAACGAAGAATTGGGCTTTCATTGTAAAATGAGGGTGAAAAGATAGAACTGGTCATTTTATGATAACAATATTCAGATAGATGTAACATCTAGATTACAAGAAATTATAATATTTTACTTCAACGGCATTCAACAATGTATACATTGCCATGTGCCACGGTTTACCACATTTGTTGCATGGTTAATATGTGGAAATAGTTCAACGCTTTTTTTACCTGTACAATTTGTAGTCAGAAAATAAACCAGTTATCTTTAAATTATTTGACAAATGTGGAAATAGGAACTTAAATGAACAATTGTGTTGTTACCTATGTGATTACAGTAAATAAAATCAGGTTTGTGCATTAATTTCATGGAGCCCTTTACTTATTCAAACTGCTAAAAAATAATTGCAGAGAGAGAATGTGAAAACATTTGCAGTTTTTGACAAATGTTTGTGGCATTTGTAGCATTATTTTATTTTCGTAACTCTGTTGTAAGTTTTTAGTTTACATCGGATATATAATAATTTTAATAATAATAATAATTTTTTGGAAATCTGTTTGTTTTTCAATTAACACGTTGATCCCGGAGATAGACCAGCCTGACAAAATCAGTCATATTTGAGTTATCAAGCTATACGTGTTACAACGCAATCCTAGTTTTAATTTAATAGTTAAGACTTAAACCTTTCCAAAACAATCATCTAATTTGTGTTGTTGCCAAAATTGGATTTGATTTTATCGATTTAAAATCTTAATCGTTGCGCATTTATCTGACGCCGCTATTCATGATTTCGATTTTGTGCCAAGCTTTGCAAGATCTACAAGACAGGTTACCGGGGGATATATATAAGCACATATTGATACCGATACCGTCAACAAAAACAAAATAAGCCCCGTAGAACATGCAAAATGCGTGCATTACACAAAAAAGAAGTAAGGCTCTGTACATGTGTAAGTAATCATTGTCGTGTGACTCTTCACAAAAGATAATGTTGAAAATTTCACCAAACAACAAGTTTCATTTGATTTCATTCAATATTTCCATAGTTATAACACTTTTAACAAACGCTTAGTAAAAATGATATTTCTTCAAAAATGAGCCGGGCACAGGGGTTGTTTTACCTGATTTAAGCCGGAACTGATAATGTCAATTTGAAAAAAAGTAACACATTTTATTGTACCGATTCCACAACTTTATCAAAGGACCAGGACCAGTTTCAATCATCTCCAGCATTTTCAATTAATGTTAAAATTGATTCATTAGTGTACGGTGTTGATCTATTGATGAAATGGTGTTTTTTATTTATTGATGATTCGATATAGAAATTTATTGGCGACTTAAAAAATATTTATTTTCAGTGCTGTACAAGACGAAATTTACTTCATTGAATAATAGTTTAATGAAAACAATCATTGGAGATTGAATTTTAAATACTTCCGTGTCATTTGATTGTATTTTATTATTTTATTTAATATATTTTTGATGTACAAAGCAATGAAATTGAAAATTAAATAATTTTAATCACGAAAAATTGTAATAATAACACTTGTATTGAAAAATAATTGACACATAATATATATGTTAAGTAATAAGCTTATGTGAGTACATTGTTCAAGCCTGCTATTTAGTTGCTATGAGCGAAACTTTTGGTCTTAGCGTCAAGTAACTTTTATCAAAGAGTATATTAATATATAAGGCAACGTTTATCTTGGTATAAGGTCAAACATACCTGAAGGAACTTTATCACTTTGCACGCAATGTTGCCAGCCTCCCAAACAATGGATGTTTTCTGAACTATATCCGTCAGAACGCTTATCAAGCCGACGCATAGATCTGCAACAACAGAAAAAATAATGTCAATACAATCTGGTAATATTTATTTTACTTCCTTGGTAGAGTATTTAATAACTATGGTGAGCAAGGGTCCTTAGACAGTTCATTACTGACATGGAATTTTTGAGATGAGTGAAAAATATAAGCGAAATGGACGTTTGAATGATACAATATCTCCTCAAATACCCTATTTGGACGTACAATATATGTGCAGCATAGAGATATGATGCAGACGAACGTTATGTGTATGTTAACACAATTTCGACCATGCTAGACATACAATATCTTTGTGTTAAGAAATCGATATTTATTGAATCATTAACCATAGCATGGTTAATTTTGACGCCATTTTAGACAATGTTATTCGTATACAAATGGTAAAAATAAAAATTAAATATCTTTTATGTTTAGTTATTCACGATGTTAAGTCCCATGAAGATATTCGTGCTTATTCTGCGCTGATACATTCACTGTGATAAAAATAAGTGGTTTTAATTCATTTGAGTTTGTAGAAATGAATCTAAAATGTGAAAATATTCAATAATTAACACTAATAAAAATATAGTCAAGAAATGTTCCACCACATTTTTTTTCCATGTCCGCTCCGAATGTGGAGCATATGGTCTCCTAATGGAGGTATCTTAACAGATTTTTTCTACGAGAACTGCTTGTTATTCAGTTGCTCAACCTCTCTTTTTTTTCCAAAGAGAGTAGGGATAGAAGGATAGGGCTACGAGAGAACTAGTGGTTAGCTAATCGCTCTCGCTACGCCCCGTGAGGATGGGATAGGTGGGAGGGAGGGAGGACTCAGACTACGAACAGAAATCCATAAATCGATTGAAAGATCAATCTATGAAAACCGTCCGCACCGGGATCGAACCCGAGACATCCGTAACCGTAGCCAGCGACGCTACCAACTGCGCCACGGTCACCACATTTTTACCACCTCTAATACTATACAGCATCGGCGTGCGGTGGACTTATCACTATCTCTATCGCACAATTTAATATGGGTATATGAGCAAGAAGCATACAAGAGCATGCGCCGCATGCGCCGCATGCCCTTGCATCTCGTATGCACCTTCACTTTTCATGTGATTGAGCGAGAAAGAGTTAAAGCCACCGCATGCGCCTGCTATACAGATATATTTATTAGAGAAACGGCAATAGAGTTGACGTCAACACGCCATACGCTAGAAAACTACAATATTGTAATATATAAAACCAAGTGAGTACATTAAATAAAATTGAAGTAAAACAATAAAAAATTATACCTAATTATGTATGAGATAATTCATATAAAAAAACTAATTGAAAAAAAAAATGAGCAAACTGATCGGACCTCTATAGACACTGTAATGATCAGTAAAAAAATCCTTGCAACTTGAAGCCAGACACCGTACATCCTTTGCTATAACTTTATATATGCAAAAAAACATACAGGAGTAGCATTTAACGATTTTAAACTTTATAGAGTTACATGGTTTCATGATTAAGTTATTATTAAGATGGAAACTATAAGAATTATACTTATGAAATTAACGCACCTGGTGCGACGGCCTATTAAGCATGTTTTAACACATTAATTCAGTTTTCATTTTTTAGCAGTTGTAACGTTCCTGCACCGGATGTACAATACGAAAAATAAGTTTCAAGAAGGCTTCTCACAAAAAAATGAGTGTGTAAGCTTACATTCTTTTAATTTCAGGATAAAATTGTCAAAAATATAGAAGAGAAAAATGATTTAAAATGAAAACGTATTAAATAAGCGAATTTGAATGTACCTTCAAGGTTTTAATTGTAGACTATTTAATTTCATATGCGTGTTACTTGTATGATTATCTGTAACTTTCTGTAATAGTTCTTGAACTAATTCTTTTATATACTTGGTAATTATTTATAAACACTTAATTTTATATAAATAGCCTTGTTTAAATTTGTATTTCATCACTTGATAATGCTCGTGATGAGCGAAACTGGAACCGAAAAACGTGATAGTAGTACAAATCCAGTCATCTTTTTTTTGAAAAAAAATACCTTAAAGAGTCAATGTTGAATTTTTACGGTTGAAGTCTGTTAAAACCATTATAAATTTTTATAAATATTAAACAGACACTTAACGATTGATTATAAGGTGTGGTATCGTTTCCAATAATATTGTAATTAATACTATTATTAGATTTTACATTGAAGTTTCGAAACTTCAGAACTGTTTCTAGGGCTAATGGAAACATCCTGACCTCAAGTTGTATCTTTACAACGCCTGAATAAACTTGGCGAGCCTTGCCGATGTTTTATTTGACAGCAAAAACAAGGGATACATTATAATGAGTTGCCTCTTAACATTTCAAGTTGGCTAGTTGACATAACAAAATGCCTACATGTTTCATTAAAATGTGATTTAGTAGATTTAGAGAAACAAAATGGTGTAACTACTACTTGAGACGTCTACCCACATTCTAGAACCAATTTAAACTTTGGTTCTGTATTACTAATATATTAGGATATTGAAAGCAAATAAATGCATTTATTTATCAATATTTACTGAATATTACTTTTAGATTAACTGACTTATTAGTGCGGCCTGGCTTAAAATAGAACCAACTTTGATACATATTTTTTTATATATTACTTATGAGTATTAAGCTGTTTTTAGATTTTAAAAAGATACATCAAAATTTTCCAACCATTTACTTTTAGAGAATCACAAGTTTAACGGGACCAATGTTCCCTCTAAGCTGCGCGCGCAGCAGTTTGAAAATCCCCACGCACTCGTCCAGGGTTTGCGCGCACTCAAATACATAATATTCAAATAATCTTTGGAATAACCCAAATTCAGCTACAAAATTCTTTCTTGCTTTGTTAAAACACGAGTTGAACGTTGCAACAGTGTTTGCCCGAAATGTCTGTATTGTTTGCAACACAGGTGTTTCCTAAGCCGTCAATTTTTGAACTCTTTTTGATAAATACCGAGAGGGTATTGCAATTACAATACAGCAAAAAAAGGTTCCGATGACCACCGAATGAAACTCACTCAAGTATAATATATAGAAAGGGAAGAATGTTGAACACTGAAATGTTTTCTTCACTGGACGGGAGTAAAATGGCTTTGTTATATTTTAACAGTTTCATAATCTAGCTGAGAAATATAATTATCAAATATTTTGAGGGAAAGTTTCAAATTTCAGTTATACTAAGATAATGATGTTGATTGGAAAGAATTTAAAATCATGTTGCTGTTGCATAATGAAGCAGTTGTGTGGAAAGGTGGCTAAGATTGAGCTTTCGCAATTTATTCAAAAATATAATTTTGGAGTTTATTTCGTCGCAATTGTGTTACTTTAGCCACGAAAAAAGCTTTTCAAAGTCAAAATTAAAAAAAAAAAAAATTTAATATTAACAGTGAGCAATTTGCAATTGCAATACGTGCAATAGCACACCAACTAGCAGAAAGAATAGATTTTGATAAACATTATCGCTGACGATTTTGCGAGCAAAGGAAAGAGAGGCAAATTAAATTTGCTATAATTTTTTTAACGTTATGTTAGTAAACTCTACTGAATATCTTGTTCTTAATTGATTCAGAATTTTTAAAACGTTTTTATGTTCAATATATTTCTTTTAAGGTGTTAACTGTCAATTCTTGGTGGAAAGACATTATATTTAAAAAAATAAAACACAATTCATTTGTACTACTTCCACATATTTATAATGATCAGGACCAGTTTCGCTCATCACGAGCATTATCAACTGATAAAAATACAATCATAACAGGCTTATTTATATAAAATTGAGTGTAAAAATGAAGGTATATAAAACTGATGAATCTTTTATTTGATCGTTAGCGTAAGCCATGAAAAGCGTGGTTATGTAAAAAATTTGAACGATTCAAATTTGATTGATAATTATTTTTAGTAGAGTTACGTAAAAGTTTTTATCTTCAAGCGTTTCAAACTTTTTTTTATGAGGCAAGTAAAATTTGTATTACAATTTCAGTCTTAAAATAACACAAATATGATGTACGTTGCTACCCAGATCCAACTAAATTCGAAGAATTAATTCAATATATAAGGCTTTGAAAGTTTGAAATTTGATTACCTACGTAATATTGATTTATTTTTCTGAGAAATATTATAGGTATTAAGAAAGAATTGTTTTGTTTTTTTAGCTAGTTTTTTTATATCAATTAAAAAACATTGTATACTAAGCGTGTCGGCATATTTTGCATTCACAGTTCATTAAAACAATATTATTGTTTTATGAATCAAAAACTGTTTGAATGAATATTTCAGGCACGTCGCTGGTATATTTGACAAAATAGTTGTAGCGTAAATTTTCACCATGTTTGAAAACTGCAAAGATATTCATGTCGTGTGCGTCTACCCAAATGGCGTTTTTGTTTGAGCGATGGCGGGTCAAAGATGGGTTTTTTACTTCAGAAAAGTGCATGAAAAATTCCCCACACACGCTCTGAGTGTTAGCTATAACTTTCAGTCTTCACTCTTTGATGGTTAGTTGGCCGAGGTGATTTATTACGAGCGCATTTTTGACACGAGATTTCTTCCCGAGCAGCGGGGCAAACAATTTGACAAGAAACTTTTTGATGGCACTGACAGACAGGACGATATCTATGACGAGGTCATAGTTCAAACGAGT
The DNA here is from genome assembly GCA_022494535.1 of Himalopsyche phryganea. Lineage (NCBI taxonomy): Eukaryota > Metazoa > Arthropoda > Insecta > Trichoptera > Rhyacophilidae > Himalopsyche > Himalopsyche phryganea. Next base: position 4,783,570 of record JAGVSL010000046.1, read on the forward strand.
AATAAATTTTCAACTCAATTTTCTATCGACTTAATAAATAATCACTTTTAAGGTGTTGGCTGTCAATTCTTGGTGGAAAGACATTATATTTTAAAAATAAAAGACATTTCATTTGTACTACTTCCACATGTTTATAATGATCAGGACAGGTTTTGATCATAACAAGCATTTTGAACTGATAAAAATACAAACATAACAGGCCTATTTATATAAAATTGGGTGTTAAAAGTTAAGGTATATAAAAAAATTGGTTTATGAACTAAGACAAGAAATTACTGATTATCAAATAAATTATACACAAACCAAATAAAATAGTCTACAATTAAAATGTTGTGGACCTCTAACAGATCAATAAATACTAATCTGAAATCACAAATACAGCTACATTAAAAGTCCATCAACTGAGCAAAATTTTTTAATGACATTACTGATGCATTAAGCAAATAGCCGATTGAGAACCATTTAAAAACAATGAAATTTTAAATATGTAATTAATATTAACAATAAACAGCCATCGTAAGTGGAGAACGCAGAGCAGCTAGGAGCAACCACAAAATTTTTATATCTGAAAAACAGAAATTCAAGATCAGATAATGGACTTTTAATGTAGTCATATTTGTGATTTCAGAATTTTCTCAATCGGTTATTTGCTTAATGCATCAGTAATGTCTTTAAAAAATTTTGCTCAGTTGATGGACTTTTAATGTAGCTGTATTTGTGATTTCAGATTAGTATTTATTGATTTGTAAGAGGTCCTCAACATTTTAATTGTTGACTATTTTATTTGGTTTAAATATTATTTGTTTGATAATCAGTAATTTCTTGTCTTAGTTCATTTGCAATATGTGCAACAAAAAAAGGTACCGTCGACCGCCGAATGAAACTTACTCAAGTATAATATATAGAATGGAAAGAATGTTGAACACTTGGTAAAGGAAGCATCATGCGTTGTGGACTATTTTATGACTAGGCAATATTGATTATTTTGATTCAGGTATGTTGGTTATATTAAAATAAATTGCATCTCGAAAACAGTTATTTGTTTGTGTTGTTCCATTTTTTCTATCAATTAAAAAAAAATATTTACAAAATTTAATACACTCAATCCTCATATTAACCATATCTTCAATTATTTATTCTTTACCGAATAATTCCTCAATATCATTGTTATTTAAATCTAATAAGTATTTCAGGACATAGAAATTTCGTACAAAAATTTAAAGTTATTTTTTTAAATCTTTGCAAGCATGCTGTGAATAACTTTTTCCGAATTTTCGGAATTATGATAGAATCATCTTTATCAGTAAAACATGTATCTTAAAAAGTATGTCTGATATAATACCGATTTACTAAAGAAATTATAGAGAAACTTTTTTTAAATCGACTTTGTTAAGCTGCGTTAAAATCCGATAAGTGTGGCGGCATTTTCGAAAATTAAAAGAAAATTTCGACGGTAAAAAAAATGTTCTATGTTTTGTACAATGCAAGTTATATTCCATTCACCATGTTTTGTTCTGTATAATTTTGTGACTAACTGATAAAATATGCTTTTGTTTTCTAAATTTATTTAAATTACTAAAAGATTTTTTGACATATTTTAAAAACAAAACTGCGGAACTCTACAAATTTAATATTAAACGTAACATTTGTAAATGACGACATTGAAAAAGATTATGCTTAAAATTATGCTTAAAATTTTCATTTACTTAAATAGTACTGATTTAAAGAAATAAATATTCTTCGGCAAGTATAGTAAAACAGTAACGATGGCTAAATCTCCTCAAAGACCTCTGCATTGACTAAATGACCTAGTTATTTTTAAGAACATGAATTAATTTGATTTGTTATATATCCAAAATTTGATTGGCAACTGTTGCTTATGAATTAATATTTTGATGACAGAATGTAATGTGATATTACCACATTCTGTTATTCAAAAATTACGTTGTAGTTATCAATAATTAAAAAAAAAAGAAAATTGCTGATAGCATATTTTTTATATTTTGGTGGTATTAGACGCAAGCTCTAGCAGTCGCGTGGGTAAATTTTGAGTTTTCCATTAGTTAGGAAACTATGAAGACTATTACTTTAGGACGTCGTTGGATAGCCTTAGAATAATAATCTTAATAATCGTATCATTTTGTCCAACCGATAATTAAACATGGAAGTTCAGCAATAGTATCGTAATCAGTCATTGAGAAGAAATGCACACATGAAAATCATTAATGTTTATCGATCATTTACCATATTGCGAGTCTTACAGTGAATAAAAGACGTTAAACATCTTTCAGTTCTTAGCACAATGAATTTTTTCAGAATAAAAATAATCTAAAAGATGAAGTCATATTTCCAAATGAATTTTCAATACAAAGATCCGCTCAAAAATACACATGTAAACATTGTACGTTAAGTAAGTAAATATTGCCCAAGTAAATTTTGAAGTGTGTCCTTTTATTATTCAGTTTCTGTTGTTGAAGATGGCCCCCGAGACTTACTGATCAAGGGTATTATTATATTATGTAATAATTTTGAGTAATCCCTGTCTTAGTGAGGGGTGCGCTCCCTAAATTAATTTTCCATCATGAATAGTCAATTATTTCAAATATTATTATTGATGAATTTCCATTTCAATATTATTGGTGAATAATTTGTGTTATTCAAATAATCTACTCAGAAATTCTTAAAATATTTTGCTTATCATGTATTTTATGTTATCAATACTATGTATGTACAAAAAGTTTAAGTCAATGATTTTTGATTATTATCGAAATAAGGAAAAGTTTCTTTATAAAGAATATAATGTACCACTGGAGACCAAACGAAAATTTATGCTACATACAGATATGGATTAAAATAGTTTATTGATTAATTATCTATTATAATACTTAAAAAGAAAACTATCTTTAGCCGAGTGATCAACGTCTTTGGCCTCGGTTACGGTTCTCACAGATTCCGATCCCAATACAGACAGTTTCATAAATTGATTTTTCAGTTAACGAATTGTAGCGAGCATGGATGTACATTATGTCTGAAACTCCCTTCCATCCATCTGATTCTAAAACGGGGTGTAGCGGGAGCGATTAGCTAACCCTCAGACCTGCCCTGCCCTTATCCTGTTATCCTTACTTTCTTCGAAAAAAGAGAGACATGCTATTGTCAGAACTATACGTAAACTATACTGTTTATGGCGTGATGCCAAAATAGTTTTAAGTATTGTTCAAAACCTATATAAATCCAGTTATATCTTTATGTTTTTAAATGTAAAAACAATTCGCTTAAAAAATGTGTCTAAGCCCCTTGTGAAGGAAGCCATCAATATGAAACATTTACTGGCAATTTCACTGGTATTTTTTATTATTATTTCAATGTGATTAGTAAATTATGTATCGGATTTCAAAGATAGTTTAGGAATTATTCTAAAAATAACTTAATGATTAAAAGGCAAGAACTAAGATAGAAATTCAAGTTTTAACTCATGTGATAGTTACAATAATTATTAAGGCTAAGTTCAAAATAGGCATTTAATTTTTGTGAGTATAAATATAAATATGAACGGAATTCATTCGGTGAAACTTTACCTCGCTGTCGTAAGTTTATTTTCCATTAACTCTTGTTTATTCAACATGTTCCAAAAGACTGCATAAGTATATCAATTTTTAAAATGATTCTCAAGCTACTTATTACAATTTCCAAGAATTCTTTTATACGTCAGGTGATGTTAAGTATGGCTTATATAAACAGTGAGTTTATTATTTATAAGACGTACTTATTTCCGTCAATCATTGGTCGTATTTTAAATGACAAGAATCAGCGAGGGTCGAAGAAATGATATATATATAAGAGTTGACCAACTTGATTGGTGTTGCGATCCGTATCCGTATGATATAGAATTCTAATTGAAAAAATACTCAATAAGACGTAAACATTGCAAATTTGAATTTTTCAAATTTTGTTCATTTCCATGTGTTTCTGCCAATTCAAATTTGGTATAGAAATTCCATAAAGCATCCTCAGTCGGTATCTTAAATTAGAAACACTTTAAATAAAAAATCGTTTAATAGGGATCGCATCGTGATACATTCAAAATTAAAGATATAAGAAGTCAAGAGTGGAATAAAACAAAATCCACGTATTTTAAACAGACATTTTTCACGATTCTTTCCATAAAATGTTTTTGGATTGTATGAGACTTGGGGATACGCCATGATCAACCACAAATGACACTATGATCTCATTTTTCATCAGACCTGATATATTACACCTGCTATCAAGAAAATATCATGTATACAGTCAATTGACTTGCCTTATGCAATTTAGTTTTTTTCCATTAATCATCATACCGAATACTAGGAATTGATACCTCAATAGTAATTGATATTCTATCACTTTAACCAATTTTGCACAATTCCAATTTTCTGTATTGTAATTATCGATTATGTCATAATGATTTCCGGAACAACGTGTTGCATTGACACATTGCATTGCAATTATTTTGTGGCAGATTGGGCTTAAATTACAGTTTGGAACTAAAATTTTTTTGTTAGCCGAATATTTTTAACAATCTATGAATATATTATAATAATAGTATATGATGAATGAAAAGAATAATTTAACAAATAATTCTGTAATTTGATCGTAATTAAAATTGAACAAAGTAGTTCTGTAAATGAAACTAAAATAGCTGTTTATATGCCGTGAGTGTGTAGGTTTTATTACTGATGTGAATTTGTCTCTTTAAAAGTGCAATATATTTGTTTAATTTTATTAAAATATACATGTTGTGTCCCAGAGGAAATTCTAGGAATGGACGGGCCGTGCAATTAGTGAATATGTACGTCAATAAAAAAAACATGTACCTCTGTGATTCTGTAATAAAATGCTTTGGTAAAGATACAAAAGAAACAAGTTGAGATATCGCGATGATAATATCTAATACTTGCATTCATTGAAATTAAATGCATAAAATATGTATTTAATTTCAATTCAGCAGCACAATATTTTTAGTATTAAAACTAGCTTTGAAAGTAAGATAGCTATATTATGTCAGGTCCGTGGTGCAGTGGTCAAAGTCATTGGCTTCGGTTACGGATCTCACTGGCTCGAGTTCCAGTTAGGACAGCTTAGATAAGTTGATTTCTCAATCGATTTATGGATTTCTGTTTAAAGACATGGATGTTTGTGATGTCTAAAATTCCCTCCCACCCATTCTACCCCAAAAATGGATGGCGCGATTAGCTAAACACTAGTTCTGTACTAGCCTTAACTTTCTATCCCTACTCTCTTAATTACGAGTGAATATGATCCACATTGAGAGTGAACATGGTAAAAAAATGCATGCATTACTAGGAATATTTAATAAAAAATTACCAAGCTTCTCAAAAATCAGAATCAAACAAGAAAAGATAGGCTGATCAACTAAGTCACAAGCAATTCTTTTAGAAAAATTTATGTTGAGATACTTCTATTAGGAGGCCATATGTTCCACATTGGAAGTGGATATGGCTTAAAATAAAATTTATGTAATTATCATTTTATGCAAATAAAATTGGAGTATCTAGCGTCAATTGTGTTAATATGTAATTGGTGCACAATACTATTATTATATGTTTATTACAGAGATTAAAATTGAAAATCGAGCTGATTAAGAAAATGCATATTCTGACATTACATTTGAGGTTATTTGGCCGAGAGTACTGTATATTTTATCTTCTAGTCTTACCTAAATTCTCAACCTACCTTCTGGCTGTTTTAAAAAAGGGAAGTTTGGCATCAAGGCTATCGCTTTACTTTTGTAGATGACATCAAAGAAAATAGGAAAGCAGGCAGTGCGAAACAAAAAGTTTAAAGAATGTTTCAATGCTTCAAATACCGACGACTGAGAAAAGGTGTATGTGTCAAAAAAACAATGTTTATTGATACATAAAATTGAACATTTTAGGGTCATTCAATTAAATACCAGGAATGCTTTAAACATAGGTGTATGGATTATACTCATAATAACAATTTATGTAAATGTTCTAGACTTATCTTAGTAGGAGACAGTTATTACCTCATGGCGTTCATTTTGTTTGTAGCAATGTATGCAGAACGATCAAATGACGGTTACTATTGACATTTCCCAGGAAGTTTATTGTGTTTATTTAAGCTAGAGTATACACGGACTCTCCTGCGTATTTTTACTTGGAAAAATTTCGATAATTCACAGAAAAACTGCCATTGAACACGTGCCGTCTCAGTAAAATAATTGGCAAAAAGCTTGGTCATAAATATTTTATTTATTCAACAGACATAAGGAAGTTACAACGTATACTATATTACTAAATTACAAATTCATTATATATAATAAATAAGCAGAGGCAAAAGTATGAAATAGGGTTTTGAATTAAAACTATTTTATATGAAAAAACGCTTGAAAACAAATCCATTTTCATCAAAGATTTATTTATTTATTGCTAGTTGTCATCTAAATAATGTGCGAAAATATTTATTTTTCATTGATTTGGCATTTACTTGGTAAAACTTAATTATAAAAGGCTACAGATAATAAAGTATTAAGTTCTATGAATTGTACTATTTAAGTTGACAACTGTTTCGGTTTCACGTCATCATATTTGTGAAGACGGCGTAAAGTTGAAATAGTTATTAACTAACTAAAAAACATTTGCTGAACATTTTGTTATTTTTATCCGATGGTAATATTTTCCATTATCAGTCGGCTTATGTGAGTCAATTCTCTGAAAGAATTGTCGTATATTTGGTAGAACTCCATTATTATACGGAAAACATAGTATTTCACTTCAGAAGATTCAGAATTATGTAATATATATAGACTTGGCTGGATGGACGGGGTGCTACAGGTCTTACGAGGTCAGCTAGTGACGTAGGAAGGCGGAGGGATGACACTTTTTGAGACTGCCAAGGTTCACCAACTGCAGCTCCAGAAAAGAAGAAGAAGAAGGTAGCCATCAGCACATTCTTTTGGAACTAAATACTTTGCTAATTTTACCTTATTGTGTGACATTTTGTAAGCAACAAAGTAAATCGTGGTTTTGATTTTAAAGCAATGATTTGACTGAGTCATGAGTTTATTTTCTCCCTTTTCTCTTTTATTTCACTACATCACATCATTAAAAAGAGATTGAAGCGCCTCAAGTAAAGGCCTATTTTAATGAAAGGTAAACCTGGATAGAAAGTCACATACGAGGGATATGTTTTGTATCCTAAACGTTGTACAAAAGCTTGAAAACTATTTCTGCCTACAAACGTTTTCGATATGTAACAAACGGAATCACGAAAAACATATTTTGTGTATTGTGGTGATAACAATTGCTATTATGAGTATTTAAAAAAGAAGTTTTTATATGTATAAAAAATACTAAATGACTAAATGTAATAGCTTGGTACGTAAATATTGAATTTTAAAACTTACTAATAAGTAAAGCTAAATAAAGCAAAATAAAACTATCAAGCAATATTATCATAAAAAAGATTTAGCGTTTAGTGAATTTTTTACCATACGATATTCTTATTTTTCTCTTTGACCAAATTCGCTCCCTATGTGAAGCATATGGCCACCACGGTGCCTCGATGATTCCCTATTAGGTACCAATCACTTTGTTTCGTTCTAAGACATGAGTCCATCAGCTACACTGAAGAAACTCTGTGGATAGTTCCCGACGGTCGTCCAGGACGCCGGAATCCCACTGGTCGGAGGAAGATGTAAGCATGATTGAGGCAAAGAAAGAGCTCGCCAATCGTCTAGGAATTGCTGTAGCCGTATTTAACTCAATGCACAGTCTAGGATACACAGCTGTACATGATTTAAACCAAATGTCGTTTGTTCAACGCTTGCATTCCACGGGTGCTACTTTACGGTAGCCGCTCATAGCACCTGACGAAGACTCACTGAGGGTAGTGTGACTCCGTGAGGAATTCGGAGATTAGATAACGTATCAGCCAGCCCCCTGTTACGTCAGTGGTCACGGAGAGACGTTGGACCTGGCTGGGTCGCGTGCTGTGAATGCCTCCTGAAGCCTTAAGGCTTAATCAGGGTTGATCCTGCTTGCTTGTTCTTTATGGGGTATAAAAAAATATGTCTAGATATTTAAATATGGCGAAAAGTTTGTTAACAAATAAATGAAATCTTATTAAAGTTTTTATGATAGATATAACATCTGCGATAAGTCTTTGCGAAAAAATCTGTCATCTAAAAAGCTTTTTGTGCTACCACTTCTGAAAGTTTATTAATTAGTCTCTAAATCATCCTGTACAACCACAAAAGACAAAGTTTTGCAATAAAGAAATGATCCTAAAAATGTGACTCAGACAAAACATAAAACTTTACCCCAATGTATATTGCAAGTCTGCTAGACTTCACTTTGAAACAATGGTTCCTAAACTGGAGGGCATTCGCTATTTCAAAAGTATGAAAGTGCATTTAAAACTTTCATTTTACTAGCTATTAACGTCATATTTGATAAGATTTATCATTGAACTTTTAAATTTTAGTTACAAAACATTTTTCGGTAACATTAATTTAATTTAAAATAAAAAATACATTTGAATAATATTTGATAGTTATGAATTCAAGGTACAAAAATAGTATTAAAAATTTACGTAAAATTTTAACTGACAAACTTTGTTACACAACTAACTGTGACACGTGCTTCACTTCTTTGAGAAACATCATCAGATTAACTGGTTTGTATGTTTATTTATTTATAAGTTAAAAAATGATTCTAAATCTAAACTTATAAATTATAAAATCATCGCTGAAATTATCGTTATCGATTTTAATTTTAGATTGAAAATGAAATACCACAAATCTACCGCCGACTCCATTGAAAAAAAATGTTCACCAATAATGCTCATAATAAAGGTACTATATTATACATGAGAAAAAAAATATATTTATCAATTTATTTTACATTAAAATAGAAATCTGTTCTAACATGGGCTCAATCATGGCATAGACAATCTTTTTCAAATACCTTAAAATGCTTATTTGAATAGAAATACATAAATGAAAAAATGCACGCTTTAATAATGATTTTATGGTAAGACTTAGTCTACAGTTAATTCATAGCTGGATTACACGATGAAAATAAATGTTGTATTTAATATAAAGATATTAAAAAAAAAATTAAAAAGGAATAAACTCAAGAAAATTGAAAGAAAGCAAGAGAGATCAACTGAAGGTGAAGAGGCTTTGCTTTGGTTTTAAAATACAAATAATATTAGTTTTTATAAAATAGATGTTTGTACTTCATAAACAAAGATTTCATAACCAAAAACTTATTTACATCTATAGAAATTTTATCGAAAATAAATCTGGATAATTGCTTAGCAAAAAATATTCTTTCTACAAGTCATTTTAGATGAGAAACATGGAACCATATTTTTCTTTTGCTTTTTTACCAAGCACCAAGGGCCTGACAAAATAGCCCCAAATATTCCACTTGTTCTTTTAGGTCAAGGATGGTTTTCAATTCCTAATCAGAAAAACTCAGACTTTCAATGCGACGAGCTAAATTTTTTTAATATATATCTTTTAATTGAAAATCTAACTCTTTAAAAAAAACGTTATTAATAATATACAACAGATGAATCAACGGCGTTTTGAAAACATGCCTTTTTTAATAATTTATTTGATAAGCTATAATTTAAGACATCGACTGAGGGTGCTTGATGGAATTTCAATATAAAATTTGAGTTATTGAGATTTTGTACACTTCCATATATTTTGTCACTAACGACCCGGGTTTCGCCTTTCGGCATCTTCAGGTATTCAAGCACACGAGTGGGCTCAAACTAAATCCAAACTCTCCTCTATTGTACCCTGTACGTGAGATGAATTCGTAAAAAATAAAACATGAATTAGAAATCAAAATTAAACATAAATTAACAATCAAAGTAATGAATTTCCCATATTAATACATCGGTCCATGGTCACCCTAACTTGAAATTGGACATCATCTTCAGGCATTCGAGCGCGCAAAATTAAAATAGTTGCAGATGTTTTTGAAAAAAAATGAAGAAGAAAACATATGTTTAGAATCAGTGTTCCCAGATTTGTATTCTATATTATATTAGTTCACTTTGCATGTGAGTTGACATCTTCGAGACTCTAAGTCAACAATTCACCATAGAAACTGTTGGCGGAGGTGCTGAGACGCAAAAATATTTCTGCCCGTCGAAAGAAGCATGCTGTATGAATAATTCATAAGTTACCAAATATTTTTGAGAATGGATGTTCCATGTTATATTTGTCATACGAACAGCCTTATAACGGTGGTTACTATTCTTGGTAATCTCGCATATGCTTAGGGTTGAAAGGTTCTGAATATTCACAATTTTATTAGAAAAGGTTGTATAGTTAGGAATGGGAATGAAAGTCTGTCCCCTAAAAGGTTAAGGGTTGATGTGGTTAAATTTTTTATGTGACGTATTATAGAATAATCGAAATAGAAAAATGGTAAACTCTTATTTATATTCCGTTTGAACATTAGATTTACAAATCTGATGCCGAACAATTGCATTTATTACTTTGTGGTATTGTAAGACGACTCGTGAATAAAATGGAGACTTCTTTTATAAATAATTGGATAAGTGAATGATTCCTTATTAAACTCAAGCCATGAACATGCTATTTAACATATTATATCTCACAGGAAATTTAATATTTAGTCAGTAGAGCATCCTTTAGCTCGATTTTGTGGTCGTTTCAGCACCGGAACTAAAATTTGATCCCTTGAAAATTTTTAGTGAATCCATCTCCACTGCACATTCTTCTTTTATCGCTCATTTCTTTGGGAAGCATTGGCATAAAGCTTCTTTAAGAAATTAACGTGTAAAAAATGAACAAAACAAATAAAGAAAAATTAACCGTAAACTCTAGGAAACCTGTCATGTCCTAAAGTGCCTCTCTCGCATTGGAAGAATTACGTAGTTCCTGGTTACTATGATGCAAACACTTCAATACGTTTCGTCAGGTCCATGGTACAGTGGTCAACGTCATTGGCTTCGGTTAAGGATTCTTCAATCGGTTTATGGATTTCTGTTCAAAGGCTGTTAGATGTTTGATAAATGTTTGTGATGTCTAATACTCTCTTAACTTAGCTAACCACTTGTCCTATCTTAGCCCTATCCTTACTCTCTTAGAAAATGAAGGATTAAGCAACTGAGTAAAAACCAGTTCTCATAGAAAAACTTCCGTTGAAATATATCCTTTAGAAGGTCATATGCACCACATTAGCAGCGTACATGATATAAAAAAAATGATACATTTCAGTAACACGAAGAATTAGTCTCGTAGTCTTTTATCCTAAGCGTGATGTGTCCAATTAATTTTCGTAGCCATTATTCTGTTAATAGCTTTTTACGCGTGATACCAAACGTGCTACGTTTTATTGCTTATTTAACTAAACCAATAAATCTTCTTAAAATTTATCCAAACAATTTGGAATAGTTATTAATCCTTGATGGACTGATTTGTTGAACATTTGAAATTATATATTTATTCCCTTAACTTATAAAAGTATTCATTATATACTTGCAGGGAAAGTCAGCGATGCATTGATAATATCTTTTATCTCTTAATTAAAAAATAAGTTTCGGAGTTGAATTAATTTCATGAAAGTTCCAAAAAAAGTCACTTTAACTTTTAACAAGAAAATTTAAAAGCTTCCAGGATTCTACATAATTATATTATATGCAGTACGTTTAAATATACCACATGATGAAACACGGTTCATAATTTACAGATACGAAAGATATATTGGATAATGGTAAGAAAACAATGTGGTCTATTTTACTAATTTTGCAATGAATTTTTGAATGCATTTTTTTGTTCGGTTTTATTTTTCTAAAAATACTTTCTGTATTATTTCTTAATAAAATGAATATACAACTGATATTAAATTATCGTGTAGGCCTGGTATTTAAATTATGTAAGGTCTTTGAGACATATATTTTTTTTCTACGATACTTCATCTAAATACAAATGGATATCACTTTTAAGGTGTTAACTGTCAATTCTTGGTGGAAAGACATTGTATTTTAAAAAATAAAACACAATTCATTTGTACTACTTCCACATATTTATAATGATCAGGACCGGTTTCGCTCATCACGAGCATTATCAAATGATAAAAATACAAACATAACAGGCTTATTTATATAAAATTGAGTGTAAAAATGAAGGTATATAAAACTGATGGTTCATGAATTGAGACAAGAAAATACTGATTAGCAAATAAATTATACATAAATCAAATAAAAAAAATCTACAATTAAAATGTTATGGACCTCTTGCAAATCATTAAATACTAATCTGAAATCACAAATATAGTTACATTAAAAGTCCATTTAGCTGAACAAAGTTTTTAATGACGTTACTAATGTAATATACAGTATTTAATCAGGAAAATTATAAGAAAAAATTAATGAACCATTTAAAAATAATCAAATATGAAGTATGTAATCAATATGAATAATAAACAGTCATCTTAAGTGGAGAAAGCAGAGCAGCTATGAGTATCCATAAAATTTTTAATATCTAAAAAACAAAAATTACAGAGACAGAATCAATTCCTACAAGTTAAAAATAACCTTACAGGTATAATACAAATTAATGAATCGGATATAACAAAGGAGAAGATGCTAAGACGGTTTGCTCATTAGATAAATTTGAATTGGGCAAAAATTTATATCTATTTATTTCTAAAATCTTTTGTTTATCTAATTTTAAAGATTTGTTATTTAAGTGCAGGATTTTGAAATTTTCTGTTATGTCAAACGTATGTTTATTTAGAAACAAATGGTTACCAAATGTAGAAAAATCATTTCCTTTTTTAGCACAAGCTAGATTCTAATATTAAAAGACCTTCCTGTTTGTCCGATATATCTAGCTTCGCAGGAATTACAATTTAATAGACAAATACCACTTTGTTTCAAACTTATAACTTTATCTTTAGTATTTACTAACATCCTACTTAAGTTTTGAGTATTATAAAAAGTGACATTATAAATTTTTTTATCTATTTTTCTAGAAATAATCTCTGAGACTCTACCTAAGAAACTTAATTTGACCCACCGTTTTTTGGTAACAGGTTCGTCAACAATCAAGCCAGAGCTAACACTATGAACTAAATGGACTTTTAATGTAGCTAGATTTGTGATTTCAGATTAGTATTTAATGATTTGCAAGAGGTCCATAACATTTTAATTGTAGATTTTTTTTATTTGATTTATGTATAATTTGTTTGCTAATCAGTATTTTCTTGTCTCAGTTCATGAACCATCAGTTTTATATACCTTCATTTTTACACTCAATTTTATATAAATAAGCCTGTTATGTTTGTATTTTTATCATTTGATAATGCTCGTGATGAGCGAAACCAGTCCTGATCATTATAAATATGTGGAAGTAGTACAAATGAATTTTGTTTTATTTGTTAAAAAATAAAAAACAAATGGATATGTTTAGATTGTTATATTCCGTTACGTTTGTTATTACAAGATCTGCTGGTGAATAAAATATTCCACGGTGCAGCTTTATTTATTATTATTAAAGGGTTGAATACGATAATTATTGTTTACATTAATTGATTAATTATTTAAAAAATAGTGAACAAAATATAAATGCATTTTTAAGGACTCCAAGGTTTGTTAAATGCTATTTTACTAAGATTTTTCGGCGTAATAAAAGCAAGTGGGGGTTGAAAAATAACGTGCTTATCAACTGATCAGTTGATAATGCTCGCGATGAGTAAAATTATTCCTGATCAAAGATTTGGAAGGATTACAAAACAAATTCTGTTTTATTTTGAAACTATAATGCTTTTCCGTCAACAATTGAAAGTTAACATTTCCCTGGTGACGTAAATTGAATACAGAATCTACATTAGTTATTTTATGCCTTTTTTGATTCGTAATTTATTATACTTTACGAGATACATTAATATCACTGAACTAAATTATCGATGGAAGCAATTTAATTTGTGAGAGGGTAAGTGCGATATTAGGAAAGTGCTTTACTAGGGAGATAAGTGAATAGGAAAGATAATGTACGTAGGTGTGTGCGATTCTTATAACTTATATTTATGTTCTTGAACGTATTGCATGCTATGTGCCGGCTAAGTAATGCGGGCACCACAGATTCCACCCAGCTATTTATTGATAGAATAAATAATCAACAGGGAATTGAGACTAATTCTGAGAGCCCTTCAGTTTTGGAAATGCAAATCTAGCACTATTTTATTGTTTATTGTATAATAAGACCAATTACTTATATTATGTCGAAAAGTGGTTAGTAAATTGCTCTTTTAAAACTTGTCCGCTAAAAATTTGGAGCATAATGGAGGTTTCACAACAGAAGGTATTAAGCTATGATAACTGCTGATAAATGTGACACAGCCAGAGGAAGAACGACGTTATCGATTTTAATTTTATATTTAACATGGATTTTTAGACAGTTACCGCCGAATGCATCGAAAATATACTTGTTCAACCTCTCTTGTTTGAAAAGACTAGAGATAAAAGAGTAGGCTACGACAATACAAGTGGTTAGCTAATCGTTCTCACTATGCCACGTTTTTAGGATCGGATGGGTGTGAGGTAATTTTAAAAGAAAAATTAACAAAATTTACAAAATAAATTGGAAATCTATTTGTTTTTTTATTGTAAAAAGATCGATAGTGTAAAACTTAAAAGTAACGTATATATATAGTTTTATCTTTTCTAAAAACACATTTTTTCCTTTAAGGGCTAAAGAAATTTTATTTTGTCAAAACTCTACCAAAATTAATTTCTAATAAGTTATGAAAATAAAGAGGTATTATAAGATGCATTAAAGTTTTAAGTAAATATGAGTTTATTTTTAGTAGTTTTCAATAAGATTTAAGAGGAATTTCCAGTAAGAAACCTAATATTACGTTTTGAGAATTCCTACTTCAAAAATAAGATAAAGTTAACGATCACTCTATGGACACATAAACGTTAATTTAGTGTATCCAGTGGGATCGCCAAACATTGTTACGTCGTACTTTAAGTCGTAAATTCGTGAATGCAATTATTTCAATTACTTACCTGGTATATGTTCAAACTTAATTATATTCCTGTTGGCTTACTTTATGTCCGCGAACTTTGTAATTCACATTGAAGGCAAACAAGTTGCTTAGCAGTAGAATAATAACATTTAACATTTAATCATCATTTAAAATCGCGTTACGCTTCCGTTTGGTAATCGCAGGACGGGAGCTTTAGGAGAATGGCAAAGCTCTGGAAGGATTCTCAAAACGGCCATAGTTTCAATTGAAGCACTAAAATGGCTTTATCGCGAGTGGTTATCTCGCTGAGATTTCTTACCACGAATATCAAAGTTGGATCGCGCTTTAAAGTACGTAGATATTTTTTATTGCAAATAATATATCATTGAAGAACACAAACGACAAAACAAAGTTTTAAACGACCAACATATGATCGCGTTCAATGGTGTTCTATTTATTTGATATGAGGCGTCTGAAAGCAAAAACCGATATGTCCACCTTACAACGATCATTTTGCATTATTAGTTTTATCGAAAGCTTATTATTTTATGCGTCGTATTGTATTTAAATTCAGCATTTGCGTATTTTTATCACACAGTTAAACACTCTTTACAATATTGTAAGCGAAATAAAATTGGAAGTGTCGATATTGAATTTATCAGTATCTGTGTGTGATTTCCGTGACATGGGGAAGAGTATAAAATTTTTTCGTATTCCTTTGTCGTGTTTGCAAGCTATATTTCATTAAATATTGTGTGAAATGACTTGCAGTATAATAATATCAATGTATTCTTAGTCAGATTTTAATAAAACGTAAAGATATTGGTTTTTGCTTTTTATTTGCCTCATATCTAAAAATATAAAAAAATCTACTTGTGTCATCGAGTTACTATATAAAGTCAGAATTCACTGGAGTTGTGTTTTAGATTGCAGTCGTGTCAGAAAATCATCTCCAAAAGATGTGATACGTGTCAGAGGATTATTTATCATCAAATTGATATTTATAGCCATAACAGCGTTACAATTATAAAAATAATGAGTACTGAAATGAACAAACCGTTTTTAATATTTTAATTTTTATCTGAAGAACATTGCTAATTGAGCACAGGATATAATTATTGACAGAATCGTTGACGGTTGTCTAAGACTAATTTTTTCATACATCTACATTCAAAGCAGGTTCGTGGATGAATTATTAGAAGTACATTTTTAAATACATATTGCAGGAATTAAAAGAATTAATGAGAAATGTTAAAAGTCTAGTTAAGAGTCCAAGCGGAACTTGAGAAATAATGAAACACAAGCTTAAAGTAGTGAATGTTTTCTGAAATGTCTTCGTGAAATAACAAAATGATTTCTAAATTCTAGATAACATACTGTTTTT